>CM036620.1:55628205-58429038 GCA_020746105.1 Trogon surrucura | reverse complement strand
CAAACAAGAAATCCAAATCCCACCGTTTCAACTGGGTCCTGGGACAGGTTTTTGTGGCAAGCCTTAGTGTAGATACTTACACTGTTTTTTTTTTTCTTCTGATTTAATTATTATTTAATTAGTCCTTGCAAAATTATTTAATCAGAGGCATTCAGCATGCCTGACCACAGATGTCTGTAAGTAAGATTTTTTATGAAAATTTAACCAGGTTTAAAAATTTCAGGAAAAACAGAAAACTAAATCAAAATTTCACCTCTGCACTATAGAGATGTCGATCCTCTTCAATACCTGGGTTTCCTGAGTAAGTCTGTGGGCCCATAACCCAGGGTGTGATGGATCATAACCATCGGTGCCACTTATGAGAGGCACAAAGTCTGCTTGGAAGTGTACTCCAGGGGTCAGTACTGGGTCCAGTTCCATTCAACATTTTCGTTAATGATCTAGATGATGGGACAGAGTGCACCCTCAGCAAATTTGCAGATGACACAAAACTGGGATGATACACTTGAGCGTTGTGTTGCCATCAACGGTCCTGCACCTGGGGAGCAACAATGCTGTGAAGCAGTGCACACTGGTGGCCAAGCAGCTGGAAAGCAGGTTGGCAAAATAGGATCCGGGGACCCAGGCAGACACCAGGCTGAACATGACCCAGCAAAGTGCCCTTGCAGCAAAGAAAGCTGGTGGTATTCTGGGCTGCATAAGCGGGATTTTTGCCAGCAGGTCAATGGAGGTGATCCTGCCTCTCTACTCTGCACTGGGCACCTGGAGTGCTGTGTCCAGTTCTGCAGTCGTCAGAACAAGAGAGGCACGGACATACTGGAGAGAGTCCAGCAAAGGGCAACAAAGACGATGAAGGGCTGGAAGCATCTATCATACAAAGAGAGGCTGAGAGAGCTGGGACTGTTTACTCTAGACAAGGCTCAGGGGAGATCTCATCCCTGTATAAAAATACCTGACGGAAGGGTGCAAAGAAGACGAACTCAGACTCTTCAGTTGTGCCCAGTGACAGGGCAAGAGGCAGTGGGCACAAATTGAAGCACGGGAGGTTTGGTCTGACCAACAGGAGGTACATTTTCACTGTGAGGACACAGGTTGTTCACAGAGGTTGTGGAGTTGTCATTCCTGAAGATATTCAAAAGCTGTCTGGTCATGGTCTTGGCCAAATGGCTCTAGGTTGCCCGGCTGGAGGAGGGGAGCTGGACAAGATGTGCTCCGGAGGTGCCTTCCAACCTCAGTCATTTTGCAGTTCTGTGATTCTGTAGTTACAGATGTTGTACAGCAAATAAAATAATTCAGAGAGGGAGAGGAAAAAATAGAGAATCCTCCATGTGGGCACAGGCATCTTGTTCGCCTTTTCCTGCTTACTATAGGCAGCTTTTGTTAATGAGGGAATTGCTTTTCTGCATGACACTCTTAAAAGTCCTGCTTGTCTTCCTGTACCATGAATTGAGGCCACAGATTCCACCAGCGGATGCATATTTGAAAGTGCCTTTTTGAGATCTCTCTTGGTCTCATTACATTGTTTTTTTTTCAATTCACATCCCTTTTTCAGTTTTATTGTCTTTTAAGAAATAAGCACTTTGCCTTGAAATACACTGAAAATATCTTTGCAGTAAGTCTCCTTTCTATTGTCAGACAGCAATGAAATTATTTACATTTTGTGTTAAATTTGACAATTAATGAAGAGAATGAGTGACATATCAATACGTCACTCCTGTTAATCTGGATGTGTAAGTTAAAGGACTGTCTCTGACTATATAATTTTTGTTTCTGAAACTTAAATTTCTAAGTTTATTTGCCATGAATAACAACTGTCATAAACAAATTCTCTCATATGATTTGGATCTATCAAAATATATTCTTGAATTAGATGTTCCATTTAATACATTAATATTTTCAAGCATCAGCCCTCTTATCCTAGCAGATACTGTTGTTATCTCAAACCATCATTTTATATCTCTGCCAGTGAACATCTTGCTCTTTTGAGAATATGTCACTTACTATTTTTTCAACTCTAAAAGGTTTGGAAAATTTTTACAGCTAATTTTTATTTTCCATAGTTAGGTTATGAGGAAGCCTTACGTTAGGGCATTACAATTTACTTCCTTTTTGTCATAGTCACTGAATAATCCTGTATTGTCATATCACTGAATTTTTTGACAAAATATTTTACAACCTGTTTGACAACATTATTGTTGTATCACTGAATTATTACTAGCACGTATTTTAGAACAAGTCACTTGATTCTTCTTCATCCTACGAAATGTTGCCAAAAGGGGAAGACATATGGTGATTTAACATTGTTGAACTGTGCCCATGCAATACATCTTTAGAAGTCACAACTCTAATCATGACATCGAATTTTATTTAATTTTAAAATATTTCCTGTTGGGGGTTATTTTAAAACCAGTTTTGCTGAAGCTACAGCTGTTTTGGCATCTTTTTCCTTTATTTGGTTTGTAAACCTCAAAAAGTTCAATCACCTCAAATTGTTTTAATTTTGTGGCAAAAGAAGTAGGTAAAAGGACAGGAATAACTACTGCCATTTCTGGATACAGAAGGACAACTCTGAGCCAGTGATTCAAGCCATTAATCTGACTGAGGAGAGTTCTACTCTTATCATCAATTTCTTCAGTAAGAGTCACCTTCCTTGTCACCTCCTCAAGCTTCACCTTTATCCAGATGCTCAAGGGGTAACACTGAAGTGAAAATATATCCTTAGGAGTGAGGGATGAGCTCTTCACCTTGATGCTTCTGTAACTGTTCCAAAGGAGAACAACCCAAGGCCATTTTCCAAAGAGGCAGTTAATTACACTGGCTTTAAGGTTACATTTACTTGTTCAGCTGCTTTGTATGAAAGGAAATCATGATTTATGAAGAGATAATTCCTAATTTGTCGTCAGAAGAATCAAAGTGATAGTACAATAACAGAAGACATTTATGTAACACCTGCAAAAATATTGGCTGTCTTGATGTAGGAACTAGGGTATGTTTTTTCCTTCCAGTTACAGTATCATCTTCACTCAAGTTTTGATCCCTGTCATATCACCATCACATCAGCAGTAGTAACAAAACTAATTTGATACCAATAAAATAAGGATACGTAAGAAAATTATCATTATCGTGAACTTCATCTTATCAGCAATAGTAGCTAGAGACAAGAGGGAGAACATAATTCAAAACTTTTTTTTTGGTAAAAGGATTAAAAGGCAAGGAGAGTTCAGTAAAAATCCCCAAGTTTTTGTAAACCAGTCAAATGCGTTATTTCAGTTAATGTTTCAAAACAAGGCATTTTTATTTTCTGTGTGAAACAGCTTGTGAAAATCTCTTTTATCTATTTTTTTAAAAATGAAATCAACACTGAAACAAATACTTAAATGTTTGTTTCTTAAGTTATGAAGAAGAAAAGAGTTTTGATAAAACATAAGTAACTGTATTGTGACATTTCTAGGGATAGGAAAAAACAGCAGAAGATGGGTACTACAGAAAAAAAAATCACGGTTTTATAATTTTTGATTCTTTTGCAAATGGAAACCCTTCCCTGATCTTCCTAGTTTCAGAAACAAGACAAAACAATCAACAGGAGAAAAAGAGAAAAAAAAAGATAAAATAGGTTCTTAGAGTACTAAGGGCAGCCTAACAGTCTCTTTCCATACTCTGCCACAAATCACTGGCATATATATAGCACACAGGCAAATACAGACATAAAGACATTCTGTTCACCTCCTCTTATCAGTACTGTTGTCACAGAATAACTGCTTGCCTGTTCACCTCCGCAGCAGGAATTCATGTGTATCTGAGAACGTAACGCAGTTGTCAAAATGACAACAATCTCATGTTTGGCGCTTCAACATCTGAACAAAGAGCTAGTGGAAAATGTGTGAAATACGTTTAAAAAGCTCTTTGGATGTTAAAGTAAAATTCCCTCTGGACTTTAAAGAATAGCAGGAGGTCAGTAAGGAAAAAGCACTGGTGTTGCAAGGCTTTTGAATAAGTATCACTAACATCAGACATGATCTGTTGACTTGAATTTGATATCACAGCCTACAGGCCAGCTGAATAATTTCCATTTTGAACTAAAATTAAATGAGGTACTTGCTGCAAAATAACAGTGCATACTGCAAAGAGTTTTCTTATTAGAGATACTGATCCAAATCCTAACCAGACATAAATTAAAATAGACCCAATTTAGTTAGTGGAAATCTGCCAATAATACCAATATTTCTTGCTCACCATCTTAATTTTATCCTCCCCACCCTATCTTTAAGAGGAGGATTTTATTTTTTTAGGTTTTGTTTTCTTTTAAATCTTCTTAGAGAAAGATTTATAGAAGATTTTTCTCTCCCAACAGTACTTTAATTCTGAGAGTTGGGATGTATTCCCAGGACAGCTCTAAATTACCTAAACAAATGTCAACTGCAAAAATGCTTAACTTGGAGGCAAGGCATCCAAGTGAAGAAAAATCTGTAAAGTAAGGAATATGGGAAAGCAGTTTTGTTATTGACACAACACAAGTACTTGATGATAGCTTGTTAGAAAGAAGTCTCAATCCACCTGCTGTAAGTCTTCTGCCAACCGTGAACCGTAATGGCAGGAAGAGTCATTATAACCTTATTAGCTAAAATGATGATTGCTCTTTTGGGCCAATACAATACTGGCTAACAGTGGCTTTTGGCAAGTAGCACTTTGTCAGCTACTAAGCCTGGGTAGGACACTGTGAACTGGAAGGAAATGAACTTGGAATAATTTTGTTGCTCTATCTTTTGATACTTCTCAGTTAGATATGAAACTAGCAGGCAGTTACAGCTTCCATATTACTCATTCCATTCATTAATCACTTTCTGTCCTACAATAATGAGAAGTCTGTTTTTAAATAATGACTTCCATTTTCCTTTTTCAAAGTATCTTGTGCCTAAGTAGTTAGGGAAGTGCTCTCCAGTCCCAGGCCAAATGTTTTGCTCATGTAACTTCACTGATTTCATGCAAAATCTCCTTCTCATTGCAGGAGGAAAGTCATCCAAGTAATTAAATGCCACACTTACGGAGAGATAGTAAAGTGAAATCTGCTACAGTTCCCCTAGCACTGCGGCAGGCTGTATTAACTCAATCTCTTACCATAATGGTAGGAACTACACAGTGATTTTTATACCTCTGTTTCTGTGGTCAAAGTGAACCGTAACACACAGGACTTGCTAGCAAAGGATTTCCATCCTGCCAGAGGATTAAGCTATTCTGATTATGTAGCACTAAAACAGAAGGAAAGGGAAAGAAATTAATTGTGAAGGATGAGGTGAAAAGCACTGGAGATACTGATACAATATGATCCAATAGTTTGGTTTCTTTCTCCTAGTTCTCTGCTTGGATGGAATGCAAAACCAGATGACATGAGCTTACTTTGCTGCAGTCATTACCATATGCATTACTGTTACTTTCACTTTATGTACGGTGAGAGTTTTTTTCTGCCGTGCTGCCTACAAAGAACAAAGCTATCCAGACTCTTTCCCTATTTCTCTTAATCATTTTACTAAAACCCACTTTAGTTTGTGAATCTCCTGGAAAGGTAGCTCCCCCCACACTGTTATCTGGAAAGCTCCCAGCCTATCAAGGGTGCTTTCATAAATATGCTGATAACAGAAAGAAGAAGATGAAATAAAAGCACATTCTGAAGGCTGTTATCAGAAGACCCAGCACTGCTAATTCTTTGGCGACTTTTGTCAATGAAAAATAATATATTTGCTACATAACAAATGAAGGGTTTTCTCACCTTAACCCTTCAGTTTACATTTTTATAGCAGGTACAATATTCTGATGAATTTGAAATTGAGTAGTCTCTCTTCCTGCTCCAGTGAAAACTATTCAGCAGATAGCATAAGCATACTAGTACATACACAGTAATCTAGAAGCAATTCTTAGGTCATAATTCAAGTTTGCTCTTGTCTTCTGCTGCACGTGGGACACCGAATTGGGATGAGAGACACATGCACCATTTAGGCCAGAAGTGCAGTGCCCAAAGCTGGCCTCTGTACTCTTAGTAGAGTTACCTGAACAAAATCAGACAACTGAATTCAACGTGTTAGTAACCTGAATTCATTATCTCTATTTGCAGCCCTTATTTTTTTTCTGACCTTCCTCTGCCTATGATTCCTGTACTATAAGCATACGCCTACACACATCCACTTTTCCAACTTCAGAAACATTTTATCTTTATAGTTCCTCCCAGGTATTCATCCATCCTTTCTCTCACACTGCTGTAGAAATACAGGACAGCTACGCTGCTGTTACTTACACGGTACCTTTCATTTGGATGAAAAGAGCTGGGTCTGGTCTCTAAGGCTGTCAAACTAGAACATTTCATAAGCAACACATTCAATCAGGGACTTTGTTTGTTTTTAATAAATTCCACCTTCTGAAGAATTTTTTTAGGCTTTGATCTGCTCAGTGTTAACTCACCAGGACTTAGAGAATTCTACTCATTACATAGAACTTCAATGGACTCTGGTGGTTTGATAGTCTAATTCTAAATTTCTTCTCATCCCAAAGAAATCTGTCTTATTAAAGTATATCCAAAAGATATCACAAAAAAAAACCTCGAGTTGATATTTTGAGTGCTGAATTGATTAAGATACACATTTTTCCCCCAGAAGAAAGCTGAAGCTATTTCTGTGTCCTAGAATTGCACAAAATCTGTTCAATGTAGAAAAGAAAGCTTCTGAGTGGTGTTTTCAACTGATCCACAAACAACAAAGTAATTGGTAGACATCCGATACCTCTCCGAATGTTCCTGCACCTCAGCTGTTACAGCAGTTCTGCATACGAGCAGATGGATAAAATACAGAGGAAAAGAAGTGTGATGTAAGGGTAAGTATTTATTTCCAGTTCCACTTAGAACATTATCGGGCAGATGTTGCATGGTACAAAAAAGTATTCTGAAATTGTTTGGTAGCTGGGAAGAAACCAAGGACTAAGGACAGTTTGGGATCTTTAAGAATTTCATCTCTCAAGCTCCTTATACAGGAAGTCAGATGTTTAGAGCAAATAACATTTTCCACTTGGCTGTAAAGTCCTCCTAAATTCTTCGGTAGACAATATCGGCTAGAAAATGGGAAGCTTGTGTATGTTATATTATCACTAAATACAGGCCCAGGACTTACACAAATGATTGGGAATCAGAAAGATAGTACGAAAAATGAAAAAATTAACTTCATAACAACATTAATCACAGATGAGTGCTAGATTTTCCAAATTACAGCATACCTGTTTCATTTCAATGTGAAGTAAGTAAGTATCAGCATTTTCAGACCTAAGTAGGATATGGATTTTGGACTCTCTCCTGGGCCAGTTATCTAGTAAGTGTCATTATTCCACAGGGCATCTAGTCATCTTGTTCTCTGAAAAACTGTGGTGGAAACCAGACTTAAGGTGAAAAACCCTCAAAAGCAGCTTGGGAATGAATCTTTAATGCCTTGCTGTCTGATCTAGGAAAACTAAAAACAAAAACAAAAAAACCCAAAAAAACCAACAACAAGCCAAAACCTACAGAAAAAGGAAAATTAGCAGAGTCTCACACAGAAGCAGAGTATTGTCCATTAAGTGACACAGAGTTTTCCATCCTGTAATTGTTATTAAGAGAGGAAACACGAACTGCACTAAATACTACATTATTGCAAGGGATTCCCGTAAGAATTACCTTAATGAAGCTGCTGCCTAATTAAATATCCAATCATGCATCTTGTCTGCTTATTTCATGTGCCTGGTAAAAAACCTTACTGTTGTACGAGACTTTTTTTTAGGCTTACTCATTCTAATATATCTATAAACTGTTTTTTCACCTGGTGTTTTTTTGCATTGAACGCACACACACAAAGCTGTTACTTCAACAACTATTTCGAGGTTTTCATTTCCCCAGTGAGAGGTTATAAAGGACCTTTTTATCTCTTAATCTGTGTTTGAGGTGTTCATGGAGAACATTATGTCTCTTAGGTTTTAGGTATTGCTTGTTCACCCGTGTTGGTTAAGAACATGTCTTCTACTAGAATACCACTTAGAAGCACAGGATTCTTGCTCACAGTTCCTTCGTGGCCTTAGAAAATACTTTACTATGCTCTTTTCCACAGAATATAAAAACAAGAGAAGCATACTAATTGTACATAGACACAAAACGTTATGAGAAACAGGAAAAATAAGGAACAAAGATAACTCAACTTTGTTATTAAATGGACTGTGACAATCAGAACTAATGCTATTGGATCTACATTTTGTGGCAAAAAGAGTCCTATCTGAGGCAAATTAGCCTTAATTAAATCTGTAATTTCACAACATTTTCTTTGATTTGGTAAACTGTTACGTTACCCTAGCTGTCTGATCCTGGGATTGATTATCAGGTTATTCTGTAGTCAGGTTATTATAGTCACCTAGTAAAATTCAGAGCGCAATACAACTCTGCTAACTGCCCTGCTAAAGCACACAGTTTTTATTCCTTTTTACACAATGAAGTTTCAAAAGTTCAGATGTTTGATATCCTCAAGATGTTTCACAGAAACATCACTGCATGAGAGCTTTATGTTATACCTTGTGAATTGACTTATGGCCACTGTTGCACATCAAACATTGGATTAATTGGATCTTCAATATATCTATTCCTATGTTAGAATGTCCAATGGACACAGAAGTACACCCATGGTTCAAAGATTAACCATATCTTTACAACATTTGAAACCTCATGTTGTTCTTCTCAACACCTTAATAGCTCTCTCCTATTTACATTTAAAAATGGGTTTTAAATTAGGGTTTTTTTTTCAAGAATATTTAATTTATACAGGAAAAAGCATATGGTAGCGGACTGACATGTAAAACAGCTATACATAAAAGCTATATATAAACAGCTATATAAACAAACAACAAAAAAAAGAGCTATATATAAACAGCTATATATATAAACAGCTATAACAGCTATATATAGGAGGTCACTGAACATCCAGACTTTATAAATGACTTGATACAAAACAATTCAACCTCCAGGTCAAGGCTGATTTTCAAACACGCTCTTTCTAAGGATATTCCCTCCAACCCCACTTAAGGCCCTAGAGCCTTTTCATCAAAACGTGCCCTATCTACTTTTACACACTGTCTGTCTTTTCTGACTTTCCAGAGGCCCTCAGTTAAAATCCATCACATGATGATATCAGCAGTAAAATATCAGTAGTTAAAGGAGAGAAGAAAGAGAAAACAGCTGCCATTATTAAAAAGCTAACAAAACAAAATGCAGTGATGACCAGCAACTCAGATCTCAAATGACTAAGTCTCAAAGGGATGGACAAGAATGGTAACAGCTGGAGAAAAAATTTGTTGTAGGAGACTGTTATCCACCGACACACCATGCACAACCCGTGACTCTGTAATAAGGACAAGGCAAGTGGTACGAAGTGCATCCACTCAGCAATCATAACCATAAAATCCTCTAATATCCTGCTAACAACCAATTAGTTTTGCAACAGTCTATGTATCTTGCTCCTCTTGCCTTTGCCATGAAAATCCTCTTCCAAAAGATAAATCCTCAGTTACGATCATAAAAAGGCTGTATCTTTTATGTAAGTACAAATGGTTTTAACTGAAATATGGTCGAATGTCTCCACCTACAGACCTGCCTCCCTGAAGAAAGGGTATTCTGTATAGCTGGGTTTTTTTCTTCTACTTCTTTGGAAAAAAACCTTCTAAAATAACATAATCATACCTGTCACAAACTGAGAATAAATAATAGCACATTCACATCTAGACTTGCTTGACAGCACCTTATAAATGATGTTTTTTATTATGAACAGAGAAAACAGTACAGGCCATTGTCTTCTATATTGCACTTTCCTATGGAAGAGATCAAAGAGCGTCACAAGAGTTGGTAATTGCCTCCTGGCAGACCTCTTAGCAAATGAACATGTACTGTCCATAGTTCATGCATGCCAACCTGAAGTATTTTAAGAGTGAGTGACATTTAAAAAAGCTATAAGGAAGCAGAACATAGCGTTTTATATCCTAACTCAGCAAGAGTTCTTGCGGTTAACTTCATACTTGAATTACAGCATAAACTGAATAGCAATCCTTTTACCTGAGATGAGGTTATTGTTCCAATTCTTTTGTAAATAAAGAAAGGAAAAGAAAACCCTATTTACTTCTTACACTGCTGTTTCATATGTTCTTCTGGTTTTGATTTCCAGCTGAATTAAGTACAATCACAGTCAATGAAAGAGGTGACCTCTGTATCACAAGAAAGCCAGGGCCAGAATCGTCAGTTATTATGTAAAGATTTATTGCTTTTTTTAATAAGCACCTTTCAACTTCTGTATCATGAGAAAGGCTCCTACAAAAAACCACTTCAGCTGAGTACCACCACAACATGCCTGAGAATATAAACATACAGAAGTGATAAGAAAATGAGTTATAATTAGTTTAATTTTATAATTACACTTATAATATTGTCTATCCCCCAAAGGATGAACTAATGTCAAAGTAAGCTTAAATTTTACTCAGTTTGTGAGCTTTTTCCTTGTTTATCATATTTTGTTCCAGATAAGGCATATCAATTGATGAATGAGTTTTCCTAATGGAAACTATCACTATGCTATACAATAACAAAACTCGATACTACCTGAATATACTGTCAAATCAATTTCTTATCAAATTAATGTCACTGACCTTCTGTTTATGGAATATTCAGACATTTATATAAGTAACAATTCTTTGATCCGAGACTTCTACCTTTTAGCTTTTTAGAGGTAAAAAAGGACTAGCTTAACTATAAAAGCAAAAAAGAAATGCAAAATCACAGTAGGTCTGAAGAAACAGTGCAGTGGGGGCATCTAACTTTAGCTAGATTTCTCCTTGAAGTTCAAATTTAATGAAGTTCAAATTTAATTTAATTCTTAAAAAGGATAGTGTGTTCTCTTGTTTTGCTTTATTATGTGGGAAAACAAAAGAAAAAGAAAAAACTCACTATAAACAGTGATTTTTAAAAGTGTATGTGGAAGTATGCTCGTGTACTTGCATGCATACACACATACACACACATGCAGAATAAATGTATTTTACCTTTGAGAACTGAAATCACTATCTGTAACATATTGAGAATTTTTATAAAGGTTTCTTAAAGTAACCTCTCCTTGAAGAATCAATGTGATCCCATGCAACCTCCCAATCTGTCAGTTTAAATGATGCCACTGTTGGTAATGGAACCAAAAAGAGTGAAAAACTAATGGCATTCCGGGTTAATTGACACTGAAATCTCATAAAGTGGAAGTGCTTATTTTGTTTGTGACAAGGTTTGTGGTTGGCTGATTGCTTTGACTCCTTCTTTATGATCTGACTCTGTATCAATGGAATTGTTTGGCACGATAAGTCTTTTAGTTTTATATTTTTGTTCCGGTTTATTGGGTTTTTTTTAATAAGAAATGGTATTAAAACTCCACCCTGATGTTCTTCACAGTGATACAAGCTTTCACAAAACAAGACACTGAAACACGAGATAATACCCATTACGAAGATTACACTCAGTAAAGCTGCCAGATGACAGCTCCACAGTCGGTGTTCCAGACCTGAGGCATGGCCCAAGCAAACACTGCAAATGCAGAAAACATTCCTCCCCCATGTCTCACCAGAGATCCAAGTCAAGGGCCTTCAGAGTTTGATATGTTCAGTATTTGATCACTTAGCCAAGAAAGGAACCAGTCATGTTTGTTTTCCACCTTTACACTTGCCTTCCTACTTCCCCGGAGTGAGGGTGGCTGCTTTCTTCTCTTTTCGCATAAGCTCAATAATCTTCAAACGTTCTTGGCTTAAACTGCAGTTAAATCTGCAATTGACATAAAACCTATAATATAAAAAGTACAGCTTCAAATCACACGACACATGGATGAAAAGCCCTGGAAATAAATTGTGGGGAGCAGAGCTAATTCTGTTTTAGGTTATCTGTTAAATATCCCATTTTTTCCATCCAGCTGAATAAAATGATGTCCTTAATATCACTTTTACCAGGTGTCACATCTCGAGCTTTCAGGACAATGACTCAGGTTTGCCTATTCCCAGGCCAGGATTAAGGCGAATCACACCAAGGATCCTAACACCAGTTTTATTTATCAATCAACAAAGTACTAACAATGATGTGTTTCAATCCTCCACTTAGCACAGTCAACACGCC
Organism: Trogon surrucura; assembly: GCA_020746105.1. NCBI lineage: Eukaryota > Metazoa > Chordata > Aves > Trogoniformes > Trogonidae > Trogon > Trogon surrucura. The sequence continues at coordinate 58,416,854 of CM036620.1, read as the reverse complement.
TCACAACAAAGAGCCATTAGCGAGCAAAAGAACCAGCCTTGTCATAGACAGCCTTTTGTTAAGACTGGAAAGAAAGAGAAAGGAAAGTGATAGGAAAAGAAAGATCACCACCCTTGGATCCCAGGCACAGGTACCAACCTTCCTGTGGTAGACAAAAAGTGTGCAACCGCCCGGGGTTCTCACCTTTCATAAGGTCAAGTTCCCACCACATCGTGTTGTTCACCCCTTGTGGCTGGGGAAAGGTGGGAGCTTCTGTGAGGGGTCACCCCTCCCTTTCCTGGCTTCTTGCAGCCACAGCTCCCAGCCCTGCCTGCCCCCACACCTCCAGAGAGGCAGGGACCGGGCAGGGGGCCCAGGGAAGTGCTGAGTCAGCCCCGCACCAACACGGGGCGGTGCCAGGCAGGCGCCAGCAGCCTGTTTAGGTTCCAGACTGTTTGAGACATTCATTTAGCAGTCCCTCACACCAGGTTGTTTCAGTCGCTCACAGGCACAGTTTTCAATTTTATATATAAATTGGATAATAACTTCAAAATAAGAAGGAGAGCAAGAGGTAAAATGAGATCTCCTAAAGTCAATCATGACATAAAAACAACTGCTGGATGCTTTTAGTCCCCAAGTAAATGGGTAAATAAAATTTCTTTTTGGTCAAGCATAAAATCAACATTAAGTCAGTAATTTAAGAGAGAAATTAGAGAAAATGACATCTGGAATTGTCATTATCCTACTACTTTTGTCCTGTACTCAAGGTATCCTTGGAAATGGTACCTTTCATTTACAATTTTTCCCTCGTTTCTTTCCTCCTTGCTCAAAAGCTATACAGAACATCAGGTTTGGGGGGGGGAAAAAAAAAAAGAAGTATTCTTACTGAGACTAACAGTCAGATTTATTCCATAATGTCACAGACCTATTTAGGGTTAACAAGGAATGAGGCGAGTTATTTTATGCACATCTCAAAAGCTTTAATTGCATCATTTATCATTCAAAAGCTGAAGCCAGCAGGAAGGTATCGACATTAAGAGAATATGCAGCTTCCCATAGGGACTTTGTTATCCAACATCACGGAACACCTGCCACACAGTGGTCACTGTCACCACAAGCATCTCTGAGTGACACAATAACAGGTTTGCTAGGGGCAAAAAGTGAAATTTCCTTGTATTATGTGCAGATTTGTTGTAGAGCACAAGTGCTGCACTAAACTTTTATGAAAGCTTGCCAGAAGAAAAGCTATTATGAATCATAAAGGTTTTAGAGTATACTGAGGTGTCAAATCATAGTTATTAGTTTAAGTAAGCATGCTTTTAAAGGAATACATTAAAGGGAACGAGAGAAATAGGAAAAGAAAAAGCAGTGGTATTCCACATACACTGTAAATAAGCTGAAGCTTTCCAGTCATCAGGTAGTAATGCAGTATTGTGCTGTTGCTTTGGTAATTTTTATAACCTCAGATTCTAGCAAGGGGAGGCAGAGAGGAATGTTGGTAACACACAATTTGCAGAGAAGTTTGCAGAATCTATAATGAAGCTGAATCCCACAAATATTGTGTTGGTCAGATGAATGGCTTTGCTGGAGTAAATGGGCTTACATCTTAGAGATACCGGATTCTTTATAGCCCTGATGAATAGGGAACTCAGCAGCATAAAACAACACAAATCATATAAAAGGAAAAGAAAAAAAAAATTGTGTTGTAGCAAAATTCTCTCACTTGATTACTGTTTTCCCCTTCTGTTTTTTTGTGCATATCACACATTTTTATATACGAAAATGGTCTTAAAAGAAGCACTGAGGTAATTTTTACTTTTTAACTGGTACTTAAAACAGCAATGGAGTCATTAGTTATCATCTACTGCAAAAATCACAAACCAAGTTTTTCAAGCTGATCGTGACAATCAGCTTTAATCTTTAATAAAATTCTGTGATAGTTTTCCCCTCTCCACTCGGTTGGCTTATTTTGCAAACTGAGGAGTCCTTGCCTAACAAATGATATGGTGCCACTAGCAGGTAGTACCCCTGGAACAGCTGTGAAGAGCAAAATAGTTGATGTGAAGAGTCTGGCATCCTCACTAAGAGTGTTTTTCCTTTGGATCAATGCTAGATTGTTTGCATGGACTGAGAACTCAAAAGATTAGTGGAATCTTCCAGTTAACTTTATCTGAAGGATATCTAGCTTGTGATTTCCCTAAAGAAGCAAATGGGAAATGGAAACAATCTAAAGATTCGCTTCTCAAGCACACTTCCAATCCAAGCTACAGTGCCAAATGTAGCTGGCACCCTGAGTTGTCCCTTCTGCAGAAAGCATGTCACGCTTTTGATCATTCTTGATGCTCCTTTCAAACGTCTTCCACTTGTATTATATTCTTTTTGAGATCAGACAGACTGGAACTTCACAAAATTTGCCCAGACACGGGCAAAACACTGCAAAATTGTGGCACGCTGATATTTCTGAGTCAGTTCCCTGTCCCTTTTCTACTAATGTGTGCCATTCAGTTTTCTTTGCTGACTACTACTGTTGGGCATTGTCTTTGAAACTGTCTTCAGACTTTCCGAGTAATCCCCCATGCTCAGTGAGCAGGTGTAATGAATCCTAAATTATTGTAAATGTATGTTCCAAATTTCAGAGAAAGATAACTTATAAATCTTTATATGTGGGAGAGATGTTAGGTTCATTTTATATCCATTGTTAGCTGATCTTGAGAACAAAACCAAATTTGACTCCACCCAAACTATTTTAGTGACATTCATTTCAGGTGATCTACACCTATTAGCATTTGTAAAGGAATACTATAACTAAATAATGACAAATCAATTTTAAATAGTAAAAAAGTTTTTAGATATTCTTATAATGAGTTAGAATTCTTTTCAAACACTGAAAAAGTTCTTTGATTCAATATCTTATAAAATACATGAGACTTGCAAATGCTGCACCAGAAACATATCAATCTCCTTCAACAATATCAACTCCATTCTAAGGATAAACAGTTCCCTGTCTAATAAGAGAAATTATCTTCAAGCTGTTAGCATGTTTCCATTGATATCAGATTTCTATTTTCATTTTAACAAAGAAATCCAATTTACATTTTAAAACCTGTGCCATACCACAAGTTTTGCAACTTTAAATCAGTTATCAGCAACATCAGCTTCCAGACTTGGTGAGCAGACTTCTGCAGCCCCAAGACCTCAGAGAACTGCAGAGTTCACACAGTTCAGTGAAATTTACTGTAGGACTTAAATTTTGTCTCTGGGAATACTGCTCCATTCGAGAGAACAAAAATTACAGACGTTCACGTAAAACATGAATAGAAGCCTGGCTGATTTGCTTTATCAAGTCTTACAAGAGAAAGTGATGCTTAATGTCATTATTTCTACTCGCCGTAACAACTATAACCTTAACACTTTGTAATACGCTTCTGGATTCCATTTCTATGTCAGCCTCAGCAGCTGCACCACCACCCCTGAGAAGGCACTGTGAATTATGTCAACATTATTGCTCTGCAGGGGAAAAACAAAGATGTAATGAAACTGAATCCCTCCTAAAATAAAAAAGAAAAGCTAACCAGGACACAATCTTAAAGTTCGTGCAAGCAAAGAATGTTCAGGGCAATACGGTCCAGCAGCTGTGCAGCAGCTCCCTTGTCTTTCCATGCATGTATGTGCCCTGTACAAATATGTTCTCAGCAAGTACCAGAAGATCTTTCAGTGTGGTGTCTGGTATTCTGACTCCACAAATCATCCAGGAAAGGATGTTCATGAAGCCACTTCAGTTTATAAGTAGATCTGATCTAGGAATATGGACAGCTGTACATTTGTTCAGTGCCCACTGACTAACTCACTCAAATTGACACAAAATCATGGAGACGGTAGTTTTAATGTTATTTAAAGCCCTTGTGTGAGAGCTCTGAAGAGGAGAAAAGAGCAAAACCAAAACAAAAATCTGATTGTTGAGGTCTTTCCTTTTTTATTATTTTGCTTTTCTTTTCAGAGTTCTTTAACCAGTTTGCCTAGAGAGTGAGCTCAAAGAAATGGAAAATATGAAACGTGTCAAAGGAAAAGCAGTTAAAGTCAAGTATTATGCTAGATCTAGTGAGTTTTAAATCTAAATAAAATAACACCCACAAGATATTTTCATCATTAAAAAAACTCTCAAAAATTCCCAAGTTATCTTTTCCTTAGTTTATTTTTAAAGGTACCCATTCTTTCTGAATGGTAAAACAGCAGTCTATAACACTCAGCATCTGACACAGCATTGCTAGGTGAATTAAAATCTATAGCATATGCAATAATGACATTTCATTGTCCAGCACCAGTTAAAGAGAGTACAAGTCTCTACTGACTGCAGTGAGCTTTGGTATGGTTTGTGAAGATGAAAAGTTTACAATAGCAAAATATAAATCGTGCTTCTATGCACAGGACTGATAGCATCATATAAACCTTTAAAATAAATAGAAAACCAGAGTTCCTGACTCTGGGAAATATTTGCATCTGTCACCATTACTTCCAGCCTGAGTATTCTAAAATACGTTGTTCACCAGCTTCCATGCAGTTATTAATTATGCACCATGAATGTCTAGTTGTTTAGTTGTTTTGTAAATACTTTTTTTGTATAGTGGTTGAAAGTCTGCAGCACAGAAATGGAAATTGAAAACACTTGCAAGTTTACACTTAATAGTCCCACGGTTCTTCAAAGCGTAACATTTTAGAAAAGCTGAGAGCTACTGAAAAAAAAAAGGAGCTGTTTAATCCAATTATTGTTACTGAGATTACAGAATGTGCTTCTTTCCCTTCCATGATTTACCACACAGAAAAAAGAATTGCACAGAGAATGAAAAAATGACAGCATAGTGGTTCTGAAGATTATTTGATCAATTCACTTCCTGTGTTTGTAAAAGTCACTGAGCTCAAGACTCTCAAAAGCCTTCCACAGAAAAGAGGCAGAATAACTTTTTTTAAATTATGAAGCTGGTGACAGAATTATACATTACTCTGTAAGCCTCCAAATCCTTATGATACTGTATAACATGTATCCTTAAAACTCTTTATCATAAAGTATATTCACTTTTTTCTTTCAGGAAAATTTTAATTCATGCTGATTTAATTCTGTTCAGGTTTTCCAGTACACAGATCTACCTCACTGAATAAAATACAGGCACCTCCAACTGCACAGAAGTATGAGACTTTTGAAGTAACGCTTTCTCTGTGGCATTTTTATTGCTGAAGCTGCAGCTCCAATGGATTAAAAGACGAATATTGATTAAATTAGGCTGCTTCTAACATTTTTTACACAAATTTGCAAATCTGTATTTAAACATACACAAATAACTCATAAAGTTTGCAAAAGAATTATTATTTTTTTCCATATGGACACCATTGTTTAGTATGTTAATGAGACAGAATGGTTTTCTACTACTTCTAATTTTGTGTCTTTACATAACCAATGAACTAGTTTCTTAGATCTGTACAAACAGTGACACTATCTTTGACACTTGTTTTTTTCATAGAATCACAGAATGTTCGGGGTTTGGAAGGGACCTCTAGAGATCATCTAATCCAGCCCCCCTGCAAGGCAGGATCCCCCAGGGCAGGTCACACAGGAACACGCCCAGGCAGGTTTTGAAAGTCTCCAGAGAAGGAGACTCCACAACCTCTCTGGGTAGCCTGTGCCAGTGCTCTGTCACCCTCACAGTAAAGAAATTTCTCCTCATGTTGAGGTGGAACTTTATCCTTTTAATGATTTCTAAGTCTCTCACAGCTCTTCAAATGGATTCAACAGCACCAGGCTTTCCTAAGGTAGAAACTTGTGGAACAATACATTTCCCCTGAATGTGGTGAAAACTAACACTCCCTATTCTTATCAGCAGGAAATCTGCATGGGGATATTAATACACTCCAAGATGAATCTTACTTTACATTTCTGTATAATAGTGAGTGCTCGGTGGATGCACCAGCTTACTGGCAGCCTGCAGAGGTATCTCTGCAGTGGTTTTATGCTTCTTTGTATATAGTTAGAACAATATCGCATTGCTGCTATAACTCAAGGCATGAGGCACACGTAAATGAAGACGTATAAATGGGAGGTATGCCCAGCCTCACAAAATTCATTCATCTAGCAGCTTTTGATGACAGGTTAACATTTCTAAAGGAATAAACAGAAATAGGTAGTGAGAAGGCGTGTTCTACTCCACTCCTTGTTCCATTCAGAAATACAGTGGGATATGCCAGTAAATTTCCCAGACAAAACATATCAGGTGAGTGTGATCCAGGCTTTTGGTTTGGTGGTACATCTGTTTCTTGAGCTAAATTTTCTCTAATTCAGAAGTTACAGTATTTGAGAAAAAAGCACAACTTCACTCGAAAATAACAATATCCTATGTGTCCAAAGGCTCTGATGATCTCTGCCTTCTACCACTCATTTCAATGGCACTTAAATTTAAGCTTCATTAAAAAAAATACAATTAGAAAATCCTTCAAAAGCAAGCTACCAAGAAGGTGTGTGTTATTGTGACCACGTAATCCTATGGCTACATATCCTGTGTTCTTGCCAATTTGTATTTCATGCTTATTCTTGATTAAAACCACCATTTATCTTTCTGTTTAGAAAAAATAAGTAGGTAGTCACTCTAATTTTAGAGCATCTTTGATAGCAAGATGTTGTTGTATTCATGTGTTGATTACAAAGCACCCATCTTACAGGTAATTTCTAAACCAACCCACTGCCTGAAGCTCATTCTAACAGAAAATTGCCTTCTTAACAAAAATCTCTTCTAGTTACAAATGCCAAAGCTGATATCGCTTAGTAGCACTGCTTAACAGCACAGAAGAGAAAGGTAATTTCTTAAAAAGGAAAGCAGTACTGTTCAAAAGCATCCAGCACATATATCCTATATCCTTCACAGAAGGATCAACCACCATGGACTGACAGACCATAATGTTTACAATACCTATACATAAAAATATTTTATATATATATATATATATATTTATATATATATATAATTCAAATTCAATAACTGCATATCACTCAAGTATCTGGAAAATCTCAGTTTTTAAAGGTAAAAGTATAATATTGTTTCCAGGAACAAAATACAGGCAATAATGACTTCATTGAAGCTGGCACCTGTATAAATTCCAGTCTTCTGAGTATGAAATCAGGCTTCTTGAAAAATCTTTCATCTTTCCTTTTAGAAAGCACGATACCAATATATTTCAGTGTAAATAAAAGTACATTAACAAGTGTGTGCTGAGATGAACTGAAAAGACAGAATGTATATTCCACGTAAAGGCTCTTGGGCCATTACTACAATAATTAAATCAGTCTTTATTTTTGAGTCTTTTTAATAAAATAAAAATATTCTTGTTAAGCTGGAGAAACAAACAGCCAATTAGCGATCAAACACTTATTTTCAGATTTAAGGCAAATCTCTTCTTAACAGAATCTTTTCTCACTGTACTTTGATAAAAACACCTAAGACCCATTCCACTTTAGACACCATGAAACAGAATATGAAATGATATTTGTGTGCAAACTATCATATTTTTCTGGTTCATTTTCAAGATCTCTGGTATTTACATATGACCTTTCCATTTTTATTAACAGTTTATTGGATTTTTGCATTCTAGCCAGCAGAACAGAAAGGTAATTTACACAGAGATTTGACAGTTATACACACAGTTATAAAACTCAGTCCATTAACTTACTTCTCATGTAACCTTTGCCTGATTCTACCCAAACACCCAAATAAGCAGTATACCTTGTTTTGCTTTATGTTAAAAAGCCCTCATTATAAGTGCCCCCTTATAGAACATTAAGCTCTGCATAAGCTTTTATCACAGCTTTCTCTGGGTCTTAGTACATATAGATCTGAATTTGAATTATATAACTCCAGCTCAAGCTGTTTATATACTGCTCAGGTTTGTGTTTTGCCTTCGCATAATACAGTAAAATTTTTATTCTTCAAAAAAAGCAGGTGGTTACGCTGACTGAGCTATTAGATGGATATTTAACGAATCACGTCATCAGACAGACACTATTTTTGCCTGTGAACACTGTCAGCTGTTACGCAAACACGGGTGCACACGATATGCAGACAGAAAGGGCAACAGGGAAGTTTTGCCGTGGTTGCTCTGCATACGCCAAGGGTGCCTGCACAACTCTCTGACTTCACCCCCGCAATACAGATGTCTTTCAGCAAAGCCTCCCTATAGCTGTTATCTCTGAGCAGGATGAGATCTTGTGAAAGACATCCATTGCTTTCATTTTTCCTATTTTTATGAAGTTTTCTCATGATGTACTTAAACATTCCAGGATGGCAGCTCTAACAAGAGTGCTTCCTTCAGAAACTGTAAAGTTTTCTTAGCATTTTACAACTTGAAAAAAAAATATAAAAGGGCATAATTCTTAATAAACTTCAACAGGTAGGATTTTTCCTTGATTTCCTTATATCAAATTCTTTTCCTCAGCAATTGTAACTACATATCTTACTAGGATATGCTGGATAGCAAACCCTGGACATACACCCAATAATTTGGGATGTCATTATTACCAGTTTAAACTGTGGTCAGCATTTCTTTTAAATAGAAAATCCAGTGTGAAATTTTACAGTATTTAATGAAAGCAATTTTGATCTAATACAAATAATTTTATGATAATTTTTAAAAGAATCACTACACACATGCTGGTGAGCAGACAGCCATTTTTGTGGCTGCTTAGCTTTTGAATTCAAGTGACAATTTGCTGACAGATTATTAGAGAGAATTAAATTTTAATATATTTTAAACTAAATTTTAATTTAATAAAATAGCTGATTTAGAGGGTATAGAATATATTTGTTGTCTTAGTCTACTTCATATTCATCCAGTGAGGAAACACATGTTAGACAGTATTATCATCAGGAATAAAAGATCCTGAATTTGAAGGTATTTCTAAAACACAGCAATAAGTTTGAAAGGAAAGAATACAAAGTGTTACATTCTGTTGCCTTTGCCTGCTCTAACACTGAAAGATTCATCCTTTATAAATACAGGGAGTCTTCCAGAGGCAACTGAGATTCAAATCTTTTAATGATCAAGTGGAACAGTGTATGTACTTCCTTCTTGATTTGACAGATAAAGGTGACGACTAACAGTTCTTTAATCCTTAGAGAGTGTGCTGGGTACCAGAGGGACAGAGCTGAGGCTGAACAAATGTCCTGATTCAATTTGAAACTTTAAAGGGAATTCAACTCTTCTCCAAATGTCCATCATCCAGAGAGCATAACATGAAATGACAGACACCTATAGAGATTAGACAACTCCAACTTTTCAGCTCATCCTTTATCATAACACACACTGGGCTCACTACCCCCATTAAAGTAGCCAAGTCAAACAGCGTTTTACCTGCGTGCATACAAGGAATAGACATGATTCATTAAAATAATATGTAACAGCAGTGACTAGTTGTGAAAGAATAGTAATTGTAAGCAAGGTTAAGCAAACGTTACCAGGTCTCTTTTCAAGTGACATAATCTAGCACTGTATGGAGAAGAGACTTACAGTCAGGACTAAAACGAAATTTTGAGTAATCGCTTTTAGATGACGAGCACTTTTTTGCTATTAAAGAAAATATTTGCACTCTTTGTTCTACCTTGTTATTGTTGCCAGGATTCTGTGAAGACACAGAATTACCAGAATGGCTGGTAAGTTATGCTTTATCAAAACCTCAATAAACATGTATTTTTTTTGGAATAACTATGCCAAATTCATCCTGAATAAGAATAAGAGAAATCAGCTTGTTTTAGATGAAAGACAGGGTACTTTATTTCTCGGCAGTTCTAGGGCTAGGAAGTGAGGTAAGTATTCCAAGGAGTGAATTTAATTGCAGCCAAGGAGAAGTCAAGATTCAGAATACTGTGTACTTTACATTGTAAAACTCTAAATTAGGTGGAGAGGGAGACTATCTCACCATTACAGGTATCTCAAAATTAAGCTTCTGGATTATGACACTTAGGTTGCACTTATCAATTGAGAGACAACACCTTATAAAGATCATTCTTCTGAATACATTGGAATGCCTCTAAACCACAATAAGTTAATCATTTATTTATTCTCTCTCTGTGACGAGCAAGATAAATATAACTAGCTTAGTTTAGATTATTAATTTTTAGATGGTTAAAATCAGTAGAATGTAATCACAGTTCTGATCAGTTTGCTAAATGAGATAACATATTTGTGAAGAAGCAGTGATTGATCCCTTGTAAATCAAGGTAAATAAAAACACAGCTGAAGTTTGTTAAACAAAAACCCTGCAAACCAAAATCAGATTAACTTTTTGAGCCATAAGATAACGTAAATGGCTACCATAAACTTACTGTAAAATATTATTTATTGGGAAGAGAATGATAATTTCATTAAACCTAAAATGCACAAGAAAACGCCGTACTTGAACGCTGAAGTCTTCAAAGAAGTGGATACACTCAGACCAGCCTGAAATAACTCGGTATGGCACCACAGCAGAATGTACTGCCAGCAGAGATACTAACCCAGGCCCCAGAAACCCTTTAGCCATGCCAGTTACTCTGTTTCTCTTGACAGCTTATTAAGAGCATTGGACGTTTCTGTAAAGCACTAAATTGAACAACAGAGACTAATACGGAAGTTCACACTCAAATTGCCCAACTGCAGTTCTAAGCGCATTGCTGGGCTGTTCATGTGCTCTCCTGCTATATTTAATACTGCTCAGTCACTATGGCATGCTGCTTGCACTGAAAATTTTCAGATCAATAAAAAACAGGCAGGGTCCCTAACATGTTAAAAATTGTCTCATTCTTGCTCTCAAGGGACCGTGCCAGGTTTTTTTTTCTAATACATTTCTGCTTATTTCCAAATTTATTTCTATTAATATATGTCCTTTCCAGTGGAAAAAAAAAATCAGAATGAGCATGAAATCTGATTTATTCTCCCCTATAAATCACCAGTTCCTGGAATTGCTTGCACATTTATGGTCACTTATGATAAATTGTACTAGATACCCCACAATTAACCTTTTACTCCATTGGAGCTATTATACTGCTAGAAGAGGGAAGAGGATCAGATAAATCAGAACATATGTGTAATGCACTGCAGAACTAGCTATTCTACAAAGCACAATAGATTAACTGTGGTAATGCAGCTGCTGAAAACCAAGCTAAGATACCCCTAGTTCCTTCCTCAGCCATGGATAAACTAATTTCTATTCTTATAAGACAAATACCAGAAAAGATGATTGAGCCACTTGAAGCCCGTATTGTCACCTCTCAAAAATAAAAAAAAGTGTCTCTTTTATTTGTAGTATCAGCTAATTATTTTCAGTAGCAGCATTCTGAAACTTTAAAATATCTGTTTATTAATTAATTTGGTATCTATTTCTTAAACACTTTATATACCATAACCTAGGAAGTTAGAAGCTTTTGTTAGAAATTCTCTAAGCACTGATAATCTTGGAGCTTTTCTGTGCATCCTTCAGCCTTGCTGGGGCTGAAATGGGTCCTGGGCCATGGCCAGGAGGAAAAGTCTCAGGGAGGGGGCAAAACCAGCCAGGCCTTTGGAGGCATGCAGGGCTCTGACAGCTACATTTAACATAGGAGCTCTAATGGATAGAAATTGTTATTATTTGCCCAATAAAAATAATAGATATCTAGAGTGAGCTACTGTCTGTTATTCTAAAATGCTTGGACAATGCAAATTTGGAGTCATAAACAAGAAGGCTTAGTAAGACTGTGCCAGAAAATATCAGCTAAAATTACTGCAACGAGATACCCGTTTTCCTTTAGAGCTTGGAGTGTTAGGCATTTGAACTGCTTGTGCAAAAGCAAAATAATTTCGGGAAACTGTCCAAGCTTTGCAAAATCATTAGTGCATACTACTGCATTGCTCTTAACAGTTACATAAAAGATTTCCCATCTTGTGACATCTGTCACATCTGCTGAGGAAAATAACACCCTTTCACCTACAAAATCCCATGGTCACCTTCCAAATACATTAATTTCTTATTCTTCTTAGTTCATTATTCTTGTTTACAAAAACTCAGTGGTTCAGCTACCCAGCTTGTGTAAGTACTTCTCTACTTGCATGATTCTTCCAAACTAAAACCCCACTTTAAAATCACACCTTTGTTTTCCAGAGGAATAACTCTGGAAATTTGACAGCAAATGACTTATTCTTTTTCAGCCTCTGCTACCACCAAGAGTTATGGGGAGAGTCCAAAACTTAATGCATATATGGGGCTGGGCTTTCATGAGTAGAAAGTGAGGATTAAGCGAACAGAAATAACCTGACCTACGCTGAAAGCAGCAATTTTTTTCCCCCTCGTTTCCACTCTTTTGTAGCATTTCTGAAAAATTGGAGGCATTTCTTGGTCTTTACTATATACCCAGGGATTTTTGTAGGAAAAACAGAGCAAAAAAATAAATTCCCATATAAAATGGGCTGAACAAAGGAAAAACCTATGTAAAAATGTCTGCCTTTAGGAATTGTTATCAAATGTAACAAGGACTTCCATCTCCATTAAAAAAAAATGAAACCCCCAGAAAATCCTAGAAGTATTGTTATCAGTTATACCCGTACCATTACATACATAAGCATTCCAATCTCCATGGAAATTGTTAGAAAAAAGAAAAGATATTTGGTTGTTGTGGTTCAAGCTGACTGGGAAAAAAGAACCATGTGGCCTCCAGCTCACTCCTCCCCCCATCCCCATTTCCACAGTGATGTGGAAGGACACGATTCAATTAAAAAGGCTCACAGGTTTGAGATTAAGGATAGGGAGGGTAATAATCTGCCATTTAAGACGATGGGTAAAGAATCAGAGTGACCTGGAAAGAAACGAAATAGATTTAATTCACCATCACCACTTACGAACTAGGATAGTAAGAGGAATACGTCAACAAATAGGATCCACTTTTAAATACACTTCACCCTCCCTCACTCCTTTCATCTTCCCGGCTACCTCCTCTCCCCATCAGTGCAAGGGAGGCAGGGGTGGCGGGTTTGGTCCATCTGGCCACTATTCACCATCCATGGCAGCTCCTCCCTGAGGAAGAGGGCTCCTTGCAGTCTCTCCTTCCTGGCCCATGGTGTTCAACTCACAGGAGGCAATCTTCTTCCCCCTCGTGAGTCCCTCGGGCCACGGGCCACTTGGGGCACATCACCAACTGATGCTCAGTCTCTCTCCCCTCTTGCAGGGGGCTCTCCATGTACTAACACATCCCGGACATTCTCACCGCCGTCAGTCCCTCAGCTGGCAGGCAATCACCTTCCTGCCATCTCAACCACCACGGGCTTCAGGGAAAGGCCCTGCTCCGGCAGCCTTCTTCCTCTCCTTCTCCTCTGGGGCTCTTCTCCCTCTCTTTCTTCTCACGGTGGTGTTCCTTTGTTCTCCTCTCACCTCCCCCTCCTCCAACACAAAACACTCCCCAACACTACAGACAGGACAGCTCAAGGCAAGACAAAACCAAAAGAGAAAGAAAGAACAACGGGGTCCCACTTCAACACTTTGACGGCAGAGGCGCTGATTGGCCTGGCCCTGGCCAGAGGTAGGTCCAGTTCTACCTGGGGGTCAAAGTTTCCCACTTTACAAAAAACCCCACCAGACTCAAATCCATGACATTGGTCTACCAAAGAAAAATACAGAAAGTTTTTGGACTTGAAGAGGGAGAAATAAAACCAAAAAAGCTTGATTTATAATTCAAGAGATAGCTATGTCTCCATATGCAGAAGCTGACCATTGCTCCTAATCTTGGGGGGGGGGGGGGGGTGGAAATGGTGTTGGTTGGCCACTGTTTTCAGAGACTCCATAAACTGAACAGGAACAGAGCAACTGTATGTTTTCTGCAGTCTTAGAGGATGCCCTCATGTATACATATGCACACACAGGCACATATACTCTGCTCACACTCTCAAGAATTGAAGGAAAACTTCATACAATCTACACTCAGTCAAATGCAGAGGCAATATTTATTATTATTTTAGGTATACAGTAGAATAAGGAAAAAAATGTTCTTTCTGGAGTATCCAAATGGAATCAGGTTGTTCATTAAACAAACAAAAGTTGTAAAAGGAATCCAGTCGGCAGCCTCTTCTTAACTGTTCATTATTAGAGCTATGAATGAGGGTACCAGTTTCAGAATTGAAGATGTTGGCTTGACAGGTAAAGACAGTCACAACTGGAAGCAACCATAACGATCTGCGCTACCACCCTAAATGTTCAGAGGGTCATATCTTTCCTTCCTTAGCTCCAGGTAAGTGTTACCGCTCATTTCTAAACAAGAAACCTATAATTTAATAAGGTATACGAAACGAATCACAAAATGGGATACCACTGCGATAAGGGAAGGCACAGTGAGAAACGCGAAAGGGCACAGACAATGGGGAAGTCAAGCAGTGTTAAGAAAACCAACTGCACACACTAAGGACCTATCAAAATAGAGGGCTCCAAGAAATTCTCAATTAAAAAATTAAACAAAGAGCAAAGTAAGTTGTTGCAGGAGTAAAAAATAACTTTTACAGTAATGCATGAATATTCATTCCGGCTTTGCAACCTTCAGGGAAGTTGCAAACTAATCTCTGTCTAAATTCAAGCTTAGACGGAAGCTTTGAACATTGGGTTTGCCTTGTATTTTTGTATTCGGTACTTTTGTATTTCCATATTAGTGAATAAATCTCTGCTACCTATGATGAGCTTGAAATGGAGTCCATCTTAATTAACTTGGCAAGAGACAGAGAAAGAAGACAGTTTTCAGAGGTATTTTGTTTTCCGAGCAAATGTGACTACAACAACACAGACGAATTTGGTAAGCTCAGGTCACATGATAAAACTCCGTACGCTAATGTGGTATCACCTGAAGTTCAGCCAACTAGTGTAGAGGAATTTCTTGTGGAGCAGAGGCGTGGTATTACTTTAAAAGTGTGGACAACCCAGCTTAGGCCTAAACAAAGGCTCTGTCCTTGAAGCTGCCTTGGAACACGGGGAGGAGGAGGTTTTATCTGTTTTGTGAGAGCTCTGCGAGATGCTTGGCTGGAGGTGCTGGGCCCGGGGGGAGAAGGGGGGGCGAGAGCCGCTTGCCTAGTGGAATGGCACTACCCAATAAAACGCTGGCGCGTGTAAACCTGTAGCTGACCAACTCTGTTAAGGGGCAGGCGCGGGGACACTGCTGAACTGTATATATTGAGCTGTCCGGAGCAATAAAGGGAGGACGATCTGTAGCCATATTGGTGTGATGAACGTTAACTTGGCCGGCTCTCCGAAGGGACCCCTCTTCATCTGGCGCCCGAACAGGGACCCTCTATGGACGCTTAAATGCGGATTGCTTAAATGCGGGAAGACTCCGAAGCATCGGACGTGAGCCGATTTGGGAGCCGGAGAGCTGGAGGCAGGAGAGTTCCGAGTGTGACCAAAAGGGCACCGGAGACCAGAGCTTGAGCAACTGATCAAGCCCCTGCCAAGGTAAGACCGCGATGGAAACGGACGCGGCAACTCGCCTCCTTAGTATACTCTCTAAGAGAGGAGAAAAAGTAAAGGAGCGAGACGTATTAGCCCCATGGGCTCGGAAACAGGAGAAAATGAACGACCCACCATTAATCTTTAGTTCCACGGAATGGCGTGAAGTAGGAGACTTTTTGTGGGACTGTACTCTAGAGGGAGGAAAAGAAGGAAAGGAAGTGAAAGAACTAGGAACGGTTTGGAAAACCGTAATACGCACTCTAGAAATCATGCAAGCAGAAAAGAAAGTTGCTGCGGCAGCGATCGAAGCGTTGGGGGGAGGGCAGGAAAGGAAAAAGGCAAAGGAAGAAACTCCCTGCTCATCCCGACTGGGTGGAAGAAAAAAAAAAAAAAAAAAAAAAAAAAAGGAGAAACTGCACTGCGTTGCAGAATTAAGACTTTCGTCCTTGAGCTGAGCTCTTTTCTAAACAAGTGCATAACTCTTGCTTGCTAATTATGAAAAGAGACCCTGACCAGCCAGGTACAGCTCATGTTGAGAGCTTGTCCGTGAGAATGAAGATAAGACGCTTCTTGTACACCAGATGTGCATGGGAGTGAACGGGAGAGTATGATCAAAACAGACCTGGGAAATTCTGCTCTCCCTGTGTGATAACAGCGTGATTGAAGTAATACTTGAGCTAATAAAAAAAAAAAAAGAAAAAAAAAAAAGAAAAAAAAAGAAGAAGAAGATCCTGAACAAACTCGCTGAATTATCAACTAGACAGCAAGAAATAGAAGAAACCCTTAAACCAGTTCAGTTCCCCCATTACCATCAGCTCCCTCACTCAAGCCTGATTTTCAAGCTTGAACCATAAAGGATCCTTTGCAACAGCAATGGAGCGGTGTCATCAGAGACGCTATAACAGAGGGAGATTGGGAAGCAGCCAGTTCGATTGCGTGTCCTGTTATTATTAATAACGGACAAGGGACCTGGGAACCGCATGATCCTGCATGATGTGGCTGTGCAGCATCCTGTCACTTCAGCAGCGCAGCAGCAACACGAACGTGCACTGGGACTGCCTGTTGAACCCCTTGTTTCACCCAGTGACGTGATGGGACCCTGAAGTACCGATTACCAACGACGACATGGGTTGGACTGGCAGAAGATGCTTACAGCTGATGGCAGAGCAATTGTGGGAAAATGTGACTGTTCTCAATGTTACCTGTTGTATTAATATGTATCCTCTTTGTGTGACTAACAATGAAGCTTATATTGGTTGTGTAATCAAAGCCACATAGTAGGTGTTAAGGTTTATGTACTAACCAGCAGAGTCATCTTTCTTTAGCTAAAAGCAAGGCAGGGAAACCAGCTGCCTTTTGCTTTGTTAGAAGTGTGTGATTAAGGATCAAAGTATGATTTAGGGCGATGGGTGTGAGAACTTTGACAGGATGAATTAAGAGTTTAGTTAAGGCATTTTTGGTTATTGCAGTTTTAATTGTTATAGGCTTACTTATGTTTAGTTGTTTGATAAGTATAATCAAGAAAATTATAAGCAAGCTAGCGGATGAAGCCTGGGTTGTCCAAAAAGAAAAAGGGGGATATGTAGAGGAATTTCTTGTGGAGCAGAGGCGTGGTATTACTTTAAAAACGTGGACAACCCAGCTTAGGCCTAAACAAAGGCTCTGTCCTTGAAGCTGCCTTGGAACACGGGGAGGAGGAGGTTTTATCTGTTTTGTGAGAGCTTTGCGAGATGCTTGGCTGGAGGTGCTGGGCCCGGGGGGAGAAGGGGGGGCGAGAGCCGCTTGCCTAGTGGAATGGCACTACCCAATAAAACGCTGGCGCGTGTAAACCTGTAGCTGACCAACTCTGTTAAGGGGCAGGCGCGGGGACACTGCTGAACTGTATATATTGAGCTGTCCGGAGCAATAAAGGGAGGACGATCTGTAGCCATATTGGTGTGATGAACGTTAACTTGGCCGGCTCTCCGAAGGGACCCCTCTTCAAACTAGTAAAGCTTGTCTCAGACAGGAGTCATCAAGTAAACACAGAAAAGTAAAAATGATCACCAGAGGAAAGCAAGTATGTTGGATGCGAGTTGAAAGAAATTTCACAAACATTCATGGCAAGATGTCTGCTTCACAAAGGGAATTACACACCACCACTCGAATGACTGACTGCCTCGGGAAAGCACAAAATGGTAAGTGATGGAAAAGGGAAACTAGTGGTGACAAGTGCCCTCAGAATTAATGCTGGAAAGCTAATGTGGAGTAGGAAACAAGGAAATAGATTGCCCCAAATTTCATATGCTGATAGTCTTGATAAGAATCCAGATAAATATTGACTTGAAAACAGCAGAGGCTTGTTAGTGTATTTTTCTAAGCTAAGCATCCTTAAAAGAAGTTGAAAAAAAAAACAGTTAAAAGCTTAAAATGCCACTTAGATTAAAAATAAAGCTACCCACTTCACTGCAAGACAACTGCTGAGTAACATTTATGAAATACCAGGTAGTTCTCTACAAGGACCAGTAAACAGAGATGATTCCATAAACACTCTGCAAAATGGAAAAGAGTCTTGAAACTGATATTGCTTCAAAGCCTCATTTCATTTTATGTGTGCTCAAGATCTCTTTTTTTCTGCACTGTATGAATGAGCCAGGTTGCCAAAAAGAACAGCTGTCTTAAAAGCACCAAACAAAATGCAGGTAGCTGCTTCTGAAATCCATTATCAACTATAAAGAAAAATTAAAATATAAATAATCAAAGGATGAAGCATCAAGGAAGATGGCAAAATTCATACATCTTGTTAAGCAGCATATGGAATTTGGGATTAACGATTAAGTAAAATGAGTATAGATGCATTATGATGGATAAGTTATATTGAACTTGCGCCAGCTCAGAGAGAACAGGGAATTCAGGACTAAAAACCAGTGAGAGAATAAAACAAGGCAGGAACGATTTAGGCTGCATGAGTTCTCTGGAGGAGCTGAAATCTGCTAAGGGCTGTAGAATTTACCTCAAAAAAGGCTGAGAGTGCAAAAAGCAGCAGATAATTTTCTGTAGACTTTCTATCAGTAAAAGGTCAGAGACGTTAGACTTACATGACAGTACAGGATCCCTTGGCTTGAGTTATTTTCAGCCTGTTTGAGCAACAGGGTGGTGGCCAAGTGACCACTGTCTGAGCAGCCTCTGCTGAAGGTCTGTGAATGACAATGATGGTCAAGTCTGACCAGTGGAGCAATTGCCCTTGCTGTCAGCTGTGCAACTTTCAGACTTGAGCTGGACGCAACTGAGAATGGAAGAGACTGGAACAGAAAAACATAAATATCCCCAAGAAGGTGCCAAGACCGAGGGGGAAAAAACCTCTACTATGAAGATCATGAGCCTCCCAATGAGGATCTCTGGAGTGATTGTGACAACTTGTTGCAACCTCCTCTTTCTGCTTGAGGAACACTAAATCTGCCAACCTTAGGATCCAGAAGGACATTGAGAAGATGAGCACAGTGCCAGAGAAAAAGGGGTAGATGCTAAAAAAAAGGAGGGCACTGTGGCTGGATTTTCTATTTATTAATAATAACTGTGTTAATAATAGGTCTTTTCTGCATTAATTAAACAAATTAGACTATTAGACATTTAAAAGATCTATTGGACTAATACCAAACGCTTAGCTTTGTACACAGTGTTCTTTTGCCCAGAACAAGATTTTAACTGTCGTGTTATTTCTGATGTCAGAAAGCTCCAGAAGGTCAGAAAGGGGAATGAGTTTGACAGAGAAATGCTTAAGAGTTACCTGAGCATCACAAACGCATCTAGTGCTAACAGTGATTACAGCTGCTGCTGGTGACTCAGGAAAAGGGAGAGTTTCACAACTGTAAGGTGCTAACAAAGAGGAGGTTTCTTAGGTTGTACAAAATACTAAGCAGCAAAAAACATTCCTTTAAGGGGGTTCTAAATATTTAAAGCTCCTCACGGAGCTGCCACCAAAAAGAAAGGGGAACACCAGCAAAAAGAAACTTCTCATTGATTATAGTGACCATGTGTCGGTTGAAGCAGCAGTGAAGGAGGTAAGGAAGAGGTGTCAGGACAGTCAGTTCGATAAAACTTCTATGAAGCATTACTCAATATAGTATAAAATATGTAACTAGTTGATGAGCTGAAATTAAATAAGAGAAATTTCAGACTAAACTTCAAGATGGAGTATTGTTGAAGTACTAGAACTGATTATTTTCAGAATAAGAATCTAATTATTTTTCTTGCCACATTCTGACATACCCTGCTTTAATCTTGATTCTTTGATCTTGTAGTCAATATTTTTTGTCAATAAGCTTTTTTTCTTATATTTATATAAGATAGCTAACTAAAACTGCAGTGATGAGAAACCAAATTAAAACCAGCAGCTCAACTCTTAAACACTTTGCAGTCCTTCAGAAGAGATTGCTTGTTAAAACAGCTAACCCCCTTATAAAACTAACACCTACTTGTGTAATATCAGCAATTGCTTTTTGCTGGATTTGTTTTCCACAGCTTCCATTTCATTTCATTAAAGACAAACTTTGGTGATTTTATGTGATTTTAATTAGATATATGCCTACAGATTTTGGAACTGGGTCTTTATATTTCACTTCTCAGATGTTTAATACTACAAAAGAAAATTAGTTAACAGTGAAAATAATCTTCAAAGGATTTATTTCTTTCAGTCTGTGTTCCTACTTCTTTTTTTCTTCCTTAATGTGTAATTGAATGGAGAACAGTTAATTAATTCATTCTATAGCTAAGAATGAGAAATTATCATAGAGACACTTTGTTGAAACACAGAAGTCAGTTTTCCATCTCAACTTTGTAAGAACTGGACTGTCTGTTGGACAATAAAAGTGTATGACAAACCTCAAAAGTTAGCAACTAAATCTTTCACTTCTTTCAGGTTCATGCACACCTCTAAACTTATGCTGGTCTCCAGGCAGTGCAGTTTGGCTGCGAGTGACTTTTCCTGTCATAAATTCTCTATCACTCATTTTTTCAGCATGATTTCTTTAGTCTTTCTCCATCGTATTGTCTCCATATTAAATGACATAACACAAACCAACAAACTATGACAAACTGATACTATCCTTAGCCATAATCAATATCTTTTTTCCTACCAAAGCAATTTTAATTGTTTTTCCCTAGTTTGCTTTAAGCATTTCATATTCTATTTTGTCAGGCATAGCCTCTCAAATCTCAGTACCAATAAATATCCTTCACAGGAAATCCAATAACTGTTCTCTGTTTGTTCCCCCTTTCCAAAGGTTCTTGCTCCAAGTATTTATTTAAAATACACTTCTCCAGCTTCTGAAACATTCCCAAAATACACTGTTCTTATTTGCCAAAATAGAATTACATTGCTTTCATTTTTAAATAAAGGCCATTGTTACAAAATAGTCTATTTATGTTTCTTGTACTTTTATTTTTTTTTTCAACTGTGATCTGAATAAAGGATGCAGGCTATTCATCTTGTTAACTTTGTATGATGTGATAACTCTCTAATAATGTTGGGAAAATATAGATAGGTCATTTTCAAATAGTTTTATCTTTCTTTCAATATGAGATAACGTAACATTGACTTTTGAGGATCATCACAGACTAAAAAAAATACTCTGTGTATAGTATGGTCCATTGTAGGCTATTTTATACTCATATTCCCAAAGCATTAATCTGTCACATGGATTCTTATTAAATATAAAAGAATGAGAACAAGAACACTACCTGCATGAAACGTGAAACTAAGAAAGGATTGCTTCTACACTGCTGTAATTTCTTTTTGAGTAAGCAGTGTCTCCTAGAATGCAAATCCTTTTCATAGAGTCACATTCATCTTACTAACTTTGTGACTTTAGTACCAAGAAACTTTCAATGTATTTGGAAATACACTTCTTTTGGGGTTTTTTGGGTTTATTTTTAAGGAGAGTATCTGTTAGTAAACCTATGAAAATGCAGAGAACAGATTATTCTGCATGTTCCAGACCATTCTCTCTATTAAATTTATCACAAAGTCTGCTTAAATTAAATCTGACTAAAGCATGTCTCCATTTGTCTCGATGAAGTTTTCAGATATATCATAAACAAGCCAGCTCATTGGAGATATGACAAAGTACAATCAATCAGGAAGGCATCCAGCTACATGATAGGAATAGGTCCAGAAAAACTCCAGCTGTTTATGCAAATGCTGATACTGAGCGGCTGGCACCTTATCAAGGACCAGAGGAGCAGCGGCATATTTGTGTACCCTTTTAATGCGTAATGGATGTTTACCGCATCAAACAGGAAAAATCAACAAAAATGCCCAGCAACGTTTCAAGGATTTGCTGAACTGGGACATGCAAGAGAGCCTCAACTACTCTTATTCAATTAAACTTGCCCAGAGGTTAAACTCCGCTATTGCTGTCTTGCATCTTTTCAGGCTTTGTCAAAGTATTTTCTTTTTGTCAAAGCAACTTCTGAAAAGCAGCCTCTTGCAAGGTGCACACTGCCAACACACCTCCCATTTTGTTCTGTTTCTTCTCCAGTTTGACATCTGAATATTTTTCTGTCTATCTGCTTTATGGTTTTATTTTGTTACCTCTGAAGAGAATTAAATTTAAAAAAGAATTACAAGGATGAATTCTCACTGCAAGCCTGCATTTACATAATTCAATCGCTTTCCTGAGTTTCCTTTCGCAGAAGTAAGTGAATAATACATGTGCTTCAGAATCTAAAGATACTGAATATATAAGTATTAACTGCAATATTACTGGTTCAAAGGCCAGAAATACATACATCTACGTTTCTGGAAACACACAGGATACAGTTCACATGAAAACATGTGACATTTGTATGACATTTGGGAAATCAAAGGATTTCTGCATTTCCTAGTAGTATGTTCTGTATCCTTTCCTTCCCTTTTTTTTCCAGAGTTTTGGGTGTAATTTTCATTAATAGCCAGATATAATATTGTTTGCCTTGGATGAATGAGTGGAGCAAAGGTTATCAAAGTAAACAACTGTTATATTCAATGGAAGAAAGCCTTCCCAACATAAATGTTTCATTTCCTTCATCAAAACCAGTAACTGGATATTTAAAAAATATGTTTTCTTAATGGAAATGTTTCACCCAGTTGTAATTTGTACTGACCTTGTCACACACAGTCATAAAAAACACCTGCAATATTTGAATACCCCTTTATATACAGGTAATTAAAATCGTACTTGTTTTATAAATCTACTAGAAGTCAGCAGAAATATGTTTTGAAGGTAAATCATGAATGTATTAGGTATCTTAACATGCTTGTCTACATATGTTGCATACAGGGACATAAGAAGTTAATAGTTGGGAATTTCCCCTCCCTTGGGCATGCTTAAACACTGAACAGTGATTGCTGGAAATGTCTGAATGTCATCTTAACTGATTAAATGTATTTTCCATGTATATGTAGCCGGTTGTAAGTGTATACGTAACGTCTACCTGCATATTAAATCATACTACATAGTAAGCATATAATCTTGTAATCACAGAATGTTAACATGGGATGCAGCTGCCAATATTTGTACAAGATGGTTATCATGTGACTACAGCTCTAAAAATAAAAACAATCAAAAGATCCACAATTCTTTAGCCACATTTCAGACGAAATATCTTTCATTGCGGCTTAAAAGCCATGTAATAATAAGAATATTCATACACTTCTTAACAAGTATATTAGGGCTAATCAAGTGTATTGGGTTGTGTTGCTCTTAGAAAATCCATCACAAAGGCAAATATATTGCACATTAGAACACAAGAATAGTTCCCCATTATTACAAAACTGATGGTTCCCTACATTTTTAGAAAAACTGAACTCTTGCACTGATAAAGCTGTGTCAGCTTACAGATAATTTCTGTTCCTGCACAGTTTTTGCTGCAATCTTCCTAGTTTTTACAACTTTGTAACACCTTTTTATTAAGGTTCTCTTTACAGAGCTGCTACTCAGACCATGTAGGAGAGCTACATTCTTCTACCGACAAGCACTGCTTAACAAGTAGAGAAATGCCTTCGAGAGGCATTAAACTTCTCCAGGGAAGTAAAAGGTCTGACCTGATCACGTTGTTAATCACCTTCAGAAACTAAAGGGGAAGTAAAATTAATGTCTTCATGAGACGGGGAGAATTTTATTACAATACTTTGTTTTTTCTATCTTTGCAAACAACTATTAATTCTCTGAATTTCACTGGATCAAATACAATGGTATTATTATTTTCCTCCAAAGGAATGCATCTTTTATATCGTCTGGATTTTGAAAGTTCCGAGAGTCACACAAGAATGTGATAATTTTTTACAGTTATGGAAGACAATAGGGAAAAGCCTTTTTTTTCCTGCATTTTTCCTCCAATAAATGAAATCCATGATTTCAAAACATTAAGAGTTTTGAAAATATTGGAAATAATGCCTAAAGTTACTCACAATGCGCAGTATATGGAACCCTTATACGAAAAATAGATTTTTACATTCTTATAGTTATTTAAATTGTAAAGTCCATCTCAAGGATTGGTAATTCTAAGCACAAGGTTTTTATGAAAAATCCAGTTTGGTGCAGAAGAGCTACATGCTGTTGTGTTAGCTTTACAGACAAAAATCATTCCCAAGACCTGAGAAAGCCCATAAGCTAAAGCCATGTGAGGGAAAAAGAGGAAAAACACAGACACGTAACTGTTGAAAGAATAACAGTAGTACAGAGAGGTGTGAAATGCTCACAAGAAAAGACATTTTTTAAAAAGAAAAAAGGAATATGCTACAAAGGTATAGAGCATTAAAAGCAATGGAGGTCAAACAACACTCCAGGCTAACCTTTCTGCCACTGACCAAAGAACTCACCTGGTGCCTCACTGGGTGTGTGGAGCACACTGATATATATATAGCCTTGTAGTTTGCTCCTGCTGACTACTTCCTGGCTGTATCAACCAATAAATAACTGATCCCAACTCATAAGCTGTGTATATCCTTGCACAAGTCCCTTTGCACATGGCAAAAGATGTCTAAACAAAAACTTCCGAGACTGTTGTTATACAAACATGCCTTGTTTATAGCAGTGTACTCCTAGGACAGTTACAGGGGTGCTTGAGGGGCACAGACATAATCACAGAATCACAGAATGTTCAGGGTTGGAAGAGATCTTGAAAGATCATCTAGTCCAACCCCCCTGCCAGAGCAGGATCCCCCAGGGCAGCCACACAGGAACATGTCCAGGTGAGTCTTGAAAGTTTCCAGGGAAGGAGACTCCACAACCTCTCTGGGCAGCCTGTGCCAGTGCTCTGTCACCCAGAGAGTAAATAAGTTTTTCCTCTATTGAGGCAGAACTTCCTATGTTCTAACTTAAATCCATTATTTCTCGTTCTATTGCTGGGCACCACTGAGAAGAGATTGTCTCCTTCCCTTTGACACCCACCCCTCGGATATTTATATACGTTAATAAGCCCCTCTCAGCCATCTCCTTTCAAGGCTAAACAGCCCCAGTTCTCTCAGTCTCTCTGCATAGGAGAGATGTTCAAGTCCTTTAATCATCCTCGTAGCTCTCAGTTGGACTCTCTCCAGTAGGTCCCCGTCTCTCTTGAACTGGTGAGCCCAAAACTGGACACAGTATTCCAGGTGTGGTCTCATCAGGGTAGAGTGGAGGGGAATGAGAACTCCCCTAGACATTCTGGACACACTTTCCTTAACACATCCCAGGATCCCATTGGCCCTCTTGGCCACAAGGTCACATTGCTGTCCCATGGACAACTTACTGCCCACTAGGACTTCAAGGTCTTTCTCCATGGGGCTCCCTTCCAGCAGAACATCCCCTAATCTGTACCCCTAATCAACTTTTAGTGATGACTGAACTCTCACTCTAAAAAAGCTTAAAATTATTCTGTTTCATCATCTGAAAACTAATTTACCTTATTTCTCTAATATTATCTGTCTTAATTGCAAGAATAGAGAATAGACCTAAAAAATATGTGCATGGAACAACCAACATCTGTATCTGTAATGTTTCTAGCACAAAAAGTATCTCATAAAGCACTCAAACATTGTTGAAGTATTTAGTGTTCTTCCAAACACATGAAAACCAAGACATTAATACCTCTATAATGAAAAAGTGAATGTTTTTCTAGGTGTCTCAGCTGTGCCTTTCATAGATATTCCACAGCAGCAAGCAATACTGACTCTCAAGAAACTACGAATGATGCTGCTTTCATTTAAAGCCATAGTAGAAATGAGAAGTGTTCAAATAGGTACCATGATTTTTCTATACAGATAAAGATGCATGAGGGATTTGATTTGCTGTGGAGATGAGGATCTGATTTTTCTTCCAAACACATTGTCGCTGTTCATGCTTATACCAAGACATGCATTCAGACAATTTACCTAGCAGGAAATTCCATCACACTCTTTTGGGAACATGTTTACATTAAATTTACTATAAATGTTGGGTATCTGAATCAGCTTCAGTATTTTAAAAAATCTGGATGCTACAATACTATTAGCTAGCTTTTCAAGTCAAATAAAAAAATAAAATTTAAATGTAGGACTGAAACTGCACATCAGCTCTTGCTTGTTCATCTATTATAGTTAGACCTCTGTTCTTCACCAGGACTAACATCCAGTACAATAAAGCATTCTTTTCATCTGGTAGAAAAACAAGGAAAAAACCAGAAACATTTCTTTTTCATGTCAGTTTAAGACATTCTTGAGTGGTCTTGTACATGATCAAAATCAAGCTTGTAATGTGTTTTTCATCCTCCAGGAGAACCTGACAGCATTTGCTTTTAAAGTTTCATTTTCCAAGAGAAAAAGATACTGTAAACAAAGTTCTCTCTGTCTGTGGTTTGGCTGTTTGTTTTTTGTTATTTTTATAATTGGTGCTGTTTTTTTCAAGGTTTTTTTTTGTTTGTTTATTTTTCAGACTTTGTTTTATTCAGTTTTCAGTAGTTTCCTGGCATATTATGAAAGTCTGGAAATGACCAACAGACAGGGAAATTGTCATTAGCTGCCACAGCTGGTGTTCTTAAAAGCTGCTATGGGGGCTTCTAGCTTTCTCATAATATCGTGTCCTACAGACTACATATTGAATTTACATACGCAGTAACCTAAAGGACAAAGTTGTGGTGACAACGGAGAACGCTAACAAGATTTCACTCACACCTATTCTTTATTTGAATGCTATCATATGGCATATTGTATTGCTGCTGACCTCAGTTCTCAGAGGGAACTACTTTTCAGCATTGCGCTTAGCTCCACAAAGTCTCTGATTACTGACTGAGATATGTATAAATTTTGATACGAAGGAATAACAATTGTGCCTTGAGACACTTCTATAACACAAAGAAAAAAATCATTAGCTGCTGTAGTAATAAATACTACAATAATGTTATCAGGAAGGGAAAAACACTTTAATACATGGAAAAATGAATGAATGAATTTGCACGCTTCTATAACATTTCTCCTTTTATTCCCACTTGCTACTACATAATCACTGTGTGGGGACAAACTTTTCAAGTGTGATACTTGTACTCATACAGTACTTACCTGAATACAGTTATAGGAAAATACAGTTATGTAAATATATGTATATGGAGAAGTTCTAAGCTCTTCCTCACTCTCCCTCAAGAAACGAGTACTTTTTACGGTCTTAATAAATTACCTTTTGCTCTTTCAAGGCCTTCAGGAAGATGTTAACTTACCTTCCTGACTCTGATTTCGTGGATGACTAGTTATGATTTCAAGTTTAATATGTAAAAAAAAAAATCTCTTATGTTTTCATCTCTCTGTTCCACCATTCTCTGACTGTTGTGTACAACAGTAATCTTTCAGATCCCTGCTCAGACTTTTCAGAGATGTCTAACATCCAAGCTATACCATATTCGTGATATCCTTATGATACAGCCTTTCCAGGCAAAAATCCGTGGCCTAAACTTTTATTCTCCCGGATCTCTACAGTATTTAAAGCACGTGCAATTCACCTATTCCCAGAAGAGAATAGCTACTGTAAAACTATTAAATCATCAGATCAATAGATTTTCTAAAGGGTTTTGTTTGCTTGTTTGCTTTAAGTCACTATCACAGCTATCCTTTCAAAATCTGAGCCCATTAACAACAGGTTTGAATTCCTCAAAAATTACAAGTTCTTACTAGATATTAAAAACTTGGACCAACAGATACTCTGCTTCATTAGAGTATAGTGCTACCAAAACAGCAAGGTTGAATACTCATGTTAGGTATCTTATCAGTTGTCACCTGATTCAAAGGTTGAAAACAAACATGTAGAAAGCACAGCAATATGGAATGCTTCGAAAAGCAGTAATTAAACACATACAAAAGCTTAGCTCTAAGTTCACTTGATATAGGAGCAAACATGCCAGTCTATTGTGCTGGATTAATCCTCTGAGCGTTGAAGAGATAAAATTCAATGACAACAGAAAATAACAGAGACAAGTCTTTTGCGAAGCATGAACTTCTCTGTCCTAACCCTTCTTTCCTCCTCCCAGTGTAACTCTTGAATTTCACACACGTGCATCTGAGCACTGCTGCCTGTTCACTGCAGAGAGGCAGCTTCTAGCCCAGCTGCGCGCAGCCTGCAAGTTCCTAGATGGGGAGAAAAACCACCGCACAAACGTGCCGCTAGCTCACTGGTCCCTCTGAGGGTGTGTACACAAGGAGCACTTTCACAGTGAGGGCTTTGCTTCTGCGAATGACTCATTTAATCGACGAGTCAGTCGAAATTATTACCCAAGGAAATGTCTCCGGATTGTAAAAGATGTCTGGAAAAACTGTAATCAAGAGCATACAAAAGAGAATATCCCTTCAAAGAATATCAAATCAGTGAGTAAATCTGCTGGTTTTTAGCTGGGGGAAAAAAAATTAATGATGAATCAATTTACGAAGATACCCATTTCCCTATGCTCTACTTCTACCAGATAAGTACAAAGAATATCAATAAAATAGTAATGTTAATAGGAAGACAGTTTTCCTCAAAGTTAATGGAGATAAATACAGCCTTATGTTCACAATTCATTCACCCTTGATTTTGAAGGGGATATTTTGTGTGTTTCAGAATAATTTCTCTTTCAGATTTTTATTTCCATCGAGGAAAAAGGGAATTGGAGTAACTTATTCTTGTTTACAGACCTTCCTAATCTTTCTATGTTCTGACTTCATTTGACACTCGCTGACCCAAAAGAATCCTAGCTCGCTGCTCAGAGCTTTGAGTGAAGGAAATTACGAATTCAGAGGAACTATTTATGGTTTTATCTTTTGGTCGGTTTGAATTTTTTTTTGTTTATTTGTAGAGTTATTGAGTGTTATTTGAGGGTGAGGAAAGGGCAGGATTTATTTTGTTTAGCTTCAATTTCAATTTATTCTTTTCTTTGTATACTTGTTCAGAGGAATCCAGGCATTTCACTTCGGATAAGACTGATACTGTGTATTAAGGACACTAGGCCACTGCAATGTATAACACGCTTTCAATGCAGAATTTTTCAGAGACCTAGTAGGAAGTGAGTGCTTAATGTATTAACGCCCTCAGCTATTTAGGACATTTCTGTCTTATTCTTCCACTCCTGTAAACCCGTAATTACAAGAAGTTCAAACTGCATTTCCAAGGCTAGAACTTTATTGCAGGTATCATATTTTGGCATTAGAAACTGAAATCTATTACTGGCTCAAATAAATATTTAAAGGTTAACTATGGCTTGGAATTTCAAATCATGATTAGATTAAGCCTTTTACACTTCTGGCACACCACTGAATGACACAGTCCCATTTAGTAGTTTGTACTGAAGCAACAGAATGGCTTGACCTTTCAATAGGTAAGATATTGACCTGCAACGAAGCTCCACACAAGTCCTGTGACCTGCCTAAGTTCTATTTAAGTCTGTAAGTAAGGTTTCTGTCCCTGTCCCACGAGGCATATTTCATCTTACTGAATATATGAAAAGTTTCTCTTCAGTCCTCTGGAACCAAAAGATGTAACAAAAGAAAGTTTCTTTATGAAGATCAGAATTCCTGACATCATTGTCCTCTGTGCTTGTTTGATTCCTTTAGAATGGGATGCTATTTCTTCTGTGGATATAAGTGAGATAGCAATTAATGTAAACGGTATTTGTTTCTCTCCCTCTCTGACTTAGTGTTTTCTCAACTAACTAAACACTGTAAGATGATTTTAGACCATTTCCTAATGGATAATCTTCATTTTTATTGTGGCCTTATGCTTTTTCAGCCTGCAAAGCTGGAGGAAAATAATACTGCTTTATTGTTCTTAAAAACAATTACAGTCTCTGACAGTAACATCTATATACTGCTTTATGCAATCATGTGATAAGGGTATGCATATGTGTTTTCCTCAGTTTGAAAAAAAAAAAGGTTCATTCATATGTTTGTAAAGGCATTATATAAATACAAAAAAAATGGATTATTTTTTTAAAAGGTTCATTGTTTAGAAAGCCAACTCAAGAAAAGAAAAAAGATTCACAATCCGTTTCTCCTTACTCTTTCCTAGTAGATAATGTCCATGCTTTTTATCAAGATGGGGCATCAAACTCTCCTTTGACACTTTAGGGCAAAGCAGGGGTTTAATACTCCCTAAATGTCTCCTACTGTGAAAAGAGGGCCACAGGCATTCTGCAGAGAATTTCTTTCTTTCCTCCTCCTCCTATTCTTCCACTGTGAAGCAGTGAGGATTTCCCGTTCTGCATTGCTTCCTTTCTCATTAGGGCATGCAACCAACTGTGGACTGCTCCTTCTCATTACTTCTTGTATTCCTTTTCCATATGTGGGCCCTGCTAGTCACCAAGGACAGGCAAACAGCCTCAGAAGCCATTTCTAAATTCATGAAGAACAAGAAGATGATAGGATGCAGCCAGTACAGGTTTACCAAGGACAACTCCATTCTGATCAACAATATTGCTGTCTATACTGAGTAGCTAGTACTGCAGATAAGGGGAGAACAATGGATATGATACACCTTCACTTTAGCAAGGCCTTTGCCATCCTCTCTTGTAACTTACTATCAAATTGGTGGAAGCTGGCAGCCAACACCAAATTGAGGGGTACAGTCAATTTGATACACCTCAAAGTTGATCTTCAGAGGAGCTAGGACATGGTGGAGAAAGAGTGACAGACACTTAATGAAGTTCAATAAATGGAAATGAAAATTCCTGCATCTAGGATTAAGAAAATAAAATATGTGTCTGTAAGTAGATTAGAAACAAAAAGAGGGCTAAGAAGAACTTCCATTTTTTCTTGGATGTGAGGAGAAACATTGACAAAGGATGAAGAAAAGACTGAGGCACTTAATGTCCTCTTTACCTCTGTCTTTAGCAGTAAGACCAGTTGTTCTCTGGGTGCCCAACCCCCTGAGCTCAAAGCGGGGACACGGAAGAGAATGCATCCCCTGTAATCCAAGGGAAATTGGTCAGTGACCTGCTGGTCCACTTAAACCACACAGAAGTCAATGGGACCTGATGGGATCCAGTCGAGGGTACTGAGGAAGCCATCAGAAGGGCTCACCAAGCCACTTTCCATCATTTATCAGCAGTCCTGCCTAATCAAGGAGAAACTAAACCAAAAAAAGTGACTGCATTCCTATTAAACTTTCACATTCCAAATCCCACTGAATGATCGAGCAAATATTTAAGATTTATGGTGTTTTTTTTCCCTTAGGAGATGCACTGGTTTTGCCTGTGATACAGTTAATTTTCTTTATAGCAGTCACTATAGGTCTATGTTCTGGATTTGTGCTGGAAACTGTGTTGCTAGCACTGGGATGTTTTAGCTATTGCTGAGCAGCGCTTATGCAGAGTCAAGGTCTTTTCTGCTCTTCAGCCCACCCCAACAGTAAGGAGGCTGGGGGTGCACAAGAAATTGGGAGGGGACACAGCTGGGACAGCTGAGCCCAACTGACCAAGGGATGTTCCCATACAGTACAACATCATGCTCAGCATATAAACCGCTGGAGTGGGGGAGTGAGCAAGCAGTTCTGTAGTGCTTAGTTGCTGACTGGGGTTAAACCACAGCAGGAGGGATGTTGCTAAATTAACCCAACTATTATTCCACAAAGATACAACTCATCACCATATAGGTGCCTATGGTTTGTGCTTATTAGCATGCTTCTGGTTTGCTCTTTTTAAAGGAGTATTTTCAAGAAAAATGTGGCACGCAAGTATGTGCAAGTGTTAGAAACCAGACATGCTTTTATTCCAGTCATAGATATTTAGAAACATGTTTTTATAAGCAAGTGTGTCAAGAAGGCTACTGGGTTTACCAAATACAAACCAGAACAGAGAGTGCATTCCAGGAATTAACATACTGCAGTACAGAAGGAAAGAAGGGAACTAACTGCTTCAGTGACACCCACAGCAGCAGGCTATAACAACAATAGCATTATCAGCAGCAAAAAAATCCTCTCCACTGTTTATAAATGAGATCGAGCATATGGATACGTAATTAAGGTTATTTCATTAGATCAGACTAGAGCTCTCCAAACAATCATAAAAAGGGTTTTCCATGCATAATCATTTATACAGGCTTCTTAAAACACCAGTTAATACATTAAAAAGCACAAACTCATCTTGAAAGAAAATAGGCTTACACCTGCAGATTTTTGAGAGGTTTTTCTCTTTATGATCAGAATGACTTTCATAATTTAGAGGTACAGTTGCATTATTTAATGTCTATTTCTCTTCTCGTTACCTCGATTTCTGAACAATCTACTATTTACCACCTTCTAGTTGTTGATCTAACTGGGGTAATTCCCTTCCAACTGAGGTGCTCCAAGAAGCCCATTGCCTTTTAGCTCACATATAGAGAACCACTTCTCTAATTTTCCCTTTCCTTTCCAGCTTCCAGGTCACGTCCTCTTTCCTGAGCAGACACTTCTAAATCTTTGCCCTAATCTTTTCAGTCAGTCTCCCAGGTCCTCAGTTACATCCATTCCAACATTCCTCCTCTCAGTTTACAGCCATTATCTTGTTGAAAAATTTTTCTTCTCACCACTTTTTGCGATTTTTCAGCTCTAGTTCCTTTTTCCAGCTATTTCAGCAGATTCTGAAGCCTAGATACTTCCAAGACTAAGGGAGAAAATGAGTAATAAAGAAAATAATTGTATTTATTTCTGCATGTAAAGACCTCTTTGAATCTCATGCAGGTACCTAACTTTAATTACATGTAGCCTTAAATCACTAAACACTAAAAACTTAACTGTATGTCACTAGAGACAATCATGTTTCAAAATCCAAATTCCACCCTGCGTGAAACATACATAAGGACATAACAGGACATCCTGCTGAAGACATTGCCTCCAACAAAACCAGAACTGCGAACAGGCGAAAAGCAAGCTTACTTTCCAAAAGGACTTTTTCCAGGTTATAAGAAGCTTTTCAATAGTTTGTACCTTCTGACTGAAATCTGGACAGAAATGTTAATTATCAAAGTATATAAGAAACCACATGTGGATTTATTTTCTTTCATTAATCTCAACATACTCAATGTCACGCAGGAAACGTATGTTCTACTGTTCATATATTGTATCTTACAGGAACCTAGTGACAGAACTTTTAGTAGAGACAACATATTTGCAATACGTCAAGTGCAATAGTTATAAAAGTAACTCATGAAAGTGAATTTCATTTACAATACCATATTTCTAAGAAGTGGACATTCTGCAATCAAAATGAATTACCCATCCATAACCAACAAGACTGAGTTAGCAAGGAGATAGCACCAATACTGCAAGATACAGAAGTCATAGAAAATACAGTTAAGAGGAAGACAAAAGGCCCGAGTTAATTTTGTTTTAACTGAAGTTAATTGTTAAAATGTAGATGAAAATATATCTAATATTCCCTAAAATGCCAGCAAATTACAGAGGTGTGTTATTAAATTAATCTTGATATCAATTTGTCCTCAGGACCCGGTGTTACTTTTTTTTCCGACATCCAGCTCACTGCTGGAACTAGCTGAGAAATGTAGTGATAAAACAGAAGTTTGAAATAATATATAGGCTTCTGTTTAAATTTGGAGTTCTACTTTAATTAGGAATCCTACTAAGATTTCTTTATTGAAGGGCCATGTTGTAGTTGATGTTTTTAAACATACTCATTCTACAGGAGCATCAAAGAAACAGACATATTTAGTATTGGAAGCCTAATTTGAAACGTTATTTTATGTAAAAAGTATTTCACTCTCAGATGTCTGACTGTATAAAGGTACCAGAGATAAACCCTTCTACACTTGAGGGAAAAAAATGTTTTCTAAAGTTAACGTCATCGTGAAATGAATGCACGTTCCACTAAAGTTTCGCTACTGACTGCAGTCACAATCCACAGCACATAAATAAGGAGTAGAGCTAAACTTTTATATTGTCTTAGAAAAAGTCAGACTTTTAGTGTTCATGGTATGTTTTCCAGAAGGTCTTCAAAGTTAGGCCACACTTTAGTATCTCAATATACTTACAATTTTTGGCCTGAGACTTGCTGCTGTTGTTTTCTGTGCTTCAACTTCTGTGTCTCAAGTCCTATCAAGTCAGTTATTCATCCCTACTCCCACATACCTTCCTCTTGTTTTATAGCACCGTGGACTACACAGACTTGCCTGGTGGAAGAGCTCTGAGCTGCTTCTGCACCTCAACCATGAACGACTGGTTCCACATATATACAATTTGTAGGGCAATAAGGCACCACCTCAGTGGCATTGTTTACTCACAATTAACTTAGAATGTGATTGCTGGGGACTAGCTACTTGAATTACACAGAGAACTAACCATTTATTATGAAGTGTGCTGTCATCAAATGCTGATCCAGCAAGTTTCATCTTAAATTCTAAAACTGATGTGATTCATCAGTATTCTAAACACTCCCACCATAGCCAACCTCAGAACCTACTACAGTGTTCTAGGCACCCAAATCCCAGTGATAGAATCACAGAACAGTTTCACTTGGAAGAGACTTTCAAAATCATCCAGTACAACCTTTGTCCCAGCCCTATCAACACCACTAAACCATGTCCCTCAGCACAACATCCACTTGTCTCATAAACACCTCCAGGGATGGTGACTCAACCACCTCCCTGGGCAGCCTGTTCCAATGCCTGACAACCCTCTCAGTAAAGAAATTCCTCCCAATATCCAACCTGAGCCCTCCCTGGGTGCAACTTAAGGCCATTTCCCCTTGTCCTATCACTCTCCACTAGGGAGAACAGACCAACCCCCGGCTTGCTACAACCTCCTTTCAGGTAGTTGTAGAGAGCAATGAGGTCTCCCTTCAGTCTCCTTTTCTCCAGGCTAAACAGCACGAGATCCCTCAGCAGTTCCTTATATGGCACATTTCAAAGTCAAGATCAGGGTTTACATTTTCTGACAGAGGCTAGAGGTAGCACTTTTGCCAGGCTTCTTAATTCAGAGACAGGGACTCGATTATCAATTACCCCAAACCCAAGAAGCCTCAAAGTTCTGGAATCTCTGGGAGCTCCAATAATCAGGTGCACAGGAATAAAATAAAATAAAAAGATCTAGTGATAGTTTTCTAAGGTCAGAATCTTAGACGAGCAATCCTTCTCCATGAAACGATTTGTATCTGAATACCTAGCATTTTCAGTTAAACATTGCTTCGTCATAAATTGAAACAGTTTTATTAATAACATTTCTTCCTTTACACCTTCCTTCAAAATAAAAACACCAATGTAAAGTAAAATCAGTAGTAATTCAATTTATCTTAGTAGAGTTTCACCAAATTAATAAACACAGACAAGATAGTGAAGTTTGTCTGTTAATTTCACTTCTGTGAAGTCTAAGGTACATACAAAATCATAGAATCATAGAATCATAGAATGTTAGGGATTGGAAGGGACCTCGAAAGATCATCAAGTCCAATCCCCCTGCCAGAGCAGGAACGCCTAGATTATGCTACACAGGAACGTGTCCAGGCAGGTCTTGAATGTCTCCAGAGAAGAAGACTCCACAACCTCCCTGGGCACCCTGTTCCAGTGTTCCGTCACCCTCACTGAGAAGAAGTTTCTTCTCGAGTTAAATACATAACCTTACCCATTTATGGCCAACTGTATTGATTTCCTCAGATGATTTGCAGTAGCTTTGGAGTGGCAGAAAATGGGCTTTGCTGTAATATCACTCTCCATCATGATTCAGTTATATCGTTGCTCTAAAAAAAAAATCACCTGCTATAAAACAAATATTAATTTTAAGATGAAATTTCACACTTCCTTATGCTGTAGAGGAATGAAGGAGCAGTTCTAATGTCCTCCTCGTTGCTTTGGAAATTCACAGAAGAGCAGGGCAGGGTTAGATCTAGCAGTTCATCAGTAAATAAACTGAGATTACCTAATCTTTCAGAGGATTGTTAATACACCAAGTGGTGTCTATTTTATTAACTTGGCTCACTTAATTTTGGATGCATCACATGATACATTCTCCACAGTGGCAAAAATTGGCTGAAGAAATTTGTATTTTTTCTGCTGTGTATGAGTTTCACACATAATTTACAAGTCGTGCCGACATATTCCTGGGTGTGGTCGACTATGCGAACTAGATCACTCAAGTGATTTATGTAGAAAAATATAAGGAGAAATTATTTTAGATCAGTTTCTACTTTTCAGAAACTTCAGTAATTTGGGTTATGACATGGTTTCAATGAACAGTTGTCACTGTACAACTATATGGAAGGAAAGACAAAATGCAATTCAGAGGCAGGATAGGATCTGAAATAGTTTAAGTTCTCTGTCAAAAAAAATGTGTAATGTTACTCTTCAACATACTTTAAGTGACTGGGGAGAAAATGGTTATGCAATTATGGGAAAGGAACAAGGAATCGGAGTGCCAAACACACTTCCCGGAAAAAGAGGCAGCATCAACAAGAATCAAATGCTCACTTTAGGATTATTTCTGAAATCACAAAACATGGTGTAAAAGAAAAATAAATACTACAGGAAAGAAGTGAAAGAACTTCCAATGAAACTTCCAGTGGATATTTTACCATTCCATCTACATGTCCTATTATTTGTTATCACCTTTGAAAGGATCAAACTATGAACTTCACAATTTGTGTAGTTTTGGCAATCAGCTGATTAGAAGCTTTTGTTCAATCAAAATATTCTGATTTTGACTAGTTTATTCTAAAAAAAACCCAAACAACACAATCAAACTGAAACATTCACACATAAAAAAAATCCAACAATTCTGAAATGTATCTGAAGTCAAACTTGAGAAAGATTGAAGCTAAAAGAAAAAGCTCGAAGTTTTTTTTTTAAATTTCCTTGAAAAGTCATAAATTAGGTATGGTTTTGCTATGTGTCCATTTTAGAGTTTTTAAAAAAAATCACAGCATCTCAATTTTTCTGGAGACAGAAATCTCTACTGTGACCAAACTTAATTCTGAAGGAAACAAAATATATGGGTTTATATTGCATTTTGACAGGATTGTATTTTTTCCTCTTTGTATCAGTTGTAAGTTAAAAACAATACCTTAGAGACTATTCCTTATAGACAACTGAGAGTAAGTGCAGATTCCCACTGTTTTAAATTAATTCCAAGAAATTTCCAGGGCTTTATATGCATGAGGACTTGCTCTCCCAAACTAGTGGGGACACTTATAAGCCTCTTTAGTTTCTCCCACTTTGATACTAGTAAAATGTTTTGTTTCGTACCCATGGTAAAGGAAATATTAATGAAAATTTTTTGGCACAAGAAGAAGAAAGCTGGCTTTGGCCTGGATTATTCAAGGTAATCAGATACTGAAATTCATCAAGCTGGTAGGAGAAGTATCCTGTTTTACCATCTCAAGAAACTGTATTAAGATATTTGCTCCTTTTTAATGTCTGAAATAAAGTGAAAACGTTCAGGAAAAAAATGTGTTCTTCCCAAGCACCATGATTAATACAACTAATATACTTTTTGATACTGTTTTCCTGTTCAAGTCTTTTCTAACTATAGCACATTACAATCACTGAAGAAAGTAGGAATGTCAAAATGCTGCTGAATTAATGACGGCAAAACTCGTGGCTGCCACTAAAAAGGTATTTGGTGTTTGGTGAAATCTTGATTTTTCCAATTCCTGTTCTCTCTACTGTTTTCATTCTGTCATTTCCAAATAGACTGCTCATCTGAAAAATATGATAATTCATTTCACCACCCAAGATAACATATTTTCTGCATAGATTCTGGACAATGTGAAGGTTCTGCTTTAATAACATTTTTTCGTTAGTGACCGCTTCCTCTTCCTAGATAAGGAATTGCATCTGGAAAGATTCTTCATATCAGCACCGGATGACATGTCAGAGTCTCGCAAGAATTAGCTGGAGAACGTCTCTGTCTCAGAGGTTGCAGACATTTAATCATTTCTTCACTATTCTGGGCAGCTGCACATTGACCTCATAGCCATCAGCTGCTTCTGGGCTGTCAGCTACAGTACTGTGTAATATAAGGGCTACTTTACATGCTGCTTTACCAAGAAGAAATGCCACTAGCTGTGACAACAATCCTAATTAGTTGTTGAAATACCATTGTGAAGATCTGTCACCAGCGATTACTCATCTCTTTAATGGTTCCTTCAAACAGAAGCCCTGTTTCAGCTATTTAGAAAATAGCCAATATCATTATCATTCCCTGAGGGGCTTATCTAAGCACTCTGAAGGATTACTGTCCAATTTTACTTTTAAGCAAGGTTGCAAAAGTCATGAAATAGACACTTTTCAGGGGGAAAATAAAGCATCTTTACAGCAAGAATTTCAGCCGCAGGACGTTGGGAGCAGTTATATACCTCTAGGCAAACTATAACATAGCAATTATAAGGAAAGCATCCTCTGAAGGATAGAGAGGGAACAAGATTTTAAGAGAATGAGACCAGTAGGGAATAAGAAGTAAAAAAAAAATAATTAAATTCAGCACTAGAAACAACACATTTGACTTCCAAAACTTCCTATTAGTATCACAAGCTAAAATTATAGCACAAGGCAAATGTGGCCTGACTCGGTATAGGCCAGGAGGACAACTGTCTGCTGGAACAAACTCTAGACGGCTGTTTGACTTAATGAGTAATAACTAATGAATGTAACATTAACGATTTAGTTAAGATTCAAATATATTGCAGTTGGTTATGCAACACGGTTTTGTCTGCATTGCCACCCTTCACCGCCTAAACACCTGCTCCAAACTGCTTGAAGATACACTTAACCCCAAACAGCTATTCCTGATCTCCTAAACCCATCTCAACAAATTAGAGCTTAAAGGATAAGGTACTAATTTATTGTCCATCCTTGAGACAGATTAAAAAAAATAAGTTAAATGACCAAAAAATGTTTCTTCAGCTTGTTACAGAAATGTTTGTATCTGTAGCTGATAAACAAATGAGCATGGGTTTATGTATAGCAATTGATGCTAACGGTGATCAGTAGCAACTGTTTTAGAGCATGTCACATTAACAAATATACATTAATAAATGAGAACAATCCTCACCAAATTATGGTTAACTTGTGCACTGAACACTGTTATCTTACAACATAGCTACTGACATAGGTCAACTGTCTCTATACTTTCTAGTGCCTTAAACCTGAAGCTTTATACGGTATGTCATGAACACACTTAGATTCTTTTACTCAATTTTTTAAATTGAAGTTGTTTACTACTACAAAATATTTTGCTATTAGGAATGAAATTTCTGCAAAAAGGAGTACACAATTCTCTGCAAGAGGCCAATAGTATGTGAAGCCAAGCAAATATGCTAGGGTTAGCAGGATCAGAACTATTCTACTGAAAATAATATTTTTATTCAAGGAAGTTCAAATATTTACAAATTTAAAACTGAAAGATAATGGTAATTATCTAATAATAATAGTTGTCCCAGCTTTTTAAAGGGTAATTACTTAGAATTGTATTTCTGTTATTTTAAAGTTGGCTTATCAACTATACAGATTGGGTGCATTCATAGGTAGTTTTCTGCTAAACTGTGACTAAAATTATCTCAGCATTAGATAAATAAATGAATGCTCCAATAAAACTAATTTTAGGAAAAATAAATCAGAAAAGAAAAAAAAAAGATAGGGGTCAGTAGGAAAGAAAAAAAAAAAGTAAAAAGCTCTGTTATATATAAAGGTTTAATTTCCACAAGTGATACATACTAATTCCCCATTAGCATCCTTGAGAGTTAAACAGCAAAATGGGAGTCCTAAAGTTAAGTAATTCTATTTGAGCTCAAAACACGGTTCCCTATGAACTGTAAACAGCACATTTATTGCTCTGAGCAGAACTTAGACCTTGTGAGTTCTTTTAAAAAAAAAACCACAAAAAAACCCCCCTGACATCAGTTTCTTTGTAGTTTGCAAATACGATGTATTTCAAATAGATACTAAATAAATGCATTTATTCTCTTCGGCTTACTAGAGGAACATTTCCATGCCCAATATTATTTTCCCAATTTTGACTATTTTTGGCACACTTCTCGCTCTGCTCCTGTTCTCCACTCTCCCTAACTCTTCTTCGTAATTCCCAAATCCTTTTCAACTGCTTCCAGTTCCTGTCTCTACCTGTGTGATCTCTCACTTGGTTTTCACCTTGTCCATCTCATTCTCTCTCCTATGCTCTCTCCCTATGTTCTGTTTCATAAGACTCAAGTCATTGAACTTCACGTGACGGAAGATAATGCCACATTATTTTGTATTATTGAAACCGTAAAAACAAACAACTAACTCCCCTTTATATCTAAAAAGGAAAATAAAAGCCATCATATTTCAGAACTCTTGCTACCTATAAACCTTTTTCTCATTGGCCAATACGTGCCACATTTGACCTGTATTTGCTTGTGAATCTCTCACTCCCAAATCCATTCCTTTACAGAACATTTTTAGCTAACAACTTTAACTATCTCTCTCTATAGCGTTTTCTCTTTCTCCATTAATTCCAGGCAGTTCAGGTAGCAATCTTCTGTGGAACATTATACGGTATTCACAGAATCACAGAATGGTCAGAGTTGGAAGGGATCTACAGAGATCATCTAGTCCATCCCCTGCCACCTGCCCCCAGCTAAAGCAGGATCATCTAGAGCTTGTTACACAAGATTGTGTCCAGGTGGGTTTTGAGTCCCCAGAGAAGGAGAATCCACAACCTATCCCGGTAGCCTGTTCCAGTGCTTTGTCATCGATACTAATTTAGTAATCACAAATCTTTGTAAGGGAAACCAGTCCAATTTAAATTATTTATTTACACAAGTTCTGTGGATAATTTCTCTTGAAACACCCTCAAAGGGATGGTGAAGGGAAATAAAACCTGATTTCTGAAAAGAAGCTGTGAAGGATAATGTAATATAAAATAAAGAAACATCTACTCTTATCCAGAGATCTCAGTCAGTAAGGAAAACCAGGAGAGATTTCTGTAGGGTTTGGATAACATATAGGAGGTTTGGACCAGATTGGCATGGAGGGAATTATCTAAGGATCACATCAGAGACTTAGAACTAAATAAAAACAGGCAGGTAGCAGGTTCTTCTATTAATAGCTGCTTACCCCTCACTTCAAGATATCCAAATCACACAATTTGTAAATCCAGTTGTCAGGGTATGAAAACGTTGAGACTTCGGAAGCAGAAGTCACTTGGCCATCTGGCAGGCAGGAATGAATACTGCAGAATAAAGCTTCCCCGTTTCATTTCAGTAACATGTTATAGAAAACAAGTGAGCAGGGACACCTTGGCAAGGAGTATATAAAAAAAAAATCATCTAATTTAGTAGGCATATGAGCTCACCCAATGACAGCTACAACAAAAGAATAATCCTGTAATGGCTCTTTGACAGTGTATTTTCAGTGCATATGCTTAGGCAGTACCCACTGTTTATTTTCTAAGCAGCTTAGCAGATGGGAGGTAAGTAGGATGATGATTATAATTCAATATAAAATACACTTAAATAAAGTTGGGGGTCTGACTTAAACCCTCAAAAGTCAAAATATATAAGTTAAGTCTCCAGCAACATCCTTAGCTCAGCTGCTATTCTTATTTTCTAAATGCGGAACAGCCTCTTATCACAGGCTGCCACACCACTGGACAATGTAGAATTGGTATGAGGGAAGAATTAGTTCCAGCAGCTCCTGAAGAGTAAGATTCCACACCACAGGCAATTTGACACAACTTCTAACAGGCCACTTTCCACATATTTTTTCACAGTTGAAACAAGGGCTTACACTTAATTTTTTTTTTTTTCCTAATATCTATTCTTTCATGCCTACCTGATCCAACTTACTAAAACATCTCAGTGGATTGATATCTCAGTAAAATACTATTATCTCTAATTTGGGCAGGTGGGAAACAGAAGTTTATGTAGTTTGCCCAAGTCTACCACAAAAAGTCAGTGCCACAATGTAGCATTTTACCAGTCTCCTGAATGCCAGGCAAACCCTTCCAATAATTTTTAGCTTCTTGATGCTATAAAAAATATTGTTTCAGGGGATAAGGGAATATGCCACTACAGTACTTAAGGAGAAGTTGAAAAGAAACTTAATTCTGAAGATGAAATTGTATTCCAGTTTCTTATTCAATTTCCATTAAATTATAAGCTAACAAGGCATGAAAGCATCAAGGCAAGTGCAGCATCATATTGCACTTACAGAAGTCAGACGGTGGCCCTCAGTGGCTTTGATGAATTATGATACTGGACTGAGTATCTGCCACTGCAAATATTAATTTAAGGATAAAATGTCTGAGACGTTTAAGGTTTACGCCTGAAGACTACTGTTCATTACCTACTGCCACAATAAGAAAAAGGGAGGGAAACCACTATTAATGCAGCTTATTAATATTTTTCTATAGATTTTAACTGTTTAGTTAATTAAAGACCACAATGCCTCTAAGTACAGATGTCACAGATAGAAGGATGGGTGAAGGCTTAAAAGGGGGACACAGAATATAGGGCACGGAGCAAGACTAGATTTTGTCAGGTATATGTATACTGTGTAGGATAAATGAGTATTTCCAAGAACCTGGAGCA
The DNA here is from genome assembly GCA_020746105.1 of Trogon surrucura. Taxonomy (NCBI): domain Eukaryota; kingdom Metazoa; phylum Chordata; class Aves; order Trogoniformes; family Trogonidae; genus Trogon; species Trogon surrucura. The sequence continues at coordinate 58,374,433 of CM036620.1, read as the reverse complement.
CAAATAATAGTGCTTAAAAAAAAAATCAATATCACATCCTCTGCCTGTCCATACGATGAACATTCATGGAACATTCATTTAGATAAGTTAATGGAAGATTTGATTAATGCATGGAAGAATAATCCATCTTGGACGGAAGAAACTATCTCAGGCTCAGGAAGCATTAGAGCTGCATGTTCTTAGCACTGAGAATGCACAACAATAAAATCTGTGTGCTTGCTATGCTCTCACTCTGTGGATTTTCTTCTCAGTCTACTGTTAGACAGGACACTGGTCTTCACACACACATTTGATTTCCAATACACTGCTTTCCACAATAACCAGAGATATTAGAATAAAATTAGAAAAAAACATGAAGAGAAATAATGAATCTATTATTGTGATCAATGCTCTCAGATCTCTTTGAAAGACCCTAGTTTAAGAAGTTCAGATGATTTGGAGGGGGTATTGGTTGGTTGGTTGTGAGCTTTTTCTTTGTTTGTTTTTTTTTTTTGTCTGTTTTTGGATTTTTTAATGTTTCTTTAAGAACACACCTATCTACATTTTTAAGAGCTTCCATTTTTGTCTTCCTGCAACATTTTTGTGGCAATACCTTGTCTTACAGAGATCTGCTATGTTATAATCCCAAGATTCAGATTACCATGTCACATCATATAAATGATATTAGCATACAAGACTGAGATGCAAAATGTTAATGAGAGCCACAAAATGCTATTCAGCGTTAATAAATTCTCTATAAAGGAAGATTAGAAAACACAGTACCAGAAGTACTTCACTAGTACTTTACAGTTCTTTTAAGATTTCAGTCCCATCAACAAACCTGCTTCGGAGTGTATTGCTCAAACGATATAATGCCTAGCATCAAAATACCTTATTAACCCCCACCAAAGTTCTTCCCACTCTGAACAAAGTATATGATATCGTAAACGTAAAGTAAAAACAGATCCCATACAATTCTCCTCCTTTCCAGCATTAGATTAAAATTCCTTTAAAGGCTTGCAAGTTCAGCTCGAGCAGTTAATTATGTTAAACTCAAACTGCTTTTCCCTGTTACAGTACTGTTCGTCTAAGTGCAGAAAGCTTTTTGCTTATTTATTTATTTATTTTTCATTTCCCAAAATTTTACGACTGCATGAACACATCGTTGCAGGCGGGCATGGTAGCAATCTTAATGATGGGGTTCTGCCCTCTCTGGAGGAAACATAATTTGTAAGGTAACAAGTGTTTTGTTTTATATCGCATATCCCTGAACTCAAGGTAAGTTTCAACAGTCTGCTTTCCCCAACAGATAACATGAGGAAGTCTTCTGTGAAGAGGTAAGGAGTTTCTGCAGGGAGTTTCCCATCAGACCTCACTGCTGCATGGTTTGGAAATTTACAATTTTTGTCAAGATTCTTAATATCTAACTAAATTTCACTGTTAAAATTATTTATCACATCTCAGTATTTTTACATTTTTCTCATTCACATGAGCATTTGTTTGTGGAAAACGTCTTCATCACACTACCAACTTTATGATTAACTGTCCTGATCACAGTAAAATAGAAATGCTCAGGGCAGTACTTCCACAAATGAATTTATTTCCAGAAACATGTCTTCCCAACAGGTACATAGTTTGAGATACACATACACTTCCTAAAGACGGAATATTGACTGCCATAACAAAACCATGAGACAGTGTAATAACCAACAGTAGTTACCAATCTCCTAACCAAGAGCAGCTACCAATTTACATACCTGCTTTGTGATACTGAAACAGTCACCGGCAGTGAGAACTGATAAGGTCAAATAAAGGAAAGGTGGAGGGAAACCATAACAACACAGTGATTTATCAAAACTTTCACAATAGCTAGATCATATATAATATATCCTTAGCAGATGCGCAGCTACATGCTTTTGTGTAACACATACCCTGTTAACTGACAGGTCAATGCATTGGTTTCTTTTTGCAACAAAATTCAATTTTACAGTACCTGTATCATCTTACTGTTATCCTAATAAGGGCTAAGAAGATCAAATTGGAGAAGATCAACTACTGAGTTGATGAAAATACAAATCAATGAATGGGACAGAGCCATAGGTAACCAATAAAAAAGAAACAATATGCCAGTTCAACCTTTCACACATGTATTTTCCACTCTATTTTTTTTCTTAGTTATTAAAAAAAATACAGACCACTGTTATATTAATTTCATTAACCAAAATCTTACAAAGTTTCTGCCATTTACTTCTCTCTCTTGGAACAAAACTTTTCAGAAGCTCATTAAAGTCTGAAGACACCTTCAGTTGCCAGACCTTGGAGCAGAACGCATTTTTACTGGGCATCAACAGGACCTTAATCCGTCTCTTCTGCACTATTACAGCAGAACGGTATAGTTTTAATACTGCCTTTGCATGTAAAAGAATGAGATCAGTGAAACATATGCTAATATGAACCTTAACGTCAGCATATGTAACATATAATTCCTCCTAAAACACAAGTCCTTACTAAGAACACCAGAAGATATTCAACACTATGTCTAAAGAGATTATATAATTAATTTGACAAACTACTTCCTGACAGACTATTTGGCGAACACCTTCTGGTGCAACTAAATTAAGTTACCAGCTAGCTCTCACAGGGAGCACACTGACAGTAAGAGCACATACAGATAATACATGGCCTCTTCAGAACAAAGTTTCATTTCTTTTGTCAGAGAATCCACAGAACTCATGAAATTAAAACAACAGAAAGACATCAATACACATCTACTTGGCTTCCCTGAAGATACGTGGTGTGGATTCAGGAAAAGCATTCCCTATCAGATCAGGTCCTTTAAGATAGTCCACATGTAGAAGGTTTAATGCTTAATATCAAATTTACTCATTTGTAGACACTTCATGTCACAAAGGATCTTGATTTAGCAGAGCAATACAGCAGTGTACCAAAATCACAATACGGCTTCTCTTAATACAGATATTATATAGTCTATAAATTATACTGAGAGAATGTTGAAATTATATATACATACACATACATATATGTATAGGTATTTGCAGATCTCCTCTGTCTTGCCAAACTGATATTTCTTTAGCAGGTTGGATTTCAAAGAACTCTTATCTTCTCGTCTGCCAATATAGCTGCTTCATTTATAGGTTTGCTGGGCTGTATCAACCCACCTGCTTTGGAGACAACCTTCTGCATTCAGGCAGAGTAGAGCATTGTGAGCACAGCAAGCCTAGGGCTAAACAGCACAGAGAATGAGTTTGAACACTGGAAATCAAAAGGGTTTGCAGGCCACTCACTGCAATGTAGCACAGGGACTTAGTCCAACTCCAGCTCAGTATATCTTGTGTGCTCCTGTTTTGACACTGCATATGTGAAGTACAGAAGTTTCCTAAGGACCTACAGGGTCTAATCATTAGATGATGTTTGTACAGCACAAACACATGGGCATATGAATTTACTGTTACCTATAGGTTGAAAAATTTCTATCTACATTGTCTTTTGAAGGCAAGATACAGGAAATCAACATGTGCTACAGTTTTGCTGAGTATTTGTTCTGAAGTGCACACACCATATGAAATTCTGACTACTTGGAATGATAGAAAGGAATGTAGACATATAGGAAATTAGATGGCTTAAAGTTTCAAGTGAAATTGAAAATAATTATAGAACTCTGCAGGTACCCAAGAGTTCACATCTTAGACTTCTTTTCTCCCATCTTCTCATAACTTCCCTAAGGTTGAGTTCCATCTACCTGTCCCAGGTGGAAGTACTCCATTGTTGTCACTATGAACAGTCGTTAACACATGACTATTCACTTTTTTATTTGATGCCATAAGCTCAAACTTCGGTATGGGGCAGACGCCCATTCTCCAGTGCCCTTCAAAGCTTTGGCTCCAGCCTGCACCCCATCTCTGCCCTCCCTTTACAAGAAGAGGTGGCCATGCTGCAAGTCTTACCCTCACTCATCCAGGTCACCCCTCAGAGAAATCCTGCATAAATTAAGGCAAAGGCCCTCTTTTATAGCCCAAGGAACAAGTATGACGAAGAACATACCTCCCCCCTCCACGTCCAGGCACAGCTGGATCACTCAACCCAGGGAAGGGATTGTGAGCAGCAGAGAGGAGCACCCCTTATCTTAAAGGCTGAGCCTACGGCACAGGGGAGACACAAACTTTGGACTATGAATACATCACTTAAAAAATAAAACACCAACACAGAGCAAGAGAAACTACAAAAGCCCATCAGCATTTTAACTGCAAAACCATTAACATGTTCAATACCTACTACAAAACTGCTACAGAAAACACATGCTACAGGGAACAGTTAAAAGGAAGTCACGTGAGAATGAGATAGTGACTTATAGTTTCCTTTCACTCCTAATTATTTAGTACCTGCTACCCCAGATACTACACCCGAGAACAACATGAGCTAGATCTTTCATCTACAGAAATGTAAAGTGAAGCTCTTTTGAAATGGAAGAACTGGAACAGTCATAACTTAGGTTGGCAAATACAGCTTAAAACCTTGGCACCTTAAGACACTTAAAATAAAACTTGGAATAGGTCAGGTATACACTCAGGGTGAAATGATTAGTCTCACAGAACTCAGTGCAGAGAGGCTCACTAACACTCAGCTAGCACAGATTTTTATCTTTACTGTCTTTCTTACTTGCAGGATCATAGACACATCCAACACAGATATACAAAAGCTGACTCTGCATGTATTTCCCAGAACCAAAGTGCAACGAACACACTACAGAGCCCAGCAAGTGGACTAAAAATCTGCTGAGATCCTGAATGACCCCTAGCCCTGTTAGCGCACGAACGCATCTGAGTGCTGAACTCTGACTGCTCATTGAGCTAGCTGAGGTGATGAAGTGCTAAAGCTCATCTAGACATCAGTACTGAAAACAAATGGTGGTCTTTTCAGTCAACAAAACTATTTGGGGTATCTTGCTCAGACATCTCTATGACATGTTTCAGTAGGTGATTTGTCTCTGAAGTACGGATCCTTTAGGCTGGTCTATTACAAGTCCTCATATAAATTTAGTTAAGGTGGAAGTGCAACAACTCTGCAAATTTGATAAATTCAGACTGAAATAAGTACTCTCTGAAGAAAACTAACTGAACAATGTCCTAAGCATCCTGTGTTTCAGAATGGAAGTGCAGTAGTGCCCATTCCCCTCGAGCCTTTCTTGTTGCACCTGATGCATTAAAAACACATATAATCCAGCCCGACAACACAGAGTAATCTATTCCACACTCCTTCTGGCATATGTTCCTTACTTCCCTTTCACAGAAGTGTATCAGTGGCGTGGTTTCATTCGCTAGATAGCAACCAGCTAGAGTCCCGCTCAAGCATGTGTGGATCTACTATCACCCCTGGGAGGAACTGGAAAGAGCTTTCCTCAAGAAACAAAATTATTTCACTGTCCTTAAGTACAAAATCAGTATGAAATGTGTAACATATTTGGAAAGGGTGCAAATCATTCTTTAAAGTATGATCTTTCAGTTAATTCTCTGTTTTCAAATCTGTGGCAATTTCTTATTTTTCTTCGCAATCCTTTCACGTTTTCACATCCAAACCATCACAAGATCGAAACAGCATTCATGCTTTTTTTTTTGGTCTCTAAGGGTTTGTAATAGGTGCACAAGTGCCTAAGAAAGCAAGTATTACTCAGGATTTAGTTTATTGATAATAGCAGATTACTATTTAGAACACTGTTGGAAACGATATAACTTTTATTACAGTCTCTATGTCCTAGCCACTTTTGTCAGTTTATTAATCAAATAATATGGCTTTTTTTACAACATCGTTAATAGGAACCATGACAGGGAAGTTAGTTTTCTAAGACTAAGTTTGACCAAAGCAAAAAATCAAATGTTTGACCACACTGTGCTTCTAAATAATTGAATTTTACCTTCACAGCATAACAGAGTTCCCTGTGTGCAAGGAGAAACATCACTAGTTTTAGTTTAGAAGTACTGCTAACTCAAATAAAACCTGAATATTAAAGGAAAATGCCTTATAGAACCGAACAACATCAATGCATGATTAAATTTCACTGATCAGCAAATCCTATCACCTTACTCCATCTTTCAGCTTCAGCAACTTCTGGACAATATTGCTTGTGGAATGGCAGTCTTTGTGCAGGCACCCTATACTAAAACTGAGAATGCTCTCTGTCCATGGCCAGAGGATCCACCACAATCATCACTTGCGCTAATAATGAGACATCAGAAATGCACTTAACAAGTTAATCTGTCCTGAGAAGGAAAAAACCTAGCTCTGATTAAAAAAAAAGTCTTTGTTTACATTAAATTAATACTTCCGTATATTGTAATTTCTGTCCTCGTCCATTTAGATACACCAAAATTACAAAGCTAAAACTAGGTATCTCCAAAGAAATTTTCCTTCATAGAGTACTGTGACTATTTTTCACTTGCTCCTAATCAGGATAAAAGCTGGCTGCAACATTTCAAGCCTAGATGAGCTGGATCTCTTTACTTTCCTCTAACTCCACTTTAGTTGAAGAGAAAACCTCTGGATATATTATCAAAAACATTACTACGCAACTACTGGAAAGCTTTATAAAGCCTAGAGTATAAGAGGTGGAGGCAGCCAGAGATTTGAAGAAATGTGGCTTGACAGAGTCAGAAGCTATCCAGGAGTGATCTGGCAAGATCAAGACAGTCTAATATTCAACGGTGAAAAAGAGTCAGGGTAGCAGGCAACGCAGAAACAAAAAACCAAAGGACTTCACCCTCAAAGATACTGAGGCAGAGCCACAGCACGAAGAGAAAAGCAGTGACTGCCAAGAGGTAAATGGGCATGTATAGACACAGTGAAAGTTAAAGACTATTAACTTTACATTTTTGCAATAAACCGTCTACAACTTCAGAAGGACTTGACCTTCTCTTTTACTTTGAAGTCCTTCACATTTTTATTCATATGAAGTTCTCAGTTGCCTGTAGTTAAACTACTCCATTAGATACTCGGTAATGTTGAAAACACAAGCCATTATAGGAAAAGAAACCCTAAGCTGGTGCTACAGCACTCAATTTTAAAGTACAGATGATGTAAAATACACAGAGCAAAGGGCTGGTTTCCTTCAGTGACACCTCGTACTTGCAGCTGATCAGAGGACTCAGAATATTCTCACCAGGATTTTATAATCTCCTCAGTTACGTATAACTGTGGCCTCAATATCTTGTCATTCTTATTGCACTTAATTATTGGCTCCTGTTTAAGAAATTAAACAGGCAGATTTCAGAAGTACGTATAATCTAATACTTTCAATTTTTTTTCAAGGGAGTCTATTTAATTTTTGGAAAAATGTTTCATCAGGAATAGTAATTGGAAATTTCTGATATTCCCTCCATCCTCTTTTTTTTCCCATCAGAGATTTTGTTCTGTCAAACACTGCTTAGGTGGTTTGAAAAGTGAAACAGCACCAAAAATATTCAGAATTTATTTCCTTAGCAAGTGAAAGTACCATATGATATTTAAAGTAAGAGCACTCAGTGTCATTCACTGTCCCATGCCTCAATGGTTAAAAACATAAAATTCACGAGCCACTTTTGAAAAAAACTACAAAGTAATCAAATAAGTTAAAAAGTTACACGTGAACACAGAAGCACAGTTGCAATATCATTTCACAATTTTCTCACCACTCCATGCATTTCTCCACTCTTATTTCCAAATAAAGATCATATATATATTTCTGCACTATATTTTTTTGAGGAAAATAACAGTAAGAAAGGAAAAATATGTATTATATTCTTCTGTCAAGACATGAGAATCATTATTTAACAGGGGAGTAAAAGGAGAAAATATCCTTAAATAAGGAAGAATTTTGAGAAGGAGAAAACCAGTATTTTCAAATTTCTGTTCAGCTGATGTTCTGTGTTATAGGAGCTACTTTTAATGGAGAGAAAGGATTTATTCAGACAGAATAAAAATATCTTCAAGTCTTGCTAGATCATGAAACAACAAAGAGTGAAACTGCGATGACTAACGATGTTGTTCAACAAGCTCCCTGAGCAAGAATGAGCCAGAATTTGTAACACTGGGAGAGGTCTTACCCTTTGCTGCCCCTACTCCAAGTTGCTTTCTTCCTACCACTGTGAAGTTCTTCCTCCGAGTGCCACTGCCTGGTGTTTGCGAAGCAACATGATGAACTGGAACAGCAAAATAACATATATTGAGAAATAACCTCTTCAAAAGTGTTTTAACCCAAATCTGTTCCCAGGGTAGCGCACAGCTGAATGAATGTTTGTGTCAGCACAACGGAGATGTTATCAGCGAGATGCATGGAGGAAACAGCAAGACCTGCAGTAGAACCAATTTATGCCAATTTAGGCTACAGAACTATGACATCATCAGTCACCAGCCCACTTGACAGGGGCAGGAAGAGCCTCATTCGATTGTCACCGAAGTCTATGAAACATTCTACTTACATCATCCTGAGTAAACTATGTAAAACTGTATACTCTAAGAAACTGATTGAGAATTGAGATTTTATCTAAGGCTGTGCCTATGACAAGACTATATATAAAAAAAAAGGTTACTAAGTGTGGTTCACCTAAATCCCCATCACACTTCTGAAGGGCTGCCCTTAATTACCTGCAGAACTCCATATACGAGGCAGCTTGTATTTTCAATGCAATTTCCTTACATTAAACTGCTATTCTCTGTTCTGTTCCTCAGTTTTACTGTTATTTCAGGATTTATGCCAAGTTCATCTGAGTATAAATGAATACAGCCCCATTAACTCACAGATTTCACCACAGGTGATTGGGACCCTTGGTATTTCACTAAACTGTCTGCTTTAGCTTTTAAAGAATAAATAAAATTATACAGCTTCTTTCAACATATAAAGAACAGTTATAACCTAGGTAGAAACATACTTGTGTCTTCACAGATTAAATAGCAGGAAGTATTCTCTAGGGAAACAGAGTCCCTTTCAACTACTTGTAATCCATTCAAAACAGGCGTCCAGATGAAAGCATTGCACAACAAAGCTACTGACAATGGAGGGCAATTTATGTGCTCTCAGTAGTGCCACAATAAACTGCAGGTGTCTGGAAAAATTAAAACTATATAACTGAAAGCATCACTATTGGTTTTCTGCTGTATAAAACCTACTTTTCATACTGTTCTTGATTACTTCACTTGGACTATTTACACTTAACATATGGTCATTTTAAATGCAAATATTAAGAATACGAAAAGGCACAGTCACATGCTGAATTCTGGACACCTTCCAGGAACTGAAGTGGCTTGATAATAAGACAAAGTCACATTAATTGCCCAAGCATAAATTTGCCACGGCCATCCAAATATCAATATGCATTTGGCAAAATTATAAGAAACATGAAGGGAGACTTATAAGTGAAATTATTGTCATTGTCTCGAGAGGGGGAAAAAGAATGAAGTATAATGGACAAGTTACGAATGATGAATGGATTGATATAAGAAAACTACTAATCATATGTGCCACTGATTATTTCTGAAAGCAAAAGGTAATAGAAATTACCCAGAAAGTTTCTTTTGCCATGAATAACGCAGACGCACTTGGCTCAATAGACCATATTATGCTTCAACAGATCTGAGGGAAATGCAAGAAGAAAGAATAAACGGCAAAGTTTTTCTGTGAGATCTGATGAATTAGAAAAAAATAGTCTCACTGAATAATGAAAAGATTAAAAATTCTAAACCTTAAGGTGTGTGTGGTTTGGGGTTTTTTTTGTTGAGCCAAAAGGGACTACAAAATGTAAGTGTTCTGGACAAAATTGTTACAGGAGACTGTGTCAGACCAAAAAGCAAAGACATCAAATCAGGAACCTCTAAAACAGAATCACAGAATGTTAGGGATTGGAAGGGACCTCGAAAGATCATCAAGTCCAATCCCCCTGTCAGAGTAGGAATGCCTAGATAATGCTACACAGGAACTCATCCAGGCGGGTCTTGAATGTCTCCAGAGAAGGAGACTCCACAACCTCTCTGGGCAGCCTGTTCCAGTGCTCTGTCACCCTCACTGAGAAGTTTCTTCTCGAGTTCAAGCGGAACCTCTTATGTTCCAGTTTCAGCCCATTACCCCTTGTCCTATCAGTGGTTGCCACCGAGAAGAGCCTGGCTCCATCCTCATGACACTCACCCTTTATATATTTGTAAACACTAATAAGGTCACCCCTTAGTCTCCTCCAAACTAAAGAGCCCCAGCTCCCTCAGCCTTTCCTCATAAGGGAGATGTTCCACTCCCTTAATCATCCCAGCTGCCCTGTGCTGGACTCTCTCAAGCAGCTCCCTGTCTTTCTTGAACTGAGGGGCCCAGAACTGGACACAATATTCCAGATGCTGTCTCACCAGGTCTCACTCATTATATTTTCTACTCTGCTTTTGCAAGACTTAGCTTGTGGCTACCAAAGTCACAAATACGCTACAAGTCAAAATAACACATACACAAACAACATATGTATAAAGGAATGAGAGTTAATTTGTACTTATGAGGCACTGTCACGTCCTGAGCTTTCAGGACGATGACTCAGGTTCCCTGATTCCCAAGCAAGGATTAAGGTGAATCAACACTAAGGATCCTGACACCAACAAGGAAGAACTAACAACGATGTGCTTCACTTGCCCCCTTAACACTATTAATGAGCCTCACAAGAAAGAGCCATCAGCAGAAACAAAAGAACCGGCCTTGCCATAGGTAACCTTTTTGTTGGAACTAGAAAGAAACAGAAAGGAAAGCGATAGAAAAAGAAAGCTCACCCCTCTCGGATCCCATGAAGACCACGGCCCAAGTGGCAACCGCCTTGTGGCAGCCGAACTTCCCCTCACTGCCCGGCATGATGGCCTTTTACCCTGTCAAGTTCCCGCCACACCGTGTTGTTTACCCCTTGTGGAAAATTATCGGGAATGGGTCTGGGGGGTGGCAGGGGGGTCACCCCTCCCTCTCCTGGCTTGAGGACTTTGTTTTCGCAGCCACAGCTCCCAGCCCTGCCTGCCCTCACACGTCCCTCAGGCAGGGGGCTCAGGGCAGTGCTGAGTCACGCCCGCACCAACACAGGCCAGCTCCAGGCAGGCACCTGTGGCCTGTTCAGGTTCAGAAAAGGCCCACACGGTTCGAGGCACCTGTTCAGCAGTCCCTGACACGCATTTGTGTTTATAATAACATGGCTGTATGCGCTTTTTGTGTCTCAAACATTTAAGATATACTCGAGTCATTTTCATGGTTTTCTACATACGTAAGCAGTGACTTTCTGTATCAGCCACAGTTTTTCAGTTACAAGACTCTGAGTCTTGCAAAAAACTGACAAAATTGCTCTAGGATCTTAACAATTAGCATATTTTCAGAGAGAAATAGAAATAGATGAGGGCAAATCTATATATTGGAAGCAGATATATCTCATTATATAAAACCTTCACAAGCTTTACCCTACTCTGTGACAAGGAACTCGAGGACTGGGCGTAGGCAGGGACGGGGTTATGCTCTAGCATCTGCGCTTTTTCTGCAACTATAAACTTCTCTGCTGGTTTCTGACATTCTCTTCCATCCGACCCCGACCAGTGCCTGTCAGTCTGGCTTCATTTTCTCGCTCTTTGGTCGTCTTCAATGCAAGAGCATGATATGATGTAGACTAATCCTACATATTTGCTGTGAAATGGGATAGTCTGGCACTCAGCTGTCCTGAATGATTTTCAGGCTTTTGCTCTGCCTGTCAATATTATCAAGTTTAGCATGACCTGCAGACATGTACCATTCTATCTATTTTGATAGTTCTGAATTTATGTTTTGATTAGTACTACCTTGTATTACTATACAATAAACAGTATATGCTGTTCAGTTGATTATCCTTATTTGCTAACAGAAGTAGAACTTAGAAGTCATCGAAGGGCTTCTACCAGCCCATCATTAAAGCTATGTTTTCAGACACAGCCACCTGGGAGGGACAAAAGAACGCACAGTGAATTTTAGGAGGATCTCAGGAGAGCTGAGGTAAAAGGTCACACAGAACAGGGAGAACAGGTGAAAGCTAAGGGTTCCAGTGAAAGAAGTGTGCTCCTGTGTGACCTACTCTAGGTGATCCTGCTCTGTCAGGGGGGTTGGACTAGATGATCCCTAGAGGTCCCTTCCAACCCCTAACGTTCTATCATTCTATGAATACTGCTGCAGGCAAGAGTGATCAGGTGCCTGACCAAGCTCAGCAGTCTCCCAGACTTCTGCGGTGAAGACTCTGGCTGTTGCTGGAGGCAGCGGTAAGCAAGGAGTGAGATGAGTTGTAATCTCCCTCAGTCACCTGCGATTTTCCCACCCCACTGCCTGCTTAACCTTGGCTGTCTGAATGGAAGTACAAAAGCAAGCCAAAGGAATTTGCCCTTCTGCATCCACTAGAGACCATAGAATCACAGAATGTGTCTCTCTTATTACTCCTCAAGTCCTCACGGGAGGAGTGTCTCCTCTTTCTTTCCCAGTTTTTAAAGGCCGAGGTATGCGAGATACTAATTGCTTTACCTAGAAACTGAATTAACTTACATATTTGCTTATTTCAGATAAGAATTGAGTCCAAAATATTCAATGCTGGGAGCCAATTAAGACTTTAATTAGGAATAAAACAGTAAATGAATAAAGGATTCACACATTACTGATATTTTCAAAGCTTGAAGTTACATTTGCAGGGAGGTCTTTGTTCTATATTAGAGAAAAAAGAACTCTGTTGAAACATTTCTCTCACAGTAGGAGCCTTTTGTCAATTTGCTGAAGAAATTATGCCAAAAAACTACACAAAGGGAAGTTTTTCTTACTCTTCCACTTGTCTGAAAACCAGAACTAGACAGAATTAGATAAAATGAAAGGAAACTTTCACCTGAGAAAATCACTGCCTTCCATTAAGGACTTGGTCAATGCACATTTTAGCAGATTGAAAAAAAAAATTCTGTTAGCCAGGGGGACAAAGAGACTACATACTAATTATTCCTTTTGATCTTCACTTGCAGGAAGACATCTGACAACTGTCAGAGATAAAGCTTACAATTAGGCAGCTTTTTTAAATAATTAAGTACAGGAACTGAAGCTTTCCCTAGACTTGTCTTTTTTTTTTCTTTAAACCCCCCTACCTCTGGCTATATTATTGCCAAACCGTCTGAGAAGTCACAGCCAGGCATTTTCTCCCATTACCTACACACAATCATATTAAAAGCCTGTGAATGAAACTGCAGTCCACCATGCTAGGCAGTCACTTAGTCGAAATTAATAATTGGTGACCCTTCTAATGACTCACTAAAGACCAGTCACTTATTTTTATACCTCTGAAACTCACAGTCTTGCTATTGAACCACTGAAACATCTCCTGATATTTACAACTAAAAAAAACCCCAACACAACGACAACAAAAGCTGAAAGATAAAAAACCAAAGGACTAAAACGACCTCGAGAAGACATTTTATTGCTCAGTTAATCTCAGCACACAGAAGCACAGCTCTACCTTCATTCGATCTGTTTTGCATACACTCCACATCTAATAAAACGTTTAGCTTTTATCTCGATAATAGAAACAAGCTAACAAGCACAAGAAGTTAAGTAATGCCTATTTCAAGAGCTGTGTTAATGACATAAAGAGGACTTACAGAGGAAAGCCTGGAGAACACTATCACAGTGATTTATTATGCTGAAAAGCACTTCCAACACTGACCATTGCTTATGTTCCCCAGATCTATTCATGTCGACAGAGATCAGGAATGATTGGATATCATCAAACTTAACTTCTAAAAAAGTTGACTATCTGGAATACTACTCTTGTTTAAAAATACGTAGGTTTAAAATAAAGTATTATTTCCAGAAAGAGATACAGCAGTATATCTGCCTTAAAAAATTCTTTCTATTCATTATGTGTTCTTATACAGAAGTCTAGTTAAATGAAATATTCAGATACCCCCAGATGCTTATGTTAATCATAAGCAGAAAAGACCCCCACTAACCACGAATCTCTTGAAAGTTGCCTATTATGCAATCTTGAACGCAAAACCAGACTACATTTAACAAGAATTTACTTTGTGAATTATTGAAATAGATGGTCAATAATGGGAATGTCAAGAATCATCAACAGTGTGCAGCTACCTGAACTAACTTGTTGTAATGAGTTATTACTTTCTTCTTCCTCTCCTTAACCTATACAGCCTGACTTTGTAAACCAATGATTCTAATCAACCTTAGTTCTTCCATACGAGCCTGATGAAAAACCAGGCTCAATTCAAAACTAACTGAAAGAATTCAACATTTTCACCTATTTCAAAAGTTTTGGATGTGGTCCCATAAATATTATCTTAGTTTGATGGTTTTGTAATATAACATGAAAAAATTTAAAAGTTTTTAAGGTTGAATGCTATACTTACAGAGGAAACAACATATATGAAATATATTTCCAGATAAATATCCAGAAAACATAATAGTAAACTGGTAATTAGGAATATTAGGAAACCACATTCGAATTGTGTGCATTGTTAATTGTGTTGGGTTTATGTTAGTTTTGTTTTTTTCTTTGAGAGAAGGGGTTGTTTGGTTGTTTTGAGAAGGACAGCAAAACCTTTTCTTAAAGTTACTTTAGTGCAGGTGATTTATAAACCATGCTGTTCAGTTGTACTTCCTCTCTGAGTTTGATTGTTCCAACAACAAAAGAAGCTGTTTCCAAGTACCAAAGCTGCTTTTCTTGCTGACATGATGAATTCTGAATATGGTACAAGTCCTGTAATTCTCTACTGAGGAAAGTGACTTGTAAAGATTTGAGAAATAAAATTAAAAATGTCTACTTAATTCTGTGGTAGCAGACCCAACTGTGTCATTCAAAGGGAACCCTACTTTTCACTTTCAAAGATCAGTCCTATTTGGATACTTAGTCCTTACCGTAAGAGAATTATAATTGTTTTATCAGAAGGAGCCTCATCTGATTTCCTTCTCAAAACTCAGTTTCTTACAAAATATCACAATGTAGTGCTGATGTTCTGCAACTCCAAAACCAAAATGGCTTATGACACTTCCTCTCTGTACAGGTGCAAACGATTATACCTCAGCTTTCTTCCATCCAAAACAGGGTGGCCTTATCTATACCAACAATTAGGAATAATCCCTTACTAACAATATAGCGCCTGAGAAAATACTGTCACTGGCTCAAACCTTGTATAAAGCAGGTCAGCAGCCACACGTCACCTTTCAAACCTGTGCCACAGCCTGTATTAAGATTATTAGTACAGACATGAGCAAATCGGTTATGTTTTAAGACCTTAATTTTATCAACTACAAGAATTATGCACAATGATACATTACCCAACTGAATGCTCCAGCCCTCTGATTCCTTTTTTTTTGCTTGTCCAAGTAATTCAGAATTTTTAGGGATCTCAAAAAATCCCAGACAGATTTGAAAAATTATTTTCTCCCTAGAAAAACCCCTGAGGGAAATGAATCGTGTGAACTCTGGTGCCTTCCCCACTGTGTCCTGTGCACTCTCCCCTGAAGGTTGTATTTCAAAGTCTAAAAATTTTCAGCACTCCTGTAGTAAACATTGTTCCTTGATTTATGCAAAAAAATACCAAGTGTATTATCACCACCACTATTCTCCTTCATGTTCTTGGGAGGTGGGAAGGAAAGAAAATAAGTCAATCAAAGGCTTCTGTGCTTAAGCAGCTCACAGGCTTTAGTTCAATAACTTGAATCACTTAATACTTTTGAACAAGTTCCCTTTTTTTTCTCATGGACCTGAAAGAGAAGACATGTAGTCTCCCTGCAACTTGAACAAAAAAAAAAGTTTTCTTTTACAAGCCTAACTTCATGAGTTTCATCATCCTTAGAAACAGCCAGATTCTGTGCCACAGGAAAAAATAAATTATTCCATGGTAGAGTTAAAAATTAGGATATTGTGTAGCTTGCAGTGATTTTTCTCCCAAGCACATCCTAACAGCTTATTGATGAAATGTTACCTTCCTGAGTCTCTGAACCTTGTTTTCATTTTCCGTGTTATCTCTATGGTTCATTCGTTGTATTATATCAATATTATGCCAACCTAATCAAACAATTTTTACCTTTTCCAAATTACTCTCTTTCCCTCTACAAACAAAATAGTACACCCACCACCTCATGTTTTCTAAAACAGTG
Source organism: Trogon surrucura (assembly GCA_020746105.1). Classification (NCBI taxonomy): domain Eukaryota; kingdom Metazoa; phylum Chordata; class Aves; order Trogoniformes; family Trogonidae; genus Trogon; species Trogon surrucura. The sequence continues at coordinate 58,358,295 of CM036620.1, read as the reverse complement.
CAATATCAGGTTTGTTCCCACACCAAACTTAAAATTCATGACTATGCCACAGCGCTTCTTTCCAACTTTATTTTGTTTTGTACCTTGTGTTACGGAATGTTCAGTTTGCCAGCCTGCCCCCCGAAAGTTGCCGACCTGCCTGCATAACTTATCAACTTCATACAGTTCAGTATCTGAGTGCTGGCTGTGTTCAAATATCTTTTATCACGGCTGATACCACTATGAAGTACTTCTGGTGGCAAAACTAAAATGGCTCCAAACAAGACAGTCCTTACTTGGACTGAAGGCAAACGTGTGTCTGCACAGCCACAGCACTCTCACTCTTCATTGAATCTTTTTCTTATATTTTGGTGAAACGCTGGCACAGGTTGCCCAGAGAGGTGGTGGAGGCCCCATCCCTGAAGACATTCAAGGTCAGGCTTGATGGAGCTATGAGCAACCTGATGTCCCTGCTCACCACAAGGGGGATTGGACTACATGACCTTTAAAGGTCTCTTCCAGCCCAATGCATTCTATGATTCTATAATTTTACGTGTGCAGATTAGAACTTTCATTTAGTAAATCACACATACTGTAACAAAGTATATATCCAATAGACTCCATCCAAAATCTATGTGGTAGTTAGAAATGCTTCCACTATTGTAAGCATGCAACCCTTAGAATATTTTAATTGTAACTGGGGTGTATGAAGTTCAATACCATAAAAGAATGTGGCAAAAAAAAAACCCAGAAAATAACAAAAACCAAAATGTTGTAAGCAAAACTTGTCATTAACCAACAGAAAGCAATGATACACAGTCATGTAGTGTGTGAAAAGCAAATCTGGAATTGATTAGCATATTAACATAGCAGTGAAAAGCATAAGATGTTTATAGTTTAAATAACATACATATTTTTACAGAAGTTTAAGAAACAGTTTCATAGTTAATGGAGAAAATAAAAATCCTTTAGATTTCAGACAAGAATAACTGAAGTTTGATGACAGGAAGTTTATTCTCGTTGTTTAAATTGCATGTATTACTAACACTATTGTTCTTGTTCAACTTTCAGAGAAGCTTCCTGGAGTACAGTAAATAGGCAAGAAAAATTACCAGTAACAAAAAACAAAAGTACTGGAAAAAGAGAGTCTATAGACCATGGAAGAAGGGGCTGGCCACTTGAGTGGAATATAAGACTCCTGTAAGAGGATATAGGGAGGCAACTAAAAATCCTAAGGCCTCTTTGGAATTAAACCTTGTGAGGGAGGTCAAGGTCAACAGAAAGGGCTTCTTCAAATACGTTACAGACAAAACTAACACCAGAGGCAATGCAGGCCCACTGTTGGGTGAGGTTGGTGCCTTGGTGACAGAGGATACAGAAAAGGCAGAGTTGCTGAATGCCTTCTTTGCCCCTGTCTGTGCTGCTGGAGACTGTTCTCAGGAGCCCCAGAGCCCTGAGGTCCCAGAGGAAGTCAGGATAAAGGAGGAGTTTGCCCTGGTTGATGAGGACTGGGTTAGGGATCAGTTAGGCAATCTGAACATCCATAAATTCATGGGTACTGGTGGGATGCACCCGCGGGTGCTGAGGAAGCTGTCGGGAGTCATTGCTAGGCCACTCTCCATCATCTTTGGTTAGTCGTGGGTAACAGGTGAGGTGCCTGAGGACTGGAGGAAAGCGAATGTCACTCCAGTCTTCAAAAAGGGCAGGAAGGAGGACCCAGGTAACTACTGACCAGTCAGCCTCACCTCCATCTATTTAAAGGTGATGGAACAATTTATCCTCAGCACTGTCTCTAGGCATATCAAGGATAAGAATGAGCAGTCAGCATGGCTTTACCAAGGAGAAGTCATGTTCGACCAACCTGATAGCCTTTTACAAAGACATAACCAGGTGGATGGATGGTGGTCATGCAGTGGATGAGGTCTATCTGGATTTCAGTAAAGCATTTGACACTGTCTTATCCCCAGTGTTGTCTCTAGGCATATCAAGGATAAGAGGGTCATTCAGAGAAGTCAACAGGGTTTTGCCAAGGGCAGGTTGACCAACCCGATAGCCTTTTATAAGGACATAACCAGGTGGATAGATGATGGCTGTGCACTGGGCGTCATTTATCTGGATTTCAGTAAAGCATCTGACACCATTTTACACAGCATCCTCATAGCTAAACTGAGGAAGTGTGGTCTGGATGACCAAGTAGTGAGGTGGACTGTGAATTGATTAAAGAAAAGAAGTCAAAGAGATGTGATCCATGGGACAGAGTCTAGATGAAGGCCTGTATCTAGTGGAGTCCCTCAAGGGTCAGTACTGGAACCAGTACTATTCAATATATTCATCAGCGACCTGGATGAGGGATTTGAGAGCACTGCCAGCAAGTTTGCTGATGACACAAAACTGGGAGGAGTGGCTGACACACCAGAAGGCTGTGCTGCCATTCAGTGAGACCTAGACAGGCTGGAGAGTTGGGCTGGGAGAAATTCTATGAAATACAACCAGGGCAAGTGTATAGTCTTGCATTTGGGAAAGAACAACCCCAAGTACCCATGTACTCTTGATGCATTCCAGGATATGGTTGGCTTTCTGGGCAGCAAGCACACACTGTTGGCTCATGCATCTTTTCATCCACCAACACACCCAAATCCTTCTCCCCAGGACTACTCTCAATCTACCCACTGTATCTGTGCTTGGAACTGCCTCGATTCAGGTGCAGGACCTCACACTTGGCCTTGTTAAACTTCATGAGGTTGGCCTGGGCCCATCTCTCATGCCAGTCAAGGTCCCTCTTGATGGCATCCCTTCCCTCCAGCACATTGACCGCACCACACAATTTTGTGTTGTGCACTCAGTGTCACTGTCCATGTCGTCAACAAAGATGTTATATAGTACCAGTCCCAGTACTGTTCCCTGAGGGACACCACTTGCCATTTGGTCTCCACTTGGACATTGAGCCATTGACCACATGACTACTCCCGAATATCTGACACCTTGTAGTGGTACCTCTAAACCCCCCAAATCACTAAAAAATATAATAGATAAGTTTGTCCCATTATTTAAGCTTATTTCTATGACAAATTATACCTGTTACAAATTCTTCACCCATCACCTCTTCAGAAAAAAAAAACAACACAGAATCACAGAATGTTAGAGGTTGGAAGGCACCTTGAAAGATTATCTAGTCCAAACCCCCTGCCAGAGCAGGACCACCTACAGCAGAGCGCACAGGAACATGTCCAGGCAGGTTTTGAATGTCTCCACAGAAGGAGATTCCACAACCTCCCTGGGCAGCCTGTGCCAGTGCTCTGTCACCCTCACAGGGAAAAAGTTTTTCCTCATATTTTTATGGAACCTCCTATGTTCCAGCTGGTACCCATTGCCCCTTGTCCATTGACGCTGCTGAAAAGAGCCTGGCTCCGTCCTCCTGACACTCCCCCTTGACATATTTATAAACATTAATGAGGTCACCCCTCAGCCTTCTCGAAGCTAAAAAGACCCAGCTCCTTCAGCCTTTCCTCATAAGGGAGATGTTCCACTCCCTTCATCATCTTTGTGGCTCTGCGCTGGACTCTCTCAAGCAGTTCCCTGTCTCTCTTGAGCTGAGGGGCCCAAAACTGGACACAGTATTCCAGATGTGGCCTCACCAGGGCAGAGTAGAGGGGCAGGAGGACCTCTCTTGACCTACTTGCTACTCCCCTTCTAATACACCCCACGATGCCATTGGCCTTCTGGCCACGAGGCACAGTGCTGGCTCATGGTCATCCTGCTGTCCACCAGAACCCCCAGGTCCCTTTCCCCTACGCTGCTCTCCAGCAGAGCAGTCTCCAACCTATACTGGTACAATATAAAATGGTCAAAGTACCTCTACCTTTGAAGTTAATAAAAATAAGCACCTCTTGGTATAGGCATATTCAGCCAACAAAGTAAGTAGTTTGCCAAAAATATTCAAGTTAAAAAAACAGTAAAGGAAGTAAGTATGCTGTGCTACAAATGTAACAACTAAGTTGTGAGGCCTTTTAACCTATCCAGATGGAGACAGATTTTTAGCAAGGCCTGTTGCAATAAGACAAGGTGTAATGTTCTAAAAGTAAAAGAGAGTAGTTAGACTAGATATAAGGATATTTTTTTTACATCAAGGGTGGTGAAACAGTGGCACAGGTTGCCCAGGGAAGTGGTAGAAACCCCATCCCTGGAAACATTCAAGGTCAGGTTGGACAGGGCTCTGAGCAACCTGATCTAGTTGAATATGTCTCTGCTCACTGCGATTAAAGGTTGGATTAGATGATCTTTAAAGTTCCCCCCCAACCCAAACCATTCTATGATAAAATATAATGAATGATCCATGGTTTATGCTGAGAGCTGCCAAACCTCATGGATATTCAGTAGAAACAACACATGTCTAGAAAAGATATCTACCTTTTTTTTCTAAAATTAAGGTTTTTGCATTTGAGAGGTATTAATCCCTCATGTATTGAAAAGATAAGCATTTATTATCTGGTTAATAAAAAGAGAATCTGACAACATCAGGAGCTTTCAAAATAATTGTACATGAATTTGATCAGCAGAATATTATTAACACTGTAAGATGAAAAACAAACAGGATGGAAACTTGCAGCATTTGGAGACATCATTATATTCTATTTCTGAAGAACAGAAGCAAACAAATCTTTGTTTAAGATTCCGGTCATGCTCAGCTCACCCGTATTATGACAGAAAATTTTAATTCTCTGCAAATACACAGGATAATGGATGTGTCCTAGAGGAATATGAGGTTATAGAGCTCATCACACTTGAATCACCTATTTCATTTGGATTTGATAGAATTTCAAAAATGGGATTCTCACCTAACACAGGAAACTTTGCTAATAGTCTGAGACTATAGGCAAAAGATTATGATTTTTACCTCTGTCTCAGTTACTTCTTTCCTCCTCTCACAAAATTCCTGCAGGAAAATTATGACTCCTTCAGGCATTCATTATTTGAAAACGTCCAGAGATTTCTCTGCTCAGAAAGCTTATGCCCAACATTTACAGTTGCTGTATGATATCCAAGTGGTTGTCAGTAATTGTGATTGAAGATATATGGCTTCCACAGCAATTCTCCACCTTCCAACTGGTGATCACGAAAGATGAAAGACAGATTTTAGTATAAGCAATTCAAGATTTAGTCACCATCAACACACGAGAAAGATGTAGTGAATGTTCACATTGTTTAAACTCAGTTTTGATCAGGCAAATCAAGCATTAAAAAAAAAGCAATACTGGAATAAGTGAGTAAAATAATGCAGTTCAGTAAATATTTGCCAGTAACACTCTTGCCATACTTCCCAGTTTTATGCATTAATAATGTTTTGATCTGTATGACCTTTGCTGCCAACAAAGTCATAATAGACAAATAACACCTGAAAAGCCACTACAAATAACTGTGGACCATTACACCTGTTGCACACAAACTGAGAGCAAATACTTCTCAACTTCTGGTGACTTTTTTTGTTTGGTTGGGGTTTTTTTCATATTATTTTCTATAGAACTTCATATGTATAAATTACAATATTTCATTCCCATTTGAAGTATATTCAGGCACAGAGATCAACGGTGTTAACAATTTCAACCCTTTGAAAAGCTTCAAGTTGTTTTGCTGGAGAATGATTTTTAAGAGTGTCTGATTCCAGTTGGTTGTGTACTAATAGCAAACAGGTACCAGACAGAATGAACCTGACTTCCCTATTGTATTATTTAGGGTGCTTTACATGAGGGCATATTTTGTTCCAGATCTTATTGATTCCTGTATTTTCAAGTACTGCAAGTTCAGTCTCTAGCAGCTCACCTCAACTTTGAAGTGAAGTTCTAAGCACTGGCCTACTGAATGATACATTTAAAATCAAAGACAGTCAGGAGTGTCAGTGACCGTGACACTGTGTTTAGGAGGTGAGTTAGAAGACCTGCAGTGCCTCTTCAGATAAAAAACAAACAAAAGGCCACAGAATTTAAACATTCTTCTTGGGAAGAGATCCTGGTAAGAACAGCTTTTTTCCCCTCTACATCCTAAACAAAATCTGATTTATTTGGAGGACTGACATTCTGATGAAAGATCACTTATGCATTTTACATTAGACTGTTATTTTTAAAAAAAACACAGTAATGTCAAGAACTCAGGACTTCACTTAAACTCACAGTTTGACGAGACTACTAAGCCCTGTATTATACATACTTTTTCTTTTTGTTTTCTTTTTTATGTCCCTATCACTTTTTGCGTATTCTACATGGAAGTAAAAATTTGAGTAAGAAGGGTATAAAATATCTCTACTCCCAAATGATTCTAAAAATCAGTGGAAGGATACTCAGCCATCCACATGGCAGAAGGGGGCTGGAGGTCTTACACATTCCTGTCCTGTGAGTTTTCTATTAACTAAGTTTAGATCACCCATGCAGATTTTCTGGACCATCATTTTTCAGTGTGAAATGCTCATCTTATACCATGTAGCTTTCTGAAATACGACACATTTGTAAACTAGAATTTGTAACACATACCATGATCTTTTGAACTTAGCCTCTTTTTGTTCTCCTGAAGCAACAATACAGCTAGCATATGCAACCATCAAATTTATTTTATATTTGAAATTGCATCATAAGGTAATTTGTTTTCCATTACTCTAAAGGTATGCACAAGTTATGAGTTTCTGAACAGTGCAAGCAGAAGTTTGCCATGTGGTATTATTCCTGTTCCCTAAACAAGCAATAACAAAATCCAAATGTTTGAAATGAATAATGTTCCCTTACGTTTTACAAAGAAGAGCAGTACTCCATCAAACATGATATACACAGGATGGGATTATAGGAAATACAAGATATTTTCAACTGGAGTACATAACCATGGATAATTTAATTGCACAGCTCTACACCTGAATTACTGTTATGCTTTAACAATAAAACAGTGTTGCTTCTGTTTCCCCCCTTTGTCTTGTAACAGTGGAAGAAACATAGTATGCAGGTTAACACACTATGCTTATATTTCCTCTGTTCTTCTCAAGTTAAGTAGTAGCACAGATATTTGAATTCATTATCACAGAGGTACAAATTGATTGTGTGAGTCTAGGAAGACAATCTTCAGTTCACATAAAAAGAATGTTAAGGAGTAAAATTTGCCAAGAAATAAACATTTCATGACTGTGACACAAAAAACAGGACATGAAATTAGTAAGAAAATACTGAGCATCTTTTAAACCATTGATACATATTTTAACTTAAACAGATTTTGCATTCACTTTTTAAAAGTTTGTGATCAATTCTCATTTATATGAAACTGGTTTAAATGAGAGATAGCCTAACAGAGAACTTTTTGCAAATAACGTAAAAAGATGGTTGAATTAAGAGTGTGTACTGGGTTCAGCTAGGATAGGGTTAATTCTCAGTAAAGGAGCTATCCGGGCATAGGGAATAGCTCAACCAAACAAGTTGCTAGTCAAAGGGATATTCGATACCATCGTGACGTCATGCTCGGAGTGTATATATATATGGAGCGGTCGGGGTGGGGGCGCTGGCTCTCTCTTCCCGGTTTTCGGTCCATTCGGGTGGTGAGATCCACGTTACATGTTACTTGCGTTATATTTGGTTAAACGTTACTGTTATTGTTACAATTTTATGTTCACCATTAAACTGTTTTTATCTCAACCCCAGGAGGCCTTTGTCTGTGGCTCCTTTCAGGCTCTTCCCCTCACTCTCGGTAGGGGGAAGGGAGCGACCACGTGGTTCCTTTGTTTCCTTCCCGCCGGTAACTTGGCTTGAACCACAACAGAGTGACAGACGGACACATTAGTTCAGCATAATAAAGGTGTATTAGTCTAAATAAAAAGCACAGCCTTTTGTTTTTCTTAACAGAACTAAAATATGAAGAGAGAAAAAGTCAAAAGTCAACTTCACCTGAATGCACCATTTGATACTTAATGTGAGGAAGTTAATGTGTGAAGATACCTATGTGAGGAAGTGAGTACTGTGCTTCAACAGTGCAGTTTCCAGCATCAGGACATGCTTTTCCAGTTTTAGACTTAACTGTACTGATAAAGTCATGGTCATATAAATCTAAAGTAATTTTCATCAATTTGGCAGCACAGGACATACAAATTATTTCCAAATTTAGTGTCTCTTCTTGTTCTCTATTGCAGCAATCATCCATACCATCTTAGATATGGATAACTGGAACAAGCTTCCAAAATGACAAAAAAATCATAGAATCATTCAGGTTGGAAAAGACCCTTGGGATCATCAAATCCAACCATTTACTCTACTCTACAAAGCTCACCCCTAAACCATATCTCCCAACCCATCTAAACAACAATGGTTGTTTAGATGTTTTTCATGAATATTGAACTTGTAGCTTTTTCTAAATAACAAACAAACCCCAAACTGAAGTGGAGTAGATGCATGAGAATGTCTGCAGTCAATGGAAAACAAAGTTTTAAGCATCAGGTAACCTATAAGAAAACTATTAGCCAATTTGTTAGTTGCAGACAGTTCTGTGATTCTATTAGCAACAAATGAACATAAGACTTCCACAATAACGTACATTTATAAACAGAGTTGCCATAATAAGTAGATACTCTAATAGAAGAGTTAATGGTGGGGTATGGACAATGTACGTTAAAAATAAAGTCACTAAAATAATTTCCAAACAATACTGTAGAAGATATATATTTGACAAAGTTCACCTTAAAAAAATCCAACATTTTCTACATACTTTAACAGCTTTGTGCCAAGCAGTTCCCGAGTCCCAAGTGTTTTATATACTGATCTGTTTCCTTGATCCAGGGAGAGTTACACATACACACTCTCTAACCCATCACTGTAATTTAACTTCCTTCTGCCTTGCTGGCTTTTCTCAGTAATTTCTATAAATATTCTCATTAGTAACATGTCTAAAACTAGGTAAAACAAGGCATGGGTACAAGGCTGCTTTAGCAAGAATCTGTCCCATGATTATTCAATTTAGGATAGAGAGTGTTATTTCCTGTGGAGGCTTTATAACTATTAATTTCCGCCTCTTAAGTATTATATAAAAGAGTGAGACCCTAAACTCTGACAAGCAGAAAATCTCTATTTTCCCATATTTACCTCTGGGAATTGCTAGATGAGCAATTTATATCTGTAATGACTTGTAACAATGTTTATAAAAATTAGTCAAAAAAAAAAGAGAAACGTGCAAACATATCTGAGCTTTAATGCATTTAAGTATGTCATGATACAGACACTCTGATTTGAAAGCATTAAATGGAAAGAGAAGTTTGTGCATGAGAGTGGCAAAAAGGTGGAAAGAAAAAGCATCACTAAAAAGAAAAATTGTAGAAGGATTGAATGAATGCCCTTCATCAATAACCAGGAACAAAATAGCAGTGAAACATCAAAAAATATATTGCTTTCATGAAGACAAGAACTGGTCACACTCTTAACTCATCAGTAGAAGATCTAACACTTTATCAGGAAGATAATAATGTATTAATCCCTCTTTCTATTAGCCTTGAGATACCTAAAAATAGGAAATGCAAACAATTCACAGTCTTCTTAAAATGTATCAATACAGCACAACGTAAATGAAATTTTCATGCAAAAATATATCATAAGAATCGTTAAGTTTTAGTATGGACCTTCCCTTTCTGTAAGATCTCATAGAATCATAGAATGTTCAGGGTTGGAAGGGACTTCCAGAGATCATCTAGTCCAACCCCCCTTGCCAGAGCAAGATGCCCTAGGGCAGTCACACAGGAATGCATCCAGGTGGGTCTTGAAAGTCTCCAGGGAAGGAGACTCCACAGCCTCTCTGGGCAGCCTGTTCCAGTGCTCTGTCACCCTCACAGTAAAGAAGTTTCTCCTTACATTGAGGTGGAGCTTCCTAAGATCTAACTTAAACCCATCATTTCTTGTTCTAATGCTGGGCACCACTGAAAAGAGATTGTCTCCTTCCTCTTGACACCCACCCCTCAGATATTTATATACGTCAATAAGGTCCCCTCTCAGACATCTCCTCTCAAGTCTAAACAGCCTCAGTTCTCTCAGTCTCTCTTCACAGTAGACATGTTCAAGTCTCTTGATAATCCTCGTAGTTCTCTGTTGGACTCTCTCCAGTAGGTCCCTGTCTCTCTTGAACTGGGGAGCCCAAAACTGGACACAGTATTCCAGGTGTGGTCTCTCCAGGGCAGAGTAGAGGGGAAGGAAAACACTTCCTTAGACGCGTTGGACACACTTTTCTTAATGTATCCCAGGATCCCACTGGGTCTCTTGGCCACAAGGGTACATTGCTGCCCCATGGACAACTTACTGCCCACTAAGAATCCAAGGTCTTTACAAGGCTGCTTCCCAGCAGGACATCTGCTAATCTGTACTGGTGCCTGGTGTTATTCCTGCCCAGATGCAGGACTCTACACTTGTCCTTGCTGAACTTCATGACATTCACCTTCGCCCAGCTCTCTAGTCTGTCCGGATCTCACTGGATGGCAGCACAGCCTTCCTGTGTGTCAGCCACCCCTCCCAGCTTTGCATCATCAGTGAACTTGCTGAGGGTACATTCTATCCCCTCATCCAGGTCATTGATGAAGGTATTGAACAAAACTGGACCCAGGACTGATCCCTGGGGATCACCACTGGCCACAGGCCTCCAGTTTGACTCTGTGCTGCTGATCTCTGAACTCTGTTGCTGAGCCAGTTTGCAATCCACCTCACATGTATCCCATATTCCCTGAGTCTACCTATGAGGATCTTATTGGGGACAGTATCGAAAGCCTTACTGAAGTTGAGATATATGACATCCACTGCTCTCCCTTCATCCACCCATTTGGTCACGCCTTTGTAGAAGGCAATCAGACTAGTCAGGCAAGATTCACCCTTGGTAAATCCATGCTGGCTACTCCTGATAATCTTCTTTTCTTCCAACTGATTAGAGATGGCCTTCAGAATTGGCCGCTCCACCATCTTCCCAGGCATAGAGGTGAGGCTGACCAGCCTGTAGTTGCCAGGGTCCTCCTTCTTGCCCTTTTTGAAGGCTGGAGTGATACTGGCTGTTCTTCCAGTCCTCAGGCACCTCTCCTGTTCACCATGATCTTTCAAAGATGATGGAGAGTGGCTCAGCCATAACATCAGCCAACTCTCTCAGAACACCTGGATGCACCCCGTCAGGGCCCACGGATTTGTGTGGTTTCAGTTTCTGTAACAGTTCTCTAACCAAATCTTCACTGACTAGTGTAGAGTCATCCTCACTCCAGTTTTGCTTCCTTACTTTTAGGGACTAGAATTCCTGGGGGCTGGCCTTAGGAGTACAGACAGAGGTAAAGAAGGCATTCAGTAATTCTGCCATCTCTGCATCCCCTGTTATCGTATCTCCCACCTCATTTAGCAGCAGACACACTCTTTCCCTACTCTTCCTTTTCTCATTGATATACTTGAAATTTTTCTTGTTTTCTTTCACTTCCTTAGCCAGACTAAATTCCAAGAGACCCTCGGCTTTTCTTGTTGATTCTCCACATACTCTAGCCACATTTCTATAATCCTCCCAATTAACCAGACCCTTTTTCAACTTACTGTAAAATCTCCTTCTTCCATTTGAGTTTTTCCAGGAGCTCCTTGCCTAACCCTGTAGGTCTCCTGCCTGTGCTACTGGATTTTCTTTTAGAGGGAATGCATTTATCTTTAGTCTGGTGTAGGTAGAGTTTGAATGCTGACCAGCTCTGTTGTGCCCCCTTACCTTCTAGAATTCTAGCCGATGGGATACTTCTAAGTATATCTCTGAAGAAGACAAAGTTACCTCTCTTGAAGTCCAGGGTAGAAATTTTGCTTACTACCTTTTTTCTTTCCCTAACAATACTGAACTCTAACATATTGTGGTCACTACAGCCAAGACTGCCTCCAACCTTAACATCCGCGACCAGACTTTCTTTGTTAGTTAACACAACGTCCAGTATCGCACCTTTCCTTGTTGGTTCTTCAACCACCTGCAGCAGAAAGTTGTCATCAATACACCGCAGGAACCTTTTAGACCAATTATGCTTGGCTGTGTGATCCTTCCAATAAATATCAGGGTGATTGAAGTCACCCATAAGCACCAGGGCACATGATCTTGAGGCTACTTCCAGCTGCCTGTAGAAGGCCTCGTCAACAACTTCTTCTTGGTTAGGTGGTCTGTAGTAGACACCCACAACAGTATCTCCCATGCTTGTACATCCCTTAGTTCTTACTTTTATTACACTGATTTCCTGCAAATCAAAAGCAATGTCTGGCATCTTGTTTCTTTTTAGAAGGCTGAGAAAGATGTTCACTTTCTATTTTCTGTTAATCTGGACTAGGTCTGGACAGATGCATAATAAAATTAATCAACAGAACTTTCCAGCTGAGCAAGTTCTGTGGAAAAATATAGGTCACCACATCGCCTCACAGAAAACAAACAAACAAAACTAAAAAAGCTTCAGTTCCTTTCAGCTACAAACTGACAGACAAAGCAAACAATTACTCATGAGATTATAATCTTTACGTAATAGTATACACATTTTTTCACAGAAAAAACCCTAAAATTATAGGGGAACAGAATTCTAATTACCATATCAGAAAAAAAAAATGGGATACATGCTGGAAAGGTAACAGCATGCTTAGAAACAAACATAAGGTTACACCGTGAAACCAATACTGTGCTATTTCATCTTCCCATGTGTATATTCCCTTAACAAATATGTCCATTCATACTTTGCTTCTTAATAGGATTACTCTAACTACAGTGTGTTTGGTGATGCAGCACAATCCTTCTAAATCAAAATGCCTCTGCAATACAATCTCTTCTGAGTGGCATTATATCATTCATTGTGTCAACCAAAGAGGACAGAGCTGTTTTATTAATTTTCGGCACTGAAAGTTCAAAAGTTCATTTCTAATTTTAACTTGACAGAATTTTCATGTTCTCATCGGAGACTGATGTCTATAGAGAGGACAGGAAAGAAATAATAGAAATACATGTGATTTATGACAGATGTGTATTATACTTTGTTTTACTTTTTTCCTGTACTCCAAAAGATGTCTATTTAGCTAGAAAAAGATTTAAAGTTTATTTGAAGCGCAATCTTCTTAGGAAGTAACATGCACTGCAGAGTGCAAAGGAAAAAGTATCAAACTAAAGGGAAAGAACCCATACTCTTTTCCTACAACCTCAAAATACAGATTTACAAAATGTAGAATCATAGAATCATAGAATGTTAGGGATTGGAAGGGACCTCGAAAGATCATCAAGTCCAATCCCCCTGCCAGAGCAGGAACGCCTAGACTATGCCCCACAGGAACGTGTCCAGGCAGGTCTTGAATGAACTTTTAAAGTTTGTTAATGCCTGGTTTGACACAGAATAAATCACCTATCAGACAGTTACTCTGTTTTGGCTAATTGCCTTGTCCACAAAGATCGAATTCTGAGCTACACAGGAGAGCTGATGCACAGGCTGTCTCCATCAGGTGATAATAAAAAGTGCAATTTTTTTTCAGATCCAGTAGTGGGAGATAAGGAGGGGATGAGACGGACAATTTTCTGCCTCAGCATACGATAAGGCTTTTATATGCACAGGCACAACAAAGGAGTGAGAGAAACACAGACCAGCTCCAAACATAACAACCCTGTCCACGAGGGTCCAAACTACTGAAATATTTGCTGAGGTGTACATATCATTCAGTTAGAAAAAAAGAGAAAAATATATTAGCCAGAGATACTTACCTTTATGTAAACAATCTGTTTAGTGTAGAAAGATACAGTAAAACTAGCTATTTCCTATTGCCATGCAGAACTGTTCATTCATACTCTGATCCTGAAGGTGTCCTGCTGTCATATAGGCACTTGCTACATATGTAAAAGGACTGGCCACCACAGGGAGTACCCAATACCTCTCCTTTTAGTGTAGTAGCTGCTCATTTGGTTTTCCTCTCTCCCTTTGACCTTCTACCCCTCAGACCCACTCAAGACTTGTTACTTCAGCTGTGCTGAATTAACTCAAGGCACCCTCCAAGTGGGTGGAAGCTTCCACTGTTAGTACAGGAATAAGCAAGCCAGAGAATTTATAAAGGTGTGGTAAAAATACATCTAATATTTTTCCCTGTATCATCATGCTTAGACACTATCACACTGAGAGTAGGTAAAAGTTGTTAAAAAAAAGTCTGAAGGGAAGGAAGCTGACTTCAAATCACTTATTTTCAGAAGTTTTAAATTCTATTCAAACTTGAGAGGAAGGGTTGGAGTAAGCATGATAAGTTGTGGCATTTAGTCCTTAAAATTTATGCTCAAAGGACTTCTTACACAGGCTTTTCTGTATTTTTCTATTCTTTGTGCAGGCACTTCTTTTAAAACACAGGCAAATCATGAAACCTTAACTATCATCTGCCATTCATGGTAGGCACAGCAACTTTAGCTGCTCATTCAGCCTCATGATTATTTTCTAATTGGTCTCCCCCTTGCTGCTCCACTGTCAAAATATTCTAACAGCTCTTTAACTGCTGTTTAATAACTAGCAGCAGCTCCACACATTTTAAAGAACACAAATATTATCTATTATTTTGCTTCCTTAAAGATTTAGCAGAATGAATAATCGTTACTAAAGGTAATGAATATCAGCAGAAGTAGTTGGCTACATTTCTACAGTTCCTCCTAAATCCCCAAATTCTGAAATAATCTGTAATTGTACTGCAGAAACAGGAGCAGTGATCTGTTGTATCTTTCAGAAGACAAATGAATACCCTTAATATGAAAAGTCACACCACAACAGGAAGTCTATCAACACAGCCCCAAAACCATTTCAAAGAAAATAATAAATCATCAGAAGAGTCCTGGCAATTTCACGTTCACTTTAATAGCGCCTGATGCCTTTTTAATTTGGATTCTCTCAAAATGCAATTATAGAATGTCATAACCAAGGTTTTCTTGCAGAACTAAAGCAACAACCCCTTGTGTGGAAAAAATGAAGCTATTTGAGAATGGGAGAAAAACATCTTCGCCTGACACATCAAAATAATGGCAGCATAAGTATCCTTTATGTAGCATTGTCTCTAAGCAGATACATTCCATCAGCTGCAACTTTTTAACTACAAGCCCTAGTCTTTATCCTTCCTGCAACAGAAATTACTTCACATTTCAATTAGAGATTCAAAAAAAAAAAAAACCACCAAAACTGTTAAGAACTGACTTTCAGGAAGGTGCCGAGTCACAGCCTACAAGCTACTGAGATATCATATAACTCTGACAACCCTCCAGTGTAAAATTACATTACCAAAGTCAATTGGAGATGTTGACTAAGCAAAAGCATACCTAGTGTTTTATCCTTACTGTTAATAAGATGGCACATTAACAGTATCACAGTTCATTCTGAATCCACTAGAATAAAAAAAAAAGAAAAAGAAAATTGCATTACAGAATATCCAAAGAAACACCACATATGCTGCACGCTGTAAAAAATATATCGCCCCAGCTAACTGCAATGCAATTACAGATAACTTCTCATCTCTCCACATTTCACTTGCAGTGCCACTGAAGAAATCGGGAAATGCTGAATTAAATACACTTTCTGAGAATCAGCAGTCACAGGAGGCATCTCAGGCAGAGCTTTGGGATGGTCAAACTCTGGTTTTATTTTAATCTGCAGAGCAGTGCCAACAGAAATTGGAAAAAAAAAAAAATCTCATCAACCAGTTGAGTCATGAACTTTGGAGATGTTTTCCAACACCAGGAGACATTATTCTGAATCTGGGTGATGCAACAGTGGATCTTGAAAAACCAGAAACATTTCCCTTTAGGGGTGATTGTGCTTTTCAAAAGCATAATTAGTATTTTCAAGTAATCACAGATTGTAGATAAAATAGAATCATCAAATCATAGAATGTTTTGGATAGAAGGGACTTTTAAAGTTCATCCAGTCCAACTCCATCATAGTAAGCAGGGACATCTTCAACTAAATCAGGTTGCTCAGAGCCCCAACAAACCTGACCTCGAATGTTTCCAGTGAGGGGGCATCTACCATCTCTCTAGGTGGCCTGTTCCAGTGTTTTACCACCCACATTGTACAAAATTTCTTCCTCATATCTAATCTGAATCTATCCTCTTTTAGTTCAAAAACATTATGCCTTGTCCTATCGCTACAGTCTACTAAAATGCCTGTCCCCATCTTTCTTATAAACTTCCTTTAAGTATTGAAAGGCTGGAATAAGGTATCCCCAGAGCCTTCTCTTCTCCAGACTAAACAACTTCAAGACAGTCATTATATGCAGCTGTGGAACATGTAGTCATTAAATTAGTAATATGCAGCATAAGACTTAATCTTTGTACGATATATTGGTATATTCAGGAAAATGGGTTCTAGACCCCAAAGACACACAGAAAAAACGAATATTGAAAAGACATCATTGAAACATGTTCCTTATAGTCATCTCCTGTGTTTTTTATTTAAATTACTGAGGTAACGATAGAATATTTCAGCATGTGATATTCAGATAAAAGCTAATTCAGGACTTTCTATAGTTGCTTTATACTGGAAACAGAAAATCACACTGTATTTAAAACATAACAGAATCATACAACCATTTAGATTGGAAAAGATCATTGCGTCGAACCACTAACCTAGCAATGCCAAGGCCACCTACCATATCTGCCTTGTTGGCCTTTCCCACGATTCTTACCCATGAACCTCAACCCTATCATCACCACTATGAAGCTCTAGACAAACATGAAATCATAGACCACCAGGTTGGAACAGACCTCAAGGGTCATCTAGTCCAACCCTTTAAGGTAAAGGAATACAGTTTAAATGAGATGGCCTAGCACCTGTCAAGCTGAGCCTTAAAACTGTCTATAAAAATACTCCCTAACATACAGTGGTACCCAACTCCCTCTCTTTCCTTGCCTCATGAATGCTTCATGAAGCATTTATAGCCATCCAGTGCAGCACCCCAGCTATATGAATCATCCCACCACGTTTCTGTGACTGCAACTGTGTCATAGTTTTCCTGCTGCACAGCTTCCAGCTCCCCCTGTTTGATGTCCATGCTGCCTGCACTGGTGTAGATGCACTTCAGTTGAGGTATTGATCCTTCCACCTTTTTGGGGGGAGCAGCCCCTATTCTGATATGACCATTCTCAGACATTTCCGTGATTTCTAGCACATCAGTAACCCTCATGCCTTTGCTGCCACATGGATCTCATCTGCTTCCACCAAGATGGCAGACAAAGGACCTCGCTAGCACACCGGCCCTCAAACATGGGTGTGCCACTGCCAGGTTTACCTCTATTGAGCCTGGTTTTATCCCTGCCCCTCTCCTTCAATCTAGTTTAAAGCTCTTTCAATGAGCCCTGCCAACTCCTGTGCTAACATCCTTTCCCTCCTTTGTGAGGTGTACCCTATCTATTGTCAGCAGGTTTAGTGTCATGTAAACTGACCCGTGAGCAAAACACAGAAAATTCTGACTGTGACACCAAGCACTGATCTATTGTCTCTTCCTGTTTCTTTCCTCATCATTCCCTGCAACTCAAAGGATAGAGGAGAACACTACTTGTGCTCCTGATCCCTTAAGCAGTTGTCCCAAGGCCCTGAAATCCACCTTGACTGCCTTGGGACTTCTTCTTGCAGTTCCATCGCTTCCTACCTGAAAAATCAATAGTGGATAGTAATCTGAGGCCTGTACCAGGCTAAAAAGCTTTCTGTGGGTCTTTAACTCAGCCACCAGGGAGGCAGCAGACTGCCCTAGGAAGTCTGCATATTGAGACTTCTGTCCCTTCAGAAGGTTTTTTTTCTTTGTGGAAACAGTTTCGACACAGGGCACGGGCCAATTTAACCCCAACAACAGCTCCAAGCTAGATGAACCGTAGTTCTTATTATTGTTTGGATCCACTCACAGAGTATCATATCTATTATAGCAAAGGCACCTGGGAAGGTAGGGTAGACACAGGAGATACACCTGCTGTGCCAGCCAGAAATTTGCTACCATTGCCCTCTATGTCTTGAGCCCCTGTGTTAAGCCAGGCCAAGAGAGGACAGGGAAACCCGCCATGTTGTGTGTCCAGTCTGCCTGTGAGGCCTGTCCCAGGGAAGGGAGGGCATGATCCCAACAGTCCATCTCTCTCTCACACTCTCTGATGCTCCTCAACCTACTCACCTTGTCCCAGAGCTCTGTCACTAAGCAAAAGGATTCCTCTCCCTGGGCCCATCTCCCAGAAGTGCGCTCACCGCTGTCAGCCGGTGCCCATCTAAGGGCTGGGCACACCTGCATCCTGGCACTTGGGTGGCTCCATGTTCCCCCCCAGAGCTCTCTCTAGGCAGCTACCTCAGTTGTGGCCAGTGCAGAGCTTAGAGAGGCCACAGCTTTCTGCTGGGTGGAGACCACTGCTCCCTGATCGAGCTCCAGCGCCGTCCAGCCCAGCCACTGTGCCAGGCCCTGCCCACCTGCTCTGCTCACCTTTTATAGCGCTGCAGAAGTGCTTGCGGTTGCCCTGGCAATGCCCGGGCCTGGCCAGCGCCTCCCGCCATCGCTGCCGGCCCTTGTGGGTCTCTCCCTGACCGGACGATTCCCGATTCTGTGCCCTGAGATCTACTGCTCCACTGCGGGCCGGGCTGGCTCTGGAGCTGCGTCCCTCGGCCACTCACCTAAAAATATGTACATCTATAGAATCTGAAGGGCACTCAGGGTAGGAAAGTTTTCACATCTCTTAAAGTTGCCTATTCTAGTAGAGACTAAAGTGCATTATTCTTTACTTAAAGTCTGCAGTCAAGAAACTCAAATCCTTATTTAGCAAGGTAAGTTCAGATAGAAGCACAACCTTCATGTGGTAGTATATAGTCTTCAAATGGTAGGACATACTCCACTCGTATTACACTATCAGGACATTCAGATGCCCAACATCTTCCATCCATCACTCTCAATCTCACTGTACCACTGATGATTTTTGTGGTTGTAGGATTGTTGGCATGAAGCAATATTTCTCAGAAAACTCGAGTTAATAAATCACTCTCCCTCCTTGCACCTTTAAAAAAATAACTCACCCAGCAAAGCTTCTTCATCCCAGAGAGTATTTTTTTAATCTGTTGGTAGATTTGATTATAACATCTTTACTGTGCTAGAAAAAATGAACTTTACACAGCTAATCCTAGTATAGAGTACCTAGTGAGATGGATAAAATTTAAAATATAGTCTACTTCACAGTCAATCTTCATGAAGAATGACAACAACTAGTCTTCCTATCCGCAGCTACATAGAACACATACTACCATTTTCACAGAGATTACTGCAGGACACATCTGAAGTGATAATACAAGGCTTCTGCGCTTTCAGAACATACCTCACCATGGTGGAGATGCCATTCTAATGACCAGTAGGAACCTTCTCTGTGTATCAGTTGTACTCATGTTAGAATGACAACATAACTGTGTAATTAGCTAGGGAACTCTTAATGTAAACTTGTTAAGATAACTTTAGAAATGCTGCATATCCCCATTTGTGTGAAAGCAGGGCTTGCATAGCCCATATTTGCAACTGTCTGTTCAGAAAAAGGAATGACAAAATTTAAGCCAATATGAAATACAACTTTTTACATTACTGGTAAAAGGCCAAAGACTGCACTTACTTGACAAAATCTTTTCAGGTGAGGAATGCCTTTCTCAACTCCAGTTTCTTCAAGCACTCACTCCCTTCACAACACAAATGCAAGACACACTAGGCACACCCACCAAGACCGTAAATCAAGGGAGAACTGGGTTTACTACTTTCAAACCCATGTAAATATATACATGCAGATCTGAAAGGAAGACATGTAAAAGCAGGCAACATTGAAGAGGAAAAAAAAAATGAGACATTATTTTTATCTGACTCAAAAATAGTATATAGCACTAATTTCAGCATTCTTAGAACAAAATAAGTAGTTTCTCTTTGCTTAGTATATAGAGACAGGGAGAACAGAGTTGCCATTTTCTTTTTGGCTGAATTTCAGTTTATTTCTTGATCTATGCTTGTCTACGCATAAGGGTCCTTCCCAAGTCACATTAGGTCAACGATATTTTGTTCTCAGAACCTCCTAAGTATACCTGCTTATCCGAAGGCTGTTTAAGGGTTTTGTGACTCTCTTAAGTTTTACTTGCTTGCTTGAAATAATAGGATATTTCTCTACCATTCAATATATTGATCTCAAACAAACAAGCAAAGGAACCTCTCAGGAATTGGTATGCAGTTTAAAACTTATTTGTGACATTTCACTCACAGCTATTCAGTTACCAACTGAAATGTCATAACTAGGGTGTGCTGGCAACTAATAACAGATTCAGTTGTTATTCACCAAAACAGAGAATTCTGTCTATGTAATATCAAAACAAGCCTACTAACTCGAGTTTTAGGAGCTTCATTGGAGCTTAAAACTTTCATGCTACTGAAAACACTCTTGAACAAGTATCTTGATAAATATAACATGTATGAAGCAATAAAAATCCAAACTGTCTGGAAACTAACAGTTTTCTTTTAGGTATATTCCTCCTAAACCATAGAAAATAGACTATTCAGCACCACTGAGAAAGTTAGTAGAAGAGAGATTGATATCCAGAAGTCACTCAGGACATAAAGAGACTAAATTAAACAACAAAAGATAAACTGTAATGGTTCAACTGCAATAGAGAGCATACTGAAGTAACTTTATTCTGTAACAAACCCTTTAAACAGCTCTTTAACAAACTAAATTGAAGAACCACAGTATGCAGACAGTAAAAGCTAAGTTTGAATATTAAAATAAACACTATATATTGTTTCCACTGTGTCCTTCGATATACTGGGTGCATTTGTAATCTTTAATGTGATCTAAAACTTAGCTAGATGTCTTTTCCTCAAAACTAAAATTTAAACATGAACAACCCATGAAAATAACAGATGCCTTGCTAGAGGTGACAGAACAAACTATAGCACAGAACCTTCTTATAAGTACAGATAAGTCCCTTGTGCAAGTTCACAGGCTGTTGCATTTGTAGGTAAGTATTTCCAGTTTGGTTTGTATCCCCCATGTGAATAAGCAATAAAAAAATAGTATCACTTCAGCTAATAAAAGATGTTGAAATCACTGTTATATTGGCCTGTATTACCATAAAAATAAGAAAAAAAAAAATCTCCACAATAATGTACCTGTTGCTTTGAAACGTGGTAAGTGTTCTTGAGATGAAGCTCGCAGACAGCGTATTTACAGCAGTTTGAAAGACCATATTTCACGTGATTAAATGAAAGACAACCTGGGAAAAGAGAAGAATTCCTGTAGAATTTCCAGCTTCATTTCAAAAGAATATTAAATTTCATTCTAAAGATCTCAGTTGAACAATCCATAGACAAGTCTATTATGTTAAACATAGGCTAGTACAAAACAGGTACATTGGTATATTCAAATGGCTTCAGGGGCGGTACAAATGAACAAACGTCGGGCCTTGGAAACGGTGTTACAGCCTTGCCAACCTATGCCCAGAAGTACCACAACTTTCTGACCTGAAATGGCACTGCCATCACAGAATTCACATGGTCTCAGCCAGTTTAGAAACATCTGAAATTCATTCAATTGCATGGCACAGGAAGGGCCAGGAAGGTAGTACTCAATGTCATGGCAAGAACTTCCATGGAATCAAAAAAATTAACCCAACCTGATAAAGCTTCAGTTTTGATAGAGAGAAATTTAATATTAACACTTTTCAAACATTCTCAGCCTGTTCTACAATTATTTTACCTGTACTATCAATATACTATTCAGATTCAAATTAGCAATCTGCCAGCCACACATAAGAAGACACGTGTTTCTAAGTAATATTCTTGAGCAGGTCTTTTCCAACAGCTTTAAGCAGAACTGTTTCACATTGCACAAATAGTTTTATTGGAACACAGCCTAAACCCAAATTCAGGTAGTCTAGCTAAATGTCAGAAAGTGTAGTTCATCTCCTAATCACATCCACAGAACATCAGGCTCATCCAGTTAGACTGTCCCATTGAAAATCCATACATATGGATAGTTCACTAATTATTGGCAACTTTCCACACATACCATAAGCTATCCTACTGAAGTGAATTTCAGAACTGTATTTGCGGAGTTATGCACTTACGTTACAGCTCCTCCTCACATTAATGTAGTATTTCTGATGGCAGATCCATGTGCTTTGGTGCTCCAAGCAAGAAAATCAATGCAGGAAGTCATGTTTATTTTAGAATTCCCGACAGAATAAAGTTTCTGGAAAAATGAGCCTTTTATAGCCCTTGGGGATATTTATGTTAAGGTATATCCCCCCAGACTTGGATAGCAATAAGAATTAATATAATTATTGTTATATTCAAAGAGGAAACTTCTATTACATTAAGAGAACAAGAAAACGAAAAAAGGGCAGTTGTTTCACCTTTATGCCTGCTGTAGAAGACTCATAGTCTAAGGATGTATTCTTAGAATCATAGAATGTTAGGGATTAGAAGGGACCTCAAAATATCATCTAGTCCAACCCCACTGCCAGAGCAGGATCACCTACAGCAGGTCACACAGGAACTCAACCAGGCAGGTTTTGAAAGTCTCCAGAGAAGGAGACTCCACAACCTCTCTGGGCAGCCTGTGCCAGTGCTCTGTCACCCTCACAGTTAAGAAGTTTCTCCTCATGTTGAGGTCAAACTTCCTATGTTCTAGCTTACATGCATTATTGCCCATCCTATTACTGGGCACCGCTGTGAAGAGACTGGCACCTTCCTCTTGACTCCCACTCCTCAGGTATTTATTATATACATTAATAAGGTCCCTTCTCAACCTTCTCTATTCAAGACTAAACAGCCCCAGTTCTCTCAGTCTTCCTTCACATTGAGAGATGCTCGGAAGATATTCAAAGAGCAGAGCACGTTTCATAAGAGCAGTACTTGTGAAGCCTGACAACACATTTAAACACCTGAAAAATAAATAAACATTAAGAGTCCTCTGCATTATGATACGCGTGTCGCTAAGATAAGGGCTAAAATATCTTTGATATTAATGACATTAAAAATTAAGAAAAAAGAGCTACTCTGCATTCTCTAGGGTCTCAAAATTATCTTTTTTCCACTACCTAGCAGAAGACTGATAGTAATACTGTCTGTACAGGCAGTAATTCTATTTTTTCAAATATATTTTCCAATAAGTGAATGCAATACTGGCTGGCTAATCCTGAAGAAGGCTGTTTTGCTTCTTTGCTTACTATCCACCATCAAAGTAATGCAGAAACAGACCAGATACAGGAGTCAAGTCCTCAGTGCAAAGGTCTATAGAGCCTGAAGATTTGCCTGTGGTGTAAAGTTCAAACTACTCATTGTCATTTGTTTCAGTCAAACTCAGTGCTGAATAAAGAGCTGCAGGAGCAGGCAGAACACAAAATTATGTAAGAGGGGCTGAAAGCAAGATTTGGGTTAAAGCATGCCATGAACCACACAGCACAGACCTTTTCAAATGGAAAATAGTCAATCATTCTGAAAACTCCTAAATTAATTTTCTGATGAGAACTACAGAAAAGTATGTAATGAAAGTTCTTTGGAAGAGCATAAAAACGGGGAAAATTGTCTGCTTTGAATTTGCATGTCTGTACTTTTTTCTTTCTTCCCCTTTTGCCCACAGCCAGAGCATAAGTTTTGGAAATAAACCATTTCAGTGTGATACTGTGAAAAGAATGAGGTGAGACTGTAAATAAACAGAAGTGGTTTTCTCCATGTGACAAATCTTGTATTTTAGCCAGATAAACAGCACCTGCATGAGAATGACACATGCCTTAAAAAAATTGTGTGTAATAGAAGCATGCAAAGAAGGATAGGTACTGCAATTCATCATGGTGCTCTTTCATTTTATCTTTGCTGTAAAGCTAATGGGGCTGCTCAGGAGAATAGAAGCTGCAGGTTCGGAAATGAAAAAGATTAGCTATTTTTTTCACAGGGGAACGGGGAAGGCAGGATTTCCACCAATACTTGTAATTGCAAAAAAAATGGGGAAAAAATGAGTCAGAAGGAAAAGGACAAATATATAATTTCTGCAGAAGAAAGCTGACATGAATTTAAAGAAATAATCTACTGATTTATTGACTGACTCCGTAAGTTATCCTATTCCAAAGCAGAAGACATTTGAATTAAAAGACTGATTTTTAAAAATCTTAAGCTATCCAAGTTGTTAATCCAAAATGCATAGAGTTCTTGTATAAGGACTCAATTGTTCTTACACATTACTTTCTGGATAGGTTTTCTGTGTTTTTACATTTTGTAATGTATTCCAAATCTCTTTTTTCAGTGCTTTCTCTTCATCTCTTTTTTTTTTTTTTTCCAGCAGCCCTCAATCCATTATTTTTTTAGTTCTATCTCTATCCTATTCACTTCCTTTTTTCATTTCATCCTTCTGTCTACTACCTTCATTACCTCCTGAGTAAATCCAAATACACATTTCCCCTTTGACCTTCATCAAAAGCATAGTTGCATAAAATTTGTTTTCGTTACTTCAGTGAAACTGGTTTGCTCCATAACAGCATGAAGCTCTCCATTTTTGGACCCATCCACTCGGAATAATATTATGAGAAGGGCCATAGGGCTATTAATTTCCCTAATGCTAAAACAAATTTCTAGTCAGAAAAAGACAGGGTTCAAAGTATTACTCCCAGGTGTGTTTCCTAGGCGTGTATTTAAGTTTAGGCAGTAAGGTAGCAAGTGATGTCTAAGTACCCTGTAAATGTCTCTTACGTAGGTGTACAACTTAGCATAGTTATTTACCTGCTGCCAAAACATAAAAGAAAAAAAATACAAATATAGCATTGTCAATGAAATCTTTAACAAATTACAAGGGGCAAATATATTGTTAAATTAGTTGCACATAGTTGATCTCTGTTCAGGCCTCAGGATGAGACTGTAATAGAAATAACAAAAAAGCCATTCTTCACCAATGGCATGTCTCTGTTCTCATACTTTTCCCAATGTATTTTTCTAGAGCAGAAGCTGAGAGGAGTGCACCCATTGTCAGAAAAACCCACACACGTCATTAAACTGGATTTATTTAAGAAATGAATGCTCCCCCAAGTTTACAAGTTCTGGTATCAGTCGAGACAAGAGGCTACTATACTACACCCAACCCTTAACCAAAGAATAGAGATCTGGATCATAAATACACTCACCCATAAAAAGATGAGGAAGCTCAACCTCGAGAATTAACGTTAGACAGCATCCCAGAACCAAGGAGGAGGCCGTAGCCCAACTGCAGGACCTGCTGCTCCAAATGGATGACCCAAAAATGGCCTCTGGAAGGACCCCATTTTAAAGCTCAGTCGAATATGAACTGTGGTCAATCAAAGCCATCTCAGCCTCCCATTGGCTACCAGCCAACCTCCTGGGTGTACCCCTAGGCTGGTGGGCTAGTTCCGAACTAGCCAGGAATTTCCAGCAGTTTCTCTGATATAGAAGCATAAAACATTTTTTCTTAATTATTACTTTTAGGATGTACCGTATTTTTGGAAAAAAAAGGGCAATTCTACATTACACTATTAGCAACACTATATAATGCTTCTAGATGATTCAACCGGAAATGAATAAACAAATATTGATGCATATAGCTATATCTTCAGGTAATGCAGATTTTCAGAACTGCTTTTTTCTCATATTTTTTCTCATATTTTGTTTAAAAAGTCTTGAACAAGCAATGGTGTTCAAGGTCATCTTTATCTGTCCACATGCCTGAAAGGATGTTAACGTGTTTGATTGAATTCAGTGTGTGATATGACTGACAAGTCCAATGTCTCAGTTTATAGACCTTTCTTTCTCATATATCACTCAACATTCTTCTAACATCCTCACAAAATACACTTCCTATCAGCCTATATTCTGGGATAGGTTGGACTGGCTCTAGAAAAAGATTCACGTACAAGACTCAGTTTGGATCTAGCTTACTTTACATGCTTTGCATCAGTCAAGGAAAAGATATAGCTTAGGTAGCTGAACAGAGCTAAGCTTTACATTTCTTCTTTATGCTCACAACAGCAAATTGTTGTGAGATTTCTTTGTAGCGACAGCACCAAATTCACATGGGATCCCTTCCACAGGGTTGAAAGAGCGGGAGAGGCAATAGTTGTGAATGGGGAGTGGGGGACATGCAAGAAGGCTTCAAATCATTACATCTACAAATTAGCAAATTAATACTCAACTATGCAGTAAGTGCATCAGCCTGACATTGTGCTCTGGATTTGACTGATGTCTTTGGTTTCTTTCCTCAGTATCCCCCTCTATACAACCTGTACATCTGCACAACTTCTATACCTCACTGGTACTTTGTCTGTCAAGATACATATATGCTCTACATAGTAACGTAATAATCAGATTAGATACATATACCTGAGACAAAGGTATATGGTACAGTACACTTCTGGAATTGTAAAAGTAAATCAATGAGTTCATGAAGCTCTCTACATTTCTTTCTTTTAACTTTCAAGACCTTTTAGGTAGACATTATGTCTCTAGCTTCTAAAATCCTGTTTAGAAAATTAAAACAATTAAATTTCATTAGAAATTTCAGTATAAATTTTGAGAAATGGAGTTTTCAGTTGTGATTCCAATTACCAAAAGCAAATTAGCTCAGAAAAGAGCTGATAAAAAGCCCAACAAACAAACATGACCTAATATGAAGAAGTAAAAACTCGGATGACAATAACAGTGTAAGAGATTTGGATTAAATATATATTTAGTATTTAAAATGCGAGAGGGCCAAAATGCCTTCAGGTAGTTAGAAATAAGCTTAGGATACAAATAGGGACAATTTGGCGGAAACTGCACTTGTAATGTATCAACATGTGCACACACAGATACTTAGATTTGTCATTTTTTAATCTAAAGTTATTGCCCAAGAAACCTGCAAAATCACATACAAAAATAACTAACTATTGGGTAAGGGGCATTATTTAACTTTAATCTCCCGTCAAGTGCCTAGCCATCCATCACAGATAGGTGGAATGCAAATTTAATTAAAAAGAATGCAGCTCTGGGAATTATTATAATTTCTTCTGTCCCATAAGTGTGCTTCAGATCAGAATAAAATCTCACTGTAGACAGAATATGTATGCAAAAATTGATTGCTTTAAAAAAACACATGAAATACCTTTCCTATATGGCATGTATTTGTATTTTTATTCTCAAAAATTTTATAGAGCTATTTTTTCTTTAAACAAAGGTTTCTATAAACACATAGCTTGACTCAATAAATTTTGGGTCAAGCGCAAATTTAGCTTGACTAAGTAAGTTTTAAGCTCAGAGGCATATTTTGATACAATTCTATCTCCAGAAACTTTCACCATAATTATTATTTTAGTAACTAGGACAATGTTTTCAGTGAAATATTCCTAAGGGGGATTTTTTTCATTTAGTCAGTGTGTCTAGGTTCCATGCATTAATCACTTTTAAAGACAGACAAATCAGTTTAAAATAAATGGCTGAAGATGTAAATGGGGTATTAAAATCTTCAAAATGTCTTTAAGACTTTACTAGCACTTTGAATAATTCAGTCATATGAAATACTTTTAATAAATAAAAACAATTCATTTAATCTAGAGTTTCATAACTTTGTTTTAACCCTGACTTTCAAATTAAATTTGGCTGGTGACACAGTACTCTTTTCAAATCTGTCTGTCATCTTCCCTTAAACTCAGGTACCCATTAATTAATTTCAACATGCTGATTTTTTGGCAAAGTTCTAGAACTCTCAGAGGCACTATATGCTAAAATAACCTTGCACAACTGATGGCTAAGGGTAGATTTCTGGTTGCATTATTTATTATAATACATGTTCTAATTTCTATTCTAGAAAGACATGAATATGCCTACTTATCACTATCCCTCCATTTGAAAAAATAAACAGTTTTTACTGTCTTCTGGTTGCATAAATATGACACAGTGTTAAGATTCAATTAATTTCATTTCTGCTAAATATATCCTTGCTTTTACAGGAATCTTTGATTTATTTCAGCAGTTTTGTTCTTTAGAAAAATGGAAAAAAGTTTTCTTTGATCTTTCTTTTAAAAAACAGCTGTTTTCTATAAATGTTGCCCTTTTCATCAGCTTAACTAGCATAAATTTGAATTATTGACATGATAGACAGATATATTTTGATAAAAACTAACCAAAACCAAAAATATGCAGCTTCCCTTCCTGCAGTACTAGCTCTTACTGTCAGTGTAACCTTTACGTAGTTGTTGAAACTGCCACTGAGCACCAAATACAGCAAGAACTTTTACAGTCATTTTTAAATGCATCACAGCAACCCTTTAACATCATTTCTCCATTTTCATTGTAATTTCTTTTTGGTTTACTCTCTTTTACTTTTTCTTCTCTACTGCTGTCACAATTCTAATACGATAAAGAGAGCTGATAAGACAACTTGTCTCATTAATACTGCTAAATGTTTACAGTATACATAACTAGAAGGTTGCATTTGAACTTAATACATTATTTCTTGACTGCCAAAATGACATATGTGTACCCATGTATTAATGCTGGATACTAGTCTATCTAGTGAGCGTTACTCTTAAGTTTTATCCAAAGCTACGCATGGTCAGATACTAAAAAAATTAACCAAAATTAATTTAAACCAATTGTTTCTGGAAATGGTTGTTTCATATCTACTTAGTCGTTCTGAAGGGCATTTGCAGTTGCACAAGTTTAAGTAATATTTGTGGAATTTTTTTGCCAGTTAAAAATTCTAATCAATTAGCAGACTAAATCTTTTCATCTCTTTTTTTTTTAATCTTTAAGTGATTAGTTCCTAATTCTAGGTTCAGCTTCAGAGAGACACAAATACTGCAGAGCAAACCTGCCACTTTTGCTGTGACTTTGAAGAGTTTGCACTAAAATGTAAGAATAATGTCTGAAAAGGAAGAAGAGGAGGTCATTTTAAAATCCTTGAGAATGACTGTTGCATGCTGCCCAAAAAGGCAGCACTTGAGGTTATACTGGAAGTTATCTAGGAAATAATGAGAAAGAATACCAAAAGAGGCAATTCAGAAAAGAAAAATCAGTTGAACTAAAAGCAAAAATTACATTAAAGTTAAATAAGTGCAGAGGTTTCTGGGGGTGAAGGAAGGAAGGTTTCTGGGTGTGACGAGAGCTGGCAGCAGGGGCTGTGGTGAATGAAGCCTTTCTGCTTGGGCTCCCGGAGGAGCACCGCTGGAGAAGGACAGGGACAGAGCCATACTGGCCCACAGAGCAGCCACCGGAGCCTTCATGAATAAAATTCTAATCCTTTCCTACACCAGTTAAAAAAGGAGTTCAGTTTCATTTCCGTGACCTCAGGTCTGTCTGGGAAGGCACCCCCAGAGGTCATGGAGTTAATAGAATGAGAGAATGTCTTAGATTGGAAGGGACCTTAGAGATCATCTAATCTAACCTCCCTGCCATGGGCAGAGGTGCCCTTTAACTAGACCAGGTTGCTCAAGGTTGCTCAAGGCCTCCAACCTGGCCTTGAACATCTCCATAATACGTTCCTACTGTCACGAGGAGAGTCATTGGCCAAGACGTTGTAGCAAGGAAAGGACCAATGATTCCGGAGGGAGTCACTCTATTCAGGAGAAAATGGCTGGAAAGATTACTCTTTCTCTAACTTTGCTCAAATATTTCAACTTTAAAATCATAAGGTAAAAATAACCACCTTTCAGCTCAAACACACGGATTTTCTCCTCCACTTTCTGCTGAATTCCAATGCACTGTTTATCTAAACAGAAAGCAAGAGGTTTCTATAACAAAAGGGTGCAGCTGGTACTGTGCAAAACCAATAGCTTGAGAGGCTCGCCTCTCGACTAGCTGGTAATTTAGTCCTAAAGCCATGAAGGGTGCACACCAATCAGCTAAAGAACAGGTCCATAGGATCAACAGGCCCTTCTATCACATTCTAATTCCAAGCAGATTTACACAAACACCGTTCAGGTGACATCGCAATCACACTTTTCCCATCAGACCATATCTCTAAATTGGGAGACACGGATATGACAGATGGACCGCTTGGTCCAAAACAATTCTTCACTGTGAGGTTGGTGAGACACCGAAGCTGGCTTCCCATGGAAGTGGTGGAGGCGTCCTCCCTGAAGGGTTCACAGCCAGGCTGGACAGTGATTTGAGCAACCTGATCCAGCAGGAGGTGTCCCTGCCCGTGGCAGAGGAGTTGGAACTAGAGAATTTACAAGGGACTCCTTCCAGGTAGGCAGAAGACAACGTGTCCCAACGAACAGTGGTCCTCCGCAGTGTGAAAACAGGAGGCAGGAACACCACCAGCACAAGAAGCAATGACAAACAGCCAAGAGCCACCCTCCCAGCACCGCAGGCACTAAAGGTCCCAGAGCTCCTCCTCGGGGTCATAGATCCTGAGCACTGTGCCCCCCATATGGGAAGGAACACTGTGATTGGTCCATTTGGGTCACGCAACCCATCCTCTTCTCCCCCATGGGCACAACTGCCCCTCCTCCTACGTTCTGACGGCCCCCTGTGCCAGCAGCCCCAGGAAACTTTCAGCCTGATGCTCTCAAACACAACAGTGTTTCAACATAAGAATATCAACTGCCTAAAAAATAAAAAAAACACAAATACTGCTCCTCAGGTAAAGAGGTCCAAGGAGATTCCCAAACAAATCTGCTCATCCCCTGCGTTGATTTTTTCCATAGGGTAGCTAGCCTGAATGCAGCTGGGGCACAACCACCTTCCACTACACACTGACAGTAATGTGCACTGGGGGGGCCGCTGTGCCAAAGCAGCCGCCTCCATCCCATGACACTTTCGTACTACTGCAATAATTAAAATTTTGCTCAACACAGCATTTGCTTTCATTATTAAATAGAAATGTCTATTTTATTCTACTGGTTAAGAAATAGACGTGTTTCTACCCCGGACACGTGATCTGAAAGGCCTCTGAGAATGTTCTCTCTGAATGTTCTGACATCAGCTGATGACCTTTCCAAACAGACTGGTGATCCCAGTTCTTGTCAGATGGATTATTCATAGCATTGAAACACAAAAAGGAAACCTCAAACAATTTCAAGCTGGATCTAATTGGAATGTGTTTTTTAGACGCTAAATGCTGGCTCAAATGATCTCTGCCTTCAAAGACTGTTTTTCTAGATGTCGAGAGTTAGTCAGTGGAGACAACACCTCTTTCACAGAAATAATCTGAAGCTTTAAAGGTCAGGACTCTACAAACTCAAAAAGCAGTGGATTTAAAGAAATGTTGCTTTCATTTAACACTATCACTGTGATTTTTTTTCAGATGTCAGGATCCTGATTTTGGCTTCACTCGAGTGTGTCAAATGGTGAGTGTGTCTGGGTTGTCTGGTTCAAACAACGTATTTATAAAGCGTTATTTTTCTGAACAAGTTTCTCAGAGAAAATATGCTAGATCTATTAGATATCTTTGTTCATCATGCTTTTCTGAAGAGTAATAAAAAAAAAAAATCCAAAGTGTGGCCTTCAGGTAGTCACATTTGGCAGGAATGATGCCAAGTCTTAATACGCTAATTACATAGAAAAATAAGGAATTTTATTTTTAACTTTTAGCTATTAAGGAGAAGCTGAAATCTATGCTGATATTTACTGTTATTTGTTTTGATATTCCATAACTTAAATTTCAAAAAGGCTTTTAATTTAAGGGCTCTTAATTAAAATTTTAAATTTTAATTTTTGCCCAAATATTTGTAAAACTATTCAAACAAGTATCAATATGTAAACATCAAGCATGAGGTAGTTTCATATCTGGATAAGGCATTCATTTAAATTAGCTCAAAAAGCACATGAAATCACTGCTGATTCTAATGGGCCCCAGTTTGGCAAGATACTAAATTTAAGCACTATTAGACTACATGAAATGATCCGAGACAGACGAATTTCATGATTATTCAGCGGGAGCAATTTGGTAGTTGTTAATTGCTGTCAGGGGACATAGAGACCAGGCCTCTCAAATGGGCAAGTTCTCTTGAGGAGAAATACTGCTAGCATAAGGCCTTTTCTGCACACACACTGATTAAATGAACCAATTAATTAAGTGCTCACATGTGAATTACCATGTGCCCAGAGTTAGGGGGAGCATTCAGCTAGAGTAGCAAACTGAGGAGGCAATTGCAAGTCAGGAGAAGAGCCATGGCAGGTGTCAGAGCCTTCTACCACCAGGAGAGCTAATTTCCTCTATCATATCCTTTTGCTCTGCTGACCAAAAGCACAGCTAATGAGCTTGCGATTCTCTGTATTACATACAAATAAGTAGCAAATAAGTACTTCTCTTTGAGCAGGTTCATGGCAATAATCATCATGTCATTGAGAATTACTTAGTTACCAAGTCAGAAATAAATTCCTGAAGCTGTCTTTGAACATTCGTGCATTTCTGAAACCCACACACTTATCTTTACTACTATATTCAGCTCCAAAGTAGCTTTTTTTCCCATTTTGCTTTCACTCACAAAAGCTTCTGAAAAAATTAATCCTCAATCTGTCCAAAGTCTATTTACATGCCAAAACTGTTCTTGAATCATTCCTCTTTAGATCTATCTCTCAGCTTCCCCTTTCTCCTGTAACTATTTTGCATCCATGATAGACAAGTATTAATGGATGTTTATGAATAGTAAAAAAATGATTGTCAACATTCTTTGTCAGTAAAGATCATATAGAGGTTGCAACCAAATCTTTGGTTAATGTAATTTTCCACACATAAATTTGGAATTAAAACCAAAATGCCTCTGACATAGCTAAAAAGTGTTTTTCCTTCACAGTAGCCGATATTACAGACACACAGATGCCAAAACATCTAAAATTGGTAAAGCTGCACTTCATCTAGGTTGTCTGTTTTGGTTTTAGTTGCTTATTTTAAAAGCCTAAATCAGAATATCACAACTCTGACAGCTCTCAGCCTTTAAGTTACCACCCAATCTGATCCACAGACAGCCAATACGTATTTGTTCATATCCCAGCAAAGCACATTCACTTAATGTTTAGTACTGATATTTATCTCCCTGAAGTGCTTATATGGAACAAATAATACCTCCTCTTGGATTTATTTTAAGGGTTAAAAGCCAAGATACTTCAGTATCTATTTTGAGAACAAGATGACCGAAAATATACTTATTATTGTAGGTAAGGTCTCTCTACCAGCTTGCAGATTTCCTTTTCTCTCCTGGAAATATGTTAGCTAACACACCCTTCGATTTTATCATATCGGAAACTTACAGCCATCCTATGATTGACTACTGCACCTCAGATGATCAACTCCTACCTTATTGCAGAAATGCTTGTTATTAGTCCCCTAGAGCATGACCTTCCATGCTGTGCTATTAAATTTCATCCCATTTCTATTACTTGAGTCCTCAGGGTCATCCAATATATCCCTTGGCTATTTCACTCAACTGATTCCAGCCAAAGAACTCCTTCATATTTTTCTCCTGTTCCCATTTCTGTGACTTCTTCCTTCTCATTCGGCAGTTCCTGACCAAAAGACTTACCTTTTAGCAAGGCCCAACACAAAAAATTCAGTTCATTTTTTACACCAGAAAATTCCCAGAATATATACCGATACCTCACACATATTTCAGTCTCAATATTCTCACTTAATTATTATTGGAGAAAAAAACTAATGAAAAAAATATTCATAAGTTTCTAGAAAGTTGCATGGGACTTAGGTTTTCTTCTTAAAGAAACAGAACTGGAGAAACAGATGACAAACTATTAGAGAGTGGGAACCCTTATGTCAGTATTAGTTTAAACATACTCACTGATTATAGCTAATACTAGCTTTGCATGGTACATTTCTTAAGAGCAGAAATATTTTATCAAAGTTTTACACTGGGAAATCAAGGTCACAAATAAGGGACAGGGACAGATCAATAGTCTTACTTAAACTTTATTTATGTGGCAGGAAACTGTGAAAGCAAAAAGACAAAATAATTACATTTCTTTGCCCAACCTGAACTCAGTTGGGTCAATATTTATGCATACAACTTCCCTAATTCAAAAAACACAGCATTTTCTTAGTTCGACCTTGCTTAAATATATATTCCTGATTAGAGAATACCTATGCAATTAAATGCTGCATAATCATCTACGTTAAACTACTCTAAAAAGTTCCACAATCTGTGATAGGTAGCTACCTCCTCCTGCCTACTAAGGACATTTTCCTTTTTTTTTCACCTTCTGAAGAGACAGTCTTGTGAAATTTTAATAACACTACAAACCAGTTGATCTTCACTATAAGACATACTTAATGTTCAAAAAACAGCCCACGATAAAGCAGTGAATTTATATCAGCCTTCTACATTATTCAATTTCTTACCTATTATTAGAAATGATTCTGCAGGTATCCAAAATATTCTAGTTAATGTAAGACAATGAGAATTTTCTAGAATCATAGAGTCATTTAGCTTGGAAAGGACCTTTAAGATCGAGTCCAACTGTTAATCTAGCAATGCTAGGTCCGCCGCTAAACCATGTCCCTAAGCACCTCATCCACAAATAGTTCCAGAGACGACGACTCAACCACTTCCCTGAGCAGCTTGGTCCAGAGTTTAACAACCCTTTGGGTGAAGAAATCCTTCCTAACAGCCTATCTAAACCTCCCCTGGTAAGACCTTTTTTCTCATCCTATCATTTGTCACTTGGCAAAAAAGACCAACACCAATCTCCTCTCATATAGCTGTAGAGAGCAATAAGGTCTCCCCTCAGCCTCCTTTTCCTCAGGCTAAACAGACCCATTTCCCTCAGCTGCTCCTCCTAAGAGGTGTTCTCTGGACCCTTCACCAGCTTCATTGCTTTTTTTTTGGACACGTTCCAGCAGCTCAATGTCCTCCTTGTGATGAGGAGCCCAAAACTGAACCCATGATTCAAGCTGCAGCCCCACCAGTGCAGAGACCAGGAGGACAATCACTTCCCTAGTCCTGCTGGCCACAAATAGCACATAAATATTCATTTCCTGAAGTGCTTAGCCATCACTGTAATATTTAATGGGCAATCAGAGTAAGCGAAGTTAATGATATAGATTGCAACAAAACTGCAGTGATTAAAGCCCAGTTAAGGACAAATAAGTCACGAAGGCATCAATTCAGCTCTGTGTCAATGCACTCCCTATTTAACATGAATTCCTTCACTGTATTAAATAAATTAGAATAGCAATAGTGCCTAGAGGTCTTGATCTCATGTCAAAACTTATATGAATAAATACAATGAAAAAACAGTTGCTTTTCTAGACAGCTTAAAGTTCCTACTGTTATTTCTTGGGGGTAGAGATGGATTCATGATTTTGAAGCCATCTACATTCATAATTCATCCTGAATTTAGTATTTTTCAAATGTAGAAAGTAGGAAATAGAAAGTTTCTCTTTACTGTGAGCATGTAAAGGCGTAACAGTCACAGATTGTTTCAGTCCAAGCTAAATTTCTTTCTCAGAACCAAACCACTTTGCCTCACCTAGGCCTAGCTTCAAGTTTTATTTTAAAATCATAAGCATACGTTAACCCAGTGACCGCATCCTGCATTTTAAAGTGTGACACAAGTTAGTTTATGTGAGCTCCTCACAAACCTAGCAGAGGCTATGCTGTCTAGCACTTGTTTCTAGATCTCTTATGGATTGTCTCAAAGTAGACTATTAACCTACTAAAGGTCCACCTTTCAAACAAATGTGGACATAGAAATCTGGTTAAGTGGGATGCAGCTTACAGATTTGCATATTTTTTCTTCTCTTTCTTGCCTGCTTTGTCTTGTCTCTTTATCTCTCAAAAATAAAAAATCTGTACGACTTACTTTCGTTATTCAAGAAATTACCATTTCCCAGAGGGATTACGTATTTTACATCTAGTATGAATGCCACTTACTACAATGTACCTATCTGAAATCTAGCCAAGGAAAACATCATCTCCTGTACATTTGGGAAAAAAAAGACGGACAGAAGTTGTTTATATAGCCCAAGATCACATACAGCAAGTATCAAATGGAGGAATAGTTTAATTTAATACTAAGAGTGAGGAATTCCTTTCTCATTAAGTTAGCCTATACTTGCACTGCTTGCAGCTTATACTTTAGCGTATATATATACATTTGAATGAAAAAATATTTTCAGCCATTATGCTAAAAATCTGATATCTAACATGAGTTTATATACAAAATGAATTCAGGGAACACACTATCTAAAAGAAAGACTGTTTTTTTTACTGTTTCTGGAACAACTATAAATTCTACAGATTCTTAAAATGCACCTTTCACCCAAGTGGGTGAAAATAAAGCAATTGATTCAGTTTGGAAGTAACAATCATGCTCAGCTGTTGTCTCGAATTCAGTAAAAAGTTTTGACTTACTCAATATGCCCCTTTTGACATAAAAGGAGTAGTGGATGCTTTTGAGTTTAATGAAGAAAGCAAGGCTGCCACTACTGCTACAATAAGTTTTATTATAGGACACAGTTGTCTATTACATATTCTGCAATACAGAGTTAAATCCAGCTGGCAGCCGGTCACGAGTGGTGTCCTCCAGGGCTCAGTACTGGGCCCAGTCCTGTTTAACATTGTCATCAGTGATTTGGACGAGGGGATAGAGCATACCCTTATTAAGTTTGCAGATGACACCGAGCTGCGTGGAAGTGTCGATCTGCTTGAAGGTAGGGAGGTTCTACAGAGGGATCTAGACAGGCTGGATCACCGAGCCAAGGACAATTACAGGAGTTTCAATAAGGTCAAATGCCGGGTCCTGCACTTCGGCCACAACAACCCCCAGCAGCGCTACAGGTTTGGGGAGGAGTGGCTGGAGAGCTGCCAGGGAGAGAGGGACCTGGGGGTGTTGATGGACAGCCGGCTGAACATGAGCCAACAGTGTGCCCAGGTGGCCACGAGGACAACAGCACCCTGGTCTGTACCAGGAATGGTGTTGCCAGCACGAGCAGGGAGGTGATCATGCCCCTGGACTCAGCTTTGGTGAGGTCTCACCTCAAGTCCTGTGTCCAGTTTTGGGCTCCTCACTACAAGAGGGACACTGAGGTGCTGTAGAGGGCACAGAGGTGGGCTGCCAAGCTGGTAAAGGATTTGGAGCATGTGTCATAGGAGGAACGGCTGAGGGATCTGGGGCTATTTAGCCTGGGGCAGATTGAGAGGAGACCTTATTGCTCTTTACACCTACCTGAAAGGAGGTTGTAGCAAGGCGGGCCTTGGTCTGTTCTCCCTAGTGGCAAGTGACAGGACAAGGGGAAATGGCCTTAAGTTGCACCAGGGGAGCTTCAGGTTGGATATTAGGAAGAATTTCTATACTGAGAGGGTTGTCAGGCATTGGAACAGGCTGCCCAGAGAGGCGGTTGAGTCACCAGCCCTGGAGGTGTTTAAGAGACGGGTGGATGTTGTGCTGAGGGACATGGTTTAGTGGTGTTGATAGGGCTGGGACAAAGGTTGGACTCGATGACCTTGAAGATCTCTTCCAAGTGAAACTTCTATGATTCTGTGAATATCCTGTTACGATTCAGACTTTCACCGTGATAAGACAAAAAGCTATTTTTTTAAGATTATCAACTACCAAGGCAGAATTTGAGATGCTACAAGTCATAAGTGCAAAAAAATGCAGTATTATTACATATTACATATTACATACTATACATTATATGTTACATGTTATATATTATATGTTACATGTTATATATTATATGTTACATGTTATATATTATATGTTACATGTTATATATTATATATTATATATTATATATTATATATTATATATTACATATTATATATTATATATTATATATTATATTAGAACATCCATTCTATTTTTCATAATCTCACAGTTTTCCTACATAAATTGTATTTAAATAGAAGTGCTAACTCCTCATCTCCTGCAAGCACTTGCTTTTCATCTCAGCTAAGTTTTTCCAGTTTGCGTTTCTTTTTTATTTAAAGTAGTTAAAACTGTTAATGTACTAGTGGCAGAGGAGTAAAGACGACTACAACCTTAGTTATAATTACTTAAGCATAAAAAGACTAGACACAGCTGGGTGACATTGCTGTCCCAGAAAGCAGCTTAGTCAACAAACTGAAACGAAATGCTTCCCCCAGGTGCTATAGAAGATGTCATGATCTCTTCAATATGATGAAGTTAACAGGCTTACAGAGATCACGGTAAAAGCCAGTTATGGGGTTAAAAGGTAGAGCCACCACAGTTTGGACTTTTAATCTTGAAGAAGTTACAATTTTCTCTCCTCATGGCTGCCACAGGGACATGTGAATGCAAGCTTTATACTACTCAGGTTGAACTAGTGAAGAAAACCTTAAGGTCACTTGATAACAAGTGGAACCATCCTGCAAGCTGAGCAAGCCAGCACTCAATGCTTTCTGATGCTAGTTTCCTAAGACTGTAAGTTTCAGAGATTTAAGTTTTCCAGGAGAAAGCTTTCCATCACAGAGACAAGAGTGATTTTTGCTCATTTTCCTGGATCACTACCGAGTGTCAAATATTACAATGCTACCACATCTAATCTCAGGTACACATCAGGAATTTACATAAAATGCCAGGGTAAGATTCCACACATTCATCATGGCATAGATGAAACCACGGATGAAATTCAGTCACATTTAATAGATACTTGCTGTCCATTCACAGGCAGTTCTTCCTCCAGGCAGGAAAACTATTGTGAACAGATTTAACCTCCAAACCCACGCCTGCTGAATCAGAGTGTATAAAGATCCAAATAACTAGTTTTAATTCTTCCCTGTCAGAAGTCACTGTTGGGACAGAAAACATTTCTTTATTCATAAAACCTCCCCTCCTTGCCCTATTTTAATGCAACTTTAAATAAAACTACAAACTTTGCAGAAACGTTTCATCCCAAATAACTTGTAGCACGTTGCTATGCTATGCTCTGGCAGCTAGCAGTTGCTACTACTTATTGGAAAACTGTTTAAAGAAGTTCTTCAGAGAGTAAATAATTTTCATAGTTAATGTCTTTTCTAGACTGTTCAGATCCTAATTCGTTCTCTGTTGTTACTGGGTCTTGCAGTTACGCCCCAAGTCATAATTAACAGTTGCCAAGCTGCAGTAGACCCTTGCAGGTTAACGCCTTCCAGTGGGCTGTGCCCACTGCCCAGCCAAGATATTCCCAGACAAGGCAAGAAACTAACGCTTCCTTTCTTCCTCCTCTCATATGAATTTACAGATGACACTTCTACCAGTTTACTTCCACGTTCAGATGGCTGCAGCTGGTGAATTACGTCTTGGAGAAACAGTAGTGTATAAGGACAGGCTTTCTCAGCAAAGAAACTCATGTCAAAGAGACAAGAGGAAGTCAGATCTTACTGAACCTTTTCTTTTTGCTTTAAATGTTACTTCAAATATCAGAAAGCTATCAGGCACCACTAACATCATTCTGTAACTGAACGATACTAATCATGATCACACTCTGATGATGCAGCAAGCCAACTGTTTTGACAGTTTCTTACAGTTTCACATGGAGCAAGGCACTACTGAAAATGAATGAATGATAAAATCATATTTCACAGAATCACAGAATGTGATCACAGGCTGGAAGGGACCTCAAAAGATCATCTAGTCCAGCCCCCCTGTTAGAGCAGGATCATCTGCAGTAGATTGCACAGGAACGTGTCCAGGCGGGTTTTGAATGTCACCACAGAAGGAGACTCCACAACCTCCCTGGGCAGCCTGTGGCAGTGCTCTGTCACCATCACAGGGAACAGGTTTTTTCTAACATTTTTGTGGAACCTCCTATGTTCCAGCTTGCATCCCTTGCCACTTGTCCTGTCGTTGGACATCACTGAGAAGAGCCTGGCTCCATCCTCCTGACACTCCCCCTTGACATATTTATAAACATTAATGAGGTCACCCCTCAGCCTCCTCTTCTCCAAGATAAAGAAACCCAGCTCCTTCAGCCTTTCCTCATAAGGGAGATGCTCCACTCCCTTCGCCATCTTTGTGGCTCTG
The DNA here is from genome assembly GCA_020746105.1 of Trogon surrucura. Classification (NCBI taxonomy): domain Eukaryota; kingdom Metazoa; phylum Chordata; class Aves; order Trogoniformes; family Trogonidae; genus Trogon; species Trogon surrucura. Next base: position 58,318,384 of record CM036620.1, on the reverse strand, counting down.
CGCTGGACTCTCAAGCAGTTCCTTGTCTCTCTTGAGCTGAGAGGCCCAAAACTGGACACAATATTCCAGATGGGGTCTCACCAGGGCAGAGTAGAGGGGCAGGAGGACCTCTCTGGACCTACTTGCTACTCCCCTTCTAACACACCACAGGATGCCATTGGCCTTCTTGGCCGCAACGGCACATTGCTGGCTCATGGTCATCCTGCTGTCCACCAGAACTCCCAGGTCCCTTTCTCTTACGCTGCTCTCCAACAGGCCAGTCCCCAACCTATACTGGCACATGGGGTTATTCTTTTCCAGGTGCAAAACTCTACACTTGCCCTTGTTGAACTTCATAAGATTTCTCCCCGCCCAGCCCTCTAGCCTGTCTAGGTCTCTCTGAATGGCTGCACAGTCTTTGATACATACATGTTCGTTTGTGACATTATTAACTTAACAATCTGAAGCTAAAGGGCAGCTCATAATTACCTTTAGACAAGGTCTTCATAATGGATTGCATCATGAAAGTTTCACTAAAAGGCTTGCAGTGCGCAATGTGCAATGTACAGTGACATAAACAAGTTCCTATAAAACACAGCAGAAGCCTGGCTTTGTTGTGTCTTGGAAGAAGATGAATATACCTGGTATAAATCAAGAGTCTCACATTGCTGATAAATCAAGTGTTGGAAAGATAAAGTTAGTTACAGGGAAATGGAAGATTAGCAGTGAGCAAACGTAGCTGCTGGAAGAGTAATAAACTAGAAAAGAGTTGAAGAAAAAACACACACATTAAGTCAGACAACTGTGTGGTCATTTATCTTCATATGTGGAAGGCAAGACAGGAACAAAAGTTGATATTCTCAAGTTGACACCAATTTACCAGAGTATAACCTTGTGCAAAACAGTTAAGCACTGTTACTTCTCCAAAAGAGAGAAGAACATGTCAGGAAACTACCCAGAACACCACACTGCCTTGACCATGACTCTGCTTTTCAAAGTCAAGCTGAGTATGCAAGACGCCCACCACCAACACCGGTCAGAGTCAGCTTATTTCACTCTTCAACAGTGTTACACCCATTCTGCACAAGGATCTGCCCACAGAGAGCTGTATGCTTAGGATTTCCAGACTGTGTTACGCAATCCACAACTCTTGGAGCTGAAACATCACAACAGCACCCCAGTTCTTCCACATACGGGTGGCATACTGCTCTGCTCTGCTCTGTCAGCACGCAGCAAACTTGTTACCTGCAGGGTCTAGGGTAAGTATCACTCTCCTTCCCAAATCTTCACGGTAGACGAGATTTTCCCAGAAATCTACTGATAAGGAAACCCGGAAAGGGGCTTCCAAGACCAAGAAGTAAACTCATTCAGTAAAAGATATAATGCAAGCCCACATGCTAGACTTGATATACAGAGAGATACGCATCTGCTTCCTCCTCTAAATAATGGGGTCAATAATGTTTTCATGAAATACCTAGAGAACTTCAGTTTTCCAGGAGCCAGGCATTGGAGGCACTGTATTTTTTTTGTTTCCTTTAAAACACCAAAGGATCCATCACCAAGATTTATATCAGGTTTTCATTAAATGTATTCTCACCAACCTCAAAGGAGAGTCTTCATCTTTTATCTGTGCTCTCTCTTCTGGCATGTTTTTTGAAAGACAACTCTATATTACACATAAATATTTCTGTTATTTGAAATGAATGTTACTGATGCTTTCTTCTAAAACATATGATTTATATGACTGATCTAATTTAAAGCCCACATAGAAGAGATGAGCTCAGTGGAAAAACAAAATTAAATTCCATAAAAGATAAGGAAGCCCTAGAACAATTACATGAGAATTGCAGACATGAAAGTCATCCGTTCTCATGCCGATTTGCCTAAACTTCTCAGTCTTTCCTATACTCTGCTTTTGAATGCTCCTCCTCATCAAATTTCCCACCTTTTGCTCTTGCTCCCTCCTTCTAATTTTTACAAGATCTGTTTCAGCTTCTGCTGAAATAATATTCCAGGACTACATGCACCAAAGTAAACAAATTATTAAGATCCCTCTTCTACTCCTTTCTGTGATTCTTCCTCTAGGACTTAACATTTTTGGCTTTCCTTTAATTATTGGATATCCGGGAACAAAATTAATCAAATGAAAGCATTTAAACTACCTATTTTCCACTTTCCTTGGATTTTCCAAGGCATGCTTGTCTTCCGTTGCTGGATGACCACTAAGAACCACATCTGAATGTATGCTTCCAGCATTTTTACTAGTCATTGAGATGCTGGAGATAGCTAGCTCTATCAATAGATAAGATATTATCTACGTATATATACATACCCACACATTTTGGTATTATACGTATTATAATACAAGGGCATTTGTTAAAAAGACAACATAATTTCCCTACTTGATACAATAGATATTTCTTCCAGGCGTAAACTGATGTATGTGAAAGAATTACAATGCAATCACAATAACCCGGAAAGAAAGAGCAAATGTTGCACTAACTGGCAGAACCTTGCTGAATTTTAATAAGTAATAATTGCAAAATAGTGCAGAAATGGATTCTGTATATTTACTAAATTTAGTTCAATCTCTCCATACTATGGAGAACATAGAAACATTGAAGACTTCATTATATAAAACCAGACATTTACTTTCAATCTGCTATTTTTTTGTTAACTCCCATATATTTTTGAAATCAAGTCTCTACTGATCCAAGCCTTCCCAAGGGAAATATATCTAAAACATATCCTTTGTGAGCTTTCTTCTATTGGTTGCTAAAACCAGCGTATTTTACAGAAGTGACCTTCCAAGTGATATTTGCAATCCTCACGTGGCTGCTGATATCTGTATGTTTACTTTGATGTAAGCTTAACATGCCATGCATTCTAACACTCACGAAAAATCACTGAATTATTCTATGTACTATTTGAATCACTTTACACGAATAGGGATTTACTCACAAAAATCTTAAGTCTATATAACTCTCTAAAAAATTCAGCTTTCAAGCTGGTTTGTTAAACAAATCCAAAAATAAACAAGAACACCCAACAGAAAACAGGTTACTTGTCTCAGCAGAGATTTTAGTGGTTTTTTCAAACTACATGAAGCCTGATTATTGCAGATCATTTCTGAATGCGGTATTCAATAGAGGGTACTGTCCTGGAATATATAACACAAAAAGACCACGTATTTTTAAAGGAAAAGCACATCTGTTTATGAAATTTCTATACAAATGTATAATTATAATTTACTTTATAATGCTCTTTTAAAATTGAAATTTTTTTTGTTCCTTCTCAGTACAAGTTTGCTATCATGTACGGGTGTTCCTGATGCATATTTTCTCTTACTTTTTGGTAATTTCTGTCATAAAGCTCTTTCTGGTCCTCAGATCTATGCATATATATCTGAAATTGTTGGCTGAAAGACAGTGTTGACCCCAATGCTCAAAAGTAATCGTAGTTCTGAAAGCTACTGATTACAAGAAAAGTTTTATTTGAAATACTAATTATAAGTCTTGAGTGACAAATCACACACTATAAGTAAGTGAACTAGCAGGCAGTAGTCCTACAAATACAAAATAAAAAAAAAAATGTCTTCAAGTGGTTCACTGGATTGAGGCCTAAATACATCCCCACTGAATTCAATAACCATAAGCACTTAGACTAAGACTAGAGAAGGGAAAAGAAAACCACAAGACTTTATTTATTTGACTTTTATATTTTCCTAATACTATTTGTATACTACTTCTTAGGTAGCTCAATTTATGTGAAAGAAGTTTTGTGCCATTTTAAAGTAGGAGGAACAGAAAACTTAAGACTAGTCAATTCATTTTTACGATGTGAGCTCAGACAAGAGTTGACCCTGTTTTCCTCAAACTTTCAAGAACCATTTTTCCTGTAGTTTCATGGTATATCTGTCAATTTGGAAGCCAACAGAAATTCATTTTCCCACTCAAAAGCTAGAAAGAAACTAAAAATACAGTTTAGAATGGAATTTCCTCCACCTAACTTAATGATTACACAAATCCCAAATAAAATAGGAATGTAAGGTCACATATCTAGTGCTTTATCACTTCTTATGCTTTGTGTATATACACACATTCATATGCACATAAAAAAAGGCGTTGAAAAGTACTTTCATTAAATACAAATACTTAAAAATGTGTTCTCTTTATCTAATCCAAATCATACATGAAAAAAATCTTAATAATACAGCTTATATAGTTCTATAAGAAATACGTTATGGTATACACATTTAATTAATAAAATAGATTACAGGCAGTACTTAGCCAGAAAACTTGGTGCTTCTGTCTGCCACTCCACTACATACCCTCAGAGACACTGTGTGTGATGTGGGGAAATGGCTTCTCTGCCAGGGAACAAAGTTTGCTGGTGCCTCTTTTCTGAAAATGGTGTTACACAAATTAAATGGTGCTACACAAATTAACAGGTTCTTGCAGTAAGGGAGAACATAAAATTGTCCATGAGGGCAACTACTTCTCTAAGACACTTCCAGGACACTGTGGCAATTTTTCATGAAAGTAATTTTCTTCTTAGGTCCGAATATCAGTGCCTCCCACTGAGAACTGCATATGCTTCAGATTCTCCCCACATATTATTCAAAACAGAGTTTCTTCAATACAGTTGTTTAAGACATTATTTTATGTTGTGTTGAGTGTGGTCCAGGTACTTGTAAGCACTGTCCAAGCCCAGAACGAAGTTTAATTAGCCAAACCAAAACTACAATTATCTTTCTGATATTTAGGAATATGTTCACAGTCAGAATGTCCACTGAGTAACAAAACTGGTTATGTAAAATATGGTTAAAATTAAAACTTTCATGCAGAAAAAAAATGCAAATCACTCTGTAAATAATTCAGAGAAATGGAAATACGAGGCTATTGACCTACAGTTTTGTTAATTTTATTTCATTTTATTATCTTAAAGTACTCTAAGTAAGTATGTCTTCAGGGCCTTTCTAGAACCATCACGATGATTTAGTGTGTCAAATTACAAAAGTACCATTCCTGAAATGATCGCTCAATTTTATAATTGGTTTTAAAAGGCTGCAATAATTTTGCTTTTTCTATAGCAAATTTTTCTCTGTATCAAATATTTCTTTTTTTTATTCTATTTGATTGACTATCACAGCAATAAAGGATTTTTAGGAATGGCTATTCTTTACTGTTTGTGTGGGGCAAAAAGGAAGAATTAAACAGTTACTATAAACAAAATATTTCTGATGCATTTCCATAAATTCAGGAGCTGAGACAAGGTGGTTGTACTTACATAACCCTTAATGCTTTAATAGCTACTGAATCTAGGATTATGTATCGTTAATTACCAATAAAATTTTGCAAAACCATTTCTTTCCTTCTTTTCTAATTTGCCACAAACAATTTCATTCAGATTTTATTCTGTTAGTTATTTATTTGGGGATTCATTTCTCCCAAGAAAAATTTTAAAATTACTAAAAAGTTATAAAAGGTAGGAATAAAGATGTAGAAAGTTTATTCTCCGGCATGGATGCTGAAACAAATCCCATGGCAATAATTACATCTTATGAAACCAGCAGATTGCTGCCATTAGCTTTCACAACAACCACATTTTTATGGTTTTTAACTCCCTTCCTCACTTTGTTATTAGAACAAAGCAACAAAAGATTGGTAAAAATAAATCTACTAGAGTGAAGCATAGCAGAAGGAGAAAGGGAAGGAGGAAGAGGAAGACTAGCTAAATGAGGGTAGATACTCAATTTCTCTGTTTCAGAAAGAAGGATTCTTTAAATAACAGCTTAATGGAAGATGGATAAAGATGTAACACTTTAAAAAAAAATCATCCCACTTTTTTCTCTTATGATTCTAAGCCATGCATTAGCACAACCTGAGCAAAAGAGTACGTTAGGGCTACCAAGCCTGTGCCACTATCCTAGAAAGTATTAAAAACAGCCTAATGCTTCTGTTTTCTTTGCAATTTTCTAGACAGTGGAACATTTTCTACAAAAAAAAAAAAAAGTGCATTTAAGAAAACGGAGTGTTGTTCACATTTGTCTGCAGAAGTGGATTCTTTAAATCAAATGAAAAGAAATGTCTGCCTGGAGTCCGAAGTCAGATGAAAGCCTACGGAGAGCACTTCAGAACGAAGCGAGTATTGACCAGATGTATGTGGCTCACTCTTACAGTGAAGAGTTTTTCTAATCTTATTTGAAGGTACCTAACTCTCCCAATTTCATCATCTGGGGGATCTTCAGTACCCATGTCAAGGGTCTATTTAGAAAACTAAAAAGAGAAAGCTACCTCCAGCAGCACGTTTTTTTTAGTTCATCTAGGATCTCTAATTTCAGTAACATGGACATGTCCTTTAAATGCACCGTCCTTCCATTTCCAGCCCTGAGTCTCAGAGTGTGGATTATTTATTCGCTCTTTGAACAACAGTCTGTGTTTTTCTAATGCTTGCATAGTATCGACTATGCAGAACAAGAACAAAAGCAGTCATAAATAAACAGAGGAAAAGCACTTCTAAATTTGACAAGGGAAAACCAGCAAGTGTTTTTCAAGGCAACAGACTGTGGGGTTTTGGAGACTTTGTTTTTCCCTCTGAGTGAAAGAAAAATACACATTCACCTTTCTATTCTGTCAAAGTCAATAATTTTTTCTTCCTGGTCAAAGACAGCAAACACTAAGTGGAGTCTGTTCCACCAGTCTTTAATGTTCAAGCTCAGAGTTTGTTTGAAGCACTGCACAAATGAATTCCTAAGAGCAACTGAACCACTAACACTGAGGCATAGTTTAGATCACCCAGTTAATTACTCTAAACAAAAAAAGCTAGTTATTCAGCCTTTCCTTCCTCTTATAACACACTGTACCATGAGAATACAGATGATAATGAAAGTGAGATTTAACTGTTGCTACATACTGATGAATACGTTGTCAGGCTGTTGTTGAAGTACACAAAGCTGTGATTCCTGCTGCTGCGAGAATGGAAATGTGGTTCTGAATATCTGCAGTGATAATATTTCTCTCCATCTTTTGCTACATTTTATTCTCACATATGAAGAAGAGATATTACCGTTTTTTCATTTCCACAACTGAATGCTGCATTTCAACACACCGTTATACACGTTGTCTAACCATGATTTTAATGAACAGTCAAGCATTGTCTCTCTCTGTTCTGGGCACTTTTTTTTTTAATAGTTTAGTTCTGAAGACCTTAAGCGTGTGAAGGATTGATTTTCATATCCAGTAAATATCTTAAAGATCATGCTTACAACTCAACCTAAATTCCTTCTTTAATTAATACATTCCATCTGCAAATTGCTCTTCCAATTTGTGATTACATTGCTTTCTTCTGATCCTGAACACATGGGGTTTACATTTGCCTTGAGGAAAAGATCTATCAGACAAGTGCTCTAAGAAAAAGAAGTTGACAAATACTACATGAATGAGTCACATAGGATTCCTTGCATTTTGCAAGCATTGAGACCTACTGTTGCAAACAAAGGATGGCAGTGAGCTGGAAATGGACTGATCCACTGCAAACTTGATGCATTTTCCCAAACGGAGATGAATTTAAGAGCAGACAATGAGAAAAGCTGCCTGGAAAGCAGTAAAAAGGCAAAGAGAAAGACTGGAAGGATGGAAAAGAATGACAGACACTAAATGACTGCAAAAATCTGGAGAATGATGTTTTCAGGAGAAGCCTGAGGCACCATGTGTCAGAAAAAATACATCTCCAGAATAGCTCACTGAAGTTATTAGCATGTTATGCAGCGGTGGCCGCACAGATTGAAGACAAAAAATCACGAAAGACATACAAGAGGGTCAACCTTAATGAATTAACTTCTAGAGAACAAACTGACTTTTGATTTCTTTTTCACTTACTCTCTTGCATTTTAATCTTGCCCCATATAGATTGTGGATAACAACAAGATATTTAGCTCTGTATTTTTATCTCTTTTGTCTATGTCAAAAAAAAAATAAAAATTATCTGAAAAGAAAAAAAAGCAGATCAGTAGCAGCAAAATAATTCATGCCATGATGTTGTTTTTGTCCACCTCAATTAATAACAGAAACCATTTGTCTATTAACTGCCTCCCTACAGAACTTGAAAAGACCGATTACATACCTAGCACTATTTTTTCATAGGTTTATTTAACAGTGCACTTCTTATTCTAACAGCGCACTTCTGGAAGAATTTATCATTTAATAGACTTAGGTGAATGAACTGTTTAAAACAAGAAAGGTGAAGAAAATATAGTCTCTTTACTGAGAGATAGTTGTGTATACAAGAATCTTGTGTAGGCAAAAATCTTTACTTAACAAGCAGCCTCTAGTAAAATTAATTTCAATTAATTTCTTTTAATTTCTTCCTCATATTCTTTTCCCCTCTCTTTTCCATTGATTGTGGGTTTAAGTGCCACATTCTACAAATGAACTGTAAAAAACTTCCACTCTTACACGCTACAAATACCTAATCACGTCTCCTACATGCCTTTTATATATTCTGCATTCCTCTATTGTAACTCTAACTAACATTAGTGTGTACACATATATAGATATATGGCCCAGTTCCCAGTCAGCCTAAAGCAGTCTAGCTACAGTGAACCTAACAAGGGATCAGTGTCTTAACAGCCTGCAGAACGAGCCCCGCACACTCCGTTCAGTCTGTACATCCACTACGCAGTACGTGCTGCAGAGAACAAACGGATTTTTGCCTAGAAGAGAGGCCTGTTCAGTAACTTCCTGGCCATATCACTTCTCTATGGTTTAAGCTGTTCAGCGTTCCCCTGCTGAACATCACCGCATATAGGTTGCGTTACAGAAGATCTTCAGAAGTTAAATCCTTTGATGATGTATGCGGGTGGTCTCATGCTTCTGACTTCCCTGGTTTTCTTAGGCAAGAGTTTAAAAAGATTTGAAAAGGGCATAGTCGTGTTGGCATGAGCTTTTCTAGGTACAGCAGAGCTACCTCTGCCCTGAAAAAAATGGAATGAAACAGAAAGTGATAATCCAGGACAAGCCCTTGAAAATAAACTTTATTCCGTTCCTCACTTTAACTCTAGTTCCTTTTTAGTTCTTTATTAACAGAACTAATAAGTAACAATGAACTCTAAATACCCACCTAGTGCCTTAATAATAAATCCACCTTACCTCTTTTTTGGACAGATGTTAGAATCTGGAATTTGCTTCAGGCGTATGCTCAGTCAGACTGCACGCTGTCATCCCAGAACTTGTTTTTCTGTGGTATGTCTGGCTAATATTCCACATATGTCAAAATAAAGTTATAATCTCCACTTCAAATTAATACCCTTATACCATATCAGTCTTCATGAGTGCTCTTTTCATTAACTGAAGTAATCCTAATTGCTTCAGACTGTGTCCAAACTCAATCTGACATATGATATGTTTCTCTTTTTTTCTTTATATCTGCACAGCTTTTTAAATGTAAATCATGATTTACAGCCTCTGGATATCAGGAACAGTTTGGAAATCTGACTGTCCCGTTATACCGTGTATGCTGTTTCAGGAATGGCAACACTACCTGGCAATTCCAAATATAGTGATACAACTTGTATCTCCACTAAAAATAGTCCAACAGTCAAGGCATGTTAGGAGACAGCCAGGGTCACAGCAATGTAGGATCAACTTTTTTAATAAGTACCCATAAATAAATCTATAACGTTTACGAGATTTTCCTTCATGTACATAACTACACAGTTTCAGATGTCACTTAGCCACTTAATCAGGAACTTTCAAATATCATGCAAGTCTCATGCAAGAGACTGGCATTATTAACTTTATCCCACTGCAGTCAGATTTTTGATATTAATGTATAATGGAGACAGAATTTCCCACTTCCCAAATGCTTCAGCTGTTGCAAACTCACATTCTGAAATATCAAACTTACAACACAAATACCACAAACACAAAATCATCATCAGATATTAAAATTAGGATTTAAACACATTATAACAGACACAAATTTTTGCGTGCATATCTGCAAAGTAACAGCCCTCGGTAATGAATCTAGCTGGCTGTTTACTTGATACCTCTCTTAGCTGTGAAACCTGTGTTGGCTCAGCAGGGAAAATTTAGGAAGAATTGTTGAGATCTGACTGACTCATTTTTCCACTTTGTTTTCCCTTCTCTATGAAAAGAAACTGGAAAAAAAAAAAGACAGGAATCAGCAGAAGTACCTGGCGTTTATGAGATGTAGCCAAAAGCTCTTTATCACATATAAACACCGACTGACACAACAGGATTCAGCAAGATGGACATTAGATGGACGTTAAAGTAAGTCAGTAGGGTTGATATAACCAGAACAAAATAAACTATCATTAACCAAGGCAAGAGAAAAAGCTCCACAGGTTAACTAACTCTCATTGTGGAAGGCAAAGTGGATTTGCCATCCAAACTATGATCCTGTATCACTAAGATGCTGTGACGTTGTTTTGGTTTGGCCTGGCTGGATTTTGGCAGCGGCGGGGGAGCTGCAGGGTGGCTTCTGCAAGAAGCTGCTAGAAGCTCCCCAAGTTTGACAGAGCCAATGCCAGCCGGCTACAAAGAGGGACCCGCCGCTGGCCAAGGCTGAGCCTATCAGTAAGGTGATAGGAGAGGAACGCCTCTGTGAAAACATATTTAAGAACGGGAAAAAGAACTGCGCCATAACAGCTGGCACAGAGGTGGAGGAGTAAGAATCTGTGCAGACACCAAGGTCAGTGAAGAAGGTAGGGGGAGGATGAGCTCCAGGCGCCGCAGCAGAGAGTCCCCCGGGTCCGTGGTGAAGACCATGGTGAAGCAGGTTGTCCCCCTGCAGCCCATGGGTGAGTTGCAGATGTCCACCGTGAGGATCACTGCGTAGATGTCCACCGAGGACTCCATGCTGTGTGGGTGGATGCCTGAAAGGGGACTGTAGCCCATGGGAAGCCCGCATCAGAGCAAGTCGCTGCCGGAACCTGTAGCCCGTGGAGGAGAGGAATGCCCACGCTGGAGCAGGTTGGCCAGTGGGACTTTTGGGACGCTGCGGGTGGCTCATGCTGGAGCAGTTTCCCCCGAAGGACTGCGCCTCAGACTCACGAGGGGTGGGCTGCCCCTCGTGAGGTGTCTCACATTGGGCAGTTTGTGATGAATTGCCCTTCGTGAGACGACTCACGCGGAGAAGAGAGCGTGAAGTTTGTCTCCCATGAGAGGGACCCCACAATGGCCCTGGGGAAGAGTGAAGAGTCCTCCCCTGGAGTGAAGAAGTGGTGGAACCGTCGGATGAACTGACCGCAGCCCCCATTCCCTGTCCCCCTGCGCCGCTCGGGGGGAGGAGGTGGAGAAACCGGGATTGATGTTAAGCCCGGGAAGAAGGGAGGGATGGGGGGAAGGTGTTCTGTTTGTTAAGATCTGTTTGCTCTTTCTCATTTCTCACTACTCCTCTCTGATTGGTACCTAATTTCCCCAAAATCAAGTCTGTTTTGCCCAGGACGGTAAATGAGAGTGATCTCCCTGTCCTTATCTCAAACCCTGTGCCCTTGGAAATATTTTCTCCCCCTGTCTGGTAGTGAAGGGGGAGTGAGAGAGCGGCTGTGTGGGTACCTGGCGGCCGGCCAGGGTCAAACCACGACAGACGTGAAGCGTTTATAACTGCTTGGAGCTAAATGGAAGTACATGAAACATACAAGAAGTTGTTTTAAGAACTCAGCAATATTTGATTAAGACTTGTTTATCTCGTTTTTGCGTGGGTGTGAGAGAGAGGCAAAGGAGCAAACTAAAGGGGAAAAAAAGGTTGTGTAAGTAAATTCCCATAGAATTTCAAAGGAAATTCAGTTCTTGCACATGGAGTAAAACTTTGCCAGTTCTTCAGTCAGGAGATAAAACCAAAATATGACTAGACAGCTATGCAGCAATGCTTCTAAGAGTATTATTGTAGTATATTAAGTCAAGAAGATAAAAACATGGTGGAGGAAATTTAATGAGAAAATTGTTCCCTAGCATAAAGTATAGGGCTCATGTAACTCTAACCTGTATTTGAACACCTGTCAATAACTACAAAATGAAATTTATGTCCCTTTTATATTATATACTACAAACCTAATTTCCTCTGTGCACTATTGCTTACAGATCATTATTTGCAAATGCTGTTCACAAGACTGATGGTGGTTATGAAACATAGTTTTTTGTATTTAAAGCAGAGTCTCAGCACAGACCACAATGTAAAAGAAATACCATCTTCCCAGGATCCATTTCCCAGATCTCCAGGGTGTTACTGCAACTTACTTACTTCCCTCGTTAAATACCAAACTAACCTGTGAAGCAAGTAGCATCAAACAATTTTGACTCCATTAGAGGAGTATGGCACGTAAGAGAATTTGTTCCTATATGTTTCTCTTTGCAAGGAGAAATCTACATTCTAGCTCTGTTTACTCAAAGTTCTGCAGATATTTAGCTCAGTAACAATCTCATGTTCTGTGTTTGCAAGCAAAGGGATTTAAACATGCTCTATATAGCACCTGCACATCAAGTCTGCAAAGGCACCAGGGGTGGTGCGGTAAGGTCTGGGAGGTGGAGGGAGAAGAAAACAAGTATTCATTAAGGATAAAGTATAATATTTTAATTCAGGTATTTAACATCCATGTCATAAACCTGCTAATTATTACTAATGTTATTTCAAACAAGTACAGAAATATTGCAGCTTGCTATTAGACATGCATTGAAGTTTGTAACTTTTTAAAACCTCAAATGAACCTTCTTGCCTTTCAAGTTATGACTGTGCACAGCAATATGTTAGACATAGATGGAAACTGAAAATGATTCTGTGAAACTTACTGTGCCCATATGGCCTCAGAAATTTCTACATGAACAACGTTAGACTAAAAGCTCTTGGGACAGATAAGAGCCTTCAGTGTTTTTTTCTAGTTTTCAGATAAAAAAGATGTTGTGTTTTATTTTTCAAACAAAACCCGGAAAGCTTTATTATTCAATTATTTTTAAAGCTTTAAAACATAAAAAAAATATATATATATATAAAATATTTGTTATTTATGTAGGGCAAGGAAAAATATTTTCCAATATTTTTCAGAGAAATTCTCACTATGGAAAAAGAACAACAAAATCATAGAGCCTGTTCCCATCAAATATTATCGCTTAATAGTTTTCTTATTCATATTTCCGTTCCACATAAGCCTTATTCTACTACTTACACCAGAAGGAACACTGAACTTCTCCAAAAAAATGCAAAGAAAATGGACTTAGGACTTAATCTGTCTGCTTCAGGAGCCTCAGTGGTGCAGAGTTTTGTAATTCATCAGTCAAAACTAAACACTTAAGCACTGTTCTATCACTCTTGGGAAAAGATGACCATACTTATTTGTACTTATCTGCAGTCACTGGATATATTCTAGTAGCTTTAGGAAGAATAATATGGCAAAAGTTATAATTATGCTTACCAGGGAAAGCCAGATGGTATTTTGATTATTTATCAAGAGGAGACCACTAGCTAAACTGTGATTACTTTTCATAAGATGGTATTTCCATTGCTGTCAATTTTGTTCAATTAGATGAGTAACTCAATCACATTTAGACACCATGGAGAAAGAAATATATTACAAAAGCTTCCATTTTTGAAACAGCATCACAAATATCTAACCCATGTTGCAGCAGTATCCCTATGCAATTAGCAGAAAAGTTTTGATGGAATGTAAATCCATTTACTGAATTCCACAAGTCAGTCACTTACTCTTATGTAATATTAATTTTAAAAAATGCAAACTCAATCAATGGTTTAGCAAGAACAGACATCCTCCACTTTTTGTATGATTTACATCTATTTTTTTAAACAAACATGCTGTCTTTCTTTTCTCTTGACTCAAACAAGCTACTCACTCATTCCAGCACTCCTCCTGGCCACTTTACACGTTATGAGCAGCTGTACTGTTTTCAGTGAAATGCATTTGCCATAGTCAAAAGAGTTCAGTAGGTATGATAAAGATAAAGAACCAGGTTAAAATACAAAATAAGGAAAAAATAATGAATCATTGTAAATAACTGCAGTTTCATACCTACTCATTTTCACTTTGAAATCTTTCTCTAAAATACATCCAGAATGCTAAAGTGAAGGGGGGAAAAAAAGTACTGTCATTTAAAAGTCTCCTTAGAAGTAATTTTCAGCACTTCAGAAGCAACTAAAACTATTATTCTATGACAGAAAAAATACAGGGGAAATGGAAACTGGAAATAAACCTTCACGCTATTTAAATACTCCCTCTAAAAAAGCCTTTTAAGCTGGTTTTAAAGTTGCATTTTGGGACCCCTGTTGATTTCTGCTGTGAAAGCATTCACGTAATAGAGAAAGAAGCAAACTCCCCCCACTTCTTTTTTTTTTTTTTAAGAAAAACATTTCTTTGTTTCTGCTTTTGTTCAGGCAAACACCTGGCCTACAAAATTCAGTGCCAGAATCTTCCCTGGGGTGCTGTTTTTGTAGAAAGTTAACAAAACTTTTAAAAGTATATATTCTTTGCCTCACTGGAGCTTACACAGCTTTCTTTTAAACTTTTTCCATCTGTTTATCTGGCTCAACTGCAGGTACTAGTGTGTTTAAAGCAACCTCTATCACTTGTCCAAGAGAAGCCTGCAGCCAGCAGGCTCCTGCCTACTTCTGGCTGGCAACCCAGCCAAAATGTTCCAGTGGGAAGAAGGCAGACGGGAGGAAGAGATGGGGACAAAGTTTTTCATTTCTTCTACAAAAGACCACACTTGTAAATGAGATCAAAGGCTCTTCAGGGATTAATGGAAGGAAGGGAGTCACTCATTTCCCGGGGGGGATGGAGAGGGCCTGAATTATCATGAAAATAATGCTCAGAAATACTTATACTGGCTTTTAGTCGGGATGACAGTTGGACTGAGGTCTTGCCCTGCCTTCCACCTACACCAGCTTCGATTTCTTTCCCCCACCATCCTCACACCCTGTTTGTAAAAGACCTTCATAAAGCAAACGGGGAAGGAAATATGCAAATAAACCCACCAAAACCTTCAACTCCTTTAAGGAATGATAAACAAACTGTTTAAACTGATGCATCACTATTGCTTAAATTTAGCTGTATTTCTTAATATTTAATTTAGGCATAATTCTTAATATTTCATTATTGAAAAGTAAAAGGAACTCAGATACTACAGAGACTTGATTTATAGGTATTTACAGTTTAAATTCAATAACTTGCATGTAGTTAGTGTTTCAGGAAGAGATGGGAAGAGTGCAGATGAATACTATCTTTGGATTTTCTCCCAGCCATTACATGGCATATAAGCAGGGGGAAAAAAAAGAAAGATACAGCATTTTGTGTCAGCTAAAAAAGAAAATGGCAGCTATTAAATGCTTACTCTTATCTACAGGCATAATACAACTGTAGCAACGTGTATTTCCACACAACTGCCTGATAGCTCGGTGATAGCTTTCTTTTTGTTTGGGATTTTGATGCCACCCTTTCCAGTGTCTGCCTGTACTGCATTAAACAAAACCAAACCCTAACAACTGTCATGTGCAATTCATTCCTTCTCTCAGCCTGTCCCCGAGGGAGAATTGTGTGCACTGGAGTGTTCTCTTTTTGATAGGCTTCTGCTTCTTTTTAAAATGTACATGTTTTTCTCTATTTATATTAGAGAAAAGAAAAAAACACAAGAGAATGTGCCTTGCACACGAACAGAGGTAATGAAGGCAACCAGAGATGGCCACACACAGACTTGCCAGCCTGCACTAACCAACTAGTTTTAGGAAAACTGTTCCATACGTTAACCCTGAAATATCCATAGAGGCACACAGGGGATTCTTCACATCCCAACTCACGGAAATCTTTTTAGAAAGTAGTTGATGAAAACAGTCATACAGTCGAGTTGAGAGTGTGACAATAAAGAACTGTTTTTCTCTAGGTAACTTAGCAGTACTCGGTTCATCTAATGCCTGTTTCAGTTTCAGAGGCATGTCAAGATGTTTCTACCTTGGCCGTAAGACTGAGGATCCTGCTTGTAGGTTTTCTCATCATTAGTCTATGTCCAGTGAGGAGAAAACCAACAAAGTGAAGACAGTCCAGTGTTTCACCCTTGGCCTGCCCCCCAGAGTATGCATGATAATGCAACGCAAGGTACCACCACAGTAACTTGTCAGAAGCATGTGACAAGCACACGGCGAAGTTAAAGTCCAGACAGATTTTCAAAATTCTGAAACATTGTCATCTGTGATGTTGATATACCTGAATATGTATTATTTAAAAGATTATTTTTTGAAATAAGAATACACAAATCCCACCTAGTCACAGGAAGCTGAAGATCTTTTCTACCTCAAAATTAAATCATTCAATTAAAAAATTATTACTTCAAATGCTTTAAGAAGTGACTTCAGCAATTCCCTCTGTTCCTCAATTCCCTGTCAGCAAACCAAAAGCGCTTTCATTTTTTCCCTTGTATCTGCACACTGCAGAAACAACTACTACACACATCAGCTGAATGGAAAGTTTTTTTAACAAATTCCACAGCTGTGTGTTCTTCCTTTCTGAATCAGTATGCATGACACAGATCAGATTTATTGATATGTGATATCAATTTTGCTTCTAGATGTGCTAATCTGTTCTTCTTTTTGTCTTTTGAACCTAGTGCTTTGTTTGACCAATCAATGCTAAAAGCACTGATGTTTTATCATATATGTGCCAGACTGCAGAAGCTTCTTAAGAGAAATGTATTCAACAATAAATATATTGAGAGCAATAAGAATGAAGTATAATAGTGTAAGTAGCAAAGCAGTATTCAAGAAAATCTTAAGTAGCAAAGCATATATCAGACCATACTAGGTGGTATAAACTATAAATTGGAGTGTAACCTAATACTATGCTACCACCGCTGCTCTTACTAGCTTAGTCCAGGTTTGGTTTTCATTGCTATTATATTCGCATTTCTTGGAAAAGAGAGACATTCCATCAATTTCTGTTAGATTCTGTTATGTTAGGAAATCAACTAGAACAACAGATGTTCTGCATAAAGTGTTTCCACTATCTTCCTCAGAAACGGAGCTAAAAAACTCCTGAAAACTTTTACTTTACAAGATTTTAAATTCAAAAACATTTTAACTAAAATATCTTCAAGTTTTGGATTGAAATTCTTGTCAAAACAGAAAGGAAGCAATGAAGACACAACAGGGAAAGAAAAATAAGACTAAAATCAATGTTGAGATTGTCCATATGGAAACAAGGTGTCCTGGTTTTAATTCTTTTCTTTGAAAATTTTGTAACTCCATGCTACTTCTTATTTTATTCTAATGATTTGCATTCATAAGCAAATATTTATTCTAGATGATGTGCAGGCTTCTCAGTTGCATCTTAGTGAAAAATAGAACGAAACTTCTCTTGATTCCATCTGAGTGATACTGCTGTTTTTTCAGCCAGTCTGACTATCAGGTACAGGTCAGTGCCTTGGAATCTGCTTTGCTGATAAAGAGCAACTGCTTAAACAGTGCTTCTTACAATAGAATAGAATCACTGAATCATTAAGTTTGGAAAAGACTGCTAAGATCATCTAACTCAACCATCAACCCAACACCACCATGACCACTAAACTATATCCTGAAGTCCCACACCTACACGTTTTTGGAACACATCCAGGAACGGCGACTCCAGCACCTCCCTGGGCAGCCTTTACCAATGCGTCATCACTCTTTCAGTAAAGACATTTTTCCTAATATCCAATATATTTCTCCACTGGCTTAAACAGAAAGGTATTACTGAGTTCTGGGGCTTGGCATCAACTTCTTCCATCTCTATCTCTTTAGATGCCATTCCACAAACTACTTTTCAAGAAACAGGAACAGCAATGCTCCTGACAGTTCAGAGCACATTTTTACCTTTGCTTGTATCTCATCATCTGCACTACAGATTTACAGCTTTTATGAAGGCACAGCAGCTCCCACACACAGCACTTCCCTGCAAGGCTAAGATGGTATATGGAAGTGACAAACATAAGATAGCATCCCTGAAATTTTGTTGACTGCCATTTTAATGATTTTTTTCTTTGCATTTACTGTCCTTTACTTGTCAAAGGCCTAGAAGAAAATGCCACTTTCCATGAGCTCCCTAAAGCACCTCAGCAATGTTAGCATAAGGAGTACAATGTTATGGTTAATGAGCTGCTTTTCTTCCCTCCTGGCCCCAGCTTTACCTAGCTAAGTTTGTATACCACAATTCTACCCATTAGATCTTCACTTTTCATCTATAAAATGAGAATAGCATTTTCACACGTTACAGCATTCTCAAAAATTCACATTATTTAACTTCTTAAGTTAATAATCTTTCCATTAATAAACTTTTTAGTTAAAACAACTGATTTTTATATACTATATTTTTAGTCCTTTAATGCATAAAATACTTTACAAAGAAAGCTATATTCTGTATTTTTAAATACAGAAAAAAAAACAACTACCTTTCATTTTTATAATCCAAATCACATACAGGAAAAGATAGGTCCTCCAGAGACTGATTATCCATGAAGTGTCAGATTCTCGTCTTCATCTTGCTTTTTGCTAACAACAGTGATGGCAGTCGTCAACATATTTGTTGCAATAATTAATTATTTCTGAGTTTAATTACTGATACAGATCATTCACCTTCATTTCCCATTAAGCTAGTCAGTATTATTGGGGGAAGGAATGTGGTTTATAAACATTTATGAGGTCACCCCTCAGCCTTCTCCAAGCTAAAGAGACCCAGCTCCTTCAGCCTTTCCTCAGAAGGGAGATGTTCCACTCCCTTCATCATCTTTGTGGCTCTGCGCTGGACTCTCTCAAGCAGTTCCCTGTCCTTCTTGAGCTGAGGGGTCCAGAACTGGACACAATATTCCAGATGTGGCCTCACCAGGGCAGAGTAGAGCAGGAGGAGAACCTCTCTCAACTTACTAGCTACTCCCCTTCTAATACACCCAGGTCCCTTTCCCCTGCGCTGCGCTCCAGCAGGCCAGTCCCCAACCTATACTGGCACATGGGGTTATTATTTCCCAATTGCAAAACTCTACACCTGTCCTTGCTGAACTTCAGAAGATTTCTCTCGGCCCAGCCCTCCAGCCTGTCCAGGTCTCTCTGAATGGCAGCACAGCCTTCTGGTGTGTCAACCACTCCTCTCAATTTTGTGTTGTCAGCACACTTGCTGACAGTGCTCTCTAATCTCACATCCAGGTCACTGACCAATACATTGAAAAGCACCGCCCCCAGCACTGACCCCTGAGGGACCCCACTAGACACAGGCCTCCAACTAGACTCTGCCCCATTGACCACAACTCTCTGACGTCTTCCCTTCAACCAGTTCTCGACCCACCTCACTACTTGGTCATCCAGACCACACTTCCTCAGTTTACCTATGAGGATGCTGTGGGAAATGGTGTCAAAGGCCTTGCTGATATCCAGATAGACCACATCCACTGCATGGCCACCATCCATCCACCTGGTTATGTCTTCAGAAAAGGCTATCAGGTTGGTCAAACATGACTTCCCCTTGGCAAGCCATGCTGACTGCTCCTAATAACCTTCTTATCCTTGATATGCCTAGAGACAGTGTCAAGGATGTCATTCCATCACCTTTCCAGGGATGGAGGTGAGGCTGACGGGTCTGTAGTTACCCGGGTCATCCTTCCTGTCCTTCTTATAGACTGGAGTGACATTCGCTTTCCTCCAGTCTTCAGGCACCTCACCTGTTACCCACAACTTATCAAAGATGATGGAGAGTGGCCTAGCAATGACTCCCGCCAGCTCCCTCAGCACCCGCGGGTGAATCCCACCAGTGCCCATCGATTTATGGATGTTCAGATTGCCTAACTTATCCCTAACCCAGTCCTCATCAATCAGGGCAAACTCCTCCTTTCTCTTGACTTCCTCTGAGGCCTCAGGGGACAGAGACTCCTGAGGACAATGTCCAACAGTGTAGACAGAGGCAAAGAAGGCATTCAGTAACTCTGTCTTCTTTCTGTCCTCTGTCTCCAGCGCACCCACCTCATTTAGAAGAGGGCCTACATTCCCTCTAGTGTTAGTTTTGTCGGCAATGTATTCCAAGATGTATTTTATGCTGTATTTATTATACCTAGATTAATTTACTATACTTCATCAAATGCTGTTCTATCTAAACTTTCTTAGCATGCTTTTAGGATGACTGCATTGTAAATAATGACTTCATTGTAAATAATACAAGAATTAACACTAGTGAGCTGTGTACCCTATGCTGTTTAGGAAATCACTGTAACTAAGACTGGAAGGACCAGAGTTGGATGTTCAAAGATTGAAGCACTGCCGAGAAGGATAAGCTAATGAAAAGCTATTTTGGTTTGGCCTGGCCGGATTTCGGCAGTGGGGGGGGAGCTGCAGGGTGGCTTCTGCAAGAAGCTGCTAGAAGCTCCCCAAGTTTGACAGAGCCAATGCCAGCCGGCTACAAAGAGGGACCCGCCGCTGGCCAAGGCTGAGCCTATCAGTAAGGTGATAGGAGAGGAACGCCTCTGTGAAAACATATTTAAGAACGGGAAAAAGAACTGCGCCATAACAGCTGGCACAGAGGTGGAGGAGTAAGAATCTGTGCAGACACCAAGGTCAGTGAAGAAGGTAGGGGGAGGATGAGCTCCAGGCGCCGCAGCAGAGAGTCCCCCGGGTCCGTGGTGAAGACCATGGTGAAGCAGGTTGTCCCCCTGCAGCCCATGGGTGAGTTGCAGATGTCCACCGTGAGGATCACTGCGTAGATGTCCACCGAGGACTCCATGCTGTGTGGGTGGATGCCTGAAGGGGACTGTAGCCCGTGGGAAGCCCGCATCAGAGCAAGTCGCTGCCGGAACCTGTAGTCCGTGGAAGAGAGGAATGCCCACGCTGGAGCAGGTTGGCCAGTGGGACTTTTGGGACGCTGCGGGTGGCTCACGCTGGAGCAGTTTCCCCCGAAGGACTGCACCTCAGACTCACAAGAGGTGGGCTGCCCCTCATGAGGTGTCTCACATTGGGTAGTTTGTGATGAATTGCCCTTCGTGGGACGACTCACGTGGAGAAGAGAGCGTGAAGCTTGTCTCCCGTGAGAGGGACCCCACAATGGCCCTGGGGAAGAGTGAAGAGTCCTCCCCTGGAGTGAAGAAGCGGTGAAACCAATGTCGGATGAACTGACCGTAACCCCCATTCCCTGTCCCCCTGCGCCGCTCGGGGGGAGGAGGTGGAGAAACTGGGATTGATGTTAAGTCCGGGAACAAGGGATGGATGGGGGAAGGTGTTCTGTTTTCAAGATCTGTTTGCTCTTTCTCATTTCTCACTACTCCTCTCTGATTGGTTCTTTTAATAAATGTAATTAATTTCCCCAAAATTGAGTCTGTTTTGCCCCGGATGGTAAATGAGAGTGATCTCGCTGTCCTTATCTCAAACCCTGAGCCCTTGGAAATATTTCCTCCCCCTGTCTGGTAGTGAAGGGGGAGTGAGAGAGCGGCTGTGTGGGTACCTGGCTGCTGGCCAGGGTGAAACTACCACAAAAGCACACATAGAATCCCAGCATAGTTGAAGTTGGGGGTCATCTGGTCCACCCCTCCAACTCAAGCAAGGTCATCTATTGCTGGTTGCAAAGGACCAAGTCCAGCTGGCTTTCGAATATCATCAAGGATGGAGACTCAACAACCTTCCTGAGCAACCTGTGCCAGTGCCCAGTCACCTTCACAGTGAAAAAGTGTTTCCTGCTGTTCAGAGGGACTCTCCCACATTCCAGTCTGTGCGCTTTGCCTGATGTCCTGTCACTGGACACCACTGAAAAGAGCCTGGCTCTGTCGTCTTTGCACCCTCCCTTCAGGTATTCATATAAATCATTAAGATTCCCCTGAGCCTTCTCTTCTCCAGGGTGAACAGTCCCAGCTTTCCCAGCCTTTCCACATATGAGACACACTCCAGTCCCCTCATCTTAAGAGGTCCTTTGCTGGACTCTCTGTAGTAGCTCCAAGTATCTCTTGTGCTGGGGAGCCCAGAAGTGGACACAGTACTCTAGATATTTATGACCGGTAACTGCAGATATTTATGACATTTATGACAAGCCTAAATATCTGTTTGAAGATACATATGATGCACGGGATAGTTAAAACTGAAGAAACACAGAATGGGAAAGTTTCATCTCATGGGTCTTTGTTCAAGCCAGTAAGACCTGTTCTGAAGCAGGGCTTACTAAAGCAAGAACAGTTGTGCTAACGTGACCATGTCTTTTGCATTTTAATAGTCTTCCGCCCAGCCCTCTGGAGAACAAATGGATCAAATCACATATGTCTACATGAGACCTACGATGTCCATCTGTTTCCAATTATGTCTATATATGGCTTCTGTCACACATTACAAAACAGATTAATTTAATGTCCAGAGATGTTATGAAGTCTACACAAATCACCAGTAGAAGCGTGTCCTCAACACTTGTTATATTTAGGATAAAAGACATCTTTCAATTAATATTTTCATACTATTTATACACTAATTTCAGTGAAAACCTGGAATGGAATAATTTTCGCCTAGGGTGGGGATTTTTTCCTTCCTTATGCATTAAAAGGCAAATTCACCTTCTTTTATTTACTTATATTAAAAATGCTGATCTATCTAGAATAATCACAGTACTTTGCTACCTAATTTCTATGACAGTTTTAAGAATAGATACTCTAATAATCTGAGACCAAAAATAAGCAATTCCCATGAAGTCAGTGTTTAAGTCCTAGTAGAATGCACACAGCTTTCGTCAGAGTTCGTGGAGTTTAGGCACACAAAGTATGTGCCCAATATTATCTTCCCAACAGAAAACTGTATCCAGCACTTCTGTTTACAGATGAGACTCCACACTCCCCATCATAACTTACAAATTATTTAAAAAAAAAAAAAAAACAAAGACAAAAAATCAAACAGTTATTTAGAAAAAACACAAACCAAACTAACCAAACAAAAAAAACCACATCCACCTAGGGGATCAGTAGAGAGATAAAATGACCACGAAAAGAATTAGCCATATGGTCTTCCTTTGCTATATAGCTCTGGGGAAATCTTTCCAGGACTCTTTCACACCTTGGCACCATATTTTTACCTTTGTTTTATTCTCTGCATGGAAGCATGCCAGATAAATTTGAAGAAACAAACAATGTTTGTTTTCCAGAAGTTTTTGTCTTTCTCTCACTTGCCCGCCTTCCAAATATTAAGGTAGAGTTAAGAACTAGGGATTACAACTCGAGGAATGTGATAGTCTAACACAGAGACTTATCAAGAATTCAAGAGTTTCAGAATTGGATTGTGATTAGACTTATAAAAAAACAGAGATGTGAACTATATAGCAGAATCTGCTTAAGACTGGACTGCATGTAAAAAGTGTTTCATCCTATTTTTATACATTTCAAATTGCACAAAAAAAAAAAAGGTAATTTTTTCAGGAGCTATTAATTGCCAAATGTGTAGCCATCCCTGATTTGGAACAGCACAATATCTACCTAACGTGATGTTCCATTTGCCATTTGGACACAGGAACCTTAATCTCCCTTGTAGAGCTTCTCATGTTTTTAATTGCCTGTTAGCATCCATTTATGTAGAAAACTTGTTTTTAGGCTCCATCGAGTATTCTATATACAAAAGAAAACTGATCTGAATGTTTATGACTAACTCATGACCACCAAAAATATCTGTGAAAACAATAAAGATCAATTCACAAGAAATATTTGAAAATATACCTCCTCTACTAAATTTTCCTAAGCGTAACACTTAATGTCTGCTACCTAGCTTGTGTTTTTACAGGCACTGAGAATCCAGAGATCCATATGCGAAAATGTGAACATATGTAAAAAGCAAGTGATTAAGGCTGGAACTACATAAATTCTATATGATTTTACCCCTTTTTCTTTTATTCTGCTCAAATTAATATTTAATTGAGTTAGTGAAAGATTAATAGGCCCAAATATAGATCACAATATAAAAAAAAATGCATGAATCATCTGAAGTTATCTCAGTGTCTGATATTATAGGGAATTAAAAAAAACTACAGAACAACATGAACCCTAACCTACATTATGCAAAATTATGTAAATCAAGCAAAAAAGTAAAGAAAAATCATTCTGCAAATATAGCTCACAAGTTATTACAAAGCAATTAAATTGCTATACAACCCTCAGTAAAAATGCGACATTAGATAATTAGAAATGCTAATGTTAAGAAAGTTTAGACTTTGTTCATATTTTTAACTGCTAATCGCTGCAATTAAAAATGAGGAATCCGCTTTAATTTTCTTAACAAAGAGTTTCAAATTGAAATATATTTTGAAGCTGTCACTTCTGAAAATCAATGCTGAATCATAAATTTGGAGAAATTTGGAGAAATCATCCCCTCTGAACAAAAAAAAGCATTGTATATCCTTTCTTTAAAGAAATCAAAATTCAAAGGACTAAGTTGTTAATTAAAATTTACTACTACAATACTATACAAGTCATCCAGTGTTATTGCATGAACAAGAACAAGAACAAAATTTATCACCACTGAATGGGATGACTACTGCAATCGTGTGCTACAACTAGACTTTACATACATTTTACTAAAAGACTTTGGGGTCTGACTTATAGGACGAAAGGGAAGTTAGACCTCTTTTGTACATGTAGAATAGCCTCCAGGTAGCGCACATTATTTCGCATACATGACTAAGGAACAGTAGTAAGTTTAGAGATTATCAGAACTCCTCCAAGAGTTACTGTTGCTTACCAGTTCATGTCAAAAGGCATGTTCAGGCTGTTACTTCCAAAGCAATTTCCATATTAAACCAGTTTAGTACTATCCTATCAATGAATTATTGAAAGGACACTTAACAAACTAACCCAGTTTTCTACATCTCCTGTTATATAGTTTAAAGTTTGTTTGTTATACTATTGAAGAAAAAGAAGTATCCACCACAATTTTTTTCCTTTCTTTTAACAGGGCTTGACACAAGGCGTTACGTCAATTTACAATTATTATCTGGCACTATTTCAAGAAAAAAAAATGGAACCTTACTGAAATGCAAGTAAAAAGACGTATCATTTTTACGGGGTAGCTGATCTGAAAAATAATTTGGAGATGTTACTTTGGTGAAGGAGAAAGGAATAGGAAAAACAATCAGGTTGAGACTGTTTGAATTATTTTATTTCACTCAAAAATGTAGGTTTTTTTCATTTCACATTACTTAACCATCTACAAAAAAAAATTCAAAAACAGTAATTGAAATTAAAATGCTCAAAATTAGCACACATATTTTCAAAGCCACTAAAGACTTTTAGGATAGAAATCCTTCTCTTGAAAATAATTTGAAGTGACTGAATTCTTTTTTGTAGGTTTCTACTCCTGCATATGTATCATCATCATCATCATCATCGTCATCATCATCATCACGGCCAGGCTTCGCAAACGAAGACATGGGAAGGGCTCTACCCACACTTGCTACAAGCGCGCTGATGGCTAAAAAGGCCGATGCAGGATAGGCAAGTCTGGTTGCAAAAGGCACTGTGTATATGTATAAACTTTGTTAATAATGATCATAGCACGCAAATTTAATTTTAGAACCTCAGCTAGCTGTTATTAGATACATACTTTCATGGTTAAAATGAAATGAAACCTGTAACAATAGATGTATTACTTACATTATTGTAGAGCAGATTAATTAAAGTCAAAAGTGCTACTCTAATCAAATGAATCTCTATGTTTCCAAATATCTAGGAAGATAATTATATTATACTATTAACAGAGGAATCTCGTAAAATGTTTTAAAATACTGATTTTATTTAAATAGAGTATTATCAGAAAAGCTAGTAGTGTGCCACAGCCTACACTTATTTTGGAACCTGAATTTACTTTCTTCCTCCTGTCTCTTAGAAAAGTCAAGCTTATCTATCCAAGAGAAAAGACTGACATCAAAGGGTTGGTTTGCCACTCATCAGATCTAAGCTGCTATTTATTGTTTAAAGGAATTATTTAAGAGACCCAACGTAGAACTTCAATCAGATGTATAGTTTCTGGTTCATCAATTGGCTGATTCTGCTCCTTCTGGTGAATAAAGGCAACAGAAGTCCTTTTTAAATCTGTTCTCCTCAGAGAGAGTGTGCAGTTGTGCTTTCATTAAGCCACTCTTCCTAATAGTGTGGTGCCAATGAGTGTCTACTCACCCAGAAACTCTGACACTGTCTACTGCAAAACAGTTTCTCTCAACTGTTGATGCAAACCCTGAGATGTAAAATAATCCTGAAAGTAAAGTTTAGCAGAGACAGAATCTTGCAAATGTATCAGTATCCCTAACTACAGGTGATTAGACTCCCTCAAAATCTGAGTAAATCTGTGAAATGATTGCTTATACAATTTGACTTTGCAAGTAATAGCTCTTTCAACCCTGGTAATTTTTGTTCCTGCAGTTCTTACACATGTTTCTCTTCTAATATTCTTTTTTTTTGTTCCTGCTACGATGTTTATTCCAAGGGATAAAGATTCAATCAATCTCCAGTCTTCCTCTAGCTGGTATCCTCAGGAATCCTCAAGTAAACACTAATTGAAAGGATTTATAATAATACATAGCACTGAATCATATATACAGATTCAGTGAGGTGAGTGGGAGGCCAGTCTGGATGTCTGCTAAAAAATTAAATTTACAAGCCATATATATCAATGATTTCACTAAATGAACATGTTTCTGCTTTCTAATTATTTATTATCCTGAGCGGTTTGCATTTAATGTAAATATCAAATAACTGTAAAATGCAGAATGCCACCTAATTCTGTAGTGTTAATACTACTACTGAATTCCATTTGTGAATGTAGTTCAAGGATTATGACAATTTTGCAGTATCTAGAACCTGCCATACTGAAAACAAGGTACACTCATACTGTTTTGCATAGTATTTTTTTTTTAAATAGATCCATAGGATGTTACTACAACATTGCCTCCTTTAAAATAGGTGAGAAGTTTCTCACCTGAGAATCGGCAGAGGTTTTGATAAAACTCTTTATTTCCTAAAACTCATTTAAAGAAAATCTTCAGATAGATGCAGAACAATACACAGCATAAATTCCTTGGCAAATGTATCACAACCAGAGGATACCCAACACTATCTATCTCCAGCACATCCAGTCTTGTTTAACATCTTTAACATCTTTGTCAGCAACATGGACAGTGGCATTGAGTGCACCCTCAGCAATTTTGCCAATGACACCAAGCTGTGTGGGGCGGCTGACACGCTGGAGGGTAGGGATGCCATCCACAGGGACCTCAATAGGCTGGAGAGCTGGGCCCACGCCAACCTCATGAAGTTCAACAAGACCAAGTGCAAGGTCCCCCATCTGGGTCAGGGCAATCCCAAGCACTGATATAGGCTGGGCAGTGATTGGCTTGAGAGCAGCCCTGAAGAAAAGGACTTGGAGGTATTGGTGGACAAGAAGCTCAACATGAGCTGTCAGTGGGCACTTGCAGCCCAGAAAGCCAATCGTGTCCTGGGCTGCATCAAGAGGTGTGTGGCCAGCAGAGGGAGGTAATTCTACCCCTCTACTCCACTCTCATGAGATCCCACCTGGAGTACTGCATCCAGTTCTGGAGCCCACAGCACAAGAAAGATATGGATGTGCTGGAACATGTCCAGAGAAGCGTCATGAGGATGATCAGAGGGCTGGAGCACCTCTTCTATGAAGGCAGACTGAGAGAGTTGGGGTCGTTCAGTGTGGAGAAAATAAGGTTCCGAGGAGACCTTATTGTGGCCTTTCAGTATCTCAAGGGGGCCTACAAGAAAGCTGGTGAGGGGCTTTTTAGGATGTCGGGTAGTGACAGGACTAAGGAGAATGGATTGAAGCTAGAGATGGATCGGTTCAGACTGGACATTAGGAAGAAGTTCTTCACCATGAGGGTGGTGAGACACTGGAACAGGTTGCCCAGAGAGGTGGTGGAAGCCTCGTCCCTGGAAGTTTTTAAGGTCAGGCTGGATGGGGCTCTGAGCAGTCTGATCTAGTGGGGGATGTTCCTGCCCATGGTGGGGGGTTTGGAACTAGATGATCTTTAAGGTCCCTTCCAACCCTGACAATTCTATGATTCTAAAATTCCTGAAGGCCTGGAGTACACTGAAAGCCCATTGGGAAGGCATCTCAACAATAAGGAAGTTTCCAGGGCAAACTGTGGGAAATCTTGACACATCCCTGTCCCTTAATGAGGGCATCCTATCCTCTAGGCCTCCACAAATTGTCAGTCCCTGCACAGATGCCTTAGCTCAGAACATTGAAGAGAAGAGAAAAAGAGGAATGCATGGTCTTGTGATGAACGTTTCTTCTATGTTACATCAGAGTTCTGACATTACTTCAGGGGCAGGACAGACACTTCATAGCCATTAAGACTTACAAAGATGCTTACTAAGAATGTCAGATAACTGTCTCTTTTAATCCATACTATATATCTTATTTTTAGGATGAAAATTGAACTTTAATCACAATTCAGATGTCTCTCTCTCTCTCCTCTGGGACCTGGAAGACTCACTGCTTATGTTTTTATCTCTTTTACTCTCTCCAGCAGAGGGTATGATGAAACTTACTTCCAAGGCCTAGCAGAGTCTACAAACTACTTGGTATTAACAATCTGGAACTGGATAGGATTCCTCCGACGATATTAAGGAAGACAGGCATTGTAGCTGCAGGGCTGCTCTCTATCCTCCTTGAAAGACCTTGACATTCAATGAAGGTCAGTGGTGCCTGCGAAGAGGTAAATGTTATGCCTATTTTCAGAAAAGGCACCCACAACAACACTGAGCATTACCTCAAACATGGGAGCAACGAGTATGCTAGAAGGCAGAGCTACTGTTCAGAGTCCTTGACAAACTGCAGAAATGGGCTGACAGGAACTTCATGACATTCAATAAAGACAGATGGAAAGTCCCATACTTAGGATAGATGACTCTTGGGCACTGCTATAGGCAGGACCCATGACTGGATACCAAGCACATCCACAGAAAACGAGCTGGAGTTTCTGGTGCTCAACAAGTAAACGTGCACTGCTGCAGTACTGGAATATAACTGCATCTTGGGCTCCATTAGCAAGATCTCATCCCACACATTGAGAGCAGTGGTTACTCTCCTCAACATTTTGGAAGCCACATCTGGATTTCCAACTTTAGATGGCTGGGCATAAGAAAAATGTCCTTGCACAGATACAAAGATGCAAATTACTGTTTCTTTCCCCTTCTGCAGTTTCTAGAACAAAACCACGATACTTCATGAGATGTTTAGGCAGAGTATACTTAAAGAATCACTACATTTATAACTCTAGAAATGGAGAAGAATGTTGATACTGAGCACCATGTTACAGCTGTGAGTTGCAAAATAGTGTGGTTTTTAGCAGAGTAAGAAAGTTGCTTGAGTTAAAGTGTATTAAACTGAATAAAAAATAAAGCCTGCATTTCACATAATAGAAGTGCTCAAAATAATGTCTCACACTTTGTGGCCTACATCTTGATGAAGCAGTAAGTAGCCAGGCTATAAAATATTCAAATTATGCCAGAATACATTTCTAAACTAGTTTAACAAATGCTAAAACAATTAACTCAAATTTTGGCCAAAATTGACAATGACAAATATGAGTATTTCCAGGGTCTTTAGTCTGAAGCGCACACTTGATAAATTATTTAGCAGACATCTTTGGGAGCTACTGTATGAACATGTAACACCGCAGCCTCCAGAGAACCTCTGCGTGTGGCAGGGCTGGAGAACTGGAAATCAAACCATGCTGTATGAGACCTCACTCAAGATATTTTCAGCAGGTGTGAAGGAGTCACATCTCCCTGTCTTGGTGCGATCTAAATCCAGAGGAGTTAAGCAGTTCCATTCTGGCACTATTTACAGAGTTTAGCTCTCTGTTGTACTGTTATGCTATTTGTAATACGTGGGCCACATATCACATTTTATCCTACTCTTCATAATTAGTAAAAATGTACTTGTTTTGTTATAATCAAGTGCTCATTACTTATGAAAAAGACAGACTACATCTAATTTGCAAATTGGGACAGAGATGCACAATCAGCTATCAGTATTTCCCTTGTGAATGCATTATTTTATACAGAAATGCAATTTGTAAATAGTGCTATTGATTTAAAAAATAAAGCAAGATATCTATAGAAATTAATATTTTAAAATATGCATCCAGCATAGAACAAGGGATACTGAATGGCTATTAATACAGAGGAAATCTTAAAAAGATAATGTGAATATTCTCGACAGTTTCACTAGCATAGTTTGTTTGTTACAGAGGAAATGCAATCTATCTCCAAAACTGGTATGCCATATCAAAATTTTACATTTAAATTAAAGCAGGTTTTCAGGCAAAGTCTGAAATGTCTTTCTGCTTTCTCATTCTGTTGCATTTTGCTTCTTCCTCAAGGCTGTGCAAGTAACTGTGCAACCATGAAGTCTGATATTTCATGCTGTAGTCTCTAAAGTCCATTCAGAACTGTATTCTCATGCATAAAGGTTTGGGAGAGTGGGGACTGAAACTCTGGTTTTCAAATCAAAGCTTTCTGCTTTACAGAACTTTTTTGTCTACATCAGTTTCCATAGAACAATATGGCCATGTGCTTCAGGTGCAAACGAAGCCGAACTGTTTACGGCCTCCAATGTCATAAGTTTGATTGAGTCTGTAACTGAGGCACTTTTTAATACATGTATCATCATCTGAGTGGGGCTATACTTGGGTGAGTCCTGACAGCACTCTGCTGTATCAAGGAATAAAAGAGAAAGGATCTTAAGAGACTTTGTTTCCCTTTAGTTTCAGTTCCTTTAATGGCACCTTTAAAATTAGACATTTCTTATTTGACAAAACCCATGCCAGTCATCCAAGCAGAAGGAATCACTGAAAGACTGCACTAGTCAGAAAATGGACGGGATCATTAATGCTGGTTGTAGGCTTTTCTCTTTGAAATAAAGGCACGGAATCTTCATCCAATTTTCTGAAGATTCCAGTCTTCTATACATGCAAAGCTGTCTTTCACTTTAATGTTAACATTCTGATTTAAATTAAGAACTCCGATAGAGTGATTTTCCTCTGCCTGATAACAGTCTATGCAAACTGAGACACAATTCCAGACGTGCCTGTAGGAAATAGTACTTTGTAGAATTTACCAGTCTGTGATTCTTAGTGATGGAATGATATGACTTTATTAATTTTCTTGCCCATATGCCATGTCTGGGTCAAAGTATTTAGTTCTCTTAAGAATTTTTTTTTGCTTTGTTTCAATTATCAAGTACAACTAAGCATTTTCAATTGAAAGCTTCATTGTTCTGCTGGAGTAGTACTCTGGTAATTTAAAAATCACAACGAATATGCAAGCCCAGTAGGTCAGAGTTCCCAAGGATACCAGATAAGTGGCAACCTAAATGGCAGGAAGATAAAGAATCGGGTACTTCATTAGTTTAAAATGGTCACTATTTCAATCTCAATTTACTGCAAGCTTGTCGTAACTGCAGAATCTGATCCAGATATTGAGATGGAAACCTTGTAGGGAGATTTTGCAAGTACATGTACATAAACTTATTTTTTAATGACTGGTTTGTAACTACAAGTTTGTTCACTCAAGATGAACTAAATCCAAATAATTACTTTAAGTATAAATTGTAGAATAAATGGGAGTATTTTAGCTTTAAAATCTGCATTCACTAGTAATACCCTCTGTAAATATAAAAGATCAAAGAAAAACTTGCTATAAATTATGTAGGACAATAGCTTCCACTGAGAATTCAAGATAACATAAGCTTTTTATTTAACTTTTCATCTCATTGAGATTTTTTACCTTTAAGTCAAACTAATTTTCTAAGAGTTTACAACAAAATGTAAACCTGGGTCTCCCACCAACATGTCATTATTAGAGAGATATTTTACTAGGACAGGAACTATGACTGTACACCTTGCTTCATTTCCTTCTCTGTAGCCTATGTAACTTTTATTTTCTTGGACAAGTTTTCATTCAATGACAAAAATACTTCAAATGTCACATAATCTTTTCTGGATTGATTCACTTTTCCACTCTTTCATTTAAGTCCTTGGTCCTTTCAAAAGGAAAATTCAAATAGTCATTAACCAAGACTAATTAAAAATGGTTTCAGCAATTGTTTACATCAAGACTAGAAGAACAACACAGGTCCTTCTGCGTCTTCCAGATGCAAATAATCACCGTGTCAGGTCTCTAACAAGTATTTTCAAAGTAACATATTCAGATGTCTAGGACACTCTAGGGAGTACCAGGTAACCCCAAATGCCTTAATGCAACAGCGTCCTACTACCTGCATATACATTACCGAGGTCAGAACAACCAGCTGGTGCTTCTTCTCTCATTTATTCCCCACTTCCCTTCACCAGAGGAGCTCGCTTTGTATTTACATTGACCCTTCAGAAGAAATGAAAGGTTTTAAAATATTTCAAGATTATGCTTTTGGTATCTCTTTCCTTTCCCTTCCCCTTTCATGCTTGTGATTATTTAGGAGCTCCTAACGCAGAATTGTTACCCAAGCATGCTTCCCACTTCAGTCTTCAAAAACAATAGCTGTAGTCTAGACATTCACATGCTAAATTGCATATTTTGGTCTTGGTACATTACTCAGAAGTCTGGGAAAGTATCCATGAAGCTGATACTAGTGAAGATAGCCAGGCTATTTCTTTTACTCTGTCGCAGACTGATTTAATTGAGAACCACAAGATAAGCATATAATTAACGCCACTGAGCACGATAACAAGAACAGCAAAGGTTCTCCGAAGAAACTTAGGACATAGAGATATAATAGAAGTGAAATAAATTTCATCTTTTCATCAGTTATCGAAAACCAAATATAAAACAGTTGCAAAATTTTGCAACAAATTTGCAGAAGCACAGAAACTGAAGAGCAATTTGGCTGTCAGAAAATTTGGCAAGGACTTCTGAAACAAAAATGTGTTTTATTAGCAAATAAAAGTGTAGAAATAATTATTAGAAAATTTTGGAATCGTATCTAGAAATGTAGAGCAGAAGAGACATACGTTTGCTGCTTTATTTTTCATCTTTGTGGAGGAGACACATCCTTTCAAATATCTGTTCCAAAAGGGACATACCTACATTTGCCAACTGCATTTTATTATTTCTCCACATCATTTCTAGTTTATAAAGCCTATTCACAATAGTGTCCCTTTAATTTAAACAAACTAATCACCTGAAGTCTTGGGAAAGTTCAAGTACAGTCAATTAACATCACTGACACTAGAGGTACCATTACTCTTCCTTCAAAAAAAATTGTCCTACTTTTCCTTTAAAGTCTCATGTGCTTTCATATTTTCAAATAACCTAAGTTTACGATCATATGTCAGTTTTTCGCTGCTAAAGGAATACACAAAAACAGACTTCAAAGCCATCTTTGTTCTGCACATGCATATCAAAGAAAACATCTATTTTATTTTGCTGCATCAAAGGCTATTAAGTACTGTTTTAACATTTGGGAAATAGCACAATTTGACATTCAATGAACTTGATGTTCATCAATGTGCCTTCATTAATTCTTTTGCTAGATTTTAACTTTTTGAAGTCACATCAAAAGTTCAGAAATTATATACGCAAAGATACATACATATGCATGCACATGTATGTATGTGTTTATATATATAAATATGTTTGCCTAATGGACAGAAAGGACTAAAAGTATATAATTATGACTGTCATTTTGTAAGAATTCTTTAAGACAATAATTTTATTAATTATAGGCTTGCAGTTCTTTTAATTTACTCAATCACTCCATAGTTGCTATGGTCTTCTGATTCATTTCTCCCTTGATTCATTTACAGATATCTCAAATCTTCATGAAAAGTTCTAACACTGAAGTATTTTAAGCTCTTGTTGGAGTTAATCAAAGTCACTTAAAAGCAATCCCTAAAAGCTCCTTCACTACACAGCAAATAAATCTTTCTTCACAAACACATTTTAGAATAATGACACGGATTTAGAATCTCAAGTAAAGTGTGACCCTGATGCTCATTAGTGGAGAGATAATTTATACTTGTGAAGCTGCCTGTGGTTTTCAGGCAGAAAGTGTTATGTTTCATAAATAAACTTTTCTGCTTAACTGGTCTCTTTCCACAGCAGTACCATGTAGTGTCAGGAATCAACATTTCTTTAGTGCTACTTTCTCTGTAACTATGACTAAAGTTACGGGGAGGTTGTGCAACTCTCCTTATACATGGTCTGTGATCCAGCTCAATATTGCTACTTGGACACCCGAAGTACAGCTAGAACTAGTTACTGCTTAAAGCAATCTCACTGGACAAAAGAAGATCAATTTGCTTGGAACTTAAGACCTACTATTGAATCATTCTACTCTGCTAAATAAAGCACAGTGTTAAGTACAGATAATCAATGGCCTTATAAGCATTCTTTGCTTGTTTTCTACAGATGTCTAAAAACTTTTATGGATAAAAATAACAAGGACTTTTCTGTTTGGTAAGGAAAGACTGAACAAAAACAAAAGTATGAAAACAGAAGTTGTGAAACACAGCAGCTAATATTATTCAAGCAATTAAGGATGATGAAGGGAGTGGAGCATCTCCCTTATGAGAAAAGGCTGAGGGAGCTGGGGCTCTTTAGTTTGGAGAAGAGGAGACTGAGGGGTGACCTCATTAATGTTTACAAATATATCAAGGGTGAGTGTCACGAGGATGGAGCCAGGCTCTTCTCGGTGACAACCAATGATAGGACAAGGGGTAATGGGCTGAAACTGGAACATAAGAGGTTCCGCTTAAACTCGAGAAGAAACTTCTTCTCAGTGAGGGTGACGGAGCCCTGGAACAGGCTGCCCAGAGAGGTTGTGGAGTCTCCTTCTCTGGAGACATTCAAGACCTGCCTGGACACGTTCCTATGTAGCATAATCTAGGCATTCCTGCTCTGGCAGGGGGATTGGACTTGATGATCTTTTGAGGTCCCTTCCAATCCCTGACATTCTATGATTCTATGAAAAGAAAACAAATAAATATGAAAAAGAAATTATTTTTGTTCTATCACTATGCACCTCTAGGAAGAGTCCGGTTCCATCTCCTCTGTATCCTCCAGTGAGACAGCAGCCGGCAGCAACGAGGTCTCCTCTGAGCCTTCTCTCCTTGAGGCTGAACAAACCCAGTTACACAAGTTGCCCCATTCATCCTGTGCTCCAGCCCTTAGTCCAGAATGTAAACACCCTTCCTGCACCGGGGAGCCCAACAACTGGCTGCAGTACTCCAGATACGGTCTCCCAAGTGCCAACTGAGGACAATCACTTCCCTGGCCCTGTTGGCTCCACTCTTGCTAACACATCCCAGGGTGCAGTTGGTCTCTTCTGCTGAAAGGGCACACTGTCAACTTATGTTCAACTTGCTGTTCAGCAGGACACTCAGGACCTTTTTTGTAGAGCTGCCTCTCGTGCAGTCAGCCCTCAAACTCTATTCAGTGGAATGATTCCACCCAAAGTACAAGACTTGCTGCTTGCTTTTCCTGATTTCCATGAGGTTCCCCTCAGCCCATTGTTCCAATCTGCCCAGATTGTTTTGAAGAACAGCCCTGCTCTGTACTGTAGGGATTGCTCCACTCCATCTGATGTTGTCCACAAACATGCTGATAAGTGCACTCTATCCTGTCACCATGGATTTGCCCTTGATAAACACTTACTGCCAATCACCTTCTACTTGTTCTTATGTTTATAAATGGCTTCTAAGAAGATTTGCTCCATAGACCTCACAGGGACTGAGATTAGGATGATTGATTTGTAGCTACCTGGTTCCCCTGTTCTTGACCTTCTTGAAGATGGGTGTGGCATGTGCCTTTTTTTATCCATCAGGCAGCTCCCTGATTGCCATGACTCTTCAAAGATGACAGAGAGCAGCCTCACAATGACATCTTGAAGAACCTTCAGCACCCTTGGATGCCTCTCATCTAGTCTCACAGATCTGTGTACTCTCAAGGGTGTTAAATGATCTCTTTCTTCCCATACAATGGGCACTGCTTCACCACCACAGATTCTGCTTGGAGGCTCAGGAACCCAAGGGGCAAGAGAACAAACATCACCAGTGAAAAGTAAGGCAAAAATTGTACCTCAGCCTTTTCCTTGACCCTTGTCACTAGGTCTCCTGACTCACTGAGCAAAAGTTCCATCCTACCCCTACCCTTCCTTCTTCTGAGAAACCTTTGCTAACATCAGCTCCAGCTGAGCTTTGGCTTTCCTCACCCCCTTTCTACATGAGTGGGAATGTCTTCATATTCCTTCCATGCAGCCTGTCCTTGCTTCTATCATCTATATACTTCCCTTTCATGTCTGAGATCAGTTAGGAGCATTATGTTCATCCACGCTTGCCTTCTACCATGCCTGCTTGACAGAAAGGGACAATTCTTGTGCCCTGGAGAGGTGTGCTTAAAAATTAGCCAGGTCTCAAGGGCCACTTTGTCCTCCAGAGCAATTTCCTACGAGACCATCCCAGGCAGCTCCCAGAGCAGTCTGAAATACACTCTTGTGAAGTCCAGAGTTGTATTGTTGTCTTGACCCGCTTATACCTGATAGAGGTTAGGGTCAAGCTGATTCGTTTGGATCGCAAAGGTGAAATTAAGACACAAACGGTGTCAGATGTCACAAAAGTAAAACCCTTCATTGACTAACAACCACTAGAGAGCAATAGGAAAGAAAGATAAGGAAAAGGAAAAGCGAAGCAGTAAACTGTTTAGAATAGCAAGAAGTATAGCTACCACCACAGATCCAGCGACGTCTCGCAGGTCCGCCTGTTTCGATTCGGTTGGGGAGATCTCCAAAGAACAGCTGTTCACGGTGGCATTTTATAGTGTTCCAAGAGCTGCTTTGCTTATCCTCCGCCTGTTTAGCGCATGCGCGTGAGGGTCGTCAGGAGCGATCTTCACCCCCCACAGCGTCGCCTCTGTCAGTGGGGCATGCATAGGTGTCCGGAGGGCCCATTTCTTGCAGACGTAGGATGACTTGACGGTTTGTGTACCTTCGCGCTTGCACACCGTTGGGCTTTCGCGCTTGCAGGACAGCTGCCTTATCTGCAGTTACATCGGTGAGCTCACACACCGGTGGGCTTGCAAGACAACAGCTGTATCGGCGGTTGAGCTGGGCCCAGAAGTTGTTGTTCAGGACTTCGAGCCCCCTGGTTTATCAGGGCTGGGCCCTGAAGTTATCTTTATCAATAGTCAAGTCAAGTCGTGGGGCTTATCAGGGCTGGGCTCTGAAGTTGTTGTTTTAGAACTTATCAGAGGTCCAAGCTTGTAACGGCAGCCTTGTCGTTTAGGTTTTAACACAGTCTCTTCTTCACAGAGTCTTCTAGCAAGGATGAAACAAATATTTCTTCATGGGGCATTTTAGCAAGTTTTAACACCAGCAAGGTTGAGGCAAAAGTTCTTAAAACAGTCTTTTACAATTGTCTTCCTCACTCCTCTCAGGACCTTAAATTTCACAGCCTCTGTCC
This sequence comes from Trogon surrucura, assembly GCA_020746105.1. Taxonomy (NCBI): domain Eukaryota; kingdom Metazoa; phylum Chordata; class Aves; order Trogoniformes; family Trogonidae; genus Trogon; species Trogon surrucura. The sequence goes on along the minus strand of CM036620.1, from coordinate 58,280,946 downwards.
AATGTTCATTGTGTTAAGGAGCAGTGAATCAGCTAACACCAATCACATGCAAGTGCCTGCCACTTTGGGGTCTCATGAGACTACAAAGTCAGCAGAACATCCCCCAACAAAAGTCACTCAGCTTGTGATCCCTGTCACCACTGCATGCTCCTGCTATCTGCTCTGTCTCTGCAGCAAATGGAAGCTGTACTCAGGTGTCTGCACAAGCACAGACCAAAGCATTGTTTGCTACTTGTCACAGAAATAAATACTCAACCTATGTGTCTGTAATCAATCCAGGACTGAAGCAGTTTGTTACAGATTATTCAGTTAATGACACATTCAGGAACATGAGGGATCAAGGAAGGAAGAAGTCTGCAGGCATCCTGAACAACTAAATCAGAATCACAGAATCATTAAGGTTGGAAAAGACCTCTAAAATCAAGTACAACTGTCTACCCAACACTACCGTGACCAATAAACCACGGCCTGAAGTGCCACATCTACTCATTGTTTGAACACCTCCAGCGATGGCGACTCCACCACTGCCCTGGACAGCCTATTCCAGTACCTCAAAACTCTTTCAGTCAGAAACTTTTCCTAATATCCAATCTAACCTCCCCTGCTGCAACCTGAGCCCATGTCCTCTCACCCTGTCACTAGCAACTTGGGACAAGAGACCAACACCCACCTCACTACAACCTCCACTCAGGTCCGGCATAGAGCAACAAGGTCTCTCCTCAGCCTCCTCTTCCCCAGACTAAACAATTCCAGCTCCCTCAGCTGCTCCTCACAAGACATGTCCTCTAGACCCCTCTCCAGCTTCATTGCCCCTCTATGGACACGGTCCACGACCTCAATGTCTTTCTTACACTGCAGCAGCCAAAAACTGAACACAGTACTCAAGCTGTGGCCTCACCAGTGCTGAGTACAGGGGCACGACCACTTCCCTACTCCTGCTAGACACACTCTTTTTCATACAGGCCAGGGGGCTGTTGGCCTTCTTGGACACCTGGGCACACTGCTGCCTCATGTTCAGCCAGCTGTCACCAACATCCCCAGGTCCATTCCTACCAGGCAGCTTTCCAGACACTTCCCCAAGCCCTGGGATTGTTGTGACCCAAGGGCAGGGCCTGCTACCTGGACTTGTTAAATCTCCTACAGTCTGCCTTGGCCCAGAAATCCAGCCTGTCCAGATCCCCCAGGAAAGCCTCCCTACCCTCCCAGCAGATCAACACTCCTGATCCATTTGGTGTCATCTGCAAATTTACTGAGGGAGCACTCACCCCCTCATCCAGATCATCGATAAAGGTATGAAACAAAATGGCCCCAACACTGAACCCTTGAGGACACCACTCGTGACTAGCTGCTAATTGGACTGAGCTCCATTCACCACCACTTCTGGGCTCAGCCATCCAGCCATTTTTTAACACAGTGAAGAGTACCCCTGCCTAAGCCATGAGCCGACAGCTTCTCTAGCAGAATGCTGTTGGAGATGGTGTCAAAGGCTTTACTAAGTCCAGGTAGACAACGTCTACAGCCTTTCCCTCATCCACTAGGCGGGTCACCTGCCCATCGAAGGACATCAGGTTGGTCAAGCAGGGTCTGCCTTTCATGAACCCATGCTGGTGGGGCCTGATCCCCTGGTTATCCTGTATGCACCACGTGAGCACACTCAAGACAAATTGCTCCATAATCTTCCCTGGTACCAAGGTCAGACTGACAGGCCTGTAGCTCCCCAGATCCTCCTTGCGGCCCTTCCTGTAAATGAGTGGCAAGCTTCCAGTCATCTGGGACCTCCACTGTTAACCAGGACTGCTGATAAATGGTGGAGAGTGTCCTGGCAAGCTCCTCTGCCAGCTCCTTCAGCACTCTCCGGTGGATCCCATCCGGTCCCATAGACTTATGAGTGTCCAGGTGGTGTAGCAGGTTATTAACTGCTTCCTCCTGGATTATGGTGAGTACATTCTGCGCTTCATCTCTCTCCTCCAACTCCAGCGGCTGAGTATCCTGAGGACAACGAGTCTGGCTATTAAATACTGAGGCAAAGAAGGCATTGTGTACCTCTGTCTTTTCCTCATCTTTGGTGATAATATTACCCTCTGCATCCAACAAGGGATGGACATGGCTCTCTTTTTGTTGTTAATGTATTTGCAAAAATATTTTTTGTTATCTGTCACAACCGTGGCCAGGTTGACTCTTACGTGGGCCTCTGCCTTTCTAATGTTGTCTCTGAGCTACCTAACTAGATCCCGCTACTGTTCTTGAGCTGCCTGTCCCTTCTAATAAAGGTAGTAAACTCTCTTTTCTTCCCTGAGTTGTAGGCAAAGCTCCCTATTCAACTAGAGGAAATCAAGTTTTCAGAAACATTCTTCCTTGAAATTCTCACACTTTCTTTTCCTTTCAAATCCCCCCATGGTGTCAAAGTTAGGTGCAAAATGGGAGGGATGTGTAAACTGCCAATGAGTTAATTTGATAGGTAAAATAACATCAAGGCCTTGAGAATGCTCTGATTGCTTTGTAGTCCAACTGCTTGTGCCCTTTGAAGAAGGCCTTTTCCAATCTACATGACTCTCTAATTCTAAATTATAAATACATATTTATTTAAGACAGAAATACATGGTTTACAGCAACAATTTAATAATTTCTCATTACTGGAAAGTTTAATATAATGTTTAAAAGGATTGCCAGCTCCTTGTACTGTCAATTACATTATTATCAAATCTATTTTCATAGTATTTATGTTCTCCATATATATGTTCTCCTAGTTTACAGTTATTATATGTGATTACATTATCAATGCCTATCACCAGCAAATGCAGCTGAATTAAAGTCTGTGGGATTAAGGTCCAAAGGACACATTTAAACCAGCTAACTTGCAAAATAAAGGTGTGATGCAAAATGACTGGGATAAAAAGCTACCTACTTTGTAACTTAATGCTACCAGGCTTCAGATGAAGAGTGGTTCAGAATGATTCAAGGTGAAAAAACTCCTTATGCTACCTCTACTTAGATATGAATTCACAGGTGAAGACAACACATAACTAGAAGATTTAAAAGTAATACATTGCTTGGAATCTTGTTGTCCTCTCACTGAGCTTATGCACACTTTTAATTATTTACAGTAACGAATACCATAACGTGGATGTAATGGGCGTGCTGCATATGAAAAGACTGCATATGAAAAGTCTTACCTTGAATTCATGAATAAGTACTTTTTCTCTAGAGATTATGACTTCTAAGAAGAAAACAAACTACCCGGTAAACAATAAGCAGTTTCTATCTAATAAAAGCTGAATACCTTTAGAGAAATGCATCAGTCACCTGAAGAATAAGCAGATGATGCAAATCTTCAATAAGTTTTAACTCTTGCGCAATTCCTACAGTTCAAGCAAAGGGTAATATTCTATGCAAACTGTACATGACTAAATGCTTTCATGAGCTTATTTTATATACATCATAATAGTTTATTATTGTCTGTAAATCATGTTCATTTGTTCATTCATTTTCCTATAAATAGGAAAGCTGAAATAAAGAACCTGAAAGCTGAGAAAAACAACTGAGATGAGACTGTTTTTGTATATTACAGCTATGTATTTGTTTATAAATATTTCACTGGTAATTTTCTTAAAAAATAAACTCAAAATAGCAAGCAGTAAGAATAAGTAAGAAGAAGCAAGCAGTAGTTTAGAGAGCAGTTAAACAGGTTATGTACTTCTAAATCTGTTTAGGCTGATGCAGACCTAGGATCCCTAGAATGGCTGGTATAAAGTAGGAGACTTTAGTAGCTGTCTTGGAGAAATTCTAAGGAACATTTGAAATTTCAGAAAACAAAAGTGGCATCATGCTTCTCATCTTTAAACTGTAAGAAACAAGTATCTGTATTTATAGACTGCTTGCCTGAAAAAAATTCCTAAAAATAAAAAAAATAAATACCGCAACAAACTGTATTAAGTACAGGGAGAAGCAGAAAGAGATGAAAAGTCAGCATGGATTTCTCATGAACACATACTGTCGACCAATCTAATCTCCCTCAGTGACATGATACACAGAAGAGAGGAAAAGCAGCAGATGTTATAACTTGACTTTCTTAATTCTTTTGATGTGACATTCTGATAAACAAGCTAGAAAAGCATGACGCAGATGAAAGGGGTGTAAACCAGCCAAAAACTGTAGTTGGAAAGCAGTTATTAGTAGTTCCCTGTCAAAAGGGAGGGCTATAGCAAGAGTTGCTCTGTAAGGCAAGGATCTATTTTTACTAATACTTTTGTGAACGGTAGAATAAAGGGAATATTTATGAAAATCGCACATTAAGTGCTTCCTGGGGAGCTCTGGAAGAGAGGACTGGAATGCAGAGTCCAAGATACAAAAGTCAAAGGAGTGGTGTAAGAGGAGGAAGCGGGGCAGAAGCAAGTATGTACAACACCGTCCAACCGAGAAAAAGAAATAAAGTGCCTATGAACAGCTGGGAACAACCAGCTAGGTAGCAGTAGTTAGGAGGCAACCTGGGAATTTTGTACAAACAAACTGAACAGAAGTTGAAATGTCATCTCGCACAGGAGGGAGATCTCATGCTACGTTTGCAACATAAAAAGTCATCTTCTCTCACATTTAGAGCACTGCATTTAGTTTTAGGCATCAGCCAACATAGGAGAGAGAAATGTGAATGATCAGAGGCTTCTAAGACATCATCAATGAAGAAAGACTAAATGAATGATGCCAGCTAAGTTTAGGGATATGAACGAGAAAAGAGTATGATGAACTATCAAGTGTATGTTGATAAACTGCTTCCAAACCCATAGAGAGTTAAACAGGTTTAACTCCAATAAGAACCTAGAAATACATATCCTAGAGAAGCTATGATTTTCCCTGAGCTATATAAATCACCCTTAAAAACATCTAAATATGTTCACAGCTGGACTGAGGAAGATATCGTTGATTCTGCCTTAGGGTATGCAAATGGGTTGAATGAGTTCTATTTCCCTTCATTTTTTATGACTGGACACCAGAACAGATATCTAAAATCTTAATACTCGCATAATGGAGGAAGTAATAAGATTGTGCGAGTACTACTTGCAATGAGTCTATGAATTCATTCTTTTCCAGCGATTTGAAACATTCCATTTATACTGATTAATTGTTTTCATTATGTGGAAAAAACTTGTGGAACTAATGATAATGCTAATTTTTGCATTTCAATGCTTTGAAATGACAATAGCATGATAATGATGAGCCTCATTACTTTGTGCACTTTATACAAGCCATAAAACTTGTACAAAACAGGCTTCTGATACAAGTCAGCCAGAAAATAGTTACTCCCTATGCAAAATATTTGGTTTTGTCCATTTATGTCCATTTCAGTCTCTTTTCAAAGTAGTTGTGTCAAATGCAGGGAGATATAAATTGATACAGTAAAAAACGTAAATCCACATTTAACTCAACACATTCTAATGAAGAACAACCAGAATATTTCATATACAAATTCTATCAATTCATTACGGTAGTATCCACATATGAGTTCATAAATATACACATTGTGGCTGGAGTAAAATTTCCTTTGATAGTACCAGGAGTGGTTTCCAAGTATTTCCAAGTATTTTAAGAATAATAAATGTGTACTGAGACAGAAAAAAAAAAAAAAAAAAGTAGTACCTAAACTGAACTAAAGACAAGTTTGTCTGTGAGACCTTAATTCTTCTTCACTGCAGTAAATTTGCAACTACAAGCTTTAATCAATACCTTTATGTAGCCTTGAAAAGTATGAAGTCAGAACAAATACAACAGCGATTAAAGTTATTTGGGCAAAACAGTGCTTATATAAGCACTTACTGGTTTATGCATTTAATATGTGAAATATACTTGTAATTCAAGATACATGACATAGTAACATAACCGAGCAGATATCTCCTCTGCCTATTTTAAGGACTCCCAAAACTTGACACTTTCATATCTATAGACACAAAACATGCATAGTCCCTACCAGATGTTTAACACATCGTGCTGCTCATGTGTGAGAACAGTTTATCGTCTTTGTAAGGTCGTGCATAGTCATATTTCTTCTGAACTCTTCTGGATTAAACATCTAAGCCATTCCATGATACAGATCAAATACATCAAGCCAGTTCAATATCTGCTTACCACTCAGCTCTGTGCTGGTCTCCTGCTTTAACCACCCCAGGTTTCTACCTGCAGGGCTGACAGTAGGGATGGGCGGAGAAAACAGAATGAGAAAGGTCACGGATCAAGATAAAGACAGAGAGATCACTTACCGACTACTATTGCAAGCAAAAGAGACACAATCAGCAGAGAATTGATTCAATCCATTGCCAGTTAAAAGAGATTTGAGGGGAGAGAAACAAAAAGAAAAACACGAAAACACCTTTCCTCCCGCCTTGCTCAGGCCCAGCCTCCCTCCTTCACCCTCAACTCCTCAACCTCCAGCCCAAGCAGCACAGAGGGGGTGGTGAGGTAACTGTCCCTCTGCCACTCACTTTGTCCTTCTCATACTTCTTCCATGTTCTTATTGTAGGCTCTCCACAGGCAGCTGTTGCTCTGGGAATGTCCATCTGCTCTGGCGTGGGCTGCTGAGCCACACCTGCTCTGTGCCCAGAGCACCTCGCCTGCCGGCTTTTCCAACCTCGGTTTCCCACATTTTTTTCCTCACTCAACACCGTTCTCTGGTGTTCTTGCCCTTTCTTAAATAGCTTTTCCACAGAGGCAGCCTCAGTTTGCTGACAGGCTCAGCTCAGTCCTGCAGTGGGTCCGTTGTGGAGCCAGTTAGAACCGGCTGGAACCGGCTGTGTCTGGCCTAGGGCAGCTCTGGCCCCTCCCCACAGGGGCTGCCCCTGCAGCCCCCAACGCAGTGCTGACGGGGAACTACATACAACCCAGATCGATGCCTCTCCCCTCTCATTTGTGCAGCACTGAGAAATCATCCTCTTCTACAACCTCAATATCCTTCATTTCAAACAAGTCAGTTTCAATGTGCAACTGCAGACACCTGCAAAGAACTGTTTAACTCCCTCGCTTGAATGTTTGACTTTTTGCTTCTCATTGTCCGAATACATTTTAACGGGCAGTAAATTAATTTTCCCCGAGTTAAGTTTGTTTTGACTGCTATAGAGCTTTTGGTCTTAAATAGCTGCCACCACAGTACAGAAGACGCTAATAGACAACTGAAGATTCAGAATTTATTCAGACTGAATTTTGAGGTAGATAACTCAATACCGCAACATCTCATATGCACAAACTATGTCACAGATGCGGTCACCAAAACGTCCTAATGGTCTGAGATTGACCAACTCCTTGGCATCTTTCAAGAATATGCTTTCCAAAGTAATGACATAATCGGAGCACCACAGACTTTAAAGTTCGTACTCAATCTGCAGTACTAGGTAGCGTATCTTTTGTTCATACACAGGTTTGCACGTGTATTTCATACAATCTGACCAAAGTGCCATGCGGCTTTTCCGGTTTTGCGTAACTAGATCCACTGAGCTAGATATGAAATAGAGATGTAAAAATAACCTGGTATCAATAGGACAATTCTTATCTGGAGCTCGCAGTTCATTTGAAATCTCGCTAAAAAAAAGTCTCAGAATATCCTACAACAGATTTTCTGTTCTACCAGAGAGACCAAATGATTTTATGTTGTTGAACCTACATATTTATTAAGTAACATTCTTGCTACCAATACACACAACTTAACCAGATTCATAGAAACAACAGAACTGAATGGTTCAGTACAGCAAGTTGTACAGAGACAGGACTTTAAAATTAATAATAAGGACACCACCACAGGGACTTTGAATCCAGAAACCTAGCTATTACCAGAATAGAACTCCATGCAAGGAACTCCTAAAAGAGAAAGCAAATAAACAAGCAAATCATAGAATCATAGAATGGTCTAGGCTGGAAGGGACCTTAGAGATCATTTAATCCAACCTCCCTGTCATGGGCGGGGACGCCTCTCAACTAGGTCAGGCAACACATGAGGACTGAATGGGAATCGAACCTGCAACCTTTGGTGCTTCAGCACCATGCTCAATCGAGTGAGCTAAACCGGCCCTCAAATACTAGATCTTGGAAATAAAACACCATTTAACCCACTGTTATCCTTACAAAGCAGATCCTTATTCTTAGCTGTGCCATCAGATTAGCGAAATCTTCTTTGGTTAAACTCTTGTCTCAAGATGTTCATCTCTGATCATGCTACAGATCTCTTTTTTTAATTCTTGCATATTCCTCTCCCTTTAGCATAGAAAATTTACCCAGCTGAGCATAACGTGACAGTTTCTAACAATGGAATCATCTCCCCATCATGGAAAAACACCACAGAAGGGTTGTCCACCTTTCTCACAGCACACTGATGTGTGAAAGACAATCACAACAACACCAGAAAGTCTTTATGAAGAAAAGACAGAGAAGGTGACTGGAAAGGTAAAAACCCTAAAGTCTTAAAGTAGCAAAGATCCTCCCCAGGACATTACAAGGCAACACAGTATAAGCAAGCTTAGAGTCACCGCTTTTAGGGAGATTCTGAGCCATAAAACACATAAAGACAACAGCAACTGTAAAAATGGGGACTACAAGCCTGACTAGCAAAATATCTTCCTGGAAACTGAACACATCAGTGTCTGCAGGTCTTTCAAATTCATTAGAAGGAATTGAAGAGTTTGGGAAAGAAAGTAGAGGAAATGAAAAAAACCAGTACGAAAGTCAAAGCTTTATCAAGAAATAAAATTACTTAAATAAGAAATATAGTCTATTTATTCAAATACAAGTAGAATAAATACAAGAACAGATGTAGAAGTCTGAACGTATCTATTTATTGCCTATTTACTCCTTACAGGAGTTACATGCTGACCTGTGTTTAGCTTGTCTAATTAAAGTCAATTTTGCCTTTAACTCTTCTCAAAGTTCTTTTTTTTTTCTTTTCCTCAGTATGACTATGCTTTCTCAAAACTTAAGGAGATGAAGTAGGGAAGACAAATAGCTCCCTTGCCATCAGTGCATTTGCTCTATAATATCTGACACTTCTCTGTTAGCTACAGATGATTCTCTCATTCACTTCCACATAATAACAGATACAAATATTCAACCTTTAAAACAAAATCTTTAAGATTGTTAAAGTACATGCTTGTACATATATACATTAAAGATCCATTATTTTAATAAGCAACTAAGTTTTAGTACCAACCTGCTCATACTGTAAACTCACTCTGTACCTCTTGAAGTTTCTCTGAGCAACTAAGAATCTGAAGAATTACTTGGGTTCTTTCACCATCTCTTTTTTTATTTTCTTAAACAAAAGTTTTCTTGTAGATATTTTAATGCGTGATTAACCAACAGAGGCGCAATCAAATGTTTCTTTCAGTAACAGAGATTCATTAATGAAGTTAAAAAATAACGTAAATGAAAAAAGAACTGGATATTAAAAAAGAAAAAAAGGAACTAAAGGAGCTGCTGTACTTCATAATAATGACAAGGATATCACCTTAAGATATATATTGTGAACATAAATATTTACATTCATTCTGATTATAAAACATCTGTTTATCAAATGTCTTTGCTGGCAACACTTTGGTTCATTAAATGGTCATAAAGAATTTTCACTGAAGCATCCAAATTCATTAAAACACAATTTCACTTACAAAAATATTGATTTTTTTTGTTATTGTTCTCTCATTGAGAAATTATGGTTGTGTTCCCAAATGCAGAATTTGTTTTATCAACTGCCTTCCATAGACTGAATTTCTTCTTACTACTGTATTCCAGTTTAGGTACTATTTATTGGATTTGATGAAAGTGACTACATGAAGGTACATGGTCTACTCCATAGAGGTAATATGAATACAGAAGCAGAATGGTCCTTTTATTATTATTAAAATAATTGTGAATCCATGACCTGAGTCCAATTTTAACAAGAATTAGCAAAGCTCATATGAGATACATACAAGCTTTCATTCTCCGAGTGAAAATGCTCATGGTTTGGGTATTTTTAAAAACACCTTGATAAAAAATGAATTAAGTACAATTAGGAAAAAAGTAATCACTACCCTCTGTAATGCCTATGTGACCGTAAGCAGATTCATTTCAGTGTATGTAGTGTGTAAAGAAAGCACGTGAACCTACCTCTTCCTCTCAACGGTGTAAATTTCATTCAGAATTCTCCATGAAGGAGGGAAGCTGTTGCATCTCTTCTGAAACAAAAGAGATAGCAAATTTAGAAAATCACTGGAAGAAATGACGGCCTGTTCACAACTCTTTGTCCACTGCTTTCAATCAAAATATTTTATGAAAGACTGGGCATTTTTTTATTACATTTTTGCCATTTTCTGGCTACCTGTTAGTGTAATCTACAGCTCTCACTGAAAGGAGAGAGCTACTTAACAGATTGCCACACTCATCATTTACTACTGTTGTTCCTAGTCTGAGTAGAAATATCAGACATACTCTACTATTTCAGAAAAGGAAGGACACTGCCAGCCAGTCATCTTCTGTGACAGATCTTTGTCTTTCCTTCTCCACTAATGGGTTATTAAACAGCCCAAAAAAGTATCAAACATTACTATTTCATAGCTCTTAATAAATGGCAAAGTGTAAAGTGACAAGGGGTCTTGGCAAGTTATAAATTTTATTGCTACATTGCCCGTGCTCATGCACCTATTGTTACTACTACATGAAATTCCATTGCATGAATCTAGAGTTCTCAATCAGTTTTAGTTACATTTGCACTGAGATTTTAGACAACTTTGGCAAGAGTGGGCAAATACTTAAAAATGTGTGTGAAGTACGTTGAATTTTTGTCTCAAGACATTTTGAAAATTCCCTCATTTATGATGGTTATGAGCTGGTATTAATATTCTTACCAGACCAGAAAGATTTTGAAGCTTATCCACAACTTCATAAAATTTACAAGAAGAAATTAAAATCCCTTAAGATGTTCCTTTTCTTACTGCTACCTGTAGATCTAGCCTACGGCTCCATTACATATAATATCAAAGCAATACAATAAAAATTAATACTTTATTGGTATGTGTCTGGATGAATTTGTTCACGTAAGGGTTTATCACGCAACAAATCTGGAAGAGTGACACAAAGAAGGGCATACAGATTTTGATGTCTTGCTTAATTATTACCCACAAAAATAGGTTGATTTCCTGGCATTTTTTAACAAAAAAACCCATATTTTTTAAAAATGCAGACATAAATCGTACCTTTTAGGGGACAAACTGCTCTACTAAGTATCTCTCATAGACTTTGAAGACAGTTGTCCTAAACATTTCTGGATTATGCAGGTGCCAGTAAGATTTGGGACACTCCAGTGAGTGCACCATGAAAGAACTCTCTTTTATTACATCGGATATTTTCCACATATAAGATGAACATATTCACTTTAGAGTACTTGTATTTCAAGGCATACGGCAGCATATACTAAAATTCACAGTCCAAGCATATACTTTTGTCTTAGGTGACTATTTTACTCAGTTTTATTTTACATAATCAACAGAGCGTAGTTGCTATGTCACCTCCTTGCCTTGGCTCCTCCAACCCAAAGTGAATCATGAAGCTTAAAACCATGTACATACAGATCTTTGAAATGTGAATGTAAGAAATCATTAAAGGGCTTGTTTTGCCTTTTCCCTCCCCCAATTGAGGCCCTTGTTTTGGAGCGGTGAATTAGTTGGGGCAAAGAATGTGACTGTATGATGTAGTATTTTTTTTCCCCTGAACAGACTATTTGCTATCAGCGCAGAAGCAAACAGTAATGCGACCCGTACAGGGGGTACTGCAAATTAAACTGTATACTTACAGAACATGAGTTCCTCATTTATGAGAGCAAATCCATGGTGTCAGAGTATCACAGAACCACAGAACAGATGAGGCTGGAAGGGACCTTTGGCAGAGGGTGTAGTCCAACCCCCCGCTCAAAACCCAGTCACCTAGAGCATGTTGCTCAGGGCCACATCCAGCCAGGTTGTGAATAACTCCAAAGATGGACGCTCCACAACCTCTCTGGGAAAACTGTGTCAGCATTTGACCACTCTGAGTGAAAAAGTATTTTCTATGTTTAATCAGAATTCTCTGTGCTTCAGTTTGCACCCACTACATCCTGTCCTTTCACTGAAGTATCACTGGCCACTACATACACATTTCATGATAAGAACAGCCCATTTTAGGTTGAGTCAGCAGATATCTAGTAGCACAAATTAGTGTTCCAGAAAACCAAAAGACATTGAAAAGAGGCTTCTTAGAATTGCTGAAGCAACTTCGGATGGCTGTACTTCTGATCTCCGTGCTAGAATTCCGAAACCATGAACAATATCTTCCAAAATCAGTATCAGATTATTAGAATGTGGCCACTATGTTGCTTCATTTAAAAGGCAAAAAAATGAAGCAACAATGTTTTTTGACATTAAAAGAAACAGTTCCATTTAAAGGCATAAGTCTTAGGAGCACTCAGGTTCCCACAGAGGTCACACATTGCTTGCCGTGCCAAGTCCTGCTTCGTATGTCAGATGTGGTAACAACTTGAGGTGCTGCATCAGAAGGTCTACTAACTTTTTATTTGGTTTCTGCTTACTTAGGATACAAACAAAACTTGAGCGAAACACAAAGAATGAAACTGAGCTCTCAATTTTCTCTCTTACTCCAGCCTGAAACATTTAACCTCTTCTCATTTTTCAAGCAATTACTAGAGAAAATCCCGTGGGCAAGGCTGTTTGAAGGTAAAGGGGCCCAAGATAGTTGGTTAGTGTTCAGGGACTGCTTCTACCGTGCTCAAGATCAGAGCATCCCGACACGTAGGAAGTCAAGGAAGGGAGCCAGGAGACCTGCGTGGCTCAACAGGGATCTGCTGGGTAAGCTCAAGGGCAAGAGGAGAATTTACAGATCTTGGAAGGCAGGGCTGGCCACTTGGGAAGAATGTTGTCCGAGGGTGTAGGGAGGCAACTAGGAAAGCAAAGGTCTCCTTAGAAATAAACCTGGTGAAAGGGGTCAAGGACAACAGGAAGAGCTTTTTCAAATACGTGGCAGATAAAACTAACACCAGAGGCAATGTAGGCCCACTGATGAATGAGGTGGGTGCCTTGGTGACACATGATACAGAGAAGGCAGAGATACTGAATGCCTTCTTTGTCTCTGTCTACTCTGCCGGAGGCTGTCCTGAGGAGCCCCATTCCCCTGAGGCCCCAGAGGAAGTCAGGGCAGTGGAGAAGTTTGCTTTAGTCGATGAGGACTGGGTTAGGGACCAATTAAGCAATCTGGACATCCATAAATCCATGGGTCCAGACGGGATGCATCCACGGGTGCTGAGGGAGCTGGCTGATGTCATTGCTAGACCACTCTCCATCATCTTTGCCAAGTCTTGGGAGACGGGAGAGGTGCCTGAGGACTGGAGGGAAGCAAATGTCACTCCAGTCTTCAAAAAGGGCAAGAAGGAGGACCCGGGTAACTATAGACCGGTCAGCCTCACCTCCATCCCTGGGAAAGTGATGGAACGACTTATCCTTGGTGCCATCTCAAGGCATATCAAGGATAAGAGGGTCATTAGAGACAGTCAACATGGCTTCACCAAGGGGAAGTCGTGCTTGACTAACCTCATAGTCTTTTACGAGGATATAACAAGGTGGATAGATGATGGCAGAGCAGTGGATGTGGTCTACCTTGACTTCAGTAAAGCATTTGACACAGTCTCCCACAGCATCCTTGCTGCTAAACTGAGGAAGTGTGGTCTAGACTCTCGGGTAGTGAGGTGGACTGTGAACTGGCTGAGGGGAAGAAGACAAAGAGTTGTGGTCAATGGAGCGGAGTCTGGTTGGAGGCCTGTATCCAGTGGAGTGCCTCAAGGGTCGGTACTGGGACCAGTATTATTCAATATATTCATCGATGACTTGGATGAGGGACTAGAGAGTACTATCAGCAAGTTTGCTGATGACACCAAGCTGGGAGGAGTGGCTGACACACCAGAAGGCTGTGCTGCCATCCAGCGAGACCTGGACAGGCTGGAGCGTTGGGCGGGGAAAAATTTAATGAAATATAACAAGGGTAAATGTAGGGTCTTGCATCTGGGTAGGAACAACCTCGGGTTCCAGTATAAGTTGGGGAATGACTTATTGGAGAGTAGTGTAGGGGAAAGGGACCTGGGAGTCTTGGTGGACAGCAGGATGACCATGAGCCAGCACTGTGCCCTTGTGGCCAGGAAGGCCAATGGCATCCTGGGGTGTATTAGAAGGGGGGTGGTTAGTAGGTCGAGAGAGGTTCTCCTGCCCCTCTACTCTGCCCTGGTGAGACCCCATCTGGAATACTGTGTCCAGTTCTGGGCCCCTCAGTTCAAGAAAGACAGGGAACTGCTGGAGAGAGTCCAGCACAGGGCAACTAGGATGATTAAGGGAGTGGAGCATCTCCCTTATGAGAAAAGACTGAAGGAGTTGGGGCTCTTTAGTTTGGAGGAGACTGAGGGGTGACCTCATTAATGTTTACAAATATATCAAGGGTGAGTGTCACGAGGATGGAGCCAGGCTCTTCTCGGTGACAACCAATGATAGGACAAGGGGTAATGGGCTGAAACCGGAACATAAGAGGTTCCGCTTAAACTCGAGAAGAAACTTCTTCTCAGTGAGGGTGACGGAACACTGGAACGGGCTGCCCAGAGAGGTTGTGGAGTCTCCTTCTCTGGAGACATTCAAGACCTGCCTGGACACGTTCCTCTGTGGCATAGTCTAGGCATTCCTGCTCTGGCAGGGGGATTGGACTTGATGATCTTTCGAGGTCCCTTCCAATCCCTAACATTCTATGATTCTATGATTCTATGATCTATGCCCTTTCAGCAGACTGCTAAGAACCTCATTTTTTTAAAAGTGTATCTGCCAAATGGCATAATGCTGACTGTCTCGATGCCATTTTGCTGGATGTCTCCACGCAGACTATAAAAATATATCTAAGATAGGCATAAGGAAGAACTGTTACCCTTTTATGGGTTGTTTCCTCCAAATTGCAAGACATGCGTATGTAGGTCAAGAAAAATCATAGAATCATACAATAGAATCATAGAATGTTAGGGATTGGAAGGGACCTCGAAAGATCATCAAGTCCAGTCTGTAGGGTTTGTATTTTTGCTTCTTCCACAGTGACCTACAGCAGTTGATGAAGCTTCACAAGTTTTAAGGCATAACAGTAAGATGGATAAAGATCAGATTTGTTGCATGGGTCATGGGATTCTCTGCAAACTATGTTTTTAAAAGCTGTTGGAGAGTAGCCTTTTCAGGCCCTTGTTATGTGGTACACAGCATTTTTTAAAGGCTAATTGTCACAAGATGATGAGACATGATAGCTGATGCTGATCAAAAGCAACCTTTCATCTGATATACTGCAGAAAGCATACCACAACAGTTTCTGGTTTTAAGGTCTTTTTAAAAGAGTTATGCATGTTTATAACCTAACTTCAGAATTCTACACTATTTCACATTTGTTGGCTTTTCCTTTTCCATAAATGTAAATTGTTGTCTTTTAAAGACTGACACATTCTCCAAGGTATTTCTACAGTTAGTTCTTGATCAGACATGGTTGATACTTATCATACAACAAAAAGCATGCAAACAGCAGAAAATAAGGAAATGTGAATGGAATGAAAGTCTGGGCCTCTTTGAATCAAATCTCCTGCTATTATACTCTGTAGTAATTGCAAATCAAAAGTTAAAATGTGTTAGTATTTGGAGTTTTTTCCTGATTTTTTCTTACCTTCCCCTAGTAAGACAGAGAGACCTGAAGGATGTGCATAGGGGAAAATCTCTTTTTGATTGCTTCCTTTATCCTCTCTCTGTAAGGTGCCCATGTGCACCTTACACAAATAGAAAGTGATTGAGCTAGGGTGTGGAGAAGAATTATTGTTACTATTGCTTCTGTCAAGTTGTGTGTACTCCATCACCTTCTTTAACAACCACTGAGCTCTGTACAGGCACAAGGGAAGAAGCTGTGCTGTTCAAGCACTGGAAAAGTGTATCTTGCTCCTCTCTAAAGGCTGTCACCCTAATCAGGTATTTGTTTTGCAAGTGCTCTGAGTTTGGTATGCTTGCAGAGAAGTTTATTAAAGTTATTATGACCATCATCACCTTATTGTCTAGACATTACCTGATCAAAATTATAAGAGTAAGAAATCAGAAAAGTATGTCTTTAGCAAAATTAGATCAGTTAGAATATAAATATCCTGACATACACTGTATCTCATATCATTACTAAAGACAGCATGAAGGGATGGCAGCAAAGACTTGTCCCTGAGATGTTGACTTACTGGCTCAGATAGGCATACCACGACCATTTCACCATCTCCTCACTCCTATGAAGTCCCAACTTAATTAGATAAAATTTAGTTTGTGCTTTCTTATACCTGACACTAATTGGACAGCTTACCCTGCCCAGTGAAATACCTCCATTTTTTTCAGTCGCAAGCTACTAATGGGAAAAATGTTGGGGAAAAATGAAATTTTTTTTAGTTTATTTCATTACAACTAAGATATTATCTGTTGTGTATATAAAGTGTCAGCAAACTGGGAGTTTTATTCGGAAGAAAATTTCTAATATTTTACTATTTTAAAATGCCTAACATATACTTTACCCAATGTCTCAACACTCTAAGTCCAGTGTCCACTCACTTGACATCTGGAATGCTAGTACCTTCTGCTAAAAAATAATTCAACACATATAAAACATTGATCATCTTTATAAAATTCAGAAAGACAGCTTATTTATTAATATTCTTCTTTAGCAAGGCAAACAAGGAATGACTGTATATATATGTATGGCATGTTGAACTAGGTGATCTTTTGAGGTCCCTTCCAACCCCTAATATTCTGTGATTCTGTGTGATATAAACATATGACTGTACATACAAATACATTATAATAAGTTTAGTTTCCTGTTGTTGCTGCATATGGTAATTTCCTAGTATGTAGCAAAATCCATCTGAGAAAATCCTTTTGTTAGGCAACCAATTCTTTTGAGTAGTCAACCTGATGTATCTCTAAATTTACTATTTTTCATTTTTATTAGAAGTCTTACTCTTCAAGCGGTTGTTAACTGTGCATTACTGTACTATCTCAAAACAGTACTTTCAGTAAATTTCATGTTGCCCAGATATTCGAGATTGCATCTTCTGCTTGCAGTTTAGTTCATGGTCTTTGCTCAGTAATCTAATAACTTATACGTAAATGTAAAAGTATTTTTGGAAAGTCAAATGTGCTTAGTAAAGTACCTTCCCTTTAATCTCATTGGGTTAAGGCATCAAGGAACTTAAAACGTCTTTGAGCAATCAAATGTTCCTTTAAAATGAACCTTATGTTCTAAAATGTATACTCAGCCATAGCAGCACTGCATGTGGCAATCTCTGTAATTAGTATCACCAGTATCCTAAGGAATCTGTGTGCATAGATATACAAGTACAATGCATGTATATTATGCACATAGAATGCACATATAGTGATGATCGCTGATCATGACTATAACCTGAATGTGAATGATTTTGATTGAAATGTATAGTAGGATTTTTTTAATGATGCTCAAAGGAAAACTTAGAGACAGAAATTAATCTATATGCCTAAATACTGTGACACTGTTAAAAGACACAGCTTATATTTTCTGTCTACCAACTGAGTAAAACTGTTAAGTCAGTAAGAACTTGTTTTCTGATTTGGTTAGGAGGATATGCACCTGTGAATAACAAAGCAACATAAAAGTGAAGTTATAAATCATAAAAATGAAATTAAAATATACAAAACTTCATGCCATAAATGATAGATTATAACATCTTCTTTCTGATTCAGCATAGGAAAAAACATGCAGAAATTCAGTGCCTGCAGAAAAAAATGAAGGTACGGTAGAATATATTTTCTCTCGCACTTCTCAAAAACAAATTTTCTTAAATTTTACTTAATGTTACTGAATGTTACTTAAATGTTACTGAATATTGGCTATTCCAATACAAATCCTTTTTAATAGAAATAATGAAAGGCTGTAGTATAAATAAATACACGTGATAAGATGTTAAGTTAAGATGCAGAAGTCCATGGGACCTGATGAGATACATCCACGGGTCCTGAAGGAACTGGCAGTTGAAGTTGCTAGGCCACTAGCCATCGTATTTGAGAGGTCCTGACAGACTGGTGAGGTTCCCACAGATTGGAAAAGGGGGAACATAACCCCCATCTTTAAAAAAGGAACCAAAGACAATCCCGGGAACTACAGACCACTCAGCCTTACCTCTGTGCCAGGTAAAATCATGGAACAGATTCTCCTGGTAGCTGTACAAAGGCATATAAAAAATAATCAAGTGACTGGTGACAAGCCAGCATGGCTTCACTAGGGCCAAGTCGTGCCTGACCAATTTAGTGGCCTTCTGCGACAAAGCTACAGCGCTGGTTGACACAGGAAAAGCAATGGATGTCTTTTTCCTGGACTTGTGCAAGTTGTTTGACACCGCCCCACATGACATCCTTGTCTCTAAAATGGAGAGACATGGATTTGACAGATGGACCACTCGGTGGATAAAGAACTGGCTGGATGGTTGCATTCAAAGAGTTGTGGTCAATGGCTCAAAGTCCACATGGAGGCCAGTGACAAGCGGAGTTCCTCAGGGATCTGTTCTGGGTCCAGTGCTGTTCAACATCTTTGTCAGTGACATGGACGACAGCACTGAGTGCACCCTCAGCAAGTTTGCCGACGACACCAAGCTGTGTGGTGCCGTGGACTCACTTGAGGGAAGAGAAGCCATCCAGAGGGACCTTGATAGGCTTGAGAAATGGGCCAGTGCAAACTGCATGAGCTTCAACAAGTGCAAGTGCAAGGTCCTGCACCTGGGTCAGGCCAATCCTAGGCACAAAAACAAACTGGGCACAGAGTGGGTTGACAGTAGCCCTGAAGAGAAGGATTTGGGGGTGTTGATAGATGAGAAGCTCAACATGAGCCAGCAGTGCACTCATGCAGCCCAGAAGGGCAACCGCATCCTGGGATGTATCAGGAGAAGCACAGCCAGCAGGTCAAGAGAGGTGATTCTCCCCCTTTACTCTGCTCTTGTGAGACCCCATCTCGAATACTGCGTCCAGTTCTGGTGCCCCCACCATAAGAGGGACACAGAAGTGTTGGAGTGCGTTCAGAGGAGGGACACAAAGATGATCCAGGGGTTAGAGTACCTTTGCTACGAGGACAGGTTGCAGGAGTTGTGATTGTTCAGTCTTGAGAAGACTTTGGGGGGACCTAATAGCTGCCTTCCAATACCTGAAGGGATCCTACAGGAAGGCTGGGGAGGGACTTTTTACAAGAGCATCCACTGATAGGACAAGGGGAAATGGGTTTAAGTTGAAGGAGAATAGATTTAGATTAGATCTTATGAAGAAATTCTTCAGTACGAGGGTGGCAAGACTTTGGAATAAATTGCCCAGAGATGTTGCGGCTGCCCCCGCCCTGGAGGTGTTCAAGGCCAAGTTGGACAGAGCCTTGAGTAGCCTGATCTAGTTGAGAGGTGTCCCTGTCCGTAACAGGGAGGTTGGATTAGATGATCTCTAAGGTCCCTTCCAGCCTAGGCCATTCTATGATTCTATGATTCTATGATACTATTACTACTGTAGTGAATGCTAGTATTAATATTCTACACTTCTTCATTTATATCACTTCTTAAAGAACAATACACTTCAAAACAACAAAGTTCTGTATTCTTATGGATTAATGGAATGAATAATAGCTTGCTTTGGTGACGTAGCTGTTTAAAATAAGAAGAATGAAAAGCAGTTTTAAATTTCCTTCCAAATGTCTCTTAAATGCTCTCATTTAATTTTGTCCAGCAACTGGTAACCAAGGGATACCACTGGTCATTGCAAAAAGTGTGTAGCAATTCTCAGAGAGATTAATAACCTTAGAACAGTGGCCAAACTTAAAGTACAGTTAAGAATTACATTCCTATCAAATATGTTTTCTTGAAATCAAGCATTTCTGCTTCTTACTGTTCTTGAATCTTGTACTGTCTGTAACTAATTCCTACGGCAGGCAGGTAAGTGTGATTTAAGGGCACCTGTGCTTTTTTCCAGTACTTTAACAATTGTGACTTCATCAATGAATGTCTGCAAAATTCACTGAGATACTTGGCTGAAAAATCGCGTTGCTATAAAAATTTCTATTTTTATTTTTTTTAATTATCATATAAGGCAGGCAGAAGAATAAAGAAATCCAGTAATAAAACAGAAAAGTACTTGACAATTTCATTACTGTAAAATTCTGTAGTGTTTTGGTGGCTTGATTCCTTCTTGCTTGGTTATTTTTCCACAGTAATTGTAATTCAAGCGTACAGTGAACTAATTCTCCTGAGTTTACTTAGCAGGATTTGTGTTCACAACCACATACTGTAGTTTTCATTAAAAGGATAATGACAAAAGTCATATGCTATCTCAATTTTAAATTTTGCACATAATAGAGTGACACAAATCCCATTGCTCAAGCAACATCTGCCCTTGGTCACCTAATAAAAATCTCCCATATCATTCTCTTCCTGTAAATTTTCAAAGTACAACAGCTTGTGACTGTTCTAGGAGAATACAGCATTTCCCTCCGGCAGTCAGATATTTTGAGGCCCCTTCATAATCAATCAATCGCCAAATATCTTCTGTTTTGCTGTATATATCTCTTCTGACTCAAGAAGCTACATCAGAGTTCCCAAGTAGTGACAGGTCACCAAAGAGGAAAGACAGTAAAGATAGAAAAACTAAACCAAAAGAAAAAAAACAAAAAAAAAGGTAATGTAAATGCCATTTACTTGACAAGTGACGAATCAGACTTGTTCACGGGAATTAGCTGGTGCTGAATAATGAATATTCAAAATGTTAGCTAGTAGCAGACAAGTACCCACAAGGAGAGTCTGTAGCACTCCATTAGCTGGCAGATTCATACTGATGGTGGCCAACAACACAAAAGATAACTAAGCTAAAAAAAAATGAATGAACAGAAAGAAAACCCCTTCATGTATCTAGAATGCCTAAAAAAGAGCCAAGCAGTCTTTTAGAGGTGATAGATGATACTCTACTTACGAATCACAAATTAGTATCATAATTATTTGATATTTCAGTTTCAGTAAAATACCAATATTGAGCTGTTTAAGAATAAAAAAAATCCAAATCAGAAGCAATATTTTAAGTTAAACAACATATTTAGCATTCTAATACAAAATATCAGTTTCATCTGGAATAACATCATATCTAAGCAGTTAGTTATGAGTCTCACTTCACAAGATATTTTGCCTGCCTTATCATACAGGGATACAAATACATGTGTCCTGGTTTGAGCTAAACTGAACCAATTTTAGCTCAATTATTTTACTTTTCAGGTCAGTCTCTTCTGAGGTTGCACTTTCTGAAATTAGCAGCATGTTTTTGCAGACATCTGCTATTAGAACTGCTAATGCCTGACGTTTGCAGTTACTGCCAGGGATTGTTATGCAGAAAGGCTATTGATGATATTTGCTCCTGTATTGACCAAGGACACTGCTGGACATTGTGTAACATGCTGGGGGTGCTGGGAAGTAAAAGGGGTCACAAAGAAGTACAAGGTTGCCACTGCATAGAGTAACAGACAGGACAGGTGACCAACAAGAGCATACCATTCTACATACAGTATATTCAAAGAATCACAGACTACAATCATGGAATCATTAAGGTTGGAAGACACCTCAAATACCCAACCCATACTACCACAACTACTAAACTGTATCTCCCAGTGGCAGGGCTACACGTTGTTTGGACACCTCCAGCGATGGCAACTCCATCACTGCCCTGGACAGCCTCAATACCTCAGAACTCTTTCAGTCAGAAACTTTTCCTAATATCCAATCTAACCTCCCCTGCTGCAACCTGAGCCCATGTCCTCTCGTCACTAGCAACTCGGGACAAGAGACCAACACCCGCCTCACTACAACCTCCACTCAGGTAGCGGTAAAGAGCAATGAGGTCTCCCCTCAGCCTCCTCTTCCTCAGACTAAACAATTCCAGCTCCCTCAGCTGCTCCTCACAAGACATGTCCTCTAGACCCCTCTCCAGCTTCATTGCCCCTCTATGGACACAGTCCATGACCTCAATGTCTTTCTTACACTGCGGTGCCTGAAACTGCACACAGTACTCAAGCTGTGGCCTCACCAGTGCTGAGTACAGGAGCACGACCACTTCCCTACTCCTGCTAGACACACTCTTTTTCATACAGGCCAGGGGGCTGTTGGCCTTCTTGGACACCTGGGCACACTGCTGCCTCATGTTCAGCCAGCTATCACCAACATCCCCAGGTCCATTCCTACCAGGCAGCTTTCCAGACACTTCCCCAAGCCTGTAGCGCTGCCTGGGACTCTTGTGACCCAAGGGTAGGGCCTGCTACCTGGCCTTGTTAAATCTCCTACAGTCTGCCTCGGCCCAGCAATCCAGACTCTTCAGATCCCTCAGCAGAGCCTCCCTACCCTCCCAGCAGATCAACACTCCTGATCCATTTGGTGCCATCTGCAGCAGGTCATTAACTGCTTCCTCCTGGATTACAGGAAGTCAGTACAAAGCTGAGGGATCACAGGGTTTAAGGCTCTTCTTCTACAGCCAGCATCTGAGGAGGACTCCGTCCAATCTTCTGCCTTTGATCCTGATTCTAAGCTTGTGAATCCAGCTCCCCCATCCAATTCCCCTCTGCTGCTGAGCCTGGGGCTTCCCCAGTGCCGCCTGCTCTACTGCATCAGTGCGGATTGTTATCAGAGGAGGAGTTCAGTTTGATATTGATTTTTTTATATATTTGTACATAGTTCATTATTTTTATTATTTCCTTATTAGTACTATTATATTTTACTGAAGCTCTTTTAGTTTTCTTTTCCGATCTGTAAGTCTTTCTGCCTTATTCCCTTTCCCTTCCTGTTTGGGGAGGGAGAGGGTTAGAGAGCATCTGTCAGCATTACAGCCTCAAATACTTGTGCAACCTAATATACCTAGCATAGGCAGCAATAAAAATGAACATATGGGTTTCAAATGCGCTAATCATCGGAGTAAAAACATTCCACAGACTATGATACATGTACAGCTGGTTAGTATGTAATAAACATCATAACACTATATCTGCACTGCCTTAACATAAAGTAACTGCAAACTTTTCATATTGAGAAGCAAACTCCACTAGCACTGAGGAACTGACCAATGTTACAGTATAGTTTTGGCATTGTTTCTAGTGCTGCACAGTAAATAAACTTCCCTCTGATTATGTTTGAATTTAATACTGTAATCCAGCCATAATAAATGGTATAAAAGCAAAGACTCATAGAACCATTTAGGTTAGATAAGACCTTTAAAATCATCAAGTCTAACCATAAATCTAGTGGTGTCAGGTCCCCCATTAAACCATTTCCGTAAGTGCCACATTTACACATCTTCTAAATATCTCCAGAGATGGTGACTCAACCACTATCTGGGCAGCCCATTTCAATATATAACAGCCATTCTGTGAAGACTTGCTCTCTAGACCCTTCACCAGCTTCGCTGCCCTTCTCTGGACATGCTCCAGCAGCTCAATGTCTTCCTTGTGGTGAGGGGCCCAAAACTGAACACAGTATTTGAAGTGCAGCCTCACCAGTGTTGAATACAGGAGGAAAATCCACACTGGCCACACTATTTCTGATCCAGGTCATGATGTCATTGGCCTTCTCAGCTACCTGGGCACACTGCTGGCTCATGTTCAGCTGGCAGTCAACCAGCATCCTCAGGTCCTTTTCCACTGGGCAGCTTTCCAGCCACTCCTCTCTAAGCCTGTAGCGTTGGTGGCGGTTGTTGTGATCCAAGGGTAGAATCCAATACTTGGCTTTGTTGAACCTGTATGTATGTATAAGTAGGTATGAACTGTGTTACGGGTGATTTTTTTTCCAGCTCTGGAGAAGAAAAAATGTGTCACAATGAAGACAGTAAAAGAATGGATCAGGTTACATGAAGTTGTGCAATCTCCATTCTTGGAAGTATTGAAAACTTGACTGAGTATGACCCCTGAGAGATCCATCTCACTTTTACTCAGCTTTTAGCAGGAGGGGCTAAATGCTCAGAGTTTCCTTCAAAATTAAGCCTAGGAAGCTTGGAGTGTATGCAAATCACAGAACCTTTTTCCCTATTTGACATCTATTGTGTTAATGTTTGGTCTATGAAACGAGGAAGGTGAAAATTGGTACCTGCTGCTGAACACCCAAGTAAATTCATCTTTTTTTCACTATATCCCAAGTCACTAAAAACAGGTTAACTTTTAGAATTGTGCCCCATTCCACTTTAGAGAAGAAGTTGTTGAGAACAGAAAAACTAAATGGTACAGAAGTGCAAAAACGAAAAGACTGTTACTATCGTAGTCCCGGACCAGAGGAGTGCAAAAAACAAAAAGACTGTTACTTTTCATGTTCTTCAATCTGATACAGGAAATTTTGCTAAAAATATGATTGAGTAGTACAATTGCTAGTTACTATTATGACGTTAGAGTTAAGAATTTTATTATAAATAAATAGTTTCTTTGTTTGCATAGATATTTTTCTCTCCTGTTCTTCTCTCTCTCTCTCTCTCTCCCTCTCCTCCCTTCCTTTCCTTTCCTGCCACCACGGAACACCAGCCCTAAAGCCAGCAAAGTTGAGCCACAGGGTGGATGTAAGAGACTGTTTTAAGAACTTTTGCCTCAACCTTGCTGGTGTTAAAACTTGCTAAAATACCCCATGAAGATATATTTGTTTCATCCTTGATAAAAGACTCTGTGAAGAAGAGACTGTGTTAAAACCTAAACGACAAGGCTGCCGTTACAAACTTGGAACTCTGATAAGTTCTAAAACAACAACTTCAGAGCCCAGCCCTGATAAGCCCCACGACTTGACTTGACTATTGATAAAGATAACTTCAGGGCCCAGCCCTGATAAGCCAGGGGGTTCAAAGTTCTGAACAACAACTTCTGGGCCCGGCTCAACCGCCGATACAGCTGTTGTCTTGCAAGCCCACCGGTGTGTGAGCTCACCGATGTTAACTGCAGATAAGGCAGCTGTCCTGCAAGCGCGAAAGCCCAACGGTGTGCAAGCACGAAGGTACACAAACCGTCAAGTCATCCTACGTCTGCAAGAAATGGGCCCTCCGGACACCTATGCATGCCCCACTGACAGAGGCGACGCTGTGGGGGGTGAAGATCGCTCCTGACGACCCTCACGCGCATGCGCTGAACAGGCGGAGGATAAGAAAAGCAGCTCTTGGAACACTATAAAATGCCACCGTGAACAGCTGTTCTTTGGAGATCTCCCCGACCGAATCGAAACAGGCGGACCTGCGAGACGTCGCTGGATCTGTGGTGGTAGCTATACTTCTTGCTATTCTAAACGTTTTACTGCTTCGCTTTTCCTTTTCCTTATCTTTCTTTCCTGTTGCTCTCTAGTGGTTGTTAGTCAATGAAGGGTTTTACTTTTGTGACATCTGACACCGTTTGTGTCTTAATTTCACCTTTGCGATCCAAACGAATCACCTTGACCCTAACCTCTATCAGGTATAAGCGGGTCAAGACAACATTGCACATGCAAAAAGCTATATGCTTTTCTCATACTCAAAGAGCAAGGATATGCTTCTAATGCTTGTTACTAAGGAGGAAAGTCTCTTTAAAAATACATCCACTATCCCCATTTACAGTAGGACATATTAGCAAAATGATCTGTTAGTGCTACTGCTACACTATCTGAATACAACAACGTAAGTAACCTAGACATTAACAACAGCCTTAAAAGCTGTTTTCAGCATTATGTTAAACCTTCTTGTAGGACATCTCGATGAAACAGTGACAAAAAATGTGTTTCTAACTGGTTGCTCATGTGTGCCAATATATTAATACCATTAATAATGGCATGCAATAACACTGTTAATTATAATTGTTAGTCTGATACTAACTGGATCTCTGCTTAGTTTCTTCCTCTATATGAGGAACATCAACAGCATACAGCAGAAAGCACTGCAAAGGTACACAAGCTTGTCTCAAAAGAGTCTCATATACTCACTTTTAGGAGTATAGCATTTGGCAGAAACACTAACATAGAACCCTGGCAAAGAATAGCCCCAGGCATCAGCATATGCTGGGGGCAGCCCAGCTGTAAAGCAGCTTTGCAGAAAAGGACCTGGGAGTCCTGGTGGCCAGCAAGTGAAGGTGAGCCAGCAATAGGCCCTTGCTACAAAGAAGGCTAATAGTATCCTGGGCTGCATTAGGATTGTTGCCAGCAGATCAAGAGAGGTGATCCTTCCCCTCTACTCTGCACTTGGTGAGGCCACAGCTGGACTGATGTGTCCAATTCTGGGCTCTCCAATATAAGAAAGATACAGAAATACTGCAGAGTCCAGTAAAGAGCCACTACGATGGTGAAGGGACTGGAGCATCTCTCCTGTAAGGAAAGGTTGACAGAGCTGTGACTATTCAGCCCGGAGAAGAGAAGGCTCAGGAAAGATCTCGAAGGGTACAAAGAGGACAGGGCCAGGCTCTTTTCAGTGGCGCCCAGCAACAGGACAAGACACATAAACCAAAACAGAAGACCATGAACTGAAACACAAGAGCTTCCATCTGAACATGAGGAAACACTTTTTCACTGTGAGGGTGACCACACACTGGCCCAGTTTCCATCCTTGAAGATACTCAAAAGCAGTCTGGACATGCTCTTGGCCTCTAAGTGACCCTGCTGGGAAGATGGACAAGATGACCTTCAGAGGTCCCTTCCAAATTCAGCCACTCTGTGATTCTTTGAATCTCAAAACAGCAAATTGAAGAAGAATTTCTCAGTAAAGAGTAACATTCTCAGTGAGGTTTATTATCTGAAGTGCCCGTCGAAGCAGTGACTGAACAATACTTTTTTTTCTGCCATCTCTCTTTGCAATATAAAGTCTGGCAACATCTGAGTTCTTATTCATTCAGAGACACAAACCACCTCAATATTCCTGTTGAACATCCACAGAGAGACGTTAGTCTTTCTATTGTCATACTCTGATATCAACATGTAATTGCAGCAGAACAATGAAGACAGACACAAATTTAAGAATATTCACATTCACTAACTTCTTCTAATTTTGAAAGTCCTGGTTTGAATATGACCAACAGTTTCAGACAAATGTTTATTTCTAATTACAGTCTCCTGTTTGGCAGATGCAAAGCAGATGCAGCTTGTAGTCCTGAGCTTTTAGGAACCTTTTGGAAATTTTTGAAGCTGGCACAGTTCAGTTACACTCTTATCTGACCGAAGCAAAGTGATCACTGCTCTCGTTAGCTGTTCTTTTTATAATGCTTACATTACAGTTTCATTAGTTTGTGTATTTGTTTGTAATCTAAAACTTGCAAGTTAAAATTGTGAACTCTAAATTGTGTTTTGCCTTGGTTTTTATTTCAACATGGAATTTGGAGCAGGAAGATCCGAGCCCTCACCATAAAATCAGAGTCAGAAGTGTGTCTCACACAAGGTCTTTCTAAATCAATACAGTGTTTTCCACTCCTTGGCTGTATCTCTGGTGTACTCATGTCGTGCCAGGGGTGTCACCCTGCTACCCATTTCCATACACTCTAGTTTCAAAACAGTTTTGGAATTAGGCCAGAAACCATCAATTCTGAGTGCCACTTTTTGAAGTCACAATATTCTTTAAGATGGAATGCTGGATTAAATCCAGTTGAACTCTGCAGTTCTTGCCATTGAATTTCTATTTTGAATCTGCACCTTACTAATTTATCTAACAGAATTCATTACTTATTTCTGAGTGAGTATGTGGATAAACATGCAAATGTATGTGTAGTTATTCCATTTTAAATAGTTTTATCTTCATCATTTATCTTTAATTGTTTGGCTTTCTACTCCGAATCTGAAGTGCTCTACATAACTGTTTCTTATAAAAGTATCCCTCAATTAAGCTCTGTGTTCTCATATTCATCACTGTCTTAATTGTTTCTAGATGTACTCTATCATCATAGGGTAATGTGATCCAAAACGCTCAAATACTAATCTGTTCCTCTATTCTTCATTGCAGAACAGTTTAACAATTCAAGCTGGCTTTAATTTCTACAGGCATTTTACAATCCCTGTTGTTCAAACTAAATTACGTGTAATACCATGGTGTTTTACTGGCATGACACACTAATATTATTTCAATTTTTTATAATAAAATCTGTAAAAAGTTCTTAAATAATAAAAACTAAAAGACTGGTTATGTTGAATATGCACTGCAAAATAGATCTGACCTGTATTTAACACAGTGTAATAAATCAGTTTGATAAAATGCTATAAAATATTATAGTATAGCTGAGAAATTCTCAAAATCCCTTAGTTATATCAAAATAAAATCTAGAAATATTTTTTAAATTATCTTTGAATAAGACAGAATTGAAAAAAAAATCTAAATTTTTATTGCAGTTGCTATTTATTCACACATAATTTTGTGGCTAATTTAAAATTTATTTGAGTTTAACTTTGATAGCACTATTCCATTCCACTGGTTTCAGTATTCCACAGTGTGTTGCTTCATCTTAAAACAATCAGAAATACTAAGCTGAAATTTAAGTATCAGAAGCCAAAGATCATTTGTTCTATAGTAGGTCTTTATTCTAAGAATGGTACAGGTGTACACAGACATGCATACAGACCCTAAAAGTATAATTCTATGGTTGCTTTTCTGACGCTTAATAAGTCTATAAGACTAAGGATATAATCAAAATAATTCTGTTCCAGTACAAATTTGAAATATCCTGACCACCATTTAGCTTAGCTCACATAGAACCAAGTCATCAACAGAGAGATTTGTTAAAATACCAAGTATGATCCATCACAGTGGAAGACAGTATTTTTCTGAACTAAACAACTCCAGAGCAGCAAGCTGCCTAGAATACAACTACACCTCAGGGTCTCTTTCTTGATGCTCTGCCCTTTTTTTAGGGTACAGACATAACCTTGGAAGACCCTTGGAAATAAACGGTTTTTTCAGTTACAGTTCACTGGCAATGAATAATGGGAATCATAAGCATGACTCAAGTGAATACATGAGTTTAAAGTAGAAGAATATTCATAAACATTGTTTTCAGCTCTATTTTAACTACTTATGTCTACAGGCAACTTCAGCTCACTGCTACTACAGATGGAGTACCTAGGCTTCAAAAGTATTGTGCAATAAAACTTTAGTATGATATATAGATTAAAAAGAACAATTCAGTCTTTAATGTGTGAACTAAGTAATGTAACAATGAATCCACGGTGACCATTCAAAATGAATTTCAAGAAAAAGAACAGTTTATTTGCTTCATAAAAACCTGTGAAGCATTCAGATTGAATAACGTAAGCAGAATGCTGCAATATAAATCTTCTTAATTTACATTCAGGGCTTCATTATGCATATTTTATAGCACTCCACGGAACTTTAATTTACAGATTTTTGGAACTTTACCAACCCCAAAGAAGTGCTAAACATGCCTGTTGGAACATTTAACCAAAGTCAGTCACTGGAGATTTCCTTAATGAGTACAGAATTATCATTTATTTGCATTCTTAGTAGATTTAAAGCAGTAAGGCCTATTAACAAGATAATGGTAAATGCTATTTGAATGTTAGTCTTCAGCAAACTATTCACTAAAACGAATAACTCAATGTACAAATTTCATAGTATGTAACTAAATTGAGCCAGCATTTGCTCAGCTCATTTAGGTAGGTAATTTGACTCAAAATGGCCAGTTACTGAACAACGTGCAGCAGAACAGACTCAAGCAAATACCTCTAATAAAAACTCTAGAATACACCTCTAGTCTTTGTCAACCTTTACTGTTAATTTTCCTAAATATAAAGGAGTATACACAGAATGAAAAAACTTGCCATTACAACCTCCAGTCATCTAAGAATATTTTTGCTGGTAAAAGCAGATCAGTGAATTCAGTATTTTTTTAACAAACCTGCCCACTGACAAAAAAAAAAATTTAGTCTAGCTACGCATTACACTTCTACAGACTGGAAATGCCCATTCTTCACCTCTAGAAGTTACAGTGATTTTCAAGGGCTTGGGACAAGGAAAATTTTGATTTAAGAACATAAAAACTGGCATTTGTTGATGAGGCAACAGTTATTTCTATGACAATATTAATACCCGTATCGAGTGCCGGTTTAGCTCAGTGGGTTGAGCGTGGTGCTTGAAACACCAAGGTCACGGGTTCGATTCCCGTTCGGTTCTCACGTGTGTTGCCTGACTAGTCGAGAGGTGGCGTCCCTGCTCACAACAGGGAGGTTGGATTAAAATGATCTCTAAGGTCCCTTCCAGCCCAGCCCATTCTATGATTCTATGATTCTATGATATGTCAGTGAAATAAACAACCTCTCCAATCACATGTGCACTAGACTGACTAGTGTATCTTACACTGCTGCATAGCTCATTTCCATTACAAGTTGGATAATACATTTATCATAGCAAAAGAGCAGTTGCCTAGAAAACTATTAAAATCAGAATGAATTGGGCAGTAATTGGGTCTTCTGTGGAATTATCCATATCTCTGGACTCCACGAAAAAATAGTTTATCATAGTAAGTTTTGTTTCTGTCTCCAAAACTTAAATCCTTATTATTTAACTATTTACCCAATATATTAATGGGTTTTTTACTTCTTAGAAGACTAAGTTTTAAACTACACTAAAAGCAGGAGACACAGAACATCTAGTGGTCAGGTCCCAGTGTGCTCCACAATAGCACTGCAACTAAAATGTTTGGATCTTATTTGGTTTAGTTTAGTTGGTTTGGGTGGGGTTTTTTTCAGACTTCACTTTTTGCTGTACTAAAACATTTGGCTCTCAAGCTCTCTGCACTGTAAATTCAAATGACAAGTTCAGGAAAGCAAGAACAGATAGGGATTTGGTTCTTGTTTTTCTACAGGGCTTCAAAACAGGCAACAAAGACCCCACGGACTCACCCATCAGCAGTTATCAGCTAATTTAGGAAACAATTCTTTGTTTTGACTTATCCTACCACACTACAGCTTTGTATCTCAGGTGATAAAGTTGAATTTGTACCCCATAGCAGGTGTAGTCTCTGGGTTTTAGTCCAGATTGAGCAGCTGATAGGAAGACAATGCACTTCCTTTCCTACTTAAAAGCCAAAGACATCTTCAAAGGAAGGTAGGGAATTGGAGGCATCTACATCCCAGCCTTACATGCAGGGGGCACAAAGTCAGCATCTGGATATCAGACTGCAAAAGGTCCCACAAAGTGTACTTGTCACACTCTGCCAAACGCTCAGATATCATGCCAACACTCAAACTGTTAAAATTCCAAAACAGACATTGTTTCTGAAAATTGTATGACTCTACATCCATTGTATATCCACACATAAATGCTTAAAAATAGGCAAAAGGTGATGGAAAAAGATTTAGTTGCTAATTTACGGATGTTTGGCACATGGCATGTTTTAATTAAATTTAAACATAACTCTCTTTAATGGTGGAAATGAACTTGAATGCAATGACCCTTAGAGTTCCTATCATGACACATTCTGCTGGACCACGCTATGAAACTATGTCATGTAGAGGTTAGAATTTGCATAAACATACAGAAAGCTTTTTGAAAAAATAAGCATTAACAACTAGATGAGCTGCATTAGATACCGAACATTTGCAATTTCTTTTTACACTATTGCTATCTGTAAACAGTGGGGAATTTATGAAATATTTATACAGTGCATAATGAATGACCTCTAAAACTGCTGATTATCATTTTATTGCTCAATAACCCTATTAACGTCTCCAAAGACAAATGCTGAAACATGATCACATGCTTAAAGCTTTAGGATACATTTAGTTACAAGGATCGCATATTAATATGAAGGTTAAGTCAATGTATATAAGTATCAAAGCAGGTGAAACGTACCTAACCTTCCCTACTATGGGCTGGACCTGACACACAGAATTTAAAAGTAAGCAAAGACACAGACTGAAAATAAATCCAAACCCTAACCTAAAAACATGCCTCTAAAAAAGATTAAAAAAAAAAAGTGCCATTGCTTGTTCAAGCCTGTGACCATAATGGCTACGAACAAAATCTTAAAAATGTGACCAAAAGACATGAGGAAAGAGAGGAAGCCACAGAGAGCCCTGTCAGGTCTAGATCCATTTCAGCAGTGTGTTAACTCCTGATTTTTACACATGTATATATTTTTCACGTTAAAAAAATCAGTAAGACATGCCAAATTCTTCACTAGCAAGCAGTTATTATGAGATACAAAATAGGGGGTTGTTTTATTTTTAAAGATTCTGGCCCAAAAAATCTGAGTATGTAATCCAGATGATTTTGCATCTGTGGGATATAAAATACTAGGCTGATGCAAAAACAGGGTTTATTTAAACTTTAGAACAAATAAAAAATAAAAAAACAAGAACTGATGGTGGCATGATTGCTTCTAACTCAGAAGATCAGAACATAAAAGTCCATAAAAATAGGTAGAAAGAGGAGGAATGGTTTTAAAGAATATAGTGTTAGCAGAATAACTGGCAGTGTGAATGGGAAATGTCATTCTCAGGACAACTTTCATATATATGTGTGTGTGACTGTATACGCATGCATATGTATGGCCTGTCAATGGCATTTCTAGTGCTTTTTCATCTATGACTGCAGTTAGTTAACAAACATTTCTGAACCGTATCAGTGGAAAGGACATTTTTCATTTTCATACTAAATTCACAGTTAGCTCAGTGTTTTATGCTCCTCTACAATGCAATTACTGATTTTCCTTCTTCCTAGATATACTCTTGGAAGCTAAGGTGTTCCAATATAATCAAGGGTTTAGATGACAAGCACCTTTGTGTAAGGAACTCAATTCTTTTCTAACATACCTTTAGGCTTATCTTACGTTGTCGGAGGCAGCAGCAGGCAGTAAGTTTTATTCACCATTAAAATAAGAATGCTGCTGTTTTCTTTTAATCTGACATTTTGTCGCCAGCGAAAATTGTATCAATATATGACTCCCAGGCCCAGAATAGCTATCAAATAAATCCACGCTATCAATAACTCTTACACTGCTGCTGCTAGAGACAGATTTGAGCACATACACCGCTAGGTCCCTGAATCAGCATCAGTAAATACTTCTGCTTACCAAACTTGGTTTCCAGACAGATAAGGTTTTAATTATCCAACATCAATCACACACTGTACCAGTGCTGTTATACTCAGGGGCTCTGCTAAGACTGCTCATGAGAACGCAATATGAGAACCACAGGAATGCTGACAATTGCTTAGACTTCTGAAGACTATTTTTAGCCAAATGAAAGACTTTATCGTTAGTTTCAGAAAGATCTGTCTACACAGCGTATTTATTGACATAACGGCTGCTAAGTCCTTCAGGTGAAATCAGCCCTGCGCAGGAGGCAAGCAGAAAACATCAATTATTCACTTCTTATTCTGAAGTTTTAAGTGGAATACAAGTATCATTCTTCAAATAATGATGCAGTACACAACACAGAGTATCTCGGGCTTATTATTTTGCAGAAGAACTACAGGTCTAGTGATCCTTAAAGAGATTTTCATTTCTTTCAGTTTTGAAAATCATAGTTTAATGTAAAATTAACTTCCAAGAAATCACAGAATCACAGAATCACAGAATGTTAGAGGTTGGAAGGGACCTTAAAGATCATCTAGTCCAACCCCCCTGCCAGAGCAGGACCACCTACACTAGAGCGCACAGGAACGCGTCCAGGCGGGTTTTGAATGTCTCAAGAGAAGGAGATTCCACAACCTCCCTGGGCAGCCTGTGCCAGTGCTCGGTCACCCTTACAGTAAAAAAGTTTTTCCTCATATTTTTCTGGAACCTCCTGTGTTCCAGCTTCCACCCATTGCCCCTTGTCCTGTCAGTTTTGGAAATCTCAATTTTAAGTCAGTAGTGGGGGCATGCCGAAGTGTTTCCTTCTGATTCTACCCACAGCTACAACTCAAGACCCCAAGTACTGCTAGTAGCATTTGTCTCTCCTGCACAAGTTGTTACAGAAATACATTGAGATTCAGGAGATTTTAAGGAAGACAATGCATCCACTCTTTCCAGAAGGCAATATGGATTTAATAAATGAAATCATCTTTGTACTTCAAAGGAGGAGTATTTTATATACATAGATATAGATACAAATATATACAGAAAACATTTATATATCTATGCATAAATTTAATAAATTATGTAGATAGATACATAGACTGATAGGTGTAAGATAGATATCTTGTTTTCCAGTTGTATGAAATACCTTCAGCTTTTTGAATTATCATAAAAAATAACTAGCTTACTAACATAACTATAGAAATATTACCTTAAATCCTTTTTCTTGTTTATAAACAACATACTCCTCTCTGCGATAACTTTCTGAAAACCAGTATCTGATATTATCCAGTAAGCTTCAGCAGTTTCTACATTGATCTGTTCATCTATGCTTTCCAGGTTATGTAAAATAAGACTTTCGATCTGTATGTTTTTCTTTTGATACACAATGTACTTGGTACCAAACACCTATTTGAAAGAATTTTAATTTTGTTTTCCTGGAATCCCTTCTGTACCATCTCTATAGTACAGCAGCTAGGCAAAGAAGAAGAGTTAAATAAACACACTTTTTTTGGTAGGTTACTGACACATATCACAACAGTCTTCCGCATCCTTACTGAAGAGCTTATTAACTGGTATTGACTATAGCACTCACCTTTCCGCAGTTTGCACACTGGTCACTTTATAGTACACAATGTATATGAATCAGTCTGTACCTATACACAAAAATGTCAACAGAAGGGAAAGAGATGGGGAAAAAAAGGTGTGATACAAAGCTGGAACAGACAGAAGGTCCATCAGTGGAAGACAATAATTAACTGGATGCATTACTTTTGTGCCTCAACATTCGTTCATTCATTCTCTCAAAATGTATTTAGTGATCTGTACAGAGGGAAGAAAAAAAAAGAAAGAAAAAAATAAGTTAGAATATTACATTAGAAGTATACTAAAAGATTCTTCACTTAGTAACTTCATCTTGAAGTTGGTGGGAAGCAAGGTACACAAAATTCTTGTAAAGATGTCTATGGTCTGTCAAAATCAGACCCTGACAGAATGACTGTGAGGTACAGTATGAATTTAAGAATCTGAAGACTGAACCTGGGAATCCTTTAGTTTGCCACATACTCAGCTATGGCCTTTTCTATCCATTATCAGTTAAAAATGAATGCACATCCTCAGTTGTTGCAGATATTTTGCTACACTCTTCAGCTGTTATTTATAATAACTAGAGTAGCCTACAGTATCATGGACTATATAAGCAGATTTTATTTCCCTCCACGGCACACAAGGTTTGCTTGGGAAGTAACATCCCTAAGGAATTAGGACAATAAATTCCAAGAGCCATTAAGATCTTAAACCTATTGTTTCTGCATTCTAAAATGGCATGTATAAATTCTATACTGATGGTTAAATAAGATCTATTGGAGATACTTTACCAATTCTTAACGTTTATTTAGATGAACCGGGAAGAAAAGTAGTAGCAGTAGAGGATAAATATGTGTAACAATAACAAATTTAAACTTTCACTGACACAAAATTCTTACAATTACTTGAGGTTTTACATTTCAAATGTCTATTTAACTAGATACACACAGACCTCTGCCTACACTGCTCATGAAAACAAAATGGCAGATAGTAAGTTTTAAGGAGTCTCTGCCTAGGTAGCTAGAGCCTAATTTGCCATCTAATTAGCCGGCTCAGGTTGGGATGCAAAACATTTGTATGGCGCAGCACTTCAAGTCAGAGGCTTCAGCAGCAAACCATATTAGCCTACCATGGTTTTCTGGACCAGAATTGGCTCGGTGCTCTAACTCTACTCCTCCTTCACTAGAAATATTGATATCATATTTCACAATTTAGAACTGTGAGCGCTCTTAGATCACTTTTCCTGCCATATAATTATATTCATTCTTACAATGGTGAA
The DNA here is from genome assembly GCA_020746105.1 of Trogon surrucura. NCBI lineage: Eukaryota > Metazoa > Chordata > Aves > Trogoniformes > Trogonidae > Trogon > Trogon surrucura. Next base: position 58,244,987 of record CM036620.1, on the reverse strand, counting down.
AGACAGTGAAGAACTATTCCCATTAGTTGTGGAAAATTTCATAAACATTGTTGGAATAATCAAATAAGCAACTAGAGAAATTTATCACCAGGTTTGGTTTTAACCAATACGTGGTGGACAAATTAAAATACTGTTTAAATTTACATTCAGATTTATTTTTTGTTAATGTGGTACTAGTGATATGCAACATAGCTACATCATTTTCTTTCAATGTCACTCCTAGCGTCTTTATAGTTGAATATGGTTTATTTCAGATGAACTTTGTGGTCTGTCAAAAAAACCCTCCAAAATCCTTGTTCTAATAAAAACTAAATACTTATTCCACTCACATTTGTTTTGTTTTGCAAGTGTTCTAATTTTGAAGCAATACTCCTCCTGCTTCTTCTTCCTGACAGCCACAAAAAATTAACTTCCCTGTAGCAGGATGTGATTTGTTAGAATAATGCAAGGTTCACTCAGGCTCTTTTCAGTTAAAATTTTTGAAAAGGGATGAAATATTTCTTATTTCTGAAGTTACAATACTAAGATAGTAAATTGCCACTCACGCACTCTACTGCTATGACAGTAATAAATTTTCTAATTTTTCCCTTTTGTGTTTTAATACATAACCTTGTGAGTGGTTGAAGTATTAAGAATTTAAGAATCTTTTAGTATTCAGAGGATGCAGACTTTACTTTTTTCAGTACTTCTCTTTACCAAAAGTATCCTCATTTGGCCTTCCACATCTGAAAATATTCCTGTCTTATGTTTAAAAACTATTATTTACAAATATTTTGAAGACGTTTAATATTATAATATACATGCATTACAATTGATAACCTGAATGAAGGATTGCTGTTCACCAAATTCCCCATTGAAACACTTTGGGGCATTCCAGGCTAGTAGAAGATCTCTTAAAAAATAACAGCAATACCTCACACAGTACTGTCAACAGCTAAATTCTGGACAGTGCTGCTATAGACTGTGGAAACAGAGAATATCAGCAAGTTCAGAAAGAAGAAAATTCCTGCACACAACACCTTAAATGTACACTAAAAGGACAAGCTAAGAATGTACTCTCTAATATCCTTGTATAAGAGCTACAAGAGAAAAGGGAAATAGACCACAGAAATTGTCTGGGCTCCCACACTCATCCAAAACGGTACCTCTTCTAGGCGCTGTTTGAGTCAGAATAATGAGCTAGATGGATCACCACTCGGATCTAGTTGAGCATTTGATACTTTTTTATACTTCTATGCAAAACAACTTCTCATCTCTCACTACTGTAAACAGGTAGAAAGGCTCTACAGAGGGACCTGGACAGACTGGATCGATGGGCCAAGGCCAACTGCATGAATTTCAATAGAGCCAAGTGTAGGGTCCTGCATTTTGGTCACAGCAACCCCATGCAACGCTACAGGGTTGGGGAAGGGTGGCTGGAAGGCTGTCTGGCAGAAAAGGACCTGGGCGTTCTGATCGACAGCCGGCTGAATGTGAGCCAGCAGTGTGCCCAGGTGGCCAAGAAGGCCAACGACATCCTGGCTTGTATTAGAAATTGTGTGACCAGCAGGAGTAGGGAAGTGATTGTCCCCCTGTGCTCAGCACTGATGAGGCCACACCTTGAGTATTGTGTTCAGTTTTGGGCACCTCAGTATAAGAGAGATAGCGAGGTGTTGGAGCGAGTGCAGAAAAGGGCAACAAAGCTGGTGAAGGGCCTGGAGAATAGACCTTATGAGGAGCGATTGAGGGAGCTGGGACTGTTCAGTTTAAGGAAGAGGAGGCTGAGGGGGGACCTCATCATGGTCTACAATTACTTGAAAGGACATTGTAGAGAGGTTGGTGCTGGTCTCTTCTCACAGGGCATTAGGGACAGAACCAGGGGGAATGGGTTCAAGTTGCAACAGGGTAGGTTTAGGCTGGAAATTAGGAAGAAATTTTTCACAGAAAGAGTGGTCAGACACTGGAACAGACTGCCTAGGGAGGTGGTTGAGTCACCATCCCTGGATGTGTTTAAGTGTCGCTTAGATGTGGTGTTGGGTGATATGGTTTAGGGGTGAACTTGTAGTGTAGAGTTAATGGTTGGACTCGATGATCCCAAGGGTCTTTTCCAACCTGAACTGTTCTATGATTCTATAATTCTTCCCTCTGCATTTGTATACATAATCATTTCTGTGTCCAGTACGTAGGGAGGAGTCATCCATTTTGTGTTTCCTCCCAAATAAAGTTGAATTCCCTCTCCGAGGCAGCCCTAATTTCTGGTGGCACAGGGAGCGTGCCTTCATGGTAGGTGACATTAGCAAAGGCATTCCCACTGCTTTAAATCACTCAAACCGATGCTGTTACGAGTGCCAAAGGCAACTTCCCAAGACTGTGCAGCCTGCAAAGGAGGTCACAAAACAGCTCAGAAGTTGAGTTCCACTGCAATATGCCATGAACTTCCCAGTACCCTGCTTTTTTGCAGATGTGAGGGCAAAGCCTTTAATCTTAGGTAAAAACAAGGGATGAGTAACCTAGAGACTTTTGCTGGAACATAGGGAACGCCACTTAAACTGGATAACAGCAGCATAGGATAATTCGGATTAGAAGGGATGTCTGGAGGCCTTTAGTCGAGCCTCCTGCTCAAAGTAGAGTCAGCTACGAAATCAGACCAGATTGCCCAGGGCCTGACAGAGCTCGGTCTTCAAAACCTCCAAAGCTAAAGACTGTACCATATCTAGGTCCCTCTGAATGGCAGCTTTGCCCTCAAGTATGTCAACAGCTCATCCTCCCCTTCTCATACTCACAAACACTTTGGTGTCATCCACAAACTTGCTGATAGTGTACTCCATTCACCTCCATCAGGTCATTGATGAAGATAATACACAGGACAGGTCCCAGGACAACCCTTTGCAGTACTCCATTATCAACACGCCTGCGGGTAGGGTATGACCTATTAACCGCTACCCTGTGCGGATGACCAGCTAGCCAGATTCATAACATAGTTGCATATCCACATGCACCATGATATTCTAGCTTTGATAAAATACTGTGGGAGATGCTGCTGAAAGTCCTTTTTAAGCTGATGTAAATGATATCCACTGCTCTCCTGTCATCCACAAATCCATCATTTCATTACAGAAAGCAATTGTGCTGGTCAGGCATGATTTGCCCTTGGTAAATCCATGCTGACTGTTCCAAATCATTTTCTTCTCCTTCATGTGCCCAGAAATGTGTTCCAGAAGGACTCACTTCATGATTTTCCCAGCTGTGTCAGCTAAACCAGGACATCTGGTCATTTCAGCCTAATTCCACTTTCAAATTAAACTCAGTACAGGTCATAATGAAGTGAAGTCAAACACTCACCTTCAGACAACAGCATCTGTCCCACTGATGAAACCCATGGATGATTTCACAAAGTTGGAGTGTGGATACACAAGCACATAAGTGATAATAAAATTATCTTTAGTAACAAAGACTTATTCTTTCCAAGCAATTTCAGTGACTGAGAAAGGAGCATGAACACTGGGGAGAAGGTGCAGACATTTATCAGCAGGAATGTACTGCATTTCATTTTTTTTAAGAATGGAAAATGCCATACATAGCTGGTTTAGATCTACGGCATTCCTTAAGTTTCATTACTCTCTATCTACAATGACTAGCTGAAAGTGTACAACTGTCGTAAGTGTTCAGATTAGACAAATACAGGCCAGGCTGGGACATTAACCCCTCTGGATCTGGGCTTAAAGCAGGAGCAGGGATGTGTCAGGATCAGTCTGCAGCAGGGATGTGGCTTCACTAAGGACCAAGTGCCAGTGCCTTGGCTGAAAGCAGCCTCCACGGGCAGAGGTCAGCCGTGGCCACAGCCTCTCCCCACAGCCATCAGTGGCATGGGGCTGCCCCAGACTATGCTGGTCCCCAGCCCCAGCCACCAACCCTCCATGGGGATGTGCTCAAGGTCCTTATGCATGCAAATAATAATGACAACTGCTGCTTCACTGTATTAAGTGAATTTTTATACGGAAGGGTAACTGTTCTCCTCATCCTCTCAACCACTGTGCATCTTCATCATTCCTCCTGGGAAATTCTCAATTCACCCCTGCCTGAATTCCACAAACCCATTAAAAAACTTACATGCACTCATATGTATGTACCAACAGGGTAGGTTTAGGCTGGACATTAGGAAGAAATTTTTCACAGAAAGGGTGGTCAGACACTGGAACAGACTGCCTAGGGAGGTGGTTGAGTCACCATCCCTGGATGTGTTTAAGTGTCGCTTAAATGTGGTGTTGCATGACATGGTTTAGGGGCGAACTTGTAGTGTAGGGTTAATGGTTGGACTCGATGATCCCAAGGGTCTTTTCCAACCTGAACTGTTCTATGATTCTATGTTCCACATTCCCACGTTTTGCAAAGAGAAATTCAAGTGAGTTTGTACACCTTCAAAATAAAGTATCACAACAGTATTTTAGAATCAGTCATGTACTCTCTAAGGTCCCTTCCAACCTAGGCCATTCTATGATTCTATGATACTGCGCATAGTGCCTCAGGAATTGCCTAAAGAAACTACATCAATTTACAGTGTTTTCTCATTTCCCATATTCTCATTCTCCTGCTATGACGATCATAAAGAGGGAAGATCAGGTTGGAGTAATTTATATTTGCAAGTTTATCTGTGTTACAGCTCAATATTATTTCCTCCCATCACTTCAAGACTGAAACAAATTGTTTATCCTACTATGAAAAACTATTCTGTTCTCACTCCTGCACTAGTGCAGTAACTAAATCATTGGCAAGTCATAAGTACAGTGACAGCCAGTCTCCCCCTTAGTTCATTTGGAACAGAACGATAATGAGCTGATACTTCAGGTTTGTAACTTATTTGTGATTATCACACTCATTTACACATTTTTATCTCTGAAGAGCTTTAAACATAATGTATTTGAAACATATTTCCAATTTATTTTTCTAGTTTCTATTAATCAAAAAACACATAAAGCAACCCCCAGGAAAACTCTACTGAAGCATTCAGATGACCTGATGTTAATGGAGAAAGTAACAGTTGATGTGCATTTGGGTTCCCCTGCACTGTTCTGTTTGGGTTTTTTTGTAGCAAGGCACTGGTTTATAAGCCTACAGAGCAACATACACAATATGCAAAGTGTCGACCTATGAGTTTCTACTGGATTAAACCGGAAAAGAGCTGGAAATCTTGAAGGAAGAAGAAAGGGAAGGTTTTAACAACAAAGACGCATGAAGTGGAAAATTAGTAGTATTTGTGTAGGCTATTCTTTTACTTAGCAGTTTATAATATAAATGATTTAAAATCACTACCTGTTAAGAGTGGACACTGCATATTTAGGCAAAGATTTCCCCTCATTCTTGACTACGATTTTTAACAAGAGGCTTTGCGAAGCCACTTTAAAACCACTCTTTTGATACTGCATTATTGCTTAAGATTAAAATTGTTGCTACTCTTACCTTTGTAGCCAAAATTTGTATTAACTTAGAATGTGTTTATGAATGCTCACTGCTCTGAAAATCAGACTCAAATTAACCTGTGTTGAAACTGCTTCAATTACTACTTTCTATTAATTACTTAGAAAGAAATTCTTATTAATTCTCATATCTGAAATGTATAATATCACTCACAGCCAGTCTGAAACTTGCATGAGGTGATGCATTTAAAGAAAAAGTGTATTAGGTTGCAATACTGCCATGTGCTAGGATTGCCCATAAAATAGCAGTAAACTGAACCCAGCCTAGAAAAATTACTACACTGAAGACTTCATCCCACACAATAGTCTCTCTTGTTTACTATGTGTCAAAGCCACACCAAAATTCTTACCTGCTCTACATTTTAACTACTCATCTGCAGAGTTCGAAAGTTATTTAAATGAGAAAGATTATACACATCTGTTACTTTCCTTTTATTACAACCCTCAAATGAAGTCAATAACTATGATAGTCTATCAATCTGTGTTAATAGCTGATATATATAAAAGGAGACAGAGGAGTAAAAATGTTCTCTGGTGAAGCATATAGGGTTTTTGCCACCAAGGACTTCTAGAGAAGCAATAAAGGACTTGTTTTGATTTGAACCAAAATGATTATGTCAAAATAATTTCTTGACAGAATTACAATCAAATAGCCTTGTTGTTGTTGCTTACACATGCAGAACTCTGTCGTGTTCTTCTTCATTACTCAGTTATAACTGAAAACAATTTATCCTATTAGAGAAAATCTAAGTATTTCAAACTCTAATTAGTTTTTAATACTTAATCCTTACCTTTTTAACAACTCAGCAGGGCTTTATAGACTTGGTCGAAACATCATGATCGTTGTGTTCAGTAATATTCTCGGATACTAAAGCAGTTATGTTTCTCTGGAAAGCAGAAATAGATTGTCATATTTATCTCCTTTACGACGTGCATGTAAACCTGGAAAGCTCAAGTAAGCCTAAAGTTCTCTACTTCTAACTACCATGCCTACATGCAGGAAATGATGGCTCAAATGAGACTTTAATTACATTTTCTTAGCAACTGTCTCTTCCCTGTATCAAATACTTTCTTAGTTTATGTTTCAAGCAAGTTTTACATGCAGTTTTATATGAAATAATAAAGTAGTATGATCCTCATTGGAAATGGAAAGCACTACTCAACATATGTCCTCAGTGAAGACTTCTCATAGCCACAACTTCATCTTGGAGAATTTACTTGCAGAGCTGAGGATAAGGATGAATGAAGGTTTCCAACTCTGTGATAAAAAGTAATCCTTTTTAAAGGCATGTCATTAAACTCCTTCCACAGTGCTGTGATAGAGCTCAGTGAATTTCAATATGGATTCTAGAACTACAGAGGTTTTCCTGAGATACCTTTAATCAGTTTTCCTAAAATTGCAGTAAGTGTATCTACTGTAAGAGGATACAGGGTTGGTTTCAAATCAAAATAGTTCATACAGCCCACAGTTTAAAGCAATGATCTGAAATCCCAAACTTGGCGATGGCTTGAAAAAAGGCAAAGACATCCACACGTAGTAAATTATGTTTCTTCCCCGTGTGCCTCACCAGACAAGGAGATGAGAATAACTGAAATGGGATGTTTGATGTCTCAGTAACTTTAGAGATATTTTCATACAGTCCCTTTCATCCAAAGGAATAACTTTAAATCACTTCAAAGCGCTTCATAAACTCAGCAAAATAAGAAACGATTGAGGATTTGAGAATGTAACGGATTAGATAAAAAGAATAATTAAAGCGAAGTTGTTGTTAGTGGTTTAACAAATCTTCATGAATAATAGCCAAGGATTTCAAATACGACTAATGAATCTGGATGTCTCTATTCTGAATGGGTAACACTAAACATGTTAATGGATTTGATTTTTACAGGAAATACAAACAATGTTTTTAAAATTGTCCCTTTTTCTGACATTACATATCTAAAGTGAAATACTTAGTCACTTTTTGTAAAAAAAACTGTCAGTTAACTGGATTTCTCAAATGTTACTTCTAGCTGTGTTTCATTAATGCAAGAATGGGATCCTACCTGTACCTAGAGTAACTTTATAGAGGATTATTTTAATTCTTCATATGACAACATGGAAACCTTCTATATCTGTAAAAACTTGAAAACCTATACAAACTGTATATATGTGTATATTCACATAAACTAATACCATTTTTACTAATATTTACAATTAAAATATTTATTTTTTTGTTAGTACATATTCAGGTTTATATTACCCAGCTTAACGAAAAACAATGATTTGCTGTATATCTGTATATTTCAAGTCCTATGAGAAGCAGCTGAGGGAATTGGGATTGGATTCTCCAATTGGGATTGGAGAAAAAGAGGTTGAGAGATCTTATCGCTCTCTACAACTACCTGAAAGGAGACTGTAGTGAGGTGGGTGTTAGTCTCTTCTCCCAAACAAGTGTTAGGATGAGAAAAAAAAGGTCTCAAATTGCACCAGGGAAGGTTCAGATAGGATATGAGGAAAAAATTCTTCACCTAAAAGGTTGTCACGCACTCGACCAGGCTGCCCAGGAAGTGGTAGAGCCACCATTCCTGGAAGTATTTAAAAGACATGTAGATGTGGCACTTAGGGACATGGTTCAGTGGTAGACTCGGCAGTGTTAGGTTTACAGTTGGACTCAATAATCTTAAAGGTATTTTCCATATTTAATACTTAATTTAATACTTAAAGGTATATTTAATACTTAATTTAATACTTAAAGGTATTTTCCATATTTCTATGATATCTCAAGTTTGTAAACATAATATCACCTTTACTGTAACACCCGATTACCAGAAAGTAATGTCTTAACATGAGAATACTTTGAAAATAAATATCATCATGGTAAGTGTTTAAAAAAGGAGACAGATCAGGATAAAAGAATTCTGCAGTTATTTTTACTATTGATATAAAAAAGATTATTCTAAACCCAAAATGATTACTCTTTACTATATGCAGATATCTCAAGTTGCGTAGCATGACTGGTGTTGAGAAAGAAACTGAATATAATTATATAAATTCAATCTTTTTTAGAATGTGTGTTCCCAAAGTGGCAGAGGTTAAGCAGTTTAATCCATTTTTATATATTTACCTTCTTTTGAATACAGTACTGAGACTTCCAAATCCAGTTATATAAATGACAGTAGTTTGCACCAGCTATTTGCAACTGTAGTACTTGGTGAACTCTGTCACTCATTTTGCTAAGTTTGCCCAACTCTGCCTTTTGTGAGGTCTCTTTTTCACCTAAATCAGGCTTTTATCATTTTGATTCAAGTTTTTCTTGCTGACTATATTCATCATTTTGCTACAAGTTATTCCTTTATTTACCTCAGCTTACAGCAAAATCATACTTACTTCTGAGAGCAGAACAAGAAGAAGTATGTCTTGATCTAGAATGAAAATTACTGCTGCTGTTTCAAGGGAAAGCCTTTAATGCTTTAACAGTTTAATAGGTGAAAGCCTGCATCTGAGAGCTGAACCACGTTAAGCCTAACACACGTTAAGCCTGACAAATGCCTAACACACAGCAGCACTGTGTTCTCTCAGTCAGAACTGCTACACGCAGTCTTTTAAGGCAACTTTCAAACTACTCCTGTGTGCTCAGTACAGAGTTAAATTTCTGAAAAATCCTGAAACTGAGCATGTTTGTACCTTCCCACACTTTCTAGTGATGACCAGATGACTAATAACCAGATTTCATGGAAGTATTTGGTGAGCACCTTTCGGGAGACAACAGAGTAACACAACAAGAAAAAAACCAACTTGCCAGGTTCCTCAGGACCCGTGGATGGATTTCATCAGGTCCCATGGACTTTTACACCTTCTGGTTCTTTAAATGGTCTGAAACCTGATCTTTGTCCAAATGTGTTCTCCCCTTTCTCTGACAGATGTACCCCCATCAGCCTCCAGGAGACCAGGTTTCTCAAAACAAGATCCATGGTGCAAGTAGCCAAAACCCTGGCTGTGGCAACACTCCTGTAGCCATTCATTGATTTTCATCAATAGATGATTCTGTCAGCTCTTTCATCCCCTTGCTTTCAACTGGGAAGATTGATGAAAATACCGCCTGGGTACCCAAGTCCTTCACTGCCTCTCCTAGGGCTCTGTAGTCCCTCTTGATGTTTTTTAGGTTGCTTCTGGCTGCCCAAGTGAAACAGTAGCAATGGACAATAGCCTGTGGGATGTACCAGGTTTGGTAGTCTCTCAGTAACATCTTTAATCCTAGCCCCCAGTAAGCAGCAAACCTCTATAGACAGTGGGTCGGGTCGGCAAATGGGTGCTTCAGCACCCCTCAAAAGAGAGTCTCCCACTACTATTACCCGCTGCTTTTTCTTGCATTTTTCTTGTTGTTATTTTGGGAGTTGACCTGGCCACCTTCTCCCACTCTGAGGCATGCTTTTTTTTCCCCTCTTCATTCCGCAGAGCCACGAAGTAGTCCTGTAAGGACACCTCAGGTTTTGAGGGAGTGATTCCCTTCATCTGGTGTGGGCTTACCTGCACTGGAGTGAGTGACTATTGGTGAGTTCGCACCTCGTTTATGTGAGGCACTGGTGTTGCTGGCTCCGCTCATCTGTGCTCTAAAACGCTACCTCATCCTAAAAAGTTCAGAGGTATCAAGGAGGATACTGAAAACTAGTTGCTACTATTTCCCTGTACCGCTGTGTGTCCCTGAGCCTCACCTGTAAGAACAGGTTTAAGGTAAATGCATATTGTGAGAATAAACCAATGCTCCTGAAGCACTCCCATACTACAGAGAGAAGCATCCCAAAAAAATCTCACACAATAATTATTTCTGAGTAGAATTTGAATTGTGTGCAGTAGATGAGGTCTTTGGCACACATTTAGTAGTGAGAGAAAATAACATACTGTCTAGCTGCTTCTAAAACCCCATGATTAATAAGGCAAGATGTTGTACAATAAACACTAAGTCATCATGTAGTTAAGGACTGCTCACACAAGGGAACCAAATTATGATTAAAACGCTGATTTAATCATATCTTAACTGTGGATTGTTTGACTATGCCATCTTAACAATATTGCTGGAAGTTGATGGAAATTCGGATCAATGCAGAAAAGTTCTGATAGGTATTGCGGGGAAAAAAAAAAACAACTGTAAAAGAAAGTACAAAGGAAGGTGTACTGGTGATAAACCAGTAACGCAAACTCCTGCACGCTGTTACACATTAGAACACTGAGATCACGCATTGTACAGATCATGATAAACATAACGCAGCTCCTACGTCGCATGCTTCTCTCCAAGTGAGTTGCACACCTAAATAATTGCATGGACATGGCTGGTTCTGGAAGCTAACAGTACAGTATGCATTCTCCTTTCCCTGATGTACATATGTGACAGTGAAAAAATTTTTATTTTTAATTAAGATTTCTCTAAAACACACAGAGAAGGCTTGAGGTGGATTTAAGAGCACTGAGGAAGTACATAACCCTAATGTTAACATTACCTGTTTCCCTGTTACCCTGAATGGTTCACCAGATTGCTAGAAGACTGCATTGGACAGCCTGTTAGCTATTAAACAGTTAGACGTCCATAAAACTGAACATGAAATCTCATAATTGCTACAATGTTTTCCTTATTAAAATTAGAGTATGTGTACAAAAAGGATAAGGTAAATATATTTTCACAGTGTCTTGTACTACAGTAGAAATTTGTGGCAGTTTCAATTTTCTGGTTACCCATTTTCCCTTGGCTTCTAACAAATTCCCTTATCAAAGCGCTCAAAGTATTTGCACATCTTGCAGAATTCTTCAACACCAAATCTATCCTAGAGGTATTTTGGAATTAATTTTAATAGATTTTTTGGTGCCAGAGAAATCATTCTACATTTCAGCACTCGCCATCAAATGACAATGCTGCCTACAGACATTTTTAATATTCTCTCCAGGTATATCCCTGTGGCTACTACTGCTAAGACTTCTTGCTCTACAACTGTTCCTGCTGGGGAAAAGGTGTTGCTATAGCTGCAGGCTAATAGTAACCGCCATGGCTGATTTGATGCCATTTAGACTATATCTGTGCAGATTCAAAACATTCTACCCTTTGTATCTTTGAAGCTAATCACTTCTGTTCTTCAATACCAAAATATTTATTTTTTTTGCCTGATGAGTTGGAACACAGCAATTCAGAGTTCGAATTCAGATGCTCACAACTAAACATTCTGTTAATGGTGACATTCAGGTTTGTAACTCATACTTAAGGAAAAGCACAACAGTGTACAGAATTTCCACCTAATTAACACCTAAAATATGAAAAAAAAAAAAATTGTGAATGCAGTTTTCAAAGCTAAAAGAGAGAGGGAAAGCCAGGCTAATGCACTTCACCTTCATTACAGTGAAATACTTAATCTTTTACATTCCGAAGTTTATAGTAATTTGATCACTGGCTGGTTAAACAGGATCAGATGGCCCAGTAATAAGCCATGTCATAATCAATATGCCTAAGCCTTGCATGACATATTGTGCTACATACTTTTTTTTACTCTTGATCATCACCCAAGCTCCACTCTGCTGAAACTCAAAAGCCGAATCATTTATTGTCTTTCTGTGTCAGGACTATATAACACTTCAATACAAATTACCAACATTTTCAACGTCTAACTACTGTACAGACCCTTAAGCCCTTCCTTATCAATTTTCATTTTTTCAGGCATAGCAATGTTTTCTGCACTTTCACCCTTCTCCTTTCTCCTATTAAGAAAGCTCTTCTTCTTATCTGAGGATAACCAGTATCAGTTATCATGATGTGCAAATTAATCAAGAAGAAATATTTCAGTTTACCAGGAAGCAAGATCACTAAGGTCAACTCTGGACTATCACCTGGGGTTCAGCTCAGAAAGTTCACTTCAGCTTAAGGACTAGAGGCCTCTTCTTCAGCATGGGGATGTTTCCATTGGTTTGTGTTTTTTTCCATGGTGCAACTTGTTTGTTTGTGGTTTTACACTCCTATGAACTGTGAATGTGTCTGATTTACGCTCAGATTAAAAATATAGCTTTTTTAAGGAATGAAATCCTTGAAAGTTATAAAACCGTGACTCAGGTCACCTGCAGCTCAGTACAAAGGCTCACTGCCCATAGCACTGCGGTTGATAGCGGTAGTGAACCATGACAATGCAACAAAGTAATTTATTTGCATAATCCTGTAACATTTTGTGTTTATATTTATTCTGGATTAAGTAACTGCCTTCACTTTTGAGGGCCCTGTAGAAACATGTCAGAGATTTTAATCTCTACTTGGCCTAGAGATTAAAATCAATTTGATATTGAAGACATAGTAAAACTGTAATTCCTCTCCTCCCTTTCATGTAATACAGAATATTTTTTAGCCAGAATTCTATCAGCACTTCCATTTTATACCACTGTTTGGCCATTTAGTACATTAAAGTAACTGTGTGTTTGCTTGGCACAGTCAGGTTAAACACAACTTTTACATGCAAGGAGTTTCAGTTCAGGTAACTGTATACCTGAATTAGGATATGGATCACAGTGCAGTGATTCCTAAGATGTTATTTCTGCACAGCTCAGCACAGAATCATGCAGAAATATTTCCTTAACTCTGCAAGCTATTAGTCGTGATGCAGCACTCCCGCACCTAATGTCCTTCCTAGCTCACAAACATGAAATCTCTGCAACATGCTCTGTTTGCCACTTCAGTTCCAGAACCAGCTTACACAGAAGTGTCTTAGGATTTTAAATAGTATTATTTGAAGTCTAGGATTAGAGTCTGTAAATTTAATTCCCAGATTTCAAAGAATCACATTCTTTGAAATACTCAGAAGGACTCAAAGATTTTAAAAGAGCTTTTTTGTTGTCTGTCTTCCCCATATTTTCATTACAAAAGATGAAAATGTGGCTTTTAAACTGCTCAGCTGACATACTGCATAGTATTTATGCAAAAGAGAGAAAAAAAAAGTTTAGTTTTAAACAATTTCTGTATCAAGGTTATATCAAAAGAAATTAGACTTAAAATATAGAGAAATTGGACAGCCAGTCACAGGTGTGAAAGCATGGAGGAGACAGTACATGCACTCTGAAAGTAGCTACAGTTCCACCACAGCACTACAAAAATATTCAGCATTAAATCCCTCACTGTTATTCACTGTTACATGACACATTTTTAGTACTTTGAGAATTAAAACTTTATTTAAGAATTGCTAGTGAAAATATGTACTAAATGAAAATATCCTCAAACAAGAGATCCCATTCCAGAGATGCTAGACTATCAACCAAAGAACTGAAACAAGAAATAAACATACGAAGAACTTCATATATTGGAACGTTAGAAAGAGCCCCCTTTTAAAAGCCAGTTGGAGAAAACTATAATCAGTTTTATTCCTAGGTACAAGTTTGAGAGATAATTCATACTCTAAGACAAAAGCTTTCTGGAGCCAGAGCATGTTCCACAGAGGTTCTAAAGCAAAGGTACTAACAGCATCACAACAACAGGGAGTCCGGTGTTTCCAGTGACAGCTATTGACCCATCCTCCCGCTGCGGACCCCCGAGAGGGGCCTGGCTCTGCCTTCTGGGTGACCACTTGGCAGGTACTGTGGGCTGTTGTCACGTCCCCCAAAATCCACCTCTAGTGTGAGCTGAACAAGTCCCGATCCCTCAGCCTCTCTCACAGACCAGCATCCAGCCCCCTGCGCAGCTTGGAGGCCCTGTCAAATTCACTCTAGACAACACACATCTTTCCTCTGTTACAGGGCCCAAAACTGGATGCAGGATACTAGATGTGGTCTCACCAGAGCTGACGAGGAGATGGTCACCCCCGCAGATCTCCTGGCCATGCTCCTACCAGCACAGGCCTGCTTGCTCTGAGCCCGCTTTGCTGCCAGGGCACACCGCCAGCTCCTGCCGAGCCTGCCAGACACCAGCACCCCCCAGGTCCTTCTCAGCACAGCTGCTCCCCAGTCAGGCTCCAGCTTGTGTTGTTGAGAGGGTTTCCCATTCTCATGAGAAAAACTTTGCATTTATCTTAGTTGAATTTCAGAAGGTTGATGGTGGCCTACCCCTCCATAGCATCTAGGTCGCTCTGAATGGCAGTCGTGTCCTCAAAAGCCTCTACTGGTAACCCCTCCCACCCGGCTCTGGTGTCATATGCAAACAATGATTAAATGTTACTCAATCACATGAAGCTGATTATAATTCAGACCTTCTTTTTTTTCCCTGTCATGTACTAAAAACACCTTGGAATTAGTATTGATTGCAAGGTCATGCAGTCCTTGTGGTTGCAAAAGGAACACTGTCAAAAGGATAAGGAAAGGTTTGTAAAATGTCACCCTAACATTTTCTTCCAACATAGTTCAGCTAAAACCTGGACTATTCTGCACCCAATTCTTCTAAAAAAGAGACATAGTAGAAAGAACACAAACTGTACCATTTCAATGACACTTAAGCATAACATAGACTGGCCTGAGGCCCTCACACACATGACACTAATTCACCTGATTACTTCAAGGAATAAGGCTAAAAGGATCAGCATTGCTTAATGTTACACTATTATTCAGTCTTCAAAATATATTATCAGAATGCAAATTCTAGACCTGAATTAAGAAGTCCTCTGACAATGTTACAAAGCTGCAACCAGAATGAATTTTTCAATTAAATGATTGCAGAAAAGACAACTGAGAGAGGATAACGTAACATGTCATCAGGGAACGAAAGAGGTTATTCAGCCTGTCCAAGTTCATCCGTTCTTAGTACTCAACTCCCCTATGGAAGACATCTCATTTTTCTCATATGACCCTTGTGTTTTTGCCTGAGCAGCTACGCCTGACAGTCTGTTTCACACATTTATCATTCTCTGCATGGAAAAAAGTGCTCCTGACACCTATTTTGAATGTGATTATTTTTCTTAAATCATCACTGTTTTCATCTCTGTTTTTCTTACATTATTCTGAAAATAAGCCAAATGGTATCAAAGGTCTTTTACATTTTGCATGCTTCACATTTAAACTTTTCCTAGCTGTTCTGTTCTCCTCACATAGAGATTCCTAATTTTAGCTTATCCATATTTAGCTGCATTCTGCTGCTGGCTTTACTCATTACATTGACATTAGATACTGTATTTTCCTAGTTCTGCAGCATGAGTTTTCTACAAGATAATTCATATTATTTTTTTTTATCCTAATACTCTCATTTCATGTAAGAAAACCAGACAGAGCTACTAAAACTTTCATTGGGTATGATGCAAGGGCACAACTTCGCAACTGATGTGAATTTCAGAATTTCATACATTTCAGATATAATAACTTAATTTAGTTCTGTCCCAAAACATGTGGAAATGCAAGGAGTCTTTTTCTGATTTGTATGCTTGCACACTTTTAGTACATTTAGCATATTCAAAAATATTTCTGAAAAAATTATACTGATTACACAGATCTCTCTGTTCAGCTTCAACTCTGTAGCTGCTGTCCTAACACACCTCCCTTGTCTGGGACATTTTTCAGCTTTATATTTCTGTCTATTTTTAAAAATTCTGTCTTGGATGGTCATTAGAGATGTCATCTATTATAGATAAGAGTTTCCTTATGCATAATAAGTATGCTTTTCCACAGGCTTATTGGCATGTAAAGTAATTTACTGTAGATGAGGAAGTGCTGTAAACTTTTTCCTTATTTTAGCCAAGGCAGATCAAAAAAGAGAACAAAGCTCCTCTGAGATCCAGCTTCCTACCACTAGTGCTTTCAGGATGGTACCCTACATACAAGCATGAGAGCAGGACCATAACTTTAGCTTTGGTAAAATGTACCTGTGGAATTTTCAGATTCAGTTAATACACATTTCCAGACAACTGAATGTATCCTCTATTGATCACTGCCTACTAAAACTGTATTTCTTAATAATGGTAGAATAATATCACTCATACTTTGATTTCTTTTCCGTTTCTTTCTGCTGCATAGAGCATAATATATCCTGTGATGTCTGTTTTATAAATTTTCTGAGGGTTGACACTTGACAAATTTGCTTTATCCTAACAGCTCAATTTTTATTTGCTTTCTGATGTATTATATATATTGACTATGCCATCAAAGGTGATTTACTAATTTTAAAGTGCAGATGTAGCACTTTACACACACTTTCACAGCTCAACTCTGATTAAAAGCCAGTGGAACTTCTGGAGTAACTAGACTAATTAAGAGGTCTGACCCTCTTGAGCTGTTGGCACATATTTATACCAAGAAGTGAGTTACAGTGCCTTTAGTCCATTGGGTTAAATTTCAAATTCTAGAACAAGGGACAGATGTTCAGTCTCTCCAATTTTAAAATTCTCCTCAAGCCTCAGAAGAAGAACTTTTAAGTGTTAACTTGGGAACACATTAGAAAACCCTTTGAAGCAGAGAAAATCCTCTTCCCTCTATTTTTGCAAGGACTTACTCTTGTTGAAAAAGAACTTCAAATTTACCCCATGGACTTCCAGGGGAAAGAATAAAACTTTTTTTAAAAAAAACCTTTCACTGTTTACTGGGTTTTATTCTCTGCTTCAGTAATTCCCATGGTTGCTCATATACATGCTTTAACATTTCACAAACATTTTCAAGGGCAGCTATCCAACGTTAAGAGATTTTGCATTGCAGCCACTTTTCCAACAGGTTGGCTAGTTAGGTTAAGGGTCCTCTTATTTACATTTGTTCTTGACCTTTAGTACCTCAGATATTCTGCTCCCACAGTTGGAGTCACTAAATCTAATGCACACAACATTCCAGCAATCTTCTAATTCAAATGGTCATTTAACACACAAATATCCCACTTGAAAATCATATTTTGTATAATATGAACAGAATAATAAAAACATAGTAACTAGAAAATACCATTCAAATCATAACTATAAAAGCGAAGTCAGAAGAGAGTTCGATCTACTACAACAAATCATACCTCCTCATACTTTCCTTATTCACTTATTTCCTCATTTATTTAAAGGAACTATAACAAGCTTTTAAGGGAAAAAAAAAAACCCAAAGAGATCTACACTGGAGGAAAAAAAGAAAAAGAAAAAAAAAAACTCTGAGAAGAATAAGTAGTTTCTGTCCAGTATCATTAGCTGAATTTAATCCTCAAAGATCAGTCATTCCTAAAATTAAAATACTCATGTTCTTCTAAGACAATCAATTTTTAGTTACCTGTTAAAGGCTAAAACTGCCACACTATGAAACCTACTGGTGGGAAAAGCAAGGTGGCTGATCCATTAAAAAACGGACCCAGAATAAAGGAGGTCATTCCTCTTTCTTGTTTCTACCACCAGTCTGAGCAGGGTCTTTCTTCGCAGGGTGAGGGGGAATTAAAAAAGAAAGTATTATTGATCACTTTAAGAGCAGGAATAAGATGAATCTGCCTCACTGATTCTAAGGAAAGTTAATATGCATATATAAGCAAAAGAAACATAATGATCATGTTCATTCCGATGGTTTCTAAAGGTGTACAAGGCCCCCCTCCTCTTCAATGCCTCTGCGAATATGTTCATTATATAAAATGTGGTGAATAAACTCTAAAGTCAATCACAGATTTACAGAGCTGAGTTCAATGGTTTGACACGGCCTCTAACCTTTCAAAAGATATTTCCTTAGAAGACCATCTGAAAATGTTCATGTCTAGTCTTTGTCATCAAAAGCTTTCTAAGACCAGCTCTGTCCTTTTAAATCATTTGATATTTCTCTTGCTGGGTACACGGCAGAAAATGATGTTTCATAAGACGAATGCAAAGTAGTATCTTAGTATTGGGCATGATTTGACACAAATTTCTTGATGCAGTACTTGAAAAGGAGATTCCAGACAACACCTCATTAACACGAATCACCACCCAGTCAAAGCCATTGTAAAGCTGACCTGTTATCTGCAAACGTGCAAAAATCTTTTGGTACAGAAGGTGCCCCTTCTTCCTGTTCCTTCTGTCTCTCAAAGAACCACACACACATTGTTTTCTGTTAAAATCAGAGGTCATCATTTCACCAAATTTGCTGTCTTCAATCAAGCCTGGCTGTCCATAAAGCAAAGATCAGCCTTGTGATTTTCTAGACTAGCAGAATTTTGCTCTGATTCAGTAGACTTTTTCTCATTTTGATTTGCAGTTTTTGTTTCATTATTTTTTGCCTCCATTTCCTAGATTCTTAGGGATATAAAAAAAATCCAAAAACCTTTCTGCAAAAACAAAAAAAAAGGTTTAGAACCATAGAAGGACGTGTGTTTTCTTTGATTCTTTCAGTTCTCTTTTTCTGAGCTCTTAGGAACAAGCCATTATCAAATACAAGATTTCATGTCTTGTTTCAACCCTGGGAAGAAAAAGAAAAATGCAATATGTAATTGACTTGTTCTTGCACCTCACATGAAGCATTTTTTATCACTTAGCAGATTCCTTTCAAGCCAAATGCATCTTACAGAAGCACTTCTATTCTCTTCACCACTATGATTACAGTATGATTGGCACGCGATGGCTTTTTCCACGAGTTAGCGTTCAGTTCAAGGTTTTACAGCTTCTTGGGTGAGAAAGACTGAACTATGGCCATTGCTGACTTTTGTCAGTTTACACACCTGTAAATGATACAATCCATCTAATAGGAATCATTAAGAAGAACTGAGAGCATCAGGAGATACCACTGCTGTCTGAGTTCAGTAAGTCGCTTACAAAATACGAAAGCTCAAATAATAGTCAGAGACTACAAGAACTTATGGATCTCTCTGAATTAACTCATGTCAACATCTGCCTTGTATCCTGTACAAACTTATGTTTGCTTCTTCTTCTTCTTTCCTGATACATGGAACTATAACACACTGAGCAATCATTTTTCCCATGCTCAGTTATTGCATTTTACATTTCTATAACATAGTGCAGATACATGTATATAGACGCTGTAGAAGACAGTTTTCCAAGGAAAAAAAATAACTGATGAGTTGTGGAAGGACAAAATAAGCAATGAAGAGCTGAACAACAGCAGAGAAGTCTTGAAACCACGTAATTGCAAAAGCCCAGAATAATAAAGCATATTTACACAAGTAATTTTTATTTTCAGTTTAAGTAATGGTCTTATTGATCCTGTGTTTCTGATGCACAGCAAAGCAAACCTTAATTGTGTTCCCTGCTCCCACATTAGCTACTTCATCATCCCTAATTTTAATTTTCTATTGATCAAATTCTTTACACTGCTCACACATACTTCTTCACAGATTCATTTCAAAAAGCTTTTGCCTACCTTCAGATGTGTTACGTTTTCATCTCTGTGCCTTTATATGGATGAAAATATAATTTCTTTAAAAAGCCAACAAAGCAAAAAACAGCATATCTGATATCAAGGATTGTGCATTTCATGAACATTCAGTAAACTTAAGGATTTTGTTGTTGTTGTAATAGTTAGGGGGCAAAAATAAATTCATAAGAGCATATAAATCTGCACTTATTAAAAAATGCACCCCTTTCAGCACTGCCTCGTGGATGAGTTAATTGAAACACCCGGTGGAAACTGGGTCATTTAAACAAAGAAATACTGTTAAATTACACACTAAACTAAAAAGTTTACAGCTGAGGAAACTATACATTGAGATTTTCCTCACTGACACTAAGTTCTTTTAAACAATACTTCACAGGCCTGGAAGGCTCATGTCTGCTGTTATTCTGCATTTATCAAGGTCACATTGCAAATGAACTTTCATTTATAGTCTGTTGTGGTGGCCTGGTGGAGGCCAGGTGCCCACCAAAGCCATGCTATCACTCCTCCTCAACAACTGCACAAGGGAGAAAAAAACAAAAAGCTCACGGGTTGAGGTAAGGGCAGGGAGAGATTATTCACCAACTACCATCACTGGCAAAACAGACTCAACTTGGGAAAAACTAATTTATTACCAATCAGAGTCAGATAATGCAAAATAAAAACTAAATTTTAAAACACATTCTCCCCGCCCCTTCTGGGCTTAACTTTACTCCTGATTTTCTCTACCTCCTCTCCACAAGTGGTGCAGGGAGGTGAGGGATGGGGATTGCGGTCAGTTTATCAAACATTGTTTCTGATGCTCCTTCCTCTTCAGGCAGAGGACTCCTCACACTCTTCCCTTGCTCCGATGTGGGGTCCCTCCCACACAAGACTCCTCCCCAAACTTCTCCAACGTAAGACCTTCCCATGGGAGACAGTTCTTCACAAAGTGATTCAGCATAGTCCCTTCCAGTGGGTGCAGTCCTTCAGGAACAGGCTGCCTGCTTCAGCATGGGTCCCCTGCAGGGTCACAAGTCCTGCCAGCAAACCTGTTCTGGTGGGGGCTCCTCTCTCCACTGGTCCACAGCTTCTGCCAGAAGCCTGCTCCAACACAGGCTTCCCATGGGGTCACAGCCTCCTTCAGGCATCCTGTAGAGGAATTTCTTGTGGAGCAGCGGCGCGGTATCCCTTTAAAGGTTTTGGACAACCCAGCTTAGGCCTAAATAAAGGTTCTGTCCTTGGAGTTGCCTTGCGGCACGGAGAGGAGGAGGTGTAGCTGTTTTTTTGAGAGACTTGCCGGGGGGAGAGCCGCCTGCATAGTTGAATGGCCCTACCCAATAAAACGCTGACGCGTGTAAACCTGTAACTGACCAACTCTGTGAAGGGGCAGGCGTGTGGGCACTGCTTAACGGTACAGATTGAGCTGTCCGGAGCAATAAAGGGAAAACGACTTGCAGCCATATCGGTGGGATTGTCATTACTTGGCCGGCTCTCCGAAGGGACTCTCTTCAGCATCCACCTGCTCTGGCATTGGATTCTCCATGGGCTACAGGTGAACATCTACACCACCGTCAACCTCCATGGGCTGCAAGGGGACAGCCTGCCTCACCACGGCCTTCACCACAGGCTGCAGGGGAATCTCTGTTCTGGAGCCTGGAGCACCTCCTCCCCTTCCTTCTTCACTGACTTTTGCTGGTGTCTGCAGTTACTTCTCTCAGACTTTCATACTCCTCTCTCCAGCTGCAGTTGTATAGGTTTTTTTTTTCCCCTTTCTAACTATTTTGTCCCAGAGGCACTAACGCTGCTGATGATGGGCTTGGCCTTGGCCAGCAACAAGTCCGCCTCAGAGCCAGTTGGCCTTTGCTCTGTCGGACGTAAGGGAAGCTTCTGGCAGCTTCTCACAGAAGCCACCTCTACCCACAGTACCAAAACCTGGCCATGCAAACCCAGTGCAATCATGTATTTTCTACAATTGTACTGCTTTACTTCTGTTTCGAAGAGGAAAAATTGTAAGCTCTACACTGTTTTCTTCATGTAAAGTCTAGAAAGATCTCATACTCGAAATATTTAAGCCTCTTACTTCTATAGAGACGGTCGCTGAAAAGTGTTAAGATCTGAGTCAGAACTGGCCAAAATTGAAATGAATGCTCCTAAACCTTTTAATTTAATTTTACGAAAAAATAAACTTTTCTCCTCCTACTACTCCTTCTGGTACTGTGGGGTCTGGAGGCTTTGTTTGTTTGTTTCTCTGATTGGTTGGTTGGTCTAGTTTTGATTTAAGTTTTCTTGGTTTAGTGCTATCTCAGAGTCAGTCACTCAGGTGAATAGCTGGGTGTCTACCTGTCACAGTAATATTCTAGAGAAATCCAGAGGTTGCCACGTGGCAGACCTGCTACATGCCTTTCCATCTACTACTTGCCATAGAGTATGCCAAGACAGATGGACCTTTAATCTGATCCAGTGTGGTATTTTTATGTGCTGTCAATTGTTGAATGCCCTCTCTGTTATAACATTTACTTACAGTGCCTTTTGCAAAATGATATTACATACATATATGTATTTCTTCCAGTTCAGCTGATGAAATATGTAGCTATAGGTTGAAAAAAAAGAAAAAAGAGCAGGACTACTATGATCCCCTAATTCTATACTCTGCACAACAAAGACAGATGTAAATTATCTCCTGATTGAGGTTCGACAGAAATGGATAGTTATGAGTATACCTCCATCAGTATTATGATGCCTTTCCCTTTCTAGAATTGTAGACTTCTCGGAGTCAGTGCGCTGAGTTGAGCATTTCTCTTAACACCTTTGAGACAAAGTTAAGCACAGAAGTTTGAAACTCTCTATCTTGTTGTGGACATATATACTTTTGTAACATGAAGAAAAGGAAGCATTTAGGTATTTTATGCACTTGTGAACACTACATTAGTTTTCTGGATTTCAAATTTGTTCTTTTTTAAAAAAGAAAAATTTGTCCTGTTTTTAAAAGAAAGAAAAGGCTCCTCAGAGCAATGAGCTTGTATGCAAAATGCCTTTTTTCCTACTTTACAACCTATTGTAGTATCAAATGTACCAATGGTTAACGCATATATATGCACATACAAATGTAGGCTATAGTGCTTGCTGTTAGCAACCATCAATATGTAGAAAAAGGCTGCTCAGTTGAACAATGTAGCTTCTTTACAGGAGATGCTTTTTGCCAAGAGTTAGGGCTGGGCCAGTCACCGACACTCTCTAACCCCCTCTCCCTCCTCAAACAGGAAGGGCAAAGGAAACAAGACAGAGAGACTTACAGACTGGAAAAGAAAACTAAAGCAGCTTTAATAAACAACAATAGTACTCATAAGGAAATAATGAAAGTAATGAAATATATATACAAAAACAATATCAAACCCAGTTCCCTCTCTTATAGCAATCACCACTGATGCTGCAGAGCAGGTGGCACAGCGGAAGCCCCCAGCATGGCACAAAACCTCCAGCAGTGATGCTGGTCACTACAGGAGCAAGTATAAAAGCAAGAGCCTTTCTGCATACTAGTCCCTGGCAGTAACTGTAAACATCAGGCATTATCAGTTCTACATCAATGTATTTATATAACAGCAATCTCTCTTTACAGGAGATATCTATCCAAGAATGGCCTTCTGCTGTTGATCAGAGTACTTACACATATTTGTGACAGTTCAAGGCACAGGAACATCAGGTAAGGTATGTTTCCATCAGACTATACAGAATTTTTTTACCTTCCTCTGTTTCTAGCCCTTACTACTTTGAATATGTTTTGAGGGGAAAAAAAAGAATTTGCAATCTCTGAAGTTCGAATAGCACAAGAAAATATTTCTAGCCAGGACTCTGTTGGTGATTGCCATTCAGCAGAGACATGAAATGCTGAAGTTCCTGTCAGTAGAAGCACAGCTTTTTAATAAAAGCACTAGCAGCTACTTCTTTCTATTAGCTGGTCCAGTCTGGAACCTGTCAGATGACGGGGTTGCTATTACATAAGTGAAACCTTGTATTGTTTATGAAATATGACATTAATTTGTCACTTGTAGCAACAATTTATGAAAGTCACTGGTTTTAAACTTTTCGTTTAGAAAGAAATATTCTCAATTTAAATAAAAAGCCTAAAATGAACAGCATAATTGAAATGAATAGTGTAAATCTCACTAAGACGTTTATACTGGATGAAGACTAAAACGATCATTCTCACAACCTGTACACATCATTTAGTTCTAAAAATCTCACCTCCACTGAGACATATTGATTCCACTACATTCATTCAAAACATCAATACAAGTAACAGAGATTTGGCAATTAAAGCTGAACATAAAGGACATTCTAAATTCACAGTTTGGGAAGATAAATCCCAGCACCTCAGAAAGACAACAACGTCTTCATCTTAGTTTACAGTAACAAGAATACTTTCCCTCTGCTGTCAGGTTCGGATACTTTCTTGAAATTCCACTTAGTGTACAAGAATGTAAATAATAGGAGCTCATTAAAATGACACTCTCTTCCCTCACAACAGTTGTTCTCAATGTGAATTTAATTGGCTGACTGACAGACACGACAAACACTAGAATCCTAAGACAGGTGAAAACCTAAAGCAGAAGATTTCAACTAGTGTGACAGTCAAACAACTGAGATAAAATTCATTGTAATTATCTCATTGTAAAATAACCTCAACACCTTACTTTGCTTTGTCATTCATGGCAAAGACTTCTGATGAAACACTATGGTACTTTACTTAACCAGAAGTAAACACACTCACAGAAAAAAAAAAAAAAAAAGAAAAAATAACTGTGGAAAATATGCAGGAATGTGTCACCTCCTCAGCAAAGTGGAAAATTTTGGTTTTTAAGAAAATGTATTTATTATTATTTCTAGTTATCCAATAGAAGATATTTTTCTTTTGTTCTTGTGGATTCTGCAATCTGCAGAATATGAATGCATGTGCCTGTGAGCAAAGATGGGATCTACAGAAATGCACGATAGCTGGGACTACCGCGCTATCAGTGGAGGGCATAAGCATCACGCTAGTCTCCCACACGTGTATTCCTTTCTTTGCCGTTTGACAATGAGACTCTTCAACATTTGCATCATAGACTTCAAACAGCAGATGCTATCCAAAAGCTGGTAAGACAACTTCCATTTATACCACTGAATCTCTGTCCCAGGGATGGTCTTCCCACAGCCGCGGGCATATTATATAGAGCTCACACGCACGAACTAGAAGCTATACATAATGATGCAAAGAATGGAATAGCCCTTCAGATCTTTATTTATTAGTCATTACCATCAGGTATTGCAGATGCACGTCACAGGGTAAAGCACCAGGTATGTGAGACCTCTACTACATCTGTCCAGTTCTGACTCTCTAAACTAACCCAGTACAAGCTGAAAAAGCAATTAAGTAGTAGATTATTTTTGTTATGTAACTGTTGCTACCTCCTCATTTTTATGCCACATATGGGATAGGAGAACACCACAACCTCCCTGGCTGCCCACGCAGGTTGTGGAGTCTCCTTCTCCAGAGACACTCAAACCCTCCTGGACGCGTTCCTGTGTGACCTACTCTAGGTGACCCTGTTTTGGCAGGGGGGTTGGACCAGATGATCTTTCGAGGTCCCTTCCAACTCCTAGCATTCTGTGAATCTGTGATTTTAGAAAGCATTATTTAAACTATTCATTGACCTTCAATATGGAAAATGTCAACAAGACTATCCTGCTGTCACACAACCAGCCAAGGTATTGCTAGCTTCTGCCAACAGTCTACCTCAAAAAGCAATATATAGTTAAAACAACTGTCCTCTTACCATGTTCAAGATTCTGCAGAAAGCTGAGCCAGAGATGCAAGCACTGTGCACAGGGGCCAGGCCAGCAGTCAGGATTTAGACATGCTGAGCAGCTAGAGTAAATGTCCTGCCTCCTGGGTGCATGGTGCTGGTCAGCACTGGATCAGAAGGGCTAGGGCCGTGGTCTGTGCAAGACTACCATGCAAGTGCCATAGAACAGAAGTCTTAGAGAAGAAATCATAATCCACCCACTACATCCATCTTCCCTAGTAAACAAATTTTAAATTACATACCACTGAGTGCTTCTGTTCTTGTCTCTGCTCTACCTAAAAGTTCTCCTGTGACATGTAATTACTATTTTCTTTGAGCTTTTGGAGTTTCAGATATGCACACTGATAAACAAGTAAGAGATGGAGAAAATTATCATGTTGAGAGATTAAAAGTGGTTGAGCTTTCCTCTAATGAAATAGAAGGTATGAACAGCAAAGAAGAGGTAAAACTTGAGATTCAAAAAGCTTGCTTTGGGAATTGTCACTCAGCCAATCACAGAAGTTACATATTCACCCTCAGATTCTTACATCTTCCCTGTCACTAATCACAGCTCGTTCTTGTTAGTTTATTTCATTATCCTAGCAAATCTGTTTTAACAAGTTAGTGCAACTGTAAGTCAAATTATAAGTTACATATTTAAACAGCATGACAAAAGTCAATATCACTTAAAATAATCCAACTGTCAAATTCAGGTAAAAAGTCAACACTTCAAAACCAAAGAATATCCTTAGGCTTAGCTTAGCAAGATTACCTTCTGTCTCTGATTAACTGCACTTTAATATTATGAACTGCTCTTTAGGAAATGATAGCCAGCTGAACACAACCATGGGATTGAAGAAGGAGACATCACAATAGTTGAGTGTGGTAATTAATCCAGTCAATTAATTGGTTAAAAAATCAAATACTTTAATCATCTATTTAAATTTTCTTTATTCTATCAGCCATTAGGTCCTTCATACCAAAGACAGTTGGTAGAATGCACAATGTTCTTCCTTTTCATGGAAGTCAAACATGTCATGACTCTAAGGTCACAAAGCTATTTTTTTATTGAGTACTTCAAAGCATGTAATTCTGGTTTACAAATTATATGCTGGACAAGCATAAAGTTCTATGGTCAAGGTTATAGGATAAAAGTATACCTTAAAAGGTGGAAAATATTTATTATTGTTCTTTATTTCACACTAGCACTGATTTAATTCCGACTATGAAGTTGTTTCACACACACGGAAGTACTCAGTTCTGGAAGATTTTTACATTAACTGTTTCCAAGGTATTCGTTCTATTCCTTACCTATTATTTACTTAGCATTACCTCGCCACGCCAGTAATTCTAACCATTATTAGAAGATGTAATGTGAAAAAAAGGTAAATTTTAAAAAATGTTCTAGTTTTGACAAAAAATAATCCAACATAGGTGACACTTATTTTTAATAGCCACAGTGCTAAATGATAATCTCAGAACTGGATCCTATTTGTTGAGCGGATTCACACTCCTTAAGGAGCTTACACTGCTTCTGTATTTTTAAATGGCCTTTTTATAAGTTTATCATTTTATGGCTTCTCAGACTCTTGGAAATACTTTCTGCCACAGGCGTATTTGTAAAAACATCAATTAACTGCAGTCCTTTCTGCTTTACTACAGTTTTATGTGTAATAAACAGCATTTGAACATTTAAGTTACATTCTCATATCTAATAGTTTTCTACTAAGTTGTTTAATGCTAATACTTGTTCACTCTTTTTCCTATTTTGGATGTTATTATATTTATATATTCCAGCATATATGCATAATATCTATGATATTAAATATTTACTATATCTAAATTATGTTTATGCATATTGCATACACTATAACATAACATATATGCATGACAAACTATTTTAAGCATTCATTACATTTCTGTCTATTATTACAAACCATTTCATAACATGCCTGTAAAGAGCTCCTACAGCACTTGGAAGTATTTCGTCCTTATGCCTTAACTGTCCTTGCTCCTTATTTGTAACTAGTGTGGTTTTTTTCCATTTGTATGCAGTTTGACTTCTTAAAATTAGCCACTGCAAAAAAAATGTTTTGAACACATTTTCATTACTGAAAGAGCATTCCATACAGCTTGTTTGAGGTTTTGAGTTTATCCTTATGTATTAATGAAAACTTTCATTTTAATGAAGATCAATATATATCCCTGATCATAATAACTATTACATTTTGTATCACATTTTGGGGTTTTGCTCAACTTTCTCATACTCTCCTTCTAGTTGTGCCTTCATCCTTTCAAACGTTTTACTAATACCTGTACATTTGAAGTACTAGATCAAAAATAGTTCTAGTGTATCGAGATCTATCCAGGTGCGGATGAGGAGCAAGTAGAGAGTTTGTGGGTAAGAATGAAGGGGCAGGCTAGCTTAGGTGATACTGTGGTGGGTGTCTATTACAGACCACCTGATCAGGAGGAGAAAGTTGATGAAGCCTTTTACAGGCAGCTGACAACAGCCTCTCAATCCCAGGCCCTGGTTCTCATGGGGGATTTCAACTGCTCAGATATTTGCTCGAAGTCCCACACACCCAGCCACCCTCAGTCCAGGAGGTTCCTCCAGTGCATCAATGATAATTTCTTGATGCAAATGGTGAATGAGCCGACCAGGAGAAGAGCACTGCTGGACCTTGTGCTCACCAACAAGGAAGGTCTGGCTGAAGCAGTGAAGGTTGAGGGCAATCTTGGCTGCAGCGACCATGAGATGGTAGAGTTCAGGATCTTGTGCAGCAAAAACAGAATACCAAGCAGGATCGCAACTCTGGACTTCAGCAGGGCCAACTTTGGCCTTTTCAAGCAATTGCTAAGGGAAACCCCACGGGACAGGGAACTGGAAGGTTAAGGGGCCCAAGAGAGTTGGTCAGTATTCAAGGACCACTTCTTTCAGGCTCAGGATCAGTGCATCCCAACAGGTAGGAATTCAAGAAAGAGATCCAGGAGACCTATATGGTTAACCAGGGATCTGCTGGGCAGACTCAGGTGGAAGGGGAGGGTATATAAATTGTGGAAGGGCTGGCCACTTGGGTGGAGTACAGGACAGCTGTCAGGGAGTGTAGGGAGGCAACTAGAAAAGCTAAGGCCTCCTTGGAATTAAAACTTGCGAAGGAGCTCAAGGACAACAGAAAGGGCTTCCTCAAATACATTGCCGACAAAACTAACTCTAGAGGCAACGCAGGCCCTCTGGTGAATGAGGTGGGTGCCCTGGAGACAGAGGACAGAAAGAAGGCAGAGTTGCTGAATGCCTTCTTTGCCTCTCTCTACACTGTTGGAGACTGTTCTCAGGAGCCTCAGTCCCCTGAGGCCTCAGAGGAAGTCATGACAAAGGAGGAGTCTGCCCTGATTGATGAGGAGTGGGTTAAGGATCAGTTTGAACACTTAAACATCCATAAATCCATGGGCCCTGATGGGATGCACCCACGGGTGCTGAGGGAGCTGGCGGGAGTCATTGCTAGGCCACTCTCCATCCTCTTTGGTAAGTCGTGGGTAACAGGTGAGGTGCCTGAAGACTGGAGGAAAGCGAATGTCACTCCAGTCTCTAAGAAGGACAGGAAGGATGACCCGGGTAACTACAGACCCGTCAGCCTCACCTCCATCCCTGGAAAGGTGATGGAATGACTTATCCTTGGCGCTGTCTCTGGGCATATCAAGGATAAGAAGGTTATCAGGAGCAGTCAGCATGGCTTTGCCAAGGGGAAGTCATGTTTGACCAACCTGATAGCCTTTTACGAAGACAT
The DNA here is from genome assembly GCA_020746105.1 of Trogon surrucura. Classification (NCBI taxonomy): domain Eukaryota; kingdom Metazoa; phylum Chordata; class Aves; order Trogoniformes; family Trogonidae; genus Trogon; species Trogon surrucura. Next base: position 58,215,715 of record CM036620.1, on the reverse strand, counting down.
AACCAGGTGGATGGATGATGGCCATGCAGTGGATGTGGTCTATCTGGATATCAGCAAGGCCTTTGACACCGTCTCCCACAGCATCCTCATAGGTAAACTGAGGAAGTGTGGTCTAGATGACCAAGTAGTGAGGTGGGTCGGGAACTGGTTGAAGGGAAGAAGCCAGAGAGTTGTGGTCAATGGGGCTGAGTCTAGTTGGAGGCCTGTGTCTAGTGGGGTCCCTCAGGGGTCAGTGCTGGGGGCGGTGCTTTTCAATGTATTGGTCAGTGACCTGGATGTGAGATTAGAGAGCACTGTCAGCAAGTTTGCTGATGGCATAAAACTAAGAGGAGTGGCTGACACACCAGAAGGCTGTGCTGCCATTCAGAGAGACCTGGACAGGCTGGAGGGCTGGGCAGGGAGAAATCTGATGAAATTGAACAAGGGCATGTGTAGAGTTTTGCACCTGGGAAAGAATAACCCCTTGTACCAGTATAGGTTGGGGACTGGCCTGCTGGAGAGCAGCACAGGGGAAAGAGATCTGGAGGTTCTGGTGGACAGCAGGATGACCATGAGCCAGCAGTGTGCCCTCATGGCCAGGAAGACCAATGGCATCCTGGGGTGTTTTGGAAGGGGAATAACTAGTAGCTCGAGAGAGGTCCTCCTGCCCCTCTACTCTGCCCTGATGAGGCCACATCTGGAATATTGTGTCCAGTTCTCGGCCCCTCAGCTCAAGAAGGACAGGGAGCTGCTTGAGAGAGTCCAGCGCAGAGCCACAAAGATGACGAATGGAGTGGAACATCTCCCTTATGAGGAAAGGGGGTGACCTCATAAATGTTTATAAATATGTCAAGGGGGAGTGTCAGGAGGACAGAGCCAAGCTCTTTTCATTGATGTCCAATGACAGGACAAGGGGCAATGGGTTCAAGTTGGAACACAGGAGGTTCCACAAAAATATTAGAAAAAACGTTTTCCCTGTGAGGGTGACCGAGCGCTGGCACAGGCTGCCCAGGGAGGTTGTGGAGTCTCCTTCTCTGGAGATATTCAAAACCCACCTGGACACTTTCCTGTGCAATCTACTGTAGATGATTCTGCTCTGGCAGAGGAGCTGGACTAGATGATCTTTTGAGGGCCCTTCCAGCCTCTAACATTCTGTGATTCTGTGATTCTTATTACACAGATAAATGAGAATATTAAATTAAATCAAATTAAATCAACTGCTGAAAAGCCAAAGCTATTAAATTGCATACAGATATAAAAGAGTTGAAACCTGGTAAACTGTAGTTGTTATGGTTACTTGGTTCTTCGAGTGTTTTAATATTAAAGCTAAAAAAAAAGTGTTAATGTAGATTAACATGATACAAGGCCCTCATGCCTTTGAGTGCCAGTGGATGGCCTCTGTACGTATTAACTTCAATGAACAATAAATGTCTATGACACAGAGGATAAGGTCCTAAAATATTTACATGATCATTGTGTTTCATTTCTGCCTGCTCACTAGGCTCCACTTATTCATACAGACCTTTAAACTACGCAGCACAAATATAAAAAATATCTGGAAATTGTCACCGATTATTTGCTTAGTAGATTCCGATGTTATAATTCCCTTGTTAACAAGGAGTAGGAAAAAAAAAAAACAAAAAAACCTCACCCAAATAGAAAACCTGCATGTCAAACAAGTCTTCTAAACTTAAATTGAATGCCACATAAGTTCTGAATGTTGCACAACCAGTGTACCGTTTGTACAATTTTCCATTTGGATAAAGTACCCCATGATTTTTTTTATACTTATAACAGCACCAGGCAGTGATTTAGTGGATTATGGTATTTTTATGTCAGAAAAGTATTACAAGATTATTTTAGCTTCTGGAAATTTTATCTTTAATTATTATTCGTTCTGTTTGCTGCAAGATAAACTTGACCTTGATTTTAATTCACAACAATATTAAGTTTTCTGCTTTTTTTTTCCTGATTTGTTCTGTAGATACTTTTTTGTGTTCTCATCAAAGACACTTTCTTTTTAACAGATCTTTAGGGATTTTACTTATATTTATGGCTATACGATAGTATAAAATTGTAAAGATTAACAATCTTTGGGGACTAATGTGCTTTTTCATCAATGTAATTGCTTTCAGTGGACAAAAAAAAAATTACAAGGAAAACTTGGGAGCTGGTTATAAATATTCTGATTACATTTTATTAAGGGATTTCAGAAGTGGCCACTGCCTCCAGCAGTTCTGGGGCCCAGCAACTGCTCCTGCCAGCCCCTGGACACAAGCCCAGAGACCCAGACATCTCCATCCCAGGTCAATGGATGCAGCTGCTGTTTTTCCATTTGTGAGTTCAATCAGTAGCGACCCCAAGCGTGTATCCCAAACGCAAACACAGAGGACACCAACCCGGCCAGCTGGGCAGGCCACCACAGACAAGGTGCTGCCTTCAACACCGCTACCTGCAGGACTGACATAAAACATAAGCACAGCCAGCCAAGGGCCCTCCTCCTCTTCAGCCAGCAGAGACTGAAGCTGGCTCTCGGCAGCATGCACTCACTCTCTTGATCCACACGCATGCGCTTTACCAGATCCCTTGAACACCAGCATGACGCCTCTGTCTGACCAACACCCCTGACGAGTTCCCAGCCCCTCTTACCCTCCCCACTGGTACCAAAACACCTACTCACTGCCTGGTGCAGCTCAGGGCTCGCTAGCAAACACGCGCAGCACTAACGCACTCACCTCACAGGTACTGCACGCCCTGCCTTCCTCACCCACGTAACAACCCGTGCCCTTTCTCCACCTGATAAGTACGCCCAGATCAACAGCCTCTTACTTACCAATCAATGACATGCTACGTTTTTAGGTTTTTTTGTTTGTGCCAAATATTTCTTACTATTCTAATTTAAATACAACAGTACTAAATCCTACTTCATTGTCCAAGCCCATCAATGCTAAACCAGTCCATGTAAGAACTCAGCTGCTCAGTTACAAGCCTTCCACTGAATCTTAAGCTTTTATTTTTCAGCCCACACCCTTCACTACCTTGGAGCCTACAGTTCTAAAAAAACTCCAGAATTGGGTTGAAACATGCTGTTTCACCCATAACATTGAAGAACAACTGGTAATAACTACTCTTTTCCAGATAACACCGGTTTCCAATGCAATGGCATCTGGTCATTTAGCACATGTTTGAGAAAGAAAAAGAAAAATTAAACATTACTGACAAATACATTGCCAGCTGATGAGGAAAAAAAAAAAAAACAAACAATGAAGTTAAGCATCTGTTAAATAGTTTCACATAATTTTTCATCTAGCTCAACATGGAACTGGAGGAAAAACTATTCAAATAGAAGTGGGAAGGGACTGAGCAAAATACACTATAAAGCCGTTACATTTCTATACCCTTACGGCACTGTTCTAACTAGGCAGCTACTTCTAGGGTGGCACGCTACTATGGCAGTGTTTGAATGGTTCTCAACACCTTGGAAAAGAAACCATGATGACAAGGATTGATGGCCATGTAACAGTAATACCATCATTTCACTCGTGTCACCGATTTTTTTTTTTTTTTTTCAAAAAAGTAGCTAGGCCAATAGCAGAAACTTCACAACTGATGACGATCTATTCGTGAGCTGAAAGAATGGGGTGACAGGCCCTTTAGCAAAACAGGAGTAAAAAAATTTTGAGGCAGTAGTAGTTTCATTATTTACTACCCTTCTATGAAAAAGAAAGGTAATAAAGTTGACTGGTGATTCCAGTATGCCTTAATGTTTTCTAGATATATTTGACAAGTGTTCGCATTTGTATTTTGCTCTTTGTATTTTCAAGGTGTTAACACAAAAATTGCCTATTTAATCCTTACAAGACAAGTGTTGAACTTGGAGAAACTCTGAGGGTAAAACAATTTGTTGACTGGTGAATTAAAGATTTAATCATAATAAAAAATGGAGGGTTTGTAATAGCTTGTAATGTCATGCACTAAATACTCCTTAAGTCCTATGCCAACCAATAGTAAGATTATCAGGACAATTTTGTGTTTTGCTCAGGCTATGGTTCCCACAATCCTTGCAACAAATGCTGCAGCTACAGGGGTTACATTTGCATACTACAGACCTGACTTATCAAGACAGTCTCTTATGTGAATCCCTTTACAAGTTCACATCTATTTTGCTCAGAGATGTTATAATAATAAGAGAGCCAAAGAACTATATGATAGCAATTTATTGCAGAAAGCATCCTTTAAGATATATTTATGGTACGTGAAAGATTACCTTTAAAATTGCATCACATTCGTTTCTAATAGTTTGAAACTCAGACCTCTCTTCTCTTTTCCCACATCAGGTCTCAAATTTTTCAAGAAACAAAGAGAAAACATCTTAATAATAAAAATTTCCTCAAGCTTTCCACAGGTGTTAGATACTTTCTTGATGTCCTATTGATACACTCTCTACATTACAAGTATTTGCTTGTCACAGAAACAAAAATAAATGAACTAAAAATACCTTAATCTTTGCTACATTTTAAGCTGAGCAAGCTGTGGCCTTTTAAACGACACCAAATCAGCACTGCTCATGTTCCCTCTCATCTTAACAAATATTTGTTAGCACTATGTTGGTTAATTCTGCAATCACAGTCTTAAACAGAAAAATAAAAGTCAATACAACAAATCTGAATGCTGAAATATGAACAGGACTATCATCAGCCTTCTATGGCCTAAATTCTGGAACATCCTAAGCTCTCCTGCCCTCCAACAGAGGACTCCTCTCAGTCTTCAGTGCCTCTAGTAAACGATGATTTATTTTCCACAAACTTAAGCAAAGGATCAAAGATTTTCTACAATGCAAATATAAATATTAGAGAACTTGCGAAGGCAGGTGTTACTAGCATATTGTGACCCAATAACCAAACTAAAAACAAATCAGAAAAGATGCACTACTCACTTGTCTCAGTCAGTGGACACAGGACTGCACCTATGCTCTGTGTACCCAGGAAGCTAGAACACAAAAAAAGGGTTCTGCTGTCGCAAAGGATATTGCAGCCTATTGAAGAAACCATCATAACATATAGGTATTTTGTTTTGATTGGAATGTCTTATTTATAGAAAAAAAAATACAGAAATATTATCCCAGAAGGCATATGTTTCGTATAAAGTTGATAAACGTGACCAAATTAAAATATCATAGAGGCAAATTACAGAGAGAATGAAACTGTTTTCCAAAATGCCTGAAGGGAGCAACAGATTTTTTGATTCGTATAAATCAAGGCTGAATTGCTTTCTAGAAGGCATTTTTCTTTAGAGCATTGGGCTCTGTGATAAAATCTTATGGCCTGTGCTATCTCAGCAATCAGATTAGATGATCTACCAGTTCCCAGTTATCAGTGAACCTGTCAGCTACATTTAACTCAGTACTTTCTCCATATGATCCATCTACTACTGAGTGTGGATGAGGATTGCCTTAGACAACTCCAAGAGCATGACTAGGTTATATTTACAGGAACACTCCCTTTATATGATCCTTCTGTAATTGAAATTGGTTGAGGGTTGCTTTAGACTACCCCAAGAGAAATACTAGTCTATATAACAACAAATCTTAAAACATTTACAGAGATAATATAGTCTAAACTCTGTCTTTCTGGCCTTCTGTTAAAGAATGAAATTAACAGACCTACACGTATACTGCTCCAGCTTCATGGCAGAGGCTACTGCTCTTCATAGCAGATGTCAGCAAAGCAGCCATAATGTCATGACTTACCAACAATTTATTATTTTTGTAACAGAAAATAGATCATTGACCTTCGGATAGTTCAGAAAAATAACGGCATGTTTATTTCGTTAAAGAAAGGAAGGGACAACCATGCAAACAGAAGATAATGGAGAAAATGGCAAGAGATTTGAATACTCCAAAATATCACAATTTATAGTCATAAAACAAGTAGAACACATTTCTGAACCTCACAGGAATTTTCTCAACAGAAAATGCACAAAAATGCTGTTGTAGACATTACTCTTACACATATTAAACTATATATTTTCCTGTGAATAGTCCCGTTAAGGTCATCGGGCACTACTACAGATGTGTGGACTTCAGTTTACTATTCTGAAATAAAGACAGATTAACTATTTTATTTTAAATAAAACATATACATTTTATTAGTAAAGAAAGTTCAATGGACCATGTGTCCCAGGAAGAAGTTTACAGTTCTATTTCTCAGTCCTCAGCTTCTCATCTATATAAATATCCAGTGAAAGGCAGGCCATAAAAACATGTTCTGTTAGAGAGAATACTAATCTCTCTCTAAAGTGTTCTCAGTCAAAAGGGAATAATTTACTTAAAGTGTTTCTTTTTCCTTTGCCTTTCAAGTATTTTAAGGGAACAAAAAAGTTTAAGTGACACAGCTTTTACTGTTTTAATCACTACTTAGATGATAAATCTGTTAAATATAAATAATACATGTTATTTATATCTACAAAACTATATATAAATACATTAAAATAGCCTCTCTAGGATAGTAGTAAATCCATCCTTCTGAAAACCAGTTGACAATTTCACTTGTAATTTCAACTTTACTAATTCTTTGCTTACAGCCTATACCCTGGAAATCCTGTACTTTGACAACAATGCATTATATGCTTATAGTTTCACAAAATATAGTGTAACATACCTCCCACCAAAATAATACTGCCCATGGATTGCAATTTTGTGTGAGACTGGTAAAATGTTCAAGAGCTGTGAAAAATGAAAAGTTAATCAGCAATTTGAAAGTAAAATTCATTAGTAACTCTTTCAATGTCAGAACTCAGTATGATGTATCATATCATGGTTACACAGCTAAAGATCAGAATTAATTTAGGCTGCTTTTGTTCAAAATGCACAGCTTGAGAAAATATTTTGCCTCCTACTGTGTATTTTAAAACACTTGTAGAAAGAAGAAAACTTTAGAATTCTGCAGGTATCTAGCCAGTGAAATGTGTGGAATAACAATAGCACCCTAAAACATACACACTCTTGACTATGGAATACATTTGCTGATGGATGCTTCAGAAAATTATAGCCCACAGTGTCTCCATTTTCCTACAAAAAAAATGTATTTATCTACAGGTTCTTCAAATTTTGGTACCTGAATGTTGTTCCTTTTGATCTTTATGAATGCAGAATGACCATGACCTTAAAGTTAAGGAACTAACTCTGTTAATTAGTTGACTCATTTTGCACCCGAAATGGATTCATCTCAGCTAACTTAATCCATTTTAAAAGGTCTGTAGGCTAAGCCAATCCTCTAGACTTACTCTGCAGTTAATGAAGACAGATAAATATCTACAGCAGCCTGTATACACTCACACATATAAAAGTGTTTAAGATAAATGAGATAAATCATCCATTCTAAGTCCTCAGTTATAAAGGGATCCTGGATAAATCCCTTAATGTGCAGGCCTGGTATTTACATAGCTGAAGTAGAGTGAATTCAAGTGAAAACCATTCCTCATGTGGAAGATCCAAATACTGTCACACACGACATTAACTATACAAAATGAGATAACAAACTATGTCTCAGTGTTGATCTATAGAAGTTGAAGGTCTACAAACGAAAGGGAACTGCAGGCAATTCCATACACACCTAAATTCACATCTGCTCATGATTCTCACTGTTTACACAATTCACACCTACATACCACACGGATCTGCTTGTTATATGTCACACAAGAAGCTGCCTCATCTCTTCCACCCAAAAATTTCTGGTTTACAAAGAACAACAACAAAAATGTATGTAAGGTAAAAGTTGTCTGACAAGAAAAACTAAAATTATCACATTCTCTCAGAGAGCAAGGTCAAATGCAAATCTGTCGCACAGATTTCCATGAGGGTCGCCAACTTGAACTGCCTCAGACACACACTTCCTAGAAAACACAGAAGACCAGAAGAGAAAGTTCAAGTCTTCCCTCCTGTTCAACACAGTCCCAGCCACACCCTAACCCAACCATGGATCATCTGGGCACAATGAATAGAATTTCTAAAATCATAACAAAAGAAACTTCCAGGTATCCTCTCTGTAGAAGAATATTAACCTGTATAACATGTCTTACTGTTTTTAGCATGACTAATTTCCAAAATGACTAATGGATTTTACAGCGGAAGTAGTTTTAAGTTAGTTTTACAACTTTTTGATGCTTTGTGAAAGCCTTTCTCTTTTACTTACTTGCCATTTCTCTTTTACTTAGTTGCCATGCAACTTAGTTGCTTGGTTATAAAGACATCGGGAAATTCTTAAATAGAATTCATATAAATTCAGAATTAAGCAGTAGTGCTAGTTGGTGCACATTTGCAGATATATTCAATATTTATGGATTGCATGGGTTATGGTTGTAGCTCTAAAGTTCCTCTTAAAGTTCATTTAATCTAATCCACTCAGATGTCTCAACAGATAAAGTTCCTCATTTAGTGTCATGTCAAGGCTTAGTCAAGCTTTTGCGGTATCATTGTTCTTGACATATTGCTGAGATAGAAACTTTGATTTCGCAGGCTGCCAAGTGGAAACATGTAACTGAAATGATTAATCAAATTATTAGAGGGAGGGGGACTAAGCAAAGAAAAAAAGAAAAAAGAAAATAAAAAGGTTAACAGTCTTCCCTGAATGAGACTTAGAGCAAAAAGACCAAAAACTTTCTCATTTCTTCAGCTGAGTGGCTAGTCATAATTTAGTCTCTTGTAAAATGCATACAAAAAAAAATACTGGCAATGTACTTTTACCATTTTACTGCATGTGGTAACTGGTATATATAGAAATGGCGTGGTTTATTTACATTTATTATTTATACATAGTCATGGTTTCTTCATATCAGAAATCTTTTCTCAACCTACATATCAGAAACGAATGTGATTTTCTGTAGCCATTTGAGATTGGTAGTTCAGATAGGCATTTCTCATTTTTTTTATTCACATTTCCAGAAAGTTTAGACTTTTAGTTTGTATTTCTAATGTATTTAATGTTTTTCATTTCTTTCCAGCACAACTCCTTCTGCATTTACAGAACCTAAACAAATCTGTCGTACTAAACAGGATCTGACATCACATATTCCATTTATTCCTGTCTCTGTTGATACCTCTAGAACCAAACATATTAACCAAATCTGCTTTGTCTCCTTCCATGTTTTGCTAAATAAAAGCAGACCTTCAAAAAAAAATAAATCAAAACACCTGAACATGTGGCCCAGCCATATGGGCAGAGGATGGGCACAGAATAGAGGATGACATATGAGGCCACATATACTATATATGTATATTCTTCTCTAGTCATAGAAATGCTTTATCTTGAATGTAATTATCTGGGCAAAGATGGAACTTACTTGGTCTGCTGGATCTGAGGCAAAGTCCCTTCTAAAAGATGCACCATTAATGACTCACCGTTTCTTCCCAGAATTAGGCTTTGGCCAGAAGCTTGCTACCACATATTTTACCTTTGAGACTAGTTCTTACACACTCAGCCATCCAGAATCTGATTATTTGATTATCTGAAGTGACATGTCATCACTTGATGTGGTTATTCAACACCTGATCAAAGTGTTACTCTTTCCCTTGAAAACTAATACTCTCAACTCTTATGATTCCTCCCAGGCCTATTGTAATTGCCCCTGTATAATCAGACATTGTCAATCTCCTTAGCTGTATTAAGATTCTGCTTTCTCATGTCACATAATAACATCCACAACTGCTTTCCAATACGAGTGGCTTGGTACTACTATATCCACCTTACCAGTACTTCTGATAAGTAAATAGTATGTCTGGCAACAAATTAGATGTCAAGGCCCGAAATCCTCCCATGTCTTCTCCTTTAATTTTACTAGCTTATTTTCTCCTGTTGTCCTTGCCAAGCATATTAAAGCTACCTTAAATGGCTGCTCTTCAATGTGTGGTTCATAAGCATGAACTTGCACTGTACCATGCCACCACTGTCCCACTAAATCACAGCATCTATTTCTTCTGAGAGCTAATCCCAGGTATACTAAAAGATAATGCACGTTCCTACCACACGGCTGCATGGTTTCAGGTCAAGTTTGTCACCCTCAAACTGAGTCATTCTTATAAGAAAAGAGACAGTGTAGGACATCTTAACTACTATTAAAATCCTCTCACTCAGGAAGCACTTGAAAAACTTAAATCTTCAACAGCCCATTGACAGCTCCTGATCCAGCTGACAAAGCTAATCTCTTCAGAATGACTGTGCCAAAAAACACTGACGGTTTAATTTCTCATGAACTAAAAATCATTAATTGCATGAATAGAAACATGACATGGAGAATTAGAAAAAATACTAGAGATCCTTTGTCCTGAGACAGTAAAAATTAAGTAGTGCTTGGACTTGTCTAGTCTTTAGGCTATCAGCTTTTACATACATGACTAATTTTAACTGCCTGAGCCACATCTCCTGAAGCTGGTAGCAGGACATTGTCCACGCATCACCAAAGGTTCTGATTTATCTTCTACTAACAGCTGAATCAGCTTACCTGCTAATGACACATCAAATGCTCTTGAAGTATCTGTTAAAGGACTGCTGCCTTTGTAAAACTACAAATATCAGTAACATCCTGAACTTCAAAATGTGCAGACACAAGTAAGTCAGTGTCCACTATCTTAGGCTCAACCCACTAGTACTAACATCGAGTACCCACAGTTCATGACAAAACCTGGCAGTCTGTAACAGTTAATATAGCCAGGCCTTTCCTAATGAGATGCAAAGGTCATGCACATACTGAAGAGGTCAACTATCCTTCTGAAATCCATATATATATAAATATGCATGCTCACCTTTTTCAAACAAAATGAGCGCTATCCTTAGATCACTGGTGCTCTCGGAGTTTTCCTCTCTCTCTCTCTCTCCCTCCTGCTCTCTCATCCTCAAAGCACAACAAAGCAGCTGCTATGCCATTATCTAGTCCCAGTGTGCATTCTACCCAGAGTACGATATTGTACCATAAAAAATAAAGTACAAAAGCCCATACCAACCTCAGGACTCATGGGACATTTGCCATCTGCTTTTTAACCATGTGGGCCACAAACTGATTGTCACATACACAGGAATGAATTTAGCTTCTGCTCTATCATCACAGCCGTTATAAAGTGAAGAAGAGTTGTGGCCCTCATAATACATGCTTGAGCACAGGTCTGAGATCACACGTTCCCCATGGGAACAAATGAGTCCAAGTGTACTTCCAACTCCTGCTTCCTATTGATCTCCAGCTGTTGTAGAGAAATCATATTCTATCATGTAAGGAGGGAATATGAAACTCTTAAATATTCTTCAGATCACACAGACAAGTCTATTTTTTCAGTTCACGTAGTGCTGCTGCAGTATGAAGTATCTTACACAGCACTGCCAACCTGTACTCAAAACACAAGTGCCCTAGAATCTCCATTGTTATTTGCTTGTCTAAGATCAACCTGTAACTACTCCTTAGGCCACTGGGAAGCACCACACTTAAGTTTCTGCACCAAGTTTTTCTTTTTCTTTTTGCAATACCCCCTTCACTGCCTTTAATACGGTTAGAAGATTAATGCTTTCCTCCATTCAAAATCTTCCTCTAGGAAGAAATAGAGGATGAGCCACCTAAGGAATCCTGATTTGTCACATTCAGATTACAGCAGTGAGATGTATTTTTTTGCTAGTGTTTGGACTGTAAAACTGTTAGAAGCATAAGTAAACAGAAGTACAGCACAAAAAAATACACTGCCATAGCACAAAGAAACACTGCTTTCAGGACTTAAAACCATACAGACCTGCATTATAAGCCTACATGAACAAAACATAGTTTAGCAAGCCACACATTAAAGCCAGCAGCTCTGATTGCTGTCACGGCTAAGTACTGCACTGAATGTAGCTGTAATTTTACCAGATGTTCCTGGAGATACAACAGGCAGTAAATCACCTAAAAGCCACCTGCTACTTTTTGGACACAAGACTCAGAAGCAAGATATGTAGATTCCGATTTGTTAACTTACTGAGTAAACGAGCAACCCTCTTTACAATCACTCTGTCCACTATTTTCTGTTTATTGCTCAACCAATTTCTAATTAACTTTCAGATTTCTTACAACACAATGGTTCATCACACTCTGAAGCAAAGGAAGATGTATGTTACATAGTACTTCAGTGCACAATTGTAACCAGGTTGCCTTTGGTACTTTCACTGCACTTTGCTGAAAGAACCAGGCTTGGCTCTATCTGCTTTATCTTGGTTCCTTCAGCAAATGAAGGAATAGAGGCATCCTCATCTGAGGATGCCTCATCTTCCACTTCTCACAGCAACTGAAAGGCTGACTTGCTAACTGTACTCAACATTGTAGATGATCCTATGCCCTGGACACACTTCTGCTACAGCACAATATCCAGCTTCTCAGACTTAACCCAACCCATCCTCCTTAGCACTGCTTAGAAATTTCCAATCTCCAAAAGGTAAGAATATTGACTATGGCCTAACAGTCTGATTTACATGTGATGTACTCTATCTGTGGTTTTGCTCACGGATTGCCTCCACAGAGGCAGTAGTTTTGTCACATTTTTGTTAGTGATTTGTCAGGCTAAGGGTTCGTTTTAGAAATGCAATCCCCACAATTCTTACTTGCTTGATTTTACATAGTTGTGTTGTTTTACAACCTGTGGTCAAATAAAAAGTCTTTTCTCATGTTCTAATGAAGTCGACTTAACAAATACAGTCATCTTTGTTTACATTAAAAGCAGCAGAGAGGTGGTAAGAAAAATTATTAGAGGGACAATGTTTCAGTTTTTATTATTGTTTGATAAGAGAACTTCTGAGCTCATGGAAAAAAAAATATTCATAACAGCAAGTGAGAATTGAAAAGGGAGCCTTCTAAAATACAGCCATACTATTCACTAAAGATTTCCCATATACAAAGCTTAACCATAGACTTAGTAAATTCAGTATCTCCCTTTAAAAGCCTTGTTACTGTACCGCAATAATTTTTACAAGTCATATACTTACTTTGGAAATATAATCCCCTCACTCTGACCATACATTTCTCCATTAAAAACAAAGGGGGAAAGATATAATCATTAGGAATGGGTTAATCAGCATCAAATCACTTGCAGCAAATGCAGTACTTAGCACTTTTATTTTTTCCCTCAAGAGTAAATGCAGCAATAGCTTTACTAAAATTCCACTGAAAAAACATCACAGAAGTTTCATTCAACTTTGAAAGTGCTAAACCTCCCCACCCAGTGGACAAACTGTAAAAAAGGCAATGCAAGCCCATGCCACCCCAGGTCAAAGCACCTTCTTTTAAATTAAAATGAACATTCAGAAAGACCTTATATTCCATGTGCTGGGTCCTATCTGCTCTAAGCAGAAACTCCCAGCTGGAATCATGCAGCACTCTCCCAGCCAGCAAACCAGCTGGCCATCTGCCTGCATCTGTCTCTTCTGTGCTAATCCCCAGTTCCCAAAAGTAAGCGCTGCAGCTTCAATTCACTTCACTTCGCAGCTGGCTGTACCATGCTTGTAAGTTATTTGGCTGGTATGGATAAATTTATTTTTTTTTAAGACACTGGAGCACAAAAGTGCCTGCTCTTTAAACAAGCACAAATCATGGAAACCAGGCAAAGAAGACAACTTGATTACAAGCAACTCTAAAAAAGATAGCACTGGACTTCCAGGAATGAGAACATACCTAATCTGACTTACCTAGAAGATCGGGCCACTGGCTCAGCAAGTTGCCTATTCCAGCAGCTGTAAATTACTCGAAGGAGCAAGAGGAAGCTGATAGAGACAACCACATGTTTTCCTCAATGTTACTGTTACACGGGAGAGCTATTTTCCTATGTCGCTTAAAATTCAGGGGAAAAAAAACGTTATTTTCCATTTGTAAACAGACTGTTCTACCTTTATTTGAACAACCAGATAAGCTATCAGAAGAGTATTTCCCATCTTTTACCTCCCTGCTTTGCAGACCACTGCACTCAGTTTATGTAATAACTGTGCTTTTACTGACTGAAGTAAATTCTAGAATACCTGTTAGCACTGGAAGCAAAAATACATGAGCAAGGTAAAACCCGCAATTCTGTGCTTTCAGCCATTATGATGAGCCTCGACTTGGATGAGAGGAGAAACAGAGCTTGTAGATATTTAATTAACCATAAATTGGTTGGGTTGTCCAAGATAATCCTGACTTTCTTACTAGTTTCTACATTTGTTGTTGAAGCGCCCTGTATCATAATCCTGACACTCAAAAACACCATGATCCTGACCCTCGAAAACACAGGGTAAACAGCACCAGTCACATTAAGAGTTAACAGAAATTCAAATAAATCCCATCAGAAGAGGTACTTTGCAGTATGCATGCATAGAAGGAGAAATACAAAGATAGTATCTCTTCTGGAGAGACTATTAGTCTGCCTAAAACTTCAAAAAGTTATCAAAAAAATTGGAAAAGGTTCAGACAAACCTCATAAGACTGATTCAAGGTCTTGAGTTTGAAATTTAAAAAGCTCTATTTACTTTACTTTTCAAAGGCAAGGGTTTTTAATCTGCTAAACAAAGGCATAACAATATCCAGTGACTGCAAGCTGAAATTACACAGATTTCTAGCTATAAATAAGGCATATTTTTAATAGTAAAGATAATCATCCATAAGAAACCACTTAGTAAGGGACGTGCTCATTTTTCCATCACTCACAAGCCTTCAAGTTAGGACCAAATATTCTTCTGAAAGACATATAAAGCTCAGGCAGAAGTTAGGAACTTGCTGTCTGAAATTAGACAAAACCCTGCTCTGCATTATTTAGAGAATCAGATTGGTTAAATATAATGGCATCTTGTTACATTAAAACCTATAAAATGTGTAACAGAAGAAAGAATTTTATTCCAATTTGATGACATCATTTCCATTAAGGAAACAGGCTAAAAACATTACTGCAAATCAATTTATTTTCCAAATATCTAATTACCAAAAAGGCAAAGGAGTAAAAAGTGGGGCTATGTTACTTGCCACGAGCCATACGCGTGACCGCCAGTGTCCATTAATTGAAAGGTAAATCCTGTTAAATGAGTTATTTTCTTCCTCATATGCCCCAATCAGTCTAGCTTCACTGAAGGAAATCTTAAATGTAAGAGAACAGCATCAATGTATTTTTAAGTGGTTGGTTATTGGTACAGGTATATCAAGAATAAATAATTTCTTTATGCAAGAGAAACAAATCTAAGGTATGTTTCCCTATCAACAGCCTAAGGTTTGTGGGCAGATTCTGAGCCTCCGACTCCCAAATCTCTGATCTCGACAGAGCTGAGAGTCAGAAGTTGCTGCCTCTCTGAGTTAAACTTCTGTTTTTTAAGAGACAAAGGCATTCAGTCCCCATTGAGGTGTCACTTTAGGAGTATAGAAATCCGCTTCTACTATGTATGACTAACTTAGAAGGGAAAATTTTGTATGTTTCCTTCCCCCACATAAAAATTGCTACCAGCTAATCCAATTCTCCTGAAGTCCACAGGACTGTAAACTCTCTTCACCATTTGCAAACTGTGACATGGATTCCAAAATAAACTTTGTTCTTACATTTGGCATTTTTAGCTTATTGTGGCTGACAACCACCAAGCTGAAAACTGTTACTTAAAAGATCTCTCTATGGAAGTTTTTAAACCTGCTTCTAGACTGATTAAATATAAATTTAATTAAAATACAGATTTGAATCGAAACAGTTTTTCTCATCCAAACAGGAAACAGATGCTACTTAGGACATAACTGACCACATAAAAGATCCTGTATGTACTTCCTTCCTAAAAATACACCAAGATCTTCCAAGTTCAATACTTCTCCATGTCTGAGCTCACACAGAAGCTGACATACATCATCAGTCTTTACTAGGGTAGCCAAAGACCAGTGGAAAAGGCAACAGTAAAAACAGGTACCTCCACAGAAGCTACTTCCAAGAGGTGTTCATGCCTGGAATGGATAATTTATTTTGTAGAAAGGGCTTACTGCTGGCATTGGAATTGGATAAGCAATAAGTTGGAGCACACATTGTAAAGACCCCCAGTCTGTATTACATCATTATTGTGAGGGTAAAGCTGTTACATTAGCACAAGAAAAATCTTTAGAAGAGTAGCTTGTGTTTAAGGTTTATTTTTTTCAGAGTTCATGTTTGCTAACAGCAGCAGATGATTTAAATCACTTAATTCATTGTAACGTATCTGGGATGGAGTTACTTCCTTCACAGCAGCTCATTCAGTGCCATATTTTCGATTTGCGGCTAAAACAGGGGTGATAACACACCAGCGTTTTGGCTACACCTGAAAAGTGGTTGCACCAGCACCGAGCTTTCTCTTTTCCCCATTGCCCTCGACCTCCAGCAAGTAGAACGAGGGTGGACAAGCAGCTGGGAGGTGACACAGCCGGGACAGCCGACCCAACTTAGCAAAGGGATACACCAGGCCATGTAGCATCGTGCTCAACAATAAAAGGTGGGGGGAGAGGGGTGAGAGGAAGGTGAGGAGGTTTTGGCTTACAGATTGGCTGCTGTTTGGAGTCTGGCTGCGCATCAGTCTGCTTGTGGGAGATGGTATGTGGCTGCCTTTATAATACTTGGGTTTTTTTCCTCTTTCCTCCACTTATTAAGCTGTCTTTATCTGAACCCATGAGTTCTCATGTTTTTGTTTTTCTCTGTTCTCTCTGCTTCTGGTGGGAGTCAAGCAGGGATTGAGTGAGTGGCTGTGTGAGTGCTCAGCTGCTGGCCGGGGTCAGTTCTCAACATTAATACTCCCACACCATAGAGATGAGCCCAAAGGAGAGCTAAACTTCACAATTACAAAAAAAAAAAAAAACCCAAACAAAAAAAAAACAACCACACGCCAAAACCCAAATAGGAACACAAACATAAAGCATTTCTAGGCATCAAAGAAATATGAGTAACTGTAAACAATATAAGCAGCTGTCAGAGTAATGTACCAGGCACAATAAAGGAGTCTGCCTTCTGAAAATCCAAATTTGCATGACGATACACAATCACTGTCCAGTGAAAAAAAAGCAGTGGCAAGTGTTTTCCACTTTTAACTTTTTTTTTCCACAAGGAAATGTTACATTCACATTTACTTCATTTTACAATCAGTATAAACCAGTTATTATTATTTCACGTTTTGCAGTAACATTCATGTACAGCTTGAAACCAGGTGAATATGATTTTTATCAGCTACTTTAGATTTCAGAAGTTCAGGATATGCCTATTACAAGCAACACTTTCTAATTTGTCCCTTGAGAAGGAAGACATACTTAACTTAGCTGTGTTGATAACAGATTTCTAATACTGCCTGCTCGTGTCCCAGGTTTTGTGACTGAACAATCACAAAATTGCAGCGTGCCCTGAAATTAGGCACAAAAAAATTCTCCTCCTGTCCCTCAGTACAGCAGGTAGTAGGGGATTCAATGGTAACATTTTCAAAAGTTAAAAACTACTTCTTAGCACTTCACACTGAAACATGTATGTGAAAAGCAATCAGCATAAAATTTCACCACTCGGTTATTTTACTACGTCATTCTTAATATGCCATTCAAGGTTGGAGTCTGATATTGAAGGTCTCTTCCAACACAAACTGTTTTATGATCCACAGCATTGCCCTCATAAGAATAAAAAAATCGGGAGACAAAATTAAGGTTAGGCCTTCCTTCCTCATCATTTTCTGTTTCACAAGTCAGTGTACTAAAGGTAAATTTCAGTGATGTTTGAATACATCAGGTTTCAACCAGAACTCACGTTAGATTTTTGTGCCAATCTTAAAACTGGGCATTGTAAGGAGGCAAAGGCCTATAAAAAAAAATAGATACATTTAATCCAGTGATTTCTTAAGACTTCCAGCAAAACAATCCACTTGTGGAAAGATTAACTCTCTTGAAAACTCCATTTTACTACACAATCCCATTTACTCCTGCTAGTCATAAACAAATAACAGTCACTGATGTTTTGACAGCACTGAAGAATTTGTAGGCAATTTTAATGATGGAAAACCCACCTCATCGCACTTCTCAGCGTTTCAAATTGATCTTTGGTAGTCAGGCTGATAATTTGATTGTTCTTTAATGTACAAATGCATAATTTCAAAACCAGAAATCATTTTACAGAGAAACAAATTAAATGCAAATGAACTCCTCGTAGAAGACGTTAATACATAAAGTGATATATACAGCTACAATTTAATAAGAATAATAAAGAACATAGCTTGCCTAAATATCTAATTAAAAGATGATTTTTACATCAAAAAAACCCTAGTGGTATGATATAGTCCACTGCATCATCAGTCAGAAATACAAGACATTAACTAAGCTTTCCCTTCCTTCTTGCCATCTTTCCATTCCCTCCCAATTTTAGGATCAAAAACTCTTTCAGATTTGCCGTGCTTATTGGCAGTCCAATTAACACAGAATTAAGACACCGTCTATCACATATAGGTAGACTGTGAAAACAAACTGGACACTGGATGGTGGATACCTTATTTTAATGTTTCCCTTCAAATTACCACTGGACAAACTAACGTCCTTACTTTGTCTCTTATAGAATATAAAGTCCGTATTTTTCCTGAAAAAGTTGCATTCTTTCATGCTTTTAAATACTTCTGAATAGCCCGGTATTATTAAGCCTATTCAAAGAATTTTGCTGCCAGATACAAACGGGACCACATATCGCCTTCAAGACCAAGACCCACCGTGGAAGTAATGACTGAGAAACCCCATCCTCTGAGCATCTCGGCGATCAGATCTCTGCATGAGGTTTGCCAAAGGAGGAACAGCGTGAGGCACTGAAGTACCAGAGGTCCTACCTACTTCAAGGAACTGGGGGCCATTCCTCACAGGATTTCCAAACAGGCAGAAGGTCCTCACCGTCCGGTTCCGGCCAGGGCACAGCAGGGCTCGGCGGCTCCCCCACGGCTGGCAGCGGGAGAGCCTTCAGCGCTGGGCCTCGCAGCCGGCGCCTCTCCCACCGCTCCAGGCAGGGCGCAGCGCAGGCCGCTGGCGGGGGCGAGAGAAGCCAGGGCTGTCCCCGGCCTCTCCTGGAAGCTCTCCGGCGACGGGCCGACGTTTAGGCCGGGAAGCCAGCCCGCAGCCCGGGGCCTCTGGCTGAGGCTGAGCACGGGCCGGTCGGCCACGTGGTGGAGTCACCGCCCCGGCGGGACGCGAGCGCCAGTGCCTGGGCCGCACATCCCCGGCCCGGCAGGCAGAGGGCCGGTGCGAGCCGAACGACGCCCCCCCGGGCGGGCGGTGGCTGAGGCCGCGGCCGCCGCCAGCCCGGCCCCGCGGGGGGAAGAAGTTGCCCTGGGGCACGGGAGCAGAGCGGCCTGGCGTGGCTGAGGCCTTGCCTGGATTTGCTCCAAAAGTGAGAGAAGTCCCCCCGAACTCTGTTCTACACTTAGGCTGGCTGTAGAATTATCTCCTGTGGAAACCTTAGCGTTAGATCACAGAATGGTTTGGGTTGGAAGGAACCTTATGGAGACCCGGTTCCAACCCCCCTGCCAGGGGCAGGGACACCTTCCCCTAGACCGGGTTGCTCAAAGCCCCACCCGGCCTGGCCTGGAACACTTCCAGGGAGGGAGCTTCCACAGCTTCTCTGAGCAACCTTTTGCAGTGTCCCACCACCCTCACACTAAAGAGCTTCTTCCTAATATCTAATCTTAATCTCTTTCAGGTAGAAACTGTTACCTCTTGACCTGTCACTACACACCCTAATGAAAAATCCCTCCCTATCTTTCCCACAGGTCTCCATTAAGTACCAGAAGCCTGTTATAAAGTCTCCCTGCAGCCTTCTCCAGGCTGAACAACCCCAACTTTCTCATCTTGTTCTCACAAGGGAGGAGCTCAAGCCCCCTGATCATCTTTGTGGCCTTCCTCTTGTACGGAAAATCACGTTGCCAGAGGTCAGTGTTCACAAAGAAGACAGAGGAGTCTGAACTTTATTCGAATAAAGGGAGAGTTCACCGGTGTTATAAATTGACGGGACTCAAACTCCGGGTTGAGACCATAGTCAAAGTTTTTATTACCAATTAAGATAATCAGCAAGCAGTGATAAGCAAAACAGCGCTGGGCGGCCGGGAGCCTCAGCTCCTCCCACGGCTCGCAATTGTTAGCAGCGAGACCACGGTTCTTATAGTCCATAAGCTCCGGGTGGTATTTCCGGGTACCACGTCGTTACTGGTAGTCTGCGCATGCTTCTGTTGTTGCTAGGGGGTCTTTTTCTTCCTCCGGGTGGTCGTTGAAGAGGAAGGCTCATCATCTTCATCAGGTGGCCTGCTAATTAGTTCTTATAGTTGTGAAATTCCCCTTCCCTCCCCCCTATTTGGATAAGTTCTTTGGCCAGACACTGCGGTTCGCCCCCTCGCACACTGTAGCATTCCACAAGGTCTATCACTCCCTAGCATTCTACAAGGTCTATCACTCCCTAGCACTATCCACGAGATTTATCACTCCCTTATCAGGTAGCTTTCATGAACAAACACTGTGCAGCCTCTATTACAACCGGGGTTGCCAAGTCCCAGTGAGGTCTCTCAAATTGCTGGAGGACGCAGCCCCCTTTTATCCTAATTTCCTGGCCGCATGAAACCCTCTCCCTTTCCCCATTGGCTGAGGTACTCAGGAGGTACAGACTTCCCGATCCGCCTATTCCATGTTCCCCCTTAACATGTACCCCCCTTAACAACATACATCGCATGTTGCATTAACTCCAACTTTATGCCGCCCAGGGCGGAGAAGTTAATATTCATAGGCCTATTAAGCCTGCGCACTCTTTCTCAAAGTTCAAAAGTTTAGAGCATCCTTGCTGTTGACTTAATTAATAGCCCTAATGGTCAAGGTGTCTTGTGATCTTCTCCTGCAGGCTGCATTCTGTGACTCCCTCGTTCATGAAGGACACTCTCCTCTTTGTTCCATCACTAACAAGGAGAAAAACCCCACACACTCCTCTTCTGGTTTTGTCACTTATTTGTAAAGACACTCTCTTATTCTCTCACTCTGAACTCATTTGGGTAAGTCTGTGTTTTTCTTATGCTGGGATCCCAGGGGTGAGGTAAAATCACCTCCCTTCAACATGCTGCTATGCTTCTTGCCTAGAATTTAGGTAGTGTGTCTTCTAATGTGCAGTTTTTGTAATCGTGCCTCATACTACATGTAGTCTGCTATTGTTTCTTACCTCAGCATTTTGATTGTTGCTAGCATACTTTCTTTCCTTATTCACTCAGTGATCTGACATTGCATTTAAGATATTAAATATCTGTAATTCATTCCCCAATTTACTTTATTCACTATGAAGCAGAAAGGAAATTCGTTCTGACAGGAAAGATTCATAATAATTTTAGTACTCAAATATTATCAAATCAAGCAAAAGTCTAATAAAGGCAGTATGATTACCCTCAAGTAAATCTGTAATCAAGTGTAATCCTAATATAACTGTTCAGGAATTGAAAAAAAAAAAGTTTAAAAAAAAATCCCTGAATCAAGAAACAGTAAATGTTACCGATCAGAGCTACGACCCAGCAATTCACTGGCACATTCCTTTTACTGTTTCAAAATGCAAAAGACAGTTGAGGTTCTTCTGGATTAATTTAGATAGGATCAATCAACATACGTTTTCTTCTCTTTTGTGATTAATTTCAGTAAGCGTCACATGCTTATTTAAGCAGAATCATCTATATGGAATTTATCTGTTTTATTGATTAGCACAAAGCAATTGTTCAGGTGATTCCCATTTGATACAGCATGGTGGTCCAGTATCCAGAAATATGCTACAGTGAGAAGAATCTTCCTTTATATTTTCTATAACTTTTAAAATGGCAATTCACACATTTTTCTATTTATTTTTATATTGAGCTAAATGTTATAGAATGCAAAAATCACTCATTTATGACAAACTTGCATAAGTACGTGTTGTAAAGAGTGTTTTATTTTTAGAGCCTTACCCTTATTACAGAATTAAGTTCTAGCAAACCACTTACACTAATTTGACAAAGATGTGGCATCTATTTTAATGACAAGTATTAAACAGTTAATTTTGCTCTAACTTAAATGACAGTGTTCACACATGTATTTCAAACTGCTCACTATTCAACTTCATTGTGTGAACCAGGGTGTTTAAGCCTAAATTGCTTAGAATTCTACTAAGCTTTAAAAATATGCTAATACATGAGCTAAGCACAAGAAAAGAGTTACTGACTAATCTGACATAGGTAACGTAGCCAGTAGAAGTAACAGTAACTTTTTATGGACTGCTGGATGTATTTATAATTAAAAAGACGTGTGATTAAGATAAGGAATTTGGTAAGAAATGGCAAGAATCCATCAGTGGATTCTGATTCCTGCAAAAACATGTTGATTATAAGCCACTATTACTGACTTGGCTTCTATATTTATCAAGAAATGCTAACTGTATTAGTAGGTAATCATGATTCCTACACCAGTAAGGCAGAGGAAAAGACACATTTTGCAGCTGCTGGTGCAGAGCATGGTAAAACAAAACCAGAGCAAATGTGAGATGTGATGATTCCTAAATGTGGTAAAAACGGGACATGGTTAACCGTGGCATCTTTATAACATGAATCTTAAAAATCAAAGGTGTGGCAGATGCAGTGAAAACAGACATATTTAAAAGCAAGACTTCATTCTTTGTGACTGATTCATTCGTCTCCTAACACCTCCTTCAGTCATATTAAATCGTGAAAAGTGTTTTGAGACATCAAAACTGAACTTTAGATCCTGGAAATTATAAATAAATTACAGAACACCTTAAAGGTTTTTTTTTCCTTGGTTGTTGATAACTCTTTTTACAAGCCTCCTTTTGTTAATATTCTAGCTTTCTACATAATCATCTTATTTAGAACTGCTTTTATAGCAAACAGCCTCCATGCATGTCTTCAATGGGGAATTAGACTGGTAATTTAACAGCCAGGACTCTTTCCTAATCCTGTTGATGTATGCCCAATAATTAACAATCTGTGAGCAGCTGCATTGTTGGATGCCCAAACAGATTGCACCAAAATTGATCGTTTGTATGTTGTGGGCTTAGTGGACAAAATGAGAAAGGATTTTTTTATCAATAGTTACGCTTTTTGTACATTTTATGAGTTAATAGGGTTCAATTAACATTGCCAAGTTGTGTGCTTCTTGCACCAGTCTCTGGGGCTTTGAAAAGTTGAGAAGAAAGCTTAATGAATGGTTGAACAGTTATACTGGTACCCTAGTAATTAGAGAACGGGTAATTAATGTGCATCTGTGGTACACTCTGGGGTACTGTGAATGACCCTGCAGTGTGGTAGAAAAAGGAAATTATGAGCTTGGCAAGGGAATACAGCTTCTCCTATTTTCTTAAATTTTAGATCTACATCTGTGTTTAATTAAAAGAAGAAATGAATTACCATTAACACCATTAGGCAACAAGCTATGATTGGTTAAGGTCCACATGGACTGTGAAACTGATGAAAACTCAGTAGATCAGATGAGATTTTGTGGTGTATTTTTAAAATGTCTGAAGGACTTTTCGCAGAAGACACCAGACATTCAGAAAAGGAAAAAAACTTACAGGCTAGGAAGCGGACTAGTAAAAAATAATTGTATTTTTGTACAACTTCTACTGTTAACAATTTTTTTGTTTTTAAACTAGAGTGCAGGTGCCGAGGGGCTGCTGCAGGGGCAGCCCCTGTGGAGAGAGGCCAAGGCTGCCCCATGTCAGACCCCTTGTGCCTCTGGGAAAGTGCTTTTTAAAAAGGGGCAGAAACTAGGAGAGAAATGACAGAAGGAACCCCAAAGTTAGAATACGAAGGAGGAGGAGGTGCTGCTGTTGCATGGCACCAGCGCAGGTATCCTCTGCGCCCATGAAGCCCCCGTGCTGGAGCAGAGCATGAAGTGTGAGGAGAACTGAGTGGCAGAGATGAGAGACGTGGGACTGACTGCAGCTCAGCTCCCTCGCCCTGTGCTGTTTGTGGGGCAGGATGGGGATGAGGGAGGCGGACAGAGGAGTTGGGAGGGAAGTTGAGCCTGGGAAAGGGGGTAGGAGTGGTGCTGCTACCTTTTTATTTCCCCTCTACCTAAGTTAATAATCATATTTTTATTTTCACTCGCAGTCAGTTAAGTTAATTTTCCCCAAGTAAAGCCTGTTTTGCCTGTGATGGTAGCCAGTAAGTAATCTCCCTGTCTTATCTGGACACAGAAGCTTTCTTCCTGTTCTCATTTACTCCCTCTGTCCCACTGAAGGGGAAGAGGGAACAGCAGCCAAAAGGGAGTTTGGCCCAGGGGTAACCCACCATGAGATGTTATTTTTTAAATCTAGTGAGCTAAGATCTGCTCACAACAGCTAACCGTCTTATTTAACTTTAGAAGAAATATAAAAAGTTTGTGCAAGCCTTGCACAAATTAATAATACTGAGTAGTGCTTATTGAAAGATAGCCCTCACAGATGTTACAGATGACTAGGTAAGCTGATGCACTGGTTTCTAGAGGGATTCAGTTGAAAATTGCTTTTATCTCCTGAAGCAAAATAACATTCCATATTTCACATAATAATAAAATGTATTCTCAGGGTAAATAAGTTGTCTCTACTTTTAAAACAAAACACAATTCAATTAGTATGCAAAAGTGAAGTACTATTTTGTGGGAGCAAGTGACTCTCCTGAGCTTACTATTTTAGCAGATTTTAATACCTTTTGTGGCAGTACGCTAGTTGTAGATTGATTCTAGTTGACCATAACCAACCAGATTTATAAGATTCATCAAAATGTTAAGCATCAACTAATACTTAAATTACAATGTGTTCTAAGATGTGGTTTTAGTTGATTTAGAAATGTCCTTTAAGCTTTTGAGTATCTGAAACTTTCAGCTTGCTTGAAAAAATATCATATAGGCATATACATTGAACAGTTTGTTTAGCTGGGTATGTAGTTAGAAGTTACCTAAGAGGGGAAAAAATAATCAGTTCTCAGACATTCAAATTTTAAAGCATCCAAAATAAAAGTTCAGTTACATTTATTAGAGAAACTGTGACATTTACTTGAGGAAAGCTGTCACAGATTAATTTAAAAGCAGCTTTACCTTGCCAGAGCAATCCAGATGGAGACAATACCCTAAATTTGAGCATTCCTTATTGTTTCTTTTGCTTTTATTTTTTCAGTTGACTAAATATAAAATTGTCAGTTTACGTATATTTCCTGTAAATGTGAAACAAGCCATACTTAAAAGCTGGATAACTATAGTTCAAATTGCCTAAATAGAAGTTAATTTTGTTACAGAGGGCATGTTTTGATTTGGATTTTTCCCAGAGTAGTTCTTTTCCCAAGCTAACGTGTTCTGTCTCTCTGGTAAACAGCACAGAGAGAAAACTGCTTGCGTCTGCCCATATCCATAAAAGATACTTCTCATATTCCAGGATACTAGAAGGCAGAGCATTTCTGACATCAAGGTATTTTAGTTATTATGTACATAGAATATGTTTACTGTATAAATAGGAGATATAAATACCTAGAGCTTTTTAACCAAAATCTGGTATACCTCTAGAGGTGATAAAACCTGTATTCTGAAAAAGACAAATTGTGCAGGGAGGACGTGTAGCAGGCTGGGGCAGAGGGAGTTCTGTAGCAACATCAACAATGAGTTAGACAAGTTATGAAATGGGTTGAGATTTTTCATTTTCTTTTGTTCTATTCTTGCAGAAACATTACAATTTTCCTTTATTTCCATCTTATAAAATGAGTCAGAGATGAGAGAAAAGAGATTCCTAGGTCGCTTAACCTACGTCTATGATATCACATAGAGCCCCAGTGTCTTCAACGGCACCAGAGTGTTCCTAAAATACTTATCCTTTTAAATATAAACTTATAAAGCAATGAGAAGTTGACAGAAGTGGATCCCTGTGTGTGCCTACATTAAACACCCTGTTGATAGGAATGGGAATTATCCACCTCCATTGTAATGTTTCAGATTAATTATAGACTTTGGAAGAGTAAATAATGAAAGAAAAAAGGAAACAAAGTTGAAAAAAAATTGTTTTAGAGGTAGATAGTGGCACACAACTTACCTTAAAGAAGTTTCTTTGAATTTAAGTTGCTATTAGGAAGAAAAAAATATTATTAACATCATAATCAAAATGAAGAGTTGAGCCAAACATACTAAACCACAACACTCAAAAAAACCCAGTACTGGTCTCTGGTCTCATAGACAAGTGGCTTTATCCAGCAAAGTATCTGAGAATCTTCAGAGCAATATTCAGTAGATGCTGGAATCAGCATCTAGTCATGATGTTGCAGTCACAAACCTGAAGTTGCCTAAGGCTTTCTGGAAACTACAGGGAAATTTTTGGTATGTCAGAAAGCTGATATATATAAATCCTAAGCAGAAGAAACCACACTTTTAATGGGATGCTGAGAATAAACCCTACCAGATACTGGAATTTGAGAGCCCTAACTATACAAGTGATTCTGTTTACTTGGAATTCTCCTGAATACCTTCTCTTCAGTGTTAAAGCTTATATATTTCAGCCTACAGATTTTGTTTTATATTTCTGTATAATTCAGTCACAGGTGATGGCGCGGCTTCCATGAGCTAGCTGAAATAAAACTCTTGCTTACCTAGCAAAGAAGATTGCATACAAAACACTGTTTTCCCGGCAGTATTTCATAAACAGTGTATTCAAAAATTGACAGGACAAGTGACCAATATTGTCCAATATGAATTCCATTCCATATACATCAAAATTAGCATAAAGCTGAGGGATCACAGGGATTAAACCCTCTTACTCTTCTTCTTCTTCAGTGGCCGGTGGCCAAAGAGGACATCTGCCTTTGATGTCGATCCTGAATTCCCGAATCCATCTCCTGTGTCCAGCTCTCAGCTGCTGCTGAGACTGGGGCTTACCCAGTGCCGTTTGCTCTGCAGCATCAGTGGGGATTGCTGTTGGGGGTGGGGAGTCTGTTTTCATACTGGTTTTGTATTCAGTATTTCATTTTGTGTAGTACCTATTTCACTATTTTCTTATTAGTACTGTTGTGTTTATTAAAGCTGTTTTAGTTTTCTTTTCAAAGCCCAAAGTCTCTCTACCTTACTCCCTTTTCCATTGCCTTGGGAAGAGAGAGAGGTTAGAGGGCATCTTTCAGCGTTTAGTGGCTGGCCCAACCGAACAACAGGAAGTAGTCAAGGGTATTATTGTTAAGTGAAAGGTATTAATGTTAAAAGCTTCAACAGAAATATTTCAGTTAAGTGTAGTTTTAAATACAAGTGCTATTAAATGTTTGATGCTACTATCAAAATCTTTAATCAGTCACCAGAGCCAATGTAACTGACATGCAAGATGGAAATGGGACCTGCAAAGATGATAGATAATTGAGTATAGTAGAAGAAGAGAATATGTGATTGTATGGAAAGTAAAATTGCTGGACACTGAAAAACTGTGGGAGGAACAGATAGATCAAGGAACAGAATCTGCTCACATTTTTATCAAAATGCACAGGGAATACATGCCTGGTTTTGGTTGTGGGGTTCTGGTTGTTTTGTGGGTTTTTTTGTTGATGCTGGTTTTCAGTTTGTAAATTAGCAAGTTAGATTTGCAATAAAATTCAGCAAATGCATTTTGCTAAAGGAGTCAGTTCATATTCTAAAAATTATTTTTCTCTATTGTTTACTCTCTTACAGCTTTGCAGAAGTCCTGCCTGTATCTGTGATGGTAAATCATAGAATAACACCTTAATCTCTCCTTCCTTGAGTGGTCTGTAGAAGTGCCTAAAGAGAGGGCACCCTGAAGGCTACTGGAGATGAGATGCTGTGATTCTGTGAGAGGACTTGTTTCTAGTTGTGATGAGACAGTTTGACCTCATCTAGACTTCTTGACACTGGTTCCTTCTGCTTCTCCAGTTATAGGTAACTCTATCTTCATTTTTCTAAGTGGTTTAGGCTAAGAAGCACTAACAACTCCCTCCTTTTCTAGCTTCCCCTTTTGCTCCTATTGGATCAGATGAAAGGAATGGTACCACCAGTGGGGCTGAAGGGATGTAAAACGGGATGCTAAGACATGCACAAGAGTGACTGTCCAGCCTCTGAGTTGCCATGCCACAGGACGGGAATGTGGGAGAAGTGCATGGGAGGCAGAGAGCAGGTAAGAGAGGCACCTGCAAACACTCTCCCCATAAATCTTGACTGTAGGCTTCCGTACCAGTTCAGAAGATTGAGCTGGTTGCTGTACAGCAGTGTTCGAGGCAAAACATATTCAGTATTGATGCCATGTTAATGGCTTTTGTTTTTAGGTGAGAAACAAGTAATTTGCTTTAGCTGAAATTCACAGGATTAATGACACTTCTATATTATGCTGCCAAGAGAAGTTAGTTTAAATATGTATGAACATAGACTTCCGTACAAATGCAATAGCATGCTGTTCATAAAAAGAATGGAAACAAAGTATGCAAATAATACTGTGTAAAAGCCTGGTGTTATATCAACTATGCATTTATATTCTTAAAATTCTTTGTCCACTAGTGCATTTCACATTTTAAAAAGCTCATGAATAAATAAACTAGCGAACAGGATTAATGTCTTTGAATATGCAAGATTCCTGACAAAAATATGACACAATGAATTCTTCTCAATATATAAACCTTGTAATAGATTTTTAGTAACCTAAGTTATTTTTTCCTCTTCACGTATTTCTCATATATTGTGTGTAGCTTTGTTGCACATTTTTCCCTATAATTTTATTTTGTTCAGAAAAAGAATTAAGAAACTGTTGATAGATTTACCAACAGATTTACTGTGTATTGGCCTTTCTTATAAGAAAGATACTGTCTATTAAAAAGTGAAAGTTGCAGAGTTATTTCAGAGGAACTTCACTGCTGCAGTAAATTTGTTCTCATTGCCTGCAAACTTACTTTATCTGTGTAGAGGGGTTGTGCACATTTGAAGTAATAAGTGTCATCGTTGGAGATCTTTGAGTGTGGTGAACAGTAAAATAATAAGTATTAGCGGATTCTCTTGAGTAAATCATCAGTACGATGAGAAGAAAAGTATTGATAGTGCAAATAAAACACCACTTTATTAGGTATCTCCCTAAAAATATTACATATTGATTTCAAAACAGCAAAAACATCTTCCTTCTGTTAAAGTAAATGAAAATAAATGTAGTCTCTTAAAGCTTTTATGTATAAAGGAAAAGCAAAACAGTGAAGAAAAAAGAGAGGGAAGAAATGAGAAAAAGAGAGAAGGAGACAGTGAAATTAATGAAATACCCATTTTTTTAATTAACTGTTGTTATGGATTCCTTCATTCCCTGAAATAATAGTTTTCAAACTAAGTATTTTACCAGCATACTCTTGTCATCTCATACAGATCTCTCTTTTTATGTCCTGATGTTTTTCTTCCAAGATCAACATGTTACAGATTTTCTGCATATGTGACATTTAATTGTATATACTGCGCTGAATGACATCATACCATTAAATCAAAAGATGTAGACAAAATTCAGATATGTTTGCAGTTGCTGCAGCTGGAGTTACTGTAGCACTACTTGAGCCTTAGTGTCCCTAATTACAAATAGTTTTGGCACGGAATATGATCGGTTTTACAAGTGCAATGTTGTGATAAGATTTACAGGCAGTAGCTTGCCATGAATAAAGAGAAACAGCAACAGAAGATTTAAGATAAATGCAAAAGTTTAATATGTGAACCCTTCAAGCCTTATCAATCCAATTAGTACAATCCAGTTAGATCCAGTACAGAAAACTACGTCTTTTTCTTGGAATTTTGGAAATAGAAAAGAATAAGGTATTTTTCTTCTGCTGTTTGTAAAATGTTTCACCTTTGTGGAAGGCACATGCTCATATAAGATTCTACAGTGAAGACCGCAGTATAAAAAGAAACAATTTGATGCCTGAGATGAAGTATTAGCAAAGCTGATTTTGACAGTAAATCAAAGCAGATACAAACATATAAAGCATTATGAAACAGTCTTGCCTACAAACCACAATACATAATTCTAATTATTCTCATGCTTCTAAAAGCCTGGTTTACAAAGGAATTTCACTGATTTCAACATTGTTTTCCTGGAATGATATGATCACGGATGAAGAAAATTTGATGTATGCTTATGGAGAATTTACTACACTAGCTTGTGGAAAGTAACACAAATCTTGAGATGATGTTACAATGAAAGAACATAAATAGTGAATCGAGCAGATTGCAGAAGGACTTTTGAAAAAATATGACAACCTTTAACATAACCTTTTATAATAGATAAATCAGTTTTCTAATCCTTTGTTTCTTATATGAAATAAGATTTCATTTGATCGCTTGTAGGTGATGTGTTTTCATTGTATCAATCGAGATATTGAATGAGATCTCTTAGGTCCTTTCCTGCCAAACAGAAGGAAGTCAGACACCAGGAAAAGTAAACTTCCTTAAACAAAACCAATACAATCAGTGATGGAATTTCGCATTCCATGCTTCTGTTTATTTACTGCATTATTTTAGAAATGTTACTTGGAGCTAATTTGGTTTATCTGACACAAAGTTAACATAAGTCTTCAGTTCTATTCTTGTAGCCGTTCTTGAATTTGGGCAAATGTTGGCTGTGTACTCATTTTGTACTTAGAAAATAAATTTGCAAAGTTTAAGCATGTTTTCATTCTATCTAGATAGACAAAATATCTGCAATTTCCATGCTGAGTACTCTATTTCACTGCATCAAAAGAACAAGTTCAAGGACTAAGGAAGTTTTCGGAGAAGTCTAGCTAAGACTTCAGGTTTTCTAAAACCAAATAAAGAAAACATGATTTCTTTGTTACAGTTTGCATTAAACAAAATTTACATATAAACAAAGTTTCAAAAAGGAATCACAAAACTGTCTCGCTACAATCTATAGCTGTAGTGAGATTGCAGAAATGCAATGACACCTCCTGGAATTCTTTTCCACAAAATGATTTTACATCATCTCTGGTTAGACACATTCATCTAACGTGCCTATTGTGGCACAACTGCACAGACGCAAGTCTGGGTGTTTTTTCCTGTGAGGCTAATTAAGTAATAATTAGCATATAATCTGTCTGAAGAAGTAACCTTTTCTGTCTAAGAGATCAAATTGTTTGGATATTACTTAAGTGTTCTCATAAGGAAGCTGGGTTCTCCCCAAGCACTTTCTGTGGAGAATAGTCTTTGGCCACAGAAGAACCCACATAAGTCTGGCATGTAATCAGTGGCACGTCAATTGCACATATACTGTTCATTCGTCCTTACGCATGTTTATTGAGAGAACTTCATACTTTTATTGAAAGCACCATGTGGTGTTAGAATAGATGATAACAGTATGGGGAAAGTACGGTTTGTGTGATCCTTTTGATCCTTTTTAAGAAGTTTTACTCTAAGTGCTCCTAGAATTCTAACAGTAGATGCTAATTTTTTAAGTGAAAAATACATTATTTGTGGAGGAACTCTAGTTAGTTTTATTACTTAATACCAGCAGATGTTATGCAACCATAAATAACATGTCTATTAAAATTAAAGACACTCAGTAAAATGTAATAAATATTTGAAATTGCTACAATACAGTACAAACAGGGAAACATTTATGGTTAATTCAATATTGACAACACTACTTCCATTCTGGATTTTATTTTTTCTAAATGATAAATGATAATTTAGAATAACTTTTAACAATCTGGTGTTTAGAAGCTATTTAAAGTATATGAAAGGAAGGTTTCTTATAGACAACAAAGGAAAAATAGGGTGGGGAAAATGGTTAATCTTTGAATACTTAGCTTGACATATTCCTTTTCTTCCTTCCCCATCATTATTTGTTTTTACATCCACAAAATGCCAACTTGAGGGAACTGATGCACTTTTACAGATGCATCTGCTTTCTGACCTTTCAATGCTAGTGCTGCATTTAGCACAGGAATAATCTAGAGGTTTAAATACTGAAAATCCTTCAGACAAATCTCCTGAAAACAGGGTATAAAATATTTTACTTATTTGGGTCCAGATCCTCACATCATGTAAACAAGAGTAATTGAGAATGAATGTTTATAGTTTTCAGCTGCTATCAGAAATATTAAATAAATGGATTGATAGCTATAACCTGGTGAGTGTGTGCGCACATAGTAACTATAATATTGTATATCTTGGACTAACTGCATGAATATTTATGTTACAAGACAGAGTTCATAGTAGTGTAATTACAGACATAGTTAACTTGAAACACTGGGAACTCCTTGCATATTTTTCAAAATTAACAACAATTGCCATAAAGTTCTACAAAGCAATTTAATCCTGCTTTATCGTTTAAAATGTTATATTGATGCACATGTATACATTTGTCTCATAAAATGCCATTAAAATGTTAGCTAGATTATTAAAATGCTTAGGAAGTAGATAAAAGCAATTGATACAATAGCCTTTCAATCTATTCCAGGCTCTCTGAGCCCCATTGTAAAGACCTGATATTGAAATTTACTATATTTCAGGAATTTCATCAACTAAACCAGAACCACCTATTATCTTTTTTTTTTTTTTTTCCCCTGGTTTTTGTTGATTAATAGCATACATGACATTAGTGAAGATAAAATGGAAAAGCTTCAGGAAATCTACTGCACTACAGAAAGCCTGCCTTGGCCCCAAGATAGTATCCCAACATTACTCTAATAGGTTGTGTCAAGCTAAGACAGTTAGC
Organism: Trogon surrucura; assembly: GCA_020746105.1. NCBI lineage: Eukaryota > Metazoa > Chordata > Aves > Trogoniformes > Trogonidae > Trogon > Trogon surrucura. Next base: position 58,183,074 of record CM036620.1, on the reverse strand, counting down.
TAAGAATTACTTGTTCCCAGAGGGAATTTGGGTATATTAAGAATATGGAACAGATTTTTGTTGGTCTGCATTCTCTCCAGTTATTCATACTGAGCATGATAGCTTTCATACCACCCATGCTAGGGTGTGTTAAGCAGGTGTGAACTCTGTAATCTGTTGTCACATAACACTGTGTTTCTGTAAATGATAGCAAAACTGATAGAAGAAAGTTGACACCAGTTTTTGTGTTCATTTGACAAGAATATCTGGCCTTTCTAATGCAGAATAATGCATTTTTTACTGCCAGGTTTAGTAAAGTGTCTGAGTGGCCAGGAAGGCCAACAGCATCCTGGTCTGTATCAAAAACTGTGTCCAGCAGGAGAAGGGAAGTGATCATGGCCGTATACTCAGCACTGGTGAGGCCACAGCTTAAGTACTGTGTTCAGTTTTTGGCTGCTGCAGTTTAAGAAAGACATACAGATACTACAGTGGGTCCAGAGAAGGACAACGAAGCTGGTGAGGGGTCTAGAGCACATGTCATATGAGGAGTGGCTGAAGGAACTGGGATTGTTTAGTCTGGAGAAGAGGAGGCTGACAGGAGACCTTGCTCTCTACGACTACCTGAAAGGCAGTTGATCTCTTCTCCCAAGTAACAAGCAATAGGGCCAGAGGAAATGAGTTCAATTTGTGCCAGAGGAGGTTTAGATTGGATATTAAAAAAAAATTTCCGTACTGAAAGAGTGGTGAAGCATTGGAACAGGCTGCCCAGGACAGTGGTGGAGTTGCTATGCCTGGAGGTGTTCAAAAAACGTGTAGATGTGACGCCTTGGGACATAGTTTAGTGGTCATGATAGTGTTGGATTAATGGTTGAACATGATGATCTTAGAGGTCTTTTCCAACCTTAATGATTCTATGACTGTGATTCTATAGACCTGGAAACTGCTTTTACTTGTTGTTCAGAAAATCCTACACAAAAGCTTTGTTGACTGGTTCCTTCATAAGCAGTCCATTTCTTCCTAGGCAGAAAAGGAGATTTAAGCTTGCTTTTTTTCTCTCTCTCTTTTTTTCTTGTATTTTTTAACTGCGTGAATAGTTTCTTCTCTGAAATTCTACCTTTTTACCAGTAGATGCTGCAACTAGTACTTTAGAGGGGGCACAGAGGTCTCAGATGAATAAAGATCTTCTTCTTTGCCTCAGTGGCAATACTGACAAAAGAAGAGGATCTGCAGGGAGTGAAAATTCATTTTGGCAGCTTTCACTGTTTGTTGTCACTAAGCCAGAAATCATAGAATCCTAGAATGCATTGGGTTGGAAAGGACCTTTAAAGATCATCTAGTCCAACCCTCCTCCAGTGAGTGGAGACATCTTTACCTAGATCAAGTTGCTCAGAGCGCTGAGCAAACCTGACCCTGAATCATGATGATTTGAGTATTTTTTTGTGGCTTGATACAGTAGATTTAGCTTGATTTTTGGAAAGCTATATTTCTTCTAAATGAGGAAGGCATGATTATGTTGTGTGGTGAGGCCACATCTAGGATACTGTGTCCAGTTATGGGCTTCCTAGTTCAATAAAGACAGGGAACTACTGTAGAGAATCTAGCCGAGGGCAACAAAGATGAGTGGTGGACCAGAGCATCTCTTATGAGGAGAGGTTGAGAGAGCTGGAACTAATTAGTCTGGTGAAGAGAAGGTTGAGAGGAGACCTTACCAATCAATGTTTATAAATATCTAAAGGGTGGGTGCAGGGAGGATGGAGCCAGACCCTTTTCGGTAGTGCCCAAAGATAGGACAAGGAGGAGTGGGCACAAGCAGAAACACAGGAACCTCCACCTCAACTTGAGGAGAAACGTCTTTACTGTGAGGGTGACAGAGCACTGGCACAGGCTGCCCTGGGAGGTTGTGGAGTCTCCATCTCTGGAGCCATTCAAAACCCGCCTGGGCGCGTTCCTGTGTGACCTGCTGTAGGTGCCTGGATATCATACGGTACTTTTATAATCTAGGAAAGATTTTTTTAGGAACATTTAAGACTCTAAAACCCCAAAATTTTCTTTAATTCATGGAAAACACCTTCAAAATTGTGCTCACTGTACATACTTAGGGTAGCATTGCTAAATATGTGTCATATTTTAATTTGATAAGCACCAGTCTTCCTCTTTAAAATATTTATTTCCTGTTCTATTGGAATATAATATTTTTGTCTGACGTTCAATATTTTTGCATTTATTACACATCAAATTCCTTTATGCAGAAACAAAGCTTTCACAAAACTTTCAAGTAGACATAGTAAAAAATAGGATGGTTTACTGATACTAGATAGGTTATAAAACGAATCCATTTCTGCTCACTTCTAAAGAGAGATTGCTGCTGTTTCCTTTTGGTTATCTTGAGCAACGATAGATTTTCTTCTCTTTTTTTGTTTTTTTGGGAGTTTTTTGACTTTATTTCTAAGTTTTTATACTGGAGGTGGGAAACAGGCAGTCTATGTAATTCTATTTTTTTATCCAAAATATAACGCAATCACTTCATTTCCCCATCTTCCCAAGAAAGAAATTTCATGTCAAGTTCAAAACCTTGCTGAAGGTAGTTTTAGCGGGTTAATAAACTTAAATATCCATGCCTGAATTTTTTGACGGTAAATATGGAAAAGTAAAATTCATGTTGCAAAGTTATTTTGCTCAGATATCAGATGTTAAAAGGTTTTGTTTCATACTTTCAGTTTAGATACTTTTGTGCACATTTTAAAAACTAAAGGAAGTCAAAAAATAAAAAAAGAGTTACATGTTGGAAAACAGGTTACCTTCTGTATTTTTTCTTTTTAAATCTAACTTTAAAACAGATTTTTCCTTGCCTTTTAAAATGAAGATGTTAGGTCAGTTCCTCTCTATCTGTAATAAACAATGTTTCAGCGTTTATCTCCTAGACCAGACTTTTTTCTATTGACTTCTGCAGATTATTAGTATGGTCCCTTGCCACTGTACTAATAAAAATTCTAAATAATGATTTGAGTACCAAGTCGCTCATTGACTGCTGCCAAGCAATACACACAAGTGTCAGGACAAAATAAGAGTGTGACTTATATATGCTAATCTAGCATAGTTTTAATTAATTCTTTGGTCAATCTGATTTTCAGGGATTCTGAGAGCTACATCTCTCGATGACTTCAAAAGAAATTCTCAGTACTTACTATTTCAGCAAAGTAAGTCAATGTCTCCTATTTTGTTATTTGTTTCAGACACATTGCACTCCTTAGGGATAAGTTCTGCTACTTTTCCAGTTTTCATGACACCTGAAGTCAGAAATTGTTTCTGGCTACAGACAGATGGTGTTCTTTCTGTTATGCAATGTCCTTAACTAAAAGATGCAGAGTGAATATGCTGCTGTTAACTCTTGCTTCAGATGTCACTTCTCTCCACAGTCTATACTAATTCTACCAATTTATCCTTCCAGAGGAATTTTTATTCAGTTGCTATAACCTTTAAGTAAAAAGAATTTGGCAGTACATTTAGCTTCATTGTAGTGTGCAAAATATTACTCAATGTGTGAAGGAAATTAATGTCAGAAATTTGGCCAAAAAAATATTCTGTTGCTTTGCCAGTTTCTATCCAGGTATGTGGGTTTCTTCTTTCCATCAAGGGAATAGTAATCCACTTTGAATAAAAAGTCTTGTGTTAATTCAAAAGAACCAGTAAAACATTGATTTTTTCGCTCCCAACTCCAAGATTAGTCTTTGGAGCACATACAATTTCAATTTCAGTTTGCCAATTTTTCCTATTTTATATATGAGGCAGAAATGTCACAACCTAAACTAAGTAAGGCAGGAATAAGTATTCTAATACAAATGGTTTTGATATAATTCTGCAGTATTTCATCAGAAAAAGATGAAAGGACACATTTGGTCAGTTTGCTGAAAGGTCACAAGGAATTACTTTTTCTTAGGGACTGCTATACACACTTGAACACAAATATGCTCAGTGTTCCTGCACAAAGACTTTTAAATTTCACCCAACCTAAAAGCATTTATGTGCAATCATTACTGCTTATAAAAGACTTCATGAATCTGTGCAGTTAATGGTTCTTCACATGCCTATAGTAAGTGGGCTGGATGATTGTTGCTTTGCAGAGAATGCTTTGTGCTAGTTTTAAAGAATGTACCCATCCTTCTCTTTTGATCCCACTGGAAAATAAACAAGAATATGGTGTTTTATTAGCAAATTGTTTAATTTTTTCAAAAGTTTGTGATGAAATTGAACTATTTCGATCCCAGTTGTTTATCACTGTTAAGAAAGATAACCTTTTTGGACACATAACCCTTCTCTTGATCTAGATCATGAGAAATAAACTCCAAGCTGATTATAGACTGCAAGCTTTTTTTTTTTTAGTGATATGTAATTATATAGAATAAGGAAAAGGAATTTGAGTTTTGCGTCCCATAGGACTATATTACCATATAAATAGCTGAGTTTTGTAAAAGTTGATTTTTAGTTTTAAGAAGGTTAAGGCAAAAAGGCTTATGATTACAAGTGCATAAATTCTTAGTCTAGGATGCAGTGAGTTGGAAATCCCAAATGATGCTGAAAAACTGACTACTTCCGTGAAAAATGAATCTTACTCTATTAGGTAGTATTGACTTTAAGAACTTTATCAGTGTGATATCTACGCCAAAGCAGTGTTCTAAATAAATTGAGAAGAAATTAAAACTGTTTGAAATACTGCTCTAAAGTGTGTCTAAAGTTTTCCTGATGAATGTCCATTTGTTAAGGAACTGTTTGTCCAAGAAAAAAAAGTGCAGAAAGTTCCTCTTTTGAAACACTGTCAACAGTTATGGAAGAAAAAAAACCCACTGTAGAAAAAAAAAAGTGAGTATAAACTAAAACTCTTTTTTTAATTAATGATTTTTTTTTTCCTTAAAATTCTGACAAATTTTATTTGGAGGAATATTTCCAAGTATCACAAACATTTTGTAGACGTCTTAGTGAGGAGGCTTTGAAGCCTGCAGGATTTCATGCCAGCATAAAACTAGTGCACTTGAAGTGTACTTGGAGGCTTTAAGATTTACATAATCCATGGCAACTTCCCATTCAAAGGAAGAAACTGAAATTTTTAGTTTTCATTCCAAGATGGAATGAAATGAAAATCTTCCACAAAATGGAAATAATTTTATTTTTGCAGTAATAATTGTGAATAATTACACCTAGGTTCACTAGAAAAAGGAATTGAACTAATACGAATAGATACACACAGAATTATCTTTATTCTTGTCCTTAACAGAAGTGTGAATATATTCACATAGAGATTTCCATGAGAGGTATTACTATGTGACGCGCATCATGTTTTCCTCTGCTGCCTATACAGAGCTAGAAATCATTAGGTAGGCATTTTTCTTTAACTTAATATCAAAAAGCACATTTTTTAAAAACTTGTTATATCAGATAGGTCAAACCATAAAGATGTCTTTGTTAGTTGTATAGTAGTTTATTTCAGAACAGCAGAATCAGCACATTTCTTTTATTCTCTAGACATAGGCAAGGCTGAAAAAGGACTAAGATGGCAGCAGCTTAAGGGTGTGAGAGTTTTGTATTTTATATTATTGGAAAGGAGATGACTTTTTGCTTTTAAAAGGAAAACCTGACAATATGCATGTGGATTATTTGTCTGTTTTAACAATTGTAACTATCACAATGAAGAATAGCGAGTTTCCTCTTCCACCTTCCTGATTTAGGGTTGGTATTTTTGGCTGAGAAGCTTTTAAAATTAGTGCTTTGTTTTACTGCTACTCTCATAAACCAAAGCTCAAAGAACAGAGGCATGTCTCACTGCAATTTAGATATTTATATGATTGTTGGAGAAATATAAATGACTGAAATTATATGATGATTTCATGTTGTAATTCTGAAAGATTTACATTAGTCTCAACTATTTTTGTTACTTCCAAATTAAAACTCACAGGGAACTTAATTCAGGGAACTATACTTTCTCATTTCCAGTATAATAGATATCCAAGCAGAACAAGCTTCAGTGCAACAATTTGCATTGACTTGATATCGGGACAGCCATCTGTCCCACTTGTGATGTACAACTGCACTACCTGTGAGAAACACCAAAACAACCGGATCCACGTAATTACAGATTACATGGGATCACTCCTACTTTAATAGCAACCTAGAAGAGATCAGCCCATTAGGTCAGTGAGCACTTGTGCATGACTGCCTACATTTAAGAGTTTAAACCCTACAAGCATCAATATTATAGAGGTTATGCATAGATCCTCAGAGCAACAGTTTTATTTTGTCCTTTTTCCTGCAATGTTGAACAAAAGAAGATGCATTGTTTGGCAGACTGTAAAACGAACTTCATGAAGGAATGAAAAAAAGTAACAAAATGTTTTAGGATTTTCTGAGGCAGTTTCAAATCCTCTGAAGTTAATGAGAGTTTTCTCCATTGACTTTAGTAATTCTTTTCATTCAGTTAAGGGTATATTTTCATAACAGAGTACTAAAGGGCTGTTAATTGAATTGTTAAAAAGAAAGAAAAAGAACTCAAGACTGAAAGCCAAGGTTTTTATATATTCTAAGTGTGAAGCATTCTTATTAAAAGGATGATTAACCTTTGGTGTAAATAATCAAAGTGAATTCTTTCTACCAGCATAGTCTGTGTGACTGATTTTAACTACATGTTATTTTGAAACTGTCTATACATGGAAGTTAATGAGGAGAAGGAATTTATTTATTTTACTATTGCCATTCTTAAAGTGTCTCTCTCTGTAACTGCCTGTTTGGCAAAGAAAACATCCTACTGAAGAAAACTTTAATGCATTGTATCTTAATACATTTCCAAAGTATAATAAAATCCATTTCACAGCAGCACTCTTCCAGCAGAGTAGCAGTGCTCTTCTGGAGAGTTAATGAGAGGAGTTAGTGGCCTATCATTTCATGTTCTAGCTCATTGCACATTTATTTCCCCATGTAGACAAGTCCCTAGTCAAACACAGCTTCTTTTCTTGCTTTTTTTCCCTTCCTTTTCTGTTATATACGGACTATTGTGAGATGATTTCAGCCTGTAGTAAATGAGTTTCTAAACTTGAGCTCCCTGAATATATGCAATTCCTGACAAACTAAGTTAGTACTTTTTATTACCATTGATATTTCCCTGTGTCTTCCTGAATTCCAGCAGTATGCCTTGTTAATACTGTTACCAGAAACACGCATCAAGCAGTGCACTCCGCAAAGCGTTATAAGGAAAATGTTTGTTGACATCGTTCGCACATTTATTAGCAAGTGATGCTTTGGGTAGTGACAACACATTTTAGCCACTCTCTTCATTACAGTACCGGTATGAGCTGTGCTGCCTACTGATATTGGGGAGCAAGGTTTGTTGGAGGGGGAGGTATGAGGGGTTTCGATTTGGTTTTATTGTAGCCCCCTCAATACAGACAATTCTGGTGCCTCCACCTCTGACACCTCTAGTCTGTGGTTTTGCATGATGTCACTCAGTCTTTTTACTAATTTTCTTTTGTCTGATGTGAGCAGGGATTCTGTAGCTTTTCATCTGGTACTCAGGATTGGCTGAGAACGTTCATCAGCAAGGAATCCTGTAAAAACCTAGTGATACTATCTTGTAACTGCAAAATATCTCCATACCAGACTAGTAACTAATTTAACCCTCATAATTGATCTGATCACTTCTGTGTTTCATAAAACTCAGCTGCCTGAAGCCCTCTCTTTGTACAAAAATCTTGGGTTCCCAGTCTTTTTTCCTTGAAAATCTAATTAACAGTATTCTTTTAAATAAGAAGATTACTTTCTGTGAGCAATTAACTGAAATTCAGTCTGCTTTAAACTTTTCAATATAGCAATGAATATTTATAAACTTAATAGAACTTCACCCTGGTAGGCAATCCCTTTAATCTTATTTGAAGCAGCATGGGGCCCAAGTCTCACTGGATTAACATCATATTTTCTTTTGGCACACATACACACAAAAATAATTTCCTTGAAATAAAATATTTGACCAGCTGATACCCAAGCCTATGACAGTTCAAAGTCTGTTTCAGTAAAACTAGAGTGTATGTATCCATATTATCTGTGGCTCCATGCTGTGATTCAACAATGTTTTCTCAAGCTCGTATGTACTTTTCTGCACCATTAGCACCTGCTGGCTTGCAAATATCAATCATAGAATAAAAGCTACAATAACTTTGGTCTTAAAATGTAAGCCAAATAGGGTAAAGATCCACTACAGAGAAAAAATAAAAATAAAAAATCAAAAGCAGACATTCAGCATGCAAAGAAGCAAGCTGGAATAGAACTAGAGAAATATTTTTAGTATTGAATTTCCTGTCTAATTTTGCTTTATCTCCTCGATGTGAAGAGTCATTATTATGAAATTGCTTTTGAAGTAAAATCTGGTTTACATTCTCAAAACAAATGCATACTGCAAACAGTTTTATAGTAATTTCTATATTACTGCCACATATGCAAAATGCATGGGAGCTGGGTTTAGTGTGCTTTTTTTCCCTTTCATCTCATTAACTCTGCCATCTCATTTGTGTTTGAAGAACTGTCTTGACTAATTTTACTATCTGTTTTTGATATGTTTACTAGATGAACTCCTTTCTCACCTGTCTGCGCCTACTCCTCAAGATTTTCTTTTCATATGCCCTTTTATTCTTCAGCCTTTGTTTTGTGTTTTCGCAAGGTGGTAACGATGTGCTTGTGAAAGATGTGTTCTTTTTAATGAACTCTCTTGTTTTTGCAGATGATTTGACAGTAGCTGCCTGTCAAAAAGATAGGTGGGTTGTTTTGTATAAGAGGTGATTTTGATGCAAAGAACTTTTCAAGAGTAGCAAAGAGCAGACGTAGAACACTCATTTATCTCTGTGGGAAGGGGGTGTTTTAGGTAATGTCCATTCCCAGTGGATCTGTGCATATTCTGCACATCTGATGTGTACAGAATATGTCAGACTTGGTGCACGATCTTACCCTGTTTCAGAGCTACAGCAGAATCAGTTATCTCGCAACCAGTTTGAAACTGTAGAAGTCTCAAGTGAGTAATGAGGAGATACAGCCTTAGCCAAAAACCTTGCAAACCCAGACCACATAGGGCAGAATACACAAAAATGTAGTTGATGAAGGCAGGCTAACTAGGCTGGAAAGGAAAGGATATATAACCAAGAATCATTGTAGGAAGAATAGAGAAATGCTCTATGAGTTCTTCCAAAAAATTTGTCATGAAAAGTAGACACCACTTGACCTGACCTCAGTGAGGGAAATATGCATATTCTTCTGTACACAACTATACATGCAATATTGGAAATCACCAAGATACCTGCTTTTATCCTTCCATTAAAATGCATTTGTCAAGCTGTTCTTTTGTTTTGGAGTTCTAGGGGATTTTGTGACAATCTTCTGTTAAGGGTATATATCTTTTTTAGGTAGTACTGTACAACCATAAAGGTTGCAGTTCATGCAGAAAAACACATCAACTGAAACCTCGGACTTTAGACCTGTTCTGCTGAAAAGCCATATTCTCTTCTAAAAAGCCTAAATTTGGCAGGATTTCAGTAATCCCTTAAAGAATTCTTGGAAGTGGAATTACACTGTTACCACCTTTGCAACTGTCAAATAGTAATACACAAATTTTCAACCGTTATGCAACCCATATTCAGTGTGAATTTGCAAAACGACTTTGTGAAATACATACTCTGGGAAGGGTTCTTGCTTCCTGATATAGTCAGCAGATGGAACACAAAATGCTTACCTCATCTCTGGATGTAGCTGAGTAGAGATATTCAAGAAAATGTGCAGGAACAGAAAAATTGTGTATGATTTCTGTAATCTTGCATATGACCTCATTTCTTCCAGTATCTCTAAAAATTGTGTAGAGACTGGTTTTGTTGAGTTTTTTCTTTCCTCTTTCATCTTCTCCTCTTGCTTCAGGTCATAAGAAGGGAGAAAAGAAGTCGTGCATGAGATGTCGTTCGTGACCTCTATGTTACAAACAGATCTCTCCAACATATAGACCCTGGTTGCCATCAGGGTTGTATGGGTTCTAATTCAGTGATGAAAGTAGTAGAAAAAGGAAAAAGAGATGGATATAACTAATTAGGTTATAAGCATAAATGCATTTGTGCCGTCATGTGGGATATAAATGTAGCATTTGTGTCATTATTTGCATGGCAACACCAAGCAGCATTTATGCCGGCACGTACTTGATAGTTAATTCGCGGTTAAATTCTAAAACATTATTTTTTCTTTAAAAAAACAAGTATTTCAGGTAAAATATTATAATCTATCAGATTTTTTTCTCAGATACGCAAGTAAAAAAAAGGTTTCGCTAATACCATTATACTGACGCAACACAGATTACTGTGTATGCTATTTCTGTTACTGCTAACATGAAGAACTATCAGTACTCATATTTCAGCAGATAAAAGAAATTTACATCATATCAGACTTTTATTCCTACTTGTCAATTTTTTTTTGGATTTGACGTCTCTCTTCTAAATGAAAAAAAAATAAAATTAGTTGATAAATGTTTCTTTTACAACTATTTTAAATGTATTACTTTTCCATTTTTGTTCCTGAGTAAAACCAATAGCTCTCACATAGAGTACCTGAAAAGACTTTTGGCACAAAGGTCCATAAGGTTCAGGATCTTTAAATGCGGTATTCAAGGTTTAGGAATTTGGATTTTGCTAACAAAATAAAAATTTAGAGGAAAAAATTTAACCAGTGCTACTAGCTACAGGTTCTTTCAGGTGGTTTGTACTGTCCCTGGTGTGTTATCTTAACACACAATCAGAACTTTGTCAAAAGTGTAACTGGTATTAATTCCATACTATATGTCACCCAAACTTAAATTGAATTTCAGGACAAAAAATTGTGGGTTGTTTTTTTTTTTTAACTCACAGTTGCGTCCCAGCCAAATTTCGAAACAACTTACTCTAAAAAGTGAAGCTATAAAGCTTTTCATAATTCAAATAGCACTTTAAAAGTTTAAAAATAACTAATTCCTAAAATATGTTATTCCCACAAGCCAGCATAAACTTCTTCTGCTATCCTTTAGGTCTAGGGTAGTTCAATTTGCAGCCCTAATGAAGAGGAATAAGAATTATCATTCAATCTTCATAATGTCCATAAAATTCAGAGCTTCACTCATAATGAGCAAATGACATGAGCTGATAATTAAAGCAGTCTCAAACACTCTCAAAGAGATGTTGAGAAAATGCTTCCTTTATGAAGGTTTAACGATTTGTCATTTTGTAGATAAGTCTGAATTTTGATTGATTAAGAAGTGATAATTTCTGGCTTGAGTAAGAATGTATACATGCATTCTTCTTTTAGATAAAAAGCAGGGAAAAGAAAAAAAGCCATAGTCTGATTAAGTTACTCCTAATTTACCATGATCACAATCAAACTTTTTGATTCTAGCCTTAAAATTTTTGCTTTCGCCAAGAAGCAAATTTCCTGTGAAATTTTTTGATAAAGCAAAGCTTTATGTCTGGTTATTGTGTTCTATTGTTTTCTTTCCTTTATCCCATACCTTCACATGTACTAGCTAACACTTAAAAACTAGGTAAATTGGTAATACAATACCTTCCACTACTAATTCCAATGTTTTCTACATGCCCGCCTTCTCTGTATGTCCTACTTAAATAATTTTTTACTGCTTTCAAGGACAAAGAGGATAAATGTTATTTATTAATGTCCTCGAATATAATACCTCTGTTACTGAATTATTTTAAATTGATTGCATAGACAAAGTCCCTTGAGATCTGCATTTTTTCACCTTTAATCCAAGTCTGTTATCTTCAGCAGCCCTTGTCCAATTCCAGTCATAATTCTGACAAGACTATTACTTTGACTGATGTTTGATTTTGATAACAACCCAGTGTGTCATTTTATTACCAAAAATCTGCACGTTTTATTTTGTATCATTTCTCTAGTGATGTTCACTAACTTATTTCAGATGCCAGTGTTTTAAAACTGCCCAGAGGGATGACTGTCCTTATTTTAAATTGTCTTTTAAAAGAAAAAAAAAATTAATGTGGTATAATGCTGTTAGCTGACTGCATTTCTTTTTTTTTTTTTTTTTTTTTTTTGCTATATAGTAGAACAACCAAATGTATCATTTTAAGATAATTCTGAGAGTCTTATAATTACACCACTTAGATTCTGGAGAAATAATTCATCGCTACTTTGCTTGCAGTTGCCAAGGGGTTTCAGTCAAACTCTTTTTTTAGGTTTTATTTATGAAGTTAATTTTAATTTTCATTGTTTGACCATGAATAAGACAAAAAAACCCCAAAATTTCATCATTTGTTGTAACTATTATATAAAAATTATTGGATTTTCTACTGATAGCTAATTATTGTAACTATTGTATTAAGAAGGCATGTCAAGCATATTTTCTTAATACTAATAGTTCTCTGTAATTCTTATTGAAATTAGAAGCATTATAATTGTCATGATGCTCTATCAGAAAACTGTCAAAATGCTTATGTTCAAAATCCTAAAAGATTTTTTTCTCTCTTTGTTTGCTGAACTATAAATATACATTGCCCCTCTAGGTATCCTGTGCAAATGTTCAGAGAGAAATAAGAGTGTTTCAGGAACAGAACAGAGATTCAGAAAACATGAATCCAATTTGTACATGATCAGAAATCCTGCAATGGCAAGTCACTTAATAGCACTTTAAACCAGAAACAAAATCTCTCTCTCTTGTCTGACTCTGATGTTCAGGACAAAAAGTCTGTCTTTTGTTCTGTGTATACAGCACCTATTCATAATCTGGGATTATGCATTTATGGTCTTTTTTGTTGTGACCTCAAGGAAATTTTACTGGAAAACACTGGTTTAGGATTCCTGTCAAAGGAATTCAAAGAAAAGCAACTCCCTTAAATAGTTTGGGGATGTAATTCTTGTAATGAAGATCTTCAACTCAGGAAGAAGAGATGAAACCTCAGGTATGCTACCATTACGAGCCCTGTAGATCTCTTCCTTGTTAAAAGGAGTATTTAAAACTCCAGCAGGTTATACATGAAAGATATACATGAGGTAACAGTTCTTAATTAATTTTTCCATTAGTGTTACAGTCAGTAATGAGCAGGAAAATAGACTATGAACATGAAAACTCTATGATTCAGATGGGCCACCTGAGGTGTCTAGTATGGAATTTACACATCATTAGCCTTTCTTCAGCTATTTAGATTTCTGTCTACTTTGAACTTTTTACTTTAGGAGTCCATCACATGTGCTTATACCTTTTTTTTTTTTTTACCTTAAGAAAAATTACCTGTTCCAGCTTTCTACAGAACTATGTATTTTTACCTTGAGATTATTTTCCTATAGGTTGGACAAATCAGTTATAATTTAGGTACAACATTGCTTTTCTTTTTTTAAAATTTGAAGTTGAACAATAGCACATAAATTATTTTAGTGTGGCACCATTATATATCAATTTCAAACTGACACTTTAGTAATTTTCAACCTGTATTCTATTTGCTAATGCCATTGATTTACTAGCAGATACATTTCTGCCTGAGAAGCATATTTAGGGGTGCAGGTTAGACTTCTATCACTCCTGGGCATAGATCCAAAAAGTTGCATAAGCTTTGCTTTCTTTAGTGCACTTACTACCATTTGCAGTTCTCTAGTCCAGCATTTTTTTTTTGTGGATGTCATAAGTCTTTTCCCCTTTGAGTAAGTGAATCACAGAATTACGGACTTGCTGAGGTTGGAAGACACCTCTGGAGGTCACCTGGCAAAACAGCCTGCTTAGAATAGGATCAGCTAGAGCAGGTTGCTTGGGCTCGTGTCCAGTAAGGTTTTGAATAATTCCAAGGACTCCACAACTTCTCTGTGAAATCTGTTCCAGTGTTCAATTACCTTTAGTGTTTTATGTCAGAACTTCCTGACTTCCAGTTTGTACCTGTTGCCTCTTGTCGTGCCTCCAGGCACCACTGAGAGGAATCTGGCTTGGTGTTCTTTACTCTTCCCATCAGATATTTATATGCATTGACAAGGCTCCCTGTCAACCTTCTGTTGTCCAGGCTGAACAATCTCAGCTATCTGGGGTAGAAGGATTACCTTGGTCTCTGCATAAATATTTACCTACATGTTACTTTACAAATGTCTGCAAGCAAGTTAATCTGAATTGCAGAATTTACAGATGACTGTCTCTCTGGAAGCAGTAGTTACGAAAGGTTGCTGTGAGTAAAAGTTAAAACTGAATTATGCTTCTGGACTACAGAAGACAAACAGAAATAAAAAAAAAACAGACTGAGAAATAATAAAATCCACAGATAAAAAAAATAGTGGAATTTTGGAAACACAACATTAAAAATAAAGTATTTTTCTTATTCGTCTCCTAGCATTTGCAAATGACACATTATTGTCGTAATTGATAGCCCCAAGGGGAAGTATATAAAACAGTAAGTATAAAATGTTGAGAAGCTAGAGTTAGGGTAAAACATAACTGTATGCTTCTACAAATAGTATATTAAAAGCTTCCCATTATAAATAAGAACATTTAACTCGAAGAAATTAAGACAATAATTTTTCGAAAATCAGATCAGTCTTCCAAAATGCTTTAAGAAGTGCTAGGAATAATTTAGAAGTTAATGCAGAAAACATCCTCATGCTCTTACACATTGCACCTTTAGCTCCTTGAAATATCATTCACTGTTTTAAGCAAGACATGGTAGAATTAGAAATGCTATTAAGAAAAGAGACGAGGATGATCAGAGATATGCAATGGTTTCCAACTGAAAAGAAAATTCTCACATTAAAAAACCTAATTGCTAGCAGTTTTAAGAAACAAGAGGGAGAGAAGACACAGACTCATTAACTGTATGGCATGAGCAAAGCAAGAATTTAGTTTTTTTAATGTGCTAGGGGAGCATCCATTGAAACTACACAGTGGGAGTTTTAAAACAGGAATTCTTTGTAAAATGCCTAATAATAGTGCTGACACCTTGTCCTGTTTCTTCTATTCTTTTCCTAAATACTCCTGTCTGTTCTGGCCTCTGTCAGAGATGGAAGAATGAGGAGAAAATCTCAGTTCAATGGCAATTCTTTTATAACTCTGTATGTAAGCTACTCTGGGAAATAAAAATACTGCAGTGTTACAGATAAAAGTTCGATCCATTGAAGTAAATGTCTGATTTCTAATTATGCATTACGGAGAGCAAGTTTTCTATTTTAATAACATTTCTAAGTTTCTGCTGAGAGTGTGGTCTGATATTCTTAGAGAATTAAAGGTATGTACTGGGACTAGTACTTTCAAATCGAGAATCAATAAAACATATCCATCTAAGTCATTTAACGCTGTTTACACATTCTGCCCATCATTTCAATATGGAATTTTGAATAGTATGTTGGTTTCATTCATTGTATTCAGTATTTTCAGTAGTAGTGAGGATGAAGACAAAAATGCATTTCAATAATCAGAAAGTTCTACCTGAATCTGTCAAGTTTGCAGTATTAGTCCTGGAGTGTCATGGATACAGGTTTTCTTTTGAGAAATGTAGTTGGAGGGAGGGAGAGAGGAAAAAAAAACCTGAATCTGTCAAATTTATCTTTTAGGATATTTTATCCTGACCAGTGTAATGATATCATGAAACAGAAAGAAATAACTATATTAAATATGAGTTAACTGTAAACCAAACATCGAAACTGGTTCTGTCAAAGATCGGATGGAGAATTAAGTGAAGATGTATGTCAATTCTTAGATCCAGATCTATCTGTATACTTTACACTCTCAATGACAGGATAAATGCCTTCCATTTCAGGAGGGTACTGTTACAGTCCTTAATTACGTCCATATATATGAATAATTCACTTCATGTGGGAAGAGCTGTTCATATTGACCAGGTAGTCTGTAAGAACTGGCCTAAGTAAGGAAAACATGACAGAAAATCGTGCCAATAGTGACATGGATAGACATGAATTTAATGTATATACACTTGGCCTGTGGCCCCTTTTATTGACATTTCTGACTTTGTAGTTGTACTGGAGAAAACATGTGTCCAATGAGGAAATGTTTATCTTACATACATATTTGAACATGCTTTGCTCTGATTTATTTTGCTGAATATACTGCCAGTATAATTACTTCAATAAAATTTTCTAGTCAGGGATTTTCTCCCAATAGAATAGAGCAATCAGTTGTTAAGTCTTTTTTTTTTTTTTTTACCTTTTTTTTTTTCATTTAGCTACAAGTCTAGAAAAGCAAATAATTTCTTTGTCCCTTCTTATAAATTGGTGCATTATAATGTATGTTTCAGCAGGGTATTAAGAGATTATTGTTATTCTTTGTATCAGTGTCATTTTTACAATGAGATTTTCTGACTCATTGAATAGTTTTTGGTTTTCCTAGTAAGACCTTTGTAATTATTCTTTGACTTTGGCCAGCATTCTTGCAAATATGCTTGAATCTTTCAATTGCAAAACTGTATTCTGTAATCTAGGGAGTATTTTCAAAGTAATTTCTTGTGTCCGGTATTAGTTGCCATCATATCATCATTCTGTCTACTAAATGTTCCTTTCAAGCATATTACAAATGCAACATTGTACCTTTGGTGAAATGTTGCATATTTGCTATGCTGTTGAGAGTTATTTATCCAGCTAAAAGCACTCTCATGGCCTCTGGTAACAGCTCTTTTTTCACCTCAGGCTCTTTCATATTTATGTGATGCTGAGAATATGCCTCTCTTTTGTAACCTGTATAATACATCTGAAGTACTATGTGTCCTTCCTACTTCAAGAGCTAAAATAAGCTGGGCAGTTTGCCTTGAAGTATGTTGGTCTGCCTTCAAGTTGATAACATGCACATTTACAGTGCAAGTTCCTGAGACATTTAAAGTGGTTACTGTTATCCAGTGTCCTTGTCCTTCATGATTAAATTTTGAAAGTCACATTTGTTTCATCTTTTCTGATGAAAAGTGTTATCAGCAAAATGAGATTGGTACACAACTTAAACATCTCTTTCTAGTACCCCTGCAGGGATGTGGTGGATGTCATTATGCGGATCTGAAATGTGCATTCTCTGCATTTTTCCCTGATGCTTCCACAGACTGCTTTTAATAGAAAATTGTACTTTATAAATCCTGCCGAGTTTCCAATTGCTAGGTAAAATGTAAGCTGTTTGAATTAATAACTCTGGTGCTTTTTAATTAAGACATTTAATCCTTCTCTGTCAACCAGCCATTTTCTTATATGTGTTTCTTCTCTTGCATATGGTTCATTTATCACTTCATTTAGCACTTTGGTCTTTTTTCCTGCTGTTTATGATTTTTATTGAACTGAAGAATATTCCTGTTGTGCTAATGCATTTTTTCATTTCTGTTTTAGTTGCTTTCAGTAAAATCAACTGTTTCAAATTGTTACATCTGTAAAAAATAGAATTAATATTTAAGTAGTATCTTCTTTGCAGCAAAAGTTGGTACCCAATTACTGTCATTTTCTTCAGCACAAATGTCAGATTTGTTGAGGTTGATGTGATCTTGTTACTTGCTAATAATAAGTGAATTATTTTTAAAGTGTCATGTAGATAAGCAGTTAACTGTGATGACCTTATTCATCACTGGCAGTATTTTATCTTGTGAAAAGTCACCTTGACTTCCCTAAGACTTCATATGGTATATAAGCTAAGTAGGCTTAAATGCATCACAGCAACTCTTTTCTTTACCGATCTGCAAAACACATCACAACAACATAACCCTTATGGCATAAATTAATCCATCATTTGTAATCATGTTATCTTTAATATTTTACCACACCTCACCTGATACATACGTGTACATGGTTCTGTTCTGTTGTATTTCAAAGTAATTTCTTCAGAAATTAGTTCAGTTAACTCAGTACATTTTAACAAATACTGACTTTTTATCAGTGCAAGTGGAATTACTAACGGATGCCATAATATCTTATTAAAACAAATTCAACTAATTGTCTGATTATACTTCTTCTCCTTTATTAACCACCTCCCTCTATAGTTCAGTATTATTGAATATTTGGAGTTCTTTTGTGTTTATGATATCGTATCTGTCCCTCAGCAAGGGATCAGAGTGTTTTGAGATAGGTATGTAGGCATCAATCTCTAGGCAAATCATTCAGGCTATGAATGTTATCATACAGCATAGGTCAGCAAGATACATTTCTTGTTATTACACTGTAATAAATGAATACCAGAGTACATCAAATACCCAGCCATAGCTTTAAGTCTTACATAGCTTTGATGACTTGCATAAATCACTACTTGCTATCTCTGATTTCTCTTAAAATTTGTTTTGCCTCTACACTTTTTCTTATTCTAGGAAATAGCTGTTTCTGACATTCACAGAAAAACTAACTGATCAGATTTCTTATGTTTTTCTCCCCCTTAAGTGTAACACCATGCTTCTTTGTTTGTCTGGTTTCTTCTGAAAAAAAAAAAAAATCTGTACTGCTCTTTATCCTTCTTATCTTCTTCCTTAAAATGTCTTTCCAACTGGAGTATGTAACTTCAAAATAATATTGTGTCTATAGCCCCCAAACTAAAACAAAACAAACAGAAGGGAAATAGTATATTCTGAACCCATCTGTCCTTCTTTCCTAAATCTCTGTTTTACTGTGACGTGACTTTTAGGATTGGATTCTTTCCACTAAGATCCTGCTCTCTTCAGCCCCTTATAACCAAGCAGTTAATGACTTTGCTTTTTCTGATAAAATTCCTGAATTCTTTATAAATCTTTCTACCCTTATCTAAAATGTACATGGAAAAAAAATTGCCCCTTCCTCATTTATGTAATTGTTAATATTCTTGAAAGATCAGGCCTTCCCTCCATCTTTCCTTCTCTACTGTGATTTTGTCATAGATGATTACTGGGCCTTACATCAATTTCAGATATTTTTACAGCACAGGGTAGAGCAAAGAAAGATCTTAAACACCTCGGCCTCCTGGCATCATATACTGTAAGATTACTTATCCCATGTTTATCTCACAAAAAAATAATAAAAAAAAAAGCTATCTTTCTCTGGCAAAAATAAATCCAAAATAAAACAAAAAGTGCATGAGATTCTCCTGAGGATTTAAAGGTTTCACCCTGGTCAGCACTAAAGCCTCCATCTTTAGCCATGCCTTCAGTATAAGGACACAACTGCAAATCAAGTATGCTCTATCTTCAACAGATAAACCAAACCTGAAATTCTGTCTAGTTCCTAGATAAAGGAAGGACAGAATTATTTTTCTAGTAATTCAGTTTTTCAAAAGGTGTTTCATAATGAGAACTGTGGTGTACAATTTTGTAAGTCACCAATTTTTAACAAAAGGTGATTGAATGGGGATTCATGTTCATGAAAAAAAGTGAAACAAATTCATAGTAGCACATAGAAATACGCAATGTAGCAGGTTCAAACTTAACTAGATGGAAAGGTTTCCCAGCTTTAGACTAATTACATGGGCTATTTTTAATCATAGAATCATAGCATCATAGAATTGTTTGGATTGGAAAAGACCTTTAAGTTCATCGAGTCCAACTGTTAACTGAGCAGTTCCAGGTCCACCACTAAACTGTGTCCCTAAGCACCACATGTGCACATCTTCTAAATACCTCCAAGGGTGGTGACTCAGACAGTTCCTTGGGAAGCCTATTCCAATGCTTGGGAGTTATGTGGGAGAAGAGACCGGACACCCGTATTGCTACAGCCTCCTTTCAGGTAGTTGTAGAGAGTGATAAGGGCTCCTCTTGGCCTCCTTTTCTCTAGGCTAAACACCACCACTATTCTGTGCTTTCTGTTAACCCTGTCTACATTGGAGAAACAGCATGAAAAAATGCAAAATTGCTTTTACAGAATCATCTCACTTGTGAAATACACATGCCTCTTGTGCAGTGTCCAAACAGCATCTACATTAATCCTATAACACAAAAATGTCTAATTAGAACAAATTTTATAAGCAGTCAGTTATCTGCATTAAACATAAGTGTCACCATTCTTTGTACAAGTAAACCTATTATTTCTAAATGAAATCAGAGCCATTTGATCAGAAAGGCTTACTGAAGTAGAACTTTCTTCATTACTAAGCAAAATTGGCGATTTCTGTTTCAGAAGAGAGCGCACATCATTTCAAAGTAAATGACAGTAGTAGATATAATTAGCACTATAAAGTGTTCAAGAGTCTTGAGGAAATCAGTATGTATTAAGTTTGAATGCACTAGATTGCTTCTTAGGTATTGCAAATAGATATTAAGTATATTAGCGTTTTAAACAGGCTTACAGAGAAATAGATGTCTAAGAAGCAACACTCTGAAGAATGAATCTGAATAGATTGTGAAACTCTTTACATTATTAGAGACTGCTTAAAATCAGGTTTCTTCCCTGGATCTTTCCTCAGTCATGAAACATTATTAATCAGTCATGAAAAGATCTGTAAAACGAGGGTCTGATATTGTTACTAAATGGATTTTTATATAGCACTCATTATGTGTGACAGAAGCAGTTTAACAGTCTAAAAAAAAGAGAGCTTTATTCACTACTGTGCATTCTTCTTTGTGGCTGCTGGGTTTTGGATATCCACAAGTCCTAGTGATTTCCATGGACAGTAAGGAATAATGCTATTTCACCAGAACGTGTGTTGTCACAGTCATGATTAGTGATTAAGTATTTGTCCAGCAGATCTGTGGGACTATTAACCACCTTAATTTATAAGACAGATGATGAAGCCTGGAATTCAGCAAAACCTCTTTGTTAATGAGATAATTACAGAGAGGCAAACTAAGGCAAAGGAAAGGCAACTAGAAATTTTCGCAGTTGCTAGTTTAGCTTTGACAAGTTACATTCCACAGAGATGACAGATCCGTGTTTGATTTTCAGCCACTAGGAGTACTTCTCATTTGACTGACAGAAAATGTGCACTGTGTGCTTTCTCCGTGAGGATGAAAAAGGAGCAAAGACATATTGATGTTTTATTCACTCCTCTCCTACCCCTTAAAAAAGGCTAGGCAGCGCCCTACCTAGGTAGCACAAATGGAAATGTGGCTGGTGAATGGCAGTTCCTTTAATGCTGACTTGTCCTTAATCACACCAGCCAAAATTTCCACAAGTGTAGAGTTAACATACAAATGAGATGATGATTATTTGGCACTGGAAAAAAAAAACACAACCCAAACCTGGCCTGTGTTTCAGTTATAGTAGTAACCTTTTTCAGAGACTGAATGTGGCTTGAAGTCATGTAATCAGACCTTCTTTATCTCGGATGCTATCTGTAGGCATTAAGCCATTTTCTCATGGGTTTTCTGACAAGCAGCATTGCTTAGACTGAAACACACCAAGAAAAAATTTTCCTCCCTCACTTCTTTGTTCAACAAAGCTACTGGTTTTAGTTCTGGTTTCTGCTGTATTTTCGTAATCTGAAAAAAAAATTCATTGCCTTACAATAGCAGGGAAGAAAACTACCAGCAAAACTGCATGATTTCAGTGTGTGCTTTGGTGGAAAGAATTAAACCTCAGACATCTGAAGGTGTATGTCAGGAAGCATGTATGCAGATAAGGTAGGCATTTGGAAAAAAAGATCCTAACCTTACATTAATTCTAGATAACTTTTGTTCTGCATAAAAAAGTGAAGAGTTTTTCTCTACAGTGAGTGAACAGTATGTTTGGAAAAGCCCAAGTGTTTAAAACTTGTGGATGTTTAGGAACAGGTTTTGTGGGGTTTTAGTATGATTTTTCAGGAGGTGTTTTGGACTATATCAATGTACTTAGTGCTGTGAATATTTACTTCCTCAGATATTTTATCCATGCATTTTGATTTCTTAATTCCACCCTACTGAAAATTTATCTCTTGTTTTGTTTCTACACTTTTATCAACAAAATCAATTCCAACACATTTGCTGCTGCATATTTTCATGATTGTTTACAGTATTTTGAGCAAGAGTATTTAGTAAGAAATAGCCACATGCCTTCATTTTCACACAGATTTTGCTCACAGTGCAAATATTTGACAGTATGGATTTACATTATCTCACTTTAAATCTCTTGGTATAATTGAGCCACTTAGTTAATTTATAGCGCCTCCTTAGTTATTTTGTTTATTAATTTTCTATAGCAGAATGTAGTAAGGGGCTTTATGGCAATTGAGATGAGCTGTTCTGATTCCAATTTAGTATGCTAGAAACCCAAGTATGCACAAATTACAGGCAAATTTGGGTGTGTTTAGTAGCTCGAGAGAAGTTCTCCTTGCCCTCTACTCTGCCCTGGTGAGGCCACATCTGGAATACTGTGTCTAGTTCTGGGCCCGTCATTTCAAGAGGGATAGGAAACTGCTTGAGAAAGTCCAGTGCAGAGCCACAAAGATGATTAAGGGAGTGGAACATCTCCCTTATGAGGAAAGGCGGAAGGAGCTGGGTCTCTTTAGCCTGGAGAAGAGGAGGCTGAGGGGTGACCTCATAAGTGTTTATAAATGGTGAGTGTCAGGAGGATGGAGCCAGGCTCTTTTCAGCAACGTCCAATGACAGGACAAGGGGCAATGGATGCGAACTGGAGCACAGGAGGTTCCACAAAAATACTGGGAAAAACTTTTTCCCTGTGAGGGTGACAGAGCACTGGCACAGGCTGCCGAGGGAGGTTGTGGAGTCTCCTTTTCTGGAGACATTCAAAACCTGCCTGGACGCATTCCTGTGTGACCTACTGTAGGTGATCCTGGTCTGGCAGGGAAGCTGCACTAGATGATCTTTTAAGGTCTCTTCCAACTGCTAACATTCTGTGATTCTGTGGAATTGTGGTTAGTGTTTAGTCCCTAAGTTTATAGATACTGGTTTCTTCTTTTGGTAGCTGTAGACACATTGCAAACCAGTGTGATCTTTTATGGATTATAGGCTGTTCCTATTCTACAGAATTGCCCTATTTATTCCTTCTCTGTTTTAAGTAGCAGCGTTTTCTGTCTGGACTTATTTATTGAAGATAAGCTAACCACATTGGATCCACACCTATTTTCCTAAGTTTCTTAAAAGCATAAGGCAATATCATCATATTTTTTATTTATGTAAGAGTGTTCTTTAACAGTAGAACACTGTCCTGGATTTAGCAAAAAACCCAGTCCTGTTTAGTGATTTTTACTTTCCAGTTTAGTGTCCACTTAGTGGCCGGCCCAGCCCTAACCCGCGACAAACACAAATTTACATATCCCTCACTTAGCATACGGTATTATAAGGGACAGAAAATCTGTTTATTCAGAAGTTAAAACCATTTTCATACTTTTCTTCAAGTCAGTAGAGGAAATCCTCAGAATGTTTTTCTTATAAAATGGAAAAAAAATGTTTTGTTTCAGGGTTTTGATCAGAACAGAGGAGGAAAGCATTTCTGAAGCAAATTTTATCAATCAAATATTTTCCGTTGAGATGCCTTTAAAGCACAAAAGATTTCCCCTTATAATAAGGATAGTTCAGGCATCAGTCCTCTTCTGTGACTGACTGTGTCAGTAAAAAGCTTCCTGTCTCCAGCTAGTAGTTACTATCTTTCCCCCATAGCTTACTTCTCCCTAACGTATTCTAATCCATATCAGTCTAATTGAGATGCTAACAAAGAACTATTGTTTAAGTTAAACTGGGTCATTTTGCCTGAAGGTTAGGAATCATTTGTCTGCTCCCTGAGTGCATGATTTGCACTTTATACTAGTAAGTTACATCCTGTCCCTACTTACTAATTTCAAGTGCAAATTGTTATCTTCAAGATCATTCAATTCTGCATTCTCCAATTTTGCTCAATAAAATTTTCAGGAGAACTTTATACTTCTGTGCCCATATTGAATAAAATTGGTCCCCAGACTGATCACTGAGAAACTTTGTTCCTAACAGCACAGTAAGAGTCTTCCATTTAGTTCCATTTTTCTCCCTCATTCGCTTTTTCTCTGCCAGAGCTGTATCTTTGCATGCCTGTGTACTCACTGGAAGGGTCACACAACAGCAGTGCTTTCCCAGGCTTGACATATACTTGTTTTTTATTAACGAGTGCTATGTTTGTTTTGCAATGATTATTCTAATGAATAAATTAACCTGTTAATATGCTAGTTGACATTTACTTACATTTCGTGCAGAGTTCTTATGAGAGACCACCTTTTGCAATTAAACTAAGGTCAAAGACATGACTAGTACATAGTTGTTAACAGCAATGCGTACGTCCGAGCCCTCAGAGACTCCTCTGAGGATCTAGGCTCTTGTTCCTAATTCAATCTTTAGCCAACAATTGAAAACTGTAGGATTAGAAAATGAATTTCAGAGCAATTACCTTGGAGAAACTATTATAATCAAGAGACTGGAGAATAGAAATGTCTCGGAAGTGTCAACGAGTTTTGCTCCTTCCACAATTTGACTGAGATGTATTAAATAGTAATCTCTGCATATTGAGAGATGAACAATTGGAATAATACCCTTCTAAAATCCAGTCACGCTAGAAATGAGCAGTCTTTAGAAACCCCACGACTATGACAACTTTGGTGAACTAACATAAATGCCATAAAGCTTTACTGTTAATTTAAAAATTATTTCTTTCTACTCGATGCTGATTAAAGAACACTAGGAAATTTACATAAGTATAGTGGCTGCTAGTAAGACATCATCACTAGAAGAACCAACATTTATCAGCAGTTAGTATTAGAATCTACTAACAGCTATGAGCCAACAGTCCTGCTGTGTGGTAAGTTTATAAAGAGTAGCCATACAGTTTCTGAGAACATATTCTTATTTCAGACTAATCTAGGTGTGCACCAATTGTTCTGACAGAATTATTAAAGAATATTTGTATCATTGGAAGATTAATAGTTCTTAAATGTTCTATGAGTCTCTGTGTGTTTGGGGATACTATGTAACTATAATACTTCAGAGCCAAGTAAAATACTCTGTGTTTGAACATTGGTCTGGGTGAATTATGTTTTCAAAGGATTGGATTTGATATAAATCTTAAATTGTGATTAGGACTGACTAGGAATGGATTTCTTCACTGTCACTGCAAGTAAAATTGTTACTTGCCATTGCCATTGCTCTAGCAATGATCACTCTTCACAGTTACTAAAGGGAAATACAGATCTGACACGCAAATTGTGTATTTTTCCTGTACAGTACAATTTTTGTCTCATCTAGCTAGAGCAGCTTTCAGGATATCAGTACTGCTAAAGTAGCTGAAGGGATACTTCATAAAGCCCACTGTCAGTCCTCTTGCATATCTCACTCAAGCTCAGCCTTGAAACTGCCATTCAATTTCTGCCTAAACTCACACCGACTTACGCCCAATGTGCCCCTGTATTTCTAATGAAAAGTCTTCGCCCACAGGTTTGCTTTGGACCTTACTAATCCAGTAGTCCTTCAAGTCAGAAGAATTCCATAGCCATATGAAATCTGTGTTTCTTTTCATATTACTTTATTAACGGACCCCAAAAATCATGAAAAAGCAAACTGCATATCTGATCAACTCACTAATAAGACTGTCACATTTTGAACAGCTATTCAGCAAGATAAAATTACATGTCCAGAATGTGTTATCGATGATGTTTAGCATGTTATCCTATACTGTAAAAGGAAAGACTGAGGTTCTTTAAGCAAACAAGAATTGGAATTGCTGTATCTTCTCTCATTGATCTAACTCTCTGGGTATTATGTAAAAGACAGCTTCTTCATCTGCATCTTTCCTGAGATCAAATCCAGTATGACAGTTCGAAGTACATAGAATATAGATATGCCGATAGATTAGGCAAGAAAGAAATGTCAAGAGAACATTTCTAATGCATCTATCTGTCCAACACAGGACTCACATAACTGTGTTTTTCTAAGATATTCTGTGAATTCCGCTATTGTAATAAATCAGGCCTGCAAATGAGATGGATTCGCTTGCGGATCATAGGGTTCTAGAGACAACAGTGGCGTAGCAAAAAAGTAGCCAAAGCCAGTGTCATGGCACTAGGAAAGGTGCCCATCTTCAGTTTCCAGTTGTACAAACCTATTACCTAGAGATTCTAGTAGACAGGTGATGTGCGTAAACAACATTATACAGACAACTCTTGTGATCTGAAAACCTAACTGATCGGCGAGTTGTCCTTAAATACTAATATATACATATCAGCAACAGCTATGTGTAACCACTATTGTAGAATGTGACCATTAAGCACCTTGAATGCTTAAGCAGTTCTAGAGATGTCCAGGAGCAGATGCTTTAACTTTTTAAATGGTGTAGTGGTTTGACCCTGGCCAGCGGCCAGGTGCCCACACAGCCACTCTATTATCCCCCCTTCTCTGCTAGACGAGGGGGAGAAAACATGTTGAAGGGCCCATGGTTTGAGATAAAGACAGGGGGATGACCCACATCTACCATCCTGTGCTAAACAGACTTGATTTTGGGGAAATTACTTAAATTTATTAAAAAACAAATCAGAGAAGAGTAGTGAGAGATAAAAACAGATCTTAAAAAATCCCTCCCATCCCTCCCTTGCTCCTGGGCAAAACATCAATCCCAGTTTCTCCACCTCCTCCCCCTGAGCAGCGCAGGGGGACAGAGAATGAGGGTTACGGTCAGTTCATCCAATGTTGCTTCCACTGCTGCTTCTTCCTCTGGGAGAGGACTCTTCACTCTTCCCCAGGGCCTTTGTGGGGTCCCTCTCACAGGAGACAATCTTCACACACCTTTTCTCCAACGTGAGTCCTCTCACAAGGGACAATTCATCACAAACTGTGCAATCTGAGTCCTCTCACGAGGGACAATCCGCCCAAACATAAGTCTGGGGTGCAGTCCTTCAGGGGGAAACTGCTCCAGTGCGAGTCACCTGCGGCGTCACAAAAATCCTGCCAGCCAACCTCCTCCAGCATGGGTTTCCCATGGGGTCACAGACTCCTTCAGGCATCCACCTGCATCGGCGTGGGGTCTTCCATCGGCTACAGGTGGACATCTACACCCTGTCACACCCATGGACTGCAGGGGGACAGGGCATGGTCTTCACCACAGCCTGGGGGACTCTGTGCTCCAACACCTGGAGCACATCCTCCCCCCTCCTTCTTCACTGACCTTGATGTCTTCACATATTCTCAGTCCTCTGTCTCTCTGCCAGTTGTTGTGTGACGCAGTTCTTTTTTCCCCATTTCTTAAATATGTTTTCACAGGGGTGTTCCTATCAGTACTGATAGGCTCAGCCTTGGCCAGTGTCACGTCCGTCTTTGGAGCTGGCTGGCATTGGCTCTGTCGGACCCGGGGAAACTTCTAGCAACTTCTTGCAGAAGCCACCCTTACAGCCCCAGCTGCCGCAGAAGTCTGGCCAGGCAAACCTAATACAAATGAAAAGTTCAAAATCTTTGCCCAGGTGGTGTAAGTGACTCTAGAATTAAAAGACAAATGGACAAATGTTTTGAGGACATACATTTTAAATTTGTGTTCCTAATATTGGTGTATGAGGGCCAACATCTTTTGTAGATTTAACCATTAGTCTTGAAGCACAGAGCTAAATTCAACTCTGAGGTAAACAACAGCAACTCTATTGGAATAACAGAAGAGAAATGAATTTGCTAGATCTATGTGGCACATAATCGTTAATGTTCAGAGCTACATAGCGTAGAAGTGCCTACTTTTTTACTGAGAGCAGTTATCCCTCTCAAAACCTATTTGAATAGACCAATGTAACAGTAAATTGCACTTCTCTTTCACGAAACATATCAAAGCTTTATTTAGAAAAACTGTTGAAGTAAATCTTAATTGCCTAACCTGAAATTGTGATACAGTTGATAGCTTGCTTTCAGTTTTATTCAGCATTTTATTTTCCCCTGAATGTATTCACTAAATGTAAACCATTAAATATTCAGGCTCATGATTGTATGAAAAGACTTTTTCACTGAAGACAGTATTTCTCCCCTGAAATCAGTTGTTATATGTGCTCAGATTGGTATTATTGGACTTTCCCATATGTGCTCTGTGATTTCAGGAAGGTTTCATCCTGTTAATTAAATTATGAATACTCTGTTATCTAAGCTTCATTTGACATATTTACATTTTAATGAAATAATCACCTTTTTTTTTCTTGACCTTGCATTAAAAAAAAAGAAAAACACCTTATGTAATTCTTTTAATTGCTATTTAATTATATTAAGCAGGATTTTTTTTTATTAAAAATAAAAAGAGAACAAATGCTAAGGCATCAGCTGACAAATGATAGGCAATGAATAAAGGTCAGTCTCTGAGTATTAGACATTTTTGTTGTGCAACATGACTGCAGATTCTAAAATCCTTCTATTTGCCATGACTGACTAAACTGACAGATATAAATGTCCATCAGCCATATATAGTAAAAAGTCAGATCAAAAGGTTGGGAAACGAAAAACGTACAGATAGAAGTAATGTTTTGATGCTATTTCTCTTTAAAACAAATAATAAAGTAATTTGAAGATTTTTGTAGATTAATTCACTGTCTTGCTTCCATTAAGTTCTTACGAATGCATCCTGTAAGTTTGAGAGAATTGTATGTCCTTAGTTCCACTTCACTGAGCATCCAGTTGAACCAATGGAAAAGGAGCAATCTGGTCAGAGATACAGCCTGTCAAATATACAAAATGCAGGATTTAAGATTACTAATTTCAATTACAAAATACTGTTTAGTTAAATCTTATTCATATTCCATGATTTTCATAAGTATAAAGTGACACTGCTGTATTGTTTAGCAAAACAATTATGCATTCGAATAAAAACATTTATTTACTATTCAGTATTACTCAGTTGTTGAAATGTGTTGAACTGACATGAATTTGAATTTCAATTGATGGGACTGAAATTCAATCACACTTCTGACTGTTTTAATGTTTGTTACACTATTAGAATTAATTTCCCATTATTTTAGTAACTAGTTACCAAAACATTAGCAAAGAGCAAAAATAGTCATCCAACTCAATAGACATAATTCAAAGTATTTTGTGTAAATTTACAGAAATTATTTGATCATCAAAATGTCACAGATACCCAAGCTGATCTACAGTCTTTTTACTATTCAAGATAGACTGAAAACAGCACATTGACTTTTCCATTGAGCTTTAAAGGAATATAACTGGGTCATAGACCAATGTATAAATCGAAAATATAGTTCCCTAAGTATTGCTCTCTTAAAAATGGACCCAGATTTACAAATAAATTTGACTCTTGTCATTATACTGCGAGAAATAAAACTGAACAACCTTCACTGTGGTTTCTGTTTAATATTTTTAGCTGAGTAGCAATTAGCTCACATAGACATTTGTGCACATTCTCACCTTTCTAATTTGCATGTGTATGAATTTAAATATTACTCAATAGGGGAAAAGTTCTAATATTATTGCTGAAAGAATAAAAAATGTTTTACATAAACATATTGAATAGACAAGGGAATATGCCATAATAAATCACAGTTTTACTTTCCTATGGCAATGGTTGTCCCTGTGTGCTATGTATCTTTTAAGCTCTCCAATTAACAGCAACAGTATTCAGGATATGGTGTTTTGGTCAGAGGTTAAAAATGCAAAATAATGCATTGGATCTTTGATCTGTTTCTAAGCACTTGTTCTAAGTTTATTGTGCCCTTGAGGTTGAGCCATAGTATGGCACACCCAGCAATCATTCTCAAATCCGTTTCATCTTTCTGGGCTTATTTAATGAATAAAACCCAGAACAGATGTCAGAGGGTTTTATGTTTTCCCCCATGTTTCCCTAGACATTGTTTTCCCTTTGCTGACAAAACATTTAGAAATAGAAAGTGTATTGTTTTGGTAAACAGGGACTGTCATTAACCTTTTAATTTCCCTTGATGGAATGTATGATATATATCCACTATGACATTTACATGGCCTTATGTTTCAGTCTTACCTCTTCACATATCTCCTTCTACAGCTTTTGCCATGTCAGACAAGACAGCTTGAGGTAGTTGTCACTCATAAAACTACTCTTCTGCTCAGACATACAAATTGTATTTCATGAAACCAGCTGTATCGAATAAAAATTTCTCTACTCCCACTCTCATTTTGAATTCCAGCCTAAAGGATGTCTGAAACATTACTTCTTTCTCCTTCTAGAGCCATAGAATATCAATGAAATAAAAAAAAATTGATGTGAGAGATTGAACATAATAATATTTAATTTAGAAAAACATGAATATTCAGTGTTGGGATCTGTTCCTAGTATTTGTATGGTTTTCTCTGTGTCTTTTCTCCCTTTCTATCTGTACTCTTCTATCAAAATAAATTCTATGTTGAGTGCCAGATAAACTCGACGAAAGCTGAATAATCTCAACATTTCTAATAAACAGCTTTACAGCTCACATGTTACAAGTCTCAAGATGAATCATAGAATGAATCACAGAATGGCCTAGGCTGGAAGGGACCTTAGAGATCATCTAATCCAACCTCCCTGTCACGGGCAGAGACGCCTCTCAACTAGATCAGGCAACACATGGGGACCCAATGGAGATCAAACCCGCAACCTTGGTGTTATCAGCACCACGCTCTAACCGAGTGAGCTAACCAGCCTGTTTTTATTATTTTTGAAGATATGAGGGATTACACTGATCTCCAGAATCTTAAACTTCGTTCAAAATCACAGAACACAGAATTATTGAGGCTGGAAAAGACCGCTGAGATCATCAAGTCCAACCTAAAATAGATCAAGTTACTCATACAATTTTCTTTAAAACCCTTACTTTCAGCATGATTACTGATATATCTTATATTTTCAATGGAAACAAGATTTTTACATTTAAATGAAGAGTGGTTTTTAACCTTCTCCATTACCTTAACTCTTGTAACTGGGAAAAAAAAGCATTGCTATATATCATCAACAATTAGAAAAAAAACTTTTGCAGAAAAAAAGTGAATATTTGGTTTCTCCCTGTGAACACTCTTGAATGCCATCTCTGGTACTTTTTGATGTTTTTAGGCAGTTGTCTACCCATACATCTTCTCTCACCTCCTCACCTTTTGTGGAGTTGCTCTTAGTCTTTCACAGAGGCATTCCATTTACTGTTCCTTAGTTCAGGTATCTTTTGCCTACTGATCACTTGCCAGGAAACACACCTGTTCTATTGACCTTCTCTCACACACAAAACTACACATATAACATTTTTATGTGCACAGCTGAGTAACATCTCAGATACATGCTAGTATTTTGAGACCTCGGAATGACAGCACTTTAAATGAAATCCCACATCAGCATAATATCCTAAACACTTGAATATTTGAGGGCTTTTCAAACTTTTACCAATTCTCAGTCCACTCAGATCTGTGATAATACAGGACAAAGGTAAAAAGAAAAAAAAAATCAATGTTTCTTAGAATTTTAATAGCTACATTTTCATTGTAAGGAAGCAAAACCAATCTTTAAAAAGAAAAAAAAAAATAAAAATTTAGTTATGACGTCTTTGCACATGACATATCTAATAGTCCTTATCATGGAAACATTCTTCACTTTTCTCTCTGATTGCCAATTTAGTATTCAAATATATAACACCATGCATTCTGTAAATAAATAAAAAAAGTATTCAAACAACAAAAAAATTTCATATTACCCATTTAGTAAAATTTAGAATTTCTCTTCAGCATCTCCTCGACTGCCACAAACATCCAGCCCTGTTTCATTGAATGTGTTTTTTACTAAAATACCCCTCATTGCAAATCAATGTTGTATGCACATAAATCAATGCAGTGACATTAATGGAGTCTCGTTTTCTCCCTCCCTCATACCCAACATTGAGATGACATTAGGGAAAGCAGGACCAGCTGCACACTTAGAAGTATCATGTTAGAAGAAGGTCCTCAGCACAAAGTCCTTCAGCAGAAAAAAAAATCCACGTTAACTTTGGCTATCTCTGCCACGCAGGAGACCACAGCAGCTACAAGGGCATGTTGGAGTGACAGTATTGCTTCAGAAAAATGGAAAACCATAGAGAGAAGGGGAAAGAAAATCATCTCACAGAACACGTATCATCTCACAGAACACATACTACTTGCTTTTATGTCTCTCTGAGTCTGTTTTTTTCAACAAAGCGGTGGAAAATAGTTCACCAAGTTTTCTTATCTGACAAATTATCAGAAATTCCTTCTATTTAATGTTTTGTCTATTGCTTGGTGGCGAAAGAGAGATGAATAACTGGATATGCTTTTTCACCTTCCTGGACATTACACTTTCCAGTCTAATAGTGTTAATTCATCCTGAATGAAAAGATGTGTAACATTCTTTTAGTAACACCATGATTCTTGAGTAAAGCATAAAACACATGCAGAGTTTCTATGATTTTTTTAAACTTCATAAGATTATGTAACACAATGAATATTATTAATTTGAGCAATTTAAAATTAAAACATCTTTTGTCCTTATGAGATTAACTGCCTATAACAGCTATGCAGATAGACCCAAACAGTTCTTTATGGAAAGTAATTTCAGTGCAAAGCTGGCTCTTATCAATCACTTCCAGGTTCTTCCAGATTTTTCTTGGCTCCTTTCAATGTGCCTTTGTACATTGGAAAGCGGTAACACATGAGTTGCTGCATCTTTAAGTATGCAATCAGCACTGCATATATCAAGGCAAGAACCAGAATATTCATGATCTGTTGACAATCATAGCCTGAGCATGCTTCTTTTCATTTCTTATAATCTCCACAGTAGTCTTCCTGCATTAGCACAGAAACCAAAAGGATAAAGTATCATCTCTGTAAAACTTAATCCTTACTTTTCCAAGGTGGCATCGGTTTTAGTAAGACTGCTTGTTGGATGTGGGGATTTTGTTTTAATTCCATATAGAAGGTTCCAATCCAGTTTGAGAAAAGAAAGAATATGCCATATAAGTATCTTGTATGTATAGGGTTCACTTACAGCTGGTAAATATCCATACGTTTTGGATTTCATTTTCAGTTTTATTAATCAGTGTTTTACTACTATGGTATTTGTAGGAAAAACACAACGAAGTTGGAGAATGTTTGTTCTTTCAGCTTTTTTTTCTACTTTCAATGCTGCAAAATAGAACGGGGAATCAGACTATACCTCTATTTATTTTAGATACCATATTAGTTTTCCAGTTAGAAAGCTGAAATTGATTTGGAAAGCCTTATGCCATATGGTTAAAATTCAATAAATCTCCAGACAAACATGATCCTTAAACCTCGTTTCTTTGGTAGTAGTATATTCTTAGACCTCTTCTTTTTTTCAGTAGCATAAGGAGGTAGTTGCTCAGTCTGTTGGGAGTTTTTTGTAAGGATGTATGCCTGCATATGCAGAAGGCAGTAGGCAAAGTTTTCAAATAAAAATGCCGTTAAGACCCATTTGTATTGATTGATGTTTTAAATATTTTTGTCTTAAAGTCATACTGTGTTGTTAAAGACCATCTACATTGACTTGCATTTCATAACTGTTTTGGCACATCAGATTTTCTTCACAAATTGTTAAAACTCAAAAGCCTTCATATCCTGCCAAAAACTGTACATTAATCACCCCACTGGTGTGCTATGAAATTTTCTCAAGACAACCTTTACTCTGAACAGAGTTTGTTTACTGGTGAACAGCAGTTATATTTTTAGGCTTCTAACACTGCAAAGTTCTTGTAACCCTCCAAACATTTTTTCTTTTTTTTTTTTTTTTTTCTTTTGTGCTCTGGCAAAGACACTCTCATTAACTCCCCACATGCCTCATCCATCAGTCTTACCTGCTGCCCTTTCTGATCCCAGAGTACATCTCGGTTGTACGCACTGTGAGGGTTGGTTAATTCCTCCCTTCAGTAGTTCAGCCTCCCTTGCAGGCAGTAGCACCCTCTGTGGAGAGGTAAAAACACTGCCTCCTTGTCCAGTTCCCTGGGACTCTTGGCACACTGGGTCACGTATGTGGTGTGATGCAGACAAACTCAATGACACTCTTCCCATGGCTTTCAGCTTTTCTTTCTCTCCTTTCCCCATACACAGAGATGACAGCTTTGATGAAATCTGCTGAGGTACCAGATGCCTGGAGAAGTGCTCCCATATCCAGACAAGAGTGTAACTCTACGCAGACTTGCCTTCTTAGCGCGTACAGTGGTGTAAATTTGTGAAGAGAGCTGAGATTGTACACTGTGCGCAAATTTGGACTTGTCTTCCCAGCTGATGTTGTCACACTATAATGTTTCACCTGTTGAGGAACTCCAGAGATTCACACAGATTTGCTCTAGCAGTTAATCAACTGCTTTGCCAACAAATCAGCGTAACTCCATTCTACCAAACTATTTCGTACATGTTGGAACCTGAGCGAGTATTCCGAAACAGGAGGTGGAGATCTGAATATTTATGAGCCTGTTCAGGAGCACAGTGACATCGTAGCATTTTTTTGGTCTGACAAAGTGACTGGCAGAGGTCAACTCCAGTCAGTCAGAGCACTGCTTTTTGGTCTTGTTTTCACTGGCAGCAGTTGCTCGTCAGAATGAAATAAATTTGTGATCTGCAACTCTTCCTGCTGTTAACATTTCAACAGCAGCAGGACTTTTCCACCTGGGGTATTTTCTTACTGGGCTTTAGTCTTGCTACTTGGTTGGGTTCAAGATTTGCTTAGAATTGTGATGAAGGTTTCATTGATTCAGTACCTGAGTTTAAATAATGTGACTCTCTGAATAATGTAACAGTTCTAGTTCACTCATGCTTAAAAGTGCAGTTCCTTTGTAGAGAAAGTAAGAATTTCTTTCAGTAAATACTGTGCACGCATTCAATTAAAATATAACGTTTGCATCAAAGAACTTTAAAACCTCCAGAAAGCCTAAATGTGAACAGTATGATCTGCTAATGACTGTTATAGAATGATTATTTGTTTTGATAAAATCCTTAACTTTTTTAGGAAATTCAGAAGAAAATGCCTTCACCCTGCCCCAAACTATCCTTGTTTCAGAAATTGGTTCTCTAGTTATGCATGAAGAGAATACACTACCTATATTTTCAAAGATGTTCCAGGAATGTGTTGTTAATAAAACTACAAAAAGCTTTTTAAGAATCCACACCCAAAATTCTCATTGCAGCTACAAAACAGTTCTTTGAAGGACTCTCCCTGTTCTTAAGGTAGAAGGATGGAGGATCCATTTGCAGGTTAGCGTTGAGCAGAGGAGTGGAGACAGGACATCTGTGGGGATGAGCTCCCCTACACCATGATTCTGGCCCTTCCAGCTGTTCAGGAAACACCAGGGAGAAAAGGTGTACTCCCAGATCAGCGGCATGAAGAGGTTGCCCTAATCACCGTGGATGATCAGCCCATGAGATATTTTCTGTGCTGCTTCAGGAGCTGGTTTCTCAGCTGTTGGGGATATCAGCATCACTCAGCTGTCATAGATGTTCAGGTTCAGACTGCTTCAGACTTACAGCAGCAGCAGTATCTAAAAGGAGGGTTTAGGGTACGGGAAGCTTAAGTTCTGACAGTGCTTTTGGTGGTCTGACTTAAAAGATTCCTTCCCGGAAATATCTTCAATACATTAGAAGAAGTCTTTAAAATATTTTACAAAGGTGAAAATGCTACAGTCTGGATGAATCAGAAGCCAACAGCAGTGAGACTGCACAGACAGCACTCGAGACAGCACTCGAGCCTTTTCACAGTCACATCCATTACATTGAGCAATGCTAAAAATGCTCTTTAGTTTAAAAGACTAACAAATTTTTCCTCGCCTCATAAATTTCTGCCCAGTAACAATGGAAATCTGGTTGCCAAACAACAAAATTAAATGTATTTGGAATTACTAAGAAGGGATTTAGAGTGATGAACTATAACTAGAATGAATCTTTGTGTTTCACTAGTAGCAAATAGAGTCATTGAAAAAGCATCAAAATATTGCCTGTTCTTCATTAAACCTGACCACCTCATACCCTTCTCCAATTCTGTCATCATTGTTATGAATGTCAGTGCAGTCCAAGAATGTCTGCAGTACAGATTTTTTTTTTAACATTTGATGTTCTAACAATTTTAAACTTCTTGTCCATCTACATACTGACTTCATGAATGTAAAATGAGTAAAGAACACAGAGAAACCTTTAAGTGCCAGGGTAACACTAGTGAAAACTGAAATACCTTCTGATAAAAAAACAAGTTCATTGAGCCTGACATTAAATATAGTAGGCAAACAAAGGTACTCAAAGGAGTGAGAGGTGTATGCACTGCTTAGCAGTACCTTGGCTTTTCAAACTTCTTTAACTATGTAGAGGATGAGACTGGAGACAGGTAGACCAAACGGTAGCAACATTAACTTACAGGACAGCCAAAATCTCAGTCTGTGAGGACTATTTTGTAACGTGAGATCCACTTATTAAAGAGCACTGGGAGCACTCAAAACTACTACTGCATTCATAAATGAAATAGAACTGGTTTTCACAGTTCAACAGAAAAAAACAACCCAGTTTTTTAAACTAAGTTTTGGTGCATTTCAGAAAATCTTTGACCACTAGAAGATCCATGACTCACCTCCTTTCAACCGTTACTCAAATTTTAGTCCCACATACTATTGAAAGACCGCAGAAGAAACCATTGTCTCAACTGAATTTGGAACCATGCATTTTTATAGCATCTTTTCCAATTAAGATAGGGGAATTGTATCTTAATTCCTAGATATTACTTTTAATAAAGAAATTGACACTGCTTTACAGCAAGACTTAGATGTGTCTTCACAGAATCACAGAATCACAGAATGTTAGGGGTTCAAGGGAATGTTAGGGGTTCAAGGTTTTCTCCTGCCATTTCATAGTATGCTAGAATTTACATAGTAAGCCCAACAGTAAGACATTATACTTTCATTATTTTTCTTAAAAATTTCAGAAGTGCCAGTGGCATGAGATCTAATGCTGCAAACTCAGAAACACAAGAGTAGAGTGGAATCAAAGAGTTCAAACATTTTCTTTTTGTTATCTTCTGTCTATTTAGTCAATCTTCCAGTTATAGAAGAAATTATGCAGTGTAGTAATACTTGTAGCATATTCTTCAAATCTTTTTTAGTCCTACTTGCCAGGCAGACATAGACTTATTTGCATCTCAGCACATTTTTAAAAACATATAACATGTTTTTTATAGTTTAGGTAAGAAACTTCTATAGAATACCAAAGCACCATAGACATCAAGAAAAACAAATTTAAATGACACATGATATTCAAAACTCATCTGGATGTGTTCCTCTGTGATCTACTCTGGGTGATCTTTCTCTGTCAGGGAGAGTTGAAGTAGATGATCTTCAGAGATCCCTTTCAACCCCTAACATTGTGTAATTCCTGGAATCAAGCGCTGTGCCCTCGTGGCCAAGAAGGCCAATGGCATCCTGGGGTGTATTAGAAGGGGAGTAGCAAGTAGGTCAAGAGAGGTCCTCCTGCCCCTCTACTCTGCCCTGGTGAGGCCACATCTGGAATATTGTGTCCAGTTCTGGGCCCCTCAGTTCAAGAAGGACAGGGAGCTGCTTGAGAGAGTCCAGCGTAGAGCCACAAAGATGGTGAAGGGAGTGGAGCATCTCCCTTATGAGGAAAGGCTGAAGGAGCTGGATCTCTTTAGCTTGGAGAAGAGGAGGCTGAGGGGTGACCTCATTAATGTTTATAAATATGTCAAGGGGGAATGTCAGGAGGATGGAGCCAGGCTCTTTTCAGCAGCGTCCACTGACAAGACAAGGGGCAATGGGTGGAAGCTGGAACACAGGAGGTTCCAGAAAAATATGAGGAAAAACTTTTTTACTGTGAGGGTGACCGAGCACTTGAACAGGCTGCCCAGGGATGTTGTGGAGTCTCCTTCTCTTGAGACATTCAAAACCCGCCTGGACGTGTTCCTGTGCGCTCTGCTGTAGGTGATCCTGCTCTGGCAGGGGGGTTGGACTAGATGATCTTTAAGGTCCCTTCCAACCTCTAACACTCTGTGATTCTGTGATTCTGTGATTGTTTGCCCAATTAGCTAATTACAAATAAACCAGACGGGGATCACAACTGAAAGGCAGATTTCTATGATTATTTCCATACACTTTAAAATTCTCCATTTTTTTTTCATGCTGGTCATAATTCATGTTTTAGAAGCACAAGCATTATACAACTGTCCCACAGAAAATAAGTTAGAAGTAATATGCACATAAAAAGATCAAAACTGAGCCTTTAGATGTTTCACGGCGTATTTTTTCTTGAAACTGAGGTGCTTTTAAAGTTCAGAATTTCATGAAAGGCAATCTTTGGCTAAAATCAATGTACCAGCAAGATAAAAGGTGCAACAATATGACTGCAGAGATCAAAGCTTTTCAAAAGAATGATCCACTCTTTTTAAACCACATCCCAGGCAACAAGTCCTTTAAATGCAGTATGGCTTGTACCAAAGGTAGAAATGATGAAACTCTGTAAATTCACAAGACATATAGCAGTTATGTTTTACTACATTGGGTGCTTTAGAAGTGAAAATGACTTGACAAAAAATAGGCTATTTTATATATACTGTAAAAAAACCCAGGCAATAATGAGTACAGCTAGTAGCAAAAATAGCTTAAGAAAATGGGTCTGTTGCAAAGTCCTGTGTTTAAATTCCACAGCCTTCTGTTGCAGTAGAAAACATCTTCAAGAAAGTAGGCTGATATACTCACTTGTGAGAAAAAAATATATTTTGCCCCTTCCTTGAGTAGCAAAACCACAAAGTTGATGTGCACCACCAGGAAAAGTAGGACAGTGGAAAACCTTATTTAAACTTATATGCCATAAACAGTATAGAAGTGGACAGAGAATGACTGATTAAATACCGTATTTTTTGTGTGAATATTTTTACTACCTTTGTGCTAGCCTCACAGATCAGCAGCAACTTAAGCTTCATGATCTGCTAGGTTCTGTGACCTGCACAGGATGATCAAAAGAAGTGTGGCCAGCAGGTCAAGGGAGGTGATTCTCTTCCTCCACTTTGATCTTATGAGATCCCACCTGCAGTACTGTGCTCAGCCCTGGGATCCCCAGCATAAAAAGGTCATGGATCTGTTGGAACAAGTCCAGAGGAGGGCCATGAAGATGTTCAGAGGGATGGAACATCTCTCCTGTGAAGACAGGCTGAGAGAGTTGGGGTTGTTCAGCCTGGAGAAGAGAAGGCTCTGAAGAGACCTTGCTGCAGCTCTTCAATAATTAAAGGATGCTTATAGGAAAGTTGAGAGAGACTTTTTACCAGGGCTTGTAGTGATAGGACAAGGGGTAGTGGTTTCAAACTGAAAGAGAGTACATTTAGACTAGATAGAAGGAAGGAATCAATTGCAATGAGGGTGCTGAAATAGTGCAATAAGTTGCCCAGAGAGATGGTGGGGGCGCCATCCCTAGACACATTCAAGATCAGATTTGATGGGGCTCTGAGCAACCTGATCCGGTTAAAGATGTCCCTGCTCACTGCACGGGGGGTTGGACTAGATGGCCTTTAAAGGTCTTTTCAATTCAAAACATTCTACGGTAACATCAATCCCTTTCTTTGTGGACGTGTATCTGCATCTAAGAAAGCTCATCAGAATTAACATTAATTGATCCCTATGTTGCTAGGCTCAGTAATAAGGAAAAAAATTACATGTCAGAAAGTTAAAAAAACCCAGAGACACCGATTCCTAGAATTTTTCTCCAAGCAAAAGTATCAATACATATTTGTATTTTGGAAAATTTCATAACTTCTAATTAATACTTCTGCTGTTTTAGGGATTTAAATTATTTTTATATTGAGATTTGTATTTTTCAGAGTCTGAATGTAACAGGCCCACCCTCACATGCTGAAATTGGTCACACTGGACGAAAGGGGCAGGGAATGTCCCAGCTTTCTTCCATTTGCCGACTGAATGGGCAGCGTGGTTAATAGTTTGGAGGTTAGTAAACCAAAGGATTTTCATGGCTGGTGAATGAGAGAGAGGAAAGGGATATCATCTTTACACCAGCAGGGACTTCAAAAACATCATTACAAAATAGGGGATCTCTTTAATGAACAACGCATAAAGCAGCCAGACCTTATTTCCATGCTAGGAAATATTGCAGAATTATTTGGTTTAAAGAACAACCTCACTCTTCTGAAAGCTCCCAACTAGTCCGACAGTGTCCAGAGTTCAGGTGACAGAAGTCAGAAACCTGGTCTTCGGCATCAGGAAATATTCTGGATGACCAGGAAAGACTAATTCTTAGGAAAGTCCATGGCTATTACTGGGTCCCAATATTAATTGCTTGTAATGCTATTAATAAGTATTTTTAAATACTGGGAATACTATATTATGGATAGAGAAATTGAACAGCTTCCCCCAAGCATGCCACTTCAATATTAATCCCTGTTAAAGGCTCAGAGTTTAGATGAAAGTTCTGATTCATTTCAAGAGCACTGACATTGCATAAACATTCCTGGATTTGCTTACTGCTTCTCCAGGGGGTATTAGTATGGGACGCGAATCTTATGAGTGTATGAGTAGTTCCTCGGACCTGCTTAAAAGCTCATAGTTAACCTTGCTCAAAGATTTTAAAAGGAGAAAAAAACAAGAGTGATTTCTCTTAAGATTATTGGCATTGCCTGTTGAAGGTGAATGTATGACAGCTTTCTGAAAGCAATGCTTTTGTTGTTTTCTTTTTTTTTCCCCAGCACCCTGATAAAACATAACCTTGAGACTATTCAAGGGACATTTACAGTTCTATCCACAGTTTAGTTGTAGGAAATATCGAAATCTTTCTGAAATTAATTCACAAAAGTCTGAGATCATGCATAGGCAGCCCTCAATGAAAAAAAACCTCACAGGTGATTACAGAATTCAATCTTTTTATCAAGAAGGTTAGAAAAGGACTCAGAAACTTTTAAAACATCTATTCATAGAACATTATCTGTGTAATACGTCTTCTGTCAAATAATAGACTTCAACATAACTGTGCTCTCTTCAGCTTATTAGCATGTGGAAATTGCTTAACATTATTAGTTCTCATTCATTATGTACTCCTTAGTTTGTATCTTGCACACTTCTAAGAAAAAAAATTATTATGAAGAAGAAAAGTTTGAAAATTTACAGATTTAATGATGTAACCAGTGAGTGAATCAATAATTTTCTCTTTCTGAACCCTCCTATGAAGATAAAGGCTTACACAAGATGTTACTTACAGAAAAAATGGTTAGATTATTTTAGACAACTAATCAGCAAGCAGTGCACTGCTCAGGATCAGTTCACTCCTCACTCAGAGGGCATTCAATCCAGCATGTCCCATCTCCTCAAAGAACACTCTTCCTACTTCCTTCAGCTTCTCTTGCTGAAGCTTCAACATATGGCAACAAACTACTCAGAAAGCCAAGTGAAGTGCGAATGTCTGTATATATTAGAGGTTACAGCGTGCTCTCGCTAGAAAATCTGGCAGTCTGGATGTGAAGAGAAAGCAAAAGGACACTCTCTTATTTTTGCAGTAAAGCAGTCTTTGGTACATTTCAGGTCAAGAAAGTGGACCCGTGATGATGAGGTAGCAGACAGGTAGAGTAACGTCTAGCCATCATTCCAGGCTCACTTGAGTTTGTTACCTCAGTTGGAGGGAACAGTTGGAGGGAACATCGACTGTGCAACAGTGCTCTCTGTTATAATTAAGAACTCACTGTTTATTAGGGAAGAAAGATGTGAAAGAAATGAAGTTTCCCTTCTCACTCCATTAATTTCTGTATGTCTAAATTCCAGTAAGTGCACTACAGGTCACTCCAGCTTACATCCTTAGGAATTTCGTATATACTAACAGAAAAAAACAGTCTAAGAAACAATAAAGGCAAGTTAAGTACTTCTTAACAAAATACCTCATAAGAACAAAATGTTTGATTTTAACTGATGAACAGTGAAAAACAAAAAGCTCACAAAATCCAAGCAGGCTTGAAACTTAGGAAATTTATACAAAATTTATACTACCCCGAGATTTTATTATTATTTTTAATTAATAATTGTAAACTGAAAGCTTTTTAGTTTACTATTTTGGCCCAGAGAAGCATAAATCTGTTTTTTAATTTATTTAATTTTTAGACCTGAAAAGACATCTTTTTAAAGCATATCCTCCGAGGACAGATTTTTCTTGCAACAATTCTTTCTTTCTCCTTGGGATAAGCTACTTTACTTTTTTCTTTCTTCTTTCACATCAGCTTTGAGAAGGCCTAATTTCTTCAGCCTACAGGGATTTTCATTAATGTCCTGTGAGATTATCAGAAAGCCCACATTCCTGCTCTGTGAAGGTTGCATACGAATTTATTCTTCAGAAGCATTTGTCATATATTTCTCCCACCCCAAAAATAAAGACTGCCAATCCTATTTTGAGCAGATAAGAGCTTATTCTATTTTATTGCATTTTTACCTGGAGCTTTTGTAACCTTTGTGTGGTTTCATCATATATCAAAGAAAAGTGTCTCTTTACTGTTTATTGCTACCAGCCCTTACTTAATAAATGTACTCCTATGGTGAGAAATTTAAAGGTCTTCTATGATTTAAATTATATCATACCGTGTATTTTTCAGATCTGAAAAATATGAAGTTCTTTAATTGATCTATGGAGGGTTCTTTTCTGACAGGACTTGACTATAATGTGTTATTTATTTCTAATCCTCAGCCAAAAATGCAGACTTAAACCCACTTTGAGTGGTGGTTTTTAAACAAATTATTTTATTTAAATTATTACCATAAATTATGCTGAAATATGAATATTTGTGTCTATGTATGTCCAGGTAATCAATCCCAAGATTTCTTACTTTGTAGTTTTATTGTGTCTTCTTATATGTGCCTCTGTCATACATATTCAATATTCCTAAGACAAGTTCAGTGTTAGGCACCTGGGTCTTGGAGGACTGAGTATGTGGTTTGGATATTGCTTTCCTCCCACTTCATTAAGTTACTTCTTGTTCTTATTTTTAAAATTTATGGGGTTTGTTATCAAAACTATCCATCAAAATTTGTCTTACTAGAACACTTGTCTTTCCCTCACGGATAGGTGAAAAGAGAAAATTCACTGAAGATTTTTTTTTTAAAAGAATTATTAATTTAAACCAAGATTTTCAGTTTTAGCTCTAAAAACAGTCCAAAATAATCATACTGTTAACAAAATCCAGTAGCATATGTTCCAAACATTTCATAATGGCATCAGTGTGAAAAATAGCAAGCTGTAGGAATTTCCAGGTAATATACAATTAACTCATTCAAAATGCAATGGTTTTATACACATAACTTATTTTGATCCATGATTCAGCATTTCTGATATTACAAATCTGTATCAAACTGATGGTTCTTGTTATTTCTCATAAACATTTTTTAAGGGCAGCATGATAGTGAAAGAGAGTTAAGTGTATGCAGGGTGATAGAGTGCTCTCAACATGTTACTTCAAGCTGCTATGGTTTATCACTTTGCCTCAGAAAGCTTGCAAATTACAGCACATCAAATCTGGTTTTAAATGCCTGTCTACCTCTGATTTGTTCCACAATTTAGGGAAAAATTCTTCTTGACATGTTATATTGCAGGCACGGTGCCAAAGACAAAAACAATGGTATGTATGGCAGGCGACACTTTGTGGTAGATAGTCAGGATCTTCTGGATGAAATTAAAAGTGAACAGTTATTGTGTTATCAATCCAAACTCTCCAAATTTGGAATATGCACTGCACAAAAGACTTGTTTTCTTAAATGACAGTATCCTTGAGAAGCCTGTCTGTCTACTGTGCATCTCTTATATAAGAAGGTGTGAACCACATATGTTCAATTTAGCTTAATGAAAAGTAAGAATGACCCTTTCAGGGTAAAACTTTCTTCCTTTTTATCTTCATACAGGCAAATAGAATACTTGCCTAAGAACAAAGAACTTGCAGTTTGGAGGGGAAAATAAAGCTTAATCAAATCCACACTTATACTGTTAATTTCTACATTGAAATAAATTTAATATTTTTTTCCTCTGTTAATATGGATGTATAAACTTCTTAAATCCTTGAAAGGAGCTTATCAAGACAGTCAGATTCCTTGCAGTAGTGCGTGCTGGGAGGTTGGGAGACAATGGACACTGAAGCAAGAGAGATTGTGCCTGGATACAGAGAAAACACTTTGTGAACTGGAGACTGGATACAAAGAAAAACTGGGCAGTGGAAAAAGCTGTGGAGTTTCCAACACTGGAGGTTTTCAAGACGCAA
This sequence comes from Trogon surrucura, assembly GCA_020746105.1. Classification (NCBI taxonomy): domain Eukaryota; kingdom Metazoa; phylum Chordata; class Aves; order Trogoniformes; family Trogonidae; genus Trogon; species Trogon surrucura. Next base: position 58,139,019 of record CM036620.1, on the reverse strand, counting down.
CTGGATTAAGCCCTAAGTAACCTAGTCTAACATCAGAGCTGGCCTGCTCCTGGCAACCTCCTTCATCTAACTATACCAATCAGGATTAAATTCCTCATTGAATGCTAGTACCAGAGGCTCCCCTCACTGCTGTCTGCTCTCCCTAACAGAGTTCTGGTGCAAGACCATAGTAGAAGTGCTGTTGGACAAATGAAATCTCATCAAGAGGTGGACAAGCCAGAATCCAATGACTGCACTGCAACTCACAGTTACAGGGTGTTTAAAGTTCTCATGGAAGAACCAGGCAAAGGTATGTGGTTGCTTAGATTTTCTGATACATGTACAATCTGGATTTAAAGTAGTTGTAATGCTTTAGAGGTTCTCGCATATAAAGAAAACATATTTGTGTACGTATTTAATCCGAAAGAGATACAACAATGTGTAGGAATGGAATAGAAAAGTAATAAGCACTAAGAAGCAAAGAAAAATCAAGACTAGTTCACATGGTTAAGATAAAATGAATATTAACCATATCATCTTCAGTGAACCTACCTTTGATAAGATTTTTCCACAATTAAGTCTTTTAATTTTGAGGGACTAATTAGAAAGTATCTGTTATGGCTGTAACCTTGCAGCCCGGAAGCATAGTAATTGGCCACAGGCTGCTGAGTCTGCATGGCCTCAGGACTAAGACTCGTTAGACTTGCTCTGTCTGAACTTGTCCTAACCTGCGTGGAGCTTTGTTTTTAGGTGGCTTAACTCTACTGATGGTTTTATCTTTTTTTTAGAGTGACTAGGTGACTATAACTACTTCTATTTCTGCTTAACTTTTTACGGTGCAACCATAGTTTTTATACAGGTAACAACAAGTATCTATTCTGGTAATAAGAGATATTTGTGATTACAGCATAATAATGTAGTGAGCAGAAATATAGACCTGTTAGAGGCCATGAGAAGTGGGAGCACTGGCGTACAGGACTAAAGGAATGGGATGACAGGAGGTGGAGACCAAATTAACACTGGAGTCCCCCAGGATGGGGGTCTTATTGATGGTCATTTAAAGAGATGGAGCTGGGAAAAAAAAAAAAATCAAAACCAGAACAGTTTTAGAGGTAATAAGGAGAATAAAAAACAAGCTAGCAAACATAAGAAATTACCACAAGTGGCTCCTCGAATAGCAAATAACCCATCAACATCACATTTCTCCCAGCAAAGGACTTGCTGCTAACGCCTCGCTGCACTCCCTCTCCTCCGACACACAGGCACACACACCAGGCTGGAAGCGTTGACCTCAGGACCTGGAACGGCAGTAGCAGGAAGAACATGGCACCACATCAAGGAGTAGTTACAAGCAAGTCTACATGTAACAGTTTTAACTGGATTGCTATTATCAAGACTTTTCCCTTCTACTTCCCTTTTCTTTCTTTGTAATAATTAAATGTAGACTAATAATGATTCCTTGGTTAGACGATTAAGATTTCAATTAGAGTAATAATGAATTCTTGGCTTTATACATGTAAGTTCCATTTTTGCCCATTACGTGATTTTGAACATAACAAGTTATACAAATATCTACAGAGTTTTAAGAACAGTAAAACCAGAAGCAGCTTAGTTATTCTGTGTGCCAAGCAAATTCAGTGCAATGATTAGTACAGCTTTCATCTTATTCCAATAACTATGAATTAGAGATAAAAAAGCATATCCCAGTTGAAGGAATAATGTTTTGTTCTTCCAGTTCCTCTGCAAATAAATGTGATTTTATTCAGTTGACCTCCAATGTTTCTGCAATGAAACTGTGATTAATATGCTGTGCATATCATTCTAACTTGCTGTGAAAAGGAACGAGCATACAGTTAAACAGTCTTTCATCTAGGCCTTCATGACTGTGCTGGTGAAACTTTAGACAGTTACTAGGAATAACTTGAAACCTATAGCTGTATTTTATGAATGTGAACAGAGATAAGTCTACTTCTCACTGTGTCTCCAAAGAGAATGAACCACATAAAATATTAAATAATTTACACACTTTTTACTTTGAATTATGAATGCAATTTAAATATAGTGTAATATGTATATAGTAATTTTTCAACATTGAAATCATAATGAAGAAGAATAGTATATAGCTCCTAACCACAAGGACTATTTTTTTCTAAGATATAACCAAAATCACAAACTGGGAAAGTGTTAAACTGGTTTCCTGAACCTGTGATTATAATTTGCTGCACTAAAGTTTTCCTACTTAACATTCTCTTTCTGTGATAGGTGAGAAGAAATACAGCTCTTCCCACTAACATGTAAGATAGATTTTTCTGGGAACAAAACAGTTTAAGAGCTCTCATGTCAGAGATCAAATAAGGTTGTCAATCTGCTCATGGCTCTTTCTCAGAGGTCTTACAGAACTGCTCTGGCCTATTTTCCTGCATTAGGATTCCAAATGAGGAAAGAAGCAGGTGGAGCATAGAAGTAAACAAGAAAGCTTTTTGTTCATACCATTCTGAAAACCAGTACTGGCATTCTGAGGCTGTCCCACAGTTTGCTTTTCTTAAGTTTTATTTCCCAACTATCATTCAGCAGTGGCATAGGCCTGTGTGTCTGATAGCTCTTGTGGATGTTCTGCCACCATCACAGGCTTATTGAAGAGACTTTTCTGAAATTTTGAATTGATATGTAATATCTTCCAAAATAATTAGGTGGAGAGTAAAAATGCCAGTGCCTTTCCAGTAACTCCTCCATAAATGCAATGGTGGTAGTGGTAACTGGGGAAAGAGTTCATTTTATGCAATGAAGTGGAAACTGAAAGAAGTGTCCGTAGACATAATATATACAACTCTTCAAGCACATAGACTTTGTATATTGACAATACAGAAATACAGAAATGAAAGTTCAATTATTTTTTTTCCCAAATGATAGGTTATAATTAAATGTTACTGGGATTACAAATGGTCTACTACCAAAACAAGCTGAAATCTGAAATGAAATAGTACAAGTTTTTATCAAAGATACATATCAATGTAAGTCCTCCATTAAAAACAATGACAATCATATTCTCTCAGCCATCAAGTCTCTGCTGCTCATCATGTTCTAACTTCAACATCTTTCACAAACCTCCCAAAGATTAAGCTTTTGTTCTCTGAAAATATCATCTGAGAATGTATGAAAAACTCAACTTGCTTAGATGACTGGTGATAGTCCTGTCTCTGATAGCAGCAACAGGACACTCCATCTAAGGACAACACAGCTGTCTAACCTCCATCATTCTCCTCGTATCCTCTAAGCAGTCACTATCATTTGAGATGTTAGAAGGTACATTCCTCCATGTCCTGGGTTTAGCTAAAAACCCAGTCCTGTTTAGTGATTTTTACTTTTCAGTTTAGTGTCTTCTAAAAGGCTGCACGTTCTGAAGTCAGCAGCATGTTTTTGCAGACTGTGTGTGCTACTGGCAGTGATAACACCTGATGTTTACAGTTACTGCCTGGGACTGGTATGTAGAAAGGCTCTTGCTTATACTTATTCCTATAGTGACCAAGGCCACTGCTGGCTCTTGTGTGCCACGCTGGGGGTGCTGGGTAGTAAGAGGGGGGCACAAGGAAGTAAAAGGTGGCACCTCCGGGGGGTAACAGACAGGACAGGTGACCAACGAGAGTATTCCATCCCATATACGTCATATCTAGTATAAATTGAGTGATCACGAGAGTTTCGGCCCTTTTTCGGCCCTTTTTCGGCCTTTTCGCCCTTCTTTTCTGCAACAGCCGGTGTCCAGAGAGGACTCCATCTGACCTCCTGCTTTTGATCCGGATCCTGAGTTCCCGAATCCAGCTCCCTGTATCCTGCTCTCGCCGCCGCTGAGCCTGGGGTTTCCCCAGTGCCTCCTGCTCTGCAGCACCAGTGGTGATTTCTATCGGGGGAGGGAGTCGGGTTTGATATCGGGCTACTATCTATAGTTGTATATAGTTCTTTACTTTTATCTTTTTACCATTATTTCTGTTACTTTCATTAAAGCTGTTCTAGTTTGTTTTCTCCTCTAACACGTAAGTCTCTCTGCCTCATTCCCTTTTCTCTTCCCGTTTGGGGGGGGGGGGGGAAGAGGGGGTTTAGAGAGCATCTGTCCGTGTTAGTGGCCAGCCCAGCCCTAACCCGCGACACTCCATATTCACTTTAGTAACCTCTGTGTATGGGCCTCTTGTCTGTGAGCATCCGGTCCCATTCTGAACTAGATGATATCCTTTAGTATCCAGATGCAACTCTAGAAATAATTTTCCTTTCTGCAAGTTGCTAAATATTACTCCCTTTTCTCACACCTCTAGAATTTTTTTTTTTTCTGCTTAATGTTCAAACTTTTCCTTCTCCAAAAGGCTCTTAGAATGCAGCCCTCTGTTTCTTTTACATTCTGTGGAAAATAGACAGTCACGAAATCCACCGTGAAGGTACCAATCCACAAAGTAGATCATGATGATTCTCTATAAATATCTGGCAAACTTCTGGCGAAATGATCTTTGAAGATCCCTCACAAAGACTATGACAAGAGCAGGTATTCTCAGACTCCACAACTTATTCCTGGTCTCAATAAACAATTTAATCCGTATTATATTTTCAACCCTATCTAAAGCACTAGGACTTTTGAAAAAAACGCCCATGTTTCTTTTCTTTAAAAGGAAAATAATTTGAAATGTTAGATCTCCTCTGAGGATGTCATTCTCAGCAAAGGGAAATTCATAATGAATGTTCATTAATGTTCTTTATCAGTTCATTAAAGCTGCTTGTGCACTATGTTTATGAACATCTTTGATAAACATTTGGATTTGTTGTGCATGAACTGCTGATGAATAGTCATTAAACTGTCCCTAAGTTTATTCATTATGACTGCTTATTAATTTCTCATGAATTATTATAAAATTCAAGCTGCTCTAGCAGTCATTCATAAACAAAAAACAATCATTCACAGTATGTATTACTTATTAGAAATAAATTAAAAATATAAGTTTATTTCTAATGATTAATACATAGAAAATGTATTTTGTTCTGGCAGTAGCTTAATCAAATCTAATGCAATTTCAGAGAAAACTACTGAAAATTATGTTATATTTTAGAGACCCACTTTCACTTACAAATCCTGTGACAGCCAAATACAATCTATACCTCTGCAGAGTAGCACTTAATTTCTTGAGATGCTGTCCTGGTTTTAGCTAAAAACCCCAATTCTGTTTAGTGATTTTTACTTCCGTTTTAGTCTCTAAAGGCTGCACATTCTGAAGTCAGCAGCGTGCTTCTGCAGACAGTGTGTGCTACTGGCAGTGATAACACCTGATGTTTACAGTTCCTGCCTGGGACTGGGATGCAGAAAGGCTCTTGCTTATACTTATTCCTACAGTGACCAAGGCCACTGCTGGCTCTTGTGTGCCACGCTGGGGGTGCTGGGTAGTAAGAGGGGTCACAAGGAAGTAAAAGGTGGCACCTCCGGGGGGTAATAGACAGGACAGGTGACCGACAAGAGTATTCCATTCCATATATGTCATATTAAATATAAATTGAGTGATCACAGGAGTTTCTGTTTTCCTGCAATAGCTGGTATCCAGGGAGGACGCTGTCCAATCTCCTTTTCATCTGGATCCTGAGTTCCCAAATCCAGCTCCCTGTATCCAGCTCCCACCACTGCTGAGCCTGGGGCTTCCCCAGTGCCCCCTGTTCTGTAGCACCAGTGGGGATTGATATCGGCGGGGGGAGTCGGGTTCAATATCAGGCTTATATATATTTATATATAGTTCTTTATTTTTATCATTTCACTATTATTTCCATTATTGTTTCATTAAAGCTGTTCTAGCTTTTCTTTCCTAACCTGTAAGTCTCTCTGCCTCATTCCCCTTTCCTTCCCGTTTGCAGGGAGCAGAGGGGGTTAGAGAGCATCTGTCTGCATTTAGTGGCCATCCCAGCCCTAACCCACAATGGATGTATAAAAATATGTCCAGATCTATCTAACACATTGAACATCTCTCTTCTCTATATTACTAATAGTAAGGGAATATTTCCTGCTGCAAGTGTAGGTAGCTAACGGTCTTATGCACTTACATTAACTAAATGTTAAGTGACACAAAAACTTGAACTTAAAAAAAAATCTAAATGTATCAGAATGACAACAACCTATACAACTTTGATTTCCTTGTCCTGTGCACAGCCGTCATTTAAGTTTTTCCCTGTCAAGTTCCATAGCCTCTGGTGTCAAGTATCTTTATACTACTTTGACTGTAGGACAGAGCAGAAATTTTGGAACTAGATCGATATTATTTAGATTATATACTGGTAATAATTTAGGCTATGCTGGCTCTAGGCTGTGGCAGATACATCAGTGCTTAGTATCTGAATAGAAAACTTAAAGCTAGCTCAGAGATGTCTACACTATACCTAGGTATCTTTAGTCAGATTGCACTCACATCCCTTATTATAAAGCTGTTCTCATTAAAATTTTATGTTATTAACAAAACTGAATATTTAAGGTTTGTCCAGTTTTGATTAATAAACTTTGACTCTTATTTTATGGTGTTATTGGTTATCATAATAGAGAGCATTTTTCACAGATATCACAGACTTACCACCCTGTTTTTATTAAAGGAAAGAAAGAAGCAATGCAAACAGAGTACAAGCAAAAGAACATAGTAAGTTACTGTATCACAGTCTCACAGAAATTGCTGCAATTGCGAAGAAGTCAGGTAGGCTACTCATGATAAATGCTATAGCAAGGTCAAAAAGATGCCAGCAAATACTAAAAAACTGTTCATCAGGGTAGTTTCTGAAAAACTGGACAGCAGCAAGAGAGGACTTCCGGCACAAAGAGCACAATCACCATGAAGGGCTCACAGATAATGTGGTTTTGTTTTTAATAAACTCAAGTTTGATGAAATTCCCTTTAACAAAATTCAAACTGAGATGAGATCCTTTGGCCCTCATCATCAGTATATTAGTTTCACAGTATGGTATTTCCACAGACTTCAGTCGTAACTTCTAATCTCCAGCAATACATTTGTATAAGTACGTACTGTCTACACTGATAAACAGTCAGCCATTCAATAACGTCATTGTTTTCTGTTCCTCAGTAGACTACTCAGAAGTAATTTAAAACAAATTAGACTGAAAACATGTACTCTTAGTATTTCTATTTTATAAAAATGGTAGTTAGTACTCCCTTTCCTCCCTTTAAGGACCTGATTTATTCACATAGAAAGGGAAGTGCAGGATTTCAGGCTTTAGGCTTTCCTCTCCTGTTGCCCATCCAGGGCCACACACATCTCAAACTGGATGCACAGAATGTGCATTACTCACACAGCTGTTCAAAATCACTTGTAAATAAGAACATTCATTGGGATTTTACTAGATTTCCATTAATGTAAATGAGAAGAAAATCTATATTGGGGAGGGTTTAGTCTAATTTCTTCTCTTTGTCTTTTCTGGCCTTTTTTTAATTATCTTTTCTCTTCTTGTGAGAGTCTCAATTTTATTTTCTGTTTTCCACACTGAGTTATTTTACACATTTTCCCTTCTTTTCTTTTTCAAAAAACTAAACCAGAAAGAATCTCAATGTTTTGCTTGTATTCACTTCTTCAAAGCAAACAAGACCAATAACTTTAATAAAAACCTTGCCATCATTAATGTTTTAGAATGAAGAGCATACTAAGAAATTTAGATGGGCTTTTGAAAACTAATAAGTTTACCAACAATAAATTATGTATAAAGAAAGAGCTTCTGACCTCTCAGCTTGTATTCAGTTTATATTCAGTTGCAAAAGCAGGGAGAGGAAGACAAAGACCTGCCAAGCAACAGGGCACTGTACAAGGAGCACCCATTAACTCCCTACTTCAGTGCCAGAGACATCAGACTCTAGTATTCCTACCTGACAGGGAGCTTGCAAACACCTCATGCAGGGCACAGTCCTGGCTCACATCTTCTCCTCAGCAATGCAGTGTGAGTCAGTTATAATGATTTTTCTGAAAAATTCAGTTTTAATACATAACTGTATTTCTGTCCATATACAGAAATAAATACTTTAATAATCTAAAGTAGATTTATAGCATTTATATTATTTCAGCCTCTAGTCCTCAATACAGAAATAAGGGTATTTGCTTTCAATGTCAATGTTTAAAGCAAAAGCTATGTTAATGGGAGTTAAGATCACACATCAAAAGGCGTATGGGCTGAAGCTACTTAATTTAATAAATTAAGCACTTTTGTCATTATTTAATTATCTAAGAGTAATCAAAAGTGATGATTATGTTTTTATATATAAGGAAGTAATTCAAGAAACAAGGCTGATTGAGCAAGACTACCTCATAGATTCTTTTTCTGGAGTAAGCTGATTTGATAAGTATCATCTGGAAGAGCAAATCATTCAAATGTACACATCTGAAAGTGAGAGCTGTAAATTACAGTAAAAAAAGAGACTTAAGTAGTCAGAAAATATACCTGCAAGGGTTTTAACCATTGAAGAGCTGCGCAGGAAGATCGAACTCTTTTTATGTGGGTGCATTTTGTCCCATGTTATAATTAAAGACTTACATGGTTAAAGGCAGAACAGATAGTAGCTCTTCCATATTCGTCCAACACTTATGTAAAATGCTTTTTCATGTGCTGAGAGTTTTTCGAAAAACTAGACTTACTAGGGGAAGAGGGATTTGTCTGACACTGCGTGGAAATTAGAATGGTTCCAACACCTTCCAGATTGGTTGGGGTGGGAGGAGGAGGAGGGGGAAATACTGGGATTTAGAGACATGTTAGATTTTAGAGACAGTTTATCTACACTAAAAATGAAACATTTGTGTTTGGAAAAATACATCCTCATACAGGCCAGTTTCAAAAGGGTGATAAAATATTGCTCTCTTTTTTTTTTTTGTGTCAAAAGTAGGCATTGTCTACCAGGAATTTAAGCCTAAGTCAATACAATTCAATGAAATGGACTTTTTAGTCTCAGTATGTTTATTGAAATAAATAATTTTAAAAATACACTTAGAAAAAGTTGCCAAGACATACTCCAACATCTGAAGATATTAAAAATACTTTCTATATAGTAAAAGCTGTTGTTTACTTAACTGAATTAGTGACCCTTCAGTTTGCCCTTCCGTTTTTGTTAAGCATTAGAAGCTGAACATTCTTCAGCTATTGATGAAATTTAGAATTATTTCCTTTTCCGTGCTATGTCTAATTCTCTATCTCGAGGGATGTTGTGGCCTATACATGCTCTCTGTAGCATGCTAAATCTGTAGTAATGCTAAACTAAGGTTTAGAAGGAAAGAATACCAGAAGAGGTAGATTGCCCAGTTGGGAAGATTCTAGGAGTAATGAAGCTTTTGAATTTCAGAGATGGGCACATTTTGGTGGGGGGCACTTGAGGTGATAATCTTGACAGCTGAGACACACCTGCTTCAGACTACAGCTGAAGAGGAGACTACAGCTGAGGAGGAGAGAGACATTCCCTGACCCCACTCAGAAATGTCCAGACCTGCTCACACTTCTCACCTTCTGCTCTGCAATCCATAATGTATGGTTCCACTATGTAGGACTTTGCACAAAGAGATAAAGAAGAACTGTTCATGACCTTGGAGTAAAATTATCTCCCCTCCTAATAATATATTTGGGTAACTTCCAGTCTGAAATTAGTTTTTGTCTCCCTTGGTGTTTGCCTTCATGTTTTAGTAGCCTTCTCCTGAGGAGTGAACAACAGTTTTGGCCTCATCCCAGCAACTGACAGCGCACAGTAAAACCAAAAATATCCAGAAAATTATCTGGGTGGTAGAAATGACAATTCCTTTGTCATTTTCTTTCTAAACAGAATAATATCCAAGATAACATCATCCACACTGGTAAGAATATGAGTTCAGACACTTCTCTGACTTTCTTTAAGAACTGTTCAATCACCTTGGACAGGAGGTCATCCAGCTGAGAGAAGAATAAATTGTAGTTGATGGCTAACTTCTACCTCAAGCATGAGTGGATTCACGCTTGGCGAGAAAGTCTCCCTTTTTCCCTCAGCCTGTATCCTCAGTGTTGCTTTGATTTATGAAAAAGTACAACTCAGAAGTCAGATACCCTTAGTTCTTTGGCACTGAATGAGTTTGTATAGAAACCTATCAAATAAACAGGCTTATGAGATATTAGTTTAAAATTGGTATTTTTAAGTTTTAGGAACTACTATCAGTAGATTTTTTTTTGTCCTAATTGTTCTTTACAATGAAAACTCTCTACATAGTCTAAGTTAACTGACAATTTGTCAACCATCTTTTAGTTGCATTAATGCAACTAAATTAGTAATAAAGTAACTGCTGCACGAATCTATTGTTTTGAGTAAAAGAAAAAGCTACTACTCCTCAGAAATTGGCAAGAAAGGTCTTTTTATTACTACTGTTTCCAGACCTAGAATGTGTCTTATTCTAGGAAAGCCTGTTAATTCTGGTTCAGCATAGAGCAAGTTCACATCCAGAATAATATGCTCAAACTTCTGTGCTCCGTTCTCCTTGAGGAGTATGAATATAGGACCTCAAACTTTAGGCAGACTTTTAAAGATGCCCTCTCACAGGTCCAAGTCAACCAGGATTTTTCTCTGCTGCTTAGCTTAAGCTTAACTGAGCACTAAGGAATCAAAGAGAGCAGTTTCAAGAACAAAAAGGGAGTCCTGGACTATGTCAAATTTACCAGCCTACAGCTGGGAACTTGAGACATCTAAACTTCCCGCAAAGAGTATCAGCTTAACTACTCACTTTTGGAAATAGCTACAAAGACTTGGATTCTCTTGTCTTCTCCAACAATATTCTGTTACCTGCCACCCAGTTTTACATCTGGCAGTCAGTTACATATGGGCAAGATTTGGAGGGGGAAAAAAAAAAAGAAGAGAAAATATTTAAACATGGGAAAGAAACAATAGGAGGTCCCAATTTGTGGGGTTTGTCTCTGATTTTTGTAAGGGGACTTGGAAAGCAAAGAATGCTGAGAATAAGATGAAAGGATGCAACTTGCTGAGGGTCTATTAAAAAAAGATATGGACATGGAGACAGATGGGTTAGTGAACTAGGCTAGAAGTGAACTCAGACTTCTAAAAACATGCACAAAGTGACTGATGACCTAGAGATAACGTTATATCTTAGAAATCAGTTTTTAAATATACCATTATCTCTTGATTCAGATCCTTTTTCCAGACACTTTGGATGGCAAGCCTGGTGAAAGGAAGCAAGACCAAATACAGTTTCAAAATAATTTGTGTTTATTAATATACAAGAATAGTTTTCTGGCATTAATGCTGCTAATTGAGTCCACAAAAAACCCAACATGACTCTAAAGGAAGGACTTCTCACATCAAGAACACAGGCTATAACAACAGCAACATCTTCAGCAACTGTTGGTACTCTAGGGTGTATCTCTTCATCCTTTAATCTCAGAGAAAAACATGAGATTACTTTAGTAAATGAAGATATTTAAATCAGTAACCTGATCTCTGTGGACCCATGAGATGAGGTCTGTTTTCAGTGGAGAAATTACACAATTGGTGCAAGTCAAGAGGGTACAGGGAAGGCAGGACAAACACCTCAGTTCTTTGTAGCAAACCAGTTTTCCATTAAATGCATAATTGCACAGTAAAATGAAAATTGTCTTCAGTCTGACAATCCTGATGCTCACCATAATAGCAGAGACACTACTCTTGGATCTCTGGATTTAAGTCCAATATTCAAACTATTCCTTTTTCTTCAACTAGCTAGGAAACAAAGATTTGAGAAGCTGATGCCAAGGAGTTATGCAGATATGTAAGCACTGGGCAGGAAAGAGGAGATCATTTCAGCACTGATCTTTTCAGAAATCTTGGATCATTACAAAAGACTAATGTTCAGAAGTGCCTTTGAAAGTTCTGAACCCAAATTCCATTAAAAGATGAAAGAATCTCTAAAGCCCAGAGTTTTAGAAAATCTTCCACTATAAAGCAAAGACATCCACGCTTTCAGAACAAGCTGCTCTCTAAGCTACTAAACTCATCTGTCTCTAATGACTGTAGTATCTGGGCACCCATTAGTCCACACTACACAGAGTATCATGGTTTAACCCCAGCCAGCAACTAGTGACCACACAGCTGCTCACTCACACCGCCCCTGTCTCAGCGGGATGGGGAGGAAACGAAAAAAAAACCAAACCAAGAAAAGTAACACTTATGGGTCAAGGTAAGAACAGATTAATAATTTAAATAAGATACAATAATAATAATAATAATAACAACAACAACAACAGAATATACAAATGAGTAATGTGCAATGCAATTGCTCACTGCTCACCAACCAAGACCCAGCCTGTTTCTGGCTAACAATTGTCGAGGAAAAAATCCTGAAACCACAAGCCTGGAAAAGTCCCAGCTTCCCACCCAACCCTCACATGTATAATGAGCATGATAGTGTATAATATGGAATATGTCACTGGCAAATTTGTGTCTGTTGCTCTGGCTATGCTGCCTCACAGCTTTTGGAACATCTGCATACTGGCAAGGTACGGGAAGCTGAAAAGACCTTGATTTCTCAGCAGTAACTAAAAAAAAATAATCAGTGTATTATCAGCATACTTCTCATGCCAAATTCCATACTGAATTTAAAACAGCACTATTCTAGCTACTAAAAAGAAAAAAATAGCTCTATACCAGCTGAAACCAGGACAGAAAGCTATGTTAAAAGAGATTTTGTTTTTAAACTATGAATGATAAAGAGGGAAACACAAAGTAATTAGCACAAGGTCATCCTGTACCTGAACTCAGAACCAAAAGGGTCTCATTAAAGTTCCTAGCTCTCATCTGAGCCCGTAACCTATATTATTTCTGTCTTTTAAATATATACAAACTTCTATTTCTATCCCAACATAGGCTTATGCCTTAGAAGAGAGAGGATTAATTCCTCAGCTACTGGACTCTTAGCAATTAATTGGTATTCCAACCAGGCTCTTTGGGATTGGGCAGGAGATTATGATCTGGTGGCAATTACAGAGACATGGTGGGACAGCTCACATGACTGGAATGTGGTCATGGGTGGCTATGTCCTTTTCAGGAAAGACAGGCCAGCCAGGCGAGGTGGTGGAGTCGCTCTTTACGTGAAAGAGCAACTACAATGTCTTGAATACCATCCAGGCATGGAGGAGGAGCAAGTTGAGAGTGTATGGGTTAGAATTAAGGGGCAGGCTGGCAGGAGAGATACTGTTGTGGGTGTCTATTACAGGCCACCAGATCAGGGTGAGGAAGTTGATGAGGCCTTCTACAGGCAGCTGAGAGCGGTCTCACAATCACAGGCCCTGGTTGTCGTGGGGGATTTTAACTTCCCTGATATTTGCTGCAAGGACAACTCAGCCAGCCAGCCACAGTGCAGGAGGTTCCTCCAGTGCATCGATGATAATTTTCTGTTGCAAATGGTGGAGGAGCCGACTAGGAGAGGAGCACTGCTGGACCTCATCCTCGCTAACAAGGAGGATCTGGTTGAAGCAGTAAAGGTTGAGGGCTGCCTTGGCTGCAGTGACCATGAAATGGTGGAGTTCAGGATCTCATGTAGCAGAAACAAAATAGCAAGCAGAATTGCAACCCTGGACTTTGCCAAGGCAAACTTTGGATTTTTCAAGCAATTACTCGAGAAAATCCCATGGGCAAGGCTGTTTGAAGGTAAAGGGGCCCAAGATAGTTGGTTAGCATTCAGGGACTGCTTCTACCGTGCTCAAGATCAGAGCATCCCGACACGTAGGAAGTCAAGGAAGGGAGCCAGGAGACCTGCGTGGCTAAACAGGGATCTGCTGGGTAAGCTCAAGGGCAAGAAGAGAATTTACAGATATTGGAAGGCGGGGCTGGCCACTTGGGAAGAATATAAGGCTGTTGTCCGAGGGTGTAGGGAGGCAACTAGGAAAGCAAAGGCCTCCCTAGAATTGAACCTGGCGAGAGGGGTCAAGGACAACAGGAAGAGCTTTTTCAAATACGTGGCAGATAAAACTAACACCAGAGGCAATGTAGGCCCACTGATGAATGAGGTGGGTGCCTTGGTGACAGAAGATACAGAGAAGGCAGAGTTACTGAATGCCTTCTTTGCCTCTGTCTACTCTGCCGGAGGCTGTCCTGAGGAGCCCCGTTCCCCTGAGGCCCCACAGGAAGTCAGGGCAGTGGAGGAGTTTGCTTTAGTCGATGAGGACGGGGTTAGGGACCAATTAAGCAATCTGGACATCCATAAATCCATGGGTCCAGACGGGATGCATCCACGGGTGCTGAGGGAGCTGGCTGATGTCATTGCTAGACCACTCTCCATCATCTTTGCCAAGTCTTGGGAGACGGGAGAGGTGCCTGAGGACTGGAGGGAAGCAAATGTCACTCCAGTCTTCAAAAAGGGCAAGAAGGAGGACCCGGGTAACTATAGACCGGTCAGCCTCACCTCCATCCCTGGGAAAGTGATGGAACGACTTATACTTGGTGCCATCTCAAAGCATATCAGGGATAAGAGGGTCATTAGAGACAGTCAACATGGCTTCACCAAAGGGAAGTCATGCTTGACTAACCTCATAGCCTTTTACGAGGATATAACAAGCTGGATAGATGATGGTAGAGCGGTGGATGTGGTCTACCTTGACTTCAGTAAAGCATTTGACACAGTCTCCCACAGCATCCTTGCTGCTAAACTGAGGAAGTGTGGTCTAGACTCTCGGGTAGTGAGGTGGACTGTGAACTGGCTGAGGGGAAGAAGCCAAAGAGTTGTGGTCAATGGGGCGGAGTCTGGTTGGAGGCCTGTATCCAGTGGAGTCCCTCAAGGGTCGGTACTGGGACCAGTATTATTCAATATATTCATCGATGACTTGGATGAGGGACTAGAGAGTACTATCAGCAAGTTTGCTGATGACACCAAGCTGGGAGGAGTGGCTGACACACCAGAAGGCTGTGCTGCCATCCAGCGAGACCTGGACAGGCTGGAGCGTTGGGTGGGGAAAAATTTAATGAAATACAACAAGGGTAAATGTAGGGTCTTGCATCTGGGTAGGAACAACCCCAGGTTCCAGTATAAGTTGGGGAATGACTTATTAGAGAGTAGTGTAGGGGAAAGGGACCTGGGAGTCTTGGTGGACAGCAGGATGACCATGAGCCAGCACTGTGCCCTTGTGGCCAGGAAGGCCAATGGCATCCTGGGGTGTATTAGAAGGGGGGTGGTTAGTAGGTCAAGAGAGGTTCTCTTTCCCCTCTACTCTGCCCTGGTGAGACCCCATCTGGAATATTGTGTCCAGTTCTGGGCCCCTCAGTTCAAGAAAGACAGGGAACTGCTGGAGAGAGTCCAGCACAAGGCAACTAGGATGATTAAGGGAGTGGAGCATCTCCCTTATGAGAAAAGACTGAGGGAGCTGGGGCTCTTTAGTTTGGAGGAGACTGAGGGGTGACCTCATTAATGTTTACAAATATATCAAGGGTGAGTGTCACGAGGATGGAGCCAGGCTCTTCTCGGTGACAACCGCTGATAGGACAAGGGGTAATGGGCTGAAACTGGAACATAAGAGGTTCCGCTTAAACTCGAGAAGAAACTTCTTCTCAGTGAGGGTGACGGAACACTGGAACAGGCTGCCCAGAGAGGTTGTGGAGTCTCCTTCTCTGGAGACATTCAAGACCTGCCTGGACACGTTCCTGTGTAGCATAGTCTAGGCATTCCTGCTCTGGCAGGGGGATTGGACTTGATGATCTTTCGAGGTCCCTTCCAATCCCTAACATTCTGTGATGATTCTATGATGAAGGGCTGCCTTTTTTTTTTTTTCTTTCTTTTTTTTTTTTTTCTGTACCACTCTCAGGTATTACCTGCACATGCCTTTAAGGTACAAGAGATGAACAAAAATTTTTAGAGGCTATGCAGTCCTATAGGGATATTTCTTCTTCCTTACACAGTCCCCACTATTCCCAGAAGTTATTCTCAGAGCTAAGGAACATTTAGTATACTATCAGAAGGAAACAGAAATAAACGGTTTGACTAAAGCCCCACCCACACACTCACTTCACAACAGGATATAAAGATCACCCCGATTTCATACCTAGCTAAGAGGGAATAAGAATCTGACACCAAATCAAAAGGACAGATCAACCGGTTTGTCTTCCTCAACCTCCCCCAGAAGGGACACCTCTGAGAAAGTCATCCTTGATAAACAAACACACAATCTCACTGTGATTCTCCACACTGCTGTGGTGCTACAAAATGGATCAAAGAGTAGCACTGGTCACACACATTCTTACTCCAATTTGATGTAGGCACAGATGTTTGCCTGTGGAGTTGAAATAACCAACTGTAAAATGCCTCATGGGAAGAACATTCCTTCATCCCAGCACAATGCAATACACACTGCTTTTCTTCAGCTGAATCTACAATGGAATACAAGTTTTTTTCTCAGTCTGCTCTGTCAAATTTTAATTCAGTATTAAAGGATGGTGCATTTAAGATCTTGGCACTAACTCCTAGACCTACTGCCAGTAATGTTGTTTTGGAAAGTCCAGATAAAGTTTTCTAAGCCAGTACTTTCCATCTCTGTCACTTTGGAGGATCACACTGAGAGTTTATTTCCAAAAACTTTCAAGTCCCAATGAAAGCTACTTTTCAACATGTCTGTCCTGGGTTTAGCTAAGAACCCAGTCCTGTTTAGTGATTTTTACTTTCCAATTTAGTGTCTTCTCAAGGGCTGCATGTTCTGAAGTCAGCAGCATGTTTGTGCAGACAGCGTGTGCTACTGGCAGTGAAAACACCTGATGTTTACAGTCACTGCCTGGGACTGGTATGTAGAAAGGCTCTTGCTGATACTTATTCCTATAGTGACCAAGGCCACTGCTGGCTCTTGTGTGCCACGCTGGGGGTGCTGGGTAGTAAGAGGGGGGCACAAGGAAGTAAAAGGTGGCACCTCCGGGGGGTAACAGACAGGACAGGTGACCAGCGAGAGTATTCCATCCCATATATGTCATATTTAGTATAAATTGAGTGATCACGAGAGTTTCGGCCCTTTTTCGGTCTTTTCGCCCTTTTTCTTTGTTTCGCCCTTACTGCAATGACCGGTGTCCAGAGAGGACTCCATCTGACCTCCTGCTTTTGATCCGGATCCTGAGTTCCCGAATCCAGCTCCCTGTATCCAGCTCTCGCTGCCGCTGAGCCTGGGGTTTCCCCAGTGCCTCCTGCTCTGCAGCACCAGTGGTGATTTCTATCGGGGGAGGGAGTTGGGTTTGATATCGGGCTACTATCTATAGTTGTATATAGTTCTTTACTTTTGTCTTTTTACCATTATTTCTATTATTTTCATTAAAGCTGTTCTAGTTTTTTCTTCTCTCATCCGTAAGTCCCTCTGCCTCATTCCCTTTTCTCTTCCTGTTTGGGGGGGGGGGAAGAGGGGGTTAGAGAGCGTCTGCCCGCGTTAGTGGCCGGCCCAGCCCTAACCCTCGACAATGTCCTTAGTCTTTTTGAGCTTCCAGTTGTGTAAGGGAGATAACAGTCCTTTTACTTTTAGAATGACATTGATGTTGAAATGCATGAACGTTCACAAAAACTATAGATATGAGAGAAATAGATAACTAAGCCATCATCTGTGCATTTATTCCTTCAATGCAGGAGATTTAATGTAGAAGATTCGGTTGTGTCTTAAATTTGTAAGCAGGAATGGTCAAAATGTTCTGTGCAAAGTACTTAACAGAAACTGAAATCTGGTCAGGACAGTCTCAGTATAATACTCAAACTAGTACAAATAATCCTTTGTTTTTCCACAGGAATTTTAGAAAGAAGTTTAGCCTCTTTTCTTCATACTTTTGGTTCTGCAGCTGATGAAGCAGAATTAATCATATTATATTTAAGTTTTCATCAAAGTGCACTTGCAAATTTGAGTTACCTAGCTTGCTACTTTGTGACAACTTGTACGCCTGAGCCTTAAGCTTCACTCTTTCGTTCTGTGAGGCTTCTTCCATGTTTCAGCATAATTCATGGCATACTCAGGCCTCCAGTTCCCACTTGGAAGGTAAAAGGAAAGCAGTCCTCTTGCAGATACTAAGGCTGACCTACTTTGTCTTGTGTAATGGTCACGGGGATTTTACAGCTTCCTGATACTTTCATAGCTCACCATCATCATCCCTTCACAAAATCACGCTTTGGATTATCATTCCCTAAAGCTCTGAGTTATCACCATGAGAAAATATGGAAGATTGCACTCTGGAATAAACTAAGTCAGCAAAACATAGAAGGTCTACTATAGACAAATTATTACAGCAAGGAGGAGTCAAAGGCCTGACAATGCTAGAGTTTCCTTCCTGCCTTAGGGAAAAAAGCTCAGAACCAGTATGAGTGGTCCTAGATGGAAACCTTATGCTGGAAGAGTTGCCTGAGTGCAGCTACCTGTACCATGTTCACAGACCCAGCTCTTCAGACAAGCTATGCAGGAACAGTTAGAGAATACGCATGTCCTTCATCTGCTTCTTTGTATGTGCTTCTGCCTTCAACTTGTAACTCCAGTTGCATGTAAGTCCCACAAGTAGCCCCAGCCTGTAGAATTATCCAAACCTCTGGTGCTACTTCTCCATGATGGCGCTTTCCTGTTGCTGACACGTGGAATAAAGACTCTATAACTCAGAAGATTATAAAGTAGGTATGTTTTGATCAGCGTTGGGTGCACGGTGGAATATTTTTCTCCAAAAACATGCACACCTGAACCATGCAGTTACCTTGGTTATATGCAGTGAAAGTAATAAATTCATTAGATGCCTATACATATTCATAAGCTATCCCGAAAAAGGCACTCAGTTCCTGTGGTCAGCAGCTCCTCCCCTTGACGTTTGCGCGGTGCCTCAGAGTGCTCTTGGGCAGGGGTCTTCAGGGATGAAGGCCGTATGTCTTCCTCATGATGAACTTTTTACCCTCGTCCCAAAACTAGTTGTTCTCAGCACTTTTTCACAAGAAGTTTTGCTATCAAATTATGCAAGGGGGTTCGTCACCAGATGTTCATTGCTAATTGCCCTTATCACTAGTGTCCTTGTTAATTTGTCTTTGTTTTATGTTCTTTTACAGTGGGTACTGAACAAGCTCATCCTCCTTATTCTAAGGCCTCTGACTGATTGCATCCTAACAAGCCTGAGAGGGTACCTCTCACTAGATGTTTTTTCCCCTATCATTGCAGACTTACTGCTTTCACTCTGCTATGATCCCTACTGTCTCCAGTGTTCAGTTTCCTAGAGAACGATCAGCTACTTCCAGGTGACAAGCAAGCTCCACCCATTCAAAGTTATCCAGATAACCATCACTGGGCTTGAGCTGAGGCACTTGCAGATTTTCCCAGGCTGAGACATAAGGGGAATGCAAGGCCTAAAAAACCTGTTTTCACCGAGTATCTTGACATTTTGCCATGCCTATATGGCATGGCTAATTACTCCATTGACATGAATCCTATTTTCCTCGGGATTTAATGATAGTGTCTTGTCAATCCACAAGCTTCCCACTTTATGTCAGTCTCCTCCCACATTTCAGAGCTTACCCTGCCTCTGCTATCCAACATTATATTAAAACATACCCTAACTTTGCAGCAACAGCATTCTAGTTCTAGTGCTATAGTCCGTGTAGTAAGTAGCCATTTTTTTTCCCCACATCCAAACTGTGCAGAAATTGCTGAGCCTTGGTATTTAATCCTTAGTGAAGATCGATTAAGTCTACTCTTGCATCTCTGAGTCAGCAGCAGCAAGAAGAGTATTGATGGACTGGCAAGGGCACATCAAGAAGTGTCACCTGAATGGGTCACAAAAACAAAGAATTAAAATAAAAACAATTCCATACTTCACTGCTACCTACCACGAACTTAAAAAAACCCTAAAAACAAACAGGAATTGCCCCATGAACCAATCACCACAAGGCTCTGAAACAACCATTTTCACTGAAATCTCATTATTGCTTATCTAGAATTTCTGTCTTCCTTGGATGTAATCCAAACACAAAGTAGGCGATAATTCTGCAATTTATGAAGCACCATTTACAAGTTGTTAAACTTACTCCACATGAATTTTCATTTAAAAAGCTGAATGACATACAGTCTATACAACTCATGTAATATTTAGTGGTTTTTGAAGAGCAGCTCACTGTGGAATTCCACAAATACGTATTTTCACTATATAAAATTAAAATTCATCCCTGACTATTTCAGACAAAAGCTTTAAAATGGAATTTAAGTACATGTTAATAGAAAAGGACAATACATAAAAGTATAGTACATCTCTTAGTATCTCATTAGCAATAAAGCAGTTTTACAGCAATTTAACAGCTCTTTCATGAACCCATGAAGTTCTGTTATGCTGTTTCCATAATTCTCATACTACATAACTATAACTTTAAATGTAATATGCAAGAGCAAAAAAATACTTCTTTTTCTCCTCATTGCTACTCAGAATTTGCATTTTCAAAAAGCTGAGTGTTTTTCAAGCTGCAACAGCTGGAAATCTATTAATACCACACTGTCAGAGTCAAGAAACAGAAATGGTGGATCTTCAGCCTCCGCCAGTGCGGAGGCGCATATGAACTCAACTTTGAAAAATATATTAAAAAAACCTTGTTGGACAGCCAGTACTGCCACTTGCACTAGTGATAGACTCTCTGTTGCCAACTGTAAATCATGTTTAAAAATACCGTATTTTATGCTGCCAAGCCCATAGCATCCAGCAGCAGCCACCGGGTACTGGCATTGCCCTGTGGACACCGCTGTGGCTTGTGTTCTGACTCTCCCCCCAGACATGGCTGAGGGGCAGGAGCACTCTAAAAACCTCCAAGACGTAGCCTCATCCCTCTTTACTTATGATTTGATCTCACCACCCCGCTTATTGGGGGAAGCTGCAGCCGGGTGGAGGCCAGTGGAGGATGCATCTGCCCCAGGAAGGGGCCGGTCCCAGGTCCAGAGGAGAGCTGGGCCTTTCCCTGTGGCGGGACCAGGCTTTGGCTTCCCCTCAGACTGGGACAGAGCAGGACCAGGCCCACTGGTGGCCAGAACAGGCTGAGAGGGAGCGAGGCTCCTTGCCTGCTGTGCATGGATGTCAGGATAGGCAATAATATTGCAAGTTGCTTACCCAGGCACTTCAGTCACACTTCAGTTCTACAGGGATTCCTGCTTTGAAAGAATGACTTTGTGTCCCATGCAGAAAAAGTAGAGCCGTGGCAGACTTTTCAGCAACTGCAGAGGACTCATTATCTGTCTTCACTTACAGTGCCCCTCCCAAGGGAAATCGGGAAGAGAAGACCCATGGGTTGGAATGGAAATGGATTTAATAAAATAATAAGAACTACTTTTAATACTTATACAAAGTACACAGAGTTATCCTCAGCCCACATAGTGTTCGCGAGTTGTGCACTCCCAGCAGTGAATGCTGCATGTCCAGCACCATGAACACCACAGATCCAGCAAAACCACAACGGTCACAGCAAACAGGAGCATAGATCTCGGGAGCAGAATGGCAAGCAAGACCTTCCAGGGATGGCAACCGTTAAGAAGAGGTTGTCCCCACTCCACTTTCTGGTGAGCATGACATTTATGGTATGGTACACTGCTGGCCGCTTTGGGTCAGCTGCCCTGGCTCTTGTTCCCCTTAGCTTTAGCACTTGGGCTAACTTGAAGCTACTGAAGACCTTGATCACTGTGGAAACCCCTATATCTGGCCACAAACTGAAACAAAGTGTCTTCACAGAGGGGGTGCTGCAGTCTTCTCAAAAATGCAATTTTGCTGAATAGAAAATTGGTTCTACAATTCCATCCCAGTGAAACCAGGACATTACCTGTTTGGCAAGAGGTCAGAATCCAGGGCCTTCCTAGATTTTTTTCCTCAGTTTTGTTACTGCATTTCCCTTCCAACTCCTCCTGTCCTCAGGCACTTTGGGAAGGCAGATCTGGTACTTTTTCAAAAGTGGCTGAAGACCAAAATCTGGTTTCTAAGCTCAGTCTAGCTCCTAAGTCCTCATGTCCCTCCTCATGTTCTACTCTCACCTGGACAAATCATTTGTTCTCAGTTCATGATAAGACTTCACCACAACAAGAAAGAGGAAATCCAGGCCTTGATGACAAACCCTCCTCCATCCAGGTAAAACAATAAAGGGCTACCTAAGCTAATAAAATGCTCTTAGCCTTTTTTCCAGCTATGCTCCCAGTTCAGTGCCCCCATTGCAGGTTTTTTCTTTGCAATGGATAAAGCTTAGGCCACAACAGAAACATTGTGGGGCATGATAATCTATTCACAAGAACTTCTCAAAGAGTTTTAACTCTGGCTACCCTCAAGTTCAAATAAATATATGCAGCACTTTTGAAAACCATAAACATCCTGAACTGTGACACCATCACCTGGAGCTCTGTTCCCACATATTAAAAGTGTTATGAATCCTTTCACATATTATGCTACACTGGGCAAAGCGTTTTGCCCCTGTTGTTTCTGTGCCTTCTCTGTAAGTACCGTTCACACATAGAAGCAAGGGCACGACTTTCTTGGGAGTCCTATGTAATTCCATGTTAGCAGAGAGTTGTTTTTTGATGGTGTGAAGTATACAGAAGGAGTAAGACAAACAGATATACTGTCCATGAAGCATCTGTTTTAGAAAATGTAAAATGTTTGCCCTTTGGCAATCATATTGACCCTGGACTGATGCAAAACCATGTCTGGCTTGGCCACTGCACTGTTGCAGAGTGCTTATACACCATAGTTACACTCTTCTAGCATGCATATATTCAGGATCAGTGCAAGCCAGTGTTAATGATAAGTTGATTAACTCATTTTTAACATGGAGGTGTTATTCTGTTTCAGCTATCATGTATCTGCTCCTACAGTGGGTGAGATAAATGGCCTATGCATTGCTACTTTTTCACTTCTCTAAAATAGTTTAACTCTCTATTAATATATGTAAGGCAACACTGAATTTATGTATTCATTAACAGTTCATATCCATAAGCTGTTGGTCTCCTACATATAGAAAAAGGGAAATAAGTTGCAAACTGTAAAATAAATAGTCCCAGAGTGAATGCACTGGACGATGTCTCATACCATGGAACACTCAGAGCAGTGTTTGTTAGAGTTCAATACTCTCAGACCTGGTTCTTTTAGACAGTCCATGTGTGGCGGGAATAATAACAAATTAACGTATTTCAAGACAGTTGATATTACACAGGATGTCTGATTTAGTGAGGTGATATGAAATAATAATGGTGAAGTCAGAATTACAAACCAAAGTTACACTTAGCAAAATGTGTAGTGATTGCAACAGAGTTCAGTCACAATACCAATATGATTCTCATTACAGGGCTCTGTAACACTCTCACTGTTGTGACACTGGACACCTGTAGGAAGGAATACGTTGGCTGAAGCTAGTTCAAACTCATCGCTCTATTTGAAATATTTTTACTATTTATTAGGGTCTTTTATGCTCTATCTTAAGTAAAGCCACATATTCACTCCTCTTCCTTCCCCTACCATGGTCGGGCTAGCTTAAGGACACCCACACACTCCTTTAATGAACTCAGGGAGAAACATTTACACCACCTGTTGATCCATCAACTGCTGAGAGCTGTTTAATGAAAACAAAGACCTCCCTCCAGCCCTCTTAGCACTGAGATACAACCAGCCTCCTTGCAGCAGCTGTTGTCAGTCCCAGCCTTCCTTATACCCTCAGTTTCATGGGCTGGTCTTGCTTGCCCATCTCTTCTGAGCATTTTTCCATCATAGGGGTTTATTGGTCAGTCACAGTTTTGGATCCTTTTCTTGAGTGAAGAAAGTATAGTAGGCTCTATAGAGAAATTAAAATACTTATTCTGGGTTCGCAGTGGTTATGTTACTTCTAAATTAGCAGAAACAATTGCTTCTTTCTAATGGAGAGGCACTTCTGAGTCAAATGTGTGTGGAATTTCATCAGACTTCTGTTTGACATGCATTTTAAGGAATACCAGTGTAAATAATTTATCATGGCAAATTTATGGAGTGATGTTTTCTATTGAGCTAGGGAAACAGCAAAATTATCATTGAAACTAAAATTATACACAATAAATAAAGATATAGTCTCTGCAGCTTAATTAGTGCTGAGACCTAAATTTGCTAACCTGTGAAGGTTGTAATGTGGGGTTTTTTTCCTGAATCAGTAAATACTGGTCTTTATTTGTCAAAAGTTACGAAGCCATAAAGTATCTAATTATTATTCCCTTAAGATCCTGCCCCTTTTTTAAAATATCTGTTTTGTGCATGGGATGGCAGCAGGTGTCATTATCTTTTATAGACATTCATACTATCTCTTCTCTATTGAATGTTGCTTGTGTGTGTATTTTCTTACAGTTCATAGGGACTGGGCCTCCTCTGCCCAATGTTTCTGTATCTCTTGTATTACCTAGCAAGGTTGGAATCACAATTACGTTATTTCCATAAGTGTCCACTGAATTCTTAATCTACAGTATTCAGAATTTTTTGAAGGTCAGAGAGTCTATAGGAATATTGACTTTATGAATATATTCATGAGTTTTTTTTGTGACAAACTTTCATTTAAAACCATCTCTCTCCTTACTCTGTGCTGCAGTAGAATATCTGGATTGAAAGAATGTGCCTCCAATTGTGCCCACATGGACAAACGGCAAAGAAAAATGTGGACTATGCCTAAAATGCAAAAGGTGAGAAAATTGCATATGGATATAGCTTATAACAATAGAACTGGAAAATATAGCATGGGGATTAACCATCCCATCTCATTCGAATTTCTGTTGCTAAAAAATTCTGTTGTGTTCTAGGCAAGTAAAGATATCTCATTTGTGATACACTGAAGCAGCAAGGTTTTTGTTGTTGGGGTGGTTTTTTTGGAGGGCAGGAAATTAATCATTTATTTTTATTCCTGTTAAGCGTGGAGCTCTGGTATTTTGGAAAGCAAAACAGATGCAGGCTTGTTTTCTTTTTTTTTTTTTTCAGAAAGAATAACTCCCCTGCTGTCATTTCCAAGTTAAAGACTAATTAGGCTTACAGAGATTGTTCCAGAAAGATGAACATAAAATATAGGGACCTGATCCCGAGAAACACTGAAAACTTGCAAAACCAGTGCAACCAATGACAAAAACAGGGTATTTGGTTTTGGATTTTTTTTTCCATCTGAGCCCAATTTCATCTTCCCTATATTGGGACGCATGCTGAGACAAAAAATAAAAGTTCAAATATAATCTGCTAAATATTTGCAATTTCAAGGCAGGTTACGTATTTTGCTGTGCAAACATATGGATTTTTTTTTTCTTCTCTAAACATGAGGAATTGTTCCATACCCTGCTAACAGTTCTTTTATGCTCTATGAATTAGGATTGAGATATTGCATAATTACAACATAGGAACTACCAAACTGTGTTATATTTCTGGCAAAAAGATTTTTCGAACTTCTTTTTCTTCTGTTCCTAGTAGAAAGCCAGTGTTTGAGGTAGTGTTGATATTGCTATAGTCTTAAAGCCTTTTCAGAAAACTGAAAATACCAAGGCATTTCAGAGGAGAAGGGTTGCATAGGTAAATTATAATATAGAGTTGGAAGACACCATTAGATGGTTTTATCTAATCTGACATCCAGCATACCAAATTATATGTATTTCCTGCACTTGCATATTGTGTCTTTGCTGAAGTGAACTTTCCCCAAAACACATCTTTCAGAAAGGTCTCTGCCTCAAATCCTGATGTGGGCTTTTGCTAGTTTGTCTCAGTTGTGACATCTTGTTAGCACCTAGGCATTATTTCCAGTCATCTCTAGGTTATAGACAGTGATTTATTTTTTTTTTTGTTATGTTTCTCTACCTGCCTCTGGATGGTTTCAGAATTAGCATTTTCTCTACAACTATTTTTCATCTTCAACAGAATAATCAAGATAGTTTGTAACTTCTTTGGACAAGTAGCCTAAGCTCCTTTAAGTGTCTGTTTTGGTTTGGCCTGGCCAGATTTCAGCGGCGGGGGGGGAGCTGCAGGGTGGCTTCTGTAAGAAGCTGCTAGAAGCTCCCTAGGTTTGATAGAGCCAATGCCAGCCGGCTACAAAGAGGGACCCGCCGCTGGCCAAGGCTGAGCCTATCAGTAAAGTGATAGTAGAGGAACGCCTCTGTGAAAAACATATTTAAGAACGGGAAGAAGAACTGCACCATAACAGCTGGCACAGAGATGGAGGAGTGAGAATCTGTACAGACACCAAGGTCAGTGAAGAAGGAGGAGGGGGGAGGATGAGCTCCAGGCGCCGGAGCAGAGAGTCCCCCGGGTCCGTGGTGAAGACCATGGTGAAGCGGGTTGTCCCCCTGCAGCCCATGGGCGAGGTGCAGAAGTCCACTGTGAGGATCACCGCGTAGATGTCCACCGAGGACTCCATGCTGTGTGGGTGGATGCCTGAAAGGGGACTGTAGCCCGTGGGAAGCCCACATCAGAGCAAGTTGCTGCCGGAACCTGTAGCCCGTGGAAGAGGGAATGCCCACGCTGGAGCAGGTTGGCCGGTGGGACTTTTGGGACATTGTGGGTGGCTCACGCTGGAGCAGTTTCCCCGAAGGACTGTGCCTCAGACTCACGAGGGGTGGGCTGCCCCTCGTGAGGTGTCTCACATTGAGCAGTTTGTGATGAATTGCCCTTCGTGGGACGACTCATGCGGAGAAGAGAGCGTGAAGCTTGTCTCCCGTGAGAGGGACCCCACAATGGCCCTGGGGAAGAGTGAAGAGTCCTCCCCCGGAGTGAAGAAGCGGTGGGACCAACATCGGATGAACTGACCGCAGCCCCCATTCCCTGTCCCCCTGTGCCGCTCGGGGGGAGGAGGTGGAGAAACCGGGATTGATGTTAAGCCCGGGAAGAAGGGAGGGATGGGGGGAAGGTGTTCTGTTTAAGATTTGTTTGCTTTTTCTTACTTCTCACTACTCCTCTCTGATTAGTTCTTTTAATAAATGTACCTAATTTCCCCAGAACTGAGTCTGTTTTGCCCGGGACGGTAAATGAGGGTGATCTCCCTGTCCTTATCTCAAACCCTGAGCCCTTGGAGATATTTTCTCCCCCTGTTCAGTAGTGAAGGGGGGAGTGAGTGAGCGGCTGTGTGGGTACCTGGCGGCCAGCCAGGGTCAACCCACGACAGTGTCTTGCTAAAATATGACTGTTTTGACATACATTTTTCAGCTTTTCTGCACTTTCTCCTATATTTCAACATCCTATCAGAATGTTATGTTTTATTCACATAACTGTAAAATTCATAGTATTAATACAAAAACAGGGCTGCGAAGATACTAGGGAAAGTCGTCCACTGCTCCAGAGCAGGATCAGCTGTACATATTCTTGAACTGGATTTATCTAACTTGTTCTTAGAAGATCCCACCACTGGAGACCCTACAACCTCTCTAGGAGATCTATTTTAACACTTAACTATTTCTCCACTGGAAAATAAATCTTCTAAATAAAATGGAGCCCCATACTCCAGATAAGAGTCTGGTGATCCATTCCAACACTTAACTATCTTTACCACCGGGAAGTAAATCATCTAACTGAAACAGGGCACAATACTCCAGATAAGACTGCCTTAATGCTGAACAGAGCATAAGGATTACTTCACAGTCTTTTTATATCTTACAGTAACATATTTGATTTTTACAACAGCACAGCCCTTCACACACTTTCAGCTGAAAATTCATGGCAGGTTCTGAATGTCTTTTCTCCAAAATTAATATCCAGCCAATAGTTTCTCTCCTTATATTTGTCCAGATGGCTGTCCCAATATTGTTCTCTCCAGCCTCATATAAAGAGGTATTTTACTCCTTTCGTATTCACTGCTGCCTCTTTTGTACATTTCAGCTCCTTTAGGTTACAATACAGCACTAAAACTGAGTTAGTTGCTTTGCTTTATGACTCCTCAACTCTCCCCTGTGATTCAGCTTTTCAGGAATGTATGTAATCTTCCAATAAGACATTTATTATTCCTAGAGATGCAAGCCAGTATTCTGTAGTGGGGAGCTGTCAAAGCTAGTCAATGGTAATGTGTCTTAAATTCTGCCCCTCTGTAGCATTTAGGTGCATTATTCAGAATTGTCGTGTATATGCCTTGCTCAGACTTAGCGCATACTCAGATTTCTCAGGTTTGTGTGCCTCGCTGAGAGCTTAAAATCTGTGCCCAATGATAGGTGCCTACAGTCTTTCTTTAAAAAGTCACGAAGAAAGATTGTACTTAACAAGACATTTACATACATACTGTAGATTTTTTTATACAGACGGAGCAATGTATTTCGGAATGGATTATGATTTAGCATTTTGGGAACGTTAAAAAAATCGAGGTCTGATGCTACAAATAAATTGATGTGGAGAAGCTACTCTGACTTCATAAGGTAATTTGCGATGTCAGCTGTCAAGTTAACTACTGAAAAGAATCATAT
The DNA here is from genome assembly GCA_020746105.1 of Trogon surrucura. Classification (NCBI taxonomy): domain Eukaryota; kingdom Metazoa; phylum Chordata; class Aves; order Trogoniformes; family Trogonidae; genus Trogon; species Trogon surrucura. The sequence goes on along the minus strand of CM036620.1, from coordinate 58,110,675 downwards.
CTGGTTTCTGTATAATATAGCATGATTCTTTGACGAGTATCATATAAGTGTGTCATCTCCTCTACCTGCCTGCAATTTAACATAGAACTATTTTAAATCAGACAAATTAATCTGCAAGTACATTGAAAAATCTGTTAATAAATTAGTTGAATTGCCATTTATCACATACTTTGCACATTTAATGCCCTTTTTTTTTACTAGACATAAATTAAAAATAATGTTCCTGAGATGCATCGGATATCCTAAGACGTGATGGACATGGTGTATCTAAAAAATTTAGCGACCTGTCAACTGATAATAGCAAGAATATGGCAAAAATGCACATAATAGAAGATAATGTTGGACCATGAAGTTATGAACAGACTCAGATACTGCTAAATTGCAAGACTAATGAAATAATGATCAGGAACAAAGACTGATATATTAGAAAAGCTAACTTTGAGAAATCAAAAAATAGATGAGGCCAACAACATTTAAAGAGAGAATGCAGAAGAGGTATGGATTAATTTTATTCACAGAATCACAGAATAGTAGGGGTAGGAAGTGACCTCTGAAGGTCATCTAGTCCAAGCCCCCTGCCAGAGCAGAATTACCTAGAGTAGATCACACAGGAGCATGTCAAGGCAGGTTTTGAAAATCTCCAAAGACGGAAAATCTCCAAAGACGGAGACTCCAGAAGCTCTCTGGGTAGCCTGCTCCGTTACCCTCACAGTACTGCACAACATTTTGGTTTCTGAACTAGAAGGATATGGGTTTGACGGATGGACCACTTGACGAATAAGGAATTGGCTGGATGGTCACACTCAAAGAGTTGCGATCAACGGCTCAATGTCCAAGTGGAGATCAGTGATGCGTGGTGTCCGCAAGGATTGGTACTGGGACCAATGTTGTTTACCATCTTTGTCGGCAACATGGACAGATAGATAGAGTGCACCAGATGTGCACCGATGTGTTTGCCAGTGACACCAAACTCTTTGGAGTGGTTGACCTACTGAAGGAAAGGGAAGCCATCCAGAGGGGCCTTGACAGGCTTGGGAAGTGGGCCCAGGCCAACCTCATGAAGTTCAACAAGGCAAAGTGTAAGGTCCTACACCTGAGTCGAGGCATTCCCAAGCACAAATAACAGACTGGGCAGAGACCACTGAGAGCAGCCCTGAGAGAAGGACTTGGGTGTGTTAGTTGATAAGAGGCTCAACATGAGCCAGCAGGGTGCACTTGCAGCCTAAAAAAGTGAACCGTGTCCTGGGCTGCATCAAAAGGAGTTTGACTAGCAGGTCGAGGGAGGTAATTCTTCCCTCTGCTCTCGTAATGCCCCACTCGGAGTACTGTGTCCAGTTCTGGAGTCCACAGTACAAAAAGGATATGGATCTGCTGGAGCGGGTCCAGAGGAGGGCCACGAAGATGATTAGAGGACTGGAGAACCTCTGCCATGAAGATAGGCTGAGGGAGCTGGAGTTCTTCAGCCTGGAGAAGAGAAGGCTCTGGAGTGACCTAATAGCAGCCTTCCAATACATGAACGGAGCCTACAGGAAAGCTGGAGAAGGGCTTTTTACAAGGGCCTGTAGCGATAGGACGAGGGCCAATGGCCTGAAACTGCAAGAAGGTGGATTTAGATTAGATATAAGGAAGAAATTCTTCACCATGAGAGTGGTGAAGCACTGGAACAGCTTGCCCAAGGAGGCTGTGGATGCTCCATCCCTGGAAGTGTTCAAGGCCAGGTTGGATGAGGCTTTGAGCAACCTTGTCTAGTGGGAGAGTGTCCCTGCCCACAGCAGGAGGGTTGGAACTAGATGATCTTCAAGGTCCCTTTCAACCTTAACCACTCTATAATTCTATGATAAAGAAGTTCTTTATGTTTATGTTGAACCTCCTGTTTGTGACCATTGCCCCTTGTCCTGTCACTGGACGCAATTGGAAAGAGTCTGGCCCCATCCTCCTGATACACATCGTTTAGATATTTATAAGCATTGATGACATCTGTCCTGAGCCTCCTCTTCTTCACGCTAAAGAGACCAAGCCTTTCCTCATATGGTATATGCTCCAGTTCCCTAATCATCTTACTGACTCTGCTCTGGACTCTCTCCAGTAGTGTCTTCACAATTACAAATACCATCTGATACTTTAATTCCTGATAAGAGGAACTGAAGTGATCAGGAAGGATTTCCTTGGATCTGTAAGCCACTTCATAAACAGGATATTTAAAGTGAGAAAGGAAACCAAGAAGAATGGAAATAAAAGTAATTAACAGGTATATTCTGTGTGTCAAACATTAGACAGTGTAGACAAATTAGAGCATGAAATAGTTTTAATTTAGTATTTACATAGAAAATTAAAATTAATAGCAAAAAGGTGTTTATTTTTTTAGTTGTAAAGACAAATGTTCCATTACAGGCTTGTTGATGTTACACACTGAAGGCAAATCTTTTGCTTCAATTTAGCTTAAAGACTGATGAGTTAATGGCACAGTATCTAATGAAAAAGATAGGAGAAAAAAAAATGATAGCATTTGATTCCAGGGTGCAAACAAAACTTTTATTTCTTCCTATGAGAAAAAATAGAGACTCTGAAACCTTTCATACTGGAGTAATTAAAGCAAGGAACTCTGATCTAAGTGGAAACTGCCATTAATAACTATAAACATCAGCTTTTATAAATGTAGTAGTCTACATTCATCTAAACACTTGTTTACAGCTTTGCAATTATTACAATGGAAATACTTTACATTTCCAAATTATGATGATGATTAATAAAATAGAATACACAAAAGAGGTGTGCACTTTTTCGGTAGTGGGAACCATTTTGTTGGGAACCATTACATGCATACATTATCCAGCATCACCTGCAGGCAGTATTTCTTACTACTAGCGTAACTACAACATCACACTATGTCCTTGCTTCAGAAGACCTCATTGGAAGTGCCTGCTGTCGATTCTAAAAATCACATGTCCATAGAGAAGGGAGCAACTGAGGTTTTCTGAACTCAAAGTATGCCTAAGTCTCAGGTGTTTACTGAGCCTCAAACAACTGGCAGCTAGAAGACCTTGCAGATGTTTTGTACATCCTTTCTCCTTTCTGTATAAACTTCTCTGAACATCCCTTTTTGGTCATATTCAGGGGTCGAATGCTGGACTAGCTGGACTCATGACTTGACACGGCATTACCCTCTGATGCTCTGATATCTGTTATATGTACAATAACAACTTCTCAGGAGAGCTAAATGTTTGTGTTGCCAGTTTTATCAAGGAGACAAATTTTGATATGCCTTCTTAGCTGTCTTTCCTAGTGTCATCTGTATTCCAACTGTGTTAGATGTGAATTGTCAGGAACTCTATCCTTCTAGAAAATTTTGTAGGGTTTTTTGGTTTTCTTTTTTTTCCCCCTCTTTTAAAGCTAAAGTTTCTTCAAAAACCAGCTTGAGCAGAATCACTGCTGAAACTATCTTTTCCCTTGAGAAACTGACAGAGATGAAACAATCTTTTGTTCAGCTAGAGACTGTGTCAGAAAGCTTTGTTTTACTGTAAGGGGAAACTTTGTTGAACATGTAGGTTTGGACCAGTTTTTGAGTTTGAAAGAACAGTTCTGGAAGTGTAGAATTCTTTTCTTTAGCTCTTAAAAAAGGCCTAAAATCAATCTTTTCATTATTTGGGTTGTAACTTTAGAAACCTTTTATATGAAAAAGTCCTCTCAAATACTCATGCATACACATTTTACTGATAATTCTGCAACTTTTTTAATGAAAAACTCATTGAATGTTTTTGTAATACTTTTAAGTGCTGCTGACAGGAGTGTTAATTCAATGTCATGCGTTTTCAGTAGTGAACTCCAAGGTTGGTTCTTCAGTGTGTGTTGTCAGATCAGTATTAACCATTTCATGTTTCTAGCCCATACTAAATGACAGTTTATATTTCAGTGGCAGTTGTAGCAATCACATTTATACCTGTGGACAAATATTTCAAGGGAATGAACATTAATTTTTACTCTGCATTCCAGTTTACCAGAACATAACATTTGCATGTGGCCATAACCCTATCTGCAATATTGACACAGACACTAAAATTTATACATCATGAGTTACTCACTGGAATCAGAAAGACTATTCTCAGTGGAAAAAGCTGAAAGGTCCAACCCTGCAATTAAATTTCCACTTGGTTATAAATTGTCCAGTGATGATTCCCACAAGACAAAATAGAACCAATGAAAAATGAGAACTCACCACTCGCCTCCAAAATTAAAAATCTTCTAAACAAATTAAGAAGAACTGAAAGAAAAAATCATTGGTTAATAATAAATTATATCACCTACTAAAGTCCATAATACTTTTAATTTTGAGAGAAGGAAATATCTCTCTTAGGCCTGAAGGAATAGTTTTTCATTACCTGATTAGCTTAATAGGATAGTAAGCATAACACTGCTCAGAGAAAATAGTGTGTCTGAGGTAAGGACAAGCAAATCTTATTGGATAAATACTATTTTCTTATTTATTCTATCCAAAAGAATATCTGAAAGAAATAAATCTGTTTTGTGTATAGGCAGATTTTTAGGCCAGCATATTCAGATTTTAAAATTTATAGTATTATTTCCGTAAAATTCATAGTTTATTTAGGCTGTTAAGATTGGATTTCAGATAATTATTACAAGAAAAAGTGAAGAACTACCTAGTAATTTCTATCAACAACAGAAGAGGAAAGCCTGAAATTGTGTCAGAGAAGTAGTAAGGGAGTGCAAATATATGTTAGTTAGAGAGAAATATTTTGTCAGTTCTTTTACCATTTAAAAACTAAAGAAAAACTTTCGTATAAATTTCAAAGGTAATACGAGCTTAAGAGGAAATGCTTCAAGTCAGTGAGTATTGAAATATATCCCTGACTTTCTAAACCTTCTTGCTTTGCTTCTGGTAAACAACTCACTGTGAACCCTAAAACAATATTCCAAGCTATGATGTGGTAGTTCAAGGGTTGGAAATGTGAAGACAGTAGTGGTTGTTTCAACGCAACAGTCATGATGGAACGAATAATCTCAAGAGCCATCACAGAGCAATTAAAAGCCAACAGGGAGATCGAGCCCAGTCAGCATGGATTCATGAAGCACAGATCCTGCTTGACAAATCTAATGTTGTTCTATAACAAGGTGACCTGCTTAGCGGGTGAGGGAAAGGCTGTTGATGTAGTTTACCCGGACTTCAGTAAGGCCTTTGACACCATCCCCTACAACATCCTTATGGCCAAGTTGGCTGCCCATGGCTTGGATGGACACATACTCTGCAGGGTGAAACACTGGCTGGATGGCCGGGCCCAAAGAGTTGTGGTCAATGGAGTTAAATCCAGTTGGCAGCAAGTCACGAGTGGTGTCCCTCAGGGCTCAGTGCTGGAGCCACTCCTGTTTAACATCTTCTTCAATGATCTAGATGAGGGGATTGAGTGCACCCTCAGCAAGTTTGCAGATGACACCAAACTGGGAGGGAGCGTCAATCTGCTGGAGGGTAGAAAGGCTCTACAGAGGGACCTGGACAGACTGGATGGATGGGCCCAGGCCAGCTGCATGCATTTCAACAGAGCCAAGTGTAGGGTCCTGCACTTTGGCCACAACAACCCCCAGCAGCGCTACAGGCTTGGGGAAGGGTGGCTGGAAGGCTGTCTGGCAGAAAAGGACCTGGGTGTTCTAATCGACAGCTGGCTGAATATGAGCCAGCAGTGTGCCCAGGTGGCCAAGAAGGCCAACGACATCCTGGCTTGTATTAGAAATTTTGTGACCCCCAGAAGTAGGGAGGTGATTGTCCCCCTGTACTCAGCACTGATGAGGCCGCACCTTGAGTATTGTGTTCAGTTTTGGGCAACTCAGTATAAGAGAGATATTGAGGTGTTGGAGCGAGTGCAGAAAAGGGCAACAAAGCTGGTGAAGAGCCTGGAGAATAGATCTTACGAGGAGTGATTGAGGGAGCTGGGATTATTCAGTTTGACAAAGAAGAGGCTGAGGGGGGACCTCATCATGGTCTACAATTACTTGAAAGGACATTGTAGAGAGGTTGGTGCTGGTCTCTTCTCACAGGTCATTAGGGACAGAACCAGGGGGAATGGGTTCAAGTTGCAACAGGGCAAGTTTAGGCTGGATAATAGGAAGAAATTCTTCATGGAAAGAGTGGTCAGACACTGGAACAGACTGCCTAGGGAGGTGGTTGAGTCACCATCCCTGGATGTGTTTAAGTGTCACTTAGACGTGGTGTTGGGTGATATGGTTTAGGGGTGAACTTGTAGTGTAGAGTTAATGGTTGGACTCAGTGATCCCAAGGGTCTTTTCCAACCTGAATTATTCTATGATTCTACGATAATGAGGCATCCCCTCATAAGTAAGAGTTCAGTCAAAAGACAGTTAATGACTAATTTTAAAAATATATTTATGTAGACAATATTTCTGATGAAGTCAATAAGAACAATTGTATTTATGTATTATGTTACATATGTGCTGATTTGGGAAGGGATAGAGCTAATTTACTTCACGGTAGCTAGTATGGATCTATGTGTTGGATTTGTGCTAGAAACAGTGTTGATAACACAGGGATATTTTAGTCACTGCTGAGTAGTGCTTACACAAGCATTTTCTGCTCCTCACCCAACCAGCGAGGAAGCTGGGAGTGCACAAGAGTTTGGGAAGGTACACAGTCAAGAGAGGGAACCCCTGACTCGCTGAAGTGAGTTGCATGATGTCATGCTCCGCATACAGAGCTGGGGGAAGAAGAAGAAGGTGGGGGGGACGTTCAGAGTGGCAGCATTTGCCTTCTTCAGTCACTGTTACACGTGATGGAGTCCTGCTTTCCTGGAGATGGCTGAACACCTGCCTATCGATGAGAAGTAGTGAATGGATTCCTTGGTTTGCTTTGCTTGTGTGTGTAGCTTTTGCTCTACCTACTGAACTGTCTTTATTTCAGCCCATGAGATTTCTCACTTTTCCAATTCTCCTGCCTCATCCCACCATGGGCAGGGGTGAAGGGTAAAGACAGAGAGAGCAAGCAAGCAGCTGATGAGGGTGAATTTTCAGCTGGGGTTAAACCACAACAAAGAAATATTGAATTCATACGCAGATATTGCATTAAACATTTCATTAATTGGCTTTTGAATTCAGGTACAGATTTGAAATTACTAAGAAAAGTGTATAACAGTCCACATGTTACATCTTCATTTCTTATGTAAATATTTATTATTATTAACAAAACCAATTATAACAGAGGAAAAGTGGTCAAATTTACATTTAGATCCAGTCTTTGAGAAAAATTAATTTAAAAATCAACTGTATTTATGATAGGGCACTGTATTAATAGTGTATCCAGTTGTCTCACTAATGGTTTCATTAAATTAGTTGCATTCAAAGGTGTCCAATTTACAACACTCACAATTTTTCATCTCAGGTCTTGTTCAGCAGATATTTAAGAATTTTCTTTTGATTAAAAGTTATTTTTGTAAACACTAAAAATAAAAACCCTTCTGTGCTTATTTTAGTCTGTTCTACTTAAAAAATGTTTTCTTACAAAGCCATTAAATTGGATCATTTCCCTTTCCACATAAGATCATCACTGACAAGTGCGCAAGCAGTGCAGGTCAATATACAGTGATCACCATCTCAATCTTTTCCATTGGCATTTGTTAATTAACATTATTTTGTGTTTTTTCCAATACAGAAGAGGAATTTATTTATAGATCTTAAAACAAACAGCTTGAAGAGGTTTTTTTTTTCTGGTATATGTGGATTTGAAAACCAATAGAAATGTTTCTTAGTGAATGGCAGTCCTTGTCAGAAGCCCACTGCAAACACCAGCTGCCAAGAAAGCAGTCTTTCTTACTCACACATTGCAAAGAAATCAGAGAACCAAGGAGCTGTAAAATTCCAGGATGGTGACCCTTTCCATAGTATAAGCCTCTACAGTGATTTAGTTGTGAGTGGACTCCACATCCTGGGATTGTGTCTAGCCAAAGTTACATCTACAATCCTCTTGCTTTCCTGTAGACTTTATTAGGGAAGGACCTTCTGCGGGGACTGGCAGAGTCAGTGCTGATTTAATGTGTACTGATTCTCTGGGACCCCGAGATGATACAAGAAGAAATTTTAGGACTCATGATCTATACACACTGTGATAACTCCGCCATAAGCTTGTATAATAAGCTCCATTAGTTTGAAATGCTAAAGTTGACTTTCAGAGAACATTTTAATGAGCAGACTGTCATCTGGCCATTTGTCAGATAACTGCAGACGTAAAGGCTGTTCTCACCCAGCAGATGCACAGTGACTGCTCCCATTGCCCCCGCTTGCTAGCCCTTTCTCACCCTGCAAGTTTTCCACAGTGGTCACAGCACGGCACATCTCAGTCCCCTGTCTCTGTGCCCATGAACACAGTAACTTTCTGAAAATTGTTTTGCTCTGTTGTCCTGAACACCTCTGACAGTCATGTTTCAGATTACGAGAATGAACCAGCATGAGAGGAACTATCAAGTTCAAAATACAGAGAGAGAGATACTTTTTTCTTGCAGTTCTTAAGCTGCAGAACTCATTGCATCAGAAAGTGCCCCTCAAAGCCTGTATGACAGTTTGGCTCTTCGTTACTGAAAACCCTGTGTGCTGCTGGTGGACAACTGTGGGATACCACTAGCAGATGGCATCCCTTCAGAAGTGGTTCCCCTGAAGGACAAAGGAAGAATCAGCTGTGATAACTGCCTACAATGTTCTAAGCACATATGTAGGTGGTCTTCCAAAGAGGATGGCAGCAGCATGAAGAATTCAGTTCTTTAGGTAGTGGAGTACCTTGATCTGTCACTGAAGAGTCTGACAAAGGCAACTGAGAAAACAAGGAGTCTTACAGTTAGAATTTTGTTTGATTAAGCTGAAAGATCATTTATCAGCATTACTTTTTCAGATTTTTTTACAAAACCAGGAAGATATTACTGCACTAGTTGCATTCAAGTCACACATTTAAGTTTGACAGTGCTCTGTGGACCAGAGAGGAGGGGACATAGATGGATATCTTTTTAAATTCAGTTATAGATTCTGATGTAGTCACATAATTCCAAGGTGTAAACTGTAGAGCTAGGTACACAGATAGTAAATTGAGCACTGTCACATCAAACTTGCCTTTCATCCAACTTTTCAGCTACATGCTGATCTGCCTTTTTGAGCAAGTCTAAGCGGTTCTGACCAAACTTGGTTTTGTTAGAAAATTTTCAGTTCATGGAACCTGGAATAAATGTTTATATTTTCCCAAAGCCTAAACAAGATTTTATTTGGCTTATACAGTGCCAGGTGCATCTGCACAAGTAGTCCTTGAATAGGCCAGGAAGTGACTCTGTGGACAGAAGCTGGAAGAGATCATTGTTCTATGTTTGGCATACTCTGGAGCATACTATTTCTGGATAAAAAAAAATAATTTAGGCTTACATGAGACTTTTGGTGTTGGACTTTTGTAGTCCCAGGGACAGAATAAAGATTTTGAGAATTTCAGCCTTAGGAGACTGTATGTCTAGACCTTGTCTGGATAGTCTCAGAAACATACATCATCAACTGATTTCAAGTACAGCCAGTTAGTAGTTTACATTATTTCATTTTTGTGTTTGATATTGACTTTACAAAAATTTAAATCCATATTTGAGAAAAAATTACAACTGTGTTCTGGAATGTATTAGTAAAAGCTAGCCAGCGGGTCCAGAAAAGTTATCCTTCTCATTTTTGGGACTTGTGAGATTGCATGTAGAATACTTTGTCATTTTGAGCTTTTTGATATAAGAAAGATACTAGCATGCTGGAGCAAGAGCACCAGCATGGTGAGAATCCAGAGTATATAACGTATAAAAAGAAGTTGAGGAAACTTAGTTTGTTCAGCATAGAGAAGGGAAAGCTTAAAGGAGACCTTCGTCCATATACTACTTTAATCAAACAACATGGAAAAGACAGAGCTAGAATTCTCTTAGTGCATGATGATAGGATGAAAATCAATAGACAGAAGTTGTAACAGGCAAACTTACATTTAGGTATAAGAATGACATATTTTATAGTTCTATAGAATAGAACTCTAAAGTATATAAGTAGAACTATACGGAGAGAGCAGGTTTTAATTTCCATATGCATAGTCTTCTAGATAACATTTCAACTTAAACACACAAAACTATCCGTAGTTCATTTTCTATCGAAGTCATGCTAGGTGTTAGTTTGAAGGAAGGCTAAATTGTTTTCATTAGTGTTCTTGCAAAGAGCATTTCATGAAGGAGCTCTTTTATGTTCTGTTCAATGCTGTTCATTACCTTGAATTCAATCAAGTGGCTCATCAAAAAAGACAGATGACTGGAGTTTTATTTATTCCTCACCTAGCAGGTGGCAAGTGTGGGAATCTAACTTACTTGTCCCATTGTTCCACAGAGTTACAGGTTGGGCGAATCATTAAAATAAGGAAACCAGATCAGGAAGAGTTAAAGCGGAGAAAAAGCTTTTTTTTGTCATCACTGAAAACAGCTGTCATTATGAGCTAGTTAATGAAAATCTCTTGGTAATTTTCTTATTATTAAAGATAATAGACACAATGATTCTGGCTGCACGTGCAGCCTTTCGTAGACAGACTTTGTAGACAGTATGTAGACAGCTTTAGAAAAGCTTGGAGTCTATCACAGTATCCTCTGAGCTTGCCAATAATGCTAAGCACATATGTTGATGATGGCAGCACAAAAAACAACAGCTGGTCCTCTGTTGCATAACATGTTGTGGAATGATCAAGACTTTGCTGTTAAACATGTGATGTATATTGTAGCTGGATAGTTTAAAGGTGTAAGCTGAAACTTGAAATGTTGTGTTAGGTAAATGTTTGGAACGTTGCTGGACCTGAATCTGATCCATAGAATTTCTTATGTCCCCCAAGTTTGCTCATACCAGTTTGTCTAATAAATTACAGTCTCTATATAAATATTATGTGGTCTTTTTAAATGGATTAAAATCACAAAGTAATACATGAACCTCAATAAACACAGGACAGACATTCTCAGAGGTGAATTGCTTGATGGCCAGCTGAGAACAATATTTTCTATTGGTCATACCACAACTTCATCAAGATGGGAGACAATCCTAGTTAGAAGATAAGATAATTAGGTAACTGGGTTGTTGGGGCCTGGAGGTTGTCAATTTGATTGCAGTGATCTGGGAAGTAAGGAAAATAAGCTGGAAATGTTTTGAGCCGTTATTCAAGTCTTTTCATGGCAGAGCAATTTCTGAAGCTTTCATAGACTGGAACCTGTTCTGTATTTTTAGAGAAGGGCTGTACATTTTAATGCTCAGAATGCAAATTCTAAAAACTGGTGCCCAGATAGATGTATTTCCCAACACAGATGTCTAAATAACAAACAGTAATTTTTGTTCATGCAGTGTTTCTTTTTGGCCAAGTCCCTGCTACTAGCTCTGAAAACATTTCCTAGACTTATATTTCTAGTTACCTCAAAGAAGGATGTTTATCACCTCTTTTAATGGAGTGAGAGTTTTTTACAACACAGATGCTTTGTACTGTAATCCAATAATGCACAACTGAGAGCTCTGACACACAGCAATCTACTTAATTCATATAATTGTATAGGTTTTATCAGGATTTACCCCACAGTCCTTTTTGAAAAAAAAAACCTGTCATAGTTTGATATGTAGTTTTCTTCCAGGTTAGACAGAAGATTTAACAATGTAAACGTAATTACATGACCAAAGGGTCATCACACAGTAGAAGGGTAGAGTGGTCATCCATGACAGTTACTATCTTTCAGCAAGTGTTCATTTCTATGCTAGTGAACAATTTTACTCTCTTGAGCATTTTTGTACAGTAGCTTAAAAAGTTCTGATTTTCTAATGGCTCACATTGTACTACTCATCCAGCATTCAAGAGAGACCTTTAGTATTCAATCATGTTAATTCCTGCTCCCTCACTATTTTTTTAAGTTAAGCTGATATAAAGTTGATATCCTCCCTGTATGCTAATACATGTCCTTCTCCTTGAAATCTCTTAGCTTATTTAATGCCTTTCTCCAGGTGTTTGAAGATAATTCATTACTTTCTGACTTTAAAAATCTAAGGGCTGAAACAAGCTTATAGACTTTACCTTTGAGCTCTGATTCATTTCCCCTTTTATCAGTTTTTTCCTTTTTTTTTTTTATTGCCTTTTCACCAATATGGTAATCTCTCCAGAAGGATATTTTTGCATTGTAATTCTTTTTGTACTCAAATTCTTTTGTAAGTAGTGTACTAGTTCAGGTTAAAAAAAAAAATAATCTATTATTAAAAAGTAGAATTAAAGTATTAATGACAAAGTCCTTGCTATCTAACTTTATCTTCATCAGATCACATATATTTAATGTGTTCAAGAAGTCTTTTGAATTGCCTATATTTTTATATTTACCAACTGCTTGATTTATTGTCCTTAGAACTTAATTATTACACCTTCTCTCTGTCTCTTTTCATTATCAGGGTAAGTATGAGCAGTGATAATCCAGTACAGCCCAAACACCTTGGGACACCTTAATTTGGAAGGTGGGATTAGGAGTCATAATCCCTAATTTACTATGCGTCTTGTATACATTCCTGTCTTTACAGTTCTGCACACTATTCCTCCCACATTTGAGACATAAATAGGACATATAAAGTGGATTGGGTAACAAGCACACCAGAGATCTACTTGAAATATGTTTTCCCTAACATAGGGGTAAAAGGAAAAGCCTCTATGACCTTCTGGAAATAGGAGGTTGTAACTGTTAGGACTGTTGTCTGTAACCATGCTATTTATAAATTATAAAATGAGTGTCCGATAACAGTTGTTACTGTTCAGTTTGTTTCTCACAGGTGTCACTGAAATGATTACAAAATGTCTCATTTACTTATTCATTAATTGAAAAGTAAAGGTAACTAAATGAAAACGTTCTTTTCTGTATCAGGTAACAACTTTCTGTATCTAGCTAACCACAAAAACACTTCTATTTCACAAATAAGCAAGATAGTTGCATCTTTTTAAATAATAGTTCTATATAAACAGGCAATATGCTAGTATCAAGCTCACCCTCATTAGCAGTATACTAGTATCAATCTCACCCTGACACACAGAAACTGGTATAACTTATTAGATAAACTGGCTTTTAATTCCTTACCTAGATTCAGTAGTTCACATGAGAAGTTTGTTTCAGAAAGGAGAACGATATCAGGGGAATATGTGGATAGTTTTCCTCATAGGGACAAGATGAGCTAAACCTCATAGTGACAAAATGAACTAACATATGTAGCAACCCGTTCAGATTTTATTCTTCTGTCTTGCACATTTCTCTCTATTTACTCAAAAGATCACTGGAAAGTTTGCCCTGAAAATAGTTATTTTACTTGGCAATGGTCACCGTAGAAAGTAGCTCCCAAAGACATGATCATGGCTCTATGACTAGGAAATCTCCTCTGAGCTCATTAGTCTATTACACAAATGGAAAAGATAATTGGTTGTGGTCTCTCAGCTTTGCCAAGAGGGAGCAGAATAAGCTCTCACTTTTCATTGTTAGCCAACGACACCAAGTAGTTTCATATGGACTCCACATTAGAAGTATAATTCAGCACATTAATTATATCTCAACATACAAAATTAGCTTACAGCCAGAGTGCCTAATATACCCAGAGTTCATATTATAATATATAGCCTTTTTATACTGGTACTGCTCTTTTCTGTAGCATAAATTAATGTGCCACGAGTCAACAGTCATTGTGGTATTCAAGGGAAGAAAATTTGTTTGTATCCATTCTGTCTTTCTCTCCAACCCATTTATTACACATCTGACCCTGAAGATATTTTTAATTAGTTGATAAGAATGGCAAATAATAAACTTCATGAACATTTTATTACAGTGTGTGTGAGTATTAATTGTTGCCAATTCATCAACCCTAAAGCACATTAGTCTGGAAAGATTTATCTGCTCTATATTTATGAGTACAATTTCATCTTCAAAATATTAGTAAACCAAAATATCTTCTGAATATAAATTTTAGCACTGGTATTCTATCTCAAGCTCACTTTAAATGCTATCCTAGGAAATATTTTGTTCATTGGTAGTTGAGTTAAAATGATATCCATATGATTTAGCTGGGTCTTGGCCTTTGTAGTTACTACACTGGTAATTCCTTGGATTTATATCTATATTTCTCCTGATAATCCTTTAGTTAACATTTTCCTCTTTATCTAGTTCATTTACCAGTGCTATAGACACTAGCTTGTGCCCAGTTTATGATGAAAATCTAGATATGACACAAGCCTGAAAAGTGACACTGTCGCAGTGACATTTACAGAAGGAATTAGAAATAGGTGTAAACACACAGCAGGACTTAAACACTTCCTAGAATGGATTAATAAATATATTAATTCAAAAGAAATAAATTGTTAAAGTAAAAGACTATGCTGAAGGAAGTGTTTTCTTGTAACTTGAATTGCTCCATATACAAGGGAGTTTTATATATATATATATATATATATATGAGACCTTTTATAAAGTATAATCCACTTTGCCTTGTTCTCTGCCCCAAACTGCAGATATTGGTACTATGTCCCTTTCGACAGCACAGTAGAGGACGAGCTCAATAGAGCCAATGAAGTTCTCCACCTCTGGTTCATGTCATGCCAAAAGAAAGGAGGGACTGTTTGCAGTTTTCATACATACAGGTTTTTACAGGGGAATTCTCCAGAAAATAAGTCAGTGTTCTCATTTTTTAGAGTTCCTAATTCCTCAATGGCATGTGTTCTTGTGCAGCATATAGAGAGTGTCAAGGACAATTATTCTCTATAATGATTTCTAGAGACTCTCCTTAGAGAATAAAGAGAAATGACTCAATTATAAGATACTAGAAGTTGCAGATACTATGCAACTCATAATAATATTGCAAAATGCAACAAAACAGGCAAAAGAAAGATCTATTAAATGAAGTAGCCTAAGCCGATCTCTTCTGGATGCACTGGCCCTCTTACCCACTTACTTCTCTGCTGAACCCAGTAACTATTGTGACAAAACTTCTCTTTGCTTTTGTTTTCCTGGGAAGCAACACTTCTCAGTCTATTGGCTGTCATAGGCTTCTGACAGGACATCTGCGCTCAAATGTGAACACAATACTTTTCAGCAGTAGATTAGAAAGCATGTGAACTTGCAACCTGGCATGTAAAACGACATTTAACCCCTGTGTACAAAACGATGAGAAGAGCATTAGTCCTGGGAGTGCGATAAGATTGAAGTAGCAAGGGCTTAGAGATCAACATTCTAAGGCTGACTGAACAAAATTTAAAGAAAAATTTTTAAAAGAGAAAAGAGATTGTTTATTTTACAGAAGCAAGGCTGATATTCCAAAATACAGAGAAGTATAAGGGAAAAACAAAGTCCCTGAAAATGTGATTTTTAAAACATGGGACAAGCTGAAAGGATAAAGGATAAAATCTACAGCTCTAACAAAGTGAAATCAAGAACACACGAGCCACTCCACATGCTCTACTTCCTAAAGCGATCTACAGGAGCCACGTTGTGCTCTAATGTCTTTGTGATCTGGATGTGGACTGAGATCTTGTAGAATGTGCTTATCGCTGTCTGTAAGTCTAGATGCAGAAATATTTGCTCTAGACATTGAGCCAAGCCTTACAGAACGAGATGGCGCTTGCAAAAAGAAGGCTGTACAAAGCAAGCTACACATCTAGAGAGGCAAGGAGTGAGAATCATAGAATCATAGAATCATAGAATGTTAGGGATTGGAAGGGACCTCGAAAGATCATCAAGTCCAATCCCCCTGCCAGAGCAGGAACGCCTAGACTATGCCACACAGGAACGTGTCCAGGCAGGTCTTGAATGTCTCCAGAGAAGGAGACTCCACAGCCTCTCTGGGCAGCCTGTTCCAGTGTTCCGTCACCCTCACTGAGAAGAAGTTTCTTCTCGAGTTTAAGCGGAACCTCTTATGTTCCAGTTTCAGCCCATTACCCCTTGTCCTATCAGTGGTTGTCACCGAGAAGAGCCTGGCTCCATCCTCGTGACACTCACCCTTGATATATTTGTAAACATTAATGAGGTCACCCCTCAGTCTCCTCCAAACTAAAGAGCCCCAGCTCCCTCAGTCTTTTCTCATAAGGGAGATGCTCCACTCCCTTAATCATCCTAGTTGCCCTGTGTTGGACTCTCTCCAGCAGTTCCCTGTCTTTCTTGAACTGAGGGGCCCAGAACTGGACACAGTATTCCAGATGGGGTCTCACCAGGGCAGAGTAGAGGGGCAGGAGAACCTCTCTCGACCTACTAACCACCCCCCTTCTAATACACCCCAGGATGCCATTGGCCTTCCTGGCCACAAGGGCACAGTGCTGGCTCGTGGTCATCCTGCTGTCCACCAAGACTCCCAGGTCCCTTTCCCCTACACTACTCTCTAATAAGTCATTCCCCAACTTATACTGGAACCTGGGGTTGTTCCTACCCAGATGCAAGACCCTACATTTACCCTTGTTGTATTTCATTAAATTTTTCCCCGCTCAACGCTCCAGCCTGTCCAGGTCTCGCTGGATGGCAGCACAGCCTTCTGGTGTGTCAGCCACTCCTCCCAGCTTGGTGTCATCAGCAAACTTGCTGATAGTACTCTCTAGTCCCTCATCCAAGTCATCAATGAATATATTGAATAATACTGGTCCCAGTACCGACCCTTGAGGCACTCCACTGGATACAGACTCCGCCCCATTGACCACAACTCTTTGTCTTCTTCCCCTTAGCCAGTTCACAGTCCACCTCACTACCCGAGAGTCTAGACCACACTTCTGCAGTTTAGCAGCAAGGATGCTATGGGAGACTGTGTCAAATGCTTTACTGAAGTCAAGGTAGACCACCTCCACCGCTCTGCCATCATCTATCCACCTTGTTATATCCTCATAAAAGGCTATGAGGTTAGTCAAGCACGACTTCCCCTTGGTGAAGCCATGTTGACTGTCTCTAATGACCCTCTTATCCCTGATATGCCTTGAGATGGCACCAAGGATAAGTCGTTCCATCACTTTCCCAGGGATGGTGGTGAGGCTGACCGGTCTATAGTTACCCGGGTCCTCCTTCTTGCCCTTTTTGAAGACTGGAGTGACATTTGCTTCCCTCCAGTCCTCAGGCACCTCTCCCGTCTCCCAAGACTTGGCAAAGATGATGGAGAGTGGTCTAGCAATGACATCAGCCAGCTCCCTCAGCACCCGTGGATGCATCCCGTCTGGACCCATGGATTTATGGATGTCCAGATTGCTTAATTGGTCCCTAACCCAGTCCTCATCGACTAAAGCAAACTCCTCCACTGCCCTGACTTCCTGTGGGGCCTCAGGGGAACGGGGCTCCTCAGGACAGCCTCCGGCAGAGTAGACAGAGACAAAGAAGGCATTCAGTAACTCTGCCTTCTCTGTATCATCTGTCACCAAGGCACCCACCTCATTCATCAGTGGGCCTACATTGCCTCTGGTGTTAGTTTTATCTGCCACGTATTTGAAAAAGCTCTTCCTGTTGTCCTTGACCCCTCTCGCCAGGTTCAATTCAAGGGAGGCCTTTGCTTTCCTAGTTGCCTCCCTACATCCTCGGACAACAGCCTTATATTCTTCCCAAGTGGCCAGCCCTGCCTTCCAAGATCTGTAAATTCTCCTCTTGCCCTTGAGCTTACCCAGCAGATCCCTGTTTAGCCACGCAGGTCTCCTGGCTCCCTTCCTTGACTTCCTACATGTCGGGATGCTCTGATCTTGAGCACGGTAGAAGCATTCCCTGAACGCTAACCAACTATCTTGGGCCCCTTTACCTTCAAACAGCCTTGCCCATGGGATTTTCTCGAGTAATTGCTTGAAAAATCCAAAGTTTGCCTTGGCAAAGTCCAGGGTTGCAATTCTGCTTGCTATTTTGTTTCTGCTACATGAGATCCTGAACTCCACCATTTCATGGTCACTGCAGCCAAGGCAGCCCTCAACCTTTACTGCTTCAACCAGATCCTCCTTGTTAGCGAGGATGAGGTCCAGCAGTGCTCCTCTCCTAGTCGGCTCCTCCACCATTTGCATCAGAAAATTATCATCGATGCACTGGAGGAACCTCCTGGACTGTGGCTGGCTGGCTGAGTTGTCCTTGCAGCAAATATCAGGGAAGTTAAAATCCCCCACGACAACCAGGGCCTGTGATTGTGAGACCGCTCTCAGCTGCCTGTAGAAGGCCTCATCAACTTCCTCACCCTGATCTGGTGGCCTGTAATAGACACCCACGACAGTATCTCTCCTGCCAGCCTGCCCCTTAATTCTAACCCATACACTCTCAACTTGCTTCTCGTCCATGCCTGGATGGTGTTCAAGACATTGTAGTTGCTCTTTCACGTAAAGAGCGACTCCACCACCTCGCCTGGCTGGCCTGTCTTTCCTGAAAAGGACATAGCCACCCATGACCACATTCCAGTCACATGAGCTGTCCCACCATGTCTCTGTAATTGCCACCAGATCATAATCTCCTGCCGGAACCCAGGCTTCTAGCTCCTCCTGCTTATTCCCCATGCTGCGTGCATTGGTGTATAAGCATTTCAGGGAGCAAGCTGAGCACACTGATCTCACCCTAGGGGGATGGAAGGCCACCCGGTCCTCATAATTTCTAGATCACTGCCCCGCTGCAATCCCAGCTATAACCCCATCCCCCTTCATATCTAGTTTAAAGAACGCTCTATGAGTCCCGCCAGCTCATGACCAAGGATCCTTTTTTCCCTTTGTGTCATTTGAACCCCAGCTTGTTTCAGTAGATCAGGTGCCCTGTAGATCTCCCCATGGTTAAAAAATCCAAAGCTAGACCGCTGGCACCACCCCTTTAGCCAAGTATTAATCTGCTGCACTTTGTCAAACCTTCCACTATTTTCCCTCATAATTGAAGGAATAGAGGCAAACACAACCTGTGCGCCTGATCCTTCTAGCATCTGCCCCAGTGCCCTAAAGTCCCTTTTGATTGCTTCTGGCCGTCTCTCTACTATCTCATCATTACCGATCTGCATAACCAAAAGCGGGTAATAGTCCGTGGGTTTGACCAGACCAGGAAGCTTCTTGATAACATCCTTAACTCGGGCCCCAGGGAAGCAGCAGACTTCCCTGTGGGTCGGATCAGGGCGGCAGACAGGGCCCTCTGTTCCCCTCAGGAGGGAGTCTCCAATTACGATTACCCTCCTTTTTTTCTTAGATGAAGAAGTCCTAACGCGTGTATCCGAGTGACTAGACAGCCCTATGGGTGAACCCTCCACTGACTCTTCCTTGGCCTGGCTCTCAGTGTCTAGAGCCCCATACCTGTTTTGCAGGGGCAACCGGGCAGGTGAGGGAGGCCGGGCAGGGATTTTCCTTCCTCTCCTGGCAGGCACCTGCTTCCACTCTTCCCTATCCTTTAGGTCCCCCCCTTTTGCCTGATGGCCAGAGGTGGGGGGATATTCAGCTCTTTGCAGAGCTTGCTGCTCGCCATTCAGGACGTGACTCCACTGATCTGTCTCTCTCTCTGACTCCCCAATGCTCCTCAGCCTTTCTACCTCCTCCTTCAGTTCAGCCACCAGGCTGAGCAGATCGCTCACCTGGTCACATCGGACACAAGTGTCACTTCCACTACCCTCCATGGCCAGTGCCAGGCTCCAGCATCCTCTGCAGCCCGAGGCCTGAACACCCACATGCTTACGTGGGGCCTCTGTCTGGGTGCCCACAGTTTTTCTAACAACCATTGACCTGGTGGCAACCATAGTTGGCTCTACAATACAAAGACTCTCCGGAAAGCTATGCACGGAATAGTTTACAGGTCTTTTAAGTACTTGCCTTTTAACAAAGACTTACCCTTCTAGGCCTTTTGTTCGGTGGGCGGGGACTAGTCCCTGCCCTCCCCAAGGCTTCTTACACCCTGAGGGCACAGTTAGCAGCTGATCACCGTGTTTAAAATCGCCGGGCCGCTGAGGGTGGCTCCGCCCACGCTATCTCGGGTGTCCGCCCTGGAGCTGCCGGTGCGGCCTCAGGTGTGGTTGCTGTAGCCGGCTTAAAAAAAGCCCCCCAAAAGCTTTTTGCCAGCCTTTTTTTTTGCTTAGATTCCTTCCCCAGTGCAGTCTTACCTGCTCTGAAACTGGGCTCGACAGAAGTTTGCTCTAAATCTGTGTAGGTCTGAAATTTATGCCTGGCAGTGATTAAACATGTCAGAATTTCTTACGGTGTGTGTGTGATGGGAACTGAGTGACGATCTGTGCCACAATGCCTAAAAGAATATTTAATTGCAACAGTGGTTGTACTTGGCAGAGAAGGAGTTGGGGTTGTCTTACTACTGAAGCTGACTTGTCTGTGCTACTAAATGTGTGGTGTTATCCTGATCCAAAATATCCTGGTTTTGCTAATATTTTAATATCCTTTTTTTTTTTTCTAATATATTCAAATAAGTTGTTGCTTGTAGAATTGCTCATGGGAATTTTCACAACAATCGTGTTTGGGGCATTTTGGGTCTCGGGGCTTTACAGAAAAAAATAACATGGAAATGAACTCACCACATGCTTTTATTTGTGGTCCTGAAGATGTTGTATAACAGCCTCTAAAAATCAGCATTTCTGCATCAGCATTTAGGTGCAGTGTTACGGGTTTGAGCCTGGCAGGGTTTTCTGGTAGCAGTGGAGGGGTGTGGAAGATGGCTCCTTGAGAAGCTTCTAGAGCATCCCCCAGCCCCAGGTAAAAGTTGGACCTAGTTCTGGCCAAGGCCAGGCCAATCAGTGCCTGTGAGATCAGTGTACTTAAAAGGGGAAAGCTACTGGGCCAGCCTCGCTTTGTCCCTGTCTCTGTGTCCTGTCTTTTGTGTTGGGGAGTTTTTTCTGTTTGGAGGAGAGGGAGGTGAGAGGAAAGCAAAAGAACAATCGGTGAGGAATGGACGGTGGAAAGGCATTGGAGCAGAGCATTTCCCTGGAGGCCCATGGCGAGTGAGATGACAGGGAGATTGCCTGCAAACTGAGGAGATGGACTGCAGCAGGAATGTCCATGATGCAGTGACACTTTGAGGACCCCATACCAGGGGCAACAGAGACTGTGCAAGAACTGAAGACGACCCTAAGTGACGTGTGACCCTGAGGTTAGTCCCGCCCTGGTGAGAAGGACTCACGTGGAGAGAAAGGATTGCCTACCATGAGATGGACACTGTGTGGCATCAGGGGAAGACTGTGAGGAGTTTTTTTCTTCCAAGGAGGAAGGATTGCCATGGACAATGAGTAAGGGCTAGATGGACTGCACCTCCTACTCCCTGCTCCTCATCACATACCAGTGTGGGGGAGGAGGTAGCTGGGAAGGGAAGAGGGGTGGGGTGGGGGGAACTGTATTTAAGATCAGATTGTATTATGTATTTCTCTCACCATCCTACTCTGATATAGTTGATAACTGGTGGTGGTAACTTGAATTTATGTTTTCTCCCCAAGTCTACTCTGTTTTTTTGCCTGTGACCATAAAGGGTGAATGAACCTTCCCTGGTCAATCTCAATCCTTGAGCCTTTTTTGTTGGATCATCTTACTTCCCCTGTGCGGGAAGGAGTGAGAGAGTGGCCGTGTGGTTCTCTGTTGCCAGTCTGGGCAACCAGCTCAAACTATGATATGAACTCACACAAAACTCAACTCTAAAGTATCATTTTATTTTTCCTTGTAGTCTTTTCAAATCCTCCACACTGTGCACAGGCACAACTCCAGAACAGATGCTTAGTTACCCCAGCCTAGATTATGCTGTGTTCCTCCCAGATGGTTTCTCAGCCCAGTTTTTATAATGATGAAGACTTTCTGACTCCTAACTAGATCTTTACAGTGCTTCTTCAAGCAGCAGGAAAGTTAGCAACACAAATATTTACTATCCTGTTATTTGAAGAGCATCACAGTATTTTTCCATAAGGCAATAATCATTTCACAGTAAGGTAATTGTCTTCAAGTTTATTCACCAAGGAGCTGGGTTAGTGTCTGACAAAGCAATACTTTTTTATTGAATAAGCATGGTGTTTCTAAAATAACTTTTAGATGTTCCCTGAAATAACTTCATTAGAAGTATAACCAATAGCCTTTTGATAGGCTTACTGTCTTAACTGCTTATACAGCTGTTATTAATGCTTCATCTACCTTTGAAATAGCTTTCTAACATAATGCAATTTTTAAGCATTTGCAGTCTCATGATCTTCCTTGAGTAAATGGTACTCGTAAACCAGTTCTAGCCTCAGTCCTCTTCGTCTTTGAAAGCCATGTGTTCTTCAATTCCATCAGTGCAAGAGTTTGGGAGCAGAAGAGTCTGATGACCCCCAGCCTCTCTTTGCTTTTGCAGCGCAAGTAGAAACTCTGTGGAAGTTATTCCCCCTGTTGCGCTGTGATACAACTAAGCTACAAAGAGTAATGAAAGGCTATCATGGGTCTTCCCTTCTTTAATCTCATTCATATGGCACTATAAGGGCAGGTCATGGTCTTTCCATTTACACTCTATACTCTTTTCTGACCATAATTTGTCACAACTGAAAATATTGTGACAAACAGCCACTGAAGCTGTTCATAGGTTTCCTGTCACTACGTATCAGTCATAGCACTGGCTTGTGTTCCAGTTAGCAATTCTCCTGGTGAGCTATACTAAAAATATTCTTCTTAAGAGAATATTTTCTTCTCAGTAATTCTAAGTAATACATAAAATGTCTAGTAACTACTGTTGCAAACACGTATCAAGCATATTAGTGCATAGCTGTTTTGATTAAAGGACACTTCAAAGTCATCAGCATCAGTGCCCAGTAAATGCTCTTTCATGTTTGAATTAAAAAATAGATTAGAAAAATGAATGGCTTTCTTAAGACAGCTACAATCCTTCTAACATCTGCAGAGACCATGTAATGACTCTCACATATCTTCCTTTGTGTTAACAGTATATAAGTTCAATTATGCCAACATATTAATGTTTATCACTAAATTTTATAAACAGCACTTATAATGAAAATCCATCACAGATCAAAAAAGAGTGACCAGGAATGTCTCAAAGTGCACTACCTCATCTGCATAACTGTAGATAGATAATATATTAACAAGGTTATTGAGGGCTGGGATAATGATTTTGCATACCAAACAGGATGTGCCTTGTGTACACTGCTGTCTCATTCTTGTTAGTTATGTTACGAACTATCTAAGAGTAATTTAAGGTAGGTGAATTTGCTGTAGCTTAAAAGACTTAACATTAAGGAAAGCAAACCAAAGAAAATCTCTAGTTTGATTCATTCTGTTGCATAAAGGTCATCCTATTTAGTACAGAGGCTCACAAAGTGCCTTATCCTCAGTACAGTAAAAAGTGCAATAGGACATGAATTACTCCATGCAAAAATACCAACAATCACTTACAAATATATTTGGTTAATAAGTATTCACACATTTGGTTCTTTTTTGGGAGAAGTAATGTAGTTTATTGGACCAGTTTGTACAAATGGATGAAAGAAACGAACTTTTAGGAGAGATCTGAAATAGACTCAAACAATTCCAGGCAAAGTACATTGGAACAAACACTTTCAATTGCATTTGGTTAGGTAATCAGAAATTTTAGGAAATAGGATAGTAATTTGGAGGAGAACAATAGCAAGAGAAGAGGTGATAAAATCCTTGGCCTTATGAAAAAGAGGTTGAAACAAGCAGTTAGTCACTCTGAGACCAAAGCATTGCATGGATTTTTTTTTCCCAAAAAAATCTATTTCCCCATCATTCTATTAAAGATACTATCTCCCTCTGGAAACTTACTTCACTTTCATCCCTGGTCTATTACAGCTTCAACAACACTACACTTCTGATTGATGGTTTAGTGCACAGAAGACACATCTGTCATTTGCTCTTTGGCAGATATTAAAACCAGTAAAGCTGTAGAAATATACTTCTGAAGGTGGGCACCAGATAAAACCTAATATAAATCAGAGCTCAGAACCTGAGTTTTCCCCAAGCATTATGATCCTCTGCTGGAATAATCCTACTCTTCTTCAGCTTCAGGGAAAATAAAACATGTCCAGATATTAAAACTGGAAGGTTAGTATTTTCTCAGAACAAAATATGTTAACTAGCAGTTTTGGCATACGTTGTATGAGTATATGAAATTAGGCCCTAAAGTACTGAGTTAGTGAGGGAATTCATTACCTATATTGGTGCTGAAATAGAAAATAGATACATAAATCCAAAACTGAGTTCCCAAATCCTTTTCCCTATGCTTCTTAACCCTGGAAGTCCTTTTTTTTTCCCAATCACTTTATTAGTCAGAGTTTTTGAACTCTGTTCTGCTAGATTGGGAGCTGAACCTGGGTTTTCCATTTCTAGGTGAGTGTTCCAGTCACTAGGCCATTGTGTAAGTTAGAGTACCACTAGCAGAGATATCACCTTCAGGATAAATTTCCTGCCTATAGTTGTCTCTCATAAAATGTAATCTTCCACTAAAACCTTGGAAGAAGACAGCATTTTAGACACATTCATGTGCTTGATGTTTATTTATGCTTTGATCTAAACCATTGCTAATTAGTGCTATGAAAACTTGCCCTCCCACTCTCCCTTCATGAATTGAGTTTCATTGGTACCATTTTCTGTTCATCTGAAGACCTGCAGAAGATTACCAGTCTGTGTAAAGTAGCATGCTTTTTTCTTTCTGCACCTATTTTAAAAATATTTTTAAATAGAGCTTCTCTAATGAAGGTTAAATGTTTTTTTTAAGCCTTTAGAGATATTCATTGCAGACTTGATGCTTTGCTCATTCAAGTCAGCAAGTTCCTATTGATTTTGGTACAACCCAAGGATAATGTGCTAACTCACTGTCTGCATCTCCAGTATTGGTATAAATTTTGAATATGGTGTTAGCAGCAGGGATGATTCACTAATGTGAGAGGTTCAGGTTACGTTCCTATTAATTAGGCTTCCATTTGTCCCATTGAAGACCACGCCAAAAATCTATGCATGGGCTCAAGGGACTCAAATGTAAGTTACAGCCACTTTTTTCATGGTCCTTGTACAGTGTACAAACTCAGAGATAGAACTATATGAAGAAAAGAAGGATTTAAGTAGGCACCAGAAATAACTAAGCAGTAATACAACTATGCTAAGTAATTTCAGGACCAGATGGAATATTACATTATTTTTCTAGATGCAATATTACAACTCTTTCCAGTTTACCCTTATATGGTGCCAAAATAACGTTATTCAAAAGGTATCCATCTTTGACTTCCTAAGAATCTCCCCATCTCTTAATGTTTGGTTCTAAAGGCAATTCATATATCCCAAAATCGTGCAAACAAGAACAAGAAAAACAAAAACACATTACAGATTTAGGGGTCTTTGGTCAATTCTAACACATGTATATACCTTATTATGAATATCACCCTCTCTGTTTAAATTTTCAAAAGCTTCAGATTTTCGGTCATGAAGCGGCTGAGCTGGACAGAAACCAGATTAATGTTGAAATTCCTTTCAACTGGTGTTGATTCCGTAGATTATTCCAGACTAGTGATATCTGATATGGTCAATCAGTCAAGCTGCTTGAGCAATCTGCTCCACTCCGTCAGTGCCATATTTTGTCTATTCCACTGTCATCAGTGAAGACATTTGTCTTCTTCTCAGTGCAGCCCAAAATTATAATGACTATCATGATTCATTTTAAAAATACTTACCATATTTAGCAGAGTTTGAGTACATATGTCAGTAGTGGATATTTAATAATGTGATAGATGTCGTCTAATTGGAGGGTTTATGATAAGCTACGAGCAAGTTTTACTTCAGCCATTTTCCATGCAGTTTTGTGCAACAGACTTCAAACTATACACAAGCATTTATGAAAGTTTGTAAATAGAGAACATTTAGTAAACACAACAAAAAAAGTTTGTATGTTGAAATCTCTATATTCCTAGACATTTCTGTACTGTGGTCAAATTCAGAATGATAGATGTACTTAAGGTATTGTCTTCATCTATATGTATACACTGCAGAGAGGAATATAATCTTTCTCGCATCCTGTCCCTATGATGGTACTCAGCTTTTTATTGATACTCAGCTTTTTATTATAAAGTTGGTGAAGGAATAGTTAGGAACTGAAGATTAGAAATATGATGAGTAACCTAGTTTGATAAGAAACTTTCTACCCTAAAGAAATAAGAATAATTGAATCAAGATTTTTATGTCAAAAAATCATGTCACCCAAAAACCTGTGTCACAAAAAAGTGACCCTCAAACAACTTGGCCAATCCTATAACATAGAAGAGCAGGTGCCAGTGCATACTGATTTCATGTAGCTTAAGGAATAAAACCAGTGAGAATGCAAAAAATTTTTTTGTGATTTCAAAAAATAGCTTTTATCTATACAACCTTCACAGAAAAGCCTTGTAGTGCGAACAGCAATATATATATTTTGTTCACTGCCAAGATTATAGTAGACCAATACAAAAATCCAAAGTATAAAAAAAACCCTACAGAATTTTTCTTTCTGATTATTTCATATAACTAACTACTTCAAGTTGGATCTTAGTTCATATATTAATAATTAGAGTATTAAAACATACTTTAAAATATTAAAATATGATATAAAACATTGTCTTATTGATTTTTTTGTTGTTCAAGAATTATTAGACCTGACTTTATTAATAAAAATTTAATAAACAGATTAAGATTTAAACGAATCTTTTAAATGTGTGACTGAATAGACTGAATGCTTTTCTAAAGCAAGATCTCACAGCTGTTGGTAGGAGAAAATTTACTTGTCAGTTTCATTTTTCATAAATCTGACATCAACTCTATATAATACATTCCAGCATTATTAGCTGCAGCTGATTAGGAATTACTATCTATTATTTCCATAAATTACACATCATTAGCAGTGACAGGCAGGCACAAGGAGCTGCTCTGTTAAAGTACAGGTCTCACATAGGTCTTGTGCTATAAACCTCTAAAGAACTTACTTTATAAGAAGCTGTATGGCCTTCGATCCCTCTGACATCAGGAGTCTAAATACACGATAATTCTTAATCGCCACATCCAAATTTTCAGAAGAGGTGCTAAGGTGAGGGTAATTTAGAGATGCACCACGCCATTTAAAAAAAAATACTCTTTGCAATATATGCCTAAAACCTTCCTCATTTCATCCATCCAGGAAATACTATTGATGACCTTGGATCCAGTAAGATGAATGTAACAAATGTCTTCAGTCAAATAGACCATTTCTGTTTATTTTTAAGTGAAACAGGCAAAGTTAGTAAAGATCATCATAGAGTCATAGAATTATAGAATGGCCTAGGCTGGAAGGGACCTTAGAGATCGTTTAATCCAACCTTCCTGTCATGGGCAGGGACGCCTCTCAACTAGATCAGGCAACACATGAGGACTGAACAGGAATTGAACCCGTGACCTTTGGTATCATAACATATTTTTAGAATTATCCTATTTGTTCCATGCAGCATATCATCTGTTACACATTACAGATTTACAATCCAAACTACACAATTACAGTTCATTTTAAATAAGCATAATAAAAACTGACATCCGCAAACTACCTCATATCTACCCCTTTCCCTAACATGCGAAACTTATGACAGAACTGGGCATAATCATGGACTTTAGGTTACTCTGCAAGATTGCTCTAGTGTCTAAAAGAAAGATTCCTCTGAGAGGAAATGCAGTGTCCTCCTACAGCTCTTTTTCTGAAACAGAGAGATATTGGTCTCTGTTTTCTGTAAAACTCAGTTTTGTTACTAAGTGTGCTATGATCACCCTTACCAGATCAAACTTGTTAGAGAGTTTATACTAAAAGCATTTAGTTTAATACAACTTGTAGTATATATCAAAGCTGAAATGGTTGTTGAGCTGAAAAAGATCTCTGGTATCTGAAAGACTCATGGATTTAAAATGAAGTTTTAAGTCATTTAGAAGTTCTTAGAAGAATAGATAAAAGTAATAGGAATTGCTTTCTTGGATATTGCTGCCTAAATGAAGACTAAGTGTCACTTTGAGAGTTCAGTCTTCTGTTTGGACTTAGTGACATTTTATACTTACTTTCTACTCACTGTTTTAAAGGGGCAAATGGCAAACAATTCTATTCCCCTTGGACCGTTTCATGACTGTAGTCATAGAAACATAGAATCATAGAATGTTAGGGATTGGAAGGGACCTCGAAAGATCATCAAGTCCAATCCCCCTGCCAGAGCAGGAATGCCTAGACTATGCCACACAGGAACGTGTCCAGGCAGGTCTTGAATGTCTCCAGAGAAGGAGACTCCACAGCCCCTCTGGGCAGCCTGTTCCAGTGTTCCGTTACCCTCACTGAGAAGAAGTTTCTTCTCGAGTTTAAGCGGAACCTCTTATGTTCCAGTTTCAGCCCATTACCCCTTGTCCTATCAGCGGTTGTCACCGAGAAGAGCCTGGCTCCATCCTCGTGACACTCACCCTTGATATATTTGTAAACATTAATGAGGTCACCCCTCAGCCTCCTCTTCTCCAAACTAAAGAGCCCCAGCTCCTTCAGTCTTTTCTCATAAGGGAGATGCTCCACTCCCTTAATCATCCTAGTTGCCCTGTGCTGGACTCTCTCCAGCAGTTCCCTGTCTTTCTTGAACTGAGGGGCCCAGAACTGGACACAGTATTCCAGATGGGGTCTCACCAGGGCAGAGTAGAGGGGCAGGAGAACCTCTCTCGACCTACTAACCACCCCCCTTCTAATACATCCCAGGATGCCATTGGCCTTCCTGGCCACAAGGGCACAGTGCTGGCTCATGGCCATCCTGCTGTCCACCCAGGTCCCTTTCCCCTACACTACTCTCTAATAAGTCATTCTCCAACTTATACTGGAACCTGGGGTTGTTCCTACCCAGATGCAAGACCCTACATTTACCCTTGTTATATTTCATTAAATTTTTCCCCGCCCAACTCTCCAGCCTGTCCAGATCTCGCTGGATGGCAGCACAGCCTTCTGGTGTGTCAGCCACTCCTCCCAGCTTGGTGTCATCAGCAAACTTGCTGATAATACTCTCTAGTCCCTCATCCAAGTCATCGATGAATATATTGAATAATACTGGTCCCAGTACCGACCCTTGAGGGACTCCACTGGATACAGGTCTCCAACCAGACTCCGCCCCATTGACCACGACTCTTTGTCTTCTTCCCCTTAGCCAGTTCGCAGTCCACCTCACTACCCGAGAGTCTAGACCACACTTCCTCAGTTTAGCAGCAAGGATGCTGTGGGAGACTGTGTCAAAAGCTTTAATGAAATCAAGGTAGACCACCTCCACCGCTCTGCCATCATCTATCCACCTTGTTATATCCTCATAAAAGGCTATGAGGTTAGTCAAGCACGACTTCCCTTTGTTGAAGCCATGTTGACTGTCTCTAGTCAACTGTTCTTATATCTTAACTAAAACTGAAATAGAATTTCTTTCTATTTCTAACTAGTTTTACAAGGATGTCTCTACAACATTAAAATTAAGATATGTTTTTTCCTAAGGTACCGAGTTATATTGTCTTAATTTTAGAATTGTATTTCCGAACTTATATTTGAATAAGTAAACAAATCTAGAACCTGGAAAGATACTTCTGTACTTGAAACATTAAAGCTATGAGCTTCATCAATGATAGGTAGAGGTGAACAATCCAATATGAACATAGCTCTCACTCATGGTTCTTTCATTTCCTCTGTTTTTTGTCTCTTACTGCTTCCACTTCTGAATAGGGTCGATTATTTTTCTAATTCCTAAATTCATCCATGTAATAGAGAGTTAAATATATACTTACATTTCTTACTTTCCATTTTACAAAATAAAAATACAAGAACATGAAAAATATGAAAAAATCACTACCATTTTAATTAATTGTGATAATTTAGTAGAATTATAGCAGTTCACTGTCCTGAAAAGCAAAAGTACAGATGAGAGGTAGCTGAATTGAGACTCAGCTTACAGATATACTTATTTAATAACATATTTCATTCTTGCATTCAATTCAGAAATAGAGTAGCGATTTGGGGATTTTGATGTTTGAGGAAACATAACATTTTTCACCATCAAAACAAAGTCAATAGCTTTATAGCTGAGAGCAAAATTTAGTTAATATACAAAAATTTTAGTTGATTTAAATATTTTTTCTATGAACTTAAATTTTAGATAAAGTGATTAAGTTTTTTTCTTTATTGATGTGTCTCTAAGATACACAAAACCATCCTGAAAAATAGTTTGTTGTGGTTATATGTTGCATGCTTTTTCTTATCTTTGACTAAAACATGTACAGAATGACTCAAACAGCCAATTTTCTGTATTACAATTTGGGTTTTTTGTTGAGTTATGGTTATTGAAGAGCCAACTACATTGTAACTAATGTTGAAAGTTGCTTCTTGTCAGGAGATAAATGCGTATGGTCATTGGTCTCTCTAGATATTACTTCTTAATAAAAAACAATTTACTCAAATTACTTTTCTCACTACTTTTTCATACTGCAAAATTACAAGTAATTAAAGGGAAAACTTATCTCTACTTGCTAGAAGTAGTATTGAATTTCTTCATTTAGGATCTACAGTAATTGAGTGACCCATGTAAAACCTAACCAGGCTAACTGTAACACAAAGGAGGGTTGGCCAATTACAGTTTTGCAAGTTCATCAAAGATCTCATCTAAAATGTAAAGGGATCTGTATGTGATAATAAATCATTACAATACCTTGGCAAGTTAGGTACAGATGATACATTGTTATGCCCTTCTCTAGCAATGCCCTTCTCTAGCAAAGATTTATCAGTCTAACTTTCACCATTTCCACACAGGCATTACTTCAGGAAAAAAAGTTGTTCTTCTCAAACAGGTACCAGAATTAATTTAAACATAATTCTCACTTCTCAAAGAACAGTGAAAGTATTTTGTGTATTTGTGTGAAGGATTTTATCAGTGACTGAGCATCCTCTGAAGAGGTCTGTCTGAATCAATCATAATTCAAAGCTTGTCAGAACAGCAGGCTGGTATTTTTCATGTAAACAACTTCTATTTTGTTCTCGTCAAAACAAAACACCCAGTTTTACTGTAAAGACAACTTTGCATTTGAAGATTTAAGCTGATTATATTTCAGCAATCAAATGCAAATAACTAAAACTAAACCAAAAATTTAAAGCAGTATCTGAAGAAACACCTCAATCACTCTTTGTCGGGTTGTTTTTTTTTTGCTCTTAATTGTCTTCTCATATAGGTTTCTCATTAAAAAAAAAAAAAAGACTTCTGTATCTTGAAAACTTTTGTCAGTTAGAAATAGTGTTTCCTCCCTGACTTCCACTTTCTACTCTATGCAATTAGTCCATGCCAAGATGACTGGCACAAGCAGGAGTAACACTCATGTATTTTACATCCACTGTAAGATTACCTTTCTTCTAGAAAAGTTCAATAGCACTCTAAATTAGAAAAAAATTGGTTTAACAATGTTTTATTTCAATATGGTAAGAGAAGGAAAGATTAGGTTTATTACAGATTTCTGTATATATGGTCCCTGCAAGAGTTAGGATGAAAATAGATCTTCTCCCTCTATAATTCAAAAGTCTGCACAAAAAATTTATCTCAGTCACAGGAAGCTCACGGGAAGCTTCTACAGGAAGATCTACAGGAAAAACAGCAATGGAGGTGACAAAATATTTTTCTTGTAGCTGACCCTGTGTAAATAAATTATTATTGATTAGAAGTATTCTGACTACAAATCTTATGTCATGCAAAACAGTTCCCATTTTTCTAAGAGTTCAGTACAAAAAGAAAGAAAAAAAAAGTTAAGATCATGATGCAGCTGGATTTTTCTGAAGATACCGCAAAAACATTTCTTTCACTAACAGTGAAAGATTTAAAATCTTGAGACATCATTACCCAGAAAAGGTCACAGACAATTTTTCTGACTTGTAAAACATGAAAATATTGTGATGGCTGAGAATACAATTTTCCTGCTGTAACTTTTGAGTACTGGATGCTAAAAGCTGTTTGTTTTGCAAACCACAATAGCTGCTTTCGATGCACACCCATGGGACTGATCTTGACTATACAAACTAGCATGAACACTGAAAATGTAGGTGTTTACTTGAATCTGTAGAGTGATAAACTAACAATTACGCATTAATTATCTAGTATCATGCTGTGTGTGACTCAAAATAATGCATATAGTGCACTAAGTACCTTCAGAACTACTCTATTTAGATCTGACCTTAACTTGTAATGAAATTCTAATTAATATACAGCACTACAAGTGTACTGTGCAACAGAATATTCATCCATATTCTATTCAAATAACTTTTGAATTTCTTAATAGATCTTCTCAATGTGGAATCTTTCCAACTAACAGATCTATAAACTTACAGAGCTGAAACAAGTGCTGTTAAAATAAGAATTTGAACAGCCATGATTAATGGCATGGCCAGGAAACACAAGTCAGAAGAGATATATTAGTTAAACAATTATAGCCGCTTTTTCTAACAAAGCTAAACCTGTGGATGAGTCAGCAACATAACTTAATTTTCAATTAATTTATGCCTGCCATTGAAGAACCTTTTTATCTTTTTAGACAGCTAGCAAAGGTACAAGCTAACTTTTCATAGAATGTTAGGGATTGGAAGGGACCTCGAAAGATCATCAAGTCCAATCCCCCTGCCAGAGCAGGAACGCCTAGACTATGCCACACAGGAACGTGTCCAGGCAGGTCTTGAATGTCTCCAGAGAAGGAGATTCCACAGCCCCTCTGGGCAGCCTGTTCCAGTGTTCCGTCACCCTCACTGAGAAGAAGTTTCTTCTCGAGTTTAAGCGGAACCTCTTATGTTCCAGTTTCAGCCCATTACCCCTTGTCCTATCATTGGTTGTCACCGAGAAGAGCCTGGCTCCATCCTCGTGACACTCACCCTTGATATATTTGTAAACATTAATGAGGTCACCCCTCAGCCTCCTCTTCTCCAAACTAAAGAGCCCCAGCTCCTTCAGTCTTTTCTCATAAGGGAGATGCTCCACTCCCTTAATCATCCTAGTTGCCCTGTGCTGGACTCTCTCCAGCACTTCCCTGTCTTTCTTGAACTGAGGGGCCCAGAACTGGACACAGTATTCCAGATGGGGTCTCACCAGGGCAGAGTAGAGGGGCAGGAGAACCTCTCTCGACCTACTAACCACCCCCCTTCTAATACATCCCAGGATGCCATTGGCCTTCCTGGCCACAAGGGCACAGTGCTGGCTCATGGTCATCCTGCTGTCCACCAAGACTCCCAGGTCCCTTTCCCCTACACTACTCTCTAATAAGTCATTCCCCAACTTATACTGGAACCTGGGGTTGTTCCTACCCAGATGCAAGACCCTACATTTACCCTTGTTGTATTTTATTAAATTTTTCCCCGCCCAATGCTCCAGCCTGTCCAGGTCTCGCTGGATGGCAGCACAGCCTTCTGGTGTGTCAGCCACTCCTCCCAGCTTGGTGTCATCAGCAAACTTGCTGACAGTACTCTCTAGTCCCTCATCCAAGTCATCGATGAATATATTGAATAATACTGGTCCCAGTACCGACCCTTGAGGCACTCCACTGGATACAGGCCTCCAACCAGACTCCGCCCCATTGACCACAACTCTTTGGCTTCTTCCCCTTAGCCAGTTCACAGTCCACCTCACTACCCGAGAGTCTAGACCACACTTCCTCAGTTTAGCAGCAAGGATGCTGTGGGAGACTGTGTCAAATGCTTTACTGAAGTCAAGGTAGACCACATCTACCGCTCTGCCATCATCTATCCACCTTGTTATATCCTCATAAAAGGCTATGAGGTTAGTCAAGCACGACTTCCCCTTGGTGAAGCCATGTTGACTGTCTCTAATGACCCTCTTATCCTTGATATGCCTTGAGATGGAACCAAGGATAAGTCATTCCATCACTTTCCCAGGGATGGAGGTGAGGCTGACCGGTCTATAGTTACCCGGGTCCTCCTTCTTGCCCTTTTTGAAGACTGGAGTGACATTTGCTTCCCTCCAGTCCTCAGGCACCTCTCCCGTCACCCGTGGATGCATCCCATCTGGACCCATGGATTTATGGATGTCCAGATTGCTTAATTGGTCCCTAACCCAGTCCTCATCGACTGAAGCAAACTCCTCCACTGCCCTGACTTCCTTTGGGGCCTCAGGAGAACGGGGCTCCTCAGGACAGCCTCCGGCAAAGTAGACAGAGGCAAAGAAGGCATTCAGTAACTCTGCCTTCTCTGTATCATCTGTCACCAAGGCACCCACCTCATTCATCAGTGGGCCTACACTGCCTCTGGTGTTAGTTTTATCTGCCACGTATTTGAAAAAGCTCTTCCTGTTGTCCTTGACCCCTCTCGCCAGGTTCAATTCAAGGGAGGCCTTTGCTTTCCTCGTTGCCTCCCTACATCCTCGCACAACAGCCTTATATTCTTCCCAAGTGGCCAGCCCTGCCTTCCAAGATCTGTAAATTCTCCTCTTGCCCTTGAGCTTACCCAGCAGATCCCTGTTTAGCCACGCAGGTCTCCTGGCTCCCTTCCTTGACTTCCTACGTGTCGGGGTGCTCTGATCTTGAGCACAGTAGAAGCAGTCCCTGAACGCTAACCAACTATCTTGGGCCCCTTTACCTTCAAACAACCTTGCCCAACACTTCAGACCTTTGAACACTCCCGGCATAACTGCACTATGCTATTCTCAGTGGTGAGAAATCACCTCACGCAAGGTGAAAAGAAGCAGATTCTGTAATGCTGGTGCAAAGCTCACAGAAATCAATAATCTTTCCATTAATGACAATGAGCTCAGTCAGTTTCTAGGACCCTGATTCTGTAACACCAGGCACTTTCTGTAGCTCATCATTTACACTGATCCAAAACTTGTCCAAATAAGAATGGCAGCTTTTCTTGTTGGGTCGGGTCAGTTAAGGTCAAAGGAAATGAAGATCATTGCTGCTCTGATGCCTCTGATATGTGTCATGGGTTTGGGTTTGGTGGCATTTTTGGAAATGGGGGAGAGCTGTGAGGGATGACTCTTGTGAAACTTTGTGAGCTTCCCGCAGTCCTCAGGTAGAAATCGGGCTCAGAAATTGGAC
The DNA here is from genome assembly GCA_020746105.1 of Trogon surrucura. Lineage (NCBI taxonomy): Eukaryota > Metazoa > Chordata > Aves > Trogoniformes > Trogonidae > Trogon > Trogon surrucura. The sequence goes on along the minus strand of CM036620.1, from coordinate 58,075,628 downwards.
TTGCTTCTGGCCAGCGCCAGGACAATAAGTGCCTCTGCAAACAAGGTGTTTAAGAGGCAACTCTATTGTTTCTCTTTCTCTTTTCATTTCCACTCATCTTGATCTGTCCTGTCCTTTGTGTTGGGGAGTTTTTTTTCTGTTGTAGGAGGGGAAGGTGAGACGAAAGCAAAAGAATGCAGTCTGGGAGAGGGATGTTGGAGCAGAACCTGGAATCCCGTGGTGATTGAGATGGCGGGAAGATGATCGTCTGTGAGCTGAGGGGACTGAAGATGGTGAGAACATCCAAGATGCAGTAGTATGCGAAGAGCCCCACGTGAGAGGGGAGAGAGAGTAAGCAGAAGACACGCCCGAAGCGATCCTTAGCCCTGTTTCAGGTGGAATCACAAGGAGGAAGAAATATTGACATGAGATGGACACCAAGCATCTTGAAGGGGAGACCCTCTTTCTCAAGAAGGAGGAACTGCCATGGCCAGGTGGACAACCACCCCCGACCCCATGCCCCCGCTTTGCACCAATGAGGGGGAAGAAGTAGCCAGGAAGATGGGAGGGGTGGAGTGGGAGTGCATTTAAGAACGAGTTGTATTTATTTATGTGCTTCTCTCATTAACCTGCTCTGTAAATGTTGGCTGTAAATTAAATTTGTGTTTTTTCCTTAAGTTTCTCTGTTTTTTTTACCCATCATTTTAAGTGGTAGATTATTACCCTTCTTGTCCTTAATCTCAGTACTTGAGCCTTTTTAGCTGAATATTCTCCCTCCATATCCCTGTGAAGATGGGGTTAAGGGGAGGGATGAGCCAGCTACCACATGGTTCTTTGTTGTTGACCTGGGCAGTTGGCTCCAACAATGACAATATGTTATTATGGTTCTGGTAGTAGCAATGGAATTGTGATCTGTTTTATCAAATTTCTTCATTTCCATCAAAATCATCATCTCTAGGTATAATTTTAGTAAGAAATAATTAAGATGGAACATTTAGGCAGAACTATTTAGATATACAACTTCTGTGTGATTATTTTTAAAGCTATAGTCATGGAGTAGTTGTACTATGAATATTTTATGTTTATCTTTTTCTTGAAAGAAACCTGGCATATCTAATGCTGAAAACATCTCTGTAACAAATATCTTAATGGTAGTAAAAATAGTGAAAGTAAAAATTTAATTTGTCCATGAGGAATGTTGCAATAAATTCATACTGTTTTCCAGTTGAGGACTCACAGATATATGTGCTTATTCTTGACATTTTACTTGTCTGAGCAGATGTATTTCGATTGTTGACTTAAATTGCTTTATTTAGTCTCATCAAAACTCCTGTGCAGGTACTCTTGCTTGTGACTGGAGTAATTTAAGACATTCGGAGCAGTTCAAGAAGTTTCCAGCTAGATTTCTGGTTTTCAACTACAATTTACAAACTGTCAGCTGATTGTGGATGTATGCATCATTCTAGTTTCTTTTAATGTGATGTAGAATAAATTCCTTTAAAGTTGTCATAACTAAGGGAGTGTTACATCATCCATCATGAGAACTGAACAGGAAGATTCTTTTATTAGCAAATATACCTTAATGCAAGCTGAGGAGATCTCCCACTTTTAGTAGTAGTTGACTTAGCCAAACCAAATACAATGAAAGATAACCATTTGTACGCATTTTTCTTTAGTTTATCACAGTACAACGTAGGTATATTTCTAACACATGTCGCTGAATAGAAATAAGCATTCTCCAAACTATATTGCTCAGAGGTTTGTTTGTTTTCTTTTTCTCTCCAGTTAATTAAATCTGTTTACACTTATCACCTAAACAAAAGGTACATCATGCAGATGCCAAATGCTGCCAAGATACACTATATTTCTATGATCTAAAGAGTTCTGGCTAGAAGTTATAATGTATCATAGTAGTCACAAATAAAGCAAGATTTTTCATAGTGTTTTTGTTTCATCACCTTCTTAATAGTTCAACATTTTCACCCTATTTGAAGCAAAAAGAAAAATTCAAGTAGAAATTCCGATTTCTACTTAGCTCTACTAAATTAATTTTGTTCCACATGACTGAAAGCTGTTTTTTTTGCTTGCAGATGTTTCATTCATCAGAATAGACTTAGATGAACTGCCTTAAATACAACCATTTTCCTTATTTTGGGTTTTGGAAAAGAGTGAACAAATGAGCTTTAAAGTAATGTTTGCTATGCCTTGGAGAACAAATCAGTTCATTGTTTCAAGAAACATATCTGCTTTACATAGATTTCTTTTTCTTTTTTTTTTTTTTTTCTCTGTGAAGTTTCTAGTTTCTGCATTTCCAAAGAATTGTTTGTGAATTCATCCATACAACTACCATTCAAATCAGGGGAAGATTTATTTAAACCCTGAACAGTGCTTTGCCAAATTAAAGGTATGAATTTTGAGAAGATTCTCTTTAAAATACACTTTCAGGCAGAAATGTTTATTACTTTAGCTGATGGCACTGAAACTCAGAATTACAGATGAGATGAAAACTAACTACAGGCTAGGACAAAATACAAAAAGAAATTCTTTTTATCCAAGGAAAATATAGATAATCTGAAAAGAAGTTGTGAAGTACATAAACATTAGGTGCACATAAAATATATACTTTTCTTATCCTACTCAGTGTCATTGCTGACACTTATTTTTTCCTACTTGGAACACCAGTAATGCTGATTCCTTTGAAACTGATGAAGCATGCTGTTTTTCCCATCTTTATGTATCACTCAGTGCAGTAATCACTGTGTTTCAGAGGGAGAATAAGCTAATATGAAATTAGAGAACTCTCTTAGGAAATTCTTTATTTTGATATAGTAATAAGATCCTTCATGCCGCTTCATTGGGCATATCTATGATAGAAATTTAAATGTTTCCCCGTCATTTCTCAATATAGGTTTTTTTTTCCTATGCATTCTACATTCATGAAAACTGATGACAGGTATTTAAATAGGGAAAGCATTTTTGAAGGAGATTTCTTCTACAGACTAGAAATACACCAGCACTATTGTCAATTTAATTTAGATTATTAAAGATATAAAGTGTAAATATGACCTACAAGCCAACACCTTTTGTGAAAGAGCCTTAATAATATTAGACAGGAAGGGGTCAGTAGTCATCTTGCAGAAGAAAATGTGACCATGATTCTCATCCTTCCTAAGACAAAGGCTCCAGGGAAAGGTTCCATTTCCAAAATCTTTTTATGTATTTTTGCCTTGCAGCAATGTCTATTAATTGTATAAATTTTCCACTGGCCAGGCTGGGCAGCTTAGCTCTGACAGTCGGATTGCTGATTTCATGAGGCTGGGGTCTTACAGGTAAGATACTTGGTTTGGAAGAATCCTGTACCCCGTCCTTAAGGCAAGTGCTCTGTGCAGGAGTTGTTTTCTCCATCCTATGTGTACAGTGCAGAAGGGGCACAGAAGAGTCCAGGGCAAAATTTAAGACATTTTCTACCTACAACTTTTCTCTAGTAGTTATTGCAATTGACTTTTTGCTTGGAGTGTTAGCCCTGCACTCTCTAAGTATTTAACATTCCCTAAGCACTACATTGTCAATGAATTCAGAGGCTATAGATGCTGTTTTATTCAGCCTTTATTGATTGGCATTGAAACACTTTACTTTTGATTGCAACATGAATTACAATGCTTAATTTATCCTAAGAATGGTCTTGTGAGCTAAGCAGAGAAGTGTTACTTTCTGTTTTACAGATAGGAACCAAATTAGATACATATGAAGCCGAGCTTTTCAATCGTACTTCAGGGAATTCATCCACCACGCGTGTACTGACGATCAGCCTAGGCTGCCACCGTGGGCCAAAAGTATCTTGGTCTCATGCAGTATTGAAAGTTTTGCTAGGTGATATTTGCAGAAATCACCGAATAGCAAGCCACATCCAATCGTACAGAAGTCCATCAGGATATATGCTGTACAGCAATTCGCAAATAAGTAGTGAAAGTTCCTTTCCCAAATCAAGCAGAGCTTGGCTTTGAAAGTAAAACCCATATATCACAGCCGTTATAGCTGTTCAGGGAATAGCACACCTGCTCTGGCTTCACACATGGTAGAGATAAGTGTAGACTCAGAAAACCAGGATAATACACAGATGGAAACTCCTGACTGGCCACAAGCAGATGCCTTCCCCTCTCCAGTCAGTCCCTTAAATCTCCTCCATTCTTTGCTTTTTAATGAATGCTTAGCTAACTTACACAGTTTCCTATCAGCCTGAAGGGTATGCTTCCCTTTGGTGGAGCATTAACTAGCAATTACATGGAAGCTAGGTGTTCAACTCCAGCTGGAGGATTACTTCCAGTAGACTGTTCTCCTTTGCCTTCTGCCATTGCTCTCCCTTCAGTTCTCAGCAATAAAACCAGCAACCAATGCTTCCTGAATCAGAATATTTTCTACTTTAGATACAAAATCCTTTTTTTTTTTTTTTTTTTTTGCCACACAAGTGATGGGAAGTGAGCAAGAGGAGGTAAAGGGAAGCAAAGTCCTTATGCATGTGTATTTTTGTGTATTTGCATATTTATAAAGGTACCTAATAGCCATAACGAGTACAGTCAGAATATTTTAATAATAACTCCTTATTCTGATGAAAAAATCCTATTCTAATCATGGCATTCTCACTAATTTCAGAATCAGCTAGTCTATATAAAATCTATGCTGAGACCCATAGAATACAGGTTAGCAGGCTACAGGAAACCTAGTTAGTTCTCCATATTTTTAATGTTTGTGTTTCCAGAGAAACCCGAGAGAGACATGCCGAAGCTCTTGTAATGTATTTTGACCTTCTGAGTAGAAAAAGTCATTTGAAGCGTGCAAGAGAAACTGGTATTACAAAGTGATCAAATGTCTGCTGGATTAACTTAATGCAAATGCTTTAAAATTCACTAATTAAATTCTGAATTTAGCCCAATACCAGTTCACAAAATAATGTCTTTCCTGTCTCTTCAAATTTCAGGTATTCTTGCAGAGAATATAGTGACTGCATTCACTTCAATAATCAGAACTTGAGCTTCTCTGATCAGTTTTCAGTTTGTAAGGTTTTAGGAACATAAAATTATTGATACCATTTGATTTGTTAAATTTAATATTATATCACTTGGGGGAAAAAGCAATATAGTAACAAAGTAACTTATCTGAAGAACTGTGCATTCAGAAATAAAATTTGTTATTTTAAGTGGTATGATGTAAAAGCAAAACAAACAGTTTGTATGCATAATAGGGTAAATAGACCTTACTTTCTTCAAACACGTATTGACATATTAGAATTTGTAGTTTAGTTCTAAAAGTAATACTGTTTCTAACACTTTCTCCAACACAATTTTTCTGAAGTGAAAGTAATTTTCATCATTTATTGCACCTCTTACATATCTACCACAAGCTTTTTTGAGCTAGAAGAAGCTACATTAATTTACATCTTGCAATCAGCACTTTGAAGTACTGACTTTGAAAGACATTTTCTTCAGCTCTTTTCAGAAATTACAAACACTGGCACTATTAGATGAAGTCTTAGTATGTTGTCTAAGAGTAAGTCGACAGGTCATTCAGCAATTCTGTTGTTGCAAATTATGATATCTCTTGTATTAGACGAATTCCTTGCTTGTCAGAAATTATTCTTGTCACTGGGCTAAGATGCAGTTTGGAATGAAAGTGATAGTGTAACATATGGCCTTTGCTGTAGGATGGCAAACACACATTCATTCACTCAGAGGCTATTAATCAGCTTTTGATGCAGTGCCCTTAACTTGCTAACCTCACTTCTGCATTTTGCAGTAGAAAAACCACTCAAGAAAAGTCTTTAAAGAAAGTTGTGCTTTGTATTGTACATTTCAGGGAAGTAGACTATGGTGGAATAGGGAAAGAGGTGGCAGCAGCACCCCAGCAGCACAGTGATTGCTGTATCTTCTCAGTAAGCAGAGGTTTTGCCTGAAGACACTTAACCATGCGAGATCCGTTGTCCCCAGTCATTCTTTCACTACAAAAATAGGAGGTAATCTGCTGTCCTTAATCTTTTCTGTTGAGTTGCTTGACTTTTTATAAATGGTACTTAAATTTTCTTTGGAGGAATTACTGGAGCCCAAGTCTCCCTAATGGGTAAATGAGCTAACACTGGGCACTTTTTTTCTCTTTCTTTTCAGGGCAAAAATATAACTTGTGAATCTCCATGGGGTTTGTTGTGAACAAAGCATGTCACCATTTAGTTTTTTCAGGTCTTTTTATGAACCTTCTAAATGGGCCAGTGATACAATGATATGAGTACTTTTAGGAAGTATGACATAATTAATACAGTATTTTAGCGGCAAACATACATGAGAGTTATCTGTATTTCTTTTTATTGTGTGGTTATATAGTTAAAAGATGCAGCACAGAAAGTGTTTATGCTGGATTAAAGATGAAAAGACAGGAGTTGTTGAAATTCAGAATACATATGGAACTTCAGACATTTTCTAATTCAACCTTTTTTTCTTCTTCCTCTTGAATACTTCACTTTAAGATCCTCATTTGACAGCAGTTAGGCTGCTCAGGTTAATTAATCTCAGAAACTTCAGTAGCATAATCCACATGACCATAGAAGTTGACCTAAGCTTAATCAACTCCATTGTCAAGTTGCTCTAGCATGACAGACAATGAACTGTAAACACCATATACTTTCATTTGCTGAGTTATGATTTGATTCATAATTTATATGTATTAATATGTAAATTACACCTATGAATGGCATTTTATCTTTTTAATGATGTTATGAAAGAGAGGTTTAGAATGCAGTAACCATTTGCATCGCTTCTTGAAGAAAAGCACTACTAATGATGTCTTGCAGAAAAATATAAAAATCAGTTTATTGCATATTTCTTTTGTGTTTCTCTTCCCTTATTCTTTATTTCTAAGCCAGTTAATCTTTGTTTCTTACACTGTTCACAGATTTCTCAAGTTTCAATTCTTTATTACTCTATTCTCCCCACAAGATACCAATTGTGATGAAATAAAGAACAGTTTATCTTAAATTAAATACTGACATGAATGAAATCATACATCACTGGCTTGACTCTAATGCGCTAGGGATAAAGGACTAGGCAATATTCCTTAAATAATTTGATTGTTTCCTGCATCACTTCTGCTACTTCTTTTTTTGGCTTCATGTATTTGTATATATTTTATTATATAAACAATTCTCTCTATATATATCCATTATACATCACAAGATGTGAATGTTTTCCTCATCATGACAACAAAAGGTGAAAATCAGCATAGATAACATGAGAACTGATTGCACTAACTCACCACCATTGCATGAAAAACAATTGCAGGTACAGGCTTAAGAAAAAGATACATCCAAACGTAAGAAGAGAAGATCCTGATTTCAAATGCCTCTATAGTGATTAAAAACTAGGGAAAGAGAAATACGGGTATGTTGTACAACAGCTCACATATTATTTGCTCATACTTCTGTAGTAAAAAAAAGTCTGAAGACTGTAGATAATTTGACCCTTTGATTTACTAGAAGCTTACCACAAAAGCAAGTTCCAAGTTTTTCCTTGAATCTAACTAATTTTTGTTATCTGTACTTGAATTACTGAAACATGACAGAGAACATAAATTAATAACAGGGAGGACCTAAAGTTGCTCTAGATTACTAAAGTTCTTACCAGAAATAAAGGAGTATGATATATGATAAAAGACTTAGATAACCACTAAGAGTTAAATGAAAACACCTGGCCAAATTAATACACATTTAATATTGTACCTCCTTTCAAGACAAATGTACCTCCTGAATATTCAAATACAGCAGAGACAACAGAAAATAATGAGCTCAAGACAAATGAAGAAAGAAAAACTTTCTGTGACACTGACCTTTGCCTTTGGAAAAATGTATACTGCTCACAGTTCTTTGGACAAGTTCTCCTATTTAGTTTATTACCAGCTGAAAAAGAAATTGAAAAAAAAACCAAAACAACTGTTCAAATGCATCTTGAGCTTCTTTCTACAGAGAGAAAAATATTCTAAGCCATGGTAAACTTACACTAACCCAAGGTATACAAACAAGTAAAATAAACATATTTAATGAGCATAAAGTGGCTGTTGTTCACAAAGTTCAATTTATTCATTGAAATAATCTGTTGAGTAATTGGCTGAAAATCAAATAATGATTTAGGTTTTTGAAGTGCAGTGCATGCCAGTGATGTTATATTTTGGTTTCTGTGGAGAACTGATAATTTCTATAGAACAAAACTACACAATTTCCCTAAGACATATCATACAAGAAATGTGCTATCAAATTTAAAGAAAGACCCGCAACTGTGAACATCTTTGGGAATGAAAGTTCAAAATTTAAATATACTATTAGAAAATAATAATTCAGATTTTAGTACCAAAGGCCATTTTTGCAAATTTGCAGCAATATCAATAAGAAGTATTAATCAAAACTAAATTTTACTGGATTTGAGTATGTCTTGCATATATTGAGATTGTATAAAAAATGGGTACAGTACCCATGCTGCTCGAAAGAAGCTTGCTTCAGAGTTTATGGTCACATTTAGGCTTCTGAACTGCAGACAGCTATGGCACTTTGAAGACTATACATTTATTTGGAATAATTTAATATACCTGAATAATCACTCTCATAAATTCAGTTGAGAAAAGCTACAAATGATAAGAGCCCAGAACTGGCATAAATAGCAAAATAAAGATTCAAATAATGCCACACCTTAGTGATCTATTTTGCTTAGACATTAGAGGCAATCTGTAGTTCAACAGAGCTGTTTTAAAGATTGTCCTCCTAAGAACAGTTACAAGACTAATCTGAAAGAGTCAATAAACCACAATTTAAAGATTAAGTAGTGAGATGTTTTGGAGTTATTCAAAGGAGGAAAGAAAATTTTAGAAGTCAAAATTCACTAAATTCACACGTTTCAGCAGATGCAAAGCGAGATGCTGAATCATGACTGAGACCCTCAGACTGTGTACAAAGATTGTCCGTTACAGTTAGTGCTCACTATGGAAGAAAGAGATGAATACACTGAGGTGTACTACCTTTTGTAGGGCTGGACTACACACAGCTATAACCTAAAATCCCACTGAAAAAGTGTGACATGGACTTACTGTAGTGCAAGGACACCTCCAGCCAGCAGAACACTGCCAGGCCAGGCTCTTAACAAAGACTGTTTTGGAAAAACATCCTCTCCAGGTTTCTGGCTGAGCACAATGTCATATGGCATGGAATATCCCTTTGGTCAGTTTGGGCCTGTTGTCCTGCTTCTGTAAGAAGGACAGACATGGACCTGCTCGAATGGTACATCGAAGAGAGCTAAAATACAGTTGGTATCCATCTGTCTTGTCTGTTCAGTATAGTTTAAGTCCTGAATAACCTATCAGGGGAAAAAAAAGCCTTCGTAATACCAGTACAGATGAAAAGATATGATTTATCTTCCTACCGATATTTATACACCAAAGTACAGAAGTACAAAGTACGGAAGATTGTATGAGAAAGATGACATCTCAGGTAAATCAATCACTTGCATTACTACAAGAAATATGATCTCTCAAATACTTGCAATAAAATCTTACTGGGAGACATTGCTTTCACATTACAAACTTGCTGCTCTAGATAGTGATTGATACTAAAGTAATTAATTATAGTTGAAAAAAATGATATTTTCTGTTATAGATTGAAGTTGGAAACAGTGAAATGATTCACTGTTATGTGTGCTAATTTGTAAAATATATAAATGAATTACATCCTCCTGTAATACCTGAAATTAGAAAAAAAAAATCTGTTTAATTAATGAAAAATGTGAAGGTAATTTGGCCATTTTGAATATAGATTTACTAAACTGGAAAACAAAATTCTAGTTAGAAATATTGTCATTCCTGTGCACGTACAAAGCACACACACAGAGTTATCATTAGCTTACTGCCAACCATAACGGAAATTTTAAGAAATATCTTCAAAAATGTTTCCGGAGTCTACTTCTAATCAGTATTTTCATTATGACCTGAGTGATAAAATAAGCTAATTTGATTTGTGCATAACAGTGAGATAAGCAAACATGCTAGAACATTAAAGGAAAATAATTTTAAATTATTTTTTTCTGTCCGCTTGAAGAAATGTTCTGGAAAATAAAAAGATGAATTTCAAAACAGAGTAGACTACCACGCGTAAGTGGAAATAATCAATTTTGCAATCAGAGGATAAAAAAAGCAGAACTGCTTTTTAGAAAAGGATGAGAGATTAGAGCATTCCAGTGTTTATCAATTCACATAATAAGTGAGTCTTTCTTACATTCAGACAAAATTTCCTGTATTTCAACTTGACTGGGCACAAAATCTGAGTAGTTGAACGTCTCTGCTCAAGCAGATTCACCTACAACAGGTTGCCAAGGGCCATGCCCAATCGGGTTTTGAATATCTCCAAGGATGGAGACAACACAATCTCTCTGGGCAACCTGTGCCAATGTTCAACCACTGTTATAATAAAAAAGTTTTTCTTACATTCAGATAGTATTTCCTGTATTCAACTTGTACCCAATTCCTCTTATACCACTGAGCACCACTGAAAAGAGCATTGCTCCATTATCTTTGCACCCTCACAGCAGGCATTTATGAACATATTAAGACCCCACCTGAGCACTCTCTTCTCCAGGCTGAACAGTCTCACCTCTACTCATATGAAAGCGACTCCAGTCCCTTGATCATCTTCGTGGTTCTTCACTGAGTTTGCTCCACTATGTCCACGTCTCTCTTGCACTGGGAAGGACAGCACTGGACAACGCATTCCATGTGTGTCCCACTAGGGCTGCCAAGCTGCCTTCCAGCCTGTTGGCCCCTAGCATGTAGTGGTACATGGGTTTATTCCTCTGCAAGTGCAGGACTTGTTATTTCCCTTTTTTCAGCTTGAGGAGTTCCCTGTCAGCCCACTTTCTCAGGCTGTCCAGGTCCCTCAGAAAAGCAGCAAAACCATCTGACGCCTCAAACACTTTTCCCAATTTTCTGTTGGCAAACTTGATGAGGATGCACTCTGCCTCATCACCTGGGTCTTTAATGAGGAGGTTAAAGGGTACTGGACCCAGTGTCTACCCTTGAGGTATATCACTGGTGACTGGCTCCAGGTCGACTTTGTCCTGTTGACCACAGTATTTGAGCCTGGCAGTTCATTCAGTATTTGATCCATCTAGCTGTCCACTAGCTTGTTTTTAATCAGCCTGTCTATGAGGATGTTAGGGGAGATAGCATCAAAAGCTTTATTCAGGATAAGCAACATCTACTGCTTTCCCCTCGTTCATCAAGCCTGTCTTCTCATCAGAGAAGGCTGTATCTTTGCCTTCCAATAGTTTTTAGTCATTTTATGATGAGCATCTAGGGCATAAAAACAGCAACAAATCTGACAAAGACCTTATAAACGTGGCTGCTAATTCATGCATCATCTGGTATTTTTTTCATCTCTTCCCTGAATCTCATATTCTGTGTCCTCAGCTTTCAGAGGCAAATCATAACATTCCAAGTCAAAACCAAATTAAATAAACCAGAACTATTGTAGAGTCATGCTAAATGATAACAAGACGAGCTCGTGTTCTAAAGAGGTGACTCTTTTGTGTATTTCTGAGTGCTTAAACCTTCAAACAAAGACAAATGGAAGCAGGAGCTATTGTCTCAGTCTCGTTTTTACATTGACAGGAGTTCTAATGAGAGATAATATCTTAATACACAAAGATCTAGATCCTTAAAAATTATTTTCAAATTTGCAATATGAAGATGTTGTTTGACACATACTTTGATAATTGTTTACTCCCTGACACATTTGGAAACAGATATGCAAATAGCTCTTGTTTGTTTAGCGAAAAAATACAGTATGCCAAGTTGAGATGTTATTTCATAGTTATTTATTTTTAAGAAAGGAGGTAAATTTTTAAACTAATAAACTCAGAATGGGATTTAACTGCCATTGATGAAATAGACGTTTTCCTGTCTACCTTAGCGTTTAATGATTAGGCACTTGCGGGCTGCAGGAAGCTGAGATTCAAATTTTATTATTATCTTGTTCAGAACTGTGACTGAGCTGGAGACTTTCAGCTTCATAAAGAATAGCCTAATCAGGAACTGTTACAGCTATTATAAGCTAGAGCTTTCCCTTCCCTGTAAGTGCTATACCCCAGGAGTGTTTCTCAAATAAAAGCCATACCATCAGCCTGCATGAGGTTATTCTTACATGCTATCTAAGCCAAAGAGTAGTCACTTATAAAAAAAAAAATGGAACAGTTACATCAGTAGAGACAGTTTTCTCTTAAATTTAGAAGCCACAGCATGACGGCGAAGCTGAATGGGTTTGGATGATGGGAGGTATTTTCATGTAAGGAGGTGGAATGGGGGTGGGAATGCGTTAAGGGAAGAAAACAGACACATTTCAAGATAAGCATCTTTTCTCCTGCTATCTCCAGCACTCGACATTCAGTTACAGGATGCTAATCTGTTTTATAGTGTATCAGTACTTAGCTTCAAGTGACTCATAAGGTCTGAGGCTTCTTTTAAGATAAACTGTTCTGTAGCCAAAACAGAGACCTGTGACACCTGTATAATTAATAAGGGCTTATCTCGAAGCATGCTAAAAGAGTGTAACAAGGCTGTGTAAGCACCCTGCAACAGCGTGGCGGCCCAGCCTGGGGCCAACGTGTTCCCTGAAGGGCGAACGGATTCGGGCGGTGGGGTCGGGTCGGGTCGGGGCAGCTCCGGGCACCGGCAAGGCAAAAAAGAAGCAGAGAAGTGGTCTCCGGAGCAGAGAAGGGGGGCAACAGCCTAGGAAGATCGGGTGTAGCTTGAGAGTTCAAAGGTCGTCAGCCTGTTAAGCACTCCCGTCGCACGGATTTCTCATTAGCTGATGTGCATATATGTGTGTCTATTTATACATTTATGGGCACAGACAGTTGCCTCTAGGAATTTTAAAAGGGTTTCAAATTCATCCAACCTGTTGTATTTGGTTTTTCCCCACTTTCTGAAAAGTTGTTGATCCCCCCAATTCTCCTCCCTTGTAAAGCACGATGATGAAGAATACACCTGACATGTTTTGTGTGAGATTATGTCCTAGATGAAAAAGACATTTTTTCTATTAAAAATATTAGCCTTTTGGAGTTACATTCACCAAATATTCTGAATGAGTATGAACTTTAATATTGTTTAACATCTTCCTTTTATAATACTTTATCTCCCCTGAAGAGTCACTGTAAAATCAGTACAAATGAGGAATGTGAATTGAATATCTTGCATACTGTTATGAAATTGTTCATGTTGATCTATCTGTTAAAAAAAAATAAAACTAAGGCTATCATCAAAACGGTAAGCCTTAATATCTCAAAACGTAATTGTCACCTTGAAGCAACTGCAGTTCTATACTGTTCTGCTATATAACAAATTTGTTCCCTTTAGGTATAATATACCCAAGAGCATTTTCCAGTGCAATAACTGAAGAGCATCCTTCTATTTTGGTGTAAAGGAAACTGGGAATATTGAATCATGAGCTAATGAAAAATTACAGATCCATGCCAGAAACATAATGTATCAGTAGTTAGAAAGCTATGCTGCAAATTTGTGCCAACAGAAGCTTTATAGAAGAAAATTAAGTTCACAGAATCCATTTGAGGACTTTTAAAGTTGCAAATATTGATTGATATGCTTTAGATTGTCTCCAAGGTCCCGATTTTTCCTCCAGTGTACACCAGGAGAACACAAATTTAGTTACAGTGAATTAAATCTGAGTGGTAGGACGTGATATTCAAGTGCAGAGTATCTGAAAAATAGCTGTTAGAGTGTTTTTTCTTTCCCTCTGTATTGTTCATTTTCAGTTAATTTTTTCCTTTACCATCTGTATAGGCCTAATTTCAAATGAAAAATCACACAAAGAAAGTATTCAGGGTTCTATCAGGAAAGAAGCATGTAAAAATAATTGAACGGCTGTGACACAAAGAACATATGCAGCGTAGCACGGACTCTTTGACTGCAGTTCTGTGGAGAAGCTATTCAAACTGCAAATTACGAGGTTACAATGGTGTCAGTGAGTGTGGGTGTTAGCTTGTGTAACTCCATATCTAGAGTGCACAAGGACAATTCAGTATCTGGAAAAGCAATCTATGAAAAGGTGGCATTATCCTCACAGTGTCTTTTTGCCAGGGCTGAACTCAGCCGTTAATAGTGGATATTGCTGTGTAATCCACCTTCTTCAGCCTTGTGTGCTCAGTTTATAGAGTTCATCTGGTAATTCAAAGGAATAAGTCTGGATGAAAGGAATCTGCTTTTCTTTAGACTTCACAGCTTTTCTCAGTTATTTTGAGTTTTAAGTGTGTGGATAGCAAGTGTTTAGTTTCCAAGGGTGTACTTCTCAATAGTAATTGTTACAATGCCAGTATACAGCAGTCAGAACCTGGCTGCAAAAATTCCACTATTTATATGCACACACACACTTTTACATATGGATGTATATATTCAAGCAATTACAGTAAGTTAATGTAAGGTGATGATATTGAATATCTGTATACAAAATTACCGAATATCTGTGTACAAAACTATTGAATATCTGTGTACAATACTGTTAAAAAACTCATATTAAATCATCTCTATTATCCTGTTTGTTCTTAGAGAGTTTAATTGATCCAGATAGGTAGTAAGAATCCTGCACTGAATGTAAGATTTTTTTGCTGGACCTTCTAACGCTTGTGGGGTTTTTTTATGTCAGTTGAACCTAGTTTAAGGGTTTGTCTTCACGATTTGGAACTCATTTTATTGCGTTTTTTGCACTTCTAAAAAGTCCCCCTCACTCGCAAATATTTTGCTACCTGCTGCAAGTTGATATTAACATCATATATTGGCCTGACCCGCAGTCCTCTGTGACTTAGAAATAATTTATAGCCTGCAATGGATTATACTACCATAAAACTCACAACTGTGATGTTTAGGAATAACTTAAACTCTTGAAAAGTTCTTCAGTATGGTTCTTCTGAAGACATACATGTGTTCTAAGAGAGATCTTTCAGAATTGTTTCTCTAGAAGTTAGTTAATAACAGATGCTAAAATATACCGACGTAGGTGTTCTATTTATGCTTTCTAAATTGCTGAATATTGAGATTTTCTGATATAATCTTTTCCTACCTACTCCTCTGAGTTGTTTTTTTTTCTGAAAAAGGTTTAATAGATTTCTCATTTTTTTTCTCTATCTAGTCACATGGCTTGGAAATTTAGTCTGCCATTTAATCGAACCAGGTACTGGACTGCATTGCAAAGTAGAAAATAATTTAATGTATTAGCCTTTCTGTATTTCTTCCTTCATGCCTTTATTTAGCTAACTGGCTAGAGGCTTTTTAAATACAGTATACAGGTTCATTGAACCGGTTGATCCCATTAAAACGTGCTAAACACAGATGGCTCAGTGATCTTTAGTTACCTATAACCCTGTAAAATATTGGTAAACCCCAAATGGCTACATGAGTCATAAAAACGTCTGTTGTTCAAATACATAGACCCAGCTGGAAGTTCATGCTTTTAAAAATGCAGCTTGTTTCCTACAAAACAACGCAGCCAGAACACCTCTCTTACCTGATATGAGAGTCAAACTCCTCTGCATCCACTCAGCAGTACCGACCTCTCTGGGTGGACTGACATCCTGGGCAGCTTCACAGTTGTACTTTTATGACTTATCAAGCGAGGCATAAGTCTCCAGCAGCCCACACAGTTACAGGTAACTCATGCTCACTGAACCAGTTCTTTCCATCTGTGCTTGAAAGAGTTCAAACCATGAAGAGCAATCCGTGTCACGTTCATTTAAACACCTGGGAACCGTGATGCCGTTTGCAGTGGTACCAGGGGTGACCTCCTGCACTTTGAAGGGACACTGCAATTCTATGGCAGCACAGCATCCAAATGCTGTCTCATGGAAACAATCATCTTCTGTTATTAAAGGTCAGCTCATGATGCTGTGCTGAATAGTGTTATCATGCTGTACCTGGAAAATGCAAAATGAGTGTAGGGTGGAAGAATTAATGTCTAAAGAAATTATCAACAACATAGTAAAAGACAAGAAAAATGTTGGTACCTTAATTACTTCCTCTGGGAATTTACATGAAAAGAATTCCTAGCAAGGATTGTGCTATTTAGAACTTGGATCATGATAAATTCTCTGCTGCATCCTGTTAGTTGTAGTCCATAGTACGTGTCAGGTGTGTACAGGAGATAATAAGCTTCAGGGTCAACAAATCAGCATCTGTGTTCAGGGAGGCAAGGAATAATGAGGAATTGCAAGGAAAAAAAAGTATTTTCTGGTATCTACATTTTCTTTCAAGCTTGGCCCGACGTGACCTTCAGCAGAAATGTTATCCCAAAACCTATAGAAACACTAAGACATCCTACAAATGTGTGCAGACAGGAGCTTATATTTCTTGAATCAACTTTAATGGAATTTTAATTATTTTAGTCATAATTTTATTTTATGTATTTTAAACACTTCTGTTTATTTTACAAAACATATGTTTGCTCTCTTTGTAATTACTTGAAAATCTTTCTCCATCTTCCCCTGTTGCAAACGTCCGTTCTTACAGCTTGCTGTTCCATGGTGCACTGCCATCTATTTCACATAAATGGAGCGACAGAATGATGTACTGAATCAGCATGCAAGTGTGTTATGAAGCAATTATGTTTGATGGTGCAGATGTGTTTAAATTAACTTTCTTCCCTGACTTCAGAAAATCTGCATCAGAGACTTAAGGGAGCATTTCTTGTATTATTAAAAATAAATTACTAGCAAAACAGGGCAGAGACTGATCCCACTCTAACAGTTTAGAGCAGTGAAAGGGAAAACAAGCCTACTTTGCACAGTTAACAATTTATTACACCCTAGCTTTGACCCTGGATTGCATTTCATAAGCAGAAGTATTTTAAAGCAGTCCCTGCCAGTCCCTCAAAGGCTCACTGTTTTGAGAATTAATTAGATGAGATTTTTTTCTCCTCTCAAATGTCTATAATGATTAGTTTGAAAAGCTTGAGCCATGTACAATAAGGCATCAGGTGCTGAAGTAATCTTCTTAAAACGGAATGTTGGCTGGCAAAAAATTATGTCATGACTGCTTTTTTTTTAAAAAAAAAGACTAGTATTAAAACCTGTTCTAAAGAAGAGAAAAAACATTAAAGATAGCTTGCCTCTTAGAAGACGTTCATATGCTCTTTGAAAATCCTTTAAAAGTATCAGTAGCCTTATTAGATCTCCAATTATTTATTTTTCTGTGACATGAATCAGAGTAAATTTAGCTCTTCGGTATATTTTCATTCAAACAGAATATGTGATATAAAGACCTTTTGCATGGGTTTTTCAAGTAGACTCAGAACAATATGTGTAAGGTCATAAGCAGAGTCACCTCAATCCAAATGGCTTAGTCTTCAAACACGTAGAGAAATAATAGCTTACAATTTGAGTTTGGAATATATTCCCTTTGAGATACACTGATCACAAAGCACCTAAGCTTATTTCTAATGAAATCAATGAGAAATTTTCTGCTGCACTCACTGCAATCAGAAATACTATATTTTCTTGAAGTAATTATTTTTTTAAAGTTTGAGTTGGCTGTTAGGTCCCTTGATTTTAGTGCCTAAAGCAAAAGCTTTTATAAGTGACTGGAGATTAATTTTGCAAGCAGGATCCTTAAGGAAGGATAATTCCAATATATTAAATTCACCGCTTACCTGAAAGTAAGTACCCTACATTAACTTCCTGAAGGATATATACGTGCATGCCATCAAAGACAAGCTGTCAAACAAGATCAAGTGCTCCTTAAGTTCACTTAAAAGCCAACTTTCATTCCAAGGTGATGTGCTTCTTCAAGGTGAAGTGTGTGGAATCACATACTTCCCCATTGCAGTTCTGATTTTGCTTGTTAGTAAATGTCACGAATGTTCCTATAATGTGCTAAGGCTAGCTAGACTTCACAGGTTGGAAGTACATCTTAAAGGAAGCCTTGGGGATTGTATATTCTTCAAGGGTTAATTAGGCATGGTCACATACAAAGCAGACAAGCAAACAAGTCTGTACAACAAGTCATTAAGTAACCTGTGAAAAAAAAATCAGTAATCTAAGTAAAAATACATTGTTAACCACATAGTGTTCTCATCTTTTAAATCGTTGTATTAAATGTATTTTCTATATTCAAAGAAAATCTTGAAAGTCTAGACAATTAAAAATGTTACTAGGAAAATGTCAAGGAAAGAACCAGATGCACAATTAAACATACTTGCAAGACAGATATTCTTTGTTAATCTCACTTTTTCTGAAGCAGTATGTTCTATGGATCGTCTCAGTGAACATTTATATTCAATGACTGCAAATTCTTGTTTTCAAAAATCTGTTTCATAATGAAAACATACTTCTGAAGTGAGAAATGTGTCATGCATTTATGGGAAGAAAAAAAACAAAGTAGTTTTTAAAAAGAAGTTTGTTTGTATGTTCAAATTTCAACACTAAGAACTGAGAAAGACTTTCTCGTACTCCTTCATGTGCTAGCAGACCTTGTTCCAGAGTGCATTTATTTTAAATACAAGTTATTGGCTGGATAGTGATTTTTTTTTTATTCTTTTGCTCTTCCTTTTGTTACAGATACTTGTTGCCTGTGATTAGCCCATTATTACCTATAGCTACTTTTGCATGTAAACTGCGTATCTGCTCTAATGTACATGTGCTTCTTGTTTTCCATAGCATGGCTTTCATATAGTCACTGGCAAATATTGATTCCAACACAGCCAAGGTGAGTTTTGCTCTTGACTTCAACTAGGCAGGATTTTACATTTTCTGCTTTTTTTTTCTACATCAGTTTATGTCCTGATTTGAGAGCACCAGGATAAAGTTTTCTGAGACTGCTCATATTAATGGTAATCACAGAAGGGGCAGCTGTGACTATGGGTAGGAGAGGATGGGTCAGGTGACCCAAATAGACCAATCATAGTATACCTTGATGTGGTCTGCAGTATATAAGGGCCCCTAAGGAGAGCCCTGGGACTTTTATTTGTGCTGGTGCTGGTATGAGCAGCATAACTTCTTTTCTATCTTTTTTGTGGACTGTCATCAGGATTCTGGGCTCGGATGTTCCCATCTGCTGCTAAGTCCGGTCTGGGACCTTTGTGCTCAGAACCTACTTCTTGTCTGGTGAGTGTGAGTTCTGTGTTGACATAGTCTTTTTTATCTTTGATAATTATGTTTGTATTTTTGTATAATACCTATATATAATTTGATATCTTGTTGTTAGTATTATTTTTCTCTTTCATTGAACTGGTTCAAGGTTTTTCAACTGTAGAATCTCTCTTCCTGGTTTCATTGTTACCTTCTCCTGAGTAGAGGCATCACAGAGAGCATCTGTCAAAGTTTAGAGCCTGGCCCAGCCTTAAATTTTCACAGATTAGTAATAGGAAACTGCACCTATTTCTGGCAGTATTCATTATATTTCTTCTTTAAAGATTAAACAATCTCAGGCATTCAAACATCTGCAATTAATTTTCAGGCATTAATGTGTATTTTAACAGATAATTGTTGCTTTCAAGGACATTTATGAGGAAATGGCTATTTCTTTCCTTAACAAATGGAAACAAATGAAGTTGCACTTCTATCACAATTTTAGACAGTGGCTAGTTTTCAAACTATGTAAACTGGACTGGTGGAACCTTCTAAGTGTTCAAGCATGGCATTCACTTTGCCTACAAATTTAAGCATATTGTTAATCCTTAGTTAAATAGGGTTCAGTTTTGTTAGTCTCCTTTCTCATTTTCCCACTACAGATTACATTATTTTGCAGTATTACTATATTTCCTTTCTTGGTGTGGGCATTTTAAGGATTTTTCTAAACTTAGTGACCAAAGTGTTGCTTTATGACTTTATTTTTTTTTTCCACATATTGAAGCCTATCTGTGTGGAACAGTTCTGTTAGAACTATATTCCTAATTCTTCTAAGAACTGTGAAACGAGTATCAATTTACTGAAGATTTACTTTCCCTTTAAAAGGGGATGACACCAAGCTGGGAGGAGTGGCTGACACACCAGAAGGCTATGCAGCCATGCAGTGAGAACTGGACAGGCTGGAAAGTTGGACAGGGAAAAATTTAATGAAATATAACAAGTGTAGAGTCTTGCATCTGGGTAGGAACAACCCCAGGTTCCAGTATAAATTGGGGAATGACTTATTAGAGAGTAGTGTAGGGGAAAGGGACCTGGGAGTCTTGGTGGACAGCAGGATGACCATGAGCCAGCACTGTGCCCTTGTGGCCAGGAAGGCCAATGGCATCCTGGGGTGTATTAGAAGGGGGGTGGTTAGTAGGTCAAGAGAGGTTCTCCTTCCCCTCTACTCTGCACTGGTGAGACCCCATCTGGAATATTGTGTCCAGTTCTGGGCCCCTCAGTTCAAGAAAGACAGGGAACTGCTGGAGAGAATCCAGCACAGGGCAACTAGGATGATTAAGGGAGTGGAGCATCTCCCTTATGAGAAAAGACTGAAGGAGCTGGGGCTCTTTAGTTTGGAGAAGAGGAGGCTGAGGGGTGACCTCATTAATGTTTACAAATATATCAAGGGTGAGTGTCACGAGGATGGAGCCAGGCTCTTCTCGGAGACAACCACTGATGAGACAAGGGGTAATGGGCTGAAATTGGAATGCGAGAGGCTCCACTTAAATTTGAGAAGAAACTTCTTCTCAGTGCGGGTGACGGAGCCCTGGAACAGGCTGCCCAGAGAGGTTGTGGAGTCTCCTTCTCTGGAGACATACAAGACCTACCTGGACACGTTCCTATGTAGCATAATCATAGAATCATAGAATCACAGAATGTTAGGGATTGGAAGGGACCTCGGAAGATCATCAAGTCCAATCCCCCTGCCAGAGCAGGAATGCCTAGACTATTCCACACAGGAACGTGTCCAGGCAGGTCTTGAATGTCTCCAGAGAAGGAGACTCCACAGCCCCTCTGGGCAGCCCGTTCCAGTGTTCCGTCACCCGCACTGAGAAGAAGTTTCTTCTCGAGTTTAAGCGGAACCTCTTATGTTCCAGTTTCAGCCCATTACCCCTTGTCCTATCAGTGGTTGTCACCGAGAAGAGCCTGGCTCCATCCTCATGACACTCACCCTTGATATATTTGTAAACATTAATGAGGTCACCCCTCAGCCTCCTCTTCTCCAAACTAAAGAGGCCCAGCTCCTTCAGTCTTTTCTCATAAGGGAGATGCTCCACTCCCTTAATCATCCTAGTTGCCCTGTGCTGGACTCTCTCCAGCAGTTCCCTGTCTTTCTTGAACTGAGGGGCCCAGAACTGGACACAGTATTCCAGATGGGGTCTCACCAGGGCAGAGTAGAGGGGAAGGAGAACCTCTCTCGACCTACTAACCACCCCCCTTCTAATACATCCCAGGATGCCATTGGCCTTCCTGACCACAAGGGCACAGTGCTGGCTCATGGCCATCCTGCTGTCCACCAAGACTCCCAGGTCCCTTTCCCCTACACTACTCTCTAAAAAGTCATTCCCCAACTTATACTGGAACCTGGGGTTGTTCCTACCCAGATGCAAGACCCTACATTTACCCTTGTTATATTTCATTAAATTTTTCCCCGCCCAACGCTCCAGCCTGTCCAGGTCTCGCTGGATGGCAGCACAGCCTTCTGGTGTGTCAGCCACTCCTCCCAGCTTGGTGTCATCAGCAAACTTGCTGATAGTACTCTCTAGTCCCTCATCCAAGTCATCGATGAATATATTGAATAATACTGGTCCCAGTACCGACCCTTGAGGCACTCCACTGGATACAGGCCTCCAACCAGACTCCGCCCCATTGACCACAACTCTTTGTCTTCTTCCCCTTAGCCAGTTCGCAGTCCACCTCACTACCCGAGAGTCTAGACCACACTTCCTCAGTTTAGCAGCAAGGATGCTGTAGAAGACTGTGTCAAATGCTTTACTGAAGTCAAGGTAGACCACATCTACTGCTCTGCCATCATCTATCCACCTTGTTATATCCTCATAAAAGGCTATAATCTAGGCATTCCTGCTCTGGCAGGGGGATTGGACTTGATGATCTTTTGAGGTCCCTTCCAATCCCTAACATTCTGTGATTCTGTGATATATCGGGCATTTGCTCAATGTCTGACTTGAAATCCAGTGCTATCCATATTAGAGAAAAACAATTATACAATGGTATGATTACCTTCCCTCTTCAACACCTCATGTATAATCATGTTAATAAGTCTGACACCAGCTCGTGCATTTTCTAAGTGATAACTGGGTATTTAGCCATGTGGTTGCAATGATGCTACTGAAGGTAGCGTAGCCAAATCCTAGGATTTTGATCTGAAAACTCTCAACCTCTGGCAGGTTTAATGAATTTCATTTCGTTACTTACTTAGTTATGATGAAGAGAAAGACAGACTTCATTTTTTTAAAAAACAGTGGTGTAACAGTAGTGTCATCTGTGAAAACAGTTTGCACCTAATTCTATTTATGCTAGTCAGGCACTTTACTAAAATAGCAGCATTTCAGTCTTATTACCAGCTGCAGCATCATTTATTTTAAACTCTAAATAAAAGGGGTACCTGTGCTCAATCCATATGGTCTTTAAAATACTGTCTGTTGTTTACTCTGTATCCTTCATTTAACCTGCAGTTAAGACTATGAAAAACTGGTGTGCAGCGCCTGTTTTTTTGACTGCAGGGGACAAAGCATACTGGGAAATTATGTTATAGAACCTTAGAATCATAATGTGTTTGGTTGGAAGTGACCTTTAAAGGTCCAAACCCCGCCCCCTGCAATGAGCAGGGACACCTTCCACTAGATCAGCTTGCTCAGAGCCTTATACAACCTGACTTTGAATGATTCAATGGAAGTGTCTTCCATCTCTCTTGGCAACCTGTTTGTGTGTTTTGCCACCCTCATTGTAAACAAAATTCTTCCTTATATACTCTGAATCTACCCTCATTTAGTTAAACCATTACCCCTTGTCCTATCACTACAAGCCCTGCTACAAAGTTTGTCTGCAACTTACAGACCCCTTTTAAGTACTGGAAGGCCACTGTAAAGTCTCCCTGGAGACATATCTTCTTCAGACTGACTAACCCTAACTCCCTCAGCCTTTCTTCATAAGGGAGATGCTGCAGTGCCTTGATTGTGTCAATTCTTTCCTGTTCTGTGGTCTTAATTCTGATATCTTCCAACATCTATTATTGCTTTGGTTAACTTTTCAGTATTGCTTCACTAATCTATGATTTGTCTTTTCTCCACCACTGAGAACATTTTCTCTGAAGATGCGTAAAACTGATTCACCCAAAGAACCAAATCTCACAAAACCAAAACCTCTGAGAGAGAAGAAACTAGAATGTGTTAATAGAAGAATGAAAATGCAGTGGGGAAGTGTTATGTGTGGGGAAAGCAGAAAAATGACAGAAAAGGAAGTGAGTCTAATGCAGAAAAATGATGGTCAGAGGTGATAGCCAGTCACAACATTTAAGTTCTCAAGTTGATGAGGCCAAGGCAGAGTAGAGGCAGTCAAGAATAGAGTGTAATGTAGTCACCTTCCATTGCATCCCTCACCATCTGCTATATCTTGACATATATATCACAGAATGAAGTGTAAAGTGCAAGGTCAAGAGCCAAGGTGTTTCTCTCATCAGGGAAGCCCAGACAGAAATTCTTTATTGATTGGTCACAGCTACCTAACAGCATCTCTGCAACCCTGTAATTGGTGCCAAATGATTTTATGTTTTTATAACAATAAGATTGTGATGCTATCTGGCACAACAAGGACATGTAAATAGTATAGTGGCTTACAGACTGATTTAGTATCAGAAAGCACAGTACACAACAAGGAAAGGAGTTAGGTCATACCTCAGCATGATTTAATCTTGAACCCATGAGATGGCTGAGCGGATAGAAAATGGTATCAGTTATAAGATTGATAGTAAGGAAGTGAATGTGTTAAAAAATACTTTCCTTCATAAAAATGGCTTTTCAAATGATGGCAATTATACCAAACACAAATTGCTTCCTTGGGTGTCATACTTGCAGACAGAATTAATGAGTGACTTAATAAGTCCTGTATTAACATAATAGGCTAGTTAGAGTAATTCACTGGAAAAGTAGAAGTGTCATTATAAGCTTTAACATAGCATTGTTATTGGTGTGGATATTTTATTAAGTGAAAGGGAAATGAGTTAAATCACAGGTAAAAAGGATTAATTGTGTAATCCACCTCTAGAGAGGTGGATTTAGCCAGTATCCAGTATCAATCCAAAGGGATATGAATGATTAATAACTAAATATGGATCTGCTATCACAAAATCATGTAATGTGGCAAATATGAGAACACATTTTATGTTGAGAGTATACACCAATCTGGAACAAATCATAAAGTTTTATAACAGCAGCAGCATTCACTCCACCATCATTAAGCTTCTCTCATAATTTTTATAAAGCGATATATAACTTGGCCATTTCACCTCAAATTAAGATTTGCCATGCATGCTCTTAGTGACTAGTCCAAACTGGTGCTGAGCACCTGCAACTTCCATTGAATTCTTTGATTAAAGTTAGAAGTACTATCACGAGCCCGGAAGTTAATTTTATTGTCCCTCACCGAGTCTTTGAAATCACTTCCACTGTGCTTTTTGGAACACAATAGACCAAAGTTAGGCAAACAAACATAGAAGTAAAATGCTCCCTAAGCTCCAAGTAAATTAATATTCATTTAGTCATTTCCATTCTTTATGAAAATAAGGTCTGTTTGAAAAGGAACACATATTATTCCAAAATGTACAAAGAAGTACACACATTAGAAATACAATGTCAGTAAAGATTTCCATGTCAAAATATGCTCATTTTTCATCTCCCTGTAGTCACTCATTCTGAATGGAGTATGTTATTGGTAGCTTCTATCACAGATGGTACTTTTAGGACCAGGTGAGGATAAAATCCTGCTGTCACACATAGTTCTTGCTGCCAAAATTTTACAGCCTATATAACCAAGATTGCTACAAACATTGTGAAGATGAGTCAAGACTGTCACTTTTGAGCGAATTGCATCCCATTTAGGAATGGGACCCAAATGGTTTGTATATTTCTGTAGGTATTTTGCATGTATTATTGTCTATTCATACCTATAATGGTAGGACTGAGACGATGTTTACCAAAGTCTACCCTAAGCTACCATTCTTCTCAAATATCTTCAGTGCTTGACAGCTTTAGGTTAATATTATACTGATGTCCTGTACCAGATGTAACAAGACTTTTTTTTTCCTGTATTTAAATATTTTCTTTCTTCAACTGCATGATTATAATAGAAGTCCTGCCTCATAGCTTCTTTCGCATGACCTAGGCACAGGTCATTGGATTACACAGTTCTGACAGACTTAAAATCTAGATTTACTTCAGGGGTTGCAAAAAGAATTTTCTCCTTACGATGGCAGTATGAAAGGAATATAACCTGATCTGAAACAGAAGTCTAAAACCATAAAGGATCTGGCTGAATCTTGAGTTATATCCCTGAGGATATGCTGTGACCTATGGAAAGTCCATTTGAGGGCTAAGCTGGAGCACATGCTGTAGGACTGCACATGAAATGTGTTAAATTCTTCCCCAAAGGTAGAAACAAGTTCAAAGGTGCATGTGGTTATGATAATGGAAACATTCACTTGCGATGCCACCTTTTCATAGTGAATGAGAATTGTGACGTTCTAGTAAGTTAAGGTGATCTTTTCTCACCCCACAAAAAAAAATAGGCAGATTTGATTTCTTTTGCTAAAAAAATGTAGTTACTGTTTGCAGTTGTCTTGTCCCTTCATTGTGTTTCTCATGAGAACAAAAAACTGATGTAATATTAAAATATGAAACAAACCACAGACCAGTTTCAATAAAGCTGCAATAGTGCATCACATGCATCAAATCATACTGTAAGGAACAGTACCTGTAAATATCAAATAACTTCAGAAAGGTCCAAACTGCCTAGAGAATAAAAATAAGTGGCACCAAACATTATGCTGTTCTGTGTCCTTAGCACCAGAAAAGATATGAACCAATGGTCAATGACATTTTTTTCTAGTATAGGTATTGGCTGAAATAATGCAAGTCCAGTATGAGTGCTTGGTGTAATCACCTATGAAAACTGTATCATCAGAGAGTATACAGATGAAGAAATTGTCTGAATCACAACATAGAAAAAAAATCAGAAGTAAGCAGAACTAATTTTAGTGGGAAACTGATGATAACAACTGGCATGAAAAGTAACATGAATCTTACTACTGACTTCCTGATCCTTGCTTCATGCTTTCTATACTGCAAGTAATTTCTCTTTCGTTCCCTGGGAAAAAAAGTTTTCCACACCATTCAGTTTGAATGAGGCTTTGGGTAATGACTGATAGCTGATGTTTCGTGTTCTGAAATAATGCTTAATACCATTTCTTACAAGATTCTCCACTGTGCTTGGCCATATGACGATAAAGTGCCTTAAGTGCTTTGTCTAGTCATAAAGAGAATCAGTCTGCCAGAGAAGAGTTTGAATTAACTTGTGGAAGATACTTCCAAATGGA
Organism: Trogon surrucura; assembly: GCA_020746105.1. Lineage (NCBI taxonomy): Eukaryota > Metazoa > Chordata > Aves > Trogoniformes > Trogonidae > Trogon > Trogon surrucura. Next base: position 58,049,075 of record CM036620.1, on the reverse strand, counting down.
GCTTCCTTAGATTAAATGTTTTGTTGTATCCAGTATAAATGTGTAACAGAAGTTTTTATGACCCCTTGATGTGGTATTTTGAGATACATGTGCCCTTATGTTTTGCAAATATAAGGTAGCAGGGATGAAAAACTTTAGGGTTTTTTTTTCCTTGGTTGTTTAAGCAGGTTTCTTTCTCCATATGAACCCATCTACCTACATGTTACTGCAGAGACTGGTGATGCCACACATTCAGAATTCTTCATGTACAAGCCTACAGTGAATTTCTGTTCAGACTCACATTGTTATAGGTGGCTGTTTGGGATAAATTACCTTTTGTCTGTAAAACAAAATCTTATTCGGCTTGTCTTCTGTTGTGGAATTCCTGCAAAAATAGGTGAGCGACCTTGCATGACAACAGAATCTAAGTGGAGGTGTCTTTTAGAACAAGGTGCTCAAATGGAAACTCAGGCCTAGAAGGGTCAGCATTAGCCCTTTACAGAAAAGCTAAATAAGAAAATATCTTAAATGAAAAAGAAAAACAGAGTAGTTGAAATTGGAAGAGACCTCTTGAAATCTAGTCCAATCCACCTGCTCAAGCAGGATCACTGACAGTAGATTGCCCAGGGCTGTGCTAAGACAGCTTTTGAGTATCTCCAAGGGTAGAGACAACACAGCCTCTCTGTGCAACCATCTGGTGTATCAACCAGTTCTCCCAGTTTGTATCATCAGCAAACTCCTCCACTGAGGGCACATCTTCCTATCTCCAGACTTTACCTCTGATTTCAGGGGCCTGAAGACCAGTCTTAATAATAATGAGGAAAAGATGACAATGAGTACCCTGTCCTTTTCCATCTCCTTTCACGTAGGATCCTCTGTCCCATTCAACAGCAGACCTACGTTTTTCATAGCCTTTCTTGCTGTTTTTCTTGTTGCCTTTCACATCAGCAGTATCAAATCCAGATGGGATTTAATTTTCCTAATTCAGATCTTCTGGATATCCCTTCTTTCCAAGAAGGGATATCTCTATATCCTATAGAGATAATTGAGATCCCATATCACCAAAGCTGTATCCCTCTTGGTCCTTGAACAGGCCAAAATATGCTCTTCAAAAGTCCGTAGTTTTGAATCTGCTTTAAGCCCTGCTCACTCCTCTCAGAATCCTGAACTCTTACCATCTCACAGTCACTACAGACAAGGCTGCCCACAGCATGCACATCCCACTCAATCCCTCCTTGTTTGTAGGTACAAACACCACTCATTCCTGGATCACCTGTGTTAAGCTGTCCTCAATGCACTCCAGGAACCTCTTGGATTACTTGTACCCTGCTGTGTTGTCCCTCCAGCAGGTACTGGGATGGCTGAAGTCACCAGTAAAGCTTCTTTCAGCTGTCTGAAAAAGATCCCATCAACTTCTTCCTGATAAGGTAGTCGGTATCAGATACACAAGAATTTTGCCCATGTTGCTCTACCCGCTAATCCTGACCCATAAGGTCTCAGTTGACTTGTCATCCATGCATGGGCAGAACCTAGGCACCGCCACTGCTCTCTCACTTCAAGGGCAGAACCCTCTCCTCATCATCCTGCACAGTCCTTCCTAAAGAGGTTGTAGGCATCTACCACAGCACCTGAGTCATTTGAGTTATCCCACCACATCTCCATGACCCTAAATGAGACCTCAACACTGTTTGCTCCTGTGGTAGATGCATGTGTGTACAGAAACTGTGTGCCATATCTGAGGGAACATGTGACTGACTTCAGTACGGAGGGAAAAACTGTCTCTGTATTGACTCCCTCGGGATGCCATTAGGAAGAACATTGCTCAAGATTTTACAGAAATACACGTGGTTTGAAGGGAAGATATAGCTGGACACACAGAGGCGCACTTTGTGCTCTTTAATAATCGCTATTAATTCCATAAAAATGAAAATTTCATTTCAAGGAAAACCATCTCTTCTCCTATTAGACCTCCTAAACAACAATTTGTGCTATTTCTCTAATAACTGCAACATTTCATGGAGCATGTTTATTGAACTCGTTTTCTAGTCAAATTAATTAGAAATAAAATATACCTTAACAGCAAAATTGGAAGTGTCCTGAGATCATTTTACATGCAGATGTTGAGCTGCGTTAAGATTAGATTCATTTACAATTCTGTTTTCAACTTACAATTGTGGTCAAGACATTTGTCCCCTTCCCTGGCACAAATGCCTACTTTTCCTTTAAATTATAACCGATGATGACAGTTAGTTTTGTATTATCTTCTAAATACAACTTCAGAGTCCGGTTAAATTTACTGCAGCCTCACCAGCTATATGAATAATTTCACTCTCTTAATTTGCACCCAAATCAGGACCTCAACTAATGTAGATGGTTTGCCAACACAGCTATATAATTCACATTAAAATCCCAACACGTGGCTTAAGTTAATAGACTTAGAATTACATTGCTAAGGTTTTTCTTGGCCAGCCCTCTCAGCATCCTGTAGTAAGATATCCATTCACAATCAGAATTTATATAAAATAAAATGGTCCTGATTAATTTCCCATAGGACATTAATAAAGCTAATGGAAATTCACAAGGGGCAACTTGGTCCAATAGCAGAAATGTAACTGCAACTCAAATGTTATTCTGTCTTAGACTCCCGAATGACCCAATCTGCAAGGACTTTTTCTTTTGTAACTGTTATTGAAATCAACAATAAAACTATAGACACAGCATTTTTTTTCTGTGCAGAATCAGAGATATATAAGAACATTCATGCTATCAGTAATCTAAACAGAGCTGAAAAGCTTTAAAATCTGTAGTGTAATTTACTTGAAAAAGAAAAATACCCCGAGATTTGTTCATAACAAAGGTTCCTTTAACCCCTTCTATGGCAGTGTAATGCATTCTATGTCTCCTTAGGGACTTCTACACTTTAATAGGATTATAACACTGGGATTGTGTGACTAAAACCGTGTGTAACTCACAAATGACAGTCCTTATAAAGAATGGTTTGGGTTGAAGGGGTTCTTTAAAGGTCATTTAGTCCAATGCCCCTGTCATGTGCAGGGACCTCTCACTAGATCAGGTTGCTCAGAACCCTATCCAGTCTGGCCTTTAACACACTTTATGGCTTAGCTACATGAATAACTTATCACATGCAAATTTATAAATGATGAATTTCAATAAGTAGTATCAGTTTGTCATGAAAATAAGTAATTGGAGTTACCTCAGTCTACAGTGAAAGATTAAAAGAAAGTTGAATTGCTTGCACTTACCATTACACTAGCAAGTTAGTATTATCATGGCCCAGCTGCTGTGCAGCACCCTTTATCTACAATAACTTAATTGTTTTTTTTAATCTTTCAAAAAACTTGGAAACATTGGAAAACATATCTGTTTCAGATAACCAACTATGAAGAATCTTCTTTGTACTTTTAGATATTTACTATTGCTTATTAGTTACGGAGTGGGGTCTCTCCTATGACTTTACAGTGTTTCAGAAACAACAAAACCATGTCTTTATCTAATGGTCAGCAAGAATGGAGGAGTTAGAGGGACATATTTAAAAGTTTTTATTAAAAATATGCTAGTAATACCGTATTTTAATGACTCAGCAATTCCTTTTAAAATATGAATATAGACTTTTCACAGTGTTGATACAATTCTACTGTATCCATTCCTGCTAAGAAATTTTTTTAAAATAGATACTTAGAAAAGTTTCTGAGTAGTTTCAAGATGAAATTAACTTACAGAATGTAGTATTCATCCATCATCTGGGGTGTTTTGGTTGGAGTTTCTAGTTGCCAGTGGGTAGAGTATCAACAGCCCACAAGATCCAGGTATAAAGTCTTAAATCATTTTCAAACCTAGAGACACAATCCCTCCTCAACTATGATTTCTTTTTCTATCAAGCTGTTTTATTACCACATAATCTCTGTATTACAAATTTATACCATTTTGTGAAGGTGCCTTTGGACATCCTGATCTACTTACACCTAATCTACAAAAGTATAAGAGAACTCCAGAGGAATTTATTAGAAGTCAATAAACAAATGAAAAAGCCAGTGATGATCCTTGTCATGGAATCAATAGTAACACACGTTTGGCAATTTTTATACCACTTAAACAAAGAAGTGCATATTTTAAAGAGGTTTTTTTACAGAATCTGCTTTCTGAGGTGGCATAATTATTATAAATTTAGAGCCATCTTATCTGACTAAGAACAGATAAAAACCTTTTTTTTTCATTTAGGAATAAATGGCAAGAGTTCTACTAGTGGGATGAGGCTCCAAGCTGGAAAACAAAATACAACACAATCTTTTCATTCACTTGCAATGCATTTTACGTGTAGATAAGACAGGTATACTACCATTCAGGTAACTGCATTACAAATTCAGAATCATAGCACCATAGATAGTGACTCAACTACTGCTCTTCGCTTTGAATTCCCTGTTATTCTTCAACATACAGGATATCACTCTATCTCTGTCCTCATACCTTCCCCTCCTTAGAGTATATATGCAGTATAAATAAAATATATCAATATGATAATACAATATATGCGTTGTATGTATGTAGTAAAATAAGGCTCAGTGGAGACAAATAGTATCATCTTTAACCTTACCAGAACTCAGAGAAACTGTTATTCAAAAAAATCCACAAACAAAAAATACGATCACAAAAAATATTATTACAAATATGAAAAATAAATATGATTACAGTTCCCTGTCTCTCTTGAGGTGACGGGCCCAGAACTGGACACAATATTCCAGTAGTGGCCTCACTAGGGCAGAGTAGAGGGGGATGAGAACCTCTCTCGACCTACTAGCCACACTCCTAATACACCCCAGGATGCCATTGGCCTTCTTGGCCACGAGGGCACATTGCTGGCTCATGGTCATCCTGCTGTCCACTAGAACCTCCAGGTCCCTTTCCCCTGTGCTGCTCTCCAGCAGGTCATTCCCCAATTTATACTGGCACATGGGGTTATTCTTTCCCAGGTGCAAAATTCTACACTTGCCCTTGTTGAAATTCATAAAATTTCTCCCTGCCCAGCCCTCCAGCCTGTCCAGGTCTCTCTGAATGGCAGCACAGCCTTCTGGTGTGTCAACCACTCCTTCCAGTTTTGTGTCATCAGCAAACTTGCTGGTAGTGCTCTCTAATCCCACATCCAGGTCATTGATGAACACCTGGACACATTCTTGTGTGATCTGCTGTAGGTGATCCTGCTCTGGCAGGGGAGTTGGACTAGAGGATCTTTGAGGTCCCTTCCAACCTCTAACACTCTGTGATTCTGTGATATTGAAAAGCAGTTTTGTATAAAAATTCTGTATGAAAAGAGATTTTGTATAAAACAGATTGCATCTTCCGTTTCTTACTGCTTAATTCACATTATTTTCTCACATACACAGTGGACTTTGTGCATAACATGGGTTAATTTCCTTGGTGATTTTTTGCAAGTTATGAGGATAATTAAACACCGAATCAAATGTCTTTGGAATTTGACAGTTGCACTTCAGTTATGTCTTCAAAACTAAAGTTGCTGTCAAGTAATGAATTTTGGGGAAATATCGTAGTCCGGGATATGCAGAAAGGAGTCAGACTACATCAGTAGAACTTTCTGAAGTAATGACAGGCATTGACTGCAGCTTTAAAATTTCTTGAAGATTAGCACACACAGAATAAATACCAACTATTTATTATGGTCTTACAGATTACTCATTAGTACACAGACTGTACTTTCAGAATGATCAGTAAAGATGACTTTGGCCCTCTGCATCACAAATTCTCTCTGTGCCAATGGTAACAGATAGATCAAGGCAAATGCCCTGCCTGTCTGCTAAATTAAGTTGTAAACATCTGAGCAAATATTTTTTAGCTATTTTTGCAGTATGTATCAGCAAAGTTTCTTTGGAATTTGGTATATAATGCTCAACACCTGGTCTTTCTTATTAATTTATGTTGCTTAAGATTCCTCCCTAATCTGCATAAAAACAAAGATTAAAGTATATATAATTATTGATTTTTCTCCTGGGCATGCATTTTTTCTTTAAAAAATACATGTTTGATTGCCTTTTTATCTTTCCTCTTATTTAAATATCCCAATTGTTCTGTTTATTATTAAGATAATTTTTCTGGTATTAATGAACATATAATTAGCTTTGGATCCTCTACAGTGATTTTGCTTCACACATAAAAATGAAACAAGACAGGAAAGGGACTAAGATATGCTATGAAAGCAAAGAGAAAGAAAGGCAGCCCACAATAAAGGTGAAACAATAGCTCCCCTCAAGCTAATATTTGACAATGACAGAACATGTGTCACCGTTATTTAAATCATATTAATAATTAATAGGCTTATAAGTTGCAGAATGTTCTCCCACAATTTTTCCCTCAGCATCACTCTTTGAATTTTGAATAGTTTCTACGTTTTTCAGCTGACATAAAATACAGCAGACTGAGGCCAGTATTATTTTACTTAGAATCTGCATGTCATTTTCTTACGTTCATGTCTGAAAACATAATATCGCTTTTTTGTGGCTGTAATACTTTACAAATTAGGAAAAAAATAAAGGAGGAATTTTCTGTTCAGTTTATACCATGATCTACTGTAGCAGTGAACCACATCTCCTCCTGACACTAATGGAAGCTGTGAGTTTTATTAGGCATCAAAAAGTCTCTGGTAATTTTATCTTGGCAGCTAGATTATTGTGAATATATGCATATTAAAAACAAACAAAAGCAAAGCCTGCGGCATTTGATGCCCCACTGGGGTAAATCAGTACAACTGCACCATTTGAAATTCAAATCTGAGGCTTTTTTCTATCCTTTAACATTAAATGTATGTTCAAAAGAATGCATCTTCAAAACAATTTTTCATGGGCAGCAATGCTGCTCATCAACAGCTTGCAGTGCTCCATATGGCAAAAGATATGGCTGAGCTATTATATCACACAAGTGGTTGTGGAGTACAGGAAACACCACCAGCTATAGGCTATATTTAAAAGCATGAGCCTGTGAAAGCAGCAGTCGAAGGAGAATAACAGCTGCAGGAGAATCAGGGTAACTTGTGGAACTGTCATATTCAGAGGAGGTGGAGAGTTAATAGAGGAATACCAGTATCTTGCCAACTGCAGCTACATCGGGAGAAAGAAGTTATGAGCACCAGCAGTACAGAGATGAAAAGCCTAGCCAGCTGCACCAGGTGGGTATGCTATTGGTACAAGTGACAGCTTTGGTGGAAAAGAAATAAGCATAGAAACGGGAGATCATTGTAAAATTAAGATTTATTTTCTAAAGCAGGTTTGTGGAAGCAAGAAAACGTACTGTGTACCAAATTGCATTTCCCTCCTTTTTTTTCTATAAGTAAGGCCTATTACTCAAAACCCTATTTTTCTGTTAAAACTGTGACAGAAGTTTTCCCATCTGCTTTTAACCTGTGTGTGAAGTACTAGCTTCACACATTCCTAACACTTGTTACTGTCATATGAAAAGGTATACAATTTCCACTGGAAATGCTAGAAGAGGATACCCTTTGCATAAACAAAAATCAGCTAATCTAAGAGCAGTAGCATCAAGGAAAACCTCTGCATATCCCATTGCAAAGTATAATCAGTTCTAAGTTCTTAAATGGTACAAGACAGATTAAACTGAAGGATCTTGATCCACAGCCAGAATTGAGTTAATGCCAGGGATTATCACTACCCTGTAGTTTTTGTTTATCCACAAAACACAACCATGACTAGTCACCTTTGTCTAGGTGAAAAATACTGAAATCCTCATTTGGTGGAATCAAGGTAAAGACGAAGTTTCACAGAGTAATTTTACTGTCTTTGACCAGAGTATTTGGTCAAAGCTCAGGGCACTCTGTATTGATTCTCTTAGGAGGAAGGCGGTGATGAAGTCAGATGCCTTTGATGTAATCTATTTACATACAAAGCGTGAGCAAGCTTCTGAACCGCTGCAGAAAGCAAACAACAGTTTCCTTGATCATTCCTCCAAAAATCTTTCAAGCTGGTACCCAGAGCAAATTTTCTTGCTTAGATGTTAGACAAACATTTATCAGGTGGAAAAGGATAAACAACGCGAGATCCTTCCCGGCTCTAATTTCTGTGGTTTTTTACAACTCTCAGAGCCATTCTCCTGTGCTCCAGTACCTTGCTAACTGTGTGTAGTTCTTATCTTAGGCACTTGTTTTTTCCAGGTGTACATTTCTACATTGAAAGCTTCATACGAATTCATTAGCCCATGAATGTCCAGTGAAACATAAAAGGTGTTTCATCTATATAGTTTGGAAATAAGCTTGAATAATTTCTCATAACTAGGGTAAGTGAAGGGTTGTGGTTATATCTCCCAGTTTCTGGAGGTCTATGTTGAACTCCTAACACCTGTTACTAGTGCTAGCACATAGAAGATGACTGTGTTTAAATGCGAAGGGAATACACAATAAATCAGTATCAGTTTTCAGTTCCGATGTCAAATCAAAAAGTGAGAGCACTCTAATCAGCTTGGGATCAGAAATGGCACTCACCACCATTTGCTGTTATCTAGCATCCAGCACTCATGCTGTCTTCTCTAAGTGTAGGTGAACACCAACAGGCACTCTAAGATTGACCTTTTTTTATTTGTGCATGGTGAGATGGTACGACTATAGAAACAGAGTTATATATCTCTCTATTCTTGGCAGTACCCCAGTGTGGAACAGTGTTTGACATGGAAGATTAACGTTTGTTAGGCAGTGAAGCTGCAAAATTAAATTAGACAATCCAAAGGCTGGCAGTGCATTTGGGTAGCAGAAGCTATGTAAAGGGAAGGCAAGTCGGATGAAATCTAGATTTTTATTTTAATCTGTATTGTTACATATCAGTAATTTCTATATTTTGAGCCCATTTTACCTTACTGATCTGAATAAAGAAGCTTGTACAGAGCTGCTTGAGAGCCATGGATGTTTAACAGCCATTCTTTGAACACTGTGTTTGAGCAAACTGTGAAAATACCTGAATCAAGTCAAATCCACACTGAAGTATGCCATGATGTCAGTTCACTGCGTATGTTTCATCCTACAGCTATGAGGCAAACTTAGAAGAAAATGAAGACAGCTGGTAGTAAGGAAAAATGTAAGAAAAAAAAAAAGCATATCTGGAAATTATGTATCTCTATAATCTACGTCTTTTTGTGGTCACCAGGAAATATGCAACATTTTGTTAAATGTATAAACACACTATCTTATTTAAAAGGACAGAATATCTGAAACAAATTTATTTTCAGGGATGCCATCACAAGTGGTTTGCAAGTACACCAACTCATGAGGCAGAAATTCAATGAAAGGTTTTTTGTTTTGTTAAAAAAGGCTACACTATAGCAGCTTCTTTGTCAGTCATATTAATTCAGCTCCTGCACAGTAGTTTCTTTCTTTTCAGATTAGGAATGTCTTAAAATAAAAACAAACATAAATGGTAGACTCGGTCAAATGGCACTATATGAAGAGATATTATTTTGTTCTCTCTTCAGAAGAGAATGCCACGATGAAACACAACAAATATGTGGGGGTTTTTGTTGTTTGTTTTTTTTTTTTTTAAATCAAGATATAAATAAATCAACAGACAAAGACCATTTCAGTCTTTGTCCTCTGGTTCCAGAAAAGCCAGGGCTGTTTAATGCAAGCCATGGCAGCAGCTACAGTAAAAAGCTTTGAATTTAATTCTAATTCTTAATTTAGAGCAAGCATCAGCAAGGTGAAGACAAGAAAGCTAGAATAAGCTGGAAAGCTGAGTAGTGAAAAAACAAAGGTTTTTAGAGTGCTTTTTTATTATTTTTTATTTTATTTCCCCCAATTTTCCGGCAATCCCGGTGCAGGAAATCAAACGGGTCGGGGTCCTGTTTATTGTAACAAAGAGAAAGCCCGTAGCTGCTGTGCGACGGGCAGCCGGGCGGTGAATTGCCGGGCTGCGGCGGGGCTGCGGGCAGCGCGCTCTGCCCGTTCGCGGTGCGGCAGCGCCGCCTGTAGCCCTGGAACGGCCGGAGAGGGCTCTGCTGCTCGGGTTCTCTTCGGGGAAAAAAGCAAGGGGAGGGATGTTATATTTTCTCCTTTTTTTTTTTTTTTTTTCTTTTTTTCTCCCCACCCTCAAGCAGAGTCTGAAGCCTTTTGAAAAGGATAAAGTTAAACTGCTCAGATAATTTTAATTGCTGTTTTTATTATTTTATTTTTTTTTAAAAAAGGGGGCTGTGTTTCTTAAATGTATACTTCTGAGCCATGAACTTGCCTCCCTGATCTTCATCGGCGTGGATTTTCGTGATAGCTGATTAGCTCCTGCGAATGGTCCAATTATAAGCTTTAGAAAGTCATCCAAAGCAGCAAATTAATGCTTTAGGGGGCACTGAGGAAAAGAAAAACTTTTTAATCTTTCAGAAGTGGTGAATGAAAAAACTGCTGCCAATTTTGCAGGCAGGATGTTAACAAAAATATTTTTTAATATTCCAGCCCTTTTTCAGAGCCTGCCAAATCTGTAAATACACTAAATTTATATCAGAGGCTTAGAGGGAGAGTAATATTGTTTGATTGCTGTCCCTTGCATAACTCTCAGGGAACAATTTCTTAGAAATTTCAAATGTTAAACTGTCACACGCTGTTTATTCAGTATGTATGAACCATCTTTTTTCTGCAACAAAATGATTTGCTCTAGTTCTCATTTTAAATCTAAAATGACACTGCAGCCACTTCACTTTAAATCTAAGATTTTGAAAATTTAAAGGAATATTTTATCTGCTTTGAAAAGACCTTAAGATTTTTTTTTTTGCCTTAAAGTTAAGTTAAAAGATGTAAAGTCTTTGTTTGTTTGTTTGTTTGTTTTCTCCACCAGGGATTTAAAATTTATGCTTTCTTGGTTTTTCATCTGATCTCCTTCCTGCCCACTCTCTATCCCTATGTTTGACTAACAGGCTCACACCAACACTGGTGCGTTCTGTCTAAAATGAAATGTTTTGCTGATGCTTACATCAATTTCCTTGATTTATATGAACCACATTGTTATAAGCAATACGTTATGAACCATGTTATTGCTGGTTGTACTATTATTACTGAACTAAATGAGAAATTAAGTGTGATCAAAGCAGGATCCAGACTGGATGGGACCCCAGGAGGTCTCTAGCCCAATCTCCAGCTCACAGCATGGCCAGCTCTGAGGTCAGACCAGATTGCTCAGGGCAATCTCTATCAGTGCCAACGACAGAGAGCGTGCAACCTCTCTGGGCAGCCTGTTCCACAGCTTGGCTGTCCTCATGGAGGACAAATTTTTTTCCTTGCATCTAACCTGAATATCTCTCATTTCAATTTGTGCTTGTTGTCTTTCAGCCTTTCACTGTGCACTGCTGTGAAGAGCGTCTCTCCATCTTCTTGATGACCACCTTTAGCTGTTGTCAGGCCCCCCAAAACTCCCTTCCAGGCTAAACAAGCCCAGGTACCTCAGCCACTGCTGGTAGGACAATTCCTCCAAGCTCTGGCCAGCTTGGGCTCCATCTGCTGAACTCACTTCAGTAAGCATTAACCCTCTATTGGAGGTCCCAAGACAGGATGCAGTATTTCCATAATCCTCAACAGTTCAGGTGGCCACTGTCTTCTCAAATGATATCTCCATTATCTTTTTTTTTTTTTCATTTGTTTTTTTTCTTAAGAAGAAGAAGCCTTTCAGGTCTTATGAAATCAGCCTCAGCATCCTTTAACTCAGTGGGTTGAGCGTAGTGCTTGAAACACCAAAGGTCGTGGGTTCGATTCCCGTTCGGTTCTCATGTGTTGCCTGACCTAGTCGAGAAGTGGCATCCCTGCCCACAACAGGGAGGTTGGATTAAAACGATCTCTGAGGTCCCTTCCAGCCCAGGCCATTCTGTGTGATTATGTGATCCTTCCAGGAACTCAAGTCCAGGGCCAGCAGGAGACAGGATTACAAGAGGCCTGAGGACAAGGGCAGAAGCAGGGCTGGAGACTGAGCATGGCAGAGGAATGGCTGTGGCAGAGCTCAGTCAAGGAGTGAGTGCTCAGGGTTGTGAATGAGCATCCCAAGTGGGGCTTATCAGGTTAAAATTTCGTAACAGACTCGGTCCCAGTAGTGGTTTTCATAACTATGCAAGTTAATTGCTGTTTTGGGTTGAGAAAATTAGATAGAAAAGGTGATCAAAGGGAATATCATGCAGTCAAAGGAAAAATATATAATGCATGCTGACTTGCATCTTCTCTTGCAAGCAGTGTAATTAAAAGATTTTTAGTTTTTCTTTTTATATAAAGAAATAAAAGTGAACTGAAACTTTAAAAAATATATTGAAAGGTACAAATATTTTTATTAGGGCAACTTTGATGTGTTATGTCAGGAACCTGGAAAACTTAAATAAAAACTTCTCTTTCTTTAGGCTGCTGAAAAAATTCCCAGTGCTCATTAAAGATTGATGTTTCAAATAAGTTCTTCAACTACCTCCAGAGTCATGCTCAGAGATGTATCAAAACCCACACACCTGTCAAGTCACAGAGATACTGAGAGTGATGCAAGCTCTGGGACTCCTTTACATAGACCTGTGGCCACTGTCACCATCACTGATCAACCTGACAGCTATCAGTTTCTGCCACAAAGAACTAGGATTCAGTAGTATAATTCCTTCTTTATTGCCCATTTTATATCGTCGCATCTTTCTGTTGAGTTAACCATTTTCATATAGAGCCCTCTACCCTCCCAAAGGATATGTACTTCTTTCTCTCAGCACAAAAGAAAGTCAGGGTTTTGACAGGACTGTAAATATCTTAGTCAGAAAGTCAAATCCTGTTCTTCCAGCTAATACATTCAGAGATACAGGGCTGTCTGCAGTAGGTGCACTGAATCACAGGGAGCAGTGGCGGGGGAGAGGGGCATTTCTTGCCTCCAGGCCTATCGTCATACCACCAGCTGCAAAATGTTGCTGGTAAAGCCAGTCTGTATGGTGTTAGTGCCTTCCCTTTGTTTACCCACTGGCTACAGCCAAAATACAGATTTCTCCTGCCGGTGCACAGCCAGGCTCTGACTGAACTCATGCTGCTGTATTGCGCTGACCTCATACCCTTGTAAATGCTACGGAACCACTCCATAGAAATAACATGTTTCTTTTTCTACTCTTCACCTTTTATTCCTTAGTTAGCCACTAGATTATTTTTAAGTATTTAGCTGTTTACACATTATCTGGTGATGCATTTGAAAATGTGCAAACACGCTTGCCTTGTTGCAGTGACGTACCCACCCTTTGTGTTTGCACCTGAGTCCCCATTCTGGAAGCAACAGATTCCTGACAATATCCTTCTCTCTGCCCTGTCCTGAGAAAATTTTTCTTCTACTATCTACTCTCTTTTTATCTCATGCTATGCTGTTTTGCATAAATTTTCTGTCAAGAAAGAAAGAAAAGGTAGGATTTTGTTTTTTGTCCAGCCATGCTCTTTATCTTTCTTTGCAACTCTTTCTTTCTAGTAACTCCTTCACCCGAAATTCACATGGGACCCAAGCACGGGAATGGAAGCCACCAGTACAGGACTGGGAGGTAAGCAGTTCTGCCTAAGAGTTCTTTGGGGTTATTCCCAGCAGGTGTGTTTTCTTCACGCCCAGACATAAATATGTTAAAAATCTGACTCCAAATGCTACGGTGGCAGAAAAGGGAACCTAGTCAAATTGCTCTACTGACTTCCACATCTACAGCCTTCTACATCTGTGGCTGACTCTAGGAAAAGGAAGTGTACTTCTGAGAATACAATCTAGTGAGTAAACTGTGTCTTTTACGAAGTATTTCCAGTGAATCTATTATGATTTCCTGTGTCCTCAACATTTTCACTAGTTGATCTGGCGCTATGGCATTACTCTATCCACAGGTCTGCAACAAACCTGGAAGAGGGTACCATCAAACTTGAAAAATGCCATGATTTTTTTTAATGGTTTTTGATTTAGTGAGGATTTTTAATAGTCATTGTCCCTAAAATATCAGATTTAACACAGTTAAATCATACTGATTTGGCATACCATTCACATAGAATAAAGAATAAATGGAACATTTCAAATTCAATTATGTGGTGACTATCAAAATATACTGAATTTTAAGAGCTGACCAGTGTGCCTCGTTACTCAGTTTTCCAAAGTGAAGTTAACGTTAGTGTTACCAGAAGAATGATTGCATCTGTAGAATTTTATGGCCTAAGGCTCAAAATCTCTACCAGCTCCTATTATAGTTTATTCTAAATGTAGCCAATACATTTATATTTTTGTACAGAATTTTCTACATAATGACCTTGGCTGCTGGTAGAAATAGACTTTCAATGAGATGCAGCATCATGCTTATGAATTTTCTGGGTAAAATATATTTAATAAATATGCAAATAGTTCTATCTTCTTCAGTGGAAAATTATATTTAAAAATAACAAAGATTGGCTTTAAGATTATGCTGTTGTTTTTTTTTTTTTAAAGTGCTTGTATTATGTACATATGCACATACACAAAATAAAGATGAGTTATACAATTTTCATATTAATTAAATATGTTTCTGTATCACTGGCAGGATATTTTTTCCTTCAGGAACTCACAAATGCAGGTCTTCATAAAGATGTATGCATTCACTGGGAAAGATATATGTGTGTATGTATAGATATAAAAATACATATAAGCACAATTTGTGGTGTAGCCTAATTAACCTTTTAAGGAAAAGGGAAAGATATATGTGTGTATGTGTAGATAAAAAAATACATATACGCACAATTTGTGGTGTAACCTAATTAACCTTTTAAGGAAAAGGGATTAAAATTTTGCCCTTCATGTTGTACTTTAAGACACTCAATGTATCTCAGTACATTTATTTTGAGTTCAGGCCTTAGCTACCTAACTCATCATATCACATATTTTTTAGGACTATTGGTCTACACACTGTGTTTCTGCTAACAAATTCATGTTTTTCCCATAGTCTAAAGGTAGAACGCACCACTTTAGGTCACCCTGAGCTACTGCTAAGTAATAAACAGTCGTACAACATGTGGTGAATATGTATATCAAGCCCATCGCCAGTTGACCCAGAAGAGATCTCATAATTGCTCCTGCCTTTTATGCCAAAAGAATTCTAAAAATTTGCAGTGGCACATCATTGTTCATTATGGAAAGGTGGTGTGAACATATGCAATTCAATGAATAGGTATATCTAAATACATCTTCCATTAAAATGAAAATCTTCTTTAGACTTTAACTTGAGTAAGTAAAATATATATATATATTTTTCAACCTTGTGCTGATATAACTCACTGTGTAAAGTAAGTGTGTGTGTGTGTGTGAAAGAGAGAGACAGAGACATGTCCCACTTAACCCACAGAGAACTGATTCAGTTACAGAAGAGTCTAATTTGACTTTGTCAGTTTTAAGGCAGAAATAGTCTTCCAAATGTATGGAATGGTGATAGATATAGCTGATAACAAAGTGCAAAGTGAGTACAAGTTTGATAAAGTATGAAATGCTTTTTATTATCTGCTTCTGATATTCTCCTGTAGTGTGAGTTTAAAGCCTATGGTGTATAAGTAAGCAATACAGTGTCTGAAAGGAATATATAAATCTCCTTCTTTCACACCTTATTCCATGCTCTATAACTTTCGGGTGCTCCATATGTACAGCTGCTATTATCAACAGTTTCTGTTCCACCTTGCACTTCTCTCTTGCTGCATCTCAGCTTAAGAGGTCCTTTCTCCTATTCCATAACCACACACATCAGAGAGTTATCTACAACAAAAATAAATAGCATACCAGTTCAGTCTTCCTCATCATACGTCTTGAGCTGGAGGTCCATCCCATGCACTTCTCTCCATTTTCCCGAAGTGAAAATAAGCATTGCACCCTGAGACACAAGAAAGTCTGTAAAATCAGTGAAATAAACTGTGTTTTAGGGAGTAAATTGGGAACATACAGAATGGAGAGGATTTTATTTTTATGATTTGGAAATAAAAAAATTAAACTCTTTGTTCAGAGGCAGAATCTTTCCCAGAGTGGCTGATGAGGCTGGCCATTGTTATGGATTGTTAAAAGCAAACTCTTTTAGTAGCTTTTTCTGATTTTACAAGCTTGTGGAGGCAGGTTTCCCGCTGAAGCGACTGCATCATCTAAAGAAGCTCTTCATGTTACAAACTGTACTTATGAAATCACTGTGCTACCTGTCATAAGAGAGATATGGAATTTGTGGGTTTAATTCCTATTCCTTTTGAAATTTAAGAGGAGTATTTAAAGCTTTTATTTCTTTCATGACCTATTATATATTTCCTAATGAATTATATTGCCCTAAGCATAAATATGAGCTAGGAAATGTGCTTTCAAAGAAAAATTGGTAAAGCTAATAAATTTATCTTTTATTTTATTTTAAAAAGTAAGTTCACTTATGACCTTTTCTCAAAGTTATAATTTTTCACACAACTGTCATTAGATCTGCTTTTTAAATTTTGTAATCGGTAGCATATTTTTGGCAAAAAAAAAACCAACTCCAAAACCAAACCTCACTAAAAACAAAAGCAACAAATCACGAAACAAAGTCACAATACTTAAAATAGATATAGAACGTGTTGTGAAAAAATGTATAGTTTAGAATCCCGTGTCTAACTATACAATGTAAGTGGTAAAGGTAGACTCAGAGAAACGTTTTAACTGGGGAAACACAACTGCACTCCTGTGACTCTGACAAGTCACATGAGCTACACCAGTTTGTGCCAGACAAGGGCAGGATTAAGCACATCTAACCTGTTCCAACACTGCTAGATCTTCTCTCCTACAGAAAGCCTTTTATTTTTTTTTTTCCCCTAATGTATAACATGAAGATCATATTTGCTGTTGTGGTAACCATTATTGTTTAAAGACCTGACCTGCAAGTACTTCTAACTAGAAGAATTTTATTCCAAGGTAGTGCGTAATGAAGTCACCTTGACTGTAAACCCATTCTGGTCCATCAGACTGTCTGAGTACCTAGAATTGTTTGTTTGGTTGTTTTTTTCACATGTTTAAGTAGCACATCATGAGACTAAAATAACAGCATGAAGTGGAGAAGCTTTCAGCAGCTTCTCAGGATTTGTGTGCAGATATTATGAAGTATTCCCTGGTTTGGGTCTCAGAAGAGATGTTCGTTTCAAAAACTGCAAGGCATGAGATAATGACAAAGTGCAAAAGGAAGGAAAGGAATGAGACGAATGAGAGTGGAAACAAACATTATTTTGTTTATTTGGCTTTGGAGGAATTTTACTTTCAATTTGGAGAAAAAGAAAAGATTGCTTGTGCCAGCTGAGGATCCTAAACCTAGGAGAAATAGATAACAAATTGGTGACAGCAGGTTACAAATTGGTGACAGCAGGTATGCTGTCCTAACAGTGTAGATTTAACAAATAGCATTTTATGTTCACTTTTCTGAAGTAAGTGCTACCACCATAAAAGAAATAAGTGAACCTTGCTCTTGTCCCATAGATTTTAAATTGCATTGTATAGCTTGAAAATAATCCACTCCCAGTGTGTATTTTTTTCTGGTCAGTGACACTCGTATCATGTTTCGTCTTGTCTCTTACAATTCTAGCACGAATACTGAGATGTAAGTTTACAAGCTATTTGCCTTATAAAAATCATTAATATAAAAAGATGATTACATCATTTACTAGAGAGCAAGGTTTAAACCAGGTTAGCTTTGAAAAATCTTTTAAATTAAGAACACAAGAATTACTTGATGCATATCTTCATTCATAATTACTGTAAGGGTTAGTTTCATGCTTGTGAAGATGAATAGGCTAGAAGAAATTGAAAATTAAATCTTATCTACAGACAATATATAGCTCAAGTTCCTTTAGAATTATCCTTCAGATTGTTGAGGTAGAAACAAAGAACTTCAGTGAGGTGACATGGAATTTTATCTTGTTTACCTATAAAGATTTTTTGCTTCAATATGCATTATCATCTGCAGAAATTAAGGAAGGATCCTGCATCTTGTGGTAAGCGATTAATCTGTGTACACCAATGAGTTATACTCCTGATCATATAATGACTAGTATAATATTATTGATAAATCATTCTCTGTTTTTACCTTTTATATATATTACAGAAATAAAACTTGCAATAAGGGTTTGGGTTTTTTTAGCAGGTGTAATTGCAAAATATTAGACACTCTATTATCTCTCTTTTTGGAATTAGATGAGTGCATTCAAGCAAACAAGGCAACTAATGCAGAATTCATGTCTGGATGAAAAAAAATCTGTCTGATGAGCCACTTAGAAAAGGCTGCTTCTATACTGCATTGTTGGGTCAGCCTAACATGGGCTGTTATTGGTGTTCCAGATTACAGGACAGCTTTTGTTTGAGGCATGTTTTCTCTCATCTTTTTCTTAGGGTAAGGTGGAGAGTGCTCCTCAGATGGGATTTCAGTGAGGGTTATTCTATCAGGCACAACATGAGGCCGGCACACTGGTGGAGCTGCTGGTTTTGTGGAGTGTTAGAACAGCGCTCAAACTGGTGTTTGCTTTCAAACAGCTGTGCAGATCTTCCTTTAAAACGCCACATTATCTGGAGACAGGGCCATTTCTTTTTTCCTCCCTTGTGTATTTACACTGAACACAGCAAGGTCTTGATACAATTCGCGACCAGAGTGAAGTAGAACTGACAAATATTTGCACTTGAGCTGATACATTTACCTAAGTATTTCTGTTTCAGGTTTGTCTTCACATTGGTCTGAAAGAAGATAAAGAGAAGGGAAATTATATGTAAGTGCTCCCCACCGTTACATCAACATTGCCAGACCCACCAAACTTTTGGAGATTTCAGGACTTATTAAAGAATCTTCTAGTTCAGGAAGAAGTTGTGAAATCAACTGTCCTTTGTAAGCATTGCCGAACTTCTTTATTTTTTATGTACTTTTCAAGACAATTACAAGCTGGCTTAATTATAGCTGTTTGTTGCAATGTGTTTAATCAGATAGCCACTACTAGCCATGGAAACATAAGGTGTTTTAACTCTAATGATCTTAGGAGCAAGTACAACAGAGAATAACATTGCTATTTTGTGACTGGTACAATCTCAGTTTCCATAATAATTTAAAACTTACAATCTACCTTTTAGATAGTATACATGGTGGTTCTCAAATAGTGATCTAGGTTGGGTTTTTTTGTTTACCAGTTTTCAAACTATTCAGAAAATGGATTTGAAGGGGAAAAGTACTCAATTTTTTACATATTGCACACCTACTATTCACTATATTTGACACTTATCTATCTGGCAGGCCAAACAAATCTTATTCCCTAAAGCACATGTGAGAAGCTTTGTAAGTGCTTTGTAATATTTTTAAAAGCATCATTAAACTTAATCTATGTCTATACTCCTAGTGTCGCATGAATCATGATAAAAATGGACTTCTTATTCTGCAATTTCATGCTAACATATGTTAACGTCTTTGTAAGCCTAGTTGTAGAGATGTCAAAACTTCTAGTAAAAATGCCTTCATGCGGCATTGAATTTAGCCTCCCCTTTGACATTCACAAGAGTTGTTCTCAGAGGCACAAAATGACCACATTGAGTATTCTTACTGTGTATTGACATCTTGAATGTTAATGTTAAAAAAAACACTCCAAAAGCTTTCTAAGAATTTGTGCTGAAAGAAAACTGTCATTGTGTAGTAAAACCTTTTGTGCCTAATTTTATGTGTGTTTATGAACATAACTTGGGTCTCTTCTGTTTAAGGCTTCTGAATCCATCACCTGGAGACAGAAGGATTTGAGTCCTCAGCTATGTGATCTCCCAGAGAGCAATCATTTCTTGAAGCACTGTAGCTATACTCGCAGAAGTAAGTCTGACATCGTTCTGACACTTAAAATGATTGTAAAGAGCACATGAAGTAACTAGCAGGGAAACAGAAACAGCAAGAAATTGTCGTTATGTGAGGTTTCTAAGTTTATAAATCTAATATCTGCATTTCTGAAGGATTCTTGTACATGAACTGTAAGGTAAGACGGAGGTGATTTTGGTTTTCTTTTTTTTTTTCTCACAAAAAAAGGTAGTTCCACAGTCTCTTGTAGTTCTTACCAATAAAACAAGAGGGATCAGAAAAACACATCTTAATTCAAACCAGATTCCCTCTGTTTCTAATTTACGGATTCTTTCTTATTTACAGATTCTTTCTTATTTACAGATTTAGTAATCAGTGCCTGTCACACAGAGAAAGAGAAGAGTTAGTTTGCAACCTTTCAGAAAGATCGAGCACTAAGGAAACACTAAGACAGAGAAATGTAACATGGCAAAGATGTAATTTTCAGTATTGACAATGGGAAATTCCAGCCGGTGGTTATAAAAAAGGTAACTTAAGAGCAAGATGACAGATTTAAGTTAATGTAGACAACTGCACTACAAAACACATTTGAAAGATTCTGCCCTTCAATACAGATAGTTGAACCACCTTGGAAAAAAAATACTCTGAAAATACTCTGTTCAAAGAGAGAAATTATTGAAAATCAAGAACTGAAAATATTAAGATAAATATGAAAAATACCATGTTCTTAAGTTCTTCTGTTTATCTTTGTTAAATTCACACATACCTACCTACTGTTGGCCAACATCTGAAAAAAATAGAAATATGTATATTTCAGGTATAAGTAAGAAAAATATTATAAACTTGGATTACCAGAATCTCTAGAAGACCTAAGAGAGAAAAAAAAAAAAAAAGCATTTGTTTGTTTTCTATTATTCTCATATGTTCCTAAACTTATAAATATTATGAAGAATATGAGCAGATGATCCTGTTTACTTATTTTCCTTACTGAATATAGTTAGTAAAATTGACAACATACTGATTACAACTGACAGAAAGAAGCAATCCTTTACACACAAAACCATATTGTGGACACTGTTGCTCCAAGGGATCAGGAAGATGAGATGTTCAGTACATTTCGCGAGAGAAAAAGCCCTTCTGTATGGGTAATGGAGAGGACTGCGGAAAGACCCCGGGAGTTCAGTGTGAAAGTTGAGACTGGGAAGGCATTAAGACAGAACTACAATACAGTGAAGCAATAGCCTTATCCATCTTCTTAAACCAAAGGGGAAGTGAGGGGGCAAGCAAAACTGATGATGTTTTTGCCACTGTTGACCTTGGTGATAATGGCACATTCACACATTAATAAACCAGAATTAAACTACTGATTTTCCTCTCTGAGCCAGAAGCTATTTTAGATCTCTAACTCAGGAGTTTGAATAGGAAATACAATACAGAGCACAAATTCTGAGCAACGGGTTGTGGTTGCCAGGCATTCACTCTTGCCTCTCAGCTGAAGGGAAAAAAAGCCAAACTAAAACAACGCCTACTGTCCAGTGTCCTCTGAAGTCATATGAGCACCGGTTCATCTTTCATTTCTTTCTGAGTGCTTCAGCATGTCTCTTCCCTCACTGCTCCTCTCCATCACCTGTTTTCTATAAAGAAAGATTTGGGGCTTCTCACTACGCAGCTTCTGTAACGAAACTGATACAATGTCTAGTTCAGAGGTACCTGCCAAGATGTGCTCAGAGACAAAACCAAGAGTTATTTCACCTCTACAGGGATCCACTTTCAGAATACTTTTGCAGATAAAATTCTGAGGAAGACTATGAATTCATTTTGAATAACAACTATACAAAGCTTATTTTAATACAACATGAAAGATAAAAGCTAGATATTTTTAATTGAAACCAGGATTTACAATACATCCTTAGTGGATTTTGTAAGATTTATTTCAATATTCTGCCTGTACAGAGGTTATCTGTGCTTTATTCAACAACGATTATTGTTTGGCTATCTCTGACTGTTTTGAGATATTGTCCTAGGTCTTATCAATTCAGTCTGAGATGGTAAGTCACCCTTAAACTTTTTGTCAGGGCATCCTTATTTTCTGCCATCCTCTATCTAAACAGTAGAAGTAAAATATGAATTTAGGGGATATTGAAAAGTATGTATTTAAAACCAAAAACATTAAAGTATTGTAGGACTATTTCACTTTAAATCATTTGACATTTTTCCTATAATAATCCAGGTAAATTCCCATCCCCCTATTCCAGTAATAACATTGTGATATCTCATCATCCCTTTGTCATGCTTGCCAAATTAAAAAAGCTCTTTTTAATCTTTGTTCTAATGGATGATTTTGCTATTTCAATTAGACAATTAGTTCCTCTATGATAAAATACCATCTCTATATGGATCTAGTTTCAGTCAAACCTTGTCTTTCCTCACTAATCAAACTCTAATTTCATTTAGATCATTATTTACTTATCCAGCAGTCAAAATCACTTCTGTAAATGGATTCATATGATGAAAGACGAATTTATTTTTATGTCATACCTCTTCCTGCATGTCCAGCTGGGAACTGCAGTGCCATCATCATGTTTATGTACTGTAGACTCTCACCAACAGATTTTCATACATATTACATAATAAACTTTTGGAAACTAACTGCATTTTAGGACTACAAAATTAAATTGTGGGAAATACAAGACCTACAGCAGAACTGCACCAAGTTTTGAACATATGTTGCTTGTTAATTTAAAACCATATTCAGCTTACTGGTGCATTTACCAACAGAGTTTAGAAGGACTAATTGGGAAAGAGACAATTATTTTTTATGAGATTGCAAAAGTGAGAGGAATAAAGAAAAAAAAAGAAAATAACCTTGCGGGGCTGCAAACTTGTTTAATATTTACATCAGGGGGAAAAAAATCCAAATCTTCAGTTTGCCTTTGAAGTTCCACTAATGTACTACAAAAAGGAAGGGAGTATGTTCTGTTACTTTATGTCACTTAATGTCCGTTTATTGATGCTCTCATTTATTCCATTTCAACTTTAATTTTGCACTCACTTTCATTGCTTCTTGTCTCCAGTACAAGTTGAGACTATCTCTAGATATCACTTTTCCCACCCCTGTAAGGTGATTTTGCAATCACATTGAAATGCAGAAATAGAAGTGTCCTTTCATTAATAATAGACCACATTTTCCAGACATCCGAATCATTCTTGTTTCTCCATCTCTCTTCTCTCCATGCAATGACAGCTACCTGTGATGAAGTAGATTGTGAAGAGGTTATGAATAATCTCTCCCAACCAGAGAACAATAACAGAGAAGAAGAAAAATAGGCTCTGCTTTGGTGCAGGAGTCTTATTGTGTACTTATCTGAGATAAAGTCAGTATCTTAAACTGTTACGCACTCAACGATCACTTCTATTTTTACTTAGAATTCAGCAATTTTAAAAAGAAATTTATGGTATGTGTAACTAACAAGACTTAAATAGGACATAAGCAATGAATAGTCTTTGTGCTGCACCACGCTCAAGGATGAGTAAACAGAAAGGGCACAGAACAGATCCTGAAAAATCGTGAAGTACGAAGTCTAACTTATACGAGGTATCTGCCAACGCCACCTCAGATTTCAAAAGAAATGTAGGAAAAAAAACAAACCCTGCTCTTCCTCTTTATTTTCACCGACAGAGAATTATATGTAGATATATGTAGAGAGACAATTCTCTCTAAACTAGATGTGGTTAGAAAGCTAACAAGTCATTTCTCCCATAATAATATTGACTGCAGAAATGTTTTGTTCTGGGTTTTCCCTTTTGTTTATTTCTCTGTTGGCCTTAAGCATCTATCAGGACACCAAGTTATTTCGCCATTCCTAAGGGGAAAACGATTCAGGAGGTGATTGATGGAGTTAATGGAATCTCACTTCTCCTCAGATGCCTGAAAACAAGTTATCCTCAAAATTGATTTGCTGTTTCTTGTAGCCATAGATCACATACTGAAAGTATCACCGAAACAGGGTATTACACAAATTCTTAACGTAGTCAAAATCTGAAATGGTAAATCCACTCAGATGCATGCAGATATTGCCATCACAGTTTAAATTCAGTTTAAGTATGTTAGTGAAAAGAAAGGTATTTAGGTCTGTCTAAAGTCAACCTAGAAAGGCAAATTATGTCTGGGGGTGAGACAAAAAATGCTGCATAAAATTTGCTCAGGTCTGGGCTTGCTCAGTTATCTTTGCACCACAGTCTGGAGGTATGTCTGGTGTGAGTAGTAACTGTAGGGGCCAAATTTGCTGGATGTCTGTAGTGTGAGCAAAGGAAGAAGGAGAGACTACAGTGGGAAACTGCTTACACAAAAAGAAGAGTTATAAATACTTTTGGAGTATTTGATGAACCAAGAATATTACTCAGCTCATAAAACAGCTGGAGGATCTTCATTGTTTTAATTCAGTCTAATATTTAAGTCAGTCCAGTATTGCCTGCTAAACCACTCTTCTGATTTTCTAGGGTGTTACCATTTGAAAACTTCTTCTAAAGCTGCTGATGCCTTCCAGCTACTTTAGGGTTCCTGACACTAAACTGCCCTAGATTTGGACATGGTTGAGTCTCTTCACAATGTTTCTATCTGTGAAAGAGATGGGGAAAAATGACTCATCATTCTGGAAGTATTTTTATAAAATTGTGATGTGTGTTTGCATAAATGCAGCTGTTTACCACGTGTCTCTGTACTAAGCAAGAATGTTGTTCAGAACTTTACATCTTGACTATGATAAACACATGAATTCTAAGGGACTGGCTTCTTCAAAGTATTAATGAAGTAGACTTGAAGAATTCCCAAATCAAAGAGGATAGTTAGTCAGTGGGGGAAAAAAAGTGTTTGAATAAGAGTAAATTGGGACATAAATATATGAGCCACTGACTCCTCAGTGCAACACAGTGTATGCGAAGTCATTATGAACGCTGTATCGTGAAAGCAGTCATTTATCAATGTTACTGTTTTTCATTTGGGAGTATGAGACTAGGTGCTTGTCTTATCTCTACCATCCAGCTCTGGAAAAGTTATCCTTAATTAGCGCAACCTACTACAACCTGTATAAAATTAAAAGAATCCATTTCCATACTCTCCCCTCTTGACTTATTGTGTTTTGTGCTTTTTGGGGTTGGGTGTTTGTTGGGTTTTTTTTTTCCGAGACGTCCCCTTTGAACTACCAGTAGCCACTACAGCAGCACATCTTGAAAAGAAATCAACAGCCAGAGTACGTCAGCATCAGAACAAGAGATATAAGTGAGGAGTCAATGCTTCTGGACATAAAGCACCACACACACAGCGCCTCCCCCATTTACATTTACAGGTGAAAGTGTTCATATTTTGTTTCATTTGCAAGGAGGGAGTTACTCAGGCAAGTAGAACAACACAGGGTCAGACCCTTTCCTCTGCTTTTCTTATTCTTCAGAATTTTGTGTAAAAAAGTGGTATTATTCTTAGTAAAAAATGCTTGAGGTTGCATGCTTTCCATTCATTAGACTGAAGTACTGTCTCCTGTACCCTACAGGGAAACCAATTCATTAGTAGAGCTTTAAGAAACATGCATTCGTAACACAAGTTTGCCCTCTTTAACCGTACCTTCAGGCACCTTGCAAATAATTTATGAACCAGGGAGATGTTTGACAATCAAAAAGAATGAAAATTCACTTGGCAGACTCCTAGAAAAAGAAATCTTAGTCAATGTATTTTAAATTCTATTAAGCTTTAAAAGCAATGTCCAAATTCCTCACTCAGAAATAAAGCAGTGTGTTTTTTCAATGACATCCAGCATTTTTTTTCAAATACAAATATTCTTGGCTTCATAAGTCAAATTGAGCTCTCTCTTACTGCTTGATATAACAGCTAGACAATTATGATGGCCCGTAGCTAACTTGGAAGTTTCAGTTTTATTTCCACTATTCTGCATTAGAACTCCAAAAGCATTTCTTTATGCTCTGATAAACAGAGACTTTAAATCCTTTGAGAGAATCACGATGCTCAGTTACCAGAATTCTGAAATACTAAATAGCCTGAGTGAAATATATGAAAATGCTAAAAAATTAAAATAGGATGTCCAGCATGCAAATAATATCTTTAGATTTTGGCAAGACCTATAACATGTTTACACCTCTCAGAGATAATCAATTCAGCTTTGATCAGCAAATTAGAGAACAAGAAATGTTGCTGTTGTGGAGCTGAAACAGTAAATTAACAGTGAGTTTATTATCACCATTCTACAATGAGGAATATTTAGTGCCATATAGAGGAAGCTCTGTTCAGCAAATGGTCTAACAAGGTAATCAAGATAGCTGAACACAAAGTTATTTGGACTCATCTTGAACAGAAGCAGTTCTGAACCCAATTGTGAATTGGTTTGCTTGTTGTCACAATGTACAGCAGAGTGCACATGAAAGCAGAAGTCTTTCCTGTTATGCTCTAATCTTCTGGAAAATCACTTTCTGTAGTGTCTGAGGAAAAAATTTCATATGGATGGGTGAGGTAGGTCCTCAGTAAATCCCTCCCACCAATCCAGATAGAAGAGCTTGATCTTCAGAAAGATCTTCAGCTCAATAGCTGGAGATTCTTTATTATTTTATTCCCATGTATCTTTCTCTACATAATACCTCCAGAAAGACTGTACCTTTCTAAGTCACAATTTAAAAAATTTTAAAAATTTTACCCTTTGGGGAAAGAAATCTGTATTCTGCCCTCTTTAGAGGGCAGCAGCAAAATTGTCAAAGTGTAGCTTCAAGTGAGATAAAACTATAGGTGACAACGGGAGGAAAGGAAATCATTCTTGTTGTTCAGACTCCCCTTCATGTTCTCCAAAATTATTAGGAAATTAAACTTTGGAACAAACATGAACATAGGTTATCAAGGAAACAATATTATCTCTCATGAATTTAATAAAGTATCAAAAGGAGATAGGAAAACCTTTACTTTCCAATAATTCTTATCAAATCTTGAAAGAATATTAAATTCTTTTATGAGGTGCTGTATATGTGTCATTGCACAAAGCAAAACATGTTGTTTACAATCAGGAAGCTTTTCTGATGTGGCAACAACCACCTTACACTACCAGCTAAAAATCCCTAGCCTCAGTGTTTTGAAAGGACAGCTGCAGATATCAACCAAATCAAAGAACCTGAAGAAGTTTATACACGGGTATGAGAATGACAGACTTTTCATTCCAGAGACTTTTAGTTATATTGGGAGAGAAAAATATCACAAAAAAATCTTCAGAGGGCAAGAGCTATAGCTTGCTACTTCTCAGTCACTATTCAAGCTCAAATAAGAAACCACAAAGAGGTTCTGACATGGCTACATATTGGTACCATGAGTCCATTTGACCACCAAATTGTGTAGAAGTAACTTTCACTTGCACTAAAAGTTTTGGAAATTTGTTAAAGGAAATGCAGCTGAACCAACATATTGACTTGCATTCTTCCTCCTTCCAGGTTCTTCTTTTCCAATGTTTCCTCTGATTTGATCAAATCAAAAAATAAAATCAAAAGATCAATTATAACATTTTTCCTATTTCATTTCACAAGGACAGGAATGTTTTCCTTTCTATAAGGTACACCCATAACAAATTGCTGTAGTAATGACTGAAGGTTTACCTGCCAGTTTGCATGGATTAGCACATTTCCTTCCTCACTGTATTTGATACACTCTAACCTTCAGCGAGACAAATGATCTTTATCTTTTTGTTTAGTGTTTACTCCTAAATATAAATAAGCTTTAACTAATGGTAGAACTTATAGGTGTGTGGCAATCAATCATAGCTAGAATTTAAGAAGTTTTCTCATTGTATCTCTCTGCTTTGTTCCCTCTCTGATTAGTTTTTCATATTCTGTTATACTTAATACTCATTAACTTTTAAAAATTATTTAGCATTTAGAAGCTGTGAACCTTAGATCAGGCCAGGAGTTCCTGCAGATATCACAAAACGGAAAGCAGCACATTTTTTTTTCTACTTTTTATTGCTCACTTAAAAAAATAATCATATTTCTTGAGCATAATGGATGGACTGCAATGATTTACAAGGAAATAATTTCAGTGAGGGACTTTGGGTTGGTGGTATCATATAACATAAGAAAAAAAGTCTGATTGTTTTATGATTTTACTGGGAAGCTGAGAGGAAATTAATTCTATTTAACTCACTACTTGTCAGCTCCTTTGTTGTTGTTGTTTGTAATATATGGACCTAACACTGGGATTTAAGTCCAGAGATATTTCAAGCTAGTAAAACATTTATTAGTTTAATAATAATGTTAGAAATGATTGAAGTGCTATAAATGCTTAAACTGGAATATAGGAACTTCTGGGTTTGCTGTTCTGACTAAAGTAATTTTGATTGTAGTTTCTTGAACAACCAGGTAACATCGAGTGCTTAAGCGTGTTAAGAAAATCTGCCATGGTAAGGTTTTGTTGGTAGGTTTAGACCTTCTGGAATCAGAAAGATGGGATAAAATACAGTGTTATACAAAGTTTATCATAAAATTGCTGCACTATCCCTGTCCAGATATTACACTTCTGCAAATTTGTACAAATCAGAAAGCTGGTAAACAGAGGGAAAAAGCATCAGGGGGCTTATGATGAAAAAATACTGAAAGTTCTGTGGCTATACCACATAATTGCCTATTACAGAATCACAGAATCACAGAATGTTAAAGGTTGGAAGGGACCTCAAAGATCATCTAGTCCAACCCCCCTGCCAGAGCAGGATCACCTACACTAGAGCGCACAGGAACGCGTCCAGGCGGGTTTTGAATGTCTCAAGAGATGGAGATTCCACAACCTCCCTAGGCAGCCTGTTCCAGTGCTCAGTCACCCTCACAGTGAAAAAGTTTTTCCTCATATTTTTCTGGAACCTCCTGTGTTCCAGCTTCCACCCATTGCCCCTTGTCCTGTCAGTGGATGCCGCTGAAAAGAGCCTGGCTCCATCCTCCTGACATTCCCCCTTGACATATTTATAAACATTGATGAGGTCACCCCTCAGCCTCCTCTTCTCCAAGCTAAAGAGATCCAGCTCCTTCAGCCTTTCCTCATAAGGGAGATGCTCCACTCCCTTCACCATCTTTGTGGCTCTACGCTGGACTCTCTCAAGCAGCTCCCTGTCCTTCTTGAACTGAGGGGCCCAGAACTGGACACAATATTCCAGATGCGGCCTCACCAGGGCAGAGTAGAGGGGCAGGAGGACCTCTCTTGACCTACTTGCTACTCCCCTTCTAATACACCCCAGGATGCCATTGGCCTTCTTGGCCACGAGGGCACACTGCTGGCTCATGGTCATCCTGCTGTCCACTAGAACCCCCAGGTCCCTTTCCCCTGCACTGCTCTCCAGCAGGGCAGTCCCCAACCTATATTGGCACATGGGGTTATTTTTTCCCAAGTGCAAAACTCTACACTTGCCCTTATTAAACTTCATAAGATTTCTCCCCGCCCAGCCCTCCAGCCTGTCCAGGTCTCTCTGAATGGCTGCACAGCCTTCTGGTGTGTCAACCACTCCCCCCAACTTCGTATCATCAGCAAACTTGCTGACAACATTCTCTAATCCCTCATCCAGATCATTGATGAATATATTAAACAGCACCGGCCCAAGCACTGACCCCTGAGGGACCCCACTAGACACAGGCATCCAGCCAGACTCGGCCCCATTGACCACAACCCTCTGGCTTCTTCCCTTCAACCAGTTCTCGACCCACCTCACTACTTGGTCATCCAGACCACACTTCCTCAGTTTACCTATGAGGATGCTGTGGGAGACGGTGTCAAAGGCCTTGCTGATGTCCAGGTAGACCACGTCCACTGCATGGCCACCATCCATCCACCTGGTTATGTCTTCGTAAAAGGCTATCAGGTTGGTCAAACATGACTTCCCCTTGGCAAAGCCATGCTGACTGCCCCTAATAACCTTCTTATCCTTGATATGCCTAGAGACAGTGTCAAGGATAAGATGTTCCATCACCTTTCCGGGGATGGAGGTGAGGCTGACCGGTCTGTAGTTACTCGGGTCATCCTTCCTGCCCTTCTTATAGACTGGAGTGACATTCGCTTTCCTCCAGTCTTCAGGCACCTCACCTGTTACCCACGACTTACCAAAGATGATGGAGAGTGGCCTAGCAATGACTCCCGCCAGCTCCCTCAGCACCCGTGGGTGCATCCCATCAGGGCCCATGGATTTATGAATGTCCAAGTGTTCAAACTGATCCTTAACCCACTCCTCATCAATCAGGGCAGACTCCTCCTTTGTCATGACTTCCTCTGGGGCCTTAGGGGACTGAGGCTCCTGAGGACGGTCTCCAACAGTGTAGACAGAGGCAAAGAAGGCATTCAGCAACTCTGCCTTCTTTCTGTCCTCTGTCTCCAGGGCACCCACCTCATTCAACAGAGGGCCTACATTGCCTCTAGTGTTAGTTTTGTCAGCAATGTATTTGAAGAAGCCCTTTCTGTTGTCTTTGACCTCCCTTGCAAGTTTTAACTCCAAGGAGGCCTTAGCTTTTCTGATTGCCTCCCTGCACTCCCTGACAGCTGCCCTGTACTCCACCCAAGTGGTCAGCCCTTCCTTCCACAATTTAAACACCCTCCCCTTCCACCTGAGTCTGCCCAGCAGATCCCTGGTTAACCAAGCAGGTCTCCTGGATCTCTTTCTTGATTTCCTACCTGATGGGATGCACTGATCCTGAGCTTCAAAGAAGTGGTCTTTGAATGCCAACCAACTGTCTTGGGCCCCTTTACCTTTCAGCTCCCTGTCCCAAGGGGTATCCCCCAGTAATTGCTTGAAGAGGCCAAAGTTGGCCCTTCTGAAGTCCAGAGTTGCGATCCTGCTTACTATTCTGTTTTTACCGCACAGGATCCTGAACTCCACCATCTCATGGTCGCTGCAGCCAAGGTTGCCCTCAACCTTCACTGCTTCAACCAGTCCTTCCTTGTTGGTGAACACAAGGTCCAGCAGCGCTCCTCTCCTGGTTGGCTCATCTACCATTTGCATCAAAAAGTTATCATCGATGCACTGGAGGAACCTCCTGGACTGAGGATGGCTGGCTGTGTGGGACTTCCAGCAAACGTCTGGGTAGTTGAAATCCCCCATGAGAACCAGGGCCTGGGACTGAGAGGCTGCTGTCATCTGCCTGTAAAAGGCCTCATCAACTTCCACCTCCTGATCAGGTGGTCTATAGTAGACACCCACCACAGTGTCACCTAAGCTAGCCTGCCCCTTAATTCTCACCCATAAACTCTCTACTTGCTCCTCATCTGCTGCTCGATGGATCTGAATACACTCCAGTTGCTCTCTCACGTACAGAGCAACTCCCCCACCTCGCCTCATCAACCTGTCTTTCCTAAAGAGAACATAACCATCAAGGCCCACATTCCAGTTATGTGAGCTGTCCCACCACGTCTCTGTAATTGCAATAAGATCATAGTTCTCCAGCCGAACATAGACTTCTAATTCTCCCTGCTTATTCCCCATGCTTCTTGCATTGGTGTACAGACACTTCAGAGATTTAATGGAGCATCTGTTACCGTTGCTTGTGCATTTTTTGCCTAACCCTGGGATACTTCCCCTTGGCTCATGTGTAGAGGCTCGGGTTTTATCCCCTTCCCCCTTCCAACTTAGTTTAAAGCCCTATCTATTAATCCTGCCAACTCTCCAGCAAGAATTCTCCTCCCTCTCTTAGACAGGTCTACACCATCTATATCTCTCATGCCCAGTACTGCATAAACTTCCCCGTGATCATAATACCCAAAACGTTGTTGGAGGCACCAGTCTTTGAGCCATGCATTAACTGCATCTACTTTTCTTTTCCTTTCACTATTCCTGTCACCTACTAAAGGGATAGATGAGAAAACTACCTGTGCCCCCGATCCTTTGATCACCTGGCCCAACAACTTAAAGTCCTTTTTAATTCTCTGAGTACTTCTATGATTGATCTCGTCACTGCCAGCCTGGACAATCAACAATGGGTAATAATCAGTGGGACTCACCAGCCTGGGAAGTTTTTTAGTAATGTCCCTAATCCGAGCTCCAGGGAGGCAACAGACTTCCCTGTGGACTGGGTCTGGACGGCAAATGGGACCCTCTGTTCCCCTCAGGATGGAGTCACCAATTGTATCTATATTGTATCTATACATCTCATAACTGTGCTGGGTCAAGTGTTTCTGATTACTTTCTTAACCTAATGCCCTCAAAATCTGAGAAGGAATGATTTAATGACTTACACAAGTGTGCCTTGCTCCCTGAGCAGCATCACGTTTGCAGCTGAGCAACACTACTGTGTTTCTTACCTGCCTTTATGTTGAAAGCTGACCTCCACTCTAGGCTGCTCAGCTTAGTACTTGTGCTCCCCAGAAAGACACTTGCAGCTTCCTTAGAGCAAAGTGTGAGTTGACAAGCAGATTTTAGTGTCTTTGTTGTCACAAACAGGAAGAAGGAGTAAACTGTTGTGGTCACATTTGAAATCTTTCATTTCAGTAAGTATGTGCAACCCAACAGCTTAACAGAAGCCCTTAAAAAGTGTATTAACTAAGGTAAGTGTAAATATCTAGCAGAGGTAAGCTTCCAGGTTACAGTAAATTTTTGAATGATCACAACACTTTTGTCATAGTGTCACTTTTTATTTTCTCAGAAAGCTGCCTTCTGACCAAATGGTGACACTGTCTACCATGATTTTCTGTTTTTTCACAAGGCTTTTTTTGACTAGTGGTCTTGTGTTTCTGACTTGCCTCTGACATACCAGATAACTATTCACTTACATTTCTTGACTAAAGCTGGAATAATTCATTTCTCTGGAGTTTGATCCCTCGCTGGTGGGTGCAGGGGGAAGAGATTTGGTGGCTGGAAAGTCTGGCAGGCTGGCAATTACCCTGGCCAGGCAGATATTTTTCTACTTACATTGTCTCCTCCTTCAGCTCTGACATTCAACAAAGTTATGGAAGGCAAACACAGCGGAGGAAACAGATGGGGAAAGAGAGAGAACTTCCCATGGATTGAACTAGCAATTCCATTTTCCATACTGCTGTTTGATTTTGGTATATGAGGGAAGAGGAAAGGGTTTAGATATAAGTAGAAGTACACTGAAAAGAAATATATCCTCTCACTATTCCAAATGGGAAAAAAAAAAAAGGGAAAAAAAAAAAAAAGAAACCTTGGAGTTAATTTTAATTTTGGAACAAACCAAAAAAATCATCTTAAAAAAAACCCTACGTTATCCACTCCAGTTCACCCTTCTCACCTCAATTAATTAATTGTTTCTTCATGGTAAAACAAAGTTTACAGGAAACAGAAGAGAGTAAATAAGATGTTCTTTTGCCTCCATCAGACAAAAATATTTTCAAAATTCTGAAGATCTGAAAATGTTATTTTATTCAATGTTTGTCAGCAAACGATGCAATTTTTTATCTTCTCCAGACATGAAAGTAAATTATATTTTTATATTGTGATGACATTTTCTGGTCGTATTTCAATAACACCTGGTGGCAATGAGGCAAACAGGTACAATTAACTTCACGTGCAGTAAAAGATACACAAATGTTTTGTGCCTCACTGCACCTCCATTTACTGCAGATCCTTCTGCATTCACCCTTCTGAGACTGTTTTTTAAATGTTTTACATGAAGAAAATTCCCTTTTTCTTTCTACCTTGTGAGAACAATCACCTTTTTACACCAATAAAAGTCTGATTTATCCAGCACGTATTTAAATCCTATCACTTTAAATATTTAA
Source organism: Trogon surrucura (assembly GCA_020746105.1). NCBI lineage: Eukaryota > Metazoa > Chordata > Aves > Trogoniformes > Trogonidae > Trogon > Trogon surrucura. The sequence goes on along the minus strand of CM036620.1, from coordinate 58,015,555 downwards.
AATACCATTACTGCAATGCCATCTTGTGAGAACTCTCCAAGCTTTATCATCCTAAAATTGTTTTTTTTTCAAAATAGTAATAAAATGAAGCAGTATTATAGCACAGAATGTATGTTCCCTGAAAGTTCTAAATGTTTCTTCAGTTATTTAACAGAAAATTATATTTAAAAACATTTTTTTTCTGTATTGAGTTTATGTTTTGAACTAATTTGTACTACTTCAATTTCAGCCAGATTGGGATTCTGCCAGATCTTCATTCAGTGATAGTTGCCAATAAACTAGGCAGAGATGGAAGAGAGCACTGCTCTGAACTGGGAAAAACTGCCATTCAGTGTGATTCATCGTATGTATAGAAGTCATAAAAAGACTAAATGATCTGAGTAACACAATACATTATATCAGTAACAGAGCATCTGAGATAAGAACCTTCTGATTCCAAAAAAAAAGTAATGGAAGATACTTACATATAAGAAAAAAAATCACACAGAAAAAAACATGAATCTTCTAAGTGGAGTAAAAAAACATAATTATAGATTCATTTGAAAGACAGAGAGAATGGACTCAGAAGCAGGAAAATTTCTATTTATGAAATGAAAACTGATTCCTTGCTTAGACATCTTTGCCAGTTCTTCATGATACAGTTATGGTGAGAATGGTGAACAGTAAAAAATTTTCCATTGTTACTAAATTCTGTACCACTAGTTTCACATCTGGGTTATTTTTTTTTTTTTCTGCAGAGACATATCTATCTTTATTTTTACCTTATTTTTTATTATTGTTAAGAAATGAACAAAAATACTTGTAGAGTAGTATAACTTTGCCTTAAAACACAACATAGAGTGAAACATTATTGTAGACATGCCAAATGTTTTCATCATGCATACAATGTATGTTAAATGCATGTAGTCCAAAAGTTTCAGTCACAAGAACTGAAAATATTAGAAGGAATGCTCATTTCTATACTGACCATACTCTCTATCCTCTTCTTGGATTGCCCAGAAGTTTTTCTGACTCTTATGACTATCCGTAAACAGATCACCGTGATTGTAGAGGAGGTTAGTGTGACTTTGAGCTGAGTGGCATTCATCAGGATCAACAGATGCAATGTTTCATTGCAGATTTCCAGTCAAAGTTCTCAAAGTTTCTATGTAAACATGGGGAATGCCCTGAAAGTGGTTTGATGACAGTCAATAATTAGCTGATCAATTAAGCTATCACTGCATAGTCCATTTTATGGAAGAAAAATGAATGATGTGTATCTCCATTTAACAATTCCAATAAAACTATCCTGCAAATGACAATCACTTAATATAATTCAAAAGACAGAGTTCTGATTTTCAGCTGAAATATTTCCCCAAAGCATTGTTTGAAAGGCATAGAAAAGCAGTTTCAAACAAGTTCTAGTCTCAGAAAAGTACAAACTTCTCTAAGGCTTCCTCCCAAGGCTGCCTCAGGCCTCCCCTAAACACAAATACAGACTGGGCAGAGAATGGATTGAGAGCCATCCTGAGGAAAAGGATTTAGGGGTGATGATTGATAAGAATCTCAACATAACCTGGGAATGTGCCCTTGAAGCCAAGAAAGCCAACCATATCCTGGGCTGTAGCAAAAGAAACGTGGTTGGCAGGTCAAGGGAGGTGATTCTCCCCCTCTACTCTGCTCTCATAACTCCACCTGAAGTACTGTGTTCAGCTCTGGGGCCCACCAGTGTGAGAAAGACATGGACCTGCTCAAGTGAGTCCAGAGAAGGGCCTCAAAGGTGATAAGGGGGCTGAAGCATGTCCACTATGAAGAAAGACTGAGACAATTGGGATTGTTCAGCCCGGACAAGAGAAGGCTCCAGGGAGAGACTTTATAGCAGCCTTCCAGTGCCTGAAAAGGACCTACAGGAAAGAAGAGGAGGGACTTTTTATAAGACCATATAATAATAGGACAAGGGGTAATGAATTTAAACTGGAAAACGGTATATTTAGATTAGATGTAAGGAAGAAATTCTTCACCGTGAGGGTGATGAGGCACATGTTGCTTAGAGAAGTTGTGGATGCCCCACTCCGTGGAAGTGTTCAAGGCCAGATTGGATAGGACTTTGAACCATCTGGTCTAGTGGTATGTGTCCCTGCTCATGTCCAGCAGCTTGGAGCTAACTGATCTTTAAGGACCTTTCCAACCGTTCTATGATTCTCTGATTTTGGGACATACCTTCCCAGAGACTCTGCTAAGGACTCCACTTTTACCTGTCATCAATCTTGTTCTCTTATGTGGGAAAGCTAATTTCAGTAGCAGCATCATGCTGAAATGGCCCTGCCACTCAAATGTAATTGAATCCTTTTGAGATGTTGCAAAAAACTGTAATTGGTCCTTCTGAGATGGCAGCAGCATCTTTACTCAGGGCTAAAATATGCAGACACGGTATGTTTGGGATAATTTTATATTTTCCTGTCTCTCTGGTGTCCCTTCTCTGAAGATTCCTATTTTGTGAGTGAATCATGTTCCACAGTATTGAAAAAAATTTTCTTAGAATCTACGCTTTGCAGAACTAAAGGTTTTTAAAATCACACATAGACTGCCTCTGCAAATCTTTTCAATTTGAATCCAACTCTAGGCAAAAAAATCTAGATATGATTAGGACAATCAATATTTTTATTAATGACAACTAATTTTTTTTTAATTGAAATTCTGTGAAATAATAATGTGAAACCTTTCTTTTATAACATCTGATAGTTTCAGGTTTGTTTTGACAGTGCAAGTTTGTTCAAGCCAAATGTAACTGAAGGGGGGGTGAAGGACAGTCACTCTGATGAAAACCGTCACGTGCTTCCCCAATATCTTCTGCAATTAACTGTTCAGATTTTTCAGTCCTATATGCAAACATCCTAACAGCAAAATAAAATGACTAGAAATGAGCAGCATGGAATAAGAACAGATGAAAGCTGATATGGAAAAATACTCACCTGAAGATAAATAGCAGAACAAAAGTTATTTTTTTCACTGGCTGGCCAAATACCTTGGGGAAGTTGACTTGTTGCATAGAATGAAAAAAAAAAGGAGAGAGGGCAAACCAGAGCTGATAAACTGCTGCTTTCAACAAAAGATAAATGACTGCAACGGTCGAGCTTCCACATTTATGGGAGGAGAGTCTTTTTTATCCTAATAAGGAATGGAGCTTTTACATTTGTTTTCAACAAATGTTTTATGGGTTTTTTTTGTAGAATCTGATTTTTCCTTTGAACAATTAAGACTTAGATAAAAGTAACTCCCCCCAAAGGGTTCATTTCCAGGAGTTTCTGCTTGTTTTCTAGTAATTCACAGCATATCATATTGCATAATATTTAATTTGAACAGTCATATTATCGAAATGTTCCAAACTTCATGTGGTAAAATATTTAGATTTATTTTTTACTTGTATCTTCCTATAATATATCTAAATTTTGAGGACCACTTTCAGAAAAGATGGTCCAAAAAAGTGGACCCAAAGCATACAATGTTTCCCGGAAAGGAATCATAACAAGAGAGAAGTTTAGAGTGAAACAGTTCAATACCAATTCAGATCTTAAGGCATGGAACAGGCTGCCCAGGGAAGTGGTGGAGTCACCATCCCTGAGGGTATTTAAAAGACATGTAGACACAGTGCTTAGGGACATGGTTTAGTGGTCGGCTTGGCAATGTTAGGTTAACGGTTGGACTCAATGATATTAAAGGTCTTTTCCAACCAAAAAGATTCTATACTAAGTTTTAGAGAGATGACATCTCATACTTAGCTTGATACTAACATGACTGTAGTTAGGACCACTTTATTGCAGTAATATCAACAGAGTCTCCTCAGGGAAGAACAGCCCTTTCAGCTTTAAATTCTCTGTTGTCAAAATACAAAAATAGCATGACTTCCAAAATAAAAAGAGAATCCTGTGTGTGAATTGCAACTCTTTCTGTCACACTCCTACACCTTTCTCTCTTTCAGACAAAAGTGTCTGGATGTCTGGAGCCATCAAAAGGGAAAAAAATGAAAAAAAAAACCAACAAAAAAAGTAATTTGGAAAATTCTGAGTGATCATAGAGAAGGTTATGTTAAAAATGTCCAGGGTTGCATTGTTGTCAATAACTGTTCTTCTGTAGCTATAGTTCAATGAATTATTGCATTGCAGTGAGTATTTAAGTGGATTATAATACATAATTATAGGATTTGTAAGTATCATTGTTATAAAACATTATAAAACTTTATGTCCTCCATAATCTGCACATGCATTGCTTTACGTAACAGATACTGACAGAATAATGGAAAAGAGAAAAATGTTGCACATGGAAAACATATGCAAATTCATAGAAAATTTTTGCTAAGATGAAAGCAGGAGAGAGGATTTTTATTTTTTTTGGTTTAGCAACCTCTCCCACTTGCCTTCCTTCCTCCCTAAATAGAACAAAAAAAGAACAGATAACAAAAGTTAGCTTGCTTCTCCCAGAGAGAAACTTTGACTTAGAAAGATTATGTTTGTGTGTGCAAGCAAGACAGTTTGCAAATTAAACTTTGTTCTTCAGGCTGGAACCAGGACTTTCATGTTTTTCTATCTACCTGGTATGGAACAATACTCCTTGTGGGAGCTCTAAGCTCAAAAGACCTCATGTATGTCTCCGGAAGATTACAGTTGCTCTTTCTCCTCACTGTTAGGTCTTCCGCAATTGCAGGCAAATCTCACTAAAATCACTTCTAGCTAGTTGGACGCTACAGCAAATTGTTCTCTGGTCTTGTCCTTCTTCAATAAAAATAGCTTGAAATAAGAACGTGATTTATTTGCAGTAGATACCTGTAGGTATCTTCCAAGTACTCGCCTTCACATAGAAGATGTCTTTATATCAATCATGGTGACACTTACTATTATGAAGTAACCCCCTTCAGTTAGCATACTGAGGGGGTTACCCACACGACCTGATATTTGCTGATGTACTATCTTCAGGGTACTTTACTAAAAGATGCCTGTCAAGATAGTAAGCGATACATACACTGTCTCAGAAGCAGAATGAATAGGGAAGAAGTACTTGACTTACCCACAGGCTTCTGCACATTACCTTGTTTGGGAAATCATTCTTTGTCACTAGTACAGTGTCCCTAAGCAACTTGCCACAAAAAAAAAAAAAAGAGAAGGAAAACAGATAGGTATGATCCATCTAGCACAGAATGCTTTTAATGAAAGTATTGTGCCTCTAAACGAGTGCTATCCATTATCTACTTTTTAAAACAGATGAAAAATCATGTTGCTCTCACCCAGTACGTGCCAAACAAAAAGCACAATAAAAGTGGCATTAAAATATATGAGCTCCTTGACAATAGTATTAGTCACATCTTATAACCTGACCTTTCTGCTGCCAGGGACATTCAGGTGTTATATATACATAAGGTGTTATAAGAGGGCAAGAATTTTCAGCAATAGGAAAATTCATTATATCAGTCATGCACTAAACAAGCATCATTCTTTCTTGACTGACAATTTTTCTTCTCCCCACATTATCCTTGCTGTTCATGTTTGCTCACAAATGTTAAAGAATATTCCCAAAAACTTTCTACAGTCCTGAAAAAAATTGAGATTAATGCAAACTGTTAATTATACCACCATGGGTCTGTATTTACAGACCATGCTTTTAAGTACAGCACTAAACAAGATGAAATTTAAAAGCTGTCACTCAGGTCATAGCTTAAGGAGGCATTGGATTTAAGAAACATGCTTTAGAAACACAAACCTCTTTCTCTCCCCGAGATGGTTGCAGCAGCTGCAGTTTGTTATTGACCTATGTTACCTCTAGATTAGATTTCCTAAATTAACTTAATGGGTTTGTTGCTGCAAATAATCCATCCAATCTAGCCAATCCAAGGTGATCCTGAAAAGAGGAAAAGAAGTAGCATAGCCATGGCCACTTCTCCTTCTATCTTTAATAGGGAGCTATATGGCTTCTCTAAACTCTCACATCAGTTGCTTGAGGTCCACATCGTGTTTGCACATGTGTGCATCTGATTTTGTAAAACCGACAGAGAAAACTGAAGTGTGGGGGCATATCTTGCTATATGAAATATAGAAAAGATATCCTCAAAGATAAGAAGTAATGATTGTGTTGTCACCAGAGTCATGGTTGTCAGTACAATCTTCTTCCATAACATAAAAAAAAATGAACTTCACTTGGTTATCAAAACGTATCTTGAAATGTCCTTGATTTTATAACTCCAGTTTGAGTTGGGACTCTAGTCAAACCACATTTTGTTATTTAACTTTAGTTTGGTCTATTAACTATGTATCATAATGGTCACTCTTTATGAAGTAGAAGAGGGATTAGATTAGTTCTTGCTCAAGAATCAAAAATCCTCTCCTGATTGCATTATGGATAAAGAGAAGACAGTCCCATACAACGCTGGCCCTTCAAAGAGCCTATTTTCCAAGAATAAAGAAAATCACTAGTGAAATTCATTTGAAAGTAAACATATATGTGAATAGAATCATAGAATGGCCTGGGCTGGATAGAAATGGGAGTTTCAACATTTTTATCACAAAGAAAAATTATTACTGTGAGTAAAAACTCAGTCTGATGAAGAAATTAAATGAAAGCAACATATATATTTTCAACAAACAGACAAAAAAAGGAATTAGGTAGTAACAGAAAAACATTGCCAAGTGTAGAAAATTCATGTGGAAGGAAAAGATAGCTGTGAAAAAAGGAAAACTGATGACTTGGCAGAATTAGCAATATGCAAAGGAGTCTATTGTAAGAAACAAAATACTTCTTGAAGTTATTCTGGAGAAATGGGTATTAAAATTGTTCATAATGATACAAAAAAAAAAGGGGTTTCAGTATATTTTTTTATTTCTGTTCCATGACTATTACCTTTTCTAAACCATACCAAGGTAAGACAGTAAGGTTTAGAAAGGGCATCCTGTTTTGTACGGCAGCCTTTCACAACTTAAACCTGAGTTCCCACACACTAAGTCATTTGAATATCGAACTCCTTGGAGTCAGGGGTTTTTTTTACATTAAAGATGACAATGAAATTCCAGAATAATCAGAGGATATAGAGGATGCAAGCAGAGATTTATGCAAAGGAAAAGAGGGCAAAGAAACAGAAGATAAGGGTGTAGAGGAATATATTTTCAACTCTGTTCCCAACTATAGCAGCACCTGCAGTCGCCCGTGCCCTGTATCAAGCAAGCCAATCCAGCCACATCATAGCAATATTAATGGTTGAGCTGTTTTTCTTGAATATTTTACTGCATTCAGAGGGAATATAAATAAAGGAAAAACTGAATTAGACTGAGTTCTGAATAACACATAGCCACCAATTCAAAGTACTATTTCTGTCTGCTGACAATCAACTACTACACAGAAGATAAGTCTTGTCAAAAAAAGCACCTAATTTTCATCTTAGAGGGTATTAAGAGAGCTTTAACTGTGCAACGGGTAATTTGAACATTAGTATTGAATTTTAAGGCTGGGCCAGCCACTCACCTTTGACTGACACTCTCTGTGATACCCCCATCACCCTCCCAGGGGAGGATAGCAGGGGAACCAGGGAGAGAGGCTTGGAGGCTAAAAAAAACTTGTACAATTTAATGAAAAAGAGAATAATACTAACAATGAAGACATCAAACTATATATAGATATATACAAGTATGCAAATATACTCAAAGATGTAGGACAACATGTTAATATGGGACCCAGAACTTCCAGATGACAAGGTTCTGAGCAGAAAAAATGTTCCAGACTGGAATCAGCAGTAGACAAGAGCACTCAAGCACAGAGTCCCAATGACAGTCCAAAAAACCCAGAAGAGCAGCTTTTCCTCCCCTACCTGGAGTGGGGGACAAGGAGAAAGACAACTTGTTGAACAATGATCCTCTGCCATATAGAAACACAAGGCAGGAACACCAGCAGCACAAGGAACCCCATAGTCTTCTTAGGGGACCTTATATAATGAGCACCACAGGAAGGAACACTCTGATTAGTCCACCTGGGACACCTGACCCATCCTCTCCTCCTCATAGGCACAGCTGCTCCTCCTCCCTCACTGCGATTGCCACATTACCCAGGTAGCCCCAGAGAACTTTCATCCTGGTGCTCTCAAACTAGAACAATCAGTCATGGTATTCTATGACAGTGTATTTTCTAGGTAGCAGATCTATGCATAAACTTGAATACTGTTAGTTTTAGTTACCAGTTGGATGGGCAAATGGGTAGAATACTTCAGAAATAGAATGCTATATAAAACTCAAATAATTCACTAAATGAACGACTTGATTAATGAAAATAAAAATGACAGAGAGACTGGGACACAAATGTCATCAATCAGCAAATTTTTAGTCAGGCAATGTTCTTCAGTTCTTCACGATGTTCAGCGTTAACACTATTTACAGAAGTGGAAAAAGAATTCACTGACACATGCCAACACTTTTAAAGTCTGCTTCCATTAAGCTACAAGGGCGGCTGATATAAGGGCACAGCATAAAGTTAAAAAAATTCATAACATTCTGTAGAATAGGAGATGGCCTATTAAGGTAAGTAGGTCTAGAGAGTGGTGATCAACATGCAGGTATTTCCTCTACGTACCCAAAAATTGGTGTCTTTCTATCTAGTCATAGGGCATAGTTCTTTGGCTCATAGCTGCAACCTCCCGAATGAGATATAGGCGTGGTCATAATGTCAAGCTGCAAAATCTGGAGAGAAATGCACTTCAAACTTCTTCCATGAAAGATCCAAGTGAACCAGTTAAGTTGTGTGTTTCCAGTGTAAAGTAGATTTCTTTGCTTTGAAGAAGTTTATCAGTGCTCCTAGCAGTTGATTCTAACCATTCTATCAGAGATATCACTATATACTATTACAAATCATAACGTGATCAAGGTTGACTACTCTTCACCATGATTTCTTTAACTTTTTCTCTCCATTTATCTTATTACTTAATTCAGATTTGACTGGCATTAATGTATCTGTACATCATGTATGCTGCTAGATACATAAAAATTATCTCACACACTAGTCACACATTTGGGATTGAGAGACACAGTCTTTTGAGAGAGACTGAAAAATCACCTAATAAAGTGTCTTGAGTGCAAGCACTGTATGACTTCATCAAACATGAATTAAAAGTAACATCAAGCACTGCTTTGTGCTATTTAGTTTAAATCTGTATAGTTTTGTCTTTTACCTACCTAATCACCCAATGAGAGAAAATACTGACATATTATGTGATGCTTTTAAACTAAAGTTAAATATCCCAGCCATCATAAAATACAAGCTTAAAATCACTGTACCTGTGGCCTAAAGTCTAAGCAATTGATCTCAAAACTATTATCTTGCAGCAGCAGTGGAATTATAGCTGCTCTGAGGTAAGGATAGCATTTAATTCTGCAGCATTAATCCACACTTTTTTTATACTACACAGATTACACAGGGCTGTCAGGACTGCAGCGAAGCTACAGCAGGCCAGATTTATGTCATGCTAAGTTGTAAACAGAGTGTATGAACTTTCATATATCTCTTCGAATGCCCACCTGTGCACTGTTTTTGGCTGCAAATAAGTCCCTATACAAAGGAAATAAATGTTCCTGGTGGTATTTCCATCACTTAAATCAACAGTCCTACAATGTAAGTTGGAAAAGTTGCATTAACTTTTGTCAGGTTGTTCAGAAATTCATCATCTAAAACCAAAAAGGCTTAAACTGCTGAACGTGCCATGCTTCACAGCTCAAAGGCCAGCTAAGGATCAGAAAGTCCACCCAAACAGCTGTGGGCTCCCAAAAGGGTGATTTTGCTTTTACAGTGTTTTCTCCCTTCCTGTCTGCATTTCAAGATCTTATGGATGTCTCCACAAGTTCTGGGCCCAGTGGAGCATTAGCTTATATGAACTGATCTGTGTGTTTACAGGTATATGCATGTATACACACATATGAAAACAAACAACTTACAAACTTGTCATCAAAAGAAAAATACGTTTTTCTTGAAAATATGCAGTGCATTTTAGTCTTTATGATGAGAAATAATTAATAGCATTTCTAATCTACCCTGAAATGCTTTATTACTGTTAGAATATTAAGATGCAAAGAATTAACACAGAAGACGGTAAAACCCAAAATATGCAGTGCATGCTGCTAGCACTATTGTTTACTGATCAGCTTGTAGATTCCTTTCATGAGTTAACTCAATGCTCTTCAATTGCTTTGAGATCAAGAGAAATATGAACACAGGAATGCTCTTTTTTCTATCACACAGGACATTCTTCCCATAATTATTAATAGTTACAGCAACTTAAGACTGTGACACTATACTGAATAAAATCCATAGAACACACTTTGTAGAATATTTCTAGAAATGGGAATAGATTTCTTAAGAATCTTAAATATGTGCTAGGCTGATGCTTAGAGATAAATAGTATTAAAAATTTATTTCCATGTGCAATCACATACATGCAAATACAGCGCATGTACATCATTTTCAGAAACCACAGGGAGTACGCAAAAAAAAATTCTTACAAAAGGGATGAGCCTCAGTGTTCAAGTTTATTTCAGTGGGTATTAGAATAACGTATTACAGAACCTATTTCTCAGCGGTGCATTTGTTCTTACTTCTCTATACATCAAACTACAGAGATGAGTTCATGAGACATTATATATTCACTAGGAACTATAATGGCCTAAAGTGAAAAAAAAAGGGTCTTGATTTATTAATAGATTTATTAGAAAAGGTGATGAACCCCAGGCTGTGAAGAATAGGATTTCCCTAGGTTCCTCCTTCAGCAGCCGTATTGACTTTCATTATCAAGATCTACAGTTCTTAAATTCCTGTCTTCTTGCATCAAGTGCCTCTACAGGAACTTAAGAGAAAAAAAAAAAGAAAAATTTTAAACTTTCACATCGTGCCATAACATTTAAAATGAGGTCTGCCTGGCATAACTTCAGAGCTGTTGGCTCAAAATATAATGAGAATCCACACTCCACAATCTGTGTGTGCTTATGCCATGGTTCTGTCTCTGAGATCCTGCAATCAGCATTAAGGTACACATCCAAGCAGAATCTTCCAGAATTAAAGTCCCTAATAAGAAGAATGGCAGAAACTTCCATTATTGTTACAGAATCTATCCAGAAAGTGTTCCGTATAACCAAATAACACCAACTATCTGAGAATTGATAAAAAACCCTAGTGTTTTTAAAAGAGTGAAAATTGAATTTCCCTTTATGGTAACATTATTTAGGGAAAAAAACATCTGCGATTGCTTAAATGTTGTGTGTGGGAGAAAACCCCAACAAAACAGATACTTCTTGCCGTAATTCATCACCATATTCAACATAGTAATATAGTATGGCTTTCTTTGCCAAAGACTACCCAATTTTTATCCAGCTTTCTAGCTATGTCAGTAGCTTGACTAAAACATCTCCCTCAGAAGAGAAAGCTATCTCTGTTCTTGAAGATTTCAAGGGAACTGAGAATTCACTGCTTCAGATTATTCCACTGACTAGTTGTTACTCCATTTTTCACTTTGTTAAAGCAAATACTTGCTGCCTGTTGACTAAAATATAGTACCACACAGACTTAGAACTAAGAGCAGGAATATATCTCAGCCACTATTGACTAAAGGATATCTATGCAATGATACTAGAGGAAAAAAATTACTCGCTTTTCATACTTCCAGAAGCCTGATGTTCAAGGGGTAAGTATTGTTGTCACGCTGCCATAAGCAGTCCCTCTGTTAACTCTAAACCACAGCTATCATCCCTCGAACACAAAAAAGCACACTGCTTACTACGAGATGTCACAAAAATTTCACACAAAGATCTCTGCACTAAGATGTGTGCTATTCAGATTCTATTTTTATTACAGAACACTATGTCTTTTCCCTCTTTTGCCTGAAGAAAGTAACAGCATCTCCAGAGATGAAGAATGTGAAGGGTCCTGTGAATTACAGAAAAGAAGAGGGTAAAGAAAGGGAAAGAAGGGTAAGGTTCCCTAAAAATTTATTGCAAATATCCAGGTAGATGTTCTTGGAGTTCCAGGCCCCAAGACAGGCATGTATTCAATTGTGCTCTACCAAAGTAAAAAGTACGTGATATCTGGAGGTAATTTAGACTTGGAAAAGAAAAATCCAATTGATTAAGGATGATAAATTCTAGTTAGAGTATAGACTCTTAATAAAATTGAGTTCAAATAAGGTTCAAAATACAAATTTATGTGTCAATTGCAGGAAACCAATATTCATTTATGTAGTAGAAATTTTCAAAAGAGATGTAATTTGTGATTTAGATCTTAGTTTTTTAACTATTTAGATTCTTCCTTTCCTTAATAATATGAGTAACATACAGTCTATAAATCTCTTTTTTCTGTATTTCCATTTCTCTTCTTTTAACTATTAGATGTGCATAAGGTAAGAGAAAGTGTTCACTAAAAAAATTTCTTCATAGTTTTAAAATGACTGACAGAAAACAGAACTATTTTTTAGCCTAGCAGATTCGATGGGACAGTCTCACAGCAGTTTTTCACATAATTGTCGTTACAGGATATCCCCATACATTTCTTTAATACTTTTATGTAGCTTGAAGTTGCACTGGCTTTCTTATATACATATATATCTCATCTTGCTGGGTTGTAACACAAGGACAATTTGCAAAGGCCAGACATGTCATTAACATTTTACATGCAGACTGCATGTGTTCCTGAATGATGATTTCTCCGTAGCTCTTGGTAAAACACTTGGTTTCACAACACGTCCTTCTTTCAATGCCTATCACCTCTTCTAGAATGAGGTTCCTGTAGAATTAATTTAAGAAATACATTTAACCCTTTTTGCCATTTTCCAGCATTTATTGTCATTGCCCAATAATGAGACTCAGAATTCACCTGGTATTGTCTCTGAATTCCTGCTTCAGAGAGGTCTTTCCACTATATTACAGATTTTTGTCACATACCATGTTAAAAGCCTCTATCTGAGGCTTCTTTACTTCCAGCTTCAGCAGTTCTATAAAATAATTTAACTTTCTTGTCAATATGCTTATTCTGACAAGGTTGTGGTGAATGTCAGTCTAGCCCCAGGAAGCCCTCAAACTTATTAGGTTTGAAATTGTGTGATTGTCAGTGTTCTTAGTGCACATTTTAATTTAAAATAGAGGAGCAAGACTTGGCTAACACGGATGGTATTGCTTTGTGTTAATTGAAGCACAGTTGCGACTTATAACACAAAACAGGAAGCCATAAAAGCTGGATGATGTTTCAAAAGGACAATCACAAACACCTAGTCCTATTCATTATGGGCAGCTGAAAGACCTTAAATCCCTTTGAAAACAAAAGGGAAAAAGAGAGAGACGACAATTTGTGCTCTAGTGCTTATACTTCGTGTTTACACAAATCTGTCTGGAAGTGAATAAAACAAAACTTGAGTGATAGCATAGTAAAGTTTTTCCATTAAAAGAAAACACTCCGAGCCTCTTTCCTTAGCAGATAATTTGCCAAGACCAATATGTAACAGTAACACAATTAGTGCTTGAGACTGATCTCGGTGAGTCTCACAGAGTTTGTAACAATGACAGAAAAGAAAAACACAGCTTCCTCAAACATTTCATCTATGTTTCATCTTCACTGTCCTGTAGGGAAAACATGTTGACCTTTCCTTTGCACCCTTCATTCTACAGTTTATACCAGTCTGTACTTCTGCAGCATTGCTGAGAGTTTTATTCTGCCATCACATACACGACGTTTGCCTCTCACATTTTCTCAAATGAGGAACTTGTGCAAAATCTCTCTGTTGCATTTAAACAGCTCTGTGACTGCTTTTTCTTAACACTGGCTGAAGGATAACAGCCATAGCATCAGGCACGGCAAAGGTCAGACCCGGATAGCCAGAAGGGCCTCCTGAATCTACATCAGTGACTTTATTCTCCCAGTCAGAATTTCAGGATCACCAAAGGCCACGTCCAAACAATTTCACTGTCCAAGACTGGAGCTGCATAACTAAATTTGGACAGAGTTCAGTAGAAAAGCTTAAGGGTCTCTTACCATCTTCCAATAATACTAAGGGCTGAACTCCGTGCTAACAGTCTGGTTCAAATACCCTTGGGGGAGGTGGGGCATTAAATAAGTATTAAATACTTAATGCAAATCTTAGTATTAAGTAGTGGCACCAATCCACACACACTGCCTATGTCACAGAAACAGTTAAATCTAGTAAATGTTTTCAGAGCTTACCTAACAATAGATGCTCTCTACAAAAGGCAGTGACAGCCACCATTTTATGTTCAACCCAGCAAAAAGTGAGTGTTCGCAAGACAGTAATGTCAGTCATGCTTCAGAGGAGATAACATCAAGTTAGTGGTGTTACAATAAATGAAATTTAATATGACTCTAGTACAAAGTCTAATACATATTTTTTAAGATTCAGTATCAACAACAGTGAAGCTTTTTCCAGAATTAGTTGGGGTTTTTTTCCCCCCGCAATTTTAAGAAAGGGTGAGACTGTGAAAACAGGGGAAAAAAAATCAACAAAAACTAAAACCCGAAACTCAGTATGCTAGATTTTTTGAGCACCACTTCATTTTTATGTTAACTTATGTATACACTACTATTTACACAGAATACTCACACCTTGACTCAAAAGAGATTAGAATATTTGCGGAAATCACATACAGCACCTATCCTGGCACATCTGGCCCTTGCAGATTGTATACAGACAGTGATACAGTGCAGCTTCAAGGCATACAAGGCAGTATATGTGTATATGAATATTAAAGTGATACTACATCCAATCTGATGAGTATTCGTCCCAGCAGCTATTTTGCAGAGTAATATCATCACAGAACCCTTTGCAAAAGAGGATGTCACTATCCTGCACAATTATATAGTACAGAAAACTCCAAAAGTCCCTTACTCTAGTAATTTCTGTAGCAAATACAGGTGTGCTCAAAAGATATACATGAAGCATGAGGTACAATGGGATAAAACATTTAACAGATTTTCCCTAATGTTTAAAATTATTTACAGGACAAAGTAGAATAAGTAACTATGAGCCGCACATTTGGCAGACCTCTGCACATGCCAAGACCTTCCTGTCATGCAGGGAAAGACTGTACATTTCAAAATACTCACTAACTTTAAAGCAGAAGTGATGGCCAGATGTAGTTGAGACTGACTTTTCCTAAATGATGAGTAGGAAACTGAAAAGATTTCTTCACATATTTAAGTCCTGCGGAAAAAAATGAAGTGTCTGAGAGATTTTGCTCTTCTGTTTGCATAGCTACAAGAAGGAAAGGGCATTATAGTTACCAACATGTAGGATCACGATTTGATTGACAAATCTTCAGATTTAGTCATTATTTACTCCTATCTAATATATAAACTTTATACTTGCAATCTAGAGGCATAACGGAAAAACCCTGAAGTCTGTTGTGATGAACTGATTGTAGGTTACCACATTATATAGAAAACTGTATTTGCAAAGCTTGAAAAAGAATCAGCAGTCTTCAAAACAAACATAATGGCACAGCTTAAATGCTAAGAGAAAATTAACACTCAGAAATACAGTATACTAGTTTAATTACCTTATATGTATAAAACCTGGATGCATTTTAAGCAATTTTATTTGACCAAGTTAAGTAACGAAAAAGTTGCTTTTGCTATACTAGAGACCTAAACTGTCATAGTACTTAACATGACTATTTGTATTTCTTTGACTCATATACACCCACAACAGAAAACTTGTCGCAATTGAAAGAAACCCTGAAGTCTAGACAGCTTCCAAATCTTGTTTAGCTATATATCATTCTTAACAACTATTTTGAAAAAAATAACGTAGCCAACTCTAGCATTAGTTTCTGTTAAACGTTACTGTTAAATATGTCACTGTCAGATTTTTACTTGATATTAGTGATAAAACTCAGAAGAGTCTGCTTTACATGCAGCTAAACCTTACTGAACATAAATACAGACAATATTATTTAAGCACCCTTAATATTAGTTTGTTTTAGTGGAAGATTAACCTTGCAAGCTACAAGTAACACAAGGTGACTTCTAATGTCCTGTACAGCACTCCAATCTTGACAGCTAATGAGAAATTCAGGTTAATGTTTGTCAAAAAAGGATATCTTGCAGGTCTAGTAAAAGAGGGTTATGGCAACAAAGAAATTACCCAAGTCTGGTAACATAAACAGATGAAATCATGCAAAGAATCAGGGCAATTGTTTGTCTTCTTCTCTGCTACAACCTATAAATCATTCTAACATATTTCAGGCTTTTTTTTTAAATTTGACTTTCAGTCATTTTGTGTAATTAAGATGCTTAAACATGACTACTGAAATGTAGATTTCTGTGCATTTACACAATTATATCTACAGGTTTTGGATTTTTTTTGTTTTAAGTTTTTTCTTTTGGTTTGGTTTTTTTTCTGCTACTGAAAACCATGAACAAATATTTCTACTTCCACATATAAATCTCTGAAATGTGACTTTATGTCACACAATCAGTTTTCTGTCAGAAATTAAAAAGGAATGTTTAAACCACAGTTTTAGATTGCACAAAGCTGACATAAAAGGAAGAGAGAAAGGAAAACAGAGTCTTACTGTTTCATTTAGGCTGTATGTACATTTTGGGTTTTTTTAAATAAAAAACCCATTCTGACAAAACATATTTTTAAAATGCCAATACATTGATAATATATATATATTACATGGAATAATGTTAAATTAAGGAGTTTAAGATGCTTGGGATGTCTCCAACAGATTTATTTTTTTTTAGTTTTATTTCCCTTTAGTTACTCTTATCGTTATCTTTACCGGAAAATACCATACACTTACAACAGTCTTTCCAGTTACTGGTTTTCACAATTGTAAGGTTAGAAATCACTCTCCCATTTGACCTCTCTGACTGACACAACACCAAAAAGCGCCTTATAATATCCAGTCATTAAATGGGTCATCAAGGTAAATAGCACAGCATTGCAGGAACTGATTGGTTATTGTGTTGCAGGGCCAGTTTCAGGAGCAATCTGTGACCAATTTATGTAGAGGACAAGGTTTCAAATTTTGAACTCTGCTGGTTAAACAGAGTCGCTGCTGTGAGTCTTTATGAAGGCTGAGCGAGTAGAATCTGCTGATCTGCCAGTTGTTCCAAAAAGATTGTGCTCCTGTTGTGAGAATAAGTCTCCTCTTTATGCATGACTGACCTTCTATTGGGATCCTGCTGGGAGGTGTGAATGTGGCCACTGTGAATAGATTGTCCGCGTAACTCTAAGGAACTGATATAGTAGCCAAGATTTTGCAGTTATGGGCAGCAATCTTGCATGTAATCCATTTTAAAATTACACACACCGTTTCAAAAGGAAAAAAAAAAAAAAAAACACAATGCACATGGCTGATTACCTGGTTTACTAAATAACTTCTGTTACTGTAAACATCAAATAGCTGTCATTAGCCAAATTTATTTAGGGAAAGGGTTTTTATATGTTTCAGGCAAAATCCGTATCTAGCCATTGCACTAATGATTTTGTTCCAGATTTTTTTCTATTACATGAAGCACGTAGATGAGAGTGACAACATTGTATTACAAACAGATTTCCTTGGAGTATGTCATATGAAATACGTACACCCAGCCAGTTCTTTCTCTTTGAGATAGTGATAAAAATCTTTTGTTTGATAATTTTTATTGCAGCTAAGCCTCTAAAAAATAAACACACAATTTGAGTGAGAATTATTACTCCTTAAAGCATTCCTTCAGTAATACCTCCTTTGTTATAATCCCCAGATACCACAAATTTGTTTCTGAAAGACCTGGATGTTGCTGGTTGTACAGAATACAGGAATACCCTCAAGCTCCTTTCTCAGCAGAATGACTGATGGTCACAGTTTACACCTGTGGAGCGCTCTTGCATTCAAAATCATATTCTCAATTATATGTATCTGAACTTCTCATTCTTGTTGCAAAATGCAGGTAGCTTCAGGAAAAATACTGAATCTGGCAAATTATGCATGTGTTGCAAAATTATAAAGTACAATTAAGTTTTGACAAAAAAACCCAGAACTTATTTGTTTGGGGTTTTTTCATTCACATATGGATTTTTTTTAATTCTGTTTACAGCAGAAAAATATATCTTAAAGATGTATAATTCCTTAGCTAAAACAAGAAATAGAAGACCAAAAAAAAGCTTATAAAGGATAAGAAATACCAGCATAACTTTATGAAGCAATGAACACATCTTTGTTTGTGTGATTAGTATGTATCCCTCACGAATGCAGTGTTAAGTGATTTCCAGAGAAGGAAAGGACATGATGAGCAACTTAATTTCTTAAGAGGTGAATCCACAGGTCTAAATCAGCTTGTAACACTTCTGAGTAAGAGACTCAAAATCAGACTAATCAGGCTCAGGTTTTGTTGGATGTAAAAACTCTGAAATAAATAACAAAACTTTCTGTGAATGCAGGAGATATGGCAAGGATCAGACTGAAACAAAAGCTGTAGGGACCTTTGACACGGAATAAAGACTCTATAACCCAGAAGATTATAAAGTAGGTATGTTTTGATCAGTGCTGGGTGCACGGAGGAATATTTGCCTCCGAAAGCATGCACACCTGAACCACGCAGTTACCTTGGTTATATGCAGTGAAAGTTACAAATTCATTAGATGCCTATACATATTCATGAGCCATCCCAAAAAAGGCACTCAGTTCCTGTGGTCAGCAGCTCCTCCTCTTGACACTTGCACAGTGCCTCCGGGTGGTCTTGGGCAGGGGTCTTCAGGGATGAAGGGATGAAGGCCGTATGTCTTCCTCACGATGAACTTTTTACCCTCGTCCCAAAACTAGTTGTTCTCAGCACGTTTTCGCAAAAAGTTTTGTTATCAAATTACACAAGGGGGTTCATCACCAGATGTTCCTTGCTAGTTGCCCTTATCACTAGTGTCCTTGTTAATTTATCTTTGGTTTATGTTCTTTTACAATGGGTACTGAACAAGCTCATCCTCCTTATTCTGAGGCCTCTGACTGATTGCATCCTAACGAGCCTGAGAGGTTGCTTCTCACTACATGCTTTTTCCCCTATCACCTTCTTTCACACCAAACCCTGCTACTGAAGAGTGGAGTCAGATGGCCTAGGTGAACTGTAACGGAAGAATAAGGCAATATGTTGGAGAAACTACATAAAATATCACAAACATACATTTTGACCCAGCCTGTAACACCGTGATGCACTGTTAAACACACATAATAGTGTGAGAGAGCTGTTCCTTTAAAGACAGAGTAAAAACTGATATTACTATAGTTATATCTTGGTTTTAGTATAGGACTTTCTGCAGCTCTCAAAGCTATAATTTTATAGGGTGGTGTCGCGGGTTAGGGCTGGGCCGGCCACTAACACGGACAGACGCTCTCTAACCCCCTCTTCCCCCCCCCCAAACGGGAAGAGAAAAGGGAATGAGGCAGAGAGACTTACGGATGAGAGAAGGAAAAAGAAACGAACTAGAACAGCTTTAATGAAAGTAATAGGAATAATGGTAAAAAGATAAAAGTAAAGAACTATATACAACTATAGATAATAGCCCGATATCAAACCCGACTCCCTCCCCCGATAGAAATCACCACTGGTGCTGCAGAGCAGGAGGCACTGGGGAAACCCCAGGCTCAGCGGCGGCGGGAGCTGGATACAGGGAGCTGGATTCGGGAACTCAGGATCCGGATCAAAATCAGGAGGTCAGATGGAGTCCTCTCTGGACACCGGCCATTGCAGAAAGGAAGGGCGAAAAAGCCGAAAAAGGGCAAAAGGGGCAAAAGGGCCGAAAAAGGGACGAAACTCTCGTGATCACTCAATTTATACTAAATATGACGTATATGGGATGGAATACTCTCGTTGGTCACCTGTCCTGTCTGTTACCCCCCGGAGGTGCCACCTTTTACTTCCTTGTGCCCCCCTCTTACTACCCAGCACCCCCAGCGTGGCACACAAGAGCCAGCAGTGGCCTTGGTCACTATAGGAATAAGTATAAGCAAGAGCCTTTCTACATACCAGTCCCAGGCAGTGACTGTAAGCATCAGGTGTTCTCACTGCCAGTAGCAGACACTGTCTGCACAAACATGCTGCTGACTTCAGAATGTGCAGCCTTTGAGAAGACACTAAACTGGAAAGTAAAATTCACTAAACAGGACTGGGTTTTCAGCTAAACCCAGGACATTCCACCCCTTATTCCATACCATTTACGTCATACTGATCACGAGCTAATGATCTACTTATAGGGAAAGTTCAGTAAGTTCATAAAGTTCATAATCGTCGGTTCCATCCATCATAGCAGTCTCTCAGGGCAGGAAAGTTCATGTGGGATTCTTTACAGTTCATGTCCACAGATTGTAGGTTCACTTCGAAGAAGTCACTGGACGTCACTCAACAAGGCTAGCTCAGTTGCTGGATGTCACTCGATGAGGTCAGCTCTGGTCATCACTGGTTTATTATTCTGAAAAACACTTATTGAACACTGTTAGTATTATGTAACAACATCATACAGGATTAAATCGAGTATTCTCACCCAGAGTTAAATTTCCTTGAGGTACACATTGAACTTCACCATCTTTCATCATCACCCACCAAGTAGTTCCAGGTCCTTGAGCGAAAGCAACTCCACGAATGGGTTTGCCTTTGCCCGAAGCAGGAAATACCCAGACAGTCTTCCCCAACAAATTCCTTTCATACACCACAGGGACTTTATCTCCCTCTACTGTATGCAAAGGCTCTGAATGAGCAGGACCAGCACGATTGATGGATCCTCTGGTGTTAACTAACCAGGTGGCTTGTGCTAAATGCTTGTCCCAGTTTTTAAAAGTTCCACCTCCCATAGCTTTAAGAGTAGTTTTTAACAGTCCATTATATCGTTCAATTTTCCCAGAGGCTTGTGCATGATAAGGGATATGATACACCCATTCAATACCATGTTCTTTAGCCCAATTGTCTATAAGATTGTTTTTGAAATGAGTCCCATTATCTGATTCAATTCTTTCTGGAGTGCCATGTCGCCACAGGATCTGCTTTTCTAGGCCCAAGATAGTGTTTCGGGCAGTGGCGTGAGGTACAGGATATGTTTCTAACCATCCGGTAGTTGCTTCCACCATAGTGAGCACATAGCGCTTACCCTGGCGAGTTAGAGGAAGTGTGATGTAATCAATCTGCCAGGCCTCCCCATATTTATATTTTAACCATCGTTCCCCATACCACAAAGGTTTTAATCGCTTAGCTTGCTTAATTTCAGCGCATATTTCACAATCATGGATAACCTGCGCAATAGCGTCCATAGTTAAATCCACCCCTCGGTCACGAGCCCATCTGTATGTTCCATCTCTTCCCTGATGTCCTGAAGTGTCGTGGGCCCACCGAGCTAGAAATAGTTCACCTTTATGTTCCCAGTCCAAGTCTATTTGGAACACTTGAGCAGCCTGATCCACATGCTGGTTGTGTCGATGTTCTTCAGTGGCACGACTTTTGGGCACATGAGCATCTACGTGACTCACCTTTACAACTAAGTTCTCTAGACGAGCAGCAATGTCTTGCCATAGTTCAGCAGCCCAAATAGGCTTACCTCTGCGCTCCCAGTTATTGTGCTTCCACTGTTTTAACCAACCCCAAAAAGCATTTGCCACCATCCATGAGTCAGTATAAAGATAGAGTACTGGCCATTTTTCTCGTTCAGCAATATCTAAGGCCAGCTGGATGGCTTTTACCTCTGCAAACTGACTTGATCCACCTTCTCCCTCAGTTGCCTCTGCAACTCGTCGTGTGGGACTCCACACAGCAGCTTTCCACTTACGACGATTTCCTACAAGGCGGCAAGATCCATCAGTGAATAGGGCGTATTGCTTTTCATTATCTGGTAACTGATTATATGGTGGAGCTTCCTCAGCACGTGTCACCACCTCCTTTGGGGGCACTGCAAGTTCTTTACCTTGCGGCCAGTCTGCAATTACCTCTAAAAGTCCTGGACGATTGTGATGACCCATTCAAGCTCTCTGTGTAATTAGGGCAGTCCATTTACTCCATGTAGCATCAGTGGCATGATGTGTGGAAGGAACTTTACTCTTGAACATCCAGTTTAGGACTGGTATTCGTGGTACTAGGAGAAGCTGTGCCTCAGTACCAATCACTTCCGAAGCAGTTTTAACTCCTTCATATGCGGCCAATATTTCTTTTTCAGTTGCAGTATAGTTGGCCTCAGAGCCTCTATATTTTCGGCTCCAAAATCCTAAGGGTCGACCTCGAGTTTCTCCTGGTGCCCTCTGCCAGAGGCTCCAGGCAGGACCATTATCCCCAGCTGCGGTGTATAGCAAATTTTTAATATCTTGCCCTGTTCGGATTGGCCCAAGAGCTACTGCCTGTACGATCTCTTGTTTGATTTGTTCAAAGGCCTGTTGCTGCTCAGGGCCCCACTGAAATTTGTTTTTCTTTCGAGTCACATCAAAAAGAGGTTTCACAATCTGACTATAACCAGGAATATGCATTCTCCAGAAACCCACAGTACCTAAGAAGGATTGCGTTTCTTTTTTGTTAGTTGGTGGCAACATAGCTGATATTGTGTCAATCACATCTATTGGGATCTGGCGACGCCCATCTTGCCATTTCACTCCCAAATACTGGATCTCTCGTGCAGGTCCCTTGACCTTGCTTCTCTTTATGGCAAAACCAGCATCCAAAAGAATCTCAATTATTTCCTTACCTTTCGTGAAAACTTCTTCTGCTGTGTTACCCCATACAATGATGTCATCGATGTATTGCAGATGTTCCGGAGCTCCACCCCTCTCCAGGGCAGTATGGATCAGTCCATGGCAGATGGTAGGGCTGTGTTTCCACTCCTGGGGCAGTCGGTTCCAGGTGTACTGGATACCCCTCCAGGTGAAAGCAAACTGCAGCCTGCATTCTGCTGCTATAGGAATAGAGAAAAATGCATTAGCAATGTCAATTGTGGCATACCACTTAGCTGCCTTCGACTCCAGCTCATACTGAAGGTCTAACATGTCCGGCACGGCAGCACTCATCGGTGGTGTAACCTCATTTAGGCCACGATAGTCTACAGTCAATCTCCATTCTCCATCAGACTTTCGCACAGGCCAGATAGGACTGTTAAATGGTGAGCGAGCTTTGCTGATCACTCCTTGACTTTCTAGTTGACGTATCAGCTTATGGATGGGAACTACAGAGTCTCGGTTGGTACGATATTGTCGTCGATGCACTGTTTTAGTAGCAATTGGTACCTGTTGGTCTTCAGTTTTCATCAGCCCTACAACACTAGACTCCTCTGAAAGTTTGGGCAAGCTAGACAGCTGATCAATGTCCTCAGTCTCTACAGCTGCTATGCCAAAAGCCCATCGATACCCTCTTGGATCCTTGTAATACCCTTTCTTGAGGAAGTCTATGCCAAGGATACATGGGGCATTTGGACCAGTCACTATAGGGTGCTTTTTCCACATATTCCCAGTAAGGCTCATTTCAGCCTCCAATAGACAGTTGTTGAGAACCACCCGTCACTCCAGAAATAGTAACAGTTTCAGTACCTGTATGATTCGATGGCATTAGAGTGCACTGTGCACCAGTGTCCACCAGAGCTCTATATTTTCGTGGTTCTAATGTGCCAGGCCACCGAATCCACACAGTCCAATAAACTCGGTTGTCCCTCTCCTCCACCTGGCTGGAGGCAGGGCCCCTCTAATTTTGAGGTTGATTCACAGGGTTTACCTGATTCACAGTATTAACTACATTTACATTCCGATTGTTCCTTCTCGTGGTAGATTGTTGTCTTCTATTGGTGTTTCGCAAATTGGATACTCGTTCTCGTAGAGCAGAAGTAGGTTTTCCATCCCAATTTCTCATGTCCTCACCATATCCACGTAGGAAAATCCACAAGTCATTCCGTGACAAGTTGCCATCATTTTTAGTTGATCTTGAAGGTCTGTATTTTCTAACAGCATCAACGCGGCTCCATTGAGGTCTGTCATCTCTCTTGGACAATGCATCAATCAGCTTCTCTAATGATTGATTGGTTTTCTCAAATGAGTCACTATTTTTCTCCATTGCTTTCTCGATTGCTTCATTGGTTTTCTCCATTGTTATCTCAATCGCTTTCCCAATTGATTTCTCCAGTGATCTGTTGTTTTCCTCGATTATTTTTTCCATGGCAGCAATCTGAATTTGTTGGGGATTGGCAGTACTGTCTTCATACTGTCGTGCTTTGTTGGCCACTTCACTCACTGTTGGTACCTGACCATCTCCATCTAATGCCCAGACCATTGTTGACAAGGTGTGCTTATACACTGGTGGGGCGCTCCTCACGAACATCTGAATAACGTGTTTGTGGCAGGGCATTTGATCAGGGTTTAAGATTGTTTGTGGATCGCTGTAAATCACCTCTCTCACTGCTAGTTCTCTCAGGAACTTAATGCCTTTCTCCATGCTGGTCCAGTTGGTTGTGTGGATAGGAATATCGTCCTTGTGGGTATACCGGTTCTTAATAGCTGTCAAGAGTCGTCTCCAGAGGCTGAGACTGTTGTCGTCTTTTGCAAGTTCCGTGTCAACGCCTGCGTTTCCAGACAGGGATCCCAGCTGTTTGGCTTCTTTACCGTTCAGATTAATGGTCTCGGCTCCTTTATCCCAGCACCGGAGTAACCACCTGTAATATGATTCACCCTCACGACGGCCAAAGTCCTTTCTCACATCTCTCATGTCCCTCAGAGTTAAAGGTTTGACAGCTACGTCCGTTTGTGGCTTCGAACCATCTGATGACTTCGGTTGGGAAGGACCCTGTCCTGGATCAGAATCATCTGATGATGGATGACTTGCCTTCCAGGCTGTAACTAACCTTTCTAATACTGAATCTGTTGGGGGATCAGCCTTCTTTCCTGAGTCTGAATCTGAGTCATCTGATGGTGCTACTTTAGGAGGGCTTTGTCCTGGAGTTGTGTTATCTGTTGGTAGGGCAATTGACTTTCTCCGATGTTTCTTTCTAGTCACAGGGGCGACATTTGCTGATACACACTGAGTGTTAAAGGACACAGTGATACTCAATGACTTGCACAAATTCCTACAGAAACGCCACAATGCCAAGAGATTCATGGGCATTAACATCAGAATCAATAACAATTCAATCTTTCGATTAAAATAACTGCATTTGCAATCACAATCACAATCCCCAAAACCTGGTATACTCAGATTAGCAAACAAATTGGTATAATTTCCTAAGGTGAAATTGAAAGTGTAGTTAAAAACAAAATTCATCATTGTGCTCTTAAGGTATTCAGGTATGCCGATCACCCAAATTACTGCAGAATACACCGACCCAAAAAAACCCAGTACAGTGAGAAATCTTGTCATGAAACCAGAACAGGCAAACCACAGAACGATATACCAAATCACACTCGAGAGTTTGGACAAAATTTTGACACCCAGGGAGGAACCCACATTTAAAAGAACATGACATAACATTTCACCGACCGATAACATGATGTGAGCTGTCCGGTTTTTCTCCTCTAACCCTTCAGAACTCTCAAAGAAAAGATCTGATACGCTCTCAAATGCGCCGGATGGAATTTAAACTATGCAGGCAATATATCAGAGCCCAGTTGTGTCTAAATAGCTGGTAAAATAGTCTGAGTCTGATTTGGTGTTTGTTTTCTTGCCCCACGTTGGGCGCCAATAAATCTGTCGCGGGTTAGGGCTGGGCCGGCCACTAACACGGACAGACGCTCTCTAACCCCCTCTTCCCCCCCGCAAACGGGAAGAGAAAAGGGAATGAGGCAGAGAGACTTACAGATGAGAGAAGAAAAAAACTAGAACAGCTTTAATGAAAATGATAGAAATAACGGTAAAAAGATAAAAGTAAAGAACTATATACAACTATAGATGGTAGCCCGGTATCAAACCCGACTCCCTCCCCCGATAGAAATCACCACTGGTGCTGCAGAGCAGGAGGCACTGGGGAAACCCCAGGCTCAGCGGCGGCGGGAGCTGGATACAGGGAGCTGGATTCGGGAACTCAGGATCCGGATCAAAATCAGGAGGTCAGATGGAGTCCTCTCTGGACACCGGCCATTGCAGAAAGGAAGGGCGAAAAAGCCGAAAAAGGG
This sequence comes from Trogon surrucura, assembly GCA_020746105.1. Lineage (NCBI taxonomy): Eukaryota > Metazoa > Chordata > Aves > Trogoniformes > Trogonidae > Trogon > Trogon surrucura. The sequence goes on along the minus strand of CM036620.1, from coordinate 57,989,468 downwards.
CAAAAGGGGCAAAAGGGCCGAAAAAGGGACGAAACTCTCGTGATCACTCAATTTATACTAAATATGACGTATATGGGATGGAATACTCTCGTTGGTCACCTGTCCTGTCTGTTACCCCCCGGAGGTGCCACCTTTTACTTCCTTGTGCCCCCCTCTTACTACCCAGCACCCCCAGCGTGGCACACAAGAGCCAGCAGTGGCCTTGGTCACTATAGGAATAAGTATAAGCAAGAGCCTTTCTACATACCAGTCCCAGGCAGTGACTGTAAGCATCAGGTGTTCTCACTGCCAGTAGCAGACACTGTCTGCACAAACATGCTGCTGACTTCAGAATGTGCAGCCTTTGAGAAGACACTAAACTGGAAAGTAAAATTCACTAAACAGGACTGGGTTTTCAGCTAAACCCAGGACAGGTGGCACCTTGACATACTACAGGCAACTAGTAAATGTAGTATTCTTGGCCTGCGGAGAGAGTGACATACCCCAATATAGACCAGAATCCATTCCTTTATCTTGTACTTAAATACGAGAATCACATTTTTTTTGGATCCCATGATCTGCCTTAACTTCTTCCTTCTGTAAGCAGAAGTACTGTGATCAGTTTTATTTCACATCTGCATATTGCGTGTCCAGCAATGAGTATGCCAACATTAGGAGAAGTTGGAGAAATTTGGACAAATTTGTGTCTCTCAGCAGACTGGTATCTATATGAACCACATGTGTGTTCACTTTTTTTGTCTTTGTTTTTTAAAAATATGTCAAATTTTGGGTTTGTCTTTATCCAAGTTGTCTCACGGTTTATTGTTAAGTCAATGCTAAAAGCTTAATGCAAGTACCTGTTTCTCTCTGTTTCAAATTTTTCTTACGCAAAGATTTTTCTTTATGCTGATGACTGTGCTTATTTTTGACACGTTATATCTGCATCCATGAGAACTAAAGGGCCTGTTTGCCTTTCAGTTTGGTTATGAGTTGTACAATGAATTGAAATGGCTCTCAGGTATGTGAGTTTTACAGGAGCTGTATGGTGCTTAAGATCAGAGTTAAAAAGAAATTGTAGAAGAGCTGGAGGGAAGATCTAACCTTCTTTACCACTTTGTCAGGTGTAATGAAATTTTATTTATTTAATCAATTTTAACTATCTCGCATAGATTTCTGCACTTATCACCTTCTGGACTCAATTGCCAAGTTCTGTTCATGTTTAGTTTACCAGAGCTTCACTTTCTAGGAACATAGTGGTGAGTCTGGACACATTTCTGAAATAAGTGCTCTCTGAAATTTCTGAATTAAGTGCTCTCTGAAATAAGATTTAAATTACTTCTACAATCAAGAGCATGTGAAGTTTTGGTGATTTTCTTTATATGAATAGGTTTCATGGGTATTTTTCATGCATTTCATGCTCTTAACAGGTGTTGGGATTCATTCCAAACACAGCACTGGATGGCAGCAATTTTTATACATGTATTGTAATTTGATTGTTATTAGACTGTGAGATCTTTAAGTTATTTGCAGGACTACTGATAAAAATGCCTAGGTTTCCCTGTCTTCTGGCCTACTAAAACTAGGAAAATAACTATTATTTTCAGAAAGGAGTGTCTGAGAGTACAACAGACTAATTAGTGTCATTGATATATTTTGATAATTTGTTTCACATTTCCAAGTGTTGTATATCTCATTTCACATTTCCATTTACATATCTTGTTTCTTGTTTCCTTGTGAATCTTGAGAAACAAAACTTCAAATTTTGTCTTTTTTTTGGTTAATTTTTGGGAATCAGGTTAAACCATTTCATATCATAAATAATCAGAGTGGTCCTGACATCTTTGATTTTCAATGCTCACTTACTACAGTTAAATTAATGGAACAGGTATGGTCCTTCCTGCTCCCATGGTAGAATTCTGATAATGAGAACCAGTATAATGACATTTTTAAGGAGCAAAATTACAGCTAAGTAATTTTCTCTTTCAGGCATATTACTGAAATCTCTTGAGTTTGAGCAACACTGTCATTAAATATGCAGATGTGTTACTATGGTGCCACCTTTTCCTTCAAATTGAGTTTCAGGGATAACTAAAAACTTTTAAAGCTTCGATACTGTGTCATTCAATTTCAGAAGTGAAAATTTCAAAGGAGTTAAAGAAATGAATGTCGGAATCCTTTGAATATAAATAGAAGAGTTTTAATTTTATCAAAGTACCTTGAATTCAAGAATCTTTTCTTTTTTTAAAACAAATTAAAGTCTATTTTCTTCCTTTAATTCATAGTTTATCACTGTCGCTCCTTACATATATATCTGTGGACTGGGAGTTCCTTCCCTTAATTAATTCAATGCATCTATCTTCAGTGGTTTCTCTCACAAAACCAAGGACTGTGTTAATGACTCTTCTAGAGCAATGTGTCAATTTTTAAAGTCCATTAACTTTCTATGACTTTCTGCATACTAACACTCATTATTACATTATTTCCCCTGATCTTGAAATCCAATTGAAATTCCAACCATGAAATTTCAGTGATGGAACATGTTTTTTAATTGCTCTTTCCACACAGTACAGAATCGAGATACGAAGTTGCAAGTTACATTTTTAAGGTCTTTTTCACACATTTCCAATGACAAATGATCAACATGAGACAAATTGGGTAGTTATGAGACTCAAAGCTTTCAGCAAATATAGGTTCTTATAGAATTTGTTATTATTTCAGATGTATTTCCACTGACATCTTACAATAATTTCTTTAACCTCTTTCCCAGGTCCAAAGGCTTCAGGTTGGAAGCCCAACAGATTTTCCAAAATCATTCCCTTATGTCATATTTTGTCACTGGTCCACAGAGAATAAATGTCAAATTCCCTCGCAAGCTTTCTTAAGGAATGCCACTTTTATTCTTGTCACATCATGACTGCATGTGCATATCACGAGACTTATCATGCAAAGGGCAAGAAGGAAAATCTAAATTAGCTTTATATCCTTATTCCAAGGTCTAGCTGATGGCAGCTTTGATAAGCTTCAGTCTCTATATAAGGACCTGATTTGGCCTCAGAACAACTATCTTCTAGGTTGCGATCAGAAAGAAAAAAAAAAATGTGATCCAGATAAATCAAGTGTGACCATGTGCCCTCGAGCCTATTTTAACTCATAACCAGAATGATAAGGTCACACAACACAGACTTGCAGGTGAGTTTAGATGCAACTGACGAAGTGCATTAGTGGGCACTTAAATTCCACCCAAGTTCTTCTAGTCTTCAACAGACACAGCTTAAAAAACTATAAAAATTACACAGAAAATTTAAGCAAAGCACTAAATAAATAGCCTGCAGAAAATACCCAGGCCATGTGGAAGTCTTTGTCTCAGTGATTTTAATTATAGCAGGACTGAGTTTTGAGCTATAAATTTGCTATTTATCTTCATTTTCTGATGAACAGTCACTGCAGTTTAACAAGATTTCAAAGCTTAGCAGCAGTTGCTGAGTGATGGTTGACCTGAAACCATTTCCATATTGAAACTATATTCTAACATGAAATGATTTGAGGAAATCTGTATTTTTGTTTGATTTTAATAAAAAGCAATACATATTCATAGAATCATAGAATGGCCTAGGCTGGAAGGGACCTTAGAGATCATTTAATCCAACCTTCCTGTCATGGGCAGGGACGCCTCTCAACTAGATCAGGCAACACACAGGGACCGAATGGGAATCGAACCCGCCACCTTTGGTCTTTCAGCATTTTTAAAGCAATACTTTAAGAATAAATCTTAATTCAATCTAGTTGTAGGGAGATACTTCTAGTCTGTTTGTTTCACTGTCTTCAGACCTTTATTCTATTTTTTCAGAAATTAATTTTAGCCCGTGATAGATACAACTTCAACGTTAAGGGAAGATACCAAAGCTCTTCTTCTGAGTTACACTACATCAGGTTTTTCCTTTGGGTCACATAATGGTGGCAGTTTATTCCTTTCTGCTCTGGTTTAAATCATGTGACTGCCACTACAAAAGGGATGTCATATACCCCAGTGCACTAGTAAGAAGTGCTACATATTCTCCTGGCATAGAAGGAATTATGTAGAATCTGCACCATTGCATCATATCAAGGAGAAAGCTAGTGCCATAGAAAGAGAGTTAAAATTTTAAGATAATGGAAATGGGCAAGTTCCCAGCATTTCCCTGGTAAAATTGTTTTTGTTACATTCACTTTCAAACCTTCTTTAAATCAAGTGTAGAGCTGCTGCCCAAGTTGTCTCCAGTTTCATTAAGATCCAGTTTTATTACACTGATGTGCCAGGAGCAATAGTATCTGCCAAAATAGTGCTCTTAGTTAAATCTATGCTTGAACTACAATTGCCCTGAAATTAAAACTGGAAAACAAAAACAACCCTGTAATTAATATGTCAGATCTTATTAGATCTTGAAAACTGGCTGTACTTCATTTCAAGGCTGGTAAAAATGATGAGTATTATCTGCATGCAGTTAAATACCCATGACAATTTTGTTTCTCATATGCTTTCAGTATAATGAAACATTTAACTTTTTGGCAGGGATATAAGCAGGGCAACTAATCAGATTTGGCATCAGTGTGTAACTGGTCTTGTTTGCACTTTTTTAAAAATAAAACCCTCCATTCCATCTAAATAGTTGCAGCTTACCCTGTTTTTCTCTACTTAGAAGGTATAAATTCAAATTTTTCTTTTAATTTCTAAATCTACAGCTTCTGCAATAAAAGTAAATGCAGCAGTGCAAACTGCTTAGTCCAAGTAGTAGTGCTAACCTGTGATTGACTAGTACTTGAATGACAGAAATTACCAGTTGCTTTTATATGTATAACTGGATTGCCTTCTGGATACAAGTTTAGTGTATTGGTTCTACTTTCTCCTTAAAAATATATAACTATAAAAAATTGCAATATATGTTCCACTTTCTCTTAGAAGAGGAAAAGTTACTCAAGACATATTTAAAGTTATTTTGTATATGGTAACAATACTGCTAAAATTTGCATAAAACTCCAGTCTCGTGCACAGAATCCTTTACAGAGGGAGTCACCTACCCAACAGTATGGCACTAGTACTATCAAAGTTCATCTGACTTCACAAATCAGTAAACAACTCACCTAGAATATGACTGCTAAAGTTACTCTGGTTTATATATCTTTAGTAAGACTGAATGGTTTAACCTTTTTCAGTTTTAGAATTTTCTTCTGTCTGAACTCAATAAAATATTTCACCTCAAGTATCTCACTTCCAATCAGTTTCACAATATAGACAAGATTTTACAAAAACAAAAAGTATTTTACATATGTGCAAGATCTGTAAGGAAATACCAAGTGTGTATATTAAGAAAACATTTTATAAACATCTCAGAGCAATGAAAGAATGTTAATCTTAAAGTTTTACTGGGACAAAAGAAGTTTTGTTGATTGTAAACAAGTATTAGAGAGCTTTTACTTCACATAAAGACTAAAATATTTTCTTAATATGGTTGGTCTAAACACCCAGCATCCATAACTAAGTGTCAAAAACCAAGGATTTAGAACAATAATGAGAAAAGTAATTTGCTTTACAAACTTGAAAATGGTACAAAACCTTAAAATTTTATTTTATGAACTGATGTTATTAGTATTTTCTGATCATATTTAATTTGATCCAATCTGATTCTGAAAGTGATAATTCTAAAACAGTTATTAATGCCATTTAACTAGAAATGGCTAATACCTCACTTTTTAAAAAGAATTGTATATGCTTGTTGGGTAATGAAAAACAAAAATGCTAATAGAATTGTGACTATGTTTAAAGATCAATCAAGCTTTTCACTATACTTATCAGCAATGCTTTACCTTTGTGTAAGCATAAGACCACATATACGTTACACAGAATCACAGAATGTTAGGGGTTGGAAAGGACCTCGAAAGATCATCTAGTCCAATCTCCCCTGTCAAAGCAGAATCACCTACAGTAGGTCATACAGGAATGTCTCCAGAGATGGAGACTCCACAACCTCCCTGGGCAGCCTGTTCCAGTGCTCTGTCACCCTCACAGGGAAAAAGTTGTTCCTAATGTTTTTGTGGAACCTCCTACGTTCCATCTTGTACCCATTGCCCCTTGTCCTATCTCTAGACATTGCTGAGAAGAGCCTGTCTCTGTCCTCCTGACGCTCCCCCTTGACATATTTATAAACATTGATGAGGTCATGCCTCAGCCTCCTCTTCTCCAAGCTAAAGAGACCCAGCTCCTTCAGCCTTTCCTCATAAGGGAGATGTTCCACTCCATCATCTCTGTGGCTCTGCGCTGTACTCTCTCAAGCAGCTCCCTGTCCTTCTTGAACTGAGGGGACCAGAACTGGACACAATATTTCAGATGCAGTCTCACCAGAGTAGAGTAGAGGGGGAGGAGAAGCTCTGTCAACATACTAGCCACATCTCTTCTAATACACCCCAGGATGCCATTGGCCTTCTTGGCCACGAGGGCACAGTGCTGGCTCATGGTCATCCTGCTGTCCACCAGAACCCCCAGATCCCTTTCTCCTACACCGCTCTCCAGCAGGTCAGTCCCCAACCTACATTGGTACATGGGGTTGTTCTTTCCCAGGTGCAAGACTCTACACTTGGTCTGGTTGTATTGCATAGAATTTCTCCCCGCCCAACCCTCCAGCCTGTCCAGGTCTCTCTGAATGGCTGCACAGCCTTCTGGTGTGTCAGCCACTCCTCCCAATTTTGTATCATCAGCAAACTTGCTGACAGTGCTCTCTAATCCCTCATCCAGGTCGCTGGTGAATATATTGAATAGTACCGGTTCCAGTATCAACCTCTGAGGGACTCTGCTAGATACAGGCCTCCAACTAGACTCTGTCTCATTAACCACAACTCTGTGGCTTCTTCCCTTCAACCAATTCACAGTCCACCTCACTACTCAATCATGCAGATCACACTTCCTCAGTTTAGCTTTAAGGACGGCATGGGAGATGGTGTCAAATTCGTTACTGAAATCCAGATAAACAACATCCACTGCATGGCCACCATCCATCCACCTGGCTATGTCCTTATAAAAGGCTATCAGGTTGGTCAAATATGACCTCCCCTTGGCAAAACCCTATTGACTGCTCCTAATGTCCCTCGATATGTCTAGAGACAGTGCCAAGGATAAGATGTTCCATCACCTTTCCATGGATGGAGGTGAGGCTGACTGATCTGTAGTTACCTGGGTCCTCCTTCTTGGCCTTTTTCAAGACCGGAGTGACATTTGCTTTCCTTCAGTCCTCAGGCATCTCTCCTGTTACCCATGGCTTACCAAAGATGATGGAGAGTGGCCTAGCAATGACTTTGGCCATCTCCCTCAGCACCTGATGGGTTGATCCCATCAGTGCCCATGAATTTATGGATGGTCAGATTGCCTAACTGATCCCTAACCCAGTCCTCATCAACCAGGGCAAACTCCTCCTTTATCCTGACTTCCTCTGGGGCCTCAGGGCTCTGGGGCTCCTGAGGACAGTCTCCAGCAGCACAGACAGAGGCAAAGAAGGCATTCAACAACTCTGCCTTTTCTGTATCCTCTGTCACCAGGGCACCCACCTCATTCAGCAGTGGGCCTGCATTGCTTCTAGTGTTAGTTTTGTCTGCAATCTCAAATATTAAAACCAAACATCACCATCCACCCTCTAAACTAACAGAAATATAAAGACCATTTCTTCTATATCATATCTATTTTCTACTATGATGCCCCAGGAAATATTCCCACTAATGAGGAAGACTACTGCTCAAAACCACTGTCTTGTAAAAAAACCTTTCATCTACAATAAATTCTGCATTTATTGGTTGAGACAAAGATAAACATATGTTTCTACTCGTAGTCTGATATTTGAGACACATTTTTATTTCTACAGGAAAACAGAAAGACAGTCAGTGCATTGCTTGTCTTTTAAATTATCTTTTCAATGTCTATCGTAATCCTCCAATTTATCAGACATATCTGGAAACATTTTCTTCCTCTTTGCCCATAGCATAATTCCTCAGAAACATACCAATAAGGCTAATAAAATTTAAGCAACCTTTAAGCCACTTGATTTTCTGTTTTGAGGACACTTGAATGAGTAATCTTCCAAGAATCTCCCTACTGTACATGTACATTGATATTCCCAGGTCTAAGAGGCTACTCGTTCTTTCAGGACACTCAGCTGTTTCTCAGTAAAGGAAGCTCAAAATTTTTTTAAGAGAGTCGATATTTGAAAGAGGCATCCAGAAGACCTGTCAATCATTATTTTATTCTAATGAAGCATTCTGATCCCACAGCAGTAATGCAATCCCTTGCTGTAATTATAACTAGTCGTCTTTCTGCTAGACAGATAAAAACATCATAAAACTATTTATTCATCTATGGCTAATTGGGCACATTCCCTGTTTTATTAAATCCAGGCAGTCAATACCACAACGGCTTCCAAATGCAACTACTTCAACAGACTGAAATCAGGCAAGAAGACTGCCACAGCAATAACACTCCCCTTCCTCCAGAATTCAGCATCCTGCTTCCATAATCGGAGCACAACTGATATAAATCAATTGTAAATGTCTCAAATCTGCCAAAATTTTAGTGCTGTTTTATATGATTATTCAAGGTTGCCTACTTTCTAACTAGCCAGTGCCCTAGATATTTCATGTGATAAAATAGAAGATCTAGATAGTGTTTGAAATTCATCAACTAGCATCTTCCATGAGCTCACAAATAATCAGACTATTTTATTTTCTGAAAGTGAAAATTTGCTTTCTGATATAAGTCATGGCAAACAGGCAATTTCTTCTCACTTAGCTTTGGGAAACCCACCTACTCTCTTGAAGGTCAGACAAGAGTCAAGCCTATTTTTTCCAATCATAGGAAACTTATCTATCTTACCTATATGGAATCACCCTTATGAACAAAACCTCTTGTCACTTACAGAGTATCAGTACAACTGCACCATTATGAAACTCCTTTCATCTTGAACAATTTCTATCAGCAAGTTCTGTATCTCATTAAGATTTAGGATCTTGTAAATCAAAAGCTAGACTTTCTGTCAAGTCATACTTTCCCTTAACAGGAGGTTAGTTTCCAAAAGCAGCTGTTTTACTTGAGATGTGCAACTTGCAGATCAGTGAAGTGAAAGGCTCACCTCAGCCGGAAATGATATTTCACTCTCAAAAAGTCATTATGGGATGCGATGTGACAAGGCATGCCCTTCACTTCGCTGACATGCATACCATATGGCACAAAATGCCACAATGTGTTCAAGTTTAGGATATACAACTCATGCAGTCACATAGCCATATTTTTTTTTATGTAAGCATTAACATGAAACTCTTAAGCAGAAGGCAACTAATAGTAAAGTGTTTCAACAGCGTTTGCATTCTTTCGACTGATTCCTACCTATAAACATCATTAAAAGACACAAACCAAAATACTTACATCTCTCCCTTCTCGAGAGCCTGCAATACTGTGAATGGAAACATGAACTGTGCTAAAGAGGAAAATATATCTATATGTACTTTTCTTGGGGTATGAATAAATTTGAGTTAGCTAACAGTTATTTCAAGCATCTTATTGCTGTCTGCAAGCCAGAGATGGTGCACATTCTTCTGTATTTTACCAGGTAGAACAATTTCTACTGGGCAATCTATGTTTCACATACCCTTTTGAGGAGTGAGGTATGGAAGTTGAGCAGAGTATACACAGTACTTATTGAATTTGAAGACAGCTCTGTGGGAGAAGGGGTTGCATTTACTAAAACAAACTAAAAATTAGTTTCAATTAAGATGGACTAGGTACAGTCAGGAATTCATATTTAGATAAATAGAATGATCAAATTTTTATATCAATATGCAATGAAACTTTCAATTTTTTTTAGAAGAAATGAAAATTGACAGTATCTGTTTGTGGCATTTTACTGATTAAGTGGGTGATTCTGAAGGATTTTATGAAGTTCTCTCCTCAATTTGCATAAGTATCCCTTTGCAGTTTTCTCAGTTAAAATCTATAAAAATTATACAAAAAAACCCCACCCTAAACAGTGAATTACATAATGCATAACTTCCATGGTTCAAAAAAAATGGAGGCAGAGTTTAGTAATTCAAAATCAAAAAATTTATATCAATGGAAACCATGCAGGTATGAGTGTGGGACTCACGTCCCATAAGGGTATCTATGATAGCACTCTGATAACTTTGGTGATTGCTGAAGTGCTAGCTGCTGTAAGGAAAGAAAAAAAAAAAAAGAAAAGATCTATATATGTTTTAAAACCTTTTACATTCAATTCATGTTGAAAACAAAAGTTCTAAGTTTTATTTTCTTGTTGTTCTTAATCAAACCTTTATACCTAGACCCATCTTAATCATTTTGTGTGTGAGAGAGGAAAGCTCTCAGAATTTTCTTCTATTTTTCATTTATTTGAGCATTTTGAAGAGCAGAATTATGTTCTCTGAGAATAGGTAAGAACATTCACCTCTAATTCCACAAAAGCAGACTACAGCTGTACTACAATGCAGAAGCTCTGCTGGGGTCAAAGTTGCAAAATGTTTGTGGATTTTCCAGAGATCATAACTGTGAGATCTCCTCCATCAGTGAAGACTTACCAGAACAATTTGCCTTAGAATAAACATATAAAGCACTAATTACTGTTCTATTTTTCACTTGGACATCAGCTTTCTTGTACCAAATCTTTTCAGAAGAAAGGGAATATGCTTTAAACAAGTTCACACTCCTTTACAGCAGACTCATTAAAAAAGAAGAAAAGAGAGGTGGTTTCAGTAATGGTACTTAAGTCTAGGGTAAAATAATCAATTATTGAAATTCATTAATTAAGCAAAATATTTGCTGAAAGTTGCTGCACACCTCTCAGTTTGAAGATTTTTCTATCAAAACACAGTCTCATTAAAATTTTACATGCTAATCAGTATGTTTACAATTTCATTTTATGAGACTATAATTTTGCACCAAGGTTTTGAATTCTTTTCATTATAATTTTATGCCAATTAACTCAGAGGGGAAAAATGTAATTTACGGGTTTGCATAATTGCCCAGATGTTAAGATGTAGCACAAATTGAGAATAGAAACAAAGACTTTTTAAGCTTACAATTTAAAAAAAAAAAAAAGAGGAAAATAACTCACTTTAGTTTCTTCCTGCTAAATTTGCAAATCTATTTTGGAGGTAAAATACAGTATTCTAACTTTGATTAAAGACTGGAAAGTGTTTTAATGTTTTAGTTTTAAGTATAACAGCTTTAAAAGGAAATCTTGATACAAGGAAGGAAATCTGCGTTTTTGAAAACATGCACTGAATATCGACCTTTCTACCAGAGGTAGATAAATCTGATTATGTTCAGTGGGGAATCTTGAAGAATACAAAATTTCTCCATTCACAAACTTTTGGTTATTTCTGTATCTTATATAAATGTTAAAATTTCTAACACCTTCTCTCCTCTGGCAAAAAGTTTCTAGAAAAAGTCTGATCCACTGTATTCACTATGTGTTATACATGCTTTCTCGACTTTGTGGGAAAGACCAGTGGTGAAAAAGATAGCTCATGTTATATACAAGGGTGACTCACCAGTATCTGCGAATACTGCACCTTAAAGTACAGAACTCCATCTAGTTAGCACAGAAGCTGACCCATACTGGTAAAGGTCTTTGTTTAGATCATCTATCATTTAAGAAATTTCCAAACTTGATATCAGTTTTGTATAGTATTTCTCCATCTAGCCCATAAAAAATAAATATGGTAGAAATTTAAGGTACTTCAGCAGTCTACCGCTGAAGAGTACAAGTTAATATTAATATGTGTTATGCAGGTAAAGTGTTGCTGCAGGTAATCAATACAAAAATGAACTATAGAATAGTTAAAAACCCTATGATTCAGGCTTCAAAAAATTTTTTTTGAGAAATCTGTGAGGAACTAGGACTTCTAGGGCATGTTTTGGGTAGGAGGCAGCAGATCACTTAAAAGCTTGTATGTTTTCGTTAAACAGCAAGTGTTCACCATTCTTGAATACAATATATTGGAATACATGGACCACCATAATGGAGGCTCTCTGGTACCTGGCAGAAGACTGAGAAAAATTACTTTAGAGTAAACATAATACTGGAGGAAACAGGTTTAGATTTAGATATTAGATTTAGATATTAGGAAAAATTTATTTACTGTCTTCCAGTAAGAAGAATGGTGACACATTGGACAGGCTGCTCAGGAAAGTGGTGGAATCACCATCCTTGGAGTTGTTAAAACCGTGTAGATGTAGCACTTCAGGACATGGTTTAGTGGTCGTCATGGTGTTAGGTTGATGGTTGGACTTACTGATCTTAGAATCATTAAGGTTGGAAAAGATATCTATGATTAAATATGAGATATTACCCTTGCAGCATAATAATGGAAATAAGGGTTTTAATACTAAATTACTGATATCAGTATATATGGGGAAAGTTGGTAGTGAAAGGGTTTTCCAATATGAAAATATACATTTGCATGTCACCTTTGTGAAGGCCCTTCTAAATGTTTGAAAACAAAAAAAACCTGGAAAAGTTTTATCAGCTTCTCTACTATACTCTATCATATTATACTAATAAAGACATTATATCAGATTGCTTATTTTAAAGACAAACACATTCACTAGAAGTGAATCCCTCATAGCAACAGCAGTAAATTTTATATTGTGTCTGGATTTTTGTCGTCAAGTTCCAGACTGTACAAATTGTAAGCACCAATTGTTCATGTGGTAAAAGGGCACAGATTTCAGTAATAACGTTCAATTAAAATGAAAAAAGTAATAAAAATATCAGTTAGAAGCATGAAGTCCAGGTCTTCAGTGTGCAATTAATTTTGTTATAAAAGTATGTCTACCTACTGTTGAAGTCATACAGTTTGCAGCAAAAAATACTATCTGCTTGCAAATCACATTCGTTTGCATTTTTTACCTAGCATTCTGATACATAAAAACATATATTGCTACAAACAAGAAAAAAAAAGTCTATGTTTTTCAGCTTTCTATTTTCATTCACCTGACAGTACTCTGCTGGAATTTGTTTCTTTGGTTGCTTTTGTGCAGTCAAATCTCCTCTCCCCCACTGTTTATGTAACTCTTTCACACAAAGTGAAAACTGAAGAAGGAATGCTTAAAGCTAAATCAGTAGCCCACACTTCTTATAATTTTGTAGGAAAGCTTTCACAAATGATTGGCTCAGTAATATACATATGTAATCATATATGCCATTATCCTTAGATCCCTATATACGCAGTAAAGTACAGCTCAGGGAAGGATAGATTTGCAGTGGGAAGATAAAGTGAGGCAATGTTTTAGTCTCCAGAGAAGCTGAATTTGAGCAGAAGCAATGAAATGATGCAGAGGACCAACAGGAATAAGAGGAGATCAGGAAAACAATGAAGAATGCAGCAGTGAGGAAGAAACCACAGAAGCAATGGGATGGAGCAAGAGAAGAAACATCTAGGGGGTAAAGAGCAAGGGACTAATGAGTCAGAGATGGCCCAAAAAGGAACCCTGCTGAACTTAGCTTAATTGGAATTGTAGATTCAGCCAGCAAGGCAGAAGGGAAAAAAGAGTTTATAGACAGCGATCGTGAGTGCAAAGTATTCACTCGTACCAGAAACACGCGAACTAAATTAGCCTAATAGAACAAATGATGGGCAGAGTCTCCCAGGCAATTATATAATGTGAAAAGGGAATAGCTGTGCACATGCTTACGTCTACCTACATTCATGGCAGCCCTTAAACCTGTGGATATTTCTCCGATGGGGGTTGAGGGCTCCTGTCAACACCGATTAGACACTTTTTTCAATGATTCTCATCACTGCATGGATATTTGGTCCATGGTGACTATGTGTCAAAGCTTATGGCTAGACCAGCCACTAAACTTCCACAGATGGTCTGTGATCCTCCCACCACCCTCCCAGGGGAAGTTAACAGAGGAGCCAGAGAGAGAGAATTTGAGGTTGAAAAAAACCTTAAACCAGTCTAATGAAAAAGGAAAATAACATTTAGAATAACAGTGAAGATATTGAACTATGTACAGTTGTTATACAAGCATGCAAATATACTCAAAGATGGAAGAGAATATGTTAATACAGAATCTACACCTTCTGAATGACAACTAGGTCCTGAGTGGAAAAAGTTCTAGACTGAAGTCAGCAGCAGACAAGAACACTTAAGCAGAGTCCCACTGATAGTCAAAAAAAAAACCCCAACAAACCAGAACCGAAACACAGAAAAGGAGCTGTCACTCCCATCCAGGGAGGCAGGGGAAACACAACCTGTACAGTGTTCCTGAATGGCGCTCCTCTGCAGGGTGAAAATATGTAGCAGCAACACCAGCAGCACAGAGAGAGATTCAAAACAGCCAATGGCAACCCTCCCAACACACCAAGCACTAGAAACCCTAGGGCTCTTCTTGGGGGCGCTTATATGCTGGCCACCATGGAAAGAAATACTGTGATTGGTCCATTTGGGTCACCTGACCCATCCTCTCCTCCCCATAGGCACAGCTGCCCTCCTTCCCCATTGTGATTGCCACACGATCCAGACAGCCCCTGAGAACATTTATCTTCAAAAGAGGACACTGTGTCTAGAATCTGCAATGTAAGAACACTCTTCACAAAATGGTAGATTATGAAAACTTTTTCTTTCCCTGAAGAAACTTTTAGGGTGATTGTCAAGGTGTTTTTTTATTCTCAGTAGCTGATAAACCAAAATGGACAATCACTACAAACATATCTAAGGTTGGATATGTCATAAACATATAAGTTCCTGCTTCTCAGTCTTACTGCTATCTCATAGATAAAGCTTGCTGAGCAATTCCTTGGATTCATGATATTGACATGAAAAAAAAAGGAAATGAGATGGAAAACATTAATAAAACAATGGCTCTAGATGACTGGTCCAATGATGACCTGTCAACACAGGCAGCTCCCACTACTGAAGTCTGTATGACAGTTTTAGTATGATGGAACATAGTAAAGAGGCAAAGCAACAAAAGGAGGCAATTTCATTCAAAAATCCTATTTGAAATCAATTCTTCTGATATATCATTCAAATACAAACAATATAAGTTTTTTATTGTCCTTCATAGTAGCAATGCAAGCATCCAATTTAACTCGGTGGTTTTCACCGTCTTTCAGAAAACCTGTTTTTCAGCACGCTTAACTGTCCTTTTCCTCCTTTCAAGTTTGTGTTTCTTTCCTAATGTCTTACAGAAAGGCTGCTTTTGGGACCTTATCACAGATTCTGAGAAAACTCAGGCTATTTAAGATTGAAAACTTATTCAGGTAAAAGTAATCTGCCACAGATGTGGAGGTAGTATTTCAGGATGGATACTGGAAAGTTCAAAGTAAACTCTTCAGACCTGTAATTCTACTTGTTCTACTTGATCTCTATTTTACTCCCCTCCTACTTTAACACAGAAGTACATTTTGAAAGCCTTCTTGCAGAAATGTTAGTGACTAAGCTTTTGTTGTTCAAAACAACATATCTAAAGGTATAGACTGATTTTTAACTTTTTTTTTTTGTAAAATAAAAAGAATGTCAAAACCCCATTCTGAAAGATCTTCTGGTTCCAGTAAAAATCACAGCAGTTTATTGGAAATATTTTTAAAAAGATTTGTTTCTTAATGTTGGTTCAATTTCTAAAAGTCATTCCCCAAGTATGCACAAGCAAAAATTAAAAAGTACCTTTAGATAGATATCTGCAAATAGTTGTGTATAAATCTCACATTTTTCCCTCTCTAAGAGAAAATATGGGACATAGATCACATACAACTGTGGCTGGACAAATAAAATACAGTTTATGTCATCAGTTTTGTAGCTACATTTTTTTATTTTCTTAGATTTTTCTAAGATATTATTCCATTGACTCTAGTGACAGTTGAACAAGATGATTTCTACAGACAGAATAAACATCTTCATAAAATAATTGTTTCAGGAATTGTTCCCTTTTTAATAGAGGAATACTACTTTACATAAACAAATTTAGTTATGTAAAAATAAA
This sequence comes from Trogon surrucura, assembly GCA_020746105.1. Lineage (NCBI taxonomy): Eukaryota > Metazoa > Chordata > Aves > Trogoniformes > Trogonidae > Trogon > Trogon surrucura. Next base: position 57,973,473 of record CM036620.1, on the reverse strand, counting down.
AATATACTGTACATAGCTAATGTAGCTGGTTTTGCATTAATAATATTCAGATGTCAGTTATTTTCTAATTTAAATGTTTGCATTTTGATAATTAAAAACTGCTGGTAGTTTTTCTGAATTTGTTGTTTCTACAGACATGTCACAGTAAAAAAATAGATGTTCCTACTGTTGCTGAAGTGACAGAGTTATTTTTTTCTTTTTTTTTGCTTCAGAAGGTAACCAACTGAAGTGGCACAAAGTAAGTCAGAACACATCAATTGAATTGACATCAGCTGCAAGGTATAAACAAATTGATTGAATCTCTGATATTTTAGTTTTCAAATTCTGTTGAAGAAGATTAAACTAGACTATTATTCAGGTAAATCTCCTGTTTAATCTCTGACTTAGACTCAAGTACGATCATTGAATAGCTCTGCACAGGAAAACTGTGGAGTTTTGTTAGTAAAATTTGGACATCCAGGTAATTTTTAATTCATTGTGTTCCAAAACAACATACATCCTTTCTGTCTAACACTCTAACAAAATAAACAGTCTAATAAAACACTTCTATTTTATAGCTATTTCTTTTACTTACAGGACAGAAACTAAACATTACCAGGCATAAGTCATTGCATAAACGACTTTTAAGCGCACCAAGTTCTAGAGGGAAATACCTAATATAATATTAACAAAGTGTCAAGTTTATTAGCAATTGCAAAATTAGGATCATTCCAGATATACAGTGAGATCCACCTAATTTGCTTTTACAATAAATATTTAGTTAATGAAGACTTCAGTAAAATTTTTTATAAAAGCATTGAACTATGATCTCAAATCCTTTATTCATGAGTTGTGTAACTACTGTGTAACTAAAACAACAGAAGTTCTTCTGAAGTATGAGTATTTTTGTTAGATCTATGCAAATGCTTGAAAATATTCACATTACCAAAGAGCAGATGTGTCTGAAGACAGATGGGCCAGACAAACAAACCTAAATTACAGTCTGGATCCATTTTAACAGTCATGACTCAACAACAACTAAAGAACATTGCTTGATGTCTTGTTTGGAAAAAAAGTTGGTGACTTCAGCTTAATTTTAGTACATGTCAGACTACATCATAAAATTAGCAACAAAACGAGGACTCTCAGTTAAAGCTAAGAAACAATAGGAATAGAAAGAGGTGTCTGTTTCAGCCCTGGAAACGATCATTCCAATAGACATAGAGTGGTTGCACTCTTATTACCTCTTAGAGCCTGATTTGTCACCAAGAATGTATTTTATCCAAAGCCTCACAATATTGGCCGTTGGACACTGTCTAACAATCAAACTTTTTTTCCAGTTTATCCTCCTGAAGATTTAGACTCTCTTTTAATCTTGTTTTACCTTTGTACTTTTATTTCTCTTCATATTAACAGAAGATACTATTTCTTGAAACAAAAGACTATTTCTCTAAAATAGCGAATTAATGAGTTTAAAAGCCGCTTTATCTAGAAAATGTGGTTTGGTTTATCCCAATGTTACACCAGAATAAGAACAGTGCAGAGGACACACAAACTCTATCTTCTTTGGAAAGAAAATTTGAGTGCACGGCCTAGACAGGAACCAGAACATGCTCTATCAAAGCCCTTAATTTATTGATTTAAAGTATATTGTATCATGGTACTTCACCGTATGGACCTGCTCTTTACACAGCTGATAGTGTGCTCAACTGTAATTATCTAACTGAAGCAGTGTGATGATACTATTTATCTCAATAGTAACATTTATTTTTGAAAACCACCAAAAGAGTATAAACGTGGTGGTTTAGATATTTGTCCTTCAAAAAACTATTAAATATAGTATTTTTTCCCACAGAGTAAGTAATTTTAAATACAAATGCATTTACTGTATTTCAATTAGTTATTCAAGAATATCATATCCCACAATAAAGAAGTTGACCTACTAATATCCTAATATATTCAATGGCAAGGATAGTTTAATTCTGGATCCTTATCAGTTAGTTCACTTCTCTCATCTGTTTGAATGTGCACCAAAAATGAATGACTGACATCAGAAAGCAAAAATTTACCTTGAGGAGTATTAACTCTGTCTTCTGATATATATTTTCCAGCTGTGATCTTACACATTTTGTTTAGTTCCAAGAAACTGAACAGTAATATAGCACAAAAATGATTTAAAGGTTACAAGTATACAAGGCTATTTTAGATCATTCTACTGAAAGGTGTAAGATAGACTATTTTATATGAAACATACTTAATGAATGACTTCAATAAACTGTGTAATATTCTACTGACAAGCAATTGGAACAAAATATTTAAAATGCTTGCAAGCCCCCCCAGCCTTCTGTTAAGGTGAGGATCCATGGAACTACAGCCTTAAACATCTTACTTAAAGTTTTAGCAGAACAGTAGAAAAATAATCCAGCTCGTATGCTCCATGTATGATAAAAAACTAGCAACTTAGAAGCATCAAAATGTCAGACTAACTTTATTTATGATTGCAGAACAGACTTAGAACTGGAAGAAGAAATCAAAACGTAGATCTTGACTTAGAGACAATAAAAATGAGCTTATTATGAGGTTGTCATCTCATAGTAAGGCTAATCAAGTCATGTGCAAAAAAACACTGTTGTTTAATATATAGCCAGTCAGGAAGAACGGATCAAATGAGGTTAAGGAGATTCTCATTAAGGTGTTCAGCAATGTTCTAGAGAGCAGCCCCACAGAGAGGGATGTGGGGGTGTTGGTGGACGAAAGGCTGGATGTGAGACACCAATGTATGCTCACAGCCCAGAAGGCCCATCGCATTTTGGGATGCATCAAAAGCAGCATGGCCAGTAGGTCGAGAGAGGTGATTCTGCTCTCAGCTCTGCTCTGGTGAGACCTCCCCTGGAATACTGAGTCCAGCTCTGGAGCCCTCAACACAAGAAGGACGTGGACCTGTTGGAGCGAGTCCAGAGGAGGCCACAAAAATGATTAAAGGGCTGGAGCACCTCTGCTGTGGAGGCAGGCTGAGAGAGTTGGGCTGCTCAGCCTGGAGAAGAAAAGACTCCAGGGAGACCGTATAGTGGCCTTCCAGTACCTGAAGGGGCTACAGGAAAGCTGGGGAGGGACTGTTCACAAGGGCATGTAGTGACAGAACAAGGGACAATGGTTTTAAACTAGAGCAGGGTAGATTTAGATTAGATGTTAGGAAGTAGTTCTTTACTATGTGAGTGGTGAGACACTGGCACAGGTTGCCCAGAGAGGTGGTGGAATGTCCACCCCTGGATGCATACAAGGTCAGCCTTAATGGTGTTCTGAGTAACCTGATCTAGCTAAAGATGTTCCTACTGACTGTAGCGGGGTTGGACTAGAGGACCTTTAAAGGTCCTTTCCAGCCCAAAACATTCTATGATTCTATGGTTCTATGAAATACTTATTGAAAATAGTTATTGAAGAAGGGAATTATTTTCTATGTCCAACATGTTAGACAAAAAGGTAAGGACTAAATAGGAGAAAGAAACACTTTCACTAGGTAACAGGAGAAAAGAATTGCAACTGTAAAGATGACTAATCATGACACTAAATTGGAAGAGCATGTAGCACATGTAGCTGTCGGAGATTAAAATAGTTTACTTGTAGAATGTTAGAATTAGTTGTGGGACTGCTTAAAATTACGATGAATCACAATTTGTTTTGTCTTTTGAGTGATATTTTTTAACATGAGTAGCCAGATTCACTGGAGCCTTAGGCTCAGACTGAAGATCTTAGGCTGAAGAAAGGCCTGGAAACTCATGTTAATTGAGAAAGGTAAGATCAACAGAAACTGCATCCTTCAGACAGAGAAAAGAATGCCCACCTGGAGAGAGAGAAAGGAACCAATGAGAAACAAGAAGACCTCAGACTCAAATATTACTATTAGATTGAACAATTGCATGAAGAGAGGTGAGTTTGGATTGTAAGGGTATAATTGCCAAAGGATTTCTTTAATCAAGGTCCGCCTTGGAGGGTCCCAACTCAAGCCGAAATAAACTACCTCTGTGGTAGAACCTAGAGTTTGAACCTTTCTTCACAACTGGAGACTAAGACTGGATCCAGCTGCACCTAAACTCCTCTCCGTGAGAATGTTTAGAAAGCAAGGTGTCCAGTCTGAACCTCACAACTTATCAGGAGGGTCTTTGTGAGATCTTTTATGACAGTAGCAACAAACAGAAAACTACCAGCAGTGGTGAAGGTATGTTTTCTTGTATTAGGCAAATAGACTAGATGACCTGCTGAAGATTTTCCTCCTAAAGGATTCCAGACCAAATCTGGAAAAATAATTAGTAATGTTCATATTTTTATGCACAAAGGTAGTGTTACCAAATCTAGTTAGAATTACATTTGCGCCACCAGTCAACGCACTTTGTTGCTTTTGCACAGCTTATATCTCTCTAGATAAATTAATCACCTATTTTATGTTCTTTTTGGTTAGACCAGTGGCTTTTCTGACCTGACTCTCATAGCAGCATGAATAGTTGCTATTTGGAGGAAGTCTGTAAACCAACCACTTTCTGAAATCTGTTCTCCTCTCTTTCCCCTGGCAACCAAAGTTAATGTGTTGACATTAACACATTTAAAAACCTAAAGCACCTTGTAGTACCTGTGGCTGTTCTCGAGGTTACTGGTGAAGTCATTGACCAAAGCTCATTCTTAGTCATCCTTAAAGAACCATCCTGAGCAGAGTTGCTATAGCCTAATCATTTGCATTCCATCCTTTAACTCGCTTGAGGCCATTGAAGAATTTTTCTCCAATCCCCTGGCAGATTTGTCCTCTTCATATCTTTTACTATGGAATCTTTTCAAATGCTTCTGAAAATTGAAATACTTTATGCCCATTGAACCTCCTTCTTAAACTCTTAACACCAAGGATTCCCACCAAAACCCTAGCTGGCTTCCTGCTTTTTGTGTGTTTAAAGTACTGTTTTGCTGTCACTTTGAACATGCTTTGCAAGGTTTTAGGTCTGACCTTTCTGGTTTAGACGTATAAATTTCCTCTTTATATTTAACCCGTTTGTTTCACCTGTATTCCATTTGTTCATGTTTGAGCAAGCTTTCCAAACTATTAGTTGCAACGGTTTCCTTTAAATTTCCCAGAAAGACTGTGGGGATACCTGCAGAACAGGTTTGGATGAACAAAGGTGAGATGTAGGGAGGTGTTAATTCAGCTCAGCTCTGCCTTGCCTTGACAGACCCTTATCTGTGATGACCCATGGAGAGCTGTGTAAAATGAACCAGCCCTGAGTTATCCAAAATGACTAAGCAAGGGACAAAAGACCAAAACCTGAATGGAATCCAAACCTCAATAACAAACATTTTGCCTTGAGTCTCATTTAAACCATGATCTATTATTGAGATATGCTAATTTGGCTTAGTAAATATTCTCTGTGCTAGGCATCAAAAAACTGGCAAATTAGTAGGTAGTACCCATAAAAAGATAAGGGGAAATCTCATCACACCACCAAAGATAAACATTCTAGATAGTCCAATCTCCTCACGCATATTTCTGCTATCCCCTCTCCCTATCCCATCCCATTTTTACAGGATAAAAATTGTAAGATTTTAGGAAGAATTTGGAGAAGTTTTTTCAACAATACAGCTGGACTGTAGGATATACTCCCCCCCTTGCTTGAGATGTTAGATAAGGATATTTTCCCTTGGGGTTAAGAACCCTTACCTGAGAGAGGGTAAGTGATCAAGCAAGACATATGTCGTATTCGGCATGCTTCAAGACTGTGATCAAGGTATTAATATTCAGCACGCTTGTAGTTTGTACTAGTACATTTCCAGGAACCACTAAGTTTTGTAATAGTGTATTGTGTGTATTTCTCTCTAAATTGCAATTGTGCATTCTTCCACTGTATCCAAAAAACCTGCAGTAATGACGTATTGGACCTGTGAGTGAAGTTCAAATAAATTGCTAGTTTGAACTTTCAAGTGAAGTCTCTCTCTCCATCACAAAGACGTGCAAGAGACTTCTGGTTTCTTTTTGAGTTATGGCACACATTCTAACTGGGCTTATAATATAGCATTTATAGCAGCCTTCATGCTGCATGCAGGTTTTTTGAACAACTTCATTTTGTCTTTGAAAATTTCTTTCTTTACAGTTCCCTCTCTTGAAATCAAGTATCAATTTGTTTGATTTATTTGTCTCACTCTATCCCACTGCACTCTTAAAAATAATTGCACTGAGGTTTCTATTACAGAGCAGTTCTCCCACTGATTTTGGCCAAGGTCCTTTGCATCTCTCAGATCAAAAATTCCAAGTAGTATCCTTTTCTATGAGCTCTAAGACAAGTTGTTGGAGTAAACAGTCATTTACCAAGTCTGAAATTTTTACCTCTGCATCACACCCTCACAAGGCATTGACTGAATCTACTTAAATAGCTGAAATCTCCCACTATCACTCTTGCCCTGATACTTGCAGCTTGTCCAATCTCATTTCACATTTTTTGATCACTTTTTTTCATCCTAATAGGAAGCAGATAATGCAACCCTCAGACAGTTTTTGTTATTAGGAACCAGGTCATCGACCCAAAAGGTCACCTGAGTGCTCTCACCCACCATGCTATAGTTTATATAATCTTTGGCTGACAGTGCTACTCATACACCAGCATGTCCCACTTGATCCTTAAAAAGTTTGTGTTTTGGTATCACTGTACCTGATTGACTGCCCTTCTATCTCCAGGTCTCTTGGTTGTCTTCTGTTATTGAGTTGTCTATTGGTGCGTGCATGGGGTGCTGTTGACAAGGTGTTTGCAGTGGGTAGGGCTGCAAGGGTGACCTCTGTGAGGCCTTTTTGAATTGTCTTTTTCAAGCCAGAATCTTCCTCTTTTTCTTACAGGGAGGAGGGAAAGCAAGAAGAATAGTTTTAAAGGTCCAATCTGCAAGAGGAATAAACTATAAATGGGCCCTAGAGTTTGGAAAACAAACTAGTACAGAGCTGTACTAGTCAGCCAGTAGCCACAGCAGCAACAAATGTAACAGTCAAGAGAAGACTAAAGTCAATAAAACAGCATTATCATTATTCATGAGCCACAGACATATTGAGAGAGGCAGGAATGCAAAACCAGAATCTGTAAGTTTTACTATCATTCAGACAGACCTTCTAAAGGGTTGTTACTCAAAATTTAACTTGTATAAATTATACTTGACAGAGCACTTGTTACTGGTATGAAAAACGACAGATTTTGCAAAGAAACAAATCAAAAGTTTGAGCAATTCTTGGAAGAAGCAGTTTGAAGTAGAACAGATGTTGTCCAACCAGATTGGAAGTCACATCCACTCAGTTTTAATGGAAATTCAGGACTTTATTCATAGAATTTAAGTACCACTAGGGTGAATAAACAAGACAAAAGCAAATAGAGGTATCAATGTAAAGTAAAAGATCCACATATTATGGGGGGAAAAGGAACATGCAGGAATTTGTGAGTGATACTGCACACTCCAAAACCGTGACGGAAGGATAAACTCTCAGAAAATTCACTTCGTTAAATTTTCTCAGAAAATGGCAGTAATTTAATTAAAGGGCTATCTTTAGCATTAATCTGATATTAAACAAGAATGAAACACACAAAATTTTCATTGCTGGGTGAGAAAAGATTTACCAGTAGCAACAAATTAGGTAACACTTTCAATGCAACCATGTGTCTATTTCAGATAATATATATGCAGGCCAATCCAGAACTGGGTTACATTCAGAATTGTAAGATGATGTGTAATGTTTTAAAAACAGATAAGTGTTTAGCTAATTGGCCCGAGGAGGGAGGGTGTCCCACAGAAAAGGACACAGGCACCAACAGAAGGATAAGCTTATTTTACTGTCTATTTCAAAGTATTACAAAAATGAGGAAGGCAAGTTTACTATAGTTTTAAGCAGCAAGGAGAACAAGCAGGGTAATGCACCTAATCAGTACTATATGCAGTTAGCCATAGTTATTAAGAAATACACATCACCAATCACCCGACTATCATCATCCAGATCCGCAGTCGCTGGGGAGCCTCTGTTGCAGTGAGGATTCTGGAGAACCATCCCAGCAATTGGGAACTCCTATGCAGTGCGTCCACTTGTAGGTGAGGTCTCTGAGGTAGCTGCAAGAGGGTCCAGCTTAATTACTATTAAATAAACACTTAATTACTATTAAATAAAAAAAATCTTACGTAACTTTGGACACAGGAACATCTGGTGTTGTTCGTTCCCTTGGATTCCTCTCACAGCTTGGCCAGGGCTAAAGGAAGAATACAAGGGAGTCTCCCTATCTATTTCTGTCCTTAATCACATATTTCTCACCCAAGCCAGGCCTCTGGTTTCATGGTCTTGTAACATGCTTCTAACAAAGCAAGAGGCAGCTAATTTCCCAGCCTTGCACCTGGCCTTTAGCTAAAGAAAAATCACCCTACTGGTTCCCACTGCACATTCAGTCTTACAGCAAAGCTTTTACGGATTGTCATTGGAATATATATATTATATATATATGCTAAAACAGATTATCAATACATTACATACGTGATTAATACTATATAGTGTGGGGTTGTGAGGTTCATCTATAGGTCAACTTCAGTGTGAGGCCTATGATACAGGCCCTATCACTACAATAGGCAGGGTAAGAATAGTGATCAAAGATACATGCAGCTTGAGCATTTTCCAGTCTTTTTTTTTTCTTTTTTTCTGAGAGGTGAAGACACATTTACTTATAAAGAAATAATGATTTTAAGAAGGTAAAAACTAAGAAGATAATTTTTCAAGGTGTTTGAAAAAGTTTTTTGAAGTCTAGATCGATACTACCCTTCTCTTGATGCCAACTTTATCACTGTTTTTCACTTTATAACTTCTATTTATACTGAGTCCTTTGAGTCCTAAACTGCTTTTTCTGCATGTCTAGCTGCTTTTTATAAAACCTTTCTCCCTCAGTACTTTGACAGTACGTCAACCAACAAATCTCACTTGTGACAAACTCTAATGATTGAAGCACATATCTTGATTCCTCTCAGTACCTCAATACATTTCTGATTCAATACAGACTTTACTGTTATTAGCTCATCTTGCCTTTTACTGTCTCGTTTCATCCATCAAACATAAAATACATGTCACTCCTACAATCACCAGATTTGAAAAGCTGGTGGGAGAAAGAATAGCAATACTAACTTTAGTTTCTAGACTATGTTTTCAATATGCTGGCTTGGAAAATGCTACTTTGTTTCAAATTGGTCAGTCTTCCACCAGAAAACCTTTATGCTAATTTTATTGTCACTGAAGAAAACTAAGAGATGACAATTTGCTTATAAAATGACCCATCATTAGAGCTGTGCCTTATCCAAATATTGGAACAATTAGCGTAACAATTCTGTACTTACAAAAGCATTTATACATCTCCTGTGGTAGATTTTTACAGCTCATTTAGGTCAATATTTCTTTGATAGTACAGTTGTATCAAACACAACAGTAAACACATCATCAGTTTAAAGCAGGTTATATGCAGAATGTTTCCAGTGCAAGTAATTACAGTGGACATTTAGCCACTGGATTCTTGGTTGTTTGGTTTGGGTTTTTTTTCTGTTTTGATATTATACTGACATTGAACTATATATAGCCATGTTAGTTCTGTACTGCCATGTAAGCACTGAACTAACATTGACCAGATTTCAGATGGACAGAATATTTCCACATGAGTGCTTGATTTTTCAAGGAAGCAATAGATGCTGAAGGATGGTTGACAGTTTAAGCTTTTAATAGCTATTCTCAATGTCTATTTGATTTGAACACTTGAGCTGGACAAAAGTCAGTGGTCATGAGTTTACCAGGACAAACTTAGTAAACTATAAATATTTTTGTTAGAAATAGAACCCAAGAGACAGGTACACTTCATTCAGAATTTTTGGCTTACAAAGTGCAAACCAGATAGATGGATAGAAACCATGATCTATATAACCAAGTTAGGTGATGAAATTAATGAACTTTGTACTCTCATTCTCTGTAGATCAATTATTTATGGTATGTGTGGATACTCTCAGAACAGGTTTGGTGAACAAAGGTGGGATGCAGGGAGGTGTAATTCAGCTCAGCTCTGTCTTACCCTAATGGACCCTTAACTGTGATGGTCCAAGGAGGGGTTGTGAAAAATGATCCAGCCCTGAGTTATACCAGAATGAAACAGCAGACAAAGGACCAAAACCTGAATAGAACCAAAAAACAGGTAACAAATATGTTTTTTTGCCTTGGGTCTCTAATTTTTACCCTGAGTCTCATATTCAACCACTATCTATTCTTCTGAAATTTGAGAAATTTGAGAAATTTGAGAAATCATTTGAGAAATTTGAGAAATTATTTGAGAAAATTGAGAAATTTGGCTGAGTAAATCAAGATATGTTAATTTGTCTGAGTCACTGGTGTGCTAGTTATCACACAATAAGTAGGGGGTGCCCAGAAGAGATAAGGGGAAATCTCATCATACCACAAACATTCTAGGTAGTCCAGTTGCTTCAGGAATATCTCTGCCCCAAACCCTCATCCCATCCATACAGTATAAAAGCTGTAAGTTTTTGGGTAGAATTTGGAGAAGTTTTTCCAAACATACAGCCAGACGGTAGGAGGTTCTTTCCCCTTCATTCGAGACGTCAGGTAAGGATATTTTCCCTGGGATTAAGTCCCCTTACCTGAGAGAGGGAAAGTGACTAAGACACATGTAGCATAATTTGATTGTTATTGTTAATAACTCGTGCACTTCTTAGATCTGTACTAGCACATTTTCCAGGAACCACTGAGTTTTGTAATAGTGTATCCTGTGTATTGGCTGTTGATTCTTTCTCAATTTGCAATACTGCATTCTTCCGTTGTAGCTATAAAACCTACAGTAGTGACATATTGGATCTTTAAGTGAAGTTCTAATAAACTGCTAGTTTGAACCTTGCAGTGAAGTCTGTGTATTGGACCTGTAAGTCAAGTTCAAACAGATCACTAGCTCGAACCCTGCAGTGAAGTCTCTCTCTGTCACAAGGTAAATCCAAACTGAGAAATATTAATTTTATGTTTAGAGACAAAGAATTTAATTAAATTAATTAAAAATTAACTTTGTCCAGGTCTGTTTTTTTCCAAGCAACAGCTAAAAAATAAATACGGTCATCATTCACAGTTGTAGATTTTGTAAACTATAGTGATGATTTTTTAACAATGAGCCCTTGAGACAAAGCAGCTCAACAGCCTCCAGGGCTGCACTGGGATAACTGTTGCCAGCAGGTCAAGAGAGGTGATTCTTCCCTCTACTTGGTACTGGTGAGACTTGTCTGGAGAGCTGTGTCCAGGTCTGGACTGCCTAGTGCACCAGAGACATGGACATACTGGAGGCAGTGCAGTGAAGGGCCACTGAAAAGGCTAATACAATAGACCATCTTCCATATAAGAGGAAGCTGAGAGAGCTGGAGCTTTTTTGTCTGGAGAAGAGAAGGTTCAGGAGGATCTTCTCAGTGTGTATAACTAACTGAACAACCTGCCCTTCCTGGTCTACCTTCAAGCAGGGGTATTGGACTAGGTGATCTCCAGGTGTCCCCCTCAAACTCAGCCACTCTGTGATTCTGTATAAACACCATCTTCCGAGTACAGCTGTGAGTTAAAAATACACTTATAACTGTATTGTTATGTCAATGTGGACTTGAAACAAGTTTTTCTGCATACAGTGGGATTATAGTGGACATGACAAAGCTTCAGTCTGTCACTGAATTTTCTAAATATATTACCTCCCAAAAGACCAAAAATATTAATTATATGCAAATGTATACATGTATGTAATTATATATGTATGTATTATTTGGATGAGTAGAAAACAAAAAATAGCAGTGTTAATCTATTTTTATCAGCAGACCTACTGTGTACAAAACAAATGGGCAGTCAGATAATGTTAGTGCCAATAAGCTTCGCATTTAAAGGAAAAGGAAATTGAATAGCATACTTTAGCAGGTCACTAAAGCACTACAGATGAATTTTATCTTTTGCTTGCAAAGTTCAAGATCAACACCATTGTTTATTTGTCTGACATCCTAATAGAGCTTTTGCTCAGGGAATTCTTCAAGATAATGCATCATGTGCACTCTAAAGCAGTAAGTCTGCAATGTAGTTTCCTAAGACAGACTTCTGTATCCTGCAAAATAATAGTAATCCATTAACATCAGTTATAGGCTGCACACATGTAGGGTTCTACACTGAAGAATGTAAAACCGCACCATTGCCATGAGATTTCTTATTCTACAATTTTTAGAGGAGACATTGTTTGCGTGTTTTAAACCCAGCCTGTGTTTAATCTGTTTTTCTGGAAAAATCCAGTATTTAGGTTTTGGGGCAAAACAAAAGATCCAAATCTTACATGAAGTCAGAAAGATATGGGGGAAATTTCTTGAAGAAAATACCACTCAACATCTCTAACTGCAGGAAAGTATAAAGAACCCCAAATGCAGAACTTTAGACATTCTTGACATGGTAATTCTGTTGTTAAAAGTGGACTAGACTTGTTATTTAGACTCTTCTTCTAGTATCAGATTAATTAGTCTAGTATCAGATTAATTAATCTAGTATCAGATTTCCTTGTGCAAACATGTTCTAAGTTTACTTTTTTCTTTTAGCTTTTTTCATTGTTGTGTCCCACACTGGTCCTTTGAAACTTGCAATGTGGGACCAGAACATCGTGGTGGTACGGAAATATGCACAGATTCTTCTTGAGGTCTGGATACACACTATGAAGACCAACTAGCTTATACTGGAAGACAGTGACATACATTTTGTACATTAGAAAATCTCAAATCTTATATATGATCAGTGTATTGTTTCCATCCACACTATCATGGTGACTAAGTTGCTAATAAATTAATGATTCTTAGATTTACCTACATAAAACAAAGACTGCAAACATTTAGGGAACAATAAAACCTTTAGGGAACCTCAGGAACAATATTGCTAATTCATGTTTTAGGCATTTAGCTTGGATGAATTTCAAGCCCAATGTTCACACAATTCCTAGTTAGTAAAAGCCCATTAGCCAAATTTCTAATACAGTTAATACTGCTAGCTAGGGGTTCATGCTATTGTCCCCATCTCTTAGTTGTTCTTACTATGATTCTACTTTCATGGGGTCTAGTTGCAAAGAGAGCTGCATTTCAAAGCTAGCTTACACACTGGTAGAGATAATTTGAAAACAGCTTTTAGGTCCCTTCAGGGTGAAAGCTGCAACATAATAAGTTGGTTTTGTTTTTTGATACTCACAACAACAGCACTGTGGGCTTTGTAATTTAATACTCATTTTCACAAAGTGTGTTGATACATATTTCCCAAAGAGACTTGAATAACATTCAAAAAGTTGTTGCAACATCTCAGGTATATTGTATGCATCTTACAGCAATCCATTGAAGATTTACAAATTGCCTGTGAAAAGAGATTTGGAAGAGTTACATTTAAGTAAAACAAAACTTCTATCTTACACTGGAAAAATTAAGGATTGAGCTATGCTGCATGTTTAGTTTAGGTTGTAGTATAGTGCTTTTGTTCATTTTTAATGATTTAAACCATGGATCAGGTATGCGGTGTATGTTAAACGGCTTTTACATCTGTTTATACATTTATAATACGTATGCAGAAGGTTAGAAAGAGTTTCAATTCGTAGGCTTTGTAGTAAGGGAAACATTCTATCTGGAGTGACATGACAGGCTACAACAGCATAGTTTTTCCACTCTGCTTTAATGAACCAAAAGGTATTGATCTACTCGGAAAGAAACCATTGCCTTTCCAGCAGTTTCCCTGTGTCAGAACTGTCCAGCATTCATACTGCCATCTATTTAGTCTTTTATCTATCAGCCTGAAAATGCATATAAAAAAGCATCCTCTCATACATATTCCAGTTTGAATCTACACCACTGAATGCTCTCTAGAATACATTTTACTCAACATGTAAGTTACAGGCTGTCGAGAACAAGCTCACAGCCCAGCACATTGTACAAGAGGATGGATATACGGCTACTGTGAAGCTGATCAGACTTTCTATCAACATCAGAAATATTTTAGGCTTGTGATGTGAAAGCAATATTCCCCAAGAGAAAGTAATGTACAAATGCAAAAGTCAGATGAAGTTTACTCAGCAGGAAACACAATGAGAAAGAAAGGCACGCTTCGCCATTTTCACAGTCATTGGAAGACCAAAAGCCATGCACCAGAGTGCACAGGCAAACACCATCTGGACAGTAGCAGTCCAGGAAGAAGAAGCTATTATTGTCTCCCAAACACAGTGCAGATGATACTTAAGCACTTCTGAAATCAAGTGACTGTTCTAGACCATTGTAAAAGGACTTTCAATGAGGATCTCTTAAAAAAATAAATAAAAAATAGCAAAAAAAGTGCAAACAGGTATAAAAATAAGATTATGACCTGCAGTAGTAACTTGTATCATGAAGGTTATCTGAAACTAACAGAAAGTGGGACTCTGTTCTCTCTATCTGTTGCCCTGGATGCATTTGTCCCTGGGGTAAAACAGGAAGGCATTCATGCCAAATGTTGAAGCAAAGCATGCTCGTGCATAAAACACGAGCCAAACAATTCAATGAGATGACAACCTTTTTGCCAGGTTTTTCAAGATGTGTTGGCAGGGTCAAGATCTGCAGAATGTAAGTTATTGCTTTCATTTTACTTTGAATTATTAAGTCAGGGTGGATTTAAAATAGATTGAATACCTCCTCAGATGTTTCATAGCAACATTTTGATATTAAAAAAAAAGCAAGAGAGACTATTTGATTTGTGATATAAGCACTGTCATCTTTATCTTATTTTCTTCCCAATGTAAACATCAGCTATAAAAAGAAGTAGTTTTATTTTTTTTATAGATCTACTGATTTCATTCTAATGTGCTTTTATAAGCCTTTGGTCCAAAAGCTCTCAAATCATCACAGAAAGAACACAGAGGTATCATTTTAAAGAAAGTTTTTCAAGAAGTAATTAAAGTAAGTTGTTGGAGAATAGCAGAGGAGATTAACAATTTGATTTATTTTTGTGCTATGAGATAATTTATTTTTTTTCTATCACAGGAAGATGTTGGTTGTCTTCTATTCCGTAGAAATACTAACATATTAAATAGCATCTATACATCCAGAAACACCTTTTGCTATAAACAGAAAAACAGATCTTTGTGTGTGTGTTTATGTATGGGTACAGGGGAGAAAAACATCTCATACTTCCCTACTAAACTATATGGAAATCAGTGTGATCAGCATGTCCCTATTCACACAGGAAGCTTAATGATATTGAAGTGTGCGCCTTTACTAGATAAGAGAGGAAAGAAGGATTGGATTTCTGCTGTTGTTTTTATAGTTGTTTCGATGGATGGCCTGGAGCTCATTTGTTAATGACCATGCAAATATTCAGCACATTTGTAAAGATTTAAATTATTTTTCCTCATGCATATTTATGTATGCATGTGTATTTTGGAACTCATTAAGGCAGTTCACAAAAGATTCTGTAACAAGCATCCCACTTCCAGTACTGTCCTGGAAACATATTCAGTAAGGGCAAAATTCAAAAAAAGGTACTTATACATCCCTAACTTTAAACATGCAACCAATCACTTTTATTTCCCACCACACACCTGAACTAACATCCTCAAATTCAGACTTTGAGTTGGGTGTGTTTCTGGATTCTTGCACAGTGAAGACAAAGTTCTACCACTTCATATATTAAAAAAGTAGATAAAGCATTGTGGGTTAAGCCTTAGCTCAGAACCCACACTGCTTCTCACTCATCCTCCACCACTCAGTGAGATGGGGTATAGAACAGGAAGAGCAACCATGGGAAAAGTTGAAGGTTGAGATAAAGACAGTTCACTAAGTGAAAGAGAAGAAAAATAAGTAATGCAAAGACAATCACTCACCACCTCCCACAAGCAGACTGACACCCAGCCAGTCTCTGAACAAGGTCCATTTTGGAAGCCAAAACCCCACCATTTTCTTGGCTTATTTTGCTCAGAAATAGGATGAATTGAGAGAGGGTTTTTTTTATTTTTTAATGCAAAACTTAGTCTGTAGTGAGGAAAGGCAGTGACTGAAGAAGTGTTGTCAACTGAGAAACATAAGAATGTAAAAGAAATTATGTTAAGAAATGTTTTTCATATCTAAACTAAATATGTAGTTTCTCCATGTCAGTTATGTTCGGGGAGAATCATATCTAAGACAGCACTGTCACTTCCAATGGTATCACAGAGTCTATGAAGCTGCAAAGTCCAGTAGGTTAAGCACATACTGTGAGACACTGGAGAGCTTTTCAGTTCACGTGTGTGCATGTGAGCACATCTACCCGGCAACCCCATGTTAGGGTGACATATAAGAGCTGGTTTCCGTGACCAGTCAGGGAACAAAAAAAATCGATTTTTTTCCCCCCAGCATGCTCCACAGACAAATATAAACACACACACAGAGGAATTTCTTACATTCTTCCAAAAAGAGGTACAAGCTATCCCATTATAAGTAAGCACAGGAGAGACTGAACCCATCCTCTGTTGTCAGAAGGAAAGAACACAAGCTTGTAACTCACAGAAATTTTATAAAGTCAAACATCTTATACAAAAATGAAAAGGAATTTAGCAAGTGCAGGACAGAAACAAAGTCTAGGGAAGAGAAAAATACCGACGCAGGAGAAAAACTGTGTGAAAAGTGGAGGAAAAGTTATAAAGATACTATCTGTTAGCTTTTCAGCTTAAGAAGAATTTCAGGGTGCTCTCGATCACTCTAACTCCTTCTCTGAATACATTCACATCCGCTACACTTGGGAGGACTTCACAGTGCAAACATTTGATGCACCCATGCAACAGCTCTTCCAGTTTTGTTTCCTCCCAAAGGACTATATGCATACACCAAATATTTGTAGCAGCCAAATGAGTATATGGTAAATTGGAATGACCTGAGAGTCCATTCCAAGCATGTGCTAAACTACATAAACAAAACACAAAAGTGGACACAGCCCAGGTTCTGTCCGTGACTTTTGAAATATTTTGAATTTTGAAATATTTGTTGTAAGTGGATAGTACTTAACTGTTGAACTGCTCGAGAGAGTCCAGCACAGAGCCACAAAGATGATTAAAGGAGCGGAACATCTCTCTTATGAGGAAAGACTGAGGGAGCTGAGTCTCTTTAGCTTGGAGAAGAGGAGACTGAGGGGTGACCTCATAAATGTTTATAAATACGTCAAGGGGGAGTATCAGGAGGACGGAGCCAGGTTCTTTTCAGTGATGTTCAATGACAGGACAAGGTGCAATGGATACAAGCTGGAACACAGAAGGTTCCATAAAAACATTAGGAAAAACTTGTTCACTGTAAGGTTAACAGAGCACTGGAACAGGCTGCCCAGGGAGGTTGTGGAGTCTCCTCCTCTGGAGACATTCAAAACCCACCTGGACACGTTCCTGTGCGCTCTGCTGTAGGTGGTCCTGCTCTGGCAAGGGGGTTGGACTAGATGATCTTTGAGGTCCCTTCCAACCCCTCACATTCTGTGATTCTGTGATTCTGTGATTGAGCAGATGATCACAAAAAGGGGTGAGAATGCCACTCGGCTACTCAGATTCCATTAGTAAATGATAGACATGTACACCATAAAAAAAAAACAAAAAGAGGAAAAAATTGAGAAAGTCTTCAGCAAAGCTGAAGAGAAAAGGAACAGAAATTACACAAAGGGAATTGTTGGGAGCACTAAGATACACATCTGAATTGACTCTGCAAGAAAAAAATTTTAAAAGCAGAGGAAGCCATTGCAAACTGAGGAGTGAAATGAGATGCTAAATTTACATTGGACAATGTCCCAAACACTGAATAGCCCTATTGAAGACCACATGACTAACTCAAAAATAAAGTGCTATGCAGTATGATCACAAGGTGGTGATAAATTACATGCAAAAGACAGCACTGAAAAATTTATTGCATTTCAAAGGTCAGCTTTCAGTACTATTTTCTACAAAACCCCCTCTAAATTACAGAAGCATTTGCAGAGCAAATTGTGTGATTCCCAGCAGCCCAAGGAAGGAATGCACACCAACCTTACATTTTTTTCACAAAATATTTAGGCATCAAGAAATCTCTACTAAACATGGGTATCTAACACAGTGTCTCATATACTCCACAGCAATAAAATACTGCAGCTGAATTTCAAGTCACTTTTCAAAGTATTTTATGAAAATCATAAATTCCTACTCTTACAGTCCTCTGTGTTGCTAAAATGCTACAGTTTTGCATCATCAAGAGATTTCATCATCACATTACTGATTTTAGTACTTATATGACAATACTGAAAAGATTCACATTGATTTTAACATAATTTGGCTCATTCTCCAAAGATACAAAAATGATA
Organism: Trogon surrucura; assembly: GCA_020746105.1. Taxonomy (NCBI): domain Eukaryota; kingdom Metazoa; phylum Chordata; class Aves; order Trogoniformes; family Trogonidae; genus Trogon; species Trogon surrucura. The sequence goes on along the minus strand of CM036620.1, from coordinate 57,955,115 downwards.
CGGTGAATGTGATGCATTTTTTACTATTTGTTTCTTGTTACTATTGTCCATTTGCCATTCATTTTGTCTTCTCTTGGTCACAGAAGGCATACAAAACCTTCCAAAAACCAGTTCAGTAAAGTATATGTAGTTATGCCATGTTTAATTGAATGATACTTTGTTCCTACCATCTAAAATGTCTTAAAAAAGAATATTTTTGCTACATTGCTTTGTGGACCGTCATGTAATACTTGCAAACTCATTTTGAAGGTTCAAGTAATATTTTGCATCATTGCAAAAATTAAATGCTTCATATTCATCTTTAAATACTGTAAAATATTCTTTTCTAATAAATCAATGTTAAAACATATAATGAAGAAAAAGTGTTAATGGAAATAGCTAGGCTGTCTTACATTCCTGATAAATTCAAAAGGAGCAAAAAATACTTCTAGTTAATATTCAACTAATATTTAAGCAGAAGGCTGAATTATGGTACAGTTAGTCTCAAAGGAGCAGCCTAGTTTACTCACACTCTTTCAAAAAAACAAATGAAGTGGAGCAGCCTTTGTTGTTAAGTTAGACAACTTCTTCAACTTATTTAAATACAAATAATATGCACAAAGAGAAAAATAACTAAGATAAAACACCCTAAAGGTAACAACACCGTCCAGCTGTTTAAAACTTTGTATTACCTTTGAAACAAACAATGTAACTGATAGTATCCCTTGGAATCCCTCTAATTAAAAGACTCTCACCAAATACATTGCATTTCTAATAATATTATTTTAATGCCAAAGGACTTGATAAATATAAAACACAGTTAATCTTTACGGTTGGCATGGGTTTTTTTGGAGCAACTTGCTATAACATATTTTTTCTTCTTACTTTTCAACTCAGTTGGAAACATGATCCAAAAACTACTGCAAAATTGACATACTGAATTTTTCATGGTAACAACAGATATGACAAAAGTGCCAAAATCAGAAATACACAAAATTTTTCTAAGACTAACATTCAGTGGCAATGGGACTGTCAGTGTTTTTTCTGACTGAAAGAAAAGCAGTTCAGATCTCAGATAAGTTTTATACTACAAATATCCCATGCTGAGCATCATTTCACTCTGTGTGATCACTTTCTTTCCTTAGATCAATACTGCTCCTCTTGCCTACTTCTTGTTTCAGCTTACGTGTGTTGTTTCTCATCCTGCCACCATGCAACACTATGAAGAGCCTTGCTCTATCTTCTTGATAACCACCTGTATCTTCTGGGGGCTGCTCTTGGGTTCCCCTGAAACTGTTTCTTCTTCAGGCTGAGCGAGCCCATCTGCCCCAGGTCCTCATCACAAAGCCTGTGCTCCAGTCTTTGTCAGCCATTGGAATCCTTCCCTGAACTTGTTGCAGTTTGTAAGCATCTTTCCTCTGTTAGGAGACCCAAAAATGGAAGCAGGTCTCTAGATGGAGTTTCCCAAGTGCTAAGAACATGAGGACAATCACTCCCCTAGACCTCCTACATATGTTTTTATTGTTACACATTATATGCCATCCACTGGCACCTCCCCAGGTCGTTTTCAGCAGAGATGCTCCCCTGCCAGTCAGGTCTCATTCTTAACCATTATTCAAGAGGTGTTTCAGTGCTGTGATCACATGCAGAGTTCTAGTTTCTCCTGTTTACTTGCCAGGCTGAATGCATTTTTGTGTATACACTTGGGGTGAGTGTCCATTCACCCCTTTTTATCATTCTTGCACTTTTATTTACATTGACTTGCTGATTTGTCTGTCCACCCCTGCCTAGCACCTTCTCACTTAGCTGTGGGTGCAGTACCTCTTCCTCTGCGTTATTGGCTTAGAGCTCTCCTCAACAGGTTGTCCACCCTGCTGCTGGCAAAGATGCTTCTGTTGCACTTTGTCAGTTGGATCCCATCACTCCAGCAACATTTAATCCTCAAAGGTCTTGTGACCCAAAAATCAAATCCCTGCCTATGACATCAGTTGTGCAACTGAGTATTGACCTTCAGGATATAGCCATGCTTAGTTCAGCCTTTTTCATTCAGCAGCAGGATGAAGGGGACATCAGATAGGTTGTATGCCCTTAACCCTTACCCCAAAAGCCAAAATCAGTCTTAATATGGTCAATGTTTCCCCTGGCAGTGCCATGCAGATGGACAGCAGAGGGTACTAGTCCAAAGACTAGACAAGCTTTGGCAGTGTTCCTAGAACTACTTAGATCTAAGTGCCTGCAAGCAGCAAACTTCCCTAGACAGTAAGTCAGCTCATGGACCATCTATCTCCCTGAGAGCGGAACCTCTCTCTGTCATCTCTTACTACCTCTTCTGGATGCTCACACAGCTCAGGCTTCGCTGTGATGTCTCCCCAGACATAATTTTCTCCACATTTTCTGCTACCAGGGCACCAAACCTGTTCTGCAGTGGCAGATCTGCAGGAAGAAGGAACCTGCTACAGGTTGCAAGAAGTCACAAGACTCCAGCCTTCTCCAAAGTGAGACTCTCCGTCTGCCAACAGCTCTTCCTGTTCTTCCAACTTCTTCCAGGCTTTTGTCTCTGTAGGATCTCTATGAACATCCTGTCAAAAATGAAGTGACAGAGGTTCTCAGCAAAGCATAGCAACAGTACAGTACTTGGAGACTTTCACCAAAGAATCCCTAAACCTAGTAATTTTCAATTTTGTTCCACTGTTTCACTATCATAGAAAAACTCTGAAACAGAATGAAGGGATGTGGGGTGTCAAGGATTTGGGCTGCAGCAGCCACTAAATGACTGACTGATGCTGTCTATCAACACCTCTTCCTTTCCAGACGTGAAGGGAAAGAGAACGTGGGAGAGAGACTTATGAGTTGGGAAAAAAAACTGTAACAACTTTAATGAAACAGTAACAATAGAAAGAAAAGATAATACTAGTAATAAGAAAACAATGAAATATGTATAAATGTGTACAAAACCAATACCAAAACTCCCAAGATGAGTCACCACGGGTGCTGTAGGGAAGGCACTCAGGAGGTCCTAGACTGGAATCAGCAGCAGACAGGAACTGGGTTCAGGAACTGGATTCAGGAACACATGAATCAGGATCAAAGGCAGAAGAATGGACAGAATCTACCTTGCACACTGGCTATAGAAGAAAGTGGCTTGACCTTGGTGATTCATCAGCTTTATGCTGAATATGATGTATACAGAATGGAATATTCTTGTTGGTCACCTCTCCTGTCCATTCCTCCTGGAAGGTGTGAATTTTTTACATCCTTGCAACCCTTTTACGTCCCAGCACCATCAGCATGGCACACAAGATCCAGCAGCGACCTTGGTCACTGCAGGAGCAAGCATCAGCAAGAGCCTTTGTGCATACCAATCTCTGACAGTTACCGTACGCATCAGGTGTTATCACCTCCAGTAGCAGGCACTGTCTGCAAAAACATGCTGTTAACTTCAGAAAGTGCAGCCTCTTAGAAGAGACTGAGCTGGAAAGTAAAATCACTGAACAGAATTAGTTCTGTGTAGCTCAAACCAGGACAATGAACCATCAGTGACAAGAAATGTGAAATAGTAGTTAATTTTAGGAAATATACTTCACAGAAAGGAGTGCAATTACAGGTAAACAAATCAGCACAATTTTCTGCAATCTCAGTAGGAAATAAAAGGTAAAAATAAATTAGCTATTGTTAGCAGAAATAATGTCTGCAATACAGGGACAAAGAAACATTAATTAACGTACTTTCAGAGAAAAGTGACTGCAGAGAGATTTAATTCAAGATTAAATAGCTAAGTTAAATATCTGGCACCCAACACACCCTCAGAGATAGTCAAAAACACTCTGATAATGTTGTGCATGCTCTTTAAGATGGATTTGAGACTTTGTCTGGAAATCACGTTAGACATATTAGGAGATTTTGATTTCTGAGGAGTCTTACCCAGATCCTGAGAAAGTATATAATATTTTATGGTAAGTTGATAATAATAAAGAAAATAAGGTAAGTCAATAAAATAATCACAGAATCACAGAACTGCTGAGGCTGGAAAAGACTTCTGAGATTATCAAGTCCAGCCTATGACTCAACAGCATTGCAAAGGCTAGACCATGGCACTAAGTGCCACATCCAGCCTTTTCTTAAATATCTCCAGGGACAGTGACGTCACCCCTTCCCTGGGCAGTGCATCCCAACGCCCGATCACCCTTTCTGTGAGGAAGTGCTTCCTGAGATCCAACCTAAACCTTCCATGATGAAGTTTCAGGCCGTGCCCTCTCATTCTGTCACTGGTTGCCTGGAAGAAGAGCCTGACCTCCAGTGATAAAGTCTTAAGTACGACACATTAAATATAGTGTGTTCCATCAGGGTGAACTAAACAGTAGTGATACTGCAGCTGAGGTGAGATTGTGCTGTGAAAGTGGTAAACAAATCTGAGAAAATTAAGAAAATCAAGTGCGGTCACTTATCTTTTCAGTAATGATGTATAAGCCTGAGTGGAAAAAAAATATGCATGAAATACATCAGGTGATATATCCAATATCTGAAAACAGTAGTAAGCTCTGGGAACAAAAATGTGTAAATTTTTATTAAATAACACTCAGAATCACACAAATAAGACAGTATAAGGTAACATAATGGGTAATAACACATATTTTGGCACAAAAGGGGAACTTAAAAAGTAGAACAGTCTGTTAGACTAAGTTATTGTCTTCCAAGAGGATCCCTCATTAAATAATATTAGGAGATTATGTTGATAAACCACTTTACAGAATAAACATTTACTTAAAATACAGTGGAAAAAATACCTTTTGTACTCCACTGTCAGAAAGTTTTTAAATTGTTGAGTATATACACATTTGAAAAATAAAAAATAATAATCTTGGTACTTTTCTTACAAAGCCTCAATGGAACTAATTTTTAGTAGTAAATTTGCTGAAATGGCCCTTTCCTGAAGTATTAAACCAAATACTTATTTTCATCGTTCTGCGGTATTTTAGGGACAAAATCAGAAATGCTTAGTTATGAGTATCCAGATTTTTTTTAATATACTATTTCCATTTTATTTTATGCCATTTAATAACGACACATGTAGGAAAGTAAAGGGTTCATTTATTGCTTGAAATACTTCATTGCAGAAGAAGAAGTATTGTCATAAAATTAAATGAAGAGACACAATAATAGCAGCAAGTCAGAGGCTGGAACTACAGTTTTAATTTTCAATGTTCTCAGTATAAGTAAACGGGTTTCCAAAGCATTAGCTAAATCATTTAAAATGGCTTGATTTTGCCAATGTCTTAAAGCAAGATTTAATGAGGTACCAAGCTTCCTAAACAACACATAACACTGAGAACACATTTATCTAAGAAGATTATGGAAGCTCCTAATATCGATTACTTCTTAAGAAGACTTTAATTTAATTTTCTAAGTTCAAATCACTATTAGCTAAGAAAAATCTTTTCAAAATTGTACTGAAATGTGCTTGCAGCTGAGCTGAACTCAAAAAGTTCACAGAGATCCCTAAGTTTATAAATCAAAATGTTTGAGAAATTGATGTCTAATTGATTTTAATTTAGACTCACCTGAAAACTTACACGTAAGGTCAGCAGAAAATCAAAGACAGGAAGCATAAAGGGTTAGATCTGGGGTAATTCATACTCATCTCTTACAGTTAAAATCACCGGAACACAATAAGAACACATATGTCTGCAAAGATAACAGTTTTTTCCTCATGAGGAACTCTCCTTACAAGATAATGGTTCTGTCAGTCTTTCACACAGCTAACTCTATGCATTCAAATAGAAATGGCTATAAGCTAATGAGATTGAATCTAGATTAAAATTATTTCTCTTTTTTTCAAAATGTCTTTAGACAAAGGCAAAAAAAGTTACAAATGACACAAATGAAGGAAAAGGTTCATATATTTAATAATCTAAATTCAGTGTTTATCTAAATTTGTTATCGTCCCCCAAGACTAAAGCCATAGGGATAGAAAAGGAATAATTACAATCCTCTTCCATTTTAAATCTGGGCTCTTCATAGTTGGACTTTATCAGATATCTGAGTTATTTTTAATAGGTTTTTATCTCACTGTAGGAAAAAAAGTCTCTGTAAAAGGAGATACTAGCAAATTTCATTCCTGCAACAACTCATTCTTTTATTTCTCAAAGTATTAAAGTAAGGAAACTAAAAACTCAAGAAAATGGTACTGTAGAAGTAGAAATCAGGTTCTCAAACTAGAAGAAATGCACCAAAACCAAATTCTGAAGATTACAGAGATAAATAAGATAAGGCAAATAAAATTGCTGCAAACCTAGCTGTACTTTTATCAGTGTGTCAGCATGGAGTACTAAAGAAAGAACAACTGAAAAAAACCCTCAACAACCAAAAGATGCATAAACTTGAGTTTTATCTTCCTGCTTCCTGGATAGCAAAGAATTATTTTTTTTTCTAAATCTCCATGTCGGTAACAACTGGGAAATATTTTCTGGACTGCTGCACATATAAGAATGTAGTATATGGAATTATATTTCCCAGCCACAAATGTTGCAGAATTTATATTCTATTCTGGAATTTGTTGATTCAGGCATGCTTTACCACTCTATGTAACACATATAGGTTAGTACACATAAAATCTACTCTGTATTGCTACTCAGGTATTTCCATTATTGATATCTGATGGAAAGTGAGTTATAGTCATTTATCAACTATATGATTTACTCTAAAACATAAACCGACAGTGTTTTCTATGTGTTTTCTGAATACTAGCATGCATCAAGAGTCACCACTGGATCACTTTCTAAATGACAGAGTGCTCCAATAGCCTTCTTAAACTGGGGGCTTTTAAGCTGCTTAATGAATTCAAGACACAGGGAGGTGAGTTTTCAGAAGGCAACTCCACGGGCAACTTCAAAAACCACACCATGTGCCACCCTCTCACCTAGACCCATTGTATCTGCTGGTAACGAGGTAGGTGAAACAGAGACTACTACCACAGAATGTTCTCGTTTTCATATAGTAAATGCTAAAGTACCGCTAGGTAGGAGTCATCTCCTGTCACACGTTGAATTCCGATGTAAAGCGTTCAGTTACTGATACTCTCATCATTTTCTCTCTTGCATATTTTCCTATAGTAGTTGCTATCAGGCTATGTATCAGGTTGCATGTTGTATTTCCTAATATCTGGTTAGTAGGAATAAATAGATTTATTCTCTGGACTCCATTAATCCTAACCAGAATCTATCTGGATTCTATCAATCTTTCTCAAGACCTCATAGTCGCTGTTTTTTGAATAGGCTTACCGAAGTAGATTGGTGTTAATATTTGTGGAGTATCTAGCCTTTAAAAGTTGATCTGTTGTTAAATATATAAGACATTTAAAAATATAGAAAGCATATTATAAATTACATAATGTGCATAAGCTCCTAATGTTTTTGTATGGTGATTTTTATTGATAGTATTTTTTCAAGAATTTAGCTTTATGTGAAAGCGTCTTCATCCCCGTCACAGATATTGGCACGTAACACCCATGCTCAGCATATTTGGCAACTATGGCAGGCATTTCTATGCTGAGAAGTTGTTTGGTATCTGGCCGTACCAAATGCATAGATACCAGTTCCTTGTCTGGCAAAGTTTCTTAATTAGGTGCCTCTAGTGCAGTACTCACACAATTAATGGACAGAAACAGCTGGATACACCTCCATTTAAACAGGGAAAGCAGTCAATGTGTTATACATATCAAAGTGTAAAATGCTTTCCTGTTTTCTTGAAACACAAAATCACACATTGACTGCTTTTATAAAATGTATGTGACTACATACCTTTTAGTAACAGTACATAATAGATTTACACTGTGCGTACATATTAACAATCACAAAATAATTGAAATTATTGCAATGCCAGCACTGTTTTATGCATCTATATCTAGTTCTTCTTTAAAAATTTGTAATTATTACTCACAATCATGCTGAAAAATTCTTAGTGTCTTAAGATATATTTAAATATTTAAAAATACTTAGAAAGTGGTATTTTTTTATCTGTTGTGACACCCACATACAATTCAAAATAGGAATTTTTCCTTCTAATTCCATCCTCAAAATTATACCTTCCAGTTGAGTTCAAATGTATCTTTCACAAAAAATTCAAAAGATACTTTTTGCATTCTTTCTCTCCAAAGTTAATCAAAGCTTTGGAAGCTGCCTCTAAAGAAAAAATATATTCTTCCTTCTTTTTGATATAATTTAACCCAATTAATTAAATCTTCTGATGCTGATTTACTTTTATTCAGGCTAGAATAAATCTAGTGTCACTCCAGTTAAGTTGACCTAACTTAGACTAAAGCTGTGAAGGAATGAAAAACGGTATCTCACTTTGAACATATCTAAAATAACAGAAGAAGGTCTTTGTCTCTTATCTATTGAAGGTTTTCAGTAAAATTTGGTTTAAAACAGTTCTATCTCCATCAGCTTTAGTGCTGTTGTCTGGAGAGAAGTTAACCTAACTGAATTCAGTGTGGGATTAAACATTAGGTGAAGGTGAAGAACATGCACATAGTCTTTTTTTGTAGGACAAAATTCCCATGAGGATAGATTAAAGTCCCACATGGTTGAGCAAACAAGTAGGAAGAGGAAGTGCCAGTAACCCATGCAGTAATTCCATGCAGAATTATCTAACCAAATGTGAAGCTTTCAGTTCTGGCCTTAGTACAAGGTCATTTTTCATTTGACAAAAATACAGCTGCACAAGTCCAAAGCTATATTTTTCATCTTTATACTTCAACATAAATGACCTTTTCACAAGACTGTAAAGAGGCATCACTATAATCCAAAAGATGAATTTACCAAAGAGTTTTTATGACTGCTCAGGGCACAGGGGTGGCTGGTAGGTCCTAAAATCTGAAATATTATAATTAAAAATATATTTAACCCCCCCTAACCATTAAAAGGACAAAATTATTTTTGTGGAAGAAATTGATTACATGAGTAATGTCATAATTTTTCATATGGCAGATAGCTAAGAAAGAATTTTCAAAAATGGACATCAGATATATTGTACATTGCTCCTTCTGTGCAATAAGACAGAAGAACTTCAGAAATAAGATTCCTGAAGTATAAAACACAGCTTTGTCACTTTATCCATCAGAGGAGAACTAATTCCCCAGAGGAGTTTTCCAAGCTTCTTACCAAAAATATCCATACAATTTATGCTTCAATCATGGCCAAACTCATTCAATTACATGAGGACTAAATGGAACCTCAGAAACCTCTCCAGTGGACTATTCCAATTTCATTCCTTTTATGCCAGTATATGACAGGTTGTTGTTGAAATTGATCTCTTTTATGAGGTTCATAACATATTCTTGAAATTACTGTGCAACTTCAGAGTTTCTTCTTTTCTCAAAGGTCTTAAGAAAGGTTAATAACGTCAGAAATATAGTCTTGGTTGAAGTAGTACTACTTAAATGAATAGCTTTCACTAAATTTGGTTTGGATCTTAAATTAGCAATTGGCAAGGCCAGACTTTGTCAGCCTTACTTTTCTGCTCATTTACTTATATGGACAGTGATTCCAATGATATTTGAGAAACATCTCAAGAAACAAGATGCTTCTTCACTGTGAATAAGCCTGGCAGAATCTGACTTCCAAAACTCTGAACAACTGCATTTCTAAATGATTAGAACTTCTCAAGATCTATCCATAAAAAAAAAAAAAAAAAAAAAAAAAAAAAAAAGAGTATATGCTGTCCCATTGCCCCAGTAAAGTGGTCTGGAGAGATGAGTTTAGATTCATTTTTTTCAGTGTTTTTTTTTATTCTTTCCCACCAGGTTACCCTTTTATTTAGGTATTTTGAATAAAGATTTTACACTTGTGTTGTCTTCAGTAGAGGATTCTCTTGTTACCACCTGTAGTAATTTATTTGGCAAAATTATCTAGTGCTTTCACTTGGACTGCTGCTGATCTTTCAGGTAATATTATTTAATTTTTTTATTTTTATTTTTCTACACTACAGCTGCAGTCACTACAGTTGTGCTCCATGTACTTTAAAATTCTTTTAAAATATATACACATATGTATGTATGTAGTGGACAGATGCGTGAATGTTTCCCTTAAACATTTCTTGGCATTTTACAAACCCCCAGCCTGGTCAAAGCCAAGACCGATTACTGGCCCCGTGTGGAAAACTAATAAGTGCCAAATGGAATGTGGTAGAGGGAAGCAGATGCCTCAAACACCCTTGGCCCAGTTTTGCATGAGGAAAGGAGTCTTGCGAAGGCAGGATGGCCTTGCCTCGTAGCATATATCCCATGGAGTTGAGGCAATTGCATATAGTTGTAAACAATGAAATGCCCTGCTTCCCTACTGGACATACTGTACGACCACACATAGAAAAAGTGTGTATAAATTGAGGTGGGATAAAGCAAAAAGTTAGACAGAAGAAGAAAAGAAAAAGCATGCAGACAGAGATGAAGACAAGAAGAAGTGCAAGAGAAGTAAAGATGACAATATCCTTGAACCCTTGGTGACGGCACCAACGCAGGAACCCGAGTTGGTGATCTCTGTCACTCTCTTCCCCCTCTCTCTCCTTCCCCCTCCCCCTCTTTCCATTTCCCCTTTTTCACTAAGTAATGCAAGGCCTATCACACTGCTTCCTTTGTTTATACTTAGTTTCTTTCTCATAATTGTTAAGTATAATACTGCCTGTTATTAGCTGTTACATGTCCTTTTTCCTTGTTATCATTAAGTAACATGCAGCTTGCTGTAGTTTGTTGTATACCTAGTCTTTTCCTGGTTGTCATTAAGTCATAGTATATTGCCTTCCCTAACGTATTGTGTAACTAAAACTGATCGTCGTGAGTCTGATCTATACGTTGTGAGAAATTAATAATAAATGTTTGTGTATGGGCCTTGAGACTTGTCTCACTGTTGTCCATTCCATTGGGGAACTATGAATCTAAGTCACTTGTTCCTCCCTCCTGGTTGGAACGTGACAATGTATGCTCACACTTCCAAATATAACTTGCTGGTTTATAAAACCTTGCTGAATATCCTCACGGGTAGACTGAATGTAATTTTTTAAAATGCGTTAAAGTTTCTGAAAAGCAGAATCCTCATCAATACCTCCTGGAAGCAAGCTAGTAGTCAAATCTACTTAGAACTGTCTTTTAAGCTGCTTCAAACATTGTCAAACATTATCACTTTTTCTGGATTTTTTTATGAGTGGTGTTGGCCTAGGGTGTGTGTTTTGGGAAAGCTTCAACGAAAATTGTTCAACTATCTTTGACACTGGTTGAGCAAAGATACACCATTTGGCCAGTCTAATAAAGCTGTCTACCTATTCTTTGTGTAACTGCAATGCCTCCAAGTTCTGGAGAAAAAACTTGACATTTGGTGTGGTAGCTTCTATACTATATATCTTCCTCCTTTCCGCTTCATGAACTTGACCAAAATACGGCCAAATTATAAGAACTTGAAGAATTAACAGTCATGAGTTATTTCATCGATTATGTCGGCTGATGTGCCTACAAAATCATTGAGCATGTCCAAGCTTCTCACATATTATGGCATGTACTAAAATGCCATTTACTAAACTGTGCCTCCATTTTCTTCAAGAAGCCATCAAGCACGCTCAAGCCCTAAGCTGAAAGCGCTAAGAGTCTGATTTGTATTTAAGTGGTATTTAAACTCCCTAGGTTGGAAAAAGGCAAGGGAATGAAGTCTGTGACACCTAATTAGTCTCTCTTCCTAGTGATGCAAAGGAAACTTCATAGTGACACAGAGGAGAAAGACATACAAGAAGATGACAAAATTTTGGATGTGAACCAGCTAACAGAGAATGTGAGAATGAGAAACAAAATCTGTGAAAGCAAGGAGATACAATTAAGAAAAAAAAAGGAGGGACATGCTGGGCAAAAAAACTGAAACATGAGCTGCCAGGAGAAAGAGTACAAACTAGAAAAAGCATAAAGTCCAGATATAGGTCATTATAGGGCCATTCTAAGAATGGCTGGATGAGAGAAAATCAACTATGAATACAGGAATGCACTCATGGTAGCACCTAAACTTTCATCTAAGATGTAGATAGACCTTGTGTTAGCTTATAGAAGGTGTAGAGATCTGAACACCTGCCTTAAAGTGACAAATTGCCATTTATCATTCTATTGCCTCTTTAAAGTTTTTTTTCCATTCTTTTAGAAATGCAAGTGGTCCTTTACCAGCAGGTTATCAGATAGGCTAGTGGTTTAAAATCATACAGAATGGCTTCTCTCATGGTTGGATCCTCCACTTTCCAGATCATGAAGATATCCTTTAGCTAATTACAGAATCACTTTGAAGCTTTGCACTTTCGTTAGCCAACAGATTTCCAGTTCACCGTAACCACCCTTGAGTAAATTACCTTCTTGTCCTCAGATCTTTAATATTTGGCTCGGTATTTTTTGTTTTGTTTTCCTTTTGCAGTCCTCAGTCCTCCAGTCCTGAGGGTCTGTAGCAGATGTTTATTATAGTTTCTTTTTCGTCTTCAATACTATTCTGTTTGTACATGGAATATTCTGCTGACCTTTCACTCTTCTGGAACCTTTGAAGAATGGTGGCTGAAAAACATTAGGAAGAAAGATCTGGGGAAAAGTAGTCATCAGCATCTGTGCAGTTAGTGGAGATTAGAAAAGGACACACAAACTACTCTAAAGAAAAAGAAAATACTATTTCTTTCAGTTTAGAAGGCATTACTGGCATACTTTCGTCATCAGCCATTTTCCCTCTACTGCTCAAAAATAGCTTATTCTTTGAAGTTTATTTTAAACCTGCATTTATTCTTACTAACCACTAAGCAACAGTAGCATGCCCATAGCAACTATTAAGGATGGGAACTGTATCTGTTAAACTGCATACCTGCTGCTCAAAGAATGAAGGCAATTTTCTTAAATATACCAAAACTCACTTGCAGTTTGAATAACTATAATGATTAGACAAGACTTTCCATCCTGCGTAATCATCAGACTGTAGAAACCAGCTGTCCTTAATCTAGTCCCTTAAACAAATCCAATTTTGTTGTAACAATTTTATTGACAAACTTAATCAAGCAACATGATGCTTCACTCATATTGCTCAGTTTAACAGATATCCGACAAGAAACACTTGTTTGTGCACTTTTTTTCTGGGCACTCACTATCCAAAGCTGGTACACTCTTACTGCAGTTTCTTAGGTCCCCATAATAGACAGTATGTATAAAACATTCTTGTGTGGGTCTTCTGACATGTTGTAAACTTAAACTCAGCCGGCATTTTCAAAAGAATGTAATGATGTTGAGAACATATGTTGAACTAAATACTTTTCTCAGTCCATAGATCCTTTTCATTAAACATATGAAGACATTAATCTTGCAGTTGATACCCTTTTAATTTGGCTTACTTCATTTTTCATTCCTAAATTAACAAGCTTGGTGATAATGTAAGTTTTCTTGTACTACAAATGTAAAATTTCTGCACCCAGACCATCAGTGTAGATATATTGTATAAAATGACCCAAATTCAAAATTTGATCCTCATTTCAGAATAGTGCATCTAGACTTCAGAATGACTTAGACATTTCATAATAAGTTATACATTCTTTACACATCTGGGTAGCTATGTCAATCAGAAAACACGTAGTCATATTTCTTGGTTAATCTCTACTTTTTCTTAACTTCTCAAAACTGCTTGTCTACAAAGCAAAAAGAGAAGCATGCCTGCTAAAACAATTATTATTCTGCCTTATCTTTAGAGCGGACATAGGTAGAGAAAATCTAATACTTACTCTATCATGTTGATGTACCATTAAGAATCTGACAGGCTATTTACACCATTACTAGTTCTTCATAGTATCATAGAATCAATCAGGTTGGAAAAGACCCTTTGGACCATCAAGTCCAACCATTAACCCTACTTTACAAAGCTCACCCCTAAACCATATGCCCCAAAACCACATCTAAACGACCTTTAAACATATCCAGGGATGGTGACTCAACCACCTCCCTGGGCAGCCTATTCCAATGTCTTACTACTTTTTCTGTGAAACTTTTTTTCCTAATATCCAATCTAAACCTACTCTGTTACAGTTTGAAGCCATTCCCTCTTGTTCTATCGCTAATTACCTGTGAGAAGAGACCAGCACCAACCTCTCTACAAGGTCCTTTCAGGTAGTTGTAGAGAATGACAATGTCTCCCCCTCTTCTTCAAACTAAATAGGCTCAGCTCCTTCAATAATTCTTCATAAGATTTATTCTCCAGGCTCTTCACCAGTTTCATTGCCCTCCCCTGCACTCGCTCCAGCACCTCGATATCTCTCTTGTACAGAGGTGCCCAAAACCAGACACAATACTCAAGGTGTGGTCTCACCAGTGCCGAGTACAGAGTGACAATCACCTCCCTACTCTTGCCGGTCACAGTATTTCTAACAGAAGCCAGAACGCCATTGGCCTTCTTGGCCACCTGGGCACACTGCTGGCTCATATTCAGCCGCATGTCAACTAGAACCCCCAGGTCACTTTCTGCCAGACAGCTTTCCAGCCACACTTCCCCAAGCCTGTAGCTTTGCTCGGCATTGTTGTGGTCCAACATGGCACTTGGCCTTGTTGAAGCTCATACCATTGGCCCATCGATCCAATCTATCCAAGTCTCTCTGTTCAGCCTCCCTACCCTCACGCAGATCAACACTCCCACCTAATCTGGTGTGTCATCTGCAAACTTACTGATGATACACTCTATGCCCTTATCAAGATCATCAATAGAGATGTTAAACAGAAATGGTCCCAACACTGAATTCTGAGGAACACCAGTATTTTGTTTGTAGGTTTGTAATTTTTTAAAAAGGAAACCTAAATTGACCTTCAAGACTTATGTAAGTATTTTGCTCATGCCTCCCCAGAGCAACAGAACAAGGTCCAAAAGGTTGCCAAATAAAGGCATACACCTGAAGCGGAAAGATCGCCTAGCAGTGTGACCTTATTACCTTGACAGTATAACCATGCAACCGTCTTTGTGTGATAATAAACCTTACTAGATCATACGAATAAATTCTAGTTGTTCCTGCACCCGCAGTTTATGTATGATTCAAAAAAAAACAGGACATTGAGTGACATCTACGGTCTTTAGTACAGAGTGCAGCTATGGGAACACAGCTTTGGTTTCTGAATCACTAATGGGTGATTTATCTCATGTAACTGTAGCTATTTAAAAGTTAGGCCTTTCACTCAGAGATACTTAAAATCAGCAGAAGAAGGGAGATAGGCACACCACAAAGGAAATTAAACCCATTTATCAATCTTTGTCAAGACGAGTGATTACGTAGCTCCCTGTTTCTCTTGATTTGTCACTAGATGACAATTTACTTGAGTCACCTGTCTTCTAAATGGCTGGTTAGGTTAAATGCATCATCTCACCTATAAACCCTACCAAAAACCTAAAATGCAGCATACAGGCTCTGAGAAATGGTTAAGCATGGCAATTTCTATGCTTTTTTTTTTTTTTTTTTAAATAAACTAGTCTTTTTAAATGGTACCTCTTTTTCCTCTCCCAGGAAAATCTATGCAAAGAAACTACAGTAAATACTGGTTTTGATGAACAAGTCTTTCCACTACAAAGACAAAAAAAGCAGGAGCATATTTCACTCCTTGAAAAGGTTAGCAAACTATTTTGTAAAGTGTTTTCCTTGGGGGTCTCCAAAACAACTGGGCCAGTTCCATGCAGAAACAATGCACAGAAGATATAAGGGGACTGGAGTCTTTTGAACCAGCAGCTGTGCTACCTGCGGCTCTCTGTAACAAGCAGACCAATTCCATGTGGAAACAGAATGAGCACAAGATATAAAAAGATCAAAATTGTTTGAACCAGCAGCTGTGCTACCTGCAGCAGTTAATCTTTCCTGGCAATCTGTTAGAGACACACATTCCTCAGGCTAAGAGGACTAAGAGGCTTTTTGCTGACTGCCGTTCCTCTGAGAGAAGCCAAGTGCAATTCTTCCTTCATATTACTGGAACACTTAAATTGTGGACTCTTAGATATTTAGAGGGAAAAGTTACTTCCATTTACTTTGTTGAAAAAGGCCTTTCTGATCAGTTCCTTTGAATGAGAGCATATTAACATCTCATTTTTTAACCCATCTTTTATTATAAAGAAGCTAGCATCGCAAAAGTTAAAACATACGTAATAATAATAATGTCAGGCGTGGGCAAAATATCTGCTCTCATACGGACCCAATGGCTGCAGTGAAGACAAAATACATTTTTGTACATTAAAGAACTCTTTCTCTGTTACTCTTATTGGACATATAATTTTAACAAAACAGTACTTTGGCCCTTCAATATCTGCCCACTTCCCTTTTAAGTTCCTTCTAAGACTTGTATTTCTGAGTATATTCTCTCTCACACTATAAGGGGCATCTTTTACACTATGGACAATGATCTAATATCTCAGAGGACTTTCCATTTATAGCTTTGTTTTTTCACAGTTACACTATTTAATCGGGTACGTTGTTAGGAAAGGAGTATTTTGTATTTGATTTACATTTCAGAAGTTATTTGTTCAGTGGAAGTATGAACTAGCTGTTTAACCATACTTCTGTAAACAACTTTTGAGGAGTGGAATAGGGAAAAAAAGAGACCATTTCCCTGCATTTTTTTTTTTTAAAAAAAAAGTAAGTTAATTTTGTGTGATTATCCAAACACACACAGGGAAAAACCGTGGGGCTTTGAGAGCTAACAGAGTTACTTAATCGTCTGATCTATACCCAGGCTTTCAAACTTCAATCAGCCCACAGATGCCTGGGGAAGCTCTGCTGCTGCTTGCCTTTTATGTTCCTCCAAACAGAGATGGGGTAAAGGAGTCAAGAGATGGTGTAACATTGAGTGACACACTTTTGTGTGTCAATGGAACATTCTGTCTGTCTGTGTTTTGCACCTTCCTTTATGCCTGATTTTGAACATGTATAAGAATGTATGAATGTCTCGAGGCATCAGAGAGGGCATGTATGTGGTAAGATGTACGTTACACTGAGCAGGTTTCCCGTAGTATATGCAGGCAGGAAGACAAGAAGAAAAGTAATTTTTGGTTTTCAAAACAAAGTATGTTAAAGTTGTTCTGGAAAAGTACTTCCTGGAAAGACAGAAAAGGAAAACCACATTCTAAGCCAATAATGACATATTAATTTCCTTGCAAGTTCTAAAATAGTTTCTTAAGAACCACCCTGAACTTTACACAAGGGGAAAAAAAGCTGTGAACTAAGCTTTGAAGACTTAATGGCTCCTTCTGCAGTTCCTAAACAATGATTTTGAGCAGCTTATCAAGTTAAATAATAGTCTACTAATAAATTCTTTATTTCTGACTGCCTCTATACCCTAGATTTCACTTTTTTCATATATCAATCTCAAAAGCTTTCTCAGTGCTACAAAACCAAACTACTGACATAACACCAAAACCCTTCCTTGTCCTAGGTTCTCTTTTCACAACTTTGTAAATGCACATCCTCCACAATTTTTCAGTCTGAACAAGAGCTCTTAGAAAATTTAAGATCTATATTTATGTAACAAGGACTATTAGCAAATATATTTCTGTCTTTTTTTTTTTAATTAAAGGTGAAGAAAACTCAAAAGTTATAAACTAAAAGCCTGTCTAAGCTTTATTCAAGGAAGGAACTTGATTAATAAAAAGATTGCTTTCAATACTTTCAGTCTGATGAAACCTGGTTTTATTTTGGTCTTAACAGTCTTCTAAATTATTCTAGTCTAAATTAAAACTATTATACAGCCTGTATTTACTGGACCATGAGGTTCAGACATGCTCTACATACTGAAAAAACCCAGAAGATATTCAAAAGGTCTATGCCATATGGAAGAATACCAAAGGCTGTTCCAGGTCATTTTTATCTGTTGTGCTGAAAATAGAGATCCATGTTTGTTATTTAGAAGCGAAGTTCTATGTGGACAGTAACTTTACCATTGAAGGGCTTCTGGGATCTTTTCACTGAGGTGGATTAAAGATAAAAATGGAAGAAAATTATTCATAGTATTTGAAGAAAATCATATTTTTCAGAACATCATCAAATTCTCACATCCTCTGAGAACTCTTCTTATGATTCATTGTACTGAATATCACAGATTCTTCATTTTCTTTCAGAAGATTGTGTCTCCCATTTCTCAGTGTGCAGTAACATGTAAATACTCTAAATCCACAGTAATTACCATTTAGGGAAACAGAATCTTTCTCAAAACTAACAAACTAACACACACTAAAAAGATACCATATAATTCATGTCTCAAATTAGTTTTAAAGAGACACTAATGAATATACTTGTTGTTCATTGAGGAGAAACTGACAATTTGTACCCAAGAACTTGGTTTAAAACTACAAATAACCACTATCTTAGTCTCTTGAGGAAATCGAATATGATTTACAATGTGTTTTAGTTATATAGTACTTCTGGATGTTGCATACTGTTGTGGAGATTCAACACAGAGAAAGGCTGAGTAATGTAGGATCCTTCAGTCTAAAGGAGATGACTGGGGCTTTAGGAGAGGTTTGGACATGACAAATATCCAAAAAACCCCAAACTGTTAAAACCTTACTCATTCACTGTCTCATCAGTAAAAAAACGGGAGTTCTGACCCCTGTACATATTCAAAACCTGACCAGATAATGTCCTGAGCAGCCTGTGCTAGCTGTACTTTACTTGAGCAGGGGGGTTGGACTAAACGATCTTCAGAGGTGCCTTCCAGACAGCCCATTCTATGAGCTACAATCTACAGGTAAAAACTTAAGAATTTCCATTAAAACTCAGAGAATATCCAAAGATCAAACCCAAAAGTATTAACAAACTCCTGATCACTATTTTTTTCTGCATTGATGGTAGCATGGTACCACCAGTTAGAAACTATTTCAGTTTCTATAGAGCAGAAATTATAAATCAGAACAGCTGAGACCAGATATTAAATCTGGGAAGAAAGTAAACAACGTGATATCAACTGAGGCTGCAAGCTTAGCATGCTAAAAGAAAAGTTATGATTTCTTTACAACAAAATATATACCAATACTCCAGAGGAAGCCCAAACTGGGAGTGATTACCGACTTCAGTGTTTTGTTTTATTTTATTTTACCATAGAATCACAAAATCACAGATCTCTTGGGGTAGGCACCTCTGTAGGGCATCTTGTCATTGGCCCTGTGCAAGCAGGACCACCTACAGTGGGTTGCCCAAGACTGCATCCAATGGCTTTTTAGAATCTCCAAAGAGAAAAACTTCACAACCTCCCTGGTCAATCTATTCAGGTGCCTGACCACCCTTGTAGTAAAAAGTTTTTTTCTTATCTTTAAATGGAATTTCCTGAAGTGTACAGGAATTTCTTTACTAATTCCCATCAGGTGTTTATGCCCACTGATAAGATTCCTCTGAGCCTTCGCTTCTTCAGGCTGGACAAGCCCAGCTCCTCAGCCTCTTGCTGTACGTCAAATGCTTCAAACCCTTGACCATCATCACAACTGGAAGTATGACAGACTTGGTCTACATTTATACCTACTGAGTTGAAGATGAATTTTTTTTTTTCTCGGGTTTTGGACAGACTAAATAAAGCCATTAATGCAGGAATTAAATAATGCTATGACTGCCATCACTGTCACTGGACACATTACAAGGGCAGAGAGAACTTTCTCATTTATTTGAAAGAAGGGATAAAAACATCTACCCTGAGAAGATCATTTCAGGCTATTTATCTCAGGCTCACCAACCAGATAATTTAATCTAGACAAGAATTAGATACCTCACCTGTAATGGGGCTTGACAGACAGACTTCTTTTTCAAGGTTCCTAGTATTTAGTTCTATGCAGTTCTCTGCTGTGCTTTCTAGAAGAGCTAAGAACCACTGCTCTTGATCCTGTACCAGTTCTCCTTGTACACTGTCTAAGGTAAGAAATGCAATTTCTGCCATAAGCACCTGAAATCTACTTTAGGGCTGAGACATCCAGAAGCTAAATGCTACATTGGTCAACTAATAATTAACTCATATTGGTTGAGACTACTAACACCCTTGCAGTCTAAAATATCTGAAGGAAAAAAGAGAAGTCACCATTTTACTGAAAAGATGAACAGTTCACCGATAGATGAATTTGCGCACAACAAACAAGTATATTTCCAATATTGCATGTTAGGAAAAAAACAACACAAAAAAACCACACCCCAAAAAACCCAAATATGAAAGAGTTAAATTACATGTTACCTCCTAGAAGTATTGACTAAGAAAATCAATTTAATTTTCACTTGGGATGAATAAGACTGAATTTTATTTACAGCTAATGTTCAATACCTTCAGTGAAAAAAATGCATTTTTTTATACAAGTTGTTTATCAATCAGTATTCCTGTACATTAGGAATGTATTATCATAGAATCACAGAATATTAGGGTTTGGAAGGGACCTATAGAGATAATCTAGTCCAACCCCCCTGCCAGAGCAGGATCACCTAGGGCAGGTCACACAGGAACACGTCCAGGTGGGTTTTGAAAATCTCCAAAGTAGGAGACTCAACAATCTCTCTGGGCAGCCTGTGCCAGTGCTCTGCCACCCTCACAGTAAAGAAGTTTCTCTTCATGTTGAGGTGGAACTTCTTGTGTTCTAGCTTATACCGATTACTCTTTGTCCTATTACTGGGCACTATGAAAAAAAGACTGCCCCCTTCCTCTTGACATCCACTCCTCAGATATTTCTATACATTAATAAGGCCCCCTCTCAGCCGTCTCCTTTCAAGACTAAACAGCCCCAGTTCTCTCAGTCTCTCTTCATAGGAGAGTTGTTCAATTTCCTTGATCATGCTCATAGCTCTCCATTGTACGTTCTGCAGTAGGTCCCTGTCTCTCTTGAACTGGGGAGCCCAAAACTGGATACAATATTCCAGGTGTGGTCTCACCAGGGCAATGAAGAGGGGGAGGAGAGCTTCCTTTGACCTGCTGAACACACCTTTCCTAATGGACCCCAGGATCCCATTGGCCCTCTTGGCCACAAGGGCACATTGCTGTCCCATGGACAATTTACTGTCCACTAGGACTCCAAGGTCTTTCTTCATGGGGCTGCTTTCCAGCAGGGCATTTATCTGTTTGTAAAAGGTAGTCATTTCAATAGGCAGAATATATTAAGTTCAAAAGAATAATCTTTGGTTAGTATGAGAACAAAGCCTTCATCCTGACAGAGATACTCACTAGAGATACCTGTATTTGCCTCAGTGTTCTGTTTGACAAAAGTATTCTTCCTCTTGTGCTGTAGATTCACTTAAAACTTTTTACACACAAAGTCCATTATCTTTCAGTTACATTTATGCTTTCATTAGCTTTATATGTTCTTTATTCAGGGTGGGGAAAGGGAAGTGAAATACAGTTTTGGGATGAGACCCAACAACCAGCTAAGCTGGGTCTTATATTCTTTCAGATAATCTCTTTATCTCCCACATACAGCAACTACACTAGTCTCTGCTGCAGCTTTTACCTTGTACTGAACAAGATGCTTAAAGTTTTCAGACTCAGTGGAACTTTCTGTGGAAGAAGCAGAGTCAGTTTTTTTACAGTGACTTTTCAAGGTGTAAAATGAACAACTATTTTCAGGTATAACTTAGGGACCAGCTATTAGGAAAAGCTATTTAAAATCTTTGTTTCAAAAAATTATTTTTAACTTTATTTTCCCTTTATTTCTGACTTCTGTCTAGGATTAGAGGTATAAATAATATATATAAATATATATATTTTTATATATATATATAGTATAAAATAACAAGGTACTAAAATATATGGTATGAAACTTTGTAAATACTTAAGATTGAATTCTGAAGCAAAGATATCTAGATACATTTTCTCAAAATCTAAAAGACAGTGCATCCAACAAAGGTTAGATCTATACTTCACATCTGTATTGAAGATTATCTCTCATTGCAGTGACTATGAATGGGCAACAGGAAAAAAAAACTCCATATAGAAGAATATATGTTTGGTTCCTCAAGGCCGTTAACTTAACAAAAATTATAACCTAATTTTTAGAGAGAAAAAAAAAGTCAGAAAGGATATTAGGATCTTTTTTATCCGTGGGATAATTTGTTAATCTGACTGTAATGCATGTCTTTCCAAAAGATCTGTCTCCGCCAAATTATAGGTTATTGAGTTCAGTAAAGGGACATCCAAGCACAATGCAGTGATGTTGTAAGTAAGGAAATAAAAAGGGAGAATTTATGTAATTTCTGGACTTTTAAGTTACAAAGTTCTTTTACCATATGGTTGGAGAACAAATTTTTTTAAATAAAGGAGCACACCTAATGGAAAGACTTCTAAAGGCATTCAAAGCCTAATTTCTATTAAATTCAATCGTAGGATAAACAAAATCACAAGTCATACTTGAAGGAAAAGATTTTTGGATGTGTAAATGATTAATCTAGTCAAAATCTTACTTGAATGGTCTGTGATTGAGTAGACAAAGTCATTTATCACTAATCAGTAATAATTACTAATTTAGTTCGAATAAACCTATATGGTGTTTTATTAGTTATAAAAACCTAAAGATATCCAGCACAATGGTTGCTATCAGTTGTAGTAGTAGAATATTCATACCCACAGAGATAGGGTATTTTCAAATTCATGAGAGTAGACCCTAATATAGCCTCTCGGAAAGAGTGTATGCAAAAGGGCAGACAATGCTTGAGTAGGATCAGTACAGAAAGACTTAGATGTCTGCAATAGCAAAAGTCTCAGGCAGGAGGACTCAGTCAGGAGGCTGGCTAGTTCTACGTTCTTATGAGGAATAAAATTAAGATCTACTTAGTCTAGTATATAAATAGTACAAAAATAATAATAAAAAAAGTTATGACAAAATACTGTGTTTGGAGGGAGAAGTCATTACAATAACACGAAATACAACAATACCTTACATATTCTACTCTAGATAGTCCAAATCCACCAAAGCAAATCATATTCTATGATTCTTTGATTCTATCTTAAGAATTAAAGCTCTTCAGTGTCTTCATTTATTTCTATCAGGCTGTCCCATCCCCAATAGCAGATACTATGATGCAGCAGTATAATTGTTATGGAAAAATGCTGACAATTTAGTAGAAGCAAGGAATCAAACTGAATTTAAATTAAACTCAGACTCCATAGAGAAGAAAAAGTCTGAGTGCAACAGATAGTAAAAAGCTGAGTTATTACTTTGAGTAATTTAATTTCTGAAGGGTACTGCTGTGTTTTAACAATACTTTTAATAGGAATTTAAGAATTCCTGTCAGTTACATACAGAGGTATGTATTGGGGGAAGGAGCTATTTTGACACAGTAACTCAGAGTCCATTCTCTTGAATGAAAATATGCCCTACCATTATTTTATCACTAAAACCATGCAGACATCACAGAATTTTTTACATACTATTCTATTTAAATTATAAATAACTTTAAACTTTGCAGAGTTTTGAAATAATATCCATGTGTTTTATCATGTGCTACAAAAAGTGTTGTTAAATATTGTCTTCATAATAATGCAGGTGATAAATAGATTTTCAGTGTTCTCAGTGTACTTCAAAACTGCCTTCAAAATAAGGCATTAACTATGATTTACTCGTCATTAACCAACTTTGGACCAAAAGATGGAAAATCAACAAACAAATACAGAAACTCTAGGTAATAGTTCAAAACACAGGTATAATCAATTAAGCTAATAATAAAAAAATAAGCAAACTAAAAATAACATGGTTCCTCTAGATCTCAGATATAAGGCATTACTCCTCTGCTTTTTGATATAGTTACCCATACACAGATTTCAAGGAAAAAAAGTATTTGGGCCATAACTTTAGCTACCTCTCTTCTAGGTGTAAGACATACCTTCCTTCATTTGTTCCAGTTTTGCCTTTCTTCTGCTGACAGCATGTATCGATGGGACACATCTGCAGTGATAAAAGCCCATTAGCCACAAGAAGAGACAGATGGGAGAGATACAATTATAATTAAATAAATGCCACCTAGCTTTTCTAAGCACTGCTTACTTTCTAAATGAAAGTTTTGAATTAATCACCAGCTTATAAAAGTATTGAGTTTTAATCTGAGCTGCCAATACATCCCTGACATTTTCAATTCATCATGCTAATATGTGGTCTTCTCTAGATCTCTATGAAAAAAAGGGGAAAAAAGATCTGAGGCTTCCAAAACCAGTTCAAAGTTATGTGGCTGATGCGAATATAGCAGTACTCTTTTGTACTTCTGGATTATTTTTCCAAGCAATTTAATGTCAGCAAGAGGTTTCTTAGCGCAGAATAAAGCTATTCTCATACTCATGTGAGCAAATACACAAGTGCTGTCTCAGGTGTTATCATTTCTATTTTACAAGGTGAGACACATGAAGGAGTTGAAAGCATTATTAACTTTAACAATAAGGCAAAGAAGAATAAACTAGAGGACAACTGTGGGGAAAATGCCCAAGGAAATAATAAAGGAAATTAAGGCATCTGTGAAAAGACAAGAAGACATATCCTGTGAAGGAGAAGTTTATTTTTTTAGATAAATGTCTAATATCAGGCCCATGGCAGGAGTTTAAAGCTGAGCAAGAGCATAAAGTATGTGTTATGAGATTGGCATTACCTGTTATGTGGGATGACACAACACATATAGCATTCAACATACGTTAAACAAACATCCATACGGTAAAGCCGTTTATGTGTGACCCATTGACTTTCTCCCTAAATAAAAGCATTAAAATTTTTTACTTGTCATTTTTAACATCAGTGATTTTCCTTATGATTAAGGATGAGTTCCATATGTTGTCTACTACAATTATCAGCCCAGAATACCCCAAAGACAGGTTAAACAATGACCTTGATGTTATTGCACATTATGACAATGAACCCATAGGACTAACTCTTGTCATTATTGACACAGAATCTGTTTAAAATCTAACTGCAGTAGAAGCAGAGGACAATAGCCCAAGTTCAGAAGAACATATGGTGTGTATAAATTTTGCTAGGGCCATAGGAAGTTTTAGAGACACAGCAACCAGAACCTGTCATATGACCAAATAAAATGCCGTTCACTTTAGCCCTGGATCAACAACATAGTTGATTCCTTTTCTTCCTGGAACAACTCCCACACTCATGTAAATCACTATCGGCCACTTCGCTACAAGCACATTAGTAATAATACTGGCATCTAATCTGGTTTTTAGCACAATGATTTAGGCATGTTAACTTTCCTTTATTGTGCAAACTATTATCCTTCCAAATAATTTCTCACAGCTGGTGATGATTGATTTGCAAGATATTATTCAAATTGGAATGATATACTCTTGTCATATTCTGAAATCTGTATTAATAAACTTATAAAACATGCAGTAGCTCAGCATCAGTAACTTTGTGTTTCAAAAGAGATTATGTTGTTATATAAAGCTAGAGGGGAAGATTTAATAGCAGGATTTGTTCATAAATTGTGCATTCCAGTGTCCTAATCCTAAAAAAAAGATATCATTTCTAAATATCTACAAAGACAAAACAGATTTTTCAGGTCTGATCCACCTGTTAAGGAACAGCTTCTTAAAAACTTAATGTGTAAATAGACGTTCTATCTGAACCTTTTTATACATACAAAGGAGTCTGCAGAATGTGGTTGCAGTTGTGAGTGGGCATTTGCTGTTTATAAATCCTTATGAGAAAATCAAGTTGAAATGGATGATAGCTATCTTACTGTTAAGCTGATTTTTCAGGCTGGCGGTCATCCTGCCCTTCTAGCAAGGATAGAATTTATTGCCTTTGTTCTAGAATACACTTAACAATTATGACAACTGCTGTTGTTTCCTGAATTTGTCTTCGGTTCTGAAATCTCCTTTCCTTTTTTTTTTTTTTTTAATGACACATACACTGGTATTTACCTAATTTATTTTTTTACTGCTGTAACACCTAAATAAACCAAATATGGCAAGGCCCATTATTGCAGATGCTGCACACAGATAATAAAAAGCAGCCTTTTTTCCATATTTCTCACACAGTAGAAAGCCATTAGAAGAATGGAACATGCATGTCAGAACAAAGAACAAGGAGACGTCACAACAGACAGAATGAGATAAAACAGAGTCAGAAATGAGTGTAGCTTGGTTTTAACATTAAAACATGTTGATTCATTAAACCTGGAATTGTTATCAGAACAAGAGAGTTTTAGATGAATACAGAACCTCACTAATTTGTAATTGAAAAGAACTGAATTCAAATTATGGTAGTAAAAGATTTTGGTAATGTTTTGATATAAAAGGCATGGAAAAAAAAGAAAATATTTTTTTCACCCAGCACTACTCAGTGCACTGTCTACTTGTGAGTTAATAGGATGGATTTTCTGCACATACTAAAGAGGAGTTGTGTCTTTAAAATGTACCTAAAGTAGGAGCAGGTTGTCACAAAAGGACAAGACATAAAAAATCCTGGGATAAGATTAAGGTCAGCATCATTTGCCAGAGTGGCTCTCAGAAATGTTCTTTCAATATGATCAGATGGAAAGGGTACAGATCAAACATGCCTGCCTCTGAAACTAAAAAGAAATAGCCAAGGAATGGATGTACTTAATGTCAATTGTCTATTTGTCACTGTGTAAATAGGCAGGCAGCAGAGTTCATCGTGGAAGATGATTCCAGTACAGTCATTCTTTTAACACAATGTTTTTATACAACATAGATAGTTTTATGTGAGACAAGGAAAAGACGTATAAACTGTTATTATTGCCATTATGTCTGTTACTGCTGCCATTGTGTGGTGAAGTCCTTGTGGACTAACAACAGCTGAAAAATCAAAAAATTAGAGACCAACTTGGTCAATTTTTACTTCCTTCCTTTTGTATTACATTTTTTTTTTTTTAATTAATAGAGCACGTGATTAAAATTTGGAAGCCTTGCTGGGTTTTTACAACTTTCAGGGGTGTTACGTGGCTTGAATAGCGAGATATATTCAGCTCTGCCTTGAAGGACTGTATAAATTTTTAAAAAAAAAAATCAAATGGGAAAATGAGATAAAAGACCAAAGAAAATATAAGCAAACCTGTTGTCTGTTATCCACAGAAGACACTGGCACACAGCAGAGCATATCCACCTCTAAAGGCTGTTGCAAATTTTTACATATTTTTTAGGATAGTTATTGAAGATGACTTACACATCAAACCAATACTGAATTGTCTTGTGAAACTTAATGAACATGAATCAGACTTGATTTTTAAGGACTAAAGTTTTTTTTAAAAAAAAATTATGTTAGAACTAATGACAACTAGTTGTGTATATAGTTAAACGGTTTATTTGATGACTGTTTTAATACAGACTAGAAGATCTGAGGAATAAGCTGCAAATATTGCTATGGCGGAGCTGAAGGAGAAATGGACTTTTTCTCTAACGAAGTCTGTCCTCCTGAAAATACAAAATCACTACCTGAAGTCCATTTGCTGAATATTCAGAAATCCTCTAGCTTTCATTGTTTCCTTTAATGGCATATTCTATACAAAAGGAGAAACAAAATGCAAGTGAGATGAAAAGCCAGCCACGCTTACCAGGTAGGTAAAGTATTGCTAGTTTGGTTTTGGTTTTTGTTTTTAATCTTAGGAAGTTGGATATCTCAAAAAAAACCAAAAAAAAACCAAAAAACCCCCCAACAATACACACAAAAAAAATATACTTAGAAAGGCTAGAGAGATCTAGGTTCCTCTTCTCCAAGGAATGAAACTCCACAACTTCTCTGGACACATTGCTGGTTCATGTTCAACTTGGTGTCTACCAGGATTCCAAGGACTGGTGCCTTGCAGCCAGGAGAAAAGCTGCATTGTGTTTGACACAAAAATGAAGATGTTTTATTATCTTTTTATGATACTTTTCTTACACAATTACTATGGATTCACACTCCTTGGCAGCCACAGACAGAAAAACTTTCAAAGAGATTATCAGGAACAGCAAGCTAAAAGTTACAAATAAAACTGAAAAAAACCCAAACCTTAGAAAAGTTACTAAAATCAAATTGTGCCTTACTTAAAAGTAGTTTGAACATTCCTGACTCATTAATTGCAATGTAGACATATCACCCATGAAATCATAAAACCTTACCAGCTCAAGAAGCAGAGAACAATGGAGTAATTTTCTTCATTTCTTTCCATTTGCAAAGGAGAGATATATGTTCCAACTAGATTCTCCGACCTAGCAAAATAGTATCAATTGAAATTAATTGTACATGGCATCATCCAACACCTTTTCTGACACTTGAATAGTGAAAGCTCCAGAGAATCAAGAATGAGGTCATGATGTACATTTAGGAAAGTCCTGGCAATTTATCACAATTTCCCTGCATTAGAAATGAAATCAAGGTTCATATTAAAGCTTACTCAGTGTGGTATCAAGGAAGACACTGATTTCAAATATTTCAAGAACTTGGTAAAAATAAACTAAATTAAGTTGAAATACTGATATTGTCCAACTGACAAAGGAGAGTGTGACAGAGTTAGAGATATAATTGTTGCACTATCTGTTATCCAATATAATGTTTTTCAACAACCCAGAATTTAACAGAGAATCTGTCTTATTCTTATCTCAAACACTATTACACAAAGAAATAGACCATCATGAAAAACTTCTAGTACAATGTTAATATCCTAAACAAGCAATCCATTAATAGCTCTGGCAAAGAATTCGCAAAAGTAATTCTGGTCCAGAAAGAGTAAACTATTTCAGATTATCATAAATGAGATGTGAACATACTTAGACCTTCAGCAGATGTGGAAAATAATCCACTTGGAAACCTGAGGATTTTCTTGTAGATCAATGACTCTAACGATCTTTAGCTGGGGTTAATTCATTTTAGTACCTATACACTTCTCAGTGTTTTTAGCCAACCCCCCAAAAAAAACCCAATCCAAACCCAGGATTTGACAGAAAGTCATAGAAAATTGCATGATAATTTTACTGACTTCAACATTTAAGACTGAAAAAACTTGAACCAGGGCAACCGAAGGCAGTGTCTTGCTAGTAAAAACAATCACCTAATAGAATACTATTTCTACATTCATCAAGTTTCATACTATGACAATTTAGAACATTTTTCCCTACAGAATGACTCTTCTAGAATCTGACATTTCTGATTTGGGATGAAATTTTTATCTGAATTATATGAAAACTTCTTTTAATATTCAATCTTAGTATTCACAACCACCTTATATCCATTTCTTTATGTCTCAGCATTGCCCTTTGAGTCATCCATAATAATGAATCCTGGAATGATATTGATACATGAATATTCTCTCTTTATTACTTCTGGGCATTTTGTAGTAGATTTGATCTGACTTTTTTTCTGAATGCTAAAACTCCCAAAACCTTGAATTCCATGATCTGTCATACTACCAAACTAAGCTTCCCTTATTAAAACACTTTTTTCCTGACTGTATGAGGTCTTGAGAAGTGCCTCACATGCCATGTTTCTTTCAGAGACTTTCTCCTTAAATGAAATGCAAAGTTCTTAGCTTCACCTGTGGTGTAATTTTTTCATAGATCGTGTAACGTAAATTTATCTGGGGTTGTTTTTTTTTGCAATCAATCAATCAATCAATCAATCACGAGCAGAGTTGTAGCAAAATCTGTTTTAGCAAAATCTCTTTGAAGATCAGACAAATCTTCTTCCTTTATAAAGGTTACATTTAGTGGTAAGCCCAGCCCTAACCTTAGAAAAAGTTAAATATTAGTAGGATGAAGGAAAGAAATCTATGAAAGATTTTATTTGGCTCAATGCCCTCAGATGCTGACACTTAGCCATCTGTATGTCTATATGTAGATGAAAGGATTTCTGAGGGAAATATAGCATGGGAGAAAAATGAGCAAACATCTTCAAAACCTTTCTGCACATTCATATGATTTAAAATATTGGCAAATCTAAATGTAAAGACTGTAAAATAAACAAGCAACAGTTTCAAATTCAGATTACGAAACACGATCCAATGTCTGGTTTAAACTATTATGCTAGAACTTCTGTAACATAGGAAAGTAGTTGGAAATCACACAAAACAGAACACTTGCAAATATATTTAAATTACTGATACATATATTGGAAATTCAAAGTTCACCTGAAAGGACATTAAAGAAAATCTTCCACTGACTTCAGCATTTTTCCCTTAGCCCAATAAAATCTGTGAAACAGGTGAGAATCACTTAAGGTATTGACTTGTGACATGAAATTCAGGGTTCTTCAGAAAGAAGGAAATCACTCAGAAATCATCCTTGATTTAGGGTGGCTTGCTTAATGACAATTTATTCTTTAATAGACTCATGAACTTAATGAATATAATTTAATATAAAACACAGAATAAAACCCTTTGTGCTTTATTATCAGCAACTAATACCATTTATATTAGCAAAATGAAAAGGTACTGAAATTATTCCAAGTCGACATTGTGATGAAAATGTTTAATTTGGAAAGCTCACCACTACTAATATAATCTTTAACGCAGTTCTTTAGCCTCAAACACAAAATTAACTCAATATTTATACATCTTATCAAAATCAAAGTGGAAAGGAATGAAGATTCTTCTTTACGTGTAATGATATTGATGAAGAATGCCATATTCATGAAAACTGAAATGCTCAGAAAAACGATATTTTATAATGAAAGCATCATGAACTAGTTTAATGTTTTCATAGTATCAAAATACCTTCTTTTGACAATGGAACTTACACAAAATTTATTCTTAAATACAGACCCTATTAAAAATGTTTATCAAAACTTTGGTAACTCTCCACAAATGCTTCTGATTGACTTTCTTTAAAATTGTTTCACAGAAATAAATAAAATAATTTCATTTTTTAAACACAAACCATGTGAAAACAGGTAAGTTCCCACAAAATGCAAATATTGCTCCTAAAACTGATCCTTTAGCGTGAGAAACTGAACTGGGCTTGGCTAGGATATTTTTCTTCTATAACAGCTCATATGGTGCTGTGTTTTAGGTTTTTGACCAAAACAGTGGTGATAGCACACGTTTTAGCTTTTGATGAACCGTGTTTGTACAGCATCAAGGTCCTCCCTGTTTCTCACTCTGCCCCACAGTGAATAGGCTCAGGAGGAGGGAGGGGGACAAAATCAGACAGATGACCTAAACTAACCACAGTGATTTGCTATACCATATATTGTCAAGCTCAGCGAGGAAAGGGAAAACAGGGATTTAGGAATGGGAACTGGCTAGGCAGTGGGAGATGGTGAGTGATTACTTGTGATAACTTTTGTTCTCTCTTCTTCCACTTATCCTTCACTTGTTAAACAATTTCCTTTTCTTGACTCCAAAGTTTTTTTGCTTTTATTCTTCCTTACCTCTTCCCCCACCCCCATCCCACTGTGAGGAAGGGCAGTGTGCAAGTGCTGTGTGGTGCTTTGCTGCCCACTGGGGTTAACTCATGACAGAAACAAACACTTACATGTTCAGGTTATCTTAGAGGGAAAGGAATAATATCTATGAAATTTATATGAAGTCCTAAACATGGAGTATTTTTTAAAAAATATTATGGTAATTGTGCTGTAAGACAGTGGTTTTGACGTTCTTATTCTTTGTGAGAATTCTGGTAAAAAATAGAGATAATAGAACTGTATATCCTTTTGATGATTCCTTGGCATTATTAAGAGTTAAATTCAATACAAGAGTTTGTTACAGAATTTCTTAGGATTAACTTCTCTATCTGCCTGTATATTTCACTTTTTTTTCCCTATGCACTTGCTGTCTCCTTTAGTTCACATCACTTCTTTTGACATTTAAAGCTTAAATGGTGAAAGTTAAAGAGCATGGAATCTAGAGAAACAGGTTTGAAACCTAAACCGTTGCTACATGCTTTCAAAGATCCCCATAGGTACAACTCTAGAAACCCTCAATGGTAAAAATGTTCAAAAAAGCACCCCCGCCAAGAATTTTTGTGCCAACAAAAATTATTTGAAAAAGTTACAGAGGAAAGTCAAACTGCTTCAAGAGAAGAAAAGAGAAAAAGAAGACTACACAGGCCACCATTAGGGAAAATAAATAATAAATAATTAGTTGTCATTTGTTTAACGAGGTACTGTAAAAGATAGATGTTTTTACAACAGAAATGTTCAGAAGAACCATGTCTCTGTATATGTTTTCCTTCTTTTGACAGAGATTAATTTAAAAACCAAAAATAACTCAAAATTCATATTGAAATGCACAGGGAAAAATGCAAACCTAACTGAAAACATTTGGTTTTTTCAAGTGCAAGTAGTTGAAAATATAGCTGAAACACTGAGTGAACCTGTGACGGATGGAGAGCTGATGTGTAATTTTATAAAATGTTTGCTGTGCAAATACATTGAGCTAGTCTGAATAAAAACTGTAAGGAAAAGAAAGAGCAGTATGAGATAAACTGCTTCTCAGAAAATATTTAATGTTTGTTAAAGTGACCAATGGTTTTATTGTTTGATCATCTTAGAATCTCCTGTAATGGACGAGACAAACCATTGAGGAAGTATCTGTGCTAAGGCATTACATATGCAAAACTAAGGAAGAAACACACAGTGTCAGCAATTTTGCAAATAAATTACAAGCAACACGCAACAGAGTGATGCATAATAGAAAAATAATTGATTATATTGATTAGAATGACAAAGGCTAGTACAGTATGACAGTTGGCAGTTTTACCTTAGGACAAATGACTGGATTAGATGACAACCTGAAATCATTTTCATTACTGTAAGACTAATTAAAGACAGGGGATGCCTTCCTGATACTAGAGACTCGGAGGTAAAGAGAATGTTAAAAAAAAAAAAAAAAAGAGGAGACAAATACATTAATTTGGATTGCAGTAAAAAAACTTGCATACCAGTTTATAATTGAATTATAGAATTATAATTCTTCCTTTTCTCTCTGGTTCAGTGACTCTAGTGGCACATTGTCATTTCTATGATTAAGAGCTGAAATTTCCAAGGTGATTTCAAATATCTCTTTTTGCAGTGATGGAATAAAAATCTGAGTTTCTACCTTAAATTACCATTGATTCAGGGTATGATTTTAAGTTCTATTTGTCCTCTAAAGGAAAACTGTGAGACTCATGCCTCATCAAATTAAGAAATTAAATTCGGGGTTTGAATTTAACTTTAACAGGCAATTAAATCAAAGCTGATGTCCTAGCATAAGAAAGGAGCGTGACTTCAGACTTTCTGCACTCTTCCACTGACCTTGAAAACACAGACAATTTACTCTTCATTATGGATTCCCTACCAATTGACAGCTACCCAGATATTAGGCATGGCAGTGTCAAGTGTTGAGACGATGTGGTGCCTCTGCAAATGTTATGCTGTGCCACAATGTGCAAATTAAAGGGAAGTGCTCATTTTTGTATTGCTATACACTTTGAATGGGAGAAGAAAAAGACAGAAAATAGGCAGAGGAGGAAAAAGATAGCAAAGAAAAAAAAGAAATGTCAAGAGATCATCCTTATGCGAGTTTTCATTTAATTACGCCTGTCTCACTTTTCTAAAAGAAAATTTCTAAAAGAAAATTGAGAGGTAGAAGTACAGGAAATAATAATAATAAGACAGAAAATGGGTTATGCTCTAGATAGTATGATACAATTAAAAAGAGAGTTCTTTTGTAAAACTTGGATTCCACAGAATTCTGTGAAAGGAATCTGAATATGCAATTTAATAAAATATTGTGACCGATCTGTAAACACATGCCCAAAATTTCTTTGTTCTATATTTATATGTCAAACGAAATTTAAGTGAAATGTACTTGCAACTAAAATTACCTGAATGAAGGTGTGGGTGAACTATTTTGACTTGCATTGTATTTTGATGAATATTTTTAATACTTTTTTTGAAAAAAACTGATCTTCCAATGTCTTACAAAATACACATATCCTCATGCACTCAGATGTATAAATCCATATATATTTTGTGATAATATCCACATATTTCTTTGATGAGCTATCTCAAAATTACAATTTTGTTCAACCTCTCTGGGAAGAAAACCAAAAAAAGCCACCTCCTAACTTAAACATACATAGTTCATCTCATGTGCACACCTGTTAGTTTTCTGTCAGAGACAACAGAATGAGTCAGTAGGTATCTTCTATGTTTTTGAACTACAAGGCTAACCTAAAGACCATTTCTCCACTGCCTGTAACACATTCAGGCCTGAGGCTTGGACCACTCTAGGGTCATCAGAAGACTGTATGCAACAGCAACCATGCAAAAATCTAAGATTTTTTTTAATCATAAAATCACAGAATGTTAGAGGTTGGAAGAGACCTTGAAAGATAATCTAGTCCAATCTCCCCTGTCAAAGGAGGATCACCTAAAGTAGGTCACACAGGAACACGTCCAGGCACGCTTTGAATGTCTCCAGAGAAGGAGACTCCAAAACCTCTCTGGGCAACTTGTTCCAATGCTCTGTTACCCTCATAGGAAAAAAAGTTGTTCCTTATGTTTTTGTGGAACCTCCTATGCTCAAGCTTGCACCCATTGCCCCTTGTCCTATCATTGGATATCACTGAAAAGAGCCTGGCTCCATCCTCCTGACACTCACCCTTTGCATATTTACAAACATTAATAAGGTCACCCCTCAGTCTGAAGCTAAAGAGACCCAACTCTTTCAGCCTGCATTAAGTGTTCCAAATTCTTTACAGTAATGAAAAGTAAAAACTGTTGAATTACACTTCTTTATGTTAAACGGATAAATTACGTTGACTGAAATTCTGCAAAGAAAATTCCTGCCTAACACATGCCAAATTTCAAGCTGGAGAACAGTTTTACAGCTTGGTTATGAACCTCTGTAAAAGAGGTATTTAACAGAGAAATCCTGGGAGACTTAGGGCTAGCAGAGATACTTGGACCTGCTATATCATGGTTTTAAATTTAAATGATGTTACTAGAGATGCATTAGCTGGACACACACTAACACACTGGCACATTTGGGACATTAGTCAGAAACAGAGAAGTTGTAAATTGATCGTATTTATTGAGCTCTGAATTACAAGAAATAGGAATATTGATGTTTCCTTGAAACTCCAATCACAATTTATATAGTCATTATTAAGCAATTAACGTCACCTAATATAAAGTACTACAGCAGGGATACAGCACAATAACCCTTATTTCACTAATATTTCTGACTGTGTGTTTTAAAAGTAACTCCTGTGAGAAATTCTGGCTGCTCAATTAAGTAAATCAATTAAGAGATTATAAAATATGACCTCCTAAAACTCTTGGAAAAGAATTATCCCATTAGAAGTCTTTAATACATCAAATAATTTTGAATTATTATTTCATTCTATTTTTTTTTTGCTAGAGTACTTATCTAATGTAAAGGCTACATGTTAACCAGAATGACATTTTTCATTTGTTGAAAGATACAATGAGGTGGATTTTAAAAGATCCACAGATCCAATTTGTAGCCCTCTAAAAATATGCTTCATCTTTGCCACATTTATTGAGTCTTCTTCTCATTTACAAATCTTAGGCCTTGTACTTTTCAAGTCTCAACACCAAATGCACAATTACAGAACCCTAGCCTAGGCCTACTCAAGGATTACTAACTGCTGATATTGATGTAGGAACAGCAGGCATCTCAGCCTGTTTCCTTTCAACAATTATCCAATTTTCATTTTTGTTACTGTTCTTTCGAAATATTCTTTTACCTTCTGTGTTCAAGGACCTTTTTCTATCATTACTTACTTTTAACAAAACTCAAATACTTTCTGAAGGGTGATTTATCTGAAACCATTTTTTTCTGTCAGCTTCTTATTAATGTATTTACACAGTACAACACATTTATTGTTATTAATTTATTTACACAGTACAACATCCCAGTCACCAGGTTAACAATATTCATAAATTACAGAACAGCTGCAAATCTATTACAAATTACTCAATATACCTGGCTTTTAGATATTAAAAGAAGTAAAAAGTGCAATGTGTCAATGCTGCATGAGTACTAAGACTTTTGTGCAGTCAGATCTACTATTTAAGCAATAAATGTTCAATTTTGAAACAAGAGAGACCAAGGACAGGAGAGATCACTAAAACAAAGAAACTCTGGTTTTACAGACGTTTAGTCCTTTTTGTCCCATCGTTTATCTTATTTGGATATAAACTGACCAAACCACCACCTTTGTGGCTATAATAGGCTTTGCTCTCGATAAATTCTTGAACTAATCATATAAGCTCTTTTTCTTTACCATTGTTCCTGGAACTATACTCCATAAGGGGAAAAGCTTTAATAGACGTCATTGACTACAACCTTACCAAACCATTTCTCACTAAATCATACTTGAATGCTGAGAACATTTTTTTTTTAATCTTCCCTATTCATTTACAAGTTCAGGGCTATACGTTCATATTGGGAGAGCAGGCAGCTGGAAGTCCACATAGAGAAAGGTTATATATTGCAGGCTATACTATCACAAACGTTGAAAGACAATTTAAATTTTTAAAGAAGAATGGCCTATGCTGAATTTTTTTTTTCTAGAAAGCAAGCCTTGATTAAGATTGTTTCCAAATTACAAAAAGGAGACAGGGATGGTGGCAGTAGCTCACAGTGGTGATCAAAGCGCTTCGAAAGGTAGCTTCAAAACACAAAAAATGAGATACAACTCAGTCTCAGTTTAGTTACTTAGTCTAGCAAAATGAGTGCTGATGGCACTAGGACACAGTCAGCCTCAATGACAGTCACAGAATTTTTACATTTATGCCAAACTGCACAACAAATATTACTGTAACTGTGAGAATTATTTTTATCTTTTCTATCAGATATGCTGTTACATGTCTGCAAAAGAGCTGGTCAACATCTTTCTTGTACTGAGCACCCAAAACTGATTATAGGACTCCAGGCGTGTTCTAACAACTACAGCGGAGAGAGGGATAATCACTTCCATGGACCTCCTAGACATGCTCCTGTTAGTACAGCCCGGGTTGCTCTCGGTCTTTGATGCCAGGGCACACTGCTGGGTCATGCCCAGCTTGCCACCTACCAGCACCTCCGCAGGTCCTTCTCATTAGAGCTGTTCCCCAGTCAGCTCCCAGCCTGTATCATTGTAAGGGGTCCTTCCTTCTCAGGTGAAATTTCAGCAGGTTCCTGTTGGCCCATTCACTGAGCCTCCTACACCCTCCCAAATGCCAGAGATTATCAAGTGACTTAGACGTCACTGGCAAACTTGATGAAGGTGAAATCTATAACCTGTTCCAGCTCAGCTTCCTGCCATCATTCCCTTTCCTGACCAATCCATGGGGAATTAGTTGATAAAAAAAATTTAGATATTTACAATGAAAAAAGATTCATTAATTTGTTGTTTACAGCAGCTTTTGGAAAATGATTTTTTTCTTTTCTTTAAAAATAAAATCTAATTAAAAAAATCTCAGAGTGACATTTCAAAAAAGTACAAAAGCTCCATTTCTTATTTCACTTTTCCTAGTGTCTACTGGCAGCATCAATACTCCTACAGTCTTTTTAAATACCAAAGAAGCCATCTGCTCTCCAAATACAAACAAAAAAGGTATCTGCTTTTTAAAAATATAAATGAAGCAACAGAGATAATAATTGCTCTGCATATTTATAATAGTAATGAGCAAAATCCATCAGATTTTAGGACACATCTCTTACACAAGGCAGAAAAAAATCATTATTATGGAGGGACTGTCCTTGTGATACATTCCTGTTAATGTAAAAAGACATCCTAGGATATTTTATTCATTCATTAACTTAAAATTTTCCAAAGTTTGAAATTATCCTAAAAACCCATAGCATCCTGTCTCAATTTAACCAAAGCACGTACTTAAAAAAAATACATTAGTATGCTGATATTTTAAAAAATATACTAAGGGGGATGATAATTTGAGGGTCTTTTTAATGATGGTGTTTGGCAGCTTTTAGCCATGGTTCTGAATATGGCTCTGAGGGCATGGTAAACTGATATGTTCCCATCCACAATTTAGCATTATTAAACTTATAACGATTCCAACCCAGTTCCTATGGCAGTAGCTACTGTTTGCATGATGAGCAAGAAACTACATAATCTTGAAACTTTAATCCACATTTTAACTTTCCTCAATTGCAATGACACAGGCTTTTCCAACCATGCACGATAATTTATATAAAACCACTGTCATTGCATGACGTACAAGCAGTATCTTTCCTTGACCTGACTTTTTTTTGTCTTTAAAAGCCATGGCTTTGCTTATGTAAATCTGAATATGATTCCAGTTTAACACATTCCTTGAGCCATGAATCTACTACATCTAGCCCAGCTGGTTCAATGTTTCATACTGGCTACGCACGTAACTAATCAAAGTATCTCCAGGAGCACAACATCTCTGTGTCACCATTACAAACCATTGCCATGGTCATATAACTTTGAACTGAGTCACATAAAACAAAGTGTGATAAGTTGCAGTCTGCCTAATAAACCATGACCCAGCAGTCTTGGCTCATGATTCCTATAGATTAGATTTCTGAACTAGTCTTACCAGACTTTCAAAACAAACAAACAAACAAAAACCCCAAACAAACAAGAAAACTTCTTAGAACACTAGAAAAGGTTTACCAGATGTTCTTTCCCACCGAGGGAACAATATCCATTACACAAAAGGGATTCAGTGGAATTTATTTCATTTTACAAAGAGGTTTTAGAATTTTTAGTCTTTAGTTTTTCTTGAATTCAGCTGTGTCCTTGATCTATTTTTGAGTGGCTGTGATTTTTCTAGAGTAGAGCTTGCTATGTCAATTTACTGGAACAAATAGTCCTTCTGTTTCCCTGTGAGATTTCTGTACCTCAAAGCAATTTGTCCCCCGACTTATTTTGAACTCTCATTTTTTTCTATGTTGTCACTGATTTGTGTTTCAAGTTCCATGAAGAACTATTTGCTTTTTCTTATAGAAAGTTAGTTCTTTAGATTCCATTTGTAGGTTTGATCTCCTGGTGGGTATTTTTAACTCTTTTCTTCTTCTAAAAGAATTGGAGCAGAAAAAGTTTTAGTTTCCAGTTGATAAGCTTTGATCTACCACCACACAAGTTTTATATTCTTTTTACCTCCTAGCTGTATACTAGGGGCATTTGGCTAAGTCAGTATTTTACCTCATTGCTTACATCTTCCTGAAATGCATTTATTTCAGAATTTGAAATCATGCTGTCTCTTTTGCTTCACTCAAAATGCTCATTAGATTCTTATTAGAAGGTTTTTTAAATTGTTTTGATTTTTTTATACACTGAAAGTTGTGATAAGTACATTAATTGATGGCGCAAAAAGACAAATGGCCATGCCCTTAACAAACTCAAATATATTTCAGGTTCATGGTCAGAATTTTGAAGCAGGGATTGTGATTTTCAGTAATGGATCACAATTAAAAAAAAAAAAAAAGTATTTGTTCTTCTTATCTAAGTATCTCAAAAAAGGCATTTCAAATCAATTTAACTGAGAAAAGAGGTCCTGGGCTGCCTCACTCACCAACCAATAGAAGTCTGAGCTTGAAAACAGCATCCACCATGCCACTCATTTCCATCCACTTTCAGGTCCTATAAACCTAGTTTAGAGCGAAAAGAGATTGAAGATGGATGCTGCACTGATCTCATCATTATGACAGTTCAAAATTTATACACGGAAGGAGTCCTGAAAGCCAAAATACAGAGTCACAAGGAAGCCAACAGTATTTCAAGCTTGGAGGAAACAATGAATAACTTCCTAAAAATGACATCTTGCAAGTGTAATATACCACACAGGTAAATTTAGTGACAATACCATCACAGTCCAGAGGATTTTTTAATGGGATAAAGTTGCAGAAGGTAATGAATGAGCTGTTGGCCTAAAACCAAATGGGATACAGCTCAGCTTTCACATATATTGATGAAAAACTGGAGTGATGCTACATGTAGTAATATTATCACTGAACAACATAAAATAATGCCAAGGCCAGGGGTTGGAAGGTAAAATACAGATCTGACTACAGTCAGTGAATCTATACCCAAGGACAGAGCATGTCTAAATTCATCTAAGTTAGTGTAAAACACTCTACTTAAGTTACATATACAGCTGCCCAATGCATTCTCTATAGTTGCTGGACAGATGCAAATGTTTTTAGAGGGCATTTACACACTCTTGAGATTTGACCTTTCTTTCAGAATACTCATCTCTTTGAAATAGAAATAGAAACAGCCTTGGGCAAGTTACCTCCTAATTTCATCATCATGATTATCTGGCCCAAAACAGGGAGATCTAAAATCAGTCAAGGATTATACTTGTTAAATGTTTGTTGATGTAACTTGGAGAAAAAAAAGCAGTTTATAATTGCATTGTGTTATGCACAGTCTTCTAATCCTGAGAGGTCTTTTAAGGAGAAAGGAATCAAAATAATTGAGGAAAGAAATGAAAATGTGTTCCAAGGGATGGAGGAATTTTTACCAATATGGTAAGAAGTGTCTCTACTATGGTGAATGTGTAAACTAATTAAAAATACATCAAGTTGAAGAAACAACAGGATGCATACATTAGTTGGTCCAAAATATGAAAGGAAAGATAGATTTTCTATTGATACAAAAAGCCTCTAAATTAGCCAACTATCTCAATAAAAAGAGGTTTTTCTAAGTCTTGGAGGGAGAACATTTTTAAGAAGTGGTTGAAAGTCTATTTTTAAAATATGATTGATGTGCCAGTAAAGATTATAATTGTTAGAAAAACAGAGTATCTTGTATGCACATTTGCAACATTGGACTGCTTATTGGGCTGTGTTCAGTAATCCAAATAAAAATAGAGGAATATAACTTTGCTTTGATGCTATGTAGAAAAAGTTCTAAAACTTCTCAAAAGGTAAATAACTCATTCCTCAAATTTCTTTCACCATTAGACTTACCTCATGCAACTGGAGAGCTGGAAAATTTTAGTCCCTATAACGATTCCCCTCAAAACAGCTGGAGAACGACTGGTAAAGACAGTGCTAAGATCTATAGAGAAGTGATTTTTCCTTCCACAGAGAAACAGTAGGGCAGAACACACACACTGAGATGTGAACAGAATTGCACAGAATGATTGCAGTTGAAAGGCATCCCAAGAGATCATCTAGTCCAATGCCTCTGCTCAAGCAGGGCTACCAAGAGATGGTTGGCGAGGACCATGTCCAGACGGCCTTTGAATATCTCTAAGAACAGAGACTCCAAAAGATCCCTGGGCAACCTGTGCCAGTGCTTGGTCACCCTTACATTTAAAAAGTGTTTCCTGATGTTTAAAGGGAATCTTCTGTGTTTCAGTTTGTACCTGTTGTCTCTCTCTTGTCCTGTCACTGGGCACCACTGAAAATGGCCTGGCCCCATCTTTTAGCTAGCCTTTGCTGCAATGGCAAATTGCTGGCAGAGTG
Source organism: Trogon surrucura (assembly GCA_020746105.1). NCBI lineage: Eukaryota > Metazoa > Chordata > Aves > Trogoniformes > Trogonidae > Trogon > Trogon surrucura. The sequence continues at coordinate 57,913,790 of CM036620.1, read as the reverse complement.
AGTTGAACAGAAAAGCCGCAGTAAGTCTTCTCTTTCTTTTCACTTATGTGAGGAAAATGGAATCTGAAACTGACCATGAATCATTTAACACCATTTTTTAAAGACATTTACAATTTACTTCCTCCACCCAGAAATACAGAAATTAGTTTCCCCAAAATATTTCCCAGTAGCTGCAGATCAAATAAAGCAAAATACTAGATGATGCAGATACAATCTCTTGAATATTAAACAAAAATCAGCAAGGTGAAGTTCAGAACACAGTGATGTATATATTAACCATTAGTTCCAAAAGTCTATCCAGAGAGGAAATATAGGCTATGATCAGCAGAGATATTTCTCAGGAAAAGGCAAATTAGTCTTAGTATTATTAGGATAGGGAAAAGGAAAATTAGTTGAGGCTGTAAGTGCAGCAGTAGCTATTTCTGATTTAATACAAATGTTGTTACCAAACCAAGCCTTGTTTAAATCAATGACAGGGTAATAAAGTCTTACATAAATAAGTTCTAAAAGTAGTATGTAATTTATGGAATGAAAATAATAGAACAGGTTAGAGATTTTTAAATCCTCACCTGAAATGAATAATACCACTTTGGAAGCCGCAACATAGTTTACTGCACATGTGAGAAACGCAGATCAAACCAAGCATATAAATCAGCCATAGAAGAGAATACTGGACCTTAGAGACAGAGAATTGTTCATGTTGGCTCTGAAAAAAAGCAACTGATTAAGCCTAGACTAGAATCCTCATTTCCTTGAACTTGCCTTCCTATCACATAGTAACATTTGCAGATAATTGAAGCTGTCAAATCCATTTTCACCAGGTATGGCATAACCAACATGGTAGCATTTGACAATGGAATATAATGTCTTGAACATTGATTGCAAGAGCTATGTTTTAAACACAACATAGTTAGTGACAGAACACCAGTAACCTCCCTAACCCGTGTATGGAGAAAAACGTCAAACAGAGGAGCAGATATGGAAAGGAGTGGAGGATATCTCTGATGTGCATTTGACATCAGGACACCATGAAAGAGCACTGATAAGAAATGAGTTGCCATCTTCCGTTCAATGTAAATGAAAGAATACCAGCGCTTTAGAAAGGATCGACAGAAATGCTGAGCCCTGCTTCACTGATTGGAGTATGTGGAAACTATCACAAACTCCTGAAATGCTGTAAATCTTTGCAATGGAAGGCAAAAGATCCAGATAAGATATTAGAATCATAGAATGGTTTGGGTCGGAAAGGACCTTTAAAGGTCATCTAGTCCAGCCCTGCAAAGATCATCTATTCTAATCACCCCTGCCATAGGCAAAGACATCTTTCACTAGATCAGGTTGCTCAAAGCTCTGTCTGCTCTGACCTTGAACACTTTCAGTGACAGAGCATCCACACCTTCTCTGGGCAACCTATTGCAGTTTCTCACCCTCTCCATCATAAAAAATTTCTTCCTTATAGCCAGTCTAAATCTACCCTCTCTTAGTTTAAAGCCATTACCTTATTGAACTTCATGAGGTTCACACTGGCCCACCTCTCAAGCCTGTCAAGGTCTCTCTGAATGGTGTCCCTTCCCTCTAGTGTATCAACTGTATCACTTACCTTGGTGTCATCTGCAAACTTGCTGAGGTGCACTCAGTCCCCCTGCCTATGTCACTAATAAAGATACTGAACACTGCCAGTCTCTATACGGACCCCTGAAGGACACTAGTCACTACTGGTTTCCATTTGGACATGAAGGTGGTGACCGCAACTCTTTGGATCCAGTCAATTCTTTATACATCAAATAGACTGATATTCAAAACTTTATTTCTCCAATTTAGCAGCAAGAATGTTGTGGAGGACCGTATCAAAGGCTTTACAGTAGTACAGGTAGATGACATCCATAGCTCTTCCCTTGTCCAGTGATGCAATCACTCCATTGTAGAAGGCTGCTAGAATAGCCAAGCATGGGTTGCCCTGGATGAAGTCATGTTGGTTGTCTCTAATCACCCTTTTGTCTTCCATATGCTTCAACGGTCTTTCAGGAGGATCTGTTCCATGATCTTACCACGTATGGTGGCAAGGCTAAATGGCTGACAGCTCCTGGGGTCCCCCTTTTTACCCTTTTTAGAATAAGTCTGTTTCGTTCTCCAATCACTGATGATTGCACTTGACTGCCATGACTTTTCAAATATGATGATTATATTATTTTAATTACCTTATATTAATTATATTATGTTATGTCCTGTTATGTTATGTCATGTTACATTAATTATTTCATGTTATATGTTGTACCATATCATGTTCTGTCACATTATTTTGAGTTTCAAATATTATGTGATTTATAAAGATCACTTTGCTCTCACATATGACAGTATAGACCATACAAACTGCTTATGTTGAAAAATAAAATAGAACCCCAGGTAAAATGTTAAGGAATTCCACTGATAGGTTTATGTTTCATCCGTTTTTCTGCAATATTTTTTTACCTAGATGCTATATCCTGTGACAGCACAGTCCTTTTCTATTCGTGGAAGACTAAAGTCTTGTGCTCTGTAGGTGCAGGAGAAATTCAACAAAAAAGTTACCACAGCGGAGCATAATTGTGGAATGAGTGATCTTTTTTTGTAGCTTTAGAAGTGTTCATAAAGTTTATTTATTCCATACAATTGGGAGTCTTGAGTGACAAGGCTTCTGTTTTTGTGCTTCATCAATGCTTGGCTGAACTTAAAAGTTTCAGGATGTTCAGTGCAACATTCAAAACTAGCTTTGACATGGTTTTGGATCAGAAGCTTTGATGCTTGACTGTCAGCAAAAGTTTCTTTCGAAGTTAGTCATTATTGTAAAACTTCACTAGAAAACCTTAGATAAAAAAAAATAAAACCTTATATATAGATGTATAAAATTTATATATAAAAATTTTTATATATGGATATGCATTCCAGTGAATTAATGATATTTTAATACCAATAAACTACATATACACAAATAAATATAAATATGACCATATGTATATACAAATACATATTTATACATGTGTGAATTAGAATTTGGGGCCTGATAGATCATATATATAATTCCTTCACAGTTTGACTGCTAAGTAATTTGAAAATGTTCATCAGTGTTAATAAATGTGTTTTCTTACATGTACAACATAGATCTGAAAATTATCCATAAAATAAAAATCTTTTGTCTTAATCTTACTCCCCACTGAAAGAAAATGGTACATACAAAGTTCATTGGGCATAGAAGTTTTTAAACCACACAATATTGACAAAATAAAAAGATAACAGGTAATGGTTTCAAACTAAAAAAGGGTAGATTTAGACAAGATATAAGGAAGAAATTTTTACAATTTCTTGACACAGAGTGGCGAAACATTGGAACAGATTGCCTGGAGAGGTGCTAGAAGCCCCATCCCTGGAAGCTTCAAGGACGGGTTTGATGGTGCTCTGAGAAATCTGATCTAGTTGAAGATGTTCCTGCTTACCTCAGCAGGGTTGGACAAGATGACCAACAGTACCTTCCATCCCAAAACAATATATGATTCAATGATAAATAAGACTCCAGACTCTAATCATCATTTAGTTTTAGTATTTTTTTACAATTTAATTTCTGAAAATACCACTCCAAATACGTGCAACGCCTATGTCATCGAGGTTATTCTCGCATCCTTCTCTCCAATATAGTGGTATCCTTCTCTCCAGTATAGTGGTGCTTGGATGACAACCAGGTAGTATTCCTGCCAAAATGAAAAAAAACCACAACCCAACACTATTTGTAGAATATGCACAGAATTAGAAACTGTAGTTATACCCCAAAAATATAGATCAAGAAACTAAGTATGGATTTCCTGAATGAACTGTTACAATTAATGGTTAGCATTGTCTCTAAGTAGCTTTTCATTTCCTGGCCAACATCCTCTTAGTAATTCTATGTCCATTAAATTCAATTATAGTTTATTCAGTTCCAATTTGTTTATGTGTGGACATTTTTAAAGTGGATCTGGGATAGGGCAGATGAAAGTACACATACAGCAGACAGTTTGGGGCAGAATTCATTAAAAAAAAAAAAAAGTATGTTTCAGCTCTAATTACTGTAACAGCATAAAGTATAGTATCACAAAAGGAAATTATTCCTGGCAGAACCCATGGTATCAACCCTTGTTTAGTTCTGGTCAAGGTCTGATAAAAAGAATTGTTTGGGCTAAAAGAACAGCAGAAAAAGAGGCAATGAAGAAATTAAATTTTGGAATTAATATGGTATTTAGACTGCAACTACCAAGTATGAAAAAATGTATTTAATCAGCCTGCTAGTCTGTTTACTAAAACCAGAAATGAACCTTTAGTACAGATAGTGCATGCAATAAATGAAACCAAATCCCAACTATTGCAGTTATTACAAAACCAGAGAATTTAAAAGGTGATTCACTGTTGCTATTTAAAGGGAGTCACCAACGTTTGTAAATGGATGCCTCCTCTTCCCCTTGTACTATCAGAGTAACTCTGTGTGCAACCACCACATGCCTCTTTTTCCCAAATGCTCCAAAAAAAAAAGTTACCAAAAGATTCGATTTTATTTGTGAAATAGTATCCATTCATTTTAAAAAATACATTTGTTTTCTGAGCTTAGTAAATTAATCATGTCACTTTGGTTTGTGAAGGAAGATTGTTGAACTGTTTTTTATGGTTGGGAAGCACACTGCCACAACCCATCGTTGAAGGATATCACTGATTCTGCGTCATTTTCTGAAATAGCAGATGACAGGAAGTAGATCATATGTATCCTGGACTGAAGACTAGATTTTATAAAGGACCAAGCCTTTTATGTTGGTCTAGGACACGTGTAACAAAGCCTGTTATTATTTTGAGAAGTTTTTCAGCTATTAGAATGTCTAAGTTATTTACACAGTGTCTGATGTAAACCTTAAAAAGTTTGTCTTTTTATAATATATTTGTTTGTATTTACAGAAGATTATTTTTAGAGAATATTAACATGCTCATAAAATTTTACTATGGATATTATTCAAGTGATAATTTCAATATTTTTTTTTCCCCTGGAGAATTGGAATACCGTATTTGCCTGAAAACTACCTGCCTAAAATAATGTACCAATTTATAAATGAGCATTACCAGTATCTTAATTTTCATGTACTGCATGAGAATTAAATTTTACCTTGGAGAAACTTGTTTAATAATCTGCTGAAGTGGGCTATAGTGATATTTACTCAAAGCATATATGATTCTCAGTAAATGTCAACAAAAACTACTCAAAATATTTCATGTACATCAAAACCAATGTTTTGTGCTATTTGCTGAGAAAATTTTCCCTACCAAAATTTAAGTTTTTTATGAATGAACAGTATGGGAGTCTGCCAAATATGAAACAACTTTAGCTCCTCCAGCTTTCATCAGAAGAAGCAAATTGACCTTTCTTACTCAAATAATTGAAAGATGTCAGAATTAGGACCATAGGATTTGAAAGAATTGACCTAACTCTGTGGTCTATTCCTTCACAGGACAATTCCCAGCAACTTTTAACAAGGTTAACACATAGTATAAGTCAAAAAAAACCAATTAATAATGCCACTGAAAGAGATCAGGTAAGAACATGGATATCTTCTTTTAAATACCTACAACACATCCTACTAAGACTGCCATTTCTGTAACATTTAAAGGAAGGTCCAAACACAGTGGTTCAGGAAAATGCAAACAGAAGTTCCAGAAGCAGTAAGGAAGAAAAACGTTTTTGTGAAGCACAAGCCTCATCACATGCTTGCATAATATTTATTTCTAATCCGTTATTTTAATTTAGCATTACAAAGAAACAATAAATCCAAAAGCTTTAACAACTGCAAAACCAGACGACAGCTCTAAGAGAAAGACAATTGAGTTTTGTAATGAATCTAGATCCAATATTGCTTCACAGGAAAACACAGATAAGATTTTTTCAAGACAATTGAAACTCTAGATGTGGTCAAAAACAACTTACAAGTCTCCAGAGTGAGCAGTTTCCTACATTGATTGGGTAGAAGGCTAAAGATTTTACGTTGTTTCTGAGAACGTGATTGTTGTCTCCATTAGCCAGACATACTTATTCAAAATCACAAGCGTTTATAAAGCAGCTGCAGAATGTGAATTCCTCCAATTAGAGGACCCAGTTTGAATACAGAAAAAAGGGGAAGCTGTCTTCTGCAGACACACAGGTCTAAAAGACTCATAGAAAACTCCACTTCCTGTGAAAATTGTTAGTATTTCTTATGTCAGTATTTGTTTGGGGTTTTTTTAATGTGTATGGTCCTGGCTGGTTTGGGAGAGTTGACAGGTCTGAAATAACACAGCAAACAAGTGGTAATATTAAAATGATTCCAGGAACATAAAAAGGAACAGAAATAAATTATCTTGACTGCACTAAACCAAAACAAAAACACCTTGTTGAGACCCAAATCCATGTCTATTCTGGAAACACTTAACTACACCCTTAACTTGAATTACATGTCTAAGCCCCATTGCATAAATCTGGAATTCTTTTGGAGTTAAAGATATGCTCAAATATTTTGCTGAATTGAGGCCCAAAGAAACAGAAAACATCAATTTCCACATAACTCCAAATAACTGAAGGGAGATGACACCTGCTGGGTGGAATTAAAAACAATAAATCCAACATCATTTTTCCTTTGATGTCTTTGTGTCCTCAGTTTACTGTTCTGGGCACAGATGTCCTCACAGGAAGACTACTACACATTTTAAAAACTTACAGTTTTACAATCCTGTCTGCTCCACTTACTGTCCCTGATCACTCCTTCCACACAGTCATTCTTTCATGCTGCCAATAGTTCTGATCTGCTCAGGTCTACTACTGTTCCAGTGAATCAATATCTTAGCCAATTTTTAAGACTGCGTGGCAATGAGAAGTAGCTTTTTGTTCTCATTCAATAACTGTTCTTTCTCCAGTCATCCTTCCTACTACCACTGAATGGAGAGACTCTGGAGCCAGTGTATGTCAAGATTTAACAAGGTTGTGCCAAAAAAAAAATCATCAAGCAGGAGACACAGACTAGTTCTTCAATTCAACAGCCATACCAGAAAGAGTATAATGAAAGCAACATCCTGGAATCAATAAAGAAGAACTGAAGTAAGAGAGATGTATGATGAGAAGAGCTGTTAGAAGCAGCCTGGGATTAGTAGAAAAAAGAAACTGTCACTGAGAGCATTAAAAGGACTTTTCCAGCCACCTGAGGATGAAGGACAGAACAAATAGAGAAAGCAGTCATGGTTAAAAGAAAAGAAGTTTGAGAGGAAAACCAAATGAAGACAGGAAATCAGGAAGGAAACCTAATTTTCAAAAGGTGTAAGGTTTGTTGATTGGTGTGGGGTTTTTTTCCTTTAAAGGATCATTGAAATATTTTATGTATATAGGTGAATTTTACATTATTTTTCTATGACCTTTACTTTGATTCTGCTCAGAAGTCATAAAAAAAAATATGTAACCTAAAATCCATCAGGCTGCATGTGAACCCTTTGTAACAAGAAGCAGAAGAAAAGGTAACCTCTTTTGAATAGGCAGTGGCATACAAGCTTCATTAAAGTGTTTGAACTCATATTCCAACCAGAACCTCAGGGAGCCTCTTCTTGTGGATGAGAAGGTTCCCTATTCTTTAGGGAAACTTAACTGCCCTCTCAGCAAAGATTAACATTTCCCAGGTCCAGTCAGTCACTACTGTGTGGAATGTTTTACCTTCTGTAACATGTGCAGCTGTTGGTCTGAAAGACCTTTTCAAAGCAAGGAAAACAGTGTGTTGGCATTGAGGAGGTGATTTTCTTTCAGAGGACAGATGAAAAGAGATAGTCAAACATTCTTAATCTAGACCTATAAAGCTTAATTTCAAATCCTTCTTTTTGCTACTGCTACATGTTACAAATAGGGAAATAAATTTTGATATAAAGTCAGGGTAGTTATAAGACTATCTTGTCAGCATGCATGACTTGTACCTGCTTGTTCATAGTGTAATTAAATGTTAGCAGACTACATATTTCTGCAGAGCTGCTGCAAATCCGTATCATATACTGGCCTTAAAAAAATTAGAATCACATAGTTTGAAGGGTTTCTAAAGACAGTTCTACTATGGAAGTTATATTCTTCAATTTAAACTATTTTAGGATCTGATATTTTAAACTTTTAGAAACCAAACTGTTAAGTAGAACTTGAATTAGAGAACAAATAGCATTAGTCAGTTTTACTGTGGATGGTAAATAATAGTGCCTATGCTGCATAATACCCAGTAAAACAAATTATATGTCATATGCACCACTTAGGGATTTAATTTATCATGTTCCAAAGTAAAGTGAAAAAAAAAAAAGACAGAGGAAAACATAAAAATCTAAAATAGCTTACACAGTATTTGTCTGAACTATCATAGACATGACTTCTGGATTTATGTTTTCATTTAAACACATTGACTGCATGTAATCTGCATTTTTAACTCCTGTATGAATGCTGCAGAATGAGCACAAATATTTAACAGAAACTTCAGGTTTCTCTGTGGCACTGCTGGAAAAAACCTTAGCAACAGACTTTACCAATGTCCCCAAGCAATTCAAGGGTGCTACCTGCTGGATCCTCTTCAAGCTGTTGGGAACAGTCATTGCAACAATCAATCATGGAAAAGCCCAGCTACTAGAAGAGTTAGCTACTTCTTAGCTTCAGAGTCTGTATTTTGATACTGTCACATGAGCATTAGAAAGGAGAAAAAATTACCATGGAAGTATAAATTCTTGGTTTTCAGTACCACATGGTTACTAACTGTGCGTAACCTATTCTGACACATAGACTATTAAAGACCTGTAACTACTAGCAATAGTGTCACAGCTTCCATGACAAAAGTTCATTCAATATTCTAAGGTTTTCATGATACAATTGTTATATATTGAAGATAAAATTATATTGGTCTTTAATTACTGCATTGCTTGTGGAAAGCCCAAATAATGGGATCTGAAAAAGCTGTAAAAGTTGTTATGTATGTACTCTTAAGAACCAATAAAATTGTTAAGGGCTTTTTAACTTATGAGATGACTTTTAGCAATTTTTTTTCGCTAAAGTCTAAAAAGAATACTATAAACAGCAACAATGTCCCATTTGCTAGACCAGCTTAATCTACCTCAAGGTAAACAATTATGTTCAGTTAAAACTCACATTCTTCTAAGAATTCAGAATATATTAAAATCGAATAAGGCACTTCAGATATTAAATGACAATTTTGATAAATTTTGATGGTAAATTACCATTGGTACCTTCCAGTTTGGAATCCTAGCTATTGCTTTTTTGTTTCACAGGCTTCTGAGAAGAAGCCAGCATATTTACTTAGTAAATCCATTGAAGTCTTGGACCTGCCAATATTGTAAATATTCAAAGATTAATTAAGATATGATAATGATTGAAAGCCTACATTTGAGACAAATACTCTTTGCTAGAGATACAATTATAAAAGAGAGTTTCCACTCCCCTACAGATTTCTAATCTTCTTGTATTATGAGATACCACAGATCGACATTTAGAAAAATAAAGTGGCTTTATATGGAAAAACTGCAGTAATGCATACCTTACTGAAAATATCTCCCAATGGAAAATCCACTCTGGTAGGTTTGTTTATCTGCCTCCCTACTATTCCATTTTCCATTTTTGTTCTTGGGGGATGTGACAAATTTTTCTGTTTCTATTGGAAAAGAAATGTTAATGTAGTAGTAGTTGTTACGTAGAAGAATGGCTTTTAAAGCTCAAGCTAAAGAGGGCTCTTCAAGACTGAAAAGAGACATAGAAGAGATAGGTCTCTCAGCCTCGGAAAGTAATCTCACTTTTCCTAGCTATTAATGTCGTAGTTACCTTACTCATCCCAAGATCAGACCAGACCCCTGCTAATATTTGTCAGTGAGGTACCCTCGCCCTTACCTAAGCTTTTCTTTGTCTGAGAAATGTTAAAAATACTACCCTGTAACCAAGGGGAACTTAATCTAACTTGTATTTCCTCAAGTAAGTCCAAGAAACACTGTGACTGTGATAACGCACTCCACCATTTTTTCTTACTATGGCGTGTGTGTGTGTGTGACATTTAGACCCTCTTTACTTTAGTAATATATTCTGAAGACTGTTAATTAGTCAAGCTAAATTAATTATCTAAATACATAATATTTGCTACATCCAGTAATTTTATGCCTATCAGAGTCTTCCAAATCCAGTTAACAGTAAAAAAAAAAAAAAATCTAAACTACTTCCTTAATGGTGTACAATACTCCTTAAGGGGAGCCCACAATCTTTAAATACTAGATTCAGAGGACCAGGCTCCAGCTTCTGGGTAACATCTGCAGCAGGCTCAATAGTAATGAAGAAGACTTGATCATTTGTGTTCAATGCTATGAAAGCTAATATCTTTCTGGATTTGGCATCTTATTACAATTGGATAGGCATTAAGGAATGATAATAGAACAATTCATTTTAATTGCATTTACCTGAACTAACATTAAGGTTGTCAAACTCCCCCAAATCAAGAGATCCTGAAAAAATAAAATTGCAGAAGACAAACTAGTTGGTAATATTTTCTCTCCTAGTCAGAAAAATAATAGCAATTATGACCCTGACAAAAGATTTCGGATCAGAGTCATGGTCCATTTCTCAATGAATAATATCTAACCAAGCTGCAGCTTAACAGCATCTACTGCTTAACTTTTTTCTTGAAGCTGTTCAGCTGCCTGAAACTCTCTGTGTATATATTTGTAAAACTGTTTCATTATTGACAGAACAAAACACCAGCATCCTGAAATTAAACAATCCTCCACCTGAATCTTGAAGAAAAAAAAACTAGCAAAGTTCTCAAAGCATGCCTGGCAGTTCAAGATACCTTGAAAAGGAATTCCTAAAAAGTGATAGAAACTGTTACTGTCTCTGAAAGCAGCCTGGCAGTATGGCCTATGTCCCTTCTCCCATTGTCCTGTGCTTTGTAGAATCACATATGTTGTGGGTGACCAGTTGCTTTCACAAAAGGAAGATCAAACCCTAAGTCCCACTTATATGCCTTAGCAACAAAGCAGTAGGCTGTTTCTGGAAAGGAAAAGAACAAATTCAATCCCTTCTATTACACATAAAAGAATTCAGAATTCATTAACAGAGAAGAAGCATAACTGAATGTCTAGAGCAGTTTGTTGGAAGATAAGGTCAACCAAACCACAAAGGACTTCTTTTGAAATGCACAAACTCATTCTAGAAGTCCAGTCCTGTTTCCTAGCAGATGGGTTACCCAAGCATTAGCAATATTTTAAACACGGTGATCAGGAGGTAAAGGCCATTTTGCTGTCGAGCCCAGCTTCAGAGCAGGTAAGACTGCAATGGGGAAGGAATCTAAGCAAAAAAAAAAGGCTGGCAAAAAGCTTTTGGGGGGGCTTTTTTTAAGCCGGCTACAGCAACCACACCTGAGGCCTCACCGGCAGCTCCAGGGAGGACACCCGAGATAGCGTGGGCGGAGCCACCCTCAGCGGCCCGGCGATTTTAAACACGGTGATCAGCTGTTAACTGTGCCCTCAGGGTATAAGAAGCCTTTGGGAAGGCAGGGACTAGTCCCTGCCCACTCAGCAAAAGGCCTAGAAGGGTAAGTCTTTGTTAAAAGGCAAGTACTTAAAAGGCCTGTAAACTATTCCGTGCATAGCTTTCAGAGAGTCTTTGTATTGTAGAGCCAACTATGGTTGCCACCAGGTCAATGGTTGTTAGAAAAACTGTGGGCACCCAGACAGAGGCCCCACGTAAGCATGTGGGTGTGAGTGTCACGAGGATCGAGCCAGGCTCTTCTCGGTGACAACCACTGATAGGACAAGGGGTAATGGGCTGAAACTGGAACATAAGAGGTTCCGCTTAAACTCGAGAAGAAACTTCTTCTCAGTGAGGGTGACAGAGCCCTGGAACAGGCTGCCCAGAGAGGCTGTGGAGTCTCCTTCTCTGGAGATATTCAAGACCTGCCTGGACACGTTCCTGTGTGGCATAGTCTAGGCATTCCTGCTCTGGCAGGGGGATTGGACTTGATGATCTTTTGAGGTCCCTTCCAATCCCTAACATTCTATGATTCTATGACAAACTCAAAAGAATGACTCCTTTCCTGTGTTTTGGAATTTTGTTTGCTTGGTGAGGAAAGGCTACGGAGTCAATCCTGATTCTACAAAATGTCTGAACTTTGGAGAAGACAGGCCTAGCTGTATTCTCAGTATTTTCTACTGGCCACCATCAGACAATCTACTTAGCTTTTCTCTTCTACCTTATGAAGACTCTCTGGTTTGATCCTAATCTTAGGCAGTTACACATCTCTTCAAGCATTCTGTAGGAGGCTCAGAGTGCTTAATTTTTGAGATTTTATCTGAAATTGCATCATTGCAATTAGACCACTTTATGAATCCAGTCACAAATATTCCGTCAACTTTGGTTTTGTCTTCCTTTCCTTATTTCTCAGCTAATTTCAAAATAGTGAGATAAAGGTAATCCAGATGAACAGTAAGGTATCACAGGCTATGTAGAAAGTCAGTGCAAAAAGACTTTAATACAAGGTCATTGTTTGCATTTAGACACTTGTGTATACACATGCATGTACACACTTGCAGCCTGTCAGTCAAAAAATACATAACCCATTTATTCCATCCTTCCTGACCAGATTTAGTAGTATTTCACTTTGCTCAATAGCCCATGTAGCCCTGCAGCATTCAGACAGACCCAATTCAGACCACAACTATTTATAATGAGAAAAGCCTCTGCTGTACTTCAGCTGTAGACAGCAACGAAACTACAACAAATTTAACTGTAAAATATCTGACAAAAACAGTTTCATTTTCATATTAGTACCTTTAATATGTCACAGCCAACAGAACAGGAACACAAACAAATGGTGGCCAAATTCCTACTCTTCCTTAACAATAAGAAAGTAATAAAAAAAGTTCGCTTCGTAATCTCATAGTCAGCAGCTTTACAATGTGATCATGAAAACAAAGGCATGAGAAAAGCCATGACATTCCTCCTTCCCTTTCCTCAAATCTACTCTCCTAATGCATTCTGGAGAGATAAAGGGTACTGGTCAGAATTCTTCTTTAGTGTCAGAAAGATCGCTGATACCACAAGACATACCTCTGCACAGCAAGAGAAATACTCTTAGTCCACTTTTATAAATCCAGTACAACAGTGATTTTAGAAATAAACAGTGCTTAACAAGTCTGTACTCTGCCTAAGCCTAGCTCATTCCTGGTGTTATACCATGACTTATTACCATCTTACGTGTAATATACTGACCTGCCTTCAATGTATTACATAAAGGAAACTGCCTGTCTCCTAAGCACATTTCTCTAAATTTCCTTAATACGTATATTTCCTTCCTCTATTGTACTTCACTTTTTGTAAGGCTTTTTGTCCTTTCATAAACCAGGTTCCATTCCACACCATTTTATACAACTTCTAAACCTAAAATACATGTACGGATGCAAGAATTCTTGCCTGATATTTTGACATTGGGGACCTGGCCACTGTTGACCGTGATTAAGTTTCTGTATGGATACTCTCTAGATGTATCCACCAGCTATTGCAAATATTTGCAGGCATGAAATCTAAATATGCCCAAAACTATCTGTCAAACTATCTCCCTACTATTCATCCACTTGTTCTAATGCTCAATAAATGTTTGCACTTACCACAGAAAAAAAATGCAATGTCATTGCATGATTTTACCAGAGGCAGAGTATCCTTGACCACTTTCATGCTAAAAACAGCCTTGTAAGATCAGCCCCCCACCATACACACAGAACTTTTTTCCCTAGCTAGTTGGGCACCTGGTTATAGTTGCTATCCAGTGCAGGCTGAATCACCCTCAAAATCACTGCTAACAGAAGTGCATTGTAAAGAAGGGATACAAATCAGACGTTTTGATCATTTCACAAAAATTGCTTGGATGGGGAAAGGAAAGAATTTTAAAGGAATACATAACGTATAAGCAAGACAGCAAATTCTACAAGAAAACCAACAAAAAATAAAACCTGCAAATGTCATGACCTCTTTTTCAAGCGATAAAACAGATAAAGCTTGTCAATTTAGAATTAAAAATCTTTCAACCTGGTGAATCCATACTCCATCTTGAACATTCATATGGGACATCAACAGCCTAATCCTGCCCTTGCACAATCCCTTTTTTACCCTTTAATTCTGTGTATCCCAGGTAAGCAGTTTTTCTCATGTTGCTTTCACCAATAACGGCAACACTAGTTCCTAACAGTTTCTAATGGAGTTGAAGTAGCTAGGAGTCTTGGTCGTGGATTCCTCAAATCTCAGAAAATACCTGTTATCCCTGTGCTTACGCAGTAAAATCTTTATTCTGGGATTGCTTTCACCAGTGAGGGTGCACCACCAAGAAAGTACCAGCACTATGTAACAGAGACATCCCCACTGAAACCTACTACTGTAACTACAACCCATCCACTGTGCAGGCATTCTGACTGTGCCCTTCTTTCTTGGCAGACGCTGGAGATCTCTGCAACTGAAGAATGTACTTAACTGACAAATGACAGCCTCCAGCACTGCATATAGCTTAGCATCTTGTGCAGTGGCTGTCTTCACTTTTGTCAAGTTATTGTCTGAGACCAGAAAACCAACTGTAAACAAAGTTATTCGTGACTCAAGTGGATCTTCATTTTGTTATTTCTTGGGAGAAAAACAATTTGCCTAATGCATTAGCACTGACACATCCTTCTCTAGTTTGGGGGTTCAATTTAACCATGTATTAAATAAACCGTAAAATTTTGTACCTTTGGTGTTCCTTCCATGAAGGCTTTATGATTGCTTCCAAATGAGTCAGACTCCCTTTAAACTTTTCTTCTGTACACATATCACTCAATTCTCTCTACATTACTCACATATTTTATCATGTTTTGCACAGCCTATACATAGTTTATTACCAGATATGACTCAAGTGCATCAACTGCTTTATGGATTTTTACGGTATCATGATCTTACATCCTGTTTCTTTCTCTATATACCACTACATACTTTCACTTTTTAGTGAAGTTATTGATTTCACTTAGATGAAGGAAGAAATTTTTCTGGCATCCCATTTAAACAGTGAAGTCACAGTTCAGAAGAGGTGCAAAACATAGCAAATGTTGCAGCAACCCTCATGGCTAAATCTGCATGTAAATGAGGTATTTGCAGAAATTGAACCCAAATTCAAGGGAGTGATATTTGTTCTAACTGCCATGCTTGGGAGCTGGCAAAGATATAAGAAGTTATTGCTTTTAAGTCAGACCATTAAAGAGAGACTAAAAGCCTCTTGCAGCATTTCTGCATTTGACCTCAGTCTCCTGTTTCATAAGATCATTGCCAAAATTCAAGCAATATGAGCAGAAACATTTGTTCACAGCAGGAAGATGAATTCAGGTTTCTCTAGTTAAACAAAACATGATGAAAGAGCAAGGACTGAAAACTCATTGCTCTGGCACCCATTCACCATCCATTAGTGATATTTCTTTACAAACATTTACATTTGGGAGGGGCGGAAAACAGATATAAAAATGTCTGGAAATAAACAAATTATTGGCAAGGAAGTAAACAGTACTGCCCCTGAGGATTTAAATGAGAGGTGATAAGGACATCAGCTGTTCCTATTCTGTTTACCAAACACGGTTATGGTTTGTTGGGCTTTTTTTTGTATTCCTAAAGCCTTTCAAGCACATAACACAGTGAGCTCCAATGAGTTGGAACCTACTGTTTCACCATGTTATATTTCTTTTTTTTTTGTTTCCTTCCTACCACAGGGCCAATATTTTTTTGGCTTTAAAACAATATATATTGTCCACTTATTTTCTATGATGAAGGTAACAGTTCCATTGCTTTGCTATTATGCCAAAAACCCACCAGTGAAAAAACAAGGTAGTGTATGTACAGGTGCAGCATTAGAGGAAAAAAAAAACCAAACTCAAGCAGAGTGCAGGTGTATTCTGAATGTTAATGAATGGATTTTTTTGTGTGTCAAGACTTCCATACAACCACTGCTGCTATGCAAATTGGCAACTACAGGATAGAGAAAAACCATTCCCGGCTTTGATTACGCAAGTCTTCATGCAGGTCTACATGGAAGTAAAAGGTTTTTTTGCTTCCACAGAAGTATTTTCAAAGCCCAAAAGAAGGCTTCAATTAAAAAAAAAATAAATTAAAAAAACCTATCACATATTCCAGATGTGTTCTGCACAGTTCTCAACTGCTTGTAGTTTGCTTTTGCAAGCTATAAATGAAGACAGGACAGAATACGAGACACATCTGATGTATGTATAATATTTTCTCCTATTTTTTGTTTTAGGCAAGACTAATTTGTATCTGTTAACTCTTCTTTACCCTATGATAAGGGTCAAACTATTTTCCTAGCTCACTACTTTCTTCCATCCATATGGTAGGAACTTACACGTTACCACTTCCTACAAGGATGCTTTGGTATGAGAAGGAACATGGTCCTTTATAAAGTGTGACTGACATGAGATTGCATTAAAGAAATACTAGGCACAATATGCACTGCAGCCTCAGAAGGTACTGAGAGTTTGGCTTCCTATAAACTGTCATCAAAGTTTAAATACAATATTTATTAGAACGTTTGGGGATCTAATCTTTAAATGTAAAACCAGTTCCATTTAGAGACTTTAAAAATATTCCCAAGCCTAGCTTAATTTTATGCTATAATGAAGGGACTCATCGGACCTCATATTAGATATCTGTATTCTAAGCTTATTATATTAGCCTTCCTTTAGTCATTGATGACAATAAGTGCATTTAAGGCATAAAGTATCTGGTCTGTATTAGTCAAATGAACTGTGCTTTACAGTATCTATAGAAGTCTCCTGTATAAATAGAATCTCAAAATGTAAATCAAAAAAAAAGATCTACATTTCATCAGAAAAAAAAAAAAAACCATCAAATGAGATTAAGCTAAACACAGTATCAGAGGAAAGAGATGTTGAAAAACAGCTGTCTGGAAAGGATTCTATGCAGTCTCAGATTCCCTGGTTTGCTAGTCTCAGTTATCAGTATTCCAGTCTTACTCCTACCACATAATTCCAGCTACCTCCACTCATGGTGTGGGACCAGTTCTAAGGGGAAGGGAAAGTGGAAGAGGAAAGCAGAGGTGAAGGGGGTGAAGGGAGATTCCATGAGTAATCTGAACTTTGCTCTCCAAAATGTCAGTCAATCTTCTGGTACTCGTTTTCTTCATTCACCACATGATCTCTAACTCTGCTGTTTCATGGTCACTATAGCCAATGCTATCATTATTTATTCTATCTCTGATCAGCTCTTACCTGTCTGTGAATATCAGATCCATCCATGCATCACCCTTTAGCCTGTCCAGTACCTATGTCAAGAAGTTATTCCTGACATTCCCCAGATAGCTTCTAAGTTCCTTATGTCTTGCTGTATTGCCCTTCCAGTAGACACTGGGGAGAGCACAGCCTTCCCTGTAAGAGTCAGAGACTTCTGAGTTGTTTAAAGAAGAATTCATCTGACTTTGCATCCTGATCAAGCGACCTGAATCAAACCTCCATTACAATGTCAACCTTCACATCTCAGCCCAAAAAGTGAAGTAAATTCCATTAGTAAAAGGTACAGCACTAATAATTTCAAGCTAATGAGCTCAGCTTTGGGAAAAAGGTTTACTGTGATTTATTAGATGATATATAAGACTGCATAGCAGGAAATCTGGACTCTGTGCCCAGTTCAGCAATTCACTTGCTATTGGATCTTGAAAAGTTATTTTGTGTACCTGTCTTTAACTGTGTAATAGGAAAAAAAAAATCCACCTCTTTGCTCTGAATTTTAAACAGCACTCAGTAAATCTGACTTCTTCAATTTGTTTGAATATTATATTGGAGCAGCAGCCTTACTGAAAATTTAAAGGAGCTGTGTTCAATGAACATTTAAAAAGCTTTATTTGTTAGAGTACATTTTGTTCCTTCGAAGCTTAAGTGACTACAAAATGTTTGCAAATTTGTGTTCTGACGTGACTCTAGTAAATATGCTTCCATCTTTTCAGCCCATAAAACTCATTCTGGCTGCTAGATTAGAAGGATCCTACAACAGTACAAGAAAAATATTTTTTTTCAAGACTTTTCTGGAGACAATTAAATCTAGGTTTTATTCCTCTGTAGGTGACAAATGTAACAAATGGCAGTGTATTAAAGCATGGAATAACACTTACAGAAAGCAGATGTTCCTTTGTGCTATTTTCTCATTAAAATCTGTGTTATAAAACAAATACGGATATTTTCCATATATCAGCCTATATACACATATAGACACTTGGATCTTCATCATGAGTCCATGTAAACAACAAAAGCTATGCAAAGCATTAAGGGAAGGAGCTGTAGTCTCAGTTCAACATTGTAGCAACAAGCAACAGCAAAATTCCACCTAGTACATGAAGAAAGGTGAAAAATGAAGATTAGTCAGTTTGTGGAAAACAGTTACAAGAAATTACGACTAAAATATAAAAGAAAATAATTAAGTATTCTACACAATGTATTGTTGACAAATAGCGTTTAAACCGGTTCTTGATAACCAAATGCCAGTATATCAAGAAACTGTAACTCCTTTTTGCTTTATTGCTCTTCTGGTTTCTAACAGATTTAAAGTGGACGCCTGAGTAGAAACCGAATATCATCGTCTTTGAGTATTACCTTTCTTGTTCCAAAATTCTGTCTGGATGGCTAAACTTTGTCCAATCGCTCTTGAACCTGGCCTCACATTTACTTCATGTATAGAACATATGGGAGAGGTCTGTAAAAGTTAGATGTTTAAGAAGAATTTTATTTGCAGAAGATTGTGAAATTATTTTGAAGGATTCCTCTTTCACTTACTAAATATTTACAGTAACTGTTATGGAGACATTATTAGTAAAATGTCAAAGAAAATCTCTCCTGAAACACTACCAGCTTTATAAAGTCTTCTATTTCTCCACAAAGGACAAAATCAAGTTTGTACCAAAATCTCAGCAATATTTCTAACCCATCTTTCCGGAAAATCTTTAGAAAAAAACTTAAGCACTTTTCTAATTTCTCTTTTAGTTTTGAAATCCTCCTTCCAAGGATCATTTCAAAACAAGAATGTTTAAAGTAACAGCAAAAAAAAAAACCCCTAACCAAAACCCAAAGAAGCATGTTTTGAACTGGAAACAAGCAAAGCTCGCATTCACTTCTGTGTTCACCAACCAAAACAGATTTTGAAGGACTGCCCAATGATATGCCTCAAGACCTTGAAAAGAACATACATAAATTCCATATATAAAGAAAAGAACATACATAAGTTATATAAGGATCACTGTAGTATACCTATAGTATATTAGTGATGGACAAAGGATTGGTTCCTTCAACAAATAAGTAAGGAAGTTGTGAATGGAGTCGGCAAGCCAAGGGCCTGAGGTGATGGAAACAGAAACAACAGAGCAACAAACAAAATTGAGCTGAAGTGGAATGACCTCAAATGTAGGCATGTAGAGATGGCAATGCATATGAAACTGCCTTATAGAGAAAGTTCTCAAGCCTGTACTGGGGAATTAGCATGCTTGGGTGCCGCTCTGCAGGCCTCTTCAGCAAAACACATAACATGGATTTAGAAGAGAAACAGTAGTTAGAAGTTTGTGCAGTAACTGGGCTATGACCTCACCGGTATCAGCAAGTCATGGTGGGATAATTCACACGACTGGAGTGATGCAATGGATGGATGGATGGATTTTTTGACAGGCCAGGAAGGAGGATGTGCTGCACCTCCTGGAAAGAGCAGCTGGAGTACATGGAGCCCTACCTTGGGATGGGTCAGGAGCCAATCAAGAGCTTATGAGTGCTGTTGTAGTGAGTATCTGCTATAAATGGACTACAAGACACAATGGGTAATCCTGGTGGACAACAACTGATCATAAGCCAGCAGTGTACCCTCTCAGTTAAGGAGACTGACTGCCTCCTGGGCTGCATTGGTCAGCACTGGTGAGGCCACACCTGGAATACTGTCCCCAGTTCTGGGCTGCCCAGCACAAGAGAGACACGGACATACTGGACAGAGTCCAATGAAGGGTCACCAAGATGGTTAAGGGACTGGAACGTCTCTCCTGTAAGGAAAGGCTGAGAGAGTTGGGACTGTTCAGTGTGGAAAAGATGAGGCCTGGGCGGATCTCAGCAACATGTATGAAAATCTGATGGGAGGCAACTAACAAGACTGAGCCAGACTCTTCTCAGTAGTGTCCACTGACAGCACAAATGAAAAAAAAAATTCAAACATGAATGTGAACACAAGAAAAGACGTTTTTTACTGTAAGGGTGGTCAAATGCTGGAACAGGTTTCCCAGAGAAGTTCTGAGATCTCCATCTGTGAAGACATTCAAAAACCATCTGGAAACATTTCCAGTCAACCTACTCAAGCTTGAGTAGGGGTTTTAGGTTAAATGAGCTCAAGAGGTCCCTTCCAGCCTCAACCATTCAGTGATTTTGTAAACATCTCTTTCACAAGACAATATTTTTAAGGTAATACGTGTTATATCTGAGCCATTTGTAACATAAAAATGATAAATAATATATACCAAAATTCTTTTTTGTTACTGCATAAGGATGCTTTTGTGCTCTTATGCATCTCCCGTGAACAGTTTGCAATTCTATTTAAATATCAAAACTCCTTTTAAATGGGTCACTTGTATGACAGCAGAAATACACAATATTGCATTTTCAGACTCGCCAAATCAGAATAATTGCTATTACTTATGTGTGTTTTGAAGTAGGACCAAGTTGCCAAAATAAGAATCCATTAAGACAAACTCATTCTGGATCTTATCTTCACAGAAAAATATTCCATTTTTAGAGGCCAGTTTATTCTATTCAGCATAAACAAGACCACTATATACGTCCTTCTGTTAGACTACTCATACAGAGTGAAGAGTCCTGAGCATAATAAGGCTCTCATCCACTAAAACATTCTAAAACAGTGACAGAATTAGCATTATAAATGACAAGTTATATATTCTCCTTCTATAGATATAAAAAGTAGTGTTTCAGAGTTACCATGTTTAACTTGCATCTCATTCATATAATATTAACCTTTGTCAGAGACGCAATTTTCAAACAAACTACCTCATTGGTCTTTTCTGCTATGGTTATAGTGCCTTTATGTTCTTATATATCAGAAAAAGTAAAATGGTAATAACATGGCAGCATCTATGGTGACTGAATTATACATGGAAAGTTGTATTCATCTGGACAAACTATACAAAATGCAAGCTTAACTTCCTAGGATATTGAGAATTTGTATTTTCAGATTCCTTAACAGCACTATATTTTAGTTTCTTCATGATCTGAATTTCATTAACCAGGATTTTTTAATGATGTGTATTGTTGACTCCTGGTTTGTACTCAGTCACATCCCTTAGTTAATTGTTTGTTTGTTCATGCTACAAGGACTTTGCACTTCTCTGAAGCAAGAATAGGTAAAATCAGGGGACACTCACTCAGCTGGTAAGCTGTCAGTCCATCACAACTTGAATATTGATTTGGGGGGGGATGGTGACATTCCCTCGATGTACATGTCAAGTTTGTTGACATAGACCTCTATACTTAATTTAATGTGATGTCTGCCTGTGAAGTGATGAAGTATGTCAGTGATGTATGTGTTCTTTCTCCCCTCTCCTCCAGCACCTTCCAATATATTCAACAGAGTGTTATGAAATTCCACAATGTTTGACAAAGCTTTCTTTAACTTCATAAATTGAAAAGCTGGGTCTGCTCTCACATAATTTTCTCACAGGAACATCTTCCTTGGATTGCGAGACAACAAACAAGTCCTGCCCTTTTAAAAACTCATTCAGTTCTCCTGAACGTTTGTGTGAAGGATAAAGCTGAACTGATAGGTAGCAATTCACACTATAGCTTTAGGCAGTCTTAATAAAAGCTTTGCAATGTTCTGCAGACCACTAAAACACACCCACTGAATTAATAGCCTTATGCCATTCTTATGCTGCTCATCATTATTACCCTACCTAAATAAAACATAGTGATTGAATCTAAAGTGGCATAAAACTTAGAAGAAATATAAATTTTCCTCAGTGTTTCTAAATCACAAATAATCATCTTACTGCCCATGCCATACCTTGCCTATTTAAAGTATGAGAAAAAAATGAGAAGTCTGGGGATTTCCTATATTCAGTTATCATCATATTTGATCCCGCAGAACAACTCAGAGGACTCTTTCTACAGTACTTTACTCTGTCAATTATCCCGACCCCTGGTCATCTAAGGAGAGTGTTGTTCTCAACCATGCAAAGCAAAATGGAAACGGCATCTCGTAAAGCTGCTGGGATATTCCTGTCTTATAACTAGTCCTCCTTGCCTCAAATAACAAACAAATGCATATGTCTATAAAGTGTGGTTGTCAGCTTTCACTTTGTCTTCCTGTTTCTCTCTCACAGAGATTACACCTTTTGCAAAAGGAGCTCCTGACGTTAAATTTTTAAAAAGCACAAATGTACATTTGCAGACACATGTAAGGGGAAAACAATGGTGCCACAATATCCTCTTAACTAAGACATTATACATATCTGGAAAACATATCTCTATCTGGAAACTCAGAGCAGGCTCAGCAGGCAGGTTCAAGACATTGGTTAGGACAGTAATTCACACCCTTTCACCAGCCAAGAAAATACATTTTTGTTCCAACAGAGAAGTGGGAGAACCAAGGACAAAGGGAAATGACTAACTAGATGAGAGTAAAGAAGGTAAGGAAAGGGAAAATATTCCCACCAGGTAGAGCATAGCAATGATTCCTGCCTGCTTCCAGCAGAAGAGGTATCAGCACAAGCCAGAAGCACTGATGAACAGCTCAGTGAGTGGGGCTAGGACACAGAAGAGAATAACGTAACATCTCTAAATTAACAATGAAATTGTACAAGGTAATGAAGGCAGCCTAGCAACATGCATTTCCATCTGAAAAGTTCATACAGCTGTAACAGCAAATCAACATGTCCAACAGAGTCTTTTTTATTTTCCCAGTACCTCCCAACAGGGAAGGAATTTTCTCCAAAACAGGAAGAAGTCATGACGTGGCTGTAATTAATCAAAATGGAGTACAATAAGAAAACAGCAGTCCTTTAAGTCTTTAATATGAATCTGATTCTGAAACCAGTTTAAATGTAAATATAATCCTCTTACTCAAAATATCGATTAGAATTTAGGATTTTCAGCAAAGGAAGTCCGAGTCAGATATTTTTATGTCAATGTCTTTTACTGTCTCTGTCTACAGTAAAACATCATTACCTACATTAACATGAGATTTTGTTAACCAAGTTCTTAACAAACTTTCCATGGAAAAATATAATTAAATATTTAAAATAATGAAAAGAAAAATGTATCAAGAATTCTTCATCTGCCGTGAGCTTGGAAAATGGAAACTTACCTTAATAAGCTAAGTATAATGATACCCTTGCTGGCTGAAATTCTATGGGATTACATCTGACAAGCAACAACTCTGGCTCAAAATTTCTGTGATGGAGATTGCACCAACCCTCCGGAGAAAAAAAACCTGTTTAAAAAAACCACATTGTGATTGTACTAAGTTTTGTATTAGGAATCCAAATAGGCTTTTGAAAATGTTTCTGCTTTAAAGACAGTTTGACATTTAAAAATTGAAGTCCTTTACAAAGTCACATATTCTCTGATGTGTTTAAGTACTTTATGTGTTCAGTAAATGTCATAATGCCATTAATTCTCTTTGCAGAGACATGCAATTTTATCCTGTTATCAAGGGGGATTGCACTGTAGTGCAACCAGTGGAGTGTTTTTCTGAACACTAGAAGTCTGGAGTGGATTTGTCTGTAAAAAATTCAAAACTAATTGCTTGGAATTTGGGGTTTAATGAACGTTTGCACCTCAAGTATCCGAGTAAAGTAAAAACAGATTTTCAGGTTATTCAAATCCAGGTGGTTTTTTACATAGTCAATCATTTGGAAAAGTATAGCCCCTTTTTTTTTCATAATTTTAATATGAACTTTTTTGCAGCATCCTAGTACTTCTGTCACATGACTAAACCAAGGAGGTTGCTAAGCAACCTTCTTTATCCAGGGGAAAGCACAGGCAGCCCTAACAGAAGATTTATGTTGGTGACTGTAGTACTAAAAAAAAATTAACAGAATATCTAAAATCCCCCATTTTTTTCTAAAACCCTCTTAGTCAAACATCAGTAATTTACTCTTACTAAATCAAGAAGCATTTGAGAAACTGCTGCAACCAAAAAACTTTTTCACACGTAAACATTCTGGGAAAATAAATGGGTAAATAATACTTTTATATCACACTATTGCAGACTAGAAGTACATCTGTTCTGGGTTGTTCTGGTATTTACAGAAGCTTTGGAACATGACGGACCTCCTCAGCTGAATAAGGGAGTGGTTAGACACTCCTTCTCAGGGTAATAACGGAAAAAAACGTGAACGTGCCAGGGCTCAGCCAGCACAGATCTGGAGACAGCCAGCACCAGGCGCACAGACCTGCTTCACTGCCCACGGCCTTGGCCCCGCCTGGTCGTGTCAGAGTTGCCTGGATAAGGAGCGGCTGTCTGCAGGCAGCACAGCCCTGGCCACCTCCCAGAGAGCAAGGTAACCTGGCACAAGACCCCTTCTGCCTACAAAAAACCTCCCCCCACACACACATTTTTTTCCTGCAGCATGAGCATCCAACTACACTTGATGACCTTAGAGGTTTATTCCAACCTTAACGATGCTATAATTTTATGTGTGACACAACAAGGTTAGTCTAAATCCCAATTTAAACATCTGTCCAGGTCCATTCTTAAGTCCAAATTCACACATCATAAACACTGTTAATGTACCACCACACACCCTGGTGTGTGTATGGAGCATGCTGGAGTGGGATTGCTGGTTCACGGGGGCTGAACAGATTGAGCAAACACATGTGCCAGTATCCCACCCACCCCCTGGCCTGGAGACAGACCTCACTGGGGTACTGTCCTGTGCTTTGAATTAGAGCAACCTACAAGCAGCACTTGTGGAAAACTCACCCCATGAGATCCAGACCTTTTCATGCACTCTTCATATTGCGGTGTGCACTAGGACTGTTGGGCCAACCAGCCTAGATCTTGTGCAGACTTGGTGGTGAGTTTCCTAGCACTCTACTAATGCTTTTGTAGATACTAATAATAAGACCCTAGGTGGGTAGTTAACTGAATTGCAATTTTACAATACTGTTAAAGGTGAAAATCAGCAGAAACACAGAAAAACTTACACTCAGTGAATGGCAGAGACAGACAAACCAAGCCTGGGAAACAGTGGTCCAACTAAAAACATTTGAAACTTTAAACAAAAACGTTTCTGC
Organism: Trogon surrucura; assembly: GCA_020746105.1. Classification (NCBI taxonomy): domain Eukaryota; kingdom Metazoa; phylum Chordata; class Aves; order Trogoniformes; family Trogonidae; genus Trogon; species Trogon surrucura. Next base: position 57,888,404 of record CM036620.1, on the reverse strand, counting down.
TGTTGTTTAATTCCTGCTGCGTACAGAAAACCGCAAATGAGTACGCTTCCATTGTATAGGTACAGGTATACACCATGATTTTATCCTCTTAAATGAAACAACTAACACACCAAAAATGTTGGTAATTGGCTCAAAATGTAACTACATCATGTAAATATTAGTTTCCTAACTAATCTTTGAGATTCATTATTTCCTCAAATTTTCATTACTTCTTGTTTTGCTGATCATTTGGTTGCCATTGGAAATATGCTTTTACTTTCCATTACAATTTTAAAAATACTTAAATAGCTGCAGATTTCTCATTCAAGTCAGATCTTTATGTGACTATTTTAAAAACAAAGCCTGGTTGCTCAAAAAGTCTTGGATACATGTTCTTCTACCCTAGATTTTAGAACCATCACCATCTGGAGACATTCAAAACCTGCCTGGACACATTCCTGTATGACCTACTCTAGGTGATTCTGCCTTAGCAGGAGAGTTGAACTAGAGATCCCTTCCAACTCCTAACACTCTGTGTTTCTGTGATTCATTTCCAGCTATAATTTCTGAAGGAACATGAGCATATTGTGGGCCAGCATATTATGAGAGAGCAATGACAACAAGAGAACTCTTACCCTGATTCTCATTTGTACTGCACCTTATTTCATATGCCAGATTCTCCCATGAGGTACCTCTACTTTGTGAAAGAAAAGAGAAATCTCCGACTTTCAACCTCTGTAGTAGATGAACAACTCATTAAAGTCAATTAATTTGTCCTCAGAACACAATTGTTTAATAGAGGAAACTAAACCACATAGAAAATACACGACATTCTCAAGGTTATCTGCAGAGTCAGTGACAAGAAATGCTACCTCCATCTCCTCTATTACCGCTCTCTCCAAGAACTGTCACTTCTCCTCCTTTATACTTCAGTGTTTCAGCCAGAACATGTTCTGTCACAGCTCCACCTGAGGTAACCTTAGAACCAGCAATTCTTTTTATAAAGAAGCATTATTCCCTTTCTACACACTGAGAAAATTATTGAGGTGAACCAATTTGCCCAAGTTCACATAGAAGCTCAGTGACAGAAAAGGAAGAATAACTTTTTTCTCCCCTTCCGGGTCCAAATCCAATACCCCCCTTTCTCAGCCACAAAACATAACTTGTTATAATGGTATCACCTCTGTTCAAGAAAAAAATATTACCCGGAGGCATACACAGAGGCTTGTTTATAATCATCAGGGACTAGGAGGCAGAGCGCTAAACCAGCTCTGTACACAGAAACCTGAAAGAGAGAACACACACTTCATATCTGTGCTCAAGGCCACTTGGCTCTTTAGAGGTTTAATTTTGCAGATTACCAAGAGGGCGTCTTGCAAGCTGGGGTCACTTCAACTTCAGTCCCAGCAGCCTGGTAAATCAGTTCCTGTCCATGTAAGTGCAGTAAAAGCTCTCGTTTAGAAGAAAAATCTACTCTTAGGAGTCTATTGTGGTGAAGAAAACACTGCAAAAGGTAACACACACCACCGTGCCTGTGAGAGCTGACAGTTCAGTTGGCAACAAAAGTAGACCTAGGAGTGAAGTACGTAAGTCGTCCATCCATCTATCTCCCTGAGTGATAATTCTAGAACTTATTTTGCCACCAGTGAGTGTTATTTCACTGCTGCTCAGAGAAGGAAAGAAAAAAGAATGATAACACTGTAATAATCAGCAACTTGTTTCTCCCCATAAGAGGCAGAGGCTGAACTTCAAGCAGAGCTTTTAAATATGCTTCTGTCTGCTGAGTGAAATCCTGACTTCACTGAAACCAAGAGTATTTTTGTCATTGAATTCAGTGGGGCCAGGACTTCATCCGTGATTTACCCAGCTTAATTTGTACAATGAGCACTAGTACATATATTTTCAAGAGCTCAGTTCTCAGTGCTGGTTCTCTTTAAAATATGGCACTTTATTACAATGCCTAATGAGAAGTTAAACCCTTTAGAAAATCTAGCAAAAATAATCCATACAGCTCAATTTGATAAAAGCTTTTTGGCATTTGGATTTGTAATATGTTAGATTAAATTGCAAACTAGTGAGATATGAAGCTAAAAATGTCAGGGTAAGTTCAGTGACAAGTATCATGTACCCAGGCTTTTGATACCTAAATATCTGTAAACAGGAATTAAGTATTAGAGCTTTTTACTTAACAGAGTTGTACATCTACAGGCCAGTGTCAGGATGCCAAATTCCCTGCCGATCTGTGGAATTATCGGAAGGGAAGCTGATCTTTGCTGATCATCAAGCGAAGTGAATAAGCATTAGGATTTCTGGCATGCAAGGCAGGGGCTACAATTAAAAAAAGAAGAAGCAGCATCGACAAATACTTGTAAGTAATGTTCATAAACCTTTTAGGAAAGTTATGCTATGCAAAGAATAACTGGTATTAGAAACAGACCCCTTATCTCTGGAAAACACATTTGTTAGGCTTATAAACAAGATATAAATTATGTATACCCTTGCTGCTGTGACAAAATACAACAAATACATTAAAAAAACATTTCATTAAATTTTAAATAAATTGCAGTTTTAACTCATGAAGAGATTGTTTATTTCAAGAGTTTATTTTTTCTAACTTTGCTTTATCCTTATGTGGCAAAAGTTGTTGGCAACTCCTTTTGAAAAAATATTACCATTAATGCTGTGAAAAAGAAAAAATAATGACTCGCATAGCCACCAGAAAAAAAAAATATTCTTTTTTTCAGAGCACAAGATTAATGGCCCTGTCCCCTGGCCATTCTGTGGTGTTACAGCAGCAAATTACAACGACAATCACCAAAAATTATACCCAGAAATCTGGAAAGGAAATAAGTACTTCTCAATAGTCCTCAAAGAGATTCCAGCCTTCATGATTTCATCAGATGATTGAAAGGCTTTGCTGCTGTGGCCTCTGCTAGCATAAACAACTGTTTCTTTCTGTATCATTTCAAGTTCCAATGACAGTGATATTCAGGTAGCATAATGCTTTATGCTTGTTTTCTCCTTTGGTTGATCTTTCTGTGCTTTCCCTTTTCTCCTCATGTTCATCACTTCTTTTCGTCCTCCACATTCTGTACCACTGCCCCCACATCAGGTAAAATTATCCTCTCTGCCTATACCCCATAGCCTTTGGGTTTAGGCAAACAAAGAATTAAGAGGAGCATTACAAAAAATGATATTGGCAGAATGTAGTCCCTAGTGACACAGGTTTTGCAAAGAAACCTCAGACAGCACAGCTACTTACCAACAATATTACTATTATGTCCTACCTGCAAAATCTGTTTAATTTAGGAGGAGAGCAGGCAGTAAGTGGGTTTTGCATGATGCATCAGTTAACAAATCTTTCTATTGATCAGTTAGAAGCATTTGTGAAAGGTCAGAGTTTGCTGGGGTAGCAGCTGAGATGATTATCAGTTTGTAGAAAAGTATGGTTGACAGTATCAGCAAACTGAAATCCTTATGATGTTTTGTTCTGACAGATACTCAGAAATTCTATAGCAGCTAAAGCAAAGTAAGGTTAACTGGTTTCGTTAGAAAAGGTAGAGCTGATCTAAACTATGCTTTCAAACATATAAGAGCTCTATCCATTTAATCTTATTCACTCCAAACCAGAACCTTTTAAAGATGGAAAAGAAATGCAGGACCATTCAGTGGAATCAAACGTTTCCTCTGCTTCAAAGTATGATGGTGTTTAATGCTTCTCATTGTTTCAGGGTCATGTGTACAACTGAAGAGGGGTAAATACAGTATTTGAAGCTGGCCCTTTGTCATAAATCTGAATTGATCAGGTGAAATGAAATTCCCTGCAAAAAGGATTTTCAAAACCACTAAGCACTGGCCTAACACTGCTTTAGCTGCTAATAGACACTGCAGACAGAGCAAAGGTGTACGGTCTCTCAGATGGTTTAGGCTGACAGGCCAAAGAGAGGCCTGTAGGAAATGAAACACTTAGATTTCAGGTAAGTGGGGGGTTTAGTCTCAAGAGAAACATTGAAATAAGGTCGCAGTGATTAAATTATAAATACTTATCTGACAGAAGCGTATCTAAGCATTATTGTCATAGTTCAAAAAGAAAACGTCTTGACCCATCAGTGGGCGTTACTACATGTGAATAAATGAGTTATGGGTAAAACAAGGCATTCCCACATTGATTGCAGAAATCCCTGGTGCTTATTATAGGGTAATGATTGAGAAACATTTTCTAAGGCGAGAGCATTGCCATGTTTCAGAATTCAGGAAAAAAGTGGCCCATTTTTATTTACCTGGTTAAACTGTGATTTGGTAAATGTTGAGGTAGTTTGATTCTTCATGCATTTGCTTGAGTTTGTTGAGAAAGATGGACTGTGATACATCAATGGTTGATTTTTGGACAGTTCACTTGAATGGCTATTTTAGACTAACATTCTGAATAGCCGCTTTGAAAGTTTGACTGCCTAAGGTAAGGGAAGGTTTTCTGACAGTTTTCTTGAAAGTAGAATTAGATTTTAGACTGAAGGAAATTATGACTTTGGAGATTTTGAAGGCGACATTTCAGCACAACCTATCTTGTGGAATAATAATTCCAACTTTCCGTTTGACTAGTGGTTTAAGAACCCGCGTGTTTTGCACATTAGTTCATCTTGCCTAGATTGAAAGAAAAATCTTCATATATGAATTAGAGAGAATCTAGTAGCAATATTGGACTCCTTCATAAAGCCAAAATCCTATAGAAGATTAGATGTTCCTTTTAACGTGAAGCTCAAGTAAAAAGTGTCTTCTCCTGGCCAGAAAAAAAAATCTTATAAAGCAATTTCAAATTTACAGAGCAGTTGAAATTTCTGCCTGTGACAGTATCTAGACTGACCTCCCATTCCTCCTACATCCTTCAGGCATTACCTCTTACAGGTCTAACTAGCAAATCTATTTTGAAGGGACATTGTGCAGTTCTCCTACACTCAAATGCAATACGCTGGTTTTCACCAGATCAATCTTCACTCAAAGTCACAACATGGAACAGTGAATATTGCTTAAATTATTTATTTAGAACAAAAGCATAAGGAGAAAACCGAATTTATACCAACAGAAGAGAAAGAAGCAGTCAACCAAGTACACAACCAAATTCATAAAACAAGCCTAATGGGTCTAAAGTGGATGGATGGATTTCCTACAAGATCTCATGTCTTTTTCCTTGATTTAGAAACTATTTCAGCACCAGAGAGAGTGCTTTTCAGAATCTTTTTGCTCATCCAACTTCTTGAAAGTTCATAGAACATTTTAAGCTATTCCTGACATATTGATAGTCATTTTTTAGCAAAGATTTTAATATCACTGGAGACAACAAAATAATCAAAAATTAGAGTCTTTCCACTGTAAGCCTATGGGTCTTCATCTGTCACCATCATTATCTCTGTGCCATGGACATTTATCAGTTCAGGATTTTAACTAATATCTCCATTCATAAACTTGGACCAATATGTTTGCAATGTATTCATTATGTTTAAAAAAAATGTGGAATTTGCAAAATTCTAAGGCTACAACACAGTTAAGTATCAATTTTATACAATTCACACAGGAGAATAAAATAATTTTAATTTTAAATTGCTAAGTATAAACTGTATTACTAATACTGGCATGTTTTAAGAAGATATATGCAGAAAAATTCTTGAGGTGATCTATTACTAATTGCAAAGCAGTAAGAGCAAAATGTTTACTTTTATTTGGGGTGGATTTCAAAGAGAATATCAAGAGAGCAGCAGTGCTGCAATTGTCCAGCTATTTGTTCCACATGCACCTCTTCTTTCCAGTCAGAAAATCTGTAAATTTGTGCATAGCAAACAAAAGCAGAGAGAATAGCACAGGGTCTATTTCCACCCAGAAGAAAGGAATACTGAAAATTTCATAACCTAGTTAGCAATTTGACAAATGGTACATTTTAACTTGCAGAAATACAGTAATTTTTCTTATATCAATAGTGAGGAAAAAAAGTGTTTCCAGTATGTGTTTCCATTTGAGTTATTTTTTCACATTCTATAAAACCTCCTTTCCTTCACATCAGCTTAGGTATAGATCTTACATTTTCATTAACAGACAGCTTCTGCAACTGCTCAGATTGAAACTGTAGCATTTACTTATCTCAAAGCCTGCCCACTTCCCCAGATACTGATCTAGTTGCAGGAGTAAAATCCTAAAATCTTGCATAATTTTAAATCTAATTTCTTCCACCATCCAAATAACCTGCACATATTCAGGCAGAATGTATTTGCAGTTACCAATACCAAGGGTCTGAAAGTTTTATTTTTGTGTCTCCTTAATACGTTTTCCTGTGCTTTAGACCTTATGCTGTGCTGCAAGTTGAGAGGGAACTGGCAGACAAATAGAAAAACATTATTTATAATTTTGCCATTGAAAAGAAGATAACCAAAAGATATAATTGAATAGGATAGTCTTGCTGCAATTTTGGTAAATATTTAGCACTAAGATTTTTTTTTCCTCTATTTCCGACAGCCTAATCAATTTAATATCTTTCCTAAGATCTTGTGTGTGTGCATGAAATATAAACCAAGAAACCATGATGCAAGTGAAATCTTAAAAATCTCATTGACAAATTCCAATTCATACGGTCCAGACCACAGTAAGTTCAAATGAAACAGGAATCATATTTCTAGCTATCTGCTGTTGTCTCTCCAATGTTTGATGTTTCTGAGGAGAAAAAAACAACTTTTTGCTCATTTTACAGGCCGTTCCATTTCTTAGACGTAAGGAAGATAGAATCATAGAATGGCTTTGGTTGGAAGAGACCTTTAAAGATCATCTAGTTCCAACCCTTCTCCTATGGAGGAATTTCTTCCTAATATCTAATCTAAATCTACCCTCTTTCAGTTTAAAACTGTTAACCCTCGTTTTATTACTACACTCCCTGACAAAAGGTCCCTCCAGATCTTTCCTCTAGGCCCTCTTTAAATACTACAAGGCCATTACAAGGCCTCCCTGGAGCCTTCTCTTTTCCAAGCTGAACAACCACAACTCTAGCAGTGTGTCCTCACAGGGCAGGTACTCCAGCCCCCTCAACATCTTCGTGACCCTGCTCTTCTCCTGCTCCAACAGGTCCATGTCTGTCTTATGCAGGGTCCCAAACCTGAACACTCTACTGCATGTGGGGTGTCACGAGAGCAGAGTAGAGGGGGAGAATCATCTCCCTTGACCTGCTGGCCACACTTTTTTTGATGCAGTTCAGGATGTAGTCGGCCACCCAGGCTGTGAGCACACAGTGCTGACTCATATCTGGTTTTTCATCCACCAACACCCCCAAGTCCTTCCCTGCAGGGCTGCTCGCAATCCACTCATTGCCCAGCCTGTATCTGTGCTTGAGATTGCCCTGACCCAGGTGTAGGACCTTGCAGGAGTTGAACTCATGAGGCTTGCACAGGCCTACCTCTCAAGGCTGTCAAGGTCACTCTGGACAGCATCCCTTCCCTTCAGAGTACCAATCACACCACTCAGCTTGATGTCATCTGCAAACTTGCTGAGGGTGCACTCAATCCCATTGTCAATGTCCCCAACAAAAATGTTAAATAATACTGGTCCCAGTAGTGACACCTGACACACCCGTCTCAGCACTGGTCTCCACTTGGACATCAATCACTGACTGCAACTCTTTGAGGGTGACCATCCAGCCAATTCCTTATCCACCAAGTGATCACCCATCCCATCCACGTTTCTCCATTTTGAAAGCAAGGATGCTGTGCAGGACAATATCAAATGTTCTGCACAAGTCCATTATCCATCAATGCTGTAATCTTATTGTAGATGGCCACACAACTTGTCAGGCACAACTTGCCATTTTTGAAACCATGGCAGTTGTCACCAGTCACCTCCTCCTTTTCCATGTGCTCTAGCATAGTTTTCAGGAGGATCGACTTCATGACCTTGCCGGGCATAGAGGTGAAACCAGCCTGTACTTCCCCGGCTCTTCTTTTTTTCCCTTTTTAAAGATGGGGGTTATGTTTCCCTTTTTCCAGTCACTGGGAACTTCACCAGTCTGCCATGATTTTTCAAATTTGATGGATAGTGGCTTCACAACTTCACTGTCATAAAAACAATGACAGGTTGTCGTTTGGAGTTCATGGCATGGATGAATCAATTCACCTCTTTGTTTTCTGTCCTGTCATGTCACTACACAGGAATTACCTTTGCAACCCTTATTAGCTTACTGTCAATGTAGCAGATGTCAAGACAATTTCTTTAGAAAACAATAATAAAATAATAAAAGCTATCATACACAATCTAATATACAACCGTATAATGCCAGGAGATTTTTCTCTGATCTCATATTTTAAGATATAGGACTATAAATTTATAGTTTTTCCTAAATCTGATTTATCTTCTGTAATTTTAATAACCAGCGACAATGTTTTTGTTATGCTCGCACTTACAAATTTATATGATTACTGCAAGCTAAGAGCAAACCAATGATGCTCAATAATTTGCTCAATAAAAGAATTTTATATTAAGGTTCAGATGTGATTTTTTTTCTTTACTTTCAGAAAGTAAATTAACAGCTCTCTAGTAGTAAAGTTTCCCAAATCTACAGTGGGTTAAATAATGAAGTATTATATTCTGCAGAAAAATAACTGTGTGCTATATTTTCTGTTTTGTTGATATTGCACAACATATAACTAAAAGATAAAACTACATCTTAAGGGCTGTATGTTATCCATTACTCCTTAAAGTTTCTTCTTATCTGAAAAGACACACCAGCACGTGTATTACCCTCATCACTGAGTTACCTTCTTAATGTTGCACCTGGAGACATTGAAACATATCAAAGATGAAAACTGTTCTAATTCTCTGAACAAAGTTGTGGAAGAGGACTTGGAACTCCCCAAATCATAATTTCACTGTATAATACCTTTTCTTTGTTCAGATATTCTTTCGCTCTATTTAGTTTCCCTTTTCCAAAACAACATGACAAACCACACTTAGAAACTAAGATAGAAATAAATAAAATAATGATACCATATTGTTTTCTAGTATCTGTAACTTCAGAAACATCTATCTCATATTGCTTCAGGTTTCAGCAGTACTACACTTATGTCAAGTCATAACTAACACAGAAATCATAATTTTTTTCCTGCAGATGCAAGCTCTTGGTTTTGAGCATTGCATTATCATAAACATGTTTATGTCTTTCTCATTTATCATCAGTTCCTAAATTATCTAGCTTTGATATTTATTTCTAACTTTTTCCTAAGATCTCCTTAGTCACAGGCAACTTGTGTAAATGTGCAACATGTGTAAATGATAATGTCAAGAAAAAATACCAGTTCATATTCACCTCTCTTTTAGCTCATTGGTACTGGCTTCTAATAACTGCATTATTTCAGTCTTTTTCTGTGATGAGAATTCATTCATATCTTTCTGGTTTAGCTTCAGGGTTTTTTTATCTTTCATATTCTTATCTCTTTGAATTTTCTCGCCAGTAAATTAGTCTGCTTTTGCAACACTGCTAAACAAATATGCTGCTTGAAAAATATTTTTTTATTTACTACTTCTGTTGTTTACTAGTGACCTCAGACTTAAACAGTGCATTTTCAAAGAGCGGATATTTGATTTGTCTAAACAGAAGAAAGTACCCTGCATACATAAAAATAAGTATGTGGTCCTTCTGACACTTAACAAATACCTCTACATTTTTCAAAATAAGCTATAGACACAAAAAGGATTAATGTAAATAACACTAGTGATGTGTCTCCAACAAAATATTGAAGGCAATTTTTCAATCAAAAGAATGCTTTAACTGCACCCCAGTTATAGTTTAGAAATTCCACTTGGAGATAATCTACCCAAGTCTATCTTTAAATAACATTACTGAAACTGGCAAACCTTCACAGTGAAAGCACTGGGAAAATGTGACATTTGCACGGGTATGTCACTTTGTAGGAATATTTCTCTGAAAAATAGCTCACAGAGCAACACACCATATTGAAATAGTCAGTCTTAGCTTCCTAACAGCTCATACTCTCTTGTAACATTCTACATATTGTAATTTATATTAAGAAGGCGGGTTCATATTTGTAGAGATTTACAGTGCACCAATCCTCCCGTGCTTCAGAAAAATTATTAAGAAAAAGAGAAAGAAAGAGGAACAGAAAGAGTGAAAGAAAGAGAAAGAAAAAAACCCACAACTTTTGTTCTTAAAATCACATTTTGAATTGTATTGTTTAGGCTTCCATTCGAAAAAAAAAAAAAATGATTCAGAGAGTAAAGCAAGGAGTTGATGTAAAAACCCGGGATACGCAGGTTAGAAACAGAAAAAAAAGAAAGGAAAAAGAGTTCTACTGGACTGGGAAAACATCAGTTGTATTATTATGTGGGCCGGTTAGCTCACTCACGTTAGAGCGTGGTGCTGATAACACCAAGGTCGCGGGTTCGATCCCGTTGGGTCCCCATGTGTTGCCTGATCTTGTTGAGAGGCGTCCCTGCCCATGACAGGGAGGTTGGATTAAATGATCTCTAAGGTCCCTTCCAGCCTAGACCATTCTATGATTGTATGATTATTTCTTCTTAGCAGCAAGTATGCTGCAAAAGAAATATGTTCATAAACTAGTCTCAATGTGTTGTCCAGTTAAGTACAAATTACAGTGCTGAAAGGAACAAGATGTATAAAAAAATTTCCTGTTAAAAAAGTAGATGTATAGGGGTTTCTGATATATGTCTTTTAGCATTATTACAGTATTTAACAGTTATTTGAGGAAAATCAGTCCTTCCTTCACATTTGGTTTTAGTGCGGTTTTGATCTGATCAATCTAGCAGATAAGTGCAAAAGAGGTAAGGATTTCATTTGCTTGAATTGTTCCTAGATGTCAAGTGTGTTGAATATTTATGGCATTGGTTTATTGACCATCTGAACATGCATGCTTATTTTATTTGCCATGAATTCTGGGCTCATCTGGAAAAGATTGTGTTACACCTTGGTGAGGATTTTAAATGGAAAGCCCACTGAATATTCAGTTGTTTGCTGTGTTCTTTTATGAATTTATGGCATTTGAACTCCAGAACAAAACCCTGAAAACCAGCCTTCCAATTCACAGAAATATAAAAATCATTAACATTTTGAGTTATCCTGAGGACACAAACATAAAACTTTAACTTAGAGAAAAATACGATACTTGAACAAGAAAAATTTCCCAGAATTCTGATTAAGGTGAAAATGTCAAAGTCAGTGAGAAAGGTCAAAATAGGAAGTATACTTGACATCTTCTACTGAAGTAACTTCACACTTTCATTCTGCTATTTCTTTTCAGTCTTATAAAGGAACAACAATAAATAATTACTCATTCTGTTAAAAAAAATCCAGGCAAAAAAAGTAAGAGTATGTTTCTCCATTTTCACATAGCACTTTACATATTCAATACTATTTCATATATAGGCAATTCCACTGTTCTCAGTTTCCTTTTCTTTGTGTGAACCACACTCCAAACAGCACCAGGAAAGAGTCTGGTAAAATTAGGGCACGTGTTTGCAATGTCACAAAACTTAGGATACACTGTTATCATAGGGTATAATATATAAAATCTCTTTCCTTCTTAGCTTTGACTTTACTAGATTTGAAATTCAGCAGATCACCATCCATGCAACCTCTACACAAAGCTCCTAGTAACCCCAAATTTCAACTCAGTTCCAGTTTTGCAGTCATATTTAGTGAGGCTAACTAACGGCAAAGGTGGGCAGGAGAGCAAGATTTCGCCAAAGGAAAAGAAAATAAAGATGAAAAAAAAGTCTTTTTCCATAATCAGACACTCTTCTACTCTGTAGGGATGTTCAAACAGTTAAGAGAGCACCTGCTGTTCTTGGGACCAGAAACATTTGTACTGCCAAAGAAAGTCTTTTGTATGAAACTGAATGGATCAACATTGACACCCAGTGGCCAACGTTTTCCACAGCGATGCAGTTCCTAAAGCTGCACTTCCCTGCTCTTTTGCCTAGTTTGCTTTCTGCATGTAAGGAATAACTCTTTTTAGCAAGTGTGGTTTAATAGGATTAAGCCAAATATTGTTCGGGGCTTTTTTTTTTATTATACTACTGTCTTTCAATATTATGAGCAGTATGCAGTGCATGTTGCTTGCAGATATCAGAGTTTTACTAGTTAATGCAACCAACGTGAAAGAAAAATGATGCGGACAATGCAAAAGAAAAGTGAAGGCAATTATTAAAGACAAAATGGCATCTTGGACTAATATTTTGAAAGCCTTTAAGCTTAAGGAGTGCTTATGTGTAACAAAACATTATACTCACTTTAATTTTATTATTATGTTAATATTATAATTTTACTATTTTAGAAAGATTCGATTATCTAAAAATAATGACTTCTAGAAAGCAATTACCTATATAGTTGCACTCACATTTCTTAAGCCCCGATCTTGCCAGTGAATCAACACAAAAGGACTGCAAATTCTTCCAGATACAAACTGTGTCTTAAGGTTGGGAGATGGGATTAACTGAAATAGAAGGAAAAGAAAAAGGGTCTATATTTAAAATTTACACTTTAATTTCAAAGTTCTAGGGTATGGCTAACTATAGTGTGTTCCCATATGGTGTATGAGGTAAGGCATAATACCCCAATGACTAGACCTGTAGTTTTCAAGCTAATCATTACCAGGATTTTTTCCTGCCTGACACTGTGGATAGGAATTCTGCTTGCTATATCACAACACAGTCTATTTATTTCATTGCAGATGAAGTTAATCACTTCTTCACCACAACAATATTTAGAGAAATCACTGCATATGTATAAACATGTCGTATTCTCCTTGGATCATTTATTATCCAAAGAATATAAACACTCTCCTGCTTAAACTGATGAACAGTATTTGTTGAATCACTGTCCTCATATGCAGTTAGCATTGATGATAAAGTACTCTGCTGGTTTTGGCTGGGATAGAGTTAATTTTCTTCACAGTAGCTGCTATGGTGCTATGTTCTGGATTTGTGCTGAAAACAGTGTTGATAATACAGGGATGTTTTAGTTCTTGCTAAGCAGTTCCTACAACAACTCAACCCATTTTCTGCTCCTCAACCCATGAATTAGTAGGCTGGAGGTGCACAAGAAACTGGGAGGGGACACAAGAGTGTTGAAAAACAGGACTCAAACTTTGAACTGAAAGTGAAAAAACATATAAGCCTACTACCAAAAGAATTAAAACTAGAGAGCAGGTGGCCTAATGCACAGATAAATTATGTTTTCTAAAAAAGACAGATGCATTTGAAAATGGAAAAAAAACCAAACCTCTTTTAACATTAGTTTTGCTAATAAGCTATGCTAAGGAAAGCTTTCCAATGGGTTTTCTAACATTTTCTTACAAATATTCTCTTCCACTGAGATTTTCTAGTTCAGCCAGTCTTGGTTTTTTAGAAAACAGTACAGTACCCTTGTCTAAATGAAGTACTAACTACTTAAAAAAGACAGGATTAAAATATGAAAAAAATGCCGTCTGCCTCTTCCTCTCTACATCAGTCAGTTTTGACTGCTTTCTGCAAAGCAGATTCTAGTGTTCTGGCTGAGATTCCAAAAAAGTGGGGTTGCCTGCATATTTTGTATCCCTTCTTTTCAGAAGTGGAAACATCAATATAGCAAGGCAGCAGTCTAAGAAAATACTCGGATTCTTTTGACCAAGAAATGACTTGCAAGAGCTCAGAATCTATCACTGCTTGACAGATGGTAAGAACAGAATTCCATGGCAAGGATATAAGATTAAATTCTGTATGGTTTCTTAATAAAAACATCTAACAGTCTACAACTTTCTGTTAAAAGATATACATTTCAAAGTACGTTCTACAAAAAAAAAAAAAATGCTAGTTTGCTTTCATACCTAAAACTTTACAAACAAAAGGGTTTATGATGTTACCACTCCAAGGAGACATTCTCCTCGAAGCATTTTCTCCACTGCCCTTCTACCTGCCAAGGATAGTCTGATTAACACTTCCCTCTGGGAAGCATTTCTGCTAGACCAACACTCTGCTTTATCAGCTTCTTTGTAGCTCAGTGAAACAGCATCCATGACCTTTCAAAACCTCCCAGACGTTTTATTATAGTTTTCCATGGCTGAGAAATGTGATCACTTCTTCCAAAAGAATATTTGACAGCTATAGTCGGTCACCCCAGAAACACTGTTGTCCCAGTTATTACTGGCAAATAAAAACCTAGCAGCTAGCTGGTATTTGAAATAAACAAAGCATTTACCCACAGCAAATTTCCTCTCCAGACTGGAAGGAAGTTTGCATTTCTGTTCATAACCACTCATACTGGAAAAATTACTTTTTATACAAATACAAATGTAGAACAATGCATGGAACTCATTATTAGCTTTTAAGAGAAAGAAACGTGTAAAAGTAATGAAACGATTGCGATGGGATAGTTCAGGGTAAGTGGATCTTAAATCTTGTTTGCTATGTTTCAGCAAATTAAGGACATCAGAGATTGTTTGAGGATCAGTTCAGGATTTTGAGATAAATTTAGTATGAAAAGATTTATTGAAAAAAATACAAAAGCATAGTCAGATCCTCAAAATAATGAACCATTTATTATGGTACAATATTTTAATTACAATAAATTTAAATTTAGATTGGAGATGAGAGAAAAAAATGGAAGAAATAATTTTCTGCTCTTTTGCAGAGAAATTGCTTTATATCAATATCATGAGTATTTTCATATAAATTATTTGTGCTATAACTATCACAAATATAAAATTAGGAAGATTTCCTTTGTACATGTTATTGTTGTGCTTCAGGCATGTTTTTCATTGACCAACAAACTTAATACAATTCATATTGTTCCATACCAGTTATATGGGAGGAACATACTGCATGATTTGCTGGGGCCAGAAACTGCAATTCACGGTCTCATTTCATTTTGCTGTCGAGCCCAGCTTCAGAGCAGGTAAGACTGCACTGGGGAAGGAATCTAAGCAAAAAAATAGGCTGGCAAAAAGCTTTTGGGGGGGCTTTTTTTAAGCCGGCTACAGCAACCACACCTGAGGCCGCACCGGCAGCTCCAGGGCGGACACCCGAGATAGCGTGGGCGGAGCCACCCTCAGCGGCCCGGCGATTTTAAACACGGTGATCAGCTGCTAACTGTGCCCTCAGGGTATAAGAAGCCTTGGGGAGGGCAGGGATGAGTCCCTGTTCACCGAACAAAAGGGTAAGTCTTTGTTAAAAGGCAAGTACTTAAAAGGCCCGTAAACTATTCCGTGTATAGCTTTCCAGAGAGTCTTTGTATTGTAGAGCCAACTATGGTTGCCACCAGGTCAATGGTTGTTAGAAAAACTGTGGGCACCCAGACAGAGGCCCCACGTAAGCATGTGGGTGTTCAGGCCTCGGGCTGCAGAGAGTGCTGGAGCCTGGCACTGGCCATGGAGGGTAGTGGAAGTGACACTTGTGTCCGATGTGACCAGGTGAGCGATCTGCTCAGCCTGGTGGCTGAGCTGAAGGAGGAAGTAGAAAGGCTGAGGAGCATTGGGGAGTCGGAGAGAGAGACAGATCGGTGGAGTCAGTTCCTGAATGGCGAGCAGCAAGCTCTGCAAAGAGCTGAATATCCCCCCACCTCTGGCCATCAGGCAAAAGGGGGGGACCTAAAGGATAGGGAAGAGTGGAAGCAGGTGCCTGCCAGGAGAGGAAGGAAAATCCCTGCCCGGCCTCCCTCACCTGCCCGGTTGCCCCTGCAAAACAGGTATGGGGCTCTAGACAATGAGAGCCAGGCCAAGGAAGAGTCAGTGGAGGGTTCACCCATAGGGCTGTCTAGTCACTCGGATACACGCGTTAGGACTTCTTCATCTAATAAAAAAAAAAGGAGGGTAATCGTAATTGGAGACTCCCTCCTGAGGGGAACAGAGGGCCCTGTCTGCCGCCCTGATACGACCCACAGGGAAGTCTGCTGCCTCCCTGGGGCCCGAGTTAAGGATGTTAGCAAGAAGCTTCCTGTTCTGGTCAAACCCACGGACTATTACCCGCTTTTGGTTATGCAGATCGGTAATGATGAGATAGTAGAGAGACGACCAGAAGCAATCAAAAGGGACTTTAGGGCACTGGGGCGGATGCTAGAAGGATCAGGCGCACAGGTTGTGTTTGCCTCTATTCCTTCAATTATGAGGGAAAATAGTGGAAGGTTTGACAAAGTGCAGCAGATTAATACTTGGCTAAAGGGGTGGTGCCAGCAGTCTAGCTTTGGATTTTTTAACCATGGGGAGATCTACAGGGCACCTGATCTACTGAAACAAGCTGGGGTTCAAATGACACAAAGGGAAAAAAGGATCCTTGGTCATGAGCTGGCGGGACTCATAGAGCGTTCTTTAAACTAGATATGAAGGGGGATGGGGTTATAGCTGGGATTGCAGCGGGGCAGTGCTCTAGAAATTATGAGGACCGGGTGGCCTTCCATCCCCCTAGGGTCCGATCAGTGTGCTCAGCTTGCTCCCTGAAGTGCTTATACACCAATGCACACAGCATGGGGAATAAGCAGGAGGAGCTAGAAACCTGGGTTCGGGAAGGAGATTATGATCTGGTGGCAATTACAGAGACATGGTGGGACAGCTCACATGACTGGAATGTGGTCATGGGTGGCTATGTCCTTTTCAGGAAAGACAGGCCAGCCAGGCGAGGTGGTGGAGTCGCTCTTTACGTGAACTTGATGATATTTCAAGGTCCCTTCCAATCCCTAACATTCTATGATTCTATGATTCACAATACATACCAATGCAATCCTCAGGAAGGCATTCTTATATACTTAGATACCTTGTTTTTGTCATTACCCACTTAAGTTTTTTTACCTGTAATAGAAGATGTTTTACCACTGATTTTTAGTATCATTTAATTATGGCATTTTGATACAACAGAGCAAATTAAATACTAGAATTTGTCTCTGAGTGACATGCATTAAGTGAAAAAAGTATTTTGCTTTCAATAACTCAATACACTTACTTACATGATCTACAGTGAAGCCTGTTTCTGGGCATAAACACACAATCAACCAAAATCTGCGTTATAATATTGAAAAAATTATACTCTCTTTAGCCATTTACTTACACCAGTGGGAGGAAAACAGATGGCCTTTTTGCTCAGTATATCTTTCTTCTTTCTCAGATGCTAAAAAACATGTTTAATTTGAGGATGGAGGATCTAGAGATGAGGAATAGGAGGTGTCTGCTCTCACTTCATTGATTTCTCCATTGTACTTAACAGAGCAAGTTTTAGAAAATGCTGTTGTAATAACCACAGTCTTCATACTCATTCCAGCACACCAGACACCAAAAGCCCCAGGAGTCTTCTTGGAGGCCCTTTTATACTGAGCACCAAGGGATTGAATACTGTGATTGGTCAACTTCAGTCACCTGATGCATCCTCTCCTCCCCATAGGCACAGCTGCCCCCCTTGTGATTGCCATGTGTGCCAAGCAGCCCCAGAGAACTTTCATCCTGGTGTTCTCGAACCAGAAGAGCTTCTTTCCAAGAGCTTCTGAGTTCTGTTCTCGGATGTCTTATTTCATTCTGTTGCATGGATCTCAACCTCAGATCCTTTCTCAAGTTTCAAATGATGTAGAAGGTTCCTTGTCCATCACCTTTGTACATAGTAGGATAAGGAATTTAAGGTTCTCACCAAGAAGTTACAGATTAAACTGATTCATTGCCAGATGACTGAGTCTTTTATAAAACACTAGATTATGTCTTTTCCTTTCAGGTGCTATCTCTGGGAGCAGGTGCGTTGGTGTTACCCAGCGGGGTGGCCGTGCCTTTCACATTTCTTCCTTTGCTTGTCAGCCATTTAGTGGAAACAAAAATTCTGGTACTTGCATCACTATGAAATACAGCGTTCTACACTAATCCTTCCTTCTGCAGTAAGGGAAGTGAGCACCAAAAATGAGGCTACAGAGAATACTTCACAACTTCACTAATAACTGCATATTCATTAGAGAAAGTACTTCCTCTGCTGCCCTTCTAGTGAGTCACACTCTTTGTCCAGTCCTCTACAGCCAGTTAATCCATGTTCTGTAGATGAGTCTATTTATATAAAAAAAAAAAAAAAAAGAGGCTTTATGGCTGGAAATAAAGATTTAAATATTGTTATGACAAGCACATTTTTAAGGAAGTATTCAATGCTTGGAAGGTGCTACAATCATTACTAAATGACAGGCAGGACAGAAAGGTAAACACAAGCAGAATAACAAATTGCTTCTCAGATAAAATAGTCCTCATGCCCTGACCAACATGGGAAAAACTCAGGACACTGAGTGACCTTCTGGCAAGTCAAAGACAATGCAAAGGAGGAAAAAAACCCCAGGAGTTCACAATTGCATTCTTTTAGTGTTATCCCAGAAAAAAAAAACAAACAGTAGGCTCAATATTTTTTAGCTTTCATTAAATTTCAGAATAAACTGGAAGAGGGAGACATGGTATTCTTTATGGAACAGTAACTTATTCAAGCATTCCAACATTTGTATTTACATAGGGCAAACTTTCCACGATGGCTTCAGCTCTAAATTTTTTATTTATATTTTAAAATTATTTTTCTGTAGGCTGCTTTACATTGTCACATTGTGATTCAACTGAGCTCAAGCTCTCAGTGTTGAATAAGCCTCACAAGCAAGCTAAAGAATTTTTATGTCTTAGATCCAATTGAAAAGGTTGCTGCATTAAAACCATTGATGTGTGTGAACTAAACCTTCCTTTAGTGTTGGAACAAAATATTCAAGACCATAAAAGCCGGCTTCAAAAACTCTGCAACCTGCTTTAGACTTAAAAGTTGTATCAATACAATACCACAAGGTCAACAACACTTACGTAGTTTTATTATTACTGCATATAAGTATACATATATTTCATATAAATTCCGTAAAAAAAAATCATCTGACAGTCTATATCAGCAACATAAAGGCAAAATCTTCTTAAACGTTGTTACATATCAAATGAAAAAACTTGCATTATGGAAGGACAAGAAATTTAAGTATATGAAATGAAGGGTCATCTGACAGTACAGAAATAAAGAACTAAGATACCTCTTTATTTTAGTATCACACCAGATTAAATTTTTTACCTTGTATACTAGTATAAAAAAGTGCTTATAGCATAATTAGAATACATATAACTAGAGCATATCACAGCTGCTACACAGTGTCATACCGCTGTTTACTTCTTTTCAGTTGAAACAGTAATAACATACTGGAGTTACCTGGCTTTACTAGTAGCAAAGTATTTGCTGCAATTAAAGCCCAGTATTCAGAAGGAAGACAAACTTGAGCTCCCATTACACCTCCAAAAATTCTTTCCAAGTTATTTTGTATGCTCTGTATTTTCACTTAGATATTTCAGATTTGTTTATTTTCTGAAAATAATAATCCCATCCAAACCAATGCTAGACAAGGGAGATGCCCTGGAACTCCAGAATCAAAACAGTGAGGATTTTTGTACGTAACTATCTTAATTTTCAGAGTCTAGTGAAGCCAAAGAAAGCATCTTCTGTATTCATTGACAAGGGTGAAATCTGAACTAGGTTTCTCTCAGAAGCAGAACAGCTGTTGATTTCAGTGGCGACAGAATTTCACACATCCCCTAGTATTCCAGGTTGCAAAGAGCTTTTTTTTTTTTTTTCCTGCATGTTTACACCAAATATAAATAAGCATTGTGGTTTAGACTTTCAAAGCAAGACATGACTTACAGAGAACATCCATGGAGCCACAGGAAATTTAAAAAGTTAAAATCAAGCAGGCTGGGAGAGATTAATATTTTTAGTAACAGCACAGTTCTTCTCAGGCTATGTAACGACAAAGGCTGGTGAACACTGATTTAAGGAAGTTCAGTATGTTACTGATAGCACCTGCTCTTTCCACATAAACATGCAGTTTAATCAGCCCAGGTTCATATTTAAATCTTCAGTTACCTCATGTTAATTTAGCCTAGTGGTATAATTTGTAGTATTTGAAGTATCAATTACCTTGGTTGCTATAAGCATTAAGCTTCTACCCCCTGGCATCATAAGGGAAGCATTAGACTCTTTTTCTTTCAAACACGATGAATTTAAGATGTGAAATGAAGTTTAATCTTGATTCTCAGGTATTCTGGACCCACTGGTCCCAGAGAGAGGGCAAGGTATGCATTTGAAGTGCGTGCTTCCCCATCCTTATCTGAGCATCAGCTCCATCCCTCTTCTGCTATGTATCAGAGATCTTCACCTGGATTTTAATCTCAGTCAAGATAGTCGTGACACCAAGGATCATTTTAGAAGATGACTAGAATGGCCAGGCTGACAACAGATGTTCCAGCTTATTCTCCTTCCTTAGGAGAGGCCATAGGCAAACTTTGGAAGAAACAGCTGGCTTTGCCTTTTCAAGTATTTCGTTTAAGAGGTTTTGGATAGCTGGGTCTGCTGATGTTGCAGCCTTTTTTACAGCACAACAGCTTCTGAAAGGAACAGAAAATTGTTGATATAGTGTTTTTCCACCAAGGTGTAAATAGCTGAGCCAAACTAAAATTCTATTATTTGCAGATAAAGTGAAATCTCTAACTTGACCAGGTATATGCACCTTTAATATGCTTGGGTTTTTTTTATTTTCCAATATACTTTGAGTTAAATATTAATTTGAGGGAAAAGGTAATGTGCACCATAAAATAAAGCTTAAAAGAAGGGGGGGGGGGGGGGGGGGGGGGGGGGGGGTGGGGAGGGCAGAGAAACTATTATCAACTGTGTCTGTGTAAAATTAAAGATTGTGCCAGAGACTTTAATAGCAGTGTGGTGGTCACAGAAGCTTGGTGTTTAAAAATTAATTTCTAGTTTGAAGCTGTTGCCGGCAGTGCCAAGAGCATACAAAGTACATTTGTTCATCACCAGAGCTAGTTTTCAGAGTATAAAATTCAAGAGGAAGACAATGAGGTCTGTCCAGTTTCTAAAATAGATCTGGGAAATATTTAAAATCTCCAGGCATTGAAAAATTGGTCCCGATGAAAAGAGAGCTAAAGGGCAAATTAGAGAAATATCTCATCCCAACATTTTACAAGGCTATAAACTTGTCTACTTCACAAAGAATGGCCTCCTATTAATTTGATAAAAAGCTAATCAGACGCAATTGAGTTTTCTCTAAAATAGGTATTTAGGGAACATCTTCTGCTCTCTCTGTTCCCACATGAAAGGAAAAAGATGTTTATCAGACCATTGACTTCTTAAAACAGAAACAAATATTACACCATTTCTCATGCTGTAAATGCAAAGAGAAACAGATTTGCAAATTTAGTCACTGAGCTGTAAATACATTCCTGCAGCTACTCACAAGCGTAGCAGAAAGGCTTTATTGTACCCATCAAAGATGTCACTATGTGCACTGGTATCAAATAGTTTGTACTTTCATCTGTGAACTGAAAATTCCTGAACAAGTTCGAGCACTCCTGGCCAGCTGTCCTAATATTTTAACAGAGGTACTGAGTATGTGTTTCATCTATCCAAGCACTATTACCTCCTCCACTTCCAGCACTTCGGTGAATTGAAAGCAAAGACCTAAAGAGATAAGACTACACACTGCAGGATCACAGAAAGCAAGCAAGCACCAAAATTTGAAAGCCAAGATTGTTCTAAAGAGTATCTTTTGGTGGTTAATAGCATTCTTCCCGTATTAGAAATGATAAAAATCATTTTGTCTTTTGGAACAACTGAGTAAATTATTCACAGTAAACAAGTTCTCTAGTGAGTTCTGTTCTGTAAACAAAGATTTACTTCTGCAAAAAATGCTTATTATTTAGACCTACTTGACATATGGCCAAAAAGTCCTGGAAAATTTTGTGGATTCAGTTGTCTGCTACGCTCCTTTCAGGGCATATTAATGGTCATCTAATAGAGTTTGTTTCTGTTCCCTGGTTGGTTGGTTGAAATGCTTTAAAATGGAAAAATGTGAGGACTGAATAATCTTTTTATTGCAGAAATACTTATTTGCATATAAATACATGTCTCTATACGTAGAGCAGCTATTCCCCAAACATCATTGGGAACAATAACATGTTGCTGTGAATATTTGCAAATAACAAATAAAAAGGGGGCAGGAATATGGTGAAAGACAATAGCTGTTCAGAATTTAAATTCATGCTTTCTATCAACTAGGAAAAAAAATTAAAAAACCCAGCAGATCTGGTTTGCCACTGCACGTAGCTCACTTAGGCATTAGACTTGTGTAAAGTAGGAGTTACTCAGTAGTAGACCAGACTCTTTCATTCTCATTCTAGAGGCATTTTGCACATCCATTTTTCCAAACAAATCCTGAGGGACAGTCATGCCCCAAATGACTGGCTACAGTGAGCCATGTTTCATATGACTTTACAGTATGGCTAGAAATGCCAGTTAAGAGCTTAATCATGAAACAGCAGCAAAAGATCAATTATATTGATAATGGTACCAATAATGGGCTTTCAGCCTAGCAGCTGGCAGTATAACAAGATCCTCTGGCTGGCAGCTGAAGTAAGACAAACTGTCTTTCAATCAGATGCACATGTTTAACTGTGAGGGGAAGTAATTAGAACAGGTTGCACAGGTTTCTGTTGGCAATTTAAAAATCAAGACTGATTATTTTCTAAAACATATGCTTCATTGCAGGTGGAAAGTTGAGGATGACCTATGGTCTGTGCTCTGAAAAAGAGAAACTAAATGATCACAGTGTAAATTTATCTGATCACTTATTCAGAAACTCCTTCAATTTAACTGCTGCTGGTTTTGCCATCCACTAACTACCACGGCTGCTGAGGTTGTAATGCTGCTAGAGTTGTGACAGCCTGAGACCCAAGAGAAAGCAAGGCTTAAATGAGATTTTTCTGAAAAGGTTAAATGAAAAGGGGAAACAGGAATAAAGAGACAAAATTAGGGTCATGTAAGTGATTCTAGAGGTTGAAATAGAAGCAACAAAATCTGAGACTGAAATTAGGGACAGTTATTCTGAGTTTAACTTATTATGTTATTCATTTATGTAGTTTGAAAGGAAAAAAAGAGGTCAACACCTGTAGAACAGACAGGATTTTACCAAGTATTAGAAGAACAGGAAAAAATACATTAGGTTCAAAGTTATACTTCCCCCACTGTGCATAACTGTCAGATGAGCACTCTAAAAAAAACAAAATCTGTTTCCTGATGGGTCTTAAGTATCCAATAACGCTGCAAATAAATAAAAGAAACATCTTTTCTATTCATCAGTTAGAAAACAGCATCTTCATCTCAGTTTTAGCTGCACAACTTCAACAGAAAGGACAAAGCAGGACAAATGTGCCAATTTTATTCTATACTGACTGCATCAAGGTTTAGTACACATGCTGAGGAGAGTGCAGATACTTATTAAATATGCTGACACTGGCATAAAAAGTAATTACAGTATTGCGCCTCCCTTTATAACAAACAATTCTACTTTCCTATCTTAGAGGTGACTCAAAGCTTTAAATTAGAATTCTCAGGGTTTCCCACATAGGCAAACACTGCAGGATTCGAACAAGTGGATATGCTTCCTGCTCATATCCCTTACTGCTAACTGTAATTATAGTATTTATGAATTTAAGCCTTAATGACAACAAACACAGTAGCTCCACTGCTCTTATACTAGAGATGCCACTTTTAGTTTTTCCAAAAACACCGTATTAAAATAGGGGGAACATTCAGAGGCTATTGGAGAGAATTTTTTTTTCCCTCTTCTCCCCTCCTTTTTCCTCCTTTTCACCTCAGATACAGGGGTGCCTGGAGAGACTTGCAATACAATACAGGGAAACACTGATGCAAACTCTAAATATTTGTTAAGTATTCCCTGAGAAATGAATAAATAAATGAAATGGACAACTGGTGACTCAGACTACTGTCTCTGTTAAGAGAGAAGAATCTATAATAACAAAGAGCTCTAGAGTCTGTATGGATTTTGTGAAGGACAACACTGTGTCACTAACCTCCTAGCAATTTTGTGAGCATGGAAATACATGTATGGATAAAGAGAATTCAGTGGACATAAAGTATTTGGATTTTTCAGAAGCGTTTGAGAAGATTCCACACTAAAAGCTTTGACAGGAACAAAGCTGCCACACTCATAGTCTTTGAAGGTAGGAAAGGTCATTTCGTGAGTTGAAAGCTGGCTAAAGATAGGAAACAAAGGGTTAAGGCTTTATAGTTTCTGTCTGGGACAGAGAAGAGCCAGAAGTGATGTCCCTTGGGGATGACTGCAGGTACTGTCTTTGTTCCCTAAATAACATCACTTTTTTTGCCATGCCAAGAGGCAGGCTAGGCAGGCTATTGGGCTGACTTCATAGGCTGGTATCCTGTACGGCTATCATTTTATAGGTTATTATCTTTTTCCAAATACCTTAGTTTTATGTATATCTTGAAAAATATCTGGGGTCAAAATTGAAAGGAAATTTTGTCAAATGTTGTAACCAATTAAGGACAAATCTGAATCAGCAAACAAACCCTTGTCCAAGTGTGGGCATATGCAAGTTACGTGGCCTGACAGAGGGCAGGCATCCCATGCTTGGGACAGCTCAGCCTACCTTACTTAGGATATCTCTGAACACTTTACAGCATTGGTTACAACCTCTGCTATTTTACACTGGCTTGGCTTTTGCTTTACTCCTAATATCATGTTTGTGAGGCAGGAATATTCGTTTTCTGTTCACTTTATTTTTTTCTGGTTTTTAACCACCATCCCTTATCCACCAGTAGCAGTTTAGTAAGGCCTATTACATTTTGACAGTTTGGAACATGAAGCTGTGAAGATAAGGTGCTGTTATAGTGAAAATGGCCATTTCTAGCAACAGAACAGCAATATATTCAAATAGTACAATCTGTTTTTTCCCTTGCTTTTGTTTCTGTGATTGCTATCTCCTTTCTAATGAATTTATCCCTTCTTTCTTTTTTCATACTGTCACACTGCTGTAGGGCTCTGGTGAGCAAAGTAACTTAAGCATACACATTAACCCGGAGAACAGCCCCACACAGCACTAACTCAGTGTGGAATAATTTGATGCGATGCACAGCACTACCTGAGGTAGTCCTCAGAGAGGCAGCTCCAGTACTGGGAGGTGCAGGCTCAGGATGCTTTAGTTAGCTGTATACTTTACTGAAAGCATCACTTGACCAGTTAAATTTCCAATGTGTCTGACATTATTACTCCAAGGACAGTACAAGTTCACACATATAACAGGATTCATAAAATATCTTGAGTCTCTCTTTCTCGTAAACTTCCCTTATCTCTCATGCTGCAGCGTTATGTAGCCAGTTTTTTGGCGCAGAGGTTGTTTCATTTTTCCTTGTTTTTAATTGCCAAATAAATACATAACAGTATTGTAATGAAGTGGGATTTTAAAAAGTTCTGCAAATATTTTCACAGTTCCTTCTGGAGAATTTCTTTGTCGTTTCTTTTCTCCTTGCCCTGCTCCATGTTTGCCCAGGTATCGTGGGCAGCTATGTTCAGCCACCTACAGCAGAGGGGACATACAATGAGGGCCCCTCACAAGATGTTTTGCCATCAAGATCAGTGAATCCAGGACCGCAGCCACAGCCTGAAGCCAACAATGGATGTGAAGCACAATGTGAAGGTTATCTGCTCAGTGATTCCATCACTCTTATATGAAACGCATTCAGGAGCTTGTTAATATTTGTATGTTCTTGGCAGGAATATCTCATCTGGAATATTTTTAAGTTGAAATGAACCTTTTTAGTTAAAAGAAATTTGAATTTACTAGAGATCTTAGATTAATATTCTATA
Organism: Trogon surrucura; assembly: GCA_020746105.1. Lineage (NCBI taxonomy): Eukaryota > Metazoa > Chordata > Aves > Trogoniformes > Trogonidae > Trogon > Trogon surrucura. Next base: position 57,862,675 of record CM036620.1, on the reverse strand, counting down.
ATACTAAATAGGAGCACCTTCTAATCCTAAAAGCTCACAGAAACTGAAAAATGAAAAGTTATACACAGCACATGAAAATAAATAGAAAACCAGACCATTTTAGAATTTTTTAGTTATATCACTTACATATATATAAAATAGAGCTTGAAAACACAAAAATAAAGCATATGATTTATAAAGACAGTTTTCCTGCAATTCCTTAGAAGTTTTATAATTCCTTGGCACTTTGGTGGATTATTTTGCTTTCCCTTGACTATCAATGCATCAAAACTTTCTCATCCAACTTTTGCTGAAGTATTTTAATTAAAATGAGAGTATTTACAGTTGTTATATCATATTAATATTCCAGTAGGCATAAAAATTTCACTAAATAATATTGAATAATTAAGAAGGAATACATTATTGATCAGATAGGAACAGTTTCATACAATATAAAATGCTATTGTGCAGCGTTGTTTGTGTTATTAATATCTGTTACTGAAACCTCACGTTGATATTGGGAAATGACTTTCTACCATATAGACTAAGCAAATTTTAAATGGGCATCACCAAGTGTCGCAGAGATATAGAAGATATTATCTAGTGTTGTAAATGTGAAAGTGAACATCACATGAACATTTCTCCCCCAAAATAGGGTTTTAAAATACCCGAAGATAGTAAAAGTTACATTTTCTACTTACTGTACTACTTACTAAGTTTTCTACTTATTGTATCATCTCACGGTTCCCTTTGGGTCACTACCCCATAGGGACAGTTTATCAGGTAATTTGCTATGTACAAATGTCATTCTTGGTTACGTGCCTTGTGTTATTCTTCATATAAAGTCTGAAACAGGTCTTACAGGGGGACCTGACAGTGAGTAACCACCCAAGTCACAGAGGGCATTGGTTGGGCCTGGGAGAGGGAAGAACCATCCAGGGTAGGAGCAGATCAGGTCTGGGAACACCTAGAGAACCTGAAGGTGCACAGGTCCATGCAACCTGATGAGATACACCCACGGGTCCTGAAGGAGCTGGCAGCTGAAGTTGCTAGGCCACTAGCCATGGTATTTGAGAAGTCCTAACAGACTGGTGAGGTTCCCGCAGATTGGAAAAGGGGGAACATAACCCCCATTTTTTAAAAGGGGAACAAAGAATACCTAGGGAACTACAGACCAGTCAGCCTCACCTCTGTGCAGGAAAAAATCATGGAGCAGATCCTTCTGGTAACAATACTAAGTCACATGAAACATAAGAAAGTAATCAAAGACAGCCAACATGGCTTCACTAAGGGCAAATCATGCCTGACTAATCTGGTGGTGTTCTATGACAAAGTTACAGCTCTGGTTGATATGAGAGGAGCAAACGACACCATCTACCTGGACTTGTGAAAGGCATCTGTCCCGCATGACATCCTTGTTTCTAAGATGGAGAGACATGGACTTTATGGATGGACCACTTGGTGGATAAAGAACTGGCTAGAAGGTCATAGTATCACAGAATGTTAGGGGTTGGAAGGGACCTCTAGAGATCATCTAGTCCAACTTCCCTGCCAGAGCAGGATCACCTAGGGCAGCCACACAGGAACACATCCAAGCGGGTTTTGAAAGTCTCCAGAGAAGAAGACTCCACAACCTCTCTGGGCAGCTTGTTCCAGTGCTCTGTCACCCTCACAGTAAAGATGTTTGTCCTCATGTTGAGGTGGAACTTCCTATGTTCTAACTTAAACGCATTATTACTTGTTCTGTTGCTGGGCACCACTAAAAAGAAATTGTCCCCTTCCTCTAAGAGTCCTCGTCCACTCTAAGAGTAGTGGTCAACTGTTCGATGTCCACAGTGACAAGGGGTGTTCCTCAGGGGTCTGTTCCGGGTGCAGTGTTGTTCAATATCTTTGTCAGCGACAGGGACAATGCCATCGAGTGAACCCTCAGCAAGTTGACCGACGACACCAAGCTGTGTGGTGTGGTGGACTCACTCGAGGGAAGACATGCCATCCAGAGGTACCTTGACAGGCTTGAGAAATGGGCCAGTGTCAACTGCATGAGCTTCAACAAGTCCAAGTGCAAGGTCCTGCAACTGGGTCGGGCCAATCCTAGGCACAAATACAAACTGGGCACAGAGTGGGTTGACAGTAGCCCTGAAGAGCAGGATTTGGGGGTGTTGATAGATGAGAAGCTCAACATGAGTTGGCAGTGCACTCATGCAGCCCAGAAGGGCAACTGTGTCCTGGGATGCATCAAGAGCAGTGTGGCCAGCAGGTCAAGAGAGATGATTCTTGCCTTTTACTCTGCTCTTGTGAGACCCCACCTCGAATACTGCTCTCAGTTCTGATGTCCGCACCATAAGAGGGACATAGAACTGTTGGAATGAGTTCAGAGGAGGGCCACAAAGATGATCCAGGGGCTGGAGCACCTCTGCTATGAGGATAGGCTGAGGGAGCTGGGATTGTTCAGTCTCGAGAAGACTCCAAGGGGACCTTATAACTGCCTTCCAATACCTGAAGGGAACCTACAGGAAGGCTGGGGAGGGACTTTTTAGAAGAGTGTCCACTGATAGGACAATGGGAAATGAAATTAAGTTAAAGGAAAACAGATTTAAATTGGATCTTGGAAAGAAATTTGTCAGTACAAGGGTGGCAAGACTCTGGAATATTTTGCCCAGAGAGGTACTGGATGCTCTCTCCCTGGAGATGTTCAAGGCCAGGTCTAGTTAAGGGCATCCCTGCTCATGGCAGTGAGGTTGGATTAGATTATCTCTAAGGTCCCTTCCAACCTAAGACATTCTATGATTATGAAAAGGAGATCATATTCTGAAGTAAGAGTACACTGAGTCATTTCTCTTTTGAAAACAGCCTGTTGTAGAATTTCAGTTTCAACTTTCTGTGCAGTCTTCTGGTTTCTCTTCACAAATGTTTAAGGGATAGCCTTTGAAAGTGCTCTCACACAGAAAGTTTTCAGGCTTACTTTTCATTTTTGACCAGCGTCTTTAAAAGAAATCAAGGAAATCTAATACAAACTTGATGCATGGTTTACGTTTTAATCTTGTTTCCTCACGAAATTAAGTTTTTGCGGTACCACTCTTTCTTTCCTTTCCCTCTCCTCTTCACATATTTTTTATCTTGTTTTCCAGCTCTGGCTCCCTTCGACAGAGGATTCTCAAATGGTTTATCCGAACTAGAGGACCTACATACCTGAGCGCAGCCCAGCTGTCCACTCACTGGTCACATGCCATCCAGCTGCAGAACATCCTCTTCCTAAGGATGAAAGAAAGATCCTGTCCTCTGCCCTGTAAGAAGCAGCAACTGGTGATTAGTAAGGTGGGCCAAAAAACATGAGCAGGACCCAGAAATATAACTGGAGGGTATCAGTGAGGAAGACTAAACACACTGTGGATGTGGAGAGCAATGGAGTGTGGAAATGCAGAAGACACAAACTGCTAAAAAGCTGGGGTTTATTAGTTTGGAATTGTTGAATCCACAGAATGATTATTTTTTACATGTTATTGACTTCCGTTATTACTGACCCATGGAATTTTTATTTAATTTATGGAATTTTTATTTATTAACTTATTTGTTCAAGAGTTCCACTTTCAAGCATAGTTTATATGTTAGCACCCTCATCTGATAATTGGAGAAGAGGCTCAGATGTGAATGGCTGTACAGATGCACATCCAGCACATAAAATATTGGCTATAAGACACTGTGACATTTAGACCTAAACAAAACCAATCATCTTATTTCTATCCTCCTACAGGACCACAAGATACTTTAAAGAACCATCTTACAGTCCCCAATTAAGCATTATAAAAGCTAGGAAAATAATGATGTACATTGAAAAAGAAGGGTTTTTTTCTGAAGCATACTAGCTGTTTCACTTCCACAAGCTTACTGAAGGACTACAAGAATCGCAATTACATCTGGCAGTATTTATATTCCTACTGACAGGTCCATGCTTTATTACCCAATTACCATATGCCATAGGCCATGCTCTGGAATGTGATCCTCTCCTAAATCGCCCTTTCCAAGCACAACTAACACACAAAAAATCCTCAGTTACTAACACAAATCTATTAGGACTGAGTGTGCAGAAAAAAAGAAGGACATTAGTTGGGATGTGCTGAATCAATTCATCAAGCAGAGGCACAAAGAGAACAATCCTCAAGCAACACAAAATATTCTCAAAGGGCAGAATGAAGTCCTTAGTTTGTAAAACTTGCAGAAATCCTTTATGCTTCTATACCTTCCCTTTATTATCTGGAATGGTCAGAGCTTTTTCTACAGTGAACAATTTGTATTTTATATTTATTCACCTTAGAACATAGGTCTCCAAAGTCCCTGACATACATGCACACCACTTCTAAATTACAACCACCTCTAGTGTATTTGAAAACTATTCAGATAAATTCTTTAAATTAAACAGAGTAGGAGAGATTGGAGATTTTTTCTGTTTTCCTTTGACAGAGAAAAAGGAACAAAAATGGAGCTGTACGCTTCTATCTCTAAGACCTAATGGCCCACATCACTTTCTCCTACTAGCTCTCATAGATAAAAGAGTGGTTTTGCCTTCTCCTTCTCCGGTGCCACTTAAATCAAAAACACGTTAGTCCAGTCAGAGTTAAGGTCTTTAGAAAATAAACATGACTAACTGACAGGCATTCAGTGTCATTACAGCAGAGCTTGAAGAGCTGAGCTGAAAGTATTAATGTTCTGTTACTGTCATTTGCTATCTCTTCCCTTGTCACCTACTCAAAAAGAGCAGTTCAGCTTTGAAAGCTTTGTCAGGTGCTGTGCACTCAGCTAAGTTACAGATCAGATCAATATTTAAGTCATCTGACTATACTCAGTAATGATCTTCTCAAAGCTGCAGAAACTATGTTAGGGGCCTATTTAAAATGTATGTGATGGGATGACTAGGCTGTTTTTCACAGCTCATTATATCATATATTATTCCAGTTTAATTAAAATTGATAGGACTTATCACCTTAGAAATCATTTGACTACTTCTATACCTCCCTAACACTTCTTCAGCATATAAAATTGTCAATTCTTCTTATTTTTTTTCTCTACTGCCCAGGTACTTTTTCAATTTGTAAGTAAAAATACCAACTATGAACACTAACTTGATGTTAGAATTGGTGGGTAATCATTTCCTCATATTATTATTATTTTTTTCCTGAAAAGATTCTCCTCTAGCAGTGCTCTCTCTCTTGTTGACTAAACAAGTATCTATTAAGAAGTGGCTACTTAACAGGAAACTCAAGTCCACCAAGCAGCAAGCTCAAAGATTTGTCATTCAATTTTGGATGAACAAGGTTATATGTAGAGGGATAGGCAATGGGAGATCTATTTTTTTTAAAAAAGGACTCCCCCATCTACGCATAAATAACACATACAAAATGGGTATTTGCACTTTTGCATTTGTATTTTAAAAACTCTGGTTGAAATCCTAACTCTACCATAATCTTTGATATGGTCAAGTGTCAGAGAATCAGATGCATGAAATAATACAAACACCAAAAAGTTAGTCAGTGCAGTATATTACCAGCAGTCCAGCTCTAGGAGGACTCTACAGTAAAAACCCCGAGATGTGTAGAGGGCAACCTGCAGTGCACAGGGAGAGTTAGGCTGTATCTATTCTTGCCTTCTGATGAGCACTTCAACACAGCAGTTTACAAATCATGCAGACTACCACTTCCATATAGCACATTACTGCTCCTAAGTGGTTTTTGTGCAGAAATAGAGAAGCAAGAGGCATAACCGTGCCCAGGTCTCCTTCTGCCATGGAAATGTAATGAATCTAGAAGACAGTGACTGCAGCTGGTCTTGGCAGGTGGGGAATGGTCCTTGCTATAGCAATATTCAGCATAACCTTGGATATCACAATGGAATCTTAAGTGACCTATACACTGACAAAAAGTAATTCTTCCTAGCCAAACTGAAAATGTTAGAAACAGCTGTTCATCTGAAATCCTAATGCAGTGCGTAGCACCACATGAAAGCAGCACAAAGGTACCTTAATTCAGATCTAGAAGAGTGGTGATACAAATAATTTCATTTGCCACTCATTTTTGCCTGAAAATAGGATAATCTGAATTGCTCTTCTCTCTAGGGAGAATAAAATCTTCCACCCAAAGGTAAAAGTCATCAAAACCAATAAGAAGTGTACAAAAGTAATTACAATTCAATACAGAAATATTCACATATTAGAATAAAGCTTTTAAAGGGAAAGTGGACTTTACCAAGTGGTGTCCCCCAGGGGTCAGTACTGGATCCAGTCCTGTTCAATATATTCATCAATGATCTGGATGAAGGGACAGAGCGTACTCTCAGCAGATCTGCTGATGACACAAAACTGGGAGGAGTGAGCAGGAACTTCTTCTCAGTGAGGGTGACAGAGCAGCGGAACAGGCTGTCCAGAGAGGTGGTAGAGTTTCCGTCTCTGGAGACATTCAAAACCTGACTGGATGCCATCCTGTGCAACCTGCTCTGGCAGGGGGATTGGACTAGATGATCTCCAAAGGTCCCTTCCAACCCTGAACATTCTGTGACTTGTGGGTTTTGAATCACACAAGTACTTACACTCTGTCTTTGCACTAAAAGAAAAAAAAAAGTCATGAAGATAGTAGATATGTTATTTTAGGGCTACTAGGGGTTTTTTGGCTTTGTTAATGACAGAAATGCATTTAAAATTCTAATACTTTCAGTAAAGTATTTGATTTGGAAGATAGAGAGAAAATGTTTTTCTACTACCTAAACTGCACACAATAAAATATTCTTGTTCTGTATCTCATATAATAATCTTTGTCTTTTTTTTCCAAGTTAACTAACCAGCCGTGAAATTCTGCTTTGAGACAGGTACATTGTTTACACCACAAAACTTGTTTTAGTAGGAATTACATATCTACACTAGGATTTATATTACAGTTTCAGCACCTAGACTGATGGAGAATATCTGTAGGCAAAAGAAATGACATTTATGAATATGTTTTTGTTTTGGTTTGTGGGGTTTTTTTTCCATTTTGTTTGTTGCCTTACCTGCTGGAAGCCAACAGACTTTGGTTTTCTTGCATTTAATCAAACACAAGTCGAATTTTTCAAGATGGCATCAAACATATGAAAAATATATATAAAATCACATAAATACTTGGACTATAATAGAATATAAATAAACTTGATATAACTATAATAAAAGGTTAAACTTGTTTTACAGTATCAATTAAATCTATAGAAATGTCATGTCTCTTTTCCTATTAATCTGAATTCCTTTATTTCCATAGTACCACTAAATGCATAACCTTTTTAAGAAGCACAGAATTAGGTGCAAATACAGCACCAACCAAAATAAACACGTTCACATCTATTGAAAGAAATGATGCTGTTTTTAAATACACTTGGGAATATTATTTTCTACTATAGCAATAACATAATTTTATTTTAATACCTATGGATATTTTATGGAAAGTCCAGGGCTATATTGTCATACAAATGAGAATATTCTAGATAGATTGGGTTACATAGTGTAAAACTGACTGCAGAGAAAAACCCTGAAGATTTTTGCAGCAAGTGAGTCTTGGTGCAGGGGTGTCGGGGAATCATGAAAGTGTTTCTAATAAGGCATTTGCAGGTGCTGAAATGTTATTACTAAGCTAGCAACTGCTTTGAGGTGTCAGATGTGAAAAATTCATTTCTGGTATCAGAAGAGCCACCACGGAAACAAAGTAAGAAAGGATTTATATGTGAGGGGCTTCACTTTCTGCAGAAATCTTTTACACATCACAAAACCTGAAAGGCTCCTCATTAGGATTCATTTGTAGTAAAAGAACATGCTTTGCATGAAATCCAAATAGAAACTCCGTGAAAAACCTGCTTTTAAACAGACTAAAAGTGATTTTGCAGACATTGCAATGCAACACCTTCCAAATAATTTATTTAAATCTCTTACTGTAGTTCACATTTTCCTCTAATTATGAATTGGAAACACTAGTTTTCAGCATGTCCTGGTACTACTGTGCTGTACCTGTAAGCTATTCAGTATAAAATTATAATGAAACAATAGAATACTCAGTATAATTGCAATTCAACAGGAACAGAATAACCTCAGGTGTTGGAAAAGGACTCCACATCCTCTGATTTCTCAAGAGGCAGTCTACGCTCAGACAGGTTGCTAGCAAGACATTTTAGCATCTAGCTAAGATTGGACCAGGGAACAAACTAGTAGGGTGCAAGTGCAGAAGCAACCACACAGGTGAAGAAGTACGGCAGCCCTCTTACCTCTCCATGGCATTATACAGTATTGAGCAACAGATGCAAAAATGAAGGTCTTACCCTGAAATAATAAATATATTTTACCATTAAATATTTAAGCAACCTTAATGAAAACAACTGAGGATCTGTGATTTCGGAGCTCAAGGTTTGTGGAATACATGGTTCCTGTGATGAGAGGCTGCAGCTGCCCCATGCCAGACACAGCCAGTTCCACGATGGACCCACCACAGGGCCCCGCTGGGGACCTCAGCCAAGATGGTGGCACCTCAGTGAAAACACATTTAAGAATAGACAAAAGACACTGCATGGCATCTATGAGAGACAGAGGAGTGAGAGAAATGAAAACCAGCCCTGCAGACACATGGATGAAATCCCTTGTGTTGGGTTTGTGTCTGGCACGGTTTTGGAAGTGGGAGAGGGGCTGCGCGGGGGGCTCCTGCATGAACCTTCTAAAAGTTTCCAGCTGCCGCTCAGACCTGTCTCTGGCCAAGGCTGAGTCAATCAGCAATGGGGGAAAGCACTTTTGTGATAACATATTTAAGAGGGAAAAACTTTTTGGGTAACTTCTTGCGGAGAGGAAGGGGATGCAAGAGGAGCAACCATGTGGACATGGAGGTCAGTGAGGAGGTAGGGTGGGACATCTGCCACAGCAGATTCCCCTGCAGCCCATCGTGAGGCATCAGGCTGAGCCCGCGCAGCCCATGGAGGTCAACCGTGAAGCAGATGCCCACCTCCAGCCCATGGAGGACCCCATAGTGGAGCAGATGGCTGCACAGCAAGCATGCTGTGACTCTGTGAGAAGCCCACACTGGGAGCTTTCTGTCACTGGAAGGATTGCACCCTGCAGAAGGGACCTGCGCTGGAGCAGATGGTGAGGAGCCGGTGAGGAGAAGCCCAGTGGGAAGGACTCGTGTTGGTGCAGTTCATGAAGGGCTGTCTCCTGTGGGTGGAGCCCCACACAGAACCGGGAAACAGCATGGGGAGGAAGGAGCAGCAGAGTAGGTTTATTTTAGGTTAGTTTCTCAGTATAAACCCTTGCTTACTGTGCCATTTTCTCTTCTATTTTGCAGGAAAATATGACACATGAAAATAAACCTTTCCTTGCTGGTAATAATAAAACTTCTAAAAGCAGGTTAGCCCACGCTGAAATGCTGAATCAATTTTGTTTCAAATCATCATGTTTTCTAGCAGTTTTGAAGCAATACATGAGAAGATCATGACCAAAAATTAGTATTTGTTCAAGAGGATTATCTGTGTAGATGGGTTAATAGCTTTACACCTCTAATAGGAGAAAGAGAAATTATTTATCCTCTCCTCTGGTTGCTAAGTGATCCTTAATACTGCTCTGCCTTGTCTCTTTTGGGTCTTGTTTGTTGTTGTTTTTTGTTGCTGTTTGCTGGGATTTTTAAATTTAATCAGTAGCATTGTTGAGCTAATATCTGTTGGTCAAAACTTAGAAGGTATCTCACCTATCATTTCTGAGGTTCAGTGCTTGGCAGATCTATTTGCCAGCACTCAGTGAACGAGATGATAAATGTGGTATAAATATTTAGAAAAGCAGCTGTAAATATAGCCATGTTAAAATTCCTTACTTTCAGCAAAGCACTAATCCTTACAAAATCGCATGGATGGTGCTTTACAAATACTATTAACACAATTTTTATTGTACAAGCCCAAAACCCAAACTGGAATGAGAACTCTCTCAAAGCAATAGTTATTTTCTTCTAGCTGAAAGCCAAGTTCAATTGTTTCAAGTGCAGCAAAGTTTAGCAAAAAAACCACCCAACCCTAAAGGCTTTTGTAAGCATCTAAATATGTAGGAAAATGTTTTCCTAAGAATTTTCAGTGAAATAAATATAAAATTTCCTTTATTGGTTGCCGTGACCCATATGCTTAAGTTCACAGCAGCAGGAGTAAAAGATGGGTAATTTCACACATAAATGAAAAAATCATTGACAACACAAATCTTGGCCTTAGCACGAATATTATGCTGAAAATTGCATTGAAAATGCCATGAATGGCATGAAAATTACCCTGATTCTTAAAGTTAAGCTATCTAATTTAAAACAGAAGAAAATACATGACCTACGAAGCCCAGCAAAGCAAGCCAGAAGCTCTGGAGTTTTGTGTACTAGAAAAACACTCATAAAAAAATTTTACCTCATGAACTATGTGTAAAAAATATTAAAGGAATAATTTTAAATACAGAATAAAGTAATATATCACCTATTGTCAAATTACAAATCATACTGTTTCTATAAATTTATTTTACGATACATCTATTTTGCTGGTATTCTCTACCAAAAGCTAAATATTTCCTTTGGCAAATCTTTTTCTTTACCTCGTTTTTGGTGGCGTTAAAAAGAATTTGCAAATGAGCCAAAAGTACAAGTAAGCAGACATTTTCTTCCTTTGCTGCATGCTGTAAGTAAGCATCCTTTTGAATTTGAGCACCACTCCTTTGTTCATTTTCAGACTACGGTATATAATAACAACATATGTCCCTACATAGCACCAGAATGGAGCTGGAAAGGTAACGTAGTGCCTCTCCAATGGAGGATCACCCTCAGCTATTTCATTCCTGACAGACTATGGTAAATGCATAAACTCCTCAGGCAACAAGCTGTGATGGCTCATGAGTGTCTGTTAAATTTCTTGACCTTTGAACTGAATCACAGGTGCTTCCATTTAGCCCAATATTTCTTGTCCTGTCATAAATGGAAGTAACAGATTTTTTTTTTTATTGCCTTGCAGTAGCTGTGTTGGTATTTTGAGACAGTTAATGTCCCGCTCGGTCCCCTCTTGAAGCTAAACAGTGTCTGTATTTTTAAGTCTGTCACACCACAGTAGGAAATGACAAGCCAAAAAACTACCCTACAGAAAAGGACGGGAAGTTGCATTGGATCATAAGCTTAATAAAAGTTAGTGTCGCATTTTGACAATGTAATAGCCTATAGAAGGGGGAAACACCATACTGAAATGTACAGTCCCTGCACTATCCACATAATTTACCTGAAGGAATAATAGTAAATTTCTGTCACCTTACCTTCTTGGCTGACTCAATCAGCATTTTCATTTCCTAAAGCAAATGTGTGTGCTCAAAACAATTGACTTGCTTTCAAAAAGCTGAACATAAATAAATATTATTCAGATTAAGGCCATACTGCTTAAACAAATACAAGGGTATGAATGACCAAAAAAGCAAGTTAACTTTCAGTTCTTTCATGAGGGAGTTTACCATATCAACACCATTATGTGCTTTGCTGTACAGAGGTGGCTTTAGCACCATAAGGGTTTTTTGGTTTTATTTTTGTGGTGAGGGATGTGTGTGTATGTAAGTCTACGTATGTATATATGTCTGTATATATATATATATATAAAAATATACACACTAAGTCATTGCAATTGGGTGTAATAAACTCTTAAGTTTGATTCTATTTTCTCATTATCAACATTCAACACTGCTGGCCAACTCATTTGCCACGCACTTCACGTGGATACTGAAGAAGCTTCATTAACGCTCTACAAAGACATTTTCTATCTTCTTAGCTATTTCCTTATGGTCTAGCTGAAGAAGCAATTGAAAAAGAACTCTCTGTGGCTTTTGTTTATACCATACACTCATCTAAATTACATCATCATATCGTGCTGCTATGACACGTGCTGCATTAACTAACTTACCCCACTGATCAGTCCTTTCACACTTCCTATTTGTGCTTTATTCCTGCTGCAGAAAATACAGTACACTTCCTGATGGCACAGATTAGACTGAATCTACTTTTTTAGTCTTCATCTTACTCTTGCTGGACACATTTAAAGCAGAAGTCACGATCGGGTCCTTGGTTAGATCAATGCATGAACTTTAACCAGCTTCAGTGGAACCAGGTTTTCATCCCAAAGGACTACATTCAGGCTTTAGTTGCCTTTCATCTCTGAAACCTGGCAGGTACAAAGTAAACTATAGTTTCTAGTTAACTGTTTCTTCAGAGGAACACAGACAACACCTGTGTTTTCTCAGCATGGCGTTCTGCTCACATGTTGGATATAATGTTGGTTACTACAAACACGCGAAGTGGCACAGTGTGACACCTCACAGGAAAACAAAATATATTCCTGGTTTGCATCAAACCATCCATACTTAATCTTTCCTCCTTCCCACAAACACCAATGCACTTGCATACCAGAATACGCATCAATTCCTTTGAAGTTAAAGTTTGAATGACCAACTCCCACCACACACTGACAACAATGAGACTGAGTATTGGGAAAGAGCAAGGCAGGGCTCAAAAGCTATGATTTTGAAAACCTAAGGAAATAATAAGGAATTAAGGCCTATAATTTAACTCACTGCACAACATAAAGAAACTAAACCAGCCAGCAAAGCAGAAGACATATGAAGGATGGGGCTATGTATAAAATACTGCCTTTCTTACTGCTGATGACTGAGGGCTCAAAGAAGACACTGAATTCACAGCTTAAAACTCCATCCTGAAGCAGGACACCCCCACTGTTCTTCAGACAGCAGTAAACAGATCTCAGATTTTGCTTTTAAGGCAATGACAGTAGAAACTGAAGCTTAGGAGTCAGAAAGGAAGCAAAAAAAAATAAAAGTGGGAGGAAATTCTAATGAAAAGTATGTAAATGGAAATATTTAATAAGAGACAGAAAAATGGTGGGAAGGGAAATAAGAAGCTCAGAACCGTAAGAGAAAAATAACCTGTTAAGGAAAAGTAAAAGGGTCATAACTCAGTATCTCAGGAGCTCTCATACTTATTGCACGCTGTGTTTTTGAGGCTGTCAGTCAGCACCATGGCATGTACAGAACCAAGGCTGTGACACATGCATATTTTCACCAAGCACAGTAATTTGGGGAGCCAGCTGCGCAACTACTGCATGTTGTTGAAAGACCAGTTGCATTGCAATAAGAGCTAAAAATGCTATTTGACAAAAACATACTGTAGATAAAAGTGCAAACATGTCAGAGAACTTGAAACAGGAGACGGTTGTATCTATATTGCTGAAGCTAATTGACCTTTGTGGGTTTGTTGTTTTAAACAACGATGAAAAGTATCATTTCTTCAATCTCTGAACTTTTCTAATATAGTGTGCCATTTTTTTAGACTATTTTTTAGACATTTTTAATGTGCCATTTTTTTTTTTCGTATGCTGTCTTAATGTCTGATAAGTGTATGGGTTTGTGCAGGTAGAAATTGACTTGTAAAGTCATCAGGTGAAAATTTCTGATTTCACTTAAATGCTCTGTCACATCTGACCATTTCTGGAAAACACAAGGAGAAATTTCAGTTATCAGTACATTTGAAAACTGTCAGTTTTATTTTTACAAGCCTTTGGTGTCATTTTGTTTCAATGACAACTTTATGCTTCTGAAATACTTTCCTCCTCCTTTCTCTTCAGATCCTGTGTTCTAAAATTCACTTTTTAGTTATGTTGATCTTTCAGTGTTATCTGACTGTTTAGGAACTGGTTCATCAGACTTTCAGGTTACCACTAAGCTTGCATGTCAATTAATTTTGCATAAATAGGATACTAAATAAAATCCAAACTATAAACTAGTCAATGCATATTACATGAAAAGCAACAATTAAGAAAACAAGCAAATCACTTTGCAACTGTTAAGTGTACTTTCTAAAAAGCTCAAACTATATCCCTCTGTATCATTCTAAAACAGCAAAACTTGAGGAATCTTACACTGATCTCAACATCAACCTTCTCACCACAAAGCATATAGGAGAAAAAAAAATGGTGGAGGTATGCTACTCAACAGTATAGCAGAGTTCCTGTGCTCCAGCAGCCTGATAAGGCCATACATATTACAACCCCTGTTCTCTCCTGTGAGTTTAGTTAATAATGGAAGGAAGTTTCTTTGGGTGTACCTACCAGATATATCATACATATTTCAGTGAGTGGAATTTTTCTACTTCATTCTACAATGGTGTCTTCAGAAGGAATTATTATTTCTAATTCAGTCTTGTGGAGACAAGTCAGAAGAAGCAAAATGTAAATCTCTTTATAACTAAATTAATCCAATTCTTTTTCATTTGTCATCACAGTGACAAAGCTCTATTGTCAGCTGAACAGATGTACTAAACACTTGTCATTTGCATGTGTTAAAAGAGCAACAACTAAAAAGAGATAATTCCTCCTGACTAATACATGTCAAAGTAGAATAAATCCTTTTTTGTTAAGTAATTTGCTTGTGTGTTTTGTTTGCTTTACATCAGGTATGAACTTCTAGTACCACTGGTATAGGGAGGAAGAATTCCAAATGTGTTACATTTTTCCAAATTGCAGGAACCCATAGCTCCTTTTATGCCTTTATTCTATCTTTATATCAAGATGCACAGAGTTTATGATCTCATAATGAAAGAGTACTTGCTAAAATATTCCTATAAAAATGCAAATGTTGACCTTCTGCCAAGCTTTAAGTTTGAACATTTTTCTCTTTAATTTTTCTGGACATACTTTGCAACAGAAGAACAGTTTTATTGGGAAACCATGCTTTTATTTTTCTAATGATTTAACATTCATTAGAATTTTTGTTGTTTTGGCTCTTTTTTTTAGGAAAGTAAAATATAAAACTTTCTTTGAAAAAGAAAGCATTACATTTTATTATTAGAAAATCAAAAATGAATAGATTGAGTCATATTATCATAAGGAAATCAAATATATTTTTCTCCTGTGGAAAAAAGAAAACATAAATGACAAAAAATAGTGTGACAATATAAAAGCAATAAAGATATTCAAGGATCATCCTTGAATTCCTAGCTATAAATTATGATTTTTGTATTCTATTCTTCTCCTTTAAATCACTTGCAGGCTATTCTAATTCTGGGAGATGCATCATAAAATACTGATTGCTGACGTAGCTTTGTTCCCATTGAAATACAGCAAGAATGAAAATTATGTTCTCCAAACAAGGATGCCTGAAATACATGAAGATATTTTACTCTTGGAAATAATAACAATACTTACATTTGAGCAAAGAACAACACTTTACATTTTGCAAACACCCTTCAGAGTTCTGGTAGAAAGAGAGTTTATCTTCCCAGAGCTGTTATACCCAAATTGCAGCTTAGGTTACAAAGTCCTTCAGGAAGAGTTCCGAAGACAGAGCTTCCTAGTGGAGCATTCACTAAGTCAAGAAGAAGTAGCTGGCATTATGCCTAAATAACTTAGGTTTTCAAACATCCTCTCTGAGGGTCTAAAGGCAATCTCATATCCTCTTACCTTCCAGAAAAAATTGAGCACTAGTAAGACAGAAACTTACATAGGCTGTTTTCCTTTCCTGTTGCAGACTGGTAATCCCTGCTGTCCTCTGGAAAAACAATAAATAAAGGTACTTGTGTATTCATCAAGATCTGTTTTAAAGAACAAACCAAACACTAATAATGTTGACAAATAATTAGCGTTTAGAGCTTCAAATGAAACTGCAGCCTTTTCATTCCCAGTCTGGGCATCCAAGCCTTCTGTCTGCTTATAGCTGGAAAAGAAAAGAAATCCAAAAAACCAGAGGCGATCCTAGTTGCCACCTACAGAAACAGATTAAAAAGACATTAAGACTAAGGAAATTACGGCAAATCTCTGGACTAATACTGTTCTGTTTTTTTTTTTTCTATTCCACAAGTGAAATACAGTTTCTAGAACTTGTATAATGACTTCTGTCAGATCTAGGAACACAAAACCAAGCTGTACTTGCAGTTTGACTCAAACCTGTTTCCACACTAATCTGCACACAGAGGTAAATCCCTGTATGTGCACATTAGAAATGATGAGCGAAGGCTGAAATCAGCCAAAGAACGTTGTGCTGTCTCATTTGTATTTGTAGTATGAGGATCAATGTCTTTCTGTGTAATGGCAGAAGATATATGCTTGCTTTGGAGGAAGAATTCTCCTCCTCTTCTTGCTCTCCTCCAAGAGTAAAACTTCTTATGAAGCACTCAAGATTGCCTACAGCTAAAGGCAGATCAAGACGCATGGTGCTGCTGGTGGTTTGAAGAACTCTATGTCGTTACTGAAATGTCTTGGACATGTAAAATTTTAGCCTGATTTTTTTTTTCTCTCTTGGGGAAAAAAAAAAAAAAGTTTTTTTAAATCTCTCTTGGCCAGATACATTATACCTCCTACAATCAGCTGAGCATGTGATCAACTGGTAACACATTATTTTCTTTCATTTCTCATCTTGTTTGGTTAAGCAGCACTAGTCTTTGATTTACCAATTACTGTGGCCAGTGTGACCTCTAGTGTGAGTGCCAGAGGAAGAGAAGATATTTTGTTATGGATTTTGATGGGGTTTTTGTTGAGTGCTTTTTGAGGGTTTTTTTTTCTGGTGTGTTTTTTTTTTTCCACAAGTAATTTTAGGAAGCTGGACACAGTGATGCAAGAGGCCCCTTCCAGCTCTAAAATCCCATGTTAGAGGCATTTAAAAATCAAGAGTTACTTGTCTTAATACCAGCAAAGCAACCACAATTGACTTGACTAGTTTTCCCTCTATTAGAGAGAAACTTGGGCATTTCTGCAATGCCAAATTCACATTTCAATATATATTACTGCTGATTTTTCCATTGCTATCATCACCGCCCATCCCCATGCCACATATTTGCACTTGCTCTAGAACATTAGCACTGACATTTCTATGTAAATCCAGCATGTAACTAATAGTAAAAATAAATTCTACTCCTAAGTAGAAAGGCTACTCATAGTTAAAATAACAAAATTTAACACTATCTGTCAGAGGCAAAGAAATGCACACTTTCAATCTTAGGCAGGAAAAAGAAAAGATAAACCCATTTTATTTGTAATCAAATAAGTCAACAATACATTGAAATATCTAATGCTTATATGTTCTTTTTACAACCTATTCAAAGTGAGAGCATACAACTTGTACACAGTTTTAAACTTACCTTCATTTGTGTGCTGGTTTTAGCTGGGATAATGTTAATCTTCATAGTAGCTAATACAGGGCTATGTTTTGGACAAGTAGATGGGAGGAGACACAGCCAGGACAGCTGACCCCAACTGACCAAAGGGCTATTCCATACCATATAAAGAGTGATGGTGTTTGTCTTCCCAAGTCACCCTTTTGTGTGATGCAGCTCTGCTTTCCTGGAGATGGCTGAACATCTGCCTGCTGAAGGAAAGCAGTGAATGAATGCCTTGTTTTTCTTCGCTTGTGTGTGCAGCTTTTTGCTTTAATAATTGAACTGTCTTTACCTCAAGCCATGAGTTTCCTCACTTTCAATTCTCTCCTCCATCTCACTGGGGAAGAGGGGAGAGTGAGCGAGAGGCTGGGTGGGGCTTAGTTGCCATCTGGGGTTAAACTATGACAACTAAGCTTAATAGAAGGAAAAGAAAAGGAGCAAAATTAAATATTACTGGCAGACCATCCATAAAGTACACTAAGCTCATCAATTCTTGGAAAATATATTGGGAAACAGCCAAGTTATTTAACTTTGCAAAACAGTCATTTAGCATTCACAGCACTCAGTACCACTAATGCTACGAACGTCTCACATAAGCTCAGAATACTTTTATTTGGTTTAAAGAAGAATGTCAAAAGTAGCTCAGAAAAAAACGTCAAAATACCTCTGAGAAGCCTCAAAACGAGCTGATGAATATACCTTGATTTCAGTTTTAATCTAATCCTAACTATGAGAAACATAACTTCAGTGCAACTTCATGAAGTTAGTGTAATGCTGGGGGTATGTTCTATCTCTGCTATCCCAGATTTATGGAAACAAAATACAAAGGAAAAAACTATACTCCCAATACCATTTTTCTACCACAGTTGTTGGGTTTTGTTTTCCTTCATTCTGTTGTTATTGAACAAGGTACCGAGAAAACAACAGCACAATAAAACCTTGGGTTTTCATTAGAAGCATAGGCTAAAATACCTACTGGCTCAGTCAAGTGTTAGGAATAAGGAACTGGCTGTTGCAAGGTGGCAATAACCTTGTTCTCATACACAGCAAAAAAGGCTCCTTGGTTCAAGGTGGCTTCTGAGAATGGAGCTATTCCACTTCAATTCTGTTACCTTGACCAAGGTGAGCAGAGGAAGTGGGTAGAGCAGTGCAAAATTAACTATTCACATGTGGCAGGAGCAGGGAGGAAATACCAAAGCAGATTATCTTGAAGTTTCTTGAGCAAACCTAGGAGGAAGGAATGGATGTGAAGTATAGTGTAAGATGATGGTAATCAGTGGTAAGAAGGGTGTTCAGCTGAAAATCTGAGCCTGGGAAGCTTGCCTGATCTCACACTTGTGACTGATTTTCATCACTGACCGTGCAATTCTGTGACATTTCTTAATCCTGCCACTAGAATCTATGATTCCCAGTAAAAAAACAGAAGAGTATCTATATTGTTCTCTGTTTTCTCTCTCTTATGGAAACAAATGGATCTTTTCATAGTTCATAAAAGCATCTATTCCTCCTAAAATCTTCATCTGAGCTATTCCTTTTGGCAGAGTTCTTATCTTGCTAAGTAATACATACAAACTTTTTATTTTTTAAAATAATTTCAAAACTTACCATGTTCTATTTTTATTGAAAGATCTGTTTTTCATTCCAAGGGAATGAAGCTTACTTTTCTTCTGTGCTGACAGAACTGCAAAGCTAGAACAAAGGCAAAAAAAGCAGAGGCTGCCACAGGTACTGGTTATCATTTGTGTAGGGAACTTTCTCTAACACATGGAGCTGTCACCTTCCTGTGAAAACATGAACAATTTCTCAACACTAAAACTATAAAACATAAATCTTCATATATCAAGTCTACAGAAATTCCTTCCTTCCTTTTTAACCTAGATAGCCCAAGACTTCTCCATGTACGTTTCATGCTTGTAAAATGCCTATACTCCTCCCTTATCTCTGTTAATGATGCTTTTCCTATTTTCTTTTTCCACTATTAGTTAAGTTAGTGCCAGATCAGTGGAAAAGCTGTCAACTTAATTGTGTAGCTACTCTTTTTTTCCCTTTTATTTTGATATATACTAACATTTTTGTCTTTTTGAGCAAGGCTGTATATTATATAGAAGCTTATTATTCTTACACCACCACCAAATCTGGTTCCTCAGTGGCTTAGAAGGTGGCTTGCGGCAGTACATATGAATCATTTGAATTATTAACAGAATCATAGAACGTGTTGGGTTGGAAGGGACCTCCAAAGGCTATCTAGTCCAACCCCCCCTGCAGTGAGCAGGGACATCTTTAGCTAGATCACTTTGCTCAGAGCCTCATCAAGCCTGACCTTGAATGTCTTCAGGGCTGGAGCCTCCACCACCTCCCTGGGCAACCTGTACCAGTGCTTCACCACCCTCATGGTAAAGAACTTCTTTCTAATGCCTAATCTAAATCTACCCTACTCTAGTTTAAAACCATTCCACTTTGTCCTATTGCTACACACGCTTGTAAATAGTCCCTCCTCAGCTTTCCTGGAGCCCGCTTCAGGTACTGGAAGGCCTCTATAATAAGGTGTGTTCCTGGAGCCTTCTCTTCTCCAGGCTGAACAGCCCCAACTCTCCCAGCCTGTCCCTAGAGCAGAGGTGCTCCAGCTCTCTGACTATTTTTGTGGCCCTCCTCTGGACCCAGCCTAACAGGTCCATGTCCTTTTTGTGTTGAGGGCTCCAGAGCTGGACACAATACTCCAGGTGAGGTCTCAGCAGAGCAGAGCAGAGGGGCAGAATCACCCGTCTTGATCTGCTGGCCACGCTTCTGTTGATGCAGTCCAGCAACTGGCCTTCTGGGCTGCAAGCATGTATCAATGGATCATGTCCAGTGTTTTGTCCACCAGTACCCCCAAGTCCTTTTTCAAAGGGCTGCTCTCTATCATATCATCCCCTAGCCTGTATTGGTAACGAGGATTGCTCCAACCAAAGTGCAGGACCTTGCATTTGGCCTTGTTGAACCCCATGAGGTTTGCACAGGCCCACTTCTCCCAGCTTGTCCAGTTCCCTCTGGATGACGTCCCATCCCTCTGGCGTGTCGACCACACCACTCAGCTTAGTGTCATCTCCAAACTTGCTGCAGATGTATTCCTTTCAATACAACTCACTTTACATTCATCCAAAACTGTGCACTTGGACTTACACTCAATTTTTTTCTATCTTTGGCTACCGTGATTCTGTCATCTCCAGATTTTCTTCCCTTTTTCCTATTGTCTCTGCCAGTAAACTTGTAATTAAATATATATATATATATACATATATATAAGAAAACTCAGACCAGATGATCCTTGAGGCCCCTTCCAACCTGGTATTCTATGGTTCTGTGATTCTATTTATCTACTGCACAGCAGCAGGCAGAATAAACATGGGTCACATTCATACAGACTGTATACTGTGTGGAAAAAAATTAAATCTGAAATAACACTATCATTTTTCTAAATATCATTAGGTAGTAGAAAGTTGCTGTAGGCAAACTACTTTCTGCATCCAGGAAATGTATCTTTTTTTTTTTTCCCCCCAGCAAATCTTTTCCTAAAAAAAGTCCTTTAATTGCTAGTAAACATCAAAAAAAAAAAAAAAATGGAGAAAACCACAAGGTAGCAGGCTGTCTTGAAAAAAATAAGCAAACATGATGTCAGATTCTTGCGCTAGTCTCTAGGAAGGGTATTCAGCAGAGCCAGTCAATATTACTAAAATATGCCTTTATAAAACAACAACTACAAAAAGACTTCTCTGCCAGTGACAGGAGGTGATTCAACTAGCTGGCTGGCAGTAAAGGTTGTTTACCAGGTTCTGGATCCCTAATTGGGTGCCTAGCTTGCTAAGTAGCAGCTGGTCTTTAATTAGTTGCAAAATTATTATCACTAAAAGTTGCCATAAAAAGAAAGAGAACAATATAATTAAAGCGTTAGAATCCATATGGTGGGATACATATCTTCACTTGTCAATAGCGGCTTTTCCTCTCTTTTCCACACAGCATTAATAAGGCAAAACTGTTCATTTGCCAAAAAAAGTCTCCTTCTTAATTTGTATTGAAAGTAATATTAAAATGGAAGTGTGCTGAAAGACTGTACATAGTGTAATGTTTCTCTTTGTCTGTGAAATTATCCAAGATGTTATTTTCTACAGAGCTGAGTTAGGATTGATGAGTCACCTGTGCCAGTACATCTAATGATGACAGGACATTATTATCTCACCTTTGCTCATTACTTCTAAAGTAAAACTAGATGAAAACCTCTTTGTATATAAAACTTGGCAAAATACGAAGTTTACACCTGTGGTGTGTTAAACACGACCACAGCCTGAATGCACATTGCAATCTGTAACTGGAAATCTGCTAGCAGTTGTACTATAATTACCCAAAAATACTTTATGCACCACTATTTCTAAAGGTTTACAGAATTTCTTGGCATTTAAGGAGTATTTGCTCACACACAAAGAATGACGAGATTTACATGTAAAGCAATACACTGTTAATATAAAAGAATACATCTAGGCATATATTTTTCTAAAATATTTTAAACACGTGCTATCAATTTAGTATTATGAGGTATTACACTATTTTTATACTTACTGATTTGGTTAAAGTGGGAGGGAGGAGGATAATATTACTTGGTTTTGTAACAGCTGAATCCGCTCCAGTTCAAAACCCGACAGAATCATCTCATCTATTAATCTTTTCTGAGACGGAGAAATTCAGTAGTTGGGAAAGGTATTTACTTATAATAGTGGTGCAATATTAAAATAAAAAACAGAGAAAGAAAATATTAACTCTGTTTAGTGTCCAGATTAGCTGTGGAAAACGGATAAACTCTGCATTGTTCGCATTAGCAGCAGACAACGTCCACTCATCTGCATTTGTTATTGTTTACACTACAGCAGAGAAATCTAGGAAATAAAATTATCTTCTGCTCTACAGGAGTAGATTGCCTATGTTCCAGGTCTAGAAAATCTTTCTTAGCTAGAGTTAAAACCAGGACATTGAGTATAAAAAAAAGGAACTGTTTGAAAGCCTAAATTGCCAAGTGTCTCAATTATCCTGAACTCTACCTCCTGCAGCACATATTTGAGTGAAATAATTTTAAAATAACCCTTCACCATAAAATCAATTGATTCTTGGCAGTAACTACACACAGTGGAAACAGCCTTTCATGATTTTATATATATATTCCTTTATATATATATTCCTTTAAGGCTAGGAAGTTGCAGACAAAGAAGACAACATTCATCAGATAAGCAGCACACAGCAATATGCATCAGCTTCAGTCCTTCAATATAGTGCCTTTCAAAGGCTAAGTCATTATTTTCCCCACTGAAGTGCTGTTTCCTATCTAGGTTGTTCTACATTCAGACTCCACTCATATTAGGCCACTGAAAGGCACCAGAAGAGATGAACGTGCCCTAGGACAACCATAACACAATAAAAAAAAATTGTATCTACTTTCCAGCCTAAAATACATTTGACACCAGGTCTTCAAATTACATTGCTGGGATGAAGTAAAAAACATTTATCTACAAATTCCATTTCATTTTTCTCTTGAACTGATTTTAATAGGATGTTAGTGTAATATTCTATAATTTAAGATATAAAGGTTTTTCTGGTCAACATGAAATTATTTAACACTTTTATGTCTATAAGAAAGACATGATTCTGTTTTGGCATAAGAGAAAAATATTGGACTTCCATTTAGATTTAAGGTCTTATCTGTGCTGATTTACCTGTTTGAAGAAAATACCTTGAAAATACACATTTTAATGAAATTATGTATTTGCTTCATTAAACTTTATACATTAAATTAGAATTAAGAAAATATTGAACTAATGCTGTGTTCAGGTACTAATTCCTCTATAACATTTTAAGACAGGACTTAAGACTCATGGAGAACTGAGACCAAATTTCTCTAGAACAAAATTTCTTTCAAAGTGTTTCACAAACAGCCACTGCTTTTTGCAGTCAGAGGAATTTAAGGGGGTGCACGAGGGATTTGATTTAATACATTTAGTTCTTCTCCTGTCCTTACTAACAATATAATCCATTAATGATGTTTAACGCTTTCTCTATCTCACTGTCACCCACAGGTCCACAAAAATCTCTATGGGACTAAAAACATGAGTTATATCCTTGACTTGGCATGCAGAAGAAATTGAACGTACTATGAAGGGACAGTGAAGGCACTTGTGACTCATCCCTGCATTACTGTTTTAAAAATGTCACTCCTAATGTTAATGTTTTTCCCCCATACTGTTTCTACCAATGTTTTGGTAACTCAGCTGTGTGACCTCTTGCCAGTCTGAGAGGTTCTAATTTACTCTGACAGTAGAAATGGGTCTGTGGGATGGGAGTCCCTGTGGTCCTACGAAACATAGGAAGGTGGAGCCTGGAGAAATGGGAAAATGGAGCCAGTACTGAAGATCAGGTTGGCATTCCATGGGAATGCATTCCTCCTGGCTTGGAGAGCAAACCTGGCCACAGGTTAACCACGAGGTCATAACATTGGCTTTGAGATATATTTAATACACACATACATACCAACTAACAGCACCAGAAGAGGCATTAGGATTAGAGAGATACTTGATGAACTGCAAAGGGAAGTGTAATGACTAAATATTTTCACTCACAAATGTTCATGTACAAGCACTAAAGTGTGTGTTTTCTTCAATCTTATAATACACATACAACAACAGACCGCCATTTATTTACACTTGCAGACAGCTTTGTTGTTGTAAGGACTCTGTAAGTTTTCTTTCAATTATGTTGAATCCATATTTATTTATTACAGTTTTTTCTACCTTAAAAATAATTTTTATTTGAATCAGTGAGGAAAAATCACAGAATGTTAGAGGTTGGAAGGGACCTCAAAGATCATCTAGTCCAACCCCCCTGCCAGAGCAGGATCACCTACACTAGAGCGCACAGGAACGCGTCCAGGCGGGTTTTGAATCCCGCCAAAGAAGGAGACTCCGCAACCTCCCTGGGCAGCCTGTTCCAGTGCTCTGTCACCCTCACAGGGAAAAAATTTTTTCTCATATTTTTATGGAACCTCCTATGTTCCAGCTTGCACCCATTGCCCCTTGTCCTGTCAATGGACACCGCTGAAAAGAGCCTGGCTCCGTCCTCCTGACACTCCCATGTACCAAAATAAGGCATCCTAGCTGCCAGAATGTTGTAGGGACATGAATTAAATCTTCATGTAATTTCCAGTGGCAGGTGATAAATGAAGAGATAGAAAAGTGAACTGTAACAGAATTCTGATGAGCAAGCCCTTTCTAACTCCAATGAGAAAAAAATGAAGACTGTCTCATTTCCATGAAACAGACTATATAGTACAAGGAGCAGCTGGAAAAGAGCTTATTAAAAATGTAACTGTTAGAAGATGACACTCTAATGGTATCTATTTTCTGTGAGGGCTGAGCCTTCCTGACCTGTCTCACTGCAAGGTCTTTAAACTCACTAAAGCTTACAATGAGAGCAGGATTAAATACAAAATAATAGCAGCAAAACAAAAAGGTGAGAAAGCCCTTATTTCTTTAATCACAGTTATCAAATACAGTAGTTTTACACAACCATTCTGCACTGCAGAGTAAATACCGATAGAAAATACGAAAATAGATATTTCTGATTCCCTAACGTACAATAAATTTCTGGTTAGTGACGTGGTATTTGATTTTCTAGAAATTCAGTCCACCATTAAAACTGAAAAGAGTGTTTTTTCTTGGTAGAATCTCTCAATATAATTTCAACAACCTAGAAAACTTTTCATTACTTTTAACCTTATATCCTATACTTCATAATTTCATTAGATATTACTTACAAGTGTAGACAAATTTTGCCTTGATACGTAGCAATGAAGGCTATCTGCAAGGCATGTAGATGTTAAAATATAATCAGTTTAGACAGGTATATTTTTAAAACAGTCTAATATATAATCAGTTGAAAATCCTGTGATCTGGTTTTCACTAGATGGCTTTGGCATGGGAAAAAAAAAAAACCAAAAAAGAACCTAGTTGATCTCTTTGCTCTATAGATTTTTTTCCATTGTTTCTGGGTTATATGCTTCAACAAGGTGAGTTGCCTGGTACATTTCTTCCTCACAGCCCCGTGTCAGTGCAAAGTTCTGAGATCAAGAAGCTACAAGGGACAAACATAAGCAACTTATAATAGCTTGCTTACATTATTCAGCATGTGGTATATGAGCACAAAATATTTACAACGTTCATTCTACATGCACATTAATTATGTAAAATTAGAGACACCAAGGGAGAGCCATTAAGTGTCGATTAGACAATAAGATCAAGAATGCTGGCAGTGCTGGTAATAAGAAACCTAGAGTTTACTTCCAAAGGGAAGACAGTTCATTAACATTTTAATTTGTTTCTCAACAGTTCAATTATAACATGCCTAATGTACTGGACGTTAACCTTTGGGGGCGTGAAACAAATTGTAGATCACAGCAAAATGACCTCACTCTTTGCATGAAGAAGCAGATGTAACTTTTGGGGGAGTTTTGATTGCTATCAAACCAGCTGATCAACTTATTCTCTGAAACCTACTTTAAGAGGCACACCTTCACCTGCATATGTTTAGGGCAAGACCCTATAAATTGCTAAGAAATACTTCTCTTTCACTGGAATGTAGAGTTGTGCAACTAAAAATAAAGTGCGCACAAATGTTAGGGAACACAAGAGAAAACATTTAGTCTTAAAAAGTGGCAAGATGACACTTTTTTTCCAATAGCATAAAATGCACATTGAATGTGTCAAGTATATTAGACTGTCTGCATGGTAAGGCTTTGTCATGGTTCAGTCAATTGTCAATTAACCTGAGGTAATTGATTGCAAAAGAACTTAACGATTACTCTTAAAATATAAATCTAGATATCAAAGTTTATCCCAAGAAATCTATGGCAAAGTTCTGATTCTGGGGGGGGAAAACCCCAAAAAATCCACCCACAGAACACTTTCTGGTATACATAGTAGTTCAGAAATTGCTATTAAAAGCAGATAGTGACATGAACATGAGCCTCTTAATAGAACTAGAGTTACTGTCTGAAAATGGAGTACATAGATAGGAATGTTAATGAGACTTCTTTGTCAGAGTAAAGCTTATATAATTTTGCTTGCCTTCAGAATTTTTTCTTCTGTTGGTCTAGTAGACATTTTATCTTCATAATAATAAAAAAATAATAGGAGAAAGAGATTTTTGCAATCCAAGTAGCATATAAACTAGCCTACCATTTAAGATCTAATCATAAATACAGCTGCATAGGTAGCATCCTTTTACTGTGCAATTTCTTTTCATAGCTCATTAATTGTGAAGACAATATGAAAGAAAAAAAAATAAAAAGAATGTCATTTTATGATACTGTCTTGTACGGACCTGAGGATGAGACACACTTTTATCTTATTTATTCTTCTCAGTAATGATACATCAGGGAATAGAAGAGTGGTCATCAATAGCTAAGAAGCAGAAAACATTTTTAAGAGTGGGCAACATTTTGTACTTTTGAAGGCAACAAGGTGAGGCCTGCCTTGAATTTTTAATACTTATTTTTCAGCTCTGAACAGCTGACAGCAGGTAAGGCTGTCATCAAAGATGACTAGGTGTGAAGTAAACACAAGGGATCATTGAATGCAACAGAACACAATTTGACCACTTTATTTAATAAATAACAAAAAAGTACCTTCAAAGGTAGTGATGAGGCAGAGTCAAATACGGTACGTACAACAATGATAGTTCATGTCTATCCATTGCTTTTGCTTAGGACAATCAGGGAAAAAATTGAGTGCCGTATTGTCTATTAAACTGTCTGCTTTAAAAAGCCAAAACAAAAGCTTGAAAGGAAAACTTGTATGAAATAATGCTGTTTTATTTGTAAAACACCTTTGAACTACCTTTTTATTTGTAATGAAAGACTTACTATGAAAAGTGATGTAAATGCATTATCAAAAAATGTTACTGATCAGTGACAGATGTGTTACTACTTACCACATGCTTTAACAATTTTTCTTGTATTATCACATGCCTTCAAATGTATCAGGTTATGTTCTACCAGAGACTCGGTGCCTGGCTGCATGACTTCCATTTCTTGATTAGCCAAAAAAAACAAAACACATGAAGCCTCCAGTACCTGTGAAAAGGAATATTCTATTCAGTGTTGTCGTGGTTCAAGCTGACTGCCTGGGCCAACAACAAAGAGAACCACAAGATCACTCGCTAACTCCTCCTCCCACCCCCATCTCCACAGCAATGTGGAAGTGGAAAACTCGACCGAAAAGAAGGCTAAAGGATTAAGGACAGGAAGGGTAGTTACGTACCATTTAAGATGATGGGTGAAAAACCAGAGAGATATGGGGAGAAAACAGATTTAATTTACCACCACCATTCTTGGCCTAGGATAGTGAGAGGAACACATAAATAAATACAGCCCAATCCTAAATGCGCTCTCCCCCACCACCACTGCTCCCATCTTCCCAGCTACCTCCTCACCCTCATCAGTGAATGAGGATCAAGGGGTAGGGGGTTTGGTCCATCTGGCCATTACTCATCATCCATGGCAGCTTCTCTTTGAGAAAGCGGGCTCCTCGCAGTCTCCTCTTCATGCTGCGTGGTGTCCACCTCACAGGAGGCAATCCTCTTCCTCCTTGTGAGTCCACTGGGGCCACGAGTCACTTCAGGTGCATCCCCCCCCCAATGCTCAGTCTCTCCCCGTTCTTGCATGGGGCTCTTCACATACTGATGCATCCCAGACTTCCTTGCCGTCGTCAATCCCGTCAACTTGCAGGCAATCGCCTTCCCGCCATCTCAACCACCATCGGGCTCCAGGAAGAGGTTCTGCTCTGGTGGCCTTCTCCCTCTGCTTCTCCTGTGGGATCCTTCTCCCCCTCCTTCTTCTCAGGACCACATTCCTTTTCTTCTCCTCTCACCTCCCCCTCCTCCAGCAGAAAAACTGCCCAACACAAAGACAGGACAGATCAAGACAAGACAAAACCAAGAGAGAAAGGGAACAATGGGGTTGCCTCTTAAATACCTTGATCACAGAGGTGTCCGTTGGTCTGGCCCTGGTCAGAAGAGGGTTCAACCCGTCTGGGGGTAGTGGAGGCTCTCGAAGTTTCGCAAGTCATCCCACACAGCTCTACCCCCTGCTTCTCAAAAAACCCCACCAGACTCAAACCCATGACAAATGTAAACATCCAAAAAGAGTATTCACCCTAACATGCTGTTATAGTTAACTAAAATCTGACTATAAACACTTTCCATTGAAAGTGGGGCTGCTCACTTCAGAACATGGCAAAGAAAGAAATTGGGTTAGTTCCACAAAAATGAAATTTCCAAAACCTACAGCAAAGAAGTAATTAGCAACAACCAGTAAGTAATGCAGGACCACGTACATACCAACAAAGCCAAAGTGTGGACTGTGGTGTCCAGAAGCTGGAAGGGAATCAGAGAAACTCGTAAATTCTACTTCCTTGAGCTACACTTGAGGTCTTTCTGTAACAACTGAAATAAACAACTTTGTGGAAACATGGAGAGAACGCTCATCTTTGAAGTCCTAAGCAAGACAGAGGTGCTATTTCTTGCAAATTACTTCTGACCTTGATTTAAGCTACTTGAACTACTTGCTTGATGAGCCTAACCTATCAGACAGAGAAAGAACTATTCTAAGGCCAATAGCATTCACCTATTCATCTATTGCAGAACCCACTTGTATTTTAGCATGGGTGTCATCCCCCAGTTTTGTTATATGCCACTCAAAAATCATTTAAGATAGGAAGCTTATGCAAACACGTTAAGGAGGAAGGTTAGTATTTGTGGGTTGATTTTTTTTTTTAAAATTTAAAAAAATATTAAAGATGAATCTCTGGCTTAATCTTAGAATAGAATTCATTTGGAGTTCTAAACTAATGGTTTTTTTTTTTTTTTTTAAAATTCAAGGAGTTTGGAAGAAAAGGAGATGGCCACAGGAGACTCAACTGGAAATAAACTAACTGTTAACTGCAGAAATGTCACATTCCCTGTAACTGCTTTCTTAACAAATCAAAATTGTATTAGTCAAGTAAGCAACATATTCATGAATGATGAATTTCAATAGCAATGTTTTGTCTAATGCTGTCAAATTGTTTTGACGAATTCCAATAGTAAACAGTAAATATCCTAAATTTGCATTTTTTATTAATTCAGTCATATAAAGGAGACGTGATTTTTTTTTCATGACTGACATTAAAAAAGATGAATAATCATCACAGGATATGTATTTATCCCAGAACCAATATTCAAAGAGAACTAAACAAGTTAATGATGCTATTGGGTAGATAGTTTGTAGAAAAGCAAACCTTTATAAAAGACCTTTTAAAAATATTTTGTATTTAGTTACTTCTCTTTAGCAAGATTTAGATCTTGCAAGATAAGCTTTCTAAATTAAATTCAGTTACTAACATTGAAAATTCATAGAAAGTTCAAGCTAGTGAGAACTTTTATTTAAAATTTGGGAGGAAAAAAGAATGAATCCGAATTTCTGTTTTGCTATTTAATGAGTAAAAAAGAAACTTTCTTAAGCTAATGGTGGGATTTCTTGCTTGTAATGGGCTTCACCATAATGCACATACCATCTGCAAACCAAGCCAAAGCCAACAGTCAGATGTCATGGGATCTAAACAGATAACATGGCTAAATTTGAATCATAAATTAGAAAAGTAGAGCAAAGCCACATCAAGCCAATGAGCAGAACGGGAGTGTGTATCGAAGACATCTGAGGATTAGGATGTTCCAGAGCCTACGACACAGACTAGGGTCTAGAACAGAAAGCAGAAAAAGCTCAAGTAAGGACAGGTAAACTATCAACTACCGAAGGACCCCGAAAGCCTGAACTGCAGTGCAAGAATACAGGTACATACCAAGATACAAATGCCTAATCAAAGTGTGGCATTAACATCCACACCCTTCTTCCTCTTCAGTATCACAGACTGCCACAATTTTCTAGTAAAACACAGCAGCAAAACGTTACAAGAATATTCTAAAAAAAATTTCAGCAGACAGTAACTAAATGGTTAAGCCCTAACAGCAGTAAGAACTAAAATAACAGGACTGTTTTGCCCCTTAGCTAAGTTGCAGATGGATCCCATTTGCACTGGAGTTGTAAGCAAACCAGTAAAACAACCACATCTAGCTTCTTGCCTTTCTTATAAAGAACAATCTAGCCTCAAAAGCCAGCCAGTATGACAATACCACTTTATTTTGACAACATAGAGAATATTTCTGATGGGTCAGAAGCAGGAATACCATTTAGACCATACTCAAGCATTCTGAATCTTCCCAGTCAGTCTTGCTGCAACAGGCTCAGTTTTTCAAGTTAGTACATGTTTTTTCAAAAAATTCAACTTGGAATACATTCTTTCATCCCACCAAAGTATCCTGTTTCGATCCCAAATAGTTCAGGTTTCCTAACGTAACTTGCTGGAATCATAGATTTGCCTGAAGATCCCAAATCTAATGTATTTTTCAGAGCATGCTATGCGCACAAAAAGGACTTGAATCAGTACTTTTTTTTTAAATTCAATTTTCATTTGGACTCAGGCACTCTGTTGTTCTAACTTGGATGCCAGTCTGATAACTGATTCTCTCCCACTGAAACAGCTTGCTCTGGAAAACAGGATTTAAAAATCAGAAAGTTGGTAAGACAGGGCAGACTCATAACGATATGTCTCAGCCAGTAAGATGCATACCCCTGCCTCCTGACTCCTGCAGGCACCTGCACCACTCCCTGCAGAGCACGTAAGTTTTTTTCCCCAGACTCCTTAATCTGGAAATTGAATTGTGGAATTGGTGGTAACCTGGCAGCACTCATAGGAACACAAACTGTACCAGCACTGTATCAGGGGAGAAAAGAATCATAGCAGTGAGACAGAATTCCCATAACTTTTACTCTGATAAACCTGTATCTGCAGAGTAGTCCAAACGCACCCCCGTACATGACAGCAGAAGGCACCCCAAGGGTGTCTCTGGCAGAGAGAGCCAGTGGCACCCTAACAGTTCGTTCTAGGCACAACAGCCCAGAGCTCTTTACAAAAAAAGAAACAAAAATCAACAATATGGCCAAGCCGTTCCCATTAAACGAAGAAATCTTTGGCGATTGTCCTTCCCCCAATGGACAAGTTCTTGGATAACATTTGCAAAACCTTAAAATGCAGAAATTGCACGTCGATTCCACTCGCGCAGTAAAGCTAAGCTCTTCATGAACACACTCTAGATTCTCAGCGGGTTGAACTGACCCCACACTTAAATCAGTCCCTGCAGAGGCACAAAACCTATCAGTCAAACTGCTCTTTTGAACTGGTAGCCAAAAATAATATCTCAGAAAAAGATCGGTTTCAAAGAAAAATTCAAAACTAGTAGCCAATATTCAGCTAAACTAAAGAAAAAAGAAAATAACGAGATTCCAAGTCATATTTCTCTTCAGGTTTTGGCTTGTTTCCCTTCCTCATCTTAAAAAATGTAAAAAAAACCCCCAAAACATACAAACAGAAAATAGGCGTTATGTTAACTAGTATAAACAATGCTCACATGTCAGCTTTACATCTATAATGGTTGCAGAAGCCAAGCAAGGTAATGATGTACTTGAGATTTACTCAGATTTCAGTCCTAGTCTTCCCACTGTTATAAGCCCATACATAAAATACCTGTGTCTCATTTAACTTCATTTTGCAGATCAGAAAGCAAACACCATGTTATTCAATATTTCATATGGAAATACATAAAGAAGAGCTTTTTTAAAAACATTTTTATTGATTCATTTTTTTTTTCTGGAAAAAAATCCATCACCTATTTTACAGAAATAGCATTTACTCAAATAGTTACTACTTATTCTCTAAAAATTACACTTCCTTTACCATGCCACAACATGGCGCAGGAACAATAAAAGATCAGCAGCCATTAACATATTGCAACAAGACACATTTATCCTGCAGGTCTTAAATCAGTCTGAAATGTGTAGTGCGACAATGTTATATCACATAATTGGTCAAAAAGTTTGATACCTATTTGAAATAATTAATTGCAAATTTCATTTCTATTTCTCCAAATAAATTTTCCTTGGGTTAACCCTGTCACCATTCAGTGCGTCTCTGTACATGTGCACATAACTGTATGCACATATAAAAAGTATTTGTGTATATACACATACAAAAACAAATTTAAACATTTTAGTTAACATCTTTTCTTCTTGATTTTCAGGTCCTTTTAACAGCAGCCATAGAGATACTTTATCTGTGATATGCTTTTGAAATAGAACAAATGTTTCTGCAGTCCTTAGATCCAACAAAAATACACAAAACATTTTCTTCATGGAAATATTCACTTCAATGCACAAACTCCTTGCATTGCTCCATTTATTCCATTAGTGTAGAGGCTTAAATGATGCATGAGGCTTTCAGCAGTGAGGTGAATGTCATTTTTAAGAACCCAATAAAAAGATAAACAATGCAGCAAGCATAACTCAATACTGAAAAATATTTGCAAATGAAAGTACAACTGTAAACAGTACATTCAGATCCAGCCTCGGACAGAAAGTAATTTCTCCCAATGGCATCAGGCCCCGATTCAAATCGGCATCTAAGAATGTGCTTATTAACATTACACAATGGTTGTAGTCAATACATTTTGAGTTCAGGCTTATATGCTTTCTTGAGCCAGGGCCTCAATGATTAGAAGAGGGTCAATTACAAATTAAAGGTAATAAAGCAGTCAATAATGCAGTGGGAAAATTAAAATCTAGAAACTCGTTTCAGATGTAAGAACTGGTCAAATATGCTAAGTGCAAAAGTCTGAAAGACTAAACTTGCTTTGTCAGTGCTACATTCCAGAAGAATAAATACAAACCACTAGAAAATATTTGAGTTTGATCTAATTTTCCCTGTATTTCCTAGCAGAGTCGTCAGATACATTATTTGAGTCATTTGTCTAATTTCTTCAATCGAATAAATTCTTTTTCCAATTAAGCTGCTCAATGCAATCAGGAACAGAAGTAAATGATGTGAGAAATGTTACAGCACCTGTGACTACCAAAAATAGAAGAGGGAATAAATGAGCATACTGCTTCTGTATGGAAGAAATTCAGTAGCAACATAAAGCATTCTCAAAACTATCCATTAATATCAATCAAATGTCATTGATTCTGATTAAATTGAATTTTTCCTCTGAAATTTTAAGGAATTAAGAGACTATTTAAACCAACTTCCAATAAACAAGAAATAGTTTAAAATTCTCTCTTCCACCCTAAGAGGTCTGGCCAACTCCAATAAAAGTCAAGGAACATTCAAGGCATCGATAAGTTCTTAAAAGGCTGGTGATAATCTGTGGCAGAGCAGCTCATCAGACCACAAAAGGGATAGCAACAAAATAAAACAGATGCTGCTATTAATGCCTCCCCTGAAGCAAAGGTGCAGTGTGAGCTTATTAGCTCTCTGCTCTGTTGGTCCTGTGGCTTAACCAGGCAGCATCTGCAACACCTGGAAACAGCCTCAGCACAGCAGTGCATTTTGCCCATCCAGCTGTTAGGGACAAAACAAAAACTGGGATACGCCATGACAGAGGAAGCGGGGAATCCCATGGGATAAATGAAGATGGAATCCACAAAACAACTGAAGAAAACCAAGTAATTTCATTGCTGACAAGTTTAGAGGTCAGATTCTAATTTTTACATTTAAGGAACTCAGGGCTTAAAACCAAAGTAGCCGCAGGGTGGTACAACACGTGACTTCAGGAACTGCTACCTACACAGCTGGAACACAGCAAATGAGGCTGTCTCAACCCTGGGAGCTCTCCTCATGCTCACAAGAAGAGCCATGCTACAGCTGTAGCACAAGCATTTCCTGCTCCCTGCAAAGAGCACACTGTTCACCTTTGTTCTTGTGGTAAAGGGAAAGATTAATCTCCTCAATTTAGTAACCATTTTTTCCTAAGGGAATTTATTTCTCAGGTGAATGTGAAATATTCATCAGATGCCAGCAACTTTGTCAGCACCAAGCAAGCTCTATGTAAACAGTGTTAGAACAGTGTCACCCTGAGCCAGCCAAGGTCTGTTTATAAAACTACTTCAGCCTGTTGAGCTAAAGAGACAATGCTACTCCTCCAATTCGTATATTCTTTTAAATTAGATGTTGCTTTGGAGACTTATTTTTGTCATTCTAAATATTCTCTTTCACAGATCAGAGGTCATAATCAGATGTGCATCATGTAGACACAGTTTTGAGATGCAAGAACTAATACGTTGTGTTACTTACTACATGTCTCTCCCTTTTCATTCTTTCACATGCTTCTCTGCCGGAGGACAAACTTATGGAAGCAGATACTTTTCTTAATACAAAAAAACCCTAACAACACAAACCAAAAAACCCATGCAAAGATAATTTTTTAAAGCAGACATTACTCATCTTTCTAGTGTTAGACAACTGAAAATACTGCAGGCCAACAGCATGAATTTCAGTGTGTATCTTGTCTTCCAAAAATTCCTCTCCAGTACTTAGAAGATGGTACACAATACAAACAGAGCAAAAGATTTGACAGTTTTTAGAAATATTATATCAAACAAAAACTGCAACAAGAAAACCCAGACAAAACCCTGGTGTCATTGCATTGCACAGGAAAACTTGCAAATTTCAGTTTTACATCGTTTTCTCCATTCAGTCTTAAATTATAACAAGCAGCTTACGCATATACAAAATCAACAGCTGCATATAAACAAATTATAGTTCCTCTGCATTGTACAAACCACACACATCAAAAAAAGATTACTTTTGCTTAGAAAATACACACACATTTGTGTGTGTGTGTGTGTATATATATATATACACACACACGAGACTTCAGATTCAAGATCAGCTGGAGGTTTCATCATGAAGTACTCTGTTCTTCTGCAGCACTGTATTTAGTTCCTGGATCACAGTTGATGGCAATTTATTATCTAATTCCAAAGTAGTTTTGTTTGGTTTGTTCTTAGTTTTCTTCAGTGCCTTATGTGGTCTTTGGTGTATATCAGTCATCCCTCCACCTCCATCCTCAACAGAGATCAACTTCCGATGTGTTTTTGCACGATTTTGTACTTTCTCCTCCTTCCGTTCCAAACATTGTGCCACAATAGATGCTTTTTCTTTCAAGTTTTTTCGTTCTTCCAGAAAGTCATTTTCACGATGCTCACTGAATTTTTGTTTCCCAGATTGCATTTCTATATTCTTAGCAAAGAAGTAAAGAGAAATAAGATCATTCAATGTTCACACAATATTCAATATTTTGATTGCAGTTTTTGCTCCTTAGTTTCACATAACTTTTTTTTTTTAAAAAATTACTCACGAGCTAAGAAAGCAGTTAATAGTCTCAAATTCCCAGAATCTGTGTTATCATTTAGTAAGTATTTGTAGTGAGCCTGTTTTCTTAGAGATAGTGCTGAAAATCATATAAATCTTTCAATTAAATGCACCATGACAGCAAAGACATTCATTTTCATAGCCACAATTTGATTTTCCATTCTAACACAGTAGAGTAAATTTTGAAGGTTTACAGAATATCCATAAGCTCTTTAAGAATTCTTAAACTGAACAAATACAACTGAGATCATTGCAATTTTGATAACTTAATGACTGAGTTACATGAACGTACAAAAGATAACGCTACATGATCACATAAATATTTTCAACAGCTGTTCAGTAGTACCTGATAAATTCTAAAGACTGTTTGCTTTTTCAAATTCTGGCTAGCGATTTTAAGCAACATGCTAGGAACTCAGATAAAACAACAAACAATCCATATTGGTGTGCCATTTTCAAGTTCTTAAGCTGTAGGAAACGAAAGGTAAATCAAATCCTGCATCTAAATTTGCAGCATCTAAATTTGCAACTGGCGTGGCCCATTAGGGGCTGCCGAGAACCTGATGTTTACACTAAAATTATTTCAGAGCTGTTGCTTTATTATTATTTTAATTTTAAATACACTTGAGACTAGCTTTAGCTTTCTTCTACTGGCAGAAGGCCTATTTTTGGCTGCAGGGCATTATATATGCTCCTGCAGAACATCTTTGACTTCAGTTTCATCTAAAAGCAATCCAAGTTCACATGCTCCAGAACCAGCCCACAATATCAAGCAAAACACAGTAAATGGGAACAATTGCAAGATTTATTCCTGAAGTGCACTCTTGATCCTGACTAGAACACTCATATAGATGTATTTAAACTAACTCCTCTCCAGTGTTGGGTTATTTTTTCATGTTTGCTTTAACATATCCAGATTCCATGAGACAACTTGCTCATGTGCTATAGACTCGTAACTCCATAAAAATCCAGCCAAACTGAATGAGTGCCACACAGGAAAGACAAAGTCTCCCTCAGCTTTGAGCATCTTCTAATAGCCACAAAGACATCACACATGAAAGAGTAAGTCCAAGATTTCGTTTTCTTCGAGAACTATAAGAGTTCTTCCAAAAAAAGGAATTATCTGCCTACTGCCACAGCAACTGAATAGGCAGAATACAACAAATTCCTCTACCATTCTTATTTGCCTTATATGTTTTACAGTGACATTTCTTTCTTCACGAGGACAGCAAACATAAGCTTTTAGAAAAAAAGTGAGTCTTGATGCAGCAAATTAGTTGCTGTGTAGGAAGAAAACCAGTAAATATTAAATGGAGATCTAAGCTACAAAGCAAAGTCTAACTTTGTGCAATCTCTTCATATTTCACCTGAACTAGCACCTGTTCAATAACAAAAGAAACAAACTTTCGGATATAGAAATCACAATTTTTATGTGAGGAGATAAAGGAGTTATTTTATTGACAGCACTTTTAGCATAAAGGAGACTGACACTTCTATTTGCATTCACCAAGAATAAAATCCACCCATCAATAATGAGGCAGCACTGGCCATGATATGCAAAAATAAAAAATAAAAGCAAAAAGAAAAATCAGTCCCAGAACAACAATGCATGCAAGAGTTCATACTGCTACTTGGATTACCACTGGCGCATGCTATGGAGCAGATTTTAGCTTGCCTGAGCACTGTTTAAAATTCTACTGCCATCAGTAGTAACTGCTATCGGTTCAGAATCTCCTGCTATCACCTAAGCCAGCAAGAAGCATCCTAATATTTAACGTGTTCGACTCTATTAAGTGAAAAAAATTTAAAGGCAACTGAGGAATTGTCCCAATGGTTCATGGCTGTGGGGAGTTCTGTTCTGCCAAATATCTGAAAAGTCTATAATTTTCCATTAAAACACATATTTTTCCATTTAAAATAAAATTCTTTTATGAACAAGAAAACAGTGAGATTAGCACCAGTGATCAATGTTCATTTAATAAAATAATAATAAAAGGACTACCTGTGATAATATAAATGCAGTATGTGAAATGTAAATTGTCATCCAGTACCTTCCAGAAACACGGTGCCAAGCTACTCACTGTTACTCAGCATTCTAAGATATGAATTACTTGTGAAATTCAGACAGAAGCAACACTCTTCTATTTAGAGAATTTTTTACATAATGTTTTAATTGTGCATCTTTTGAGAAGAAAAATAGGAACTACACTTCCAAAATGAGTATAGGTCTGTAGGAGCCCTTTATATAAAGAAAGTAGACCAGATCACATACAGCACTCAAATTTAAAGGTTGCCTACTTCACTGCAACTCTCTTGTATATTGTCACGTAGTCCCTTAACACAGGCTACTATGCAGCATTTTGAACTTTTAAGTAGATTCAGTACACACAGGAATCGTAATTCCCAGACATTTACACTGTAAGAATATTCAGTTGATGGAGTCGAATTCTGTTGTTCGAATTAGACCAGTTACAAACAGTCTCTCTTATAAATAACATATCAAAATGATATGTGAACAAAACAGACACATCTAATTTCTTAATAATAGTATTTCTTAGTATTTTATCCACTGCTCACTGTTAGACATGTGCTATAAATTACACTGCTGGACTTAACACCTTTCTCCCAGTAACCCCTAAAGTAAAAAGCAACAATTTCATGTTAGAAGCAGCTGTTTGCCTCTAAATTTCAGCCCCTTAATCAAGTAATTGGTGAAAAAATTGACATCTAAATACTGTTCTTCTTTTTCGGCAAATCACCGGCAAAAAAACACAGAGCAACTATCTTGATTATCCCCACAACATACTGTTCCTTTGAAAATGCTACACAGGTGTAACCTATTATAAGTCAGTATAGTATTTGACCATAGCTTGAAAGCAAAAGTTTTTCCTCAATCTTTCCATATTTTGAAATAAAATTACTTAGTTCAGATATATAGCAACGTATTTCTATTTCATTTAAATGATTTTTTGCACAGACCATTAATACTAAAACTACTGGTTTCTGAGTATCTTTGAGGTTTTTTTTGTGGGTTTTTATTTTTCCCCACTCCTCTACATATCACAAAGCTATCACTTTTTTCACTGGAAAACTTACAGTCTCTTCTTCTGCATGTACAAGGATAACTTGGATTACACTTCTACTACAAGTTTATGCATTGATCTGTAAACAGACCTTCATTTTTCATAAACCAGCATATTTCAGAACAGGCTTGTTCCTGTTATTACTCTCTAATGCTTTAAAAAGAAGAAATTTTTCCTTGTTGAAGTACTAGAAACCTGTGGAAAGACTGAAGGTGTGGTCTCCAAACGGCTATTGCTTTACTGATATTGGTCCTCATTAAACCATACCATATATTTACTTTCTACCACTGTTTCTCTGTTCATTCCAGTTTGGGTTTTCCATGTAAAAAGAAGTGTTAAGTTTTTATTTTCCACTTTACAATTTTGTGTTAATCTTCCTAAATTATGCAAATCCGCTTTGCATAAAACTTCTCTAGATCTAGTCATGGCATAAATAATGAAGACTGCGATCTTCTGCTTTCAAAAAAACCAGACTTCCTCTAGGTTGCAGTATGCAAAATGTTAAGAGTCCTTCCTAATGAAGCACAATATCAAACCCAACAAAATAATAGTAGTTCAAGTACTATAAGGTATTAAGGATTTTAAATCATGAAGCTCAAAATCCAATAAAACCTTTATCCTAGAATCTCTAAATTTATAGCCATCTCAAAGAATGCATTAGAGATCTCAACTGTACCTGCATAAAGGCTACGTAAGAGACATACCTAAGTATTATGAAGTTTTTGAATGACGAGACCTATGAATTACTTTGATCAAGAATATTAAAAAATGCAAACATTAGAAGGAATTTATCAAAGAACTGCAAACATACCTTGTGAAAGAAGGCTAAAACATAAAGACAAATTAAACAAAATAAGGAAACCATAATTTCATTCACACGGTTTTATAGTCATATGGTAAGGCAGAAATGCCTGAGGAAAGTGCAACAAAAGAAAAATGGAGTTGCCTTTTACATATGGCACTACTATGACCTTTGCTTTCCGTTTACAATGGAACTGAGTCCCCTTCACCAACTTGTACCTAAGCCACTGTCTCTGTATATGGTGATAACACATACTGTATTACATACCTCCATTCAAAATCTTCTAAAACATGCAAAAAATAATACAGCAAATAAAAAAAATAATACATGCAAAAAAATAATACAGTCAAAGGACCAAGCTGTTCTGTTTCAACACTTGGTCTCTGCTTGCATTCAGATTAGTCAACTCTATTTTTTCCCAAGAAAAACAGTGTCTCCACTACCAGTGGCTTCTTCTCAGCTGGATGTAAGTCAAGTCCTCCCCACAGGCATAAATATCTCCATATGGATACCAGAAATTCATCTCAAGCTAATACGATAAGGTTGAGACATATTCCTAAAGCACATAATGTAGTGATACAGCTCAGTCTCTGCAAAGAGTTGTAACTAAAACTTCTTCTATCAGACTCACAGCAACTTAAATGTATCACAGTTAGTTCCATCTGAGCTTTTCCATTACCTTCACAGAGCAGATAACTAACACAATGAAATTACTTTTGACAGAAGAAAAGATACGACAGACGACACACACAGGTAGTTTTTCAATGGCCTTAATAAAATAAAACTGTAATTAAGTGCACTGTAATAATGTGCATCATATTTCCAGGTAAAGGACCTATTTACTTCTAATGAATGATCATTGCTAAAAATACCCCTGAACACAAATAAAAATCCACTGTTCATTTACTGAACAGCCCAAGAAGTGACACAAGTTTATGTCACAACGTTTTTTCACATTAAATTGCCCTAACTTTTTGACACTGGTAATAAAAGCATCTACATTTAGCTCCAGAGTTCATTACCACTGGACTATTTAGAATTAAACTGTTGTGGTTAGAAGTTCTACATCAAGATTAAATGCCACTTACTTCTGTACTCCCTCTGATTTTACAAGTGTCCTCCTGATGAATGGGAATTAGTGGTAAGCCTCCAATCTTTGGACTTTTAGTTATAGACTGTTTTCTTGCTTTTCCAGCAGGTGGCCATATATCTGTATGCTGAAGAACAAAATGATTCCTTATTTTAGGTGTGGAATTTCATAAATACACATTCTTAGGTATGCAAAACTCTTTTGGAAAAAGCTATCTACTGCACAACATCATTCTCTTGTGGGAGAAGGAGGAAAACACTATGGTGACTGGAATTGTGTTAGTTTGCTAAGTGCTGCACAGTACTAAGTGAACAGAACCAAAATGTCTCTATACAATTTTCATGTATAAAACATCTTTCCTCCATGTTATTATTCCAATTATCTTCTAAACCCAGAAAATATCAGCAAGCAAGACACACACATTGACTTGATTTAAAAATTCCATACATGCATGTGTACAACAGCAATATGTATTATCCAAAAGGACATAGCTTGACTTTCTCAATGCTCCAAAATGACAATCTACGAATACACAGATCTGGCTTCAATAATAATCTTTGCTTTAGCTCTACTGAAACAGGTCTGTTTTGGGGAGAACTCCAAAGTGTGAAAAACTTGACTGCAAAGACAAGGAAAAAAAAAATCATTAACCGAATATTTCAAATAAAATCTTAAAACCTCTTTCTGTGGGAAGTCTATACAGAACTTTCATTAGCAGATCATGTAGAATTTCACATACAGAAATTTGAGCACACATGCTTGAAGGTCAGAGTCCTCTGGTGATGTTAATGGTAACCAGGAAGATAGTTCTGAAGACAAAGTAATGTAAGAGTATCTTCCTGAAAAAGCTTCAACATGAGATTCTGTGAATCGAAGATGAGGACGTATGAGGTCTACTCTAAAGCTTAGAGATTAGTATACAGTGTTAAACAGCACAACTCCAAAGGAAACTGGCAAGGCAGAACTGCAAAGGAATTCGAGTGAAAGCTGAGAATGCTTTGTGTAAATACTGGCAAAACACTAATCCAAAGCATCAGATATAATAAATAGGAAACAAGAAATTCTGTCTGAAGTTACTAAAAACAACCAACCAACCAACCTTTTGTTATCGCGGCAGTGGCTAAACACTGGAACAAATTGCCCAGAGAGGTTGTGGAGTCTCCAGTTATTCAAACCTGACTGGACACGGGCCTTAGCAACCTGCTTTAGCTGCCCCTGCCTTGAACAGAGGGCTTTGACCTGATGATCTCCAGAGGTCCCTTCCAACCTAAACTATTCTGTGACACTGTCCAGATCAATAATAGATTTATATTCACAGATATCAGGATCTTTAGTGTAGTTTATTTTTTTAAAATGGTATTCAATCTACCAAATCCGTGAAGTAAGAAGTCTCTTCAAGACTGTATAAAAAAAATCCAGTTGTGGAGCTGTGATGATACACGCAAGTAAAAACAGCATTACTAAATGCCATCAGAATTGGTAATTATCGACTACCCCAGAAATCAGAAGTCCCAATCCCAAATTTAGAAAAAGTACTTTATAGATTCACATCTTTACGGAGTAAAGAATTCTCCCATGTGGTGCTGACCAGGGTGATGTAAAAGTCTAAGAGTTCTCCCTGGTGAATACTAAGAACTTTTTCTTCAGAAGAAGAAAATGAAGGTATTATCTGGAACAGCAGGTCTGGCCAACCAAAATCAGTTTATTATGGACCAAGATACAAGAAACAGATACAATTCTGAAAGTTACAGAGAACCTTTAAGTCAGCTTCTCAAGGAAACTGCCTCCCTTAATTCTCAGCAAGCTTAAGGAAACTATTCCTGTCAGTTAAGCAGCCTGATTTCCCTTTCGTGTTTGTAACATTTCTTAAAATAGAACTCTGGGAAAGTACATCAGAAATACTAGCAATGTATTAGACCACATAATAAATGTATTTATTCATAGTTTTGACCTATCTGTTCAACTGTACCTCATGGTAATACAATGTGCCTCACTCTAGCTGATCAAAGGCAATGGAACTCGAAGAATACTATTGTGTCCATCTCCATACCAATTAATTACTTCCAACTACACGGTATGTACGCTACTAAGTGATTTTGTACAAAACAATTACAGAATTCAAGAACCAAGTTTCAGCCACGCCTTTCAGGATGATTTTGCAAAGAAGCGAAAGAAACAATGGTCCTCCTTCAAACCCTCGTAATATTTACCAGTGTAAAGTACAAGATTAATAACCTCTGGGCTAACTTGATTTTCTGTATCAAAATTACTCTTGTTAGTAGATTACAGTGTTACTACACTTTGCTATTTATACTCTCTGCACCATTTATACTACAGAAATAAACATTATCAGAAAATGGGAGAAGAAGGAAGATAACAATAGTACTATTACCTTACTGATATTAATGACCAATAAAGCCTTATCTGGCTCAAGCACTGAGGAGCCCAGTAATACAGATTTATTTCCCTCCTAATGGCACTGGTTCATTAAATGTCAATGTCTTAACACCTCAAAACCTACTTTACAGTATTTTTCAATTTGTAATCCAAGCTATTCCACTGACAAATAAAATGGGCTGCCTGCAGTTCAATAAGGTGATAACAGATAAGGTAAAAGACAAGGTATCTTCCCTAAAGGTGGCCTCAATCGGAAAATTCTAAATAGAAACAACCTCAGTTGACATTTACAGTTTCCTGCTTTAGAAATGGGATAACATAATCATTTTCTGCTGCTGCATGGTACAAAACATATGGAGATCTTACAGTA
Source organism: Trogon surrucura (assembly GCA_020746105.1). NCBI lineage: Eukaryota > Metazoa > Chordata > Aves > Trogoniformes > Trogonidae > Trogon > Trogon surrucura. The sequence goes on along the minus strand of CM036620.1, from coordinate 57,819,382 downwards.
AAAGCTATAGCAACATGAGCCATTGCAGTCTCAAAATTTTCGCTGTAAATTATATTTAAAGCAGTAGAATGTAGTAAGAATGCAGTAAATCTGCATCATTAGCACTTATCACATAACTCAAAGACTGACTTTACTGATGTCCAGAATGCTGATTTAAAAACCCACAAAAATCCACAAATAAACAAACCACCAACACAAAACCAAAAAACCCTCCCAATATTTTAAAAAATAGCATTAACTCACAGCCATTTTCTTTTGAAAAATGTACAGTGAAATTATTTCCTTTTTTTTTGTCTTAGAAAAAATATTCTGAACATCGAGAAGTATCTCTCAGTTTTTTACTTTATTGTCAGAGGAACATTGTACATCCCACACTACTTGACCAGAATCCTAATAGATTGCCCTTCTGGTGATTTTACATCAAAAAGACTTCAACAGTTACCAAATTTGTATGAGTTATTTCTAAGTAGCCTATATCAATAACCTCTGAGCCTATTTGTTGTGACACCACTCATGTTACATCCCAAGATGTATGCCAGGACCAGTGGCTGTTTCCATAGAAACTACAATAGTTACGTCAGTTAAGGCAGCTGAATAAGACAAAAATTTGGAAGCCTTACTTACATGGTCATGCATTATACTTCTAGCACTATTATCTATGAAGGCCAGATTATGTTTTAGAAAGCCTCTAAGAAGTACGTAAGGCAACGGTCTGTGTCTAGTCCACTTCACGTGGTAAGTATAAAGCTCACAGGTAATCATAAATCTACTGATGTTTATTCACAGGGATATTCCACAAAGTTCCTTAAACATTACATGGAAGACAAGAAAAATCCAACACAAACACAAAATTCTTTTAAAATCTTAAACAATGTTCCAGTCTTTTGTCAAGTTGAAGACTTCCCATTTGTCTTACTAATGTTTCCTCCTATGTAAATACTAAAGGCCATTTGCAAGGATGTGTTATACAGCACTCAAGTGTACACCCTCCTTATTCACAATCTAGTAGGCAAGCAGATTACTTAAATCAGGAGAATGTCTATCCAACACAATGTATTTGAGGTAATAACTAAGCTAACCTGGACACCAGAGACATACAGCTGTATTGGCACAGCTCCTCGATAAGGCTAGTTCACACCACCATGTTTTTAAAGAGGACACCCTTATTACATGACTACTTTGCATGCAGCATCCAAAGTAGTGAGCAGAGAAACAGCACTTGGGCATTGTCGCACACAGACACACCCTTAAGGTCAATAGCTAGAAGTTCATCCAAGGGGCAATACGTGCAAGCTTGAGCACAGGAGGTTCCACAAAAACATTAAGAAAAGCTTTGAGGGTGACAGCACTGGAACAGGTTGCCCAGGGAGGTTGTGGAGTCTCCTTCTCTGGAGACTTTCAAAACCCGCCTGGACGCGTTCCTGTGTGACCTACTCTAGGTGATCCAGCTTTGGCAGGGGGGTTGGACTAGATGATCTTTCAAGGTCCCTTCCAATCCCGTACACTCTGTGATTACTGCAAACAAAGTGAGTTGTCTTCCTTTAATCAGTTTTTTTAACGCAGCAGGAAAAAAACCCAACAAATGCCAGAATGTAACGATCTTCTCCCTTACTCTCAAAGCACTCAGCTTTCATACGAAAATGACATTATAAAAAGTAGTCTTCATAGACTAAGACCCATCTTTTTGGGGTTTTATTGCATTGAGTATTCCAGACACTGTAATGGCATTGCAATTTATCTGTAACCTATTCACAACACATGTATCCTTGTTTAATGGGGTTTTCGTAACAGCAGTAAAAATGACACTTTGATCAGATTAGTACCTGTGCAGTAAAAATGCTGATCATCCACTCCATCTGAGCATCTTGTCCATCACAACATATATACCTAGAATGCAATATATAATTAACAAGAGAAACAACAAAAAACTCCTGTTGCAGTTAAACATATTAAAGAATCATAGAATGGTAAAGGTTGGAAGGGATCTTGAAGATCATCTAGTTTCAACTCCCCTGCTGTGAGCAGGGACACCTCCCTCCCACTAGACCAGGTTGCTCAAAGCCCCATCCAACCTGACCTTCAACCTGACTGTTCAACACCTCCAGGGATGGGGCATCCACAACTTCCTTGGGTAACCTGCTCCCGTTATTCATCATCCTCATGGTGAAGAATTTCTTCCTAATATCTAATCTAAATCTACCCTTTTGCAGTTTCAGGCCATTGCCCCTTGTCCTATCACTACAGGCCCTTGTAAAAAGCCCTTCTCCAGCTTTCCCATAGGCCCTTTTCACGTATTGGAAGGCTGCTAGTAGGTCACTCCAGAGTCTTTTCTCTTCTAAGCTCAACAGCCTGTCTTCATAGCAGAAGTGCTCCAGCTCTCTAATCATCTTCATGGCCCTCCTCTGGACCCACTCCTAAACTTCAGAGGGTGCTTAAGTTTGTTTAGGAATGTTATCTATATGTATTATTAACACTTCCATAAAAAGATAGGGAAAGATAAATCAAATTACTATTTTACCCTACTTTGAAGACAATGCATGTGCTTCATTTAAAGCATGTGCATACGCTTAGAATCTATCACTCTAAAGAAATGAAAATTGTTTGCTTTATGGTTGCAGAAGGGAGACAGACACGAAAAGATTACCAAAACACATTAATTAAGACTTAGTTAAGAAAAGCATAGCAAAAAGTCAACATGCCAGTATAATAATGCCCATTAGTTTTCAGACATCGTTATTTTGGAATTGAACATTTCACCAAACATTAAACACTGAAGTTAAACCAATCACGTCTTTCATGTTTACTTACCACTGGTGCTTTTCAGAAAATACTGCAAGTCCCCAGCTGAAACAAATAAAATTTTAAAAAATTAGTCCAGAAACTCAGAACAGCCACATGATCCCCAAACTGCAGAGATTCATTATCTTTATACAGTGCTTTCTAAAAAATTTACAAAGTTTAATTGTGTACTGCAAATCTAGAATGAAATTGTGGGTTTCATGAGGGATTGTGCTCATTTTCACATAGTTGATTCACAGGTAATGAACATTCTGTTCTGGACAAGGGGTTACAGCCAGGCCCTGCAGACGATGGCTAACTACTTGCCTCATTTTGGCTGTACCTGTATTTTCTGAAAACTGCTGGAACTGAAACTGCCAAGATGGTGCCTGGCCAAGAGTCCACTATGGTGTGGAAACCACAGAGAGAAGAGAGGTATGCTGGCAGTATAAAGAGAAGGAATCACACAGGTTTAGAGAGTTTTTTTGGGGTTTTTTTTGAAAAAGCAGCTGCATAATCAAGCGTCTGAAGAAACACAGACACTCCTGGAGATTCAGAAGAGACTTTGAAAGTAGACTGAAAATAAAACTTGGGGAAAGAACCTAGTTGCAAAGACTCATTTACATTTTATTCCTATTTTGGACTAATCTCCCACTCATTCTGCACTTAACTCAGAAAAACCACAGAAAACCACAAATAACCCACCAACTTTTTCTCTAAGCTCTGAAATTTACAGGCCTTTTTGGGACATTTTGCTGTGTCAACTGCAAAGGAAAAGTTCAAGAAGATCTGTTTAAAGGCTACAGCCAACTTAGAATCCCTTTGGGATAGGGTCCTATGTACACTGTCTCAGTGCCTCAAAGCTTTGATCAAACAAGTACTGGAAGCATCTGAGAAAAACAAGTGTCACTTTTCCCTGCTCTTTTCCAGAAACATAGTCACTGATGTTTGTAAAGGGCACTGTAGTCTTCAGCTAGAAGAGACATAAAAATAAAAAGGATCCTGGAAAAGCAAAATCCTCTACTGAACAACAGGAATCATCACTAAAAGCCATGACCAGTTGGTTTTCTCTTCTCTCTTTTCTTGGTGCAAAGGTGTGCCCAACAATAAAATGCAGGACACATACTACAAAACTAAGTGACCTGGCAGCAAACATATCCACAAGAGATAGTAGACTTAAGATTAAGAAAAGCCAATCAATAAAGTAATTTCCTAGCACAGAAGAGTTAACATGGAACAGAAAGACAGAGATAGAAAGAGAACAAATAATATTATAGAGGGTAATTTAATTCAGCATACTTCAATTGGCTTCTTGACCTCTCCTTGTTTCACAATGTTTTATGTTCCCCTTTCTTGATGATACTACAAGTATCTTGCTACAGAGTGTTTAACTTATTTTCTTTTCCATTCTTACTTTGTTGGTGGCTTCATTTTCTTTTTCACTCCGAGATAAAGCTTCAGGGAATTGACAGGCAACACTTTTTCAGGTTTGCTAGCCTGCAAATAAAGTAAGATTCTAATTATTTTATCAGTTGCTAGCCCTGCTGTGAGCAGGAAGTCAGACTAGAGATCGCCTGAGGTTCCTTTCTACCTACAACAGACACACACTCAACACTACACATGAGAACTGAACATGTCTGGAGCATGAAAAGCTGAAGGGAAACATTAAAATTCTCACATACGCTTTTCTGCTACGGAACACAACTAACATCTTACACAACACACTAATGCCCCTTCAAGACTCAGGTCAAGTGTTGTAGTCTTCTATTTAGGAAAAAAAAAAAACAACCAACCCAAATCAAACCACAACTTAACAAATCTTATAATTCCAGTACAGAAAGCTATTTCACAATGCTTACTGTCCTGGATTCTCAATTTCTCCTTCTACAGTTTTCAATCTGTAATACTTTAGTGTGGGAGAAAAAGAGACAGAATTTAAGATGGCATAAAAATGTAAGGGAAAAAAACCCACACAACATTTTTATGGCTGGTGTTCTTGTCTGACTTCCTGCTCAAAGCAAGGGTACCACCAGGATGAAAAAAACACCCCTATAAAACATGCTGTTTAGTTAAAGAACAGTATACTTCTCACAAACATGTACCTTAAGAAAGCCACTCGTCTGTGTGTGACCTTATCTCTTAAGAACAGTACATTAAAGTGGTATGTTATTTCAGTCAGCACAACAGTACAATTTAACACACAGTATCATGGAAACTTTTCACTTTTTTGAAAATTGCTCCTGAACAGCACTTAACAGAATGTATCTCCAGCTGGATATACAAACTTAATTTGCTGTTAATGAGAATTTATAAATTAATTAGTACATGCAGTCTTATTAAATACAATTTTCCATCTGCAATGTCAAGCTTTCCTCCTATTCACTTCTGAATATGACTAAAATTAAATCAAGATTACTAGTAGTAGACAAACATCTCTCAAAAGAAAACAAAACAAACAGATATAAGCTATTTTGTCAGAATGGGATTTCCATTTCCTATAAAAAAACCACAAATGTAAAGCCATTTAAAAGTAATACTGTTCAAAACTCTACCTGAGTTGGGGAATGCAATGCTTTATAAATCAAATTGCTTAAAATAGCACATTATAAAGTAGTATGACTATCCTATCATAACCTCTTTCCAAGATACTAATTAACGTTTTATGAGCATATTAATTTATTCTCACATATGTGCCAATTTGAGTTTTAGAACTAAGTTACGAGACACTATTTTTGACATTCTGAGGTCATTCTAATTAAGATTATATTCACAGTATCACAGGAAGACACAATATTTCTTTTGCAATTGCTTACTTGAGCAATGGATTTGTCTTTAAAAAAAAGTACTTTATGAAGGTCAGCAAGTTTATATCTGTATTTGGTAGATGGACAAAACCAGCAGTTAGCATAAATAAAAGCACTTTAAGAGATTTTTTTTAAAACTACAAACTACCAAAACAAAAATGAAAACATAGTTTGCAATTCTTTAGTTTTGTACTTTAATATAAGTGCATATACCAGAAACATTCTTTAAAGAAAAATGCCATGCTATTTTTCAAAACTGAGACCACTTTGCTATTAAATACACCTAAATTTACTTCTGCGGAATTCTGAGATATATGTGATTACCAATAATAGTTTTTGGAGGACTGAGAATACTTGCGAAAAATGTTGGGAAGCAGGGGAAGATTTTGCCAGTGTACAGAGATTTATTGTTTCCTATAATCTTTTCTATCACGAAACTGCTGCTTGCAATTTCTAAGGCTCTCTGTGAGATACCAAGAAAAAAAATGGCATGCAGCTCACTTAAGTTCCTTACTTCTACTAATGCTCTCTAGAGTAGGTTTTCAAAAGACTCAGTCACAGCACAAGCTGTAGACATTCTTAAAAACTGGTTTATTTTTATTTTTAAAATATATTTTAAAAATATTTTTAAATTACAGTAACGGATAATTACAATAGCTAAATGAGCAACTGATACAAACTCCTTTTACTAAAGTATTTGTGAAGTAGTAAGATAAATATCTTGTACTTCAACCCCAGACTTTAAAAGTTGCTATTTAATATCAGAAACATTGATTTCTTTGGCCTTTCTTCTTATTGCAGAAAATATAAAGATTGAGTGCCTAAGAGTTTGGTGAAACGTTTGTTGTACCTTCATGTCCTTATAAAGAAACAAGCTTTCTTCCCGCAAGACAAAATAACGCTCTTGAAACTTGTTTACGGACAGTAGTTTTGATGGTTCTTCTTTGTACTTCAGGTTGCCTGCTTTCACGTTACCTTTCTCATTTTTCTCTATTAAGAAAAAAGAAAGCATTTTATTAGGCGATTTTACAACACTGGAAGATGCTAGTTTTTAACTGCCCCTAGCATGACTGTTTAGTCTTGTTTATCACAAGACTAAAATCACATCTTAACTGATTTATTACATTATATATATAAAATAATAAAAATAATCATATCTACTATATAAATATAATTATCTATTATATTTAAATATATGTTATATATTCATGTAAGATACATTAATAAGAAAGGTATGCTTAAAGATTGACACGAGTATGGTTTTAATTACTGAGGGAAAACAAGTATTCTCTCTTTCACTTCTAAGTATCATGGAAAGAAACAACTAACACTTTAATTAGCATCTTTTCAGAATAGAATGTGCGGTTAAGTCCGAAAGTATGATGTGAATACTTTTGATGTCTGTGCTTGGGAGAAGCAAAAATTTTCCATAAAGCTCCAATTTTGTCATGACTCTGTCTGTCTACAATTTTCTTTCTGACTCAAAGTACACAGAGAAACACATATATTTGGTAAAACTAATAAATTCAAAATAAAAATCTACATACAAACAAACACTAAACCCAAATCACAACTTTGCAGCTAGTTTTATAAAGCACTTCATCTTGTACAGGTCTTATTTAAACGAAAAAAAACCAAACCATTGACATTTTTCAATTATTAGAGACTACATTTTTCAGTATATTCTCAACAATTTAATAAACTAAATAAAACACAAAAAAGTAGTACTAGTACATATGAACTACTGAATCACCACTTCTATATGCTTTTGGTTTTCCTATTCTGCCTGATACATGTACATCTTTTTAAAAACAGTTTTTCAGTTTTTCCCAGCAAGTCCGCTTTCAAATAGCAAAATTTCTGACCATTAACAGTAATTACCATGCTGATATGACCCATGCATATAAACTCAAACCAAAGCAGCATTTTAACAAAGTAAGGATCACAGAATCACAGAATCACAGAATGTTAGGGATTGGAAGGGACCTCGAAAGATCATTAAGTCTAATCCCCCTGCCAGAGCAGGAATGCCTAGATAATGCTACGTGGGAGCGTGTCCAGGTGGGTCTTGAATGTCTCCAGAGAAGGAGACTCCACAACCTCCCTGGGCAGCCTGTTCCAGTGTTCCGTCACGCTCACTGAGAAGAAGTTTCTTCTCGAGTTTAAGCGGAACCTCTTATGTTCCAGTTTCAGCCCATTACCACTTGTCCTATCAGTGGTTGTCACCGAGAAGAGCCTGGCTCCATCCTCGTGACACTCACCCTTGATATATTTGTAAACATTAATGAGGTCACCCCTCAGCCTCCTCTTCTCCAAACTAAAGAGCCCCAGCTCCCTCAGTCTTTCCTCATACGGGAGATGCTCCACTCCCTTAATCATCCTAGTTGCCCTGTGCTGGACTCTCTCCAGCAGTTCCCTGTCTTTCTTGAACTGAGGGGCCCAGATCAACAAAATCAACAGGATCAACAAAAGCAAAAATAATTTCTATGTGCATCTTAAGAAGTCTTTATTAAAGGGAACAGAATTGAGCAGAATTCTGAAGTACTCTTTTCTCCTGGAGGTAACTCGTGCTGGAGCAGACTGCCAGCATGAGGAGAGAGCAGGTAGGCAGGAGGTGAATTCTTCTTCATTCAAAGAATCACAGAATGTTAGAGGTTGGAAGGGACCTCAAAGATCATCTAGTCAAACCCCGCTGCCAGAGCAGGATCACCTACAGTAGGTCACACAGGAACACGTCCAGGCGGGTTTTGAATGTCTCCAGAGAAGGAGACTCCACAACCTCCCTGGGCAGCCTGTGCCAGGGCTCTGTCACCCTCACAGGGAAAAAGTTTGTTCTTTTTGTGGGACCTCCTATGTTCCAGCTTCCACCCATTGCCCCTTGTCCTGTCAATGGACGTCACTGAAAAGAGCCTGTCTCTGTCCTCCTGACACTCCCCCTTGACATATTTATAAACATTAATGAGGTCACCCCTCAGCCTCCTCCTCTTCAAGCTAGAGACCCAGCTCCTTCAGCCTTTCCTCATAAGAGAGATGTTCCACTCCCTTCATCATCTTTGTGGCTCTGCGCTGGACTCTCTCAAGCAGTTCCCTGTCTCGAGCTGAGGGGCCAGTCAACTCAACAATTTCTCCTTGAAGTCATACTAACAGCACTAATAACTCCTGGATCCGAAAACACTACAAGACTACTACTGAGGCCATGTTTTGGCTTTCACCATCTATTTTCTTTTGCTAAATGTAGATATCTCTGGTAAGCCATTCACTTATTTAGAAAATACTGAATTACCTTGCTTAAGTGTTGCACAATACCACTAGGTATTGAGTCATATTCAGTCTAAACCATTCAATTATGCAAATACACTTTAAAGTGCATCCAGAAAAAACAGTTAGGTTCTATTTCAAACCGCCAAATCAGAATCTGCTATCATCTGTACAGAGACACTTTGGGACTAACTTGAAAAGTTGCATCTCAATCCCATCTTTCACACTGGCTGAAAAACAGCTGTTTAAAGAGTTGGAATTAAATTATTCCTCCTATTAACCCTAATTATTTGCAAGAAGAAGATAATTAAAAATTGTGATTCTATCTCCCTCTTGCTTTATATCTTACTACAAACTGAAGTTATGAAAAACATTAAAAAATATAATGGGAATTGAAAAGATAATAAACGACTTTGATTTCATCAAATGAAATCAGCATGCTTGCTGTGAAAGGAAAATCTCAGATGAAAATTTCCCAGTATTTTCAGTAGAGTTTAAAATAGAATCTAAAGACAAAATCAACACATTCCAACAACAAAAATAAGAAGTTATAAGTACAGATACACACACACAGTTAAAAAAAGTGCTAACACATTCCAAGTCTTTGTCAATTAGGAATATTTATTTCACGTTCAGAGTAGAATATGAACTCTTATCCACACAATCACAAACTCTATTATTTTTTAACCATATCAGATGAGAGTATTACTTTCACATCTGTACCACATTGGAAGATTTTGCATTTCTGCACGTAGCTTTTGATGTGACAAAATCTCATCCTAAACTTAACAGCATTCCTGCCACAGTGAATCTATCAAAGAGTTGATACTTATAAAGACCTTAGAAAAGCCTGAGGGAGGAAAAATAATAATCCTCGAAGTTGATGATATTATGTATTCTTTAGAAACCAGTATTCATAAAGAAAATCTAAAATAATGGAGATGTTTCCTGAACAGAATGATTTTTCAGACACAAACCTTATAAAACATGCAAATCTTTCTAAAACTTTTCAACTATAGGAACTAGATGCACTCAATCTGTTCAGGACTGATCCGTCCATGGTTTAGAAGTTTGTATTTCAAATAATATCTCTGAATAATAGTCCCTGATCTCAGAGATCAATACTTCCCACTCAAATTACACAACTCTCTATTGGTAAAATTTCAAGGACCTACATACACACACTTTATGGTGAATCTCTTCGCTCATATTTTTCTAACAAATTACATTTCAGTGAGGGAAATTTTCAGGAAGAAGAAAAAAGATCTTGAAATAGAATTAAGCTGTATTGAGTATCTCTTATACCAAAATATAATGAACACCTTGCCCTTCCAAACAGCACTTGAAAGAGTGCTTCTGCAACAAGCACAAAAAGCTATGGAATAAAACGTCAAGAGAGAATAACCAACGATCTGGAAGAAAGTGGAAAACTCGCCATGAGTTTATAGAAATGTATCAGTACAAATAAACTAACACTTTTTTTTTTTCCTTGAAAAGGAAAGTTGATTTCTAGACTAGAGAAAATATATATCTACACCTCAATACAATGTTTCATAGTGCACAACATGAGGAATGAGTTTAAAGTGGACAAATTGAGAATAAAAATTACAAAAAAGGAGAATGTACTGTGTCTAAGGAACACAAGAGAAGTTGCACTGACAGGGAAGATAATGATAAGTTGGCAAGATGAAATGAGGCTAATGGAGTTGTTCCTTTACGCTCACTATTGAACCAACATTATTGCAAACATCATTAAAGTCTCTGGAAGAAAAAAAGAGAGAAGTGCTGATGACACAAACCTCTGAGGTAACACAAACAGACACATAGAATCAGAGAACACAGAATCAGAGAATCAAGGGAAATTCATGGGATTCAGTTACAAACATAATATAATCCCAGCTCCACTTATTTTATTGCAAAGGAGGAGGACATCCATCCACCCAGTTGTCCATTTATATGGGCTGAACCCATTGTTAAAAACTACTTCAGTTAGTAGTGGCCAGACATGTAGCCTCAGCCCTCCTATTCGTCGAGGAGGAATTATCTACAAAAAAGCGTCACGAACTGAAAAGATTGTCTCAATCTCTTCCTTTAGGCCAGCACTTATTTCTTGTGCATGTTGAGATGGAGAGTCTCAGCATAACCACAACTGCCCCCTCCTCTAGACACTGGGAACTTCTCTTCCACAGTGACCTCAACCTGTATCTCTTCTCACTCTGACATTATCTAATTATAGAAGTACAATGTTTATCCAAAAAAAACCCCATGTTTGTCCTGAAGTAGCTGCTTGTTTGTTTTAACAGTGTGTACAGATGCAAGATGAGAAATAAAACAAAACAGACACAGATTCCTGCAACTAGAAAATGTGGATGAATGGTGCAGACTTTCTGTGCATCTTTACCTCCACTTACCATGGACATTGTTTGGCTGAAGCCAGCGACCCTGCTCCTCACTACTGCTAATGTTTTAGAGTAAAGTTACAAGGTAAAAGCGGACACAAAACCCTCCAAACAAGATGAAATTATTACGGAACTGTGCTTATTTTGAGCATTTTATTATAACAAGACCCAGTTAAAAAAAGTAATATTTTACAATTCTCCATGTAAAAGTTACTTAAAATAGCAATTCCACTCTCAGGGAAAAGAAGAAGGGAAACAACAGATCTCCCTTTTAACTAGTACTACATTCTGTAAACTGACACTTGCCTAATCCTTGTGTGTTTCTCAGAGCAGTGGTTCACACAGCCCTTATGACCCATTCCTTTTCTGATTATACCCCAACACATTCTGAGTGAGGTGATGGGAGTTCACCTATCAAGCTTTAATGAAGTAGGCCATTTCTCTCTATTCACGATCTGCTATGACACATTTAGAGACAGTGAAACTCAAACATAAAAGTCATGAATAGTGCACTTGTTAAGGTTGGTTCATATTTGTGAAATAGGCTTTTACATGAATAAAGAACGATGACAGAAAGCTATTACTTTCAGAAGAGTAAGTATAATGGCATAACTTTTTGGAATCAAGACAGAAGAGAGAAGTAACTGAGGAAGAGAGGAAAAGATTACACATTTGAATAAGTCATTACAGAAAATCAGATGGGTGGTAAACGAAGCATCATGTGTTACCATCACATGTTTTACAGTGACAATATACAGCATTTCAAGTGCTTGAAAACAGGATAGTAATTTTTGGACATGTTTAACCTATAAACTCCTGCTTCCCTCAAAACAAATACTACATATTATTACATGGGAGACTTAAACTCAAGTATTATGTAAAAAAATAAAAATAAAAATGGACTGGGGCAATTTTTAAAGCATATTTTTCCACTCCCTTGGAGCTATAATTCCGTTCAAGTGTAAGATCTAAATTCCTCGCTGTTTTCAAAGGCCACATATTCTTCAAGTCATTCAGTTTCTTGAGCACATCATTCAAATTAGCTTTATAGTTTGGAGGCATCAGATTATGCAATAGACATCATTATTACGATATAACATATTTAAATAATTACAAATAAATTTTACGGTTTATATAAAATGTAATCATTAAGTATAAAAGACACATAGTCCAGAAAGAGTATAGTGTAGTATATATATGGATGGACTGCCAGAACTGTGCTACGGATAATATGGAAAAACGAGCAGTCTCAATCTTCACAGCAGAAGTTCACAAACTATGAACTGAATGCAGAGATTCTGTATACTCTTATGTTCAAATGGGATAGCTTATAGTTTGTAGAAACAAGAACATCCATAAGTTCTGTGTTTTAAAATTAATCACAACTCTCAGTAAATCAGTAGCTTTTACAAAGTAGTAGTAATTCAGATGTTCTGGGACACTTTGCCCCATTGAAACAGCTGTACCACACCCCCCTCATGAAATATCCAAGTTAAAAAAAAAAAAAGATGCATACCACTGTAGAGTTTTATCATGTCTGCTGTTAGAAATCTCTTTATTATCAAATATGCAGTGCCAGGCTCTGGTAGTGAACTCCAGTGAAGAACTTGTTCTAGCACATTCTCTGTATAATGCAGAGGACGTTCTGAAAAATGCCAGAGAAAAAAAACCAAACAGCACAACATTGAAATAAAACACCACAAGCAAATCAAGATTAGAGGCCCTCAGAAGTTACACATGTCTATACACAACACTATCTCATTTACTTTGAGCTATAGACAAAAAACACAGCTTTCAAAATAAGACAGTTAGGCTATTCATTGATTTTCTGTAGCAACGTCATTGCCGGAAGGGTCTACACAAGTAAAGAATATCAAATTAAACATGCAGTAATCAAATGTTCAATAACTGTTATATTTAGTTATGAATTTTCTTACGTAAAGGCACTAAAACACTGATTTCAAACTAAATACAAAAGTTTGGAACTATCACATGACACACCTAAACACGGTCAAACAGAGCTGAGACCTGCAGCTACGCTTGGCCTCATTGGCCTAGGCTCAATACAAAACATGAGTCATCCCAGCTACTAATTCTCTGCAATCAAAAACTGAGGAATCTGGTGTAGTTACAGAGAGAAAACTCAAACCTGGTAAAGATTATACTGTCTTTTAATGATCAAAGCAGACTGAGATAGACTCTTGGTTTCATTACATTCCTTTTACCAGAAGGGAAAAGTATGTGGATTTACTATGTCTTTTCCCCATTGCTGTGGTCAGGGAATTTCCAGACTTAGATTTTTATATTCCAACCTCGTACAAATAGCACAGCAAGATTAAAATACCAATAGATGAAGGCATGATTAGACTGTAAGCGTGAACTTCAACACTTCAGTTGCTCAAGCATACATTTGCTGATAGGTATCTTCCACCCTACAAGCAAAACTCTGAAACCCTTTCACAGGATTGAAAAACTGCAGTGATAATGAAAGTTCAGCCAGTACTCCATGCAAACCCCAGTTCATATTCCAAATGAAAGTAGAGAAGACCTTGCAAGTCAGTCTCTAAATCTGCATTACCAAATTCAACAGAAACCTGAGTGGGATGTGTACTGCCACAAAGCCTGAGGTATCATGCAAGGCAAGACTGATGTGGCTTGGCAGAGCCTGCACAGTTCCCCTCTCTATTAATCTTTCCTCCACACACACCTGAAAGCCGTAAGCACTGACTAAAATTCATGGAAGTACAAAAACCTTAATGATGGCTTTGCAGGCTGCAACTTAAAGTAGTGGATCCAAGTGTCCTTTTAGCTCCAGAGAGTGGTTTTTCCAAAAATTCTGAGTTCCCATTTGCACACCAACTTATGTGGGTCAGGCCTTGAGGAGAGCTGGGTAAAGCTCCTGCAAAGTCACAGCTGTGTGACACCGTCATGTTGGGTCAAGCAGTCTAGCCCTGTGTTTCTGGAGCACTGAAGGGAAAAGCATGCCACCATAATCTCATTTTTCATTTCTGCTAGGGTAGATGAATATGAAATGTCAGCAGCTGCTTTGGGACTGTCCAGCACTACACTTTAGCAGAACATATTTGCCAGAACACCTAAACACCAGAGCTTCAGAAAGCAGCAGCCACAAATAGCATACATAAGGGACAGAAAAAACCTACTGCTGTTTTGAGATGCAAAAAAACTACCTTACTTACCTGTAGACTTGTTCTACCACTTATATAAAGATTTTATTACTCAGACATGACAACAAAGCAGTCTAACAAAAATACCATTTTGTAGACCGTAGCTCAATTCCGACTTTGTAACACTATTTCTTCTGGCCCTTTTGTTTTAAATGATCAAACTTTTAAAATGTCTTTTCAACATTTGGGAAACTGGACTCTGATATGGCAAAGGTAAAACAACTTGATGCCTTTGTATAAGAAAGAAAAATCCATTTTAAGGAGAAGAACTTTACAAATCAAAGTCAGGGAACACTGGCAAATCACCACATCTTCTTAGAACACCAGCACTCCCAGAGTAAACACCTACTGTTTTATTTATAGTTACATTTAAGACCATCTGTCATCATGGATTACATGGTACATAAATCATCAATGCTGAAATGCATTAGCTATTTCACTAGCAACACACCTCATTTACAAACTATCCATCAAGCACAAATAACTAAAAAAATATACACCCTATTTTGTAAAAGCATATGGTAGTGAACATTTTGCATTAGGTTAGATAAAATTATCAATTACTTCTACTTTTCTATATGGAAATAATTTAGTTCATTTTTAATATTGCAATGCTAGTATTTTGAACAGCAAGCAGTCAACACGTATGACCAATTACCCTTTTACTTAGGTCATCATATGCTGATAAATATCCAAAACCAGTCATTTTCACCTTAAACAACATTAACTATCAGGAGAAAATTACTTTTTTCGAAAATAGAAAATTCTAATTTTCTTTCCTTCTCAGGGTTCAGTTTCAGGGCCGTGTATCTTAAGAAGTAAAATAACTGTCATAAAACTTCAGGACTGAGTGCAACAAACTGAATACCAGCGTGCACTGGACAGACACCAGACCACAGCAGGGACACAAGCAGAAAAATAATTTCTGTCAGAAAGACACTTTAATGTACTTCTGAAACAAATAAGCAAACTTTGTTTCTGTCACAACATGTCAGAATCTCAACTTAGTTGTAAATGCCTTAGATTACAAAATGTTCAGTGGTGTTCATTAAGTGATGCTAGCAAGATCTTTGCAGTAGCAAAGACTCAAGCAGTTTTTTACTTCTTCGGTGTCACACTTGGACCAATGACTGCAGAGGAGTACTTTTCTCTGTTATTTCCTCTTTGTTTCAGCCTTTAGATTCAGCCGTAGCATCACAGGAGTCTTCCTGAGTAAATGCCTCTTACTACATGCACTATTTTTATTTTTCAACATTATTAATTCAGTTTGCCTGTCTCGATGCACCGATTCATCCCGAAAGGGTCCCACCAAGCAGACATTTCATCTCTACTGATTAGAGCCAGGTGCTGAATTAGGACTTGACTTAGTTTGCTTTTTGCTTGTTTGGTTTGGATTTAAAACACTGGTGTGCCATTTCTACTTTGCACTGTAAACTCTTGTTTCAATGGGATACACTAATCCCTTGTCAATATTTGCTGTCCTATACAGTGCCTGCAGTGTCTCAGCTTAATTTAGTCTATCTTCCATAGTAATTAGCTCAGACAACATTTCTAGCCCAAACTGATAGGCTAATTGCTGCACTCAAATACCTCAAGAAGCTGCTGTGGGGTCTATCTTTTCGATTTACTTTTGTGTTCTCTTGATCATACCTAGCTTAGTTTTCATTTGCTTGTAAGTGCTATATTAAGTTTAAGAAAATAAAACTCCCTCTTGAAATTTTTCCATTACTCAGTCAAAAGAAACAGGATTTCTAGAGTACCCATAGGAATTACCAGGACTCTTTTAAAGATAATAGATGCTAGCATTGTTAGTCAGTTGACACCTGCGTCTGAATCTGGAAATGAATTCTTGTTACAACTCTACACAGCATCACCACAAGACCGCAAGATAAAAAGAGGAATTGCGATCATTTATTTTAAGTCAAAAGGGAGAAAGCACTTCCATTCTCATTGTCCATTCTTTTCTATAGCTGATGACTAATGAACTGCAAAGCAGAGTAAAACAAAGAACATTTTTTTCAGCCTCCACTATATAAGCATTTTAAAACAATTTATCACATTATTTCTGGCAAAGTGTAGAAAGAAATCATGCAAATGTCCCAGTAACCAAATGTAGAATGACGGCATGAAGGCTAATTATGGTTTTGTTTCTATAAATTTTTTAGTAACTCTTTAACTAAGCTTTTATGTTAAGTATTGAAAAAGTAAAACAATAAAATCTGATTAACATGCATGAATTTAAGTGTCACTAACCTAGTTCTCCATTTTCAAGTACTTCAAAAGCAACCCAGATATCATCTTTGTTGGGAATAATGTTTTTGATTCCTAAAACATCATTAGTTAATTCTTCTGCTTCCATCAAAGGTGATACCTGTAATAAAAACTGAGTCAGTTTATAATATATTACAAAGTTCTGATTTATGTTTTCAAAATCTTCCTCCCTGCAATTAACTTATGTAAAAAAAAGGCTGATACATCGATATACTGAGTTGGAAACCCATAAATTATTTGTCAGACAACAGCATGCTTTCCTTATTTTGTTTCATGAAAATCAAAGTTTTAAGTTTTAGCTGACTGATAACCTGCTAACTTGAAATTCCTCTTCTCTGCCCTTGAAAAATTCAGCCTTGATATGTTTTTTTGGGGCATGGAAAGCTAAATATTACAAAAGTACTTTTCTTTTTAATCTTAGCAATGCACATCCCCATTTTTACTCCTATTAAAGAAAGCATGTCTTATATATGTATGTGTGTGTATCTATGCATGCCACATATCACATATATACAAACAAGTGTTTGAGAGCCATATGCTGAACAGAACGAAAACAGAGAAGTGTAATACTGAAAAAAAAATGACAACCAAACAATGCCCTAACTTTTCTACTTCCCTTTTAGCAATGTCTGTCCCTTGTTATTACAGAAATGTTTTTTTTCTTCAGTATTTAAACAATAACAAACTACTACATAGAGATGTGTGTTTAAAAACATTATCATATAAAAGGCTGAAAAAAATGTCAATTCTAGTAACAAGATTTGGTTTCTTAGCACTCAAGGAAAGCAGACAGCTGCTGGCAAAAAGAAATATTAGGAGGCATTTAAATGGCCTTGTACTATTAAATAAAAACAGCATTCACTGTGTACTTGTTAATTTTCTTGTGTGTTGAATTCAGAGTGCTGCAACAATTTATACTACTGTATATCGCAATAAAAATAAAAGGAAGACGTCTGCCCTATAAAACTGTATCATTGTATCACAGAATCACAGAACGTTAGGGGCTGGAAGGGACTTCAAAAGATCATCTAGTCCAACTCCCCTGCCAGAACAGGATCACCTACAGCAGGTCACACAGGAACGCGTTTTGATTGTCTCCAGGGTTTTGAATGTCTCCAGAGAAGGAGACTCCACAATCTTTCTGAGCAGCCTCTTCCAGGGCTCTGTCATCCTCACAGGGAAAATGTTTTCTCTAATACTTTGGTGGAACCTCCTGTGTTCCAGCTTGAACGCATTGCCCCTTGTCCTGTCATTCGACGTTGCTGAAAAGAGCCTGACTCCGTCCTCCTGACACTCCCCCTTGACATATTTAGAAACATTTATGAGGTCACCCCTCAGCCTCCTCTTCTCCAAGATAAAGAGACCCAGCTCCTTCAGCCTTTCCTCATAAGGGAGATGTTCCACTCCATCATCTTTGTGGCTCTGCACTGGACTCTCTCCAGCAGTTCCCTGTCCTTCTTGAACTGAGGGGCCCAGAACTGGACACAATATTCCAGATGCGGCCTCACCAGGGCAGAGTAGAGGGGCAGGAGGACCTCTCTTGACCTACTTGCTACTCTTCTAATACACCCCAGGATGCCATCGGCCTTCTTGGCCATGAGGGCACATTGCTGGCTCATGGTCATCCTGCTGTCCACCAGAACCCCCAGGTCCCTTTCTCCTACACTGCTCTCCAGCAGGCCAGTCCCCAACCTGTACTGGCACATGGGGTTATTTTTTCCCAAGTGCAAAACTCTACACTTGCCCTTATTGAACTTAATCAGATTTCTCCCTGCCCAGTCCTCCAGCCTAAGTCTCACTGAATGGCAGCACAGCCTTCTGGTGTGTCAACCACTCCTCCCAACTTCGTATCATCAGCAAACTTGCTGACAGTGCTCTCTAATCCCTCGTCCAGGTCATTGATAAATATACTAAACAGCACGGGCCCGAGCACTGACCCCTGAGGGACCCCACTAGACACAGGCATCCAGCCAGACTCAGCCCCATTGACCACAACCCTCTGGCTTCTTCCCTTCAACCAGTTCTCGACCCACCTCACTACTTGGTCATCCAGACCACACTTCTTCAGTTTACCTATGAGGATGCTGTGGGAGATGGTGTCAAATGCCTTGCTGGTATCCAGATAGACCACATTTTTTCTTTACAAAATTTAGGCAACACAGCAAACTTGAAAAAAACCACAACTTTTTAAAAGGTATAATGATAGACATAAATTCACTTTGACACTATACAATTATATAAAAACATGTACAAAAACAAATTTGGCATATTTCATGAGAAAGTGCTTAGTAAAAACACTGTACCACTTTTATACACTAACCCTGATTATAATACTACAGTCTGGCTCCTTTCTTTCCACATAAACTTCAATAAGCAAATCTCCAGCCTGGGAAACCTAAAACAGAACAATTTAAAAAAAAATTAGACTGTCTTCAAAATCTTTTAAATATCCTTTTAAATGGGAAAAACATAATTATTATCTAGTAGATGACCTAGAATATACTGAACTCAAACTTTTTTCCCACCCACTTACCTATGAAAATAATCTGAGTACTAACTCTAATGGGGAAAACATGCACTACATTCGTTTTTATTTCAGTAGTGTAAGGAAAAAACAACACCACCCTATTGACAGATTCAAGAGTAAAATCCAAACCCTAACTAAATCCAGCAGAATCGTATCAAACAAAGTGAACACACTTTACAAATACACATTCAAGAGCATGAAACTAGGGGAGACATGAAGTGAAAATATTAAATTTATATTTAAGATCGCAATGTCTAGTATACCTTTGTATTTCAAACTGCCAGAACCACAACTTTGATTTAGAGGTTAAGCAGGCTCACTTCAGAGCCAAAACAGATGAAAATAATTTACAACTATGAAAAAGTACAGGACAGGAACTACAGCTAAAATTAGTTAGTTAAAAATGAGTGAAAAAATTACAAATAACAATGTTTCAGACATATAGCCATATATACATGCCCAGGTAATAAAAAATTTATTTTAAATTTTATTTTAAAAAAAGAAATGAAAACAAATGCTCTTGGTATCAACCTCTGTTTAATACAGCTCTTCAAATTTGTTGGAGAGATATCTAAACTTTATGTACAATGCTAACGTGGAATGATCAGATGATAAAGCAAGTGTGTGACATAATATGTAATAGTTTAATATACTCAATACCAACAAATATAATTTAAGAATGCCTAACAACACAAAAAGAAATTGGAAAGTCAGAAAAACCAACATTTTATGAGGAGAAAAACCCGATTCATGAGAAGGAATTTAGTACTTTCAATCTTTACTAGTTTTGCTCATCTATGGCAATAAAATTATCTTCATGGATGACAAATTACTTTTCTACGGGTAAAAATGTCTCACATTTTGCCTGCTCTAATTTCCTTGCAGTATAGTTATAACCATCTTCAGAAGACTGCAATTCATCCCAGCACCAAATATATTTTCTAAAGCTAAATACATAGAAATAAAGCTAAATACATAGAAAGAAAAAATAAGGCAGAAAACTGGACCTTTCAGGGGACGTATTATTTTAGTAATAAACTAATATAAAGAATTAATAATCAAATGATTATTAAAACAATTTGTGTCTTAATTTTGAGAATGGTATTCATAGTGATGCTACTTACATATTACTACAAACAGAAAAAGACGTTAAGAAAAGCGAAAAAATTGCATCATACACAGAATAAAACATGGGCAAAAGACATGAATAGGCAAGCTTTGGGATATATTTTGATTAATTTACAGAAGCTAAAAGTATATTTCTATAGAAAAATAAATGGCAGCATGCAATTTTAAAGAATATTAACATTCTGAAAAATGGTGACTTTAAAGTTGGTTTCTGAGAATAGAAAACTAATGGAAACATTTGTGATGAAAAACATTACAAAGCTACTTTGAAGAAAGCTGCTTAATTATAGTGGCACAGACTCAAAAAAGCTCTTTTAGCTGTAAAATTTGCTTTTCAGATGATATTACAGAAAAAGGTTGGAAATAAGAATGAAGCTGACATTTGATTTCCACTGGGCTCATGTAAACAACCGTATGGAGAGAAAATGTGATGTAAATTACAGCAGCAAACAGAAAACAGCTGGCATAAGTATATGGTGGACACAAAATGAAGAGCGGCTAATGAAGTGCCACCTGGAACGGAACTTCAGCGACATTTCAGACATTAGAATTTCCAGGCCTCCAACAGAAATTTGCCTCAGTTGTTCTTCTCTGAACACTCTGCACCACCAGCCTGGAGATACTACTACTACAGCAACCTATATATTCAAATGTATTAAGTATCTGCATCACTGATTTTCCCACAAGTAAGAACACATCTTGACGCAACAACGTCGGACTATCAGATGTTAAATGGAAAGGATTCTTACACACAATTCTCAGCTGCATTAGTCCAGGTCTGGCTCTAATGTATCCCCCCAGCAAAACCTACTGACAACACCATGCAGAGCTAGGGAAATGTTGTATTCTTTTAGAGAAGTTATATATAAGTCTCAAAACTTCCTTGTAACCACCTAGAAGAAGTTTCAGACAATAAATACTTTGAAATAATGAGTGTGTCATCTTTGATCAGAATTACTCCATCCCGCATTGAAGTGGTCCCAGGCATTAGACATCCATGCATTTCATGGTATGTGCACAAGGAGTTTTAGAAAAATGTATTTTAAATTGAAACACTAGTTACATTAATCATGTCTGCTATATAAAAACTGGCAACTGGCAAAAAATGTTCCACAGTTTTATTCAAGAGGGGAAAATGTTCATAGTCACAATCAAATTGCCACAAATGACAGTCGGGCTCTTGAGGACTCCTCCGTTCCTCAGTTGTTATGTTCAAGGGGTAATAGGCTGACATAACAGAAAGAATGCAGGCCCTATCCTTAAAAAGCAGTTCAAACTTCAATTTATCAACCCTTAAAAGATAGATTTTTTTTTTTCCCCCCAATGTCCACTGCTTGCTTAGAAAGCTAAAAAAAAAAAACAAAACCAAAACCCCCACGCTGTTATCTCTGGGGAGAATGCTCCAAAATGACTAAAGTCTCCTGAGTTCATATGTGTTATCTTTACTTCTGGTGGCTCTTTTTCCAGCAAATGTCATACAGAGTAAAGATACCAATGATTTGATAAGATCCCAAACCATTTTCTAGCTCAAACTCAGCATTTGATGATATCTTCAGATACAGTATTGACAGAGATTAGTTTATAAAATCCAGCAGCTCAGTAACTACTTTCCTCTTAGCAGGTTGGGAAAACATGTACCAAATATTAAGAATTAATGTTTTCCAAGTGGGAATCTGGTACCACTTCAGATACACAATTTCAGAACACTCAAGTGACCAAGTTTGTTCTAGGAATTTTACAGTACTATTTTCTTTCTGAGAAGAACATCAACTACAGCTTTAAGTATTTGGTCTCATAAGGTCTCCAGCAGTGCAACAAGGGACTGAACAGATTTTCCTGTGTTTAATTTCACCAACAGCAACCCTCAAAACAATCACTTATGTAACATGGATACCCAGTAAACTAGCCTCCTCTATTAAAACATTCTTGGTACCTAAAGTTTCTTTTCTTATTTAGGACTGGTGCCATCTGGTAAAGCTGAGGACCTCAACCCATCTAATTACTAAACTCATCCAGGATATACTCTGAATGAGCCCTGCTGCAAAACCCAATGATTTGAATTCACATTTCCAGGACAATGTCATAACAGGCAGTCTCTAAAGTTATTCCAGGTGATAGCAAAGTTGTGGAAGGATCATGAAGGAGATTGAGAGAATGTTCAAGGAAGTATTTAACCTCCACATTCCTCAGCTGCATATTAAAATGGAAGAAAATGTTCAAGAAAATACCTTACCTTAAGATGATGGTTTGGGTCTATGAATCAGCATCTGACACAGACATGTTCAGGCAAACAAGAAAGGGAGAATTTAGGAGGCTACTTCCTTCAACACCCCAGCAACTGGCTAGGTCAGAAGACTTCCTACGCAGCATGCTGACGGTGAAGACTCTTCCCTGTTCATTTCACAAGTAACTTAAGAGCTTGATCTGGGACACAGTACATCTGGGATCCAGGAGCCTTGTGTTAAATTTTTGAAGTATAAATATGGTTTCTTACATGACACAACCCTTGAGTTCATGCCACCAGGAACCTAACAGCATGGGTCTGGGTAGAACCAGAGCACACTCTGGTCACGCCTCTGCCGTGAGCAACTGGGGTCCCAAGGTCACAGAGAGAGCCAGGGAGTGCTTCTGCACGAGGTTAGTGCTTGTGCACCTAAAACCTCTGGATTTCCACAACTCTTTGTGGTACACAAACACAAGACCTCTTGTCAGAGGGGAAAAAAAAAAAAGCAGTGATGAGACTGAAATCGTAGTTGTGGTGTAGTAACTTTAGGAATTATGATATTCTATTTCTTTTAAAGAATTTAAAGCCACAGACTTATTAACACAGTAGGTGTAACCTTCAATTCAGAAAGCTGATTATTAATGCTATAGACTTTGCCAAGAGCAAAATAACAAGTTAAAATCCCGATTCAATCTTTCTGTAACTCTGCCTCACAACAACCTGGAGAGTCCCAGGGAAATCAGTCCAAACAGGTATAATTATTCATGAAGGTTCCAGTTTGATTATAAAGTGGAAGACTAGCTTTTCACGTGATGGAAGCTTTTTAATAAAAGCCTTAGCAATTTTACAAAGCCTAGACTTTTATTTTAAATAAGAACAAAAGCAAATATCTCCTCCTTCAATAGGCAGCCTTCTAAATACAATACACCTCATAAAGGTGATTTCACAGTTGTATCTGGGGTGGAAAAAAAACAGAACCACTTTGAGTCTTCCTTATATATTCATTATAGAGACAGACCCACCTAGCCAGCAACTTTTCTTCTCCTTATCTAATCAAAATGTCTCCACTATCTCTCTACTCATGAAACTTCTCTCATCTCTCCCTAACATTTCCAGAAGTATTACAAACATTTAACCATTACAGATTCCCAGAGCTGCTTGGAAAATGTTAATAGTGTAAAAAGCTGTAACATTCATTTTTTTTTTTTAGTTCTAAACCCACAGAAAATAATGTATTTAAAAGTCTATGCATTTTCATTATCTTCGGTTTCAGATTTCTGTCCTCTAATCTCAGTAAGATCATTTTCATGGAACCCAGAATTAGAGGTTCCATTAAAGACACTTTAACCTCTGCCTTGAGAATGCTCTTAGGGATATCAAATTGGGGGCGGGGGGAAGGTGTTGCCCTTACCAAGGCAGATGTTCCTATGGTGAAAGACAGACAATAGAAATAAACTTTAAACGGTTTCACAGTGACTTGGTGACTCTACACCAGGCACCAAAAGGAGGAAACAAGCATTCTACCTTCTACACACACATTTACAGGAGGTCATTACGGACAGAAAGCTTCATGCCACTCTGACTCAGACAATAAGAAAATAAGAGATAAAAATAAGACTCTGGATAGCAATTCACGGAACATGCAATTTCAACATGTATTTGCAAGACTCTGTCTTAATGATAGCTTGCAAGGTACCACAAAACTGTTGCTGGAAGGGGGAAGGCAGCCAACAAACAAAGCATTATAGATTTTTTTCTGCTAGCTTTCTCTTAGTTTCTAAAGCCCCATAAGCTCCAAAATCACTGAAAGCTTCTCCTCAACTACTTTAGATTTCTGAAAAAGCCTTTAAGCTCCCTGCATTTCCTTCTGCCCTTCTTAATTCAACCACCTTGGTAGTGTTATGAAACTTGCCAATTTTTTTCTTTAATTAGGACTGTAGACAAATATCATTCAGACAGTGAAACATGCAATCACTTTGCTGTTTCTTACCACTCTGAAGTTATTCAGAAGTTGTTACAGGTAAGACTGGAACTCAAGATGATAAGGGGTGTAAGATTTCCCATTTTCTTATACTGTATCCCAAAGTTCAATCTGACTGTTAGTATGTGCCTACAAAAGTCTGAAGCTTCTCCAAGTAATATTTGTGCTTTGGGGTTCTAGAAATGGTCACAAAACAGGAGGAGGCAAAAGATTCATCAGCTTTAAACTCAAAAAGATGGTGAAACTCTAATGAAGAGAGACCATGCATGCCCAAAGCTCATAAAATGATAAAAGTATTAATATACAATTGAAGTTATTTAACATGCTTGTTTACATAAAAAAAAGACAGGTCGTCACTTTCACACTTGCAAATGTTGACCATTTCCTTCCAGTACATTTAAGAAGCATAGTAAAATTACGTAAGAACCTGGAAGTTATGCTGTTGCTCAGCTCAGAATATAACTCCACATTACACTTTACACAGAACTGTTTTGCTTTGTCAGTTTATACTTCCTCTTTTATTTCATTGTCTTCCCCTCAGTTCTGTAGTTAAAGATACTGGTCACTCTACACACTTAGAAATATATATTTAGAAATCTAAGTATAAAAACCTGTAAAGAACAAACCAGTCTTTATTAAAATTGTATCTTAACAGTTGATGCTTGTCACTTACCTGAGTGTCTTTCCACCTGGTAATAAAGCTGTTCTCTATATCCATTTGTTTGACCTGGTCTTCATTTATCTGTTTAAAATGGATCACTTTTGATCAATTAATAAGGCAAACTAGCATACTAGCAAACATTAGCTTAACAACCTAAGATACATACAAATATAGAGGAATGCTTACATCTAACAAGCATAAATAATACTGTAACAATAACATTGTTACAACTAACAATACTGTTAATCATATTCTTGTAGAAGCAGCTATGCAAAATATTCTATCAGCCACTTATCGTCTTCATTGATGAGACTCATTACTATAAACTTTACAAGACACATATCAGAGGAGAGAAGACTGCATGAAAAACTACCCAACTATGTTATGCTGATAGAATAAAGTTTAAACCAAACTGGCTATTACAAATCACTGCCAGTGGTATCTTTTCTACCCAGTTGGATTTAATGTTCTTTCTAGGCCTAAGGAATCAAATGCTTTCTCTAGTCTTGATTGTAACCACAGCCCAGAGACTAAGAATACAGAACTCTTGCATGCTTCAGTTCTGATCAGGCCCATAAAATTTGAACAGAAATATTATTGTTAATAGTCTCAATCTTAAAATTTTCTTAAAATTGGTATGCTGGTGTCAGCAAGAAGAATGTGCACCATTTTGGAAAGCAGTAGCTCACAGCAATCCTATAAATCCAGTCTTTCCTAGACAGCCTAAGCTATCTAGGAAATAAAATTTAAAGCAGACAGAACAAGGTCCACTGAATTAGAGTTCAAAAGCTCTGCAAATCCTCAGACAGTGTAACTAACAGCAAGACCAACTTTAAGAAGATTTTTATATTTTAGTATGTCTAACAGCTGAGCAATTCGGACGCTTTTATAAGGATACCTACATCAAAAAGTTGCACGTAATTTTTAATTAGATCTTCAATTACATTGACTTCTTCACTAGTTTGGCCTTTAGTTTGAAATAAGCATGAGGAAAAAACCATGGCTAGATTGTGAGAGTTCATATGATTGATTTCAGAACACTTCTGCACCCTGTTGAAGGAAAAATAATCACATTTAGAAGGTTTCATTGTTCCTTTAATTGTCTGAGGCTCCTCTATGGAATGAATTTCAAAAACAATAACTACATTAAATGCTGTGAAGAATCTAATATTATTTATTCTTATTTAATTTCTCTATATGTTTTATCTCACATATCATTACAGAAATGTAAAATTATACTTTCTAACTGCATCTCAAGTGATATCAAAATTATTTAGAATAGAGTAGTTCAGCTGGAAGGGACCTACAATGATCATCTACTCTGACTGTCTGATCACTTAGGCCAGACTACAAGTTAAAGTACGTTATTAAGGGCATCGTTGAAATGCCTCTTAAATACTGACTGGCTTGGGCCATTGCCTACCCCATTAGGAAGCCTGTTATAGTATTTGGCCACCGTCTCACTACAGAAGTGTTTCCTAATATCAAGTCTGAACCCTCCTGGATGCAGCTTTGAACAACCCTTCTGTGTCCTTACACAGGATCCCAGGGGGAAGAGCTCAGCACCTCCCTCTCGCTCTCCCTTCTCAAGAAGCTGTAGAGAGCAATGGGGCCACCTTCAGCATATTTTTCTCCAAACTGAACAAGCCCAAAGTCCTTAATCACTCCTCACAGGACACTCGTTCCAGGTCTTTCCCCAGTTTTGTTGCCCTCCTCTGGATGCATTCAAGGACCTTCTCATCCTTCTTAAATTGTAAGGCCCAGAACTGCACACAGTGTTCAAGGTGAGGTTGCATTAATGCTAAATAGAGCTTTGCTGTATTACATTATGTATATCTGCAGACTTGTTATCTAAGGTCAAGCAACATGTGTAAAGAAATGAGATCCTTCTTAGTTTCTATACTTATGGGAACGTTTTCCGATCAGTTCTGTTGTTTACTTACTATGTCCTCTTTTAGAAGCAAACACTTTCAAGTATCAAAAAATTTTGGCTGTTATACATATGAATTCAAACTAATTTCAGAATAACATAACAACATATTAATATATCTGAACCGGATATGCTTAGAAGCACCCTTAAATACTTATTACAATCTTTATCCCAATATTGCCACCAATCAATTTAACAATCATACAAATAGTTTTTAAAGGACATCTGCTACATACTTGGTTATGTTCCTGCCCATGGCAGGGGGGTTGGAACTCAATAATCTTTGAGGCCTCTTCAAATTCAAACCTTTTTATATAATGTAATTTCTGAACACAATACCCTGCAAGAAAGGTTTCTACAGATTCTCTACCCACTACAATTTACCAGGAATATAATTTGACTTGTTCAATATATCATATCATATCCCATTACTATTTAACCATGACACTGCAGAATCGTCCACATATGTATCCGCACATTTTTTGTATATTTGTTGCTGCTAATTTGATGTAGGAATAAGATATATGTTTGTTGCTTAAACAAGTTTTGTATTTTGGATATTCTCTATCACTACCTTAGTTGCAAAATGAAGCACTGATGAAAAACAGAAAGGGTAGCTAATTCTCAAAGTTATTATGTGTAATGCGGATTGTGGAGAAGGACATTTTCCCTGAAAAACACTTTTAATTTCAAGAACTAGTTGCGACTGTCCTTTGGAAGTCTAGCAGGCTGGGGTAAAATGTGTTCATATAAAGAAGCTACATCAAAAAATACCCTACTTGGACACGCACACTGGCAGCTCTCTCTCACTTTAAGGCTGTTCCATCTCATTGATATTTATAGATACCTACTGCTAAAAATGCAACCAAAGAAAAAACACATTATAAATTAAATTTAAATATAATTGTCACTAGGTAAGTTTCTGATGTTTGTTAGTTAATGAAACAAGCCATATCCCAGTATAACTGTACCATAAATGAAAACACATTACAAGAATTTCTCTGCTACAGTGCATCACTTGCATTGACCTGTAAAGATGTTCAATTAAAGCAGCCAAAGTTGCCCTATTGACCGGTGGAAGAGTCCGAATAAAAGCTCCATACTTCCTCACACGTTCCTTTTCATTCTGTGTATCTGTTGGAAAATAATAATCATGGAATACTAGTAACAATGCACACTCAAAACAAACAGCAGCTCTCATTAACTATATTGGCATAATCTAGTCATTTAAAATTGCAATTTACTCCGTCAACCTCTTCTTCAAAAAGGCAATACTAATAATCTGCTATTAGCAAAGTCTATTATCAGTACAGCAGTTCACAGAAACAGTATCAGCAATAAATAGGGGCACTTCTACACTCAAGCTCCATTTGCTACAGCTTAAGAGGAAATCCCAGGATAGCAATTGCTTTTCCTCTGAAAGGATATATAATCTGTAGTTTGTGGCTGTACATGTGTGAGCACATCTGTGTATGCACAAGTGCAAACGTACTTCTAAGTGTTCCCAAAGATGAGAAAGGACCGTTTCATCTTTTTAATTTCTGTTGGAAGAGTGTCTCAATGCCCAAAGTAGTTTAAGGATCCAAATATAAGACTGATAAAAGGAGACCAAAGGGGAAGAGGTGGTGATTCAATTGTACAAAGGGACATAGCTTAACAGCGGCAGAGTCAATGTTAAGACATCCAGTCTTGGGAATTACAGTATCTGCAACACAGCCACAGGTCTCCACCTTTAAGTCTGCCTCCCTGTGCTGCATAGATACTACAGCTCATAATGCTGCTTGGGGCATGAGCAAAGTTAATATAAATATCGTTTATTTCTTCATTTAGCTTTTTCTTCTCGGTCCCTTGCTTCCTTCAAGTTTCTGAAAAGAAAAAGCACAGAACTCTCCTCTCTTCCAACTGATTGCTAGCACTCTCCACTAACTACCGCAGTATGTTTTGATTTCTCTGGTAATTGCAAGAAAAGAAAAACAACAAACAACAAAAAACAGGTTAAAGGTCTTTTACTCTATCTTCCTAAGTGTTATGGCCTTCCCACAAGTACTTTCATTGTCACTTACCTGTAAGAAGATGGGATTTTCTGCTGTGAAGCTGAAGCAGAATTTTAGCCTCATGTATAAATCAGGAAGTTAAATCACTTTAATGCCATTATGCGCTTTCACAGAAGAGCTAACTTATATCTAAACTGTTACATACACAACTTTTCCTGATTTCTGATGAGAGCAATCTTGTGGTAAGTGAATAAATTCCTAATATTCTTTCCTCTGTTTTGCACAAACTGAAGTTAAAGATCAAAAATGTGTAATATTCATACTTGGATTCCCCAAGCTTCTAGTGATTCATATTAAAGCAACCTCCATACGTTTGAACACATGAAAGTCAGAGGGTAATATGCTTTTAATATGTTTTTTAAAGATAAAACACCACACAGTAAACAGGCCAATAAGATTTCAACTCATTAATGCGGAAATTAATGTTCTATCTTAGCTTTTCCTATGCCTCTCTTATTGCTACACATCATCTGCAATTTTATAGCACATTTTGGGAAGGAGTTTGTTTCTTGCAGTCTGTAAATGCTGCAATATACAAACAAATAGAAAGAACGCTGTTTTCTAAGAACAATGTAAAAATTATCACAATTTACGTAATAATTAACTAACATATTTGTTTCGCACGGTTCTTTTTTCATCCAGAGATGCACATCCTGTGTTTTAAACATGTCATAGTTACAGTTTGGGTTGAAGTTATTTAAACTTTCTTTCAAATTAATACTTCTAAGAAAATAAAAAGCACTTAACAGCTGTTAACAAGTTTACACTGTTAACATATATAGCTGTGTGTGTTCATAAAAGGTATTTGAAGAATTTAAGCAGTAAGACTGTCATTTAAGTATCATGCAGATGACAACATCAACATTTTGCCACTTTCAAAGTAAACTTCTACGTACGGTCAAAAATTAATATGTGCTTTTCCTCCTCTAATGTTTGTTTGTTTTTTTTTTATTCTACATTTTCATAAAATATTAAACATCACTACTACCACACAGGGCAATTTTGGTCTACTGCTTACAGACATATTGTCAAGGAAACAGGGCTATTTGTTATTATTACTCCGATTCATTTAAAGGCAATAAAATCACATCTGATTAACATAAGTCTATTGCAGCCAAGCTCAAAACATTTTTCCTCCTCACTACAATTGTTTTGCTACTTATCAGCTAACATAAGTCAATGCAGGGCAAGCAACTAACAACCCCTTCAAATTTGATACTGAAAACGTTCGTACAACCTTTCTTGTATTGAGCGTTATTGAATACATTACCTAATGCAGAGATCCAGAACGGATAAAGTTCTTTAGTGAGAAGTGCATCATCTATCTGAGAAAGAAAACTTTTCAACACATCAGTCACATCTTCAAGATGATGTTTTCCTGCTCTTAGTTTAACACTCCTTGCATCTTTTTTGAAGCTTTCTAGAAGTTCAGCCACATTGGAAGAATCACCATTCTTAAGGTAGATCTGCTTGCTACCTAAACCTAAGTTCCAGAAATGCAGGATGGAAAAAGAAAGAAATGTGAAATCAAGTGTTATTTTTAAAAATTTCAAACATTATTATAAGAAAAGCAGATCTGGCTGTCAAACACATTGTATTTCCTATCAAAACCTCTCTGATCTTTTTTGCACATATTCTGTTAGAAAAATACTGCCAAGTCTGCATACACTCAGTCAGACATTATTCTATGAAGTATGGGATTATATTTTCAGGAATACTTTAAAGGCAATTCAAATCCCCAAATTGCTTCAGGACTTTCTGAAACAATAGTTTCAAAAGGCTTAGCAAAGAAAAGACGTTTTGATGACTGGTATTGTACTACACATAAACCAAAGTTGCTTTCATGAGCAAAACTCCTGCTACTTTACTACCCTAGTGATCAACTCAGCTTAAGACTCAGTCCCTGACAGAATTCACTCTTAAAAGTGTCAAGATTACTAGAAAGTATTCCTTTTTTTCTGATTTTTCTCATGTTCAATTACTGCATTTGAGAGTAGCCAAAACATTTTAAAAAAAAAAAAGAACAACTTGCAGAAGCTTGGCCTAGATGTGAAGTCCTGTTGTTTCTTTGTAGAGGTGTTTACCACATTCCTGACATTTTTGAAGGAGAATCATATTTTATACAAAACCCTGCTCTTCTTACGAACCTGTCAAATTAAGTACTGTGTCTAAACCTATGTCTTATGTTCCTGCAGTTCACCTTTCCTGTAATGCCCGCAAGCACTACCATTTGATACTGCCTTTGTGTTGTTACTGCCAGGAACAGCTGTGGGGCCTGATAGTGTCTGTCATCTGTAGAACACAACTGAAGACAGAACCTGTACCCTGATGACATAAGTAATGCATACAAGTAATTCCTTCAGCTTTCAAATGAGTATTTTCACCCCCACTAATGCTGATCCTGAAAAAAAGATCTAGCTTATTTAAAAGACACTAGGAAATTGAAATTTAAATTAGAACACACACAAGTGATCTGAGCAGCAGACATAATTACCCCGCTTTAACAACATTTCAGTGCATAAAATAGCATAAACTATACTCGGACTAATTCCTATTGCTAATGATTGAAAAATACTTTAGCACAACCATTTTTTATCTTGGTTTTAGGCAATAGTTGCAACCCAGACATAACTATTTATCATAATGCACTGTTGCCATATTCCAAAGTTTTTCATTAATCTTCAATCACTGAAATGGAAATTAGACTCCCTCATACTGACAGAGGTCACAGGCATATTTATCCTGAAGATACATTTGTACAGGTTTGATAAGTATTTAGCATTTTACAAGAAAACTGATGAACTTGCAGTAGTGAAAAGGACACAGACATCATCTGCATATGATCTAATGCTAGAGAAAGTTAACCTGGTAAAATTTACTTAAACAAACGATAACTGACTATACGTCCTTAGGCTATTACGCTGACAAAAAAAACCAACAGTCTTAAGGCTCTACTCAGCTCCACAGTCAATATCAGTTTCCCAGAAGATGCATTGACCAGTCCAGCCACAGCTTTTCCCAGTTCACATAGCTTATTTTCAGGTCTGAGGGGTTCTGTACTGAGGCAGAGGATGTCAAGGGTGAGCTACATCAGGCAAACACATTTTTAAAGTAGGAAGGTGTCTATAAAAAGCATCTAGCAAGTTATACTTCCCCAAACTGACCATTTTGAGATGCGTAGCAGTGTACTTCACCGTCACACCAAAGGGCGACAAGGCTAACAAGAGGTCTTACTTTAGTTTCTGTATAAACTCATTCAGCAAGATCCGATGGAGTGGGGGCTTAGCTATTAGACAGTATCTTGGGTTGAATAAAACCCACACTACTTACCATACTGTGTAACAAACGCTATACAGCTGTTGACTATAATAGGAACATCATTTTTGCTGAGCTGCTGATCTTGTAATGCATTACCATCTGTAGCTGCTGCTTTTTCAATTGCAGCATACCAGACCATGAAATCCAGCTTTGTATGGCCATGGACGTACAGCGTTCTGAAAAGTATAGAAGTATTTTGAATGCAGGAAAGAAATAGAAAACTGATGTTACTGTACTACAGCAACATAGCAACTGCCTGAACAAAAAAAAAAAGACATACTCTAGAGTAACACATTAAGGCACCTTCCACCAAGTAAAACTGTGGTGGTGGCCATTGTCACAGCATCTTTTTTTTCCCCAACTCCATTTGTACTAGCAGTGTCACAATAAATGAAAGAAGATCCACAAACACTGTCACAGGTAGTGAAAGGACCTGACCAACATTTTAATTACCCTTCTTCACTCTTGCTTCTACACTGTCCATTTCTAAGTCCAAGTCAGAGTTAAGCAGGAAACAGAGATTTAGAGACAACTTTCAATACTGGAAAAGGTTTTCATCTTTTTTATTCCCCCACACTCCCCCGACTTGTGTAGAGTAGCTGAGACATACTGAATTTCCTTCCTTCACACGTATCAAAACAATCACTCTCAGAAAATCACAGAGCGAAGGAACACATATAAAAAACCCCTAAGTTGTGAGGTAGAGTGAGTTAATGCATCACTTTAATTACCTGTTTATCTGAAAGCATCACCCTATTCTGGTTTTGTTACTTGAACATGCTACAATAATCTCTTCTGTCTACCCCTGTCAGACTAGTTTTTAAGAGACAATTCCAAAACTGCAAAATTTGTCCACCTATTATTTGCTAATTAGGAAAAGTTAAAATGTCCAACTAAATTTATATGAAGTTACTTTCACCAAAATATAAACAAACATCTATTTTGATTATTTTATCCAAAAAAACCAAAACATTTTATAAAATGATGGAATATTTTGTTTCAAACTTTTTAAATAGCATCTTTCAATTCTGCTTTTACAGTTTTCATTCTAGCATTACTATTTCAATAGGAAGTGAGGATGCAGTCACTGTACACACATAGATCCAGGATGTGAAGTATTCTCAGGGTCCACCATACAGACTTAGGCATTTAGCAGCAGATTAGGAGACAAAATATTTAGTCTTACTGAAGTCCCTTTTTTAGAAGTCTCTCTATGACTCCGGAAGTCCTATTAACCACCATAATGCATGGCTCTTTCATTAAGCATCTCTTTCATTAAGAAAAAAACAATAATTCACATAATGCTTTCAAACTTTTACAGTAAAATGAGTGTGCCCAATTCAATACTTTCAAACATTTTCTGAAGACCTGTCAGAACGGATAGCCTACACAGGCAGTTCTCAACCAACAGCTTCCAAACAACACATCGGCCTGACATCCTCTGGTATTGCTGTAGCCATATATAATGGAAAATTTAGAAGTTTGACCTGAGCTGAAAACATTCTGACAGTGCATGTTACACAACTTCAATACTATTATTCACAGATCACCAGATGTTAGAACTATGATTTAAGATTTATGGTGCTTCTCAAAACTAGAGATGCACACATTTTTGCATATTAGCGTGTTTTTATCTTCCCTGCAGAACAGCAGGATTCGCATCACAGTATTAGAAAAATGAGTAAGTGGGAGTCTCAACAGATTATTTTCTGTTAACTAAAGAATTATGATATGTATAGTAAGCAGCATACTGTAAAGTGAAAATATTATTACTTCTAAATAAGGAAAGGGCAACTCTGCTGTACATCAATGAATGGGCACCAGAGGAAAAGCAAGGAAAAAACATATCAGAACAAGCAAGAGCTGATGCTCTCATTGTTTTCTAAAGCTTAAAAAGCTATTGAGTTAAATTCAAACTATAGAGGAAGAGGTTACTTAATTACTGAGAGAGAAAATAGTGTATCTGTTTAAGTAGCAGTTCTATAGCACCAACAGAGACATCAAAATGAAGTTGCTGGTAAAAAAATATAGAAATGTAAAAAATCTTCCTGCTGTTGTGGAACTTAGGATAGTTCATGGAAGGCAACCTACTATTTTCCAAAAAACTATTAACTCTGCCCTGTCAAAAATCTCCAGAGCAATCACCTAACAAAGTCAGATAAGTCAGAGAAGCAATTTCAGAATTTGCTACACCACCATAAAAGAGAAGGGAGAAAAGGAAGTGAAACCAGCACCAGCCACAGTTCAGATTTCAGTCAGTTCACTGTGGAAGTGGTTTAGAAAGCTCATCTCAAACTGCTGTATTTTTGGCAGAGAGCAAGCACACCTAGGATACATTTAAATCAAAAAACATGCAACAAGTTTAAGCATTCCTCCTAATTTTAACACTTTTGGCCAAACTTAACATGTTTTTCCTACTTGGAAAATATTGTTTATCTCCATGAACGCGTAAAGCCATATGAAAAGAGAAGGGGAAATAGCTACCAGCAAAAAAAGCAGAACTTTCCTCAAAGCACAGCAGAAGTCTTCTATAGAACTTCACGAAGTAGTAGAGACAGCTTTGCAGATCTAACTTTTGCTTTTCACAGAAATGTCATTATTTCTTCCACACAGTTTTCAGAGATGTGCATTTCAGAGACGTTCAAATACAGGCATTGCTCATTGAACTAACTGCTATTATCAAAATATAAAGTTATATTAAATGCAAGGCCTAAGACTAGGCATATGAACAGGCTGAGATGTACTGATGCCCCATGTACCACAAAACTAAACAACTTAATGTCAAGAATATTGACAAGCTTAAAGGAGTAATCATGTTTGAAAGAATTTGGTGCTGGTTCTGGTTTGGATAGAGTTAACTTTCTTCATAATAGCTGGTACGGGCTGTGTTTTGGATTTGTGCTGGAAGCTGTTGATAACACTGATATGTTTTAGGTACCGCTGAACAAACCTTACACGAAGTCAAGGTCTCTTCTGCTCCTCACCCAACCGCACCAGCAAAGAGGCTGGGGGTGCACAAGAAGTTGGGAGGGGACACAGTTGGGTCGGCTGAGCTCAAATGACCAAAGGAATATTCCATAACATAGGATATCATGCTCAGCATATAAAGCAGCAGGGAATAAGAAGGAAGGGCGGGACATTTGAAGTAACAGCATTTGTCTTCCCAAGTCACTGTTACACATGCTGTCCTAGGTGGCTAATATCTGCCTGTTGGTGTGGAGAACCAATTCCTTGATTTGCTTTGCTTGTGTGCACAGCTTTTGCTTTACTTATTAAACTGTATGTTTTCTTACTTGTGCTTTTCTATCCAGTCCCACCTGGGGGCACGATGGGCAAGCAGTTGTGTGGGGCTTAGTTGACATTTGGGGTTAAACCACCAGAAATATTTAGTGCGATGTTTACAAACATCTACCTATCTGCAGACTAACAACTATTTTGCACAGACTCTGAACCAAAATGCATTCCTACAATTTAAATTCGTTGCCTTCTACAGTATGTTTATATATATATGCCACTGATAAAGAGCACATACTTCATAACAAATGGTTAGCAATAATGACTACATGGTGAAAAATGGCAGTTTCTACTCTGTTAAGTGTGAAACACACACATACCCAAGAAATTAGTAATTTAAGTACTCAAACAAGAAGGCGCACCAATGTAGATTTCTGCCGTAGTGACTTGAGGCAACTGACTTCGCACAAATGTCTGCAGCTGTCCAAGATTCCCCAGTCTCAACACCAAGGAAGCTTCTGTTAGCATTTTAACTCCATCATGGAATACCATCGCATCCTTCTGTGTCAGCAGTCAGACAAATAACACACATAAGCACGCTTCATCCACAACAGTGCAAAGGCTTATCTTCAACTCATCTTGAAAAGTCCAGGAGCTTTAGCTACCTCTGCATGCTTTGTTGCACAGCTCTCCATTGGGAAAGCAGTGACACAAAGTGATTCTGGGTAAAGGCTGTGCAGAGGAAGGGTGAGAAATAGACATCAGCTCACACCCAACGCCCTCCAACAATTTCCAGGTGATTCTAATGATCTATGTGTCTGAAAAGAGAGGTACTAAGAAGGTATGCATTGCTATGAAATCATATCAGAATTATTAAATTGCAAGTAAAGCATGGAAATTCCTCACTGCAGATATATACCAAAGGTTAGCAATATTTCTTCAAGGGATATTAAGGGTCTTATACATCCAGCACATCACACTGGAAGGACTAGTCCTTTCACTTACCTAGGTATTATGTTTAGATTATTTCTGGATTCTAGAATTTTGTGCTCATAACTGCATTTTACAAGAAATTGCATGGCTATCATCAAAGGGTTAAGAAGAAAGCTTTGTAATTAACGAGCCATCAGCATAAAAAAATTGTGCCAGTATGCACGGGAGGTTTATTATCTATAATAAGAAAGAGCTAACTACAAGAGAAGTGTAACAGAAAAAAAAAATAAAAATCACCATCTGGATTACATTATGGTCTGAAAACATTCACTGATACCTGAGAGAAAGCTTAAAAGATAACAGAAAAAAAAGAAGACACATTTCTCCGCACAACTGTTCTTCCTTAAAGCATGGCATTAGAGATGTTTGCATTACATTTTATGTATAGACGATGTATTTAAAATTGCAGTATACATTTGTCTTTAGACATCTTGCCTCTCTTCAGTGTACACATTCCTCTGTTGACCTCTGCTGAACTACAGAAGAGTACCTTCTTCACATATCTAATATGGAACTTCTGTTTGGATGGTGAGAAGATACTGAGTATCACCAGCCACTTTATGAATTTTACAAATAGACAGGAAAGAACAAGGGGAAAAGAAACCTGAATCGAATATGGAGCAAACCAAAGGACATAACTGTGTGACAGAGGGAAGTGTCAGACACAGAAATCCAGGAAACAGTTTGCCACTTCTAGCACGAAGTCAAAAAGATTTTAGGCACAAAAGCAAAACATAAGAAAAGGTGAATGATTATGGCATACAAGAATGATGTTGTCAGAAGTCAAGATTTCCAGCTGGACAGGCTTGACAATACATTCCAAAGGGAACAAAAGGGAGTGTGCACCTCTCTCACTTACTTTAGCAAAGACATCCCAAGACAAACATGAAGCATCTTTGAGATCTGGAGAAAAATATTCTAAACTAGAAAAAGTCTAGGATTATTGTGAAAATTTGGGAAGTACACCAAGCTTCAAAACCGACAACAATCTTCAAAAGAGAAACAGCCTTGTTGCTTTGAAAATGTTTTTGTCTGGTTCAGCCTCTCATGATACGCTACTACTTTGCAACATACGGTAGGATTACCACCTCTTATTTCTGAGCAGGTAGTCTTCTTCCACTGAACATGTCACACAGAGAATAAATGAAACCAGGACAAGTAGTCAATGAAAAAAGTGTCAAAGGAAAGGGTATGATATGTATAATGTATTATTTTCCCTAGCTAATCAAACGAATGACTGGGACTTGAAAAAAAAGGCCTAATTATTTCTAAGTAATGGGAAGTTAGTTCGAAGTCAGTAACAAAATCAACAAAACGGAACATTATGAGCTTCAGTAGGAAAATACGCAGGATATCTCCATTGTTTCTTCTAATAAAATTCAGCAAAATTTAAAAAAAAAAATAAAAATCAACCACAGTTACTTCTTCACATAAAGAACTGTTTTGGTTCAGGTTTTTTTTTTCAAACTTTTCATAATTCTGGAAAAATCTTACTTGTTTTATTTCATTCTTGCAATATTTATCCTGCATTTAAGTGACTAACAAATTAACATGAAAGTTGTCAATGGATCAATATGCAGGATCTTTTCCAAGTGATCAATCTATGCCAAAGTTGCTAATAGACAAGCACTGCTATAAAATAACAGACAAAATAGGAGAACCTAGAAACAAAAATGTATCATTTAGTTAATGCTGATGACATCTCAAAGGTATTAATTAACGAATCTAGGATTTGGAGGGGCAGAAGAAGGATTACTGGTTTTGTTTCCATTTACAATAACTGAGCCTAAAGATAAAAGTGTTATTATGCTTCATCTTTTTCCCCACTCACACGTTAAATTTCTTATCACTGCAAGATGCAATATCATGCAACTGTGCTGAACACCTGGATACTTTTGGAGTAGTATTCTAAGCAGAATCACTATGCCAAAACTTGTACACCCATATGGCTTTTAATGGTTAAGATAATGTGAACACTATGCATTTAAATTCTTTATGGCAGACTTCAGTGAAGAAAAATTAAACATATTCATGGTCATCATAAATAAGCCAGTGCCCTGTTGAAATTATCTTCAAATAGTTCACAATTTCCATTGACTATTAAAGCAGTTCAGGGAAAACCTACCCTCACTTGACAGAAATATTATAACGAAAGAAATTATAAAAGCTGATGAGGAGCTAGAAGTTTTGCTCAGCACTGACATCCATGAAATCAGATGTACAGTTTATATTCATCTATTGGACTGCACCTTGCACAGGACACCTCTGAGTCCCAGGTTGGTTACTTAATGCTAGTTACTTGGTTACTGGCAGCTTACTTAAGGCTTAATCTTTCAATACCCTTCTTCAGGGAAAAAAAAAAAAAAAAAACACCAGGAAAAAAGTGTTTGTTTCTGATCTGCATCACCTTACTTAATTCTAGAACATAAACAGTACCTTAAGAAGAGTCAAAATTCAGAACACACAAGTTACAATGAGTTTCTCCAACTAGTTTCTCCATCTCTGAATAGATGTCAAAGCCATTTGTGGTTTGTTTTTTTCTTCTCCAACAAAGAGAAAAGCAATCCTCCTTTACTAGCCTATTATTGACTGTTCAGAGACTGTGTAAACCCTGCACCACTTCTTACATAGATGTTTGCCCAATAATCTATCATTGAAATACAATCCTAACAATCTAATACAAAACAAGATTTATTTTCAATAATTTAATCTTTAAATTTGTACCCATTTATGGGGTAGAAATACCCTACCTCACTTCAAGTTTCAACCTCCCATATCTGAATTTGACAGTCATCTCAGAAGAGTATTTCCTATGTGGAAGCAGGTATGGATCATGTTGGCTTCACAAGTATGTTTTTTCTAGCTAGTATGTTGTTAACTGAGATGAGACATTACAATAAAACTAGTCAGGAGACTCATACATACCCTCTCAATCTTGACCTGTACAGACTGAGAGACAGAATTCTCAGACATAAAACTGACAAAAAAAAAAAAGCGAGAAGTAAAAAGTAAATGCTCCAAAGAGGTATCCTTTCTTCACAGGGTAAAAGAAGTTCAGTCCTTTTGAAGAAACCATTATTGGCAGACTAATCTGACTGGGAATGATTTTCTCAGTGGGAAAACCGCTTTTAATTAAGCAGTACTTGTTAGCATTTCCTGACACAGACATAAAACCTAATTAATATACAAAGACTTTCCCTCCTTTAAAAAGTCTGAAAATTTATTCTCTCTCTAGCAACAGCAAGTGAAAATGCTCCATGACTGATCAGCAAGAATTCTAAGACATCAATATAGGAGTAGATCAAAGCTTTATTCAGATGGGAACCTTACCTTCCTTTTTCAACGAGCAGCAGGACATCTATCTTCTCTCCATTTTGCATCACACTA
The DNA here is from genome assembly GCA_020746105.1 of Trogon surrucura. Lineage (NCBI taxonomy): Eukaryota > Metazoa > Chordata > Aves > Trogoniformes > Trogonidae > Trogon > Trogon surrucura. Next base: position 57,779,250 of record CM036620.1, on the reverse strand, counting down.
CTGATTGCTGAAAACAAAACAAATATACATTCACATGATCTTTACAGACACATTATATATAACCACATGCATACACGTCTAGACATGTTTTTTCAAAACAATCTTCAGTGACAAAAGGAGCATGGAGTTCTTATACATTTCAAATGAAGAAAAATTAAGAGAGGAAATTACGAAGAAAGGTTAAACAGGTACTTTTTAATGTGAAAACATGCTACAGGGCTTTTTCTTATCAAAATTAAACTTGTAAATACAAGTTTTAGAATACAATGACTCAAAAGTAAACTCATCCATTAATTCACTTGCACCCTAATGGCTGCAGATATTTAAAATAATATAGTGCAAATTAGATGGCATACATGGAAGATCACTGCCATTCTTCTTTATGTTGCCTGATTCTGCTAAAAAAAGCACCCTGCAAAAGACCTACATTATACATAATATAGAAAATACACCTGGACAGTTTCCAGTAACAGTGCTTATAAAACTTACATACACTGTGCACTATACTAAAAATGGTAAATGAAATGTAACCTGTTTACTAATTCAAAATTCTGAAAAGTTAATTCTTTCAAAGTTTAGGTCATACATAATCCAAATCTTAGCTCAAGTAATTCTCAGACAGTGAAGTCCTGAATATCAATGAAGCTCAATAAACCTATTCTGATGCATGTTGCATGATGTTTTTGTACCACACGTACTCCTTGACTGACTCACATTTACCGAGTCAAATAACAAGAAGGTAAGTGACTATACTTCCACTGATGAATCATTATTTGGCAAGTTTCAGTTATACAATGAAACACGTTTATTCCGGGGAAACCAGAAATTGAAAAGATAGAGGAGTATGGACATATAATATTTCCAAGAAATACAACTCTGTTATAAAACTAATATTTGAAAAAGAAAATCAAGTAAAAGCAATTTTCAACCAAAAGCTAAATGTGTGTTTCATTTTTATACTTGAGATATGCATAGATTTTGGATGCTCGTATGATTAAGGCAGGAGCAATTACTGTTGCATTATCAAAACTAGCATCAGAAACAGTTCTCCTACTGCCTAACCTTTCAATTCTGAATCATGATCAAGAAGTATTCACAAGTTAAATGATACCTAGAGGCGTAAAAAAATAGTCCTTATTAAAAAATAGCTTCATGGTGTTATTCACAGCACATGTAAAGTGGCAGTAAATAAATAGCAGAAAGCCCCATGGCATTTAGGCAAGTTCCTGCAAAACAGTCCACAATCCCAAAGCATTTACAAAGAGGATCATCAATAAAGAGCTAAATTATCTTCCCTATGTTACTTTAATATAAAACCTAAAATTATTTTTACTTTCCTGCATCACATATTGCCTCGTGCAATATAAAGACTAGTAGCATGGATATGCTTAAAGAGGATTCAGAGTATAATTACAGACAATGACATAAAATCGGTCATAGAAGACCATTTATATAAATATTCGTATCTTTCCATGTCATGATATTGAGCAAAGAATATTTTTAGTATCAGAAAAAAAGAAAAGTCTAATAGTCTATGAAATAGTGTTCCAACAGAATTGTACTTTTTTCCCCAGCACATTTGAGTATTTTAAAACTAGGTCTGTCAATCATCTCAGGAATACATTCTGCAGTGAGTATTTCTGCCTTATCAAAAATAAGAGCAAATAATCCCAAAAGGTTATACACTCTTCTATATTCTTGTAAAGAAATATACTGCTGCAACTGGAATAAAAATTGTCTTCATTCATTATGAAGCTGTGAAAAATCTCCCTACTGTATGTCACTAAGTAGGGGAAAAAAATCCAAGACAGAACATCACCAACTTCATATGTAGATGAGAGTTGGAAGAGCATCTGGCTCACACAAAGGGCTGAGCTCCCTAACGTTTATGACATTAAAATATAGCAGAAATGTGCTTAAACAGTAAACTTATTCTGTAGAGTATTTCCTGAATTCTAGCTGCTTAGCAAAATTCTTACTTAGTTCTTGCAGCCTCCTTAGATAGATGGAATCTTCTTCAGCATTCTCCATTTCAAGACAAAAATAAAGGCTCGACTTCTCTATAGCAAACCAGCCTTTTCTCCATTGATCCAGGTTATGGCAATCTTTGTAGTACAGCTGGCCAATCAGGTCACAGTCTCTCTCTAATAAGCATTCAGCCACAGGGGGAACAAAATGCTACCAAAGAAAATGGGGTGAGTCAGATGAAGAAAAAAAACCCTCTTCCCCTAAAAAAAAAACAAATCAAGATATTGCAGATCTATAAGATACAAGGATGAAAGCCACAGTGAAAAAATAAGACTTTCAGATTTATCATTCATATCAAGTATAATATATTGTTCCATTCATACTCTACAATTCAAACATTTTTGCTTTTTAATCTACAATTGACTTAATTAGTAATGTGACTATTAGCATTTGGTACTGTATAAAATACAGTACTGCTTCATGAATTCTGTTTCAGCAAAAAGAACAGAATCACAATCATAAACAACCTAACTGAAATTCATATAGTATGTCCTTATACTAGAGCACCTTTAATATATTCTTAAGGTCAGCATTAACATGTTGCTTCAATTTCTTTTCCCTTTTATTTTCTTTTTTCAAACATTCAAACACAAATATTATTTCTTTCTGCTGTACAAGAAACCTTTACACACATGATAGATCAGTATTCATCATGAATTGCTTCTCAGAGGATTTCAAGCTAACAATGACACTTTACTCTTTGTACAACGGCTCCTGGCCTCACTGGAAAAGATAATTATCAGTGTTACCTTAGCTATTGCCCAAGTCCATTTTCTTTGTGAATATGCAGTTTCAGCTCCAAACAGAAAAACACGTTCTGACATTAAGTAGATTTCAAAGGTAAAGATGTCCCTAAAGCAAGCGAGAGGAAAAAGGCAGCTGTATTTAGTCTTCATAACAGGAGACAAACAAGAGCCCAATTTCTCTGTCCTTTCATTATTTCATACCTATTGAATGGAATTCATCTGCATTTCTCCTCCAGTCTCACAGCTACTACCCAGTTCATAACAGAGTATTTTATAACACAACATGACCAAAGTGCTTTTCAAGTCAAGAACACGTTTAGACACTCCTGCGTATTAGGTTTTTTCAGTAATTCTGAAACTGATGTTTATTATAGTCATTAAAATTCAGAAAGAATGTTTTGCTTTTGCAAATCCGTGCAATTTTAGCAAGTATATTTCATGATGCATTCAAAATATTTTGTTTAGGTTTAATATAAACAGACCAACTTATTGAATGGGAAGTTTTACACAACTTACCACAGAATCATAGAAATGTTGGTTCAAAGGGGCTTTTACATGTCACTTGGTATAATCTTCTGCTCAAAGTGGGACTTTCACTAGCCACAGATCAGAACAGCCTTGAAAGTCTTTGAGGATGGAGACTACTCTTTCTTGCAGCAATTTGTTTCTGTTCTCCACCACCCTTCTAATGAAGAGGCCTTTTGTATCATCCAGCCTGAACTTTCTAGTGAGAAATGTGTGGTCACCAACACTGCTTACATCACCTGCCACCACCAAGAAGAGTCTGGTTCTGTTGTGCTTTTAACTATCCTTTGAAGCTGCTGTAGCTCAAGAAGCTCCTAAAAGTTTGGGGGAGGGCATTTCTTGGTTTGTTCTTTCTAAAAATTGTATCATTACTTAAACACTCAATTTTTAACTGAGAAATAATGATGGTAAAAGAAGAAAAATCAATCTAATTGAAATTGGTGTGAAAGTTGGAAAGTAAATCTCTTCTTGGACTTAGGGTCTAGTCTTTAACTTTCAAATTACGGTTCACCAATTTATAGTATAATTTCACCTGTGCCCTCTACCTGAAATGCAAATTGATGGCAGTATGCTTTTTGCTTTCAACGCTGGAGATTTCAGATTTCACAGAATCACAGAATCACAGAATGTCAGGGATTGGAAGGGACCTCGAAAGATCATCAAGTCCAATCCCCCTGCCAGAGAAGGAACACCTAGATAATGCTACATAGGAACGTGTCCAGGCAGGTCTTGAATGTCTCCAGAGAAGGAGACTCCACAACCTCCCTGGGCAGCCTGTTCCAGTGCTCCGTCACCCTCACTGAGAAGAAGTTTCTTCTCGAGTTTAAGCGGAACCTCTTATGTTCCAGTTTCAGCCCATTACCCCTTGTCCTATCATTGGTTGCCACCGAGAAGAGCCTGACTCCATCCTCATGACACTCACCCTTGATATATTTGTAAACATCAATAAGGTCTCCCCTCAGTCTCCTCCAAACTAAAGAGCCCCAACTCCCTCAGTCTTTTCTCATAAGGGAGATGCTCCACTCCCTTAATCATCCTAGTTGCCCTGTGCTGGACTCTCTCCAGCAGTTCCCTGTCTTTCTTGAACTGAGGGGCCCAGAACTGGACACAATATTCCAGATGGGGTCTCACCAGGGCAGAGTAGAGGGGAAGAAGAACCTCTCTCGACCTACTAATCACCCCCTTCTAATACACCCCAGGATGCCATTGGCCTTCCTGGCCACAAGGGCACAGTGCTGGCTCATGGCCATCCTGCTGTCCACCAAGACTCCCAGGTCCCTTTCCCCTACACTGCTCTCTAAAAAGTCATTCCCCAACTTATACTGGAACCTGGGGTTGTTCCTACCCAGATGCAAGACCCTACATTTACCCTTGTTATATTTCATTAAATTTTTCCCCGCCCAACTCTCCAGCCTGTCCAGGTCTCGCTGAATGGCAGCACAGCCTTCTGGTGTGTCAGCCACTCCTCCCAGCTTGGTGTCATCAGCAAACTTGCTGACAGTACTCTCTAGTCCCTCATCCAAGTCATCGATGAATATATTGAATAATACTGGTCCCAGTACCGACCCTTGAGGGACTCCACTGGATACAGGCCTCCAACCAGACTCCGCCCCATTGACCACAACTCTTTGGCTTCTTCCCCTTAGCCAGTTCACAGTCCACCTCACTACCCGAGAGTCTAGACCACACTTCCTCAGTTTAGCAGCAAGGATGCTGTGGGAGATTGTGTCAAATGCTTTACTGAAGTCAAGGTAGACCACATCCACCGCTCGGCCATCATCTATCCACCTTGTTATATCCTCATAAAAGGCTATGAGGTTAGTCAAGCACGACTTCCCTTTGGTGAAGCCATGTTGACTGTCTCTAATGACCCTCTTATCCCTGATATGCCTTGAGATGGCACCAAGGATAAGTTGTTCCATCACTTTTCAAGGGATGGAGGTGAGGCTGACCGGTCTATAGTTACCTGGGTCCTGGAGGTCTGGAGAAATTAACATGAGTCAGTTCTCTCATTTTCAATAACCACTTTGAAAATTGTATGTAAATACTTAATTCTGACTAACAGTACAGAAACTTTAAGGACCAACTGTTTCACTACATGACATATCAAATTTAGAGAAGTTTCTCATAAAACTACCCAACTGCAGGTAAAGCAGAGCATGAGGTTAGCCATTCCCCCTAGAAGTGTTCACTTCAGTTATTACCCTGAAGTGGAACTACCTGGAGATGTAGCAAGCAAGAGGCAGAACAGTGAAGGCCATCTCTACTGAATTTTATGGCGTGCTGAGACACCATCATCTTTCAGGACTTCTTCCCTCTGAGCACCCTTTATAGCTGTAGTAACTGAAGTCCTTTCCTGCCATTATCTTTTTGAGAAGTTTATTGAATAGACTGTTTTCTTTGTAGATGCTTTTGCTTTGTAACTACACGCATTACAGTATTATACTGTAGAAAGATCTTGTTATTTTACATACACACACACCTGAAGTATTCTGAAAGCAAGTGTTACAGAGTTTGTTAGACAGATACAAAGTACAGTTTAAACAAAAATGCTTCCCTGAAGAAATCAAGTATCACTGGGATGCAATTCAGATTTAGGTGAATCTCCACATGATGGTTTTAATTTACATCTGGGATGTGAGAGAGTTGTAAGAAAAAAAAACAAGACCACAAAGTTATCTTCAAACTAACACAATGTTCAACAGTTACACTGTTGTCCTCAGCTGCAGAACAAAAAACCAACAGATCCATGACCAAACCTGAAAGCATTGTGGAGAACTCTAATCTCCTGCTTTATTATCAGGAAGAAACAAAGCAAGAGTTTTGGCTTGAGGTAGAGGTCAACTCCAGAAAGAAAAAGGAGTATTAATTGTTCAATTTATCATCATGTAACCTTTTAAGCACTGAAAATATGCTTTACAGTTTTAATAAGAAACAGGCATACCTAATTTAAGCTGCCCTTTTAAATTACCCTAACATTTTCACTGGATCACTGTTAAAAAAAATATTAAAAATCCCCAAATACCACCTAGGGTTTACTTCTTGAAGTCAACATAAACTGTTTCAGCTATTTTTCAAAACGGCATGTTCAAAATTTAGGAATAAAACAGCTCTAAAAACTCAGAATGAAATCTGAATTTATTTATTGAAATAATAATTCGGAAACCTACCCTCTATTTATAAAGAAGTCTGACTTGTGCACTACAAGGCAGATAACTTCACTGATGTCAATCATACCATTAGGAGTGGTAGTTTTATCATTTTCATAGTAGCTTAGAAAGCCACTTTCCAAAGTGCACCATCTTTTGTTGCAATCTGTGATTAAAGAAACAATACAAAAGTCAGTTGGCATAATAATAAAAATTAGCTCTTCCTATAGAAGTTGTCTCACAGGATGTATAGCTTGGTTGTAACAGTAACACATTTATGATGAAATCTCAGTATCATTGACTTAATTGGGCCAGGAATTCAATGTCTGTGTTGATACTACTAAAACTACAGAAACTTTAGCACAAGGTATTGTAAAAAAAGAATATTTCAAATATAACACACAATATTTCAAATATAACACATACTTTATCCTAAATCACTTCACAGTTCTACAGGGCTTTTACTTCACTTGCTGTGGAACTTGATGGGGGAAGGGCTAGTAAACAATACCATGTTACATGTTTAGCAGAATAGAGTTAAGGAAGCAAGAAGAAAACAGGCTACAAAGCTAGAAACACTGAAAGCTACAAGAACAATATATTTTGACAAGAGCTGACAGAAAAGTAAGCAAGTGAACCACTGTATGTGGTAAAAGGCTACTTCTTCTTTCGTGTTACTGGAACTAGAGGCCAAAACCAAGTCAATCTGTCTTTCATTGTTTGGTAATGCTTGGGTGTCCACCAGCTGTCACAAGATCAACAAAAAGAATTTAAACCTTTCATATAGTCTAATGTCATACATGCCAGAACTTGTATCCATTGCACACTACTAGAAAACACAAGGATAACATTATGAGAAGTTGTGTTATGTAACATGATTAATTTATTCATTTTTTATAATATGCTACCAGAACAGTAGAGGATGACAAACTGGAGAACTGAAAAAACTAATAGAACAATCCTTTCTATGTACATCAGTGGCTGAGCTCAATTCTTTTCTACTGCAGGCTCAAGTGTCAGACAGTAATGAAATTGTAGAGAATTTATTCCTGTATACCAGGGGAGATAAATGGATACACTGTAGACAGGCTGTAGCTATAGCCATTTCAGGATGGCATGTTAACATTTGAATGAGTTGGAGATCTCTCTTGTTACTATTCACATACATATCTGGCAAGGGTAAATTCATTTAGCAACACTAAAGGGTTTGAAAATGTACAAGTTTACAAGAGTTGAGCATCAAACTCAGGGGTTGTGATTGTATAGGGTTTTCTGTTCCCCAGCTTTCCGCCTCATCCCATTCCCCAAAGCCTATTCTACAAAATATCTCACTGCTTCAACATTCATTAAACTGCTACAATTCGCAAGGACAATTTTCGAACATCAAGACTTTTAACAGGGCTCCATAAAACCTTTTACACTAGAAATAGAAGCAAAAATCAAACCTGAGCCACTGAACCTCTAATCTTTACTTTTTGATCCAGTGTGTCAGGATAGTACCAACATTCAAGCTTTTCCCTGATGATCAACAGCTGTTAATTAACAACAACTTTCCTCAGAAGTTACACACCCCTGCCAGAACCACTGATGCTGCTGTAATAAGAAGTACACACAAAGTTGGCTTCCTTTGTCCTGCACTATCTGAAACGTACATAATAAGAAACTGGACTGCATTTCCAGGTGTTCCACCTGGTTGTTATAAAACCTGAGTTCAGCTCACAGCACTGAATGATTTCTTGAGCATCCTTTTACCACTAGGGCTCAGTCCACAAAGAGCTAACAGTTTTCTGTTACAAAAAATACAGTGATTAAATTAAATTTTGGAACTCAAGGCAAGGCTGATAAGGCTGATCAGAGATTTGTAACACCGAGGAAGTACTTAACTCCAGTTTAATGGTTAGACAACAGCATTCTGGTTTGCAGCTTTTTCCACAAACAGCATTTAAAAAATAAAAATCAGTAGATCAAAAGCCCAATGTACTTTGGGACAGGGCCCAAATTAGACAAGAGCTGTAAGCCCCAGTGAGAGAATGTGATCTCTCTCTGCCCATGAGAACTCAATTAGTTCACGACAAGTCAGAATTGCATCAACAGGAGAGTTTTTTTCTTTTCTCTTCTCTATACAACTAAAGAGCTAGATCACTTTTCTTTGGGTAGTGTGACCTTCTTATCTGAGGACGGAACTGAAACTGGATCTCCCACACATTAGTACTCTAATCATCAAATAATTTTCTAAAGAGAGTAAGAAGGAAAAAGATAAAAATACCCCACAACTATTATCAATCTACAATATGCGTATCTCATATTACTTCATGTTAATGAGACTGTATAAAGGCAGAAACAGTCTTTGACATAGGGGAAAAAAGTCAATATAGAAAGGGAAAAAAGATTATGTGTTTTATGTCTTAAATAGCAAATCTCCACTTTTGTCATAGTATTTTAATACACGGCTGAGATATATCAGAGCCCTCAGGCAAGAGCAGTTTTAATTCAAAATTACAATTTTTTATTGTTATTGAAAGGATGTTGTTATTACATCTTCCTCCCTTGTCTCATTTGTCATTTGTCTTCTTGAACTGAAAATGATCAGGGAAACCTATCTTTCTGTGTATCTGTAAAGCACCCATCCCAGAAACAACAGTCCAGACAAATACAAAAGTAATTCAGTATTAATATAGTAGCAAAGCAAACAAGCACCCAGAAAAAAAAATCCCCCCAAAACTCAGAACAACTACCATCTAAAAGACACTACTGCAATTTCAGAGGCCAAAAACCTGATCTGAGGGAAATTTGGTTCATTTCCATTTACTGTATGTTCCTCCAAGTAATAAGTGCAATACTAAGCAACAGACTACAAGCTTTCAAGGCAGCTTCACTTCCATCCACTAAAAACCTATGATGGAAGATAGCAAAAATTCAACAGATTCTTGTCTTACGGCTTTCTTTATAAGTATTTTCAAGGCAACCTACCAATGATGCTCACTTCCACTGCATCTCCCCAAAAAGTACTACAGAAGACACTCTGTATTTACAGCTAAATCTTCAATCAATACAGGCATTATACAAACTTCTAACCTATCTCTGTGTCAGAAGAGACCCATAGTATTGTCTTGTATCTGGTCTTTACTTCTTTTAGTGTCTGTTGTTTGGGTTTGTTTTTTTAAAAAAATTCCTGTGAATATAGATATAGATATCCACAGCACAGAAGACAAGGCCTTTACTTAGAGCATGTACTGGTGAGGTTTGCAGTTATTCCTTTCGTTCCTGAATAAGCTCAGTGCAGTTTCAGAACAATCCTCAAGAAAGCCCTTTCCAGCCGCAGTCCTCTGCCACAACAGGTGTCTCTGTTAACAGCTGCAAAGTTGCTGGGAAATGCCGGTTATCAGGCTTCAGTTCTGTTGATACCCAATGCTTGGACCTACTCTAGGATATAGATTCTTCAAAAGCATATTTAAATAGGAGTTACATGCTTTAAAATGCTTTAGTCTCCACTACAGATCTTAAATTCAGTTATAAACCACAAGAATATGGACACAAACATACAAAAATATGTATATACCAACACAGGTTGTCATGTCAAGATTTTAGAAGCAATAAACTCAACCATAAATCAGCCCAAATTTAAAAAAAAAAAAAAATCCTACAATTTGTTTGTTTAGATGGAAGAAATATATAGAAACAACTGGGGAGAAAAAAAAGAAAAAGCTAAGAAGATCTGATTTTTTTTTTACTCTCAAAAAACAGAAATCACAGAAGACATATACACCATGTAGATCTACTGTGATATACGTATATACTGTATATACAATATACTGTGTATCTACTGTGATATACATATATTTTCACAAAGCTCAGCTTGCTGTAAAGTTACTGGAAGTGCTCATTTCTACTTGGAACACTTAAAATCTGTGAGCTTAAGAAATATCCTACATGCGAGCAATTTGGACTCTTACAAAAAATTCAGTGATACTTTAAAATGATTACTGGGATATTATCATTTTGGATAGAAAACACATTTCTGGCAGTTAGTAGCATCCATCTAAATATAATTAAAGTGAGAACAGTTCCTAAGTGTTTATTTATCAATAACTGTTGTTATCTGAATGGCTTTGCAGTAGTTCAGTCTCCTTCCTCTGTTAACCACTGAATAAAGAGATCCACACAATCAGTATTTTCTTTACCTGAAAGGGGTCTAGAGAATCAAAAGATGATATGTCATATCAAAGACATTTTATCTTTTTTAAAGTAATGCATGAAGTTAAAAAGAACCACATTCATCCAAATGATACATATTCATGTATTATTCAAATGCATAAAGTAAAAGTTAAATACCTTCTTTTAATTTTTTCTCTGTAAGAAGCTTAGCAGTATTAGAAGAAACTTTGTATAAAAATTCACAAAGAAAGGTGGAATGTGAAGAATCTTCAGAGAAGCCACTTTCAAAACAAGTATCATAGCTTGGAAAATCTATTAAAAGACAAAGGAGTAAGCAACATAGAGATCTTCAGTTACATCGGTTGTAACAGTTTCTCTACACCTCTTTCTAACTGTGTGTCTGTAAATACATAGCTGCTCTGTAGTACCTTTACTATAACACAGATACTTTTTATTGATTTATTTTTATAGTTAGAATAAAATTCTTACATATTGATAAAAAAAACATTGGTTCACATTTACTACAACATTACTACTGTCTATTACTGCTTGCTAATGTAATGTAAAAATCCAGTTTTCTGGTTTACTAAGCTTTTATCGTTAACTCTTATGTAACAAACTTCAACAGAAGGGAGGTGTTTCCCTTGAGGGCGTATGTAGAAGTTTACTATGAACTCCAGCAGCAGACAGACAATGGTTTGGAGAATCTCTATCTACCTGTACCGACCTCCCTTTCTCTGAAGACAAGAACAAACACTAGCACCAGCACATGGTGATGATGTCTTAGTTGGAAGGTTAAAAATAGAAAAGACAGAGTCAAGACAAGTAAACTTCTCTCTAAAGCCTTTGGACCACTTGAGAGCATAACTAGCAAAAACCCACAGCTTCATGCTTGCAGCGACTGAGCTCAGCATTCTACAATCCAGTGCCTAGCACTTGTGACAGAGCAATGCTCAGTCACAATTTAAGGCATCATGTTTGCGCTAGGAAGTCCCAAGTCATTCCTGAGTTTCCCCCTGAAACTTCTGTTGTTCAGCCCATGCAGCGCTACTTTGCCGAGTGGCATGAGACAACGGAAAATTGGTCCAGGCGTATGCCCACAATGCTGGCTGCAGCATAGCACAGCTCATTTTTTCTAGTGTAAATAGATCGGGATGTGAACTTGAATTCCCAGACTGCTTTGAGTATTGTACAGCCCTTTTAAAAGGTAAACTCAGGTACACACATACTCTACAATTAATTATTTATTTTTAAGAATAACTTGTTTTAAAAGCCTCATAATGGTCATACACTGCAATCAGAACTGTTGACTTCTCAGGTCAAAGTTTATCATGTGCTCCAAACTGTAACAGATGTTGTGATCTGAAAATATGATAGTTCACTGGGATAGATCATATTTACAGGTTCAAGAGGTGAGTTTTACTCCCGGAGGAAAGCTTGCGGAAAAAAAAAAGGTAGGTCTGTGTGAAGTAGGGGTAGATACCAATCTAAATATTTTTTTAAGAAGAGAAGTATTCCACAGGGGAATACTTCAAATACACATTAATTGCATATATCCATTTTTTTTTGGATAATATTGGCAGAGCAGATGACATTTTTGTCCTGTGTTATAAATAAGGGTAGGTAGTCTCTGAGTTATCACTGGCTTTTCAAATATTTTTTAGTCCTAAACTTAAATAAAATAGGAAAAAAAAAAAAAAAGTAACTTGTGTACAATTACATATGCTGTCTGCTAAAATACAGTTAACCTCACAGCCCCCTTTCGCTATACCACTTCTGTTTTTCTTCTGAATGCCTTTTGCTTAGCATAAAATTAGAAGATCGAAACAAAGAGAATATATCCTACCTGAGAACTTATTATGGTACAGGAATTCCATCTGCAGTCTTTGTCCAGCTTTCTTGGCTAATAAGTAGGGAGTACTGTAAACAGGGTCTCCAGTGGCACACATGGCATCAGCCCCACTAAACAGCAACATCAGAGTTTCCAGCACATCTTGTTTAACTACGGCAGCACAGAGGGCCTTACATGGAGAGGGAAAACAAGAAGTCTGGTTAAATTAGTAGGTTATTGGTAACAAATACGTGTAATTTGGATGCAAACCCTTTCACCTCCAACATAGTTCCACTTCATTTTCAAAGACCATAAACACCAAGAAGTAGCAGGAATCATGAAGTACAGTCTGAATCTAGAAAAAAAGCAGCAACAACAAAAAACAAAACTCGAAACCGTCATCAACTTAAACTTGGCAGGATGTTGCTCCCACAAATTTCTCTTAGGAAAGATAACATGAACTAATAAAACCAGAGGGGAAGCTCATTTATTATGTGAAGAATTCTCCCTTATTTTCCTTCACACACCAAACTACAAAAGAAAAATAAAATCTTATTATTTCAGACCACAATAGTTGAACTAAAGTGACAAGATTTGATCCTTAAACTGTATTACTAGGACATGGATCGAAAACCATGGTCACAGTCAGTAGGACAACTGTTCTTTTGGGGGATCTTCATATTTGATGACCATTCTTGAAATTTAAAGATCTTACCACATCCTAAAACATCTCTCCCCTTTCATTTTTGTATACATACAGAGAGACAAACTTCTTTTTTTTTTTCCCCTTTCAAACTGTTCTTCCAAAACCGTAAAAACAAGAGTAGCTACACAATTACAGCAATCTATTCCATAACCATTTCTATGATTTTATGTGAATTTAAATTATTTAGTTAATGTGTTTTTGTGAAACTATCAAAGCAGAAGTCACTCAACACAAGAAGTGTACTACTCTAAAATTCAGCTCCTTATATATGCATCCACTGAGCAAGAGACGACAGAGCAGACAGTTCAATAAAAGTTCTAGAACTACTTGGTAATGACCACCTTATTACATGGTAATTTCATGTCTCTATAGAGAATTGGACTATTACATCTGATTTATTTTTTTCCCAGCAGTTAAGTGATTGACAGACATCCATCACCTCCACCAGCAAAACCCAAAGACCAGAAAAATCAAGTTTGTAGAACAGAGCTATTTTCTGTGGTGTGTAATTACAATGTTAAGTAAAGTATCTTACTACTAATAAATAGAAAACAATCCAAATGTTTTATTTTGCAAAGAGTTCCTCCATGAAGCCCCAAATGTCTCCCAATCCCAATGATAATGTAACTTATAAAATGTATGGAAAACATCTCTTCCTTTTCAACACAATTACCACTGAAGAAATGAGACCTCTCTAGTTCAAATCGTAACAACTTCTAAATGTTACTGTCTCCCCACAATGTCTGCATACCCTTTGAGACAATTTGAGTTGTGCAACTGAATGCATTAACATTGTCATATACATGCACTTAACTATAATCACAAACCCTAAATATTCGCGACTCTGAAATCAACAGATTAAGGTCAGTCAAATGGACATAAATATTTATATAGAAATTGATAATTATAACTGGCATTTTCCACTTTAAAAACGTAAAGAATTTGTGTTATTTGTGTAAAAAAAAATACTGAAAACATACATCTTTCATCATTAATTTTAGCTTGTTTCATTTCCAGTTAGCTACAGGCTACTACGTAAGTGCGCACAAGCTACTTTCACCACGGGTAGCACTGAATTGTCTGATGCACCAGAACGTTAGATGTCAGACACATATCAAAAACACACAAAAACGGAATCCAAAGAACTGAAGTGAGAATTTGCATCCCTAGACTGTGCACATGAAGAAAAAAAAATAAAAGAACCTTAGTCATTGATGGCTCTGGAAGACATATCACAGGCACCATCTCGGTACCATAACCTTCTACAAACAAACTAAATGGAAAAACTAAGAACTAAGAAATCATGAAATGTGTCCACAATGACCCTGACTCAACTCTGAAAATGTCTCTCAGGATTCTGAATTTTTTTCTCACTAGTCATCAAATTACATAAAGATACAATACAAAAGATATGTTACGGGCTTACCCATTCTAGTTTTACCTTGTTCAACTGTTCCTTGGTTTTGTGAGGAAAAGGTGCTTTCCTGAATTTTCCCTCTTTGTATTTTTGTGTAATGAAAGCTATCCTTTTTTCTGCAGGGGCATCCATATGCAGTTCTTCACCTGGAGGAAGATTTCCTGCCCAAAAACTGTTTGCCCTCTTATTGCCAATGATGATAAAGAGCTGGATGAGGTACAAGAAAAAATGAGCAAAATAGCATGAAAGACATGAAGTTCTAAATAGTTTTCAGCTGCTAAAAGTTGAAAAAGAAAGTTATTAAAGAAAATTGCCTGCAGGAGACAAAACCCTCTCTCAGTCTACAGTCATCTATAAATAATAGAGTCTGTAGTCATCATTTACCATCAACACTAACTAAACTTTACAAGGCTAACCTGTTATGTAATTTCAATATATATTAAATAATACCAGTAAAAGGTCAGACTAGCATATGTTTTAAACGAAACGTTGATGCCTGAACCCCCCTATCAGCACTACTTTTTAACACCTCAAGCAACTTAACCAGGAGCAAGAAATTTCCTTTCTTTTCCCCTTTCCAATATTGCCCATCCTAATCACTCTCCAAAAGCATCTTATTTCTCCTTCCTACCAAAAGCAAAATTCTCAGAGAAACGCTGAGAGGAATTGTACTGATGGTTATCAAAACAAATGAATATTTTCAATGACACAAATGTATATTATTCCCGGAAACATCAAGTTTACAGTATCAGCAGCATTATTTACTAGGTGTATGTTACTTTTTCTTGTGAGTATAGCAATAAATAACTCCTGATCACACAGAAGTTTTCTGAGAACAAAGAGTTAGAATATCACGAAGTACCTCAATAAGTTCATTGCTCCAAATGCTGGCATCCATTTTTAGACTCCGGACCTTTGAATCTCTTGGTCCTAAAGATCTGTGCTGTCCTGAAAACCAAGAGTATTGTTACATAACTAAAGTACTTAAACTGCTGCTGAGATAACAAAAGAATTAATGAAGACAGATTTGTTCTAACAGATATTTTTAAAAACGTTTGGGTTTGACATATGAATATACAGTAAGACCATCAAGAAAACCCAAAATTGAAAAAGAAGTGGATTGCATTTGATAGTAATGAAAAAAAGTAGGCTGATGCAGAATACTTTGTGGAGGGTTTGTTCTGAAAGAAAGCCTAGAGTTACAAACCATTTCCCTGAATCTACTGCTTAAGCACATATTTAAATATACAGTATGTTAGAACTAGATTTTTAGTAGTAGCTGAAAAAGTTATCCCTATTAGCAGTAAAATACGCCCCGATGTAATAAAATTGGTACCCCAAATTTATACATTGAAAATTGTTATCAGTTGGCATCCAGCCTTCCAAAAGCCAGCCATTTCCCACAAAGTGGTAGTGTGTTTTAATTTCCACTGATTGTGAAGGATTATTCATCTGAGGGAAACCGATCACTTGATAGACCTGTCACTTATGCATGGAAGTGCTTTAGAATAGGATGACATTGGTATTAAGAAAAAAAAAGTTCACTTTTTGTTTGTCAAAACTTTCACAAGGATGGCAGTGTAGAAATGAAAAAAAAAAAAAAAGCCAAGTCAAGGACATACACAGATATGCAAATATGACATTTCGTAGAACCCACACAGCCTGTCATTAATTACTCTACCTGCGCACTTCTTACAAATGACAACACAGAGATTGATGGATGCCCAGTCAGGACTGGGAGCTTTACAGTCAGCACACCTCCTGTTGGACTCATTGAACCAAATCTTCTCAGCTACTTCATAATCAGACAGAGTTTCTGCTATCGATTGCTGCAGTGCTTCAATCCAGTCTTGTTTCTCTCTTTCTGACTCTGCTGTAAAGCTGAAACAATTGACTTTTCTGTGTTATTGATCTTTATTTTAAAGCCCAATTAAACATAGTCTGTAGTCTCTCTTATTAAATTTACACCCGAGATCACAGTCAAAAAATCTTCCTCTACACAGATATAAATACTAAGACAGAATGTATTATTTTGTATTTTTAGTCCATGAAAATTCCATTTTTGCATTCAGTTTTCAATAAAAGCACTACTAGCATGAGCTCTACAGCTTTTGTAATGTTCAAGATACATTCCAGAGTTAGTTTCAGTCTTTTTATGCTACCACATACCAAACTGGAAGCATAAACTTGAAAAAAAGACCATAGAATGACCTAAGGAGAAAAAAAAAAAAAAAAAGACTCTAAGGAGTAAAACCAGACTTGCTAACTACAACAGCCAAAAAATGCTTTTCCTTTAAATTGATCTTTTTGAAAAACATGAATAATAATAAACAAATGCCAACATGGTGATGGTTTAGAGAAACTAGAAGAGTTAGCTAGCTACCAACTAGCCACAGATTCAAATCACTGATCAAAACTAATCTACCCACTACTCCCGTCAATTGACAATAAAAGGAAATTCTTTGCTAACATTTAGCAAGCCCAGGAGAATGACAAAGAGATTTCTTTTTTTCTTCTTTTCCTACATTACTGAGATTTCATTTAAGAGACACTACAAAAAAAAAAAAGAAGCTTTTATTAAGATATACTTTTATTTTCTCAAAAACCATTACAAGTTGCAGTATCAGCCAAAGTGAAACTTTCTACTGATCTCAGTGAAGGATTTCTATAAGGAATGGCACATGAGTGACTCTTCTCTTCAAATAAAATGCTTAATATTAAATGGATGCATCATTATTTCACTACTAAAGTTTATTATTCTTTAAGATGGTGTCAAGCTGTTGAAGTAACTTTTTTTCTTCCTCCCTTGCACAGTATCAACAACGAAGCCTACACAAAAATACTGTGGGCATAGGATGTCTAATCAGGGAGGTAAGAGATGAAGCACACAGCTAAACAAAAGGAAAGAAAATCGTTCTGTTTTTAAAAAAAAAAGCTGAGCATTCTTAATAAAACTATTACCTTTTCATCCAAACTAGATAAGTCACTGTAGTATGAAACAAGTATTTCTTTACTGCATTAGTTATTTGCATATTTTGTAAAGCAAAGTTCTCACCTAAAGCTTTTATAAGGAGTAATTATTTCAAAAGATTGTTTTGCAGTCCGATCCACTTGTTTCACATTTGCCACGTTCATAGGGATTAAAGTGATACCAAATCCTGTCTTAAAATCCTAGGGAAAAGACAACAGAAGTTCAGAGTTTTATCACTCAATAATCAAACAAGCAGAGAACAACTAAATAAGCACGGTGCAAAAATCCACAGTCAGTAATACGTATTTTGTCCACAGTATGCAAGCTCCTTCTAATTCATTCATGGGTACATAAACCTATACTAAATTTTGTCCAAATACTATACTTGTAATTTCTAGAATGGCCTTAATTGTTTGCTATGTGGAGAAAAAATGCACACTGCTAACTACTAAAAAGTGAAAAAAAAAAAAGGTTAAATAAGAGATTGCATTGAAAGGTGGGTCCAAAACTATGGGAGCATCTAGCTTAAATCACACTTAGTGACTAACTAATGTTTTTACATCTAAATCCTTTTCATTGACAGCAGTTTGGCCTGCTTGTAAATAGAAAAATATATTACGTTTAAAAGTATTTCTGAAACCTTTGGTTGCTCATGCTTCTGATATATTACATGAACTAAACATGCCAAGCATGTCTTTGAAAAGTCCTATGCAGCAGCTAAAATAGACAAAGAGTTATCTAAGACTCAAAACTCAAGAGATTTCTTTTCCCCCTGCATAGACAATGTACCTATATATAAACTAACCTTACATTAACACAGTTGGGAAATAAGAAGTTCAGTGAGCTCTCATGAGGCTCTCTCAACAGCATGCATTTTGGAAACACTGACAGGCACATATGTTAGCTATTGTGACCTGTTCAGAGCACCATCAGTACCTCTAAGCTGATGGTCAGTTTCACAGGTTTAATTTCTGGAAATATTAGCATGCTTCTTGGAAACAGTAACTGCATCAGGAATTAAAAACAATCCCACTACATCAGCCAAGCAAAAAGCCAAATCCAGGTATCTTACCATCTGCAAGGTGTTCACTAAGTTACCTCTCACATAACAAGGAGTCAGATGTGGGCTGATAAAGATACAAGCACTGGAGGGGAAAAAGCTTCAGAGTTACCTGTCTGTGGAAAGGGGATTGTCCTTCTAGTAAATACACATTTAAACCTTGTATCACTCACAAGTTTCTCTTTGTCAGATTTTCAAACTTGTGAGCTCACAAAGAGAAGATAATTCTGTGTTGCATTTGCACAGCAAGGTTTTGGTAGCGGCAGGGAGCTACAGGGGTGGCTTCTGGGAGAAGCTGCTGGAAGGTTTCCCTGTGTTGGCCAGAGCCAGAGCCAGCTGGCTCCAAAATGGACCCGCTTCTGGCCAAAGCCAAGCCCAACAGCAACACTGGAGGAAACTTCTTAAGAAGGGGAAAAAAGTTATCACACAATTACAGCCAGAGGGAGGAGTGAGAATATGTGAAAGAACTCTGCAGACACCAATGTTGGTGGAGAACGAGGAGGAGAATAAGGTGCTCCAGGCGCTGGGGAAGAGATTCTCCTGCAGCCCATGGTGAAGACCATGGTGAAACAGGCTGTCCTCCTGCAGCCCACAGAGGTTGATGAGGGTGTAGAGGAGGACCCCACACCAGAGCAGGTATATGCCCCAAGCAGGCTATGACTCCATGGGAAGCCTCTGGTGGAGCAAGCTCCTGGCAGGACCTGTGGACCCATGGACAGAAGATCCCCCACTGGAGCAGGTTTACTGGCAGGACTTGTGACCCTGTAGAAAGGACTCACACTGGAGCAGAGGAAGAGTGAGAGAAGTCTTTCCCCTGAAGAGGAAGGGGCGTCAGAGACAATACATGATGAAATGTTTGTAGCTCCCACTCTCTGTCCCCGACACTGCTGCGGTGAGAAGGAGGTAGAGAAAATTAGAAGATAAGTCTGGGAAGAAGGGAGAGGTGGAAGGATGTTTTGCGATTTGCTCTTCTCACTACCCTACTCTATTTTGACTGGTAATAAATTAACCTAATATCCCCAAGCCAAGTCTGGTTTGCCCATGAAGGTAACTGACCAGCATCCTTATCTCAACCCATGAGTCTTTTGTTATATTTTTTCCTCCCCTGTCCAGCTGAGGAGGAGAGTGACAGAGTGGCTTTGTCGGGCACCTGGCATCCAGCCTGGATAAACCCACAACAGAACTCTTTCAATTTCATTCCCCTATTTCAGGTATGAGCAAACAAAAATATTATTTTAACTGTAACTGAAAAGGCTAAATCTGGCATAAAACACACATATGGATGTACACACAATTAGAAGAACTAATTATAGAACATGAGGCACTGAAAAACATTCTAGCGGCTATTTCAAGGTGAGATTTTTAAAATGCCGTAATTTTCACTAATTAAACATAAGGTTAATTGAGATAAGTCAGCTAATGTTTCTTTGCCATCTCCTTGTAAAAATTCGTATTAAAAAATTTTATTTTTTTTTATTTTCCATCACCTTTGACAGTAACTGTGTGGAAACAAGGTGTAGATTTCAACAGAAACTTTTATAAAAAGCAGTAACTTTTTACCACATACTGTGGCTTAGCCACTCTTCATTTTTTTTAATACTTCTAGCTTTATTCTACCCTCATATCCTGTAACATTTTTATTTTTCCCCTCATTTTCCTGTAAATCAATCATTTTCACACTGACACATCTGCCTCAGAAGAGAGCAGAGGGTTCTGTGAAGCCTACACAGTCCCTAATTCATCCTCAAAGATCAGTTTGATGGGAAAGGAGTGGGCAGAATAATCTCTTTGCGAGTATGAACTTGACAGTATGCTCTGTAGCAGTGAAGTATTCTTAAAGTCAGACATCACCAGTGAGAAAAACAAAAGCATGAAACAGGTGAAAAAAAAAAAAGGATTGAGGACAGAAAAAACCCTAATTTTTTACTTCTATTAGCAGCAGTGATCTAAATAAGCAAAATGGAAAAAACCCCACATTTGAACTTCCTAAATTAATCGGTTCAAGCTTCTGCGATGTAAAATGGATGCAAGTTTCATTTATTGATTTCAATTATTTCAACTAATTGGCCTTAAGAAGTCCTGATTTTTAAAGGACAGGTAACAAGACTAAACTTGTACCTAAGTAACAGTGCAATGCATTCTTCATTTATTAAATAACAGCTGTAAGAGTGCCAGAAGCCACAGTTAAGAGGGGTTCAATATATTCTTAGTTCCGGATTAGAGTTTACTGAAGGTAGATGATGAGTGACAAAGACAATTAAAATAATAACTACCACATTGAGCCAGATCAAAAGTTCATCTAGGGGAGTAGTTTCCCTTTAAGTACTAGCTACAGCTACTTTGGTGGGCACCTGATAGTCACTTAACACAAGTTTTATTTCTGGAAATATTAGCATGCTTCCTGGAAACAGTAACTGCATCAGAAACAAAAAAAAAACACCAATAACTTAAATACAAAAGGTATATTTTAATCTCTGCAAATAAGTTTCCATCAATCTAAGGACTTCCGGATCAAAAAGTCACAGAATCACAGAATGTCAGGGGTTGGAAGTGACCTCGAAAGAACATCTAGTCCAACATCCCCCTGCCAGAGCAGGATCACCTACAGCAGGTCATACAGGAACGCATCCAGGCTCCAGTGAAGAAGACGACTCCACAACCTCCCTGGGCAGCCTGTGCCAGTGCTCTGTCACCCTCACAGGGAAAAAGCTTTCCCTTACATTTATGTGGAACCTCCTATGTTCCAGCTTGCACCCATTGCCCCTTGTCCTGTCATTGGACATCACTGAGAAGAGCCTGGCTCTGTCCTCCTGACACTCCTCCTTGACATATTTATAAACATTAATGAGGTCACCCCTCAGTCTCCTCCAAGCTAAAGAGACCCAGCTCCTTCAGCCTTTCAGACATAAGGGAGATGTTCCACTCCAGTTCCTGAATAAATACTTGCAGTAAAGCCGTCATACTTACTAGCCATTGACAGCCACATCCTCAAGGAATTTAAACAAATTCAGCAACATCCTGCTTCATAAGTTTCCCAAATACTAATTGTGAAAAACAGTAGTTCCTTTAATGCATAGAGGTTGGGATTTTTTTTGCCTGATAACTGAGAATTTCATTAGACAACGTTACAGAAAAGAAACGGTAACTAAACTTTACTCATTTACTTATTCCATACTGTTCCTTCCAGAAAATATCTATCCTATATTCCATTCAGTGTCTTCTTTTTTTATGCCTGTGATATTTCAGCTTGAGGGTTTCAGACTTGCTGAACGCAGGTGTTCGCTTATCTGTTGTGCAGACCCTGAGAACGGTGGAAAACAAGGCCTACACAGTGAGAACCAGCCGAAGGAGGGAGTCTTGTGACGACAGGACGGCCCTGTTTTGGCTAAGGAGCAAGGCCGCACGGAAGACTAACGATATGAACCATCCTGCACATAGATAAGTTGTTGCAAAATAAAATCCTGAAGGCCACAGGACCCAGAGTGGAAATTTTTACCCTAATATCCCTATATGACTATAGTCACCCACTCTTCGCTCAAATCATGCTGAATGCCACCCCGGGGGGGGGGGGGGGGGGGGGGGGGGGGGGGGGCAGGGGGTGTGAAAGATAGTATATAAGGAGCATAGAGGGTAGGTGTCGTTGGGAGGAGAAGACCCCAGAAGAGGAAGAGGCGGTCGACGGGCTGTGCTCCTTCTCCTTCACCCAAGACAGGGACGCCTTCTTGGTAAGAATTGCGCTTCCACCTTTTGGTGTGTAATACCTGGGATAGTATTTTGCTAGCATTAGTATCGTATATTAGCGCTATTGCAGAGAGTGAATTTATCAATGGCAACTCCGAACCTTGTATCTGTCGCTTCAATAAATCACTTATTGTTAGTTACCTTACCTTGCAAATTGTCTCAGTGCAAGTCCTTAAGCGGGGCTCTGAAAATTCAGTGCAAGCCCTTAGTGGGGCTCTGAAAACTCAGTGCAAGTCCCTAACGGGACTCTGAAACAAGCAAGTGCTTAGCTGGGGTACGTGCCTCTCACAGCCACATACCTTTCACGCAACAATGCCTTCTAACAGCTAGTTGTGCCTGCCTTCCTTGGAGCAAAAAGGGAGCAGGCTGCTTGGAAGCATCCTGTAGACCCCAAGACCCCACACATGTATGTCTGTGAAGCTAGACACCAAACTCTGTTGCACTGAACTTAATGCAGAAGCAAGAAAATGCTCATAAATAACGAAATGCATTAATTTCAAAGTCTTTACCTTTAGATGGAACAC
This sequence comes from Trogon surrucura, assembly GCA_020746105.1. NCBI lineage: Eukaryota > Metazoa > Chordata > Aves > Trogoniformes > Trogonidae > Trogon > Trogon surrucura. The sequence continues at coordinate 57,756,397 of CM036620.1, read as the reverse complement.
CAGCCCTCCAAAATTTGCACACGTACCCAGTATATGAACAATCATGTTGCAGAGCAAATAACTATGACACTTTAAATTCAGCAAGTGCATAAGAAATTACAGTGCAAGGAACATCAGGAGGCTTAAGAAATCAGATGTGAGGAATACACTTTCCAGGACTGAAGATACTGACAAATTAACCAATTTCATCAGTATATTAGAGTGAAATTATTTCCGCAATGGTCCAAACAAACTCTTCATGGTAACTGTAAAACACTTGGCATTTGTGAACGACAAGTACAGTGGAATCTAATTTTTAAGGTTCAGAACTATACGCTTTCTGGAGTGCAGTTTTGTCCTCTTCTTCAGAAACAGAAGTGGGAATTGGTACAGGGAAGAAAAATGCTCCACACTTCAAAAGATAAATTCATTCACTTTGAGTGTACAAGAGGACAATAGGGCCATTCAAGCACTATAGAAAATGTACTGACAGCAAGACCAAGGAGTATCTTCTCAGAATAAGAACCCTCTTGCTTCTACAGGCTGAAAGCTTATTGTTTCAGATAGACTAAACTGTGTTAGACTTTCCGACAAATGAAGAAAAGAAGAAGATTCAAATAAGCACAGAGAAAGCTGAAGGTTGGGTTTGTGTTTCTTAAAAAAAAAAAAAAAAGATGTCTTAGATGTCTATATTTATGCTGTCTTCATGAATTTGAAGATAGATTGAAAATAGGGTTTGGTAATAAGAGTTTTTTCAAAAAAATCAAATTCTTTACAGATAAAATTACAGATGAAAAGTATGCACTACACAGCACAGTTAACTGAAGGCTATATATACTATTGGAGAAAGTAGTTAGCATAGGATGAGTAGTGGCTTTCTCGTAAGGTGTTGTTCCTTCTTGAACAAGGATTGTAACACTTGAGTCCTACTGCCAATATCACCCCTGTCTGAAAGAGACATAACCTATGAAAATCCACCATCTCTATAGAAACTGTGAAGCCATAAAACTTTTTTCAAACATACCTTTAACAGGTATCTATAAAGTGTGTATCAGTGTACAAAATTCCTTTCTCTATTATGTATTATCTTTTTATAGGGAAAAGCTGAGACAGGCTTTACTAACCTTTCCTTGATTCCACTCTGGATTAAATTCAAGGAACTTCAAAATTAGTCCCATATCTTTTCTAATATAACACAAAAGTTAAAGGAAAAGCTAAGTATGTGCATAAATAAAATCATATAGCAAGGTCTGCCTGCCCAACCAACTGGCTTTCTACAATGGAGTGACTACATTAGTGGACAAGAGAAAAGAACTGGATGTCAATTGTCTGGAGTTCTGCAAGGGCTTCTGCACAGTCTCCCACAACACCCTTCTCTCTAAGTTGGAGAAATATGGATTTGATGGGTGGGCTGTTTGGTGGATAAGGAATTCATTGGATGGTCACACCCAGAGGGTAGTGGTCAATGGCTAAATGTCCAGATGAAGATGGGTGACAAGTGGTGTCACTCAGGGGTCTGTGCTGGGACCAGTGACGTTCAGTAAATTCATCAATGACAGAGACAGTGGGATCGAGAGCACCCCCAGCAAGCTTGCAGGTAACACCAAGCTGAGTGGTTCAGTCAACATGCCAGAGGGATGGGATGTCGTCCAGAGGGACCTGGATGAATTGGAGAAGTGGGCCCATGTGAACCTCATGGGGTTCAACAACGCCAAGTGCAAGGTCCTGCATCTGGGTTGGGGCAATCCTCATTACCAATACAGGCTGGGGGGATGATATAATAGAGAACAGCCCAGAGGAAAAGGACTTGGGGGTAGTGGTAGACGAAGAGCTGGACATAAGCTCCCGATGCACGCTTGCAGCCCAGAAGGCCAATCGCATCCTGGGCTGCATCAAAAGCAGCATGTCCAGCAGATCAAGAGAGGCGACTTTGCCCCTCTGCCCTGCTCTAATAAGATCTCACCTGGAGTACTGCATCCAGTTGTGGAGCCCTCGACGCAAGAAGGATGTGGACCTGCTGGAGCAGGACCAGAGGAGGGCCACAAAAATGATCAAAGGGCTGGAGCACCCCTCCTACAAAGACAGGCTGAGAAAGTTGGGGTTATTCAGCCTGGAGAACAGAAGCAGCCTTCCAGTACCTAAAGTGGGCCTACAGGAAAGCTGGGGAGGGACTGTTTACAAGGACGTGTAGTGACAGGACAAGGGGCAATGGTTTTAAACTAGAGCAGAGTAGACTTAGGTCAGATGTTAGGAAAAAGTTCTTTACCATGAGGGTGGTGAAACACTGGATCAGGTTGCCCAGAGAGGTGGTGGAGGCTCCAGCCCTGGATACATTCAAGCTCAGGCTTGATGGAGCTCTGAGCAACCTGACCTGGTTAAAGATGTTCCTGCTCACTCCGGGTTGGACTAGATAACCTTTAACAGATCCTTCCAGCGCAGCGCACTCTATGATTCTATGATCTAAACAACTCTAATTTTCACACAACTTCTGGTATATTGTCTTAAAAAGAGAAGTCTAGGCATCTTGTAATCAGAGGCTAAATCTTGGAGCTCTCAGTTAATGAGCAGATCTTCTCTACAAAACTACTTTTCTCCCTGGAAATTATAATAGTTTTTCTTTCTTTTTTTTTTTATGTTTCCCCTCCCACTCACTTTGGCACTACTAACACTTGGCCTGGAATTCTTGTTGGTTTAGTTAAACCAAAATTCATCTGTATGCAGGGGTTCTAGAGCTGCTGTTTGTGTTCCTCAACTGCTACTCTTTCTTCTTTATATTCATGTCTTGAGATGTGCAGCCTTTTATGAACCGAGCATTACTTTCACAGTACATAAAGTTGATTAAAAAACAAACTTCCCTCAGTAAAACATTTCTGAAAAAATACAACAAAAAAACTCAACCACAATTATAAGTTTACCCTTATACCTCACATAAAAATTTTAGAAATAAATGCCAAGTTTAATTTTAAAGGTTAATTAACTCTATTAGTTTCACATTAGATATATCAGTCCATATGCTTATCTCAGTTTTGTGCTGAAGGACTAAGGGGATAACAGCAACAGCAGAAAAAAAAGAAAAATTACTGCCATAATTTCAAGAGAATGTATTTCTACATACACGCATGCATATATATATATAAAAATATATATATATATAAAAAGTATCTATGTGTAGCATATAAGTAGAGAAAGTACAGAAGTACAGAAATTGTACTACTGTATGCTGGGAGCTTCTGGATTATATACTCAACTGCTACATCAATTGAGTATTCTCACTGCCCATCAATTTCCATCCTGTGAATTAAGAGATCATGGCTCTTTGCTTTTTTGTCTTTGTCAGATCTGGAGGGCATCCAATATTTAAAGGTGTGTGCATGCACACACACACAAACATACATACATAGATATATATACACATATATATATATCTATCTCAAGGCTCCAATAACGTTAAGAGGTAACAGATAATGCAACAAGATAATACTACACATAAATATACACAGATATACATGTACGTGTGTGTTTAATATGCACTCACGCTTTTTTTTTTTAACATCCACCTTCCCATCCTAACACATTTACAAAAGCCACATCCATATCTCTGACACGACTCTTGTCCTACTGCCCATAAACAGAATCATAATGTCTCTATTTGGCGTTCTAAAATATGACATTACTATTTGCAGTATGTCTTTAGGTTTACTTTGGAAAGATACCACTGAGTTTGTGACAATCAGACTAAGACTTATTTCTGAAACATCTGAGAATTCTCATAACAATTTAACATGATTCAGACTTTTCCTTTATTTTAGCCCCATGGCATTTGAATCCCTTAAAACAATCAAATTATTCCAGAGAGATTAAAAGCCAGTAACTAGAATAAAAGCAATCATGGTTTCTCTCTTCTCCTTAATTGGAAGTATGTATTTCAGCCTTTGCAGCTATTAAGGAAGGTTAATTTCTTCAACAGAAAAATAGGAAAAATCTGTTTCCATGTTAATGAAAAATTAAGACATACTGATGTATTAGAGTTTGAAAAACAGTGACTAGTAATGAAAAAATTGCTTTGATGATATTAATTCTTCTCCCTAAGTTTATATTGATTTCCTCTCCTTTTAAACTACATTTAGGCTTAGCCTCCACAGTTACCTCTCATCGCGCTTTTCAAATCTTTAGACAGTCTATAGATTTTAGGTGATAGTTACATATCATGCATTGGAATAAAAACCACCATGAGTGTGTCCCGTTTTCTGCTGTGATAGAGTTAATTATCTTTCCAGCAGCCGGTGCAGTGCTGTGTTTCGGATTTAGTGGGATTTGGAATAATGTTGATAACATACAGATGTTTTAGTTGTTTCTAGGTAGCTCTTAAGTTAATGATTTTTCAGTTTCCCATGCTCTGCCAGCAAGCAGGTGTGCAAGAAGCTGGGAGGGAGCACAGCCAGGACAGCTGACGCAAAGAAGGTAAAGGGATGCTCGACACCATAGAGTGTCACGTCCAGTATATAAACTGGGGGAAGTTGGCTGGGGAGGGGAGTGCAGATCGCTGCTCGGGCATCACTCAGCAGGTGGTGAGCAAATGCATTGTGCATAATTTGTCATTTCTTTATCTTTTTGTTGCACTCCTTTTTGTTACAATTATTACTACTATCATAATAACAAAACATTTTTAGTCATTATACTCTTTTTATCTCAAACCACAAGGTTTATTTTTTTCAGTTCTGTTCCCCACTCCACTGGGAGGGGGAAGGAGTGAGCAAGCGTGGTGCTTAGTTGCTGGCTGGGACTAAACTTTGACAATGAGTAAAGACATGTACTCTCTCTTACAGTCTTCCTAATGAGGTCTCAAAATGGAACTGCAGTGAAGCATAGAGTATGTAATTACACACCAAAAAAATGATCTTAACATGAAGTTTGCCGACTCAGGCCTTGATGAGCAAGGAGACGTTAGAATTTAAGTTGTGTGTGCATGTTAACTCTGTAGCTTCGTGTTCATCTGTTATGATATGTGAGGTAGTCACAGCATCAATTTTAGGTTCTTAGCTAAGCAGAATTCCTGCATCTCATAACAGAACCACTTAAATGATTCAAGCTGTTATCACGAAACATTTTGTAATGACAATCTGACATCCATAACTTGGGAGGCTGAAAAGAAAGAGAGCAAAAAGCGAGAAGGGCCACGTGGATAAGCTCTAGTCAGAGCCATGCAGTAGGCTTCCTGAGAGTGGAGTGTATTTGATATGCTACTGGAGCACATGCTGCTCCACATCACTCCAAATCATTACATTATAAAGAAATACAGTGCATATACTTTGAGATGGCTCTGTGATAGAAACCAGCACATGAGAAGTGGGGACAACTAAGAGATTTGTTTCAAAAATGCATTCCTGACCAACGCTCTAAGGTAGTTACAACCTTAGATGTTACTTTTCATGTAAGTTACAGATCTCTCTATTCACTTAGTACAGAAGTAATTCAGAAACCTCACTTCAGCAGCTATGTGTGTGTGTTTTGCAGTATCAATGCAATTTTAAATCACTTGATTATGCACCATCAGCCCCATGGCTTGCTTGTTGTATGGGACAGATCAAGGGCACATGAAGATAAAGGCCCTCTTCTTGTACAGGCTGCAAAAAAACAAAACAAAACAAAAACAAAAGGAGGATCACATAATTAAAGTGACTGAATACTATCTGGGAGAAGTTAGCTCTTATCTTTGCCTTTGCCAGTTTCTACTCAGTGTAAATCAAAAGCCTTCGCATATAGTCATTTCACTGTGCATTTTTCATTTCCTAGTACCTGACTTTATGCTCTAGGGTTTGATTTGCAGAACTGCTGAGCAACCGGAACTTCAGCCGAGACCTATGAAAGCAGTATTTTGAGCAGGCATAGTCTGACAGAAAACTATTCCTTCCCATCCCACCATATAAGACAGAGAAAATAAGAGAATGTAAAATATATGGATATCTGAATCAATCAGTCGGTTTCTCAGAACTGTGTGGTCATATGGAGGAGACAATCACGTTCCTTTACCTAACAGGAACTGAAGAAAAAATAAATTAATCACTGTTCCCCAAACAGCCAAACACAGCAAACACTGATCAAGACCTTACAGAATATTCCTCTAAGGATTCTTTCTGTAAGGCGCTGTTCAACAGTGTACAATAACATAAGGCACTGGTTATTCCAGGGAAAGAAACTAAAATGACCAGTTACTAGGTAAACAATGCCCTGAATAAGGTACCAATCCTGTGGAAGAAAATAGCATATTATAGTATCTACTGCACAATATTAAATTGTATAACTTAATTGGATGAATTTAAGGTTTTAGAAAAAGGACCAATTTTCCCATGTTTAGAGTGGATGCACAGATCTGCAGCTGTGGTAGTGTTTCTTCACACAGATCTTGTTTGAATTTTCACAGGCTTTTAGCTATGTTCTCCCCAAAAAATTACATAATCACAGGCACATCTGTCTCCCGACCTAACTTCAAGTAAGTTTTTATACTCGAGATAGATGCCTGGCTTAAATCAAATTCAGCATAATAGCAGCCACTGAATATCTTGGGTCTTAACAAGAATTAAGAGCGGAGACAGAGACTCTAACTTTCCCCACTCCCCTCCTCTCCAGTCTCAGAAGCAAAGGCTTTAGCACACCGTCACAGTGAATTAAGACGATACAATCTGGAAAGTTATGTTCCAAGACAGCAACTACAAATAGATACACAAATTAAAAGCTTCAATTTCTTAGTCCTCAAAAGCAAAGCAAGAAGATGACAAAGGAGAAGAGAGGAATAGTCATACTTCCAAATATTTAAAAGCTTCTCACTTGTGAAGAAACATGCTGAAAGGGAAAAAAAAAAAAATCCACGCTGCAACCATGCCTTGCCTTTACAAATAAGTTGTATGCACAGTGATAGTCCAGTAACTTTTTTGTTCTGAAACAATTTAGGTGAGCCATTGCGTCAGCATGAGAAACTGAATTCTACATAAAGTTGTACATTTTAACACAAAACAATTTAAAGCTATTACTGAAAAGCAGAGTTCATGACTTAAAGGTACCATAGTCATTTGCATTGCTGCTTTAGAAAAGTACTGAAGGGTCTGAATTCTTCAACAACACTACAATTCAGAGTTCAGCTGAGGTACAAAAAGTGTGATTCAGGCCATTCTCCACTCTGCACACACATGCTTCTTTTTCTTGTCACTCAATATACTAGGAAAGCAACAGTCTCGCATCTGAGGTACACCAGACTGAACCCAGCATCAAAAACAGGCTTGTAACACCACATACAAAACCCGCCTAGCTATCTTCCCAAATACCCTGACAGATGTCAAGCAAGAGAGACAAAACTGCTCTCTTTGTTGCCAACCCCACTCCCCCACGTGAAAGACAAGTGCAGACAAAGCTCCAGTTTGAACAATTACAGGAACTCCTTTCAGAAAGGCTCCTCTGCAGCACGGAGTTTGGAAATTGCATCTTAAGAGTTGAGAGGCTGAAGCAACAGCAGCCTGCCCAGGTTCCTACATGAAACATCATGAGATGACATAAAGACAGTGCAGCTAAGTAAACACGTAATAAGAACTCAAAGCCTGTAATGAGCAAATACAGCCTATATTCAAGGCTTTCACCTTTATTCTAATTCCAAAGGCCATTTATAACATTGCCTCATATTGAGAGAGAATCACGTTCCCGAAGACACACTACGCACATGCAATGTCGTTCCACTTCAGAGTTCATTTCTCGCTCCTCACTTCACACACTTTTCATCCCAAATGGATGCCAGTTTGACACATGTGAAGCCTATTATTACATGGAAGCTCCTCAATTTTGCTCACTTTTATTGTTTGACCCCTTTGACCCACTTACGATTTTTTTTTTTTTTAGTAGAAACCAGCATCCCTACAGCCACCATCTCAAACAAATGCAGTTTTAGACACCTTCCCTGTAATGAGCACCCAGAGCATCTCTTGTTGATACAAGGACAGTTTTAAAAATAGCCATTACTATTAAAATTTTAAGTAGCCATCTGGACTCTTCTTTGGAAGTGCTTGACAAATGGAAACCTTCCTGGAAGATTTATCAAAACTATTCTCTAGAGACCAGGAGGATCTGTGTATTTTAGAAGTACCATGCATAGTTGTGGTCTTCCAAATTCACATCTTTATAATTTTTCCTGCTGAAGCTTTACACACACACCAAAGATCTTACTCTCTATTTACTGTCCAGACAAACTGCTCGCAAAGTATTTGAACTCCAAGAGGTAGGACAGATTATGAATGGTTTTTGTGATATTTTAAAATCTGGAATGGTGGTCATGCCAAATTGATGAATCTCTTTTTAGATCATTTATACAGCTGCCACTGGACTATCAAGAAAATGGGTACAATATCCCCATTGGCAAAGATCCCCTAATGAATCAGGCAAACTTTCAACTTTCCTGCTTTTGTCCAAATTTACCTGTCAACATAAACAAATATGACATTGGCCAGTAAAAAGTATTGTTGAGCAAGCACAATGTTTTTACTTATTGACCGCAAAAAGATGCTAGTGAGTCCTCACTGTATACATACAAAGTCATTATTTTATTTATTACCTCCTACTTGAGTAAAATAAAATTTAATTCTATATCGCATTTCGCCGGTAAAAATAATCCATAATTTCTCCTTCAATATCTATTGGCAAAATAACATTTCCTGATTGAGAAAGCTTTCCAAAGCCTTTTTTACTCATTTATCTCCAAGTAATCTGCAAAATATTCAAACAGGATAATGAAATTTAAAAAAAAAAAAACAAAAACAAATGGTTCAACACCAAGGTGCCATTCAAATAGGATTAGCTATGATGGACATTTTCACATCCTAAAACAAAAAAACAACAAACAGAAAACCAAAACCTATCTATGGCTTTCCGAATACCCTATATTCCAAGGAGAACTCATTTTATCATAACTGGATCACTACAGGATCTTCCTGCTGATGTTAACAAAAATAACAGTATAATAGTTCAGATTTCTGATCCTATCACACCGACTAGCCCTTCTGAGATGATGCAAACTGCAACAAAGAAAACTTTACTATGAGTATTTTAAGTAAATACGGAGAGCTCCGGATTGCACTAACAGTATTTTTTTTCCAGCTAAGGAGATTTTAGACATCTGCTACTCACAGAGCCATGAAAAAACAAGTTTCACTCCAGGAAGTGACATTGTGATCTTCAATTTAAGAGTAAAAAATAAGCTAAGGAAATTACAGACCCACACAAAAGCTTTTGGATAGATAGTATAAACTCTCATCTGTTCAAGAAATACTCATCCTAGTGGAAAGGACACATTAAACCCCATCAGATTTCAGATTTGCTGACAATTTGAAATTTAAAAACTTCTAAAATACCGAGCCAAAATAGAAAAACATATTTTCTTCCTATGAAAGATGGAAATACATATTTAGTAGAAGAGCTATATTTAGAGTGTGTGCATGCATGCCCAGTAACTTTGAAGAACGTGCCTTAGGCTTCATGGAGGTACAGACATCTTTCTAGAAGCCAGTGTAAAACAGCAACTTCCCGCTAACGCCCAGAACCAGAAACCCAAGGAGATCCAACTATTATTTGTGAGTTCTTTCCACTTCTGTATTATTTATTCTAAAACAGTCAAAGGACAGCAGCACCAAGAGTTTTTGCCATATATTCTTCTGCGCCTAGACCAAGATGCCATGACAACAGCTACGCAGCGCAGTGGCTTTTGATAGGCAGGAATCTTTCCCAATCCAGTCAGTCACTTCAGAATTTTCTCTCCTGTGAAGACATCCTCTTTACATTTAGTTCAGCCAAAACCTGGGTGGGTTCGAGGTTTTTCTTTGTTTGTTTTGACTGAGTTTTGTTTTTCAAGAAAATATTTTCTTCTGCTGGCTTTTGACTCACATGCGCTAACTGGCATTTATTAAATGAAAATAGCTGATGAATGAACAGAAATTATTTTGATTTTTTGCAACTCAAAATCATGGACATACAGATGGCTAGCGCTTAGCAGCTACTCACTTCTATATTCGCCTAGGCTTTTTGTCATGAAGGCAATGAGTGCACATAAAGAAAACACTGTTAGTATAAAAGTAAACATGTAAAAGAGTTTCACAAATCAATGCACCTTACAAATAAGCAATCTAATTTTCACTACTTAAATACTGAAATAGCAGAGTATTAAATGCTCATGGACTTTACTGAACTCCCAGTAAATCCATAGTAAATAAGTTTTATTCTGAGTTTATATAAAATCTATTGCCATTTGGTTTTAGTGGGTTTTTTTTTCTTACTTTTGATTTTACAGTGATTAAAGTTAAGAAGCTACACAATTTAACCAAGAGCATTCACAACTTAAAAAATAATCCTATACAATTACAGAGAAGCTATTCAAATATTTTTATGATAGTCAAAAATAAAAAAAGGGTCTAGCTCAAAAATATCTATACTCATGTTTCAGGATTGGGTCTAGAATTAATGTAGCTCTACTGAACCAATTGCCTGTATCTTAATTAACATAAGAGTCTAAATTTTTTATGAATATCAGTCTTCCAAAACTCAAAAATTATGAGCTAGAAGCATCTTATGTAAAAATCAAATAAATTCAAGCTTGAAATTAAATTATTTTCCGCTAATGAGAAGCAAAGGCTAAAATCCAGAGAAATACAAACTGTTTGTACAAATAGAAGCATTTTCTCTAAAGAAAATATGACAAATTGAAAGTTGCAAAACAGAAAAAGAAACACCCAATCCTTAAAAAAAAAAAAAAACAAAACACAAAAACCCACAAATACAACACAATCTTTTTGAATAGCCTTCATACTCTGTCTTACTAACTGGAGAGGTTGCGGGCAGTAAGAATTACACAATCTTTACCAAATTATCTCCATTTAACAATTATCTCCATTTCTACAATTACCTTCCATTTGTTTCACTGAGCTTTCTATTTTCACAAAATGAACAATACAGGAAGGTCCTGAAGGACCCCAAAATAAGCTACAGACAAGGGCCTCCATTGTAGTGTAATGATTCCACCTGTCTCCTGCATTCTTTGCACTTCTCATCTGTCTCCTTACAAGAGGAAGAAATAAATCTTGCTCATCTCAGTTTAACGTGACTGAAAAAACAAAGCTTGCCAAAAGCAATGTGAACTCTGTTTCAGAGCACATTCTTGGGGTGGGGCAAGAGGCCTTGATCACTACTTAAAATTGTTATTCTAAAACATTATTATTATATTATTTGAATAATCTTTGAATTTGTAGCAAATAGAAGCTTAGCTTTCACATTCTGCAAGTTTACAATTTGTCTCCCCAATGTGCTATTAGAACAGCCTTCAAAATCATGGAAGAATAATAATAATAAAAAAATTGAAACATAGATGTATTGTTATGTTCACATAAAACAAGAATCCTTATAAATTAGAGAATGGTAAAGAACAGTACCTACAGTTGGCAATTTTTCATGGAAAATGACAGAAAAAGCAAAGCAATGATTTACAGGCTGACCTAACAGCAACATCCTGACCCAGACACCGGCAAAGAGAACCCACTTCATGTCTTGGTGAAGCACAGCCAGGAAAAGCTGTGGCTCATAACTGAAAGTATGCAGGTGCATCTCATCACACAGAGGTTGCATCAAAATTGCAAAGGCTTGATCAAGACAACATTGTAAAAGAGAATCTCACACACAGTATCACACACAGAACTAGAGTTAGAATTATAAAATCACTGCATTTCACGATATTCAGAACCCAGCAGCAGCATTTTGTACCAATTGTTGGTGGGAATACTTGCAACATGCTGCAATCGTTTTTGAGAACAGAAAATCTTCAAAAAAATCCTTCTATATTAGCAAGAATGGGCAGCTGCAATCTGCAAACACACTTTAGTTAGAGGAAGGTATATTTTCCCAGCAGGTCCACACCATTTAAGAAACTAGGGCGAACAAGATTTCAGGAATGAAACAAAACACTGGACTAAAATGAAAAACTGGCAACTCCCAACATTAATGACAAAGCTCCAGCTGACATTCACAGAGCTGGAGGCTCACTGCAGGTATCTGTATTTAGATCCTACAAGCAACAGCCTTGTATATACTGAAAACGTATCTTTAACTTTGCCATTTAGAAGGACAAGCAGCTGGAACAAAATCTGCACAGGCCTCTTAAGGTTAATTTTAAAATACATCTGCATGCAGTGTAGGGGGATGAAAGTTCCATATGCAGATGGACGTGCACAATTAGAAGGCCTTAACAGTCAGATACAGAATCATGCAGAACGGAGATGAGATAACATCTTCTGGTTTTGTACATACAGTGCACTCCATTAACCTTTATTTTTTCTTCTCCCTGCAAAATTCTAGTACAGGTCCACCTGCATATATTAAGCGACATCTTTCTGATATTTCATACCTCATCACTGAGAGAAGGATGAATAAACAGAGCCTCCAAAACAAGAGTTTGGTGTAGACGTAACCCTTTTATTTCCACATTAGCATTTATTGCTGAGAAGACCGATGCTAATTGTACGTGTTTACCATAAGCAAGCGCAAGTACCTAAAACCATTCTGAGATCAGGCTTTTAATTTTTGCCAACTGTACAGTGTCATTAAACAAAACACAAAAGATGAAGCAAGTTATATATCATCCTTTTTTAGCTGTAGAATACAAGTTAGAAACCTGTAAATACCTAGCACTCCGAAATAATTACAGAGCACATAAAAAACACACAGAGAAACAGCCGATACATTTATTCAGGGAGAGATAAGCCCTTACTAGTTAAGTCACAAAAACAGCAGGTACCTCTGCTATGTGGTTGGTTTGTTTTAAACGAAATAAGACAAAAGACATTAGAGCTTCCATCTTTGTGGAAAAAAAAAAAAAAAAAAAAAAGAAAAAAGTGCAATGTGAAACAAACAAACCAACCTGGAAGTCAGAATCCATCTCCCACCTGGGCATCAGTGATGACCAGTCAAGCACTGTCTCCTTCTCTTCTCTTATGGCTACTCAGGACTAACGAATTTTGCCTTGATCAGTTTCTCAACTTTCCTTATGACCCCCATCTCCTGGCTCATCAGTTTTCTTGCAGCCCAGTAAATTGGCAGCTGCTCAGTTCCTTCAGGGGAGAGAAGCGAGAGTCAATTGTAATAATGGGCTGCAATTACTCCTGTGTTGCAGGAACTGAGCTGCTGTTGCTGACTGCTGTCATTTCATCTGCCTTTGAACTTCTTTATGACCCCACGGCAAGGGATTACAGCCCTCGGCTGGAAAAAACATCACACCTCTCATCATCACACAACGTCCTGCAGAGCCTCTCAAACGAGAGCCAGACAGGCTGATGGTGAAACAAGAAGAAGTATCCAGAGCCTTATTAATTATACCAACACAGCTTCGAGACCTTTTTCACATCTCTCCCGCCTATCTCTAACACAGCTCTGCATACTGGACTCAGACATGTATAGAGGCGGACAAAAGACAGGATAGTAGAGATAGACTTCTCTCTGCCCCAACGTGGAGTATAGAAACCTGCACAAATTGAAAACTTGGACAGTACAAGACAGAGTTAATAATGTGGCCATAATCAAAATGGAGTTAAATCCAGCAGTATTGATTTATTTTTACTTTCTTTAATATCCTAACTCCTCTTAAACAAAGAAATGGACAGGAGCTGTAATAATTACCTATTAGGTATCATAATCCCCAAAGGGATTGTCAAGGTAATTAATGAAAGTGTTTATCTCCATGAGTAAAACACATTCTTCAGCCATTGCATTCTTTGGCCCAACTCTTTTCAACGCAAGTTTTATTGGAAATACTGCAGAATTACAATTTCTTTAGAAGTGTTAGATATCCATCAACCATCCTGGTGGATCTCTGGGAGCAATTTGACCTATTGAGATGGAAATAACTTCAGAGGGAAGTTCTCGAAATATCTGTAACATATTGATTTTTAATGAATGAGTTTAAAACCATGCCATTTCTAACAAGATATTATTTTGCATGCAAAACATTTAAGATGGAGAATTTCATTTAATAATAATGGCATTGAAGTATTTCATGAGGCAATAATTCAGTTTGAGTTGATTAAGTTCGAATTTGTTGGCCTAGCAATTTATTAACCAGGGACAGAAATTCCTGCTGAGAAAGCACACTGGGGTATTCCCTACATTTTTACTATGCAGTAAATCATAAATTCCCTTCCTTTTGCTATAAGGATGGTTGTATTTTTTTTTTTAGAATAAAGTTTCTAGATATAAAATAGCAGAATAAAACAAAATAAGGCTTTGGGATTATTTGAACAACTCCACATCGCTCCAAACAACACAAATGAAAAACAGTTTATTTATGGTTGAAAAAGATCTAAATGTCACTTTACTACAATGATATTAAAGTTCTCAGTATTTTAAGTTCCTTTATAATGCTTATTTTAAACCATCCACTTTGCATAACGGACAAAAACTCAAATGGCCTATTTTAGTAGTCCAATAGCAACTCCAACCTACTTTCTATCCAAGGCCAGCAAAGACACTGTTCACATTTCCAGTGCACACTGTGCAGAAGACAACAGTTCTGGAACAGCTGTCCACTGCTTGATTAATTGTTTGTAAGAAAAAACGGTTAGAGGTGAAAGAGTATGAAGGAAAAAAAAAAAAAGAATGGGGGGCGATGATCACTACAAATTTTGGGCATCTTAAATTCCAGTGGTCCTTAATTTGATGAACTCCAACAGAGACTGAAGTAAGACCAACCAATCTTGAAAATCATCCTGAAGTAACAACAGAAATCCATGAATGCCAGAACAGTTCTCTTTATGAACACTGTACTTTCGCTGCTTGTTCAGCTACTGCAAGCTAAGTGCATTATGATCAATCACCTACTTTTAAGTGCTTGGTGTTCTAGACATTACAGTGTCACTTATAAGGCACATTAATGAATCTGTGGGCATACTCTTTGCTCTCCTGCTGGCGCATGCTCATCTATTTTATTAAGCATTGCGACCAAGAACATTTTAATCATCATAATATGACTGCCAGTGCTCATCTGACCATACTCATCATAGATTAGGCAGATCCTAAGGTCTCCAGCAATATTGCTTTTCCACTTCAGACTGGACAAAAGAATAGTCTCACCTCTCTGTTCAAGTTTAGTTTTCACAAAATGAGATCCATATAAGTTAGCTCTTTATCATATGGACAATCATAGAATCATAGAATGGCCTAGGCTGGAAGGGACCTTAGAGATCATTTAATCCAACCTCCCTGTCATGGGCAGGGACGCCTCTCAACTAGATTAGGCAACACATGGGGACCCAACAGAGATCGAACCCGCGACCTTGCTGTTATCAGCACCACGCTCTAACCGAGTGAGCTAACAAAAAATCCTTTCATGACATTACTTGTCCAAGTTATGCCATACCAATTAAATTCGTAAACCATGTTTAGTTAGTTGAGTTGCAACAGATTTCAAAAATGGCAAGTTGGTAACAGAAGATACATGCTAAATAATTAAAAATTTGCTATGGCATATCATGGCATTTTTAACTAGGAAACGGAATTCACATATACTACCATAATATATGTTTGTACTCAATTACATGGAATGAACACTTCAGTGAGGATATGTTGTTTGCATTGCCTCACAAATGCTCTGCTCTTCACTAATGGCTTTGCAACTTCACATAAATATTAATATTTCAGCTATACTAATTTGCTTAATACCTGAAGTAAAGGATGCACGCTGAGGCCGCTGGTACACCTGAAGTCACTTCTGTCCCCAAAATGGCAAATGTGTAGAGGCAACAGATAGATAAGAAAAATGTGGTTTACATTGCCCTCATTTTAAAGGAGAAAAATTAACCGAAGAGTAGTTTTTCCGCATGTCTCCTATAAGAACTGATATGTTCACAATTAAAGAGGAATCATCAACTAGGTGTAAAATAAGGTTCCAGCTGCACTTAATTCCATAGTATATTGACCTGTTGAAAGGAGACCTAACTATTCTTGAAAAACCCTTTCTTATTTCATTGTCATTTCAAACCTTGCTGCATACACAATGAAAGAAAATACTCCATTACTTAAGTCTAGCTGTACATGTATATGCACACACACTGATTATACATTTTTTCAGATCCACTGAATACAGAAATAACTTGTATGATTTAAAGTAGATAAATGAAAGCAGACGTTGTCTACCATTACAATTGAAAGCACACATTGTGACTCCCTGCTTCCTATATGTAGGGCTTTTGGCTCAATGGATTATTTTACCATGGGATTTGAAGCCAAGCTAGTAGTTCTTAAATGCAGGTAACATGTATAGTGACGGATAATGCTCTTGGGTAATTCCAGCACTCAGAGGAAAACAGATTTTCCCTCCTAGAAATTTATTGTGAATTCCCACTGCTATATACCAGAAGTCACAGGCTTCAAAGTCTGCCCCGAAATCTCAACCACATCACCGCTGGCATAGTATTTCACAGAATCATAGAATGATTTGGTATGGAAGGCAGCTTTAAAGATCATCTAGGTCCAACCCCCCTGTGTGGATGGGGAAATCCTTCACTACATCAGATTGCTCAGAGCACTCCCCTTTAAGCCTGTGTTCCGTAACAGAGAAAAGAACACCTCTGATCTTATGCACACAGAGATATATGCACTCGTCCCTTCCACTGACATTCACACCACTTTGTCTTTCAGAATCTTTTTCTCAAGCATCCTCTTTGACTTGTCCTTCCATCTATTCAGTTCTCTACCTCATCATACCCTCTGCCATCTTCTACCTGTTAAATGTAATTTCCTATGATATTGTTCAGTTTTGCTTTAGATGCACCATTAGCATTAGAGAGGAAATGAAAATTACTAGGCACTCTCTTACTGGTTCACTCAATATGAATAAACATTTCCATCTGCCACAAAGCAAATCATTTCCATCTTCGACAAAACAAAAGAACCCTCTGAAATCAATAAGAGCATTGAGCCAAAATAAAATGAGATTTTTCAATAAGAAATGAATACTATTGCTTGTACAGAGCTGAGAGAATACTCATCACTATTCAAGCTTTAACTTGGGAGTCACACACAGGGGAAAAATAAAAGTCATAAACAATTATGGCACACAGCCATACATACCACTTCTCAGTCTATATTTGGCAAAGTTTCCCCAAATATTCCAGGTAAATACATCTATTACAGACCGACCCAAAGCAGCAACAAGGAGGATCCTGAACTCTCTTTACCAAAGCCAGATTCTAGTGCAAACACTGAGACACCTAGGCCTCCCCGAATTTAGATACCAGTGAATCTTAAATCTACTCTAACGAAGATGGTATATTCTAACAGACCAGGCAAGAATCTGTCAGAGCTCTCCTGATGGTCACAGAGGGGAGGTTATCACTGCCACCATCACATATCACTGGCAGACTGACATTTCAAGACAATGTTTGAGCTGTCATGAAGGACCAGATGACACGTTTTTATTTAAGCACGAATGATTCTGAAATAGAAATGGGAATTTCAGCAAGTTGCAGGTTGAACAAATTGATTCTGTACAATCTATTTTTCACTTTTGCTCCAGAGAGGAAGTTTAAGAAATCCACACTACATGGAAAGTCAAAGAAATTGATGGTTTCACACGAGCACTATATCACTGCCAGAAGCTCAAGCTAAACCAATCACTTTTTAACTAGAAATGGGCCTGAGACATGATGTTCTGATCTCAATCTGAACTTCACAAAGTTCATGGTGGTTATGTTAAGATTTGGCATTTGGCTTAGGATCTTCTCCACTTTTAACACTGAAGAAAAATCTTTTAAAGTAACAGTGGACTCTCCTCTATCAAGTTTAATAGAAATCAATGAATCGGCTTGATCCGATCTCATTTCAACATTGTAAGAACTCTAAATAGGTGTCTTTTAGCACTGCAGTTATAATAAACCCCTCTAAGTCTCTCTGGGAGTCGTTCTAGTATGGATGTGAATTCCAATATGAGCAGGATTTGAGGACATCCCTGGACATATTTGCCTGGTAATTACTGGCTAAAAAGCAAACTTGAGATGGTGAAGGATTCTAAGACCAACAGAGCCCTCTAAAGGACTACTGCTGTATTACTGGGCTTTTCTTCAGTGCTGCAGTAAAAATAATTGTTTTCAACTTGAAAATAAAACACGAGAAGTACTGAGAGAATTAGATAATACAAAAGCTTAAAAGACAGAGGCTATTTCTTCTGATTAACAGATAGCTCGAAATCACATACAGAAAAAGTCATTATTCGAAGAGACGATCTAAAAAGAAACCTCTTAGGACCATCTAATATTTTTGGTTTTAAGTAAATAAGCTTTGGGAAGAAGCTGCTTTTGCACCACTCCTTGTAACATTTACACATGCAGAAGGAGCTGGCCAGACATCTAACCGTTTTGTTTCAGAGCCTGATTTTGGTTTGCATTCTGCTGTACTGCAGTCAGTCATCTCTGCACGGCATCTATGTAGTAGAAGGGAATACACATCTAACAGAAAGGTTGTATAAGGATGTGCTTTCATGACCAGCTAAAGGAAATTTGAAATCTATGACACACGCGCGCGCACACACACACACACGCAGAGAGAGAAATAATTAAATAAACATCTGTAAGAAAGGAAGTTGAAGAAAGGGTAGAGCAGCCTTAGATTAGCTTAAACAGTCACAGAATCACAGAATTGTTGAGGCTGGAAAAGACCCCTGAGATCAAGTCCAGCCTATGACTCAACAGCACCACATCGGCCAGACCGTGGCACTAAGTGCCACATCCAGCCTCTCCTTAAACACCTCCAGGGACAGTGGCTCCACCACTTCCCTGGGCAGTGTGTTCCAGTATCTGACCACCCTCTCCGTGTGTTTCCTGAGATCCAACCCAAACCTCCCCTGATGAAGTTTCAGGCCGTGCCCTCTCGTCCTGTCACTGGTTGCCCGGGAGAAGAGCCCAACCCCCACCTGACTACAGCCTCCCTTCAGGTACTTGTAGAGAGTGATAAGGTCCCCCCTGAGTCTCCTCCAGGTGAAACAGCCCCAGCTCCCTCAGCCTCTCCTCATAGGACTTTCCCTCTAGGGAAAGTCACAGTCTGCACTCCAAAAACATGTAACAAAGCAATCAAGAACCTTTCAACAGGGAATGACTCTGGAACAGAAAGATCAAAGGACTACTTGAGGCAAGAAAGATGCTTCCACTAGTTACATGCAGACAAAAAAAAAAAAAAGGGAGAAGGCAAAAACTAGATGCCTGGCACTGAGACTCCAAAGGGACACAGCTAGTTTTAAATGACCGATCACTCTGGGAGAGAAATCCCTCCACAAGTCTCTGTACCTCACTAAAGTGCTGACACTCGTCGATGAGAACACGTTTCAGGGATTCTCACTGGTGAGATACCTGGAAACCCCAAGATGGAACACTAACACAGAGCATTACAGCACAGGGTGGACCATCTCACGGGCAGAGACTGTAAAGTTGGTCAACTTCATTCTTTCTACTGGAACATCAGTGAAGTACAGGGTCTCGGGTCAAGGTGGGAGGCATTCACATTTTGGTTTTGTTCCTCCTTAAAGACCACTAGCTGTAAACTTTACTTAAATAAACAAACTGCTGGAAAGGGAGTGTTGTGCACAACTATGAAAACCAATTTCCCTCCATGGTGGTCATTCAGCAAAACACATGGCAGGCTTAATTTCAAATTTCACGTAGCCGATAAAATTTTCTTAAATATTACATGTCTACATCATTTGTGTAGTTTTTTTATAGCTAGAAAACAGTATAAATCCATAACCACATCACATTTTTCATTATTTGGCTATTGACTGACCTCAAAGAATGTACCTGACAAGTAAAACTTCATTGGAGCACACTAAGTAGAAAAGAAAAAAAAAAAAGTCTTTCTAAGTCTCAAATTTCCTGCCATATGTTGGGAAAGAACAGAAAGAACAGTAGGATCTAATATTGAGCATTATGTGCTCAAGCCCATTTAACAATTTCACCCTTAAGAGAACAGCAGGAGAGGAAGTGAGATCGACTCCAAAATGACAAGTCTTAGGGAGACCTTCACATTTGAAACAGGAGTTTGCCTCTACACAAATTTGAGAGAAAATGAGAATAAGGCAAGCATGTAACAACACCTCTCACAAACACTCTCCCAGGTTCCAGCTACTTGTGGGTGATCCATTTCCTCACACAGAAATAATACCTTCCTGCAATTGGTTTTTGCTTCCATTAGTTCACGTAGTCATGCATTGAACCCAATTATCCCCTTTTATCCCTTATCTAAAGCACCCTAAAGAGTTCCACGGCTTAACTACTTTATATCATAAGATAGTCACACCCAAAACAAAACAAAAAGCCCTAGTTTTTAGGTAGATGAAATGATAGGCCTACTTCATGGCTTTTAACACTGGATTTGTTTAAGATATTACAAAGCACAACAGAAACTGGCCCATCTAGACTCTTCAAAAACAAAAAGAACATCAGCTTGAACATGTAGCCAATGTATCACTTAAATACCACAATCTACTTCTGTACAGCACACTTTCCAGAGCTCTGTATTATAGGACAGTGAAACCAGTGCACAAAGTAAGCCTTCCGATTTAGTGGAGTGCCTCTGCATACATTTTAAGAGTGAATTCATCCCAGTCCTGCCACTAACCTGTTGTGACACTCAGGGCTTTTCACTTCACCTCACTATATATTCATTTTTCCATTGCACAATAGACATAATGATACTCTGCCTGCTTTTTGAAGCCTTCTGAGAATTGCAGCAATAAAGTACTACATAAAAAGAGATAAGCATTTATATTGAAATGCACCTATTCACAAAAAGCTATCAATTTCCAACTCACTAGTTAAACCATCTTTATAAGCACTCATTCACAAAAAGCATATGAAAAATTTACCTGCTCATTTTTGCAGATCCACACAGTATTCCCCTGAAGTAGAATAAAGATTTTGGCTTTGTATCCTTTCAGCTCAAGATAGCCGCTTTTCTCAGGGGTGACAGAAGTTCGAGACTGAGAGTTATTATCAGACTGTGATTTCAAGGCATTGAGCATCACATTAACCCAGTCATTCCTTTCTTCTAAACAAGAAAAAAAAATTAGACAAAGACATATTGTTAAGCAGCAGCTCCATTCTTCTCCACACATTGGTTCTCCTATTCTTCCTGCTATGCTATACCACATCAGAGAGAGTACCTACCTTAAAGACGGGAGTGTAAATAAAAATGAGAGTCTATATCAGTGGTGATGTTGGCAAACACAGCCATTCAGTTAACTTCTAATAATCAACACACAAATTTAAAGTATACTTTAAATATTAAACTGATGATCAAGATTCTTAAAATTATAACTACTAGCTCTAAGATGCTTAATTCCAGGCAGCTTATAGACCGAGGTGTTCAGACAGTTGGCATGTTCTCCTTTAGGAAGCCCAATCAATGGGAAAGAACTACAGAAGTTAGGTAAGCAAAAACCAAGGAGCCTAAGTATCATCTGTCGTGGAAGAGGTAAGCCATCATCACTGGTATTCTATGTTTGGCCATGCTTTTAAGCAAAAACATTTGGCAACTTGCAATCTATTTCATTAAGGTGTAGTGGTTAAGCTTAATATTGCCAAGAGTACTGAGTAATCAGGAAAATGCATATTTGAATATCTTTGCATGCATTACTAATTTAACATCTTACAAATAGATGAGCACAAGTAGGTGTACTAATAAAGTTCCAACCAGTCTCATTCTCTACGTTCAGGTATTCTACCAGACTAAGATCAATATTCTTCAGTTCTGAATACTCTGAATGAGTTAGACTTGCCCCCTGCAATTGGAACATGATAAGTATTTCAACTCTTTGTTTAGAAAGATTCAGGTTGTAAAATATATTGGGGGAAGGAGGGGCCAGGGAGGGAAGGAAAGTGCTATCCACTGTGACTATAAAGTTGACACAAGCAGCGCTAAACACTGCGAAGAGTAGCATTAAAATAGTGACATGCTCACTTCATAAATGTCATGTGTGCAATATGGAGCAAATACATGAATTTAAGCATAAGAAAATAGTTTGAAGAAGAGGAATACTGCAACCTGACAGACTAGCATAGGTAAGCACTCCTCTTAGAAGTTTTAATACGTGCTCTTTCAAAGTACTAGAATATTTCAGTAGAGTTGAGGGCATCAAATTACTCTAGAAGGTGTTTTTTTAAGTGGCATTTCACCCCAATTAAAAGGAAACTTCACTGCACGTGAGCAGATTATGCTCTAATTCATTACTATCTCCTAATTTTTTGCCCCCAAACTCCCCAAAACTTTCAAAAGCATTATATATATTTTTCCCTCTAGATATTTAAATCAATGCAAAACCAGTGTATTTTTAATATACCAAAAAGTAATAAATCAGCGCATTAGAAGCAATCAAAACGAGCACTATAATCCACTAATTGCAGACCAAGATTGGTACCAATGGACACAACTCAAAGACAATGATAGTATTCTTTATTTTATACTCCAGCAGAAAGAAGGGAAAGTCAGTAAGGTCGGTCCACAAGATGAAATATTTTAAAAAGTCTCTGTTTCAAAAGCTTTGAAAAGATGTTAAGTACCCTTCAAATAGTCTGAGAACAATTCCCAACCACAAATCCACAGAAGGGATAGCATCAAGTAACAGTTTGTGCAAATAACAGAAAGCAAGCAGGGTTATTTACATAATTTACTACGAATATTATCATCCACCTCCTGAAACAGTAAGGACTAAATTACTTGTACACCACACATTTCTAACCTTAAGTGAACAGCTTTACAGACAGGCCACTATATCCAAAGATGGTTATATACTAAATGAAGATGCAATTTCAGTGGTTGCTCTGAATATATAAGTCAATGCTAGGTTGTTAACATTTTTATAGTATTCAAAGGCAACAGTCCATAAAACAAATTACTGCCCTCCAAAATGTATTGTGCTAAGATGGTTATGCTTTGATTTATAAAAAAAAGTAAAAAAAAAAAAATTTGGAAGAGAAAAGTAATAAAAATAGACATACTAAGACCATAAAAATGCCTGAAATTATTTCAGCCAAACCTGATAAGAAGGATTTGTTCACTGATGCTGCACTCCTGTTACAGCCCACGGCGAATGTTTACAACTGAGCTATAACCCATAAAAATGGGATTTAATAATGGAAATGCTCAGAGACCCTTAGCTATAACGGGTCTGGTATGTATTGCTGTAAATACATATTGCGTATCTTTTTTTTTTTTAGGTATTCCATTTTACTTGATTGTTTCTATAAATAAGTTATACATGCACTGATATTGATGCCACGTATTACAGCTGTAGATTGATAAAGCATTAAATTAGAAGGCATCCTAACTTCCCTTCTACAATTTACATTTGTATTCTCTATCAATACACAGCTGAAAATACTGTGTAAGGCAGTAAATAAAGACACAGAGAAAATCCCAGATTTCCTCTGATCACAGCATCACATTCAAGCCATCAACTTCATTGTTGCTCTTTGTCAATTTTATATCAAGTGGTGACTCAGAACAGATGGCTGAGAGCACACAGGCTGTAAGTGCTGCTAGTGAGACCTGAGGAACATCCAGACAAATTCATCTTTGGAAAGGAAGGGGGAAGAGGCAGAAGAGCTGGAAGATAGCTTTTTCATTTTTATATCTTTTAAAGCTAGTCGCCAACAAATACAAACTTTGTAGTTATCTCCAGTTTTACTGGATAAACCCAAAACAGCTGGATTCCAGATAAATGTCTGATAATATAAGAAGTTGTATTTCACAAACATAATTTATCAGCAGAGATTACATGGCTTTTTGGCAATCATTAGAATTACACGTGTTCTACTTACCCTCTTTATCCACACGGAAGACAAAAGTCCTCTGGGATGTGACAACTTCAAATTTATTCTCCCCGTGAACTCTTACTGTTGCTATAGCAGACAGCAGTATTATTCCCTTTGAGAACACTTCCTATAATAAAAATGGCAATAGAAATAGTTAATAACTTTCTTGGAACATTAAACGTCTCTTGGGCAATGATATTTGCCATATTGTTTAGAAGTTCACATACACAGGCTGTTCTCCTAAAAGTTCACCACGCTATTAATAAAACCCACATCAATAAGTAAACCACTTCACTATCTTACCATCACTAACTTCACCCTTCTGGGTCTACGCACACCTACCGCCTTCTAAAATAGAGTAAACACCCATGGTGAGATAGAAGGTATATATCTGAGATACCACTTCATGCACTGTCTCACAGCACTAATATTACAAAATATCACACTCTTAGATATATAATTTTAGGCCAAAGTAAATTACATTGACTATCTCACAAAACCATAATTAAAACAATATGACAATTACCCTTGTAGAATAGAATCAGACAAGGGAAAAAACTGTGCTTTCTCCATGCCAGAAAATTCCAAATAAATATTTCTGTTCCCTCCACACTCCTTCAGTGGCTGGCCAATAAGAAAAAGTAAATTCACTGCTTTTTACCCCAAATTTTGAACTCAAAGAGGGTCATCACTCTCTGGAAAAATTCACTGCCTTGTCACTGCTCAGAAGAATCCTCTAGTTTGGATCAGGTATGTACTTTTCTGCTATATGAGGCAGGGGGAGAACAATACCCTCAAAAACATAGTTTTCCCAAAATTTGTTTATTTCCAATAGGAAATGAGGACAACTGAACAAAAAAAAAAGCAAGATGGGAAAACCGAAGTGTTGCAACTACTTTCTCCAAGTAGCTTGTCATTTAACCTATTTAACCTAAATATTGGAGGGGGGGGACGACAGGGGGCAGGGGGATGGAAACCTCAAGTATACGTGCAATATTTTAGAAATATTTCTGCACAATTCCACAATTCTTGGATTCCAGAGCCTATGCTGTTGCTCTTGTCCCTGCTATGCTTTTATCAATTGGTTTTCTAAGACAACTCAGATACACCGCTAAGATTTATGATCCAGATGCAGTAATAGTCCAAGAGTCAGCTTCCCATAAAGAATCTGTACTGCAATAACTTTCTGCTCAAAGTAGAAACTATTGTAATAGACTTTATACACAGACTTAAAGAACCACTGTGAATGTTAAACATGAAGGATACACACGGATCATGTTTTGTTTACTGAGTTTAATATACTACCGAATTTCACCAAATTCACAGTCTTAAGTTTCACTTCTAGGTACTAATATATGTCAGTGAACGCAGTTTAGCAAAAAAACCCCAGAAATATCAAAATACAGTTGAAATAAATATATACAATAATTACACACAAGAACTTCTTTGTCACTCAGAATGATCTTAGTATTGCACCTATTTTCATTATAGCTATACTTGTTACAAGAGAGATTTTAACATTTGTTAATAAGCTTGGATATTATGTTAACTACTGATCTTTCAATGGCAAAGCAAAGTTAATACATATGCTATGTATAAAGACATCCAGATATGATTATATTATGGTGTTTGCAGGCATCTACTGGCTGCATTTGGTACTGTAAGAGAATAGTTCAGACTGCTGGAAGTCACAGATATTTTATTTGCTTAAAAAAGAAAGTGAGTTTCCTTTTAAGCTGAGCACTGTTTTGATTTTGCCTATTAAAACAATCATTTTTTTAAGCTTTGATCTCCAAAGGACACATATTTTCAAATACAGTTTAAAACAATAATTTATCAATCTTTCTCCTGCAGCAGTTTCTTCTTGACATGTAGGAAATACTGCCTACTGTTAAAAAGCTATTGTTCGCCAAGATACAATTTGTCTCTTTGAAATACTCCAGACTAGTAATAAGGCAAATTACTGAAGAATATAGAAAACAAACAAACCAAACACTGACAAAAACCTCAGATATAGGGATACGATTTAGCTGAGGACTTGTCAGTGTTAGGTTAATGATTAGACTCGATCTTTAAGGTCTTTTCCAATCTGGGCAATTCTGTGATTCTTCGATATTTCTTCCATAACTGAGAGGTCTACACCAGTTTTAGGACTGCTAAAAAATTCTGACAGGGCAATTTTCTAGTGGGGAAATTTTTATATATATATATATCAACTGCTTTGATGGAAATTTTACCTTCAAATACAGCCCAATATCACTCCCTGACAGCTGTGTTTCAGAGTTGGGCTGAATGATCCTGGAAAACACCTTTTTGCACTGCTTTCACTTTCCTTCCACAACAGATTAAATATGACCTGTTTCCAAGAATGATGACTGACCTGTTTCACAGCAAATTTTGGTTTTTATTAAGCTCACATACAACACAACAGACCAAAAATATTGAAATTTTCCACACAAAAAGGCCAAGCTTTTTCCTAAATCTCTAATATATTTGTCAGAGGCCCTAAGACTTTTTAATACAAAAACTTTCAATGTAACCAACAGTTTTTGCCTTACTATAAAGTTGTATGTTAGAGCCCGAGAATTCTCCTGCCAACAGTAGGAAGGAATTTGAAACAAAAACTGTGCATATTGGATAGCTGAGAAGAATTCTTAAATTCTTCCTTTCCCTCTCCAGTTTGCTCTCACTTTAGTTCAACCACATTCTGTTATGACAAAACCACACCGGATGTTGCTCTGACCACATCGACTTGCTGAGGACCATGAACATAGACACATACATAGATTCAAACAGAAAAAAGTTCCTGGGTCAGACGCTGTTTGTAGAGAACTATTTTTTTCCATATATGTAGATATATAGAAGAGATCTCTATTCATTAGAAGTTGAGGCACAACTAGACCAGTGTTAGAGAAATATTTAGAAAATTAAGATTTAAATTATTCAGAGAAGTATTTAGATGGGCTAACGACACATTTTCAGGGATACTACCATCTGTCTTCTCTCCCCCTTCCTCCACTTGTTTCACTCTTCATTAGCCATGTAGCACACTTCTCCTTTTTGAGAACCTCACTCCTCTCAAGTTCCTAATTTGAATGTCAAACAGAGCTATTTAATATTGGTAGTGTTTCTGGATAATATAAACAGTTTAATTCCACTGAGTCCACCCTTCTCTGCTCGCAATAATCAGAAAAATATCCAAGTATGGATTGGTTTCCTTTTGAGAACTATTAATTGCTGTGTGAAACGAAAAGTACACCAATTCCTTTGTAACATGCCTGTGTAGGAATGCACTTGGACAAACACGTGTTAGAAAAGACACAACTTAACCATTAAGACCTCAAGTTAAAACAACTTCCCCGTTTAAATACATATACATATATATATTTCTCTAGCCATGTATCTAGGAGGAGGGATCTGTTGCCTTGCAATGAACCATATAACTACCCATGTCTTTTACAAGAAATGGTTCCTGAGCTGCATGCAGGTATTGATGTGTCTGCAGCTGTTTGCAACATCAAGGTAACAACACACAAGCCACAGCAGCAACATCTTGGTATGAATTTTTCCACAGAATTGCCTACATTGGAAGAGATCTCAAAGATCACCAAAAGCCCAATCATCAACCCAACACTAACAAGTCCTTGACTAAACTATATCCCTAAGCACTATGTCTACACAACTCTTAAATACTCCCAGGGATGGGGATTCCTCCACTGCCCTGGGAAACCCATTCCAATGCCTGATAACCCTTTCAGTAAAGAAATTCTTCCTAATACCCAATCTAAGCCTCCCTTGGCACAACTTGAGGCCATTTCCTCCTGTCCCATCACCTGCCACTTGGTTGAACAGACTAGTCCTCACATCTCTACAATCTCCAGCCCTTTCTCCAGGCTTCCCTTAGACACTCCTCTTAAGACGTGCTCTAGACCCTTCACCATTGCCCTTCTTTTGACACACTCTAGTACCTCAGTGCTCTTCTTGTAGTGAGGGGCCCAAAACTGAACACAGTACTTGAGATGCGGCCTCACCAGTGCCGAGTACAGGGGTGAAATCACTTCACTGGTCCTACTGGCCACACTGTTCTTGATACAGGCTGGGGTGTTGTTGGCCACCGACCACCTGGGCACACTGCTGGCTCATGCTTAGCCAGCTATCAGACAACACCCTGTCCTGGTTTGAGCTAAAAGTTGTGAAGTCAGCAGTACGTTTTTGCATACAGTGCCTGCTACTGGCAGTGATAAGACCCGATGTTTACAGTTACTGCCTGGGACTAGGGTGCAGAAAGGCTCTTGCTTACACTGATTCCTACAGTGCCCCAAGGCCACTGCTGGATGCTGTGTGCCACGCTGGGGGTGCTGGGTAGTAAGAGGGGTCACAAGGAAGCAAAAGGTTGCACCTTCGGGGAGTAAGAGACAAGACAGGTGACGAACAAGAGCATTCCATTCCATATTTAGCACAAATTGAGTGATCAGGAGAGTTTCTTCCCTTTTCTGCAATGACCAACGTCCAGGCAAGACTCTGTCCAACCTCCTGCTTTTGATCTGGATCCCGAGTTCCCAAATCCAGCTCCCTGTATCCAGCTCCCATCACCGCTGAGCCTGGGGCTTCCCCAGTCCCACCTGCTCTGCAGCATCAGTGGGGATTGCTGTGGCAGGGGGATAGTTCTTTATTTTTATCATTTCACTCTTATTTCCATTATTGCTTTATTAAATTTCATCATCATCATAGTTGTTTTAATTTTGTTCTTTTTTTATAACCCGTAAGTCTCTCTGCTTCACTCCCTTTCCCTTCCCGTTTGGGGTGGGGAGAGGGGGTTAGGGAGTGTCTGCCCATGTTTAGTGACCAGCCCAGCCCTAACCCATGATACACCCCCAGGTCCCTCTCTGCCTGGCAGCTCTCCAGCCACTCCTCCCCAAGCCTGCATAGCTGCCAGGGGTTGTTGTGGTCAAAGCACAGAACCTGGCACTTGGTCTTATTGAAACTCGTATAATCGGCCTTGGCCCATCGATCAAGTCTGCCTAGATCCCTCTGCAGAACTGCTCAAGCAGATCAACACTTCCACTCAGCTTGGTGTTGTCTGCAAGCTTACTAAGAGTACACTCGACCCCTCATCCAAATCAATGATAAAGATGTTAAACAGGACTGGCCCCAATAGCAATACTCTGGGTGTGGGAACAGAGATCTAGCAGAGATTACTGTACCAAAACCTCACATTCCCCAGTGACACCACTGCTTGCCCAAACCAATTCCACTGTGCACCGAGAACTACTGGTAGCCAACTAACTATGTTTTCCTCCTACCTGCAAGCTAGTCCAAGGGTTTCATCGAATCCTCAGTTCCCAGAATTTGCTTCAGGCCTTGCAGTTCTCAGACACAGGAAGTCCTTAGCACGTGCAACTCATCAAATTCAGAAGTCAGACAACCACATTTGGTCAAACTATGCACACACAGAGCAATCCACATCTCTTTCAATTGCAGGCATGAGATTTTGTACTCGGATTACAGGAAAAGCAAGACAAAGTGGCTTAAGACCAAGTCTTTTGCAAGGTCCCAATAGTTTAATCTATCTCAGAGACATTTCAACTACAGACTACAGGGTTGGTAGCTTTCTATACATCATGCGACATGTTAAATATTCCCCTGAGCAGAAAGGAAGATCTCCGGAATCTCCCATGGCAGACAAATGAATAACAAGTACTATCGTAGAATGAATGACCTCCAAGGAACTTTTTTTGTGAACTGCAGAAAAAAAAATAAAATATGTATCTTCCCAGTGCAGATTTAAAATTTTGTAATAGCATTTCTTTCCCTAATTATGCTATAGACAGTGTTCAGCAAATCCCAATGCTGTATTTTTTAAGTCTTTAAGAAAGATTAAGCCTGATTTTTTGCTTCTCTGAAGCCCTAGGATGGAAGGGGAACATTTTTTGTCACTGCAATCCAAATGCTATTCTATCGTTCCCTTCATCTACAAAACCACGTCTTCCAGTACAAGTGCAAAATAAGCAAAATGAGCAAGTAAAAAAAGACTGTGTCATGTTCCTAATCATCAGGCCTAACAATCAATGTAAAAAAATTTTTTGTTCTTAATTTCTCTGACCCCTCAGGAAATAAACAGTCTTTTCCCCGTTCAGTTCTACCCATCATAATCTGCTAAAATAAGGCTAAGAACATGCATGTTATAAAGCATCTGCAGGACTCTTACTGATTACCACCACCTAGTATACTGGTCAGGAACTTTTACCTAAAACTGTATTTTGCTCCTAATTCAATATAATATTATCTTCAACATGAAATGCTTTCCAGCATTTCAAACAACACACACATACATATATAACCTAATCTCTACCAAACACACATATTATACTGTCATCTATCACTTCTGAGTTTAACAAGTTCTTAATTTCTTTGCAGAGGAGAAATTAATCACAGAATGAAAGAGAAAGAATTTCGTAGCATATGAAACAGAAGAAATCTTTAAAAAAAAGAAAAGCTATGTTTAAAGATGAGTTTCAAGAAACACCAGAACAGAGCAGTTTCTATTGTGAAAAAGTAGTATCAAAAGTTCAGGTAAGTCTTTTGTAAATCTCACTTTCACAAAACGAAGATTCTGTTGAAAGCCATGATTTATAAATCCATTTTTTGTATCACCCAAGACCACATCTAAGGGACATTTATACACACAGAATCATAGAATGGCCTGGGCTGAAAGGGACCTTAGAGATCATTTTAATCCAACCTCCCTGTTGTGGGCAGGGACGGCACCTCTCAGCTAGGTCAGGCAACACATGAGAACCAAACGGGAATCGAACCCGCGACCTTTGGTGTTTCAAGCACCACGCTCAACCCACTGAGCTAAACCAGCCCTCATCCAGAGATGGTGACTCATCCACCTCCCCAGACAGTCTGTTCCAGTGTCTGACCACTCTTTCTGTGAAGAATTTCTTCCTAATGTCCAGCCTAAACCTACCCTGTTGCAACTTGAAACCATTTCCCCTGGTTCTGTCCCTAATTACCTGTGAGAAGAGACCAGCACCAATCTCTCTACAATGTCCTGTCAAGTAACTGTAGAGCATGATGAGGTCCCCCCTCAGCCTCCTCTTCCTCAAACTGAACAGTCCCAGCTCCCTCAATCGCTCCTCGTAAGGTCTATTCTCCAGGTCCTTCACGAGCTTTGTTGCCCTTTTCTGCACTCGCTCCAACACCTCGATATCTCTCTTATACTGAGGTGCCCAAAACTGAACACAATACTCAAGGTGTGGCCTCACCAGTGCTGAGTACAGGGGGACAATCACCTCCCTACTTCTGCTGGTCACAAAATTTCTAATACAAGCCAGGATGCTGTTGGCCTTCTTGGCCACCTGGGCACACCGCTGGCTCACATTCAGCCGGCTGTCGATCAGAACGCCCAGGTCCTTTTCCGCCAGACAGCCTTCCAGCCACCCTTCCCCAAGCGTTGCATGGGGTTGCCATGACCAAAATGCAGGACCCTACACTTGGCTCTATTATGTTTTCATAAGATTCAATCCTTAAGTACAAAAACAACAGTGACTGACATCACAGTACTGTGCTGATTTTACAGGGATTCATTCAAACACAATCTAGGCCAATGATATATGTGATTATTCCCAGAAGACAAACAGGAAAGAGGTATTTGTAAATAAATAGTAAACAAGCAAACGCGGGGGGGGGGGGGGGGGGGGGTGGTGTTTTTAAAATGCTTTCCATGCCACATCTAATTTCTCTCTCAAAATCTCCAGCACGCTGGGTTCCCATGATAAGACATTTTGCAACCACCAACAAAATAACATTTCGTCTCTTAACTGTGTTTTGCACAATCCTGTTCTGTTTTGTAGAATGCAGCAGTGTCACTCTTTCAATGAAGCAGAGACACTCCTACCTGACACCTACCTGAAAGGGTCAGGAATACAAGCCCTTCTAGAAAACAACAGGATGAACAACACATGAAGATCTCAAGGACACCTTTAAATACAGTACTTTGCAATTTAAAATGAACTTAGGATGAGTATTCAGTTGTAATTATTTCTGAGCAATATATGAATGCATGTCTGACGCAGGTGCATTTTGACCCAAACATGACCAAAACACGTCACCTACCTTTTCATTATTGTAATAAGAAATGCTGTCTCCATCGAACTTAACCCAGCGCTTCTGAAACACACATTTGCTGTGAATCAAAATTAATACAATTAAAATCATAAACACAAGTTAACACTGGCTTTTAAGACTATCTCAAGCACAAATTATAGAAAGGTCAAATCATGTTTATCTTCCTGTGTTTGGGCCTAAACATTTTTCAAAAAGAGAATGCTCATCTCAAATATAATAAAAATATCTGGAAACAAAGTGCAGCATTACTGGACCTCTTTTATAAATCAGTGTCTTCATGTTTTTAATCAATTCAGTTCCCTTTCTATTTCCTCCCCATGTGTTCTATATCACATCTGAAATCACAGAGGAAAAGAACTTTCAATAATGTAATTTTGCTTGAATCTAACAGTGATGAGAGCTGACTATTTTTATTAGAGGCAAAGGAATATTCTGAACACAGAGCATATACCTTTAGGTGTTACAAACTCTGTAAGATACTTTCCAAAAAGGAAAGCCGATAATCTAAAACTACCATCTCATTGCCATGTTTATGAGAAGGACACCTCTGTTTACAGGCTATGGTATCTCCAGCCATCAACAGGTCCCAAACATTCTCTTTCCTGGCCAATGAATAAAAAGTAGTCACACCAACTCACTCAACAAGGACAACAAAAAATTCCATTTTTGATCTATGTTATCAACTGGAGATCATTAATGAGAAGCTCATTTGATTATTTCAGTTTGTTGTTCGTGCCCATAAGAACCGCCTAAAGAATTATTTTTACATAACCTGAAGTAGTCCATTATGCTTATTTAAAAGGTTGACAGCCTATTAGTTATCATCTATAAAAGGTTCAGTTCTAAAATCTATTAAATAAGGTAATTAAGGAAGAACAAGACCCCACTCTTAACATCTCTTTTCCTAACGTTATCTCCTTTCCTGCTAAATGA
The DNA here is from genome assembly GCA_020746105.1 of Trogon surrucura. Classification (NCBI taxonomy): domain Eukaryota; kingdom Metazoa; phylum Chordata; class Aves; order Trogoniformes; family Trogonidae; genus Trogon; species Trogon surrucura. The sequence continues at coordinate 57,723,485 of CM036620.1, read as the reverse complement.
GTGCTCTGCTTTAGGATTAGTAGACAGTGCTAGTTTATCAAAATTTTAATCAGATAGCAGTTCTAGCTTAATTAACTTGTATTATATGACTATAATAAATCATCATTTTCATAACTTGGAAAGGCCAGTGTAAAATCTATTTTCCATTAAAATGTCAATAAACTTCAAGATGACGTAGGGAAGAAAAAGCAAACGTAAGTACCATGTACAATGTGAGTAAGTTGAATAGCTTTACAATTTATAGTGAGTGAACTAATAGAGAAGCTGTACTTTGAATGTGTGATTTGTAGCAATTTAAGAAAACAGTATATATTCATTCCCCCAAGGAAACACAAAGTGTCAGGTGTAAATGGGAGCTGTATAAAAAGAAGAGGGAGCTGTGGGTAGAACAGAAAGAAGCATGCAGTTGGTGGACTGAAATAAAATATGACAGTGCTTTAAGGGATGAAAAAAAAAAAATTGTGGTGGTTTTTTCTCTTCAGATATTTAAGAAACAGTATTGTAAGAAAGAGAATCAAAAACCATAGCATTCATTAAACCATGATTAAGAAAAAGTCCTTCAAATTTAGCCAAGGAGTATCAATGGCTGAAGGGCAATGACCCTGCAACTGCTCTACTCAGCCTTAACCAGTACTAATTTTTGGTTAATTCAAATAATGTATTCTCGCATAGTACTTTACCTAAAGCATTCACACTCTTTTCACAGCTCTGCTCCTTCAAATAGCACAAAATGAGTCAACTGGAATTAAGAAGTATACTTTTTATCACTCTATTAGCTAACTGCCAAATGTTGTTTAAAAAACCCAAACACTCTGTAAGTGCAATAAAACAAAAGTTAAAGCTAGCTGCAGCTCTCTGGGAGTCAATTCTGAAACAGATGTGCAAATGAGTATTATACTGGGAAAAAGTCTTCTGACTTCTTTGATTCTTTAGCAAGAGTAAACAGGGACAATCCATGTGAATTCAAACAAAAGAAACTTTGGAGCGAAAGGAGGGAGAAAGTTAGAGCAGATTGAAATTCCACAATGGTAAAATAGGTTTATTAAACCAGGCTTCTTTCTTTTTGTTATTCAGCTTCAACAATGTATCACTGTATCAACACAAAGCCAAAAATCAAAGAAATTAAAACTTGGTAAATCCAAATTTTCAAAAAAAACAACAAAAAAATGAAAATTCCTATACAATAGAGCTGTTTTCAGCAGGCTCAAACCAGATTGTATTCACAATCAATCTAGAGTCAATAACTGTGTCATTAAACCAAGAAAAATTAAATTGCTGTACTAGTGGATGAGTAGTGATGATTATAGCTTAAAAAAATAAAAATATTAAAGGCCAAATATTGACCATTCTATGATTATATGAGAAAAGAATGCATAACTACTAATGCTTGAGTACAGTATAGTAGATATATTACAGTACTAACAAGAACAACAGCTTTAATTTCTAGGTGCTAAGTAAAGTTGTGCCTCTTTCAATACAAAAATTGAGAGAAAAGTCATAAAAACTGCAGAACTAGAAGTCCCAAAAATCGGAGAACTGGAAACTAGAATTTTAAAATGAAAAATAATCTATTTTGTTTACTAAGTAGGAGGTTAGAAGAATTTCATCAGAGTTTGGAAGTAATGAAGGGAAGATCTGATACTAGAGCACTCTTTAGTGTAAAGCAATTAAAGAAGAGCTGAAATTTAATGTAGGTTAAAATAAAACAATTTTTAAAACACTTTAAAAAACAACAGAAATGAAACATAAGCTTTTTTTGACCTACAAATGTGGCACAGTCTATTCTCTTCGTATTATGCTCCTCTCTCCTTCATTCCTTGAACTCTTACAGCAAGACTTCAGCTCAGGTTCCTCTCATCAAAGGTCAGGCACATCAATAAACTAAACTAGAAGACAACTCACCCTAGACACATTTCTAAACACAAAGAGCAACTTATACACCCAATTCTGAAACCAAGGGAATCTCCACTCACACTAATTATTAATTTATACATCCATGGCCAAATTGGTAAAGTAGTATTTCAGAATCAGAGTTGCTTTCACTTACTTTGTGGCCCACAGAAAATCAGCAAAAACATCCATCGCACCAGTTAATTCTGTGTTTTTCTGCTATAGTTTCAGTGGTGAACGCCATTTTTAATAAAAATATTTTCCTCTTAAATATAATTTAGGATAGGTAACATCACTATGAACTTAAGAATTCACAAAAGCCCTGTGCTCTTGCAGCAGTTTCCACCACAAATAGTAAGTACTGATCAAATACAAACTTAACATCTCTTGTGCAAATATGTAACTTGACAATTATACAGTAAACACTGCAAATACTGTACCCTTGCGGGGATAATTTATCCAGCCATCCTGCTTTAACCTTCTTTACCGATGGTCCATAAAAACAAGCATACGGTGTTATTGATTCACTTCCAGTTGAAGTCTGATCACCATCAGATTGATGAAAATGGATTTGTTCACTGACTGAGCAATCCGAATCTCCGCTTTGTATCTTAGTACAAGATGTTGAGTGTGTTTTGGCTTTATTTTTCTTTTTCTTTAAAGGCAAAGAACATTGTTGCACAGTGGAATATACAGATTCACTTTCAGATCCTTCTGGTGCTAATGATTTGTTTTCCAGAGACAGGAATTCATTGTTTGCAAATTCCTTTGTCCTCTCTTCCTGATTATTAGAGGAACTATAAAGAAAAAGCGCATTTTACTCTCAATGTATTGTTATAATGCACAGACACCTAAAATTATTAACTAGAACAAGCACTGGCATGACATATCACAAATATGTTTATAACTCATTTAACCACTGCGATAACCACAGATTTGCTAAACACAGCGTATTTTACAACAGGACCAGCAGCAAGGTAACACTTGCTGGTTCCTTTAGAAGCCTGAATAGAAATTTAAAATGAGTTCTCCCTCCTCAGAACACAAGATTCACCCATTTCAGTACTTTAGAAGAGTTACAGCATCACCTCTCTCTTTCCCCTCCAACTTGAACAGAAGCCAGGCACACACTGGAGACTTAAGGACCACATTAGCTCCCATTCCATCAAATCACTGGCCACTGCCTCATGACAGGGCCACAGAATGGTTTTTAGTTTTGTGGGGTTTTTTTCTAATGAGGAGGTAGAGTATAAGAGTAGTCAGATATAGTTAGCTAGGAAACATCCTAAAATAAAATTTGTGTTTTCCTTGCTTCTGACTGAGGAAAAGGAGGACATCTTCTAAATCCACAAATGATTCTGAAACCTAGATTAGAGTGTCAGGACAGCCACACAGTCTCAGGATAGCCACAGAGCCAAACTTCGCCTCTTACAGCATATGGAACAAAGGCTCAAACAGAAAAAAAAAAGAAAAAAAAAATTTAAAATATAGTCATGGTTGTGGCTTCAGAGGTAGAGATCTACTTGTGATACCAGTAAATAACTCCTTCCTCTTCACATTTTGAATTTCTCTGTAACTCTTATTACATACCCCAGGTTCTTGTAAGAAATGCATTCTTCATTCATTCCAAAGTCCAACTTATTTTCACAACCCAGGAATTTATTTCCATGGAGTTCCTAGAAAAGAAATAATTGTAATCATGTCAGGGGTTATACTGAAATAGTAAGTGATATTTAAATTACTACAGATATAAATCACACACAAACAACAGCATAACTAAAAAAGCTATTCTTCACATTTTCAAATAGGCATTTGAAAGATCATGGGTTTAGAAGTACACTGAGAAATGTTATTTTCAATATTACAATTTTAAATAATAATACTCAGATAAAACATTTGAGCATAGTCAAAAATATCTGACACAAACAAATTAAAGAAATTCAGTGCATAGAAATATCAGTGCTCTGATTTTTCTAGAGGCGCAACTGAGTATCATTTTTAACTTGAAATTTTCTAGGCTCAAGAGCCATGTGCTGCATGCAGGTTAAGTATACCATTTATCATTGGTCACTGCTAGCCTATCTTTCGTATCAATGCTTCTCTGAATTAAATGTACAGCCTTCACAGTACACAAAGATAAAATAATGGTAAATTCGAATTCCTACAGTAACACTAAACTCAGAAATATCAAATATATCTTGCATTTTCCTACCAACCTCTTCTTCCTAAAAGGTACATTTAATAATGTTTGTTTTGAAGTCTTTATCACAAACTGCTTGCAGTGTACGAAATGTCAAGGTTAACACTGTTCAAGAACATTACATTTCACACTTTCTAAACTAGATCTGACAATCATAGTGCATTACTAAGCTTCTCAAAACTCATCTTTCTTCTTTTTTTTTTGGAAAAAAAAAAAAAAACACACAACAAACAAACATCTCCACGCTTTCTGATAGAAACATTTTAATTTACTCATTTAAGCTTTGATGTGCATGTCACAAAGCTGAAGGGTAGCAGGAAAAAGTGGATAAGCTTTCAACGATTGCCATTTGTTTTCTGAGCCACAGTACCTCATCTTGTACTTCAAGAGGTGCACTTCGGCACCATGAAAAGGCAAGCTTAAAAAAAGCACATTGGTCAAAGCCAAGTATATGCACACTGCAGCAAAAACTGTGGAAATCACAGCCTGCTGCTTGGATAAACACAGGTGAACAGTTTGCCTTTCTCTACCAGCCAGCTCCATTATAAAAAAATACCAAAAATCAACTGTCACAACTCACACATCACACTATGGATTAGATTAAAAAAAAAAAACCAAAAAAAAACCCAACCAAACAAAACACCCGAACACCTTGCAAACAGACTAAACAGAACATTCAGCAGCAACCTGTCCACAGCTTATCCAAAGCTTGGATTTACTGGCATCTCACAAGAGGGGACATGGCAGTCCCACTCCTACACAATCGGCAAGAGGCTAACATCACCGCCCAGGAAGCATCTTCAAAGTAAAAAGAGTTAATATCTTTCATCTTCATTTGCTTATCAGACAGCAACTGTAAAGCATACCCAGTGAAGATATGCGGTAGTACCTCTTCTTCCTTCCTCTCATGAACCATTATACTAAGTTTTATGTCCTGCTTGTGCCCACTCCACAAGCTTCAGCACTTGGGCAAGTGAATTCAGTGACCCTGAGAACTTTCAAGCAATAATCACGAAATGCATTTTTACTGCCAGTGCATTTTTAAAATGTAGAAGTCCACAAACGAAGACAAGTTGTGGGGACCTGGCATTCCAATTTGCTCACAAAAACAGGTATTTCACCCGAATTAAATCCCAAGTATTTCCAACGTGTTGTTTGCAGAATTACTCTGCAAGATGCTCAGACTCAAGGTGAGACAAAAGTCCTATCTCCTACCTCCTGCAAGTCTCAAGGTATTATACAAAGGTAGTTTGCAGCAGCGCTTTCTCCTACAGACGCCTTTACAGAGGTAAGTATTTCTTAAAAGATGTGTATATGTAATTGGACAGAAACTGTGTCTAAATACGAACTGTTCTTCTGCATAGGAAGCACCTACCCTTAAGGAAGAAATGTGCCTTCTGGATCCCATACAGGAACTGCCTACTTGCAGCCCTGTATAAAAATCCTCTACTTCCAATTAGGAAGTAACTCAGATACATTTTTGGGATTAGCTTTTTCTAAGGGTTAGTCCTGCTGGTCCCAGCACCACGCCAGGAAGCCTGCGTGCTGAAACACAGACTGCATGAAGCATTGGGTCTGAGGCTGCGTTACACCAAGGCTCAATGCCATTCAGGACAGGCATCTTCCTTAAGAGATACCACCTTGGTCTTCTGTTAAAGCTACTGTCACACAGTTCTCAGTGAGATTCTTGAACCCTGGTTTGGCAATACATTTTTCTAACAGGTCCATAAAGATAAATTCTTCCTTTCAAAACATCAAGAGTTCTTACTTTAAAGCGGTAAGATCTGCAATCTGGTCAGCATTCCACAGTAGCACAATGCTTAGCTGCTCTTGTAGCTTACTGAGCTCAATATGCATGTTTAACGAAGTCTGATAGACTACAGCAAGAAATAAAGCCAATACTTCACTCTAGAGGCCTGAAGTCATTAGAATTCAGTTTTTCTGTGAAGGAATTGTAATGTATTTGACTCTTCAGTTGGACACAATAAATCAGTTCTAAAATACTTAGATTTTTGTGTTATTTTAAAATCAATATTGATATAAAAAAAATGAAGCTCCTTCTTCAAGCTGCCCTTTAGAGGTTTCTGCTTCTAATTATCTTTCTTCCCGATCCAAGCCAAAAGCGTATTTTCTTTATAATCTTAAGTCCCTGTTCTCTCATACTCACCTTAAGTCTGTAATGACTCATTACCTCTTGCTACAGACACTCCCTCTATAAAAGTCTGTAGAAGCCTTTTCTTCTTTAGACCAATGAAACAGGAAGGAGGGGAATGACCAACTTTAAGCTCTTAGAATAAACTTTAGTAGTCAGTCAGTATAACTATGTGCTACATTTTCTTTTATACAGACAAGCTACATTCTTATGTGAGATTAGAAGCCCTAAAATATCAGATACTTTACAGTGTTACCTAGACTTTCTTATTTGTTCCTAGCATACTTAACAACTACTGAAAAAAAAAAATCTGAAAACTAAATATATCTTAGGATCTTAGATTTATAGTTCTTTATGACCTTGTTCTGCAATTAAGTTCTAATGGAAAACACTGTGCACTTACATTGAAGTTTTAAGTAAAATCTAGATCTTCAGATCAGGGAAGTATGTTATAATACACTGCATTAATAGCGATTCTACAACCAGCAGAAACAGCAATTTTATTTCGAGCAGTTAATCCAGTTCAACAGCATGGTATATTTATATTTGGTGCCTTTGTAAGATAAAGCTTGCTGACAACCTTCCTGAGTATGTTTTATTGTAACCAACCATTTCAACAAAATGTACAGAACAATGTTAAAAAGTGTAAGAAGTAAGAAGGTTAGGAAGCTCTTTTTTTTGAAACCTGCTTATGCCGCTAATTACAAACAAGTTAAATTTTGAATTTTTAAAGACACTGGCATAGACAACAACTGGCACAGACAAGACAGCGTACATAAGGAAGGAAAATGAAAGCTCAAATGTCACTTTCGTGTGCAGAAAACAAGAACTGGAAGGAGAAACAAGACATGAATTTATCTGTACCTCCTTAAAAAGTCAGAAAAGAAAGAGCACAACATATTTCCAAAGAAAAGAAAGTACACACCAAAAGCAGAGATCATTTTTATGCTTCTAAAAATCACTCCCATTAGAAGATGAAATTTGAATCATTTGTTTTCACGGATCAAGTATTAACAAAACAAAATTGGGAAAAAAACACTATCCTAAGCATCCGAGTAGTTTTCATTTCAGACAATAGTTTACAGTACTTTAAAGAGTGAAACACTAGAGTGAAGACCAGGACAGAAACTAAGAATAATTTCCTGTTTTCTCTAACTGTGTGCCTTGAGATGAGCAGGGACAAGTATAAGCAATCACAGAATCAATTTCTGGTGTGCATCCTGCTGTGGCAGAAGTAGGAGCATGGATTCACAACATCTGGCAGATGCCTCACTAACATAACTTACATCCCAGATCTCCACATAATTCCAAAGTCTGTCCACGTACCATCTATGGCATTCACACCATCAATTACTAACCCAACAAAAACGTTCATTTCAGAGAATCCTACAACAAAAGTGACTTTCTGGGTATACAGCAAGTTTAGGGGATGCATGAAAAATATCAGAAGTCCTGAGAACTTTTATACACAGGAATTAAAAAAAGGTATGGCCAAAAGTGACTGTCAGATCATCTAAGCCACCAAGCTGCTTTCACAGGATTTACACATGCACCTCTGTGGAGATGTCTTGTCTTCATCTGCAATTATCAGAAGACAGAAAAGACACTTTTTTACCTCCACTAGCCAATTAGAATAGTTATCCATCACTTAATCTCCTTAACCTCACTTATGCACAAAGTATTACAGCATCAAGATAGTCTGCAATTGCCTGGAACTGACTTTTGCATTTGATGTGGCAGCTCTGGGCATTAAAAGGAAAAAAAAATAATCATTTATCTGTTTAAAAAAACCATGAAACCAAACCAATCAACACACACCACAGCTTCCTATTACTAATGAACAGTACAAAGTGTACATCAAGAAAAGCCACTAGTCCACTAGTATATACACTATAAAGCTTTTGCGTGTACCTAAAAGACAGAAAGCATATTGAGAACTGAAAAAGCAGAGCAAAAAACAAAACTAAGGGCAATATAAAATACATAACATGAAGATTAAAGTAAAGATAGACCATTTACATCCAGACTTCTCCACTTACTTTAGCATCTTCAGTGTTGTCACAAATAAAAGTTTCCCCATATGGAGAGATGAGGGATGGCTTTTCTTCTGTGAAAGTTTCTTAAAGCAAAGAAATAGAATCATACAGTGGAATGTTCTACTAAAGCACTAATAAAATCAACAAGGGACACAGATTTTTCTGCTTGTGATTTCTCCGTCCTTCTTGGAAAATAAATAAATAAATTGAAGAACAAGAAACAATTTCCCATTACTAACTGAACTCCAGATATAGTTTTTCCCCTCATACACCACCTACTCAGTCACTACTACTGTTACCATAAAATTTGGATATAACTTGCATACAAGCATCTTCCTCTTTGCTACCCTGCACCAATTTAAAAAAAAAAAAACCAAACTTCTGTTGCATAGTCCCAGAAGCAACAGCTGCAAGCTGCAGTGTCTTTTATTCTGACTGAAAGAAAAAACACAAAAACACCCTCAAAACCCACAAAAAACTCATTTGTGCACGATCTTCATTCTGCCATCAAGTATTTATTTGAAATTCATATGCATAACTTCAAATAAGACATACCTCTAGAATATGAAAGAACTTTTGTTTACAACTGACTACACAAGATTTCTAAACTCTCCCAGTAAACTACTTAATACAATTCGTGTCTTATATTTCCTGGAGCTACAAGAACTAACAAATTAAGCAACATCAGTCAGGAATACACTCCTTACATCTTTAAAAAAAAAAAAGTAACTGCTTAAAAAATCTCAATCTAATCTTAGAAACTCAAAATACTGTAGTATAAAAAAGTATATTAACATAAATCAGGTTTTTGGATTTTCTGATTTTCATTTTATTAGTTCATAAACAAAACCTACAAAAATTGCAGAAGTGGTTAAATGCTCTGCTATTACATACATCACTTTTTCGAGACCGTCCAGATGCCCAGTATTTCCTAAAATAAGCAAGTCAATGCTAATTTTAGACAACTTCTGGTCTGAGGTTTCTTTTTCCTCAATATTTAGGATGTAAATATCATCATGCTTAACTCACTGTTTTGTGAAATTTGCCTCCCAGTGCAAGAAATATTTTCAAGATTCACATTTCTTCTTTTCTGAAGGGAACTTGAACAAAACAAAACAAAAGATGAAAAGATTAAGTAAAATTTTCCAGAAATGGAATTAAAAGTCTTACACAGTTAAAACTGTTAAAAATATATACAAATACATGAATAGCAAATTTTAAGTCTTGGGAAAACTCCAGATTTAATTTTAAAATCACCCAACAACGTGTTTTCCTGCCTCTATGACTCCGAATACTTCTCTGTTCCTAGCACACAGCTTGAGTTTGCCTTTTTTACTTTGTTTGAACACTTAGAATGCTGGGAAAAAATGGAGATCCCCCCCTATTCATCCTTTACCTTTCCTCCTCTTTCACACTGATTGCCAATAACCGTATTTGAAGAAGGATGTACCATGAAAGTGTTTTGTTTTGTTATTCTAAAGCTGCTGTCTCAGCCTGAAATCTCCACGATAATAGCGCTCTTCAGCAGCATGATGAACATTAAGCTCATATTAAGCCTAAAGGGAGCCCGAGCCTGGGATTCCAGGCAAAACATGGTCTCAACCACAGGAAAAATCCCAAACAACACAAGTTTTGATTTCCCAAACAAGTTTTGATTTCCTAAAGTAAACTTTTTCACAGAAAGTTTTCAATGTGAGACATAAAGGACATTGCATTGCAACTGCCTGTGACTATCCCTGCACATTTCGTGGATGGATAAGAACGTATCCCATACACAACAGAAAACCTGTTTTGTTAATTGGTGTTGGGCTGGCCCCTAAGCATGTCAGCAAAGTCACACTCATCATGCTGCTGAAGATCGCTATTAGCACTATTATTACGGAGATTTCAGGCTGAGACAGTAGCTTTAGAATAACACCAGAACAAAAAATTTCAGAAATACTATACATGAAGTCCAAGCTGCATTACTCCATATTACTGGCTGATGTTTCTCTATGACAGAAGGAATGCGGTTATGAACTACTATTTAATATAATTTTAATCCATGCCTAAATCTGCTCCAAACAAATTACTAGGTTAGTTTCAAGACAGAAGCTACACCTTTTAAAGTTAATTGGCATTTCAAACGTTATTCAGGTTGTATCAACTATGTTTGTCAATGATATTTTTTTGAAATCCTGGTTTTAGAAAACACAGGATGAGTTTGGTCACTGAAGGTGGATCACGGTCTAGCTCCTATACATAACTGTTTACTCTCAGGAGTTAATTATAAAAAAATATACAGCAAATACTTTCAAAGTGTATGTTTCCTCGTACATTTTACTGGAACTTACATAATTACATCTTTCCAAGCTACATTAGCAAACTAACTTTATGCATTTGTACTAACCCAGTTTTAAAGAAACAGGTATGCTTACAAAGAAAAAAAAAACAAACAACTTTTTCTACGTAGATTAGATTTTTTGTTGTTAAGTTGGTTTTTTTAAAGGGTATTGACAGCATTAAAACAGATTAGAGATACAGACAAGTAGCTTGACTCAAAGAGCTTTTAAGATGTTGGTTCTCTTCCTTATGCAAAAGTGATTCATTAGCTTAGTTTCAGGGTGGATGGCTCTAAAAGTGGGTAAAGGTAACAGCAATGAGTGAAGATAAATTCACCAGGACATGAAAAATAACAAATCAGCTTTCAAATCTGCATTTTTTTTTATTCATGGATTTTTTCAGGACTTGTGTATTCTTTTTTGATTATGTACCTACAAGTACATACACCTGACAAGCAAACCTGCTAATAAGCAAACTGTAGTCTTTTTTTTTTTCCAGGAACCGAAAATAAATCAGTTTTGTTATTTACGGAAAACAAACTTCTAACTTATGTCAAGTTAAAACTATCTCAATATAAAAGAAATTAAACAAGTTTACTTTGAACATCTGCTTGAAAGATTTATGTATAACAAACAACATACAGTGCAAGCTATAAAATGGTAGCAATTTGTAAATGCACAACAGAAATAATTAGGTAGTTAATGTACAAACTGAATAGTTGGATTAAAAATATTCAAGACTTCTTTGGGGGCAAACAAGACCAAAAAAATAATCTTGTAGCTACACAAAAATCTATGACTTTCCTTAACCACTTCCAAAATTTAATACCTCTTCATATAAATGTTCTTCTTTATTTTGCTCTTTAAAGGAAGGTTAGCACCATCACAAAGCGTGACAATTTTACAAAGATATAACAGTAATTTCAATTAAATTATCACTTTGTCACAACTGTGGAGATTAAGACCCACTATTTTCATAGCTGAAGAGGTATCAGATGCAGCTCAGGCTGCATACTCTTCCCCATCACCTCTTCCTTACACATAAACAGGATGAAAGGGTGAGATGAGGCAGTGACTAGTCTTGCTACAGGCTGAGAGACTGGAAAGGTGAGAGCTTCACAATGGGCTGAGCTGTTTTATTCAATATACTCCTGTCACTTCATGACTAAAGCGAGGGAGGTCTGTGCAGTCAGTGCTTCAAAGTCTTTACTGGCAGCCATCCGCAGACTGTTTTCAATGAAGCTTTTGTTTTCAAACTCATTTAAAACATGTCTTCTATCTCAAGACCTAACCCTTCCATAATGCAAACACGGCAAAAGCACCCTAGCATGCTGCGTGAGAGCTGTCGGGTTCACACACTGCTCACAGAGGTAAATTAATGGTGATGCTTGACCATAGGATAAGAGAGGACACAGCTTCTCCTAAAAAATTGGCTTTGTGTGGCAAAACACTGAGTAGAGACACACAGCAGCAGCAGCTTGGGCATCTCAGTAGCAATTTTGACCACTTGATATGTTAAGAAATGGAGTCTAAAGAATATCACCACCAAGAAAGAAGTTTCAACCACAGGATCCGACAGATGCAGAAAACAAATAGTGCCCGTTCAGGCTAAGCACCATTACCTGTTTTTTTTATTTATATTTTCCCCCAAATACAGTATGTTTTGCAGAATGACTTTTGATCTATTTCTTCTTTCTCTTAATAAAGAATCAGAGCAATCTCGCTACTAAAACTACAAGTAAAGTTGGGGGATTTGAAAATAAAACTACACAGAGTGTGTCAGCCTGAAATGTTATTGGTGTAACATTCTGTACAACAAACTGGTCTACCATGTTATAAATCTGCTTAAGCTTTTCCTTTTAGCAGATTGCTGCTCTGAATGATGCAACAGTAGCTATTTCACCTTAGAGTGATTGCCAAATGACAAGATGCAAAGCCTCTAAAACTCTCTCTCTACTTAGCTTCAATCTTGCGCTAAAGGCATGTCAGTAGTCAGCTCCATCCTTTGCATTACTCTCGCTATTTTGTCATACAAATGCCTCAATTTTTCACTCGCATCTTGATGGAAGAAGTCGTTTAGACCAAAAGTATCAAGTAAGACCACAAAAATCCCAATTCGCTGTGTTTAACTCTTCGTTCTGTTCCACAGCATGACCAGTGAACGACACTAAAAACTTCTTACTCAAATATGCATGGTCTCAGGAAGGCCCATGACTTTGTCTAACAAACATGTTTTGGATGTGGACTGTTTCAATTTTAGAAGATGATTTGCAGTCCTGTAACAAGTCGGGTGCTTTTAAACACCTTTCAAGTATTTACCTGAATTGTCTATCAACAGAGAACTCACAACAGTTAGAAGAAGGTCTAGCTGAAAAGAATCTAGCATAACTTACAAATTACTTCAATAACTACCAACCAAACCCACTATCAAATCTGCACAATAACTCTACTATGAAGAACCCTGTGTGACTGGTTTGGGGGGTTTTGTTTGTTTTTTAATTTTGCATCCCCCAGTAATACAGTGATGCCACATATACTTCACAGAAGAAAGAAAATCAAGGTATTTCCAACTTCTAAAATGCTATGGTGTCTTACCAGCTGACAGCGTGTTTTGTTACAGGCAAGAGCCAGAAGCGCAAGTGAGGGACAGCAAAGCAGATATAATTGCAAGAGGCAAGCACGTTTTTAATAATTAAAAGTGACATAGTCACAGCACTACTAAGGGGCACAAGGAGATCTACTGCATGAACTTGTTGCGCTAGAAGCACATAGGAGATCATGAGAAAAGCACTTCCTTGCATAAAAATTTAATGACTAGTTGTCATATAGAAGAAAATGTCGAGTTTCTCAGAAGATCTCAGCAGAATTTCTCTGCCTCCATGGAAAAGCTTTGCACAATGTAACAATGATGAAATCAGCATCTATCAATAAAAGTCAGTTGAGAACGTCCAAGAATTCCGTAAGACGGACACTATCTTTTCTGAGGTTAAAGACATTGCAAGCTGCCTTTTTAAAGTTTTGTACTAATTCCTTGCCTCTGAAAAATTACCCAGCAAGGTTATCAAGAATGCTTCTGTGAAGTTTAAGTTCTGGTTTGAAGTTCTGGTTTAGCCTTGATCTTCCTCAGTAGACAGACTGATACTTGTCCTTCAGGACTTCCGTATTGTTATAACCAGAGCACGAAGATGAAGAAAATAAGCTGCAGCTCACAAATCAAAATGGTGGGTAACGAAGTTAGTGACCCAGTCACGTTGTATCAGTCACCAATAGACTAGGACTTGGAGGATTTACTTGAATGGTGGGAAGATTACAAATATAGCATATTCTCTCTACTGGATGATTGTTTCTCAGAAGACATTAAGTGTACCCTTTTAAAAGCTAGTTCTTGTTATCTGTTAGTATGGGATTCCCATTTCAGCTCAGCAGGAATATTTATGAAGCAGGGATAATCGCTCTACAAAAGTTAAGCCACTCCTTACTGGAAGATGTTTATACTTAAATTTCAATAAGAACAATATCTTGGTGATTTAGAAGGCACTGACCCGTTTTTCCAAGGCTCATAAATATCTCTTAATTGTTGCAAAGAATTTATTCAATCACACAATTGTATTGTAACATTTAACATTGATTTCTTCCAATAATATAAAAGAAACTTACAAAAGCTGGGAAAACTCTGCATTTAGGGCATGTATAAACTCGTTAATGATGTTTCTAACTGCTGAGATGTGCAGATGAAAAAGATAAACACAAAACATTCTCAGACATGTTCCTTCCAGGCATAGCTAGTGGTTTAAAAAAAAAAAAAAATCAAATTTACTAAAAAAAGTCCAACCTAATGATTTGGATATCGCTACACCGCCAAAACTTTGCATATGCCTTTGCATAATTTTTTAGTCTCCGTTTAACACAACCAGCATGATGAGTAAAAGCTTAAAGTATCACAAGTTAATGCATGGGAAGATATCCTTCATTTACACAGCCTAGAATACTGTGATGAACTGCACATTCAGTGCTTATTATTTTTTACATTCAAACAATATTAATTTTATTAAGACAGGCCTGAAGTTCTAACATCAGACCTTTTCCTCTACATTCCATCATCCTTTTGCAAGACAAGCTACAGCAACTAATGCTTACTCAAGACAGTAAGTGCTACTCACTAATTTGTGGATTCAAATTATTAACTCAACCATTTTGAAGGAAGGAAAATCCACACCCACATCACATGAATATTCTGAAAACAATTCAAACTCTGAAAAAAAAAAATTCCATAAACTGAAAACCTGTCACTTTTTTCTCACTTAAAAAAATCTCCCTTTTTCCACTTTGTTTTTCCTGATGAAATGCCTCAATAATATGTTTGTATTACAAGCATCATTAAAAGCTGAGGCTTGATTATGAGAACACCAGTGAAAGCCAGCACCTAATACGACAGATTGATTACATTCATTCTCCGAGTTAACAGTTAAGTGACAGTCAGTTTAGACATTAAGAGCCATCTTGAAGAAAGCCCTTGTTTTAGACTCCCAGTATAATATAATTTCATTCTGCATAAGATATACTACTCTAATTTAAAACAAAAAAAAAATCTACATGTTTATATTTACGTACAAATTGTATGTGCTTCAAGGCTAAGACAAGATTCTCATGCAATGATCTGTTATGCCAGTATGTGCAACCTTATCAACCTGAATCCTTGAGTTTCACAATAATTGTCCCATGACAAAAATAGATATTTATACTTAAGGGTGAATTTTTAGACTTCTTGAAATCACTGTTTTGTCTCCATTTTCCTGTGATGGATCAGAATTTTAACAGAAACACTGAAGCAAATTAATATTATTAGTAATGTTTTAGTTTGGAATGCATTCAACAGCTTTTTCTGTCATTTTTCAATCTTGGTTTTGTAACACTTGTGTATTTCCATCTTAAGAGCAAACTGATTATGTTTAAAACATGCTTGATATAGTTGTTTCTAACAAAGGTTTTATCTAAAGCAATAAAGATTCCTTTCTTTGAAAATAAGTAAACACAAAGATGACTAGGAAGGTTTTAAGGAAACACCGTTCTAAAATTTCCCTTTATACTCTCATTTGTGCTTTTAACTTGCATTGAGGCTTAATCCTCCTCCAGTTAATTTGGTGACATTCATACCAGATGCAGTGTATTTACAGCACCTATTAAAAAAAAAATCATCCCAAAAATGACATAAAAAGCCTGCAGGAAACCCCAAATCATGACTTCTATAACAACAGCAATTCTGCATTAGAAAGAAACAGCAGTTACCTTGATGAAGCGTGACCTTCACTTGATTCAGGAATTTCTGGTACAGGTCGATGCCTTAATATAAAAGATCGGCTTGCTCTTGGGAACACTTTCGCACAGTTCGGTGTATAAGAATCATACAAGTCATTGTCTACCATTTCTCCTTTAAAGTTAAAGAATGAAGTGTTTGGCTCGCTATCAGATAAATCATTCTCATCTGCAGGCATCAGATGTTTGTTTTCACTGTATTTTGTCTCACATGAATGAGCAAAAGAAGGAGGATCATGCAATGTCAAACAGCCAGTAAAGTGTTCATCAGCTTGGTATGCAGCAGCTTCTTCCAGTGATGTATCTGGCTGAGTATTCGCCTTAATATTTCCACTCAGATTGACAGCTTTTAGCACGCTGTCTGAATTCTGGTATAAACCTGAAAAATGCAAATTTGTAAAGCCATCATCATTTGCCTCCGATACGTTTTGCTCTGCAAGTTCTAACTTTTCTTTATCAACGTAAGCTTCATTATGAATTTGTTCTGACAATGTTGCAGGTAACAAGGTAGTCCCACCTACATTTGAACTGATTATTGGAGACTCCTGATCCAAGGACACATACTGCTTCTCTTCTAAACCTTTCAAGTCTTTGAATTTTAGATTTTCATGTAAAAGAGAACTTCCTTGTACTTTTGAAAGCATGGTGTCTAATTGTTTAAGAATCCTTCTGCGGTGCCCTGTAGGCAACACTCCCATTTGCTGAAGCACACTGTCATTTATTCCCAAGCAATCCGTCACAACGTTATAGCCGTATTCTTTAAAGTTAGGAAGATATTGCCCCAAGTTAATGTTGACCAAGAAATCTTCAATATCGGTGTCTCTGCACGTGGATGACATGATGGCAGCTTCATTCCGAATATTACCCCACACAATCATGTAAAAATATAGTCAGGATGCGTGCATATTCACCAGCAACAAAGGTCTCTAAATTTTATATCAGACAGCCAATGGAGAATATCAGTTTCATCAAGAGTCTTCTTCAAGTTTCTTCAGTTCAAATAGATTTTGGTTTTTTAAAGACTGCAAACCTACTGAAAAGAAAAAAGGGCATTAAAAAATTTCCCACCTAAATTCACATTAATCTTGCATAAAATTTTGAAAAGCTTCCTGTCATTTGTACAATAATATTTTCTAATTGCTTACATAAGAAAATTACGAAGAGGGTAAACAGCGTAACATCTCCATCCTTTTATCTTGTTGTGTATAAAGAGAATAGAGAAATCAAAGTCTTAACACATAATACACTCTTAAAGCATATAATCCTAGTAGTTAATATTAAGATCAACAATTAAGAGATGAACAGCTCATCTACCCACACACAGACTCTTATTACACACTACTTGGATATAAGGAGGAGAAGAAGTGACCCAAGGTGAGAGCTGGAACCCAGAGTTTTCCTACTCACATGCTTGCATCAATTGACTACGGCATAGGGCTGCTACTCCCTTATCTCCTACTTTTAGCACAGAAACACACTTTCAGTGGGAAAAAAAAAAAAAAAAGGAAAAATTACTGACTACTGCATTCTATGCAAACTGTGGGTTTAAGTCCTCTTCAACTGAGAATCCAACCGAACAAATACTGCAACCAATAAAATAATTTACAAAGGTAGAATCACTTCTGAGTGTGGCAGGGGAGGGGGAGAGTGCCGTAATTCTTTAAATAAGTCAGAAAGCTATGGAGGTGCTCAGAATGCGTCTCGCAGGTCAGGCTCTTCAAAGAACTGTCACAAAGGAAAACAGGAAACAGGTAACTACTCGCTTTTCAACTCCATCAAGGAAGCAGTTTTCTCTTGGCCACAAACAGCACCAGAGGCAAAATCCCACAGGCAAGTTCTGGTCTCCACACTGGGAACATCTGGTATCTCAAATGCCCAAGACAGTTTTTCCTCATCATTTTCCAACTCAGCTCTTGCACTTCCCACATTCCACCTATTCGAGTTCTTTCTCTCGAGGTCTTATCCTAATTCATGATCTACAAAATCCAGAGCAGACTGAGAAGCTACTGTTCTCCAGGTGTGTGAGACAGCCTGGAATCACACCTCTTTAAAGAAGGTTTAAGATCAGCAGCAGTCAACAGGTTTTTTCACCTCCCTTTTTTTCACTCTCTAAAGAGTAACTTGGCCTTAGGGAAACCTGCTGACTGTAGCAGCTGTCCTGGCATGCAGGTACTAGCCTTAAGCAGCCTGGAAAAGAAAGAACAACTTCAGTAGAACAGCACAAGACTTAAGTAGCAATTAGAAAGCAAAGAAATCATACACCCAGAATATTTCGATGGTAATAGGTATAGACACCTTATTCTTCAAAATATTTCCTGACAAAAAGGTCACTGCTAATGATCTGCCTACTTTTGTACGGTATCAACTTCTCCAATAATGGATAAAACCTTTCTTTAAGATTTCTGCAATGTCTTCCAAATAACTAAGTCGCTATTCAGAAAATCTAAAATCATGTACTGAATGAAGCACAACTGTTACCACTGCTGTTACTGACTGTACTTGATTATGAAATAAATGATTAAATAATTAATCACTAGAAGTCTTCTCTTGCAAAATTTGGCAAATAACTTTATTACTCCCACTTTCAAAAAGGAGTAATCAAAACCATGGAAAAGACAAACTTCTTTATAACTATACCATATACGTATATGTGACATAATACGAAGGAAAAAAAAAAAAAGATGAACAAACCAATTTTGTTCTGGAAGACATAAAAATCCACACAGCACACTTACTATCAATGTTCTATTATTTAAAACAAGTGTTTGGATTCTTGCTAATCTCTTTAACTTCACTTGTTGGGCAATATTTTTATCATCTCTAATCACTGTCAACAAGTCTGAGAAGTGACTTATCTTGAATATGAAACCCATACAATTGAAACTTTTTAAAGAGAGAATTCTATAGGCCAGTCAGAAATCAACCTCTCTTCAGAGGTCACATTTGTTCAGGAGTTAACCCTCACTAAAAGATTCCCAAGTCATTTAAATTCAGAAAGCCTTGGATTGAGCTAAACTGAGTAACACTCAGTTTTCAGATTTAACTTTGTCCTTTCCCAGTCTGCATACTTATCTAAACACTCATCGTTCCTTTCAAAGTTTCAGACATCAGCATTTCCTCAAACTTTCCATGTAAGCCTCTAACCATAAAAGATAAAATTCAGCAATATAGCCTCCACCCACCTCTAAAACATGAAAAAATAAATATAAATTCATAATTTCTTACGAAGTTGAATATATATTCTGAGTTCAGAATGAGAAATAAGTGATACAGAAATTACTGAAGTAGAGAATATATATATCAGGCAGGCACTGTTTATGCCAGAGAATAGTATTCCATGTGCCCATTAATGAAAAAAAAATAATAATCCATAAAACAAAACAACCCCGCACATGCAAGTACACAATACTCCTACAGTGGCAGCATATCAGTCTATTTTAAAGTTGGAGTTGCAATTGGTTATTTCAGTAATTTCCACCCTCCTTGCAGTTCTGGGTTTCACAGTGGTGTTTGGGTATTTTTAACCTGAGGTGTTAGTGTTTATTTTCAGAAAGTATCATTCTCTCAGTCCCTCCACCTTCATAAGTAATAAAAGACAACTAGGAAAGTAGCTTTTAGTTATATATTTATAAAAAAAACCATTTTTACACAAACATAGATATTTATACTCTCACTCTTTGCAGTACCTCCATGCTGGTTTTTTCTACATGCAAGAACGTTGCCCATGCCTCAAGCAGGAAAACGTCCAGTGTTGTTACTTCAGAAATTCAAACAGCTACATACTATCAGTCACTTGGGTCCTAACCCATCTCCATATAAACCCCCTAACAACACAGAGAATTACAAAGCACATAAACTCCGCTCCCAAATTTGCAAGAACCATTGTGTTTTGCGGTGCATAACCAAAACACACAGCAGACTGTAAAAGGAAGACACTGTTCACTGAGAAGACATTTTGACCACAAAACGCGCTCCCTGCTAGGAGCTGAAGGCCAAGCCATCTTCAGTGTCTGTAAGGAATCTCCAGCAGAAGCTGTCGATGCATCAATCAATACTTAAAAAGCCATGGAAGAGATCAGGCCTGGCTATACTGCTAGTTAGATACAGGTAAGTCCAGTCACACATACTTTGTGGGTCTGAGCAAAGGGTTATACTGACCAGTGTTTTGGTTTGACTACTCTGACCAAGATTCAAGTAACAAACAGCTAAACAAATCTACAGGGGCAGGGAACGTTTCTATCGCAGGCTAGAAGATAAATACTGAATTACAATGTTTATGCTCCTAGAGGCGTAAGCTCAAGAAGTACACAGAAAAGCAGAACTCAGAGACGCCTTATACAATACATTAATCTATCTCTATGTAGTTAACATTTTTTTTTAATAAAAAAGAATTTAATCTCTGCCACAGCTTTATTTGCAGAGTAAGTTGTAACAAACTCTAAAGAATGTTTTTAGAACATTAGATACATGTAACACTATACAGTGCTATAAAGCTATACATCTAGATCTATATAGCTATATATATAGCACTTATATGATATATACACATTTATACGCTTATATTCACTTGCACATCCATATCCATACCACTACCAGTTTAAGTAAACAAGTCTTCAACATTTGTGCACGACTGCACACATACTGTAAACTAAAACTTTTTTTCCTCAGCAGCAAGACAAAGTAGATTTTTTCCTACATTGATAAAAATAAGTGTCAAAGAGAAAAAAATAAAACAAGGGGAATTTGGTCTTGTTTAAAACAAGCTGATTCTTGCTGTGCTATCATATTCTCCAATATAAAGTACGGAAGACAAAAGTCATCATTCAACTTGGTTACTAAAAACCAGAAAACGCTAAAGCAGCTATACAAAAAAAAGAATAAAAATCAAGCTTCTTGTAAGACACCTGATCATTTGATTTTACAGAAATAAAGGTAAAACATCTAAATAGCTACGTGGAAATAAACAATACAAGGGAAATCATCTGGGCTTTTCTTCCAAGAAAATCTGTTTTGGCAGGGGATGAATTGCAATTTGTCTTGCACATCCCAAGCCTTACATGGGATCATCAGATGATGTTTCTCACATTCTTTTCAAACCATTTTTCGTGTTCTTCCTTTTTCTATCTTATGGAAGGGGTTTAGGCAAGAAGGTACGACAACTCAGAGTGGCGTAACTACTTTTTGTTTTACTAGAAGTGACAGCTAAATAGTACCAAAGAAAAATTACAACACTGGCATGGAAAAACATACGTAACCTTCAGGACCTTTCCCCACATGGGGGATAAGTATCTGCCTCTAACATTCTGAAAAGCTGTTATCAGTTGATTCTATGATTCCTCCACTGTATGATTTTCAAGTTGAAAATTCTTCAAGACACCACTGACTAGAAGATAGGCAAATCTATACTGAAGCAAGCAAGCAAGCAATCCCATTTCTAAAAGCGAAACGTGTGAACAGCAGAATATAGATAAATATAGAAACACTCAAATGAGACTCTTTCTTCCCTTTTTAAGATCACTACAGATATTAGCCTGAAGAAAGAGTCAAACCTTTAGAAATACATGGCAAGATAATCACACTATAAGCAATCAGTTCAACAAATACAAGCAAGTTCAGACTTGCTCCCAGCTTCTGCTAAATGACACATCAGACTAAGATCCCAATAAACAGGAAAAAAAAAAAAAAAACCAAAACAAAAAGTTCACTACAACAGGACTCACCACGGACTGGAATGAAATTTCCCAGTAGAGAATTTCATCTTCCCATTGTATTTGACTGCACACAAACTGACAAGATTAACAGGCCTAGAACATGTCATAGATAATTAAAGATATTTCACAAAATTTACATAATGCAATCAGCATACTGAATGCATGTTCAAAAAAAAAATCTCAAATGACCTTTTAAAAGTGGCTACTTCATGAATTAGCATTTGGGTCAACTCAGAGCAAGATAACTGCAACAATTCCAACAGAACTGCTCCCCTTCCAAATACGAGGAAATTACTAAGTGTACTTCAGTGTAGCAGATAATTACGAAATGCCTTTAATCACATCCTCTGTCAAAATGTTTCTTTGGTTTCTTTTCTTGGGGTGTTTTGTTTTTTATTTATTTTACGACACTTCAGGAGAAAAGTTCAGCCACCTTCACTACTTCGGAGTCAAACCTCATAGTGCAAGAAATTCCAGTGGAACAACTCGCAGAGTCCCTGGAGTGAGGACCTGCACGGCATGAATAAGCCGAGGGTGGAATTGGTTGAGCACTTCAGTAAGTTGCTGTGGCAACACTTGGGTGCTGGATCACTCACTTTGTCTTTTCTATCTAGGACACCCTAGTGGCTTCTTTTACTTTCTCGAAATGAACTTAGGCCTTCTCTGATAAAATGTCCAGAGATGTGCTGGCAGCTAATAAGAAGCCAGTTTGTGTCCAGCCTCACCAAACCAAGTCACAGAGTAAATAAATACACACTGTACGACATTTACATACAGACCGCTAAGATAATTTAAACAAAAAAAAAATAAACAAACAGGAGAGAAAAAAAAAATACACGCCTTATTTTCTACCTGCCTAGCAGCTATTTCTTGTCAGATTCCAACTCTGGCACCTGGCGCTCATGGCAGACATCGTCCCGTACCGAACCACTCCGCCTCGCCCCGAGCTCGCCGCTGCCTTTCAGGTTACTCTCCAGCTGCGCGGTTCTCGCCGGCGGGACCGGGACCCCCCGCGCCGCAGCCGCGGCCCGCCGGGAGGCTCCGTGCCCGCAGCGGCCCGGCCCGGCCGGCGCAGGCCGCCGCGCCCGGGGCAGCAGCCGGGCACTCCTGGCCCGAGAACTCCGCACCCCGCGGAGGCTGGCTTACCTCTGGTAGCGGGGGAAGCGGGGCGGGAGGGAAACGAAGAGCAAGACTTGAGATCGCTCCGACTTTCTTCCCTCCCTCCAACTCTCCGCTCGCTCGCTTTTCTTGCTCTCTCTCTCCTTCCTTCCTGCCTCCTCACCCCACCCCACCCCCGCGCTGCTCCCCGGCAAGCCGCGCCCGCGGCGCGGAGCTTCCTCCCCCGTCCTTCCCTCCCTCCCTCCCTCCCTGCGGCCGGAGGCGGCCGCACCTGGGCGCGGCGGGGAGCGCCCGCCGCTCCGCGCCCCTCCGCGCCGCGCGTGGGCCGCCGGGGCGGTGCTCGGGGCGGGCGGGCTGGCCGGGCAGGATGCCTCGGCAGCGGCCGGGAGGGCGCCCGCTCGGCCCCGGGAGCGCTCGTCGTCTCAGGCGGCCGTGTTCTCCCCGCCCGGCAGCTTGGGGTGGCTTTGGGGCTCTCTCCCTCTGTGGGAGCGGCGGGGTGGCGAGGCAGCCCGGCTAGCGAGAGAGGGGCTCCCGGTGTCACCGTCCAAAGGAGCCGCGCTCGGGTGTGAGGAAGCCCGATGGCCTGAACAGTATCGGCACAGCTGCCGAGGGATCACTTGCTTTAGAAAATAAATAATGACATTACTGAGCTGTCAGTCACGCATATAAGTTCACCACTTCTAGGAAGTCGCCCACATCTGTGAATAACTGTCACTCGGCTGAAACGAGCTGTTCTGTCAACACGAAACGAGGACTGAGACGTACTTCCTTCGTCATCAGCGTACACAGACATCTTCCCCTGGATGTATCGCTTCTGATTTTCTTCTGGTTAAAGCCGAGGACGTACCAGAAAGTTCACAAAGTTGTAGCTGAGGTCTGAGGTCTGACACTCTGTTGAAGAAGAAAAGCAGCAGAGATTTACTGAGGAAAAGAGGCCATGAATTAAAGTACTCATTTAAGAAGTAAACCTGTGTACCTTTTCCTGCTTCAATGACTGCTTGCTACATGCTAAATGCAGCCTTACTAAATAGCCGACAGTAAGGCTGGTAGAAACTCTTGGTGTCACGGTGGTAAACTAAGGTTTCAGGATCACAATTTTGAAAGTAAACAACTTTTTTTGCTCTCCAACTCCCAGTCAAAACAAGTTGAAGTTCAGCATTACAGAATTAATTCCACCAGTGCCCACGCACTTCTGAAAATCCTCTTGCGAGTCCTAATTACTAGATGCCTAAATACCACTGCGCCAGAAAAATGCATTTAATTTTACCTCCGAAACTTGCATTATGCAAGCAAATTTTGTGGTAAGAAAGTCCTACTCCAGAGCAAACTTTTGGGTTTTTTTCCCTTTTTAGAAAACCTGAAGAATGCCACAATGGTCTTGCCTGACTTTTTATTAATGCTTTTGCTGAGTATGGCTCAATGTCACTCCCAATGACCCATATGTTTCCAAACCAAGTTAGTGCACAGCTGTGATTCAGGTAAGCATACTAACACCCTTTTTGGTGATAGCCTTTCTGGATTGTAACCTAATGACTCACGGAGTCATCTGATCACAGATTTGCCTAAGATTTCCAGCTAAGCCTAGCTTTCCTTCAGAATGGTAAGAATGCCAAAGAAATGCTGACTTAGAAAAAGAATTTTAACCAAAGTAACTTAAAATATTTGAAACAAACAATGAAAGACCTTCCCCACTTTGTAAGGTCTACCTTGTCATGCAATCCTCCAGTTAATTAGCAGTTTGTGCTGGGCTCAATTTATTTTTTTTTACAAGTGTTAAGGTGTAATCATTGATTAATACCCTTGAGCTCTTTCTTCTTGTCAAGAAAGACCACTTCTCTTTCTCTTTCGGGTGACCCATGTGATTTGCCCATGTAAGAGGGCCAGTAGCAGAGACTATTGATAATGGTCCCCTCAGTGTCTGTTGTTAAAACAGATGTCATCTCGCAAGGAACTCAGTAATTGCCTTCATCACATTTATATTTGTGCAGTAGTAGAACTGTAATAGCATCTCCCCTTAGAGCATGACATGACACTGTACCCTGTCTCTCAACCAGAATTACACTCTACTTTACACTCCTCTATTTTTCTACAATATGAGACCACAAGACGCAAGAATTTTTTTTCCCAGTGTGGTTTTTTTTTTGATTGTTGTTTTGGCTTTTTGGAGTGGGAGGAGCTGCAAGGAATGTAAGAAATAAGTGCTAAATATCTGAAACACCTACTTCGTTGTGTTTACATGTTTTTGTTGGCATTATGTCCAGAAAAACTGCAGAATACATAGGTTCATTTTAAGCTATGCTGTGCTTTTGAAGGTTTTGGAGTTTTTCCTGTCTGACTATATGTCTAAATGACATTATCAGTATCAAGAAAATCTATATGCTGTTTTACTCTTTGTTAGAAATAAAGTAGCATAAATTATCAGATTCTAAGTCTCTGTTTTATCTACAGCATATTAGTTTTCTGTCAGAACACATGGAATGCAGCTTTCTATTGCTACAGTAAAAAATACCATACAAAAATCTAAAAGGAAATTGCATCTCACTAATTCTGATGTAATTCAGATACGACATAAAGTGCAGTACTACACTATGGCTTGTTAATATTCTTGAGTTTTGATGATCTGCTGATACGCTTGAAAACTGCAGAGATTTTATCTGATAATTTCCTCTTCCCTTGAGTTTCTGTGTTGCTATCATGAAAAAAAAAAAAGGTAGGTAATGTGTTTTTTTTAGTGAAGATAACATCTTAGTTTAGAAAATAATTATAAAAAGAAATTGCAAGACTTTGGCTATATCCTCTTAAAGACATTAGGGTCTTTTGTATCCTGCAATATATTCGACCATAAAAAAGTTCTTTAATAGTGAACATGCTAAATTGGCTACCAGCTCAGACTTAGGCTTACAAAAACCTTTTAAATAACCTTGTTTTCCAGTAATTGATATTGGCCTGATTATAAATAATTTATCAGTCCATAAGAATAACCGTGTAAGTCTGTGTGTAACTGAAAGTGGAATAATATCAGCTAAATCGTACAGGAACTGATCCCGAGAATATGAATTTACCCCAGATTTCCACACCCTGTGTGGTTTGTCAAAAGACAAAGTAGACATTTGCCACATTTTTTAATGTCCATTAAATTAGTAAATAAATGATTCAAACTAGTTAGCCATTTTCCAATTTTCAGATATTGTAATTTTTGAATATATATATATATCTTTAAAACTATGAATCAGCTCTACTTGGTGTGGATTTAAGAACTGTTTTAAGAACTCCAAACCTAGCTGCACAAATAACAGATTCATAAGATGAACTGGGGGAAACAACTGCTACTCCTTCCTTTCCGGATGGCCTATGAGTAGTTCTGATATGTACACAAAGTTTGTCAGCTACCTAAAAATACACAGAAGAACAGAGTTTATTTGTCACTTTTAATGAGATTATTTCTCTCTCTGCTGTAAAAATAGCACAGACTCTCGTTGAACACAGTTCAAGCTAAGAAGAAAGGTCTAAGTTCTAAACCCGGTCTTCTGCAATCTTTTCAGTCTCATTTGCTTCTCTTTAAGGTGAAGATAACAAAATTCATCCACTAGTCTCCTAAAGGTGTTAAGGAGGTTAAATGTGTTTGTAAGAAATGAAATGTTAGCTGCATCTCAAACAACCAGCAGATAAATATCTAGGCCTTTTATGATTTGAGCTTCACTACTATTGTTATAATATACGGTCAATATTATTGTTAATAAAATATCAGGAGAACTAAGCTTGGAAATTAAGTCATGCATTACAATTTTCACAAGCAGAGTTCTAAAATAAGGTAACATTTCACTCAGGGTAAGACAAAAATACTGCAAAGCTTCCGTAAAATGATAGGACTGTAGTTACGAATAGGCGCTAGAGTTTTGGTATCTGGGCTTGGTTTTTGCATTTGCTATCGCCTGTTTATGTGACCTTGGGATTCCTCTCAGCCAGTTACTCAGTGCATGATAGCTCAGTTACTTTTGTATATCTCACTGGGAACTGGACTACATTTTTACTCAGATCTGTAAGCCCGTTTGACCTATATCCCATATTTATTTTAATTGTATAATAATTTGATTTCCAAGAAACATCACAAGATAGTTCCCTGCACCATATGATGGATTTGTCTTTTTAGACTCTCACTTCATAAACTAGTTAATGTTCTTCCTTATAGGTACGACAACACAACAGTTATGGCTTTTGCCATCTTACTTACATCTTGCTGCATATCTGTACATCTTCTTTCCTTTAATGGCTATATGCTTGACCCTAATGCAGTCTCTGCTTTCTTAAAACTACTGATGGACTCATGAGATAGTCCCTTTAAGCTATTTTGATACTGATATATGACTTTCGAAACAAATTACATAAAGCTGGTGTAACAGCATGATATGCTATTTACTGATTTTTTTTCTTTCCCCTACCAGTTCTGGTGACAATTAAGTCAGAGGGAATTTTCTGGCTTATGTATTGTCTCTTGTACTCAACTGCACATACTAAATCCACTAAAGTTATTCAGATTAATTGAAATAGGCTTTCTGAGAATCAAAACACTTATAAACCAATAGTAACGTTTGCTCTAAAAACACCTCTCATATAATGGTGATGGGTGATTCGGAAACATCGAACTTGACCTCACTCGCAATGGGAACCTGCAACAATGACAATTCAAAATACATCCCTGGGACAACGTGAGGTTTCTGGAAGTTAAGGAGAGTCTACCTACTGCCTTTTGCCAAAGCACACTATACAGTACTTCCCCAGATTAATCTGCACCATGTCCTGACTTGAGCCAGCACCCCAAACTGTTGATAAAGCTCTACGGGCTGGTGATTCCCCGCTTTCATATACATTGGTATCACTTTCATATACATTGATATTTGTTTCAGTCTGCAGCCAGCCTGAAAATTTTGTCTGCAGTACTGCTTTATTTGAATTCATAGCTCATGGGGAAGTAAAAGCATGTCCTATGTATAAGATTCACCTGAGTACACAAGCCTAGAAATGAAAAGAGCAAATTTATTCTTGCACGGCAGTTAAGTTCTTTCTTAAAATGAAAGGCACCTAACCAAGAAAGAAAACAAATTTTTAAAAAAAATGGCATCAGTCTTTCATTCTAGCTGTTGCTTAGGGTTACCTCAAGAAATCTGTCACTAGAAAATCTAGAGGACTGGCCTCAATACTTTTTTTAAAGAGTACTCGTGGGACCTTATCCCAGCACTTCTGCCTGTCACTTTTATTTAATAGTTTTCAAGTTGCTTTTGAATATAAATGGATCTTCAAAGCATGTGGTAAGTTCCTTTTTATTTCTTTGCTACTACTCTCACTTAGGGGGCCTAGTTACCTTGGCATAGCTTCCTGTCATCTTTGAGGAGTCTAATGGAGCATTCTTAAACTTATCTGAAAAAATCCCTCTGAGGAACTTGCCTGCAGATCAAAGTGCTAAATTTTTCCCATATCCATCTTTTGCACAGTTCATTGAATTGTAATGAATCACACATCATTAAGGTTTTAGCTACACAGCACTGGCTTGCTTGCATTCTACAGAAACCACATATGACACATTTAAGGATGCTATTAGTTTTAAAGGTCAACATCTCAGATACCTCCTTCCCTCTTTCATTTTACTTGTTGCTTGATCAGACTTGGCATGGAAACATAGTAGACATCACAGAACTATTTTTAGAGGAAAAAATACCTAAGTACAGTTACAATTCCATGTAGTTAAACATCATTTCACAGTAGTATTTAGGTTTGGTGAAATACATTATCTCTCTTCTGTTTTCCCTTTTCCTCATTGTTTTCTGCCCAACCATAGAAAGCAACTCATGATAGTTGGCTCAGTCCCCAGGATTCTTATGCTATTAGAGCGGCTAAACTGGAGGCTTTCTGTATATACAAGTAACACTTCAATAGAAAACCCGTAATGAAGATACCCCATCTGTCCATGAATAATTTCTTGTGAAGCTACTAGGTTAAGTTAGAAGCTGAGAAGTATCAAGTCTTTGAATTTTTAGTACATACATCCCATTTCACATACAGTTTCCTTAGTTTTCAATCTCTTTTCTAAATAACAAATTGAGAAACAGTCTCAAACATAAAATGCTAAAGAAAATTTAAAAGCAGACAAGCCACCTGGGGAGTACCAGGTGGTACTGGAAGTACCAGTAACATTGGCTATTTTAGGTAAACAAAGAATGGCATAAGAATTCTGCCTACAGTTTTGAATTAATTGCCATTTAAGAAGCCTCATTCAAACACTAAGCTTATGTTGCAAGCTCTGCTGAAACTGTTCACACCACACCATTCTATATTCAGTTATAGTTCTCACTATCTTTCTCACCTTCATCTCTTCAGAAAATGTCATACTTCCTTCAGGTATTGCTTTGTACTGAGGGTATCTCTTAGGAGCAATGAAGTTTTAACTCCGTTGTAGAGGACAGCAGCGTAAGTGAGACTAGGACTTTGTAATTAGGAAAAGAAATGCCATTAAGTGAAAACACTTTCATGTTGTGTTTCTACAGCCTCTTCCTTTCTGAGATTTAATTAAAATTGCAATAAAATAAGTGTCACTTCAATCTTGGATAGCAAAGCCTATAGTTTTTCTTATATAATCAAACAGTAACATTAAAAAAACATCAATCGTTTAATAACTACAAAATACCATTGATGATCACATCAAAAGGCATCTTTCTTTCAAGAATTAATTTTTCCCAAAGGTTATAATTAGATTATTACTTAATCTTATAAAATGAGACAAAACAGCAGAGAAGCTGTGGAAATTATGATCTTCTCCACATAAACAGTTAATCAAGCTTCTGACCTTTCAGAGCCACTGTGCTAATCTTGTCCTTTCCTTACAAAATTATCAAAAGTCTAATGTTTCAGTATCACACAAAGGCTTGATTCAAGATAATTCAATTTTGTGTGCACAAAGAAAAAAACTATGCGAGACCAAAACCTTGACTAAATCTTTCTGCTTTATGCACACTGGTACGGATTTCAAATTACATACTCTGTTCAGCTACTGCAATACAAAACTCGTCACTTGTTAACGACTGTTCAGAATCCTGGAGACCTTCACAGTTCTTCCACAGAGAACGAAATTAAAAGGAAATAAATTTATGTCAACCTCCACAGACACAAAAGAAAATTTAATAACAAACTCAGGCCAACACCACTATGCTGCACTTAGGTGAATACAGGTACATAGGTGGCTCCACAACAGGGTTTAGCACAGGTGTAGACTTTCTTCCCTCCTGCACTCTGGAGCCTTGCATTTCCTAACAAGGCTCATGCACACGGATTCATAGTTGAGATGGCTTAATGTCACGTACTGTGACTGCGCTAGGACAGGTACACCCTTTCTAACCATGCTATTTCATAATTATCTATTGCAAGGGGATTGTGACTTCTTTCAAAACATCCAGCACTGGTCACTACAGTATAATGCTAAATGAACCATCCATGTGAGCACATAATATAATTTCTATGGCATGGGACATCTATAGTGCTTTCTTTGTTTTTCTTCTTATACGGTTACATTTTCTCATTTGGGCCTTAAAATATCAGAGACAGAAAGAAAAAAAAAATATGAATAGATCAATAAACACAGCAAAATGCATTTATTGTCACATACTGAACTTTGCATTATATACTGAGTATAAAGATAGAGCTTACTGGGTCTGCATCATACAGTCCAATCTATTTTCCTAGCAGTGCAAAGTCCACTTATTCTGTTATCAGCTACACAACAGTGTTAAGGTATTCTGAAAAGATGTACATCTACCAAATGGTAACCTAATTGAAATGTATACTATGATCCCTGTTTTTCTAAATTTGATATTTTGTTCTTCCTGCATCCAAGGCCACTATTTAATATGGATGTGAAAGCTTTTTTTGAAGAACTCTTCAAATAGTTAAAGAATATTGTTAAAAGTGAAAGTAACCCAGGAATAGAAAATGTTTTAAGACAAAATCAAGCACAGAGATGATTTTCCACTTCCTTTTTTTGGTGATAAAGTTTTGCTGAACAGTAGGATCATGCTTCAGAAAGGCAAAATTCAATGGAGAACTAAGCTCTGGGGATGGGTGTGCATAGCTCTTCTGTTATTAGTTCTTTCGCGCAGAATAAATAAATAAAAAGCAACCCAAGACGTGAAAAGATGCACTCTAGTAACAATTCTACATCTATCACAGTTGTTCTGGCACTTTTATTTCCTACAGATTGTCTCTTAATAGTTTTAATTTTCTTCGCAGTATATTATATTACCTACCCAGGCATAGGGGCCTCTTTGGATGATTGGGTTGCAGAACACCCATGCCTCTTTTCCTCTGAGTTTTTTACTGTAGGACTAATTAGCTTGTGCCCATATGTAATGGTAAGCACGATACCTTGTCTTTGTCCTACTCCTATGGATGTGATTCTCTCAGTGAAAGGACATATTTTAGGCAGGGATTTAGGCAGGGATTTCCAGTGAGACTGGGGATGCACAATGGCCAGATCTGTGAGTTTCTTCTTATCCTAGAACTGGTTTTCTTTGTAGCCACTCAGATAACTAATCTGGGTTGAATTTAACTTTGCAAAAGTACGAGCTTAAAGTTATTGAATAGCTCCAGCATTAATTGTATGCTATAAGTTCTGTTTAAATAACCTTTGTACTAGATTCTGTATCGTATTGCGCTGAAAGCACTTCCTCTTTCACTTACGTCATCCACTGAGGTATCTTTTCTTCAGTACACTCTATACTACATAAGTAATACAGGATTTGTATATTTTCGGAGAATATGCACTCACTTTTCTGTGAGTCAAATGACTGATTGAGTCTAAATGACTCATGTATTTTGCAGTTCACATTTTCTGGTTATATTTTACTAATTTCAGTAACATTTACTTTACAAACTGTAGCATTCAGAAAGCTTCAAGCATGGCCCAGCTGATTACCTACACTCACCAGGTGAGGGCCATGAAGGCCCATGGGTGCGTGCAGGGCCCCGAAAGCTGCTGCTACAATTGGATCTCTTTGGGTAAGAGCTTGTGTCCAGTAAAAAATGTCCGAGTGTTCCCAAAGACTCCATGGTTATATCGGGTAATACCTGCCAGTATGGTACATAAACAAAAGCCTTAAATCATAAGACTATCCACTAAAGAGCATCAAAGATTAAAAAATTCCACTTACGTAGTTTATCACCCTTCACGTAAGAAGTGGTGAATTAGTAGGAAAATATCGCAAATAGCATGTTTTAATAGTCCAACACCAGGACTGAAACGAAAATAGAGCGTAAGACCTATTTTTTTAAACTAAAACTATGCTTTTGCTACAAGAATAGATGAATTTAAAGATCACAGAATCACAGAATCACAGAATCACAGAATGTTAGGGATTGGAAGGGACCTCGAAAGATCATCAAGTCCAATCCCCCTGCCAGAGCAGGAACACCTAGATGATGCTACACAGGAACGTGTCCAGGCAGGTCTTGAATGTCTCCAGAGAAGGAGACTCCACAACCTCCCTGGGCAGCCTGTTCCAGTGTTCCGTCACCCTCACTGAGAAGAAGTTTCTTCTCGAGTTTAAGCGGAACCTCTTATGTTCCAGTTTCAGCCCGTTACCCCTTGTCCTATCAGTGGTTGTCACCGAGAAGAGCCTGGCTCCATCCTCGTGACACTCACCCTTGATATATTTGTAAACATTAATGAGGTCACCCCTCAGCCTCCTCTTCTCCAAACTAAAGAGCCCCAGCTCCCTCAGTCTTTTCTCATAAGGGAGATGCTCCACTCCCTTAATCATCCTAGTTGCCCTGTGCTGGACTCTCTCCAGCAGTTCCCTGTCTTTCTTAAACTGAGGGGCCCAGAACTGGACACAATATTCCAGATGGGGTCTCACCAGGGCAGAGTAGAGGGGAAGGAGAACCTCTCTTGACCTACTAACCACCCCTCTTCTAATACACCCCAGGATGCCATTGGCCTTCCTGGCCACAAGGGCACACTGCTGGCTCATGGTCATCCTGCTGTCCACCAAGACTCCCAGGTCCCTTTCCCCTACACTGCTCTCTAATAAGTCATTCCCCAACTTATACTGGAACCTGGGGTTGTTCCTACCCAGATGCAAGACCCTACATTTACCCTTGTTATATTTCATTAAATTTTTCCCCGCCCAACGCTCCAGCCTGTCCAGGTCTCGCTGGATGGCAGCACAGCCTTCTGGTGTGTCAGCCACTCCTCCCAGCTTGGTGTCATCAGCAAACTTGCTGATAGTACTCTCTAGTCCCTCATCCAAGTCATCGATGAATATATTGAATAATACTGGTCCCAGTACCGACCCTTGAGGCACTCCACTGGATACAGGCCTCCAACCAGACTCCGCCCCATTGACCACAACTCTTTGGCTTCTTCCCCTTAGCCAGTTCACAGTCCACCTCACTACCCGAGAGTCTAGACCACACTTCCTCAGTTTAGCAGCAAGGATGCTGTGGGAGACTGTGTCAAATGCTTTACTGAAGTCAAGGTAGACCACATCCACTGCTCTACCATCATCCATCCACCTTGTTATATCCTCGTAAAAGGCCATGAGGTTAGTCAAGCACGACTTCCCTTTGGTGAAGCCATGTTGACTGTCTCTAATGACCCTCTTATCCCTGATATGCCTTCAGATGGCACCAAGGATAAGTCGTTCCATCACTTTCCCAGGGATGGTGGTGAGGCTGACCGGTCTATAGTTACCCGGGTCCTCCTTCTTGCCCTTTTTGAAGACTGGAGTGACATTTGCTTCCCTCCAATCCTCAGGCACCTCTCCCGTCTCCCAAGACTTGGCAAAGATGATGGAGAGTGGTTTAGCAATGACATCAGCCAGCTCCCTCAGCACCCGTGGATGCATCCCGTCTGGACCCATGCATTTATGGATGTCCAGATTGCTTAATTGGTCCCTAACCCAGTCCTCATCGACTAAAGCAAACTCCTCCACTGCCCTGACTTCCTCTGGGGCTTCAGGGGAACGGGGCTCCTCAGGACAGCCTCCGGCAGAGTAGACAGAGGCAAAGAAGGCATTCAGTAACTCTGCCTTCTCTGTATCTTCTGTCACCAAGGCACCCACCTCATTCATCAGTGGGCCTACATTGCCTCTGGTGTTAGTTTTATCTGCCACGTATTTGAAAAAGCTCTTCCTGTTGTCCTTGACCCCTCTCGCCAGGTTCAGTTCTAGGGAGGCCTTTGCTTTCCTAGTTGCCTCCCTACATCCTCGGACAACAGCCTTATACTCTTCCCAAGTGGCCAGCCCTGCCTTCCAATATCTGTAAATTCTCCTCTTGCCCTTGAGCTTACCCAGCAGATCCCTGTTTAGCCATGCAGGTCTCCTGGCTCCCTTCCTTGACTTCCTACGTGTCCGGATGCTCTGATCTTGAGCACGGTAGAAGCAGTCCCTGAACGCTAACCAACTATCTTGGGCCCCTTTACCTTCAAACAGCCTTGTCCATGGGATTTTCTCTAGTAATTGCTTGAAAAATCCAAAGTTTGCCTTGGCAAAGTCCAGGGTTGCAATTCTGCTTGCTATTTTGTTTCTGCTACATGAGATCCTGAACTCCACCATTTCATGGTCACTGCAGCCAAGGCCGCCCTCAACCTTTACTGCTTCAACCAGATCCTCCTTGTTAGCGAGGATGAGGTCCAGCAGTGCTCCTCTCCTAGTCGGCTCCTCCACCATTTGCATCAGAAAATTATCATCGATGCACTGGAGGAACCTCCTGGACTGTGGCTGGCTGGCTGAGTTGTCCTTCCAGCAAATATCAGGGAAGTTAAAATCCCCCATGACAACCAGGGCCTGTGATTGTGAGACCGCTCTCAGCTGCCTGTAGAACGCCTCATCAACTTCCTCACCCTGATCTGGTGGTCTGTAATAGACACCCACAACAGTATCTCTCCTGTCAGCCTGCCCCTTAATTCTAACCCATACACTCTCAACTTGCTCCTCCTCCATGCCTGGATGCTATTCAAGACATTGTAGTTGCTCTTTCACGTAAAGAGCGACTCCACCACCTCGCCTGGCTGGCCTGTCTTTCCTGAAAAGGACATAGCCACCCATGACCACATTCCAGTCATGTGAGCTGTCCCACCATGTCTCTGTAATTGCCACCAGGTCATAATCTCCTGCCCGAACCCAGGTTTCTAGCTCCTCCTGCTTATTCCCCATGCTGCGTGCATTGGTGTATAAGCATTTCAGGGAGCAAGCTGAGCACACTGATCTCACCCTAGGGGGATGGAAGGCCACCCGGTCCTCATAATTTCTAGAACACTGCCCCGCTGCAATCCCAGCTATAACCCCACCCCCCCTTCATATCTATTTTAAAGAACGCTCTATGAGTCCCGCCAGCTCGTGACCAAGGATCCTTTTTTCCCTTTGTGTCATTTGAACCCCAGCTTGTTTCAGTAGACCAGGTGCCCTGTAGATCTCCCCATGGTTAAAAAATCCAAAGCTAGACCGCTGGCACCACCCCTTTAGCCAAGTATTAATCTGCTGCACTTTGTCACACTTACCACTATTTTCCCTCATAATTGAAGGAATAGAGGCAAACACAACCTGTGCGCCTGATCCTTCTAGCATCTGCCCCAGTACCCTAAAGTGTAGAGGAATTTCTTGTGGAGCAGAGGTGCGGTATAACTTTAAAAGTGTGGACAACCCAGTTTAGGCCTAAACAGAGGCTCTGTCCTTGAAGCTGCCTTGGAACACAGGGAGGAGGAGGTTTTATCTGTTTTGTGAGAGCTTTGCTAGATGCTTGGCTGGAGGTGCTGGCCCCAGGGGGAGAAGGGGGGGCGAGAGCCGCCTGCATAGCTGAATGGCACTATCCAATAAAACGCTAGCGTGTGTAAACTTGTGACTGACCAACTCTGTTAAGGGGCAGGCGCGGGGACACTGCTTAACTGTATATATTGAGCTGTCCGGAGCAATAAAGGGAGGACGATCTGTAGCCATATTGGTGTGATGGTCGTTGACTTGGCTGGCTCTCCGAAGGGACTTTTCTAGACTAAAGTCCCTTTTGATTGCTTCTGGCCGTCTCTCTACTATCTCATCATTACCGATCTGCATAACCAAAAGCGGGTAATAGTCCGTGGGTTTGACCAGACCAGGAAGCTTCTTGATAACATCCTTAACTCGGGCCCCAGGGAAGCAGCAGACTTCCCTGTGGGTCGGATCTGGGCGGCAGATAGGGCCCTCTGTTCCCCTCAGGAGGGAGTCTCCAATTACAATTACCCTCCTTTTTTTTTTATTAGATGAAGAAGTCCTAACGCGTGTATCCGAGTGACTAGACAGCCCTATGGGTGAACCCTCCACTGACTCTTCCTTGGCCTGGCTGTCATTGTCTAGAGCCCCATACCTGTTTTGCAGGGGCAACCGGGCAGGTGAGGGAGGCCGGGCAGGGATTTTCCTTCCTCTCCTGGCAGGCACCTGCTTCCACTCCTCCCTATCCTTTATGTCCCCCCTTTTTGCCTGATGGCCAGAGGTGGGGGGATATTCAGCTCTTTGTGGAGCTTGCTGCTCGCCATTCAGGACGTGACTCCACCGATCTGTCTCTCTCTCGGACTCCCTAATGCTCCTCAGCCTTTCTACTTCCTCCTTCAGCTCAGCCACCAGGCTGAGCAGATCGCTCACCTGGTCACATCGAACACAGGTGTCTCCTCCACTACCCTCCATGGCCAGTGCCAGGCTCCAGCATTCTCTGCAGCCCGAGGCCTGAACACCCATCTGCAAATACTCATCGTTCGACAACCTAAATACACGTCTTTATTGTTGCTGAAGAGTAAAAAGTCTGGAAAAGTCGCCTGCAATTCAAGTGGCCCTTACTACCTCATTTTCTGTCATGAAATTGGATATATACTCATGTTCAAAATTCAAATGTGTGCCAAAAGCAGTGCTTGTGTAGTAACCGTTCCAGTAAGACTGTGGCTTACCTACAATAAATCCTTAGACAGATCACTCTATAACTGAAGACCCTTATACCATGTAGTACTTTGTACTTCTACAAAAGCTTGAGATTTTGCCTATTCACTGATGTTTACAGAGAAGACCAATATAAATTTTTTTTTATCTCCAAGGCTTGAAATTGTTTCAACTACACATTAAAAATAACAGAATAGTTTATCTTCTGATATTGAATATGTTTTAGACAAATTTATTTTCTAGTGTCTTTCAAATATGCATATTTATACAGATAGCTTGTATTAATTAAAGCAAGAGTTAGATATATAATTTTTTGGACACAAAACACAACATTTTGCTCATGGCCAAGACCATGAATATAGATCAGTTCTTGCCACATCTTCTAAAATTAAGTTTATAACAGTGAGTTATAGTAGCTTCTTTTAAGCTCTACAACATTTAGTGAAAAGCATATTCTGATAATAGATCCATTTATTTTTGTCTATTTCACACACAGAGGTTACTTTTTAAAAATCAGATCTTCTTTTACGTTTCTTTAAACGAACT
The DNA here is from genome assembly GCA_020746105.1 of Trogon surrucura. Taxonomy (NCBI): domain Eukaryota; kingdom Metazoa; phylum Chordata; class Aves; order Trogoniformes; family Trogonidae; genus Trogon; species Trogon surrucura. Next base: position 57,686,254 of record CM036620.1, on the reverse strand, counting down.
TGTTTTTTTTCTTAACTCACATCTGCATAACATTAATTGATTTAGCTTGAAGTAAGCTAAGCAAATGCATAAAATGGAAAAGATCCAAAGCTGATGATTCCATATATACTGGATTGGAATAGTATGGATTCTCACTGAGAAGTTGGTCCATGGAATATGATACAGTAAATACAAGATAACGCCTTTTTGTCCATCTTTATTTTTTTTCCCCACTTACACATCCCAAAAATTTGGGGTAGGAGGATGCCATTTCTCACTTCCTGTACAAGAAAGTATGTGTTCTTTTCCAGGTTTCCTTTTTACTAGGAATAGTTTGGGAAAATGTGGAGATGCTGGACCATCAGAAATGGTAAACAGGTTAATGATTCACATGCATTTTTGTGTTAGCTGTGCAGTACACTTTCAGTGTGATCAAACAAACTATAATGAGTCAGAAAGAACTTGCCTTTTGAATTTAAAAATTACAGCTGGTTTCAGCTCATACATTTGATAAAAGACCCTGTGTCTTTCGTTGTTATTTTAACATTTATACAGTGCTTTACATCTTCAAAGCACACTGATGACATTACCTTATTAGTTCTTGCAATGCTTAAATACAATTTTCTGCGTGCTTTTATATCACAGTCCAATTTTAACTGCTATTTAAAGCTGCATTACTTATATTTATAATGCGCTGTAAAAAGGGATGTTTAATAAAAAAGCCACTCTACCAACAATTTGTGTAGTACATTTCTTAAGCCATAAAGTATTTTGGTGTATGTGATACTTTAGATTTAGCCCAGTACTGAACTCTGATAGTGATTCCTCCCCCAGCACAGCAGGCTGTGAACTGGCATCAGTCAATGTCAGTGTTGTTCCTCCACTTGTTCTTATTGTCGTCCTGGTGAGACTTGCTGGGTGAAATGGAAATACATCACTGAGGTGTCAGTGCTCAGATTTGACCCACTGATGACAATAAAGAGGACAGGGGCCCTGTCAGGCACTGGCACTGCTTCCTCCCAGTTTGCCTCCCGGAGCACATGGTTGTGAGCCGCTGCAAAAGCAGTGCTGCCCACTTTCACGGGGGTACTCTTGAGAACAGTGCTTTCTCCCTGTGGACTTCACATAGTCAATTCTTGATGCCATAGTTAAGTTGAGTGAGCTCACGTTTTTCTCACAAGTTTGCTTCTCAACTTCCAAAATGTCAAACAAAATTTCAATCATTAGTTAACTGAGCTTTTAGCTGTTACTGCTTTTACTTTACGTATCTTCCTGTTATATAAACATACACCTGAAAAAACTGTCTATTGCTAATAAACGTTTTTGCTAGTCACAAAATTTTATTTGTGGATTCCTAATTTGCTGAAACCTACGTATAATTCAAAGACACCATCCAGACTGCATAGCAGCTCAGACCTGTCCCACCTATTTGAACATCAAATGAAATAAGGTTGTCAGAAAAATGGTGTCAAATGACCTGCATTTAGTGTTAACTCGCAATGAAAACACTTCCGCGTTGTTGGTGATCATACAAATATGAATTCACAGTTAAGCTTCATTTCATAGGTACTGACCATTTACAGCCACTGAAGTGAGAAATTGCTCACAGCTCCTGAAATTTAAGTCACTGCTACATAACTAAGTTACATAATCTCCCCTAAAGGTGCATAGTGTACCTTGACATCTCTTGGCAGTCCTTCCCCATAGTTACAGGAGAACCACTCCTCTCTTGTCACCTAGTAACTTTTTACTAGTCAATATCAACTCAGAGTTTCTAAGCTCAAGTTTGATTTGTCAGGGTGTGCAGAACACAGTCCTTTTTAAATTGCTGTTTAGGCTACAAACACTAAACAGGGTAGTGGTCTGAAACAAGGACAACACCTTGTGGAGGTGTTTGAGCATAAAAAAAAGGTTGTAGTAGTATATTCGAAACAAAAAATGGAAATATCTGAAGGTAAGATTACACCTGCAGGCAAATCAGGACAACTCCTGGAAGAAATCTGGCACCTGAATTTGCTAGCGAGAGGTGTGCTTCTGAAAAGTGATCTGGATAATGAAGGTATAAAGAAGTATGTACTTCGACTGATTTCTTTAACAGAAGAGCTGAGCAGATCTCTCAGACAGCAGTTGGAGAACATTACAGAAAGTATTCAAGACACCTGCCACTTGCTGACTGCTCTCCATGACAAACACAAGGAATTGACTGCAAATCCAGGCAAGTATGGAGGGACTTACCTGTAAAGCAAATGGACTGGGTATATTGGATGCTAAATTCTGCCGAGTGATGATGATGGGTGGCCTTACTTTTCATTTGATAGTATCTCAGTTCTTGATCATTCATTAGACAAAAGTAATTCATATTTCAACCAAGTGTATCACACTGTTTTCTAGTCTAATACATGAGATTCAACATGAGACTTCATTCCGAACTCTTCTATGTCTTCCTCTTCCCAAGGAGCGATGGGGAATGGGGGTAGCAATCAATCTGTAACACTCCCCCTCTGCCACTCCTTCCTTCTCACACTTTTCCGTGCTCCACACTGGGTCTTTTCCTCAGCCCACAGTTCCCATCAGGAAAAGTTGGTCTCTCCATGGGCTGCAGTTCCTTCAGGGAACGCTTACCTGCTCCGATGTGGGGTCCTCCCTGGGCTGCAGGGTGGATGTCTGCTCCAGCCTGCACTCCCAGGGGCTGCAATGGAAACTCCATGCCCGGAGCACCTTCTCTTCCTTCTTCTCTGACCTTGGTGAACGCAGGGCTATTTCTTACATCTGTTCTTTCCTCACTGTTCTCTGGTGTTCTTGCCCCTTTTTTAAATACTTCGACACAGAGGTAACACCAGTTTGCTGACCAGCTCAGTTCAGTCCCGCCAGTGCGTCCACTGTGGAACCTGTTGTGTCTGGCCCAGGGCAGCCACAGCCACCCCTTACTCACTGGGTAAACCCAGTATAGATAGCCTACAGTCCTCTACAAGTAACAGCATAGTTACAAAATATCAGTAAAAATAAAAAAGACTTCTCCCATCTCAGTGTACAGGTAAACACATAGAACTCTCTTTTTTTTTTTTTTTTTTGCATTTATAATAATGTTGTGTGTATAATAATGGTGTTATTTATTGTAAGGACTAAATCCAGACTTTATTCCTGAGAAAATGCAGGATCAGTTTGTGACAAATGGAACAACTCTCCTCGGAAACATCTTAAAAACTTTCATCAAAGAAGGAAAAACTCTTAACATTTCTGCATTTAATAATGGTCTAACAGCATGATGCATAGACAGAGAGGGACTCCAAGCAGAAATCTTTAGCTGTGCTGCGTTTATGAATCTTTGTTCTACAGATTTATAAAGTGTCTGCAATAATAAAGGAACAATTTTTTTTTTTTAAGACCTGTTTCCAGGCTCCAAGATCAAGCTAACTTTGCCCTGTTGGCCTCATGGCCTTTTCAATTTTTCAAATTTTTTTCGATTTTTAATATTTTTTTTCAGATTTCTAAGAATTCATTATCATTCTCCTTCCAAAAAGCTACTTTTCCTCATCTGACACTTTCCCATAAAACAGTCAGCAAAAATCTTTGAAGGCAATTGCGTATAAACTGCCACTGCATTCTAAATGTCTAAATGTATTACCAAATGTCAAAAAAGCACAGAAAGCAAAGTGTTAGAAAAGTAATGGTGGCAGGGAGTAACACAAAAGGCGGCTTATTTCAAGGTTGACCTTTTATCAGAATGCAAAAAAGTGTCTTTTCAGGCAACAGTTGGATGGTGTGAAGTGGCAAGGCCGTGTCTTTGCTTGGCTTTAAGCACAGGAGTATTAGAAAAGTCATATTCACAGCACAGGAAAATGCTGTTGTTCTGAATGGCCCTGCTATATTCAAATTTTATTTTAGTGAAGTTTAAACAGCTCTATGATTTGGTTTGCATTTTTTGGTTTGTTTAGAGAATGCAAAACTCAGGGAGGAAACAGTTTAATTTTGAGAGTTTTGAAGAAGTGTTAACTTTGCTTTACAGTGAGACTGGGAAGTCGCCTTTTACAACCTCCTATGCAAAGGAAACTATGTTATTTCCAATCCTTTTGTTTTATTTCTCAGTCCTGTCAAACTATTTACAAGTTTTTCACTATTGTAAAAGTGCTCCTGGAAAAACAGCAGTACCTTAGAACAAGCTTATTTTTTCTTTGAACTACCAGTGGAAAATAATTATTAAAAATACTTTTGTTTTTTTTTTCCCCCCCAAATACAGTCAAGATCCAATAACAAGTCCCAAATAACAAGTCATTAGAGAACTGAGAAAATATTGCTAAGGAATCATTATTAGACTGAGTTCAACAAGAAAAAAAAACCCCACCTTTATTCTGAATTGTGCTTTTTGTAGATTTAAATTAATTGGATGCAAATAGAAACAAAAGGCCTATCTAGATTATATGACACAAACTGAATATCACATATTGATGTGTTGTGACATTCTTACTCACTAAAATTATTTTCCAAGTTGAAAACCTTGAGATATTGATTTACCTCATATGATGTTACTGAAAAAAGTGAAATGTAAGCCAGTAGTTTCCCATAAGACTTCTATCAGCCTTTTCTATTGTGTACCTCTGTCCATTATAAGTGGAGAGCACACCATGTTGTGTTTAATTCTTATTTGTATTGACTTTCACTGGATTTAACCCCCAAAAGAAAGCTTTCCAGGATCTCATGCAGCAAACAGAAATAAGCAAGAAACTTTTTGAGAGGTTTGCAGTATACCTAACTAATGAAGACACAGTTCCAGTTATACAGATTGACAGCATGAGGTGAGAGGAGACTTGAAAGTAATACATCTGAAATCCTTGGAGAGAATATCTGGAAGAATTTCTAAGAAAAGGTGTAAGATAATAAAAATGAGGGACCATAAAATAAATAGGTTATAGATAAAACCTTACATGAATGGTATACAGTAATTGTGTGGGGTTTGTGCATCCTTCTTCACCAACTGTTATACGCAACAGCAGACTCCACCATTCGTAAAACTGGATGCTACAAACTGCTAAACTTCAGTATTGTATATATGTGCTGATATTTTTTTGTTACCCTCTATTCTTCACAGCAAAAAATTTCAAAGCTGCTAAGAATGTTTAATATTGAGCCCACATGTAACAGCTTTGTTAGAGACCCAGCTGTTAGAATCTTGCAGTATTCAGTTTTAGGAAATGCATAGCATAAATGTTTAGTTTTAAAGATCTTCCCAAATTGATTTGACCATTATTTACCAATCCATGCAGTAGTGGCTTATCGTTAGAAATGTGTTCATTAGAGTTGCCACAGTAGTACTTTGACAAATACACAGTTGCACTTGAACAAGCACACGACTGTACTTGCCCATATTCAATTCTTCAGAAATTGATTTGAATAGCAATAAACGCAAAAATATTAAATGGAAGCCAGGAAATACATTACGCTTCATGTATCGAGTGGCACTATGGAATTAGGTGGAATTCATTAAGCATGTGTATGAGTTTTCACATTTTTTGCTACCTTTCCTAGCAAAATTCATTTGATTGCCTTTTTTTTTTTTCCTTCAGAGTACAATGAAATTATAGAATGTCTGCAGAAAGTGAAGGATTATTTGATAAATACAGTCTCACACCTTCAAAAAGTGGAAAATAAACTTTATGCTGCTATCTGCAGACAAGATGAGGATTCTCAGATCCAGACTGCTCAAAATGCTTCTAGAGAAACTGATGTGTGTTGTTTTGAAGGAGAAGTAGCAGAGCCTCTGCAAGCATCTTCTAGTTCCAGCCAGCAGTCCCAAAGAACTCCTTCCCTGAACAAGACAGAAAGTCAGAACGTTAATCAAATCCAGCCAAGTGAAACTAAACATATGCAAAAAGATGTAGCATCATTAGCTGAAAGAATACGTGCTCGAGAGCAGGATGTTAGCAGAGAACCTCCAATGAAAAAGGAAGATGGTGAACACAGAGTACTGATGAACTCCGTTACAGAGAAAAAAGATTGCAATGGAAAGGATAAACCTTATGAAGGTAGTTCTGTTACTGAAAAGTCTTCAGAGCTGCCTTTTCAAAATGCTCTTGCAAGCAGTGGGGAAGGTGTTGTATCAGAGACATTGAAGGGCATTTATGACAGAACTGTCACAAAGCTTTTTGAACAGGAAAAAGAGGCAGAAGTCAAAGAATCTTCAAAAGAGGTAGAAAGTGAAAAAAATGAAGGACATAGACTGACAGAGCAAATGGAAGGCAGTAAAATGGAAACAAATAATGAGATTTGTAGGAATGACCTAATTACCTTCACATCTTCAGCACAAACACGTGACCTTGCTGCTATGAATCCTTCTATGAATGATTCAGAAGGAGTACAAAAGTCTAGGCACTGGATGAACAAAGAGTAAGCACAAATCTTTCTTTTTAGGAACACATGCACATAGATAATTGCTTATTAGTACACATATAAACGTTTGTGGGCCCAGTAACTCAATATGCATACATTGAACAGCTGCTGGTCATGCACATAATATCAATTTATAACTTGAAACATGTACTATGAAGATCTTCCATTTGGTCTAAAGTAAATTTTGATTGCATACTTTTTTTTTTTTAATGCCAGAGCAGAAACGAATCACAACCAGTAAAGTCAATAATTCACAAATTGTTGGAAAACAGTAGGAAAGGACCCCAGTTAGTCAGTTTGATATTTTTTAAGCTGTTCTAAATGAAGATAAACATTAAAAAAATCATGATTTTCCCATCTATTCAAAAATATGTATTTTTATGAAAGATATGCTCCTACTACAGTATAGCACATTATTATAGTAAATTAAAATTATAAGATATCACCTCACCCAAAATACCAAGAATAATATTTTATATTCTTTTTCTCCAGATTTCTAGTTGAAGAGAATGGTAAGAATGAACATGAAGTAGCTTGTTTTATTAAAGCCCCTGCACCTGCTCTGGAGAAGCTGAAGTGTAAGATAGTCAATGACACTAGTTCCTTGGTGGTGGATGATTCTGAGAAGCTGGTCAGCAATGTCATCAGCATTGAATGCTCTGATTGTGAGAAAACAATCCCCTTCCCTATCAACATCGCAATCCCATTTACTTCATGCTTCAGAGGAAATTATCGGGAGATTATGGTGAAAATGACTGATGTGAACTTTCAATCAAACTACTTAACTCCTGTTTCTTTGGAGAGATACCAGGGAAACCGTAAGGTTGGCAACCTCTCGTTTAAGCAGTGTAAAAACATCATTCCAGAATCCCATTTAGGCCTCTGTGGAGCTATACAAATAAAGTTGTCACTATTAATGTGTGGCCCACTGCATGGGGTTAAATTGACCTTTTATTCCTATTTTCTCAAGAACTAATTCTATCTGAAACCTAGTATTTAACAAGGTCCCTTTTTCACTCATAATGTTAAGATAAGTGCTTGCCTTAATTTTAAGCTTTCTCCTTTTTAATTTAAAAAAAAAAAACCACCCCAAAATCTCTAATGATTACTAATGATTGAGTAACAGTTCATAAGTATAATATGTTGCATTATTTGATAAAAGTAAAAACTTAGGAAGAATTATTTTACATTTAGATCACAGGGAAATAACACAATTCTGTGTATCCAAACTCCATCTCAAAGAAACACAGGATGGTTCTTTTTTAAAAAAAACAGAAGAACTGCATTGGACCAGATCATCACTCAGTTTGGAAGCTTATTTCATCTCACCCCAGTCATATACTAGAATATTAATTACATCACATAACTAGAGACCACCAGGTAACTGGGCATCCAGGTGGCAATAATATTCAATTTACTTTCATTTCACATCTACGAATAACGGTGCCTTCTCAAAATGCTGATCCGCTGCAGAGCACAGCTTCCTTTTCCTCTAGTGTACTCTAACCCCATATTCTCTTTGTGCAGGGAACCTTTGCGGAAGTGAAAACTCATCAGTTGGGTGTTTTTTCTGTGTTATCATGCTTAAAGAAAGAGGTATTTACTGTTCCAAAGGTAGGACTTTCACAAAAGCTCAGCGCAGATTCTAGAATCTCTTTCTGTTACCAACCAGAAACATTCAGTTCACCAGCACCCATGCAGCTAAAGGTAAGCTTGAAATACTCAATGCTTGTTACATAAGTCTGTTATCTGATCAGTTCTAAAGCAAGGGTGCCGATAATTTTGAAGGGCAACCAGTGCCATTATAATCTATGAAGAGTGGTTGCAGCTCCACATCCTGTATACAGAGCAAATGGTTTCCTGTCAACTCTGTTAAAACCACACAGTATCGTTAATGAAAAAGAACCATCTAGCTTTGTTTGATATACTTCAGAAAATACAGTTGTTGCCAATAATGGCATAAGCATCAACTCCAAACTCCAACTACTTGGCCCAGTGTTTAAGTTAATTGAACAATTTTTCTCACCCGACCTTCATAATTTGTACCAGGCAGTGTAACAGCACGTTTTGTCACCTCTTAGGCTGAAAATAATCTCAAAATTTGCTTCGGTTATACTGTTTTTCTTTATTTCCCCATAATAAAAAACCCCATTGATTCTGAAGTACAGAGAAGTGTCAAGGGTTAGGGCTGGGCTGGTCACCAAGGGTTGACAGATGCTCTCTAACTCCTCTCCCTTCCCAAAGGGAAAGGGAAAAGACAAAAGGAAATGAGGCAGAAAGACTTACGGATTGGAAAAGAAAACTAAACCAGTTTTAATAAAAAAAAATAATAGTACTACGAAGGAAATAATGAAAATAATGAACTATATGCAAGTATATACAAAACTAATATTGGACCCAAATCTCCTGTCTTACACTCCACCCTTGATAGCAATTACCACTGATGCTGCCAAGCAGGCAGGCACTAGGGGAGTCCCAGGCTCAGTGCCAGAGAGGAACCAGGTATAGGAACTGAATTTTGGGTACTCTGAATTGAGATCGAAGCAGAAAATTGGACAGAGTCCTCCTCGGATGCCAGCCGTTGAAGAAGATGGCTTAGCCCCCATGATCTCTCAGCTTTATACTGAATATGGCGTATACAGAATGGAATACTCTTGTTGGTCAACTGTCCATTCCTTCCCAGAGGTGTGACCTTTTACTTCCTTGTGACCCCTTTTACTTTCTGGCATCCCCAACGTAGCACATAAGGTCCAGCAGTGACCTTAATTATTAGATTAAGTATAAGCAAGAGCCTCTGTGCATACCAATCTCTGGTAGTAACTATAAACATCAGGTGTTATCACGTGTAGTAGCAGTCACTGTCTGCAAAAACATACTAACTTGAGAAAGTGCAGCCTCTTGGAAGAGACTTAGCTAAAAATTAAAACCACCAAACAGAACTGGTTCTACTTAGCTCAAACCAGAATAGAAGCTAAAATTTAAAAGTGAAAAACTACAGATTTGAAATATCTTAGAAAATTATCAAAATCTGAGGGAGCTCAGGAGTTTCAAAACTTGAACTCAAAGTAGCAACAAAACAATCAAAAACATTGTAGTCAGTAAAGGTTCCAGTAAAGGTTGATTACTTTCAAGCATTTGGTTGTGCATTGTATGAAGTGCTGATATGTTGGTAGGGTTGTTCATGGGTTTTAGAGAGGAGTCTAAAGCTTCTGTGATGGTCTAATCCAATTCCAAAAGCCAAATCAATTTGTAAAAAAAAAAAAAAAAAAGGTATGTAAGAGAGGATTTACTAATTTACAAATTAATTGTGCAATTGCTTTCTGTATTTAGATTCAGCCAATTGAACCATCATTGGTTTTAACACTGAAAACCAGACACGATATGTATCACTCAGTAGTATCTACCAGTGCACTGGTTTATGTCCAGCACCCTTCAGCCCAACCATTTAATAGCTCCGTTACTGTTACTCTACCCTGTCCTCCAAACCCAGAAAAAAAAAGGCAAGGAGAAGAAACAGAACATGCAAGAGCCATTAGTGCGACAGTAAAGAGGGTCGCTACAGCATACCATCCTCGGTAAGAACAACTTTAATACAAATTCAGCAGTTTTAAACATCAAAATTATTTAACAGTTGCTGACTAATAAATTTTTGTATTAAAAATGTGGTTTTTCCTTAATACAATCTGCTTTACTTACAAACATTAGAAACACTAGAACAAATCCCTACAATTCTTATGCTATAGCTTCACCAGGAAAATTCATATAGCATTTATCCTTGACACTGTCTCTAGGCATATCAAGGATAAGAAGGTTTTTAGGAGCAGTCAGCATGGCTTTGCCAAGGGGAAGTCATGTTTGACCAACCTGATAGCCTTTTCTGAAGACATAACCAGGTGGATGGATGGTGGCCATGCAGTGGACGTGGTCTACCTGGACATCAGCAAGGCCTTTCACACCATCTCCCACAGCATCCTCATAGGTAAACTGAGGAAGTGTGGTCTGGATGACCAAGTAGTGAGGTGGGTCGAGAACTGGTTGAAGGGAAGAAGCCAGAGGGTTGTGGTCAATGGGGCTGAGTCTGGCTGGATGCCTGTGTCTAGTGGGGTCCCTCAGGGGTCAGTGCTTGGGCCGGTGCTGTTTAATATATTCATCAATGATCTGGATGAGGGATTAGAGAATGTTGTCAGCAAGTTTGCTGATGGTACGAAGTTGGGAGGAGTGGTTGACACACCAGAAGGCTGTGCAGCCATTCAGAGAGACCTAGACAGGCTGGAGGGCTGGGCGGGGAGAAATCTTATGAAGTTTAATAAGGGCAAGTGTAGAGTTTTGCACTTGGGAAAAAATAACCCCATGTGCCAGTATAGGTTGGGGACTGCCCTGCTGGAGAGCAGCACAGGGGAAAGGGACCTGGGGGTTCTAGTGGACAGCAGGATGACCATGAGCCAGCAATGTGCCCTCGTGGCCAAGAAGGCCGATGGCATCCTGGGCTGTATTAGAAGGGGAGTAGCAAGTAGGTCAAGAGAGGTCCTCCTGCCCCTCTATTCTGCCCTGGTGAGGCCACATCTGGAATATTGTGTCCAGTTCTGGGCCCCTCAGTTCAAGAAGGACAGGGAGCTACTTGAGAGAGTCCAGCGTAGAGCCACAAAGATGGTGAAGGGAGTGGAGCATCTCCCTTACGAGGAAAGGCTGAAGGAGCTGGGTCTCTTTAGCTTGGAGAAGAGGAGGCTGAGGGGTGACCTCATCAATGTTTATAAATATGTCAAGGGGGAATGTCAGGAGGACGGAGCCAGGCTCTTCTCAGCGGCGTCCACTGACAAGACAAGGGGCAATGGGTGGAAGCTGGAACACAGGAGGTTCCAGAAAAATATGAGGAAAAACTTTTTTACTGTGAGGGTGACCGAGCACTGGAACGGGCTGCCCAGGGAGGTTGTGGAATCTCCTTCTCTTGAGACATTCAAAACCCGCCTGGACGCGTTCCTGTGCGCTCTACTGTAGGTGATCCTGCTCTGGCAGGGGGGTTGGACTAGATGATCTTTAAGGTCCCTTCCAACCTTTAACATTCTGTGATTCTGTGACATATAATCTTTAAATATGTTGACTACTGTACTACTAGAAGGAGCTGGGATGAAAAATGTGTGGTTTTATTTCAGCAAGAAACGTTCAGCCATTCTCATCAGAGCCAAACATTGAACATAGAGAGTAATCAAGTATCAAAGCTTCTGTGGTCATTGTTTTACCAGTTGGTGGTTTTGCTACTCTTACATTTGAACTTCTGTACATTCCAGTGGATACCTGACTCCAGATTTATGACACAACAGTTTGGAGAAAATTAGTTTTGCGGTAACTGCTGCCCTAGAAAAAGGCCCAGATTTTTCCAAAGCACTCACTTCAAAATTTTTAAAACTTAGACATTTTGGAATGTCCTAAAAAAGTATTAAAACATGGAGACACCAATAAAATTTATCCATCGTGCACATGACGAAATGGACCAAAGCTGACCTCACCTATTTTGAGAGTCAGCAAAATAAATTATGTTTTTACTATGTCATGCAGGAAAAAAAAGTCAATCTGAACTTACCATTTGATTTTTGTCCTTCCAGTTCATAGAATCATAGAATCATAGAATCGTAGAATGTTAGGGATTGGAAGGGACCTCAAAAGATCATCAAGTCCAATCCCCCTGCCAGAGCAGGAACGCCTAGACTATGCTACACAGGAACGTGTCCAGGCAGGTCTTGAATGTCTCCAGAGAAGGAGACTCCACAACCTCTCTGGGCAGCCTGTGCCAGTGTTCCGTCACCCTCACTGAGAAGAAGTTTCTTCTCGAGTTTAAGCGGAACCTCTTATGTGCCAGTTTCAGCCCATTACTCCTTGTCCTATCAGTGGTTGTCACTGATAAGAGCCTGGCTCCATCCTCGTGACACTCACCCTTTAGATATTTGTAAACATTAATGAGGTCACCCCTCAGTCTCCTCTTCTCCAAACTGAAGAGCCCCAGCTCCCTCAGTCTTTTCTCATAAGGGAGATGCTCCACTCCCTCAATCATCCTAGTTGCCCTGTGCTGGACTCTCTCCAGCAGTTCCCTGTCTTTCTTGAACTGAGGGGCCCAGAACTGGACACAGTATTCCAGATGGGGTCTCACCAGGGCAGAGTAGAGGGGAAGGAGAACCTCTCTCGACCTACTAACCACCCCCCTTCTAATACACCCCAGGATGCCATTGGCCTTCCTGGCCACAAGGGCACACTGTTGGCTCATGGTCATCCTGCTGTCCACCAAGACTCCCAGGTCCCTTTCCCCTACACTACTCTCTAATAAGTCATTCCCCAACTTATACTGGAACCTGGGGTTGTTCCTACCCAGATGCAAGACTCTACATTTACCCTTGTTACATTTCATTAAATTTTTCCCCGCCCAACCCTCCAGCCTGTCCAGGTCTCGCTGAATGGCAGCACAGCCTTCTGGTGTTTCCAGTTCTGTTACCACAGACAACTCCAGGTTCAGAAAGGCTTACTGAGATTTCTTGGGACTACAGTCTAGGGACTAACTTGGGACAAGATTCAGCTTTGAAGTACTTCTACTTTAGGTCATAAAAGAGCTTATTCCTACTGTGCTGGCTAAACATTATCCTTTTCAAAATTCATCTACGTACCAAGATTAGGATTGTCTCGAAAATAAGGTACAGATAGAGAAGGCAGACAATGTTGTAGCTTTCCATTTCTGAAAAACTCTTCAGATCATGCTTTGCAGAGCTCTACACTCACACTGGTCTCTTAGACACAAGAGTCTTTATCACAAGCTTCACTTTTGGGAAGGGCACCCGCGTCAATCTGTAGAAGATCCAAATTTCATTTCCTGCAGGAGAAGCATTTGAGGTGAATGGGATATTCATATCCAGTTTTTGAAAAACTGCTAAGGAGAGGGGTTCTGTAAAAAAACTCTCGTTTCATTTATTAGAATAAATTAGCCAAAGCATATCATGTCACAGTTACTTGATTCTGAGTGTGATATCAAAGCAATCACTTGATTTGGAGAGAAGCTACTTTTATTTTCTCCATTGAAAGATATAATGGATAGCAATCATTCCTTACTTATTGAGTAATATTTGCTTTTGAAAAATAAGTAGGGTTGTTTTTTCATTATTTTGTTTTTCCAGATATCTACTTCTAGATAATCTAAATCTTGATTAATAACTCAAAATCAATCCATAATAACTATTTCGATTGACAACACAGGATAGATTAAACCAGATTCATTTAGATAGGTGCCTTTATTTTTCCTTTTTTTTCCGCCCCAAGAATTGAGGAAAAAAACCCAGCCTTTTAACATTTATATCACTTATGTCCTCTGGAGTATAGTTCCAGATGTAGATTTTCAGCAAGGTGAAAAAAGCACATGTAGTCATCAAGGAAAGCAGGAGGAAAAGAAGAGCTACAAAGACAAACTTAGTGTTTTTGCAGGATCTGTTTTTCACTATATTTTTTCCTATAATTTCTTGGCTTTCCAGGGCTGTGAGTGCTTCTGTGAGAAAAAATGGGGAGAATCTCAGTGATACTTTGAAGTTATTAGGCTACAGAAACAAAGAAGAGGGTTGGAAGGTGTTTGATGATGTTATTATCCAGAATGCACGGAATGGGCTTGTATCATTTGAACTAAATGAGCATTTAGAAAGGTAATGTGTAAATAATTTAATAAAATTTTATTTCCTGAAATACTTCCAAGTATACCAACTAATGGAAATTAGTAGAGTTAAGAAGTCATCCATTATTAATTATTAACTTGCAAGCATATATTTTTTCCTTTTATTTTGCAGGATAAGATCATTTAGATTTGTTGCTCATGATTAGAGAAAATATAAAATTGTTTAAATCTATAGACTGTATACAATATAATTTGGAAGAGGAAATGCAGCAATTAATTTGTAAACATGATTTAGCTCTCTAACTACAAAACCATAATATTATTTTGAATTTCTTATTAGAATATACTTATATTCTTACTTTCATCTAAAATGTGTATGTATTTGAATTCTTAGATATAGGGTCAATATACTCCACACTACAGCCGCAGTCAAATTTCTACCCTTTCATGTGCTGGAAATACAAATGAAAAGGAGGTAGTAAAAGGTCCCTCGGAGACTGAGCCCTGTATTATTTTGCACAATAAATTATTAGCAGTTGATAAAATGATTTAAGATAGAACTACTTGTTTTCTTGCTTTTTTATTTATTTTTTTTTTAATACAGCTTTGTCGTCATTCGCCTTTCATTCCTCTTGGAGAACACCTATCTTACTCTCTTTGCTGAAGCTCTAGAAGAAGCTCTTTGTAGCACAATGGCTAATGTGATACTGTATCGGAAAAGAGAAGACCCACATAAAATAGTAGTTTTGCTATCAGCATCCAAAGAATTGACCTGTGAACTTCAAAATCTCCATGAGGAGGGCTACTTTGGTCCCCCAGAACCTACACAGCAGTTCCCACTAAGAGAAGGAGAGCAGATTCATTTTAGATTTAGAGGCAACATTTTTGCTTCAGGTAAAGTAAGTAATTCATGCATCTGAATGAACATTTTCAATCACCACAGCTATTGAAAAATACTGTATGTTATTATTAATAGATTGTGTTTAGTCACAGCATATTTAGTTATTTCAGTGTTTTGTTTCTTATAAACGATAGGTGCACGGAAACTGCTCCAACTGAAAATTAAAAATACTAATTGAATAAGATATTGAGCAATCTCATCTTGGTGACCTTGCTTGGAGTATCACAGAATCACAGAGTAGTGAGGTTGGACAAGATGATCTTCAGAGATCTCTTTCAATTTCTGCCACTCCAAAACCTGGTCCCTTGGAAATAGCTGGCAGGATACAATCAATGGCTTCTTAATATAAAGACTATTTCACAGGAATTAGACTCCAAAAAAAAGAAACAGTCTGCTATTTTGCCTGTATAGATTCACTTAGAGTGAGCAATGTGAAAAACTGAAATCCAGAGCAAAATGGGTTTTTGAGAGTTTTGCACTATGAATCAACGTGATGAGAGAGAGATCTTAGGCCATTTCATTTAGCAGCCTCAAACAATTCCATGCAGTGGCTGCCACCATTACAAGAAGCCTCAGAGAAATTTTCCCCCAAAGTTATGTATAGCCTTTTCTGTCAGCTTTGAAAACAACATATAAATGTATATTTGTCACTCTAAACATTCTGTACATAAACTCACCCACTGAAAACTAAACATATTTTTAATCAAAAAGAAATCTTCATCCTCCAAGGAATACCTCTCCATTTATGCAACGGATAGTGTACATAGCTGTATCAATTAGGTAGACAGACACCCACCCTGAGTAACCAGAAAGCATATACATTCACTATACCATTTTAGTTTTCTTTTTATTTGTACTTTATCCTCTTGCATGTTCCTTACTTTTCAACTCGTAGCACAGCCTTAACCGCTTCTTATGCCAACAACTGAGGGGCCAAGACACTTCAGCTACCAAAGCAGGCTGGTAGGAATAACCGAACCTCAGATGTTCAATATAAATTAAAAATAATGATAAAGAAATATTGAATGTTATGTCATTAGCTCTATTTGATTCACCATAATGAGTTATTTTAGATGCCAAACATCTAAATAAAGCCTAAAAAAAAGTTTTCTTTTTTGTATTGTCTGCAGAGAATGGAAGAGATTTTGGAGAAGTCTACAGGCTGATCTTTCATTCACAAAGAAAACCCAGGCTGGAGCTCCAAATTAAAGAGGTGGATGAATTTGGCAACCACAGCTCACCCCATTACAAAGGGACAGCAGTGTTTTATAAAATTGCCAAAGAGATGATAACCAAGAAATGGGAACAACCGTTGCCACACGGTGAATATCAATACCAGTCTCCACTCTGTAAATTAGCATTAACGTTACCAAAGGTGAGTTTCTCACTTGATGATCTTAGAGATCTTTTCCTTTTACCCCTTACCACATATTTATTAGGCAAAAGGATCTTTGTATGATTTTTGTGGTTCTGATACATTGACAATGTACAAACACTCTTGGAATTTTCCTTAGCAGGTGGGAGGGACACTCATCCAAGCACGCACATGGAAAAAATATTTCAGCAGTTTTCCACCCATTTGCTCTCCCCAAATGGTATGGCCCTGAGAAATTATTACTAAAGTTTCAGTCATATACTTTTTGTATCCTTGTGTTGGGAGTGTAGAATTAAGAACTGTAGGAGCATTAAATGGTTCATCTATCTTTCTCCTACCACCCGATTCTCCCATTATGTTTGATAAGCCTCTGCAATACAGCCATGCTGGCAATTATCTCCATCTCCGGCAAAAGCTATTGCTACATAAATTAATCTTTAATATTCCTGCAATGAAATCTCAGTGTAATCTTTTCAAAGCCTAGGTATCAGCACCCTATATTGTACAAAATGCTGCTGCTAGACTACTGCTATCAAATTTGCGTATATTTTAATACCGTAACACTTGGTCTAATTCTCTGGTGACAAGCAGTAGCATCTCTCCCTTTTTGAATTTAATTTACTTCACTCTTCCTTAAGCTAACACCAGCAAACACCTAACACCTGCAAATACATTCTATTTCATAATCATACTGTTTGATTTCTCTCTCATCTCCATTCTCCTAAGTAAAAGTTAAAAACAGTTAACTGCAGAACCCCATATAAAATTAAGTTTTCTTTGGAGAATCACATGCTCTAAACACTTTGCTTTTCCCCAAGCCTAGCATTCAGTGTAATAACGGAGATGGTAAATTCTTGAGGCCTAGGGGGATGACTAAAAAAAATAATGATTAAAAAAAGTCTATGGCACACTCTAGGCATCAGTTAGTTTTCTTTCATCCACCTGCCTAGCTTCCATCCCAATGTTCCACTTCATTTAATCTTACCTCATAATAAGAATAAGATTTAAAGGACTGAAATGCTTGGGTTGGCATAGGTGGTTACTGCTATACGTAATAGCCCTTAGAGGTACCACTCAGACTTTTCAAAACAAATATTTTAAAAGATGCATTTCAAAAGAATCAGAATATACATTAAAGCAAATGATAGGCCAAAAAAAAAAACCCATATCAAAATGCTTGAAAATATTTGTGTATTGATAACTTTGTTACATGATTTGTATTTTCTGGCTTAAACAGAAAAAAAATACCAATTCTTAGAATGAAGAACAGCATCAAAATAACATCCTCCTTTACATTGCAAGTCATCTTAGTACACAAAATGTTATACTTTGCTATAGTTGTTGAACCCTCCTACTTCTTGATCTATCTTCCATCTGTACAGTATAATAATTTAAAGTTTATAATACCTAAAGTCAGGTTTTTTAATAGGGAAGAAATATTCCTTAACAATTTAGCTAGTTTGGTTATCATATTTTCGAAGAATTATAAAACATCAGTGAAGATGACTTTAGTGAATAATTAGCAAATTAAGTACAACATACTTTAGTATTGGTATATAAATACACAAGGCAAATGGAAATTTCACCCATACTACTTTTCAGTGGTATGTAACATTCATTAACACAAAGTTATAATGTTTTTTACTCTTTTGCTCTTCATACCTTCCTCCAGCCAAATAAATCTTTAATTCCAAACTGGACAAACTCACTGAAATATTAAGAAAAAAATACTCTGTTTGGCTTCTTTGCTGGCTGAAAGAAAAGGAAAAAAGAGTAGGAAAACCCAGTTTGTTTTATCAAGGGGAAATGATTATTAGTAAAGTCCCACACAGATCTGTGGTGATATATTTTTGAGAAACTTTTGAATAATTAAATGAAAAGTCTGATGAAAGTACAAAATATTCAGAGTAGTCAAATTGTGAAGAATCACAGAATATGATGATACTGAGCAACTAGAGAGTAAACTATTTAATTCAAATGTCAAATATTTTGTTGGGGTGGAAGTACTCATCTAATGTTATACTGATAGACTCTAATTTACCTAATACCAATCAAAATAAAAAAAAAATCTTTTGTCATTTTGCTCTCTGAAAACTTTCATAGCATTCAGCAGCCAATAAAAAGTTAAATAGAATGTTCCAAATGATTAGAGAGCAAAACTGAAAATGAGATTATGCCAACTATCTCCGAGGCATCCGCATCATGACTGTACTCCACAGTTCTGGTCACAGAACTCAGAGAGAGGATTTGGAAGAAGAAGAAAGAAAGAAGGTGATCAGAAACACGGGGTAGTTCTAGGCAGAGCCAATACATCGATGACGATACTTGAATTGCTATATGCACTTACGAATACCATGGAGGAACTGAAAAGGGAATGATTACATCCCCTTTCATGGGATATAAGAACAATTGTATTGGGAAGTGGCAGGTTTACCCTGTAATACTGAAAAGCGTCTTTTTTACCTACAAAAAAGAATCAAAAGGTGAACTCATTTTCACAGGATATTTGCCACAGTTAAAAATGCATTTGAGCTAGAAAAGGAATTGGCTGAGAGAGAGACAGAACCATATATTAATCAGGATCCAGATGCAATTAAATGCCAGAGCAATGAAAAGGAAATTAAAACTACTTACCATATCTTATTACGTGTTCTAAAATTATTAATAGTGATGAAAGCACTGACAGTAAAAATTAACATAAGAACTTTTATCCTGTTGTTACTATCCATGATCTGATCAACATGCTTCAACCAGATACATCTTCACATTCAGGTGGGCTTTCTAATGAATAAAAGAAATAAAAGGAAGTAATTGAAACTGGATGAGAAAGCACAGTTCGGGAGAAATTAAATGCACTAATTATACAAACAACTACACCAGCCATCTGTCAAACGCAACTGCTACTTACTGCTTCATTAAAGTACAAGTCTTGTGTTAATGTTCGTGTAAAATGAACCAAGACTGGCACTGTCCGTAATGAGTGATATGCTGGTGCTATTAATATAAGTTGACAAAGCACCTAGGACCACCTGACCACATCTGAGCACATAGACACCCATCCAGGCAATGAGCTTTCAATTTTGCTAGTTTCAATCATGTATATTACTGCAGTACGGCAATTCAGCTGCCCCAAATCTTGCAAGAATACCAAAACTTAATTCTCGGTCTTCTTATCCGACCTGTTGATAATGCTGGGTGGTTTATAGAATTGCTCACACTAACACGGCTGCTTACAGAATTCCAGTTGTCACAGCAAGGCTCTCATGTCTTAATTGTGAACTAGCTGACTAAGTTGTAGCGGTGTTGCTGGGCTTCTCACTTGCTCGCAATGTGCTGGGTGAGCCTTTCATGGTTTGGGAATAAAATCCCCAAAATAACAATACATACGGGGCACGAACAGCAAAGACTATTTACATTCCTACTACTTTGCTAAGTTAATAAAGATCTTATAGTCAGTTTAACTGTGTTAATGGATTAGTTTTGATACACAAGATCACAAACAGTCAGTGTTGCTAGTAAAGATAAAAGTTTTCTCAGCAAAATGAAATTTTCAGCTTTTTTTTTTCCTCAGATGATAAAGTTAGAACCATCCACAATATTTGGTTTTAATTGCGACAAAGATATATGGAATCTTTTAAGGCAACTGTTCTGACTACATTTTTGCTAATTTCTGTAAAATTCCTAACACAATTTCTCATGAATTGTGGAGAAAAGAAAGTAGCTATATAGATTATAAGCTATTTTTATATGTACACACCTACATTATCCACTCTCTAACAAATATTTCCTATGGTGATCAAAACAGTGGCCATTTACTTTGTGTGCAACTGTTCACATCCATTTTTAGTTTAAACATGCAGCATTTGTACAGAAGCAAGCTGTACAATTCCTATTTATGGAGCTGTCACTTCCTCAGCATTAGAAAACTTTTTATTTTCAACTCAGATTAAATACAGTGCATTAAGTTCTGATGTCAAGTATGTGTGTGCACATAATAGTAATATTTCTACTGATTTCAAAGTGGTTGTACTTATATGAAATTGGGCCAAAGAGTTTAAAAGGTGAATTTCTCTTTTTATCTCTGCCCTATTTGATATGCTACTGGAGTCTGGTCATGTCTCAGAGGCCCATTTGACAGAGCACTTCAGTATTACTGGCTGAAATCAGAACGCTTTGCAAAAAGAAATTGCTGTAATACGTACGGGCATTATCAAATTACTATTCTCCTCAAGTTTTAGGTCTAATGACTGTCTAACATCAAAATAGTGTGTGATCCTCTGCTTCAGAAATGCAGTTGCTTAGCTAATTGAAGGGTCTTCCAGACTAGAAAACTGCTTTGACCACTAAGAGTATTTTACTTACACTGTCAACCAGAACAGTGGGACCACATGCCAGCACAGCTGAACCGTGGGTGAATTTAGTGCTTTGCCACAGACATTTAATCTTTAAAGGCAGATTTAATGTTTTAGATCTAATGCATTGTATATTATTAAACTATTTCTAGACAATACTCACTTTCAATTCTTACCATTTTTTATTAATATTTTAACATTAAGTAGCGTAAAGTGGTTCAGACTAAAGCCAATGCACAGGTGATTGAGTTCATCTATAATAACTTTGCAAACCTCTTACAAACCTTTGAGGTGCTAACTTCTCATTAATGACTGACAATAAATTTAAATATAAATGCATAATTAAATAAAGCCAAAGCAAGCTGAGTTGAGAAACAACGCCCCCTTCTGGAAGACCTTTATATTCCCTTTATTTTGAGGGTTTTTTTTAGCCATGCTGTGCTATCTTCACACTAGGGCATGTCCAGAGACAGAATTGCTGTAGAAGCACACAAGAGGAGGCAGATTCAGATCTGAAGATGAATATAACACACGATAGTGTTACTCTGCCAAGCAGTGCATCCTGTGCACACTGAACTGCCCTATCGAGATGGCTAAGAACAGGCTCGATGAAAAGCTGTCCAATTCACAGGTGAATAGGCAACGGTTATGACTGTATCAACCTTTTGGATGTGTAGTTCACTACATATGAAACACTCCAAATACTGAACAACATAAGAAGTCTGTATTATAAAAGCATTTAAGATAAGCTCAGAAAGGCTTTGGCTCAGTATGCCCAGCAGGAAAAAGAGAGTAATTTATCCAGTCAGAGTGTCATGCTCTTAAATTCACAAATGTAAAAAATAAGCTCAGTAAGTAAACCTGGTGCAAGTCTCACAGGGAAAGCTGAGCATAAACAGCCAGGTGATGCAACGGAACCTGTGTCACAAAAGTAACATGGGCACGAGAAGAGGACAAGTACAGCTTTTTTTTTTTTAAAAAAAAAAAAGAGCCAACTTTACTTGATACAAATTAATCTCTTCCTGTGCTCAGTGCTAATGTAATATCTTGTTCTGGACAGAGTAGGAAACAACAGTAAAAACCACAAGACTTGCCTTTTCTCATTCATGCGGAAAAAGAAAAAAGTGTTCAGAGGAAGAAAGCCGAAGGAATCTGTACTTTCTAATGGAACCTGTCTTTTGACTTCTGATAATTTTTAGTGATTTCTAATTAAAAGTTGAACTATGTAAGATGAATAACTATATCTACAAACACAGTATGATTTCTAGACCTAAGAAGAGCTACTTCATATCTAGGAACCGTTATTTTCCTTGAAGTACTGGGGTATGCTCACAGTTGCAATAAGAACACAGAAACAGCAAGGCAATGTTAACACAGTATTCAAAAATTTTATGTATGAAAGTTCCATACAGATTTTTTATATACCAGTCATGCTATAATGCTAACATAGTTTCATTCCTTTAATAGCTCCATAGTGATTTATAACTGCTGGTGGTGTTATCAGGTTTTCAGTAATGACACAAATCTTCTATGTAGGTAGAACCAACCTGAGGTGCTGATCTACTGCAATCCACTCCCATGTCCTATGCCTCATCCCTTTCAGATTTAGTAATTTCTCTTTTCTCAACACATTTCCTTTGACAGCAGGAAAAGTTGATCAGCCGTCCACGAAACTCAAAAAGAATTTCTTCTGATTCATCAGGTGAGAATATATACATAATATATTAATAGCAATAAAAATAATAGTTATATTTGCTATTTACTTCTCTTAAATGTCAAGATTTGTTTCAGCTGTAACTGGCATTTTAGAAAGCCATATTCAGGAACCAAAATAGGTAATATATTAAAAGAAAAGAAAAAAAAAAGGTGATTCTTTACAGGAAAAGCAAAAGCTCTTGTGAAATAACGTTGTGGCACAATGTTTGAACAGCATGTAATTTTTCATACGAAGACATTCAGTTTATGCTAGAAAGCTCCGGTATAACAGTTGTATCAGTTATAGGAAATGCTCAGACCCTTTTATTTTATTGCTGGCTTTACCCGTGCACCTCTAAAAGTTATAGACCACTGCTGAACCTGCTCTTGACTGAATTCACTTCATGTTACAGTGCAGCCACCAAAAATTGCATAAGAAATAAGAAATAATGATGTTTCCGTTAAATGATCTCTAAGGTCCCTTCCAGCCCAGGCCATTCTATGATTCTATGATTCCATTAATGAAAAAACAAGCCATGCTTAGTTGGGGAGTTCACCCACTGAGCCTCCAGCTTTAGAAAGCTTTTTAAAAGAAAGACTTACATAGCAGAATAATGCAGAAGAATAATTAATTTACTACTTTTTTGCCCTTCAGAGGCCCTGTGGGACAAGTTGCTATATTGGCTTGCAGAAGAACTTGCAGAAGATAATACATCATTGCTTGCTTTACGCTTACCTGTTCGGCGGAGCTTAGTTCAGCTCGTTAGGCTGAAGTGCCCTGACAATTTAACGCACCAGATCTACGAGCTGCTTTGTTGCTGGGAAAAGACCCTTCCAAGGTCAGCTGATAAACAACAGCTCCTGTCTCACTATTTGCGGAAGAGTGGCAGAAGTGATCTTTCAGAAGAACTTCGTATTAAGTGGCAAAATAAAGTGTTCACTTGACAGAATTGTTGGTAACTAACAGCACAATTTCTCTTCCTGTTGAAAATGGCAAACATTTCCTTGGTGTGTTTGGATGAACAAGTGACAGGGATACTAGTCAGGCATCAGTGCTTACTTATTTGTAAATTTGCACTGTCTTTACTAAAGTAGTAACTTTTGTGTATGTATATATATATACACACATAATGTCCTTGCTAAAAGTGTGGAAAATAGGATATTGGAAAAAGAGGTATGAAGAATTATAGACCACTCTGCATAGATTTCTAAGGTCTTTATCTACAATATGCAATTGACAAAGAATCATATTTCTACATACTTTAAACAGTAGGAATTATTCACTATACTTCTTCAAAATCTTATGAATCATTCCATGACATACAGATTAGTCTACATCCAGTAACAACAGCTACCAGATTCTTCAGACAAAAGCATAATAGATCATTATAATGCACAGACAGAGGGAATTTCTTAGGTTTTTTTTTAGTAATTAATCCTGACTTTTGTATTCTCAGTGAATATTTTTATCCTTGTGAATGTCACAGGAGATTTTAGTGTTACCACATGTGAATATCTAATCTATTTCCAGAACTTACCAGATCTGTTGCCTCACTTTTATCATGGTAATGTTAGGTTTTTTTCCAGAATTCTAAATAAGACTAACCTAATTTTTAAAAGTCAGAGCAATAGCAGGGTTGTCACTTTTAACTGTTTTTCTACTGAAATAATATTCTGGTTTAGAGTCTTCTACCTGCTGCTATATTGCAACCCACCTCATCCAACACATCCAAAATTTCTCTAAACTTTTCTGTTAAAGGCTCAAAGTAGCTTGGAAGAGCCAATGAATCACACTATTCTGGAAGGAAGCCGACTGCTTTGTACTTACACAAATACAAATTTGTGATTACACAGCCTGTCACATCTGTGTGATTGCTCTACTGCACCAGTGATCTGCAATAGATGCAGCTCTTTCTTCAAATCCACCCGTCCAACTTTTTTAGTTACTGTTATTCTTCTAGATTCAATGCACCAATTACTTTCCTCTTTCAAACTCACACACAAACTTTAAAAGAATCATAGAACGGCCTAGGCTGGAAGGGACCTTAGAGATCATTTAATCCAACCTCCATGCCATGGGCAGGGACGCCTCTCAACTAGATCAGGCAACACATGAGGATAATACAACATAAACATCAAATATCAATCTAAATCTAAAAGTTATTAATCTAAACTTTATTAGTGTTTAGACTACTTAGAATTCCTGTATGTCTTGCTGTCAAATCTTAATTGTTATACATATTGATAGTCTGGATATTTAATTTTCAAAGGTCATGCATTCGCAAATTTTCCAAATCACCACTCTAAATGAGAAAATTGCATTGCAAAAGAAATGATAAACAGGAATAGTATTAATTAATTTGATTCATATAGTCAGTAATGTCTCACCTTGTAAGATTATCACTTTTTAAGTGGAAAAACAGAATATATGAGGAATTTAACTCCTTCACTGTGACATAGCCATCCTTTTTTTTCTTTCTGTAAATAAAGTTGGTTTAAAAATGTGAAATGGCTTCTTATTAGTGGAAAACATTATCAAACTTTTTCTGAGTGCTCAAACATATTTTATCATCAGATCTTTCGTCATCAGTGCCTTCTCTTTAGAAATTAGTATTTTGCTGTAGGTTTAACAGATATTGCCAGAATGTAATTATATTGTGGTCATACTTCAATGTATGATGGTACTATAAATAAAACTGGAAATATTGCAACAAATTGGACTTAATCTTTCTGTCTAAATTGTGTTTTTATATAAGTACCAACAGTCCGCCACAAGATGGCCTCTTGTGTCTAACAAAAGGTAAAGCCTGTATTTCACATGCTGAAAAATAGGTGAATAAAACACTGCTAAAGCCTAAAAGCCATCTATAAAGACCCGGGTACTTGGCTGTGCAGTACTATTAACATTAATGTAAAGCAGCAAGAACTGTGGGCATTTCAGTAACATTTTACAACAGGAACAAGTGCATTCAGCCTCTTCCTAGCAATGTGAGATTATTTTTTACATTTGTTGAATGATAAAATTATATTAAATTTGCTAATGATAAAATTATATTAAATTATATAAATTATATTAAATTATATAAATTATATTAAATTATATTAAATTTGCTAATGTTAAAAGCTCATTTTTATTAGTGACTAAATAAACCATATATTTCATTAAAGCCTGGTTAAAGATGAATAAGATAGATTACAAAATAAACAACAATTTTTGACTTACCAATTCATTTTCTTCTCCGAGGAGCAGGTAACCTTTAGGCCTACTAGGTTTTTCCCTCTTCTTTCAGGAACTCTCAGTTGCAGTCTGAAACTTGTCTTGCTGTGGCCCAGCAAAGCTGAGCTGGCTGGTGACGTGCTTTTGCTCCGTCCCTCTCCTTCCTCATGTCTCCCACCAGTTCTGCCTCGTGCTGGGGCTTGCCCTGCTACCTGCTGTAGGTAACCTTCACAGCTTTGGATCCCACTTTTTAATTTTGTCTCCTGGAAGAGGACAGGTAGCACTGAGCACACTCTTTCCCAACTCACAAAAGCATTTTGACAGAAAGGCATATTTAAAATGTACCTTAACGAAAACAATATGTAAACACCATGTGTAAAACAAACATGCCTATGACTGCCGGCTTTGTTTCTTTTGCTCTACCGAATGTCCACAGAAGCACCCTTCTTGTCTAGGTCTCCCTCACCCCAAGGAGCCCTGGCAGAGGAGGGAATATGGGGGATTTCCCTTCATGTCAGGTCTCAAACAACAGGTTTATATAGTGATACTTTTCTTTATTCTTTTTTTTTTTGTCAGAGAAGAGATTCTTCCCCTCTAAAGTTCATAGCCTGTAAACAAAAGCTCCAAACAAAAAAAAGTTTCAAAGCAAAATGCGGACTTCTGCGCAACAGAACAATAACATCATCAATTCAGCCCTTTACGGCTAAAGTAAATTAAAATCAAGGTGTAGCAGAATCCAAAGAGACCTTGACAAAAGGAGAGGAGTGGTGGGAAGTCAACTGAGATGGCTGTCAGGAAGGAAGAATATCTGACTACTCTGCTTCTTTCCAAATAGCAAATACCAGCCACAGGCTGATATGACTGAACTATTGCTGTGGAAAATCCAATCCTAGCACTGAAGCTGTCATTTGCTTTTCATTCAATCAAATATTGTCTCCTGAAATGAAAGGGTTCCCCCACTGAGATTTAGACTCACTGAGCTGCAAACAAAATGTAGGAAAGAATGCAGTCCATATGGGACAAATCTGCCTCTGTGCTATGTGTGTGTATTGGCTGTAAAAGACATGCAGGACTGAAAGTTAAATCTGAGCTATATCGCTTACAGTGGGTATGTTTTCTACCCTTAAATAAAAGCTGATACTGCCTATTTCTGCTAAACAGTGAAGGCAACTGAACAGAAAATGACCTAATATAGGAAGCCAGTTGTTCATAAAGAAATCATCTAGACAACTATAATTTGGCTGACAGAGTACAAAAGGTAATTATTTAAATGTTGAACAGTTAAGCAGAAAGGAAAGAAGAAACACATATATTTCTTTTGTGGCATTGTTACAGGATGGGTTGCTAATTGTATCTGAGACTGATGAAGCACAAATGTGTAAAGCAGACATGGAGTATTTAGCATTTAAAACAGGAATTCTCTTCACTTAGTGAAACAGACCTCAGTGAGCTGGATCAGCAAGCTGTCAAATACAACAGATGGGTTTAATTAAAAAAAATTAAGATGGCATTTAATCAATAGCCCATCCAAGCCCCTTGCAAAAATGAGTTATTCTTTCAATAGTCCTGGGAGAAATACTTATTTCATAGAAATAACTATCTGTAGCAAAGTCATCTTCAGGCACAAGAGCCGCAGCTTAAAAGCTGCTGCAAGTGTGAGCTCTCTCACATGCAGAGCTGTTGGATGGGGCAGCCTCAGCACAAGCTCCCTCCAGCTCATCTCAACAACTCATTTCAGTGAGCTGATCTTCAAGTGCAGTTGAGTTAAACCTCTGAAAGGTCAGGGGTGCAGAACAGCCCAGCTGAAATCACTTCTTCCTTTCCATATAATCTCTACACTTTACCATAAGACACAACAAAAAAGTCCTTGAAGATCACTGATGTATCTCAGAGAAGCTGTCAACCAAAGAAACACTTTATCTGCAGCTCCTCTGGTTCTAAATAGTAGAGAGTCTTGAACATTCATCTTAATACAGAGTACCAGGTACCAATCTGTTCTGCGACTCCTTCAGAGTCTCCTTTTTCATGAAGATGCTACAATGTTTTCTCTAATGACACTGCCTATCCATTAATTATGCAATCAGTATATCAGTAGAAATTAGGTCCTTGCATAATGCCATGAAAATAGGAGGTCTCCTAATAATTCTACATAGCATAGATAGTTGGAAAAGCACAAGCACACTTATTTCAGCTGATATAAAACTGAGTGAAATCATATAATACACAATGAATTTTATGGAGCTGAAAAAAGATTAATGGCAGGTTTCCTTGTGTATAGACATATTTTTTCCTCAGAAAAGAAGAATTACTAATATGATTAAAATACAAAACATTACTAGATAAATTCTAAAACAGAAAGTGCAACTTTAAGGTTGATTACTCATATTGTATTTGATTTTCTCCCAGGAAACGCTCAGTCTTTCCCAGTCATCACAACAAACTACTGTCAAAAAAAAAAAAATAGAAGTCCCTAAAGCATTTCCTTTCCCAGGTATCCAACTCACTTTTTGGAACAGCCTGAATCAATATAAGATTCTGATAATCTGAAAAACATTGCCTTCACACTTCTATTACTTTCTTAAAGTCTTACTTTAATAAAAAATTATTTATAATCTGGCAGTTTGAAGAGCTCACATTGTTAACACAAACTGATATCAAAACACTTTAACAGGTTAACAGAAGACTTATTATGAATTACTAATCTACTGTAATATCTTAATAAATCATAGTAAAACTTTCAAGAACAGAAAAGCAGTCTGTTTTTTAAACCTGCACAATTAAAACAAATACAAGAAAGTTGATTCTATAGTACAGTACACAAGTGTAAGACTTTGTCCTTATTTACAGTCTAAGTGAAAGACAACTCTTTGTTATTAGTGTTGTAACCCTATTCTTAGTCTTCCAAAAAAAATCCACATGCTCTGAACTCCCCATTACATGCTCATTTTCTTTACGTCACAGTGCATATATCCCTTTGATAGAAGATTTTCCAAAGCCAACCTTTTTTTTGTCCATTGACCACCTACCACGTAATTTTTCTTTTTGAGACCTTTTGTGCTGTAGCTTCCCAAATGAAAAAAATGGTGTTTCTTAAACTTGTTAAAGTACTTTATAATCCATACATAACCTTTATCATCTCTGCACTCTATTTAGGGATCCAGTTTTGATAATGTAACTTCCAGAAATGTTATCACTCGTTTTAATTTTCGCCTTTGGCCAGATTATGGGCAGAGAAGGCTAATTACGTATCAGAAGCTGAAAGAGCTCAATAGAACTGGAAGGATTCCAGCCGGGGTTGTTCTGACTACATACCCGGTTCATACTGCAAGTGCCAATTTAGCCAGCAGGTGTCAGAGAAGAGCTTCTACGAAGAAAAATACTGTTTCTAGTATTTTCACAGCTGAAAACAATTTTAAAAAAAAGTCACTTAAGTAAGATAATTGATGATAAATTCCTGACGGAATGGACATTATTCCCTTGTCTCTTAAGGAGTCTTTCAGAGTCTTTTGAGGTAAAAGCATGCAAATCACTTAAGGTGCAGGTACTATGCAACCAGAAATAGGAATGCTCTCTAAGTGTTAACAGTGATACTTTGTTAAGATCCATGTCCGTACTCGAGAAATTAAGGAAAGGAGGGGAAAAAAAAAAATAAATGTTGAAGTGGTATAGAATCAAATGTGTACTAATATTTTGGGGTATTTTATTTCTAGAAAGAAAGAGGATTTTTCTCTGCACTGAGAAAAATCATAACAGTATCAGAAGAATTTGCTGTTTCATGTACTTTCAAACAAAAAAAAAAAACCAAAAAAGATAAAACTTTCCAAGTTAAATGCATAATTATTAACAAAGATACCCTATTTTTGTTCTCTGATTTTTTTTAATGAATTTTGCAGAAGTGTCACCCCTCAGAGAAAACAAGATGCAAAAAAATGTGGAGGTTTTTCTGACAAGAATTAAATTAAGGTAATACAATAACAGAGGGGTTTTTTTGTAATTATAAAACTAAATCCAAATACTTTCAAGAATACCTTAGCTCATCTCTCTGTTTACACACAGAGAAACTCCTTTAAAAGTCTTAGATTTTTGTCAGGCTGCAAGTAAAACAGTGAAAGCTGCCTGATACTTCTTTTTCAACTACATGGACATCTTCCGAAATCTTCCACAAAGCAGTGCTGCTAAGAGCTGTCCACAGAGCTGACTGGTTTAGAACAAAACTAGGAGGGACACAAGCTAAAGCTGCATTGACTTAGCATGCAAAGTCAGCAAAGCTAATGTGGGTTTACTGAACCATTTCTACTCAATTTATTCTTCCCTTAGGCTTTATTTGCAAGTCTTTTTGATTTATTCATTACGTACTGTGTAAGTATTATGAGTTTTAACCAAGAGCTCCACATTTTTCTCATCATTCCCTTGCCAAATGTATATACAGTCCCACTATACACTGAAAAAATAGTTGCAAGAGAGGCAGCAAACTGTCACAGAATCACAGAATGTTAGGAATTGGAAGGGACCTCAAAAGATCATCAAGTCCAATCCCCTTGCCAGAGCAGGAACGCCTAGTTAATGCCAGTGTAGAGGTTGAGGAGACCTCTTCAGCAACACACTGCATAGTTCTGCTCCTGAGTGTTCAGAAAGAATAACTTAAAGTGCTGAATCTCTTTGTTCTTAAAAGCTCATTAAAGGATTTATAACAGTCTCCAACAGCAGAGAATTGAAATCACAAGGGGAGGAATTCTCTGTCCATTTTTGTGTTGCTAGATTAGATATGGACTGGACAGGAATTATCACCATTCCTTTACAGCAGTTGTTCAATCCACCTCATTTTACAAGCAGGCTCCTGACACTCCTTGTCACATTACACACTGTGTATGAGCAGACACACACACACACACACCTAAACCTGACAAGCAACTAATGGCCTCAGTTCATGTCTAAAAAGGTATAAAATTAATCTGATTTATAGTTTTCTGGCTGACAATAAACTCCTGACACGGCTTTGTCTCTTTTTTTTCCCAGTGACTGGTAACCATGGCTACACACTATAATAAAGTTGAGATGCACAATGCTGTAACACAGGGTGTGCTTGTTGTAACTGATTTTGTTACAAAACCCCAAGAAGATAAAACTAGTAATTCAGGGTGAAATGGAAATTAGCAACTAGTTAAAATTTTGCTTGTCTTTTAATAAAAAATGCATGCTTTGTTGAATGGCATAATTTCTTTTCCTCAATAATTTATGACAGCCAGTCTGCCCCAATGAAACGTTCATATTAATTTTAATGAGCTTGTCAAAGCTATTCTAGCCATTTTATATTTTATAGATTTAGCTGAGGTTATATTTTAACCCCTTGCCTTCTTTTAAATTACAAAAAATGTTTTATACCAAAAAAAATAATTTATAGATTAGTATCTATATTTCATACAAATAGTAACATTATGATTTGCTATACTACAGTTTATATTTCCATATAATTTTGATTTTTTTCTCTGCAGAAAAAAATAAATAGAAACTTGATAAAAAGGTAGGTTTATAGTTGTTTGCCCTGGCTGGGGGGAGAAGTGCTTAATTTTCAGATTTTTGGAGTTAGTATTTGCATTTACATTAATGTTTTTTTCTATACTTTAAATTCAAGGTAGCAAAACATTTTCACTTTAATCTGAATAGGCTGGGACACATTTAATGTGCATATGTATTGTTCTGTTTCCCACTGTGTAGCTGTTCATGCTTCCATTCCGTAATTACTTGCTTTTCAACTGCTTTTCATCACTAATATCCATTTGAACTATTGATCAACAAACAGTATAGAAACTGATGGTATAAACACCATCATTCCCGTTTCACCTTTTCCTTGAATGCCTTCTTCAATGCATTCACACTGGGCCTCCTGGAACATCAGCATTTACCTGCAAATCTTTTATCTCTTCTTACCTTGTCAGCACCACAATGAAAGTCTTGTACGAAAGATATGAAAGCTCTGTTTGAGAACTGACTATAGCAGTTTTTTTGGTAGAAATGTAGGGAGCAAAACCCAGAAATATTATTATTTGTACATCCAAGGGGACAGGAATACGCATCTTTTGACTGAAACAAGATTCAGTTTGGATTTAGTGACTCGGTTCTTTTGTGTGTGAGTTGATTCATTTCTGTCACACAGAATCACAGAATGTTAGGGGTTGGAAGGAACCTTGGAAGATCATCTGTCGACTATTTCCAAACTACAGAAGCATGTTAGCAACTTGTTTCTATATTTATCATTCTGGTCATGAATGGAAATAATTTTCTTCAAAAAGCACACAAAAAAATCACTAGATGTTCCTACGTGGTTTGGCTGAGCTATATTTCCATATCTAACACCCTAAAAAAATGGCAAGGAGCTAATTTCTACTAACTCCTACTTTATATATAAGAAATTAGTTCAAAATCCTCTATCTTTGTTAGCCTCAGAATTGCAGTTTTAATTGTCAGATTTTGTAGACAGTACCTACTAGCTTATTCTTCTACTGCTAGCTCTTGAGAATTTTTTTTTTAAACTCACAATGTTAGTCCATGAAAATGATAAATATGTCTGGGATATAAAGACTCATTCAGCAAATGGATGTTCAGTTACATAAAAATAGACAGGTGAGCAAGAGCTCTGTTCAAAAATTATATTGTATGGAATATTAGTCTGAAGACTTGGAGATTTAAAAAAAAAAAAAAAGGTAAGAAGATTAAGTGCAAGGAACTAGTACATTTTTAGATTAATTAATATTGGAAACTGATCACATAAATGATTAATGTTACTTTAGTTTTAATAGGTTCAGTAACAGCTTGGTACAGGCTCAAATATCAGAAATGGAAAAAAACTTCAGATCTTTCTTACAGTACTGATCCAATGTTGTGCTCAGCAGTGGAATGTGTTCAAGGGGAGATTCTTAAGAGCAAGAGAAGTCTTTCCGTCACCCATGGTCAGAGAAAATAATCTAGAAATAGCTCTGGTAGAGGGTGGACACGATATGATTTTAATAGCATACAGTTGCAATCCCCAGTAGCCACAAGGATGGTTGTTGTTGCTACAGTACAAGCCATAAGTACTTGGGTTTTGTAATATTTTTAAATTTATGTAACAATAGGAATAGCTCCAGAACCTGCTTCCACTTAGGCTGAAGTTCATCTTCCATGAGCTGTGAAACAGGATAGAATCCTTTAGCAACACCAAATAAAATGCTGATTTCTAGACAGATAATTTATTACAGTCTTCTAGACACTTGTGTCAGGCAGAATAGAGATTACAGATAACAGACAAAAATGCCTTGAGAACATACTTCCATGAGATGTTTCAGATATGCATAGGTTGTTATAATGATTTTTAAATGAAAAAAGAATGGTAACATGCAATGGGATAGCAAGCACTTATCTTCTTTTCTCTTTGCCATGACACTATTAAAGTGCAATAAAGAGTTTAAAAATGTTGTATCTTCACAGGCCTTTAAGTCCACCCCTGGGCTACAGGAGGTTTTCTTATTATAAAATGAAGTACAAGAGGAAAAAACATACAATAAATGGCCATAAAAGTCTGTGTGATATGAAAGACAGTAAATTTATTTTCCACAAGAACAGTTTTCCCCTCTTCTCTGAATAAAAATAAATAAATAAATCTTAGCACATAACTTCTAAGACAAAAAGGTTCAAGTGAAATCTTTCAAATGAGCTTGTAAACCAAAGCAGAAGGCTTATTCTGGCAATATTCTATAGATTGCTCAAGTACGACTCTGACTTTTTTTGTGCGTATAGTTGATGCTGATGGGGCTTCAAAGTCTATCGCAGACTTTCTTCTTTTACGATACTCAGTTATGATGGGATTGCAGTCAACTTTATTTTCTGCAATGGGCTTCTCTTTGTAAGCTATATTCGCAATTTAACCACAAACATTTGATGGGCCTCAAATACTACAAAACCTTTTTAGGTCTTACTAGATAGTTAGAATTACAGCAACTCTGAAGATGTAAAACAAAAGAGAAGTTTTGTGACTTGCTTTATAAACAAAACAAAAAACCACCACAAATCTGAGAAAGTTGAGATTTAGAGATTCTGGAATTTCATTTTCCAATGGACTGAAGACATTTGGTACTTGAAGACCAAATGCTCATTTCTGGTCACTCTTAGTCCATCCAAGCCCCACGTTCCCATGTTCACAGGAGAGTGGTAACACTGTGGAGCATGATCTAAGTCTGTAATATTAACTGGGAGCCTGGGCAGACTCTATGTGCCTATGCAAGTTGGAATCACGTTTGTTTGCCCTCCCTTTGAGGTTCAGAAACCTCAAATTTTAGTGTCTATAGGAAGTAAGTCAGCATTTTTTCTTTTATCGTAGAATCATATGTACTTACTGAACTAGAAATAGTGAGAAGAGAGCATTTTAGGACAAATATTTTTTGTTAAGGGGAAGGTGGGAAAAAAAAAATGGAAAAAAAAAAACCAACCACAAACTAAACTATAATTGCCACAATAAGACTCTGCCAGAGACAAGAGTGAAGCTCTACAGGCTTAAGGTGTCCACATAAACAAGAACATCATCCAGAGTTATATTAGGGTAAAATAAAATAACCTGGAACACAGCTAGGCTATGCTTCAGAGCATACACTGTATCAATAACAGCTTTGCATTAGGAAGATATATCATCACAGCATGCCATAGAAGTTCTTTCCTGAAGCAACAGATTATGGCCACTGTTAAATTACATCAGAGGGATGTTGGTCCTGTGTTGCACATCTGACATTTCTGAATTCAAAAAAATCCTTAGTGAACAAGTAGGTTCAAACACTCTAAAAACAAAGATGAACTACGCTGTATTTTGTACAACCTCTTACATAGCCAGGCAAATGCTATCACTGAATTCAGTGTTACCCCCAGGGAAGCGAGCTACTACTTGTGGAATAGACTGACACATAGTATCTGCCATGTCCTTGGTTCTGGCCTCTAGCATTTGGTCCATAACATCTGCACTGAGCGATTTTGTTCTTTCTTGAATGTTTTGCCCACATTGCACCTTACAGAACCAGTATGAAAACAACAGTATGGTTTTGCACATCAAGATTGCCTAATACTGGATAGACTTTATAACAAGAGAGCAAAGGCTGACAGTAAAAATCTCAACTTTGGCATCTTCTAGCTTGAATGCTTGTCACAAAATGCTTAAATATACCATATAAAAGAAATAACTGAAATTAATGAAAGTGGAGCAAGGAGCATCCACTGTAGAGTGTTAATGTAAATCTAGCGAGTCAGTTAATGTTTAAGAGGGCTTACAAAAAGACAAAGTGAGTGACCAGAAGAAAAGGAACTGCCTAAGGGGTAATAATCGACTTGGAAAAAATCCTCAAGGCAAGAAGGAAACTAAATGAGCATAAGTCCAAATTAAAATTACAAAGCAAATGGAAAGTGACAGGCAGCAAGATGAGAAAACAATCGAGGATCAAATTCTATTAAACACTTTCATTAAAGTTGTAAAATACACAATAAAGAATACATTCCAAGAGTAGTACATGACAACAAGACAGGAAAGGTCCTAAGAGAAGCAACAGAATATGATGATGGAATTAAATGCACAATTGTTAAGTTTGGGAAAAAGAAAATGTAGACCTTTAAGAATGGGGGGAACAGCTGATTAGGCAAAAGAATTTAATTGTATTTTATTGCCATTTTAATTTTTGTGTGTTGAAAGGAAGCCTTTTAAATTTCGAATCTTATCTAGGGTTAGCAATACTATTGTATTTTTATTCTGAACAACTCAGTCTTCTCTTTTGAGAGAAATGAACAAATCCAGGTAATAAGTTTCCTTGTTCATGCAGAAAAGAATCTGCTTTATGGAAAATTCCATGAGCAAACCTAATTCTGTCTCTTTCTGATGGTAACAATGATTTCAGCCTTATTTTGCATACCTTCAAATTGACTTGAACAAGAGATTCTCAAAAACTAGCTGAAAGTTTCATTTAAACACACGTGTTTACATGGACAGCTTTAAGAAGGTCATTATATGCCACTGCTGCAGATTATAAATGTTGTGCCTCTGAAGCAAATTATTTTCTATTGAAATATTCTCTTTGAAAACATTGCATCTGTTCTGAAACCTGCAGTGAAAAAGGCTTTTTCAGATGGCAGTTCCAACTATGTAGGCTATCTCTTCCTACAGCGTTTCTCCTAACTTCCTACCACTGCTATTTGAGTGTATAGACTAAAGCTTGTGTCTAGAGAACATATTACCCATTGTTTTGCGGTATAAACATAGAATATTTTCATTCTGACTATTCCTAGTCTACCAGAACTGTCCCAATTACCTCGGATGTCAAAACCAGCACTAGAAAATATTTGTCAAGCAGCTGACCCTTCTGCTGCCTAAGAGTAAGTGATACACCCCAGAAGCCCTACTTTACACACAGAAAAGTTTAACATCATCATTGACATCCAGATATTTTTCCATGGAATGATGCTATAGTGACAGTGGCCAGTTCAACTCACTTTACACTCCGTTTGAACTTAGTGAGGTGCATGAGCCCCCATGACTAAGCAGCAGTTGCCTTCAATCTGTAAACAGTGTTCAAACACTTGGTGTACAAACAAATCCTCCCTGTACACCAAATTCTGCCACCCTACTAAAGGGATGTTCAAGGCATATATGAAGGATAATTCAAGACGGTTCATGGGTTATTCAACGACATACAGTTCAGCTTGAACTGAAGTACTTTATTTTAACAGCCACTGCAAAAGTTAAATAAATATTTTCTTTCTTTCTACCATTCATTTGCCTTTTATAAGTTTTGCAGGAAAAAGTAATAAAAATAATCCGTTCACCACTACATGGCTTTTGTTCTATACAAAACATTCCAACAAGAGTAGACTTTTTTATTTTCCCTTTTGGAAGCATTCCAGATAGATGTGCTAGTCTGGATTCAGGATTTAGAAATATTAACACCTCTCCAATCCATCTTCTGAAAACAGTTTCACAAAAATAAAAAATAATTTTTGAGAGAATTATAAAACCACTCAGTTCTCAGGTTTATATACAGGGTTTTTTGTCTAGGACCATGTCCCTGTCTGATATCAATCACTGCTCAACTAGTAGATAAGTGACTAACCCACAGCTCTTTTCCTTTGTAATATGCACTTCGTTTTGCTTCCTACATAAAATTGTAGGCCTTTTGCACCTACAACCAGTCAGAAATTTTGCCTTTGCATGGGAGAAACTTAGCTATCAACTTAATTTCCTGTGACACCAAACCACTAAAGATCAAGGAAGATTAACCATTAAAACATGACTATATGTCATGCTCAGTGTAAAATCATTAAGCATCATTATCTTAGAGCACTCACATATTTCTCACCTTCACCCCAAACTCCTGTTCACATGTATCTCTCAAAGATTTCCCCTAAATGCAGAATACTAAGAAACGTTTTTACTCAGTGAATACAAAGGTAATATGAAATACTCCATTTATTTCTTCCAGAAAAAAATCCAGCAAATCATTCCACAGACAATGGTATCAAAGTGTCCCACTTATTTTCTTCATTTGAGAAAATCGTCATCATTAAAACAGTAGCAACTTGGCCAGTGAGAACCACATTACAGAAGTATGGGTGTCTTTCATTCTTTTAATCACATATTTAAGACGTATCTCAGAAAAAAAAAAAAGATTGGTTTTCAAGAGATTCTTCCAAAGGAAAGATAGAAAAGGAAATTAAATAGAAAAGGATATTAAATATTTGCTGATCTTTAAACAAAATACTTCAAAGTCAGTCAGAAAAAGGAACAAGATTCCAGAAACGGCAGCAAAATCCCCGTTAAGCTGGTATACATCCAAGTAAATTCAGACACTTTTCAAAAAGCCAGGGGACATCAATCTATAGGCTCAGTATTAAGCATTTTACATTTATTTTGGCCTTTCAGATCTTATAAATCATGTATGAAATCGAATATCACTTAGGGAAAGAGATGTATTAGATTCAATCTTCTAATTAGATCCTCTGAACTTTGCAGAGATTTTCATTTATCCTATAGATGCTGATTTTCTACTGTATTCAAAAGCTTTTTACTACTAAAAATGTTATGACTTCTTTAATTAGAATTAGCGAAGTAATGTGATAAACAAGCAAAATTGATCATATTGTATTATTAAAATAAAATCATGGCAGAACAAAATCAGAAACAAAAGTATAAATTCACTTGCATATCAGTTTTTCATCCATTCTACTGCAAACTATTTTATTAACTGGAAACAAACCAATGCAATTGGCCCAAATTAACCCCAATAAGTACACAGAGGATTAAAATAAACAGCTGTTTTGTTCTTTAATTTATGAATTTGTTCTTCATTTTGTTCTTTACATACGCGTGCCTTTGGTATTCTGAATGGCAGACATGGATATCTGATTACAAAAAGATATAGAAAAATATTTTCTTCTCTACTGTAGGTGTGCAAATACAGGTAATTCTTGTTTTTCAAATGTTTAGCTGGTGCAATTATGTTCACTGAACTATACTTTGTAAGCAAAACATATCACAGACCTGACTCTTTTTAGACAAAATAATTTTTTGGAAGTACATTCCAGCCACCGAATGCATGGTGATATTAAACTATGTAGGAATTCCAATAGTGAAAGTCTAAGTCTTAAATCCTGAGGAAAAAAAAAAGGCAGAAGATGATAGGTTACCAGGATTCCCTCCATCCCCCATCCTCCTCTTGCCCCCCTACTTTAAGGCCAGTCACTTTTTCTGGGAGATGCACCTGAAAAACATTCATGAAGGTTCAGTTTGTGTTGCAGTCCTTGCAGTAAGTGGGGCTCTTTTCTTCCTTATGTAATGTGTGCTTGCATAAAAGCTACAGAAAATGTAGTCATCAATTCTTTCAGTTTGTAATTTCCAATATGAAAATGTAAGAATCCTCAGGAATAAAGAATAAGGCCTGGAATGTATTCCTTTGTTAAGGAAAAAAAAGTTTAATGTACTGAAATCTTGTAGAAAGATTTTTGAATATGAAAAGCCCCAAGTTTCTAGGGAAGTGACAACTCAGTCTGAAGAAATTCTGAATCTTCTAGTCAAATCTTTCACCAAATAAAGCATGAGATGGTATTATTCAGCTTATTATTATGCTCACACTATCATAACATTTTAGCAAAAGGGATAAACAGATACGGAAGCATGTATCTGGAATATTTAGAGGAAAAAAACCCACCTTGCATTATCTTGGAGAAGACAATAGAAGTGCCATCAGGCCTCATGCTGCCACTATTAAGAGACTGTTGTAGTTATGTAAAGCCTGGTGTGGAATTCAAGTAATATGCAACTAAAGTAGGATAATATGATTACTGCTAATCAATGGCTACATGGAAAATAGATCTTACCAAATTAAGTTGGTATCATTTTTATGAAATTATAAATTCAGTTTATAAAAATTATCAAGACACATACTAAAGGGATTAACAGCTGAGTAACAAATAGATCAGTTCACAGAAACACACTGGGACCCTAGTTCCAATGGTGATAACAGAAAGGCGTGCAATGGTGACTGCCAAGGAGAAGTGACCAACCAGTACTGTGGGGCAGTTCTGTGGGGCTGAGAGACTGGAAACATGCAATTGTAATGCTCCCATATCCCATGCGAGAAGCTGCTATAGTACTAAACTGAGCTCAAAGCCTTGATTCTGAGTAAGTTACAATTATAAGGATGATGGGAGAAAGAAGCACTAAAACAATTACATAAAATGTGTTATGGACAAAAAAAAAAAAACCACACCACAAAAACCTCAAGAAATTCTGTCTGTTTATCTTAAAGGATGGAGATGAATTGAGCAGACAGTAGAGTGCTGTTGCAGCTCTTCAGTTTAATTCACTACAGATGAACATGGAAATCCAGAGAAAAAGAAATAGATGTCTTTGTGAGTAAGGATGGTTAACCACTGGAACAATTACTGGGACAACACTGCACGGGAATATCATAGTGGATTCAGAATGTTGCATATACACCAAAAATTGTGATTTAGCTCCAAGTTAACTATTTTACCTGAAGGAATGTGTTCTGGAATCCTAATTCCAACATTACTTAGAGAGTCGTGATGCCACAATCTCTTCTGGGTAGAAGCCTTTTTGAGCCCGAAGAGCCTTTTTGTCAGCCAAAGGAATATCTTGCTCCATATGCTTTTTTTTTTTTTTTTCTTTTATGTGCATTTGTCATATTCTAGATAAGAAAAATACCTTATCCTCTCCATTCTATTCCAGCTCATTTATGTGAAGCAATTCCATTCTAAATTTTCAGAACCTTAGGCATGAGAAATAACAGAAAAATATTTATGTCCACAAAAATATTTTCTGAACTGCTTCATTGCAAATCACTGCGACACAATCTCAACATATTGAATTAGACACATAAAGTGTGTTTGCTTCAGCATGTAAGTGGGACTCAACATGATTCCAGACTTTCCAAGTTCTTGGGAGTAGTCAGCTCTAAAAACACTTTTTGTCTTATGATTTTTTTATGCATATTGTATAGTTGCTTGTCACAGAAACACCAAACAACTTGGAGAAACTTAGAGATTTGTAGAGAACTTCCAGGTTACAAAGTAATGCCAGATCCTAAGAGGAAAATGTCTTACCACTAATTAAAAATTGAGTTTTAAAAAACAGTTTTCAATATTTAATTTTCAGTTTTATATAGTTATCTTCCATTGACTTTAAAAGGAAGTGGAAGAGACCTGAAAGCGTGACATGCATCTGTTCCCTGCAAGCACTCCTAAAGGGCTGAAACATCTCAGTAGAGAAAAGATAATTCAGAATTTTATACCCACATCTATATTTTGGAGGAATTTGAGATGGAAACATATGGTAAAAAATCACTTCTTGAAGGAAAGGAGTATTAATTTTCTTTTGTAGAAGAGACAGCTTTAAAACTCCTTTTTTTAAAAGGAAACGATAGTTCCATAGCTCATTTTCTCTGTACGACTGAATTTTACTTCCCCTTTCTGTCTAACCATAGCTTAGTCCATAGAACAGAGCAGAACTAACAGTTTATTTTTCTCTATATGGCACTTCCCAGACAATCTTACTCCTTTGAGTGATGTCATTGAGGATGTTGTTGTGGTGGCACCCACAAAACCAGACAGGGCAGCTACTAAAAATCAAAATTTATTCCAACCCGAAAACCACCACGCACTCCGACAGACAAAGTATGTTACAGATTCAGATGCAAGTTGGGAATTATCACTACAGAACTTAATTTAAGAACTCTCAACTATTCCTCTAGAAATATGATCAAAAATATGCACACACTCACTCTCAAAATAGGGGAAAAACATCTCCCTTAAGGGTACCCAGAAAAGAAATCACTCACCCATGCAGGGGCAAGGGCTCTCCCAAGGGTACATGCAGAAGTTTTGCTCACCAGTGGCTGTTCTCAGTCCCAGATGGTTTCCTTGGGTGGTGTCTGGATCCAAGGGGAGAGTCCCCAACTGCAGACCCACTGCTCCAAGGAGGACCAGTTCAACTTGGCTCTCCACAGCCCAGTTTACACCCGAGTCATCTGGCCTGTGGTCAATTTCTAATTAGCACAGGAGACAGTGCACAGAAGACACAGTAAACAAAGTCATCAGGCCTTAATGGTCATCCTTGAGGAGTCCTTGGGGCAGGCCTGTGATCAGGGAGGATGCAACTGCCACAGGTGCACATTTGTGCACCCACAAATACAATCTGGATTTATTTTTAAGGGGAAAGGCAAATCAGGTCATTTATACAAACACTTTGGCTTTTCTTAAACCCTTAGAATTATTATCTGTGAATTAGGAGTACTAGCGTAGATTTTTTTGCATTTTTGAGCAATGTAAATACTATGGAAGCAACTTTATAAAGAGCATGGAAACATGCTAGGAAGTGAACCTATCGCCAGGTTGAGGTTGAACCATGAGCTGATAAAAGTGAAGTTGTACAGCTTCTACAATTTTAGAACAGGTTCAGCAATATAACCTACCAATGATTTTGCAGCAGTGAGCTAATCTGTTATTATTATTGAAATAGATGTAATAGAAATACCTATAGGAACTGGAGCAAAAAACTTTTTAAATATAAAATACCACAATATGGCGTGAAGTACCAGCTCAGTGTTCTTAGCAGAGCTGCTTGAAGCAAGCCTCCAAGGGTGCATCTGCTTGGTCTTTCTTTCAAGGCCCTCAGCTGTACTATTTCTGAGCTGGCCCCGAGCCCAGGCAGCCAAACCCCTGAGAAGGTCAGGGGAAAATCAGGGCCCTCACACTGATCTCCTCAAGCAACTCCTGACTCAGTGCAAAAGCTGTCTTAGTCTTTACAAAGAGCTGAGCAGCAATACTGCCATTTTGCCATTTTTACCTTAGGCAGCTTGCCTGAGTAAGTATATTGTGTGGGAATTGTAGTAGGTAGCCATACCTGCCTCCTGAGAAGGATTTTCTTTAATTTTCTTAACTCCTACCTTTTTATCTTATTTTCTGGGCAATAATATTTTTCTGAGGTCATGACACTGATGACAGCTGTAAGACATTGAAAGTTTAGGGCCATCTACAAGAGTCTCGGTTCATTTGTCAGCTGTCCTTTGCATCAAAGGTTTAGAAAGTTTTCCACTAGCAAGTGGGATCTGAATACCAGATGTAACATTGAATACATTTGGGACTGATGCCACTGTTTGTTATTAAGATTCTCTTAGGTCTCTTCACTATAAGAGCTCATCTTCTCAGTTGCCGAGCTTCAAATATCAGTGTGAACTGATATTTCACTTGTTAGATTTTTGCAGCTGGCAAGTACTATTGGAAAGTATTCTCTGTTGTTTGACCAAGTTACTTGAGAGTTTTTTTGCTGTTGCAAAAATAACTGTAATATTGAAGAACTTAGAGAATAAAACAAAATCTGATGACTTTTTCTTTGAAGTCTGGAGTCATTAGGCTTTAGAAGAGGGAACTCAAATACTTTGAGTTCTGTCTTGGAAACAAAAAAAAAGTAAATTTCTGTAATTTCTGTTCCAAAAAAAAAAAAAAGGTAATGTGGTATGAAATTCCATGTGGTGTAAATAGTGTGAGAAATTACATCACAACGGGAAACACATGTAGTTAACTGGCAGCTGGAATCGATGTTTAGAGCGGTGGAGAGTCCAAGAGGAGGCCCAAATCACCCAGTTTAGCTAAGTGTGGTTAGCTGTGAGGAAAGTACTGCCTACTCTTGCTTAGTGGTTCTTAGCTGGTATAGTAATATCACATTAAAACATGAAGAGTGGAATTATGAACATGAATGCAGTGAGACAAGTTGTTTAAGCTGTTTGAGAGAAGGAATATATGGGAGCATTTCTGGCAATTAAGTAATTTTTTTTTTCCAGTATTAGGTACTGGAAACGTCCTCTGAGGTAGGAGTTTGCTGGAAAAGAGCAATAAACCCATTGGTTAAAATGTTTTACTGGCAGCTCTGGAATCTGTTTGTATCTGAGAGTGGTTCTCACAGGATACTAGGCAGCTTATTTAGGCTGAAAAAAAAATTACATCCTAGTAATCATCAAGTATTCCTTCACCAAGCAGATTTGACACTAATGCCTTTGTGTCTTTGATCCACAGCCATAAAATACCTTCTTTCACCATTTTGTGTGATCATTCAGAAAATGCACATTCTCTAGTGAAGTCATTCGTAGAAAAGGAAGCTAACAATAGTCATGTTAGAGGCAGATGTTGAATAATGTATGATAAATAAAGCATGGGATCATGGGCTGTAGAACA
Organism: Trogon surrucura; assembly: GCA_020746105.1. Taxonomy (NCBI): domain Eukaryota; kingdom Metazoa; phylum Chordata; class Aves; order Trogoniformes; family Trogonidae; genus Trogon; species Trogon surrucura. The sequence goes on along the minus strand of CM036620.1, from coordinate 57,642,961 downwards.
AATGAGCTGGACTATAGAATAGCTGCTTGTTACGAGACAACTGAACTCTGAACATATACACTGCAAAAATAGCAAGCATTATTTTAAAACAATATTGTAATACACACTTTCAATGTTGGCTTGTGCTAAACTCTTAATGCTCGAACGTGCCAATTTTGGTAGGGCTTTACTTTGCAAATTTCGCTTCTAACAGTTTATACAAGATGCAGCACACAGCTTTATTCTAGATGTTGTGATTATTTTAATTAAGTTAATACACTGGGGGAGAAGGAAATGAAGCAATCAGTGAATCTGGATCACATTTCTGTTGTTTTGACAGTTCAGCTGTTGACAGCTCTGTTGACTTGGGCTCAAATAGTCCAGCATTACTTAAGGCAGCAGGTCTCAATGTTGAGCCAGATTAATGCCAAGTAGGGTATGCTTAAATACAATAATTAGGAAATTACAAGGAACTAACAGATTAAGATACAGAGAAGATATAAGCATCTGACAAATTCCTTCTCTGTTTAGCTGGATATTACCAGTGATTTATAGCTGGATTTTGAGTTTCTCTCTCTCCTCCTCCTTAACCCATTTTACAGCAATTACAATTAACCTACCCACACATAGACATTTTCCAAGATTATTTTTTTAAGATCTTTATAATACTCTTATCTAAAAATCAGATTTGAAAAAGAATTATTTATAAATGCTCTGAACAGAACCCTGGGGAAGAACTTTTACAGCAGTGTACATACTATTTTATATAGCAGCCAAAACCTCCAAGAGCAAAAGCACATAGATAGTGCCTTGCAACAAAAGAAGTTAAATATATTTAATCAAAACTTTCCAATGTTCTTTTCTCCCAAGTGACTAATCACATTCCTTCTAAGATGCTGAAAATCATGCAGGAGATGAACTCCAAACTGGTATACTGGTATCTTGAGCTTCAAACCTACATGTATACCAGCTGCCTGGACCCCATGCATTTTTCCCAGGAGCAAGTACAAATGCGGTATTTGAAGACTATTTCTAACTCTAATCTTGCGGTAGAACAACATATAACAGCACACCTCTAAGGGTCTAAACAAGCATCTGCTCTGCTCTGCTGTATGAACAAACAGTACACAGATGCTGGAAATCATCTGGGAAGCATGATTCACAGTTGATAAACTAAAATAGAAAGTAGCCCATAGGGAAAAATAAAAGTGTGTTTTTCTTGAGAAACCTCATAGAAACTACAGTGAAAAGGGTTTGTCTTCTGACCCCCAAAGAACACTGATGCCTAACTTTAGATTAACAGTTTCTTTAAGATGAAATATCTGGATTCTTCTGCTCATAAAGAGAAAATAACAGTTTCTTTGACAAATTCTTAAAGGACTGGCAAAGCCACATTTGTAACTTGGATTAGAAAATAAACAAAAGATGCCTGATACTATTGTCCAGTAAACATGTTAGTCTAGAAAACAAAGATGTTTGATACAATTGTCCAGTAAACCTGTTAGTCTTAACACAAAAAGTAGCTCACTTCTTAAAGAGAACATAGCTTCTCCAGTGTTTGATACACTTCCCAATCTGCAGATTCTTATAGATATCTTCTGTGTTGAAGGCACTTCATCCATTCTCTAAGCATCCTGCAGTAAATTTCATCAGGCTTAGAATATTTAAAACTGTCTGATGTTAATTAGATTTTTCCTGGCCCTGCTAAATACTTCACCTGTTTGAAATACCTAAGCTTTCTTTTTTGCAGCTGTATCTCAGCAGTAGTCATTCCATGACTAATTAGTGCTTCCAGCTGCTGTGCTTAGCTGGGGGGTTTTGATGGCAAGGCTGCTGCTCACTGATCTGCCAGGACACCACCTTGCACACTGAAACTGTATACTCGTTTCCTCTATTGTATTATTTCTGCCTTCTCCAGTTCTTCTTGACGGTGTTTTATTAGTGGCATTTGTCATTAATAGTCTGTTCTATTCTGGAGCCATCAGTCAAAAATGAAAAGTAAGATTATTCTGAATCGATACTGGTGACTGCCAGTGATGACAGAATAGTGTAGGAAGTGCCTACGTTCTCAGAAATTTACATTTGTTGGACTTGTGTGTGTGTATGTGTTAGGCTTTGCTGTTCTCCACAGCACAACCAGTCCATTCAGTTTCCTGCCTGCCAGCGGCACAGTTGGCCACACTTGATGTGACAGTCACTGAATCAGTCAAATGCTTAAAGTCAATACAAAACGTGCCTTAAGATTTTCCTCATGACAGTGCTATATCACTATTTACTTACTGACCTTCAGCAGAGGTCAAGATTTGATGGTTTGCTCTTCTGCTCCCATGGCAATATCCACCAGAATCATAGAATCACAGCATGTGAGGGGTTGGAAGGGACCTCTATAGATCTTCTAGTCCAGCTCCCCCAACAGAGCAGGATTACCTATGCCATTTACGCAATTTCTTACTGATTCGGAGAAGTCTTTCTGAAATGGACTGGGAAATTCATACAAGCAATTATCATAGAATCATAGAATTGTATCATCTGGAAGAGACCTAGAAGATCATCGAGTCCAACATTTGTCCTAGCCTTATGAACCTACTAAACAATTCCCCCCAATGCAACATCCACCTTTCTCTTAAACACCTCCAGGGACAGTGACTCAACCACCTCTCTGGGCAGCCAATGCCTGACAACCCTTTCAGTATAGAAATTCCTCCTAATATCTAAACTAAACCTCCCCTGGCACAATTTAAACCCATTTCCTCTTGTCCTATCACTCTCCACTAGGGAGAACAGACCGACCTCCGCCTCTCAACCTCCCTTCAGGTAGTTGTAGAGAGCGATGAGGTCTCCCCTGAATCTCCTCTTCTCTAGACTAAACAGCCCCAGATCCCTCAGCCTTTCCTCATAAGACTTATGTTCTAAGCCCTTTACCAGCTTGGTAGCCTGCCTCTGTATCCTCTCCAGACCTCAATATCCCTCTTGTAGTGAGGAGCCCAAAACTGTACGCAGTACTCAAGGCAGGGCCTCACCAAAGCCGAGTACAGGGGCACGATCATCTCCCTGCTCCTGCTGACAGCACCATTCCTGGTACAGGCCAGGATGCTGTCAGCAGCAGGTTTGCAGAGTATTCATCTCGTGGGTGTGCTGGCTCTCCCAGAAATGTGTGGCTGGATTTTTGTGTTTGAAAAGTAGATTTAAGGCACTAAGTCTGTTCACTGGAGAAAGAGAAGCTCCTAACAGCCTTGAAGCCTACTTCCCATCGCGGATTTTACCAGTTCACAATGAGGCTGATGCACCACTACCCCTACCTGTTAGACAGCTGACTTGAATTATTCTGGTTTGGCCTACACAACACCTGCTAGTTTTGACACACTGAGTAGAAGGAATAGAATTCTGGCACTGGATGTAAACAGCTTATATTTATTTTCATATAAAATAGAAAAGCATTTATTTATGTCATTTTAGTATCTTGGCAAGATATAGTTCGTGACTCTTGGCGATTCTCATATTACCCTTGCATATAACCTCTGAGGTTTAGTATTTTTTCTTCGATCACATGATTTTTCTCTTCAGTGTAGGTTGTCAGCTTGTTTGGCACTTGACAGATGGTAATTCATCAGGTTAGACTCTAATTACGTGAGCTCTTCCCACACCACTTTTGCTTCAGATATCGACTCCTCACAGATTTATCAATTTTTGTGGCCTTGTACAGCTTCTTTAACTAGTTGATTCTACTAATTAGTTCCCTTGATGAATAAAAGATTGCCTTTTGAAATTGAGAACCTCATGGAATATATGAATAAGTATAAATTATGCACTGAAATCCAGCAGGTCAGCTGCTCTGCAGTTATCACCTGTACAGTCCCTTGTATCTACCTAATCCCTCACTGAAAGAAGAGTAAACTGACCTGACTTTGCAGTATGACCACACATGCCACTGACTACCTTGCAGGTTTTCACTCAATTCTACCGTAATTTGTCACAGATTAAAAGATCTTCTTTCATTTACCACTCCACCGTAATTAATTTGTAACAACTCGGGATCATATTCATATCATCCTGTAGTATTATTAGCTCATTGGATTAAGTGGTATTTAATGCTAAATTTTGCTAAAATAGTCATCAGTATCTACACCTACTATAGCATTACTAATGCTACTATCTATACTGCACTACAACATAAAAAGTCCTGACAATTTTTCTCAAATAGGACTACAGAATCATTTACTATAAGAAAATGTGGCACTGGAATACCACAAAAGACCCTCAGGTTTAAGTAAAATTCTTACCAATCCTTTCCTAAAATTACATTAACCTTAAAAGATCTCTTTATCTCTTTCAGTCTTAGGTCTTCAGTAGGTTGTTACAGTGTTCTTTATTTTTCATCTTTCCTCCCAGTGGAATAAAGGCTTTAAAAGTAAGAACTATGATTATCATTCTGTCACATTTTAGTTACTTGTTTAATAAATTTCTTGAAGTCCTGCAATTTTTCAATTTCTTCCATGTTGTTTCCTGGGTGAATCATTTTTTAAGATGGAATCCATTTAACTACTGCTTTCACCAATACTAATACCTTTTTGACTAATATCTGGCCACCTACTCAGGGAAATTTAACACCCGTTTTTAACTATCTTTTAACCCACTTTTCTCTCGCATTAGTCCTCAGTTTCTTTAATCTCTGAGTCTAATGAGGAGAAGGCAACTGGAATATGCTTCTTCGTTCACACCTAATTTATGCAGGGCAATGAGCATACAGCCAGTGATAAATATTATCTCAGCGTATCATTGAAGCACACTGCTACTGAGAGGAATAAAAACCCCTTCACTTCAAACTTAAATGGTCACTCCTGCCAACATATGAAATTAATCAAATTGTTGCGGGGTTGCAGAGGCTATTCTAATTGTGGGGCTCTGCAAGACAGAGATTGGTAGGCGGTGAGCTGCTGCCAAGTGAGGGAATGATGAATTATGTGTAGGTTTATCTGTAGTAAGCATCAGGATTGCTAAAGCTGGACTGAAAGCTAGAATGCTGAGAAGGCTGAAGAATTAGATTTCTTACTAAATATGTTTACTAAATAAGTTATGATCGTGTTCTGTCGGAAGAGAAGACACTGACTCATGAGAATTAGAGATGTCACCAGTTCATGCTCAGAGCTGTGCAGCTCTAATAATCAAGCTGTGATAACTTGCTAGAGCAGCTTTAAACATGCAGTAGTGTGGCTACCCCTCTTGCCAACACCATTTAAGACCACTGAACTATCCTTTTAGCCACTGCAACATCTGTGCAGAGACAAAAAGGAAGGTGGTAGGCACGCAGATATCACTGGCCAAATCTGTGATTAAATTCTGACAGTATTCTATTTGTATACATGGAAAAGCCAGTTTAAAACACCCTTTTGGTAGCTGATGAATACTGGAGCAATATTCTTTATTACCACAAGGTGTCACCTTTATAACTCTCAGACAAACAATAAATTTAACAATAAATTTTAAAGGAAACTGTTAGATAGCTATCGTTCCCTACTTTTTCCTGAAATTTCTATGTTAATTCCTGTAATTTGGTATGAAAATTGAATTAGCTACATGTTAGATCTGAACAGACATCTCATAAAGACTAATCTAATAAGCTCAGCTGCTGTTTCTGCTTTTGAAATTTTAGGAGCAAACTACAACTTCCTTCAATTTACTAGTTATTTAAATTTGCACAATATTTGTCAAATAAATATTGTGAATAAGTACCATTACTCCAGATTCAAATATTGAACACTAGATATTGGCTAGGTAATACTGCTAATATTTCTCCTCTTTGGCTAAACTCTTGTGCAGTTATAGAAACATAATTCAATATTTTTAGACACAGCTTTGAATATTATTCTTTTTAATAAAAAATTCAGAAGTCATCTTTTTTTTCCCAATACATTTGCTATACAAATTCACGGACTCACATACTCAGCTGGAGCATGGACTCACTTCTGGACTAGGAAACGCAGAGCTACAGGAGCCTCACTACTGTAAGGCTACTGAATTTGGCAACCCCTAACAATTACAATATTTCAAAAACTTTGCCAGCTTGACTCCTAAGCCACTGAAGGCCAGTAGAAACATTCCTATGAGCTTCAATAGCCTTTAAGTAAACTGTGCCTGAAGTACTAAATAGTTTTATTTAGGATCATGGAAGAGCCTAAGCAGTTTTTTAAGAAAACCAATCTAAATAGATACACGCTTCAAAAGATGAAATTAAGTCTAAACCAGAAAGACAAGTATATCTCTACTGATGCTGTTGTTGTTAGAAAACTGTTAAAGGAAAAATGAAATGTGAAGAACTATTTTCAGGAAAGGCCTCAATCTTAAGTTGTCCTGTTAGTATAACTTTAGTGGGGGAAAAACCAATTTAAGTTCTTTCCTTGATTTCTCACTCAAAAATATGCAAGTAAGAAACGTTTTGAAGAATTTAAATGTTCCTGGTTTTACTACAAGCATAACTTGTTAATTTTCTCACTGCATACCTCATAAAATTATCAACTACAGTGATACTTTTAACAAATCATGCATACATATAATGTTTCTCATCAATTTTAATAAGCTGGTGTGATTTTATAATTGCCTTGTAATCACTGGTGTGGTAAATATCACTGCTGCAGTGCATTTCTGTCTGGTAAATGAAGTTCAATTACTTATGAAAACATTTACTGTGACTTCCTCTTTTCTAAACCAGAAAGGATTGTCATTTCACATACACAGAAGTAAAACCAGTTCATTACAACAGAATGTTTTGCCTTAAAAAAATCCCACCAACATTTATCTCAGGAGGTGCCACTTCATAACGATTTGTCCCCAAATTAGATTGAGATCTCTGAGAGAAAATGCAGACTAAACAGTACCCATAATAAAGTAGTTCTGCATTAACAGTGCATATCATTAAGTAATGCAAGCAAAAACTATCAAACAAAAAGAGGACTCTGAAAGAGAAAACTAGTCAAGTTTGTTTTGTTATCTATATCTTCAATGCACTTTAGCATTTTTTAAACAACTACTTCAAAATATTCAATTATAAACTCTTCTTAATTATTCATGTACCTTGGGTAACACTCCAGGGTGACCGAGATCCTTAAACGCACTGACAAAGACTTTGGGGAAATTAAATGAAACTGACAGTTTTTCCTTAAGTGATCATCTAAATATAACCATAAAGGTCATTTAGCAATATGCATGTTTGCATAGTGATACATAGCCTCAGACAACAGGCAGCTAATTTGTAGATTAGTACCCAGTTTCAAAAATTTGGCTGACAAAGTAGCTATTTCTAATTGATAAAGCCATGCCTTCTAGAAGAAAAATAACTGCTCTTATTCTGCTATTGTTATTTCTCTGTTTATTTAAAAATTCAGTGCACAGACTTTTTTTTTTTTAAAATACATGATGGTTTGTATGAAAGTGCTGCTGGTGAGAAACTGCTAGTAAGTGCCAGACTACACTGTGTGAAATTGTCTTTGAAAGGGCACAATCTTTTCATTTTCCCCAATACATAAGCACTGTGTTCCTGCAGACTTCAGTGTACACTGTTAATACGTTACACATGATCAACCAGTGGAAAAAAAGAGCAAATCGGTGTGCTGAAGTTCATGACGTTTGTATTTTACTTATTTCACAGGGTTATTTTGAAAGAGATGCAGTCTGGTTCTTGGACCAAATCTCGACCACACTTGTGGCTTGAAAATCTCAAAAGCTGTTGACCCTGATTTAGTGGCTGCAGGCCACTGGGAGTGGAGATTTCCCTGTTCTTTTCTCCATGGCACATGTTTTTGTCCACAACTGGCATCCCCCGTGACTCACATAAGACCTCTTGTGTGAAGACTGTCATACAGCGATTTCTGTTCTAAGAGCTGATACATTTTAGTCATAGGCCAGCACATCACACTGATGTCTCTTTGGGGTTTAAAAATTCAATTCTCATCTTCCTGTCCTTACAACTGCACGTGGTATTCAGTTGCAAACCAGAGATTAAGATCTTGTATGGATTCACTAAGGGAAGTTGTAAATTAAAGTTTTCCGTTTTGTGTGTTACATTGTGAAAGACTAATATAAATTCATGCTATAAGTAACGGCAGCAGCAACTGATGAACTAGTATTTTTAGTCAGATAAAACATTTCTACTGGCGTACAGAGTACTTGTTGGATTAGGGGTGTTGTTGTTTCGAATCCTAAACTTTTTCAGTCAGAGGAAGAACTCTGTGACTGAGATACACATTTGAGAATCTTACATATTTTCCAATCCTCTGTGATATGCATCTGCATTCCGCAAAGTGCTTACATACATGTATGTGCTCAAATCCCACTATAGTCAATGGGATTTCAGGGTGCAATAGCAGGTGCCTACTTGATAAGGGCTACCAGGTTCATCATCCTCTTAAAATACAAAGTCTCTGTACCGATGTCAAACTTTGTCAAGATAAGCTCCAGCTAGGAACATTTTAATTTGCACTTCACAGCGATATTGTAATCATAAACTTGCTGCTGTTTGTAAGGAATTCATATAGAATGGTGATAAACACATTAGAAGAGCCTCTGGAACAATAATTCCTATTCAAAGACTAAAACCAGAATCACCCGGTGAGAGTCATATCTAATCTACGATAAGACAGTAAGAAATAAAACCAGATTTTTAAATGCTATGCTCTCAAGAGTCTACTATATATGTAGCTAGGGAAACAAATATGATGCCAAGAAGGCCAATGGCATCCTGGGGTGTATTAGAAGAGGAGTAGCCAGTAGGTTGAGAAAGGTCCTCCTCCCCATCTACTCTGCCCTGGTGAGGCCACATCTGGAATATTGTGTCCAGTTCTGGGCCCCCCAGTTCAAGAAGGACAGGGAGCTGCTTGAGAGAGTCCAGCACAGAGCCACAAAGATGATGAAGGGAGTGGAACATCTCCCTTATGAGGAAAGGCTGAAGGAGCTGGATCTCTTTAGTTTGGAGAAGAGGAGGCTGAGGGGTGACCTCATTAGTGTTTATAAGTATGTCAAGGGGGAGTGTCAGGAGGATGGAGCCAGGGTCTTTTCAGTGATGTCCAATGACAGGACAAGGAGCAATGCGTACAAGTTGGCGCACAGGAGGTCCCACAAAAATATTAAGAAAAACTTTTTCCCTGTGAGAATGACAGAGCACTGGAACAGGCTGCCCAGGGAGGTTGTGGAGTCTCCTTCTCCTGAGACATTCAAAACCCGTCCGGATGCATTCCTGTGTGACCTACTGTAGGTGATCCTGCTCTGGTGGGGGGTTGGATTAGATGATCTTTCGAGGTCCCTTTCCAACCCCTGACATTCTGTGATTCTGCGAAAAAAAGAAGGCAGACCATCTCACTAACTCTAAATTATGGAGAGAATTGAGGAAAAAAATAAAAGAGGAAAACCATTAAAAGGCTGGAGGATTTGATTTAGATGGTTAAGAACAAAAAATAACCATATGCATCTTTGCTTAACAATTACAAAGGATGAGGTTGAAAAGACTGCATTTAATACCTTTAAAATTCAAGGCCTCAAGAAGTTTGATTATTAGGGTATATCACCAGGTTTAGATCTAATAGCTCAAAATTTCAGAGCTAAGTTTTGAGTTACTAGATATGCAAAAAAAAAAAAAAAGTGATCATAAAATACCCAATGAGTGACTTTTTAGGCCCAAGTATCCACTCACATTGTCAGCTGGAAGCCTGGAAGCTAAAACTTGCTTAGATTTCCCAGTGAACATCATACTTACGAGAGAAATTTTTAAGCCATGATTTGCTACTGACACCAGAAGCTATACTTTAGGGCAGTCTTTTGCCCTTCAAAGGAGGAACTTGTGCCAGTCCTCTTTAACACTTACTTTTAATATTTAAGTCTAGTTTTTTTGCTTTCTTAGGATACGTTCTGTCTATGCTATTGCCGGCAAAGATTCAAGGAGTCCATAGCAGTTTCTTACCTTCTCAAGCAAATGAGTCCATCCAATAAAGCTCTCTGCATCTGTACTCCTGTCGAAGAGTGGAATTAGAAGTCAAGTACAGGCTGATGGTTCACATCTGTTTCTCTACTACTTTGTCTAAACATCAATCCAATGCTAATCTTCCTCCCTTCATGCAAAGAAATCAGTCAAGCTTTGCTGTGATTCAGGGTTGAAGGACAGAGCAAATTTATTTATTGTTTTCATTGTAATACCTATAAATTAAATTAGTCTCTTCAAAATCCATTTGTGAATTCAGCAACATTTGTTCTTTAATTCTTGAAACTGGGGTTTCAACTCCAATGAATCCATGTTAGCACAGTCAAAGCATACCAGCATTTCTAATGTACAGATCAGTCACTCATATAGAACTCTCTGTTGTAAGGATAATGTTGTCATACATTCAGGCACACAAGCTATGCAGTCCCTACACAGGGAAACATGTAGACGGTGGCATAACATTTAAATCTCTATCAAGGTGACTTAGTCACTATGGCTTCAGATTACCTTCTTCCCTTTAAATATAAGCTTAGATACTAATCCTCTCTCCTGATTTGTTTCTTGCAGCAAGCATCAAATAGGTTTTACAAGAGCGCTGCGAATATAAAATATTATCCACTAAACCATAATGATTGCTCATCTGTAGGACATAAACACTTCCAACTAAATGATGAATTCAGCGTCAGGATCTTTCCTTGCTCATCCAACAAATGATTTACACATGGTTTTACACACTAGTCTGTGGCTTTATTTGCACTGATGAAATACTGCGCTTCTAAAAGTTGTTATACTGGCATGTAAACACTGCAAAGAGGGATCAGCTGACGGAAAAAAAAAGCATAAATTACAAAGACCCAAGAGCAGTTTTTCATGAGGCTTTTTTTTTGCAGTACTTCTTGTTTTAGAATAGGTTTTAATAGGATGAACATTTTTCTTGAAAATAGGATCGTAGCAGGTGCTTTCCTTTCAGCCTTGTTGAGTCTCACAGCATAGAGACAGACTCCAGGTTATGAGCAAACTGGGACATCTGAACTTGAGCAAGCAAAACAGTTTTATGTAAAAAATCTGCTGATTCCTTCAATTATAGAAACAATTTTAGTGCTTATTAAAAATAAAATGACAAAATGTATGTGCTGATTTTACTCCATCACATTCTACAAAGGCAGACCCATATGCACTTAATCTTAGTGTAGGCAGCATAAAAAAACCAAAAACCGTACATGAGCTTGATGAGGTTTAGGGCTGAGCAAAACTCCCACTGGGAGGGTAATAGGGGAGGATAATAGGGGAACCAGGGAGAGAGACTTTAAGATTGGAAAAAAAGATGTAATATGTTTAATAAAATAGAAAATAACATTAACAATAACAATGAAGATGTTATATAAAAATATATACAAATATGTAAATATATTGAAAGACACAAATGAATACACTAATACAGAACCTGCATCTTTCAGGTGGCTACTAGGCCCTAACCAGAAAAGTCCCAAACTAGAGTCAGCAGCAGACCAGAGCGCTCAGGTCCGGAGTCCCAACAACAGTAAAAAAAAATAAAAAAAATAAGGAAATTTAACCTTGGAACATCTATGGTGGGGGATGACCTGTCTTAATAAATGGTGCTCCTCTGCAGTATGAGAACAGCAAGTAGGAACACCAACAGTACAAGAAGAAATGAGGAACAGCAGTCTGCTGTTTTTCATGACTACTGAATTAATTCATAAATGTTGATGTCCTACATTTCACATCGAAGTCTCAGATATCAACTGATTACTGGAATTACATCCCCCAGCACTCACATCCAAACCCCCAACATCCCAGACTCATAAATTACTTCATTTTGGTATTTGGTCTTTTAGGTATTAGATTTTGTGGTCACTTTGCAAAGAAGAAAATCTTTACAAACTGATGACCAATTACTTCCAGTGAATAATGTAGGTAACTGCAAGATAGGTAATTGACTGCGAGTCTTTTATGATTTTACAGTAAGTCAATTTATGTAATATGTAGAAACAGTCCCTGGAAGACAGAATAGTGAAATGAAGAAAGTAAATTAAAAAAACCCAAACCAAACACAAGCCACATTGACAAATAATTTTGCATTTCTCTTTTACAGTAACTTCTGTTATGTCTTTCATGTTTGATTTAGTAGTATAGATGGTTTTGGTTTAAACCTCTACAGATAAAATTCCTGTTGTGTATTTGAAATACTTCATCACTTTGCATTTATGTGTTCTCTTCTGTTTCTGTGATTTTATAAGAGTTAGAATTTTTCATTTTTTTTTTCCTTAATCTCCATCACTCTACCTTTTGTCACTGTTTCATCAATTTGTTTTCTTCCTGTTCATTTACCTGGATGTTGTAGTGGGGAACTTACATTAACTATTTTAAATGGAAACTTACTGTGGCTGAAGCAGAATATCAACCATTTCCACATTTTGTGGTTGTGATTCTGCATCTGTTGAACTTCCAACAGTTTGTAAGTGCAATAGCAATGAACATGTCTGAAGAACACTTACAAGACCTGTAAGTCTTTCATTTTTTTATCTCAGATATAAAAACTGAAACATTCTGTCTGAAAAGAAGACAATGTGTAGTGAATACCTGAGAGTTCAGGCAGGGGGGAGAGAGGAACTTGAAAATATATGTGATAAAGCAGTAAAATTACATGGGAAAGAGAAAGAGAAAGCCTTCCAGAGAGAAGCAGAGTTTAAATTTTTCCTACACATCAATCAGCATAGATGTTTCTGATCCCTCACTGAAAGACTGCTGGCAAATAGTTCAAAGAGGTCAGAACATCTTCTGTGTGTAGTCCTCAATACATATTGAAAAGAAGACTCCAAACTTGCCTGAAGCAAAAGGAAAAATGCATTGAAAACCATGTAGATTCAAGAAAAAACCTTACAGAAAGGGACAGTAAACTATTTCATATTACATTGCTTTCATAAATAACAGAAATTCACATAATCAAAAATGAAAGTTACATTGGAAGATATTGTTTTCTGATTAAAAGCCATTTTATTTGTAGATATGTTGGTTAAGATAATAGTTAAGATAACAGTTAAGTATGTTGGTTAACAGTTCTACCCACTGACTTATGGAAGATGAGATGGGTCCATTATGATCACCTAATCTCATTTTATGTAAAATAAGAGAATGTCTATTAGTGTGTAGACTAAGGCTTAGTCGAATGGCCCTTGACAAAGAAGAATTACAGTTACGGTTAGACAACTTCTTCCATTGACCAGTTTATTTAGCAACTTTCACCTTCAATCTATTCAAATTACTTAAAAAGGAACCTCGCTCCTGAAGTTGATCAAAACTTGCAATCAGCCTTGGAAACATAGTTTACCATTATTTTAGCCTACATTAACACTTGTTTATGAACTCAAACACCGACTTTAACAGGGTCTGCGCTAACAGCCTTTGCAGGTGGAACCTGACATGAACACAGCGATTCTTCCAGTCTTAGACTAGGAAAGCTTCTAAAAGCAGGAGGAAAGGGAAAGTGTTGCCTAATTGTAAAAGACAACCTTGTGCATTATGTATTTCATGTCACAATCTGCTTATATCAGTGTAAATTTATTAAAGACAATAGATTTATGCTGTATTGAAACAAAGCTGGAGTTTCAGCAATCTCTCTCATTTGAAGAGATTAAATACATCTACTCAAAACACCGAGGCAGTAGCAGTATTAGTGATTAAATACTATCCCATATATGAGTTACTTAAAACCTGCAGCAACTGTTTGTTACAGGTGTGTCAGGCATCAGAAAACTGTTCAGGTGCTGAGTTTCCTGTGACCTGACTAAAACCTGATTTAAGTCAAATGCCAAATGATGGCAAACCGTGACATTTCTGGATTCGCCCAGAGTTACTTTTAGAAGTTTTTCAGTACTTTTTCCTTGTAGAAAACATTAGCACCTACCAGAAACACTTTAGCAGAGCTCACCACATGGCTAAATAATCCCTCATACTTCATGCTTTAAAGCACTGTTAGTTATAAGACCAGCATTTTGACCTCTAAGGCACAGATCCCATGGGGTGCCTGAGCTGCATTCATCTATGGAGAAACTTTAGTGGACCAGTTCAAGATCTACCTTTCCCTCAGTTACAGCTAAGATCAGCAGCTGACCAGAGAAAAGATGGCAGTGAAAGGCTCACATTCAGGCCAAGCACCATTTTCCTGAGAAGTTTTCAAAAAAACCAATGTGGTTTAACTTAAGCAGAACCTTTCACTGGAGACCTGTGCCAGAAGTCAGCATCAGCCGTAAGCTATGCTGCGAGTTCTGAATCTGGTATTTCTTCCCCAGACACGTGTCAGCTTACAGATCCCATTACCTCTTCTCTGTAAATCAGTTCTGCCATACCCACTACCTGTTCCTAAGTGACTTTCATCTCCTCCTAGTCCTGCTTCTTTGTTTTCAATGCTGGGACTGCCACACAAATGTCCTTGATGTCTTTGTCTGCACCTAGGTGCTATACAACCTTAAAGGGATTTCACGTCTAATCAGTGGTGGATAGCCAAACATCTTTCACAGGTGCCACTGAGGGACAGACCTTGTATTCTTATTTCCTTTTTTTCTTTGTTGGGCCTGCTTCTCATCAAATCAAATGTACCCAACATAAAGATGTTAAATAACACAAATGTGTTCTATTAAACTCTTGATTCCTGTTGTGTCACTGGTTCTCTAGAGATACTACACATAGGCTGTATTGCTCATAAAGATATGAGGCTCTGCAATTTCCTACGCCTACACCTGAAATAAGATGCTGAACTGATCTAATAGCTTGCTGTTAACCAACAGAACACGGTACTCCCTCCTCTTTGTCAGATGTTCTGCGCTGGTCCTCATCCAGCCCCAAGCTGATATGATGCTGGTACCTGCTAGTTTATCTAGGAGCCTGAAAACTGCCCCCAGCATTAAAAAAAACAGGTCTAGGTTGCTGGCAGTGGGGCAGGAGGAGATTAGTGTGAGCTTGCTGTTTTGTGAACTCTTAAATCAGCTTGGCCAATCTTAACCACAGACACCAAGAAAACAAGTTTCTTTTCCAGCTTCGACCTGAATCTTATGTTTCAATCCGTGCCCATTGTCTCTTGTCCTGCCACTGGGTACCACTGAGACTTTATGTCTTCCCATTAGGTGTTCTTCTGCATTGATAGGATCTGGTTTGTTGATTAC
The DNA here is from genome assembly GCA_020746105.1 of Trogon surrucura. Classification (NCBI taxonomy): domain Eukaryota; kingdom Metazoa; phylum Chordata; class Aves; order Trogoniformes; family Trogonidae; genus Trogon; species Trogon surrucura. Next base: position 57,627,838 of record CM036620.1, on the reverse strand, counting down.
AAAGGCTGCCTTGCCCACATGAACCTGCACACTTCTGCCAACCCAATTCACCTCTGTTTCTTTCTACTCTTAAATTTTAATTCTTGGAAGTCTTATCCCTAAAAATCATTATTTCATTTTACTCTGGAAAAATTATAATGACTTTGTATTCTTGCTTCTTTAATGTTCGTTTATAATGGGTGTCAGTAAAAGCTTTGTGAATTGTGGGTCTAAACTAACACTGTTGTCAAAGGCATAGGCCATTTGGATTTGATAGAAATACGAGTTTGAATAAAACAAATTCACTTTTACACGTTTGATTTGACATCTCCTTTACAGGTTATTCTCCTATGTGTTCCCATTATAGACAACTGTTTCTATACCTTTGTTTTGTTCTATAACTGCTGTTGTAGTATGAACTATTGGCTATGCCACTCTTTTTCTGAACTGTGTGTGTGACTGCATAGGTATTTCATGAGATGTTTGCTCTGTACAAGAGACCATGTCTTTATTTTCCTGCTACACACTGAAGATAGATTGAAGATAGACAGTCAGACAAATACACAATTTGATGATTGCATGAATGTTGCACCTATATAACACCATTCTGTAACAGAACAGAAAATGAAAAGGTCTTCATAGTAACTATGAAAACCTGTCAAAGGGACAGTGTTAGGCTGCAATAAATTGGGGCAGATGCCAGAATGAAAATAGCACTATAAATCACACAGGGACATGAGGTTTTAAGCTGCTTGGATCTCATACTCTAAAGAGATCAGTTGCCTATACAAATTCAGTTTCTCCTATGTGTATTTACAATTGAAAATTGAATTTTTTGCACCGATGCATCTGCATCTCAAACAGAAGAGGAAAAAAAAAAAAAAAGAAGGAGTTGTAAACCCAGCATTTAGTCAGCTTAACCACACAGATACTGAGCAATTTGTTTGTTCATTGTGTATCTTTGATCATTGCTCCTCACTGGCACTGCTCCCTAGCAAAATGTTTGGTCTCCAGATGACACTCTGAAGTCCAAAGCTATGAACTGACAGAACCTGTGCCAGTAATAGAAGGCAGTGATAAGGTAGCAGAGGGTCAGATAACAATGGAAAATAATCTAAGGTACCAACTAATTGCAATTCCTTCTCCTAGGAGTCACAAAAGCAATGTATTTGCCAGAAAGGCAGAATCAAGCTTTTGCATACGAAAGCATGAGAGCAAAATAATTTATAAGTTAATGCAATCCATGAACCTAATCCGTAAGAGTTACTGGTCATACATGATCTTAGACTCTTGCAATTTTAATTACCCATCTAAGTGATTATCTCATTTTGGCTGAGCAGCAGGAAATTCAACTTCATTCTCTCTGTTTTCCTCTTCCTCCTTAAAGTACACTTTGATTTACAATTCTGTGCTTTCATCTTTCTTTGCCTTTTAAAATAACACAGGTGTCACCCAAAACAAAGAGTATTTGTATGCAATATATAAAAGAAACACTATCTTAACCTGTTGGTTGAGATACTGAATATGATTGCAGAACCAGCAACTATTATATTAATTAAAAAAAAAATACAACCCACACCTTGCACTTTGTGTCTTACCCCGCTGATATCAGGAATGAAAATACTTTGTACTTCTAATCAACAAAGAAATTAAGAAGAAATACAAGAACATTATTTATCTGGTGACATTTATATCCAAAAGATATTCTAGTTTTACATTCTAATTAGCAGAATTTCTTCTTATAGCTGCAGTTTTCCCAAGCTCAACCTAAATTATGATTTTCATGTTACCTATTCAATGCAAGTGTAGCCAATTTTTTTCATTCTAGGAAGGGAAACGAGCTGTCGAATCCAGCTTCTTTGTAAAGCTTTGTTAATGACAATGTTTGAACCCAAAGATCCATTTTCTAGGCTTTTGCCAGACAGTGCAGTCACACTAATATAGAATATATCAATAATCCATTATATTTTTATTTATGTGCAAAGTCGTGCTCTTTATGCAAACATACGTACATAACTTTTTGCAAAGCAATAACAAACCTCTTCAGCTAGAATGCTCAAACACCTGAGTAACTTTGCATTTCAGGATCTTTACTGAATTAATGGTGTTCATATACACTTTCAACTACTCAGTTTGTAATAAATCTGTCTGTGGCTTGTATAGCTGGTTAGAAAGCCACCCACACATGTACCACTCAATATACTAAATTAAAGAGATAATACGGAGTAACGTAGGGACTCCTACCACGGAGTAACAATTTAAGACAGGCCAGACAGAAGCTTTGCTAGCTATGATCATAGCAAGAGATCATTCAGGCAGGGCTCTCCCATCTCCTCCCATGCTCTCTGCCAAGTGACTGCAGAGACCTCACCCACTTACACACTGTTTCAAAGAAAGGAAAGAGATGAGGAAAATCATTCTAATGTTAACAAAGCCAGGTGTACATTCATGGACAGAATGGACTCCAGACAATCATGTGTACGTTAATAAAGCCAAGTACCCATGCCTGGGAGGGATGGACTCCTCAGGGAGCTTGCAAACCCCCACAATTGACACTATCGAGAGATCCCTCTTGGTGGTGCCTGCGGAAGCGCCACACCCAGCATTGTTTTAGCTGAGAAGGGAGTTTAAAACCATCATGGACTGCTAGCTTTCAGAGGAAAGGAATGTTCCTTTTGTCATGATAAACTTAGCCAGATCACTCAAAAAAAAATAAATTTATTTTTCAATGAGCCTGAAAAATTAGTTGACAAACTGCAAGGGTGATATTAGCATGTAAAAGAGATAGAACAAGGAGAAAGATGTCTAACTGCATAAAAAAAGGTTGACAAAGTTTGAACCTACTGATCTTATTAGCTCTTCCTGACCAACATATTACAGGAAAATTAATTTTTAAAAATCTTATGTATTTTATCTTATTTGAAAAAAAAAAAGTATTTAGATGTGGAATGAACTTGGTTGTAAGTATTGAAGTTTGATTTTTTTTTAATTCTATTTTTGTATTATGATGACTGTAGAATAAATCTTGATATTGCAATAACTAATATTCATATCAACTGATCCTGATAGATCAGCTGCAGCTTCCATTGCATGACTGATGGCAATCTTCATTAGCAGCTGGTTTCAATTTCAGACACACTACCTTGCTCTGTCTGCAACAGTTTTAGGTAATTAAAATGGAGACATGAAAAAGTGAAGCATTGAAAAATACCCCTTAGCATAACCCTGCCATTCCAGGTGTGTTTGAGGAGGCAGAATTGTTTCTCTTAACTTTACTTGTAAACAATTCATACAGTTGTGCTAAGAATTTTACATATGTTTGCTGTAACAGAAATATATACAAAGAGTTCATTGGCGTGTTCGTACATTAAGTTTTATAGAATTACGTCTGACAATGAAGCATTGCATAATGGTAATTGTTTTTTTTTCATTAGTGACAGAATAACTGCTTATAACTGTTTTAGAAAACCAGTCTAAGGGCTATTAGTAGAATATATATGTGTGTGAGGCCATCTGCCCTTTGAGCCTCTTGTTATTGCTATTGTTGCTATTATTATTATTATTATTATTATTATTATTACATCTGCTGGAATAGGTGTTAATAATGCTTTTTAGAATTTATTTATTTAGTCATATATCAACCTGTATGAATAATCTCCTGGCTTTTTACTTAAAAATGATCAGATTTTATTTGTTCTGCATTATGGTACGAGAATGGATCCTGTTTGAAAACCAGCGTGGCACTCTGCCCAGGCTGAGTAGAATTGGTAGGAGCTAGTTAGAGATTACTCAGTCAGAACATTTTATTCAAAGTTTATTTTTAAATTTACTAATGTAATTTTCTGCATAGTTTCACATACACATTTTGACTGTTTCAAGCACAAGATTTGGACTGCTTTTAAAATCCAAGTGCATGTTGATGAATGTTAGTATTGCAAGACGGACAGACTGAAATATGTGAATGTACTTTTCAGTTCATTTCTCTGTGTGTGTGACAAGAAATCTTCCATAAAGTTTCTATGAAATACCGTATTCCTACCTCATTAAACTTGGGAAAGTACTCACAAAATCGTCTCACAGTTGAGGGGGAATTGTCTGAAAATGACATATTGTGTATTTTATCACAGATCTTCTTCCCTGCTTCACTTCCAGCCTTTATTATGATGGTGAGAGTTATGAGGCTCTTCTCTATTTTTCACCATTTTGGAGCCCACAGATGCATTGCTTTCCCTATGCTCAAAGCAAGCAGTTGCAGTGACTTTATTCCTTATTTATTACAGTTTCCTCCAAAAGGGAAGTTTCACCTGTGACATAGAGCTATAAAGCTGTCCTGCACAAGATTTTTTTACTTGTATCATGATGACCTAATTAAGGGACTGAAGAAAGAGAAACCCAGTGTCTGGAAAAATGGAAAATCCTAGAAAAATTCCTCTCAAAAGTAGCATTAAAAAGATTTTGAGAATGAATCTTTTGACAGAACAAGTTTGGCAATTTGAGGGAGAGGAACTGTTGGGAGCTACCACAAGTGACTGGTCTGACTGGTCTGAGAGCCAAAATACCCTGAATCAGATCTTTTCATTAGAGGGTGGAATTTATACTACCTGATTTCTGTGAAAATACAGAAAAAAAAATCATCTATATTAATTTATAATTCTCCTGCAAGAAGCTAAGGCTGCAATTACATTAGTATTTTGGTTTTCATCAGCAGTGTCCTTTTGAATATACTAACCACCCACAATTACCATGTTTTTAGGTTACATTGTGGAGTGATCTGAGAGCAAATAAATACTTTTTTTTTCAGCTGAAACTGGAACAGAAGATATGATGCAGGAGCTTACTTGTTGCATTCCAACCAACTCCATGGGATCAGACTAAAGCTAGTCCAAAATAAACCCTTTTACTCTGAATATGAGGCCTTCAGCAACAACTATTTCACTTAGTAATACTTCTCTTGTAGGTAAAATTATTGCTAATGCAAACATAACTAAGGTGAGATAGATCAGCTCAATTCAGTAACAAATTCTCCAAAAAGCTTTGTTAGCCACATGTACTTTTAGCAAAAAGCAATTCCAGATGTCACGGCCTTTTAAAGTTGTTATTGAATCCAAGATGGGCAGTTAATAATATTCTATTTTATATATTCAGAAACTGGAACTCAGTAGCTTCTGTAGCTGAGCTAAGAATTAACCTACTTCTTTCATCTCCCACTGCTATAGACAAGGAAAAGTTGTAGGTGGCTTTACCACAGCATTAGAGAATCAAATCTCTGGGATGCAAAACATACTGTCTTGGATTAGTAAGGCAAACGCATTTCTGCTCCACATACAAAAGACAGAAGAATGTGATAGATGTTCTGCCTCAAATATATAGAGAGACCTCAAAAAATTAGAAAACAATACCACTAGGTATCATTCTTTTTTGTGGAGCATCCATCCTAAAGATAGGTATATCTACAGAGTGCTCAGAAAGGAGAAGCAATCTTGAAGATGAGGGAAAAGTGCTCGAAAACAGTATATAAAAATGAAAGAAGCATTGGGAATCTGGTAGAATCAACATAATTTTTTCACCATCAGAGCTCCTGGGAGCCAGCCCAGTATCACGGGTAAATGTAATTGAGGCTCAGCACACCTGAACGATTACTTGGATCCTTCCTACCCACAGTCACAGAAGCTATTTTTCTTCTACAGCAGCTTATCGGCTAAAAGCAAGTCAGATATTCCCTTCTAATTTACTGCATTGCAGTATGACTGACATTTGACCACAAAGGTTTAAATGAAGGTCATATCATCCTGATGATATGACTTTGAAATCATGTTAACATTCTTTTCAAAAACAGGAAAAAAAATCATTCATTTTCCTTTTCTAAGCATTCTGTATTTAAGTATGTGGAACTTGATTTTAGCTATTCATTTCATTGCATTCAAATAATTTATAGGTATTTCAATGCATTGCAGATTTTTCTTGTTCAGGTCTCCCATTCAGAGCAACAGAGGAGGAATCTGTCTGGTAGGCATCCATTTAATTTCCATGCTCCCAGATACTTTTTTATCTCTATTAACATTACAAAGAAAACAAACCTGAGTTCCTAAGAATGCATTTGACACGGCTTTCTAATAACATGTTTTTTACATAACCTTAACCAAATATTGTGATGTTGAGCCTGTAAAATTATTTTCACGAGTACATGATGAATACCTTCAGTGTACTACCAACCCTCCTCTCTGCTCTTCATTTTAATGCCAGGTTAACAGGCTGCTTAATGAGTACAAAGGCTCTGTGCAGTCAGTTATGGTCAAGTCATCTATGTGGAGGAGGGACAGAAAAGTGACTTGGGAGTTTTTTCAGCCAGCCCTTCTTTGTTAAAAAGAAAGACGATCCTCTTTGTCGTTTGCTACATAGCCCACACTTAACTGTCAATATTATAAAAAGGTCATTTCAGGTTTAAGGAGATTGTTTTTTTAGTGCTTTTATAGACATTTGAAAGTGTGTGAAGAGATGGAAAAGTACTGGAAGCCTGAAAACACTTTGGTACCCTGCAAATGAGTTTGGTAGGAAATAGACAACTCACAGACGGAAAATAGCTAGTGACTGAGAACAAAAGCACCTACATTAAATAGCCCTTGGACTAGCTTGCTCACAGACATACTTATTCCTGTAGGACCCATCTTCAGGACACATCTGAATTTGGATTGGTTGATGGTTTTCAGGGCTCATATTGGGAGATGCTCAAGCTTAGGCTTCAGTTACAAGATGGGAAAAGCAATAGCTTAAAGCTTGAACATAGATTTAGTCTGAGGTTTAACATGTGAGTATAAACCCTGTTTCTTTTCAGTGTTTACTTAACTCAGCACCTCCAAGATAACTTGTTGATTTTACTTGCTTCATGTAAATTCATATCTCTCTGGTGGTAGCTCTCATATTCTAGAATATCTTTTATTTCTGATGGTTTTGAGTAGTGTTAGATATTTCTTGCTAATTATACCTTCAACAGCCAAATACTACTGAAATACCTCTGAGCACAGGGATTGAGTTCCAATATATATTGCTTTTAGTTAACACTCAACAGTTATCAGATAAATACAAGTATGCAGAAAGTATCTTCTTTTCTTCCTCCTTCTAAATCCTGACTTTTTGTTCTGCCTCAGCACCTCACAAGTACAATGTAAAAAGTAGCTGCAGTCACTAACTTTCCAAAAGATCTCATCCTAATAATTAAAGTGCCATCCAGAAAGTGTTGTTCCTAGATTCTCCACAGCCTGAGGAGATTCACACTCATCGATTAATAAGGACATGTCTTACCCTCAGAGCTGCATGCAAAGCAGTGTCATCCACAAGGAAGGAAAGGAAAACAAAGGAACTAAGTTTACCTCCTCTCTGACAAGTGCTTTACCCACAAAATATAATAACACCATTACTACTCTTTCCTTTTGCCACATTTGAAAATATAACACTAAGCCCTGTTCATCTGTATGTAAGAATGGCTGCAGATACGCACTCTAAGGAGTTATTCTGGGATCTCAAAGGGTTGGAAGTGCTTTCTCAAAAGCCCTTCTGGCCTGCAAAGAACAGCAGGGTTTCAAACGCACATTTTTGTGCTTTTTATTCTGACTAGCTGTAAGACACTTGGCACACAGGTATTCTCTTCTGCCCAGAGCCCATCCCTAGGTACATAGCTCACCACATTTGAGAGCTCCATCAGTTAACGGAGTGAATAAATAATTCTAGAGGTCAAGAGCCTGAAAGGTGCACCTTGTAATACAGAAATTATAGCTAAACCTTTCCTTCAGGATTTTCAGGAATCAGACGAGTTACATTTTCTGCTCTTTGTATCAAAATGATGACAAAAGGATTTCAAATAGCAATTACCTGCTGGGAACTTATTCTCTACAGAAAAGATGACTTTGTGGTTTCATACATAAACAAGTTTGTTTCACTTACAACTGATGTCAGAGATGAAATAAAAATTACCCAAGGCTATGAGGTACTACCATTTATTCACTCATTGTCTCAACTAACATTCATTTTTCTTCTGTACTAAGATATTTTTTATATAAATGTCTATTCACTAATTTACAGATTTATTTGACTATGCTGCATACGTGCAAGATCTGCTAGTATGATGTTGGAGTATCAACATTTTTTATGAGTCACTTCATATTTCTTTCACAAATTGTTAGCAAAAAAGACCTGACTGGTTAAAATTCTGTAGTGTTTCCCAGGAGTCATGGGACATAATACCTTCAATGGCACAAAATGAAATCCAGTGCTAAAGAAAAAAGACTTGAATTTCTGTGAATCTGTTAATGTGACTTTCGTCACTATAATTAACATAAAATGGGCATATATTTTCTATCTTAGCACACTGACATTCATATAAGGAAGCCAGAACAATTACAAAATTATATTAGAAAAGAAAGAGATTTTTTTCATATTGGAACAAAGAGGCATAAAATTTCAACAGCAGCTCTAGGTACAGCAGACCACAGATGTTAGAGATATGTATTTTGTACAGCATAGGATCCTCACTCAGTTTTAAAATTTAACTCATTTATAAATTTGGTTTTGAACTTGCATTTTGGATACTTTCAAAGAGATGAAATTAATTAAGTGACCTCTTTGAGATACATCTGGTTTCCACTAAGATCAGGTCTGCTTGATTCTTCTTTATCTTTTAATATTTCCTTTGAAGTTGCAACTTAGTTCCTTAAGTGTTTAAAATTAAAAAGTGTAAGTCTACTTCACTTACTGTGGCAAAATGACAGTCCTCTGCACTCATCATTTTCATACCATAATATCTAACATATGAAAATACTCCATTAGAAATATTTACATGTTAAAAACCCTCAGAATTTTCACTAAATCGTATTTACAGTATTAAGTTATATATAAAATCAGTCAGCCTCAAACAGCTCAAGTATAATCTTGTAGCTGTCTAAAAACATTAATTTGTGTATACTTACCCTGCCATATTGTTATGTATACTTATGTGTGTACAGTTATACTTACATTAAGTATGAGAGCAATTTAGACATAATTGAGTACTATTATCTACAGATTTTTCTACTTGTCAGATACTATTTAAATAAGCACATTCAAATCTTCTATATTTTCTTAGAACATATCTTGAACAGCATTTAACTGTAGAATCATGGAAAACAGGGCTAGAAATGACCTTAGTCAATCATAAAGTGTGCCCCAAAGAGAAGTAACTATATACAGACTCTTAAAAATCAGCAGTGTTATTCCCTAACTCATCTCATTCTCCGTAATTATTGTAGCATCTATCAACCTGATTTTGAATTCTAACACGGGAAGAGTGTAAATAAGCATATGTGCCTGTGCACAGCTGGCGGGTGAAAGATTCTGATGGAAATGCTCTTGCTTTAATGAAGAGTTCCCAGTTCCCCTCTCTACTGGAGAGAGAATACGCTTTCCTAGTCCATGGAATGATGGTTTCAGTTCCCTGGGAGGATTCTGCCAGGATTCATTCATATGAAATTTATTGCACAAATAAATATGTCCTGTCAAACTGTACTTGTCCTCTTCTACTTGCTTCTTCCAGGTGTTATACAGTTATATCAGTGAAATCTGGAAACAAGTGACCAGGATTTTAAAACTTAAGCAAACCTCTTTTTGTGTCTGTGTGCTTTAATATGTTTCTCCAATCAAAAGGGTGAAAAACAGCTACATTGATCAGCCATATAAATTCATTTGAAAATATTGCATACGTTCCTTGAGACTCGCAAGCAGAGTAATCACCTGTCAGCAGAAATGAAGACAATGCAGGTTATTTTGATATTTAACACTTGTCATTTCTCAAAAGAATTCCAAGAAAACACCATAAGAGGTACTTGGTGCCCCTTCAGGATCGAAATCCAGCATTTCTGTATTCAGTGATCTACACCTAATACCCAAGCAAAAGAACTCTGCTTAGTTTTACTTTTTTTTTTTTTTTCCCCAGGAGTCCAAAGTTATACTTCTGTACCTCCCCAGGTCTACCTCAGTCACCACAAGGATTTATAGAATCATAGAATCATTGAATATTTAGCTGCACAAGGCTCACTTAGGGCAATCCAACACATTCTCTGAGCATGAACCTTACAAAAATAGCACCAGGTTTTGATGTTTGTTTGTTTGGGTTTTTTTTTAATAAAATGGTCATAGTGCAGCTCCCTTTATATCATAGTCACTTATCAGTATTTTAATAACCCAAATACAGTTTCCTTCCTGACAGAACTTACACCAACCAACAACTCTCACATCTCAAAAAAGTGCAAGAATAATGGTTTGGCACTCTTCTGTATTTGACAAAAAAGACATTGAAAAATCTGACCATTTTTTGGTGCCTAAATAGCAGACGTCTTTTAATAACTTGTCTGAGCTCATTTTAACCTGCTTTCATAAATCTGGTTTTATATCTACATGTCTAGAGAAAGAATTGTGCCTTTAAGTTTTAGAGTTTAGTGTATAGTCATTTCATGTCCCAGAAGAAATTCCACATTCCCTGAAAACTTTTTTGAGTGAATGTACAGTATTTCAGTACCATATAATATCTCATTCAAATACCCTTGAAAGTGTTTCTGAAAGTTATGTTTCATCCTCAAAACTCATTCTTTCATCCTCAAAACTTCTTTACACAGAAATCTTAGGAAGATATTGCATTTACAGTAGCTCAGCTAATGATTTTTAAAGCATGAGGAAACTGAGAATAACTACTTTCCAAAGCAATTCATTATGATTGTTAAATTTGGCTTAACAAAAGCAAAAAATAATTTTGCTGATTAAAAAAATGACTGAGTACTTTGTGCAGAATTTTCTACAAAGAAACAGGCTTCTACACTTAAACACCTAAAACATATCTAAGTTAAAAGCATCATCAATAAAGTCTTCTAGTGTGTTAATGGAAAGTTAGAAGCATTTCTGGATCACCTTCATTTGGTTATCCAGAATTTCTGGAACCTAAACTGCATGTGCTCTCAATATTGAATTCTAATTTAGTGGAGTGTATTTGGTCTCTGGTTTCTCGAGTGCCCTCCATAACCCTAAGTGTCATATGTATGTACATTAAAAATATATCATATCTCAGGTGAGGCAGCCAATATCAATGCTGAGGACATATGTCTTAAACCTTGCGATTTTCTGAGCATGTCTTGGTTAAGTCTATCTCTGTGCAGGTCTTAGAACCCCTCTTCCCGGCTAAATAAAAAGCAGTAGCCTTTCAAAATACAGTCTCCTGCAAAAATCAGTGTCAGTGTGGCTAGCGCATTCACCTAAGACGAAGATCATATGACTTCAACTCCTTACAAGAAATTGTTTCAGAGAACAAAACATATTTCCTGCCTTCCTGTAAGGTTTCCCAAGTATCTTGTTTCAGTCTCAATGGCAAACTGCAGATTTTGGAGGTGAAGTATGAGGCAAGTTTAAACATAATCTGCAGAAACAGCAGCTGGCACAAAAAGTAAAATCCAGCCTCTCTGCCGAAACTCAGGGGCAGCTGTTACTGGGGCCAACCCAAGAGAACTATTCACTGACATTTTTGTCATTTTGTGCTACTAGTGTCATGAACAACACAGCAAAGGTAACTTCTAATACAAACATAAGATGCAGAAGTGGGAGCAATGTGTGATGTGTAGTGACTTGTCACATGTAACAGATTTCCATACTCCGCTTTCCAGTCATGCTCTTTGTGTTACAGAGGCCTTGCGCAAAGGAAATCTTAGTGGTAATTTCTCTGGCAATACAGGGTAAGCAACAACAACAAAAGGCTGCAGGATATGTGAGAAAAATTTACAAGGACTTTCAGTTTTCCAAAGTATAGCAGGATTTTTTTTTGTTTTCATAGTACTGTCTTCTGTTCCTGCTTTTTATGACATTGGTCTCCTAAATCTCTGGTGCATATTACACACACTTGCATAAACACAAGCTTACTGCAAAATGCTCCATGGAGAACCCCAGAAACTAAGCAGCATCAGAGCTGCTATTGGTTTATTCCCTGAATGGAGCAGGGAATATGACCAGTGGCTCAGCCTACAATTAGTGGTAAAACAGAGAAAAGGTCCCTAGCTACACAAGTAGAATAGCCAGAGGGGGGCTGTGAGAGGAAAATGAAGTACACAAGAAAGACTTCTCTGTGAGGAAGTGAGGAAGACAAAGGGTGTCTTGTCTAAATCTCAGCTCGTGGTTGAGAAAAAGGGAAAGCTCAGAGCTACAAAGGAAATAATGGTAGAGAAGAAATGTCAAAGGAAATTTGGAATTTTTAAATAACTAGCATTTTGATTCTGAATGAACCAAAGGGCCCAGGCTCCCTATGGCTCAGCCTAGAGCAATCATGAAGATTAAAAAGAGGGAATGCTTGTAGCTATATAGATGGCTGCAGACTGGTAAAAATATGTACAAACAGCCAGAGGCTGATGGTAGAACTCTGTGATGGAGAGTATTCTGTTCCCGGAGGGAGAGGGATCCCCTGGGGTTTAATGACCTGCATATGGTTAGAGATGGGGGTCAGAGCAAGAAAGAGCACACAGCTACGGCTGAAGGGACTCTGGAAAGGGGCTGACAGAGGAGATAGAAAGGTGCCAGAAGAAATACCCCTGAGAATTTTAAGCCTTAGGAAGGGCAAATGTACCTTGTCCAAGGCTCAGCATAGCATTTGGGTTTAGGAATAGGCCCAGAGCTACATTTGCAGGAGGGTTGTAGAGTGCCTTTCAATGTAAACCAAGGGCTGATTGTTGCATTATTTCATGACTGTGTCTTCTCTAGGCAAGATGAAGTATCAAGGACATATAGAAGCTGTGCCATTGGGGCAAGGGAACCACTACAAGTATTTGAAAACTTTTGTTATAGCAGAGGATGTACATCCTACTGAGAACAGAGATAACACTGAGGAAGCAGATTTTGCATTTAATAACTTCAGGAGAATGGCATTCTGGTTGAAAGTGGAGTTACTGTTAACAGAAGAAAAAGCATATATATAATTGATGCTTCTTCGCTGGTTAAGCTGTTGGACTGCCAAGTTTCCAGCAGATGTTTCTAGACCTTCATATTCTGCTTCTATAGAAATACAGTAAGATTGGGAAGCAAGAAACAAAGCAACAAAATAACGTCAGCAAGTGAAGAATACCTTGTTAATATAGTGGCCTGAAAGAGCAAGCCATTCTGTAGTCACATCATGGCAGGATCCTACAGGCTTACTCTGCTGCCCCTGGCAGTAAGAGAGTTGGGGACATATTTAAAAGAAGCAGCAATGACATGGGCTGCCTCCATGGTAAAGCGGGAGTGTTGAAAATAACACAGTGGATCTGACCATCAACTGATTAATTTACAACTAGTTCTGTGAAAGGAGAACTCTTTAGGTTACCTTACACTCTGTCAATGAAGAGACTATTTTACCTTAACCAAGTAGAGCACTGTGTCTGAGATCATGTTGATTTAACTTTTTTTTGAACTATAATATGATTTGTAATACTGCAGCTGAATCACCATTTGAAATTCTTTCTCCTTAGTGATTTTAGGTAAAACACATACAATTTATGGGTTTTTTCCCCCTGCTATTAACATATCTTCTTCCTATATATTACATTATTTCAAAAGATATTATTTCCTCTGTCTTTCAAAAGTGGTATTTTGCTACATAAAGACAGTGATAAATTTTAGACCATCATTACTAGGATTTTAGAAAATTACTTTATTGGTAGCAATTTGGCAGTCCCAATGGCTGAATCAATAGTAAAGTGACTCATGTGTCTTGACTTCCTCTTTGAAAAGGCAGGGCAGACTACTAATATGTTGGCACTACAAGCTGTGAGCACTCATGCATATGGAAAGGACATTCAGGCACACATGAGCAGATTATATTCCTGATGAAAGCATAACACTTTAGCCTTATTCAGAGCATAAAAGTGATCTGAATTTAGCTCATAACAACATTTATAAAATCTTTTAATAGTAAATAAGTCAAAAAATGAGTAGGGAGGACTACTTTCTGTACCTGATTTTTCTTGCATATTTTTGTCTCCCAGTTCAACCAAAGAATGAAAATTTTAGAGAAAAAGATCTAAATATTTTTCTTTTCCTTACCAGGTATACCATTCAAATACGACTGTCCAGAAATGGATGGAAGAAAACTATATTCTTTGTATTCTCAAAATGGCTACAGCTTAACTACAATGTAAAAAGTAATTACCATTATCTTTTAGATTTGACTTCGATGGTTTGGGGATAAAAATGAAATGTTTTATTATATCCTAGAGGCTCTGCTAAGGCACATGTAGGACAAGGTGATTCAAGACAGGCAAGTCCACCAACCTAGTCGCTTTCTGCAGTGGAGTGACTAAATCAGACATCTATCTGAACTTCTGCAAGGCCTTTGACACAGTCCCCCACAACGTCCTTCTCTATAAATTGGAGAAGTATGAATTTGATGGGTGGATTGTTCGGTGGATAAGGAATTAGTTGGATGGCCGCACCCATAGGGTAGTGGTCAATATCTTGATGTTCAGATGGAGAGGGGTGACAAGTGGTGTCACTCAGGGGTCCATGCTGGGACCAGTGCTGTTCAGTATCTTCATCAACCATATAGATAGCGCAATCAAATGTCCTTCAGCAAGTCTGCAGATGACACCAAGCTGAGTGGTGCAGTCGACATGCTGGAGGGATGGTATGTTCTACAGAGTGACCTGGACAAGCTGGAGAAGTGGCCAATGTGAACCTTATGAAGCTCAAGAAGGCAAAGTGCAAGGTCCTGCACGTAGGTCAGGGCAATCTCCATTATCAATATAGGCTGAGGGATGATACGCTGAAGAGTAGCCCGGCAGAGAGGGATATGGGGGCGAAAAGCTGGACATAAGCCAACAATGCACGCTTGCAGCCCAGAAGGCCAGTCGCATCCTGGGCTGCATCAAAAGAAGGGTGGCCAGCAGATCAAGAGAGGTGATGCAATGCTATAGGCTTGGGGAAGGGTGGCTGGAAGGTTGTCTGGCGGAAAAGGACCTGGGCGTTCTAATTGACAGCCAGCTGAATATGAGCCAGCAGTGTGCCCAGGTGGCCAAGAAAGCCAACAGCATCCTGGCTTGTATTAGAAATTGTGTGACCGGCAGCAGTAGGGAGGTGATTGTCCCCCTGTACTCAGCACTGGTGAGGCCACACCTTGAGTATTGTGTTCAGTTTTGGGCGCCTCAGTATAAGAGGGATATCGAAGTGTTGGAGCAAGTGCAGAAGAGGGTGACAAAGCTGGTGAAGGGCCTGGAGAATAGACCTTATGAGGAGAGATTGAGGGACTTTTCAGTTTGAGGAAGAGGAGGCTGAGAGGGGACCTCATCATGCTCTACAATTACTTGAAAGGACATTGTAGAGAGGTTGGTGCTGGTCTCTTCTCACAGGTCATTAGGGACAGAACCAGGGGGAATGGGTTCAAGTTGCAACAGGGCAAGTTTAGACTGGACATCAGGAAGAAATTCTTCATGGAAAGAGTGCTCAGACACTGGAACAGACTGCCTAGGGAGGTGGTTGAGTCGTCATCCCTGGATGTGTTTGTGTCGCTTAGATGTGGTGTTGGGTGATACGGCTTAGGGGTGAACTTGTAGTGTAGGGTTAATGGTTGTAGTGTAGGGTTAATGGCTATAGTGTAGGGTTAGTGGTTGGACTCAATGATCCCAAGGGTCTTTTCCAACCTGAACTGTTCTATGATTCTATGATTTTGCTCTTCTGCTCTGTGAGACCTCACCCAGACCTGCACCCAGCTGTGGAGCCCTCAACACAAGAAAGATGTGGACTTGTTGGAGCCGATCCAGAGGAGGGCCACATAAATGATCAAGGGACTGGAGCACCTCTTTTATGAGGACAGGCTGAGAGAGTTGAAGTTGTTCAGCCTGGAGAACAGAAGGCTTTGGAGAGACCTTATAGTGGTCTTCTAGTACCTGAAGGGGGCCTACAGGAAAGCTGGTGAGGGTTTGTAGCACAAGGGTGTGTAGTAACAGGACGAGAGACAATGGTTTTAAACTAGAGTAGGGTAGACTTAGATGTGATGTTAGAAAAAAGTTCTTTACAATGAGCGTGGTGAGACACTAGCACAGCTTGCCCAGAGAGGTAGTGGAGGCTCCGTCCCTGAAGGCATTCAAGGTCAGGCTTGATGGAGCTCTGAGGAACCTTATCTAGTTAAAAACATCCCTGCTCACTGCAGGGAGGTTGGACTAGGTGACCTTTAAAGGTCCTTTCCAGCCCAATACATTTGACGATTCTATAATTCTATGTATTTTAATGTGTTTTTTTGATATACTACTAAGAGCAGTTGTGTATCTCCCAACTCTGGAAGGCATCAGCAGATATAGGTAAATAAAATTATGTAGATGATTCTTACCATCTATTATGCTCATCTATTTATAATGATTTACACTTGCAATAATTTTAGTGAAAATGGGGTAGCTTCTGAAATCTTATCATTGAAGTCAAAGCAGATTCAGGCTGATACAGAAAATTTCACTCCAGGATCAAGCTACAAAAGTACTAAATTAGACTACAGACTCTTAGGTCAATTAGTTAGATCATTCACCTCTTTGAAATTGATTTTTTAAATTTTGATAATATGGAAAACCTACAATTAATATTTTCTAAAGAAATAAATACCTGTCTGTGATTCAGTGAAGAAACTCCATTCAGACTGAAGCCTGAGAGTAGAGAAACAAATTAATCTGTTTTCATTCATTACATTTTTACTTTTCTCCTGGAAGAATATTCCTAAAAGCTTTTAAATCTACATCTTTTTTTTTTTTTTTTTTTCTAGGTGAATCTTTCTCACATCATGATTGTGAAGGTTGGTATAACTTTGTTACATATTTTGTTAATACTTGCACACCTTCCAATCTGAAGAAAATCTTTGGTTAGAATTATCTACAGATAGCAAGTATTCTTCATATTCAATCAAAGTGACAGTGCAAGAGCAAGGAGGGAAAAATTGATCTAAGTAAAAAAAGTGTACCTATAATGTTAGTTGGATGATTAATAGGGCATCACAGAACTTGAACAACAGACATTTATTAATGATGAGAGAAATGGAAATGCCAAACAGAAAAGTGAGAGGAATACTGACTCTTGAAAGTGGAGTTGTGCCAGGAGACAGAGGGGATATAAGGGAGCTCTGCCAGGAGAGAGAAAGGACATATGGAAGCTGCTGAAGTAGTGGCACATCTGTCATTATAAATGTTAGAGGACGTTCGGAGTTATGGGTAAGGAGAGATTAATGTTCAGAACAGGAAAAGCTGTTGGACTAATGTAAGACAGGGCCACCTGGGAGCTGTGTATTCTGAAGACTTTGGCCCATGAACTGTAACAAAAACACATTCAAAGACAGAAATGCCCTTGGGCTGGATCTTGCATTTCATTCCTCAGTCAGTAAGGTCTGAGGTAATCCATGTAGAGATGCTCTAAGCAGGGCCAAACTTCAGTTAGGCAAAGGTAGAGAGAAAGTACAATCTTCCTTCCTTTTTTGGACTGGAAGAGCTGTTCTCTCCACACTGTTTTTCTCAATCACACTTCTTAATCACTGATTAAGGAAGGAATAAATAAATTTCTCTAAAAGATACAAACCCATAAAAGTGCAAGATTCACTCAGGTTGTGTCCTGGTTCCTGGCAGCACAGGGCGGAACTGCAGGATTCAGAAAGAAAAGGCTTCTGTGTCCAGACAGTCTCTTGCTCATCCACGTAGCTTCAAAGTTCAGCTTGGATGGATCAAAGCTGAGCTTGACACAAGACTTTCTACCACAGTTTTCCAGGTATAACACGTATCCAGCACAGTGCTGAGGCTGAACAGAAACATCATCCAAGGCCACTAACAATCAACTCCCTACAATTTATAAATCTTCTTTTGATGTTCAGTATCCTCAAGTTTTATGAAAAAGGTATTATAGAAATTTCTCACAGACAGGAATTAAGAGCCATTGTGTGCATATCTTTCATCAGGTTTTGGTTTGTGCAGACCATTGCCTTTTTTTTGGTGGTTGACAAGGGAAGTATTGCAGTTCTACACCTGGAGACAGACAGATTCTGCTAGCTCGCCACACATTAAGTCCCATATTAAATTTTGGCCTTCATGTTACTCTTTCTTTGCTTTTTGCAATGACTTC
This sequence comes from Trogon surrucura, assembly GCA_020746105.1. Classification (NCBI taxonomy): domain Eukaryota; kingdom Metazoa; phylum Chordata; class Aves; order Trogoniformes; family Trogonidae; genus Trogon; species Trogon surrucura. The sequence goes on along the minus strand of CM036620.1, from coordinate 57,609,742 downwards.
TTCTCCCCTTGAATAATTTTGTGGGTTTTTCAAACCTGAAATGATGCAGGAGATGGGTAACAACCTATGCCTCTCCAGTTCTCCTTATCTGCCAATGTATTAATACCTTAGGTAATGTAGTCATCTAACAGACTGTCTTGGAACATCTGCATGCAGAAATGAGATAATACTGTATTCGCCTGCTTATCAAAGCACAAGGCAGAAACCTTGGTCAACTTATTCACCAGAGACTCTTAAGTCAAACTACTTCAGACCTCTGTCCCCTTAACTGCAATTGTCATTCATTTCAGGCAGTCTCTTCTGCAATGGAAAAAAACCCAAAATGTCATTCTTACAAAAGTGCCTTTTGTATACATAACAATTTCAGATTTCAGATGGCTTGAGGCTTCTTGGTATTTCTAAGAGTAAAGAAACCATTTAATCCTCAATAATTAGGGTTCTTTTACCAAAATTGGAACGGATAATCAATATTTATTATATATTGAAAATAGAATAGTTATTGATGACTCAGAATGCTTCAAGAAAAGGAGCAACAGACTGATATTATTCTTTAACATTGCTCCAGGGAGTTTTGATCTAGGCAGATAAGATATACACAGGTCAGGAAAGGCCACACAAAAAAATTTCTAATACGATGGCAGCATATGCAATATTAATTCCACAGGAGAAAAAGAAAATATGGTAGGACTTTGCCAAAAATAAATCAGAAAATGTGTATGTGAACTGAAAAACTGTAACAAGACATATTGGAATAAATTCTGAGATGAAGCTGAAATTCTGCTTATAGATGGCAACATTTGGGTTCATAATGCAACACTTGTGTAAGAGCTTGATTTGGAACAGCCTAAACTGAGAAGTTCTCTTCTAAGAAGTGTCAGTTTACAGAATTTTGTCAAATTTTGTGATCTGATATCAATTTCTGACTTTAAGATTAAAGTTCAAAGTCATTTTCTTTGCATTAGAACATAAATAATTTGTTCATGTTCCTTCAACAGTTCTTTCCTCAGATTTCTCACAACTATTACACTGAAGAAGGGTTTGTGTATTTTTTTATGTGTGACTCCTAGAAAAATTTTGATTGCATAACAAGGGCCAAATGGAAACAACAGCACCTTAAAGCACGCTGTGATGGCCCGACGCTGACACCTAGCAGCTGCTTCTTAGATTCAACTGCCCTGGGTCCAAGAGTCAGCTTTCATTCCAAAAATCAGCTGGGCAGTAACATAAAGAACAGGTCTGGAAGAGCTATTTTACAAAAGCTGACATACAAAAAAAAAGCTGTGCAGTATCACTGGGTCATTACAGTGGTCCAAATACATGCATTAGAATTATGAAATTCCCTATGGTTGAACATCAAAGTTTCTCTGCCTTTCTTCTCCCTTCTTATGAGTAAAAATTACGAAAACATTTCTATTTACTGAGTAGCAGATGAGTTTATTTGAGTAACAGCACATAATGAGACCTTGAGCTGAAGGTTTCAGTTTGTTTGACCCCCTTCATTAGGGAATTTAGAACCTGTTTTCTAGCAGGGATGTTGCTGTAGTCTTCACTGATACATACAATTGTCATGAGCTTTGGGGAGCTTTTTAATCCTGATAGGAGCTAGACTTACATATACTTAAGGTCACTAAGGTTACAAATAGCAAAAATATCCTTAAAACTGCTAGACCGATAGGATTTTCTTAGTGTCATCTTCAGTCTATAAGTCCATAGTAAATTCTCTAAGAGCTAAATCGTATCAGCTAAGATCTACCAGTATTTTTATAAAACACTGCCAATTTAACATTTATATTTCCATCAATGTGTGTGTACACTATTTCGTGGACTAATATTAAATTAATCCTGCAGCCCTTCTATCAGAGATGCTGTAAGAGTCCTTGGTGCAAGCAGCTGGTTTTCCTGAGTGAAACCAACTGTACTAACAGATGTATGGATGCATTCACTGCAGGAGTTCCTTGATGATATTATTTCATGAAAATGCCTGCAGCAAGAAAGTGCTCTTAATAGATACACACCTGAAGGCTCCAGGGATAGTAATTCTCTTGTAATCACAACTCAAATACTTGACTATTCAATTAGAAAATAGTAAGAAAAACTGTCCCAATAAAATTATTTTTCCTTCAGGAGAGAACGATTGATGGCATTACTTTTTCCTTGATGACTGTTTGGTACAAATACTGACATTTCAGTGTTCTTGGCATTTCAAACTACAGCTCACATCACTTGCACTGATTAAAGCTCTCATTACCCTTTCATAATAGAATAATATTTTGCTTAAGAGACTGTTTGCCAACGACAGAGTCTTTCCAGGTCTCATATATAAGCTTGGGTATGATCCAAGACTACCTAAGGCTAAACAAATATTTTCTTTTCTCAGTGGTTTTTAATTTTGATCCTATGTTTCTCAGTGTCTCAGTATGGCTTTTAAATAATAAAGTAAATCACGCTAGCATATCCCAAGGGAATTGTGAAGTTAAATCCATTAACGTCCAGTGAAGCACTCAGATATCACAAAGCCACAGGAACAATCTAAGCTCATGGCTAGATGTCCCTAGCTAAAACCTTCAGTGGGTAATTACACTTTATCTATCTGAAAAATCACATTGGAATTTGCATTTGGTACAACATGCTACAGTATATGCCTCAAACATATTTACAGAGTTGTTCTACATGGGTAGGCAACCTATTTCACTTTAAAGAAGCTACTTATAAATAGAATGAAAGGGTATGATTTGTAAAGTAGTTTGCAGATTTTCTGGATGGTGACAAATAGAGTCATGACAAATTCTGCTCTTTTTTTTTTTTCTAATTTATGCTTTAATTGTGGAAGCAAATAAAACAAATATATACAGCAAGAAAAGGATAGTCAATTGCTCTACATTATTTACAATATTCTGAAGTAAAAGCCAGTATCTTTACGAAGAGTTTGTAAGAGTTTTGTTGGCTTCCTATCACTCCATTTTCTGAATTACTTTTATGGATTTGCGTGTCATAATCACAACTGAAGATACTAATGCTTATTAAGCTGTAAATAAAGTAAGAAAACTATGTAAATTCAATGACTTTTTTCCTGTGAATGTGAGAACATATAACACTGAATATTCTGTCAAGGTTCTTTCTCCAGGATACATCTGTGGCGTTATGTAGTGCCAGTAATTTTTATAGACATAGCCTCTCTTTTCACTTACTTTTACTTTGACTAGGAAACAGTCTTATCCTGCAGCAAGAAGAGCAGTAGCAATGTGGCAACAGAACAAGTAAAATACCTGGTTAATGAGAAATGCACTACCTGTCAGGTTCGCAGTTGCAGAAGCAAAGAGTTTGAACAATTAAATCAGAAGACCATGATGGCCAGAAGAAAAAGAAAGGAAATCTCCTGCTTCATTTAGGAAACTAGGCAGGTTTGCATATAAGGTTTGACAGGCTCATGCAAATGTGAGTGATTTTATGCAAGCTAATAGAATAACATACTGAACCAGAGTTTGCTTTTAATTAGAGCTGGCAAGCTGGAAGGAAAGCCCATTAAGCCTGGAAGCTTGTAAGGTTCATGGTGTGTTAGACCACCCTAGAGAGAATTAATTTTTCAAAGACTTTCTACTCTTCTAGGAGCAATCCCACATCAAGAACAAAATTGCTCAATTATCAACTATTTAGAATCTAATTGAAAAAAAATTATAAATTCACTTTGTATCACAATTGATTAATCCTCTGGAAAAGAGCATAATCTTTCATTGTCATTCATTGTTACCGAGCATCCACAGGAAAAAAAGTGTGCCTGTAGAGCTCTGCCTAAGTCACCCATGAGTAGCCTTCAGGACTGAGAGAATGAATGTCAAATCAGACCACAGAGGTAATCAGCAACAACTTAGAAAAGAATAGCATGAATTTATAGACAGAACACCCCTTCGTATCGGAACTCCATGCACACAACTGAATCACATCTAAAGTCATTCCTGTGAAGACTGAGAATTTGAAGGCAAATCTTAGAAATCTGTGCTTAACTCCTTTACACTAAGTAGTGAAAATGGAAAAACTGTGAACAATAAATGGAACAGATGGTTAAAGAGCAGATAGCATATCTGTCCAAAGATAAGGGGATAGATAGTGTTTCCATTAAGCTTAGCAATTTTCAGTTCAGAAACTGGAAAAGGAAGGAGGAATATAGACACTCTCTGTAGCCTAGCTAGACTGTTTTGCTGTTCAGCAAACAAGGCTATTTTAGCACTCAAACCTCAGCTGCCCAGCAAAGCACAGCCTTCCAGCAATGCTAGAAACTCTATCCAGTGTATGTATTTGACAAGAACTTAGACATCCCTAACCATCCACAGGTGACACATGTAAATAGCTACAGATCCTGTGTCATGGTATCAGTTTAAAAATGACCTTGGTTTGCTCACATGGAAAACAAACTGAAATCTTGCAAGTCATTTTTCTGGCAGGACTCCTGTTTTCTGTGGCTTTGCATCAATAGCAAATTGATTATGGATGTGGTTTACTGAGGGACTTCTCAGATTCTCCTTCCTCTCATACCTGTCTGAAGTCAAGTCTCTCAACATCACACAGATCTGCTATCCTACACCCCAAAGTTATAGTGCACTCATTGTTCAAACACACACTGGTATGCCTCTCAGCCCATAGACAGGAATGGGACTGGTAGGGTGAATAAAGAGGGGGAAGTCCTGTAAGACAAATTACAACTTTGACTTACTACCAGCAGTGAGGAACAAGACAAGGACTGGTGAACAAGCACAGGGCAGGCCCCACAGGAACTGTCAGGAAATCAACCACAGTCGGATGTCTGGGATCACATTACCAGCATCTCCCACTGCTGCTTAGTACTCCAAGCTCCTACTCTTACATTGTCAACCAGAGGTAAAGCCGTACGAAATGGGAGTTGTAAGTGAACGTCATGTACAACAGGCACTCTAGGCAATTCTGGAGATGTCAAAATGACAGTCTGTAGTCACCATTATGCACCAGCTGTCCATGATGTAAGCGTACCTTTGGGCCTCACCAGCCAGGATGATGACATAAAGTAGTTGTACTGCAAACCTAAATAGCATAGCCTCAATGGTTATTCCCCTTTTCCTGAAACTTTAGACATGACAAACCACTGCAGCACAACTCAGAGCCTTCATATGCTTCCCTAAACTCCTGAAGAACTCCCAGTGCCAGCCACTCAACCTTCCTCATGCAATGCTCTGGAGATATTGTCTATAAAAGAATTAGGCTGGCCTAGCTACCTATACACAAGGTTATTGTTTAGGACTCAGGAGTGTGATAAAATGTGATTAAAATGTGATAAAATAAGAAAATACTAGAAAAGGTATGTGACTAGAAGCCTCACTGGTTCTTGGGGCACTCATGATGGCAACAGATGAAGTGAAGAACTGAGTCTTACTCTTCTAGTTAATATCTTGCTTCTCTCCTTCATATACTTATGACAAATTTTGCTCCCCATGCTCTCTTTCTACTGACACCTTTTGACGTAGCCAGGTTTCAAATGGTGATGACTATTTCTTGCCTCAGGGATCATTCCTTGAAGGAGAAGTGTTGCCCTATACACTCAAGTATAACCTACCCTACATCTATGTAGCTCATTTTGATATGAGGATGACGAGAGAGCAGGAGCAAGCAGCCGTGCTCACCTGAAAGTATCTGCTTTTGCCTTGGGGTGGAACAGGCAAGAATACATGTTTAGCTACCAAAACTTGAAAAGAGCCTGTAGCAGGCCTCCTGGTCACAGATCTCATCTGAATCACTGACAACAGCAGCAACAGGCGACACGAATGCTACCCACACTTGGAGGTTGTGAGTGAAGGGTGTCCCTTTTATAGAAGGCAGCAGATGCATAAGGTACTCTGCTCCCTTTCATGAAAAAAGGCTTGATTTGCTGAGGTGAAAAGGCACCTGATAAGGCACAAATGCATTCTAGTTATAGCTGTTGTGTTTGCTTCCTGGAGGTTCAAAACGTGAGCACGCTGCCTGAGTAGGAATTTGAACAGCACCAGGACTTGGCACCACAAGCGTTCCCTACTGGTACATCCTCAGGTCAGCCATTCCCTCTGTTATCTCCCAAACAGATGAGTGCATATTCACATCTGCAAATGCCAACCAATTATTAATCACTTCTAATGAATTATGAAGCACTCAAACCCAATATCATAGCATCAACCAACTACAGAATTTACATTTAAATATACCTATTTGGGGAGATAATTTTCCATACAGGGGGCAAGGGAGGGAATCAGACGTGATCTTTGCTTGAGAAAAAAATCCTTCTCTGTCATACGGTTGGCTAAATATTTAGATGTAAAGAATGTAACCCCTCATCTAGGTAATACAAAGACCCATTAAAAGGTTTTTTTAATAGGAAAAAAATATTTTAAAACCTCAATTTACAGAAAATTAAAATGAATAAATAGCTTTCTTATCTGAGTGAGTTACCTTATAAGTCCAAGAATGCCTAATTTCAGAGAGAGCTTTCCGTATTCATCACAGACCATGAAATGCTAATTTCTTAGGAAAGAAAAATGTAAAGAATTTAATTTAGTCAATAAATGCTTAAAATATTTTAAATGTATTCTGGTTTAGACAGATTTTTTTTTTTAAATCCATCTGGCTGGTCTTCCCCACATTGAGGTCTGAGTAAATCGAAACTCTTAAGAATTTTATATGTGAAAAATTGCAAGCATTTGACTCTCTCCCAACAATGATTTTGGTTAAATAGACTGGATTGTATAACAGAGAGAAGACTAGCATTCCTTACGTTTTCATTTATGAGTAGGGTAGAAAATGTTGATTAAAACATAAAAAAAAATCTCATTCGAGCCTGAAGAAACAGCAAGTCACATCAAGGTCATGGAGAAGATTATTTTATAGCTAAGATTCTAAGTAATTAATATACTTCAGAACAGGAGGCTGGTTAGCTCACTCAGTTAGAGCGTGGTGCTGATAACACCAAGGTCGTGGGTTCGATCCCCGTTGGGTCCCCATGTGTTACCTGATCTAGTTGAGAGGTGTCCCTGCCCATGACAGGGAGGTTCGATTAAATGATCTCTAAGGTCCCTTCCAGCCTAGGCCATTCCATGATTCTGTGATTTACCTAAACTAGATTGATCAGAGTCAATTGCACAAAGTAACTAACAGGCAATTTACATGTGAGAAACTAAAAGGTGTTTGTTGTCAGAAGTAGATGCCAAAACACGGACTGAAAAGGGCTGGGACTTATAAGTTCTATAGAATTCAGAAGAGGAAAAATCTGAGATTTCACCTTGTCTTTCAAAAGCCAGATTAACCTGTCTGTTTGGGTACAATTCCTCTGTGGCTAGAATCCCCAGAAAACTGCTATCCCTGTCAGTTTAAAAATATTCCTTAAGAATTCTGTGGTGGTTATGCTACATTTGATTGTTTTCAGTGCATCAGAACCTGCATGCTTCATTTAAAAAGGTGTAGGTAAGGTTACAGAATCACAGAATGACAGGGCTTGGAAGGGATCTCTGAAGATCATCTAGTCCAACCTCCTGCTAGAGCAGGACCACCTGGAGTAAATCACACAAGAACATGTTCAGGCAGGTTTTGAAAGTCTCCAGAGATGGAGACTCCACAACCTCTCTGGGAAGCCTGTTCTTGCTTTGTCTTGCTTGTTTTGCATTGGGTCAGCTGAGAATCTCTAGAAGAAGAGTTCCTCTTCCTGGAAGAAATCACGCACGCTTGTTGGCAGCAGCTTCAACAATAAAACAAATTGGGAGAAGATGGAAAAAAAATGAGTAGGGAGAAGCATATGGATTAGTTAGAGAGGAGAAAGAATAGTAAGTAGTGATGTATAGGAGGGCAGGTTGCAACAGTGGGGAGCTCATTTATGGAAAAGTCCAGATCCAAAACCAGACCTCAGAAGTCATGGAAAAGATGACTTTCAAAAGAAATCCCAGTAAGACCATGTGGAGTTTATGTAGCTAGGAAAGCCTTTTAAAATTTGTCTTGGAAGAAACAGGTGAAGAAGATGCTGCCCTAGAAAAGAAACAGGTGGCAAGTGAAAAAATAAGTTTTCAGACCGCTCATTACTGTTTGCTGTTCTCATCTTTTTGTCACATTAGAATCAGTGCAATGTTAGGCCCTGAGCCACCTGACCTCTGTTGTTGGTCAGGGCATGGTGCAAGAACTGGGGGATCTCCAAAGGTCCCTTCCAGCCTAACAAATCCTACAGTCCTATGATCTTTGAGGGAAATCTTTGTATTTTCATTGGTATTGTGAATGTAACGCAACAAATTGTAGTGGAAATAAACAAATAGGCAATATGAATTTGGTATGTGGAAGCTTTCAATGGATGTGAAGGGCACAAGAATCTGCTCACCAGCCCATGGCTGATGCCTGCTGTCCACTACCACTTGTCTCTGTCAGTGCAGACCTCAACACCTGCAAACACAGGTTACATTCCTACCATCGAAAGGACAAACCAACTCAATTTTAACAGAATAATGTTGGAATAAACCCCAGACAGACCTTTACAAACTGTATTATATTGGTATACTACAACATTTTGTGCAAATACAGTGTCCAAAGATGCACAGATGAAACTTTCTCTTAAAGTCATTGGAACAAAAAAAGGGAATCTCTTAGATTTCCCCAATTAATTTCACTAAAAATGTCTGTGAATGCATACTGAATATATGCTCTTACTATTATAAATATAACTGAAACATTCAAGACTCTCTATCTTTAATCTGAAAAGCAGCCATGTCCTGAAACCTATTACAAAAAAATTTCTCAGAAAACCATTGGGTCAACAGGAAGAACAGACAAATTCAGCAGAATTGTTACACAAACTGTCAATGCAGTGACAAAATATTTTGGCTAGTATAATTTTCAGTGACTGAAGATAGGGATTTTTTCCTTTCTCTAAAAGACTATTCTAACCTGCGTGATCTGACTGTAAGGACTATTTTTTTTTTTGATGCCAAGTTAAATTCAGATTGTTTCTTCCCATGTCAGAAGGTACATCACTGAAACAATCAGGTAGAAGTATTGGAATAGCAAGCAGTGAAACATTAACTTCTCAAGGAAGCATAGGTGTTTTGATGAAAATTAGAAAGGAAAGATTTTGAAGCTTTAGTAACATGCCTATGAAATAAGCATAGCTCTGTTTGAGGATTACTTCCTCTACGTTTTTCCCCAGAGGAGAACGTTCTCACTAGCTAGCTCTCACAAAAATATTGGAAGGGTAAGATGAGGTCCATTTTGAGGACCAACTATTTCCAGAGTCAGTCTCTGCTGGTCTTGGTAAATCCTCAGCTGGGAGCTGAGAAGTCCCACTGAAATGTCTACACAGAGAAGCAATATCCTACATGGAAAGTAAAGCATTTCAAACACACCCACCAGCTGTGGACTGTGAGCTGTATCCATAAAACCAGTGACACTGATAGGCTTGAGTACAAATTGCTTAAGCTCCTAGATACCTGCTCTCCATGGGAGACTCCAGATCTCTGGGCCAAGTGGGTTGGCTCCCTGCTTTGTTTATGTAGCTGGGAGTCTCAGAGAGGGAACCATAACAAGTATGTTCAGTGATGACTTGCCAAGATTCAGACATAGAACAGAAAAACAAGCTGAGCAGCAGTATTAAATCTTAAGTCAACCTTATTGTTAAACTTTCTGATTTAGTACTTCAGAAGAAAAGGAAAAAAAAAAAAAAAAGCATCAGCTTGTTGTACTGGGAAACATTTGTAGGACTAGGCCAAGCACTTCTGCAAAGAAATGGTATTTAAAACCTATTTCTGTCCTTAGTTCTTCACTGGTCAATGTACCTAGTGCTTGAAACACACAGAGGAACACAGAATTCTCCCAAAGTGAGGCTTTTGTTTCACTCCCCACTTCAGAAAGGATGCTTGAGAGTAAATACTGCTTTAGAGTAGTGTATGATCTAAAAGTTAGAGCATCATCTACAGAGGTAGGGATGTGGGTTTGAAGGTTTTCAGGGGAAAATAGTACTCTACTCACATCTCCTGCAAGGCTAAGAACCTATTTGGAGTACAAATTTTTAAGAAAGGGAGTGCCTAAGCAGACTTTCTGAGTTTACTTGCTTTTCTTAACTAATATTGCAGTTATCTGAAGGGTGCATAGAAAGGCAAGAGGTACTTTGTCCACCTGGACCTGAAGTCAGATGCCTGCAGTGTACCATGAGTCCAGGTCAGAGACTGTAGAAAAGATAGTCTCAGAGCACATTTGCCTGCATGAGTTTTTAAGAAAGAGAAATTGCAACCTACTCAATTTTTAGATTCAGATCGGTCTTACAAGGAGGCAAACAATATTCCGCCATGTCAAGTCCGACAATGTTGTCACAGCATTTATGTTCCTGACATAGTTGTGCACTGCCTGAGAGCCAAGGTAAACTGCTGGCACAAAATCCTTTGTTCTGTAACTACTTTGCCAATAGAGATTTAGATGCTCACGTATCTCTCTGCCAGACTGCAGTTACTTGTTTGCCTGTACTGCTAATACCTTCACAGCCACGTAACTCCAGCACACATGCATGAGGACCTTACAGTTCTTCAGAAACTCTCCTGTGTGATCCCCAAGAGCACCATGATGTTTACATGTCTGCAGGACTTGGCAGCTATTAATCAGAATTTTCAGGCTCTCCGCTTGGGATTGAGAGATCTCGGTTCTGGTATCTAACCTTTAGCAAAGTCCTTTTTGGAGATCTGGCTCTGTGTAATACTGGAGCTGAGTAAATGTCAGATACTCTCAGTAAGTCATAGCACAATAGAATTTAATAATAGAGTTAATAGGGGATGGGAAAGATCATACAGTCCCTCCTATTCTTTCAAACCAGGATCAAGTCTAAATACACCATTCCAAATATTTGTCATGTGTGATTTTAAAGTACATCTGCTGCTGAAATTTCACATTTCCATGCAGTCCTATTTCAGTGCTTGGCTTCTCTCACTGTAAGAAAACACTCATTATGAGAAACCTAAATCCTTAATGTGACTAGAGACCATACAAAATAAATTATGTAATTCATATACTTTTTAATGCAGATAATTGGCTTTTCAGAATAAGCTTTGTTTCTTTAAAAAATCTTAAATTACTTTAATTTGTATGTGTTTCTTTCATACAGGCTATTTTGATGTGAATCAGATTATTTCTTCCAGAAACTTGCCTTAAAGATTTATTTTCTACTGCATCAATTTAGTACTGAAATATCCTCAGTAAAAATTACTATTATATGGCAGTCTATTCTCATCATGCCCAGTGTGGGTTTGCATAAGAAAAATAACAATCCTTGCCCTAAAATAGACAAATGCCTAGCAGGGTTTTCAAGAATGTTTTGGTATGTTTCTGAAAGCTTGATTTAACATTTTCATTTCTTTTAGGATTAGCTGTTATCTAATAGTTGTCAGAAGGGATCAAAACTAAGGTCTGATTTACTCGTCGTGCCATCTTTTACAGTAGAGAGTGAAAAACATAGTTTTCCTATAGCACTGATGGCGTTACACGTGTATATAACTTTCAAACACATCATCTCTTACAAGCTGAAGAAACCGAGTCCTGCCATCTCTCTTTGTACGAAAACTGCTGAAGTTTGGCTAGATAATTCTAGTTTCCGATTTCACAGCTAGTCTAACAACTGTAGTGATATGTCCAAACACTCCTGTGACTTGTTTCTAAAGGAAGTCCATAACGAATAGTTGCAAGTAGACTACATGAAATACGAAAAATATAGAAAGATTTTTTCACTTCTGTGCCCTCCCAGGTTCCAGAAATAAGACTCTGTGCCTGGCCTGCTCTAGTTAATTAATTTTCTTAATCCCTCTACTATTCCTATTTATTCTTTTAACCATCACATCTTCACAAACACACAGTATAAGCATACATTTTGCAAAAATAATTTCTATTGTTTACTTAAAGTCTTCTGCCTGGCGCTATTCTGGATTGCAACTAGCTCTTCCATTTTAAGAAGTAATAAATAAACATTCTGTGGAAATGCTTCTCCATAATATTTTTTTGTTTCACAGTCCTTATCATATTTCCTCTCAAGCATCTCTTTCCAAGATGAAGTGCCTTAGTATTACAATTACTAATTATAAGACCTAATTAGCAGAATGCATAGACAGTTGATTTCATTTTCAGCACATAACTTAGTTATCAGCTTGTTATTACCCTGTTCTTTTTGTAGTGTCACAGTTTCTTGAAGTGAATTCATACTTGCTGCTTCTAGGTTTTTTTATTTATTTTAGTTGGGAATCAAAATGCATAAGGAGGGAAATAATTTCTGCTGTTGCTGTGCTGACGAAATTTTTCTGAGTGAAAGTATTGGGCAATGTTTCTAGATTTTTTACCATCTTTAAAAATATTATTACAGTAACATTGAAAACAATAATATACAGTTTGTGGTAGGAATTTGCATTAGTTGCTGAGTGAAGAACAGTTATGTCCTTGAATAAAAGATTGCATGGATTGGCAAAACAACAAGTTTCAACCAAGACATCAGCTTTTGATCATTTAAAAACCATCTATTTCCCTATAATCTATAACTTTATTCATAGTTATAACTGTAACTATTACTTACCAGTTAGCTATAACTACATCTTAATATGCTCAGTTTCCCACAAAGCCTAGAAAATTTGAAAATGCCCCTCTCCTGAACTGAATCTTAAGGAGAACGGATTTGGCACTTTTCTCATGAGTTTGCTTTAAAAGTGTATGCTTAACTTCATTTGAAAAGCTTATAGCAGTGCATGGTTAAGCCAATGGGTTTACATCCAATCAAGTGTGTGTTGGTTGTGTGTGGGAATATTTGTGAGATACACTTTCAGGCAGAAGTTCCAATGAATTCATAAATCATTCCAATTCTATGAAGACACATTAACTGGGCACCAGAGAAAACCTCACACCAACGGGTACCAGCGCCCCTGACTCCAGCACTGTCCACTTTTCAGAGTTTCAAAGAAGGGCAAGAAAACTGAACCATAGAGGGCACTTGTTTTTTTTCAGGAAATGTTATTCCTGAAATGTTATTCCTGAGTTAAAAAACATCACTATTATGGCATTTGTTATTATACAGTATGTCCTTCCCAGCTACTTTCCATCATATGAGAGTGTGGAAGAGGTCTTCAGAGAATTTTCTAAGCTCTTCAGGTAATCTAGATAACCAGATTAGACACCTACATTCAAATCGCTAAATTTAGCAGAAACAAATCTGGACCATTGGGATTCAATATAACAACAAGAAAAAGAAGGTAGTCTCTCATCGCTCCATACAGAATGAAATCTAGCTGAGAGAAACTTTTTTGGGAGAAATTGAGATGTTCAGTCCATTTTATCTGGACTATTGATGGTTTGTTGCCTAATGTAAAAACGAAATTCAGCTTCAGAAATCCTCCAGCAGCCTCCAGATTCTGTTTCTCTCACTCCACTCATTTCACTCCTCACTTCGCTTCGATCTAGATATACAGGAGATCTTGTACAATCAGAGTTTGTATTGTTCATGTCATAAATGTCACAACAAACTCATTAAGAACAGTATATCTCTTCAAAAGAAACCTTTTTCATTATTTATATATCAAAAAGACAAGTGTCTTTCTCAGTGGGGGTGTAGTTTGCCTAGTCAGGTGTTGCAGCAAATTTGGAACACTGGGTATAAATTAACTCCACACAATTATTTTCATAAGTGCCAGGCTATGTATTTAATGTTAGGAGATTTCCTAGCACAGAATAAACCCAGATACTGGTCCATTTTAATCATGACTTACAATGGAATGCTTATGTATATGAATCTATTTTTAAAAAATAATGCTTTGGAGGATACGAAAATCTATTTTATCTAGCACAGTATTATCTTGAAGGCTTAATTTTAACAATCTCAAAAAGGAAAAGCTTTTTTTTTTTGAGACTACACAAGCAGGAAAATATGAATTCTGAACTTTTTTATCCCAGTAAGTCTTTTTCCTAAATCTAATTCAAAATATAGGGTGCATTAGACATGTCCAAAGAAAAAACTGTGTAAAGAAGCAGGTAATGAGGGGATTCCATCTCCATTTTCTACTGTTCACAGTTTGTTGAATACACTGAAAAAAAATAATCTCACCAAATTTGAGGAGGTGTATTAGATTTTAATGGCCTCTTTTTAAAACAGTCATGAACTAATAGACACTTTTATTTCTAAATATTTGCACAATGGACTAAATCACCAGACTATTTCTGGTCAATTACTTTGCATTCTGCTATCCACAAAACAATGTCATTTTAAGGAACAGAATGTATATTAATGTTTTCATGGGAAACTGATGAGAAGAAAAAGTATTTTTAGAGTTTTTTTCTAGGCTAATTAATCTGGTTTGAGCAATCAACTTACGTAAGTAGGAGGTGGCTAATCATCCTTCTGAAGCAGAAGGTGCAAGTTTGTTAACAGGCATCCGCTTGTCAAAAACAACCATTCACGTTTGAAACAGAACCTGATTTCTAAGGCTGACCAGACAGCCCTGAGCCCTTTAAGTGAAATGCATGGAACTGAAAATAAATCCAAACATAGTTCACCTAAATAAATTGTCCGAATACCTGGAACCCCACTCTCATTGCTTTCTATATCTCTACTAGTCGGAAAACTTCCAATTTAAGGAGAGCAAGCCAGAAAGATTTGCTGTTTTGTTACGGAATGGAAATGTCCATAGCTTATTGCCTAATTTACCATGTAACAAGATTAATGTATCTTTTTGTACTGCATAATGTCAACACAGATAAAAATAGCGCATAGATGTGTTTATTAGGATTTGAGGGAAATCTCTGAAAATACCAGTGTCATCTGCCTTCAAGGAGTGGGTGGATTATATTCACAAAAATTACATATGTTGAAGAAAATAAATAAAAATCAGGTTTCACATAAACTTCTGACTTAAAAGTTTTGCTTTTTTACCTGTCCTGAATTTCTGTACACAATCCTGTTATCACTATGAAAAGAAACACTACCATGATTCAGAAGGTTTCAGGTTTCCCATGTAAGAATGCTGAGTGCATACAAACCTTCAACAAGGCAATTGTTTATGATAATGTGCAATCGGTCTAATAGATATTAAAAGCAGTACAAATATTAGAATCTGAAAAGCAGAAAGAAATGCTCAGCAGACATATACTTTCAAATACGATGTCCTATTTGTATCAGTATTGGAGTGTGGAAAGGCAATCGTGCTAAGACAAATGCAGGTGGGATATAGGGAAATGATACTATGGAAAAAGGGACAACAGAGCTCAAACGTCAGAATAATATTTCGGACAACTCTGATTTGAGTCTCATACAATGTTTTTTTTAGTTAAAAAATATAGGATTAAATTGTAATCTGCTTGAAGATTTTTGTTCCTAATTCATGGAAAAAAAAATCAAATAAAACAAAATGTAAAAATTTCTTCCCTCTTTCTTCTAAACATGAGTAATGACTGTTTCCTAAAACTGTGAGGAGATACACAGTTGAATGAAAACCAACAAAATTCTGATAGGTTCACCACTTGGGTCATAGTTGTCTGTGGCTAAAATACCAGTAAGAATTTTTCTCAAGGGAGAGGTATGGGTTAATATTATGAGATATGCATTTGTCCCCAAAGCCCTCAGAATTTCTATCAGGAGAAAAAAAAAAATCCTTTCAGAAAAATTAAAAACAATCTGATATGACTTGTTAATGCAAATCAAACAATTTTTTCATCCAATTCAACTTATAGCTCTGTGTTCTGCCAGGGTCAGTTTCATTTACTTGTGTTGCAACACAGCCTGGAAGCCCCGTCACCATATATCCTGTACTGGATGCTTAATGCTGGAGCAGATACAACACCCAATAATATAACTTTCTTCTGCCACTTTCCCAATACAAAGAATAGCACTCACTTCTCTTATAACTGCTTTTATTTATTAGAAATGGCTGCTTAGGCAATTAGATTTTCCCAGTGTATTTTCCCTAGAAGCAGGAACATATATGATCCGTGTTATATTAACTAATCGTAGCAGCTAGGACATTTTTCCTTATGTGATGTAAATGATCCAGACTAAAGTTTCATTATGTATATAGAATAACCCCCAAATGCCACCAAGCTAAGCTACTAGGTTCTTGTGCACTATTTCCCAAAGGCAAGTTCTATCCTGCTGTCTCCTAAATAATTTGGGATGCATGGATCACAGAGATTTTCAATTTATTATTGCCTATTTCTAGTGTCTAAATTTCAGCACATTGCTGACCAATGTCATGTCATTTCCCCACTACATATGGCAAGTATTTTCAGTCTTTCCAGTGACAAAACTTGTTAGGTAGTTCATTTTATAAACTAATAGGAAAGATATTTTATTACTTAGGCTTAGTTGTGAACGACAATATTTCATTGTTATTATATAATTGGAATATACCACAGTAGAAATGTCTACTCAGAGAAGCGAACATGATTAATCTTTTTTTCAATTTTTGAGATCAGTGCATGACATGACATTAAAAGAATCAATAGTTATTACTTATTACACACAACCACACTACAGATTGAACATAAAGTGCAGACTCTCACAATTTCCTTCTTTAACAAATAACAGCAATAAAAAATCTGATAGAAAGCATTCTTTATGTTTTACTTTCAAATGAGAACTTTAATCACTACAACCTATGTACCAATGTCACACCATGGTTTTACTAACGTGAGGAAGACTGAAACAGTTGTTCTTCTGTCTCAATGAACAACAGGAGTTTTAAAATATTAAACATTAAAACGTTAAACATTAAAAATTTAAACATTACCAATAAAACTAAAGCAAACTGAATGCATAGCAAAGACATTAAATGTACTTTGATGTCCAGCTGTCCTTTTTTTCTCTAGCAGTCTAGTTATTGAAGGAAGAAAGAGAAAATTACTTCGATTTTATCTATCTGGACTAATGAAATAGGGATACTAGCAAACACGTTGGATGGTCGTAATCCAAACAAAAGTAGGATGGTCATAGTCCAAACAAAAGGTCTTTTCTTTTCAATGTACTAAAAAGCAAGCATTTGTGATACCTTGCAACTTACAAAGGCAAACTCACCTAAGGAACAGATCTTGTGTTTTTCATGCAAAAGCTCCATGACCTTCTCCACACAGAAAGGCATCAGACTGACAAGTCCCGTGTATCCATTGAAGCTAATTTTGGATCATTGTCTTAATTTTTTGGTTCCCAAGATCTGTTCTTCAAACACTGCTGTAAAGCAAAACAAGGTATTTAAAAGATTATCAGATAACCCAGCAATCTAACTTAGAAGATAGTGTTTCCTGGAGTATAAGTGCATTGACCAGTTATGAAGTTTAATGAATCTGCCACTGTGTATCAGCAATATTTTCTAAATCATAGAATCATAAAATGGCCTGGGCTGGAAGGGACCTTAGAGATCATTTTAATCCAACCTCCCTGTCGGGGCAGGGACACCACCTCTCGACTAGGCCAGGCAACACATGAGAACTGAACGGGAATGAAGTCATATTCAGTATAACGTCTTCTTATTATTTTGAACACTTCTCAGCTACAGCTGTAAGATCTGATTAAAACGGTATGTGCCTACTAGGAACAGCTTGTTGAAGGAGAGCAGTGTGAAAATACATACAAGGTTCACTGAGCAAGAGGAACAAAATGCCAGGCTAAATTCCACTGATAAATTCAGGTTACATATTAAACTCTACCTTTCTGAGACTTTGCCTCTACTACAGCAAACTTTTTCACAACTATAAACTGTTAAAGCTAGCAAAAAAAATCTAAATATTTTAGAAATATATTGTGCATACAGTCCTGCAATAGTGTCTCTGTTTGTTTTTGCTTGCATGCCAAAGCATGTAAGGTGATACAACATTAAAACAACATGATGTGCAACAGATCAGAGGTCAAAGAATTGCAGAATCATCGAGGTTGGAAGAAACATCTGGAGGTCATCCTGCCCCAAAACCCTGCTCAAGCAGGGTTGTTTGGAACAGGTTGCTCAGACAGCTTTTGATTATCTCTAATGGACACTCCATAACTTCCCTAGGCAACTTGTTCCAGTGCTCTAGTCACCCTCACAGTGGAAAAGTGTTTCCTGATGGTTCAGAGGGAACCACTTGTGTTTCAGTCGATGCCTGTTGCCTCTTGCCCTGTCACTGGGCACCACTGAAAAGAGCATGGCTATGTATTCTTTGGACCCTCCCTTCAGCTATTTGTACATATTACAGACAAGACTCCTCCTAAGCCCTCTCTAGGCTAAACAGTCCCAGCCCTCTCAGCCTTTCTTCATACGAGAGATGCTGCAGGCAGTTCATTGTTTTTGTGGTCCTGCACTGCACTTTGTCCAGTATGTCTGTATGTCTTTTGTACTGGGAAGCCCAGAACTGGACACAGTACTCCAGGTGCGGCCTCACCAGTGCAGAGTAGAGAGGAAGGATCACCTTCCTTGACTCATTAGCAACAATCCTCCTAATGCAGACCCAGGATACAACTAACCTTCCCTGTCAGAAGGGCAGATTGGCAGCTCATGTTCAACTTGGCAACCAGAAGGACCTCCAACTCCTTTTCTGCAAAGCTGCTTCCCAGCTGGTTGGGCCCCATCATGTGGGTGTGCCTGGGGCTGTTTTTCCCCCAGCGGAGAACTTTGCACTTCCCTTTGTTGATCTTCATGAGATTCCTATCAGCCCATATTTCTCCAGCCTATCAAGGCCCTTCTGACTACATCACATACTCCTAAAAGATCAGCATCCACAAAATAGAAGAGTTATGATTTTGCTAAGAATGGTTAATTGACACACCTTTCTAGTATGCCTTAGAATCTCTTCCAATATGGTTATGTGTTTTTTCCAATCATTATGCAAGTGTTGCTACGAAACTGAGGTATATTCTTCTTCAGATTCAGTGTACAGGATTCAAAATTTTGCACACCACTTTTGTGACTCCTCCATTTTGTTATTAAAATGCATTGCCCACTAGAAATGGAAGTCAAATACAAAAGAAAAATGGGATGACATTACAAATCTCAGATGACAGTGCAGCATGAAATTAGCTATAACCTTGCAGTAATTCCATACGTATAGGTAAGTATGTCTGTGGCAAAATATTTCTGTGCAGATTGAAAGATAAAAAAAAAAAATATAAAGGAAACTGACATGATTCAATATTCACTTAAATTATACATCAGATCAACATTTTTCACTTAGTATTTCCAAGGACCCCATGAAATCCAAAATGGATTACAGCAAAAAATGTTTTATAACATTTCTAGTGAGCAGAGATTGCTGAGCTCTGGGAACTTATCCACAGGACAAGTATTAATGAGAGATGCTTATCGCTTTCTTGCCCCAGCACTAGAAGGTTCTGCCTCAGGCAAAGGAGGTCTTTGGAAATCAGTTCATGATGCAGGATGACACTTTGGTGTGACCTGCTGATGCAATGAGAGGAGCAGAGATGCTCAGATGCACCACACACACACACACAATTTTACATCACAGTTCTATAAATGCTTCACCCTATTCCTCACGACATATCTTGTGAAGCATTATAAATTTGATAAAGTCAATTAATGTGAACTATTTCTAGGTAGACTGCCCTTAAAAATCATGGATTTAAGTCTCACATGAACTAATGTCTATTCTTCCAGATCATGATCTCTTTCATATCAGAGATAAATAACTGAATCTGACGCAAACCAGGGAGTTGGTATTCTATTTTTAAATTCAAGTCTAGTATAAAAAATATAACCGCCAGCAATTCTATTGTCACTACAATCAATGAAAGTGATAGCCTTGGAACTGCAAACCGTTTCCTCAGTCACCACTGCTACTGCAATATTTATGAATTGCTTTTCTCATCATAATAATTTAACTGTTATTACAAAGACTATAGGGCAAGAGCATATCTTATACCAGTCATTATAATTAATACACAAAACTTATTCATATCCACAGTACACATGTGAAAACTATAGTGATCTTAAGTAATCACTGTCTCAAAAAAATCCCAGCTATTACAAAAAATATTTTAATTGCGCTTGAATTATAAAACATATGGGGTATTTTTAAAGTATATTACCACAATAGATTAATCCCACACACGTACACACGTGTATATGCTAATTTATAAATATCTTTCTTCTGTCAAGTAAAGGTCCGTTCCATTTTCAAGCTAAAAATGCTCCACAGTCCTCTCTAATTGAAGAGTATATGTGCAATGTCTCCCCATTTTACGTCAGAGCAGATGAGAAGGAAAGCAATGCTTCATGTCATAAACATGACATTTGTATCAGCCTCACAATACCATCCAGCAGTTAGGGCTGCCTTCCAGGAAGGACTCAATTGCCTCCAAGCCCAGGGAAGCAAACCCTAAATGCTTCATGACTGGTCCTTGGAGAGGCCTTCAAAGCCTGAGAGAGCCTCCTTCTAAAATGCACAATCAGGCCACGGGGAGAGGGACCCACCTACATGTGCCCAGCAGGAAATGCACAGGACTGCTTCTCCTAGGCTTTATGCTTGTGTATGTGCCTGACAAGAGCTATAAGACAAAGATATGACCCAAAGACATTCTGAGCTCAAAATCCACTCATGGGATAAGCACTTGAAAGCCTGGGTGTTTTTCAGCATAATGTGGAACCTAGTCATCTAAGTTCTATCCAGGTTTAATATCAGATATATAGATAGAGATATAAATTTCTTGAATCTGTCCATCATTTATTGGCAGGTCTCAGAAAAAAAACAACAGAAATCCCACACTGATCTTAGAGCCATTCATGATTTTCAGCAAGTATTATTTGCATTATTTATAAGCCGTTTTTGGAAGTATTTCCATGTAGTTAGCTGAATAAGAATTTCACTAGAGCTGCCTCCTGTATCTTCTTGTTGGATGCTAATATTTAAACAAACATAAGCAAACCAGAGACTTGTCTGTGGCTTAGGCTTCAATGGAATAATACATCATGATTAATTCTCAGTGTCATTCCTGTTGTCAGACATCTCAGAAAGAACCCAGACAAAGACTGAGGATTGCAACACTTGTGACTGATGTCAGAATTGTAGTGTTTTGTATTATTTTACATCAGGATCCTGTACCTGGATCAAACACAGTTATAAGTTCTCCCAAAATAGTACAGGCTTCAGTTTACATTTATTTCTTTCAAGCTAAAAGACAGCTCGAATGAAATCCAAAAGGGTCAGTAAATTGGCTCAGATCCATACTTCAATGTTTCTGGCTCACTAAAGTGTTGATCCCAGTGCTTTAGCTCTAGCCTAACACAAGCAGCAGAGTTGTGTGCATTCAAACATGAGACAGGATGTGACTCCAAAACTGGAGTGCCACCCTGATTATTCTCAGTTCATGTGAAAAACATACAGGCAGATAAACAAGGCTTCCTGTCAGAGTGGCTGCTGCACCTAAAGTTTAAACTTGAAAGCCTAAATTCAAGTCAGCTGCAGCAGTTCCACTCTTCCTTCTGGGGTGAGGCATATTTAGACACCGATGACCATGCCTTGGAGAGTAGCCCCTGAAGAACCAGTCTTTCTTCATTTGCCTAAGTAATATGATACGTAGTATGATATATAAATACCACCCTGGCATAATCATTTAAAGTCAATTTGTATTATCTGCTTGTACATATGTGAGATCTGTCTGCTCCCAACTTCATAGGTTCTTGATTTTTTTCAAGAGGTAGTGAAAACCAGCAACTTTAAAATCTCATTAGTACTCTACTGATGGAGCCCCAGTCCGCACTTTTATAATCTTCCTCTGGACTCACTCTAATCGGTCCATGTCCTTCTTGTGCTGAGGACTCCAGTGCTGGACACCACACTCAAAGTTGGATGTCACCAGAACAGACAGACAGAATCACCCCTCTTGATCTGCTCACTCCTGGGAGATCTGTCTGGTCTGCCACAGCCTTTCTGGTGGGCACAGAGGACAGAGGTTTTTGCCAGGTGGACACTACAATTAAGCTCCTTCTGAGAGGGTGATGACCACAAACTGAACTCAGCCCTTGAGCTGGCCGAGCCCTAGTGTGGCCTCTGGTACTCCCCAGGCTGCCTTTTATAGCCACTGGAAGCAAGGTTCCATTACCATCTGTTTAAATTTATATAAATAAGCAGGAAAATGACTGAAATCCTGGTGTAGTTTAAATATTCCTCTTGATTTCTTTATGTCAGCTGGAACAATCTGACCTGTACCAGATGTTCCATTTGCTGATGTGAAATGGCAGGATTTTGTAAAATATTCTACAATAGTTCAATTCCACATTTTCTTATGTTCCTCACTTTCAAGAACATTTGTATGGTACCTGCACAAAATGATCCAAAATTGTTCATTTAACTTCTGGAATAAAATACGCATTTTAAGTGGTTCACAGAATCACAGAGTCACAGAATGTGAGGGGTTGGAAGGGACCTCAAAAGATCATCTAGTCCAGCCCCCCTGCCAGAGTAGGATCACCTACAGTAGGTCACACAGGAACGTGTCCAGACGGGTTTTGAATGTCTGCAGAGAAGGAGACTCCACAACCTCCCTGGGCAGCCTGTGCCAGTGCTCTGTCACCCTCACAGGGAAAAAGTTTTTTCTAATGTCTTTCGTGGAACCTCCTATGTTCCAGCTTGTATCCACTGCTCCTTGTCCTGTCATTGGATAGTGATGTAAAGCCAATGTTGATATTTTATTACCAAGTACCTACCTGTACTAGTCGTTATAGGGGTGGCAAAGTTATGAGAAGATATAAATTTTTAATTATAAGAAAGATAAGCTTCCTTGAAAGCTTTGGAAACCTGCTTTTGTTATACTGTGTAGTCATATTACACCACAGAGAAAACAAAGAAAAAGAACTTATTTCTCCTCACTTTTGCTTCAGTACTCCACAAGTCTATTTGCTGTAGTCTCATAATAATAGCCTTTTGTTTAACTCATCTGACAGAATGTTTGTGATCACTGTCATTAAGTTTCAGCACTTGAAGAAAGTGATGCCCTCAGTCAATTTTGAAAAGAAACAAAAGAATGTTAAGTACAATTTCAGATAAGAAAAATGTCAATTGTTATAGCAGAAACATCATTGACAGTATCACTTAAATATCCAATCTTTAAACACTTCTTTATTAGCATTTCCAAAGAAGTAAGTAGCTGTTCTGTTCAATACTGAACTAGTTATCATAGAATCATAGATTCACAGAATACACCGGGTTGGAAGGGACCTCCAAAGGTCATATCTAGTCCAACCTCCCTGCAGTGAGCAGGGACATCTGTAACTAGATCAAGTTGCTCAGAGCCCCATCATGCCTCACCTTGAGTATCTCCAGGGATTGGGTCTCCTCCACTTCTCTGGGCAGCTGGTTCCAGTGTTTCATCACCCTCACAGTAAAGAACTTCTTCCTAATGTCTAATCTAAATCTATCCTGCTCTAGTTTTAAAAGTTATTTGTTCCTTTGCTAGATCATAGTTATGTTAATCAATTGTCCTTAATGGAAAGAGGTTTTGTTTACATACCTGTCATTTTGCATGTGCTCAGTTTAATTATGATTTGGCAAAGCACTTCAGCACTTGCTTGTGAACATATCCTTATAGTTCAATATGATCTTTGGCACTGCATCAAATCATACTTTTTTAGTACTTATTTTTAGTCATAGTCTGTAAAACAGTTAAAAAGTGACATTTTTTTGGTAGTAGTAGTAGTAAGTTAGTATTAATTTCCTACGTACGTTCAAAGACAAATTCGGAGTTCTTATTTTCTAGCTCTTGGCTATTTTGTCCATCTTGAAATAGAAATGTCTCAGAAGCCCCGAAAACACTAGCAATCATGTTAGATTTACTAATATTTGTCCAGTACTGCTAAATATGGTGCAGTAGAACCTGAAAAATGTGATGGGTCATGTAAAATACATGATGCAAATAGAAAATAAGTCATCAATGCAAAAGCCTCAAGCCTTTACTTTCTGTCACGAATGCCTCAAAAGGGGAAAAAAGTAGTTTTATAAGAGAAAGTGGTTATCTGCGCCACACAAATACAGAAAATATTTCAAACAATCAGTGCGAGACTGAAGAAAAATAAAACAGCTTAGTTCCATTTGTAATTTCCCGTCACCATTTTTTCAGTTCTTATATTCGATTGTTTTTCCTCAGCGTGCAGGTGTCTAACACCACTGCTGTCTTGGAGAACACGTTGGCATGCTGTGTTGAGTGTTTTCTCAGCCTGGCAGCCCGCTGTAAGAACAATTCTGACAATTTAGTAGCTCCGGAAAAGAGATATAATTTTTCGAATGCACAGGTAAAAGCAGAAAGTTTGTACTTCATCCTTACTCTTTACTGTTTGTTATATACACATAAATAAATACCTGCAAGGAAACAAAATAGAAATATGGTAGAAATATATGACTTCTTGCTTTTATTGTGCAACTTCTCTCTCTGTGCAATATGGAATACCATATACATATGCACATACACTTATGTAAATAAAGGAGCAACAAACTGCAGTGAAATAGAGAAGTTTCAGTTCTGCCAAGGGGAGAGACAAGAAATTCTGTGGCACTAGAGGATTTCTGAACCTTCTGAACCTTCAACTCTTTTTCATCAGTAATTTTACTGACATAAAAGTTAACACAATTGAGACTTAGGGTTGAGTCCAAAGAAACTTCTTCTTTCAATGTTTACAGGCCACCTAACAAAACACAGACATGTTCAGCTCTACCAGATGCTGCCATAATATCAAACAGAAACAGCTGTTTGCACTGTACAGTGCAACACCTACTAATAGACAATGTGTGAAGCAATTTAGAAAATTATGCAGTGCTATTCCCACCTTTTACTTGTTTAAAAGAAACTTAAAAAAACACTGACATTTTCGAATAATCTTCACCTAGCCATGATTTTTAGTTCCCTTTGTCTAGCAACAGCTAAAATTGGAATGCTACGTTTTCAGCTTTAGGCTATTCAGTCTGACTTTGCATACAGATATATATGTGCCTGGGAAAAAAAATGAGTCAGTGCTAAATTTGTCTATCCAATTTCCCCTGGGTTCAGAGCTCCCCAAACTCAAGAGTGCTCCCTCTCAGCAATATCTAAATTCCCTCTCAGCAATATCTAAATTTAAATTAATTTCA
The DNA here is from genome assembly GCA_020746105.1 of Trogon surrucura. Classification (NCBI taxonomy): domain Eukaryota; kingdom Metazoa; phylum Chordata; class Aves; order Trogoniformes; family Trogonidae; genus Trogon; species Trogon surrucura. The sequence continues at coordinate 57,584,668 of CM036620.1, read as the reverse complement.
TTCTAAGATGTGTAAATCATGAAACACAGAGGTTATTCAGCCTTTTTAAATTTTTCTTCACTATGAAAGACAAGTCTGAATGTCCATTATCATCCTTCACTTGTGCGATGCCTTTTCCACCAATGTAAAATCCTGTATATAGCATCAGCAGGTTAACACTCATGTACCTATCAAGCATAAGACAATTTTCAGTCCCATTTCATATACCAGTATATACATATTCAGTACCACCTGTCACAACAAGACACACATACATGAATGGGATGCCTGTGAGTTACTGCTTTTTGCACAAATAAATATATCTTTTCCTGCATTCTGTCAGACTGCTTAAAGAAGTATCAACATTTATTCCTGGTAATCAAATTAGTGAAGTTAATAGACAATAGTAACAAAATTTAACAAAACATGGGAAAAGACACCTTCTGGTAGCCATACTAAGGCACAAAAAAATAATCAAGTGGTTGGTGGCAGCCGTAAAAGGGACATAGATCTGTTGGAACAAGTTCAGAGGAGGGCCACAAAGACAATCCAGGGGCTGGAGCACCTCTGCTATGAGGACAGGCTGTGGGAGCTGGGATTGTTCAGTCTTGAAAAGAGAAGACTTCGGGAGGGACCTAATAGCTGCCTTCCAATACCTGAAGGGATCCTACAGGAAGGCTGGGGAGGGACTTTTTACAAGAGCATCCACTGACAGGACAAGGGGAAATGGGTTTAAGTTGAAGGAGAATAGATTTAGATTAGATCTTAGGAAGAAATTCTTCAGTACGAGGGTGGCAAGACTTTGGAATAAATTGCCCAGACATGTTGTGGCTGCCCCTGTCCTGGAGGTGTTCAAGGCCAAGTTGGACAGAGCCTTGGGTAGCCTGATCTAGTTGAGAGGCTTCCCTGCCCATGACAGGGAGGTTGGATTAGATGATCTCTAAGGTCCCTTCCAGCCTAGGCCATTCTATGATTCTACGATTTAGCATCAGGACATCTAATTGGAAATCATGTAATAAAACAGAGGTGTTCGGCCTATTATGGTCGTAGTAATTTGAAATTACCTATCAATACTTGACTGACAATAAATACAGATTGGAAGAATTAGTAGCTAGCATATTATCTGAAAATACATAACATTATTGTGTAGAATCTTAATGAAATTTAATTAAAAATTTCATTAGTGTTTTCCTGGAAATTCGTGATTCTCCAATGAAATTAATACTGAAAATTAAATCCTTTGTATTTATTTTTGTACTCTAATTCAGCAACATAAACATGTGAAAATATTTCCTTCCTGAATTATGGCATACAAAATATATATTAGCCTACTAAGAATCCTATTTTGGCATTTCACTAATCATATTTGAAATAGAAACAGGATGTGCTGGTTAAAAGAGAAGTTAGTCTCTAAGTTTTGTTTAGCTATCCAAATGCCAAAATTATATTATATTTTGAAAGATACTTCGGAAAAAATAATCAGTCACAGTAGGCAGACATTCATCTCAGCAGCAAATTCTTCTTTTGTTACTAAAATCTGTCATAAATCACTCGAGAGAATTTCCCCTTCTTCCCAGAAAATCAAGAATCTACGATTACATCTCAGAATTAGAATAGGCTTGTTTTTTTCAGAAAACTATCAAACTATTTTCTTTGTCTTACAATCTAAAGTGAAGCAGAAGGGATTTGTATCTTGTCCTAGCTACAAAGCATTTCTACATACTATTTTATCACAGGCTTTGCCACAGGGGAAATAGACGTAACATCAGAGAAATCCCAACAATGAAACACCAGCTTAATCAAATAAATCATTTAATGATTTTTTAACCTTTAACAGCATTATACAACTTTTACAAAGACTGCTCTTTAGACAAGATCCACCATTTTGCCTGGATGATAGGAATGATAGGAATAGGAATAGGTTAGGAATGATAGGATGATAGGAATAGGAAAGATAGAGGTTAGTTAAACAAATGTGGAGTTGATTGATAATGGAAATAGGTAGTTTGATCGATTTACGAGAAGATGGAGTGTTTGAGGCATCACAAAAAGAAATATTTTCTGCAAGAAATCTGCAGGAGGCTTACAGAAGTGTGAATATTACAGGGTTTATTTCCTACTGTATCACACAAGGGACTTCAGAGACATTTTACTTGAAACAGGAAATGTACGGATCTGGAGCAGAAGCCAATAAAGAAAGATGCTTTGGAAACAGCCCATATGAGGGTTTTAAACCTTCTTTCCTTTGTTTTCATATCTACACCATTAATTAAAACATTAAAAATTATGAGTTCAAAACTATACCCTCAGGAAAACTATACAACCACTTTTCCACATTTCCTTTATCTGTCTATTACCATCTATTCTTTATTCAGCTCCTTACTCGTTTAATCATTTTTCAGCTAGTTCACACTTCCTCCAACCTCAGAGTAATTTCCTTTATGTCATCACAGTATATATTTTACTACTCAGACATGGTATTACCTACCACATAAATTTTGCCTAGCTGTCCTTATTGAAGAAAGTCGTCATATTCCATTTTCCAGTTCCCCATATCTTTTAGTATTTTTTTCCAAAGTTAGTTATACTACCTTGCAAGGTGGTCTGTCAACCTTCCAGATAAACACTTGGGAATAATTCCTTTCAATGCAAAAGATCAATGTTTCAAAACTTACCCTTGTAGTTTCTACATTTCCCTGCATTCCCAGTTAATGGCTATCACAACAGTAGGGTGAGGACACTGTTAAGGAACTAGAATTATGCTGTGGTCCTTGACTGTTCTAACAGAGCAGGCTTTCCTCCAGACCTCTACCTTTGGCTGTTGTACAATTCCTATTCCTGATCCAGCCTTGAAGGACTTCATTGGAAATAAACGGTGGGGGAAGAAGATAAAAACTAAGCAAATGTACTATAAAAGCAAAAATTAAAATCTAACACGAATGTTTCCTAGCATATCAAAATCTCATTTTACCTAGCCTAACTGAAGTTCGACTTCATGAATAAATTCAAGGTGTGAAAACATGTTCTTATAACCCTTATCATTATCATATGCAGTTAGTTTTCTCGAAGTATTTATCTTTCTCCTTATTTTATCTCTGAAGGTTTGATGCATCTCCTTTTACCTGTTTGACAGTATTTTTGTTGGCTACCTGAAGTTAAATCCAAGAGAGCTGCTAGCCATAACAAGCAGAGAAAAAAGTAATGTCATCATGAGGATCTCTTCATGAGAAGTCCTCGGGGAAAATAATTGGTGAACCAGTCAGTAAGAAATGTCTTTCACAAGCCCATTTCTCAAGGTTAGAAAGACCACTGAACTGTTAAGGACCTCGGCCTAGAGGAAAATAGATGGGAATGTTCAGCTGAAACAGTCACAGAACTCAGGAGGAGGAAAGTCTGTCTCTCTGTGCCAAGTTAGACAGAAGCTGTTGCAGTGCTGTGGTGTGGAGCTAAGGTCGTTTCCTAAGACTCAGATCTCAGTGAAGTGTTGCAATAGGTGAACCCCAGGCTGTATACACCCTATGTACTTTTGGATGAATGAACAGTACATCAATTTGAGAGATGTTATTCTGTGCCTTTGTAATTAGTCATATACCCAGGACTCCTGAAGAAAAGTGTCTTCTACCATTAACTGCATTGCATTCTTTTGCAGTCAGAGCGCTTCAAACTCAAGAAAGAGCTCCATATAAAGACTGACAGATTTGTGAGGATCCACACAAAAAAATGTGAACACACAAAGGACTGATATCTACAGAAGGTTACTTCTCTTGAGAGACCACAAAGAGTAAAAAGCCCTTTTTACTCCTAATCAGACTGTGAGGACAAGCAGTTTTATCATCAAGTTATCTACCTGGGTTAGAAAGCTAACCTTGGTAGGAGAACCCACAGGACAGAGTCCAGCAGAGAGCTCACAGATGCAATTTATCCATAAGCAGTCAAAAGCAAAGGAGAGTGAAAAATTAATGATATGGTATGAAATAGTTTGACACCATTGAAATGAAATTAAAAGGTAAAATAACTCATTTTGACACATGCCTGTCAAAAAAAAAAGGTGTTAGAATTGATGCAGTCCCACAAGATGGTTTAATTTTCTTTAGAAAATTGAAGGTTTTTCAAAATTATTCGGTGTGATACTTCTCATCCAGATTTACAGCTGTGGCAGGAACTCCCCTCTTGTTATTAATATAAGTCTTCCATAGCATCTGTCAACCTCAAGATGCTTCACTATGATAGTGAATATCATCAGTAAATATCATCTACAGATCCAAGAATGAGATACATAGGTAGGGACACAGGATATCTTACTGACACCAGGGTGCTACATCAGCAGAAACAGGTATGGAAACATTATGCATATGTCATACCTGGAGGACTAGGCCATGGAGGATTGCCACAGCTGCCCCATGGGTAAGCTACCTGACCCACAGAAGCTGTTTACTCTGCTCAACAGGAACTTAAAGACCTCTGACTACAACTAGCTACTCCATCATTCCTGAAGTGAGGGTACAATACACACTATTATTAAATTTTGTTTTACAAAAAGAACCCAATTATTTTCTCAATGGTGAAAACCAAGACAACAGCCTTACGAATAACAGCAAAGATTATCTAGAACCATACATCATTCTCGTTCCCCTCGGTCCTGTAAATTTAACACAGCAGAGGAAGTACTATTAGGACACATAAAACACAGCACCTCTTGCTAACTGTCTTCCCATCCATCGATCCCATACAATGCTTCAAAAGTCAAAGCTCCCAGTTACACTTGAGTTCATGCAAGTGCTGGTAGTTAGAGACCAGGACCACGGTAAGGCCAGGACCACGTTATATTTCTAACAATTTAACTGGGTGGAAAACCGCACAGCAGATCCAGATGCCATCTCCAGGCACTATTTGCTAGCGCAGAGAACAAGCAGCGTGAGTTTATATCCATACTTCTTTTCTGTCCTTACGGTTCTCAAAACACAGTTTATCAGTGGACAAGTCTCAGCTTTCCATGCTGAAATTCCAGGATGGACATAACATATCTCTGCTTTTATTCCACATTTTCTGCTTAGACTAAGCCATGATATGCATGTACACGGAGTGCTGAGCTACGCAGTCCCAAATGCAGCAAAGCCGAATAGTGTTAACTGTAATATCATTAGCTATTACTTTGATGATACTGTGTCTTAACTGACTGTATTAAATGAGAAATTTAATTTTTTCTATTTAAGAAAAATATTTGTGTAAGCTTTTTCCCAAGGCCCAATACCTTTCTGTATTTCGTAAATTATATGTGTAGTAGCCAAACTAGACCAAAATACTGCTTTCAGCAACTCCTTATTTGTTTTCCTCATGATACCATCATTTGGTTGACCTGTAAAAACATGTTTCTTCTCTTTCGAAGAAAACAGGCTCAAATTTAAACTCTATCAGAGATTTAAAAATACAAAATTAAGTGTATAACATCACAGTTGTGAAGTGCTCTGGTAAAATCAAGAATGTGTTACTAAATTGTTCTAGAACATACAATTTTACAATTTCACTTCTTACTGAAAAAAAGCCTGAGATGCCATTACTGGTGACAGTGGGAAGTACCAGATACTGTGGAGTGAAAAATGCCAAGCAGAAAACAGTGAGCCTTCAAATAGCATGGGTCAAACGTGTAAAGAAGTGTTAAATGAAATGCCAGGGAATACTGTATTGAAATAATTCTGAGTTCTTTAATAGCATAATACCTATAAGACAACAGAAAAAGCCATGGCAAAGTTAGACAAGCTAAAATCTTCTGGAAGGTGAGGGAGTGAGAAGGATCAGAAACTAGATTTACTTCTTTACTCTTTTCATTGTCTCAATATTCATATCTGACAGCCTTATAATTATTTTTGTTTCATGCAATCATAAATAAAATCTGTTGCAGTAATCATCTTCAGTGAGGACTCTGAATCATTGTCTTTTTGGGTAGTGTCATTAATGTTGGTCTTATTTGTGTTTAGAAATATTTTGGTTGCTAAGGAATACGATGCATTAATTAGAAATTCCACCCCGAATTGCAGTGGAAAAGATCTGGTCTTTACTACGATAATTTACAAAGGATCTTGACACAAACTCATCAGAAAGCAATTAAAAATTAAGAACAATCCAGCATTTCTTAAATTGCGGTTCCTTAAGATCTGCTTTACTAAACTGACTGCTTCATTGTGAAAGGCCTGCTAGAAGGGCTCAATGCCACATACAGCGAAGCAGGTGATGCCAGGTCAGTCAGCTGCTTGAAGCACAGCTTTGGCAGAAAGCTCTTAAACAGAAGCTGTGGTCTGAAAGCCCCTGTTCATGCATTTCACCAAAGCTTAATATGTGGTCATAGCAGAGGTCAGACACTGTTTCCCTTTTGTGAGGTGAAGAAAGGATCAGAACCTAGGTCTGTCTTTCTGTCTAGAAATTGAGCTGATCATTACGCTTCAGCATCATGTTCCCTATCTCTGAAAATTACAGAATCACAGAATTGTTGAGGCTGGAATAGACCTCTGAGATCATCAAGTCCAGCCTATGACTCAACACCACCACACTGGCTAGGCCACAGCACTAAGTGGCACATCCAGCCTCTCCTTAAACACCTCCAGGGACCATGTCTTCACCACTTCCCTGGGCAGTGCATTCCAATGCCTGATCACGCTCTCCATGAAAAAGTCTTTGATATCTAACCTAAACCCTCCCTGATGCAGTTTCAGACCATGCCCTCTTGTCCTGTCACCAGCTGCCCATGAGAAGAGCCCAACCCCCATCTGACTGCAATTTCCCTTCAGGTAGTTGCCAAAGGCTCAGTCCAGCCAGGATTCTTCAACTTTTCTAGATCATTCTCCTAGAAAAGAAAATGCGAGGTTTACCTCAGTCAGAGAGGGCATTGAACATTCATATTCCACACCTTGTGGCAATAACGGTGTTAAAAGCAAAAAATGAGCTCTAGTTGGTTACTTCAAAACCTGACTGGACGCGTTCCTGTGTGGCCTGCCCTAGGTGATCCTGCCTTGCAGGGGTTTGGACTAGATGATCTCTAGAGGTCCCTTCCAACCCCAAATATTCTATGATTCTATGATTCGAAAAATTAGTAGAGGCCTCAGTCTGCAACCTGGAGTAGTGTACCTGAGAACAAAAGCACTGTCACTGGCTATTCATGATTGTTACCCATCTTAGTACTAACTCCACTGGGTCCTGTTCTGAGAATCAAAAAAATCTGCTTACATGAGTGGATGGAAGGGAGACTTGTCTTCACCCTGAGGTCCTCAGACATTGCTCAAATCAGTACAGCTGCATTATTCCAGTGCTCTGGTGTGTTCACATTATTAACGCTGAACCGGGACCCAGAGCAATCACTGAAAGGTTTCAGCAGAGATGGGCTCAAAGCTAGTGTGTCCTTTCTTCACCTCTTACCATCCTGTGTAAGCTCCAGTAACAATCAGAGCATCTAGTGGTAGGCAGCACTATTCCATATTCCATTAGAGGATGTTACATTTCCATTTAATTAAAGAAATGGAAGGATATATTGCAGTCAGGCTTCCTAATCAGTCACTGTAATAATACCTTGGCCAAAGTCCCATTGCTTAACAACAGTAATCGCCTTGCTTTCTACATAGCTTCTAGGTTAATTGGTAATGCAAATCTAATAATTTTAATCAGAAAAAAAACCCCAATACTTTGTTGAAGGTAGTAACTAAAGAGTTACCATGGATGCCATTTCACAAATAACTGTAATTATTTTCTTTTCCACTATCTTCTTAAGGAAGTAAGTTTCTATTTCGTCACTATACACATGCACAAGCAAGTAGGAATATTCATGTTTGTCTGTTGATCCCCTCATAAACTCCTTCAAACCTGTTAGAAATTTTAATCAAATTGGGCAATAGATTGAACAGGTATTGGAATTTTACAATGATCAACCAAGTGGAAGAGAGTAAGCCATGGGGGGATAAAGACAGCATGAAATCATCTTCTCTTACATCACATCACATCTGTGCAGGGGGGAGCATTCTGGGTGTCTCAAACACAAAGGGAGTTTTGATCAACTGGAACAGTTGGTTAAAAGTTTGATTGCAAGACACACATCTGTCAAACTACACCTTATTTGTTCCATTGCTGATGAAGGTACAAGCAGACATAAAGACGTAGAAGGTGTGACTGCATAGTTGGTTTCTCTCTCTTTCCCTCCTACATGCCGCGCCCCTCCCCCCCCCTGCTCATTACGCCACAGGCATTGAAAATTATGCCACAAGCACAAAGCCTGTAATTCCTGAGCTGAGGGGATTGACTGATTGATTGGGATTTCTGGGAGATTTCCATAGTCGCAGGATCATATTTCGTGGTGGGTTTTCTCAGCCTAGACATAGCACTGGGTTGATGTACTAGTTGGTGAGAGTGAACCGAAAGACATCAGATCTGCTTTCTCACAGATGCATGGGCAGAAAGAGGAGGAGACAGGACAGACAAGGTCTTTTGATGTCCGTTTCTTGTAGTAAGCACAGAAGGAAGCAGGTTTCTAATGTACTATCTCCATCAGCAGTCAGAAATGCAAAATTTTGACAATACAGTTGGTTTACCAGGATAACAACTCGTTTTTAAAAATAAAATAAAAAAAATCAGGTATTTTCTAGCAATTCCATTTTTAGAGTTATATGAGGGGTACATGGCTTTCCTTCTGCTTCCTGTCACCATATACCTTGAATAATAAAGTACTCTGAGTAACAGAAATCTAAGCAATGTTAAAGGGTCAAACCTACAAACCATGCTTGCACAATGCCTTTAGTATGGTTCAATACTTTCCAGTCATAAACCATCTCTAAGTAGAAATGACACTTCTTAGTATGAAAAACTTAAAGAACATAATTACAATTAGAGTAAAAGACAGATTTTTAGCATGAAAACCCAAGTTGTTTAATTGTAGTAGAAAAGTTCAGAACAGGAAACATAGAAAAGAACTTAAAACGATGGAAGATGAGTATTTTCTTCCTGGCAGAGCTGATCATTTCAAGCATCAGCTCTGTGGTTGTAAATGGGCATTTAGAGAAAATTATCATTGTTACTGCCTTCTCACGGAATACTTACAACTGCTCAAAATGGACTATGAAACATCCCCAGTCACAACTGAGAAATAATTGCTGTTTCAATATTAACCACCAATGTTGTAACCAGCAATTGTAGAATATAAACAGAAAAAAACCAATGTCTCAAAGCGCATTTATGGTCAACTACTATATTACCCTTATTTAAGAAAAATCCTAAAAGATGCAAGTGACTTCACACTCACATCTGCATTCTACAGCTTAGATTCTTATCATCTGATCTTTTTTCTAGCAAGGTGACTACTTCTATCACCTCATTCATTAAACTTCAATTTCCTCCACGATTTTAAGGGAAATCTTTGTCTTCAATAGGTAGATATTGGATATCATCCCTTTTACACATATCTTTGAAATTTGTGGGGATTTGGTCATAATTTCACCAAAACAATAACTAGGAAAGTTTAAGGAGAGTTTAACTACTCTCTTATTCCCTTCCTGCTCTCACTTGGATGTTTTTTCACCAAAATGATAACTAGACAAATCATATTTTAACCACTCCTTTATACCTTTCCTGCTCTTACTTAGATGTTTTTTCTCAGTCTAATTACTCTGCACATTCCGTATCATTGATTCCTGTGGAAATTTTTGGAGTAAACTTGTTTGGGGTCACATCCGACTGTATCTGCATCTTAATAATATCCTGGATATCTCCCTCTTTGGCTGCTGTTCAGAAATAAATGTCACTAATGGTTTTAGCTCTGTTAGGTACAGGCCTGAGCTGCTCAGTCTGCAGTAGGAAGTTCTGCACAATTTGGTCCAGGAAGACAGTAGATCTCTGTATTTGAGGATTAGTTAATTTTTATTATCTTACATTCCAGGAAGAACCTCTAAATAGGTAAGTCCTTCTCAGCAGCAATGAAATTCTCCTCCAAGGCATCTTCTAAACATGTTTCTTTCACTTCCTATGTGCTAAGAGGTAGCTGGGCTTATTAGAGATGACATCAGACATTTCAGTTTAGCTGAGGCAAAAGTCTGCTGGCTCTGAAAGAAGAGGTTCTGCTCCTCTCCCTTCACTTTACCCACATACTCCTGTCTTCTAGATCTGTTTCAGGAAAAATGGTAAAAAACTCCCAAACTAACATGGTACTTAAAACCAGAAACTGAATATCTTCGCTGATTTACCATGCAATCAGCACAAGAGAAGCAGGGAAATCTGCTGCTAGAAGTGGGAGGGGACGATGAGATAGCAAGAGAAAAAAATTCTGAAAATGCTCTTGATAACTTACTTCAGCCTATGCCATTAAGTCGTGTTGTGCAACTTCATTCTAAAACAGCAACACTGGACCATACTGAATGAGGCACAGTGGGCAGTTGCTGCTATTTTTCCTGAAATTCTAAATTAATCTGTCCTAGCTTTCATAACAGTAGAGAAGACTGTAAAATGACATGAACTTATAATCTGATAAATCTACAGATCCCCTATAGCAGAAAAAGGACATTTTTCCTTCCATTTTGCTTTATTTTTTTAAAAAAAAAAAAAAACGTTTGCAGTGATTGAGACATGGTATATTGCAAATTACAGCTGCATTTTCACAGTTTAAATCACATGTAGCAAACCCTGAAATAGCAGAATCTTTATATGATCTCTCAAACAATCAAAAAACCCTCCAAATTCATCAGCAGCATTATTATTGTTTTCTGATATGTCTGAGGATGATTTTTCAGAACAATAAATGTTTATCTGGAATTTATTTCTGTATGTAAATAATGTTCTGTCAGGAAGACTGCACAGTAAAAAATGTGCAAGCAGCAAAGAATCATGAATTAAACAATACTTTTTAATATCCAAAGTCTAAGGAAAGTGTGTTATACTGCACACTTTCTCAGTTTGAAAACACTATGTATTTTTCCTCTAACTTGGACACTAAATATATCAGCATCGTGTATATATATATACATATACACACATACATATACAAATACATATACATACACATATCATAGAATCATAGAATCATAGAATGTTAGGGATTGGAAGGGACCTCGAAAGATCATCAAGTCCAATCCCCCTGCCAGAGCAGGAATGCCTAGATTATGCTACATAGGAACGTGTCCAGGCAGGTCTTGAATGTCTCCAGAGAAGGAGACTCCACAGCCTCCCTGGGCAGCCTGTTCCAGTGTTCCGTCACCCTCACTGAGAAGAAGTTTCTTCTCGAGTTTAAGCAGAACCTCTTATGTTCCAGTTTCAGCCCATTACCACTTGTCCTATCAGTGGTTGTCACCGAGAAGAGCCTGGCTCCATCCTCGTGACACTCACCCTTGATATATTTGTAAACATTAATGAGGTCACCCCTCAGCCTCCTCTTCTCCAAACTAAAGAGCCCCAGCTCCCTCAGTCTTTTCTCATAAGGGAGATGCTCCACTCCCTTAATCGTCCTAGTTGCCTTGTGCTGGACTCTCTCCAGCAGTTCCCTGTCTTTCTTGAACTGAGGGGCCCAGAACTGGACACATTATTCCAGATGGGGTCTCACCAGGGCAGAGTAGAGGGGAAAGAGAACCTCTCTTGACCTACTAACCACCCCCCTTCTAATACACCCCAGGATGCCATTGGCCTTCCTGGCCACAAGGGCACAGTGCTGGCTCATGGTCATCCTGCTGTCCACCAAGACTCCCAGGTCCCTTTCCCCTACACTACTCTCTAATAAGTCATTCCCCCACTTATACTGGAACCTGGGGTTGTTCCTACCCAGATGCAAGACTCTACATTTACTCTTGTTATATTTCATTAAATTTTTCCCCGCCCAACGCTCCAGCCTGTCCAGGTCTCGCTGGATGGCAGCACAGCCTTCTGGAGTGTCAGCCACTCCTCCCAGCTTGGTGTCATCAGCAAACTTGCTGATAGTACTCTCTAGTCCCTCATCCAAGTCATCGATGAATATATTGAATAATACTGGTCCCAGTATCGACCCTTGAGGGACTCCACTGGATACAGGCCTCCAACCAGACTCCGCCCCATTGACCACAACTCTTTGGCTTCTTCCCCTTAGCCAGTTCACAGTCCACCTCACTACCCGAGAGTCTAGACCACACTTCCTCAGTTTAGCAGCAAGGATGCTGTGGGAGACTGTGTCAAATGCTTTACTGAAGTCAAGCTAGACCACATCCACCGCTCTGCCATCATCTATCCACCTTGTTATATCCTCGTAAAAGGCTATGAGGTTAGTCAAGCACGACTTCCCTTTGGTGAAGCCATGTTGACTGTCTCTAATGACCCTCTTATCCCTGATATGCCTTGAGATGGCACCAAGGATAAGTCGTTCCATCACTTTCCCAGGGATGGAGGTGAGGCTGACGAGTCTATAGTTGCCCGGGTCCTCCTTCTTGCCCTTTTTGAAGACTGGAGTGACATTTGCTTCCCTCCAGTCCTCAGGCACCTCTCCCGTCTCCCAAGACTTGGCAAAGATGATGGAGAGTGGTCTAGCAATGACATCAGCCAGCTCCCTCAGCACCCGTGGATGCATCCCGTCTGGACCCATGGATTTATGGATGTCCAGATTGCTTAATGGTCCCTAACCCCGTCCTCATCGACTAAAGCAAACTCCTCCACTGCCCTGACTTCCTCTGGGGCCTCAGGGGAATGGGGCTCCTCAGGACAGCCTCCGGCAGAGTAGACAGAGAGAAAGAAGGCATTCAGTAACTCTGCCTTCTCTGTATCATGTGTCACCAGGGCACCCACCTCATTCATCAGTGGGCCTACATTGCCTCTGGTGTTAGTTTTATCTGCCACGTATTTGAAAAAGCTCTTCCTGTTGTCCTTGACCCCTCTCGCCAGGTTCAATTCTAGGGAGGCCTTTGCTTTCCTAGTTGCCTCCCTACACCCTCGGACAACAGCCTTATATTCTTCCCAAGTGGCCAGCCCTGCCTTCCAAGATCTGTAAATTCTCCTCTTGCCCTTGAGCTTACCCAGCAGATCCCTGTTTAGCCACGCAGGTCTCCTGGCTCCCTTCCTTGACTTCCTACGTGTCGGGATGCTCTGATCTTGAGCACGGTAGAAGCAGTCCCTGAACGCTAACCAACTATCTTGGGCCCCTTTACCTTCAAACAGCCTTGCCCATGGGATTTTCCGAGAAATTGTTTGAAGAATCCGAAGTTTGCCTTGGCAAAGTCCAGGGTTGCAATTCTGCTTGCTATTTTGTTTCTGCTACATGAGATCCTGAACTCCACCATTTCATGGTCACTGCAGCCAAGGCAGCCCTCAACCTTTACTGCTTCAACCAGATCCTCCTTGTTAGCGAGGATGAGGTCCAGCAGTGCTCCTCTCCTAGTCGGCTCCTCCACCATTTGCATCAGAAAATTATCATCGATGCACTGGAGGAACCTCCTGGACTGTGGCTGGCTGGCTGAGTTGTCCTTCCAGCAAATATCAGGGAAGTTAAAATCCCCCACGACAACCAGGGCCTGTGATTGTGAGACCGCTCTCAGCTGCCTGTAGAAGGCCTCATCAACTTCCTCACCCTGATCTGGTGGCCTGTAATAGACACCCACGACAGTATCTCTCCTGCCAGCCTGCCCCTTAATTCTAACCCATACACTCTCAACTTGCTCCTCCTCCATGCCTGGATGGTATTCAAGACATTGTAGTTGCTCTTTCACGTAAAGAGCGACTCCACCACCTCGCCTGGCTGGCCTGTCTTTCCTGAAAAGGACATAGCCACCCATGACCACATTCCAGTCATGTGAGCTGTCCCACCATGTCTCTGTAATTGCCACCAGATCATAATCTCCTGCCCGAACCCAGGTTTCTAGCTCCTCCTGCTTATTCCCCATGCTGCGTGCATTGGTGTATAAGCATTTCAGGGAGCAAGCTGAGCACACTGATCTCACCCTAGGGGGATGGAAGGCCACCCGGTCCTCATAATTTCTAGAGCACTGCCCCGCTGCAATCCCGGCTATATATACATGAGAGAAAAGAATAGATTGGTGGTACCATGACTAAAGACTTAGGAACTGTTATGCACTGAATCACATCCACTGAGTGCAGTAAAATCTAGACATCAAGATTTAGAAAAACACTTCTGTGCATTTGGAATAACTGGTATCCTTTAATTAACACCTGTAATGACCTTTGTTGCTTTTACAAGCAATGTACACCTTAATAAATTCCAAGGGCTGCTTAGATGCAAGAATAGAACACCTTTGTTTTTGAGACGAAACAACTAAAAATGATAGCAAGGAAAGTTAAAATTTCAGCAATGTATTGCTTCACTCCATGACCAAATTATAATTTAGTTGAATTTCAGCAAAGATGCCACTTGTTGCCATGACAACAGCTGCGGCAAGAGGTATCGACAAAAGAGAATTCTGCATTCCACATAAAGGATGAGTTATGTGTTAGCACAGACAAAAGAGTAGTAAATGGCCTCTGTCTTCTGAGCTTCATGAATACAAACACCTCAGAACCAGACTAGAAAGGATAGTTCTGTTCGGAAAAGAGAACAATATCTGTGACAAGTCTTTGACCTTGCAGATCTCCTGTTCTTGAATAGCTCACCCCTCACATTGGATTTATAAACACCATCTGTGTACACTGAAGAAACATTTCCAGAAATAAATGAGTCATATACCAGATCTCATCAGTAGCACAGCAGACAGATTTGTAGCAAATGATAATTAAAACAATAAGCTAATATCCTAGAATCTATCCCAAGACTTACAGAGTAATTGCTTACATAAAACGGATAAAACACATTCCAAGTCTATTTTCACGCTGACAATCCGTACATCTAGGATTTTAATACATCCTGCTTGTTTCTCACTTTACTACTAACCACAGTTAAATTGACAACTGTCAGCATACACCATCCTTGGATTTCACTCAAAGTCTCATCATTTGATCATATATTAGAAGATTAGAGAGGTAATTATTAATAAATGATCTGCCATGGCTTTCAAAGTGAACAGAGGAAGAAGAAATAGTACAGAGAACACCCACTAAACCATGCCAAATAAGATTTTTGTAGTCTGCATTGATCAAGAGATTTCAGGATCTAGTGAAAGTGAGTGACATGCATCGGTACATCTATTTCTTACCTCTCATGGTATCTCCTATCACAAAATCACAGCTGAGATAGTGATGTGCATGCACACACACTAGGAGACAAATGCTGTCCAAAAGGCAAGAACAAGACAGATAAAAGGTGGCATGACAAAGAGACCTAGAGGAGTAATTTGCCCAACTGAACTCATCATTCCTTAAACAGGTTAATCACTTTCTAGACCCTAAGTAAATGGACAAATGCTCAAAGGACCTTTCTGCAAGGAAGCAGTTAGGAGCCCTGTGTCCTGGTTAAATCTCAGATGACTTGTTCTCTTACAACCTTAACTTGTTGAGCCGAGGTCAGTTGAAACCTGCATTTAATATATTTGTTTTGTTTATTTTCTTTAATTTTTTTCTTTGTATTAGACTTTATTTTTTTCTAACAGATACTTCGATGAATAACTGGCATGCAAGGAATTGCACATAATAAAAAAAAGCACTTTCCACGGGACAGAATGTAATTGCTATTGAAGACTATCATACATGTATAGAGGGTACTTTCCAAATATTAAAGTAAGGCCAGCTTCTGTCTCTAAAGAGCATGTAGTCTGAACAAGAGAGTTGGAGAAAAAAGGACAAGTTGGCCAAAGAGTGCAAGAGTTGATCTCTATTTCAGAGAGTCATAGAAATCTTGTAAAATTCCTGAATAGAGAACAGCCTTATGAACCAACTCAGAAAACGTTTTGAAGCATGGAGAAAGAAGAATGCGTGGAGATGACTGTATCAGGAACAAAGAATGAATTGATGAGAAAGTCATCTTTTGCAAATGATGTGCGGTAGCAATATGAAGAAAAAACCTAAGTAGAAAATTGCAGGTAGAAAGTTATGCGAGACTATTTGGAACAAAGATTAACAAAGGATAACTTTTTCTGCAGTATAAGAACGGGGAAGGGAAGGCATGGGACAAAAATAAATAGCTGATCAGATGGCATGGGGAGATCATTCACGAATCTTTGTGTGAATAAATACCTATCAACATGAATACAGTCTGATAAAAATAAACAGCCCTTCACGTGAAAGATTCAACTAATCTTTCATCCCCAAGGATGATGTCATGCTTTGCAGGATAAAGGTTATTCTAGGATGAGTAGAAGTGGGGAGAGAACTGTGATTCCATCTGCTGTGTTAGCAGAACTCACCTGGAATCAGAAAGTTTTGGCTTCGCAGTCTTAAGGGAAGTGAAGTCACAAAGAGTGAACTGAACTCAGGGAGAAACAAGCATTGCCAATAATGGTGATGGCAAGACCCAAGTGATCAGCAGAAGCAAGTAAATCAAATTTAGACGTGGTGTGAACAGCACAAAAGAACAGAAGGTAGACATCCGGAATACAAGTCTGACCCAAGTGAATGAGAAAGGCTTCTTATGTTGCCTATTCTTGAAATAAGATGAAACAAAGGGTTCAGAAGGAAAATAAGGAATTCTGTTTTGTAAAGGTAAATTTTATAAATTATTTTATAAAGGTTTAAAAGGTGTGAGGTAGGATAATTATCTGACAATCTACGAGCAAAACTAAATAAATGACCCAAGAGTAAAAATATGTTCCTCCACAATATACCTGAAAAGACTAGGCAATCCCAAGCTACTTTTATAACCAAGAAAGACTTCAGTATCCAAGTCAAAGACTTCCCTGATCAAAAGTCTATCAAAAGTCTATCTTAATCAAACAGAAAGTAATATATTCAGAAAGTACAGTGTCCTAGCGAGAAACTGTATTCTGTAACTTTACAATATGAGGTTTCACTAATATAATCTCTATCACTCTGTACATAATTACATCTTTCATTGGCTTGTATGACGTTGAGCTTTTAGACTCTGCTTTTACTTTTGTTAGCTTTGATCTAGAAATGTTATTTTCTCTGTTTCAATTTAATTTAGATTGTTTTTTTTTATTACCAGAGCATTCATATTGTTGCATTCAAGCATTTAAAAGGAAACTCATTAGTGAGATGTTGAATTTGTATTTATTCTTCCTGTGGAAAACAGATCTGAAATACCACACTTATCTTCCACTTTAATCCTTTAGCAACAACAACCCTTCTATTTTTAAAAGTCCAACAACCAAAAATGGGGAAAAAATGGGAAACAGGGCCCTAATTTCTCAAATTATAATACATTATTTTCTTGATATGGAATATTTAAAGAGACCAGTATATTCTCTCTAAAATTATTACTTAACAATTCAAATTCTTACTCTGTCCTCTCTTTGTATCCTTCACCCTTTGTTATCCGCACCTATTTTTATAGCACTAGAAAGCTTAATTTAAGGAGGCTTCTGACAGACTGTGAAATGTATAGCACCGTTAGAAGACCACATGTGAATTAATGTTTTGTAGTACCTTTAACATTCTTGGAATTAATCATAATTCTCTTCCTGCTTTCTGGTTCACACACATCTCACCTTGATGGTGACTGCTCTAATCAACAAGCCTGAGGCCCGTCTAAAGGGGTGTGTCAAAGCATTTTACTAAAAAATAGGCAAAAAAAGTGAAGATAGATGAGTGGAGAATGTCAGAACCTCTTTAAATTTATAGTTATAGTTATAGTTATAGTTATAGTTATTCCTTGTTAATATCAATTACAAACATACATAAATTAGTCAGGTGGGTGTTCTCAGCACTTTGCCTTAATCTTTGTCTTTGGCATGATGAATGTTTTCACATTTGATAGCAAATGTCACCCTGAAGATGAAAGATACGGGTCTGAGTCCCCCTCAGGAGAAGGGATATAGTCTGCAATACCTCCCTCTGAAATGCTTGATAGGAGATAAGATACCCTCCCTCCTGCAGCTGTGTTTTGTGGGACCTTGACCTACTGGACCTTATGCAGAAAATGTTTTGGTTTGGATCCCAAGCTAGGATAGGTGTGAAACAGATGTTTAACCCGGTCGAAACAGAGTTTTTTCTTGACGTGTCCAGAAGAAAAATACACTTCAGTTATGAAGAAATTCTACATTGAAACTGAGCACCTGCAGACTAGATGGAATCTAACTGGTAAAGATTGTCCTGAACATCACAGTTTTGGATACAGACACTAGAACGACCATTGATGGAGGACCTGCTTGGAACCACTTACCACTCCAGAAACATACTATGTTTTTAAGCACAGCTGTAAAGTTCAATGAAAAGTATATGTATTTACAGCTATGAAAATTATGACTTATGAGTCTGTATTTTCTCATTTGTTTCTTAATTCGGCATATGTAGAATAGACAAAACCAACCCTGAGTCACTGTTCAGCATTGTTACTCCTTGTCTAGCCAAAAGGAAGCTGTTTTGGCTCATCTCACAGAAATTCTGTCTAGGAGTCATAGGCACCCTCATTCAATTCCTGATTAATGTTCAGCTTGTGCACACATATGAGTTAAACCACCAGATGGGAAGGATGGAGGCTTTACTAATTAGTTAAGTCTGCTCTCGTATCAGTCCATTGCTTGGCAGATATACAGTGCTCTGCTCTAAGCTATCCTCTGGTTTCTCGGGTCCTGTAGAATTTACTGTTTCTGCAGTTGGCTGTTTCCCAGACACTCTTCATTATCTTTACCTGGTGGATCCAGGAACATTTTCAGGCTCTGTCCTTTGAGGCAATCATCACACAAATTAATTACACTGATCAATCACCTCAGACCTGTAGAATTTAGATGAATCAGTCTTTACCCCTAAATCAGAAAAGTGTATTGTAATTCACATAACAAATATCAATTATGTAAACCTCATAATTGTATATATCAAAGTAATTTAATCCTATGCTCCTGTAACAAATCAGTTCCTCTTCAGATTAAGCCACTTACATTATCACTATTCTTTGACTGCACCTGGATTAAAAAAAAAATAAAATTGCAGCTTTATTTTCTCAAAAACAAAACAATCATTTCCTCCTTTAGTTCAACAGAAACATTTGGTGTTGTTTGGTAGTAGTCCTGTCAAGTAAAGTCTGGATATAGGTGTCATATATGCAGCTATCTGTTTACTATGTTTATATTTTCCAGTTGTTTTTTAATATTGATAATAAATGTTTACTCAATCTGAAAATGAGATTGTCTTCACAGCACTTGAGTCTTTGTGTTGTCGAAAGAGGAACAAACTGTCAGTATTTATACTATGTGTCTTTATACATTTTAAGAGGGTTCAAAGTGCATATCTGAAAAAGAAGTAAAACAATAAATATAAATATGTTATTTGATCTTGACAAAAGGCTTGACAAAAAAGCCTTTAAAAATCTGAACCTCTAGCATCACATAGTTACACTAATCATTCTCTCAGTTCACGTGGTAAAATACATTTTTAAGTTTAGAAGAAAATAAAAGTGCCTGTAAGCACTAAGAATCGTACTGTAATTGGAACATGACTAGATGCAGCAGTAGCCCTTATAGCAAGTGTTAGAAATTAGAGCACAGAATAGTATATGAGATACTAGAGGTCCTCCTGTATAAACTAAAAAGTGTGAGAAGTTGAGTACCACTCTTAGCAGGCCTTGGAAAATATTTACGTTAATTACTCTAAGTACACTAATAAAGACAAACACACTTTAGCTCTGAATCTTCTGCTAAAATGTTCTCAGACACTGGGTTTCAAAGGATACCATCTTGATTACACAAATCTCCCTCCACTTAGAACAGATTTTTTTACCTCCAATATGTCCTCCTCAGTGTTTTACAACAGTAGAGATTAATGTTGATTATGAAGAATTTCAGCACCTAAATTCAATCCTCTATAAACATCCATAATTTTACAAAATTACAGGTATTCTACAGAACTGTATGTATTTATTTATTTCACTGTTATTGCAGTACCTCATTTTACTTCTGATATTTTTGGGGACCTTTTCTCCTCTCAGGTTACAAGGTTCAGAGATACAATGTAGAGTAAAGCATCACTGATGACAGATGGTTAATTAAAGTCATGGACACAGATTAAGCAAGAAAAAAGTTGGAGGGCTGAAAGAGTCAATTAAAATGGCAGCTTGCTCAAGAAAGCAGAAGAGAGGTCATTTCTGCCCTAGAGAAATGTATTAAGCTATGCTACAGTAATCAAGATTACCAACTGCTGAATGGTTAGTGACAGAAAATCCACTCTGTGAGTATTTTTCATCAAAATCAGTTCTTACATTTAATTCCAGATATGCACTGTTCTTTTTTCCAAACTTAGAGAAGTAGCTCAATCAACTCTTCCAGAATGACCAAATTCTAGAGTGCTTGTTGCAGCCGTGGTGATCCATTTTAAGTGCAGGGACTATCACCAAAATTCTCCATCTTAAGTATTCAAAGGGCATCGTGGTGATCCTGTTTTCTGTTTCTATACAGCAAGACAACGCCTTAACGAGCATCTTCAGGAGCAGCCTTAGATGGCTATACTTCTATTGACCACATGTTGGGAATATACTAACAAAATTTCTTTGAATGTAACTTTCTTTTGTTCTCTAGAAACATGAGTTTGAAGTTTCCACCAGAAACCAAGACACATTTTGCTTGCTTACAGAAATTAGGGGGGGAAAGAAGTAAGAGAAAGCGCTAGAGCCAATCTAGGCATGTTGCTGACACTAATTTTTACAGTTATTATCATAGAATACAAGAATGGTTGAGGGCTGGAAGGCATCCCTGGAGATCATCTGGTCCAATACTCCTGGACAAGCAGGGCCACTGAGAAACAGTTGCCCAGGACTGTGTCCAGCTCCTGAATGTCTCTAAGATGGAAACTCCACCATCTCTCTGGGCAACCTATGCCACTGCTCAACCACCTTCACAGTTAGAAAGTGTTTCCGGATATTCCGAGGGAATCTCCTGTGTTTCAGCTGATTCCCCATTATCTCTGGTCTTGTCACCGGGCACCACTGAAAAACCCTGGCCCTGTCATCTTTGTACCCTCCTTTCAGATATTTGTACCCTCCTTTCAGATATTTGTAGACATTGACAAGGTGTCCCCAGAGCCTTCTCTTTCTAGGTTCTTTTCTCTCAGCCTTTCCTTATATGAGAGGTGCTCCAAGCCCTACATCATTTTCATGGCCCATCATTGGACACTTTCCCCACTATGTCCATGTCTCTCTTGTATTGGGGAGCCCAGAACTGGATGCAGTACTCTGTGTAACCTCACCAGTGCGGAGTAGAGAAGGGTTACCTCCCTTGACCTGCTGGCAACTCCCCTCCTAATGCAGCCCAAGATGCCTTCCTTGCCATAAGGGCACGTTGACAGCTCATGCTCAACATCTAGGACCATCGTGTCTGGTTTTGCAAAGCTGCTTTCTAGTCACTTGGCCCCAGGTTGTTCTGGTGCATGGATGTTGTTCCTCCACAGGTGTGGGACTTTGCACTTCCCTTAAATAAAATTCACTTAAATAAAATACACTTCCCTTAAATCTTAGATTCTTATTTTTTGTTCATTTACAAACATACAACTTCTTTATCATTCATATAGTGGGTGTCAGAGAAGTTTTTGAGACTGTAGTTTTAACAGGAAACGTAAGGACATATATGAATTTAACCATTCATTTTAGTTTAATTCCACCATGACCATGTTTTTGATGAACTTAGCTGATCTGAACTTAGGTGACCTTTTCTTGACTTATCACTTGACTTACCACTTTTTTTTTCCTTGACTTACCACTTTTCTTGACTTATCACTTTCTAAGGTTTACAAGGGAAGAAGAAAATCAAGAGCTTATTTTCACTTGAAGAAGATGCAAAGCAGGATAACTGGTGGGTAGAGCTTCTAAACTTTCAATTTCACTTTTATCATTTTACTAAATACACAGTAAAGTCCCACATGTTTAAAACAAGAAAAATGACAAAACCAGCAGGATCTTGCCAGATTGATTTAGGGTGAGACAAAATTATACTGAGTGCTTTTGGGTTAAGTATATTCCAGAAATCTCATTAGAAAATATTTTTAATTTGCATTTGGGCTAACTCAAGAAACCAATAACTCAGACCCCATCCAGTAAATACTACTCATCCCAGACACTCAGTGATTTCAGTATTCAATGTCCTCTGTCCTTCATGTAAGTAAGCAAATCCTTTCCTTTCCCAGATTTGACCTCAGGATGTAAATTTAACTGTATTGGATTTTCCCAAGCTCAACAAATGTTCTAGCAGTACTCATTTATCCAGAAAAGACCTTTTGTAAACTGTGAAAGAAAAACAACAGACATGCTTTCAGGGGCCAATTTCTATGATACCAAAATCCTTATTTCTACTTTAAAGATGGGGTGTCTGTTATTTCATAGGTCTTTTTAACTTAAATATTTTACCCTTTTAACTATGTTTGTGGCACAGCGCCTGGGCTCAGGTGAAACAAATGGCCATAACCCAGTTTAAATGTATTTCTAGTTAGAGCACAAAGATGAAACTGCTCTCCAGTGTGCATTTCCATCAATCTTTACCCAAAGTATTGACTGGATGAAAAATTGCTGAAAGGTGTGTGTGAACACAAAGAGAAGTTCAGATGTGGTAGAAAAAGGATTCGTCTTTAACACAAAAAGCAAGGAATAGCGAGATAGGAAGGCTGTGAAAAAGGCATCAAAAGCAGAAAGTTAAACTGGTATTAATATATCATATTATATTATTATATTAATAAATTATTTCACAAAATTCAACATTTAAACAAACATAACACCTCAACTATGGTTGATGAGTTTAAAGCTCTTTTCCCTAAGGGCACAATGTGCTACACTCCTGTAGCAGAGCAATAAGCACTTTGGTGCAAAATGATTTCACTCACCCTTTTAACACCAGTAAAAGATCAAGACAGAGAGGGGAGAGTTCAAATAAGACAGAGTTATCTATACTCTTAAGATTTGTTGCTAAGGGTTTACGTGAAGCTCTTTCTCAAGAGAAATTAAAGATAAAAGTAGTGCACTCCTTAAACAGGCTAAGGACGATAGAATCTGATTGTATCTAAAGTGAAGCACCTAAAGCTAGCACACATTCTCAGAGTCAGTACAAGTAGGGATCAAACTAACAGGCTTGGGAACAGAAACAGCACCAATTCAAGTGACGTCATTTATTGGCATTTATAGCAGGATCTGTTGCCATTCTTACAACACCTCATTATTAATACGCTACCGTTTGAAATTAAATACGGGAAAAAAAGTAGCCCTGTACTTCAAAAGTGAAAGCATAAGCCTGTGTTAAACAACAGCTAGATGCTATAATTAGAGACGCTGCCAGGTGTCACCTAGCAATCTGTGCATAACGTAGGCTAGCTGTCAAGATACCGACAGCACCGGGGTTTGAATTGATCCCTGGTATCAACAGAAAGACTGACTCACTAGACACACAAAAACTTTAAGCTAGGAATTTTTCGAGGCCTGAAACTGATTGTGGACAACACACAAAAAAAACAGGTTCAACATCGCTGGCTTGGGATCCCCCTGCCCAGACCTGATGCTGATAAAACACGTCCTGCACAGAGCAGCACATGTGGGAAGGCAGATGAAAGGCAGTGTCCCACCCTGCTCTCTTTTTGGACGTGAAGGGCAGTGCTGTGGGTGCGCCTGATGGACATTTCACAGAGCAGGAGAACCACCACAGTTTGAAACGCTTCTTTTGTTCAACCTTCCTCTGCTGCCTCTTGCTCCCTGGAATAAACCAGACAGAGAAAGAGCAGATGCCCATTCATCACGTCTGTATCTTTCCCCTCTCCAATATGTTTTAGAACACTTTCTGTAAAATCCAATGGATTTTAGTGCACTTAAAATGTTTGGCTTTTAAGCAATAACCACTAGAATCATAGAATCATAGAACAGTTTCGGTTGGAAGAGACCGTCAACATCATCGAGTCCAGCCTTTGTCCCAGCCCTATCCACACCACCAAACCATGTCCTCCAGCAAAACATCCACCCGTCTCTTAAATGCCTCCAGGGATGGCCACTCAACCACCTTCCCGGGCAGGCTGCTCCAATGCCTGGCAACCCTTTCAGTAAAGAAACTCTTATATTTTATCACCGTGGCAACCCAATTGCTGACATGCTGTTAAGATAGAGATGGAGACTCTATTTGAAAGTGTCCATAAAAACGACTTTGAGGAAGGTACACACTATCTTTGTAAGACGGATCTAAGGAAGGCCCATTAAAATAAGTGTGGTTATGAAGAAAAATGCCGTTAAAAGTTTTGGGTTTATTTTCACAGCTACCTCTCCTCAAAGTGTTACAGAAAGACCAAATCATTTCACTTATGTGAGCAGGAAGATGTTTGTTTGAGGATGACCAAGAATAGGCAGCAAAGTCATGTGAGTAACTAACTACATTCTGGAGTATGTTTTACACTTATTTTTTGTGGACATAGTTGTATTAAAAGCAACAGTGTAACTAGAAATGCATTGAAATAATTTACCTGATGTAAAAAATGATGAAGGAACAAGTGATAACTGTGAAAACAAAGAAGCAACTCATACAAAAATTGAGAAAGATAAGAAATCATGCAGAATGATACGAAGTTACAAAGGATGACAAACAAAATTCATCAAAAGTCTGATATCCATTAAGTTGATTTTGATCTGAGTTTACAATTCCTCTTTGGAAATGTTTGTGTTATCAGAAACGAGATAGTATTAAAAAGATGACATTTTGGAGACACTCAACTTTAGATTCTGTCTTTTGTAAATCTGGCTTTTCTGAGGCAAGATGCAGCTCAGACATTATCTCATAAGAACATTATCTCATAAGAATTTTCAGCAGAAAATTGCTGAATTTAAGTTTTCCAATGTAATGGCTTCCTTATTGTCTCAAGTTACGAATATTGGCATGACATTTCTTTATTTTTCATCATCTTTATCACACATAGATTACTCTCTGTCAATGATTCATTCATTTGCATCTGCTATGCTGCACCACACATTAATATTTCATGCAAGTACTTTTTTCTGTAGTTAAGTTTAATAAATAATTTGTATAGAATGGCTAAGATTTCTTCTTCAATATATAAGAAGAGAACTCATATATTTTTTAAGATATCTGCTTTAATGCTTTCTCTCTGTGCCAAGTTCTGAAAAGTTATGAATGTGCTATGTGTACCTTTTCTGAGTTTAAATTAACTACCTTTTTGATTAATTTTGATAGTTTTTACTACTAAAGTTTATTAGTCCTTTCTCTTCCCAACCATATAATACTTCTAAATTCTGTAAATTGCTGAGCAATTTCTGGGAGATAAATTATGTTTCATTTCTTTTTTATTTAGGCAGTTTGTGGTACCCATCATGTCATTCAACATTTCAAATTAAGTTAATGTAAATAGAGATCAAGTTTTCAAAGCAGTGTCCAAGTTTATGACTTCCATTATAGTTATTACTTTGGCAAACATATTAAAAGCTGTATTCATAAAATGTGTACTCTATCTCACAAATAATTTTTGGTAGTGCCCCAAATGTGTGAATTGCTATCCTGTAGACAGCTCCAAAGTGTGATTAAGCAGTATGATAGATGGTTTTAATGCATTTTGCTTTAAATACTTGGTTTTAAATAATTGCAAAGGCATCAGAGTGATCAGGTTAGGTGTGGCAGCTTCGAATAAGTGCACTCAGAGTAATGGATTGTCTGCATGACTCAGCTAATTCATGATTCCTATTGATTATAAGATGTTAAAACAGCAATGTAAAGGTTTTTTAAAATAATTACTCATGCCACTTCCTTTGCAGAGTTTAACAGATTTTTCTTGATGTACTGTTCTCTGCTTGGCTGAGAACCGTGATGTAGGTCAGCTCAGTGACTGGAAGGCAGAGTCTGATTCTGCCATTTTGCTCTTACTGCGATCACACCACCTCCTAAGCAACCACTCTGCAGTCAGCTGTGAGAACAAGCATCAGACCATGTGTTGGGTCACTTACCAAACAACAAAAGAAGGATAAGGTATCCTGTTTAGAAACACAAAGTGAGAAAAAAATCTCAGTGCCTTTCCTGCACTCCCCTGCAAATGGTCGACTAAAGAACAGACTATAAAACCCCTGAAGCAGAAGCCTTATGTTACAGACTGTTACAAACTGTGAAGCAGCTAGGACATTTTTGTCAGTGTTTCAACAATGTATAAGAACTGTGACCTAACTCGTGGACATAGTTACTGTAAGTTGTGCAGTGTGCTGGGAATAGATTTGGGAAATTAGGAAAATGGTTGACCCTGGAATAAACTCTGTGGTCAGAACAGAAATACAGAACAAGAAATCCATTTTCCATCTGATTAGAAATGCTTCATACATCTCAGCACTGCCCAGAAAACACCTGTTGCTGTACACCCAATGATTGGCAAGTCTTTTCCAACAAGACCTAATTGACCAAGATGACCAGTAAAAAATAAACTCAACTCCTTTTTAGGTTGTCCAGTGTCTCTGGCAAATGCTTGAAATTCAGTCCCTTTTCTATACTGCCCTCATCAATGATATCAAAAAACATTACAGCATGCTTAGAAATTCCTGAGCATGCCCAAGGCAGGCACACGGCTGCTGTCTAAGCTTTGCAAACATAACAAGCTTAAAGGACCAGTCAGGAGCTCTCATCCTCTGGTATCCTAAAGACTACACCCATCTTCATTTTATTCAGTCGGAAAATGAAACGGACAACAGGACATTGGAATACTTCATTTACCAATGCTTTGTTCAGGAAGAGTTGAAAGCTTGAAACAGAAAGTTGCTAGGCAGTGAGGTAAACTAAAAATCTTAAGGCCAGGGCGAGGTCTGAGCTGGATGTCTCCACAGAAAACATCCCTTACTTACAGACGTTAGTCTTTGAAAACATCTGCTACTTTTTGATTCCTCAAGGAATAGAAAAAACAGGATTTGTGTATTAAAAAAAAAAAAAAAAAGAAGAAAGAAAAAGCATTTCACAAAAGCCTGAAATAACACAATAGCCCAATCAGCTTTACTTATTTTTTATGTCTATATATTTTTCACGGGCATAAGACTGTCATACATACTCAATTGATTCCAAATAGAAAATGAGTAAGAGCAATCATGCCAGATATTTTGTAGGTAAAATTTAAATAGCCATATTTTAGTGGTGAGCTTGTGGCATTCTGGGTATTCAGAGATGGCATTCAACATTAGAACCTAACACAATGCAATGGACAGAACATTAAATGAGGCCAAGCAAGCTGAGTCAGAGTTTGAGCTGGAATAATTTATGCAATTCAAAGTGCAAACTACACTCTTGAAATGGTATTGAAATTCATGTTTAAAATGATACAAAATACAAATTCAGTTTTGAGTTAGACTTTCAGGAAACCCTGATGTATCTGACTTGAGTCTATTTACATCACATCTGAAATTTTAAAATCCCTTTATTTGCCACATTTTTTAAAAGCTTTATATTGAATTATATATATATTATATATTATATACTATATATTATATATATTATTACTTCTTTGTAAAGCTTTTGCTGTCTTTCAAAAGGACATAGAGGAGAAGAGAACCAAGAAAGGAGATTTGTGCCTAAAGACAACAATGCATGTGAGTTTTGATGTGGATATAGGAAAAGAGATCCCCTTGGATGCATGTAAAGAAGGTTTTGGGAGGAAAGATAATAGCAGAGCGGGGAGAGAGGTGATGTGTGCTTTGTGGATTCTTAAAGCAATCAGGAAAAAAAAAAGGTATTTATTTAGAAGTTGGTAGGTACTAAAATTTAAGATGCAGGTACATAGGACCACTAGCATTTATTTCAACAGAATTTGTCAAGGGACCAAAGAAAGAACAGGGAACTGCCATAGCAAAAGTGATAGTACAAGCTACTCAAGTAGGCTGGAAACTATATATATAGAAGAAAATCATTAACATGAATGTATTTCATATATATTATATCACATATAATATATTCTAGAATAATAATTATTCTAATTATTGATATCACTCTACAATATTCTAATTCTGTTATTTGAATATAAAATATTCTACTCGATTCAGCAGGCTTCTAACCAATATTCTTCTCTGAATAATCATTTATCACTTTAATTTTAAAGCATTTAAAATAATTTTTAGGTTGGATGAAATGCTTTTCTGATGTTTTCTATGTTCAGATTTAGACCACTTTTCACTTACATTGCTCTTGTTTCTTTTCAGTCCTCAAGGTCTGTATGACATCCTTAGACTTCGGTGAAGAGTTTTTCATTTACTTCAGTACAGAAACAGGGAATAGAAAGATTTATAGGAGATTGAAAGTGATTTTCCTTCTTCCCACCATTTTGAGTCTCCTGAGAAAGAGCACTGTACTACAAATATAAATTAATAAATAAGCACACCTAATATTTCCTAACTATTTTCAATACATGATACTAAATATAAAATTGTCTATAGGGAAATTCACAAAAACTGTTTGGATCTTCAGACTTACATTTAACAGGTTTGCCTCTGCTTGTTATGTTATTACAGGAAGTGGAAAGTGTTCCTGTTTTATAGCTCTATTGAAGGTTCAGAAATTTAAACAAATTGTATTTTTTCACTTCTATGACCGTATGATCTATCAAGCCAGGGCCTTGCTCAGTTTATTACATTATTTTTCCATGCATGAAAATCCATTTGCTGCTCTGCCTCTTATTGAAAATGGTAATTTCCTGGGTGGATGCACATCTGTTATCATATCAGAGTCCACTACAATGAGCCTGAGTGCAAAACAGTAACACACCCATCGCTTCTCAATGACACTCGAGTAGTGGTAATATCCTGTTTGTTTGTTTCTAGTTTAATGAAACAAAACCAAAGAAATTTAAATAAATAAAATAAATAAAACCTTTTGATGACTGAGTGACACTGAGAATCATTTCTACTCTTTTAACATTTTTAAGTCTCTCTTTTAAGTTCTATATTCATCAAAAGTTATTCCTACTTCCAGATAAGAAAATATCTGATAAAATCTTGTTAACAAGTACTTGTAATAGTACAAATACCACAGGGAATAGATTCTGCTTGGCTAATAAAAATACAGAGGGGTTGCATTAATCCTATTCTTTCCTAAGAGGGAAGGCTCTACTGGCAGGAACCTTGAATCTCAAGCATGGGAAAAATAAATTCACAAGTCGGATATACATTCACACAAACAGCAGGCCAATACAATAACAGAAATTGAATCAGAATTTTGCTGTTGACCTCATGGACAGCAATTAGGTTGGAAGGGACCTCTGAAGAACATCACATCAAACCTCCTGCTCAAACAGTACCAACACAAGTGGGTTTCCCAGGGCCTCCTCCTGCCGAGTTCCAAACAATTCCAAGAACTGAGATTTCTTAACCTTTCCCAGCAACCTTTTGCTCCGTCTAACAAAATCATTAAGTAAAATCCATAATGTACTTAAGAAAAATCTCCTACATATCTAGAGAAAAGAAAAACGGCAACACTTACAGAAAGATTACTTTCTCCTAAGTGCAACCGTCTAAAGGAAACTAAGTGTTCAGTGATAACTGTCCAGACTACCTTAAGAACAAAAAAAAGGAAATGAGAGTGGTACTGAGCAGATATTTCCCAACTGCATTTTATCTGGATTCAAGGACACTATGACATAAAGAGTGCTTCTGTCCATATTCCTATCATCTCGTTTACCAAGTAAATGAAAAACCTGCCCTTAAGTTCCTTTTATTTTCTGTCTGCCATCACAACACACTGTCACAATACTCTTTCAGATTCATCACAGATCCTTTAAGAGGGAGGACTCTATGAACAGAAACCTTGAATTTCAAATGCAGAAAAAATAAATTGAGTCAGATATAAACGTGCAAATAGCAGGATAATACACCAACAAAATACTAGAAACTCAATCAGAATTTTGTTGTCGTTCGTTTCTTGTGCAGAAGTTCCTTAGCTCCAGGAAGAATATGAAAAAGAAAACTATGATCTTTTTGTATTGAAAAGCTGTGTCTGTGCATATATGTCAGATGGATAAGGTTGAAGAAAACTTTTAAGAGAAATTACACCTTTAATAAAAAATTGTGTGAGTACCTTTCAGAACAGAAATACTAAAAAAAAAGGTATTATTTCTGAAGTCAAGAGATCTTACAGATTATTGAAAATAAATCCATTTGTATCTGTAGCACTGCACAACATGTTAATCCAATTTAAAGTTTATTCTCACCAACTTTGTTATTTAGTAAGAAACAATGCATTCAAAAGCAAATTCACCTTCAATAACTTAAAGGGAACTTTTTAAAGGACATTTTCATCAAAAAGGATCTTAATTCTGTTGAATTTGCTTCTATTCCTTCAGAAACCCAGAATGACAGGAGAGCCAAGAGGTTTCTTGAACAGAACATGGAGCTCACAAGCATGTAAGAAGTCACAGGGATGAATGAAAATGTCTAGAAAACAGAAGGTTAACTATCGTAGCACAAGATTTTGAAGTCCTGCTTTCAGAAACACACCAATTAGTCTTAATGAGACAGCATTCCCACATCCCGTGAGGAAACAGAGACAAGAATAATTGACAGCATGCACCTGCTTTTATAGGGAAGAGGAACACATACCCATATCAAGGAGTGCACTAGAAAGCATGCAAACTGGTCTGCTGTGTCCCTAGAGCCCATATGTGCGCATTTGTGGTTTCTGAATCTGTATTATCTTTAATGGATCTTTTGTACAAATGAACATCTTTCATCTTCTGCTTGATTCTGGGTAGCAATAATTTCCTGTGTGAACACAGAATACACTTTTAATTATGGCAAACATTGTTTACACTAGGCTAAAAATCATTACTTTGCTAACACAAGTACAGTTTTGTTGATGGTTTTGAATCAAGAATATATTCTAATGACAAAAACTTAAACCAGTCAGTTTTATTCAGAATAAGGTAAATTTGTGCTATGACCTAACGCTGTTTTTCCTCCTATAGCAGAAGTATAGATAATCCACAAAGAGCTTGGAAAGGTTTACTTTAAACTATGTTAGGAAACTATGAATGACCTTTTCCAAAGTGTGTGAATTTGCAAGCCAACTGCTCCATAGGAAACCAAGAAACATCAAGTTATTTTGGGGATTGTAATGCTAACATTATGCAGCGCATCTTCTGCCAAGTATACTGCTTCTGATTTGATCAAACTTAGAATTTGGAAAGTCACTTCCAATACCTATTTTGTGTTCTTTTTGTGAGATGGACTTATGCTCTCAGAACAGATCCATCATAAGAAATAACCCTGCCATGAGAATCACAATACCTCTTTTACATCTTGTGACAATGATTTCAGTTATGCTAGAAAATAAAATCCTTCAACACACCATTTCCAAATGGAGACAGAATATCATCTGCTATTCAACACCTGGAAACACACAACTTTGTTCTTTATAAATTCTCTAGTTGAAATTGTTACTTTATTCTGACAGACTGATAGGTCTTTAGCACTACACTAAAGAAGCGTGAAGTAAAATCTCACAGCAAAAAAAGTATTTTGACAGTATGCTTGAAAAGGTTTTAAACTGTGTAAAGTAGCCCTGACTTTTTCTTCTTTTATTTGCATGTACTCTCTCAATACCCTTTCAATTCACTTTCATTTAACTGCCTGTAAACATACTCCTGCAAATCCTTAGATCTTTCTACTAAAAGACATGAACTCAAGTAATTTTTATGATACTGTTTTTTATTAGTCTTATCGTAGCATGGAACTTAACACAGCTTCTTTTACCCTGTTTTTCAACACTTTGTCCCCTCTGTCAAGCAAAGAACAGCTGACAAAAGTATCTGAAGAATTTACAGAAAGATTAAAGTGCCCATTTGTCAGTACACTTGTTCCCCAGCCACATGCTAGCTTCAGTACTGGTATCTACAACATATCTCAGTACATGGAAGTTTATCTCCACTGCACACCAACTACTGCCAGAGAAAGTGAGGCAGGCTGAAGGTCCTAAAATTGCAGAGGTGTAAGGAAGAGAAACTGGCATACGTATTAAAAAAGTTAATTTCCAGGATTGTTTATTAAACGTGGAAGAAAACAGTAGAAATCTGAGCAGATTGAAACATACTATTAAGGACTTCTCCTTCAGGAGTGTTTGAATTGCAAAAATGGACTTGCAGAAAGAGAGAGAAGAAACTAGAAAAGCTGCCACAGCGACATGTCTGACACGTGGACACAGCTGAGGCCATGGGGCTGCCCAGTCCCTCATGCCCCGGCCGGTGACACCTGCTCCTTTCCACTCTTACAGTGAACTGTTTTCTCTGTTGCCATGTTCAGTGACTTCCCTGCAGATCCCCTGAAAGTCAGTGGGAATTTTGCCCTCCAAAAGCTCCCTGTCTCTAGCCACACTGTGCGATTACTACATCAAAAATATAAATTTCAGGTCCTTCACTAAAAAAATTAGAGAAAAGTTTGGTCTTTTTTTTTTGCTTGTAGAATTAGAAAAAAAAATTCTGCATTGTAACATATTTCAGTGACTTTCTACCACACCTAATAATGAAGTCAGGGAACTTTGCATATGTTGCTTGAATTTTCTTTATAGTAGGAAATATTCTGAGAACTCTTTAAACACAATTAGTCAAAAAGTATTATAATTAAAATGAATACCTATATAGAGAAAATAGAAAGCTTTTCGCACAGGAAAGACAAACTAAAAACTTCATCAGTTGAGGTTAATACTTCTGCAAAAATTTGCTGAAAAAAAACTTTTGATAGTCTGACCTTTCACTCTGAAGAAGCAAGAGCTGTAATTGGCTTTCCATTGTGCTCACGCCAAGATCTTCAGAAGTGAGTGGATTTAGATATTTATTTTTATTTCCTTTGCTAAATCCAATATTTAGTCTTCTTGAACTAAAATGCATATGCTTTAATATCTGATACTGGGTATTTAAATATCTAGCTGCATTTCATAAAACTACAGGGCTAAAGAAAACACCAAAAGGTCAAAGTCCCATTCCTCACTAGTTGGCAGGAACAAAACACTCACATGCTTTTCTAATTTGCTCTTAAAGACTATCAGCTCTCAAAATTCCCCTGTCTCTGCAGTCATTCTCTTCCAGTTTTTCATCAGCTGGAAAAAGTGGCAGGGTGAGAAACCCGTGGAGATTTTAAAAATCTGCATTGACAGCTACTTCAACAACTGTAATTAAACTAATGAAATATTCCCTGTAACTACATAAATCATTTCAGAACAAAAGGCTGTATATTTTGTAATTATGTTCAGGCATGTATATCATGCTAATCGTCTGAATGGTTTATGAGATTTGAGATATTTTTTATTTAGAAGATAAACATTTTGCTTTGCTTATGAAAAATTCTTTTAGTGATATCTCTGTGCACAAAAGGAAAAAAATTCAGGAAATCCGTATGACAATAAGACAAGAGAAATCAAGCAACGTTAACATGCTTAACTGACGCAGCCTCCTGAAAAAGTAATTAACAACACTTTAATACTTAAATTCCACATACTTTCAATACAAAAGTAGTGAGAAAAATATGTAGATTTATTATTATCAGGTTGATTCTACCATTAGAGATTTCTGAAGTCTGATTCCATTTCATTTCTAATGGAAATATCCAGAAATTTCCACCTTTCGACATAAGACTGTGATATATTAAATACTGAGTTAAAGCTGGGACAGCATGGATATTATAATTATGTCAGAGCAAGCTTCTTAAGACACAGAAATAGTGAATTCTCTCAATGTACAACCACAATGATAATAATAAATGTGGACTTGAGTGTGTAAACACTCTAGTCTAATCCTGTGGGATATTGGTGTTGCAAATACGTATACTATGTCATTTCCAAGGTATACATTTTAACATGGAAGCTTTGATTTTATTTTAAAACCTTTCATTAAGAGAGGACGATAAAGAGTTATTTTACATTCTATCTTATAATACACATGCTACCCTTTGACTGTAAAATATTTAATCTCGAGTTCCTCTTCAGGCCAAATAATTTATGCTTAAAAAGACCAGACAGAGGTCTTGCTGAATCAGCAGTTCCATTGCCCAACTCCTGACACGCGAGTCATAGAATCAGCAACTCTTGAACAAACATTTGCACGCAAACTGGCTACTGAGAAAGGTCAACAGATGACTGAATTACCTGTTACGGCACAAAACATCTCCAGTAAATGGTATGTAACACAGCTGAGACAAGGAGAAAGATATCTATCATCCCAGTGTTCGATTTGGGCTATTAATTTATATACTCTGTCTCTATAACTCTTCATTTATTGCCAATGGAAAGTGGTAGGGTTCCCCAGAGGCATACTCAGGGCTTCTAAATCTGGTTGCTGCTCCAACAAACAGCCTCAAGGAGCCTCTCCCTCCTCATTGAGAGCAGGGTGAAATGAGGCAACCTACCCTCCAAGCTTAGGTGCCTACAACAAATACTGAAAAAACCCTCCTCGAAACCATAAAAATTAAGCTACTTCGCTCTCTCTTATCTGCAGATATATTCCACACTTACCATCAATGAACTCTCTCTCTCTTTAAACTGACTTCCTTCCAAAGTTCTACTGTCACAATACTAATTTTTTTTTTCCATAAAATGTCCTGCTCAGTGGAAGTTATTTACAGGAACATTAGCAGCAGAAGTACCTTTACAATTTGGTTAGTAGCAGAGCATCTACTTGAAAACTATGCAGGAAAATCATTTGATATCCACAAGACACAGAGACAGAAAATTGTCTGAGTGTGCAGGTAGACTGACTATTTTTGTTTAGGCAGCTACAAACTGTTTAACAACTTCTTCTATACTACATTATAATTCTTAGCTAATTTCAGATACCTGGATAAAAACTATGATAGCAGAAAACAACAGTCCTCAATATATTAGTTTAATTACTACTCTACTTCCTTGATACAACCTATGCATGAGAAATAAATGAGTCTTCATTCAATTTTCAGATTTACAACAAATAACAGCCTGGCAGCTTATCATCAGATAAAATCCAGAAGCCTTGAGCTAGTCACTCAGGTCTCCCCAGAGATCATGAGATCAACAGTAGTTAGCCAGGGATGTTTGCAGGCTGATCATTTCACATGAGAAAGATATGAAATATCAAAGACAGGCTCTTAGAAAAGGTTGGGGCTTAGGCATCTAAACCCAGGGTGCCTCTCTGACAAAGCAGCTACACACGTCTCTCTGTTCAAGACCCTCTCCTTCAGTAATATTTGTTTCTTATTTAGGAATCTTAATTTGGGAGTCCCAGGGTCCGGGGTCTCATGGACTTTGATACAAATTGTGGGGACTGAAACCAGGGTTTTCTGAGCTTCTGCAAGGCAGCCTAATAAAAGTACCTAACAGACATCTCCAAGTTTTCAC
This sequence comes from Trogon surrucura, assembly GCA_020746105.1. Taxonomy (NCBI): domain Eukaryota; kingdom Metazoa; phylum Chordata; class Aves; order Trogoniformes; family Trogonidae; genus Trogon; species Trogon surrucura. The sequence goes on along the minus strand of CM036620.1, from coordinate 57,549,377 downwards.
CAGCAGAGGAATACCAGGTTTAGAGTATTAGAAACGTTTAGCTGATGCAGACACCAAAATGCTTGAGCAGTGGTCTCTACAATACATTGTGCTCCACCCTGAGACTAGGATATTCCACATGAGATATGGAAACTTTTTCCAGTGTCTCAATAAGCAATTTAATGTGTCTGGTAAGTCACAAAACATTAGTCTTGTCACAGAGCAACAAAATGAAAACAAGTCCTGGACCCTATGACAGAAGCTGCATCCAGAACCCAGATTTTAAGTAAGATTTATTTTTTTTCTAGCAGCAGTTCCAGAATCTAAATAAAGTTGCTCTCTCTCATGGAAATAAAATGTCAGTCATGAGCAGATCTGTTGAGGCTCTTGGCTCAGCTAAGATAGTATAGAAAGAGCAAAACCATCTCTTATGAAGAACATTTGTGAATCTCTGAAAAGTCATTCTAGAATCAAAAAAGTAAAATTATCACATCCCTTACATGTAACTATTGCAGTGAATTATTGTCTTGAGGGAAAAATTCAGCATTGCTACAGAATGATAAATGACTCTTACTGTACTTTAGAAAATTATAATTAAGAGTAGATTTTTAAAATAGTCAACTTTGAAAGAAAAGCTTGTTCACAGTGTCTCTCTAATATGACATTGTTAATCCTCAATCAGTGCAAGTTATAAAGCAAAAATAACTGCTTAACATAGTTATTGTGAGGGGACGTCGCATTAAGCTATCAGACAGCTTGCAAACACCAGACTACACTAATCGTCCCTTCATCTAAAGATGAGAAAAATAGGAAAAGCAAAGTTTTTGGAAGAGCTGCTGGGCATATATATGAGAGACAGGAGGGTCCTGGGAGTGGTAATCCTGGCACCAGCAGCCCCAAGGGTAGCACTATATCCCCAAGAGGACCCCCACTGTGGCCAGGAGCTGGGGAGAGGGGAGTGCCTGGGGCTGGCGGTTCCCAGTCGTGAGCGCTGATGTCGGGCCAGGCCAGCAGCACTCCCGGGGATCTCACAGAGAAGGGCTTGGGGGGCTGCAATGCAACCCAGGAGGGGCAAAGGGCACCGGGCTCTAGCCTGCAGCCCTGCCAAGGGTCTTTGCATCCCCAGAGACTCTCTTGCTCCTTTGCTGAGCCCCCAGAGCAGAGGGAGGGCCTCGAGCCACTTCTGGCCTTGCCCCTGCCCCTCACTCCCCTGACAAATTGCATTCTTGGCTCAGGTAGGTGTTGCTTTGCTGGGTGAAAAACTGGTTGGATGTCTGAGTCCAAAGAGTTGTGGTCAACAGAGTTAAATCCAGTTGGCAGCCGGTGACAAATGGTGACCCCCAAGGCTCAGTGCTGGACCGAGTCTTGCTTTCATCAATGATTTGGACAAGGAGATTAAGCACACAGATTTGCTGGAGGGTAGGGAGGCTCTACAGAGGGATCTGGACAGGCTGGATTGCCGGGCCAAGGCCAATTACATGGGTTTCAGTAAGGCCAAATGCTGGGTCCTGCACTTCGGCCACAAAAACCCCCAGCAGCGCTACAGGCTTGGGAAGGTGTGACAATGGCAAATGGCTTTAAGTGGCTCTGGGGGAGGTTCAGGTTGGATATTCGGAAGAATTTCTTTACTGAGAGGGTTGTCAGGCATTGGAACAGGCTGCCCAGGGAGGTGGTTGAGTCGCCACCCCTGGAGACGGGTGGATGTTGTGCTGAGGGACGTGGTCTATTGGTGCTGATAGGGCTGGGACAAAGGCTGGACTCGATGATCTTGAAGGTCTCTTCCGACTGAAATTGTTTTATGATTCTATGAACATCACTAGTTAACAATTCATACAGAGAAAGTCCAAGTGGTATTTACCTGATAGTCACTTATCTTTTTACTCTGATAAGTGTGTCAGATAAAATATAACATGCATTAATTTACTACTTTACCACAGTTGTGGTATCTGTGCAACTAGTTTTCAATTTACAATTTTATGAACTGTAAAATAATCAAGGCTCCAAAAAAGGTTATTTTTCCACCATCATGCTTATTATACAGGCCTAAATTTCAAAGGTATATCATGCCTAGCATTTAATTTTGATCATGTATTCTTGGGAGTGGTTTTCTGATTCACTCAATTGTTTAGCATCAAAAATACAGCGGTTTTGCAAGTTGAAAGTTTAATGCCAGTGAGATTTATGTAAGGCATAAGTATAGAAATGAGTCCTATGAAACTATTTGCAGCTTAGAAAATGAACACTTTTCAGTGAAGTACTCTCTCTTTAAAGAAATTGAATTGCTTGAAAGACAAGTGATTTTATGTATTACTCCCCTGATTTTCATCTTTTCCTGGAATGTTTCAGTAGATTCAAGAAAGCTTGATATATTAAAGATTTGTCATTACTAGTTTGGACCTTTTAATCTAATTTTGGGACTATACACCCTGAGATCGTGCACAGCAAAATGCCTTCAGGGATTTATTAAGGTTCTGTTTAAGACTGTTCAAGAGACTGAAGGAATTCACAGGACTGTTATTTTCGTACTGCCAGCATTTATCCATTGTCACAGATCTAGTGAAGTAGTCCACCTCCAAAAGTAGCTCTCCTATGTTTCACAGAAACCAATATTTTTTTTCAATATCTTACATTAAAATTTCATGAAGGATACTGAAAAAACAGTTTGGAGTTTTCCAATCAAAACATCATCAGAACAAAAAGTTTGCTAATTGTGTGGTATATTACTACGAAAGAAGAGAGAATTGTTGAGAATAAATTAGATCACATTCTGTTTCTCTGCTCAGTTGGAATTCTCTTGGGGTTCATTAGTAGATTAGCTACAGAAAACAGGCATCCCATAGAATGTACTGGAGAACATCATTTTCCTTAATTATTCCCTAACTAGCCTGCACAAGGTTGATCTTGAGGCAAAGGCAGTAGAGTTCCACAGCCTAATATTTCAGTAGTTGTTTTACTTGCTTTCAACTGTACTTATGTCCTGCTGGCACTAATAAGTAAAATGTGTTATTCATAAAACGCATTTACATTTTATATCAGGAGACAACAGGCCGTTTCAGACCATTCTGACACAGACTAGAATTTCAAATATACCCTTTAAGTTCTGTTTATTTGCACTTCTAGGAATCAACAAGTAATAATCTGAGAAAACTGCAGAAGAAATAAGGTAGGACCTCAAACTTTGCCTATGTGTTTTTCTGAGAAACATTTTGGTCCATCCATTGTGAAGGACCCTAAGTGTTCATGTATCAAATCAACAGCAACAACAACTTTCCTAGGGGATTGCAGTGAACCCATGATAGCTCTTAAAATTAGTATAAGCTTTCAAACTCACAGTTCAGCACTTGAAGTTAAAAAGTGTAAAGAGGAAAGAATACTAGATCAAAATAATTTTTGCCTGAAATTGTTTTTTGGTCATTTATTACATAGGCAGTGTTCTGAGTATCAAAATCTGCTGAGCAAAAACCCTAGCATTCAACAGGTGGCTCCTATGCAATGGAAAAGTTATTTAATACTCATAAATTAAATATGGAACTGCCTTTGTTTTCAGTGATGATGCTGTTCTTTTCAGTGATTGTGAATGAAGCTGAAACAGAGACCATTCTGTTGCTACAACAACAACATCTAATTCCATAATGTCCATTATGCCAAATCAAGGGCAGCAGTATCCATTTATGCGCTCAACATATGTCAAAGGAACAGGTTGCAAGCAGTATTTACACAGGCAACAGATGGAGAGCACCTTTATTTCTTTACAGTTCATCTGCCTCCTCTTTTTGTATATGAACTTTGAGTTTTGAATCCATTAACTGATAGTATAGCCCTTTGAAATTCATTATTTAGCACTGTTGGTAAAAGTCTGAGGAAATTTTAATTTGGATGCAGTTCAGTATCCATTACAAGAAAATAATTTTACTTACCCTGGTGTTATCATGAAGGCAATTTTCTTAGGTTTAGACCTCATGTGGCAGCATTTTAATAGCATGACCACAGAATTATAACTTAATAGCAAGTTCCACCAAAAGATGGAGCTCTGTGATGGTCTCAATTCAATATGTACTGTACAAGCCCTCTCCATTAGTTCTGGGTGCTGCATCCAGGCAGAGATTAGCATTAGCTGCAGATTCATGCGTTGGTTCACCAGCACCAGCATGGTGGCACCCAGTTAGACATAGCAAAGACAGCCAAAACTAAGTTCACCTTTAACAAAAAGCTCTCAGTGGCCTGAGGATCAAAAAGAGTTACTAAAAGGAGATTGTTCTTGAGCGTCCTGAATTAAATCCTCTCTTTTCCAAAGCTGCTCTGGTAGGTTCAACTCCAGACAAGTTATCTCAGTCTTTAATAAATGCAGTTCCAAAGTACACTAAGTCAAAATCACATGTGAAATAGAAAGGATCAGTTCAGAGGAGAGCTGAATAATTGACTCATCTGGATGCTTGGCACGAATGCTTAAAGCAGAGACACAAAGGCATGCTCCCACTGGAAGAGGGAGAGCTTCTGTGGTGGCATGTGAAACTGTGATCCAGGCTACACACATCTGTTTTTTACATGTCCTGCAGCACAAGAAATAGACTCATAGAATCACAAAATGTGAGGGGTTGGAAGGGACCTCTAGAGATCATCTAGTCCAACCTCCCTGCCAGAGCAGGATTACCTAGAGTAGGCCACACAGGAACTCATCCAGGTGGGTTTTGAATGTCTCCAGATATATCTCTCCAAACAAACAGCACTAGTACTCTTCCTTCAGCAGACCTTGTGTAAAGGTGGGCTATGCTGAGGAGCCTGTTGCAGCAAAAGAATTAAATGTACCACAGAAGGATTGCCCAGAGCAGGTTGGCTATTACACAACTGCCCTATGACCAGCATAGGAGCCTGTCCCCATAGGGGCCAACACCAGAGAATCCAACATTTAACATTTACTCTGGCAACTTCACAGACAAAAACTATTGAGCTTACACAAGTGTCATGGGGCTGCACATCTTCATGTGGTGGTGCAGTGGCTGATCTGCCTTTGCTCAGAGCAGTCAAATGATGCAAAATTTATTCCAAAAACTTTTATGCTTTGTGCATAAATATTAAATAAATTGCTTTTCAATATTTTGTTCAAAATATCAAAAGAACATGTGCCAAAATATTAACACCCTTACATTACATAAAAAGCTCAACATTTTAGCTCTCAAATCTTTGTAAGCACAATAGTTGAAGACAAAGATGGAAGACCATACTACATGCCTGACTGTCTTATTCATAGAAAGTTACAATGATTTATTTAAATTAACATTATATTTAAAAGCCCACCCAGGAGAGAGAGAGAGAGAAATTAGTTTTCAGAACAAGAAACAACACATTCAGGATCAGTCAGCCAAGCTCCTGCCTGCGTAGCAGCACCCTCTCCCACCATGATTCACGAGAAAGACACTAACTTGGGCCTGTCTGTTTCGGTGTACAGAGATTACTTTGTTTTCTGTTCTGTCTCTCTAAATGGCAATGGACCTGGACGGTTACGCCATACTGAAAATAACTGATTAATCTATTGATTAGTGTTTACTTGAAAATCAGGCAAAGAATGTCTGAAGCATTATCTATGAAGTCTATTCTGAGCTAACAAATCATCTAATCACCTGAGAACAGTAATTTTGGCATGAAGTACGATCTAAGGGGCAAAATGAAACTAATATCAAATAATGAGGCTCACTTCAACTGATTTAATCAATTGTCTAAATGTCCTCAAAAGAATTGTAGATTCATAGAATGTGTTGGGCTGGAAGGGACGTTTAAAGGTCATCTAGTCCAACCCCCCTGCAGTGAGCAGGGACATCTTTAACTAGATCAGGTTGCTCAGAGCCCCATCAAGCCTGACCTTGAGTGCCTCAAGGGATGGAGCTTCTACCACCTCTCTGGGCAAACTGTTCCAGTGTTTCACCATCCTCAGTCTAAAGAAAACATCTAGAAGAGAAAAGGTAAAATGTTTTTGATAGCAAATAAATATACACCCTTATAAAAAGAAAACAAACACAAGAAAACCCCAAACAACTAGAGCTGGGTCTATTTATTTAAAGGAAAATATGTCAGCAAAACAGAAACTGGAGAACTGGTGTTTAGAAAAGGATCAACAGCATTTCTCAGGAACTATGCTGTTCGGATGTTACTTATCCCTTCCCACAATTGTTCAGTGTGGATACTCTCCACTACGTGCTGACTGTATCATCCCAAATACTCCCTTCCCAGAACTCAGACAAGAACTGCCATGGACATTGCTCTCCTTAGAGATGCCAGTACTTCTTCATTTCGTTTTTCATGACCTTGCCACACCCCTTGCATCACTTCCTCAGTAAAGGCAGAGCTGCTTTATTTCCACCAAGAAGACACAACAGATCCAGAATTAAAATAACCACACAAAACCAGACTGAACAAACAAACAAAAAAATCCAGAAAATCCCAACTTTAGGTCTCCAGCTCACCACTCTCTCTTCATCCCTTTCTGTTGCCTTTCAGTCTAGTTGTCCTTCTCCTCTAACAGGCCTCATGTGGAAGATCATAATATAAATAAAATAAGGTGACATTCTAATGTCAAGAGTCATCTCTTTGCACTCAAGAAGTCTGCAAGATTTTCTTCCCATGCCCCCCGTGAGGTAAAATATATCACAATCTGCAGAGGACTCTTGTCTCTAACACAAGGAGACACAAGGTCTTCAGGGCAGGAGCACTCTCTTATTTGTTTTTCCACCTCTACCATCCCCAGTGGTTGAGCCTCCCTCCTTTTGGGTAGTCCTCAGCTCTATTTTCATTTTTTCCTGTAAGTATATAGGAATTTTATTAAAGAGCTTATTACCAGCTACTAATATTCTAAAGCGGGCTCCATTTGAGGCAATATTCTCTCATCAGGACTACTAGTCCTATGAAAAGTATGCTTGAATGTGCTCGCTAGTATTAAAGCTATCACACTCATCAGCTGGAAACAATACCCGTAGTCCCAATGTTGGTATTACCGAGCCACGATTTGGGGTAGTTGAGGATATAAAAATTGTGCTCCTTGATTAATTCATAAATGAAGATGGATAACTGAAGAGAAGTTGACATTAAACAAAGCAATCTTCAGGGAACAGACTGAGCTCTTGTGTGCTCTACTGGGAAATATTCTGCAGGACTCAAAAAAGCTTTTTTATCAAGGTAAATATGTCAAGGAGTTATTCAGACAGAGCCTGAAAACAATATGGCTTTTAAAAACAACCCACTTAGGGTATCATGAAGACTCTTCCCCAGAGAATACCATTCAGGATGTGATACAAACAACAAATAGAACAATAATGTTGTAAAAAGATAAAACAACAAAAAAAATTACAAGGACATATACACAGTTGTGTTTAGAAACAAAAACATCAGTTAAGACTGGGTCCAGCAATTCCACCCCTATCTCTACTATTATTTTGCAGTTCTGACCTCTCCTTCTCCCCCTCTCCACATGATGGGTCTTTTCCTTGTACCATTCTTACACCTCCTCCTGTTACGTAGCTGCCGTCATTCGAGTCAGAAGGCAGAGGAGAAAATCTGAGAACAAATACAGTCTAGAAAGACAGGGAGGGATGTGGAAGCCTTTAGAAAGCAATGCTTGCTCCTGCCAGGCTAGAGGCTGGTGCAGGCAAGAGAGCTGATGCTGGCAGCAATCACAGCCCAACTTTTTTCTTCGTGGCAGGAGCATTTAAACTCGCCAACCCATGTGCCTTCTATCTGATAGGTAGCAAGGGGTCTCGGACACTCTCTGACTCAATCAGCTTAAAACAGAGGCAATAGCCAATCATTTCCAGCAACATTTCTTAGACTCTAAGCAGTGGCTTACTTCACCTGGTAGCTAAAGCTACACGCTTTGACTGGATGTTCTGAACTCCTGGATGAAGTTCAATGCCCACCGTCCCATATTTGTAACCTTGCCAGGAAACCACAGCATAGAAGATGCTATTTCTTTTCTCTTTTTTTTAATTAAAAAATACCCTTCTAAATTTTATGTCAACAACTGTAGAGTTGACAACACAATCAGCAGAGTAGACACAATGTAGAAGCACATGCAAAGATCCCTGCATCTGATTTGATGTGCTGCAAGTCTAGAAAATGAAAGCACCAACATTAGATTCGGTAGTAAGATTACAAATGAAAAACTTTCAATTCAATATTAATTTCCCCAGTTTTGATATAACACAAACTGAAACAAGCATAGATCATGCCAGAACCTTACATTGAAGCTAACAGGCTTTATTCAAACTTATGTTAATTGTCACATTATTTCTCTTAGTTAAACCAGCAGCTACAGCTTTCCCAAAGCAGATTTTTGGCTAGTCAAAGCTGAGCGTTTTTTTAAATATCTGTTTCTTAATACTTTCATCTTCTTCACTTTAGATAGTCCTATTAGGCCAGCACAGAAGTTTTAGATAAGTAATGAAGGGTAATCAGACATGACGTATATAAACACTGTTATTAGTGATTGCTTTCATCAGTCAAATGCTGATAAAAGCTTTGAACTCAACTCCTCACAAATCATCACTTTTAATTCCAACAATGAGAGACAACATGTCATGCAAATCCCTTGATTTAGTACTATGATAGGATTACCCTCCAGCAAAATCTTTGTGGAAGAAGGATTGACATAGAAAACCCTCTACAGAAAAATTAAGAACTAATTGATTGTAACCAGGATAGTGCAATATGCCCCACTACTTTCTCAGAGAATGGACAGGAACCAGGACAACTTAGAATAGAATCTGAATCAGAATGGCTGTGAATTCCAAAGCTACCCAAAGGACATGTGTGCAGTGCTTCATTAAAACTTTTTACAGTGATAAGAAAAAGCCTTTGGATTTGGCTAGAAGGAAGTGTGGGAGAATTTTTAATGCAAGGCTCCTCCAGCTCATCCTCTCAAACAAAAGGATCATTAGAGCTACACAAAGACAAACCTGATTTTTAAGCTGCAGAAAAATTCTTACTTCTGCTGCATGAGCTATAATACGAGTATGAAGATGGCTTACTTTTATCGTCAGTTCTTCTGTAGTTCAGATTTAGACTTATAAAAATGATCTTCAAGGGTGTTTCTTTGCCTTTGAGTTTTTCCCTTCTTTCACTCAGACATCACATCTTAGAAGCGATCTCATTGTCTCAAATCCAATCTGTCCAAACGTGACCTTTTCTAGCTTAACAATTCCTCTTCTCTGTTTACCTTTATTAAAACATTTAACAACTTCACTGCCCTTTCTGTCTCTTGAGATTTCCATAAAAACAAGCAAGTAAAATCTATACTAAAAATTCTCAAGAAAACTACTTGGAAACATGACGAAATGAAATTCTTTTGTTTTTCCACCATTATTATAATAACATCAAAAAATACATCATGCTCTACCACAGCCCTTCATGTCTTTAAGAGAGAGTGACATATTCTGGAAATTTTCAAGGTTTGCACCATGAAACTAATATTAAAGTGTCATCATTAGCACTTTCCGTAATTTAGCAGGCCAAAAAGATCAGGTCATATAGAAATTCTGTCATTCTTCTGACAGGAAGAAAAAAAAAAAAAAAGAGGAGAGAAGCTCATGCTCCTTATTTAAAAAGTATCTAGCCGTTGTTTCTCATTCACAGTAATTTCAACTGAGAAGAAACTGTTTCTGCTTTATCAGGACTTAAGGGAGTCCCTACCCACAAATGTAGAACAGCAATAGCTATTGAAAAAAAAATTGTATTTGGTTGTTACTATGGAGATACCAATAAATTGCAGCTACCAGTAGAATCAAATTGATAGATATCATTGCTATTAAACTTTAGAAAGCCAGATATCGGCCTTTGTTTCACTGGTCACAAAGATTTTTTTCCCAGTTTTTTTCTGTCATTTTTCCTCCTATTCATAGCTTCTAAGTGAAATTACCAGTTTATAATACTGTAACTGTCAAGTTACCCTCTCTTCTACCTCCTCTTCTTCCTCTTCCCTGGGTTTTGCTTTATAAATAAGGTTTATTCCCTATATAAGCTAGTTTCTTTTTCAAACAGCATGGCTTTCCCTTCCAATTATGGAATTGAGACTTTAGGGGCATCCAATTAAATGTTCTTAAACTGCTCCCAATTAATATCACCCTATTTCAGTTTAAATTGCTTCCACCTGAATGGGCTTATAATTGTTTTCTAATTGCTAAGTTAGTCCTTTCAAAACACGGAGTAGATATCCATTAATAGTCTGAACTATAAGGTATGTGAGTCCATTTTAGGACCATTTAATCTCTGTTCTAGTATTTTGTTTCAGAATAGATGCTGCCTCTTCAAATACTGACTTTATTAATATTCATTTTTGTGTAAGCAACTTTGAAATTGAATGACATACAAAACCACATCATGTATTTTTATCTGTGTGCGAGTGAGCAACGTAACTGGAATGCCTGCTGCCCACAATGATTTTGGTTACTTTTGGTCTGCAGAAGACTGTATTTGAAGCTCTACTGAGAATCAACAGCAAAAAAAAGTAGTCTTGTACTTTCCACTTTATTCACTGGTGATGTAGAGAGACTATTTCATTTTTTTCCATGCATCCACAACCAAATTCTAATGGAGAGGTATTGAAAAGTTAGTGTGGAAGGATTCTTCAATCCCTTCTCCAGTTAAGAAGCTTAGTAAGAGTTCAAATTATTTAATACACTCTTACTAGTAATTCTTGACACTGAAATCATTCATAATTTGGACTAATATTAGAAGTGGGCACACTTCAAAGGAAGAGAAGATTAGTTCAGATAAGCACACAAAATCCAAAGACTCAAGTAGCCTTCTTAGTGCCGGAAAACCCTCAAATATACTGCCTGGCACTAAAAAAATACAGGTGCTACAGTGATACTGAAAAGCCTTAGCAGGATGAAGCAGCTCTGTCATAAGAGAACACAGACTGTGGCAAAGGACAGCCCTGATGACAGGTCCCCAGATGCTTAAGATCTAAAACAGATGAGAAATCTCAAGAAAAAAAATTAAAGAGGGAGTTAAAGGAAGAAAAAGAAAAAGCTGAAATGCAAGGTAACAACCCAAGCTGAGCCCAATGTTGCTCTCACTAGTTTCCTTTCAATATCACAGGTAACTCAGGTACTTCACTCTGCATCGTACATATATCTACTAATTTATTCATATTATAGTCTTACGTGGCCAGTAGTAATAAACTTAGTCAACAGCTGAGCTTTTACCTGGTAGCATCATGGGTCCAATTTGATCATGAAAGAGGACACCTGTAACTGTATAAGTTCAAGATATAAAGCTACTGGAGACAGTACAGCAAAGGGTCACTAAGATGATGAAGGCACTGGAGTATCTCTCCATGTGAAGAGTGACAACAGAATGTTTAGCATGAAAGAAAGAAGGGTCAGCAGAACCTTAACAGTGAATAAAAACACCTGAAGAGAGGATGCAAAGAAGGCAGAGCCAGGGTCTTTGAAGTGTTGCCCAGAGACAGGACAAGAGACAATGGGCACAAATTGAAACACAAGAAGCTCCATCCGAACATCAAGAAACAATTTCACTGGGAGGGTGACTGGGTGCTGGTGCAGGTTGCCCAGAGAGGTTGTTGAGTCTCCATCCTTGGGATATTCAGAAGCCGTCTGGACATGGTCCTGAGCAACCAGCTCTCTGTGGCCCTCCTTGAGCAGGGGGAGGCTGGACAAGATGAGCTCAGTAGGTTCTTTCAACCCTTAACCATTCTGTGGTTCAGTAAGACCATCTAAATCCAGTTGGGAGAAAGAAAGTTAGGTGAGAAGGAAGATTAGAGGTAAGTGGTGGAACACAAGTAAATATAAAATCTGAAGCAAAGCTTTTGCCAATTCAGTATTGGGTTGTCCGAAAAACTGAAAGCACTTTTATGACTTTTATGTCTGGTTACTTTGAGTTTTCTAAAATGCATCCTTCATATTCTGTTTGTGTACACTTCATAATTTGAAAAAACGAATCTACAATTCAAGAGAAAATAAAACTTCCTGTTCATTATGTAAGCTATTAGCAGTTCCTCATTTAACATAGTGATGCTCTCATTGTAGAAGATACACTTAACAAAAAGTGCTAAAATAAGATTATTTTCTTTTTTTTTAAAAAAAAAGGCCAAACAAAATACCATCCCAAAATTAAGTTTCTCAGTCCAGACTTGTAATCCAAAGAAGTAGTTTTATTTTCAGCAGTAAGATCTGCACGTCTAACACTAAGAATGCACCTATGTACTTTGCAGAACTACATGGGTTTTGTAGTACTATTAGCACAAAAGTTACCTGTGACACAGAATTTCAGTTTGAAACTCTTTTCTGAAAACTGTGCTAATTTCCTGAAGTGCCAAGAAATTCTTGATGCTCTCAGCATTTGAAAATGCATCTATCAGCACTGGATTTAACTGAGAACTGATAATAAAGGCATACCTGGGATGGTGTTGAGCAAGACCACATAAATCTAACCTGGCTTTTCACTATTTATTTTAATCTTCTCTCTGACAAGACAGACATAAAAAGAATTACTACTATAGCTAAGAGGTGAAAGCAGAATCACACTCCCAAAGTTTAGCAGAAATTTACTTACTTCTCTGGAAATTTTTAACCCAAGACTGATCTACTGAGGAATGTTTCTTTAGTTACGTCCACTTCACATCATATAGTGGCAGATTTTGTCCTTACTCAAAGAATCTTTCTCCCATTAAGCACAAGAACCTAAGTCCTGTTTAAATTGAAATATGTTTTAAGGTCTCTCTTTGGTACTGAATTATATTTCAGTATATTACTAATATATCTGGGTTTTGAGGCATTAGATTTTCCGATCACGAGCTTTCCTTAACGAAAATGCTATTAGGTGTGAGCAATGCTTCAGATAAATTATTGAATAAGGAAACAAATGCATCTGAGTTCTGATAAACAATGCTTGCATGCTCATGTTTATTTCCAATTTCATTTGAGATAGGTGTGTATATCACCTGAACACAAATACGGGTTTCCAGTAACTAAGTGGCACTTCCAGAAACTTTGGCACTTATCAACAAATTCTTCTTCCCATAGAAAAACTTCAGTCTAATTTCTACAGAATTATTCCTTTTAAATTTTTGTTTAAGTCTTCATTGTTCCAAAAGTGTACACTGCTGCACCTGTGTGTGTGATATAGGTTAGGAAAGAATTTCAGCCTTGCTAGCTATGCAGTATTCACTAAAAATATTATTCCGGATTGTCTTAACTCATACACTCTGGTATTACATTATCATTTCTATCTGAAATCTGGATGACATCACGGAGACATATGCAGCCAACAGTTAAAAAAAATCTAATTCACTTCAAAGCAGTGAAACATCAGTATAATCTAATATGGCCAAATTTTATTTGCAAATTAGTTCATCCACTTTTCCATATAGGAGCAATTTAAAAGAAATATTGGAATTAGAAAAAAACTAATACTGGTTTTATTCATAATTTTATTCCTCTGGAAACTGTTAATTTGACAGAAAGCTATATCTTTTAAATACAATAGAAAAAAAAAATCTGTGTACTAGAAAAGCTCTAATTCTCTTAATTCAAAATCTAACATCTGGCCTGGATTCAAGAAATATTTTTTTTTCTGTTATGCACTGGTTTCAACAAAATTCTGATATGAAAATTTCACAAGTTTTGAGTATAACTTAATCAGCTTTCTTTCAATCTGTTTAAATATAACCTGTTTTTTTTTTTTTCCCCACACTGGTTCATTTTCATTATTCACTATTTTTAATGTAGCAATTCAAAATACAGAAAAACCCCAAATCAAACCAAGAGAACCCTCTCTCAATCCTTAAAATATCATCCTTATATATGGAACAAAGTAAACCTATTCCAAGTATTTTTCTGTCTTCTTCTTTAGAATTTGGCTCTCTTCAAATATCAAAACTGTATAATTAATTTGACTTGCACATGTCCACAAACACATGTAGCTAGAGTTAGCTACACCAAACCTTCTCTGAGAAAACTATATCTAAAATACTTATAAAACAAATGAGAATATAAATAACAATTCACCAGTGTCTTTTGAGGCTGTACACTGAAGCCCCAGTAAGGACCTTCTCTTGTTTCTTGTCTTTTCAGGAAGCGAGAACTGACATGAACAGGATAGGATAGGAGATGGTAAACTATATTATTTCTGGCATTCTCTCTCAAAGATCAACATTATTCCTCTGGAATCAAGAAGGAGGCAGAAAAAGGGATAGCTGGAGATGTTTTTCCCATCCTCCTTTGTTACGGGTTCCTTTGCTCTTCTTTTGCATCACTAGATGGTAGAAGGCAGCAGAGATTTCTGTTGGTCACATGCAGTAGGTTGCAGGTGGAGCTTGGGAGAGGAAGATGCAGACACGAACATCTTGGGGTTCCCACCTCCATTCCGTGCTCTCTACTACTGTCCTGAAGACTAAGACTCCTCCCCAAGAGCAGGCAGGAGAGGTAAGTCTTTGCTGTGCTCCACTAATATTACTCCCAAAAGGAAAATATGCCAGTCAGGATAACTGGGCTCACATATAACGAATTTCTGAGAAGAAAAGGAGAAAGAGATGAGTGCTATCTTGCTACTCAGGGATGGTAAGGTGTAGCTACTCCCAATAAAGGAAGATATTTGAGTAAAGAAGATTGCAATGGTAGACTTAAAGCAATTGTAAAGCACGGGAATTTTCCCCTCACTCCTCACAAAAACCAAACTGACAGTCACCTACTTTGCATTTAATTTCAGTGAATATTGAACAAATAGACTTTGAATGTTACGAAATTTTGGTGTAGAGAATTCTCCCAGGAAGAAGAGAAAAACATATGCACTGACTGGTGCATATGACTAGGTTTTCACATATTGGATACAAACAAGTTTTTTAAATACAATTTCCATTATGAAATATTTGACAGAATGATTCAGGAAACAATTTGAGATAGCCAATCTATCTGAAAACAAAGCACAATAAAGAGCCACCTAACAGACAAATAAAAGGACAACATAAGTAAGAATTTAATGTTCACATGATTCAAGGACATGCCTAGACTATTAACTGGTTCACTTTCAGTGCAAATAAATGCTACTTTTACTTTGGAAGGAAGTACTTGATTTTTACAGACAGAAATTAAGCTTATACTTGAATATAAAAAATTGAATTTCCAGCTACTGAGCAAAGCTTGAATCACCTCTGTCTTCATCTGTCAAAATCTATGATGCCACAATATGATGCTAGAATTGAAAGCAAGAATTTTTCAGAAAAAAAAATAACGCCTTGTATACCAGTACCAATATATTCTACAGTAAAATGCAAACATTACTTAATGTTATAAATGTTAAAAGTTACATTTAATTTGAATGCATTTTTCAATGAAACTTCAAATTTGAAATTTTGAAGTTTCATTGGAAGCCCTTAACTAAAGTTTTCCACCGTAAGTCTGAAACTTCCATATTAAAAATACAGGTTTGCAGAACTACATTAATAATTCTAGCTTTACAAATTGTAGTTCCTACGTGAACTTTGCTTTTCTCAATAGAATTTTGCATCTCCTCTTTAGGAAGAACAAAGCAAAAAGGTTGTATGGAAACAAAAACTACATTTCTAGTCAAAGTATTTTTAGTTTAGAGATAAAATATTTGAGTCAAACAACCTGTTGAATCAGACAAACAACATAAAAAAAAAAAAACGTTCACAACATCGCCATCTCACTGAGGATGAAAAAAACAGTTTCAACAGAAAATCTGTGTCCATGACACCTCAAAAGATCATCTCGTCCAATCCCCTTACCAAAGCAGGATCACCTGGAGTGGGCTACACAAGAAAAGATGCACCTTTAAAGAACAATCCACTAGAAAACCTAGCAACTTTGCTCTAATTAGACATACTTTTATGTGTTAACTAGGACACAGTCACAAAACCACAAAATTATGAGAAGGCAAGTTAATCACGTGCACAGGGCATTTGATAATTATACTTTTAATAACTATTTGTGAAGACTCCAACAGCAGCATGCCAAATTTGTCAACTCCAACTGTTAACTATAAATTACACCTTAACCTGCAATATGCTGAGTGCTATTCGTGTGGGATTGAGTCATACTTGTGAGATTCTAAACCTGATAGCCTCAGGTTTGAGCCTCGGTATGAAGCTGGAGCTCTAGGGAAGAGGTCTGGTGTTATGGAGGGCCTTCTGTAACTATCTACTGCTACTAACATATCTTGTGTTTCAATGAAAATCTATTATTTGTGATATACAGAATATTCATTCTCACCATTTTAAAATGCATTGAAGCTATACAGATTTACTTAGGGGTAAAACTCATTAACATGTTTCATGTCCACTTCAGCAGAGCAATATATTAACGTTTTAAAGATATCAAATACATTCATTGAAGTCTATGAGATAATTTAAACCAAAAAAAAGATTAAAAACATTTCAGAGATATTTCTAGAGACCACTTTTATCTATGGATGGTGAGCAATGAGAGGGAATAAACACCGAAACAAAACTGCAACATTTTTTGTATATGGAGAGTTATGAAGTTTATCTATTATAAAGTAGACAGTTAGGAATAGGACCAAATTTTTGTTTAGAGATTTCATCATACTCTGGCATTTTTGACAAGTGTGTGTGCAGGATCGTGAATGTTGGGGGGTTTTTTTCCAAAAGATGTAATAATTTTCCTTTGCACATGTTAATTTCAAATACCTATACAGGCATATTCACAAAACGAAAGAACTCCACAAATCTGATGTATATCCAATTTACTAACTATTTGTGATCTTTTTCACTGCATACTTGTGAGCTGAAGTTAAACAATTCTATTTAACTGAGGGCTCCTCAATGTTATATGGATGTTATTTTTCAGTTATTTTGCTTTCCCCTGCCACAATCAATTTGCATAATGAGATGTGGCACTACTACAAGTTCAAATCCAAGCTTAGGGACTGCATGAAAGAAACTGTCACTTGTAATCATTATCAGTGAGATTTGAGGGGTTTTTTTTCTGTGTTATGTGTAGTGATAGCATTTTATTTGCCTGCTTCTGTTATTCGCAGAGCTGGTAACTTAAGGTTGTGATAGAGCAATTCATTATAATGCCTAGAGTTATTTAAAGAATTCCATTCAAGGAATTTGTATCACTAATTCACTCATGTACAGAGGCAAAGAGCATGCTCAAGGAGAAAAAGAATAATTGTCCTGGTTTTTTTTTCCACAGGGTTGTAGTAAGTCTCTTACATGAAATACTATCCTCATAACCATCTAACTTAGGCTTTATGTTGCCAACGAAACCATAACTTGAGATCATTAGGATACCAAGGGCATAATAAAAAGAGGAAATATACCACTCTGCTCATCATGAAGTTTCTCGATATTCTGGCTTTGTTTAGCACAATTGCTTGAATACACATTTAGAACTAGCAGCAAGCCAACTATTTGCTCCTTAAGCTGAACAGGCACTTTGGCAAACTCCACCCCTCACAGTAAATGAGTTTTCAGAAATAGCCATTCTGTTTGGAGCAGACTGACTGGAACAGTGCCAAACTTGATACATCCTGAAAGAGGATCAGAGATAGAGAAAAAAAAGCGCAGAGAGGAGAAAACCAGCAAGAAAGTTAAAGGAAAGCAAACATTAAAAAAATCTTCAGAGAATGTCACAATATGCAAGATAAAGGAGGCAGAAGAATAGTGTAGTGTAGCACAAAAATGCTTAGTTTATATGCTATACATTGGGTAGTCAGGCACTGACTACTTCCATTTGAGACTGGGTTTGTAGCTTCCTATATCTCTGGCAACCTTTTACTCTTCAGACTGAAACACTCCACTTTCAACTCTTCTTTTTTTGAGCTTGTATCCATACTTTCTTCTCTCTTTCTTCCGTCTTGTTAACTATCAGAAAAACAGTAGGAAGATATAACAGTATGAGCCTTTCTAAGCCGGGTATGAACTTTATTAAACTTATGAAACTGCATTAAAATTAGGCTCTAAAAAAATAAGTTTCTAACCTCTTGCTGTCAAGGTGTTATGCTCCTAGAAAGCAGACAAAAAGGCAGACATTTTGCAAATAGGGAACGGAGATATATTTATGCCTTTATCCCTCCTTATAAGATCTCAGCAACTTATAAGCAACCTATAAGAAGTTTTACACTCACATATGCACAGCACACACTTTTTAAAATTAAGAAACCTCTGATTTTACTCCTAGAGAGTATGCTCCAGCTTCTCTGTATGTTACTAGAATATGCCCACTCCATCTGATGTATGTTCCAGCCCTGGCTTGGGGAGACCAAAGGGGCTCTCGTCAGTGGCCTGCCTCACCAGTGGAAACCCTCATCAGTGGTCTTCTTCAGCTGATACCAGGTGCTGAACTCTAGCCCTGGACATCAGAAAATAGATGCACTTTCTATCATTCCCTTCACAATGCTCAGGCTGCACATAAGAGGAGTCTGCTTATAAAGAGTGAAGCAGAAGAACAAAGAAGGATTAAGAGTTGCAGGCATTAAAGAGCAAGGGCTATAGAGAGAGAAACCAGTGAACCCAGAGAGAGGAAAAGAGAAAACGAGGCTAGTACAAAAGAGTGGAAAGAAGATGAGACAAATGAGTGCATAATAATAAAACCATCTCTAGCTAGATCCTCACAGCCAACTTCGGACAGAGTTCGTATTCAAAATTCCTCAGAATTTGTCTATTTGTCAACTGGTAGCAAATGTATGAAGAATATGCCGCAGCTCTTCTAGTGATTTGCTCCGTTTGAGTTTGGGGTTTGTTTTTTTAAATTCTCTAAACGAAAGTAACATCTATGTGCCATGGACCTAAATATCTGAATTTGTTATGCATTATTTCATTCCACAGAAACATTTATCCTTTTAACATGCCGTACTCTTTTCTATGACCACATACATTATATTTAAAGCAGCACAGCATTGAAATCCAGAAACCTGTGCCTAGTAGGAAAAGTACTGCGCCATTTAGTAGCTCTTGCAAAAACATTGCAATCAATCTTACTTGGCCCATCTTAGCAACTAGACCAAAAGAAGTTTGCATAAACAAATTTTCTCCTGTCATATTCCAAAGTTTGGCTGCTTAGGATTTGATCTTAACAATTTGCATATGTCATTTCTTAGACTATGAAGGTGAACTTAGCAATTTGGCTACAGCTTCCTGTTCAATTTTCTGTTTAGTGTCCACAAAACACAATGTCTTTGGCTCGCAGTCAAACACGCAGTCTGGAAATTGCATTAAATACCTAGCTTTCTGAAATCTGTGTTCATCCAAATTCAATTTCTGAAATCTAATATGGCCTTGTCTCCCAGTTTCCTAAAAAAATCCCAACAACAAAACACAAGAATACAACTAATGAAACCTTACACAGAAGCAGTAGATTGCTGTAGAATGGAGTCATTACAATATTCAGGCCAAGATGCAGATTAAAAAGATTTGTTCACAATGCAAATTAAATCCCCATCTCATTTTTGTGCTACACTTAGAGATTATTAGACAAAAAATGTAATATAACAACTGCTGCTTTTTCTGATTTTTTTTTCTCTGAGGGTTTAGAGGAAGTGGAGCTGCATTTGATGACCAATTCTGTATATTTTTACTGTTCAGTGGATCAATAAACCTCATTACAGCCTTTCAGTACTTAAATGGAACCTATAAGAAAGATGGAAGCACTCTTTTTAGCAAGGCTTGTTGTGACAGGACAAGGGGCGATGGTTTTAAAATAAAAGAGGGTAGGTTTAGACTGGATATAAGGAAGCAATTTTTTATGGTGAGGGTGGCGAAACACTGGAACAAGTTGCCCAGAGAGGTGGTGGAGGCTCCATCCCTGGAAGCATTCAAGGTCAGACTTCATGGAGCTCTGAGCAACCTGATCTAGTTAAAGATGTCCCTGCTCACTGCAGGGGGGTTGGACTAGATGACCTTTAAAGGTCCCTTCCAACCCAACAGATTCTATGAATCTATGTTATAATATTCCTACTCTGCTTTCATCTCCCCCTTTCTTCCTACTAGCAAAACAGACATTAAAAGTTGGCCAATACTTACATAAATTATTTCATGTAGAAGAAAGGAAACATGAAAAAAATACCTACTAATTCTCATTGCTGGAAGAGTGAAGTAGGATTATTAACGTCAAGAAGAAAGTGGTAGCAGAAAGAGAGGTTTTGATCACTGCTGATCTGTGGAAGATCAGGCACTCCATTGTGCTGCAGTAAAATCAGACCCAGCCCGTGGAGACTGCTGCAGAATGAGGAATGAAACTGCACATTTCGCCAGTGAAAGAGAGAATGGAGGGTGAAGCTGAGGGCCAAGTCCTTTCCCTTCCACAAGTCTGTACCTAGACCTGAGTGTTTTCTCTCTATGACAA
The DNA here is from genome assembly GCA_020746105.1 of Trogon surrucura. Taxonomy (NCBI): domain Eukaryota; kingdom Metazoa; phylum Chordata; class Aves; order Trogoniformes; family Trogonidae; genus Trogon; species Trogon surrucura. Next base: position 57,529,062 of record CM036620.1, on the reverse strand, counting down.
AACACAAAAAATCCCCAGAGAACTACACTGGGGATTGCACACATAAACAAAAAGTCTTATGGATGGCCCTCCAAATTATTGAAAGGTGGGGAAGGATCCCTGGGGATGATTGAAACTTAAATAATCACCTGTTTCAGTTAAGCACTGAGGTTAATCAGGAAGAGGATCAATGTGATAGGTCAGCTGAGCTTGAGAGACTGATGGTGTTCTTTATTGGCTTACATTTCTCAATCATGGTCTTAAGGTTTCTAGGGAGCAAAATCTGGTCATATATCTGGCCATTTCCCTACTATCCAGTCATCCAAAAAAGACAGGTAGCAAGAGAGATTTGCTTATAAAAGACAGTTTCAGCAGCAATGCAGAGCTGCTATAGTTTGTAGTATTAAATCTGTGTCTGTTCAGGCTGGTAACCTCTTTGCTAGTTTTTTTGTCCGGTGTCCTTTATTTTGCTCCATAAGTGCTGTAACATTCATTCACAGAATCACAGAATGTTAGAGGTTGGAAGGGATCTCAAAGATCATCTAGTCCAACCCCCCCCCTGCCAGAGCAGGATCACCTACAGAAGGTCACACAGGAAATGGTTTAAACAGTCATTTAACAATAGCGAGGCATATTTGTTGGCCTACCAGTTTATCTGTAGAGCATCTCCCATAGCTATTTGTTTTAGCTAGGTTGCCAAAACTATTTGTAGAAATTCATGTCACTGAATTATCTGAATAACAGGTAATAACATGGCACAACTAATAATAGTGTGCCAATCTACAATGTAGCCAGAAAGAAATCACTGAAATTACATGTTCTAAACATACTCTGTAACAAAAAAGTGGAAAGTCAAACAGATAAAGACATAAAGAACAGACTAAGATGTGACTGGCAACACAATTCAAATATTAGAGGATATGTTCCAAAATAAATACAATTAAAAGAAAAAGATACTGTAATGACAGAAAAAGTTACTGTAATGTCAGAAAAAGAAATCATTGCCATAATAAAATTTTTGTGCATACAAAATTCACATTCAAACAGGGAATGAGAACTTTGAATTCCTTGCAGCAAATGGCATGAGATGTGTTTTTCAGGTTCCTGCCCTTTCTGGGGCAATGGGGCAAAAATCTCCCCCGTTAATAGCTGTCATGAGGGGCAAATCAGGAGAACAAAGCTGGTTTGCTTTCATCTAGTAGCCATGTTTAGTAAATATATCTGGCTAATTCTAAACTGAAACATGCCGTTCCTCAGAGTCCCAGAGAAAACACAGAGTTTAACAGGGATGACTCAGAGGCAGAGAGACAGCAGAGGTGCTGGTTCAGGTATAAGGAATGATGGGTGCCCCGCTGGTACCACTGTGCTCCATCTTTAGAAAAAAACAACAAACATATCAGCAGTGACTGAGACACACAGCAAGCAACCAAACCACTTAAGAGACTAACTCTCCTGCAAAGTGTTGTGGGGAAAATCTGAATTCAGCACTCTGCTACCCGAGCATTTGTACGGTAAATGGAAAGAAGGCTTTAATGTTGATAAGAAAGAATCGTCATTAAAGTTGTGCAATAATAAGTATGCATAATTTAGCGATATGCATAAATAGATTTAAAGTATTTTAAAAATAAGAACATTTTTCCTTAGTGGCAAAAAAAAAAATTTATGCAAGACTGGATATTTCTGTTGACATCTCAAGAAAATCAAAGATTTTCAGAAAAACAACTTTCTTCAGAACCTATCATTCAAAATCCATAAACAAACAAGTTGACAGATATAAAAGGTCAAAATGGGTTTTTTTCTGAGAACAGTTGGAAAGAAATACAACGGATGAAGACACAAGATTAAATTGGAGAGAGATCCTCGTGCAAGCAGAGATCATCTGTTACCATTTGCCTACTTTTTCTTCTTTTTGTTTGGGGGTGGGGGTGTCGTTTTAAGAATTCCTATACAATTCTGTAAGGTTATTGTTAAGTATACATGTGACACATTTAGGCAAAAAAAAAAAAAAGTATGATGAAACTACAAATTAAACTAAACGCTCACCAGAAAACAGTTTCAGTGAACCAGATGCACTTCTCTTCAGCCATTCCAGGTGAATTTTCTGTTGCATTCTCCAAGATAGAGTCTCAGGGGATTTCTGAATCTCATCTCCACTGCATCGGAACCTAACCATTAGAGTTTCCAAGCTAGAGACTCACAGGTAGCTAGATCAGTTACATCTATTTGTTTTGTTTTCATTTGTTGAAATTTAGCTAAGCAGCTGTGGGATTTTGTGATATTTCATCTCTAAAACAGTAAATGCTCCAATTTCCCAAGTGAAATTGTCAGAGTTGTCAGAGTGGGTATGTAGAAACAACCTCTGAACAAATTTGGATTAAAACGAAGATTTCATTAAACAACATAAATCCCATAAACCAGAAAAATACTTTTCTTCACTCATTTTAATAACTAAAATGCCAAAATTCAGTCCCCTTTTGTGCATATAGCACAATACAACCTTTACTTACATGTGCTTACGGCAGTGTCAAATGAGAATTGAGCTTAATTTCTGTACAAAGGATGAACAGCTTTACAGTTCCTACACCTTTTATTTGAAATCGGGATTTAAAAATAAATATGAGGTTGGATCTGATCTTGCAAGAAACTGTCTTTCTGATGACTTATGCAGCCTTACCACCTATTTTGTTTAGCTTACAGGAGGCAAACTGCTACTCTGCTAACTTCATTAGGAGCAGAAAACATTCTCCCGCAGGAGCAGAGCATGTGTGGAAAACGGCCAAAAATGCAAACCCTGGTCATCATCCCTTTCATGGAAAAAGGAGAAAGAGAAAAATCTTCCAGAAGTAAAATAGCATTGTGCTTGAACACACGCTGCAAGAACTGACTTAAACACTCTTTTTATATATGTGTTCTCATTGAACTCAAAGCGTTAATTCTGTACAGTTTAGCCCATAATACCAGTCATCTCACTGGCAGGTTTTTTCATTCTCACAGAAAGCGAAGATGTCCCCAGGTACTCATAGGTTAAAATGCAGTAATTTAAAAGGTAGTCTTTTGTACCTTATCAGTACTCCACAATAGACACTTAATAACATGCCTGATCAGAAGTGGATTTTAACCTCAGAATTAGTAAGTCTCTAAAATCTTCAGTGAATGATTTAGGATTTTCAATTCTTTTCTTACAGAGTAACAGCTATTCATTAAATAGTTGCATTTTTCACAGACAGATGTAGCATATAATGGGTTTATGGACTCGGGGATAAAGGAAGAAAAGCATTTGGGAGTCTAAATCTCATTGAACTCCCTCTTGACCCCAAAACTGTCTCAGTTACTTCCTAACTCCAAAGCATCCTATTCCTGTAGGTGTTTTGTATTTCAGCATGAAACTTCTAGCGGTGTTTTTGCATCCATTGTGGGAGAGTTTTCTTCACTTACTAAACTTAGTCTTGACCTGCAAGTATTTCCTTCTTGTGCCCATCCAGTTTTTCCCTCCATCCTGCTCTAGGGGATAGGGGACGTGGGGCATATAAGCAGGCAACTGGGTGGGGACTTAGCTGCTGGCTAAGTTCAACCCACTGCAGCAAGAGATATTTAATATTTTAAAGTGTAATACTACTGTTCTCAAGCTGTTGAAGTCAGAGAACTTCATTCTGACTTCAGAATTACTGACTGGTAGGTAACAGAGTAAAAAATAATTTCAGCAACAGTAAATTTCAGCAACAGTTAGCTTCCAGCTGCCTCACATCACAGTTTTTCTATCCGTCCTCCAGTTACGATTTTCCATGACATATCTGACTGTAGCATTTGAAGCTCACAAATAGTGTGATACCTACATTAGGGCCCAGAAAATATTTTTGCTATCCAAATGGTATCTCAGAGCAAGTCCATAAATGCTGCCACACAGCAAAGCTCAAACTTAGATCTCATCTCAGGCTGAGGACTAAAATACACTATTCACAGTCAGCAACTGCCCAGCCTGTGTCTCCTGAGAGGTTCAATCTGACAAGAAGATTCTTTATGCATGCTGGGCAGAGTGTGTTCTGCACAAAACCGCAGCTACAGTGATCTTCACGGCCTTTCAGAATAGCACCTTAACCACTCTGAGCTCACTGGTAAAGAGAAAAACCTCATCTCCTGCACTGTCCTACAGCGGAGACATCTCCTTTGTCCTCTGTGCTGGTTTTGGCTTTGGTAGAGTTAATTTTCTTCATAGCAGCTACCATAGTAGGGCTTTTGCTCTGGATTTGTGCAGTAAACAGTGTTGATAACAAGGGATTGTCTTAGCTACTGCTGAGCAGTGCTTATACAGAATCAAGGCCTTTTCTACTATACCCCACCCCACCAGCAAACAGACTGGGGGTGCACAAGAGTTTGAAAGGGGACACAGTTGGGACAGCTGAACCCAACTGACTAAAGGGATATCCCATATTATACGATGTCGTGATCAAGTTCAGTGTATAAAACTAGGAGAAGAAGGAAAGTGGGGGACATTCAGAGTGATGGCATTTCTCTTCCCAAGTCACTGTTACGTGTGATGCAGCCCTGCTTTTCTGGAGATGCCTGAACACCTGCCTGTCCATGAGAAGGGGTGAATGAATTCCTTCGTTTGCTTTATTGGCGTACATGCGTGGCTTTGCCTTACCTATTAAATTGCTTTTATCTCAGCCCCCGAGTTTCCTCACTTTCATTCTTCTGATTCTCTGTCCCAACCCATGGTGCGGAGTGGGAGGGGGGAGCAAGGTAGCAGCTGGGTGGGGCTGAGCTGCTGGATGCTGTTGTTTTTTCTCTCCCAAGTTATTTGTATTTGTAACAAATGTCTTTTAACAGGATTATTTTGGTTGGAAGTATCATTGTTTTAGCTAGGATGCCAAAAACTCTGCAATAATGAGTACTGAAAATCACCGTGGAGTTACATGACTGCCAAATAATTTAAGTATATGACAGCAACTTTACATTAGATGTAACTTTGGGTTATACACACTGAATTATTTGAGCACTTGCAGGGCATAAAAAGCCACACACTTCAATTACTATAATATCTTGAGATTTCTCTGTTCAAATATCCATGTTCTATAGGGACAAACAATAATATTTGACTCTAAATTGCAAGGTTTTGAATCCTATAACATTTCTTCCTACTGACAGTAGCAAAGCTGCAACTTGGTAGCTGTGTCACACTTCAAATAATGCCTTATTTTAGGCTTTGAAATCTATTTAGTTTAATGATTTGTTTATATTAGGATCACATTCTCACAATTCATAAAAAACAAATATTTTTTATCAGGAAGCTTTAAATGCATCCTAGAAAGTCATACTAACTACAGATTAAAGCTGACCTCTGGAGTTACCATTTGTATGATTTCTGTTTCTAAAACAATAATCTTCATGACAGAGTGACATCTGCAGAAAAAAAATACGCAAAAAAAATGCTAGAAAATTCAGTTATGCTCATAAATAAAGGTACAATCCTTTTTTAGGGTGATGCTGTCCAAAAAGACCTAAACTTGAGATTTAAAAACATTTCAAAATAATCTTATGCCCAATTATGCACAAGTAAATGAGTTCCTAACATAGTTTCCACCTGAAGATAATATAGTATGTGCTATTATGAGTTAATCTTATAGATTTGCTTCATTCTGTTAAATAAAATTCTGGGATAACAGTAAAACAGTTTAAATTGCTAGAAATTATTCTGGTTTAGTGCCAGAGTGCATGGACTAGAGATGTGGGAGCTGTCTATTTGTAGTTTTACACACTGAAAAAGACTGTCAAAGATATCTAGAGCTATAAGCTATTTTAGACTGTATACTAAAATAAGCTCAGAGACAGAATGAAAAAATCTGTCTCATATCACGCTCCAGGGTCTTCCAAGGTGTAACTGCACATTCATTATTGTAGCCAATATTGTTAGACTATCTCTACAAAAGTCAGCTAGTGATTCCCAGTATTGCTATTCCAAGATAAAAGAAAAGCATAGTTAAAAGAGAAAATTTCAGCAGTTCTTCTAAGAAATCTTTACTGTGAGTCATGTGGTGTTGGGATATTTTCAGCTAAAGAAATTCCTGAGCTCCACTGAACCCAAGTATTCATTTGGCTATCTGCTACAACTGCTGATGAAGCTTGCAAATACAATATTCTGAACACATTTATACAAAATCAGGTCAAATATATGTGATCTATGTTGTTTACACTTTAATTATTTCCTTGCAGACTGCAATACATCAGTAGAACTTAGAGCATTCTTGAAGCTGATAGACAACAAACAGAATGTAGGTAGCAATGGAGTCATACGACAACCAAAGGACCTGATTAAGAAAGATTTCTGCCACTCTGAAGAGCCAGGCATAAAACAGGAAAGCTGTTTTCAAAATATTCGTATCACATATTATAGCAACCACATAACACATAGTAAGTATAGTACTCTTCCTTCCAGCTAAGTTTTCAGACAGTCATTTAATTCTGCAACAGTTGAGATACTAGAAAATTGTATCTATAACTAACCTTATTCTTCATATCAAGAAACAAAATGCCCAGAAGCGAAGTCAGACTTGTTGACTGTTAAGAGATTTATCATAATCAAAGTAAATATGGAAAAACATTGTTAAACTGTGTGTTTTATATGTGACACTTCAGTCCCTCTATTTGATGAGGGCATTATTATAATCATGCAACAGAAATATTTAATTGCTAACTCGTAACTGATTAGAGTTCAAAAAGGCAACATTTAATAATATATTTGGTATGTGTAACAAGATGTCTAAGGATGTAAGGATACATTAGCATGCATCCAGTGTTAAACTCAGTTATCGCAGATAAACCGGTATTGTAATTAAAGCTGTAATCTGAGCAAGTCTAGCATAAATTCAGACTTTTTTTGAAAGATGATGAAAATTTAAGATTAAGAGGGGAAGACTGAGGGGCAAAGAAAGAGGGACTCTTTATCAGAGAGTGTAGTGATAAAATGAGAGGTAACAGTTTCAGACTGAGAGTAGACTGAGATTAGATATTAGGAAGAAACTATTTTCTGTAAGGATGGTGCGACACTGGAACAGGTTGCTCAGAGAAGTTGTGGAAGTCCCCTTCCTGAAAGTGTTGAAGGTCAGGTTGGGTGGGGCTTTGCGAAATCTGGTCTAGTGGGAGGTGTCCCTGCCCATGGCAGGGGGTTGGAACTAGATGATCCTTAAGGTGCCTTCCAAACCAAACCATTCTACGATTCTATATTTTCTTTTCATTGAAATCTGTGTGCCCTTTTACTTGGAGTGCTGACTTCTAGGACCATTTTATCACACATCCCAAAACACCCTCTTAGGAGCCAGAGCAAAGCACCTTCACCTCAGGGTCTGGATATCAGCAACCAGATGCCTAAAGCTCAGCATTTCTCAATTACCTAAACCCAGATCCTCCCAAAACAGAACAAGACCTGCCATTAGCAGGTTTTGATTTACAAAGGTCTACACTGTGGAAGCTTGTCCTGGTTTGAGCTAAACAGAACCAGTTCTATTCAGTGATTTTTGCTTCTCAGCTCAGTCTCTCTGAGAGGCTGCACTTTCTGAAGTTAGCAGCACGTTTTTGCAGACAGTGCCTGCTACCAGAATTGATAACACCTGATGTCTGCAGTTTCTTCCTGAGACTGGTGTGCAGAAAGTCTCTTGCTTATACTTATTTCTGTAGTGCCCAAGGCCACTGCTGGCTCATGTGCCATGCTGAGGGTGCCGGGTAGTTAAGAGGGGTCACCTCCAGGGGATAATAGACAGGACAGGTGACCAACAAGAATATTCCATTCCATATACATCATACATAGTATAAAACTGAGGGATCATGAGAGTTTAGGCCTCTTTTGCCTCTTTTATTCAATGGCCGGCCATCCGATCTTCTGCTTTTGATCTTGATCCTGAGTTCCCAAATCCAGCTCCTGTATCCAGCTCCCCTCTGCACCTGAGCCTGGGACTTCCCCAGTGCTGCCTGCTCTGCAGCATCAGTGGGGATTTCTGTCAGAGAGGGGTCAGGTTCGATATCAGATCTATATATATATATTTGGATATAGTTCTTGATTTTTATTTTCTTATTAGTTCTTTTACTATTATTTTATTAAACCTATTTTAGTTTTCTGATCCATAAGCCTCTCTACCTCATTACCTTTTCCTTCCATCTGTCAGCATTTAGTGGCCGTCCCAGCCCTCATCCCTGAACAAGCTGCTTCTTAAGCATGCAGTCAGGCCTCTAGGTGATCGATATTTCTTTCCTGACATTCTTTTTTCCTCTTTCTTCATTACCACAGAAATAAAGGATCATCCACCTCAACCTGTTGGCATTACTCTTCCTAAAACAATCCAGGAGGCTATTGGCTGCCTTTGCAACTGAAACACAGTGCTGGTTCACTTTCAATTTGTTGATCAGGACCCCGAGGTCCTTTTCTGCAAAGGTAGTTTCCATCCATTTAATCCCCAAGATGTATTGATGCCTGGGATTATTCCTCCTCAGGTGCAGGACTCAGCATCTTTTGTTGAACTTCATGAGATTTGTATTGGCCCATTATTTCTAGACTGCTGAGATTCATCCGAGTGAGAGCACATCCGTCTTCAAACTTGTTGAGGGTGCACTCTGACTCATGATCCAAGTCATTAACGAAGATATTAAACAGTACAAGACCCAGTATCAACCCTGGGGTATACCACAAGTGACAAGTGTTCAGCGGGACTTGATGCAGTGGTGGCAACCCCTTGAACCCTGCAGTTCAGCCACTTCTCAATCCACTTCTGTATCCACTTATCTAGTCCATACTTCTTCAGCTTTTTTATGAGGATATAATGTATTGGAAAGCCTTACTAAGGTCAAACCAAACAATATCCACTACAATTCCTTCATCCACTAAACCAGTCATCTCATCATAGAAGGCTGACATATGCTCCCTCCTAGCCCTCAGAAACCTTTCTCAGTAAGTGCAACCTTTCAAACAGAATCATAGAATCATTAAGCTGGAAAAAGACCTCTAAGATCATCAAGTCCAACTGTCATCCCAACACCCCTACGACTATTAAACAACTCAGTTCTCTCAGCCAATCCTCACAAGACATGCTCTCCAGACCCCTCATCAGCTTCACTGCTTTTCTCTGGACCCACTCCAGCACAAAAACATCTTTCTCATACTGTGTCCCCCAAAACTGGGCACAGTACTCAAGCTGTGGTCTCACCACAATCACTTCCCTGGTCCTGCTGACCACACTATTTTTGATACAGGCCAGGATGCTGTTGGTCTGCTTGGCCACCCGGGCACACGGCTGGCTCATGCTTAGCCAGCTGTCGACCAGCACCCTCAGATCCTTTCCCACAAGACAGCTTTCCAGCCATTCTTCCCCAAGCCTGTAGAACTTCCTGGGGTTGTTAATAATAAAGATTGGCTGCTCAGTGACAATAGCCAGCTCCCTCAGCACTAGTGAGTCCACTGGACTTACATACACTCAATCTGTTTAGATGTTCTCTAATGTGACCTCCTCCACCACAGGTCTTTCTTGCTCCAGACTTCCCCATTGATCTCAGGGATGCAGGATTACCTAAACGCAGAGACAACATTGAGTATCTCAGCCCCTTCCATATCCTTTGTCACCACACCCCCACCTACATTTAACAACAGGACCACATGTTCTCCGATATTCCCTCTGCTGCTCATAAACCTGTGGAAGCCTTTCTTGTTGTCCATTGTTTCACTTGCCAGATTCAACTCCAGGTGGGCTTTGGCTTTCCTAATCCTGTACCCATGCATGCTTGGACAGTATGTCCATATTCCTCCCAGGTCACCTAACTCTGCTTCTACCTCTTGTATGCTTCCTTTATACATTTCAATTTTTAAAAGCCTCCTTATAAATACACATACATATACATCTAATTAAATTACTTGCCTTATTTACAACTGTGTATGTATAGCTTTAGTGCCACAAAAAATTCCCAATTTTAATCAACCATAATTCATAATCCATATATTAAATGCATCCTCTTTTTATGCTCCTGTAGCAGTATTCAACCACTAACGTCAAATTAATCACGTTCTGTGGTGAAGCCGTAATGCTGTTCCCCATTTAATCAATAATCAGTGCAGTAATTTGAAACCCTAACTTCTTCAGTAGTTCTGATTCCCCTGGCAGAAAAATCTGCACTGCAAAAACTGGTCTCATTCGTATGCCAGGGGATTTACTTGTAACTTTAGAATTGTTGGTTTTCTCACTGAGCTTATATGACCACATACATGCTGTAAAAGACTGTGCTAAATGTTTGTCTCAACCTTGTTGAAATTCCCCATGAAGAAACCTCAAGGTTACTGTTTGCGCGTTTGGAAGCTCAACCACTAATAAGCCCTAAACAGTAACTATGGGGTCCGGCTCAACTGCCGATAAGGCAGCTGTTTTGCAAGCTATGTCTGCAGAAGCCCAACAGTGTGCAAGTTTGCAAGTCATGCTACATCTGCAAAAATGAGCCCTCCAGTCAACTGCGCATGCTCCACTGACAGAAGCGACACTGAGAGGGGGAAGAAGATCGCTCCTGATGACCCTTGTACGACCACCAGAGTAACCAAATACGCATGTGCTAAATAACAGTAAGGTAGGCAAAGCAGTCCTTGAAAAGCCAAAATGCAGAAGGACTAACACTGAGAACAACTACTCCTCTGAGATCTTCCCCACCAAAACGAAACAGGCGGCCATGCGAGACATTGCTGGATCTGTGGTGGTAGCTATACTTCTTGCTATCTTAAATGTTTTACTGCTTCGTTTTCTCATTTCCATATCTTTCTTTCCTATCTCTCTCCAGTTGTTATTAGTCAATAAAATGTTGTCCTGTTGTGATATCTGACCTCGTTTTTATCTTAATTTTGCCTCTAGAATCAAAACGAATCACATTGACTCTAAGCAGGTCAAGACACATGTTTAAGTAGAACACTAGAATTACCTAAAATGTGAAAATCCAGTTGTTTTCAAAGAGCCCAGCGTTCAGCACTTGTGATGATTTTTCCTTACTCATTTTAGGTAACATCTACTTAGCACTATTCAGAAATGTTTGTGAATGTTATCCTATCAAAGTAACTATTGTATTCTTTGCTTAGACAAAGGTTCTAATAACTGTTCATAGAATCATGATAAGTGCCTGAAGGGACCCTGGAGAGCATCTACTCCAGTCCCTCATTCGTATCTCTTCCAGTTAGATCAGCTTCTTTAGAGATTTTTCTATTTGAATTTTAAGTATCTCCAAGGAGGGACATTCCATGAGGACCCTGTCTGGGAAACATGTTTCTACATTTGATTACTCCCATGGTGAAAAATATTTAATATCTTATCGAATTTTCTGTTGTTGCACTTTTTTCCCCTCTTCTTTCTGTTAGTAGTGCACCTTCAGGAACGATCCAGCTCCACCTTCTCCATATCTCTCCATTAGGCAGCTGATAGCAGCAGTAAGTTTCCTGTTTAGTTTTCTCACGACTGAACCAACCCATCTCTCCCTATTTCCCTTTGTACATTGCACAGTCCATTCATTTTAGTGCCATCCAGTAGACTTGCCCCACTATATTAACATCTTCCTCTCACTGGGAATCAAAAACTAGATGCAATACACAAGATGCAGCCTCATAACTGATGAATCAAGGGACTGAAGCACTTTCTTACCCTGCTAGTTATGCTCAAATTACAGTTTAGTTTGCCACCTTTGCCTAAGTGGCACTGAACTGGGTCTACCTACCTCCTTTGCCCTTTATCCTAGATAGGAGCACAACAGGATGTAAAACTAGCTAATTAACCTTAAATTCCATCATCTGAGGACAGGAGGACTATTTAATGCATGATTTTTTTTTAATTGGGTGGCATTTTTTGGTTCAGTTGTTGTTGTATTTGGGGTTTGTTTTTTGTTTGGTTTTTTGAGGAGGGGAAGTTTTTAATTCTGCACTTCCTGTAGATCAATCAAGATATTTAGGCTCATGTCACACTCTGGAATACTTTCTAGATCTAAAAATATAACTTAGCAACTTTCTTTGTCTTAATTTATTTTTATTTTGTAATGTTTTCTGCTATTGACAAAGAGTTGCAAGAGCTTTGAGACAGCAATGATGGCAGACACCTTTTAAAACATAAGTCGTGTTGACTGCCAAAAGATGAAATGGTAAATGAGTTTTCTCGGCACCTAGCTGAAGAGTAACTAATGTCAGTATTTTGATAATAAAAGCTGTGGAACAATAATAATTTATAGCAAATGTCTGTATTTGGTAGTTGTAGTCAGAATCCTTGATTTTGCAGAAAAACCACATGGTACAAGACATGGGCTAGAATGAGCATGCTCAATTCTATATGTAGTCCAGTATGAGATGGAGCAACCTGAGACACAAAGATAAAATACGTGTCATTCAAATAACTAATTATTTATTAATAATAAATAATTATTTAATAATATAATAAAAAATATTAATAATTCACTTAAATTAAAGTTGAAGGAATCTTTGAATGGTTTGGTATTTTAATTTTAAAAGGTGTCTCAGACTCAGTGGAGGAAGATCACATGCACAAGGTTCAAGACAAACCTCCTGCAAAGCCACTACGGTAGTATCATGTGGATTAAGAATTTTTTCGCCTATTGCCTCAGTGCATCCACTACACTCAATTTATTTTTTAAAGTCTCAGTAAAACACTATATGACTTAAACAGAAAAAGAACAGTCACTAGAAATAGAAAAAAAAAAGGTTTTGGAATACAGATTGGATGCTAGCAGTTGAACTCAAAAGCTTGCAAGCACTGTTTCACACTTCTTGAGTGCCCTACTTCAGTAAGTGTATTGGTGAAAGAAAGTGCCAGTATGCTCTGTCAGTAAGTAGAACAGGATATGTTGGAATATATAACTAACTTTCACACAGTAGCTCCTTATATTACAGTAGAAAGAAACTAACCCCTCAACTAGCTCTTACCCTGAAGAACTAAAAGCTACCCAAGGAAGAGCTCTTTTGGCCTAGGTCCAGCACAGCCCTTGAAGAGGCACCAGAGAGAGTCACAGCACTATATCTGCAAGCAGGCAGGACAAAGTGCTGAAAGGCCAGGAGTGTGATCCTGAACATTATCTCCTTTACTACCTCACTATCAGTTACTGCCTGGCCATAAAGGAATTAAATTCAGGAACTGCTTTGATGTCCAAAAGGCACAGAGAGTTGCAGATGTCCCCCAGCCAGATGTCACTGCATGCTTATCGCTCCCCTACACAGCTGCACCTCTCACATCTGCAAACCTGGGCTCCCTAACATCTCTGGCTCCGGATGACCTCTACACCACGGAAACAGCATTGCTGCTGACCCCTTTCTTATTAAAGGTGGATGCCAGTAGCAAATTCTCTTCATTCTGTCCCAAAATTTACTCTTTTGTGACTTGGCCCTTCCCTCTCCTCTACAACCTGAGAGGGTTTAGCCTCCTTTCTCTGTTGCCCAGTGCTCAAATGAGTGCCTGCAGGGCTGCTGGTAGGAGGCTGATGCTTTGCTCCGGCTGGGGCAGGCAGTCCATGCTTGCATGCCTGGTAACCTGAAGGAAAGGTGAGGAAAATTAGTGGCTCCAGCCACTACTGTACTGCATGTAGAAAGGCATTTCCCTCACTCTTTTAACCACTTTTTTCATACTGTTAAACAAACAAACAAATACCCACGCTGTCCAGGGGAAAAGACAGGAACAGAGGGACCCACTCTTGCCTTCACAAGAGTTTCTGGCTCTACTTTTTATAGTCTTGATAAAACCCTGGTGACTCCAGGCCGGTGTCGGAGCAGAGGCAAAGTGGATGCCGACTGCACTCGTCTGCCTCTGATCCTTCACTCAACGTGGTGGTAATCTTGGACTCCATTCTCCTTGCTGCACCACCTCTTACTGAAACTCCATCAGGAGAGCAGTTGCTGCACACTTTTACACTGCAGTCCTGGAAGGTCAGTGATTCTGCACCAAATACGCAAGAACCAACCTCTCTGTCTACATTCCATAAGCTTAATGCAAATTTTCCATACTAGGATAAATGTTTCTTTGCTTAAGGACAGCAGTCAGAAAAACATTTATTTTTAGTCAAATTTCGGCAAAAATCCAGAGGAAAGTCCTCATCTTCCCTTTTTTTTTTTAGGTTCCTGTTGTATTCTTCTATACAGTCTATCAATGTGTTTATCAACAGCTATTCAGAAATCTTTGCAACTAAGTCAGGCTATCAAAATTCTCAGATAATGTCATAACGGAAACACTGACAGAAATGGATTTATCCTTTCCAGCAGTAGCGTGTGGGAGTGGCTTCTACTGTGTATGACAAAGAGCCCTGAAATATTTGGCACAATCTTAAGAATTAAGTAACACTGTCTCAAAAGCCTTTACTATTTGACAGAAACGATTGCAAGCTGTTCAGAAAAATGAGTACAAGAATATTATCAGGTTTTTCTTGCTATTTTGACCCATCTATGAGATAAAATCTTTGATTTTTAAAATATTTTGTGCAGAGAGAAACCACACAGTAAAAAATAACAATAATATATTGGAAGTTAGCAATATCTGCTAATTAGTATGGAATGGCATCAAGCAAAGCATGAACTAATCTGGAGAGCTTGAGCATTCTGTAAGTCAGGTAGCAAGTAACTAGGTGCTGTCAATGGCATAAATATTTTTGTTTTCTGTAATTTGTGTCTATATCTTTCTGTAAAACTCGTGGGTTTATGGTAGTAAATGGATAGATTTTGACAGTCTTTTTGCTGCTATTAAATTCTCATTACTGGAAATTGTTATTTTTGTCAGAAACTGCACTACTATTTTCTGTTAAGTCCTTTGTTACACTTATGAATGGGACAGTCATAGCATTCTAGTTCTGACAATCTATAAATATTCTGGATAGGTTTCTCAAAATGTTTAAGATTTTGCTTGATTTATTAAAAAATGCTTCACAGAAAAACACTTTGCTACACAAATACACGGTATATATATCAGTTATCAGGTGTGACCTTTCAGTACTGGCTTCATTTAACCCAGTGCATCTAACCTGGCTGGAGGATTCAAGATGTCTGTTAAGGATCCAAAGCACAAACATGTGCTTTGATACTACAAAATTCAGAAGAGAGAGAAAAGTCAATGTGATACAGGTATGGCAATTTAATAAAAAGCATCTGACTGGGATGTTTTATCTAAAAATTCAGAGAGAAAAAAAAATAAAAATTGGTTATTGATGCACATCAGAATACCAAATGAGTCCTAGGTTTTGAAAAGAGAGAAACAGATTTATCTATCGTATCATATTTCTATGATTAATTTAGACACAATATAAACACTGTTTTTACTGTAGACTCAATAGTTTTTAAGATTTATAGAATTCTTCCCACTGGTAGAAGTTGCTTCTTGATTTGTCTCGAACACATAAACTGAAAATTCTGCAGGATTTTAATTAATAAATAAAAATCAATAAATATTTTTTCCCTCCACAACTTATACACTGACCCCAAAACATATAATAGCATATTCTTCTCCTCTTCAGGGAAGTACACGCTATGGATTAATCCTAAATAAAAAAAAAAGTCCTTAAGAACATGCTAAAGTTTTATTTGTTCCATAAGGTTGAGTTTCCTCTGGTAGAAAAGAAAGGAAAAAAAAAAAATTAAAATAGGAAAATACAATGAACATTTATCACTTGCCAGCCAGAATTCAACTGGCATTTCTGAAAACACTTTGCATTTATGAGAACACTCACACCAAAGAAATTAGAGCGTTCCCCACTCTCTATAATCCTTCCTCACCAGATACACACACTGTTTGAGTTATAATAGCCATTTCCTAATTATTCTGTATCTCAGTTTCTATTTAGAGCACTCTGAGAGGCTTTGCTCTCGCTATGAAGAACACACTCAAGCCATCTCATCACATTTACTGAGAGCAACTGTTGCCAAGAACTAGGTATGTAAAGCTTTATTTATACAGTCAAGAAGAGGGATATGCATTTTTAGGACTCTCTGCCTGAGGCTATGGGAAAAGGAAATGAAGAAACACAATAGTAGCCAAAGATTAGAAATTAAGCAAGTCAAGATGATGACGGCTAAAATAGTAATTACTGCTCACAAAGTCTATCGGTGATTTCCTAAATCTTAGAGCTTTAGACTGAAAAAAAAAAAATTAAACAGTTAAACATGTTCTGAGAAATTGTTGATTCAGTCCCAAAAGTACTTTTTACAAAGAGCAGTCTAAGGCCCTGAGGGATACTTTTGGGAGAGCAAGATCCAACATCTGAAAGCATGAAAGGGGTTCATTTGAATTGGGCATTGTTTCCCTGGGATGTAACACTTCCTAGTGAATAAATGGTGAGTGAAAAAGTAGTTTTGTAATATGTGGTTTTGAATTAGCTATTAGTCCCAAAACCCTTTAGAGAGGCTTCTGTCAGATACTTAATTCTGTTTCAAGGCTCCGCCAGAGAAGCAAGTCAGGAGTCCCCAGAAGTTCAAGTGCAGGATGGCACAGAGTTTAGGCATAACACCAGGGTTTGCAGATTAAGATTGTTTATTTACATGGAATGTTTGGAGCCAAATACAAAAGTCATCACTGTGTTACACAATTAGGAGTCTTAAAGGTGCGGCACAGGCAGGAGGCAGAGCCTGAAGTAGTTAATGTTATGGTTTGTCATTACCAGAACAAGTAGAAGAAACAGAAAAATCAGCAAGGGAAATTGCAACAGTTATGTCTTCAAGGAACACAAGATGTTGTGCATATATGTACATATGCCTGAGGAAGAAGCTCAAAGGGAAAAAAAAAGACAGATATAAACTAACAAGCGTGAGGAGGGAATGAAGAGAGCGATGAAGCGAAAAAATGAAATAAGCATGAAATGAGAAAGCCTAAGTAACAAAAAAAAAGTAGACTAATACATATCTATATATATACATGTATAATGTATACATAAAGTGATCAGTGAAAACTCTACTGGAAATGAAAGGAATTTGGACATAACTAAAGACCATTCACGAAAGATTTGCAAGTAGATGTCAAAGATGGAGACAGCATGGCAAATCCCCAGAGGGTTTGTAGGGTGACGTAAGAGGTTAGAGCTGACTGTCTTCCCAATGTTAGCATTTATCAGTGTACGAAAAATGAAAAATAAATGCAGAAGTTGAGAGTAAAATAAGAAAAACATAAACAAATAAGAAGAAATACAAAAGAAAAGACTAGAAATCCGTCTAAAAAATAGAAATAGTCTAAAATAGAAAAAGAAATATGAACCCAAATACAGTAATGTGCTAATGTGTTATGTTAGTAATAAAATGGAAAGTGAAGAATATTCTTCAGTGTATGTTTATATGTATATATATATCATACATACATATATGTGATCACTTTGAAATAGAAACATTTTTTATTTGATTTATTTCAAGTATAAAACCATAAAAGTAGAAAAATTTCTAAGTAGGACTTCAGGTTTAGTGTATCCTTTACTGTTTAGACTAGGTATTACTAGGATACTTGGGCAAGATTTTCAAAAGACTTAATTTTAGTATACAATTTAGAGAAACCATACAAGTCCAAGCAGTCTGATCAAAACTCATTTTCTTAACAGAAGACAAAGTAAAATATACTTTGATTTCAGATTGCTAGTGCTTTCTGCAACGTTTTGCTTGCACGTACATATGAATTTAACAAACCTGTAATCATTTACAGGCATGGTCCTGGGTTTAGCAGTTCACAAACTAAAAAGGGGGAGTGACAGAGCAGCTTTGGTGAGCTCCTGGCCTCCAATGAGGGCCAAACCACCACAGCTGTAACGTATTAAATGCCTTTAAATTATGTGGAAGAGTGAGTATGACTGTTCTTGGGGATTTTTCCCTTCATTGGTATGATGAGCAAGAATATTTGCAATAATTGGTGGGATTTTTCTGGCCAGAAGTAGACATACATCTCTGACACAAGCAACTTACACACTTTTATACAGTCAATAGAGGAAAAGGGTAATTATAGTAATGTACTAGCTTCTTCCAAAAGTCAACAGTTGAAACAGATTGAAAAAATCATACCCTAAAAGTAAAAATGCCTCTAAAAGGGTGACAGACATGGTTGCAGAGGTCTGCATTGCAAACATCCAAATTCAAATAAGAATGAAGGTGTACATGGCTACTTCTTTACATCTTGAGTATGCTCCAAAGTCCCTCAGGCTAATCACCCATGTTCAGTAGTTTAATGAATTACTTTTCCTAGAGCCCATATCACATGAAATACGGCTAAGTCATAACCAGCCCATCCTCTAGAAAATAAAAAAGCACTCCTAAGTTTTCTCCTTAGCTTCCTTCTGTGTTAAAGTCTTTTCATGTCTCCTATTATTTTCCTTATTCAATTCAGATTTGTAATACAAACTTTATATTTCACCTATATCATTAAATACCTACAGCAGAGCTAAAAGTCTAGGCAGAGATAAATGGGTGAATAGAATGCAACTCTGTTGATTTGACAGGAACAAGATTTATTTGGCCTATATATCTATGTGTGAGGGGATTAAAATATGTTGATTTGCTAAGTTTATTGATTTCTGTTTCCAACAACTCACACTTTAAAATGCAACTAGTAATTTTCAGGACCTAATTTCAGGCTTCAAAAGGAGCCAAAATTTCATCATACAAGTTGCACTCTAATAAAACAATTAAGGTTTTGCAGGGTGTTCTAGACAAGGCATGCAGAATCTACATTTAAATTACAACTTAAATTACAGAAACGTATGTTGCAGCCATCTTGACAACTCAGTGTAGGATAAGGTTCATCAAGCACGAGCAGTACAAACTCGATTATTGTGAGGAGGTACCGAAGCAGTAAGGGAACTGAAAGGAGTGAGCCGTCACCACCTGCCGTTATCATGGTCTATCGTGCCTTACACTTTCTTTTGCCACACAGTCAGGTGCCACCAGTGCCCCGACCCAATCCCTCACTAGAACAAGACTCCATCCAGAGAGCAGCCGGCTTTCACAAATCTACAATTCTCTTCTTAGTTTTATTTTACAATTGTGCTTTCTTCTCTCTCAGCAGCTTCCCTGTTCTCAGCTGGGTGCTTTTACATATAGTTTTAGAACAGACAGATAAAATGCACATTTTTTCACAAGACTTTTCCTGTTCAAGTAAAAGAGCACAGAAATGAAAGCCAAAAAAAAAGTAATACCCTACAAAGAAATGAGAAGTGTTTGTCTTCAGAAAAGACAAGAGATGTATGCCATGGAAATGGAACATTTTGCTTTCAAGTAAAACACAGCTAAAAAAGTTGCAGGGGGCAGGGAAGAAGAATCAGTGGCAGAAATTTTTGCAGGGAACAAAAATTCTCCAGACCAGTTTTCTATAAAGATGAAGTATCACTTAAAGATATTCTTTTTCCAAGCGCTATAATTTCCCTGGATACTCTCGTAAACTTAGATTATCTATCTTATTATGTAAAATCTTCTATCACCATCTTTATCTCATATTTTAAATTGTAATACAGAAAGACACATTGAATCGCCACCAAGAGTCACCCAAGAGCCCTTCAACTCATTCTTTATTAATAGCACTTATTTCATGAAGCACACAGAAAATATGATATGCAGGTTGCAGGAATATTTTACTTCTGTGTTTAAGTCTTATTACAGTTCATATTTTTTCAGAGCTGCATATATTTTTTGCAGAGTCACTATTTAACAACTCCTTCTTAGGAAGCATCCAACTGAAAACAGCTTTTAACTTCGAAGGTTGCTTTCATTTTATTTGCCTTATTTTCAGCACTTCCCGATGTTCAAAATCAAGTTTGGCCAAGCATGTTTCCTGCAGTCTTCTGGCTTTGGAGGCTGTTTTCTGACCTTTTAGCTTTAGAATGCATCATGATGAATGATTCAAACATTGTTTTCTAAAATTTCTTATACGAATATATCAAAGTTACTACTTGATGGTGAGAGCTTTATCTACAATGAAAATAAATTATTGATTCTATTTATTGCTATTTCAAGTTTGCTATGCTACTCTTTAGGGGAAAAAAAAAGATGACCTGGTTGCTAGTAGCTACCTATCTGTGATAGACCTGTATAAAATTCCTAGCTGTTCTTGACAAGAAGCGTTTCTGAAAGTTTTACTAAAAGACATATAAAAAAAATGAGAGCACTTTAGGAAGCTGATTCTGCTTTGATTTACACCAGAAGCAGACCTACCATAATATATAATGGTGGAAGATGAGAGTATGTGAGTCTCTCTAACTCAAGACCAAGCCA
Organism: Trogon surrucura; assembly: GCA_020746105.1. NCBI lineage: Eukaryota > Metazoa > Chordata > Aves > Trogoniformes > Trogonidae > Trogon > Trogon surrucura. The sequence goes on along the minus strand of CM036620.1, from coordinate 57,508,862 downwards.
AACAGAATATCCTTTAACAATTCATAGGCACATATAGAAGGCTTCATTGAGGCCAGATAGCAATTTCTTGATGAGGCAGCACGTCTATTGCAATAGTTCTCCTGTGGTGTTCTCTGGAGGGTCATGTTCTGCCTTGGGATAAATCCCTGGCCTTCTTGGAGTATATTCAGAACTTGCTTTTGATTAGACGTTGCAGAGTTTTGGTTGAAGAAGCAACAGCTTCAAGGCAACACAAACAGACAAGCTGAAGATAAGACTAAATATATTGTCCTTATTTTTCCACAGTGCCTCAAAGGAAATCATACATAAGCTAACGTTCTTCTTTTTTTTCTTAATGCATAGCAGTGTTCTTTAAACTAGTCCAGAAGATAACTTTTCATATTTTTCATCTATGTGCAGTCTTCTCACCTAGTGCTTCACATTTTGCAGTTCACAGACAATCTTTCATTTCCAGAAGATTCACCCTGTGGCCTGTGCACCAGCTACATAATGAAGCAGAGGGAGTGCTCATTTTATGTCTTCACGGGCTACTGAGAATTAGTCTGATTATTTACCAAGACTTAGAGAAACAAGAGTTGTCCTAGTTCCATCTTTCACAGAATCACAGATTGTTAGGCGTTGGAAAGGACCTCGAAAGATCATCTAAGCCCCCTGATAAAGGAAGGTCACTCAGAGTAGGTCATACAGGAACTCGTCCAAGCAGGTTTTGAATGTCTCCAGAGAAGAAGGCTGCACAACCTCTCTGGGCAGCCTGTTCTAGTGCTCGGTTACCCTCACAGTGAAAAAGTTGTTTCTAACGCTTTTGTGGAACCTCCTATACTGGACATAATATTCCAGATGTGGCCTCACCAGGGCAGAGTAGAGCCACTAGCTCTAGTCACACCACTCCTAATACACCCCAGGATGCCATTGGCCTTCTTGGCCACGAGGGCACATTGCCGGCTCATGGTCATCCTGCTGTCCACCAGAACCCCCAGGTCCCTTTCCCCCACACTGCTCTCCAGCAGGTCAGTCCCCGACCTATACTGGCACATGGGGTTGTTCTTTCCCAGGTGCAAGACTCTACACTTGCCCTTGTTGTATTTCATAAAATTTTTCCCCACCCAACTCTCCAGCCTGTCTAAGTCTCACTGAATGACACCTGAGCCTTCTGGTGTGTCAACCACTCCTCCCAGTTTTGTGTCATCAACAAACCTGCTGACAGTGCACTCTATTCCCTCATCCAGGTCAATAATGACTATATTGAACAGTACTGATCCCAGTACCAACCTCTGAGAGACTCCACTAGATAGAGGACTCCAACTGAACTCTGTTTCATTGACCACAACTCTCCAACTTCTTTCCCTCAACGAATTCACAATCCACCTCACTACTTGATCATCCAGACCACACTTTCTCAGTTTAGCTACAAGGATGCTGTGGGAGATGGTGTCAAACGCTTTACTGAAACCCAGATAAACAATGTTCACTACACGGCCATCATCCATCCACCTGGTTATGTCCTCATAAAAGGCTATCAGGTTGGTCAAACATGACTTCCCCTTGGCAAAGCCATGCTGACTGCACCTAGTGACTGTCTTATTCTTGATATGTCCAGAGACAGCACTGTGAATAAGTTATTCCACCACCTTTCCAGGGATGGAGGTGAGGCTGACCGGTCTGTAGTTACCCAGGTCATCCTTCCTGCCGTTTTTGAAGACTGGAGTGACATTCGCTTTCCCCCAGTCTTCAGGCATCTCACCTTTTGCCCACGACTTACCAAAGATAATGGAGAGTGGCCTAGGAATTACTTCCGCCAGCTCCCTCAGCACCCGTGAGTGCATCCCACCAGTGCCCATGGATTTATGGATGTTCAGGTGTCCTAACTGATCCCTAACCCGGTCCTCATCAACCAGGGCAAACTCCTCATTTATCCTGACTTCCTCTGGGGTCTCAGGGCTCTGGGGCTCCTGAGAACAGTCTCCAGCAGCACAGACAGTGGCAAAGAAGGCATTAAGCAACTCTAACGTTTCTGTATCCTCTGTCACCAGGGCACCCACCTCATCTAGCAGTGGGCCTACATTGCCTCTAGTGTTATCATAGAATCATAGAATGTTAGGGATTGGAAGGGACCTCGAAAGATCATCAAGTCCAATCCCCCTGCCAGAGCAGGAATGCCTAGACTATGCCACACAGGAACGTGTCCAGGCAGGTCTTGAATGTCTCCAGAGAAGGAGACTCCACAGCCTCTCTGGGCAGCCTGTTCCAGGGCTCCGTCACCCTCACTGAGAAGAAGTTTCTTCTCGAGTTTAAGCGGAACCTCTTATGTGCCAGTTTCAGCCCATTACCCCTTGTCCTATCAGTGGTTGTCACCGAGAAGAGCCTGGCTCCATCCTCGTGACACTCACCCTTGATATATTTGTAAACATTAATGAGGTCACCCCTCAGCCTCCTCTTCTCCAAACTAAAGAGACCCAGCTCCCTCAGTCTTTTCTCATAAGGGAGATGCTCCACTCCCTTAATCATCCTAGTTGCCCTGTGCTGGACTCTCTCCAGCAGTTCCCTGTCTTTCTTGAACTGAGGGGCCCAGAACTGGACACAATATTCCAGATGGGGTCTCACCAGGGCAGAGTAGAGGGGAAGGAGAACCTCTCTTGACCTACTAACCACCCCTCTTCTAATACACCCCAGGATGCCATTGGCCTTCCTCCTGGCCACAAGGGCACAGTGCTGGCTCATGGTCATCACCAAGACTCCCAGATCCCTTTCCCCTACACTGCTCTCTAATAAGTCATTCCCCAACTTATACTGGAACCTGGGGTTGTTCCTACCCAGATGCAAGACCCTACATTTACCCTTGTTATATTTCATTAAATTTTTCCCCGCCCAACGCTCCAGCCTGTCCAGGTCTCGCTGGATGGCAGCACAGCCTTCTAGTGTGTCAGCCACTCCTCCCAGCTTGGTGTCATCAGCAAACTTGCTGATAGTACTCTCTAGTCCCTCATCCAAGTCATCGATGAATATATTGAATAATACTGGTCCCAGTACCGACCCTTGAGGCACTCCACCGGATACAGGTCTCCAACCAGACTCTGCCCCATTGACCACAACTCTTTGGCTTCTTCCCCTCAGCCAGTTCGCAGTCCACCTCACTACCCGAGAGTCTAGACCACACTTCCTCAGTTTAGCAGCAAGGATGCTGTGGGAGACTGTGTCAAATGCTTTACTGAAGTCAAGGTAGACCACATCCACCGCTCTGCCATCATCTATCCACCTTGTTATATCCTCGTAAAAGGCTATGAGGTTAGTCAAGCACGACTTCCCTTTGGTGAAGCCATGTTGACTGTCTCTAATGACCCTCTTATCCCTGATATGCCTTGAGATGGCACCAAGGATAAGTCGTTCCACCACTTTCCCAGGGATGGAGGTGAGGCTGACCAGTCTATAGTTTCCCGGGTCCTCCTTCTTGCCCTTTTTGAAGACTGGAGTGACATTTGCTTCCCTCCAGTCCTCAGGCACCTCTCCCATCTCCCAAGACTTGGCAAAGATGATGGAGAGTGGTCTAGCAGTGACATCAGCCAGCTCCCTCAGCACCCGTGGATGCATCCCGTCTGGACCCATGGATTTATGGATATCCAGATTGCTTAATTGGTCCCTAACCCAGTCCTCATCGACTAAAGCAAACTCCTCCACTGCCCTGACTTCCTCTGGGGCCTCGGGGGAATGGGGCTCCTCAGGACAGCCTCCGGCAGAGTAGACAGAGGCAAAGAAGGCATTCAGTAACTCTGCCTTCTCTGTATCTTCTGTCACCAAGGCACCCATCTCATTCATCAGTGGGCCTACATTGTCTCTGGTGTTAGTTTTATCTGCCACGTATTTGAAAAAGCTGTTCCTGTTGTCCTTGACCCTTCTCGCCAGGTTCAATTCTAGGGAGGCCTTTGCTTTCCTAGTTGCCTCCCTACACCCTCGGACAACAGCCTTATACTCTTCCCAGGTGGCCAGCCCTGCCTTCCAAGATCTGTAAATTCTCCTCTTGCCCTTGAGCTTACCCAGCAGATCCCTGTTTAGCCACGCAGGTCTCCTGGCTCCCTTCCTTGACTTCCTACGTGTCGGGATGCTCTGATCTTGAGCAGGGTAGAAGCAGTCCCTGAACGCTAACCAACTATCTTGGGCCCCGTTACCTTCAAGCAGCCTTGCCCATGGGATTTTCTCGAGTAATTGCTTGAAAAATCCAAAGTTTGCCTTGGCAAAGTCCAGGGTTGCAATTCTGCTTGCTATTTTGTTTCTGCTACATGAGATCCTGAACTCCACCATTTCATGGTCACTGCAGCCAAGGCAGCCCTCAACCTTTACTGCTTCAACCAGATCCTCCTTGTTAGCGAGGATGAGGTCCAGCAGTGCTCCTCTCCTAGTCGGCTCCTCCACCATTTGCATCAGAAAATTATCATCGATGCACTGGAGGAACCTCCTGGACTGTGGCTGGCTGGCTGAGTTGTCCTTCCAGCAAATATCAGGGAAGTTAAAATCCCTCACGACAACCAGGGCCTGTGATTGTGAGACCGCTCTCAGCTGCCTGTAGAAGGCCTCATCAACTTCCTCACCCTGATCTGGTGGCCTGTAATAGACACCCACGACAGTATCTCTCCTGCCAGCCTGCCCCTTAATTCTAACCCATACACTCTCAACTTGCTCCTCATCCATGCCTGGATGGTATTCAAGACATTGTAGTTGCTCTTTCACGTAAAGAGCGACTCCACCACCTCGCCTGGCTGGCCTGTCTTTCCTGAAAAGGACATAGCCACCCATGACCACATTCCAGTCATGTGAGCTGTCCCACCATGTCTCTGTAATTGCCACCAGATCATAATCTCCTGCCCGAACCCAGGTTTCTAGCTCCTCCTGCTTATTCCTCATGCTGCGTGCATTGGTGTATAAGCATTTCAGGGAGCAAGCTGAGCACACTGATCTCACCCTAGGGGGATGGAAGGCCACCCGGTCCTCATAATTTCTAGAGCACTGCCCCGCTGCAATCCCAGCTATAACTCCATCCCCCTTCATATCTAGTCTGCAGTGTATTTGAAGAAGCCCTTTCTGTTGTCCTTGACCTCTCCCTTGCAAAGTTTAATGCCAAGGAGCTTTCCTAGTTGCCTCTCTACATCCTCTGACAACAGTCTTATATTCTACCCAAGTGGCCAGCTCCTCCTTCCATGATCTATAGACTCTTTCATTGATGATAGCCCCTAAGGGCTATTCAGGTGGTACAGAATCATCATCACGGCCAGGCTTCGCAAACAAAGATATGGGAAGGGCTCTACCCACACTTGCTACAAACATGCTGATGGCTAAAAAGGCTCATGCAGGATAGGCAAGTCCAGTTGCAAAATGCACAGCAGAAAGTCTCCTTAGGCAGTGTAGGCAAGGCACGGTTCTTTCTGCGTTGTCTTTTCTCCTTGAGACTAATTCTGCGTGCGTTCTCAAAAGGAGGTAGCAGCATTATGGATGGTGTGTCTCCACGTGTCCCAATTGGAGGCCAGAGTGGACCACTGATGGTAGTCAATATGGCCAAACCTGAGGTATTGTTTCAGAGAGTCCTTCTATGTCCTCTTTGGGGCTCCTCTGTTGCAGCAGCCGGTGGCGAGTTCACCATAGAGCACAACCTTAGGGAGGCAGTGATCCTCCATCCTGGAGACGTGCCCTGCCCAGCACAGCTGCCTCCTCAGCAGCATGACCTCAATACTGGTGACCCCTGCCTGTTCAAGGACAGTAACATTAGTCACGTAGTCAGTCCAGTGGATGTTTAGGATTGTACGGAGGCAGCGTTGATGGAAGCATTCCAGGAGTCGCAGGTGGTGGCGATAGACGACCCATGATTCAGACCCATATAAAAGAGCAGACAGTACAATGGCTCTGTAGACACTAATGTTTGTACTTTTCTTCAGGTGTTTATTGCACCAGACTCTTTTATGGAGTTTTCCAAAAGCTCTGTATGCCTTTGCTAACCTGTTGTCTGTCTCTTCGTTAATTTTACCATCTGAGGAAATGATACTTCCTAGATAGTTGAACTGCCGGACTGACTTAAGCTCTGATTTGCCTACGGTGATGTGAGGATGATGGAAAGTTTCCTGAGGTGCAGGTAGGTATAGAATCAGTGGACTGCAAAATCATCAAAAAAGTAGGCTGTTGTAGAAGTACAAAGCCAGTAAGCAGCTATGGTTTTGCAGCCATCAGTCACCATGGAGAAGACACTGATGCTCCCATAAGGCTGTCACTCACTCTTGCTGCTTTGGTATAGCACAGAAAAAGAGAGGTGGGGTAAGGGGGTTGCTAGAATATAGCATGTTGATTTAATCTCTTTACTTTTTGGTAATGTTTTACTCAGTTTTCTAGTGAATATCCAGATGTAGTCTGAGACAGGAAAATTTTTAGGTTTTGACATAGAATGCAGAACTGACATGAAGAAAGCGGTGGATGTAGCCCATAATGATTCTCATTGTATTAATTATTAAAACCATAATATTAGCTTCATGAGATTCACAAGTCAGAAGATTTTATCTAAATCTCTCCTTGTACAACTTGAGGCCTTTGCATCTTGTCCTATCACTCCTTACGTGGGAGACTGACTCCCACCTCACTACAAACTCCCTTCAGGTAGTTGTAGAGATCAGTAAGATCTCCCCTCAGTCTCTTCGTCTCCAGGCTAAACAATCACAGTTCCCTCAGCTGCTCCTCATAAGACTTGTTCCCAAGACCATTCACCACCTTTGTTACCCTTCTTTGGACATACTACAGCAACAAATACTTTTCTTGTACTAAAGGGCCCAAAACTAATATTGCTGATGATCAAAATACTATGTGCTTTGGAATTAATGTGCAGGCGAAAACTGTACTCTTTAAATTTCCCTGATAATGGACCATATACGTCATACAAATGTCAGTAGAACTGGATGTCAGCCACTTCATGGTGAGAAAGCATCAGACAGAAAACCTGAAATCCCCTGAAGCCAAAAAAAGTCTACTATTTTTTGAAACATTATCAGCAGGAACCTCCACTATGGGTGATCAGCCTTTTTTCAGCTGCTTTTTGGGACTGAGGGAAGTCTTTCTCATTCACATTTTTCATCTTACAGACAGAAGATTAACTAAACAGCAATGAAAGAAAAGCTGCTTTCTCTAATCAGCTTCACTCCAGATACAAGCAAGACAGATGTCCGTGTCTAGTGCTATATCTCCCTTTGCATTCCATTTTCTTCCAACTTTCTTAATGTCCTTCCTTACTCCTTAATATATTATGGCCTTTTCACTGATTTATGGCTGTTGTTTTTTAAGCAAGATAGCCCCATATATGATCTGGGAAAGACACTGAATAGTATTTTAAAAAAATGTGCAAATAATTTTAAAATGATGGCTGGAAAGAGTTTTAATAGCACCTGACAATCCTGTGTACCTGCATAAGAAATGGAACACAGGAATTTCACTTTAAGGGCAAGAAATATCTCTAACTATTTTTATCTCTTAAAAAGGAAATATATAAAACATTGGTGATAATTCTCTGAAAGCATTAGCTTCAGGTCCAGGAGTGGTTAAGAAATATATTTCTAATACACCAACTACTTACATAGAGGAAGATATATTACAAATCATTCTCTTTGTGTTTTTTCCCCCCTCTCTACACACACATTATCAACCACTGCTAGAGACCAGAACATTTCTAATTGGGATTTTGCCCTGGTCCACATAATCAGAGAAATATGCAAACACACATTAAATGGGATGTGCAAGTGAAGAGGCAGTCAGACTGTTCAATGAGACAGGAATGACAAAAGCACCAATGACTATTATTGGGGAAAGAAGACATAATACATCCTTATCACCTCAGTAATGTTGCAATATTCTGCCTGCTTCCACAAGAGATCCCTTACCTGCTATATCTCTTCTAAGAGAAGTGGGGGAAAAAAATGTAGTTAGGAGAAGCAAGCAAATCTGATCTCTTTTTCTGCCAAGTCTGCTCGTCTTTTTCTTTCATCCCTTTCAACTTCAAAGCCTACCTACAACATGGTCCTTTCAAAGGTGGCAAAGCGATCCAAGCAAGGCAGGCAGTGTTGGATAGATCACAGGAGCAGATCAGAGAGTTTATCTGCACTGTGGGGATGGCACAATCTGTAGCAGGACCCTCAGTCTGGTCCTCCAACTATCCAGAGCAGGGACTGGGTTCAGTCTCTGAACTTCTTTCCCAGGCTGCACATCTCCATTCGCTTTCCTCACGAGTAGCATAAGAGACTGTTAGAGCATACAAAGAAGTTAAAACTCCATTATGATCTTCTACCTGAAGCTAGAACAAAACAGAGCAAGCAGAAACCACGTAGGCAATGTTCTTGCCAATAAATTCAATAGCTAAACAATTGCAGTCTTCAGGTAAAAAAAGGTTTGATTAGCAAGGGTAATCACGTGGCTTCCTGGCCTTCATTTTCTACCTGAAAAACAATGAAAGAAAAATTTCCTGTGAGAAAAATAGTCCTTTCACAGGCTGACAACTGAGGTGGGAACCCACCCAGTTCATGTGCCTTTAAACATGCATGTTCCTTTTAATTACCTAATGTCCTGTTTATATCCATGTTGAAGTGATAACTGAATAAGAAGCTGCAGAAATAGAGGAGAAAGCCAGGACACCAAAGAAGCATAGCTGAACTAAAACTAGAGAAAAAGCCCGTCTTGTGTTAGCAAAGAAGAAAAAGAAAAAAAAAAAAAAGAAATCAGACTGATTCCTGCCTCTTACAATCTTTATATTGGAAATTGCGCTGAAGCTTCAGTGCTGTAAAGGTTATTGACAATTCTTCCACTCATAATACTCAAGAGAGTTAAACTTCAGACTCCTGGCTGCAACTGCTGTTTTAAGCCTTTGTGCTTTTACTCTGTTTTAAGTGTATTACATGAGGTGCAACACAAGGGACTCCACAAAATGTGTCTAGAATTTGATTTGCATTTTTTTGTGCCATTTAAAAGTTGAAAGAATTAAATATTTGCAGCTTATATTTAGAACTAAAATTATTTTATTGTAAAATTAAATTGCTGCCATTATTTCTTCTGTATTAATTGGTTACTATCTTTCCACAGCATAATTCGTCGGGTAACACCATTATTCTTTTCCAGTGAGTTTTATGTTACATTAGAGCTGTTGTGATATCTTTTTCCCAGTATATTTCTTACATGTACAATGCTTAGCTTTGTCTCACTCTGCTGAAATACAAAAGCCAAGAGAATAATCAAGTGCACAATAACTGTGAGATCTATTTAGGTCTTGACTTTTACCTGGTCTAAATGGATATATCTATATATATATATCAACATACAATCATAATGATTTAAAATTAGCTACTAGATTTCATAAATATTTTCTTAAACATCCAAAATATTTTACAGACTAAAAATAAAGGCTAAAATTGTAGTCTCCAGCCAGAATTACACTTGTCAAATCTCATCAGACTCCTGCAGAAGTGCTCAGAGCACAATTCTGACAAGCAGAGTAGGATATTTCTTACAGATGATGGGCCATGCTGTACTTTTCAGTCAGTTTTCTTGTTTCCTTGCAAGTACATTTTTGTATTCCACTAAGTCCCTGGTTAAATCTCCGTGAAGGTCACCGTCAAAATTAGGATACTAGAAAGCTGAAGGAAGAATGTTCCACACAGGACTGCAGAGACTTCTGAATATTGTTTTTGCTGTGAATGGGTTATGCCTGAGCACCATTTCTGTTCTATGTTTATTTAATGAAAGCATACAATAGCCAAAACCCTGACAGTGCAAATTCATAATCAAAGGCATTTAAACTCTGGCAATCACATCAAATTGGGTGGCTGCAGATATGCCTAATTTCTCAAATAAAGTTGTGGGAAGGGAGGGGGAAACTATTATATTATTCATAAATCTCAGAGTTAGCTTTGATTTACAGAAGCAATTTTCTCCTGAGCACTAGCAATTTTTGAGGAAGTGCTATTAAGTAATTACTCAAAGATATTTTAGGAAAATATACAGAAGTAACTTATGTAGATTTTTTAATGAAGCTAGAATATTCTTAAGGAAGTATGATCTAATAGTTCTAAATACTATGCAAAATAAGTCAATTACTTTAAATATTGCCCTTGCACTAATTTCCACAGAGGAAAATAAGATGTAGTGACTTTTGAATACATGTGAAAACAATGGGGAAAGAATTACAATTGCTCATTAAATATTCCTATACTAGGGAAGCCCTGGTTTTAACATAATCAGCAAATAAGATGGACCTACAGGTTGATTCTTCAACGGAGAACTTGCAGGTCTTCTATCAATGTATGGGTGTAAGTGCAAAATAAACTCATGTGCTGTACAGTTACATGAGCAAGATCTCTATAAACTGTGAATTGTGCTTTCTAAAACTGTGGCTGCAAGGAGTCGTTCTGCGAGTCTGTGCAGTTAAAAATATTCCCCATTGAAAGCTGAGACAAAGAAAAGACTTATAACAAAAGCTTCCAGAACCATTCAGCAAGCAAGTTATGCCCAAGACACTATTGCTTCCTCTATACTTTCTCTGAGTAAAAGTCAGATTGTAAATCCTAGGTACAAGATAATATTACACTTTACACAAGAGATAGTGAATGATTCTGCCAATATATAATCTGTGTAGCTAGGCTGAAAAAAAAGCAAAACATAGTAACAGTACAAGGTTATATCCAGACGATATAAAGTCTATCTACATTTCAATTCCATGCTACAAAATTCAGTCAGGTGAGTTTAGTACCCTTTAATTTACACACACTGTTGTGGGAGGGTTTTGTTTGTTTTTGTCTTTTTTTTTTTTAATTCACACTCCTTGTGCTGGAGTATTGGTGTAAATAAAGCAAACCGAAAGCTTTCTGCAGAGGTGCAGAGGGAAAATAAGCAGATTGTCCACTACACAGAGCATCTTTGTCTGCTTCAGAGGAATGAAAATGTGCAACAGTATATGCTTGGAAAAGGTAAAAGAAGGATGAATCTGGCACAAATAGCTGTGCATCTCTTAAGATTTTCTCTGTAAAAACCAGCACTAGAGCTGTAATTAGAGCAGATCTGTTATTTAACTCTTTGAAGTTCTTTGCTACTTTGACTGTCCCACTCAACTGCTTAGTCCCTCCCAAAAAAGTATCTTCCACATGTAAAAGAAACTTTCAGAAGAAAATCTTTTGATGTCCTCCACATTCTCTTTCGTGTAAAATTTGCAGAATTATATCATCACATCTATTGTGAGCCAGTTTCTCAGAGACAAGTTCTACTTGCTTCTTGCCAGAGGCAGGAAAAACAAACAAAAAGTGCTACAAGAGACTGAAACTGTATTGCTTCCCCATCACGCCAGGTCTTCCAACTTCCAAAAGGACCCTTATTAGATCGTGTTTTTTGTCTAATTTGTTAAAACAGGTTGCTGCTATTCTTCCTATTGCTTTAATAAACAACTAACACTACTTCTTAATATACAGCTGTTTCCCATCTATATTAAAAGTAAACAGGATTTATCTAGGAGCCAACACCTAAACTAATTGGATGAGAATATTTCTCCACAAAACAGCACAGTGAGCCCTCTCTTCTTTTCACCTTTTTTGTCTACCGAGAAGCTCCAAAGATGCCACTGGCAATATGAAGTGATCCATTTACAGCAGGACTGAGAGGAGCAGTATACATGGATGACTACTTTTGCTGTTTGTCTGAGGGTCCTCATTACCCTCACCCACTACACATAACAGCAGTCACCATGGCTGGCAAGAGACAACAGGTGAGCAGAAATAATAGAGTTTACTGTCCTTTCATGGCGTTCCCACACACACACAATTCACTTGAAACAAAGTTGGAGACCTCTGAACACAACACACTGCTGGTGTTGCAACTCTCATTCTTCCATTTCTGCTCTACAACAAGAAAATAGTTAAGGGGGAGGCTACCTAGTTTGACTCATGCAGCCAGAGATTGAGTTAATTTTCTTTCCGCATTTCCTTACAAGGGAAAGAAACATTCCACGGTGGGGGTGGAAAGTAGAATTTCTATATCTAGATTTAGCCATTTGAAAAAAAGAAAAAAAAATGCAATATTGGAATTCAATGGCTATGAAACACAGAGGGAGGGAAACAACAGAAAAGCTTATGAAAGCTTTTCAGTCAATTCAGTGACACCACTTTTTAATATGCATAATTTAGCTCCTTACAGCAAAGTTGTTTTTCATATATGAGGTATTTTAGATACCATTCTGTATAAGTTAAATGTGCACAAATATGTCTCTTTCTGGGTTAAATATTTCTGATTCAAAAGAAAAAAAAAGAAAAATAGCTTAAAAATCCCATAACTACAATATTGTAAGACAAAAAAAACCTGAACAGCTAAAACAGTAAGAAAGTTTTGTAGGCAAAAGTCTGAGAGCAGATTAGAACATCTGTATCTTCAGGCACAGGAATAGGAACAACATTTCTATCCCTAATTAAAAACACAATCCTTAGGCTGATCCTACGATACCATCACTATCAGCATGTAACACCATTTAATAGACATTAACATCTTTAAAAGAGCAGGGAGGTACAGCACCAGAACAAAAAAATTTCTCAAAAAGACTAGAATGCACCACTGGTGCAGAAATCTCAAGAGGATAGTGTTTGGTTTTTTTAAATTAATAACTTCATATGGAGGCCTCTGTAAGTCATTTGCAGAGAGTAGTGCTCTGCCCAGCTAAGAGCAACACTAGAGATGAGCAAGGTAATGGAGAGTTCACAGAATGCATCATGGCACAAGATTTGAAGCTCAGTTCTGGATAGTGTCTAATCACGTTAACTCAGCTTTGTAACTCTCAACTCACAAGTTATAACCAGTCATGGTTTGTTAACTCAGGTGCAGGATCAGGGAATGGAGGCAAACTACACGTGGACCTAGACTGGATTCTACCCATTCACTTCCGGCAGCTCTGCTCTCACTGCACAGAGGCTCCAGCAGAATCACTGCAGCTGTGACTGCACTTGCCAGGGTGTATTAGCTCCATGTGCTCCTTAGAACAAATGATTTCTTGTTACACAAAAGCAGAGAGCCTGATCCAATGAGGTCCTGTGAAACACTAATTTAATGGAAACAAAATACTATGATTTCCCTCAACATCGTATCTCAACCTACAGATATCTTCCTCTTGACTTCTTTAGTGTCTCTTAAGTCTGAATACTTAAATGTCTCTGCAAAGAAGTTACTAAGGAAAACTCGCTATATCAGATGTTCAGTCAAAGAGAATAACAGGTAAAAACAAACTTTCTTTGAATGCAGAGAAAGAGGTTACAGAATCAAAGAATGGTTTGTGTTGGAAGGGTCCTTTAAAGATCTCCTAAGTCCAATCCCCCTGCCATGGACAGGGACATCTTCCACTAGGAGCAAGTTGCACAAAACTCTATCCAACCTGACCTTCAACACTTTCAGGGAGGAGGCACCCACAACTTCTCTGGGTAAGCTGTTTCAGTCTCACAACCCTCATCATAAATAATTTCTTCCTTATATCCCATCTAAATCTACCCTCTTTTAGTTTAAAACAGTTGCCTTTTGTTCTGTCACTAGAGGACCTGGTAAAAAGTCTTGCTCCAATTTCCTTATAAGCTCCCTTTATACATTTAAAAGGTGCAATAAGGTCTCTTCCCCAGGTTGAATAAACCCCAACTCTCAGTCTTTGTTCACATGAGAGATGTTCTAGCCCTCTGATCATTTTCATGGCCCTCTGAACTCACTCCAACAGGTCCATATCTTCCTTGTGCTGGGTGCCCAAGAGCTAAATGCCAAACTCTAGGTGAGGTCTCATGAGAGTAGAGGGGGAGAATCACCTCTCTCAACCTACTGGCCACACTTCTTTGGATGCAGCCCAGGGTACAATTGTCTTTCTGGGCTCTAAGTGCACATTGCCAGCTCATGTCCAATTTTTCATTCATCAGTACCCCCAAGTCCCTCTCTGCAGGGCTGCTCTCAATCCACTCATCCCTCGATCGATATTGATACCGGGAATTGTCCTGACCCAGGTGCAGGACCTTGCACTCAGCCTTGTTGAACCTTATGAGGTTTTTTACATGAGCCCATGGCTCAAGCCATTCAAGGTCCCTCTGGATAGCATCCCTTTCCTCCAGCATATAAACTGCACCTCTCCACTTGGTGAGAGGCTGTGTATTCGTGTTCTGCAAATTACATAAGTTACATTAAACATTGCTTTTTTACCTATGTGGTTCCAAATTGGTCTGGCTGTGTCTTCAGCAGGTGCAAGCAGGCTATTTTATAAGCTTACAGGTATAGATGCAATTAAGAGGACTGTGGACTAAGCCTAGTCATCAGGCCTCAGCAGCAGTTATGCATGCATTGTCAACCCTAATTTAATATCCTGGGGGAATAAGAGAAGGCTGATTGCTCTCCTGCCTGAACAGCCCAGGTAGCTCATTAATGGAGCTGCACTGTCTGTTTTGTCACTCTGCTCACAGTGCCTTGGGCGATACTGACAAGAATAAAACTTAAGAAAAACAAACAATTCCGTGAACCTGCCAAAAAACATTACTGTGACTTGCGCAGGGCTGTATTCCGTCACTATCAACTATCAGAGCTCACATTTGACATAAAAAAAGGGCCATTAAGTTGGCACATATCTCAGCCTGGTGAGCAGTCAAGGGCATCAAAATCTTTCTGGTGCCTCACGATGGAGGTGACCCTGACAGGAGAGAAAGAGAAAACTGATAACTAATGCTAAAGGAATAAATCTTAAAACATAAAAACAGATGTAAAACAATAGGTGAAATTGAAAGGCTACTTCTCAAATTTTAATTCTTTTATTTCCTACACTGCCACATTTATTATAGTTCAACTGTAGGGGACAAAAAAAATAAAAATCCATGAGACCACACTGCTAGCAGCTGCTGTTAAGCTGCTGCACCAAGTCTATAATCATAATCCATCAAGTAATATAAGGTAATTTATTGTACACTCAGCACTTAGTGTTGCTACTTCTAGAAATAGCTTTGGCTCATTTGGGCAACATATTCTACTTTTGACTAAATTAACTGCTTGGGACCTGATTGATGTGAGAGTTTGAACAGACAGTAGTTGCCAACCTGTGTTGTTCATCAAAAGCTGGCATTTAGAAAAATATTTCATTCATTGTACAAGAAGATTTTTGCCCTGTGAAGAGCTGTGGTACATAACACCATGACTATCCACAACCACTATTCAGCAAAGACACAAAGATAATGTGCTAAGATGGGAGAATTTTAATTGCACCAATCTCAGCTATAAAGTTATCCATTTCTTGTATTTTCATCCAGAAGAGACAGAAAGAGCAACTATGTAAACAATGACAAAGCTCACATAATAAAAGTTCTGAGGAACTTTGAAGGCCAACATTTTGTAAATCATGGCCACCCTCTGGCACTAATTATTTCATTTTATTGTTTAGTGATACAGTAGGAGGATGATTAAGACCTTCTAATCAGTTTGGTAATCAGTAGGATTAATTTCTCTCTTGCTCCATGAACTGCCTTTGTAGAAATATTAATGACCAACAGTGGTGGAGGCCTTCTGCTCTCATATTAAAAACTCAGGTTAGAGGGTAGCACCTGAGGTAGACTAGTACAACTGCATGTAATTTCATAATAATTATACATTATAATTACAGCACTATTCTTGCACTGTTCTATAAATTTCCACATAGTTAAATGTGATTGCACATTACACTACAATCTCTGTAGGTACACTCACAGAAACAACTGAACTCATTCAAGTATTTTAGTATGAGCAGTTCAAGAATTTAAATATATGCAAGCCTATGCAGACCTGAGACCCAAAAGCCTCACCCTATACCTACTATGAATTTGGAAAAGAATGTCTATCTGGAGCTCAGGGAACAGCAGTAGGTTGGTCAAAAATAAAGACTGTCCTTTTAAAAACTGTAAATACACCAGTTATCAACTGAAATAGAAAACAAGAGAAATTAACTACTAAACATGCAGTGGCAAAGGCTACTTCATCATTTGACTTCTGTGTGTTCTGGTCTGGGGGTGTTTGTGTTATGTATTTTAGTCAGAATTTAAGTCAGAATAAGACAACATTGCAAGTACTTAATGCAACCAAACCATGATAAGAATTTAATCCAAATTTCACCACCATTTACATAAAAATCTAGCATGTCAATAAAGTTATGTGCATCACTGAGTCAATTACTGGATTTTAGTTTGGATTTCTTCTAGGAAGGGTAATAAACTTAATCAGCATCCCTCTGATCTCAGTTACCTGTGTTAATCCCACTAAGTGAAATCTACTAACTTCATCACTTAGGATATGGACTTACAAAGGTTTAAATCAGATGAGAGCATTGATTTCTAATTTTTCCACTAAGTGTTCACTGAAGAAAACATTATCTATGCTTGCAGAAAAAAAAATGGTTGGAGCAAGTCCTTATGTGTCAAGAAAGTAATATATGCCTTCCTACAGGAGGAATCTCTTAGCAAGGAGCAATTGCAAATTACTGGAATATGTACAAAGCAAGCTCAATGTCATGTTGCTATCCTTACAATAGCTACAAATAGAAACAGGTACAGCTCAGCCTACCTCAAAGACATTTCCTTTCAGACCTATTAACAAAAGAGCTAGAAAAGTAACAAGAAAGGAACCCCTGCCTGGCTTACTGCCATGTGTGTCAATAAGTTTAGAGAAACCAGCAGCTGCAAGATAAAGAACGCCACAGCCAATTCATCACAAGGAAGAAATGTAAGAGAACAGAATACATTTTAAAAGATTCGCTCAAACTGCATCATATTTTAATTAAAGAAAATTAGGGAGACCATAGCAACATACAGCACTCCCTACACACCGTGTAGCTCAGAAAATTACTGAACGTGCAGATCAATACCTGTCTGCCTTCACAGAACAATGCAGGGTTTTGACAGAGATTTAAAGTGCTTTCTATAATGAGCACAGCAGAGCCATTGACACCACACTTTGAGTTAAAGCTATTTTAGGAGTTCTGACCAGAAACTTCTTTGCAGTGGTGAAGGAAAAAAAAAAAAAAAAAAAAAAAAAAAAAGCATTTGTCTCTCCATTCAATAAGGATGTGGTATAAAATTTTCCTTATCACCCCTACAACTCCTCAACTTCCCCAATAAAATCTGGAAACAGAACCAACTCAATTTTGAATACATGCTTTAGTTTCCCATGCTCGTGTCTAGAAACCTGAAACAATCAAAATGCACTGGATTACTGAGCAAAATCTGTTGCTCACACACTATGACCCCAGTGCATCTGTGGATCTGTGCTGACCCACCACCTACATGCCCTGTCCACTCACAACAGATCCAAACCTATTCCACACCAGCTGGATTCACTCCCCAGTTACACCACACCTGCTTAAGGCTCTGTTGGAGAGGTGGGCTGTATCAGATAGACAAATGTGCCATGCTAAGTCACATTGAAAAGTAAAAATCTCCCTGAAAAGGCAAAATCTCCCTTAAAAAGTATAAAAATCTCTATCTGAATGGGCTTCTGTTGTTGGTTACCCAAGCCCTGAACTTGGAGCTTATGCATTAGTTCCTGAGAATCAGACTACATTTCTGAATTAACCTACCACTGTGTTTCAAGTTACCCTGGTAAATAGGATATATTCTCCTTTTTAGAAAAATCAAGCAAGCTAGGAAACCACTGCCTTCCAAATAGAAAATAATTCCTGGTTTCCACAGCTGGTAACAGGAGGAAAAAAACAGACAATGCATATAAGTGAATGACAATAGAGAGGGTAGAATTTATCTCTTAAACCCTTGTTTACGGTGTAAATTAGAATTTCAGAAAACGCTAGTCTGTGAAACATTAATTCATAATTTGTATCCTCCCAAGTGTCTTCTTATAGTCCTCCCCCTTTTTAAAGAAAAAGTAAACAAGAAGATCTAACACAAATGCAAGCAAGATTGTAACTAACAAGAAGATCTAACACAAATGCAAGCAAGCTTGTAACTAACTTCTAACACAAATGCAAGTAAGCAAGTAACTGTTTCTATAAAATATACAACTGTCCAGCACTTCGTTTTGGAAAAACAAACTGTGTCCCCAGCAGCCATTGTGACTATTCAGTTGTCCGTTGAACATTGTCAAGATCTCCCATCCTTAAACCTCAGTGACAGTTGAAGGATACAGGACATGTCCATAGGGAGACTTGTAGAAAGACGTGTCTTTTCTGTCCAGTCCTTGAGCCTATCAAATTCCAGTCAGCTCTAACCCAGAAGCTACATAACCATGCCAACACAGCACCAAGGTGAAGATAGCATGCCCTACTTCTTAACAAGGTGCATTATTTTTACCTCCAGCCTTCCTTCATGTTAATGTAGCCTTCATCTGCCAGGTTTGTCTTTTTTCATTCTGCGGAAGAGGACACATAACTGCTGCTCTCAGATTGACATGTACTAAGGTATTTCTTGTTCTTGAGTAGTTTCTCGTCTACACCCACAGCCTGTGAACAACATTTGTTGTTTATGGTGTCTACCAATTTCATTGTCAGCAGGTCCTGGAACGAGCCTTAATAATATTCTGAACATTCATCTGTTATGAAAAACCAACCTTGTACAAGTTTTCTTGACAAGCCTACAAGATAACCATTTGAAGAGAAAAAAAAAACGATGTATGTGTTCATAGCCTTACCAAGGTACTGAAATTTGCATAAGAAACAGTTTAATACAGAAAAAGTTATTCAATGTCATGATGTAATTTAATTTCCTAAATTGAATATTACCAAAGTATAGGTGGCTGTATATGGATAGAAGCTATCTGATTTTTGTAAAAGTAACTTTGGAAAAGCTCTTCAATTTCATTTTCACATACTGATGCTCAAAGGTTAAGAAAATCACATTCAAAAGGCTTTCTAAATGATAAATAGCATGCTAAAAAGACAAATTTGTGTTTATTAGCTACTTGAGCACTACCGCTCTACGAAAAGTTGCTTTGAAAACAGTGGCATTTAACTTGAGACATCTGGAAAAACTATTTAATGCAATAAATAGTTTTGAAAATAATTCTTTTTTTGTGTATTCTTAGTACTAATATAAAATATTACTCCTTCCATTACATAAAAATGTCATATATCACATTACTAACTATGAAGATACAAAATAAGTATTTTTTTAAAAAACTAATATTGAATGTATTTCTATTGAAATTATAATTACTTTTGCTGCAGATTAATTTCTCCTTTTTGATTAGACGAAAGTCAAGAAAGGAGGCAAATTAAAACTAAAGCAACATGTCAGGGTTGAAAAATAACCCCTCTAGTAACTGTCAGCATACATCTCGCTTCTGGAGGAACCATATTGTCCCTACAAGTAGAAAGAAAGAGACGAATGCTTCAAGAGCAAAAGAATAAGAAACCACAGCCACTATCTCTAGAGCAAGTTGTTCAGTTCAAAACCTCACAATTTTCCATGGCAAAAGAAAAGGCATATTCCCCAGGGCTCATCTTTAATTCTAGTATACACCGCGGTCAGTATAAGCATTTTTTAAGATTACATTATGTTGTTGCCAGTTAAACTAATTTTCCCTCTAAGACAGAAGAATAAGCAAGACATTTGAGATGTGTCCGAATAACTATCAATAAAGACAGTACAGAATTTGGTTGGGTTCAAACATGGCATTTGCTGTCAATATTCACACAACGATGCTTCAGACTCTGCATGTTCTTAAGCTAGAAAATGGTGTTTGCCAAAGTTATTGGCAGCCGTAGTTTCAACAAAAGTGTATCAGTGAGTGGCTGAGCTTGGAGAAGACTATGGAAGGTCATCTGGTCCAAAGAACTGTGTCCAGAGAGCTTTTGAATATGTCCAAGGATGGAAACTCCACAGCTTTCTTGGGCAACCTGTTCCAGTGCTGTCACCCTCACAATGGACCAGCACCCCTGCAGACAAGCAGTGTTTCCTTGCCTCACCATTTACAGCTGTAACTGACTGGTGTAAAGAAAAAAAAAAAAAAAAGAAAAAAAAAAGGAGAAACTTTGTAAAATGGGTTATTTACTTGAAATATTCCATATCGTCACAAGTCCCTGTTCATCTAGTAGAAGCATGGAGAACATACAATCCTTTGGGAGGCACCAGAGGGCACGCATTTGCTGCTGTCACTGACCTGTGCCCTTCTGGTGCATGCTTCTGCATTTCTTTTGGACCTAATTTATACCCTCTAGATTTTCCATGTAAGTTGCTTTTATATATTGAGGTTGTCAGGATTCCAGTACCAGTATTTGACACGAAATGCAGATTAATTCTGCAAAATTCAGTCTTACAAATAAAACACTGGTATCTGAATGGTTTCTTTAATAGCTCAGTAGTTAGCAGCTGAAAAGCTTTGGTCTTCGTTGTTTCCTCCCTTATCACATGTTTGTTATATTTCTTTATCTGTACATTTATCACTTCCCTGGTTACTTCATACTCTTTTTATACTCCACAGTCCTTCAACAGATCACAGTGAAGCAGATACTCTCGCATTCCAGATATTACAGATTTCACCAGCAACACGCTCAGCTTAAAAACAACTTCCCTAACTTTCCGTATGTACTGAAATGAGACACATGAGAATTATAACCAAAAAAATCCAAACAACTCCAGAACACTTTTAAACTAGCAAACAGAATGAAAAGAATGTTGAGATACTTGAAACTTGAGGTAATTTAAAGTTATTTCCAGTTAGAACACTCCCTATAAAACTGTTCTATTGCTGAATTGCAACTGAATTTATTTATTTTGATGAATCAAGGGTTAGTGTCAGACGTTGCTAAGATCATGAAACTAATTTATCAGCATAAATTCGATTCTGCGCTAGAATAATGTGATAAGCAATGAAAAATCAACACATGCATTTCTGGAGAAGTAAGAAATAGATAGTAGTTCAGCATTTGCCATGCGAGAGTTTGAAAGGGATTCAGGTTACTAGAGAACGTATTTGCCAAAAAATGCAAATCAGCCTCTCACTTTTCCAAAACAGATAGGTGAAATTTATCTGAATTTTATACATGGCTGTTTTAGATGAGATCTCAAAGGCATTTTATCCATTATCCACTTACAATAAAATTACACTGTTTCCATAAAATACACCCATTTCTAACACGCTGTTCCTCTCATTAACACCTGTGAAACATTTTCCTTACTAAATTGTAAGACATAACAATTTTCTGACATCTTCTTTCGTATGATCAAAAAGCATCTTCTGTTAAATACACAGTGTTCTTCTATAGGGGAAAACAGTACTGTCTTTCCGTAAATACTCTGTTACTCACATGAATTAACTTGTGAGAAATTGATTTTCAGCCTCTAACATGTGAACTGCTACCATGTTAATGTACCAGCTCACATGTTAACACACAAGATCAGGTCTGAACTTACGACCTGCCAATTACTGGGTCTTTTGGGTGATTGGCTTTTTCTGTCAGTTTTGCCTATTCTATAAGAGATGGGACTGATGACCAAAATTTTCCTTGATCATAGATAATTTAAATGCAAGTTTTTTCCAAAGACTAAAACAAAAGGATTTACTCATCAATTTGAAAGAAAAAAAAAATAATGAAAATTATCACACCAATCCTAAGAATTTAAAAAAAAAAGGCGTGTGTGGGCTTCCACAACTACTTGAAGCTTTAATAGGGTAAAAGTATCTTTTTTTCACTGCCTGTCAAAACACATCTAAAGACTATGACACTTTGCAAAAGAGATTACTTTTAAATTTATTTGGTTTTTTTTGTAAACTAATGAATGGAAAAGAGTTTGGAGGATGTCCAATCTACTGTTACTCTGCCATAGCTGAGCAATGATTTGGAAAGTTAACTTACATTCCAATCATATTCATTTGGCACCAGAAAAGAGATGGGTTTACAGAAGCCTGCTCTTATTACTTCCCTCTTATATAGATTTATAACCTCCCTTCGGCAGACAACAACGTGGCAGATACGATCCTTTTCAACAGCTTACGATGGCCAGCAGTCCATAACACACAACCTGAGAAAGACAACCAAGCTCACAAGTCAGTTCCATCTAGTAAAAACCTTCCAGATTTTTGCACAATTTGTAGAAAATTATTCCAAATGCTCCTCTAAATTTAAGTCAATTAATCATTTCTATACTAGGACGGGAATGATTATGTTGGCCAAGAGGCCTTATGCCAAAGAAAAGCTCGGATTCAAACAGAGAAAATCACAACTCTTTTAAAAGGTAATTACCAGCTACTCTGCAGTGCTAAAGCGCTTCCCTTCTATTAATATCCAGAAATGCTTCACTTTCCCAGAAGTCTCACACAATTGCATCTTCTATGTGCTCAGTATTGATTTTAACTGCTCTGAAATCAAACACTCCTAAAAACAATAGTTCCAACACACCATAAGGATGAAACAGATCAAAATGGAAGAACATGATAGTACTAATAAAGAGGAGAGAAATATGAGTCCTATGTATGGCTATACCTGTCTTTCTCCACCACCACCCCCCCCCCATAATATTCTCTGGAAAAAAAAACACCCTTAAAAGTTCTTAAAATAGTAAATCCCCTTCATAAGCTGAGAGAAGGGAGAAGCTGTTCAAAGCAAAGCAGAATCTGTAGGTAAAAGTGCAGTTTTCAGTTGTTATGGCTCACTGGATTCACATCATAATAATTTGAATCATTTGGGATTTTTTTTTCACCACTGGCTAACATATTTTTAAATAAGTTTGTATTTTGTAATTTGAAAATACAAAAAACAGATTATATTCCTGTATGTGGTTGTGGTTGTTCCTAATCTAATGTACAAATCACTAGCTTTGTCTTTCCAGGGTTTTTTGTTCTTGTTTTTGAGTTTTTGTTTTCTACGTATTTTCCTGATCTTTTCACTTCAGGTGTTTATTTCCCAACATCCCTATCTTACTGACCTTCACCAAAATTTAAATATAATAACAAGCTTGTAGTAGAAAAATCTATTTTTTTTTCTAGCAGGTAAATAATGTTTCAGGGTGAAAGAGCAACTACTTTTACACGAGCAGTCAGAGATTTCACAAGATCCTGAGATACCTGAATTCATAAGTTCCTTAAATCATTTCCTTTAACAACCCCAAAGTACCAAAGGATCTGGCTTCAGATCTGCTGCTGCTGGCCTTGCTACAAGTTGTCCCTGGGTTTCTCTGTCCAAGCTGCACTGACTGCTTGCTCTCAGTAAAGGACCAGTCCTGTCTTCTGAAGGTTCATTTGATGGGGTATCCAATACTCGGGACAAGATAATTGAAGAAATTACTTAAAAAGATATCACAGCAGTCAAGCCAAGAAAAAAAGAAAAAATCAGTTCTTTTCCCCCTACAGTAATTATTTTATATTTTTTTGTCTTTTAATACCACGTCTCTTACATGTCAAACAACAATAAAAAGCAGTTCTCTTGCAAGCTTCTTTATACTTTTGTTGTTTCCTCACATTTAAAGAAGCAAACATGACTCAACTGTTCTTAAAAACTAAAGCTTGAGGAATGCTGTCCCTAGCTTGTGATCAAGGTAAGTACATGTTTATCATTCACCTTGTCTAAATTACAAAGCTACAGTCTAATCAGGCTTACAGGCATGTAGACTTATCCAACCCTCTTGATTACAAAATACTGTTTTCATACTGAATTACAGTATTTTGCTTCACTCAAAGGAACTTTTAATTGATAAGTATTTTTTGCTGGCCTTTTCTTTTAAGGCAGCAAGATCTGGTATTTTTCTTTTTTCTTCGTTATTATAATTGTATGGAGAATGAGTTAGCTCTTCCCTCTAGATCGTTGAGAAAACTTCGAGTTACTATCTGGCATTCTGATTTACCTGAGAAACTAAGAAATATTTGATTTGTACTGAAGTGAATTGCCTTTGTACACCACTGCTTCCTCTAATATGTTCCAGATTACTGCAACTAAAATCACTACTTTTAAAATTAACCCAAGAAAACGTACCACAAAATCTCTATCGTGTAATATTTACTACTGTTATTTATTGCTCTATAACATTTAGATGCTCTAAATGGGGATGACAGCTGTGCACAAAAGAATCTGTTCTCCAAACAGCTTAAAACGTATATTTTGAATTTAATCAAATTTGGTATTTTACATTCTTGGCACAGACCACAGAGACTGTCAGAAAAGCCAAAAATAAAGTACATCGCAGCAGGAGAAGAAAAGCAAACAAAAGGGAGCCTGAAGGCTTACTCACAAGAAAGTTAAGTCTGGGCTGTTAAAAGAGGATAGGAACAAGAAATCAGATTAAATGAAACAGAGAAGAAAGAACGCACAAAGCGGTGACAACTTCTTTAACTCTGACAAGTTTCCAAATCCAATACACCTGCTGTAACATTATTATATGAGGACAGATAGGCAAAACTTGAAGGAATAGAAGTTTTTTCTGCATATCATTAATTTTCATTGTCCCCTGCTTACCTGGACTGGAATACCTGTCAAAATACGTTTGGGTCCCTTCTTCCCATGCTGTCTTTTTAACAGAGACAGCGAAGGGGAGAGGTGGGCAGACATCTACACCCTGTCCTGAAATAATTCAGGCTCCTAGATTCCCTAATACACACTGATAACTTCAAACAGGGCTTCACCCTTGTAGATTTAAACAGTCTAATCTAATTTGTATTGGCCAATTTTACCTGTTTCTATGTGTTTTCAGTAGCAGCAGCAGCTTGGCTGTTGAGGAAAGAGCGTGAAGACAAAGACAGACGGAGTACTCAAGAATACCTGCACAGCTTACAGAGACTGTGGTCTTGGGGATGCAAGAGCCGAGACATCCATCCGCTGAGTAAATGATCCTGTTCACTGGGTTTCTGAGACACTGGCATAATGAGCTGTCGTTTCAACGTTCTCCAGTGGTACCTCAAAGATTGTTGTATTTTTCTTTAAATGAGCATAAACCACTAGTTACATGCTATTTTAGTTTTGTGTGCTGTGACTTGACTTTAATCTTCAAAGTTACTTCCAAGAAACAAAGTATAACCTCAAGTCAGGGGCTGAGATTTGGCACTGTACAAGCAACAGCAGACATGGTAATATACCTCCCACAATAGCATGAGTAATTGAAATTGCCCTATGCACATCAGGTGTCACTTGACTTCAGGCAACCACTTCCTTGATTATCAAATCACAATAATCAGTGCAAAGCCCATTCGTTTGTCTGCTGCAGTTTTACATCCTTTCAGATTCTTACTGTTGCATAAAAAGATCAGAGCTATAAAGATGAAATATACTTTTGAGACTTGGCCACTACTGGCTTTGGTACTGCTGTGTTAACAGGCATAACTCATTTGAAAGGAATAATCCATTGGAAAGTAATGATAAGTGTATGATACTTTGAAAAAACCCCAAACCCTCAGTGCAATATTTTTCACAGTTATACACACAGAGAAACTTTCCAATACTCACAGAAGAAAATACTATACCAATAGACCTTTTGAGTAAAAAAAAAAAAGAAAAAAAAAAGTCTTAAAGTCTAAATTCCACCTCTGCTATCACAAGACTACAAAATAATCACAGTAAGTAGAATTCCTCCCTCCTCACTTCTGGGTTTGATTGTTTGTTTCTGGCTGCATCTATAATCATGTTCCTACTACTGCCTTTGCTTCCTGCATCAGCTGGAGAGGAAGAGGAAAGAAAGGAGCTGTGAATCACATTCAAATAATCCTCAGGCATTAAAAGCCTTAAGAAGGTCAGCATAGTGTATATTGGCTACTCTATTCTAAAAAAAAAGGCAAATTTGCCATGACCTGTAAGGCATTTGAGGAAAAAAAGAAAAAAGTATACAAAGATAACTTCTATTTCAAACAGAGTTTTAGCCTCTGTCTGGGAATAACTGGCAGCTTTCTTATTTCAAACGTTGCAGAATAATACACACAGAAGGGAAAAAAAACCTCATAGACAGACATCCATGAAAGACAGCAAACCCTTAGAGCAAACCACTAGTAAAATTAGTTTTGAGTTACTTTCAAATTTATGGCCTTAGATTTCCCATAGTTCCCTTCAAATATTCTCTAGACCAAATATTGTTTACTTCTTAAAAATATCAGATATATTGTCAAAAATCTAAAACTTCTGCTTAACTACTATTCACCTGTTTTTGTGTCTGGACTAAACAGTAAGTATACTTTGCTCATCCAAACAGCTTCTGAAACCGTTCAACATGGTACAAGCACAAGTCTACAAGTTCTTATACTTGAATAATAACGCCAGGCATTGTGGCAATATTACGAAATACGTCATTTAGACATGAATTATTTATAGAAATGATGTATTAGATTTTAATCAGAAAATATTTTTGTCTCTCTGTAGGCCAGATGGCTTAACTAGATTTGAAAGAAAACATACACAGAGTAACACATGCTCCATATCCAAAATAAAACAAAAAAAGTGTGCAAAATATTCTGCCTATATAGGTTTGCCTTAACATATAGACCTTCCTCCCCACCTTTCTTATCCTCAGCCTCAAAGGACACTGGAATTCCTCCTCACTTCACCCTCTCCTTCACACACAGACACACACACGAGTTTCCCTGTTGTAAACAAAAAAAAAAAAGCCAGAAAATTCTTCTATCTGTGAGCCTTTAATATTAACCTAATACAAGCTACCAGCCTAAGGTTCTGCATTGTGATAGAGCCACAACATGACAGATCAAAAACTAGATTTCCAAGAGAACTCCTCCCTCTACGATGCATCTGTACTGATGCCATTTCTGTATTGACTGCATCAATTTTTACTTCCAAGAATAACCCAGACACTCTTGAAGTCTAGTCTAATGATTCTTTAAAATATATCTTGGAGTTCGGGATTTAATATCAAGTTTTGGTGTGATTTCAGGGAACCCTCATCCCCATTTATCTAAATTCCCTGTTTCGTTCATCATACAGCTAACAGAACTTCAGTTTTCTGAACATCATTTTTTTTGTATTTTCCCTAACGATTTGAAAACAGTTAATTTTCTACTCTAATGTTTCATTAAGCTTTTCATCGACTTAAGGACCATAAAAATGGCAATATGAGGATACCAAAAGTCTTTACCAATATAGCTGCTTTGACACTGAACAAAATAGCTTCTTAAAGAGTACTAGAACAGGTTACAAAGTCAATTTTAATTTTGGCAGAGGAATTCTCTCTATATTGATAGTGTGTAAATTCTGTGATTCTAATGAGCCAACATAACAGTAAAAAACTAGTATTTGTCCAAGCGGTATTATTTGTTTCAAACCTTGTTATTATTAGACCTTGACTTCTGAAACACACACACACCAGCTGTATCTTCTGATATTTACATTAGCATAGACAATTAAGAGTGAATGTACTCCATTGCCTACCAAGAAGAATGTTATAAGAGATTAGCAATTAGGTAAGAAGAAATTTGGAACATATAGGAATGGTGACAATTCAGAGAACCATTTTAAATATTTCCTGGAAAAAGGCTTCATAAAGGTGAATTGTGTGACATACTAAGCTGTATCATTTAAAAATACCTTAGGAATATCAGATATCATAACTAAAAACTAAGTTCATTTATATGTTGGTGAACCAACCTATGAAATCCTTTCATTTTCTCTTTGGAGGTCCTACTGGGTAGGAAACACAAAGAATCAGAACTGAAGGAACACATCCAATTATCCATGTTGAAACAAGATAATGCTTTCATATTCACTCATGCTTTATTATGATCAACAGACATAAATCTATCAGATGGTAAAATACAAAATATTTAGGGTCCTGCATTTTAGTCGCGGCCACTCCATGCAACGCTACAGGCTTGGGGAAGGGTGGCTGGAAGCCTCTCTGGCAGAAAAGGACCTGGGCGTTCTAATCGACAGCCGGCTGAATATGAGCCAGCGGTGTGCCCAGGTGGCCAAGAAAGCCAACAGCATCCTGGCTTGTATTAGAAATTGTGTGACCAGCAGAAGCAGGGAGGTGATTGTGCCCCTGTACTCAGCACTGGTGAGGTCACATCTTGAGTATTGTGTTCAGTTTTGGGCACCTCAGTGTAAGAGAGACATCAAGGTGTTGGAGCCAGTGCAGAAAAGGGCAACAAAGCTGGTGAAGGGCCTGGAGAACAGACCTTATGAGGAGCGATTGAGGGAGCGGGGACTGTTCAGTTTAAGGAAGAGGAGGCTGAGGGGGGACCTCATCATGGTCTACAGTTACTTGATGGGACATTGTAGAGAGATTGGTGCTGGTCTGTTCTCACAGGTAATTAGGGACAGAACCAGGGGGAATGGGTTCAAGCCACAACAGGGCAAGTTTAGACTGGACATTAGGAAGAAATTCTTCACGGAAAGAGTGCTCAGACACTGGAACAGACTGCCTAGGGAGGTGGTTGAGTCGCCATCCCTGAATGTGTTTAAGTGTCACTTAGATGTGGTGTTGGGTGATACGGTTTGGGGGTGAACTTGTAGTGTAGGGTTAATGGTTGGACTCGATGATCCCAAGGGTCTTTTCGAGCCTGAACTGTTCTATGATTCAAGGCTGATTTTTAGCTCTCAATACTTCAGCCTAACATCTCTAATAACATGACTCTATAGAGAAATCTCTATAGAGATTTTAGAAATCCCAGGTAATTTTGGAGATACGCTGTTAGAAGCAGTGTTAAACATGATCCAAGTTGTTATTTATAAAGCAACACTTTTCTTCAGAGTACAAAGAGTTCAGAAGTTATTAAACTGCCAAATGTTTTGGGATAATCCTCTTGTAACCTTTGCCTGTAACTGCAGTAGTAGAAATACCCTTTCCTGCAGGCGTTATGCAGTTAGACAACTTGTATAATAATGTGGTTTTTCACATCAACAATGAAACAATTTGTGACTTTTTTTCTGAAGAAGGTGGAAACATAGACACTAAAAATTAAGCCAGAAGTTTAGAAGAGAGATCATATAAAGAGCTCCAGCACTTGATATAACAGAAGGTTATATGAATGGTACAACATTTAGTGGATTTTTAAACCAAAAAAAAAGCAAAATACACACATAAAAAGTAAAAAAAAAAAAGCTACAGACTTTCCGTTTTATTTCAAGCTGTGGTACCATTATGTAAAGTTTGTTAGTGAACTGTATTGAGTTGCTTTCATAAAAATCAGCAATTTAAAAAATAGCTTCTGTTAATTTAAGGTTACGGATTAGATATACAAGGCAACACTTCATCCACCACTCAAGTGCAGCCATCTGTTTTATAGTAGGCATTTGCACAGAATAGTCTGAAGAATGAAGAAAATATTATAGCAAAGTAAGAAAAATACAGACATCTTGAACAGAATGCTGATAACAGCTTCCCTCAAGCAGTCAAGAACTACACTTCCCACAGCCCAAAGGCCAATAAGCTACAAATTTTGGGCCCTAAAAATTAGGCACACAAGTCTACACTGAGACAACTAAATACATCATTGGTCTGCACTGCCTTACACTTGGACTGTGCAAGTGTCTTTGCCATGATATATGTTGTCTGACCATTTAGTGGCCCACAAAATTTTGCTGCTTATAGTGAATGACACTTCCAGGGGATCTGTAATGGATCTTATATGTGCTATCTAAAATCATGTCAGTCATTAAAACCAACAACGTGTGTTGTGAAAACTATGTATAGAAAAACTAATTTTTATGTAATAGTCTATGAGAAAAAAGGATTTAAAATTGGTTTCATTACAATTTTTCCATCTAAAAGGGGATTTTGCTTTCTTTCTTTCACAATATTAAGTAACATCTGAGCAGCTTGTCTCAGAAACAGATGCTTAGTGTAAAGCCTGATTGGAAATATTCATAAATATACCAAATATTTTTATGACTAACTAGAATACATTTTTAATAACATATTAAAAATAACAACCCCAAAGGAAGACTGTGGGAGTTTAATTACAGAGTTTTTAATCAGGAACTTAGTCTCAGTACGTTATTTTTTTTTTAATTTACCCTTTCCATCTGTTGGATACTACTGTGACATATCAAAATGCCTTAGGATAGGACAATATCTCCCATTTTTTAAAAATAAGAATCAACTCTCCTCTCTCAGCAACTGAAGGGAGTAGTTAACCAAAGTAATACTTTGATTTCCTTCCATCAAGAGATATATAGGTCTTTCAGAAGAGTAAGTTATCTTCTCAAGATTAATTGACAACTGTCTGGGTAGTCTCTGAGAGATTTTGTTGTTCTAGCCAATGGGAAGAAACATACATCCCACAAAAAAAGAATTAAGGACCAAGTACGATGCATGATATACTTCCTGCATTTTCAGTAATAGCATATGTATTGGGGTAACACCCTGAGTAATAGTAACAGTCTTGTATACATTTCTAAATTATATTTCAAAGAAAAATTAGAAAGACCCTTTAAAGCGATCATAGTAAGCTTGAATGTATGGCTAAATGTAAATACCTTGTGAGAAAGTGTCTATATTTTCCCACGAGCACACCATCTAACCTTTCTGTATCAGTCTACTCCTTTCAGCATAAGCTCATAGATGTAAGTTTATTATACATACATCAAACCAATTCTTTTGATGTCCCATCTTACGTTAAAGATTTTCAGACTTAATGCCAGGTGAGACATTTAAAGGCAGATATATCAGTTTAATGCTGAGAAAGTGTAGTTGAGTATAAATGCCTGCTCTAGATTCACTTAGAATATGACTGCATGTTCCAGTAATCTTATTTAAAAATGTTTACTGTCTTAATTTTCTTGCTCCTGTCTGTTGAATATTAAAGTTATTAAGTGACCTGAAGAGGATAAACTATATTTTTCTCTCTTAAATCAACACTATCTAAAGAGTATAAAAATTTATAATGCATATACTCATATCTTTCAGATGTGTCTTTTCTGCTCAGTATTAGAAGAGTGTTCAGCTTAGATGACACCAACTTATTGTTTTTCTTTTACCAGATATAGATGAATAAGTATCATCTGAAGCTTAGTATTATGACTCCAGTCTGATTTCTAGGGGCCAAGATCAGGTTTCAGCTCATATCTTCATCTGCCTAAGACAGTGATCAAGGTTAAGCAAATTATCTGCGTTTCATCTAGGACAACCTAATTTTAACGTCCATTCTAAACATTTATTTTAAACCTGTACCAGGATCAATTCATTCTGTCTGAAACAAGAAATCTCCAGAGGGCAATCATTTCACATAGGTATTCCAATGACTCTAAAGAAAATTAAACAGCTTTAACCACAAAGAAAGGCCACCATCTTTAAGTCTTAAGTTGCCTTTACAGCATTTTACAGATATATCCACACTCATGCTGGCTGCAAACCATGTTGTCATTGGCAACTACTTCCAGGATAGAAGTTCTGTCACCACATGGTTGGGATATTTTGCTTGACTGAATAAGCTCACTGTCAAAAGTGTTGATTGGCTCAGGTAAAATATTATTGTTGTATACTTAGGATATTCCTTACCAAAAGTAAAGGGATGACTTAAAACAATCAGATGAATATGGCCAGCTGCAAATTTAAGTCTATCTACAAAAGAAGGGTGTAGATGTAGCCTGAGAAGCATTGTTTAACTCGCTCTGGATATATCTCTGCTGTTAGAGAAACTGTCCAAACTGGTTGAAAGTATTTTAACCTCTGCTAACAAAGTGCTGGTGTTGCTGTTTTGCTATTTGAGAAACTCATTAGCTAAGGAATGTGAAAGGCTTTGTGACGTAGTAGAGCTGGTGAATTTTATCTGGTTTGTCCCACTGGATTAGGTCATGGAAAGAGCTTCTGATTGGGCATGCATATCAATCAGTATGTTTCCTTTTTAACAATACCTGAAAAGGAACTAGACAAGTTTAGACCTACACAAAAACTCCAAACAACCCGTTTGTTACAGTCTTTAATTTCTTGACATTTTATTTAACCTAATTCAAATAGGCAGGAAATGGAAGTCAGAAACTTCATTTCTTCCATCGGGCCTTATTGTCTTATATCACCAGACAAAACCTAATTCACCCTGATAACTGGTTTATATTCAGCATATAGAAGAAGGAGCACACTGAGTTTAGGAAAACTATTCAGGGGTTTTTTTTTGTTTTGGAGGTGGGTTTTTTATGAGGTTTTTTGGTTTTGTTTTGGTGGGGTATTTTTGGGGTATTATTGGGGAATTCTCTACTGAATAGTTGAAGCTCACATTTAATTTTTCCATGTATAATGCACTATGATTTAATAACAG
This sequence comes from Trogon surrucura, assembly GCA_020746105.1. Lineage (NCBI taxonomy): Eukaryota > Metazoa > Chordata > Aves > Trogoniformes > Trogonidae > Trogon > Trogon surrucura. Next base: position 57,476,714 of record CM036620.1, on the reverse strand, counting down.
CAACAATAGAAAAAACTTTACAAATTCAGTACTTTTCCATTTTATCCCATAATCGCTTTGCTGATAGCTATAATCTTACATAAAATGTAAGAAATCATATTAAAGTACTAACAATTTTCTGTTAAAATGATTAGTTGGCAAGAAGATAACACAACATGCAAAATATACAGGCCATAAAGTGTCACCTTCACATAGGAGGAATTCCCTGCAGTGAAACTGGCATAGCTCAGCCTGGCCATGAGTCATGCTAAAGATTCATTTAAATTATTGGAGGGCATCCAACCTATTTAAAAGTCTGGCTATGGGGAGTAACATGTTACATTTCTGTCTTAGTCTTGCTGCATTTGAGCATAATTAGATCATCTCTTCATTTCTTTTTTTTCTTTTTTGTTCCCCTGAAGTACACTTAAGTAGTATTCCACTTAGCTATCAATTCCTCTCCTTGACTCATTGTTTTGTCTCTTGCATCCGTTTAGTATGCATTCCCCTGAAGATGTTTCTTCTTGGAAGACTAATAACCCTAATCACTTTATATCACTTTATTTAGGCAGATACCAGTCTCTTTCAGGAACATTCAATATTTCCTGGGTATATGTTTGAAAAGAACAAGAATAGAAAACCCCAACCAATATTCTCAAGGAGGCTGTTATCACAACTCAGCAGTACAATAAGAATCTTTTAGACAAGAGTGTCAGTAAAGAGATTATCTGCTGACTCTTATGCGATGTAAAAATGATTGCTCTGGAGGAAAACAGAAACCATGTTATGAACTGCAATAACAAGATTACTGCAGCTCATTATTTTTATGCTATATCTTTGAAAAGATACATGTGTTTTGACTCAATATTAGCCTGCCGTAGCTGTCAATTTGTGTGTCTCAGTGCTGAAAGAAGCAAAGCCTTGTTTGCATGACCATGATTTCTCACAGCTAAAAAAAAAAGGATGGAGCTTCTCAGTTGAAATTTCCTATTCAATAGCCATAGCATAACATGAAGATTTTCCCCATGCCTCAAAAATTTCAGCCCACCCATTATTTTCTTCTCCAAAACCCCAAGCTGTTACAAAGACTGAAGAAAAGCAGCATACTCCACTCCCACAGGGAGGGCAAGACAAAAGATATTCAAGGTGTGAAGTGGGAGCAAAACAGTAGAGTGATACCATCGTCTGATGTGATTGCCCAAAATGCATACAGTTGCAAAAAGTCCGTTAAAGTACCATCATATTTTACCTTAGATAATATTTTTGTTCTCTCTTTAAGCATCTCTACAAAGACGATAGACAAGCTCCATTTTATAGCACAAAAAAAAAAAACAACCAAAAAAAACCCACCAACCTAACAGGGCAGAGTGAGAAAGCAAGCAGATATTTCTTAATTAACAACATAAAATCGTCACCAGCAACTCAGTTTCTGGAAATTATTTCTTCAGAGTTACTAAAGCTCTGTAGAAATAAAACACAAATTAAAATAACTAATTGTGGTAGAACCCTCCTTATGTAAGTTTAATCATCTAAAAGTTCACAGTAGCCTCAGAGCAAGCAACAGAAAACTACAGATTCATCCCCACTGATTCACATCCTTGCCTCCAAAGCAAATACTTGTGTCTGTGCAAGCTACACTAGACACCCAGCTTGGAGGCAGCTCAAATTTGCTGGATAAATTCTAAACAAAGCTTTATCAACTTTTAAAAGCTGAGGACAGGAAAACTGACCCCCTATCTAGAATCTAGCTCTCCTGGTTGACTTGCACAAATATTGTGAGGATAAAACACAATATTCAGAATACTTGTTAAAAGGATTAAGCTGGGGAAGTACCCTTTAATAGTTTAAATAGCTAATAATTTTTTGTGTTCTGAATTTGTGTTCTTGGCTCTGATGAACACATTATGCTCAAATGGCAAATAATTTTGTTATAATTTAGCAACATCATGTAGTATTCTATGTCACCATCATGATGTGCCCAACTCTGAACAAATCAGAAAAACGCCACTAAAAAGTCACTCAACATCAGACTAATAAAGGATTAACAATATCCTTACACAGTTTATCAGTAGTTCCTTTGGTACTCAATTGCACAGTCTTAACAATTCATTTAGTAGATTTACAATACTTGTACTTGAATCATCTCTCCATCAATGAATTGAAATAATTTTGCAGCTCCAGCAAGTTGGACAAGAAAGCCTCTTGTGGTGTTCTATTTATAATGGCCTATAAAGTATAACATAACGGCACATTTTGAGAAGAGCACTCCAAACTGTCAATGCTTTTGTTATATACATCTGAAAGCCCTCTGTTTACACATGTACAAAGGCATTGTGTGAAGGTTGAGAAAACTATTTATCTTCAGAAAAAAAATAGATTTAGACTACAGTCAAACAGTGAGTCATACTAGATAATTCTCATTTACTCGACTGCTCAAAATTTAATACTTATTCTAGTGCTAATACAAGTAGTGAAATCCCAGCAATCCCTCGGGACCTATTAATGCAAGCTTTTCACCCACACAGTCTTTCTCTGTTGTTCACCATTTGATTCCCTACACGGTGAGAAACATACAATGGACAATGTAATGTAAATGTATATCCTAAGAGAGAAAACTGAAAGAAAACATAACAGATGAAGAGAGCAAAAAGAATGGAAGATGTATTAAGACCAGCAAACCAAAGGCAAAAGACCATCTAAGTAGGCCAAATATCCTGTTAATGTGGATAACTGAATAATTTTTAAGCAGCGGCATAAACGTTAGCCTGTTTGTGCTACAAACTGGTAAATGCTCCAGTTACTTCTTCCCAAAATAGCAAGAAAGTGGCACATCTCTCCTCATGAGATCTCAGCATCACACTCTAAGCTATGAAGCAAACTAGGTTACACAGGTTTATTGGAAAGACTACTTATCGCCATTGGGAAAAAGAGTATTTAATGGACTTTGCTAATAATGAGGCTGTAATACTGAAGGAGGTCATGTGAATAGACGTTCAAAAATTTCTCTTGGTGTATTTCCACTTTCAGCACTATCAAAAGGGTAAAAATTCTCCAAGCTTCCCACAAAAAGATTTCAGCCTGTTCTCATAGGGGAGGTGTTTCAGCCCCCTGATCTGGGTTCCAGGGGACCTAATAGCTGCCTTCCAATACCTGAAGGGATCCTACAGGAAGGCTGGGGAGGGACTTTTTACAAGAGCATCCACTGACAGGACAAGGGGAAATGGGTTTAAGTTGAAGGAGAATAGATTTAGATGAGATCTTAGGAAGAAATTCTTCAGTACGAGGGTGGCAAGACTTTGGAATAAATTGCCCAGAGATGTTGCGGCTGCCCCCTCCCTGGAGGTGTTCAAGGCCAAGTTGGACAGAGCCTTGAGTAGCCTGATCTAGTTGAGAGGTGTCCCTGCCCTTGACAGGGAGGTTGGATTAGATGATCTCTAAGGTCCCTTCCAACCTAGGCCATTCTATGATTCAGCCCTCCTCTGGATTTGCTTAAGCAGGTCCATGCTCTTCTTATGCTGGAGACCTCAGAGCTAATACAGTACTGCAGGTGGGGTCTCACAAGAGGAGAGGAGAGGAGAATCTCCTCCCTCAACCAGTTGGTCACACTTCTTTTGATGCAGCCCAGGATGCAATTTGGCTTCTGAGCTGCAAGAGCACAAGCTCATACTTAGTTTTTCATCCACCGACATTCCCAAGTCCCACTCCACAGGGCTGCTCTCAGTCCACTCATTGCCCAGCCTGTTTTTCTGTTTGGGATTGCCTCAACACCTGTACAGGACATCATACTTTGCCTTGTTGAACTTCATGAGGTTTCAGAGGTCCACCTCTCCAACCTGTCAAGATCCCTCTGGATGGCATCCCTTCCCTCCAACATGGCAACCACACCACACAGATGTTGTGATTATTCTCTTCCTTTCCTAATGTAAAAGAGAACACATCATCTTCATTTCGATTGAAATGGTGATGAAAGATGTAATTATTTTAGTCTTACAAGCTGCTCACATAAACCAAACAGAAATGTAAGGTGTATCTTCACAAAGAAAAACAAGAATAGCAGCTGCACTTAGGTTATTTAAGAGACAAGAGAGCAAAATCTTTGCATCATCTTGATTTTTAGGCCATTCTACTTTAATTGCTTTTTGTCTTCTGGTCATCAGTAATCTTTCTTGTCCTCACTTTATGAAAAGTTAAAGAGTGAAATTTATCTAGAATCAGTATATCTTAGGATATGTTCAGGGGAGAGACTCCTACTGTTCAAGAAACAAATCATAGAATCACAGAATGTTCAAGGTTGGAAGGGACCTCTAGTCCAACCCCACTGCCAGAGCAGGATCCCCTAGGGCAGCCACACAGAAACTCGTCCACGTGGGTTTTGAAAGTCTCCAGAGAAGGAGACTCCACAACCTCCCCAGGTTCTGTTCCAGAGCTCTGTCACCCTCACAGTAAAGAAATTTCTCCTCATATTGAGGTGGAACTTCCTATGTTCTAACTTAAACCCACTATTTCTTGTTCTATTACTGGGCACCACTGAGAAGAGATTGTCTCCTTCCCCTTGACACCCTCTCCTCAGATATTTTTGTACATTAATAAGGTTCCCTCTCAGCTGTCTCCTCTCAAGGCTAAACAGCCCCAGTTCTCTCAGTCTCTCTTCACAGGAGAGATGTTCAAGTCCCTTAATCATCCTCATAGCTCTCCGTTTCTACTCTCCTTTCTACCTTCTCCTTGCTACATTAATCTGATGAGACTAACAAATCATAAAGAATGAAAATGGGTAGTTATGTCAGATTAATGTCACTGTTTGAAACTATTGCAAACTAATCAAAACTATTCAATCTCTAGATCCATTTTATAACTATTAGGATAATCAGTCTCATAAGAGGTTGATCAACTTCAGTGTCTTTCAGAATGAATGTCAGAATATTTCTGCTATTAGGTTGATTAAATCAGTGTCATCATCTTCCCAATGGGGTGTGTTTACAATAGAAAATAACTCTACACAACAAAAAAATAAAAATAAAAATCCAGACTATGGCTTTATGAGCACTGAGCTCCATTCTGTCTCATTCATTTTGCAGCACTGTTGTAATTCTGTTGACTTGAGCTGAACGTCTTTGATGTAGCTGAGAGGAATCCCGAGCTCTGTGGAAATTTGTTCTAAAAACGGTCTTGAAATATTACACATCAGCTAAAAGTCAATTCTTTCAGCAGCTGTCAGATCTCTTCAGGAAGATATTTCTAAGTATTATAGTATGGATGATTTGCCTGAACACTTTGATGAAAGGTACTTCTGTATTCCTAAGGTGGAACCTGAGCAGCCTTACTCTCAACTCTAAAATGAAAAGGTTTCACTAGAACTGTTCCCTGGTAAATTTGTCAAATAACACCAAACCCCAGAGGAAGTTATGTATGTGGAGTTCATTTGCACTTGGGCTTTGTACAAATATGCATTGTCTGCTCTGGAGTAACATACAAATGTTACCTGTTCACACTGAAACCGTTCATGAGACAGCAAATAATCAGCGTAGTATTACTGACTTTGAGGTAGTTGATATTTGTCATGTTATACCTACCTAATTAAAGAGTGCACAGTTTGGTAGGGGCTGTTTTGGAGATATTTTATTTTCCTCTCCTCCTCTATAGACTATAATAAAACTTTCATGATAGAGCTCAAGATTGTTTATGTTCCTACAGCTGACAGTATAGCAAAAGCCAAACTCAGATACCTGCAGCCTGTAATTACAAGAGGGAAATGGTGTTTAAAAGACAGAAAATGGTAATTAACTAGAACTGTTTTTAAATGTAGTTCTGTTTTCCAGTTGAATGAAAAGAAAGGTCAGTGTAAAGCAAGTGCATCTTCCCTTCTCTCGTTTCAAGAATGATTTGAGCCCTCTTTTACGGTTTTTTCCTTTTGTTTCCAGACAGAGCAAGGGGAAATAGTGAAACAGATCCTTGATGCCTTTACAATAATATTAGCAAACCACAGGGGAAAAAAAACAAAAAGCCTCCCATTGTATTTCATTTTATGCATGAAGCAGAAAAGAGAGAGTGGTGGCAGAAGACCACCTGTCTCCATCATTGCCCACACAAATTTGTACACACACCAAAGCAGGCACTATCTGGTTATCCTGGAGCAAAACTTTAAGAGTCAATTGCCTCTGCTGTTTCCAAAAGTAGAATCCAGCTCACGCACAAGAAACAAATAGTCTCAGATGTTGTATATAAGTTGTGTATAGAAGAATACACCGTACTGGACCAAATACAACTATCTTGTTAAACTTAGAACACAGAAAGATTCCAGGAAATTCTACCAAATTGTAGAAGCGAAGAAGGTTAAAAAAATCCTAGCTAACTAATCACTTCTAAGGTAGCAAGCAGGAAACTCACCTGACACAAATGCAAAGCAATAACAAGACTTGCAGTATTTCTGGTTTTCTGCCTATTTCCCACCCCCAACTGAAAGTGACAGTTCAGTAATAGAAAGCGTATAATCCAAGGCTGCTGTAAATCTGAGACAAGGAAAGACTGTCTACAATAGTGAGCCAGTAAGGCACCATATTTCAGGTCTAGTTCTGCAAGTGCCAGGGAGACCACAAAATTCTCACTGCTGCAATAATTTTACAAGCATGCTCTGCTGCTATAAGCAGCTATACGATTATAGGCAATATATTAGTATAATAGAGTGCGAGGGAAAAAAAACATATCACCATCACCTGTTGCCATAACCTATACAAGGAAACTTCAGGTAACAGCTTCTCTCTTAAACAGGATCTGAAGTACAGTGTAAAATAGATTCTGACATGGAAATGCATTAAGTGGAGAAAATGCATACCCTGCAAGTCATGGGTGGATGCACAGACATACAGATGGAAGACTAATGAGTGTTTTTATTGGCTCACTGTCATATGCCAAGCAGTACCTGATAAAAATCAACATCAGAAAGGTTACAAATTACGATATTCCTTGGTACTGTAGAGGTCTTCAAGGTCTTCTGAAGAAAAGTCTTTGTTCCTTGTCTGATGTGTCTCGTTTTTGGCATCTTTCGCTTAAGAGCTGTCCAAAAAGTTTGTCAGAGAAGTTTATCATCTGCCCTTATTAACCTGAGACGATAGCCTTATACTTAGAAGCAGAAATTCCCTTAGAAATCTCAAGGAAGTGGTTCAGTATGCAAACAACACAATGCCAGATCTGAGAACACACACACACCTTGTTTTACATAAACTTCAGAAAAGTCTTCTAGTATTATGTGACTCAGTTCCCCAAATGCAAAAGGTCATTCCTGCCAACACACTAAAACTGCTGCACAGACACACATATCACTGAGAAAGATGCTGCACCAAAGGCTTCCTTCATCACCAGATGAGCCTCCTTCCAGGAATTTTCATGCCAGAGTAATTGTATGCATCCAGTGAAAAGCAAAGCTTTCAAGAAAGTCCAAAATATAAATAAGAAACAAGCATGAGAAAAGTCAGAAAAAGCTAGAGGATTTGTCTAGTCGCATTTGTCATGCTTCTTTCTACTCGATAAGATGATCCAGGTTGTGAAAAATCCTTGTGTTAACCCATCTAAAAATAAGCGTGAGTACTGTTACAGGATCACTAGACTACAAGGCAGCATTTCTTGAAGTGAGTAAACTTAATTTCATTCTATACTAATTTTGTCTGGGTTGTTGCCCATATTAATAGCCCTGTCATTAGCTCAGCTCCTGTGGCAGAAGCAATGTCATTTGCAGAGCACCGCCAGTTCATGCCTATCGCAGCTGCCTCAAGCACATCTAGTACTAGTTACCCTCTCTTATGCTTTCATCAGTTAGCATTTACAGAAGTGAGAAGTTTACACACTCCATCACTAAAATATATTTTATTTGCTTTTTACCTCTGGATAAATCTGCCTGAGGGACATTCTTCAGTGATTTACCACAAGAATTCCCCGTCTCAATAGTCTTTCTTACAGAAAGTTACCAGCAAATATGTGGTTGACAACATTAGAGATTCTTATTCGGACACAAGAAACAGCCTCTCCAACCTCTCAGACTCATTCAGGTTCAGCTTTTGCTCTTGTTAATTTAAAAGCTGAGAAAGAGCAGGTGTTTTAAAACAATAAAGAAGCCAGGAGTGTCCAAAACATCCTCTGACTGCAGAGAATATTTTGGCTGCTACTCAGAAGCTGCTACCATAATTTAATTCTTTCAGCTTCAGCTAGGCTTCGGCATTTTGAAAGAAAGCCTGACACAGCAGGGGGGAACATGAAGTGCTAGAATCCCGAAATCAAGATCAAATATACAGAAAGAGAATATGTCTGCAATAAATTTAAAAGGCATTTCACAGGTAATTTCAATAAAGCAGGGGTTTTTTACAACTCAAACTCTTGGCCTACTTGAAAATTTTTCCAATACTTAAGACTTGAGGAACTAATAGTCCAATAACTTGAGGATCTAAAAGTCTAATAACTTCCAGATATACATTCCTTAATGTTCTGAATTATGATTTCCCTTTCATATTCTGATTTTTTTCTGTATCACATTTCTTGTGATTTACACTAAGTCACAACATGAAGTGTGCAAGTTACACATAAATGCTGTATGAAGCCTCTATATCTACAGAATAAAGTATGAACCCTCACTGTCTTATTTTGGAGCACATAATTTAAAAAAAAATGAAGAGTATTTTAAACACTGGAGATAGTGTGTCTGTATTTTTGTTTTAAATAATACTGATATAATTAGACACTAATTTTTTCTTCTGTATTTCTCAGGTACTATTTTTATTCTCTCAAATTCTGAAACAAAGTAAGGATCTCAGGGGTTTTTTTTGCTGTTATGAAGTCTGTGAGACGTGGTTGCTTGTTGCTGGGATCAGAAGTTTTATCAAACAGCAGTTAATAGAAGCTCTCATTTACAAAGCAAAGCTTGACAGGGAAATGCATAGGCAAAAGAAAGAAAAAGTCTTTTCCTCTTTAGTATCTTCCTCTAATAAACAATCAGATTCAGCTATTTAAGATTTTGTTAACAGGATAAAGGTTTTTTTGGTCAATATTTACTAGTAGCAGGGCAAGATGAGGTTCTTTTACAGACTTATGCAATACTCTTCTATATATTTTTCTCAACACCTCCTCTGAAGTGCCTCACTGAGGCTGAGGCAAATCACGGCAGCTGGACTAGCAGACCCTTTCATTTTTCCCTGTTTCCAGTTTGGTTTTCACCACACATTACTAGGTTTTGCTGTCGTACCTTTCTAGTGGCATCACATCTCTTGAGATCCTCCCCATGAGGGGGTCACTTCAGCTTCTGCTTACCTTCCAATACACTTCAAGCCAAAATATTTTGAAGTTTTCTACTGAAACTGCCAGAATTTCTGCTCTGTAAAAATCCAACAAGTTTCAGACTTGTGATGTGGGATGATACGAAAAAATCAAACAGTGGAAGAGCAGAATTTCCCACAAGTTTGACATTACAGATTTCGTTGATCTGTCCTACAAGGGATATACACTGCTGGCATATATTAGTGGATTATTGGTCTCTTGGGAAATACCTTTTCCTCACACTGCTAATATATCTGTTAAAAGTCAGATGTTCCAGACAGGTAGATTCAAATCCATGTCTGTACCACAGCATATTCATCCATTTGCACATGTCAATACAAATACAGTGAACTAAAGCCATTGAGACTTTTTAATAGAAAGGAAGGACTGAAAACAAGCAGCCAGGCCATTATATCCAGCTAATCTCATCCAGAAATAGGTAGAGCTAATTAATTTTTAGAACTGAACAGCAACACTACAGTATTTGCTAGAGCTAATGAAGTCAGATAATAGTTCCAATTCTTATATATACAGTGATTATTTAAAAAAAAAAAAATCGTGTCTATCTGGAAATGTCAGAAAACTCTCTTCAGTCTGAAGCGAAGTTTAAGAGAGGGAAATACACTACAGAATAGCCATATAGATTCAGAAGCTATTAAACTTACCTCCAGACAACTCCCAATTCTTAATTCGCTAGCTATACTAGATTGAGTTTTTTTCATGGAAAAGAAAAATGTCACACTGTCAAACTGAAATTTGGGGCTGTGGGTGACCGTAGGAGATTAGCAAAGGGTCTTCTCACCTGCTTGGAAGAGTCTATGTATGTAAACAATTACAAACATTGCCCCCAGTCCCCTTCATTACGAAGACTCTTCTAATTATATTTTTTAAGAAGCCAAGCTCATGCAAAGCATTTAAGAATCCATGTCATGCTACATGTACAACTGGAATCATCCTTCTGCATCACCTGAAGCAACTTGTTTCAAGATCCTAAAATAATATTCTTTTGCCATTCCTTTTGATGCCTGTTTTAGTGTGATCCAACTTGTTTGAAAGAAAGAAGTATTTTTAAATGGCTTCAAAAATGCAAGAATATCCAGTTGGATAAATATAAGAAAATATGAAGAAGTCATTACAAGCCTTCAGTTTCACACCTGCCGATGGCAAAATGTCGGCAAAAGGTTCCCACCAACACTTCTGGAAATGAGTGCTATTCCCGCAACTAAATCTTGAGCGTGAGAGTGGAAAATTTGAAATCACATCCAGCCTAAGCAGAGAAAAATCACTACCCTTTCTGCATCTATGTGGAAAATACCAAGCTTTCTTGCCATGTTTAAAACACTGAAAAGCTCTGGCATCACACACACATCTTAGAGAATTGAAATGTCATGTTCACTCTGGGAGAGAAAAGAATCCTCAGGTGCTCATTACTACCCAAAAGTGTTCCCACAGAAACCAAACCCCAGGCTTTCTCTACAAGATCAGCTTTTAAAGGTTAATTAACAATAGTGAGTGATAAAAATTTATAACCTACTGCTTATAATTTTTTAATGGTGTGATTTCCAATCTTTTCTCATTGGGCTTATGCTTGAAATCAAAGTCCCATCTGCTCACATCCTAGAAACCCCTGGGGAAAATAAAATGTATTTAATATTCTAAGCCTTTTGCCCCATGCTGGAGATACAGAGCTTATTCATTTTTCATCCCCATGCCTCCTAGACACAGATTCTAAACAAATTTGAAATAAACATCTTTGAAAGAGTTCTATCATAAGCATGCTACAACACATGAGCAAGAAGTCTGGAAACAGCAATTTCAAGAACACTTATTACTACCTTGTTTTTGTAGGGGTTTTTTTTTGTAGAATTTTTTGTTCTACTATAAGAGTCTCCTAATTCACTATCAACTAAAGCATTACCTTTTTTTTTTCTAGGAACTGAAAACTTGTGGGGTTGCATTTGTGCTGTTTCTCACTACAAGTATCTTTTCTCAGTAGCCCTTCACTTGAAATTTCTTAGTGATATTTTCTAGGATCTTAAACTCCTCAGTGTGGTTCTCCTATTACCTCATATTCTTAAATGTGTGTGTGTGTATATATATGTATATATATGTGTGTGTATATATATGTATTTTCTCTCACCATAGACATTCTGCTCACCCCATATAGAATTGGTAGCTAGGTAAACTTCAGAAAAATATTCCATCTAGCCAAGCTCAAAAGGAAATGAGCAACTCTGAATAATTGTATCTGGATCTCTGCAACATCCCTACTACTCAGCCCTGCAGGACAGAAATTTGCCAAGGAACAGGAGAAAACCACAAGAAGATAAAGAACAACAAAAATACAGGAAGCTCCACACCACAGCCTTCCTCAGTCTTCCTTATTATGTCAGCATTATGACTTAAAGGAGGTTGTGATAATATAAGAAAGACTTTCTGTGAAACATCAGGCAGCATGACTGTGAATGATGTTTTTCAATTTTCAGATCTCAACACCACCTGCAGAAAAACACAATTATGAAGACAGCATTTATCAGTAGCTGATCACTCATGGCTTTAAAAAAAAAATGTCAAATTTAGCTTCCTTGAACAGTTTTGAAGAATTAAATGACCAATATTTTTTAATGTAGTTGTAGGTAGCTGAATGATAACTAAAAATTAAATAGAAATGTAAGGTTAACACTCTGTCAGTTTAGAAGTAATGCTGGAGTTTAAAGACAAAATACATTGCTGGTATAGAGAAATTCAAGAATGTCTGGGATTTTAAAACTATTCATTCAACCCAGAACAAGATCAAGTTTCCAGCTGTTCTAGCATCTACTTTCTGCAGATTGACTCTCAGCTCACCATACCCACATTGGCCCCACAGAACTGGACAGTAAGAGTCATACTATTCAATAGAAATTACTAATATGCTGGTCTAGTCATCCACTAAGATATGACATTAAAATGTACAAGCAACAATGACATTAAACTCTTATGCTCATTTTTTCAGTCTTATTACCTGCTTTTCTATTCACACACACACACACACACCCAAAATAAGACGGTTATTAACTTGAAGCAGTACAATCACAACTATAGGCAAGGGTCTGCCTTCTTGGTATCAAGACCAATATCACAATGCCTTAATACAAAATATTTGACCTTCATAGAGTATTCTGGTTTTAATGTGTAGAAAAGATTAAAAAATTGTCCATCTGTTTGATCTGTTCAATTCTAACCAGTGGCTAGCTAACTCCTCAATGCCAAATCAAGTAATATGGCAATATTAACATGATCATTACTTTGTACCTCAGTATGTTTTTCTTTCCTTTAGCTCCTATTCACATTTGTTGTATTTTAAGTCCTTTCAACACAATGAAACAAATTACAATCCTTAATATGAATATACATTTATATTGGAAGAATGAGGTGGGGGAAAGGACAGTAGGAGAAAAAATTATGAAAGAGGAAACTATTGTAGCATAAACCTTGTGCAGAATACTAGATTTACTATACCAACATGAAAAATTGCATTAACCTAGTTAACAAGTGTATACAACAGAGAAGCACCCATAATTCTCTAGCCCTGAGAGAATGGGTCTGTTCTTCTAGCTCATTACATCTACTCACAGCTTGGAAATATTACTCTACGTTATAACATCTTACTTACACAATGACCCAACAAGATAATTCTCAACTTGGAAAAAAAAATTAAAAATGGGCGTGGGGGGTTATAACCACACTGCAGTTATAACTCACTGGTGATGTTTGCACATTCACCACAGGAGGGCAATCCTGATACAACAACAGGAAGGTGTGTACCTGCCTGGTCTTGCATGTCCATGCTCCCCTAACTTAAAACTGGCTGGATGAGTTCTGCGTATTGGAGCTGCGTCCATGTTATCAAGGTGCTAATCGCGAAAGAGAGTTGTTTAACTGGGGATCACTGTTTTAGCAGACTTCACCTTGGCTTCCAGACCTGTTTCTACATAGTTTAGGGCATGGACAGGATAAACACTTCTAGAAATGTTAGTGCTGATTCAGCAAGTATCAGCTTAAATCGTATGCATGGTTACCTAAAGACACTGAAAACCATTCATGTGGTCAAGTTAAAGTCAATATTTTTAAATATTCAGTGACAGACCATCCTTGATATCAATCCAAAATGTAATTAGGATATTGACACAGGGTTAACAATCAGTAAAAAAACAATCCAGGACTCTACATTCTTTTTCTAATTCTACTAGAATTGTGAGTACTCAACTATTTTTTTTATTCACCCATTTCCAATGTCCATACAAGAAATATCTATACGAAAGACTGACTACTTCTTATACATTAAGAGTACTTCAGGATGTAAGTACCTCTCAGTGGTTGCCCTGTTTTTCATCTAGATTTTTTTCATAATTGGTAGTGAATTATTCCACAAGTACTGCCAGTAATTGCTCATAGTTAGCTTCCTTGATACCAACAATAGAGATTTTTGACTCCTCAGCTCATGGAGAAAATATATCTTTTCATATATTTAAGTGGAGGAATTCTTTCCTCCCCTTTATTCTGAGGTATTCATAGACATAATAGAATTACACCCCATTTACTTAAGCAACCAAATAAACCTTGCGTGCATCTTGTCTCTAAAAGATACTTCAGAGGGAAATGGTTGATGTGTTTTTTTCAAAGGACACTAGTGCACCATTCTGAACTCACGGATATCCGTTAGATTTCTGCTATGTGAAAGAGTTAAATACTTCACCTAGACTCAAAATACACCACTCCATACTGCCAGCAGTGATCTGCACTAAAGACAGAATTTGGAACTTACATTTAACAAAATATGATCAAACACGAATCTCCAAAAAGCAAAAGATAGAGCATTACAGACAGTAGACCAAGTCAGTTTGAGAGCTCTGACCCAAGCACCCAACCTTCTTGTGAGGATATGTCAAAACACAAGCAAGACATATCACTTTATTCCACCATGAAAGGATTTAATGTCATAGAAATATCACAACAGTAAGAGGAAGTATTAAAGAAAGTTCATATCTGTATTGGTTTTATATCCTATCGGACACAGAAATCCCACTTGTGATTAATATCAGCATCTTGGTGCCTGCTGATCTCACACCCACTGTAATCTGTCATTGCCTGCCTTAAGCAAAGCTGCTATTACTTTGACTACAGCCAATCCTATTATTTAAGAATTAGAAGCTTACTACTTTTACTTTATTCTAATGTGGCTACTCAGCAGAACATTTTCTCATGTCTCATATCTACATTATTTTCCTTAAATGCTTAGAATTCAGACATACATGCTTTTGAGAGTATTTCTATGCACACACATATATACCTATTAACACACATTATGCTTGCACACAAGCAGAGCAAGCATGCATTACAAAAATTTTCTTCTGGGCATTTTTTCTGGTGCAAAACCACCAGGCTCATGCAAGTTAGTGGTATACAGAGCTAAAAAGTCCATCAAATTCAAATTTACCACTGCAAGGAATTTCCATTGATAGCAGAACATACCCTCCTCATGCTTGTTTCAGATTAAAAAAGAAATCCAAACTCTTCCACTACAAAGTCAAATATTTTACCATAGTAAGTCAGCCAGTCATTTTTATTTATTTAAAATATATGATTTACTGATCTGGAAATGTGAACAGCTTAGTATCTCAAAAAGGACAGTAAAGCAGTTTAACTCTGGAAAATACAGTTACACAGTGTAGCTTGGCCTGATAGAAGGTTATTAGGGGCAGTCAGCATGGCTTTGCCAAGGGGAAGTCATGTTTGACCAACCTGATAGCCTTTTACGAAGACATAACCAGGTGGATGGATGGTGGCCATGCAGTGGACGTGGTCTACCTGGACATCAGCAAGGCCTTTGACACCGTCTCCCACAGCATCCTCATAGGTAAACTGAGGAAGTGTGGTTTGGATGACCAAGTAGTGAGGTGGGTCGAGAACTGGTTGAAGGGAAGAAGCCAGAGGGTTGTGGTCAATGGGGCCGAGTCTGGCTGGATGCCTGTGTCTAGTGGGGTCCCTCAGGGGTCAGTGCTTGGGCCGGTGCTGTTTAATATATTCATCAATGATCTGGATGAGGGATTAGAGAATGTTGTCAGCAAGTTTGCTGATGATACGAAGTTGGGGGGAGTGGTTGACACACCAGAAGGCTGTGCAGCCATTCAGAGAGACCTGGACAGGCTGGAGGGCTGGGCGGGGAGAAATCTGATGAAGTTTAATAAGGGCAAGTGTAGAGTTTTGCACTTGGGAAAAAATAACCCCATGTGCCAATATAGGTTGGGGACTGCCCTGCTGGAGAGCAGTGCAGGGGAAAGGGACCTGGGGGTTCTAGTGGACAGCAGGATGACCATGAGCCAGCAGTGTGCCCTCGTGGCCAAGAAGGCCAATGGCATCCTGGGGTGTATTAGAAGGGGAGTAGCAAGTAGGTCAAGAGAGGTCCTCCTGCCCCTCTACTCTGCCCTGGTGAGGCCGCATCTGGAATATTGTGTCCAGTTCTGGGCCCCTCAGTTCAAGAAGGACAGGGAGCTGCTTGAGAGAGTCCAGCGTAGAGCCACAAAGATGGTGAAGGGAGTGGAGCATCTCCCTTATGAGGAAAGGCTGAAGGAGCTGGATCTCTTTAGCTTGGAGAAGAGGAGGCTGAGGGGTGACCTCATCAATGTTTATAAATATGTCAAGGGGAATGTCAGGAGGATGGAGCCAGGCTCTTTTCAGCGGCGTCCACTGACAGGACAAGGGGCAATGGGTGGAAGCTGGAACACAGGAGGTTCCAGAAAAATATGAGGAAAAACTTTTTCACTGTGAGGGTGACTGAGCACTGGAACAGGCTGCCTAGGGAGGTTGTGGAATCTCCATCTCTTGAGACATTCAAAACCCGCCTGGACGCGTTCCTGTGCGCTCTAGTGTAGGTGATCCTGCTCTGGCAGGGGGGTTGGACTAGATGATCTTTGAGGTCCCTTCCAACCTTTAACATTCTGTGATTCTGTGATTCTGTGATTCTGTGATATTCTCACTGCCATTTCTGAATTCGTGTCTACATTGTATGTTTTCTGTTCTTACTACTACATATATAGCTACGCTAACAATTTCACTTTCATGAGGAAAAATACCAGTTTTCCTTATAGACTTAAAAATCACCTTCTAGGATTTATGATGGTTATTGTCTAAGGTTTTTCCTCACTTTTTTCCCACTCTTCTGTCTCATGAGAATAGCACTAAATCACCCAGAATAACTCTTCTATACATTACAAAGTTTATGATGCAGCAAGCATCTACAGGAATGGGTGGTTCAATTTCATAGAGACACATACATATATGTGACACTGAGAATATTTACCCTGTATTTGGTTTGTGCACATGCTCAATTACAGCATTTTGATCCCTCTTGGATTTAATCTTGTTCTAATTCATGCCAGTCTTTTCCAGCTTATATGTCAGGGCTTGAAATTAACATATACCTGTTTTATACATTGTCATGGGGATGGACCCATCACTAAGCATAAACTGATTAATCCTAGCACCTCAGTTAATGTAAAAAAATCTCAGGAATATGATTTTGCACAGAGACAATTTCCATTACAGGTTGTGCAAGCAATTCTTTAGTACAGAAGAAAAATCACATTTCTTGTATACATCCCCATGAAAGAAGTGAAAATAGCAGCTCACACATTCAGAACGAAATGAAAGCCCACTTTAAGCCAACTCTGGCAAGGGATGTCAGAAACAACAAGGACATCCTTAAGTGCATAAGTACACCAGCTGCCCTGGTGACACAGGAAAGGCTGAGGTACCGAATGCCACCCTCCCCTTAGTCTCAGGAGGCACGACTAGCCTTTGGAAATCCCAGACCCTACAGAAAGTGGAGGAAGGAACACTTACCCTTGGCAAAAGAGGATCAGATTACAGAATGCAAATTGAACATTTGTAAATCCAATGGAGTGATGGGACACAGTCATGCGTGCTGAGAGAGCTAGGTAATGTCATTATAAGCCCACTTAATAATAAGCCTTGGATGATCACAGCAATTGGGAGGAACGATGATCTCTAAGGTCCCTTCCAACCTAGGCCATTCTATGATTCTATGTCTCAGGACTGGAAGAAAGCAAACATCACTCCTATCTTTAAGAAGGGTGACCCAAAGAACTGCAGGCCAGTCACATTCACCTCAATACCTGGGAAGGTGATGGAGAAACTAATCCCATGCACACAAAAGGCAAGAAGGTGATTAGAACTAGTCAGCATGGATTCACAAAGTCACGTTTTGCCAACTTGATAACCTTCTGTGATGAAACAACTGGCTTGGTAAATAAGGATGCTCTCCCCTATTGGCTATCAAAGAGCACTGGACATTGTCTACTGTCATTGTCTCCATGTACTCACTGAGGACTGACCGACTGGAGAAAAGTTAGCAGAAAAAAATCTAGACATCCTGGTGGACACCAAGTTGAACACTAGCAATCAACGTGGCCTTGCTAAAAAGAGGGCTAAGAGTACCACAGATTGTGTTAGGAGGAGTGTCGCCACCGGCACCAAGACCAAACCTGCAGTGCTGGGTCCAATTCTGGGTTCTCCAGTGCAAGAGATGCTCAGATGTACTAGAATGATTCTTGCAAAGAGCCATGAAAATAATCAATCAAGAGACTAGAGCATGGAAGAAGCCTGAGCAAGCTACAGTGTTTATCCTGGAAAAGAGAAGGCTCAGGGATCATCCTGTTTACATATAGATCTACCTGAAGAGAGGATGCAAAGAGGATGGAGCCAGCCTCTTTTCAGTGATGGCTCAGTAACAGAACAAGAGGCAAAGGACACTGACTGAAAACCAGAAGACTACAGATTAACATCAGGAAATACTTTTTCACTGTGAGAGTGATTAAGCACTGGCACAGGTTACCCAGAGAGGTTGCAGAGTCTTCCTCCTTGGAGATATCCAAAAGCTCTCTGGACATGGTCCTGGGCAACTGGATGCTTGAGCAGGGGGTTGGAGCAGATGACCTTCAGAGATCCTTTCCAAACTCAAGCATTTTGTGCTCAGAAGTAGAATCAAAATACAGTACTAAAAAAAAGTTGTAGTTAGATATGATTCAAAGTCTCGAGTTAAGTCATACAGCAATAATTCTGGAAGTGCAGCACTGTTGTTCTCTGTCATCTTGATAAGAAGAGTACATTTATATTACCTATTTTTTTTTTCAGACTTCATACTTATGTATAGAAGGAAAGAGGCAAATATCTGTCCAAGCACCTGCAAGTAGCTGGAAATTTTAATTAAATGTAAATCAGAACCACTCTTCAAAATTCAAAAGCATGGAATCCTCAGTCCTTCCCATTCTGCTCTTCCCTAAGGACATAAATAGGTAGATTAATAATGTGATCAGTCATCTGAAAACCCAGACTTGGGCAAAACAGCAAACTGAATGAATTCTAACATCTTCATCATAGCATAGTGAAAGTGAAAGGAATGCACAAAAATCTCTTAAGATTTAAATACAGCACTGGCTGTCTCTACTGTTCACTGAGATGAGCGAGAGAACCCAGATATTCCCATCGATGGCTAGCCAGATATTCTGCCAATGGCTGTACTGTTTTCTTTGTCTGGTATACTTCGTTCTTTCTTCCCGAGTTAGAGATAGAGGTAAAATTTAGATTGCAAATCTGTAACTGTTTAAGAACTTGTTTACACTAGAGGAATAAGGCTTGTAGCAAATTTGAAGCGCACACACAAGAATTCATATTAGGCATCCAGTAAAAACACAGTGGATGAGGTTGTTACAGTGCCCACTTATATGAGACATCTCCACTACACAAAGATTTTCTCTGAGCTGGAAAACAAGGACGAAGTACCCTGAAGGAAGAGGAAAAAAAAAATGCAGATTTTTAAAACACAGTAAAATAGGAAGCTACATTGATTTTCAATATTTCTGCAAACCTCCTAAAGGGAGGTTTGTAAAATTGTAGACTTCATGCAGTTCATCTGTCTACAGTTGGCATTGATGACAATAAATAACCTCTACTCCTAATAACGACATCCTGGAAAAAGTCATGGGCTTGCTCTTTAGCAGTTCTCCTTGAAGAACAACAAATACTGCCCAGGGAGGTGGTTGAGTCACCATCCCTGGAGGTGTTTAAGAGATGGGTGGATGTTGTGCTGAGGGACATGGTTTAGTGGTGTTGATAGGGCTGGGACAAAGGTTGGACTCGATCTTGACGGTCTCTTCCAATCAAAACTGTTTTATGATTCTGTAGATTTGAGCAGTATTCCTTCCAGTAATCTCAGTTGATTAATACAATTATACACAAAACCAAAGGGAAGGAACCAGAAGGATCTGAATTTCCCCTTGTGTTTCATTTTCTCCATTGGCAAAGCAGACGAGGCAAAAAGAAGAGTGATATACAAACAGCTTTGCTTATATGATATGTCTGATAGAAATAGCTGTCAGGTGAGATGCATTATCCTTCAGCCTGAACCTCTAGAGAAAAAAAAAAGTTTAAATAAAATACTGGATTGCCTTACACAACTATTGTTGATAAAAGACTGTTCCTCCTGAATTGAAGAAGAGCAATAGGTTCGTCCTTTTAAGCATAGAGGAACTGGATTAGGAGGGATTTTTGTACCTTGGGTGGTAGCCTCCTGAAGTAAAACAAGGACATAGCTGTCCAAGACCTGCCAGTGAGAACTGCCATACCAGCAAGCCTGAAATAACTGCTGCCAATAGCCTAGTTCCCCAACGAAGAGACAGAGAAAGCAGAGCAGTACAAAACATAGCATGCATGTAAAAGAAGACTGACCAAATTGAACATGAGCCAGCAACATGTCCTTGTGGCAGGAAGGGCTATTGGTATCTTGGGCTGCATTTGGAGGAGTGTTGCCAGCAGGTCAAGGAAGGTGATCCTGCATGGTGAGGCTCCACCTGGAGTTCTGTGTCTAATTCTGGGTTCCCCAGTGCAAGATACATGGGCATACTAGAGAGATTCTTGTGAAGGACCATGAAAATTATGGACTGGAGCATCTCTCATCTTTCAGTGGTGCCCTGTGACAGGACTAGAGGCAATGGGCACCAACTGGAACACAGAAGATTCACTCTAAACATCAGAAAACATTTTTTTTATTATAAGGGTGATTGAGCCACTGCCACAGGTTGCCCAGGGAGGTTGTGTAGTCCCTATCCTCGGAGATCATAGAATGGCTTAGGTTGGAAAGGACCTTAGAGATCATCTAATCCAACCTCCCTGCCATGGGAAGGGACACCTCTCAACTAGACCAGGTTTCTCAAGGTTTCATTCAACCTGACCTTGAACATCTCCAAGGAGGGGGCAGTCCAGAGACATGGTCCTGGCCAACTAAGTGGCTCTGCTTGAGCAGGAGCATTGAACAAGCTGGCTTCCAGAGGTCCTTCCAACCTCAATTATCCTGTGACTATGATTCCTTAACACTAGAAAGACTAAAATATTTTGCTTCAAACTGATTTTGTTCAGATTCACAGCAGGGTAACAACATAAGGCCCAATCAGCCAACAGACTTATCGCAGCTGGGAGAGGTAGGACTGCCACATATTTTTAGCCACAAGGTGTTACAACAGGCAGTACTATCTAAAGAGAAACAGAGACAGTAAGTCCTGTTTCCAAAGAAATCCACTCAAAAAGGAGAAAAGTAATCAAAGGCACAGTTTACACATTAAGATCCAGAAGGATTAATAACGCAGTTATTAAGATTCAAAGGTTTAAATTCGACACTCCTCATTCAAATACCTAAATTAGGCAGCCAGATACTGGCATTAGAAAGAATCAACCATGACAAATAACTGCTCTTTTTTACCTGCTGTATGTTCTAGAAAATAAGTCTTCCAGCAGAAAAACATCCCAGTACATTTTGTCTTCTGGGGCTTGGGTTTTGTTGTGGGTTTTGGTTTGCTGATGGGGGGATTGTTAAAGTGCGTAGATTGCATCCTTGAAAAAACTGCAGAACTGACTAGAATGTTCAAAATAACTTGTCGTTTGCACAAATAGTGTTTTTCCTTAAATATTAAAAAAAACCACAAATCCCTAATCATACAGATACCTAAGAAGGTAATCCATCATCTTCAAATTTCTTGATTCAGTCACAAACCTTTCCTTCTCTAATTGTCTAATTACTCAAGAGGTCACAAATGCAATTGAAAGCCACGCATAGAGATTCAGGTTATTTTTAATACAAAATAGAAAAATTAAAAAATCCATTATTGAAATAGACTTCGCCAGTTGTAATGGAAGTGAAATGGAAATTATTTCAGTAATGTGGGATTTTTAAACTTCTATAATATAGTCTACTGATGACTTCTACCAATTTAGCATCCTAATTTTTCCTCCTGAGATTATGAAGTCCTCTTCCACCTGCACCCTGAGTATTAATGATAACCCCACATTTATTAATGCTACATTTCCCAGAGATCTGGAGGCAGAAATAACTTCTGGAGGATGCAGGACCTTTTGCATTCAGATCCTTTCTTAACTGGTTTTAACTAAAATCATCACCATCATCTGTTTGATGGACCAAGTGCATTTCTTTAGGTGCTGACCATCAAACCTACCCTCATGTTAATTGATTCTAATTGGGGGTCTCTGGCAAGCAGATCACAGAATTTTGATCACCATCTTCACAGACCAGTTCACATTGGAAAAATCAATATTGCCACATAGGTTGTGCCTGCTCAGGATGCAAGCAGCATTTATCCTGTAGGACTACTAACCTGAACCCACAACAGGAGAGCAGGAAGCTCTGTGTTTTCTGCACAGGTGCCCCACACATCAAATCATACTCAATTTGCAAAGTTTTATGTGCAATGAAAGTATACTTCTGAAACCACAAGTATGATGGTTTTCAGGAAGACACTGTGCCTGGAGAAAGTGCAACTCTGCACACAATACCTAGAAAGAGAAACTAAAGGAGCAAAGAAATGCTAGAAATTTTACTTGTTCCTCGAATCATATCTGATACCACCGTGGGAGACAGACCTTTTGTTTGATATCCACCTGTTTGACCTGTCAGAATAAAAACAGGAGTTGTAGCAGATGTGAGTCAAAGAGAAAATATCACTGACAGAGACCTATTTGTCAGGAAGGACAAATATCCTGCTGAGAGAGTTATGTTAATTACCTGGAAATTCAGAGCTGTTGAACATCAACTTCAATCTGCTTAAAAGCAAATCCTGATATTTTAGGGGGGGGGAAAAATGGTACTTTCTACCAGTAAATCTAGTTTCAAAGCAAAATGTCACCAGCTCCACTTGAACTCACTTTAACTCCAGCCAGACTTTTACTTTCACCTGTAGTATAGCTGGTGCCTAGTAAGAAACATCCTGCTAAAAATTAACAAGCCCATCTGATTGGTAATTTACCATGTATTTATCGGAAAAATATCTTTATACCTTCAAAGAAAAAAACTTTGCACTGGAAACCAGCACTAAAACAACATCCTGTACCTACAGTTTAGAAAGATAATTGCAAAGTGAATAAGTAATGGCTTGTCTCCAGTCTTGTGCTCCTGACTAAAATGCAATGGATATTCACATATTCAAAAAAGAGAATCTTACACTGTCTCCATTTCACCTATAGTACTGGACCTTCAGCCATGGTCTCAAGACAAAACCAAGTGGCAGTTTTGAACTTGAGCCCCACCCCAAGACTCAGTTTTCTCCAGCTGTTTCTCATAGCAACCTGCAGCTCAAGCTGTGAATGCAAACACAGCAGCAGATGTTTGTGTGTGTAAGGCAAGAGTGAACATCCAAAACAACCACTAAACTCTCAAGCAGAAGCCTCTTTGCTACTTGTAACCAGTATGAGGCAATTGCATATTTTGCTAAAAGCAAAATATATTGAAATATATTGAAAAAATAATAAATATGAGACATAACCATGGATTAGAAAGCTGATCTTTCAGTCTGCTTCTGCGTATCGACCGCTTGGATGGGTAAGACCAGGCTGCTGAGGTTCTGTAAAGAAGAGCTAGTGCAGAAAGTAAGGGTTCCCAGAAAGATTGCCTAGAAACCAAGAGGAGAGCTAGGAGAAACAAAGAAAATGATCTGTGCTGCAGAAAAACCTGGAGATGAATGATACATGGAGACAAATGTCAGGAGTACCAGGGGACCTTGGTGAGTAGTGCCAGGGGTTGTAACTGCATCACTGTGAGCAGCAGCACAGCAGGAACCACAACTTTCTGCTCAAGCTCCTAGACCAGCAGCAATCTCTTTGTCAGGACTGTGGTACTGCAAGCAAGTGAGCTCATGCGAAACCTAGTCAAGCAGAGTAAAATCTCACATCTCATTTGCTCTTAGATAAACCCAGGTATCTAGATCCACTGTATGTTTACTCTGCCTAATATATGATAAGGCATTTTCCAGCCCAGCTTCAAGCCTTGTTTTTCTTAAACCCAACCCTCACCTGAAAAACAGTCTCAAGTCCCCACTATTCACAGCCAATGGAGAATTGCAGCACCAGCCCTCAGTTCACTTGGGAAACTGCTTCTTGGCTCCCCTACAACTGCTTCTTCAGGTTTCCTTTCTCACAGTTAGGCTGGACAAGGAAATCCAACCCTTTCCAACCCAAAATTTCCTCAGGTATGGATTCTTTCTGCAGCCATCAGCTTGCTTCAGCAGTCCCTTTCCAAATTCAACTGACTCATAGCTCCGGGCTTACTTCTCAATCTTACCCAGAGACTTAGTTGAAGATGAGCCACTCCATGGTATCCAAGAATTGAGTCGGCAGCAGCTCTGACTTTTTAAGCTGTTGGAGTTTTCAACATAAAATTTTGCATCCACATACAAGAAATTCAAGCAAACATTACTGTACAAAACAAGAATGATATAGATTATTCATTATTAAGATAATACTGACAGGATAAGACTAGTTGTTATACCTTCAAAATCAGTAAATTGACCCTTATGTTGCAAAAATCTCTGCGATTGTCTTCCATGCAGCTCTCCTCACATTCAGAACAAGCTGTTGTACACTTGTCTCTGTGAGCTTGGAGGTAGCCAGCAAAACCCTCACTATCATAAGGGCACATCAGCACCGAAGAACTCTAACACAATTAATAGTAACTACATTCACATACACATATCTGTACGTACGCATACAGAGCTTTTTTTTTCAGGTTTTACCAAGTTACTACATGTAACCAGTTGTTTTGCATCTGTTATGTTACCTCTCGTTATTTCCACAGTCTCATACCATTAGTAAGACATAAACAAGAGCTTTAGTGAAGTTTCCAAAGCTCTGCTGGTGTTTGATCAGCATTCTCACCAAAAGCCATCCCAGTAATTTGTTTTCAGATTATACAAGGTGTGTATATATCTTTTCTTGCATATATATATACACATATACAAAAGGAAGCCTTACATTATACTGGAAAGGAACTGAGTACTTTAAGAACAGTACATTTTTATAGATGAGGAATTAGCATGCTTATGAG
Source organism: Trogon surrucura (assembly GCA_020746105.1). Taxonomy (NCBI): domain Eukaryota; kingdom Metazoa; phylum Chordata; class Aves; order Trogoniformes; family Trogonidae; genus Trogon; species Trogon surrucura. Next base: position 57,451,993 of record CM036620.1, on the reverse strand, counting down.
ACTAAAAATTCTCAAGATGACTGCAGTTGGTAATAAGAGTGGAAGAAATTACTGACATCTAATCCCTATTGATTTAATTTTCTATTTCTTCTTTTCATTTCCTACTGTTCCTTTGTGTAAGAGCCACTCTTCTTTGCTGCCTAATGGAAAAAGGGAAATGCTCTAGTGACCTCATAAGCCTCACTTTTCAACATAAATTAATCTTTCTGAAGAAAAGAAGAAATCTTATTTGTTTTTTATGTTTTTTTTGTAAACTGATCTAAGACATTTTTAGTTCTTGCCAACATTTTTTTAAAAGTATTGCAGACATACATCCATTTTCAGTTGTTTCTGCAGTGATGCAAAGTTATAGGTAGGTAATATCTTTTCTAATTCCATTCCTAGTAAATTGCAGGTGTTCTACAATAGAAGGGTTAAACTTCTGCAAAAGTCAAAATTCAGGTGTCAGTAGTACTGCTTTTTCTGTGCTGCAGAAAGAGAAGATACTTCTCTAGTACCAAATTCCTGATGTCACATTCTCAGGTTGATTGAGCCTTGTAAATTAATTTGCTTTGTAAAAAATAACCTACAAGATTTTCTGTAGCCACAAGCTTGAAATACAATTTGCAGCAACAGAAAATAGGAATCACTATGTGCTAAACAAAAAGCAAGTATATTATGGATTTTAACACTTTTCCCATCAAAAAAAATAGATTTGAACTGTGAATATTAATAAATTTAAAAGAAGTTCTGTTACTGAAACGCACACTGTCATGATAGTTGGAACATTTCCACACGCAATTTTTCCTCCTTTATAGTGTTGTTTTTATCCAGATCAAATATATGCAATGACTGATTAATAACCTACCGTGTTAAAATTAAGACATCTACACATCAGGCTACCAAATGGATATTTTTAATTTAAAAAAGAAAATCCAATTATTACCAGCATGACATCCTAGAAACCACGATAAAATGATTCAGACATCTGTTTACTTTTTAAAACAGGCTCTCCTGGTTTTGTATGGCCTCTTTTTTTCTCCATCAGCTCTCTTCCCCTTTTAGTAGGGCCTCTCCAGCAGAGATCAGGATGTATCATAGAATAATTAATACGTATTCACAATAATAAGGATATATTTACCATCTAAGGATATTTTCCATGTTACCTTCAGTAATTCCTCATTCCAGCTGTAGACAAAGCAAATATAATAGAGGAGTTCTAAAGAAACACAATCTTGCTTTAAAAGCACCTGTTTCCTTAAACAAAATGCTGTTCTAAAATAGAATTCAAAGAGATGAAACAGGTATAATTTCAGCAAGAAATAAAAATATTTTTTAGAAAAAAAATGTTTAGGTTATGAAAAACTTTCTCTCATTTGATAATTCAAATGAAAATGCATGATAAAATGAGATCTTAGAAGGCTTAGAGGTGTAATCCCCAGCAGACTGGGCTACAACTTCAAGTCACTTTTACCTGTTTGCACAACCTGTCTTTCCTATTCATTTCAAAAGGTGCTTTCACAAAAAAAAGATGCAATGAATTGGAAACTTCCCATCAAGTACTCTATTTGTTTTTATTACCTGTTAAAACTTAATATAAGTTGTAGTACACAGAGCAACTAGTCAAGCAATGATTCCTCACCATGTATGAAAAAAAAAAATAATTTAATGTGCTTCCAAAGCATTGCATGTTTCACTTATTTCTTTCAATGGTGGAAAAGAATTTTCAATACTTTGTACTGCCTTCTACATCTCCCTAGATGAGCTATTTCATAGAAAAGGACTAGGAAAAATAACTAAGTGTAAATATAGCACTATTATTCCTTTCATTCTCTTGGTTATAATCTGTAAATAAAGGCCTTTGTCATAAAAGCACAATGGTGCAGAAGTGCTAAAGCTTATTGCAGATGAAATGCCAAGATTTTGTACTGTTTTAAATGAACACCACTTCACCAAAATCAAAGCCATGCTCATTTCTAACAGTTGAAAATATCATCAATATATTTGGGATTTGGAAATTACTCTGTTGAAGTCTGTGCTTATAAGACAGGGAATCTGCAAGACAGCTTCTGCTAGTTCCTGAATGATAGTCTGCTAAAATTTAGAATGACTTCTGGCTTTACTTGTATTGTATTAATGCCTCCAGTCCTAACTACTAGATCAGGTTCTTATGTCTAACTAAGGAGTTGCTAGTTAGTAACCAAAAACTTTGCTCCAGCTACTGGAGTAACTGCATTGGTGGAAAAGGGAAGTGCAAATGCTACCACATCACCTACCCTGACCTCTGTAAAGCCTTTGGCACTGTTGTACACAACATCCTTGTCTCTAAACTGGAGATAAAGGTATTTGTGCACTTAGAACCCAGGAAGTCAATCATATCCCGGGCTGCATAAAAAGAAGCATGGTCCGAAAGTTGAGGGAGGCGATTCTCCCCCCTGCTCTGCTCCCGTGAGACGCCATCTGCAGTGCTGCATTCAGCTCTGGGATCCCAGAAAGACACAGACTTGCTGGGATGGACCCCAAAGGGCATTGAAAACAGTCAGAGCGATGGAACACCTCTCCTGTGAAGAATGGCTGAGAGTTGGGGTAATTCAGCCTGGAGAAAAGGCTCTGGCAAGACCTTAGTGCAGCCTTTCCATAATTAAAGGGGACTTATAGGAAAGCTGAAGAGAAACTTTTTGTCAGAGTCTGTACTGATAGGACAAGGGGCAATGGTTGTAAACTAAAAGAGGGTAGATTTAGATTAGGTATAACGAAAAAATGTTTTACTATGAGGGTGGTGAGACAGTGGAACAGGTTGGCCAGAGAAGTGGTACATTCGCTGATCCTGGAAAGATCAGTTTGGATGGGGCTTTGAGCAACATGATCTAGTGAAAGATGTCCCTGTCCATGGCAGGAAGGTTAGAACTAAATGGTCTTTGAAGGTCCCTTCTAATCAAACCATTCTATGACTCTATGACTTCTTCCATTAATAATCTAAACACTTCTAACAGCTTAATTATGTCTCCTTTCTATTAATTTAGTGATCAAAGTCTTCTTCAATTCTTAATGCTTCTTCACACAACTATTCACATTCCCTTCTGAAGTGAATGTGTCTCTCCCTGTGCAAGGGTATTATTTTAATCCATATTAAATACATATAGAAAAAACCATTTCTATGTGGTCTGCAAACAAACCTTAACTCTATTCATCAGCGTTGACATTTATGTTTATTTTTATTCACAACATGTTTGCTTTCTTATAGGTCACTACAGCCCACTCAGCACCTCCAGCAGTGCTTCACAACAGCTGTTCTGCCATGCCTGAGAAACTGGTGTTCCAGACAGGAAAGACATCTGCCTTTCCACATTTTCTTCATTCCAGGATATCATTTTTAAGATTTTTATCTGTAGATAAATTAAGCATCTACTACTGCCAGGTGCTTGACTTTCTACCAAGACATTAATGATTCAATATTTCAGGAAAAAAAAAAAATGTAGGTCTAAAGAAACTTAAACACTATTTGGAACTATTTTCTGCAAAGTACATCTCTCCAAATTGAACTTTCAGGGGTGCCAAGCAGAACTTTTTTTTTTTCCCTACAGAATACAATAATAAATATTCAGTTGAATAAAAGTTGTATGCAAACGATTGGGGGAAAAAAAACAAACAAAACTTCGAACTACAGCCACTTATCATAGGTATCATCCTGAAAGTGACATTCAGCCTTTAACCCAAGTTTATAACATTTGGACCTTGGCTGAAGGGACAAAACATATATAAGTATGCACAGTGTTTTGGCATCAATCAGTAACTATTTAGAAACCTTAAGTAGAAGCGATTGACAGCTGCTAGTTTTTAAACAGATTTTTGTACCAAGGCTATACAGGGCCAAGACTCAAAGAGAAGACAGTAAAGTATGCAGGATCTGTAATAAGAAGTCATGTCTCACATTTCCAGCTGTCCTACAACATCTGGACATTGTCTCCCACATCTTCTCTGATTGCTCATCACATTTTCGTAACACAACAGTGGATTATTAAAGCAATAGGAAACGCGTACATAAACTTAAAAAAACCTTTGCTTTTCACAAAACCAAAAAACGCACTAGTCATCTTATTTCTATTATCACCACTGCAGATTATAATCTATTGATAAAAGTAAGCAGTGATCAAGCAAAAAAAAAAACATTTTCAAATCAGGTGTTAGAGGACATATATGAGGATAGCCTCCCTCCTGTCCGATACTGAATATTAACAATAGGTATTTCAAAACTCCACTTATCTGTTTCTACTGTTTGCAAAAACAACTGGTTTAACTGTCTTTTAAGAGGCACACCAAAACTGTGGTAACAGGCACAAAAATAAAATAAATTAAAAAATTAAGATACATGTGAAATATTGCAGCTAACTAGTACAGTCTGATCACAGGTTGGGCAAACTAATTGTGTTATTAGGAAATATTAATTCAGACTGGATAACTGACAAATATTTTCTTTATCATTCAGGTCAGTGATTTAAACTCATCACACCCTGTCAGAGGACAAAAGCTGTTTTAATACACCATCTGTTGAGTGGTTTTTCTGAAGCACACCAGTGATGTCTACTGAATTCAAAGCCGATGTGTCTGTACCAGCACACTCTCAGGTGCCATTTGACAAAGCATCTTGTTGCCAGACTCGGGCAGAACAGGTACTTGAGATTTCTCTTTTCCATCAGTAACTCTTACAAATAAGATTGGGTGTATACAAGTAAAGTACGCATACAAAGCTGCTACTGAGATTGTCCAATTTTCATTGGTTTCAGAGGAATATAAAGCACAAGGCACAGATTCATCACTGTTACCCAAAGCAGAGTGGAAGAATTCAACAGCCGTGTTACAGCCTTCATCCATACGTTCACATGGGACACGGCATCAGGTCTGTCCTGGCCCTCATCCTACTGCAAGTGTCCCTGTGATACACAACTCTCAGGGTAGTGCAAAATCTTTGCACTGCCTTGCAAACATTTTTGTCAATCCCTAAATTCACTTTAAAATCCCATATATACAAAAGTCCAAATAAAACTGTCTAATAAGATTTAATGGTTTCCTAACACTATTTCAGAATGCTTCTTTAATCAAATATTACAGTACATAATCACATAACAGGCACCTCTTAAGGTTTGCTAAAAGCCTTTTGTAAGCTTGTTGTTTTCCCAGGAAATGAAGATGGGTATTTTTTACAAGTTTATTTGACTGCTTTCAGTTCCTTTCCATTTAAACTGTATTTAAAATTGCATCAGCTTTATGTCAAGAAATTGAATGAGATAAACACACAGCTTTTTTGTATTCAAACAGTAGAAGCTCCTGACTCAAGAAAATAGTTAGAAAGGTAAGCTCCTCTTACCTTTGAAGATCTTTAGAAACAAAACAAGGAATGAAAGGAATATGTAAAATCTGAATTGTGATACACAAATAATTAGGTATAACAAAAAAGGAAACAGTAATGGAGTTATCTGAACTGTCTCAGTTACAGTGTGCTCAGGTTCTTCCATCTTCACCTATGATTTTTCTTCCTGAAAACCTTTTTGATAATTAAGCTAGATCTGGGCAAGTCAGAGCCAGATTTGCTTTAAGCAAGTGCTGTGTAACCAGTGATATCACACAGAACTGTGTTAAGTAGCACTTTTGTATCATCCTCTGTTCCAGATTTTAGATGTTCTTCTGAACTGTGTGGAAGCTTGAGACTGGGACAAATCACTTGGCTTATATTTCCAATACAAAGCCTCCTCCAGAGAGAGGACATCCTCTACTAGTGAAGCCCCTACTACAAGATATGGACATGCTGGAATGTGTCCAGAGAAGGGCCACGAGGATAATCAGAGGGCTGGAGCACCTCTCCTGTGAAGATAGACAGAGAGAGTCAGGGCTGTTCAGTCTGGAGAAAAGAAGTCTCCAAGAAGACCTTATTGTGGCCTTTCAGTATCTCAAGGTGGCCTACAAGAAAGCTGGTGAGGGGCTTTTGAGGATGTTAGATAGTGATAGGACATGGGGGAATAGATTAAAACTAGAAATAGATCAGTTCAGATTGGACATTAGGAAGTTTTTCATCACAAGGGTGGTGAGACACTGGAACAGGTGGCCCAGAGACGTGCTGAAAGCTCCATTCCTGGAATTTTTCAAGGCTGGGCTGGATGGGGCTCTGACCAGCCTGATCTAGTGGAAGATGTCCCTGCCCATGCAGGGAGGTTGAAAGTAGATGGTCTTTAAGGTCCTTTCCAACCCTGACAATTCTATGATTCTATGACCCTTCAAGTGCAGATAGGGAAGGTCCACAGATCAATGGTACCCATTTTCTTGCCCCTTGCTTGAGCTGATCCCCTTAGAAAGAAGATTCCACAGTCTGAAAATGAATCCAGCAAGTCTGAAGCATGGCCATGGGTAGCCTGTACATATCGCTATGTGCCTGGTCACAAGCACCACAAGAAGTCACAACAGCATGGTTCTGGTGCAGACACCATAGGAAGAGCTATAGCTCCAGAGAGGACCTCTGTGCAACTCCAGTGGATCAAAGGTGTCTGTCTGTGTGCCTCTCCAGAGAAAAAAAAAGTACTAACTTTGCAAAAACTAAGATGGAGGAGAATTTTCCATTATGATTAAGAGATACAAGCCTACGAGGCCTGAAGTTACTGACAGATTTTATAATAAGAAGTAAATTTTTTTAGGTCTTCAGTGTTTAGACAGTTATAGTTTAGCTTTGAAATATTCTAATCAAACTCCATTTAAAGCACAGTATTTATCTTAATACAACATAAGACAGATTAATCTCTCCTGTATGTGAGAATGAGCTATTCACAATACCGCATATGACATAAGGCAAGGAAGGAACAGCCTGAACTGAGACATGAAAAGAAGTAGGTGACAATGGCTGGGCAGCAAAATATTTGAGGCTCAGCTTTTGCTATATCTCTGCCCTAAGAGTTTGTGAAGTCTGCCATTCCTCACCTATTGTGCTCTCAGTTGACAGTCTCCCATCTGCTTTACTCCTCAGATTTTTTTTTGATGCTTTCACACCTGTTAGTTCATCTGTTCTCTCCTTTGTCAGCTAGCACATATCTTGAATGAGTGATAGCAAACTAAAGCTTAGTATGGACAAAATAGGCCTCTTGTTTCTCCCACATCAGCCCCTTCTGCGTTTCTCCATTCCTTTTGGCAAACCCTCTATTTCCCCCATTATTTACTCTTGCAGCACAACAGATCATGCACTTTTGCTCATATCTCATTCACTAAACTTTCATCAACATAATGGATATCAAACACTTTTCCTCATCCAATAGCTTTTAGCACTCATCCGTACTCTAAACACCATAACTTAATCTCAGTACTCATAACATTGATTTCTGGTAATTCTAATACATGTCTGTTCAACTGCTCTCTTTGATCAAGTCATGCCCTTCCTTCAAACCTCCACAGTACTTTCCTCCACATTATCACATCAGATCAGGTCTGGTCTTAAAGGCTTACCATCCTAAATTATTTCTTGGACCTTGCTTCCTGTCATAACAACTTAGTCAGAAATGTCTATTTGTCTCCTCCTACTTTTTCACACCTCCTCTGTGCTGCCCACTCTGCAAAGAAAAAGCCTTCTCACTCCAATATGCCATCCCTCACCCACACACACGCATTCTCATTCAAATTCCTCCCGAGACCTATTTCTGCTGAATCTTAAATAAAAGTCACATTTCTTCAACCCCAATATTTAAGTGAGAGGGTGCTGAAAACCTAAAGGGAAAACTTAGCTACAAATATCCTCCTATTTTCATTCTGCCAGAGTTTCTCCTTGTAGTCAGCTTCTCATAAATTCACTGCTCCATCCTCATGTCCTCCATGAATGATGCAATTCTCACCTCTTCCGTGCAGCCACTACGTTGCCAATATATAAATTTCTCTAGAAGACATGCTTCTGTCATGCTGCCTATTCAGTCTCAAAACTGATTTGTGAATTAGTTAAATTGTTACAGAGCTCACTCCCACTATTGGGACTGAAAGCTCTCACAAATCAGAGAAAACTCCCCACTTCTGTTTGGATCAGGGAAATACAATGTGCATTTCAAGTCCATCAGGTCTACATTTTTCCCCTTCATTTTTGCAATCTACAGTTAAACTTCTTATTTTAAGAGCCTAGCATTTATTACATGATCAATAAGAAATAATATCAGAAAGGAATCAAATTAGATTCCCAACTGCAGAGCTGATGCTTTCTAAAAAATCAGACCTGTGAACATTCCAGAAAGAATAATAGAAACAAGCAGATATTCCTTCAATATAGGGTAGACAGTGGGTTTAAGATTAAGTAACTGTATGTTTAATTCTATACAGGAATAAAATGCTTTAGTGAACAATGAGTTAATCAATGAGAAGTAAGATACACCACTGGACTATAACGTATACACTATGATGTTTTTTCAGTCTTCCAATATGAAAGCTGCTTACATCCACTTGGAGAAAAGTGGAAGAAGTCCTTTCTCATTTGCATTGTAAATGCACACAGCCTACTCCCACAACCAACACCACGAGAAAACTTAATATAGCAATTCAGAACAGATTTCCCTGCTGCAGCAAACTCAGCGCCTGCTGTCACTGCAGCAGTTCAGAGAACCAAGTTTGAAGTGTTACTCAAGTGATTACTTAAAACCAATTATAAAATAGAAAGTCTTATTATTTATTACAATTAAAATCCAGTCAAGTCAGTTGTTTCTGAAAGATCTCTGACTTCTCTATGAATTTCTTGATTAATAGTCATTAGAAACTACTTTCCTGTTGAACCTCAGCAAGAATAGTTAGTGTGAACCACCTCAGTTCTCCCACAAGCTCTCTAGAGAGAAGTGGAGAAGTGGCTTCCCCATCAGCACACACTGCTTCACCTTCCTGGATGGAAAGCCCATTGGAATTTAATACAAACCAAAGAAACACAGACCAAAGAGTGTGTTCCAAAGAAAGGATTTGCATTAATTTTTTAATCATATGCTAACTTCAGAAAAATTAATTTGTCTATATTTCTCTTTGATCCTGAATTTAAATAAATGCTATTTTTTCACTACTCCTGGCTTTTAGCTCAGGAAAACTGCTGAGAACATGTTTAAAGGAGTTACTCTCATGTATCATACAAATTTTGAGATGAAAACAAGTGTAACAACAAGTGTAATCAGCAGCATTGCACGTCATCCTTTCTTACAGAAATAGCTTCAGAAAGTTTTTCTTCACTTTTATAAAACTGTCATTTGAACAGGATCTCACAATGCATGTAAAAATTTTGTTTATACTCTGAAATCATCATTATCTCATAGCAGCTATTAAGCCGATAGTAGCTGTGAGCAGAGTCAGTACAAAGGAAAGCATTGCAGTTTTCTACAGCCATTGGACCACTTGTAAGAGGTCTCAAAAAACAAATGGATTAAATATACACATCTCATTTTCACAGAAAAACTCACAAGTCACAGAACTATTCTAAATCAAAACAGGTTTGGCTTCATTTCACAGCTGTATAGTCCTTTTGGGTACATCTAAGCACTTCAGACCCACCATTTCTCATGAAAATAGGTGAAGCACATTTTCCAGTTTGATACTTTATCACCGAAACTAAAGTGTTTGCCATATGTAAACTATCCACCTCATAATCCCTCCAGTTGCAGTAAGGGTACAAGATACTTGCAAAAAAATAAACGCCAGGAAAACTTTCAGAATGATTCAACTACCTATTGACCCTTATCGTGACCAGGTCTGAGACACCTCTGAAAATCGTGGGAAATGGCCATAATCCTAATAAGACTTTCTAGTAGAGTAAGTTATCTGCAGAGACAGTACAGCTCAGTGACTAGGCCCACCATACTGGTATAAATAAGAGAATAGGAACCTTAACAACTCGTTTAAAAAATAAATGTGCATGTTCTTGCTCACATAAATTCACAGCAAACAGACATTTCTTATGCTTTTTTTTTTTTAATTCAACAAGTGCAAGCAACTGGTTTCTATTTATTTTAAAGACTCATCATAGGGTTTTCCACAAAGTGACTGGCTCTTCACAAGACCTGAAAGCAGCAGGCAGTGGAGTCAAAAATGACCTGATCTTCTTCCTTCTCCCAGCACACAGTTAAATGTTTGTTAAACAAACAAAAATAAAAATTACAATTTTAAACCTACAACATTAGAACAACAAATCTGTTACTGTGATCAAAGCCATACAACTTACACCCAAACAAGAGAGGCGTCTACTTCTCCTCAGTACTTTGACTTCAGTGCTGCTCAAGGAAGAGACCAAAGACAGTTGAGCTACAGCCCCTTTTCCACCATCATTCCTTGGAGTTCATGGTTACAAGCAGGGTGGCAGCTTTGGTCAGATAAAGCAGCATTAACTAGTTAGAACACTGATGATAGTGTCCTTTGCAAGGGTCCTAGGTCTTGTGAGATTTTACCATGGGCTAAGAGATACTGTGTGCTCTCTGAGCCACTCCAGGTGACTTGATTGCCCTTGGCTCTGTTGTGGGGAGCCAAGATCATGCCCATGAACTGTTAATGGACACCTCCCTATCTGAAGTAATTTGATCTTGAGGCAAGTTCATCAGTAAAGTTGGACCAGGCTTCCACAGAAGCTGACACTTGAAATATTCAAATTTTATTAATATAAGTTAATCATGTTTTGTTTATTCTTCCTTGCAATGCTTTAGGCCATCAGCTGTGCACACACTGGAGGCCAGCACTCAGCAAGAGTGACACGCCATGGTAACTGCTGATGTTACAGATTGCACATTTGTACAAAGGCATTCTATAATATCGCTCATGAGGCAACAGAGGACAGCAAAATCTCTATCGCAGCCTACAGTCACATCCTGTAACCATTCAATATAAGGAAAAAAGCAAAAAAAAAAAAAAGAGTTGTCAGACAACTACTGCCACAGCTCACATTGCACAAACAAATGCTGCCCGACGTTGCAGTAGATCTCTTGTATCAGGATTATCCTTACAATGTAAACTCAAATGCTTTTGATCTGTTAGAGCAATGTATTGGGCTCAAATTCAAAAGGAAAAAGCATCTTCCTTCGGCTTTCTTATGTGTATATGAGTTATAACCAGACCCTTCATCAACCTTTTTAGTGGTCTTTTACCATTGCAGCAAAAAACACTTGACACGAACATTACCAACACAGCTTCCCTACTACCTTGTGCATCTCTCTGAAAACGTGTGCAGAGCACTAATGATACAGATTTTCCTACCCACAAACTTCTGTTCTCAGGTCTAATTTCACAGCTGTCCCCATGCTCGCAATTCACTTTATGCTGCCTGCACTTGGTCAAGACCATATGCAAGACTTGCTTCCCAGCTGATGTAAACCCACAGGGGGTTCATACCCTATGCAGGAGGAAAACAGTGTCTCTGTTAGTACACTCTGCTAGTGTATTTTGGTAGCTAGATTGCACTGATCTCCCAAACTAGCACATTTCTTACATGACTTTATGAAGTTTGCAACATCAAGGAATGCATCTGTGTCTTTCTCCCCGTCTCCCTCCATTTTCTCTATTTGGTACTTGGCATCTCACTCTTTTCCGTAGCATTTTTCACTGAGAACAATAGTATATTCCAACAAACTTTAAAAAGCACTTGTCTTCATAATCTAGTCATCTCACTACAGAAACTGGAAAAAGCAATACAATTACTGATACACTGATTACGGAATATATCAGCCTGACCTTTACATCAGATGCTTCACAATATCCTTATTAATTGCCTTTTAGTCATGGTCATAGTTATGAATGTTGCAAGAATTTTTTGTATTTTACTGTTCTACTCCTGTGAGCTACTTTTTTTTCCTTTTTCCTTTTCAATCTGTAGTAGCTCCATGGGAAAGTTTTAGGTTCAGAAGAAACTCTCTCTTCCGCCGTGCTTCCCCTCCCATTCCTCACCTTATTTTTATGCTCTGTTTACAAGGTGTATCGTTTGCGGGCTTTCACACAAATGCAGAATAACCTTTACAGAACCCTCATATTATGCCTCAGTTCACATTTTGTACCAATATCAGCATGAAATTTCAAGTCCAGGAGGCAAGGCTGGGAAGAACCCAGTTGCACAGTAAGGTCCAAGTACTATAAGACTATAGATGTTTGTAGTTTAGTGTTACATGTTCCAGCGCTGACGCTAACAGAGCGGACTTCTTCAGAAAGTTTTACCTAGAATAGGTGCATATATTGTGGATGCTTATTTATTTGTATTTTAAATTACATTGTTTAAGGAGACAGCCTATTATAACAAAATCTTTTAATGTCACTGTCCAAAAATCAGAGAAACGCGTGCAAAGCAAACCTCGTGATCCAGGTACCTCCTAAGCCTGTCTCATCTCTCAGACTTTTTTCATAATTACTCTGTAAACTGCAAGCAAAATCTCAATTCAGAGAGCAGTCAGAGGATTCTGTCAGAAAAAGTCAATGAAAAATGCTTTACACAACAGAACCCATAGTGTTCTTTATATTTGCTACAAAACAACCAACACACTTGAACAAATAAAACTAAACCCAAGAAATATGAAAGAAAATGCATCTACCCGTATATACAATAAATCTCGAAGTGAGTTTGGCTTAAAAAGAGGATTATTATACATTACCAAATATTATCCAATCCAACTATTTAACCTATAATAAATGCAGAAGTGATCATAATATGAATCAAGTATTCAAGTAAATGAAAGAAAAAAGGGGAAAGAAGATTACAGCAGCTGAAGTCACAGAAGTCCTGAGGGTTTGAAGCTGTGATAAAATTTGGCTTGACATGCAGTATCTGTTCTGTGAGATGAGGTTATTCAAAGTGCAAACTGGGAGAGTATTAGAATAGAATTCACAGTGTTAAAACAGACTACACATTAATTACACTTATAACTTCATAATACTTCAAGGATCCTATACGTCCTTCTTTACATCTCTTACCAAGTCTGAGAAGCAACAGAACTTTCTATTTTCAATGCAAGCTAAAAGCCTTTATTGTCCCGTTTTGAACATAACAGTCAGTTTTCCAAGTGTTCAGAGTCTATAATAAGCAAAATCCCTACTTTGAGCTCCACTTTCAATGCAACATCAGTCCTACAGCACATAGCAGATGAACCTCACTGCTGGTGAAAAATAGTTAAGTATATCCTAAGATTAAAAATGCTGGGCCCCTTAACCAACGTTAAGAAATACTTGTACATTCTTCCATGCCTAAGACTTTGAAACAGTTCTATCTTCTGGAAACAAATATTTACTTTGTTGTGTCCATGTTAAGTTAGTGGATAATAGATATTTCAGATTTTTTTTCCCCCTGCCCAGAGATAAGCACGGCAGTAGAACCAACACATAACTTTGGTTCCAGAATCAGTTTGGTCATGTTCCTATATGGCTATTCCAAAACCTAAGACATGTTTTGCCTTAGCTCTATCTTGTGTTAAGCATGCATGCTCTGGTTTGTATTGTTTGGGTTTTTTCTTGTTATGCTGCTTTATAGAAGTCGATATCTTTATTTTTAAGACACAATTAGCTTACAATTAACTAATGGGAAGGTATAGAGAAGATGGATCCAGATTCTTCTGCAAAGTGTAGAGCAACAGATAAGTTACAACAAGTGAAATTCTGTTCAGGTACAGAAACTTCACGGCAGCAGTCAAGTATGGGGGCAGGTTGCCCAGAGAGACTGTGGAAACTCTATTCCTGGAAATACTCGGAATTCATCTGGGTAAACCCCAGTTAAGTTATTTTACGAGTCTCCTTCTCTGGAGACATTCAAAACTCATCTGGATGCGTTCCTGTGTGACCTACTGTAGGTGATCCTGCTCTGGCAGGGGGTTGGACTGATGATCTTTCGAGGCCCCTTCCAACCGCTCGCATTCCGTGATTCTGTAACTGACAGGTAAGTCAAAGGACCATTTTGGCCCATAAAGAAATCAAATTACTGCAACCCAAGTAAAGAACAGGCTACAGCTTGTCAAATTCTTAAGTTGGACACTCCTGAAAACGTACAGCACCCTTTTCACAATCCTTCGAAGAGCAGCACATGAAATGTATTCACACTGCAAACAGACCATAGGGTTTGCTTTCTTTACAAGTTAGCTTTCACATAATGTTTCATTATATTATTATTTATGTTGATATATCGAGTACTCTACAGTTTTCAAATAACAGAAGTTAAAATGTGCCTTGCAGGTGATATTATTTTAACTCATGTTTGCTTTCCACAAGACAGATTCTGGTAATTCCTCAGCAATTTCAGTGATGTCTCCCATTAAAGATACAAGATTCTAAGTACATTCCACCTACATGCTCATTTCCCAGTACCAAATGGTAAGGTGATCTACATAACAAAATATTTTGGCAGCCAGAAAAAAACCTAAACAAAACAAAAAAACCACAGTTAAGCTAGGACTTGCTCTGTAGTTGAGCAAAGCTCTGTAAGTATGATCCCCAGAAAGAGTCGAACTGGAAACAGATCTTCCTGTAGCTGGGAGCAATGGGTGAGCACCCCATAAATCCAGCAGCTGGGGCTTTGTGCACCTGAGCCCGCATATTCAGAGAACAGTTGAGGAAAATGCAGATGCTGAAAATATTTCATTGGCTCAGACTTCTTATACTACTTTTCCTACAATCTTAAAATAATTCAGTTTGCTTGAGTTGAGCAAACAAGAACTTCCCAGCCCAAAACTTTCTGCAGTATAACAAAGGTTGAGTCACAGTTGGCAAGATGGAACTTGTTAAGGCATTGCCAGTAGATTCAAATATATCTAATGATTTTAATGAGATGTTGCTGTTGTACTTTAAAATACTAATCACTTCTCACATTGAAGAGAATAGCCTGTGTATGCCCAAAAAAAGCAGCATGAGCCAATCATAACAAAAAGAAACAGCAAATTTAAATTTGGAATTTCAGGGTGATTCATTGACCTGCCTTTTTCAAAGGAGCCTTTGAGCAGCTGTCATAACAAAATTGTGTTAAAACAAGCGAATACTTTAAGAATGCTCACTTTGCTCTTTTATACAATGAATCAAGCCATCTGTTATATTGGTCTTTAACTGATATTCTGTCCACATAGAAGGCATCAAAAATTTTGCCAGTGTAGTCTTAAGTCAGTTTACACTTCTAACATATTCTCCAGAGAGAGGCAGACAAAAGTGAAAAACAAGCATGTTTACGATAACTAGGATTCCTGCTTCTGGATGTTTTCCCTTTCCAGAATAACACAAAAGCTAAAGCAGATAAATTATGTGGAAGTTTGGAATCACAATGTTCTCTAACGCCTGGAAAGATCCTTCTCTCAGTAATTAGAGAGCTGCATCTTCAAAGAATTCAAATTTTTAAAAATTTGTTTCTTTAGAGCACCAATTTCAGTTCTCTTCTAGATAGACTTGATTACAATGCACAAAAATTGCCTCTAGTGGCAGTGATGGAAAGGCACAATCTTAACTTTAGCTCTTTCCAAATCTGCACGAGTGTCAATTAGCATTGGAACATTCAAACTCAGCACCCTGTGGTTTTTCTGTGCCTTTCTCAGAAACATGTTTATTGCTTTTTCTTCAAGTCTGTGGTAGTATATTTTACTAGAACAAGAACACAATTATAAGGCCATGAGAAGTTGCAAAGCAACTGCATTTCCTAATCTCCAATAAAGGAAAAAAAAAAAGCTTTGCTCATGCTGACAATGAAAATTCAATTGACAGAGCACAACTCACAAGTATGATTGCTGTTAGCAACAGGCAACTCCAAGAAGTTATGTGTGTTTGTTTCAGCTAGTCTAAAACTGAGAATATTTAATAGGATTGTTGGTTGTGTTTCTTCAAAAAAAAAATATTTCACCACTTTCCAATATCAAAATTATTTTTAAATAACACATTAAAACAAAAAGGTTACAGAAATAGTCTGCAAGTTCTGCGAGGAATTATTTTGGAAGTTGAATTAAATTCTCTTGACTAGGAGAAAAAAAAAAATGTTATTACTGAATTACTCCACACACACTCTTTTACTTCCAAGTCCCTTCTAATCTTTTTGCCTGAGCTGCAACAAATACTAAATACTTGTGCATAGCCGGTTTCTTTCATATTGCCATAGGAACAGAGCTTGAGAGCACACCACTCCCCCCAACTTGCTTTTGTTCTATGATATGGCTAAGGCAGCCAGTTGGCTCTAAATTAAAGCCAGATCAAAGGTCAATGCACAGACCAATACAAGCTTCACAGAATCACAGAATGTCAGGGACTGGAAGGGACCTCAAAAGATCATTTTGTCCAATCCCCCTGCAGGATCACCTAGAGTAGGTCACACAGGGACACGTCCAGGTGGGCTTTGAAAGGCTCCAGAGAAGGAGACTCCACAACCTCTCTGGGCAGCCCGTTCCAGTGCTCTGTCACCCTCACAGCGAAAAAGTTTTTTCTCATGTTTCTGTGGAACCTCCTATGCTCCAGCTTGTATCCATTGCACCTTGTCCTTGAGAAGAGCCTGCCTCCATCCTCCTGACACTCACCCTTTACATATTTATAAACATGAATAAGGTCACCCCTCAGACTCCTCCAAGTTAAAGAGACACAGCTCCTTCAGCCTTTCCTCATAAACTTGATGGATTAAGTGAACTCAAGCTAAGAGAGCAAGGCTTTGAACCTGGTCACCTCGTATCTCAGTCCTCAGCTGCTTTTTCTGAGCATGATGTTCCTGCTCTCCTGGCACATCTGGTTGAGCAGAGCCAAAGTCCATCAACTGGCCACCCTTCTCTCCAGATTTGCATCTCTTCTGTCACCTCTGGGAGTGCTGACAACTGCATCCGGCCACTAAAACTGCCTTAAGCAAAGTGACACCCATCATCTACACAAACTTCCTGAAACAGTGTTTCTTAGAACACACACACACACACAAAGAAGCCATTGGAGAGATGATGTATTAAAATTTATGAGGCAATAAACAGTTATATACACAGTTATCTCTTCTCAAGCCTTATGCTCAAAGAGAAACTTCTTTAGACTCCTTTCAGGTCCCCTTTTCAGTCTTTGCTCCCAGACAACTACAGGTTCATTTTTCTTCTAAGGTTAATCTTTTTGGGTTTGGTTTGGGGTATTTTTGCTGTTGTTTGGGGCAGAAGGAGAAGGGCAGTGTTGGTTTAGGTGTGTGGCTTGCTTTTTTTGTTTTAGTTTGGATTTTTCTGGAACAGTTTCACAGTCCTGTCAGAAAGGCATGGTGTCACTTTGGGCCAGAACACACAGGAGCTGAGTATATGACAAAATTCTGCTTCCCACTATCTTAGTTGGTAGATTTGACACACTCCCTGCCCCATGGACAATGAGGTGAGTTAATACAAACTCTTAACAACACAACAACAGAAAAAAAAAATAACATCTAAGAGAAATTACCTGCTCATCTCTGACTTTGGAGAGGGTGGTCTAACTTCCAGTTCTCCAAAATCTGGCCTTGGATAAGCTAGATCACACACTGCAGTTACTATAACTCAGTAAACTTGAAAGATGATGGTAAATCTGCATCATTAGAATAGAAACAAGATGGAACCTGTCCTTCCTGTAGACTCTCAGAAGCAACTGAACAGAGAGAGAGCATGCCACTTGAAGAGTAAGTAGGAGATTAAAAGCGTGACAGACATTGCCTCCTGTCTGCCTTAGTAAGCTTCAGAAAGTAGTATAAGGCAGGAGACGTCCCTGGCCTGTTCCATCCTGGTTGCCACTTGCTCATAGCCCTCCCACAGAGCTATCTGTATTCTGGGTTTTGGCATTTATACTTCGTAGCTCTAAGCACACGATATTTTGACAATATTCAGCCACTTTTAAGGCAAATATTAAGGCACCAGAAGGCAAAGCGTCCTTAGAGAAATGGTCTTTACTCCATGTAACTCAAGTCTTGCAGTGCACATTTAGTTCCGATACACAGAAGCAAGCAACTTTCATAGGTGACAAAAAACATTACAGTAATGGGGGTAATCAGCAAAAATTGCACACTCTTTAATAGCAATAGTTGCAAATCAGCACAAAGACAAGAAAACTACATTGTGTTATTTCTTAACTTCTGGAACATTAACAAAGAACATTTAGGCAGATTAAATGTTCAAACACAAAATGAGTTTACTGCAGCTGACTCAGACATGCACTTCAGGAAGCTTCAGTAATATGTTAACTCATGTCTCACTTTGAAGTGAATGTTTTTTGGTTATGAAATAATAATTACATGAGTACAATTCTGATGATACAGAATCTAATCTTAGAGGGGGTTATTTTGAGCATCTCCAAATGTGAGTACATTGAAATTTTTAGACCATAAAAAAGGAACCACTAATTTCAGTCTATATTCAGGCACAGACTTTGAAACTGTTCTCTCACTTTCTACTACTGCCACAAGATAAAGTTTTAAGGCAATCTAGGCCTAATGACAGTCTGGTTTCAGCAACTTTGATTTTAAAATCAAACTATCTACACAAGCAAGCCTAAAAATATATCCTAAGGGTGGGAAAGTATGTATTTTTACAGAGAAAAGTGTTACAAATATTTACGTTAGAGACATGGGCCAGAATCAAAAGCTCTAAATCAGTGTAGCAGAAAATAATGACCTAATGATGTTACCAAGTGAGCACAGGAAACAATGAATTCATTCTGCCCAGTACTGCTCCTGTTTCCACTATGCTAAACTGCACTTCATAACATACCTAACAAGTCATAGAATCATAGAATGGCCTAGGCTGGAAGGGAACTTAGAGATCATTTAATCCAATCTCCATGTCATGGGCAGGAACACCTCTCAACTAGATGAGGCAACACATGGAGACCCAACGGGTCCTTGGTGTTATCAGCACCACACTCTAAAGGAGTGAGCTAACCAGCCCCCTAAATGAAACAGACTTTGAAGCCTTTGACTTAAAACCCATACAAAATTAATTAGGATACAGCTATCTATGTAGAGTTCCTCAGTGAAATTTCAGGGTGCAGTGGTCTTACACTAAACACATTGTTTACCCACAGAAAATATTTGCTTGCGCTATGAGAGGCAGTACTCTGATAGCTTTGTGTTGGACAAAGCCTGTCCCAGTAGTCTCAGACTCAGATGAGTTCAACCACAACCTCTGGACTCCAGAAAGAAACATTCAGGGTGATAAAATTGTGTCAAAATATAAAAGTCCAAGTATCACAGAATAACGACAAGCCTTGAATGAACACACCCAAAAGGCTTTGCAACTAGAGCAAAGTTTCACTAACTTTGTTCTTTGGTTACCAATAAAATCAAATAAATCAAAATATCCATGCTCACGTGATGCATGAAAGAATTGAGTGTATTTTATTACTAAGAACAACCGAAATTGCTTTAAGAGTTGCCATTTTCCTACACAAGCCTCAATCTGAAGGCTCTTTTTCCCTGTAGGAGAGAAGCATTCATTGTGCAACTTCTATTAAACCTGAAATAAAATCATGTTCGAAAAATATTGAATTGCTTATAATTTTAAGAGCATGTTGTTTGAGAATTGCTAAAACTATGAAGCAGTGTATTTTGAGGAGTAGATAGGTATTTCACCTTAACACTAGATTAAGAACATCTATGTTAATATTATTTAGGTCAAATAAACTCAGCAAAGCTTTAGATATAGGAATCCATTCACATGTTAAAAATCAAATCTTATAATAAGAATTTATTTGAAGCCCTCAGAAACGTCTGGGTTTTAATTCTCATATTGCTCCCAACCCTTTCCAGAACACTATCAACAATAACATATGTTGAAGGTAATAAGCTTACTTTTAATCAAATAAATCTTAGTGAAACTGTAAAAAAAAAAAAAAAAGTATTTTAAATGCATATACATCTGGGGATGGCAGAAAGAAGTGACCTTCATTACTCTATAAAATGGATACATTTGCCATATTCAGTGCAAATACAAAGATTTACCAATATAGTATTGAATCTCATAATAATTAAGTAATTTATCACTAGTGCAAAATAAAGCCAAATGAGCATTTGCTTCACAATAGAAGGAAACACCTTGGCCCAGACACTCACACTGCCTTTCTCAAAAAGAACAGAACAGCATTCTGCTCTGAAAAAGCACAAAAGGGCCTTTACTCACAGTAGGAAAAAATGTACATTTGCCACATTTTCTCTTACTTAAATATGAAGTTGTAGGATAACAACTAATGATTTTTCCTAGACATAAAATAGTAGAAACACTGTGATGTCCTCAGTGAAGAACCACTCACAAGTGGAACAGTGGCCAAACTGCAGGAGCTTTAAGAAACCATATACAGCACTCCATAAGAGGCAAGAGAATGAGGACTATGTTAAAGTATTTGGCGTTCTAAAAGTAGAACCAAATCTACAATGATTATGACACTGCCAACAGTGTATTTAAGACGTCATTGTGACCTAGAGTTATGCTACAGTATATTTCCTTACAGGCTCCTCTGCTAAGCTTGTGTGACATCTTATCCAACATCTGACATCTTCTGTAAATTAACAAAACACCATTAAACTGATTGATAATACAAAATCCAAAACCTAAGAAATGTAGCAATGCTTATCTGGTGTGAGCCTCCTGTGAGAGGGAAAAGCTCAGTTCATCTTTTATTACTGTAGCTTCAAAGAGTAGCAAATCTAATATACACCTTCTGAAACCATAATATTTGCTAAGTAGAAAACATTTTCTATCTGGGGCAAGAGGCTGTTCCATAACTGTATATTCAGACTTGGTGTGAGCATCTGAAACAAGCAGTTGGAAGCATCTTTCAAGTCTAGTGTACATCTTTACAAGCCTGGCTGAGAAAACTAAACCAAACAACATATTTTGTGAGCAAACATTTCAGTGGATGCAATCCCTATAAATCACTTGGGTGAGTTACTAGCTTCTGAAGGTTCAGTGTGGACATCAGACATAGTTTCTTGATTAACATCACTGCAGCCCAGAACAGGTTAACGCAGGGCTGGAAATTCCATGACAGTCCTGGGTCTCTCAAGATTTAGAAAGACAAAACTACAACTGAGCTGATCTGACGTTGACAACAGTCCTGCACCAAGCCTGAGTTTGGACTAGATGATCTATCTAGGTCCCTGCTAACACATCTTCCATGATTCCACAAATTCCCAAGAAACAATATACACAAAACACGCCAATAAGCTACACTAGCTTTGAATTTCTGGCTTGGTAGAGATCATAAATACAATATTCAGTACAAACAACCCCAGTCTGAAAAAACTGGTCAATAAAGGCAACGACTACAGACTAGGTCTCAAGGGAATAACAGCTGCTTGGTAAGCATAGTTAAGTTCTTGCCGTCACTACAAACTGAAAGGAACTTGAAGCTTAGCCCATCAACCCAGACACTCTCACAGTTAAAACCTATCTTAGCTTATATTTGAACTGGACTTGCATTGCTTTTGATCATCTTGAAAGGTTGCTAAACAACAAATCGCCTGAAGTTGAGGGAAATCTAAACAGAGACAAATACAGTGCCATTACTCACTGCCTGATTTTAAATTATTGAGACAGGCAGGAAAGTAGCAAATGTCATCAGGAACCCTACAGTGCATTCATGCAACAAAATGTCACCTTTTCTCTTGCAGTAAAGACCATCTCTTTCACTTTATTAATAGAGCGTCCATTTTGCCAAGATATCTCATTGCTCTGCAACGCAACTGCTATTAGCATCTTGTTCTGTATTTGCTTTTAAAAATATATATTTAAAATTAATTTGCCACTGCTCTTAAAAAAGTAAGAAAGGTAATTAACTAAAGAGGTTACACATCCAACCTATTCATGTCATCGTAGGGTTTTGTGTGTACTTTGGTTCCCCCCGCCTCCAAATGATTGTAGGGATAAAATGCTGCAGAGAGCAGGAAACACGAAAAATCAGACAAGTTGTTGGCTTAAGTGAATCTGAAATAGTGGATTAATTCTCAGTTAAATCTCAGTCCTTTAGCAGAAATTGCTCACCACACTTCTGAGAAAATTTTCTAATCCAATATTAATAAGAATCTAAGCACCCATAAAGGTGTTTCAAGACTACATAGTATCTCCTGAGGTAAAAACAGTAAAGTTCATCCCACAGCCATAAAGCAGCTTTTCTGATAAAACTTCATGACCTATTTTACAGTTCCTTCACTGGCTGGAAAAGCATTTGTGAAAGGTCAGAAATGTCACTTTCTCAGTATCAAGACAGTAAAAAAACCGCCAGTGAAATTTCTAAATTGACAGATTTTTATTAGGTTTGCATATTTGCATTAACCCCTTCAGCAGGGGGGATTTACCAGTGCAGAAAAATGTAGTTCTCTGAGCTCGATTCCAGTTTCCTTGAAAAACAGTATTAAGAATGAATACTACCTTTAAAGGCAATAATTACACTATTAGAAAAAGGCCCAAGCCCAAGGAGAGGTCAGAAACAAACACAAAAATAAAGGTAATTCAGGTTGTAAAAATGTGGCTAGATATACACATATGTAAAACTGCATAAACATGAAATGGAACAGCTTTGATAACAAAATGCCAGACTTATCGGTAAGTACTACATTATAATTACAACATAAATTGTGTTTAAAAGTGTGTTCTTGTGGGCTGTTTGGGGTTTTTTTATAGTTTAAGGTTATCAACTTTTGAGATTCAGCAGGCAGTTCACAGCTGTATTCCAGTCACACTTTACAGACTCAGATGCCAATTAGATTCTCAGACACAGATGTCTCTCAGCTGTGCCTTATGATGAGTCTGCAATATTTGTTTTGATATCAACTTCACTACAACTATCCGTGTCACCTCACAGCAAGTTTATTGCAGCACAATGACAGGTTACAATTCAAATACTGTAAAACATCCTATTGATGCCTTCTTTGATATTTCAGTTAAGCCGGCATCACATCTCTACCATTTCAAGATAATGTCCTTGTACCTTCAGGATAGAAGAGCTTTAAAAGGACCCACAGCCTGTACAGCTTCCAACACTCTATTGAGGAACTTTTATTCCTGAAGTCCTAAATACTTGGACCATCTTCCAAATTGGTTTAATATTTTTATCCTCTTTAAGCATAGTAGATCAAGAAATTGCATTATAAAAATATAAAGTTCACCACAAAATTATTTTGATACAGATAAAAAAAAAGCTTATGAATATATATTTTCAGAATTTCAGAAGCAACAGAAGATAGCTACAGGTCCAAAGAGTGACTCTGAAGCTTCAGCTCCCCCAGTTCCGCATAAGCACATAGATTTTCTGTCTTTGCTTCCAATCTTATAGCAATAATCCCAACCCTTTCGGAGGTCCTGAAATTTTACTGGTCCTACAGGAAAGGGAGGCAAGCGAAAGGAAGACAGGAGGGATCACAGTTACCATACACCATGCACACACCACCTGAGCACCTGCACACCAACTAGGAGGTGCAGCTGGCCATAGCTCCTGCCTCACACGTGGCCTCTCACACCCAGCTCACTTCATTGCTAGAATGCAGGGTGAAATAATTTCCGGGGAATTTGAGGGATTTTTATGCCTTTTTTTTTTTTTTTAAAATGGCAACTCCAAGTGTTAAAAAAATTAATTATGGGGGACAAACTTTAAGACTCCTTTGCCATAGGACACCCCTTCCACCTCTCTCCCCAGCTGCAACCATTACAGGGAGGGAACTACTCACAGAAGACAAAAGCATTTTTGGTACAAAAGCTTTTGTGGATTTTTATTTTGCTGGGTTCTGTTTGGGTTTTGTGGTTGTTTTTCTTTTGAGTGGTATGCTGGTTTTTCTTTGTTTTTTTTAAACAAAAAAAAAAGTCCAATATTTCTACAGATGCAGAAGACAGCAAGGTAAGAGAAAGCACAGATTGTATCACTCCACCTAACCCATTTACTCATGAATTTACGAAGACTTAAAGCATTATATCTGAAAAAGACAACTGAAAATAAGCAAGTTTCCCTCTGCTTAAACTGTCTCTTACAATAACACCCCTTCACCAGACTAGAAGTTGAACTTACAAGCAATTCACACTTCCTAGTCAAGCAGAGCAGTGACGTATTTTCTACAGTAAAAAAAAACCTAATAGGAAGAGGCAAGCCCACTGCTTTTGGGTAATTCAATTTTCATTGCTTCTAAAAATCTGTTCAACCATTTGCCTCTTACTTGATTTCCACACAGCCAAGGTTTGTGGCTTCATTTGCCTCCATGGCAAACCTCATTAGAGGCTGCCTTTGAGACAGCACAGCCATGATATCATCAGGTCAGAACCTTGACACTGGGACTTCAGTTACACATTTCTGAAAAGTAGGGAGCTGTTCTTGCTGCTGATACTAACGTGGAGTTTCCATCACATCACCACTTCTTATTAATTACAGGTACATGAAAACCTGCATTCAAATGGAAACTTTGCTTTTTATATTTTCTGCAAACTCAGCTTGCTTGAAGGTATTAATTACACTGAAGGGGAAAAAAAAAAAACCAACCCAAAAACCAACCTCCCATTTTGAGACCTCAGGAATACCACAAATAGGACATACAATGACCAATATTTGATCATCTCCCTGACAACAATTTTCACACTATTAATCCTTCTTCCACTGTCATTTGCTCCAGGGTTTTTACAGCACTCTCCTGTTGACCTACTAAATATTTCAGCCATTTAAAAAAAAAAAGTCTCCAAGTCTGCTGACATCAAATTAACTGTATTTTTTTACTACTTAATTTACTCAAAGCAAATGCAGTTAAGCCATCTGGAAGTACCTCTGAGAATTCTGCTGCTTTTCTATACAGACACACACTTGTGTGGTCTGCAAGCTCGTATAAACACCATGATTTTCAAAGAATGCAGAGTATCCAGTAGCAAGGAAGCTTCTTCAAAAACTGCAATTTACACAAATAACAGCAGCTGCAGTTATACTAATGATATAACATTACAAGAGCTAACCATATAAAAAAAATAGGTCATGAGCTCACCACAGCTAAGTCAAAAAAATAGTTCTTGGAGAAACATTGCAGAATGAGATGGGTACAGTACAGGAAAAGAGAACTAACACCTCATTCTAAAGCAGGTACTCATTACCACTTGATTTTGTTAGTCAGAATCACAGAATGTTAAGGGGTCCTCACCATGATTAATAACATGGCCAGGTTAGGTACTGTACAGACACAGAATTAAATAAATTCACCATAGCAGAAAACCCACAGTGAAAGGAGATCCTAGCTACTAAGAGGAACTTGGCAGTAGTTGTGGGGGTATGTTGTCATTCAGTTGTGACTACAGAAACTTCAGAACTGTCATGACAAAACTCAGTTTAGATTTACTCACATGCATTATAAGTCACCGTACATGAACACACGTGCCACTACCACCTGTGCAGACAGACTGCAAACTTGCAAATCAAGGCCAAGGTGGCAAACAGGCACAATCAGGTGCAAACAAATGACAGTCTATGCTCCAGATCTCTAGTTATACATTCCCCATTCAGTAGTACTAGAGAATGATAATTTGTCCTTTCTGTAAGGATAAATCTTCAGTCAGCTCTTTTCACGATTCAGTTTTGAAGATGCTCATATCAGCAGATACCGTGATCTGTAAAAAAGGTCTTCTTAGGTTAAAGTTATCAACAAATCCTGTAAGAAAATGATTCCTTGATCCAGTTTAAGAGATAAAAAGAGCATAAATATGTATCACATGAATACAGGTTTTCACAGGTCTAGGAGAAGGAGGATTTATTTTACAGAAAACAGAGAAAATAATCCCAACACTCTTTAGATGCCTTCCTGGGGACTGATTTGCCAGCCACTGAAGTTGGTCAAGATATGGTTTCATTCACTAGAATAAAGGCATCATCATTTTAAGTTGTTAATTCCTATATCTTTTCAACAACTCCACAAAACATCAGGAAGAGATTGTCACTCAGAAGACATTTTAAGCACAGAATAGAAGTGCTGCCTCATACAACCTAAAGATTAAACTTGCATGTTATTCAAATGCTACTATGATTAAACAAAAAAAAAAACTATTAGAAGAAATACTGCATTTTTCCACACCTCTTGTTTAATGTCTACAAGGTTATTTTTTATTGCAAGATGAAAGACTAATATGGAAGTGCTACTGTAACTTCTGCTGTACATTGGCAGTGACAACATACTAGCCTGCCAACTAATTTTTCATCTGCTTATAAGCATATTGCAAATTGAGCTGTGCTATTAATTAGCTCCAAGATTTTTTTATTATTCTTTGCTCTTAAGCTACATCTCTTTTCACTCATCTATTGGGTTTCACTGATACATTAAAGAAATCTCTGACTATGCTGGACTATAGTGATACAGCAACTGCCAGCTGGACCAACACAAGTCAAAAATATGCATCTCACTATAAATAAGAGTATAAGAACTTCTCACCAGTTAATTATAATATACTGGAAGCAATAAGTGATTGCTTTTCATGAAGAGGAACGGAAACGCTAATTAGTAGCTTTTTAATAAGTGTTTCACTTTATAGAAGTGTTTACTGTGAACAAAAAAGTATTAATATATCTCTCCTTCTGAGCAGTTGCATTTAAATCTGCTGCTATATTGTCTTTATACAGAGCCTGTTTCTTCTTGGAAGGCCAGTGTGTATGCATCAATAACTGTTGTAGCTTCCTAACTCTCACACAAGAATAAATCAGTGAGAAGATGAGTCATGTAATAGAGCTTAAATACTTTCATTCCTACTGATCCCCAGAGCTAAGATTTCCAGTTTGATATGCTTTCTTGTCCGATTTATTGATTTTTATATTGTCAGTTAAATAAGCACATGACCTTTTTCATATCAAGCACATTATTTTTCACAGAATGTGCATTTATTTTCACAGCTAGGAAGTTCTTTGTATGACTACATCCACATCTTGCTTCCTTACATCTAATTCATGGACAGAATTACTCAAACAATTTCACATGAAGGATCTCTTGACTGATATCCTGTTCAAAATAGGGTATTTCTAGTCAAATCTCCACTTCCAAAAATAAGTGAAGCACCAGTTTCTCTGCTATTTACTTTCTTCCTCCTCAGCTCTGCAGATCACAATATATTAACCTCTTATTTGCTATGCATACAAGCCATGTACAAGACACACTGCTTTTCAGACAGATGCAGACAAAACAATACAGGTACACTCTGAATTAATAATCTGCAATCAGTACAATAGGTAGCTTTGAACTAGCTATTTACAACACAGAGCTCAGCATGGCTTCCAGAGACTGTTCATATAGTACAAGTTCGTTTGTGTTGCGACAGAGCTGGGATATAGCTGGTCTCCCACCTCCTGCGTGCTGAACGATGCATCCCCATTGCATTTCCAGCCAGCCAGGACCATAAGTCCAGGTAATTACAAACTAATCCACGCAAGGTCAGAGAGGACTGCTGCTTCAGCTCCAGTTTAGATTAACAAAATCGACTTATAACGCTCTAAGACCTCTCTAATCCTACCTACGGAGATCTCCCTTGATCCATTTGAGGGCCCTGGTAGTACTAGGCACACAATACCCATTCTATCAAGTCTGGTTTTATTTCCAATTCTTTTCTCACACAGAGGCGTCAGTTTGCAACTGACAAATCATACATGCTTGGTACTTGCCTGTCTTCAGTCTTAATCCCAAAAGTAAATCAAGTATAGTAACTCTTCAGCTCAAAAGTTGTCTCATTTAAGCTCACAGGTCTCCCTCCAGACAGGAGTACCCTCTATCAATGTTCTAGCTGCTTCAGAACATTAAAGAAAATAACCCACCTGTATACCTGGTCAGACAGGTACATCAGCTGCTGAGATTCTGACTCCCTGGCACAGATAAAAGCAGCTCTAGGTGCATGCCTTTAAGACTCAGGATCCACTCCCCCATAGGTAGCGGACTATCACATATAGCATGAAGCTGGTTATTTCATTCATAATACAGCCTTGACTAAAACTAGCATATATCCCAAGAGAAAGAAAAGCTAAACCAGTAGGTATAAAATTTTAATCTCAACATGTTGCAAGTGCTTAGAAGATAGAAGTAAGCTTTAGAGCCTCAAACAATCTCAGGTTGACAAAGGAGAACTCTCAGAAAATTTAAGTCCCTTCAGGTTTCAGGAGAGTCAGCAGAAAGGTAAAAAATTCAATTCTCTGCTCACCCTTCTCCCCCAGATACCAGGTTGGCAGACAACTTGAGAAAGAACACTTAATTATGTTGGAATTCAGTTAGAACCATCAGGAAGAAGCACACCCCAATAAACCTCTGTGAGGAATTCATAATTCTATCTTCCCTTATCAACGACAGACAATACATCTCTTGTCTTGCAAACTCTGGATTTGAAGGACAGGACATGGCACACTAAGTCACAGCAAGGGCAGAAGAATTTACATTTGAACGTATTACCAAAATTTCAATGAATAGAGCACAGAATTTGCATGGAAGCACAAAAGAACACACAAGGGTGGGGATCACCCAAAACATGCTACCTTTTTTGCAAACGTCTTTCAGCAGTTTACCATAAAAATCTAAGTAGAAATGAAATACAAACTACAGATTTTTACTGTCTGAGTCCACTGCATGCAACATGTTAATTTTACTCTTAAATCTCTAACTGTACCTATTTGCAATAAACATCCATTTGCTCACCCAGGAGTGCTGTCTTAGCAGTTAAAATCCTAGAAATACGTGCAAAAACATTAAAAAAAAAAAAAATCAGTACATTTCCACCACTGAAATGGGCACACCAGGTGCACAAAGTCAAGATTTTGATTGCTAAAAGTGCAAGCATATCTGCTTTACCACAGCCAGCACAAAATTATCTTTTTGAAGACAACGAGTAGCTCAACCCTTCACTAATCCACTGTTTAGTAAACAGTGTAGTATATTGAAGCCAGCACAATTATACCCATCAGCACTATGGTTACTCTAGATTTATCTGCACATTTACATCAAGACTAATACAGCCCTTAAATTTTCTTGACTAGCTGCTTGTGATGAAGGTCTATTTTCTCCTGAGCTACACCACATTTCATAGGCTGCCATCTGGCCCTGTAAAAGCAGCCTAGAGACAGAAATAAAGCAAACTTTCATAGCTTAGGCCCATAGCATGAATAAAAGTTAAAACTGCTTTTTCTACTCACAAAGCTATTTTTAAAACTACTTACCCCAACAGGCACATTACTTATCATATGATTCCCCAACAGGCGTTATGCTAAAACGAGATTTTACTCTGTATTAGGTGACTGCATCTTGTGCAAAATGCTTGCTAGCTACCAAAAAATGTTTGTTATTCATTTCCAAGCACCTGACTCAGTAACTGACATTGGGAGCATTTGTTTGACATGAATATGTAGATATGTGAAAAATCTGTGTTCAAAACAAGACAGACTGTGACAAAAGGTCAAGTTTGACAGTCTGAAAGAGAGCCTTAAGGCTCCACTTCACATCAAGTTTGAGCTTTCTTCAAAGGTCAATGTCACTGTGACCTATTGCAGTTTCTTCATTAGTAGGCCTCAGGAATGCTCAGAAATGTATTGTTCTAACCATTTTGGGAAAATCCTTAAAACTGACTGAAAAAATTATCACTGCATGACCAGCACAATGCAGTCTCCATAGCATGTCAGTTCCTGTGATTAAAGATGCTTCTCTATATCATACGTCTTTGTGTCTAAATTTAGACACAGCTTCTGTTTGCAAGTGTTCAAAAAAAAAAAATCACTCTATCAATGTGCTTACAGTCTAATGAACATCCTCTCAAATATAACTTAAATCTTTCACATAGCATTCTAAGCAACTCGATTTTTTGGTTTGGAATAAACCAATGTTTTTTAACAACCATCAACTTGTATGCGCTAGGAGTGCAGAGCACTCAAATGAGAGAAGCCAAGATAATATTTATTTGTGACTTCTTTTCCCCCCAGGAGGTTTCCTCAAGCATCCTGCAAATATGACATATCCTATCTGTTCAAGTCTAATATGCCTACTGCATCAACTGGCATCACAGATAACATCCATAATTGTCAACTAAAGGTATTAAATTATGCATTTCCTAAGAACAATGAGATATGTAGGTATGGAAAGTTTTTTTCAGTTTTACTCAAGTTTGTGTCAGTTTAGGAAGAACTACATAAACTGACTGTATGAAGCTCATTACTCTTTCATGCTGGAGGTAACTGCCGAGTTCAATTCAGATCTTGGAATCATTCCTTATTAAAGTTGAGTCTTCAAAATATTTTTATTTCAGTTAATTCACACTGCATTACAAGTAGTCCAAAAATCCTTGATTCCCTTGAACTACTTTGCAGTAAAGGCAGGAAGAGCTGGAAAGACACAGCAAGCGGGCCTGAACACATGAAGAGAAATCCTTTCCCAGAACTGGATTAAACAAAAGTCTAGTCTAACATTTTCCCCCTTGCACAAATCCTGTTTAGGTAGAGATCTAGACCAGGCAGTGTTCCTATACAGTAACATATCTTGAAAATACAAGAAGCCACAGGAGCAGCTACAGCAAGATACAAGTTAGAGAGCTTTCACTTCATCTAACTTCAAAAATAAATCTAAGAAAGATAGTTACATGCATTTGCCTACCCCAACAAAGCCAAAAACCAAAACAAGCCAACCACACCACAAAAAAAAAAAAAAACCAAAACACTACACCACAAACTTTTATAGTAGGTGCCTCAGGAGAGGCTTAACATTTTCTTTTTTTCCTGAAGCTTACAAATCATACAAGTACAATTTTATTGAAAACAAATTGGAGGGAGGGGCGGGGGGCAGAAGAGGGAGAAGAATATAGCCTGATATCTTCTTCTATCAATTGCCTTCCAAAAGCATACAGTTTTCCTGAAAATTCACAGTTCATTACCGTTAATATCAATACATATCTCAATTAGATAACATAAGAATCTAGAGGTCATGATCACTATGTTCAATGATGTACTGAGTATGGTTCACCCCTTATTTGAAAAATTATGTTCATACTATTTATACAATAAGAAACTTTAAGTGGCATTTGAGTGCTTTGCAACTTCAGAGAAAGAGATGAATAAAAGTTGAGGTAAATATTTGTTCTATTAATAATTTAGCTAAATGCAATTTAATGCAAGGCAGCTTTTGCATAATATAATGATAAAACTTTCCAGAGGGTGACATCTAAACAATGATACTTCTCCCCCTCTCATTGGGAAATTTTTTGTTCCATCTTTCACTCAAGTACACCAAGAGCATTTGGGAACAGCACCTCCTTGCATCAGTATCTGGCTAATTTCAATGCACTTCATAACTTTAAACAACCTGTTACAGCAAGAGCGTGTGCCAGACACCCAAAAGCCATTACAGCATGAAAAGCAAGTACTATTCCTCAACTTCAACACCTGTAGGCCACACAAAGTTATTTTTCAGATAAAGAGGAGGCATGGGAAAGGGATGGCCATTCGTAGACAATATAAGCAATTGATGGTTGGGTTACTGAAGCTGCAAGTACTGCTTGCAAATCTCAAAATTCATAATTGCTACCACACATCCTAGTGTTTCCATTATACTCACATAGACAACTTTTGGGCTTTCCCAATTCTCCTTCCAACAAGGAGTCATTTAAAAAGGTTTCTCCACACAGCAACTGTTTCATCCAAGCTCACAATTACCTCACAGAGAATCATCCTCAACAAAACCAGAGACTATTCTTCAAGAAGTTCCTGCAATTCCCTGTTGTAAAACTTAAATTACTGGCTCTGTGTACTCATCCAGAGCCTAGGTATAAGCTTCAGCCAGATGTATGGCTGAGCAAATGGGGCAAGAAAAGCATTCGCACTAGAAAGGGGCTTACCATACCTCCTTTGGAGAAAACCAGACTTCAGTACAAAATAAAACATGCTGAATAGAGAGAGCAGCCAGAAAGAAGTACACAACATTTTAATTTCTACAGTCAGGTGGGGAAAATTAGCTAGTCACAACTCAGTAGTCATTGACTGGCTTAAAGACCAAGTGAGTCTTCCTCTCCCTCATCTTCTCCTCCTGCCAGAACATGTTTTCTGTCCTGCAACATGCAAAGAGGCTACAAGCAGAGCTAAATTCATTTACAAACCCTTCTAGCAGGACGAAGTAGTGACATTCAAGGTCATGTCACCATGCTGGCAGCAAAACAATGTGCACAGGGTGTGCGTATTAGAGGAGATTGTTCAATACCCCGAAATCTAGAGATATTCCCAATCATTAGAGTATTATGTGCATTAGCAAAAAACATCTCCACAGGAGAGCCTGCTCAAATCTAACTACAGTATTAGAACTCCAGCTCTCGCAAGGGAAAAAAAAAACAAAACCAAAAAAACACCCCACAAATCTTGCTCAAACTGAATTAAACTCCTTTGCATAGACTTTTCTTTCTGGATTAGAACAATACCTCTTGCACTGCCACTCAACAAAGGTATCAGACAGTTGTATGGCTACCTTTTTACTAATAATAACAAAACCTACAACACAGGAAACCACTTCTTTCAGCCTTTCCATACTCCCTTTTCAGAACAATCTTGCAATACTCCTGTAGGACAAGCATTATGGACTGAGTTAACCTCAACTGGGAAATCATGAAAACTTTACCCAAGAACCCCTTTACAAGGTTCTGCTCTGTCCTCTTTGTTCCTTTATTTCCATGGAAAACTCCTCGGCACAAGCCAGTAGATCACACCTACTTTATCACAGGTAAGACACAGCTTCTTTTCTCATGTAGCTGCATACATAATTACATTCTCCCTGACTTCCCTTAATGAAGGCATGTGCTCCCTCTCAATTTGCATGAAGGGACAGGAACATTCATGAGGTACCTCTCTTATGTCCAGGACTAAAAATCACAATATGCTGACATGTGCTACAACATCAGAAATATGCCCACAACTTCAGGATCCCTATATCTTTTTAATTACTTTTTCTAGCCCTACCTCCTAGAGCTTCTCTCAGTAAGAATCCCACAGCCACTTCCTAGGGACTTTTCTCTGCTGCTTCACCTTCCCCAACTCCTGAAAAAGTAAGTTCCTACTTACTCTTTTCTTTTTCAATGTCCAGGTAGCGAGTCGACAGAAACTTGTGTCCCACTACATTTCCTAGAAAACAAAACAAACAAACAAACAAAAAACCAACAAACCTCAAGCCAGCAAACCAATCCCACATTTGCAGTAGAAGAATCAAAAAGCACAAAGCAACCCTCAGAAAGCTCTACCAATATTAACATGGCTTTCCTCTCCTCATTTCTAGGAGCAGGTGCCACCTGGCCTGCCCACCTTATCAGGCTTAGATGGGGAACACCTGCTCCATGGGGGAATGGGGAGATCTGACTCTATTTTTCTTTATATTCAATGAGTCCACAGCAGTTTCAATTGTTTTTCACATTTTAGAGCTGGAATGGCAGTAACTTTGCTAATTCTAAAAAAATCCTGCCAGATTTCCATAAGTATTTCACTTGGAGAAAGCTAATGACATTGCTTTTTAAAAAAATGCTTGTATTGAGTCACTATCATTTATGAAGTAGCAGCTTGGGGTTTTTTTTAGCTGTTCTTAAATGATCTATGAAAACTGTAGTGCTGTGCAATCTGGAACACATTTTCTTCAGTCAAATAGTATCTCACATTCTTTTTGCAAAAAAAAAAAAAAAAAAATGTCCTAATTATCTTTTTGGGGCCTAATGAAAATAGGACAGCTATTCTGTGACATTTCCATGTGCCAGGAATTGCTGAATAGTCTTCTTTTACTGATTTAGACCTTTTCCACACATCCTGAAAAGTCAAAGATCGGCTTATAGTTTATGAATCTTGAGATACCACAAAGAATTGACTGAAACAGTTTTAACTACCAAAACATGATGTGCTAGCACATGGGCAAGTTAATCCCAACCAAGACTAATCTTCTAAAACAGATGACCTGAGACAGACTTAACTCTAGTTGGACCTATACATTATAGATTCAGCTGAGTTATTACTTTGTAGCCCCTCTCTTTACCCCAAGCAAGGCACTTAAAGGGTCATTTTTCATTTTGTGCCCCTCTAAAAAAAAAAAAAAAAAAAAAAACCAAAAAACCCCCACAAACCTAAAAACTGAAACAGTGAGACTAACAGGCTTATGTCTAAAAAAAGGCAAAATGCTGTTGTGTATGGTTTTTTTTAGTTCCCCTTGATTTACAAATAAACAATCCTTATGCCGCCTGGTCTAACTGGCAGCCCTGGTTTGCTTCCTCTTACCCAAGGGAGAAGAGGAGCAGTTTGTTCAGTGAACTCAGCCCGATCAGCTCTGGTTTGCCACACAGGAACCCATGAGGCTGCTGCTGTGACTGGGAAGCCTTTGCCTCTCATCACTGGTGACAGGCATCGCTCCATCCAAAACC
This sequence comes from Trogon surrucura, assembly GCA_020746105.1. Taxonomy (NCBI): domain Eukaryota; kingdom Metazoa; phylum Chordata; class Aves; order Trogoniformes; family Trogonidae; genus Trogon; species Trogon surrucura. The sequence goes on along the minus strand of CM036620.1, from coordinate 57,417,725 downwards.
CGACAGCACAAACCAGCTCTTTGCGTCAGGCAACTGCCGTTCCCCGACTCCCAGCAGTGAGAACAAAACACAGCCCACGAGGGATCCTAAAACCCAAATCTGTCCCATGCAGCTGACAAAATTGAACCACCCTGCAGCTAGGAAATGAACATATTCCTTATCTGAGTGCCGGATCTCTTTTCATTAGACAACATACATTTGGGATTGTTGGGAAATGTTGCTTCTTCACTTTCTTGTGAGAAGTTTAGTTACCATATGTGCGTTGAAGCTGTATTATTGCCAACAGCTGAAAAAGTGTGGGTGCCAGTGTGTGAATACCAAATAATAAAGGAATCCCCAGGAGACATCTGATTCAGTTTCCTCCACAGTACAAGACAAACATGAAAATTCATTGTCTTGATTAGCTTTAGTGCAGGGAACCATCTTTCATAGCTGATTGTAAATCTTCTGAATGATCTCATTTAGCTTTTAACCTTCCTCTCTTTTTCATCCCTGCACAGATTATTCTAGTCCAGACATCCATTCATTTAAATAGGATAAACCATGCATATGTTGTCTCTAGTCAGAATAAGAAGCCTCTAAAGTGCACAAAGAACATTATAAACTTTCTATTTCTTAGCACAAACATATACTGCAGATCTGATTCCTAGAAACAAAACAAAAAAAAAAAAAGAGGAGCATCCCCGCCACGGATGAAATACGTTTACTTTCCTCAAAACCACTAGTGTTAAAACCCAGGAACTGGGGAATAGTTTTAAAACTGGGGACTGCACCCTGTGTTTTAAACCACCTTTCTAAGGACCTCCACAATGTCAGGAAAGCTAGTGATGTCCGAAAGTACGGTGCCAGTGTAGGTCACAGAAACACCGGCTGAGTGCTGTGATCTAATGAGACACTGGCAGCATGCATTATTTTTACAGTCACTGCATCTGGTTTATCTGTGCCAACTCCTCTGCCCTTCCATTGTTTCATCTGTGATGTTTCTGTTACAGTTACTGAAGAAATTCTTCAAATGTCAAGAACTGTTATGACCAAGAGAGGAATCACTCTCTAACATGTTTTTCCAGAATTCTATTAATGCAAATGATGACGGAAATTACTGATCTGCTTTCAAAAGGCATATGGGAGATTAAATCACAAACAGAGCATCATATCTCAATCTGGTTTCTATCAGTATTCTCCCTCATAGGTCAGAAAATCTAAAATCAAAGCTGTTGCATGCTTCACTAGGCAAAATACAAGGAATCAACATCTCACAAACAATAGTCCTACCTCAGATACTTTTTGGCGTTAATAATTTTTTAGAAACTTCAGTTAGCTATAAATTTTACAGAACCTTCATGAAATAACTAAACACCATCTTCTCAAAGGCACAAAATATCAAAAAATATAAATGTGATGTTCTTTTTCTCACCATGTCTTTCTAATATAAACAGCAGGCAATAAAGATCAGCAGGAATATTTTGTGTGCCACACACAAAACATTTTGTGTACCACAGACATGCCCACAAGACCTTAGAAGAATTATGAAAATTAATGTCTACCTTCAAATAGAATTTAAAGACACAAAGATTCAGGACATCTCACTTGAATTCTTCAAATTCAGAACTAATCTAAATTAGCTACCTAAGTTTTCTCCACAGTCTGTGGGGAGAGATGGGCATGTTTAACCAACCATTCAGTTCCTACATCCTAAAGCCTCTCAGGATGCAATGTAGAGCCTGTGGAGGTGTTTTCTCTCACCATGAACGATGACAGCCCAAACGATTGGTTTAAGTTAGATATCTGACTCCTAGAAAACTAACCTACAAAATTCCTACCTAAACTCTTTATGTTAAATTTTCCATACTACCTGCCCAGAGAAAAGAAATAATTAACAAACAAGCAATCATTATTAGGTGTCTGGCGTGCAGGCACCTTTCTGACACATCCATTACAGCTGCACAGAGTAGCCATCACAATTCTGCCTCCAGAGAGGAGGAAATCATTATACGATGTGTCTTCTGATAACTTAATTTGCATTTTAAAAAAAAAGAATATGTAACAACACAAGACTACATAGCTTTTTTATAATGTTTTGTATGCATGTTCTTACAAATGCATTGAGTACCTACCACTGTCCAGAACTTCCAGTGAGAAGCAGACGAACATTCCTCCCCAAAACCAATGGAGAGAACAAACTATCCAATCCTGATTTCAGCAGGAACTGGGAATGGCAGCAAAGGTGAAATAGTGCTCAGTCTTCCTCAAAATTTACTTAATTTTGTACACTTTTTGTCTATTTTCCACTTACTTTATAATCAAATCGGTAATACAGAATACCAACAGTGTGGGACAACCAGAGCATACGCTTCTAGACATCCACGAACCATTGTACATGCTGGTCAATGCCAGATATACATCTGGTCAACCTGAATCAGAGGACGACTGGAGGGAACTGAGTGAAGGCTGCCACCTCTTGGTGAATTAAATAGCACAAAGATTGGCTTATCTGCTGGAAAATGACATGCCATATGTATTGAGTTCACATTCACTCATTTGAAAGCATGCAGTTAATAACTGACCCTTGATGTCATACTGGTGTGTGTTCTGTGTACGTTGGTGGCATAAAAAAAAAACCCTGAAGTTATACTGGATCTTCCTCAAAGGCTAAAATTGCAGAACTTCCAATAGAAATGAGTTTCATGAGTTTCCATTCAGAAATACCCCTAGGCTGTCACACAGCAACACTGTTGTCATGGTTTGACCCTGGCTGGCAGGTAGGTGCCCACACAGCTGCTCTCTCACTCCCCCTTCACTGCGAAGGAGGGGGAGAAAATATTTCAAAGGGCTCAAGGTTTGAGATAAGGACAGGGAGATCACTCTCATTTACCATCCCGGGCAAAACAGACTTGATTTTAGGGAAATTAATTACATTTATTAAGAGAACCAATCAGAGAGGAGTAGTGAGAAATAAGAAAGAGCAAACAGACCTTAACAAACAGAACACCTTCCCCCCATCCCTCCCTTCTTCCCGGGCTTAACATCAATCCCAGTTTCTCCACCTCCTCCGCCCGAGCGGCGCAGGGGGACAGGGAATGGGGGCTGCGGTCAGTTCATCCGACATTGGTTTCACCACTTCTTCACTCCGGGGGAGGACTCTTCACTCTTCCCCAGGGCCATTGTGGGGTCCCTCTCGGGGAGACAAGCTTCACGCTCTCTTCTCTGGCGTGAGTCGTCTCACAAAGGGCAATTCATCACAAACTGCCCGATGTGAGACACCTCACGAGGGGCAGCCTACCCCTCGTGAGTCTGAGGCGCAGTCCTTCAGGGGAAACTGCTCCAGCGTGAGCCACCCGCAGCATCACAAAAGTGCCACCAGCCAACCTGCTCCAGCGTGGACATTCCCTCTTCCACGGGCTACGGGTTTCAGCAGCGACCTGCTCCGATGTGGGCTTCCCACGGGCTACAGTCCCCTTCAGGCATCCACCCACACGGTGTGGAGTCCTCTGCCCCACAGTGGACATCTACACCCCACCCATGGGCTGCAGGGGGACAACCCACTTCACCATGGTCTTCACCATGGACCCGGGGGACTCTCTGCTCCGGAACCTGGAGCTCATCCTCTCCTCGCTCCTTCTTCACTGACCTTGGTGTCTGCACAGATTCTCACTCCTCCATCTCTGTGCCAGCTGTTATGGCACAGTTCTTTTCCCCGTTCTTAAATATGTTTTTCACAGAGGCGTTCCTCTGCTATCACCTTACTGATAGGCTCAGCCTTGGCCAGCGGCGGGTCCCTCTTTGGAGCCGGCTGGCATTGGCTCTATCAAACTCTGGGAGCTTCTAGCAGCTTCTTGCAGAAGCCACCCTGCAGCTCCCCCGTCCGTCCCCCTCCCGCAAAAATCCAGCCGGGCCAACCCAATACAACCATTTAAGGTGATGTCGTGTATACAAAACAGATGATACATGGTGAAAAACATTAAAACACCCCTCATAAATTTTGTATACATACCATGTCAGATAGATCAGATAAAGGGAGTATTTCAGACTTAACCAATCTCTAATGTTATCTTTGGCAAACTCACCTCCATTTTGCTCTACTACTATATGAATATATGAAAAGTTAAAATTAGTTTTATGTAGCATGTTTAGCACATACTAATGCATGTCAACACTTCTTTTCCCCCCAACTGAAATGTAAGATTTCTTTGGAAAAAATTACCAATTTCTATTTATTTTATTCTACAATTTTCTACTACAATTTTAGTGCTCCAGCTTTTTCTCTTCCTTGGCAATAGTTCTAGAGCTTTCATAAAAGTTTTGTAATATTAATAAAATCACCAAAGCAGCAATAGCAGCACTGCAAGAGTTGCTGCTGTTGCTGTTTCTGTCAAAGACCTTTATATTGAATTAAATTTAATGATGACTCTGCAAGGCCTTAATGAATAGCAGCATGCATTTGAAATAACATTTCTCTTGTATTTTACATATATTACCTTGATCCAGCTTGTCCTCATGCCTTACATAGGACAGCAATCTGACAGTGATATAATCCCTATATTCTTTCTTCAGGTAAAAATCCTATGATATAAACACAAAGTCAGTTCATTCAAATGCCATTTAACTTCGTTTCTGTTGCATTTCTGCCTGATGAAGAATTGACACATTTATTCCTCTGACCAATACTGAGAAAAACAAATTAAAACGGGAAGACCAAATTAAAATGAAGCTTCTGTTTTAGCATGAAGCAAGTGAACAATATATTTATTAGCATGTAAATACAATTACCACAATGATGCTACTTTTACTAACACTCCATATTTTATCTTAAGAAACCTGAGACACAAATGCCTTCTCCTGACTGGATAAAACCCATCCCAAGAAACATCAAGGGGGCCAGCTTGCCCATCTGCACTACTTACCCTGGTTTGAGGGTGTTAGGGCAGGGGGAAAGAACAAGGCTTAGTCCAATACGGGAAGAAGAAAGAGATGAAGGACTTTAAGACCAACTCCACTGAAATTAATACGAGCCTCTCAAAAGAAGGTTCTGCTCAGAGACTGCACATACTACACAGCACTATGTTCATTGTTCTGCTGGCATCAGCACTGCTATCTGTTTCTGAAACAAAATTTTTTTAATTACCCATTATATTTGCTAAAGCCAGCTGTAGTAATGAAAAACTTATGCCAGGCATCTGCAGCGTTGACAGGCCTTTTTATAGGCCTACAGAACGCATTAAAGAAAGTTTTGTCAAAATAATTGCTTTCAAAAGCGAACGTTTTGACACTGCTCATTGGCTCTTAGTTCATAGCTCGCAATGTCACATTAGGCAGTTTATCCCACTTCAGTTTAGAATAAGTGCCATCAGATATTTTTGGAATAAAGAGAAATGTTTTAGTATCAAAGAAATATTTAGGCATTGAATGGGATGAATTACCAGCTCTATCTCAGTAAAGGTGTACAGACAGACATAAATATTGTTGCTAAACTGACATTGAAGAATTACTCCCACTACCGGAATGTACCGCAGAATAGGAAATGAATTAATCTCCTCATAGTGCAAATAGTTTTGTTTTTTACTACAGGCCTCATTTAAGCAGCACAGTAATTCCTGGAGCTAATTTTTCACAGAAGGTCTGCACAGTATGATTTAGTATAACAATATCTAACTTGTCAATGACATATTTTTCTATCTTCTGTAGAGCTTTCTGACTTCTAAACAAAATCCTCTCTCAAAGCTGTACAGAATCACAAAAGAAACTTTAGTGTCAACATGAAGAGTTTGGTTTTATAACACCAAAGACATTCCAGGATGAATGAAACATTCTTGTAGCCTCTTAAGATCTGCTTTCTGGACTTTTGAGGATGAATTACTTCCACAGAGTGAATATCTCCCTAGCAGGCATTTCTGTATTATTTATAGATGACTTGGTCTGGCCTACTACATGCAGAGCTTACTCCAGCGTAAGTTCAAGAAACACACTTTCATTAGTCTTGGCATTATATGCTCTTCCCCAAAACTGGCCTCAGAACATTATCTGCACCCAACTCCATATTCATATGCACCTACCAAAGCACAGAGAGTTACCATATACTAGGCTTGGAATCATCAAAGCACACAATAAAAAATATGATGCATAGTATAAAAAGTAAGTTGAGATCAAGCCAGATTGTTCTTCATCTAGCATTTGGCCTCCATCATATTTGTGACTTGCTCTCTGAGTATTAAATAAACATTTTTCATCCTGTTCTATAAGCTCTTAATAAGACTGACATACTTCTCAAAAAAAGCTTGAATATTTTATTCTCCCACAGGCAGGCTACAACTACTCTGTAAGTATCTGTTCTAAATAGGTTGATACGTTAAGGGCAGCTTGACAGGGTGGCAACCAGGGCATGTGTGTGGGTTTAGTCCAATCATCTTCAAAATCTTGCTCTGATGCATGGACCAACTCCATCTGTAACCAGCTGATTTGAGTTTGGGAGGAATGGATTGCTTCTGAAGGGTCAGCAGGTTCCAGGGTGGAAATGAGGGTGTTCAGGAATTTGGCAGGAGGAAATACTTTTATCTTCGGGGCAAAATGAGTTTTCAGTGTAGAGATATGAGAAGTAAATGTATCACTCATATCTGAGCAGGTGTTAAAAATCTTATCCCTCTAGCAATGCAGTAAAGTAGCTCTGCTATTATGTCAGGCTGTGCTCCCACAGCAGAATCACATCTATAGTCAGTAATTCTGAAACATCACTATCTCAATTTTAAAATAATCTAGCACAAGATCAGTCCAGGAGCTATAGCTGTTGTCACCAACAATTTATGATGTCTAGGTGGGTGAGGCAAAGATAATTCATATGGCAGTGATAACACAGTGTGGAACTTAAGCCTAATTCCTTGGAAAACCAAGAGCTATCTACTATAAAAGTATTTTAAAGAATCTGATTTTAGGTTCTTCATCATATATAATTAATTCAATAGAGAATCATCCTTCCTCATAAGCTCTATTCTGAATACTTGAATATTCTGAATATTTTTTGCTGGACATTGCAAGGCTACTTTTCTCATAGAATTTGTGTTTAATTCTGGCTAGACAAGGGCATCTAAATCAGTCTAAAGTCATAAAACATTATATATATATATGTAAAATATATAACTTGAATAGGTAGTAACAGTGTCTTCTCAAGTATCAAGATAATTCTATGACATACTATCATTTCCCTGTCAATTTTAGCCACTGCTCAGTAAATTTTAATATCAGCTTCTCTTGTGCTTCAACTAACAATGAGCTGCCTGGACTAACAACAGCAGAGAGGATATTAATTTAGCACTGAAGATGCATGCTGTAGTTTGACCCAAATATATCCTATTGTTGTAGGTTGCTTGGTGAAATCTTATGGCTCCTGTTACTCAGGAATTAAACTCACTGGAAATGTTCTGATGAATGCTTGTCAGAAAATGTCAATGTATGGAACGCAAAACATTTTATTAAAAATATCTCAAACTTCACAAGCTTTTGCCAAATGCTGACGGAGTGCTCTAGGGCATGAAACCTAGTGGAATCAAGAGCCTTTGATGATCCAGGTGTGCTTGTCCCCAGGACCTTCCCAAAGTAAGGAGCACAGTTATTTCAAGGTCCACACTTTCAGGGTGAATTTTTGGATGACTAATCCTGGACTTTAGCTTGGCAGAGGAGCCGGGAATTTAAAATCCCTACCCCTATCCAGAACCACAAACCCTGGCATTTTAGACTACAGCTCAGTGAATTCAGAGTTCTTTTTATTGGCCAACATGAATTAGACAAGGGTTTCAGGTTCACAGAACAGCTCCAAGGTATAGCAAGCATATTTAACTCTGAACATACAAGAATGTCTAACAAAAAAAATTTGCTTGGAAAATTTCAAAACCAAACTGGTTCCGGTTCAGTTCTTAATTGAAAAAAATTCCCATACTTATATACTTATAGAGAATAAGGACCCACCCTTCATCAGTGACCTTGCTTATTAATCTAATCCACAACTAATCCACACCTGCACACCTGATCATGAGCAGCTGATCTTCAGAAAAGCCTAGTTATGCTGACACATCTGAATCTACAGATAAAAGCTTGAAAGATAGATGCTTTTACTGAACATAGAAAAAGACTGTTCTTTTTCTTCTAAGAAGCATTGAGGATATTCTCGCTAGCAGAGTAAGAGTGCCTTTACACTTTACAGCATCAATGTGGAATGGAAATGTTGATGGTTCCCTTATGACTTCATTGACCTTTCTGTCAGTAAAGTGAACTCTTGAGATGGAGATACTCTTTAGTGAATAAAAGTTGATTAAAGTCGTTTGCAGGCCAACTAAAAAGAAATGAAAGTAGAAGGTAGCTGCAGCACCTTTCCTACCTCAAAAAAAAAGCACAAGAGAATAGAACAAGGTAAGGATATCAATGCACTGAAAATATTACTTTAGTCAGCTTCATGCAAGTAAGTCAAACTGAAATTACTGTGATGATCCAGTTGAGTATTGACCTGTTTAAAATGTGGATTTAAAACATTAGTCTGAAATCTGGTAGTAACTATCTCTAACACAGACTTTCTCATCAGCTTAAGCAAACTGGTTGGTGCATTGATTTCTCATGTTCTAAAATGAGAGCAGAAGTCACAGGAGCTCAGGAGAATATCCATTGAGAAGTGCAGAGTGCCCAGGAGATGCAATAAATCAGCTTCTGAGTTTTTGTAAATATGGCGGTGTTTTAACGAAAACTATTCTCACAAAGTACAATATCTAAGCAGTCTTACAGCCAGTTCTTGTAGTTTTCATCATTTCTGTGTTTAGAAATAATTTATCAAACTCAAAGATATTAAAATAGTGGAAAGAAAAATCAGGATTAGAGGAGAAACATGACAGATGTAGCATTCAAAACAGTTCACACGCATTTTTTATTTCTTCCCCAGTCTCACTCAGAATCACTGCAGACTTGCAATGTGTTATATGATGAATAAAAATGAAGCCTCTATTGTGTAATTTAGCTCTATTAGAAGTAGCATTAGAACTGCTCTCAACAGCTTAGATATACAAGCTGTCCACATAAGAATTGTTGCTCAGAAGAAATAATTGTATTTCACTTGCTTTAAAAGGCCACTGTAAACAAACAAAAAAAACCCAACACAACAAAAGCCTTCAGCTCACCCTCCACCAGGACTGGATGTGCCCCTTAATACCCAGATGGTCTCAGACTAAGCCCTCAGGTTCTGGTCCCTCCTCCATCCTCCAAGCTGCTTTTTTTTGGCAGATGCCCCGCTCCTGCCTCACATCTTCCTGTAACACCTCTCCGAAACCCTTCCCCATGGCACAGCTCTGGTACCTAACTGCCACCGCCTTTTGCTGCAAAGTTGTTAAGCAGGGAAGGGAAAATTATCTCAGCGTTACCAGATGGGAAATAGTGGTGGGATCAGGACACGACCTCTCTGCAGTTTTCTAGATTGACTGTCACTGTGGGAAGGTAGCTGCTACACCCTGAGTCTCTGCAGGCAAAATGCCTCCAGGAAATACTATTATAGATGTTTCACACTTAAGTAAGCAACAGAATATATCATTGACTTTCATTCATACATAAGAGCTGTCTGTAATTTAGCTTCCAAGTCTGGATCGTGGAGCTCTTCCTACTCCTGTGCATTCAACCATTTTTCTCCTGCCACAGCCACAGCCTCTTTCCTTCTCTTACTTGACTCTGCTTGCTCCTTTACTTCTACTTTTTCTGTCTTTTGGCATTTTTCTTCTCACTGACATCCAAGGAACCACTAGTAATTTCTGCTCTCAAATAAAGTTTCTTAATTCCAATTTCTCTCTTCAGCCTTTGTTCCTAGTATTATTGTCACTGAGTGTGACTCCTCTGGGAAAAGAATTGAAATACATTCGTGATTGCCCTTTATTTTAAAACTCCCCAAAGAGGCCATTAACCTCTACTACCCTCCTTTATGTTGTTTCAGAACCTTTCTGGAATACTTCGAGCAGACACACAACCTTGGTTTCGGATAGCCACTTAACATTACACAAAGTCACAAACATCCCCTTTGATAAAAGCATGGCAAGCATTTAAATAGTTAAATGCCAGTGTAGAAATACGTTGCACAATAACAATATCTTCCTCACCGGGATATTAAGTATAAGATTATGTTTAGCAGATCTTCTTGTATTTTTATAGATTTGTTTTAGAATCTTTCAGGAGTTACCGGTTGAAAAACTGTTAAAAATGAATTCTGGTTCTTATTCTCCACACGTGCATCAGGATCCTCATTAAATGGTTCAAGAGTGAGAATCTCAACACGAGAAGATGTTGGCTCTCAAGTGACAGACACAAAGAAAAATGTTAAAGTAAAAGGTGTTTTTTATGGGGCTCCCTTGAATTATGGTAAAGTATATGTGTGTAACAAGTTTCTTCTGAAATCTTCACAGTGTTTAACAGAGTCGTCCCCATAACCAGGGTGTTATGCAGTCACTTACCTGGCTAGCACAACTGCACTGAATTTATCTAAGTTTGACAGACTCTACACATTCCTTCAAAAGCAGTAAGCTAAAAACAAACTGTGAGCAACACCACCCTCTTCTTAGAAAAGTTATGCAGGAGTGAGACAATCAGTTAATGCAAGCAGCATCCTAGAACTAGCACCAAGACCTTATCAGGAAGGCAGTATAGTAGCAGACAGAAATCTTTCAAGAAATCCTGCCACAACCAAATTTACTTTGCCAAATGATTCTCCTTATACGTATCACCATGGCTTTTTCCCAGGATGCCACAGCTGACAGAAAGCTCAGCTCTCACACCGCAGGGAGAGGCAACAACACACATCTCTTTCATTGCACGGGGTAAGGCTACTATCGTAACCACCTCGCAGGTCTGGACAGCTTTGTCCTGGACATGAAGCTGTCAAGGGCTGGATGCAACTGCTGCTTCTACCCTCTCATTTTACATCACTAGTTAACACATTTAACAATTGCCTTATTGCTATTCCTTGTGCAAAAAAGGACTAAATAGGCGCAAGAAAACTTTTTCTGTAGAACAGGACAGCCGTGACATGGCATTTGTTAAATTACGACAGAAATTAAAGGAAACTAAACTATGCAAAGTGTCAGGAGAGGCAGTAATCCACCGTTTGTTCAAAAATGCTGAAAAAGATCCTCTTACTGTCCTAATAAGAATCTGACATAATATTCTCCACTTATGTCCATGACACAGAGCTCCATAATGGACAGCCCAGCTAACAAACTAAAGCTTGCTCTTTGAAAAGTCTTTGTTTATTTTGGATATGTTTTTCCTCACCCAGTTTGGGCAGACGAGAGTTAGTTTTCTGCTCAGCACTTGGCTCTCTGATTTGCTCAGCCCTAAAAATTACTGTCCTTCTTTGCAAGTACACAAGGTCTCCTGTGGCCACCAGGATATCCACCAAAAGGAGTCACTCTGTGAAGGCGAGTGGTCCATGTGACATAATTCATTCTTCTCTAGGGTGTTCAGGTTTTTTTTGACGAATGCTGCCCAGTGATTTCTGACAAGCTGGTTATGTTGCAAGCCTGCTAATGTGTTGTAATGCAATGAAAAATTGGGGGGGGGGGGGGGGGGGAGGCATCAATTTCTACCAGTTTAGAAACACTGAGCCCTATCATTTCTTTTGCCCCCAAGGGAAGTGCATCATGAAGCCTACAGACTGTGCTACTCAAATGGTAAATTTTTCCTTTACATTCAGGCAAATAGCCAGGCAATGAAGACTTTCTTATCCAGAAGAACTAATGGCTGCCTCTGTCACCTTTTCCCTTCAATTATTTAGACTTCTCCCACACTTAGGTGGGCTTCTTGCTGGCAGTGCGACGGACTGTGTCTATTAATGAAGAGGGGTCCCTTTGGAGAGCCGGCCAAGTTAACGATCATCACACCAATATGGCTACAGATCGTCCTCCCTTTATTGCTCCGGACAGCTCAATATATACAGTTCAGCAGTGTCCCCGCGCCTGCCCCTTAACAGAGTTGGTCAGTTACAGGTTTACACGCGCCAGCGTTTTATTGGGTAGTGCCATGCCACTATGCAAGCGGCTATCACCCCTCCTTCTCCCCCCGGGGCCAGCACCTCCCGCCAAGCATCTCGCAAAGCTCTCACAAAACAGATAAAACCTCCTCCTCCCTGTGTTCCAAGGCAGCTTCAAGGACAGAGCCTCTGTTTAGGCCTACGCTGGGTTGTCCACACTTTTAAAGTTATACCGCACCTCTACTCCACAAGAAATTCCTCTACATATCCCCCTTTTTCTTTTTGGACAACCCAGGCTTCATCCGCTAGCTTGCTTATAATTTTCTTGATTATACTTATCAAACAACTAAACATAACTAAGCCTATAACAATTAAAACTGCAATAACCAAAAATGCCTTAACTAAACTCTTAATTCATCCTGTCGAAGTTCTCACACCCATCACCCTAAATCATACTTTGATCCTTAATCACACACTTCTAACAAAGCAAAAGGCAGCTGGTTTCCCTGCCTTGCTTTTAGCTAAAGAAAGATCACTCTGCTGGTTAGTACATAAACCTTAACACCTACTATGTGGCTTTGATTACACAACCAATATAAGCTTCATTGTCAGTCACACAAAGAGGATACATATTAATACAACAGGTAACATTGAGAACAGTCACATTTTCCCACAATTGCTCTGCCACCAGCCGTAAGCATCTTCTGCCAGTCCAGTCCATATCATCGTTGGTAATCGGTACCTCAGGGTCCCATCACGTCACTGGGCGAAACAAAGGGATTCAACAGGCAGGCCCAGTGCACAGTCGTGTTGCTGCTGTGCTGTTGAAGTGACAGGATGCTGCACAGCCACATCATGCAGGATCATGCGGTTCTCAAGTCCCTTGTCCGTTATTAATAATAACAGGACACTCAATCGAACTGGCTGCTTCCCAATCTCCCTCTATTATAACGTCTCTGATGACACCGCTCCATCGCTGTTGCAAAGGATCCTTTATGGTTCAAGCTTGAAAATCAGGCTTGAGTGAGGGAGCTGATGGTAGTGGGGGAGCTGAACTGGTTTAAGGGTTTCTTCTATTTCTCGCTGTCCAGTTGATAATTCAGCGAGTTTGTTCAGGATCTCTTTCAGGGGTTCATCCTGATCTTCCTTCTTCCCCCTCTCTCTTTTTTTTTTTTTTTTTTTTTTTTTTTTCTTATTAGCTCAAGTATTACTTCGATCACGCTGTTATCACACAGGGAGAGCAGAATTTCCCAGGTCTGTTTTGATCATACTCTCCCGTTCACTCCCATGCACATCTGGTGTACAAGAAGCGTCTTATCTTCATTCTCACGGACAAGCTCTCAACATGAGCTGTACCTGGCTGGTCAGGGTCTCTTTTCATAATTAACAAGCAAGAGTTATGCACTTGTTTAGAAAAGAGCTCAGCTCAAGGACGAAAGTCTTAATTCTGCAACGCAGTGCAGTTTCTCCTTTTTTTTTTTTTTTTTTTTTTTTTTTTTTCTTTTTCTTCCACCCAGTCGGGACGAGCAGGGAGTTTCTTCCTTTGCCTTTTTCCTTTCCTGCCCTCCCCCCAACGCTTCGATCGCTGCCGCAGCAACTTTCTTTTCTGCTTGCATGATTTCTAGAGTGCGTATTACGGTTTTCCAAACTGTTCCTAGTTCTTTCACTTCCTTTCCTTCTTTTCCTCCCTCTAGAGTACAGTCCCACAAAAAGTCTCCTACTTCACGCCATTCCGTGGAACTAAAGATTAATGGCGGGTCGTTCATTTTCTCCCGTTTCCGAGCCCATGGGGCTAATACGTCTCGCTCCTTTACTTTTTCTCCTCTCTTAGAGAGTATACTAAGGAGGCGAGTTGCCGCGTCCGTTTCCATCGCGGTCTTACCTTGGCAGGGGCTTGATCGGCCGCTCAAGCTCTGGTCTCCGGTGCCCTTTTGGTCACACTCGGAACTCTCCTGCCTCCAGCTCTCCGGCTCCCAAATCGGCTCACGTCCGATGCTTCGGAGTCTTCCCACATTTAAGCAATCCGCATTTAAGCGTCCATAGAGGGTCCCTTGTTCAGGCGCCAGATGAAGAGGGGTCCCTTTGGAGAGCCGGCCAAGTTAACGATCATCACACCAATATGGCTACAGATCGTCCTCCCTTTATTGCTCCGGACAGCTCAATATATACAGTTCAGCAGTGTCCCCGCGCCTGCCCCTTAACAGAGTTGGTCAGTTACAGGTTTACACGCGCCAGCGTTTTATTGGGTAGTGCCATGCCACTATGCAAGCGGCTATCACCCCTCCTTCTCCCCCCGGGGCCAGCACCTCCCGCCAAGCATCTCGCAAAGCTCTCACAAAACAGATAAAACCTCCTCCTCCCTGTGTTCCAAGGCAGCTTCAAGGACAGAGCCTCTGTTTAGGCCTACGCTGGGTTGTCCACACTTTTAAAGTTATACCGCACCTCTACTCCACAAGAAATTCCTCTACATATTAATCATTAACTGTCATTGTGCTTTAAAAGAAGGAAAGTGAAAAGATTGCTCAAGAGCAAAAAAAGACCTTTCTTTTCTTTCCCTGATGAATAAATGACAGCTACCTGCAACTCGGATTTACAGTGTCTTCAGATATGTTTTCCCTTTTTTCCAAGGAATAATCAACATTCTAGACAAGCAGATTAAACTGGTGGTTCCCAGTAAGTCCAAATTCCAGGGCTTCCTTTTTCCTGTCAAGGCTTGATAACCTCTCTTAAAGCTTAAGAGTCCTCCTTTGACACCATCTCCAGACAACCATGAGAGGAATAGGATTATGGTCTCCATGTCATACTGGAGACTTAGCCTATTAAATCAATGTGAAGCTTTCTCTTCCAGTGGGCAACCCGACCTGCTTCACTATTTCCCTGGAACCCTCCCAGGAGCACATACTCTTAGGCTTCCTCTGCTGCCCTTGCCGAGATAGACCTTTTGTAGGCCACAGCCAGGATCCTCCTCTGCAAGTTCTCCCACGTGGCCTTCTCACTGAGGAGCCCACAAGTTGGTTCCGGGACCAAAGCCTCTTTCTCTGAATGCTTGGACTTTCCACAACATTTTTCTGAGCAGGTCTTCACCTTCCTCACTTGTGCGCTCCTCCTCTGGAAACCGCAGGCACAGCTGAATGCTTGGCTGTGCTCAAACAGGCACCAGCGAACAAGAGCGCTCCCCAGGCTTTGTACTTTAAAGACACATAAAGCTCATGCCAGCTCAGGAAACAGGAAAATGCTCCAGGTTCCACTTCAATATATACTCTCAATTTTGGTTCTTAGAGACTGAAAAGCCACTATAAGCAGAAAATCACACCAAACTGCTTCTATTCATTGCACGCTGTTTTGCACTTAGAATAAACTATTGCCACATGCCTGACCCAGTCACTCCAATAAATAATTCATGGTACGTCTCACTCCGATGCTTTCCTGCACAGTGCAAGAAAAGAGGATTACAAAGAAAAGAACATGTCCTATCAAGAAACGGCCATTGGAGTGAGCATAACAAAAATGCTCATCAAGTAGCAGTATATCCTGCTAGAGACAGAAGTCAGCCCCAGATGATGGAAGTGAGGCAGATGCAAGGACTCAAAAGAGCTCAATCTCTGTGACCAATAACACTCTCAAGTAAATGAAAAGTTGGTTGGTTTGGACCTAAGAACCTAGTCTCCCTTGTCACATTAGGAACTAAATATACGGATTACGCTGTACATTTATATGCTTCCTGTGCATTTTATTCTATAACGGACACCATGTTACAGACTGTAGGAACTGAAAGTTTTGTGAAAAACTTTACAAGGAAAAACATTTGCCATTTACAAGGATAAACATTGATTTTATTCAGTACAATATATTTACGTATTTATAATATTTTACTGTATTATCACCACATAGTATTATAATAATACGTGTGTTATTAAATGTTATTAAATGCTTTCCATAATATTTATATTACCATCTTCTAAGAAATTACCTGATAAATGTCAGGTATTCATGGCTTTAAATGTATTAGCAACAACTGGAATGCTCACTTGTTTTTATCACATCTGTAAACAGACAGTGCATGCAGCTGGGCTGATTCAGAGCATCTTTAAGTTTCATTGCAAGTGATTTGATTTTTTAAGGGCAGTGGGATAGGTGAAACTAAAATTAAAGAAGTCAAAGGTGGTGACTATAAAGGAAACAATACATTGGCCACATTTTCCATCAAAAAAAAATATTATCTAGCAGTAAAGAGAAACTGAACAGCAGACTAAACTATTTCCTGGCAACTTAAATAGTCAGTAATAATGCACAGGAACATTGTTTCCTTTCTGACTACTGAAAAAATACAAATCTTGAGGTCTGTCCTTCTACAGAGAAGGGATATTTTCTGTTGTCTGTTTTCTGGAAATTATCAACAGAAAATTACTTTACTTTGTGCTACCTTTTAGCTAGGTCTGCATCAGCAAGCAGCGTGGGCCACTCTGTAGAGTAAAACTGTTGATGCGCAGGTTTTGACACCAACAGCACACACGTTTTAGGTTTTGATATCAGATTATCTTCAGTCTGGCCCCATGGACTGAATGTCACAGCTTGTCTTTCAGTTTAGTATCACCTGAAAAGTACCCAGTTCATGCACTCTAAGGCTACCGTATGATGCCAGCCAAAACCCAGTAAGTGGAGATAACTGGGAGAAACATCTCAAAGGTGCACTTGAACCCAAACTAAATATGGACGCACCTCCTTGTAACTTAGTGCTGCCTGCCCTTACACTGTCACTTCTGCACTTCAAAATCAACCTGCACTGCAGAAGAAATGGCAATTCTGTTCTTCTGCATCCACTAATCTGTTAACTATAACATGGATGTTTATTTGAAAGGGAAAGCAGGGCAGATGGGACCAAAAAGTATTAATGTAAGTATCCATTAAGACACTAACTAAATTATAGCATAGGTATGGTAGCAAATTAATTTGCACTTCAGAAAACTACAGTGAATTAAATCTTATCTTGCTTACCTGGAGTATATATAAAATCAAAGTTTTACATGTAAGATAAAAAATGCTTCTATTGACCATCTTGGAGCCTCCTGAAAACACAGCAAGACTCTGAAATGTAATAGCTGTAAGGTGCTACCTCTTTCTATACTGTAGCAAAAATATTACAAAAGCCCTTAGGAGAGCGAAAATAAGCAGCTTTATGCATTCTTTTATACATTTTTTCATGTGATACTTAAGTTTGTGAGTAGTAAACTTGTGAAATTAAAGTTTGTGAGACTTTACCACTGTTGGACATTTTCAGTGCTGTTTTCTCTGAACAGTCATGGCATCACTACACTCTGATGGCACAGCCTCCAACAGATTATTCGGCAGCAAACCTTTTCTTCTGAACAGCTCAGCTGCCCATTTCCTCTGGAGAGCAGCAAGCAACCTCTGTGACACCCTTAAGAAGAAGGACGAAACTTTAATTCATTCCTAAAAACAGGCCACCCCGATGCCAAGAAGCCTCTGTGCCGCTGGCCTCCCAAAATACCACCAAACTGTGACCGTGTCACTTGCCAAGCAGCTCTGCAGAGGTGGACAGATCCAGCAATGCAAATAACCTCAGCACCTGCTTTGAGGTCACAACATTTCAAACAGGAAGCTTATGTCTTCAAAGAAAAATGTTCGCCCTGCAAAGCTCAACTTCAGTGTTATACCTGAAGACAAAAATAGAAAAAGTAACACAACACAAACACACTGTTCCCGGAAGCAGTATAGTGAAAAATTCCGTACTCACATAACAGACACTGCTCCTCAAGGGAATCATGAGTGGAAATCACCAAGGAGGTGCCATGGTAACCTTGTAATGTCTACCTGCTCTCACTGACTCAATAGCACAGGATGAATTTAGCACAGGATGTGGATCAAAATGCTATTTTCCAGGTGAAAAACTAAATGACATCTTAAGCACTTGCATTAGAAGAGTACCAAAAGCAATCCTCCCAAAAGTAGTAGATTTAAGTCCACTGCCCTGGCCAAACTCTGGCTTGGTAGATTAGATTATTTCCATTTTTTAAATTAAATTCTTCCTTTTTAAGGATCACAACCACAGAAATTTGTAAGTACATCCAGTAGTACCTGGATGGTCTCATGCTTATGTTTTCCTCATGATCTCTAATGCTTCCAACATCCCTGTGAGGTGAAAAGATACTATATCTTTTCTCCCTCACAGTTTACAAAGAAAGAAATGATGCATACAAACTTATGGCTAAAGTTATCCTGTCCTCAGCCCCAGCTTTGACTCTCTGGCTCCTGAACATCCATGGGAAGAATTATTTTCTGAGGAAAGAGGCTCTCAGAAGCTGAGAAGGCTGAGTGACCTAAATTAGCAACTATGGAACTAAGGATTCAGCAGCAGCCAAAGAAGGATCGTGATTACCTGGAGTTATATCCTTAAATTTCTCAGTAGATCTAGTCCTAATCGACCTGCTTAGTCACTTAGTCACTACACAGGAAATTTTGTCAGGCCTGAGAGTTAAATCCAAGTCTCCTGGCACCCTGACCACACCTCATTTCATAGAGAATTCACTCAGTGAGTTGAAGAGAATACGTAACATATATTTGTGCCAAAAAAAAAACTAAAAGGAAATCCATTTTATGTAGTTACATATCATTACACACCGTATTTTTTCAACACCCTGTAACAAACTGAAGCCTGCATACTTTGTACAACATTACAAAGCCACAGAATTACTGTGCACATTGAGGATTTGTGAACACGCTCAATGACTGCTTGAAGTAGATCAGACCATCTGTAACAGTGGGTGGCAAAAATAACCAGCCGTCCTAGCCCACCTTGACTGTAGGGAATTATCTTCTTGACTCGTATTTAGCAATTTGTCTAACTCTGTGCACACAAGCAAGATACAACCTTGGTGAAAGCAGAGGACTTCATCCCAGCTCTAGCTGTGCTCTGTTCTACTGAAATTGACAGGAGTACTCATCTCCTCCTCAGAAGGAGGCACTTTTCCTCAGCTGGCAAGCTTTTTATGTGCTTTCATGACCAAACAAATTTGGGTGGGAGTGCTCTCAGCTGCTTTCATTTTTATTTTTCTAACAGAAAAAGAGTAAGAACTGAAGTTTCAGTGACTTCAACTGAAACTGAAGAATTTGGGGTTCTGTTACCCAAACATTGCAGAACTCTCTCAGCATCTCCCAGCCTCACCTCTGTCGCTAGAATAGGGTCACAAAAAAAAGCCAACAAAGCAAGTCCATGCACTCCTAGTAGAACAGGTCTATTTCTGAACAAGAGGGAGTTTATTATTTTTAGGGTTTTTTTTTGTAGGTAGTTGGATACCTTAAAGCAAAGATTTTACTTAAAGAGTCGTTTATATAAAAGATTTATATCCGTCCAACTGGTTTCAGTTGGCATCCAGACAAACAAGAGATACCCGCATCTCTTGGAAGACCAGCCACCAATTCTCTTACACAGGAAAACTAAAAAAGAACTGACTGCACCTATCAGGCAGCTCAGCCAGTAGGAAATACTAAATCACATGCTCCGCGCACTTACCTGCTCGCAGAACACTTGGCAAAGAGAGAGTCAGAGGCTGGTGCCTGCAGTACGCAGTGAGGGAGTGTCGGGGCACTTGTCTCTCTGTCTGGTGCCTGCTGCTGCTCCGATCTAGCCCAAACATGCAGATTTTCTTCACAAAAAAAAACAATGCACAAGGGGGGCTGGTACATGATCTCACCCCAACAGTGACCTTCAATATGACTGCACAGCTGAGAGCTCTCAAACATTTTTGGATCTGCTGCTTTATACATACCTACATCGATGAAAGGGCAGACTCTGATGCCATTCTTTACAACAAGCAATGCATAACTCATAAAAGAAACTTACAGAATTACTTAAATGGCTTACCAAATATGATTAACTGCCAAGAATAGACCTAAATTATTCTTCTGTAAAAAGAAAGAAAATAATCATTTTACAGAAGCAATGACCCAAATGACAGATTTTATTTGGGGATAAAGATTATTTCAAATTAAAATTTACCCTTGGATGATGATAGTTGTCTTTGTGATTCTTCAGTGTCTGTTTTTACATACTGGCTGCCTAAGGGCCTTCATAACACTTCAGAGCACAGCACTCTACAACTGTGGCACAGCAATGGTTGCAAAACATGTCTATAATTGCATTTGATAATAAGGTACTCTATGCTCCATCAACTTACAGAAATCAGTATTAGCAATAGTAGACTAGAGACAGAAATCCACTGCCACAATTTCTATGGCAGAACAACCAGATTCATGCAGAGAAACTCCCTTTTGCTCTCTGTGCTTGTTTCTAAGATTAAGTACTTTATTTGGGATCTGGAGCAGGTGGAGAGTTTCCTTTTCCCCCAGCATAGCTACAGTATCAATTCAGGAGCCAGATGAAAAACGACGGCATATACTAAGTAAGACTAAAAAAAGTGACAGCTGCTTTTTCAGAACCCCTGCAGGTAAAACAAAGCTTAGCAAGTTTGGGTTTTTTTTTCCTTCTTAGCACTAAAAAGACAAATTAACATTGCTATTATAATCCCACTCCCCTGGGTCTTCGTATGTCTAAAATAAACTTGCCATTTCAATAAATCCCATAAAATCACATTAACAATGGAGTGCAAATGACTTCATTTTCTATTAGCACAAACACATCAGAGAGTAGCAATTTTATTCTCCATGTAATGTGCACAAATTAATAAATACACACACACCCCCACATGTATAATCAGAATGTTAAGCTTTATTCATCAGCAACCATGCAGCATGAACATTTTGAGTCATCTATATGAAATTCACTAGCCACATGTGCAGCAGGTGCAGTTCAGTTAGAAAAAGAGAAGAGTTACAAAATCCTGCACAGTAGACGGCCCTCTCTTAACTCTGCTGCAGACGTGTACATAGTCACCAGTCTCAGCCTCTCCCCAATTGCTGTTTCGAATACAATTCCAAGAGTACTTCCAATAACAAGCTATGCAAAAGCGGTGGCAGAGAAACTTGGACAGACCTGTAGAGGAGTATCTCAGCCTTCTGTCCCTCCTTCTCCTTTACCTTGTGGTTTGTATTGGGTTTGCATTTCCTGAGGAGTGCAATACGAACCTTCTTCGCTGTCATCAGCAACTTCTAGACCTAGAAGCCTCTAGGTCCATCTCAAATATTCTCACCATACGGAGCTTTACCAGGCTTGTAACCACTATCAGTATATATTTTTAAAGACTAAAGCTCCTTTTTATTGTTCTAGGAGAAGTGTCTGTCAGGGAGCATCAGGGGCCACCCCACCCTGGGATGGGAGGGAGCAGAGCAGGCAGATGGGAGAGGGAGGACTGAAGTCAGATGGGGAACTGAGCTCAAAACCGCTGTGCGAAGAAGTCATAACCCCTAGAAAGCACAGGGACAGGAGAGCTAAGAGTGAGTGGTTGGCCAAAAAGGTGAGGATGGGGCAGAGGGAAGACACTGAGATTGCACAGAAACAGTGTAATGGGAGACTAGGCCCAGTAGCTAAAAGCAGGAAAAAATAAGAGGTGGACAATGAAAAAAGAGAAGACACATTGGACAAGGGAAAAGGATAAAAGGACTGAGTAAGACAAGCCAAATGGGATAAAGAAACAGAGAGTGAAGTAGGGTAAAGTCCCTAGGAAAGCAGACTAAGCACGTGGGAAGACTGTGATGGTAGACTAAGGAGGGAAATTACAGTTTTCTGAATAAATTAAAAACACATGGGAGCATATTTTGCCTATTTTGTTGTAACTATGGATAACCTCTACAGATTCTATTCTATGATGCAAGACTGTAAAACAAAGCAGATTGATGATTTATTTTTAGCTGAGGTTAGGAGGTGCAGGAATGAGGTAAGGAATTAGAGGAAAAGATCATTCCATGGTAGAGAAAGTGAATATTGCTCCAGAGGGGAAGGGAACTACATTCCATCCTGGCTTCCACCACAGATTTCCTAGGATGATAATTAAGTAATTTAAATTTTTCAGCAGTGGTCATTAATTCCGGGTTCTTCATTTTCTGGGCACCTGACTTGGAAGTCTTGAAGGTTAAAACAAAAAAAAAGCGGAACACTCTCAGCTACAACTAAAGCTGATAAAAATTGTATCTTGCACTTAGTATCTAATACCAGTTACTCTGAAAAAAACACAGTCCTTGGTATCCCATGGAGGGCATCCAAAATTAACAGATACTCTAGGTGTTAGCTTTCCTGTGCTTCAGTAGAACAGTAATGAAACTTTCTCTGGCTTGAGTGTTACTCAGATTTTGGAAGTGCTTATATACATACTAGCTTGGGAAATCAGATGGAAGAACTCAGGAGAAAGAGACTGCTTCTGTCTTCTAACAAGGTCTGAATGGTGAGTCACAACTATGTCACCAGATGCTGAATACTGTTCATCAAGTGAACACCCCTCTTTTCTGCACTGAGTTATGTCAAGGATGGTAAAATAGAGTACTAGGCCAGTTAATTAAGGATTGTTACACTGTATAAGCACAACAGGGCAAAATTCAAAGCTATACAGGCAAATTTGGATGACTAACTTGGAAATCTTACTGTTGCATACTCCCTGTGTCAATTTAGCCCAGTCCTTGTGTGTCTTTTGAGCGTGTGTGTACATGTGTATATGCACACACCCTTGGGGAATGTACATCCACGTCTGTATGCAAGAGAACACTAATTCTGTAAGAAGAAACAGATTTCTTTTAAGCTTCCAGTAGAAATTAAGACAAAAATAATTTCCATGCCTTCATCATGTTATTTTAGCTGCAAAGAACCTTTCAATCAAGTGTGACATGAGATTATAAAAATAGAGATGTGGTGTAGCCACTTCAAACATATTAAGAGAAAAGGCTATGTTTGCCTCACCAGGTTTCAAAGAAAACAGAACATTTCCAAAGAAGCTCAAAAATTATAAGAAAAAAAAAAACTAAACATGCAGTCCTCAACCATTTCCAGGCCACTGTCATTCCAGGGGTTAAGGCAAATTTCTGGCAGTGCCCTGTTTTTAGCATAAAGTAGAATTCCTTGTGTCACTGCCAGCTGGCAAGTAAGACTGGGACTTGGAGGTGAAAATGAAGTACCACTGTGCTTACAAAGGTACAAACCTAACCAGCTTGGAGGTATTATCTTCCTCGTTTTCCTTGAAATATAAATTAATCTGTATGCTGTACAGGTGCATAAATACATTGCTTAGCAGCTCCTGGTTGTTCTTATGCCTCTGTATTTGAACATCTCATTCCATGTTGGAGTCCCTTCCTCAGCACTTGTGAAAGTGATGTGATTTGAAGACTTAACACATACTCCATTACTGTGTATTCAAAAGCAGAACAGCAAAACGGAAAACTTCTTAAAGTTGTGCAGAGAATATGGAGAATTTCATTACAGGCTCACCCAAGGGAAAAATATTCTCCTGGACTAAAAAACACTGAAAATCAAACTTGTCCTTGTTTAATGAGACCAAAGCTCATGGATGTAGTCATTTAGGTGCTTCAGAGAAAGTGCAAGAACATTCCAGTGGGCCAACAAGGGCTAATCTGTCTCCCAGAGATCTCTTGATGTGAAGCAGTGACTGATTTGTTGCAAAGTCTAATGAAACATAATATGCTTTCCAAATTCTTATTACTTATGATGGGACCAGATTGTCCTTTTTTGCAATCCATGTACATTTCCTACCCTACTATTAAGAATCTTGATGGGAGGTGAAGGCCGACCTTCCAATGCTTTCAGTGTATGCCTTTGGATGACACAACAAACCTAATTGGGAACCGAATGCAAACCACTAACAGTGTCATCTCTCAGACCTTTCAGTCAGATCACAGAACTCCTCTGCTCCAAGTAGCTCCTCTGAAGAGTAGCAGAGCAAAATGACTCTCACTCCAGACAGCTCTCTGTACAGCTTGTGGCCATGTTGTCAGTGAGACTGAAGGCCACCACCAACAATTATCTACTGGCAAAGCTTGATACAGCAGCCTATTCACCACATAGAAGAGATTCATCACAGAGCGGGCAGGGGAAGGAAGGAAGAAAACAAACATATTTAGCACTCAGAACTGGGTGGAGAATGAAAGTCTACTTCCAGTAGTTAGCTGAACCCTGAAATGGCTGTGAAATGGTCCTTTCAGGAACCCAGTACCTCTGTAAAATTTGCTAAGGCATCTTTTATTCCTTGCAATCAGTTTCTTGACATAAATATAAACTCAGTAAGTCTCAGCACCCTGTCATTCCCAATTTGCAAGGACAATAATAACAGTGTTGGTTTTGGTTGGGTTTTTTTTTAGTGAAGTATGAATTCTGTGAGCTCTGTAGTCTCAGCACATCTGCCCCTGCTCTCCTGCCAATCCAACCACCCCAGCAAAAGTAATAAGCTGTGCCAAGAAAAAGGAACAGAGAAGGAGCACAGTGAGCTTCTTCCCTCAGTTTCAGCAGCAGCAAGCTGAAACAGAGACAAAACCAAATAGATGGGATGTTCAAACAACAGACCATGGACATGGTTCCTGCGCTAAGGAGCTTGCTCAGCCTCAGCACCCCAGCAGCGTGGGGAGAACGACATCTGGGGAACACACTGAGTCCTCATTAAACAGGCAGAAACAGGCACAGAGTCACAGGGTCTTCTTCTTGCTTAAAATGGGATTTTATTGCCTCCTTTTGTCTGTCGCTCTAGGCAACTGCCTGCTTCGCCTGCTCCCAAAACAAAACTGGGCCAGCTTGCTAGGGAGCTGCAAAAAATCACTCAGCTTTAGGTTAGTATTCAATCAAAAGATATAACTGCACACCAGAGTCTTTTAGCTTCTGTGTGAAAGGGGAGATGCTTGGTCTATTTGCTGACCCTTAAACTTTGATTTTTGACCTGATCTTAAAACTTTCCCTTCACAACTCCTGCCAATAGCTACTAGTTTAGGAAAGAAGACAATAGGAAGGCTGAATACACAACCCCTGGCATAACCAAACTCTAAAAATCTGAGGAGAACTGATGGATATTTTAAGTACCTAAGTCATACCTCAGTGGCTGTATTTTAGTGCAGGGCAAAACACTTTACTTGAAAGATATAAAAAACCCACCCTCAGCTGTTATAAGCCTGTCACATACTTGGTATAGTATTTCCAGAAGTGCTAACTACAGGTATGCCTTCACTTTAACAAAATTACTGGGCATGTCTCCACTGATTTCAATGACACTGAAATTAAACCACTGCCAAGCACTTTTGCACAGCTCACAGTTAAAATATTAAAGCACATATGATCAAGAACAGAATTTTAGCTAGCAGACAGAATAAACTCATTTCTCATAGTTAAGCTTGTATCACAACACTGTCTATAGTGTATCACTTAGGTTACTTCCCAAGCTCTCTAGATTATTAGAGCTGATCTATAATGCTCTTTTTTTTACACAAAATTGAAGTCACAATAATATGTCTCAGAAAGTTGTTTGTAAACTGCAAGCTCCTACTCATGCTGGGTTTAAGCCAAACAACTTGGGGTTTTCTGGGCATTTTTTATTGACATCCATGCATTTGGATCAGGAATACTGAGCTGTACTTCCTATCTCCAGTGTCTGTTTCCTGTGAGACTGGTCAACAAGTAAAGCACTACTCCATTTGAATTACAGCAGGATCAGGCTTTCAGGAATAACATGGATTTACCCATGTGTCTTACCAAGGGATGCATGCTGCAGTTAAATCTAGCTGAACTTGGAGCAAATGAGGCCAGAATGATACCCAAGAAACATTCACGTAAAAAGGAAAAAAACCCCATATACTGAATGCATACAAATAAAGATTCTCTGCTACTTTACAGATCTATTTTTTTTCAGGATCAAGCTACTAGCAGTGTTTATATGAAGTCACTTGCAGAACTACAGCTTGGGTTTTATTCCTGTTCAGCACAAGGATAATTCTTGCATTAACTTTAATGGCAGATACTAAAGATCTGCTCCAAGTACAATAAATCAGTGCGAATGTTTGGGGATCACACCTTCAGGCAACGCTGTGCAATCTTTTCTACAGGGTGAAAATCTCTGTTCCAGTGGCTTCCACATAACTAGTTTGGGACACAAACATACAGACACTGATTCTAAAATATGACTTTTAAAGTAGTTAATTTTCCTAACTGAAAAATTTACAGAATCTGTTATTCAGTATGAAACAGGATAATTCTGATGTATGTTTCATAATGAACACAGCAGTATCCTCTTTACGATTTGTATTTTAGTTTAGATAACGTTCTTTGATCATATTTTTCTTCTTGTTGAATTAACTATATAATTCTTTCTAATTTACAAAAAGCTACTAATCTCTAAACTGAATTAACCCAGGGTGCTTTCATACTGATAAAGTCTCAGGTAAAGCAATAAATTAGTTTCTCTGTAATCATTTCTTTATCCTCTCCATTTCAGCCTGACTGTACTTCATTCCCAGCATTTTATATTCACGGGCTCTGAATCTGAGGATGTTGAGCCCTAAATGCAGACAGATTGAAGCTGGACAGCTGGAGAGATTACCACTCTGAGGCATCTGTCCAGTTCAGCTTTCACAGAGGTGGCAGCTACCGTGACAGAAAGCTGAGTCATGCATAAAGGCAATCCAGTTTACATATCGAAACAGTAATATAGATCAGCACAGGTTCTGAACTGCAAAGTGCGAGCCTGCAAGGTGCTTCATATGCAAGGCAACTCTGCCTGCCACAAGAGCGCTAACACCCAGGCAACAAACAGAGACGGTGAACAGCTGGAAATGTCAGGCCTGGTCCCATTTCATTCAGCCTGGGTTCGTGAGACAATATATTCAGCTAAAAGCTGATGCTGTGCTCAACTCTGTCAAAGACAAAACTCCAGAAAGAATTTAAATTACACAAACTCAAGTTTTCAACTTAGTAAAGATGACTGCCAAAAAGAGTCTTAAAAAACACTGTATTATGACTGGCATGGTAAAGGGCTAGATCAATGAGCCTCATCTTCCAGAGAAGCTGTCTGGGAAATTTATTGATGATAATACTAAGGCAGCAGCAATATGAAGTGAGATCCTCTGCATCCTTACCAGGAGCTCCTTCCACAAGCAAATTCATATTTAACGACTGCCTAGTACTTTCTGATGCAGAAGCAAAGGAGATAGCACAGCTGAGAGCTAGTCCCAGCAAAGTACGTAAAACATAATTCAGCCTCCACTACAAATCACTTCCTACATGCATTCATTAACTGTCTGCAGCCTCAAGGAGCTGCTTTCCAGCTCTGTATTAGAGAAATTACCTGTTCATGACACAAGCCAGAAAAAGGCGCGTGTAATTATACTGGCTATACAAAGCGTAAGTTAAGTGCAGAGAAGACCAACAGTTTTGTATGCAGTGACATATATTAAGCTTCATTTCCTAGAGAATTGCATCTCATGACTGTCAGATTTTTTTAACTGAATTATACCAAAGCTTCAGGCTTGTCTTAAACAGAGCATCAGAGAATCCACAGAGAAGAGTGATATGCACGTCTACCATGAAAGACTTCAAGTGAGATTTGCTCCTTACTGGACACCACTGAATCCTGCATTTCCAATTCCTAGGCATCCAGTTTGCAAAACAGTGGCACAACCTCTTCGTCCAGTGTTGACATTTCAATATTAATGGTTGAAATGTATGCTGCATTTTTCCTCTTTGCAGATAAATGCATTCTTCCCTGCTCAGCCACGTTCATAGAACTTACAGGAATGTTATCTCTTTGAGAATTAATATCTTAAAACTTGCTCCTCTGTTTCATTTGGTTGAAACTGGCCCAAAATTTATGGAGTGAAGAACTAATAGAGCAACAGCAAGCAAGGAGCAACAAATTTACACATGCAAATACACAGAGGACACAATTTTGCACATCTTATTTCTTTAAGAAACCAGGATTTAAAAAAAAAAAAAATCTGCTCAGCAACACTTAAGGAACCCATCTGGCTGTCACATTCGTTTCTGAAACATAGCTGAGCAGTTTGCTTTTGCCTACTTTAGCAGCGTTACCTCCCTGAAAGCCTCCCTTCCCTGATGCTGCCACTGGCTGCCAGCGCCGGCAGCTCGTCCGGCAGGGCAAAAAGCAAGCGAGTGCGGAACGGACGGGGGTTTACGAAGACCTCAGCTCTTCAATACTGCGTATGAACACGCCGTAAGGTTATTTTATATCAATTACACATAGCGTGCTATATATTTAATATGCATAAATACACAAACCAGCTTTGTTATCAGATCAAGCACATGAAACTGCCTATATAGATACTCTCCGCATTAAAGGCTTTTATCTCCAGCCTTTTTAAGAAGAAACCCCTCTGCCGAGGTCTGCATCTTGCTCCCGACAGTGCATTCCCACGGCCGACAGACCCATCCAGCTGAGGCCCGGTGCCCACCCCTCCCCTGTGTACGCTACCCCCCCACCCCCGCCAGCCCCTCCCCTCCGCCTTGCTGCCGGGTCCCTGCCTGCCCGCCCCTCCCGGGGAGGTTTCTAAACTCAGCGGCTTGCCCAGGGCCCGCCGGGGCTGGGGCCGCCGCACCGCGCCAGCCTCCAGCGGGGACCGGCCCGCCGCCCCCGCCCCGGCCCGACCCCGCCGCCCTCCTGAATATTTCATCGGCGCTGCCCGACGGGATGCCCCGCCACTGACTGCTGCAAAGGGACCGCATCCCGCCGGCTGCTGGCCTCGCCGCTTCCTTCCTCTTTCATTCTTCAACCCGGGGCTTTGCATTTATTCCGATAAATAAATAACTGATCAAAAAAAAAAAAAAAGAGAAAGAAAAAGGCAGCAAGAGCATCCCTTTTGTACGCGAGCAGGTGGGACTCCTGTGCAGGCGATTACAGAACAAAACACGAGAAGGGCTCTGAACTCTTCGGAGCCCCAAGGATGAGCCGGCAGCTGTTTTCCTATAAAAATCCGATCCCGGTGCTGTGACACTTGGAGGAGGGAAGGCGCCGTCGGCCTTGCCGGAGACGTCCCTGCTTTGGACACCGCAAGCCCTCGTGGGCGAGGGGGAACCCGAGACTCGCCGGCCCGACCGCGCCGCAGCTCTCCCAGCGCCGGCGCTCCTGCTGCTCTCCGCGGCGGGCCGGGGCCGCGGGCGGGCGGCGCTAGGGGCACAGGCGGCCGCCGTCCCGCCGCCGCGCCCGGCACAGGCACCTCTCCGCTCCGCAAACTTTCTTCCCGCTGGGGAGCGGCGCGGGGGGCGGCCGCCGCCTCGCCTCTTCGTCATCCCCGCTCTCCGGCGCCGGGCGAGAGCTCCACCGTCGCGCCGCCGCCCAGGCGGCGGCTCCGGGCAGCCGGAGGGTCCGCATGGCCGCTGCCGGCGAGTCGGTGGCGAGCGCCGCCGCCGCGGCGGTCCGGGGCTTGCCCTGAGCCGGGGCCCGGCGGCCGCCTGCGAGGATCGCCCTGCGGCGCGGCGGGATGTGGCCGGCCGGGGCGGGCGGCAGGCTGCCCTGCCCGCGGGACGTGGCGCTGCGGCGGGCGGCTTTCTCCGGCAACCTCTCGGCGCTGCCGTCCCACCTGGTGCCGAGCGGCAGGAGCGTCCGCGTCTTCATCAGCGCCAACCCCGAAGGTAACCCGCGGCCCGCCGGGCCCCCGCTGCCCGCCCCGCAGCTCCCCCTGCCGCCCGCAGCGCCCGCCACGTTCTCCGGACCGGGCTCCGGCCGCCGCCCCGGCGCGCCCCGCTGCTCCCGGGCGGCACTGGGCGCCCTCGCCCAGGGGTCCGCGACGGGGCAGGGACCGGCTCCTCGCCCCTGCGCCCCGCCCGGAGGCCGCCAGGGCGGCGCGCTGCGGGGAGCGGGGCCGCTCCGCCCCAACGCCGGGCGCCGTGTGGGGCGGAGCTGGCGCCGTGTGGGGCGGCGGGGCGCGACGCGGGGGGTGTGGGGCGGCTGGGAGAGGGGTACGGCGGAGGCTCGGGGTGAAGGGTGTGAGTGCCTGGAGGGGGACTTGGAGGTGCCGATATACTCGGCTCCTGAAGTTTGATGCCTGCAAATGACACGTCTGAAAGGCGCCGGATGGGGGGCACGGGGGGTGTCTCTTTTTTCTCGGTTTCGGAGCTGCACGGGGCATGGGGGGGCTCCGGGACATGCAAACCGGCCTCTTTTCTAGCGAAGGGAAAGCTGTTCCGGGGGGATGTTTTGTGGAGCTCTCCCGGGGAGGCTGGTTAACAGAGTTTCCCATTGATTTCATAGCACAGTACGAGCAAGCCTCAGCCGGCCGAGGCTGTAGCAAATGTGATACTTTGATCCCGGTCATGCTCTGCTTCCACGGAAGCATGCACTGAAACCTGCAGTTCTAGCTTAATAAAGTCGGGATCGCATACTTGGTACCAGAGCTAATTAGGTTCCCTGCTACTTAAAGCGTATTTTTAAAATTGCCCTTTGATAGAGGAATTTGCATACATTCAGGAGGTGTCATTCCCACTCGTAGTATTTAAGTTGCTGAAGCATATTCCTACTTGAAGCACGGAAGTAATAAAAGAAGCGTTCACACCTATGACATTTCTTGTCTGTAGAAATGAGCCCACTGTATTCACAATTCTCTTTCACACCACCACCCACTACCTTCCCCCCCAACACTTCTAATTCAACAATACTGTCAGCTTTTACGCAGACATCAGAGATCTGAAAATCATGCCTGAAATGACAAAATAGTTTGAATTTTGAAGTGAAAATTGTCTTGGCACCAGTACTTACGAGAGTATGAGAAACAGCGCTCACAAGCAAAAAAGCGGGCGTAGCGCTGCCTTGAAGAATTCCCACACCTCCAGGTCTCGACACAAGGAAACTCTCAGTTGTCACATCCGACATCCCTGTTTGTTTAAAAGATGCCATTCTTTAAGGAGAGTGTGAAAATGCAGTTTATTGTTGCAATCTAAGCAAAGATATTTAAATAGGGAGGGGGGGAAAATGTTTACTTGGCTCTGAAAATTAGCATGGATTTTTAGAAGATATGTTATTCATTAGAAATGGATTTCTGCCAGCATCGCCTTAACAGTAGAGCTACTGATGCCTCCGTATTTGACGTGAATGGCATTTATCATCAGGATAGCTTGGCATGTTAGCTAGATATTTGCTAAAATGAAAGAACTCAAACCACTAAACTAATTCTAAAAGTTGTGTTTTGAAGCCATGTATATCTATTTGTAGGATATTCTCCCTTGCATTGTTATTTCAAAATTTCATCTTTAAAAAAACCCACAAAACACTAAGAGGAAGAAAATAATTGGATCGGTTTAGGATTATTTTTATTAGCTTCTTTGTAGGATCCCATGGTCACAATGATTAATATTTCTCATGTCCAAAATTTTATCTGCAACATTTCTCCTGCTTTCAGAAATGATAGTTTGGGACAGCAGTGTCAGAGTGGTTACAAATTTTGATTATGAACATTCAGCGACTCTAAATTAGGAGACACAGGCATGACTATTTATCAGTGATATCACTGACACAGAAATATTAATAACTGCACATGACCTAAAAAAAAAAAAGAAGAATGTATGGATAAACAAATAAAAGTAGCCTACAATAGGATTTGGCTGTCATCTAGTAAAGTACTTAGAAATAAAAATGTTTGCAAAACACCTAGAAGAGTTCACAGTGCAAGAGTTTTGGAAAAAAAGGTTAAGCTTTTGCAATTTGGTAAACTAATTAGCATATTTAAGCTCCAAGCTGAAATGTGAATTTGCATGACTAAGGCCTCTCGTTAATTTTCAGCATATCAGTACAGTTTATATGAGTTCTTCTTGGTGCATAGCATTCCTGAAAGGGGTGGTGAATCCCCACAACTCCCCAAGGTGGAAGTGAGTACTCCTGGCTCTGCTCTGTATGTATCAAAACTGTGGTGCCAGAGAAGCTGAGGTGTCAATCCTGCTAGCAGTCACAAGAAAATTTTATCTACCATTTAAACTGTACAAACTTAAAAGTAGTTTTCTTGAATTATAGCGATTTAATAAGTGTGTATCAGAGAACTGGTGAATCAGTGTTTGGTCTGTTCTTTTTGATCATACTTCAGTATGACTGAAATATACTATGGTTTTATTGTGTAACTAGGAAAATTATTATTTGTAAAATTTCTTAAACAGAAATCCCTAAAAGGAGCAGTAAGTGGCGACAGTGAGCATGGGTGATAGGAACAAAATTGCTTTCATTTTACAGTCTTGTTTTCTAGAGGAAATTTTGTAGATAAGTCAAACTGTATTTTCCCCAAGTAGTTAACGGCATTGTCTTGCTCAAATTGTTGATATCAGATAATCAATCTTCATATCACCAAAGAGGATTAGATCTTTGGAAACATTGAATTTGCTTTATTATCTGAATATAAATAAGTCTGGTTTTGCATTTTGGTGGATACAAGCAATCAGACATTTTAAATATGTATTTTGGCTAAGAGAGGTTGGAGGATTTGCTTTAAAAGATTTATTGGTTTTCTCAATATATTTTTATTGTTTCAGAGTGATAAGGAAAGTAAAGTTATGATCACCTGATTCTAATTATTGCTTTTACTGTTTCATGTAGGTAGCTGTTACAACCATCAGTTAATGACAGTTTCTCTCCTACATGATAGTGCCTGTATAGATGCCTGTCATTAACATACAGTTCAAATTAAATACAACAATTATAAACTTCCGTGCAGCCCTATTACATGGAGCTGTGACATCAGCCCTGCATAGGTTCAGCATATTCCATTGATGCTCGTCACGTCTTCAAATAGAAGATTATTTGAGATGCAAAGTTTGCTATTTCAAGAAATTATGTGGTGATATAAGGCAGTATTACAAGCCCTAGTTGAAACCGATGCCTTAACCAGAGTTAGGATTTTGTCTTGAGAATGAAATCCTGTGAACTGGAACATGTAGTCAAAACTCTGAAAATTTTTAATTCTCTTGTCTGTTCTGAAAGCGGGGAAGTTAGCCCTTTGCTAGTGTGACTTAAGGTCTTGTTATTGCTTTGATTAGTCAAGGGGTTGGTAATTTTTTACTCTGCTCTAAGTTTTGGCTGTGAAGGTGCCTTTCATGTCTGTAATTTAGCGGAGACAAATGAATGCACTGATGAGGGATAGGTGTAAAGCCAAATCCTACACACAGGTGGTTCCATTGAAGACAGGATGATAATACCTTTATATAGCATCGAAGTGTGTCCTGACATAGGTGGTGGTTGCCAGTCTTACCTCAAAGTGTAAACAGGGTTGCATTTACCACTTCCCATGGTAAGGATGCTTCACTTCTCCATCCATTTTTTTCAGCTGCATGCTGCTCGCTCTTCGCTGTGCAGCACCTCTGCAGGCTTCTGAAGTTCCAACACGGAATTGCTTTCACTGGATCTTAGCAGTAGTTCTTAGCCATTCTTTAGCCCTTGAAAACGTTGCTGATTTACAGACAGAAACAGTTGTGATGAGATCATGAGCACACTTTAACAATGCTTTTTAATGCAGAAAGGCTACATTCATCATGGTTTCTGTGCCTCCAGCACCCATTTTTTAAAAACTATAAAACCAGCTTGGCATAAAAAAAGCTAACTAATACTAGTTTTGCCATGATTAACAATCTAAAGTATGAAGTCCTATGTATGCATATAGGAATGTAAAATGAAGATTTTCTTCTGATAGAAGATACTACTGATATTATCACCACTTTAATGCCTCCATTATACAAGCACAATATAAAACTAGTCTGTACACTTAGAACTTCACCAGCTTCTCCATAGATAACCTGCATGAGATTTCCTTGTCTTACGCTATTGAATTAGTTTGAGTTTTCTTGAGTTATTATGCAGTTTTTCAACTTAGTTTATTTCCACTGGGATGCATAGAATCATAGAACAGTTTCAGTTGGAGGAAACCTTCAAGTATGAAAGTTTGATGCCCAATTTACATATTTTTTATGATACATAAAGCAAAATACTCATCTGCAATTAGTTTTGCTGACTAGAAAAGGATTATTCCAAATAATGATCGCAGAAATGGGTCTTACCAATGTTTTTATTTGGACCTATTGTTGTAAGCTGCTTTTTAGGAGTTACATGTATCTTTATGCAAGTTGATGTACATGTGAAGGAAAAAATGTTACGTGCATTTGCAGTTTAGTGCTACTGAACAGGAAGGTAGATAACTCAGATGAAGAATTATCATTGCTTTAATTACAAAGTTATTGCCATATGTGGTAAGAGAATGGTATAACTTTGCATTCTTAGCATGATCCAGGTATATCATTTTTACCTGAAATGTTGTTTCCTTCAAGAAGAATATAATTGAGAAAATGTTAATGTGGAAAAATACTCAAAAGCCAGAATAATGCTTCGTTAATGGTGGTCCATTTTGGCCATCCCCAAAATACCATATGGTGTCCTTACTTGGATGCATTGCATGAAGATCTTTTTATAAAGACAATTTTATATAATCTGGGTGGAATTTATTCCTTAGCTAAAGGAAAACACAGATGTTCAAGTGTATGAAATTGCAAGGGAGGTGTTGCGGAGATGTGGAGACAAATAACTCCAGGACTTTTTTATGCTAAGTGTTAGTTCTGGTTACCTAACTGTGTACCTATTTATGGGTTTACATGACGCACATCACTGTAGTATTTAAGAACTACAAACCCAGCTAAACTTGACAAAACAAAAAAGTTCAGTAGTTTTAGAAATAAAGTTGAGTATCTCAGAGTTTGGAAGAGCAACATGGTTCAAGTAGCTGGGTTTGGTATGGGCCTTGATTTGAAATACGCCTTTTTTCAGGAGGCCCAGAAGTCAGAGTTGTCTGCAGTTCAGTAGGTTGGAAAGAAGCCTGCCATCTTCAGTATTTCTGCTTCTGTGTGAAGTTTTCTCTCTTCTTGTGTCACAGAACAACTCTGTTGGTGTGGCTGAGCAGAAAGCAAGATCTGACTCTCTCTGAGACTGCATATCCAAGCCTCATGCAGGCTGTAACTTTTTTTTGCAAAGCAGGGCTGGTAGATCTCAAGCAGAACAAGTATGAGATAGTTTTTTGCTGAGGAGTTGTCAAGCCTCTGTTCTTGTTAGAGGAAACGATCGTTTTGGGCTAGGATGGAGACAGCACTGGATTGAAGTTTATTCTGCTCGACAGATAAACTTGACAAACCGTTGATAAACTGCATGAGAAGAACTGCCCTACATGTTTCCCTGATGTTTTTGTGTTATGTGTCCTGGGGACTGGATGAAGGATCTGCTCTAAGTGAACCAAATATGCAGGTGGAGACATTGAGAACTTTTGTTTGATCTTCAACAAAATTTTTCATTCACAGACTCAAAAGGTAGGATTGCATTTAGAGAGAAGAGTTGTGGGTTGTTGTTTTTTTTTTACTAGAACAGTGAGCTATTTAGTTTGTTGTTCTTTTTCTTTCTTTTTGTTATTCAGAAATAAACAAAATTACCAGAAACCCAGTCACCTTCCCACTAAGCAACATCTGTAATTATCAGCTTCAAAATTTGGGATTAGTTATTTGCTCTGTCTGCTTAAAAAACAGCACTTAAAATTTTTAACCATGTCACCATCCTTTTTTAATTAAAAAAATATTAAAATGAAATTTCCTCTATTTTTTTATATCTATATATAATGTGTATACACACACATGCACACATATATACAAATGATTTAAAATACTATGAACTGTATGAAATGGTATAAAAGGATGTACAAAACATAAGTCACACTGTCACAGACTATTTTCAAACTTGCTGTGAGGACACCTTATGAGAACTGAGTATTTATGTTCAAAAGGCATTACTCAAGGTTGCAGTTCTAGTGTTACTGAAGAACAGCCTAGGTTTTCTTAGGTACTGCTGTAAAAGTAAAAGCTTAATGGAGTTTAGATTTTACCCACAAGTAAACTTGTAAACATTCAGGGTTGTATGCACCTGCAGGTTCTGTTCTGTGGCTGTTTTTCTTAGCATTGAAGAAATAATATTAAAACAGCGCAGAACCTGTAATTTCTTTTCTTCCTTTCTAACTGCAAATATCACTTTATTTCTTCAGATGCATTTGCATGCTCGACTCCTTCCACATATGTAGTTTGTGTATATATTCATACATGCATAAGCATCTTTTTTTAAAGTAGAAATCCAGAGCCGTCAAGATGTGCGTAGGACACTGGGCGGTGTCACGTTCTTGCACACAGTGGCCATCTCTTTGCTGACAAAGAGGAGCTTGTGGCTCCTGTACACTCAACACAGTTTCTAAGTACAGCAAGGGATGATGAAACACTTGTGCAAATTCCAGGTGATACTAATTTCTCAAATAATATGTTTGCTGGTGGACAGCGGCCGTACTGAATCGAGTCCTGATGGTGAATCGTTCCCTTGGCAAGGTATGAGACTTGACTTGAAATGTGAAGCTGCACGGCGCCAGCAGCTTTACGGCACCCACACCTGTCAGTGCAGGGGAGCTTCTTTCCCGCCCGATCAAGGGCAGTGAGGTGACTTCTCAGCCGAGCAACAGCCTGCCATGATGCAAACTAAGGAGGACTTCTGAGGCTGTATTTCAAGGAGACAATGAGTGTTCTGTGGTGGGATTTGTGTAATCACGTAAGAACAGCGTAGTACAAAGGGAACGTAGCTTGGCATGCTGTCTCTCAGCTTATGCAGCGACATAACTCCTTACATGCATGACTAAGTGGGCATATGCGTGTGTCCACAGATGTGTAAACACACAAGAGGGAACCTGCATTAAATTTCAATTTTTGTGTGCAGAATTTAAAAATATTTATTATGGAAAGAAAACTTTAGATCAAGAAGTTACTGAACTTCTAATTCAAGATGCAAGGGCAGTGTCTGAGCAGAAGGGTTTTTTTCATCTGAAACAAATGAATTTTCTTTGAATTTTCATCTGCTGAAAGAATACTTTGTGATAAGAAATCCTTTCAGGTTGCAGTAATAATACATTAGTAATATTTAGCTACCAGTAATTTAAGGTTTTAATATATTGAAAGTGGTGGATATAAATATAATGTTGTCACAGATAGTCATGTGTATGGAATACAGAGAAATCTGGCAGGTTTT
Source organism: Trogon surrucura (assembly GCA_020746105.1). NCBI lineage: Eukaryota > Metazoa > Chordata > Aves > Trogoniformes > Trogonidae > Trogon > Trogon surrucura. Next base: position 57,380,774 of record CM036620.1, on the reverse strand, counting down.
AATATAGGCAGTGCTGTTCAAGACAACTGCTTTATCCCCTTCCTGGAATTTTAATTAAAGAAGGATAATAATAGATAGAAGTAGAGAACCCAATTTAATCATGGTTGTGGCAGTGCAACTCTAAAGTAACTCCGCTGGCCTGATGGTATTCTTATTAATTTAGATTTTGTGTTGAAGAAAGGCTTTTACATACAAAATCTTTAGTCATAATGGGAGAAGGGCTAAATCACAGCTGAAAACGAGCGGTGTAGCAAGTTAAAGAGGAGGGAGCCCTGAGTCAGTGCAGACCATGTGCATGCTGCGGTGTTGGGCAAGGAGAAGTCCCACACACAACTCTTGCAAGCTGTCCCATCACCACCATAGTGACATGCCTGCCTCTATCTTTGACCTGGCCTTAAACTCCCTCTATAAGCATCTGCTGTTGACCGTTGTGGAGACAAGATGCCTGACCTTATGCCTGACCAGCTACAGCCGTTCCTGTACAGAATCAGCGTCTAGAGAAAAAAAAAGTCACCTTTACAGACTGGATTCATCAGGCTGTTCAAAATACACTTGGTGCCAGAAACTGGAAAGACTGGAAAATGGCAGGACTTCCACACTGGACTTAATCCAGAGTAATAACGCTGTTTGCTAAGTATCAGTGATTGGGATTGATCAAATAGCTGTACAGATCAGATTTCAAATTGTCAGAGCTTGACCATTATTCTTATAGAACATGCTCCCAGTGTTTGCTTGGGGTGACACAGCTGCAGTTTTCAGTAAAGTGGCATGCCTCTCTGGTATTACTAAACACTCAAAAATATTTATTAATAGAGTCTGTTTCACCCTACTAGCAGTTGAGTACCTTCACAGTCTCACCTGCTCTTTACAAATATCCAGTTTTGTCCTTCAACTTTGAATCCGGTGTAGAGGCATATAGTTATTACAGTGTATGTATGATACATAGCAGTGTTATTTGTAAAATTATTATTTAGCATTTCTAATTATTTTAAAAAGCATTAAGATGAAATGAGAATTCATGACTAAGAGCCCTATCTGGGCAGCTTTAGTTTCAGAGAACTCCCCAACTGAAGAGTTTGCTGTTAGCGGGCGTTTCTGAAGCCTAGACCCTTTGATGTATTTGTATTGTTAAAGAACATTTGCATTTCTTACAAGCTACAGCACTTCATAAAAGTACAAAACAGACATCAGAAGCATATAGAACTTCAAAGTTAAAAAACATCGGCAAGATAAATGGCTTGTGCAAACCCTCCAACCCCCTTTTTAACAGTGGGGTTTATCTGTTATCTTATATATTAGTTATCTGTTATCTGTTAGTTAGTATTGTTTATTTGTGTTGTACAAGACTGATGCCTGACCGTTCAATGTAGGAAGAAATGACTGGCACTTTAGAGTGTAGCTACTAAGAGAAGCCCTGACACTGCCTGAGTTTACACTCAAGGTTTTTCACAAGCAACCTCACTGTTTGGATTTTAATAGATTAGGATTACTTTTAAGTGATTGAGAACCATTGAATAACCCTGTGGGATTAATACTTTTATATGAGAGAAGTTATCCATACTTACCGAGTTAACGCACATCAACTATTATATGTAAGATAAATGAGAAGCAAATGCAGTAAGATTGGACTTAATGAGTTAGACCAGAGGAACCCAGTACTCCTCCTCTGACCCAGGCAGTTTTGGATGTAGGATGAAAGGATAAGAGATCACAACACAGAATCACAAATACTATGTCTTTGTGTTGAATAATCTGTGAGACCCTTGGCTTCCATGAATTTGTCTGGTTGCTTAACTAATTAGTCAGTCGTTTCAGTACTTGTAACAACCTTTCCAAGTCTTGAGATAGGTTATTGCCCGGTGAAATGCCTAATTCCTCTGACTTCGGTGGGAATTTTTTATGAACAAGACCATGTGTATTCAGCCAAAGAAGAGATCTCAAAAAGCAGAAGTGGAAATATCTGTGGAGTACGAGTACCTAGAAGCAGATCTCCCTAAAATAGTAACTTTTATCGAAAGACGTCATTGTAATGATCCATTTTTGTCTACCTGTATATATAAAGAAAGGTTAACTTTGAAGACCTAGTTATCTGAATGTCCTTATTTCCATGGGGTTGTTAAAATGGAGACATACTAAGAAAAAAATAAGGAAATGACAGTGTTCGATAAATTAAGGAGCCTAAGGTATGGAGTCTAATCTAAAGGACTCCAGGAGTCATGCAGGACTGTAATCTAAGGGTCATTTTATTACAAAGACTTCTCCACACTTGCCTATGCCAGCATGACACATCTAGAAGATCTTGCTTTACTGTCATAATCAAACACACATAAATTGTGCATGACTGCTTTATATGTGATTTCCTTAAAATGAAGGACTTAATATTTCCTTTTTTTCATACCTACTGTTATTTAATAAAGTCTCCACAAATTCTAGAAAAGGAGATCAGAGGAAAAATACCTTCTTGCTGGATATAGTCCTGTTGGCTAAACTGGTAGTCTGTACTGTTCTGGCAAGACACAGTTACTTGTTTGGAAGAAAAAGCCTTTTTTTCTCCTTTGTTTTCCACCCTATAATATTTCTGATAGCTTAGATACTGAGAGCAGTGAGCATTTGAGTATTGATCCTCTTTTTAGGAGTGGTTACTGGAAAATAGTAGGAAGATGATAAAATTATATTATTTGATAATGATCTTGATTTACCTGTATGTTTATTAGATAACATTTTAATGGTATGGAGAATTATGCAGTGGTCTTGAAGCAGTTATTGAAGCATTCCTGTTTACGTGATCCCCAGCTGGGTAGCTCAAGACACTAACAAAGATGGTTTCGTTTGAAATGCAAGACATTTACAATATGGGATTATAAAGAATTAAGCAATCTATGGTGAGGAAAGTGAGTGCCATTGAGTTAAATGACATGCCATTTAAATCAGGTGGCCATAACAGAGGTCCAAGGGACCTTCGGCAGTTGTTTCATTAGTCAGTTAGTTATTGTTGTGCAAATCACAGACCAGGAGGCTGGATGGGGCCTCCTGAGGCATTTGGATCTGTCCTCCTGCCCGAAGCGGAATCAAACATACCTGTGCCATTCCTGACAGATGACTGTCTAGGTCTTCACGAGCTGCCTCCAAACCAGTTAAGAAAATATGCAGGAAAACTGCACCAAGTCTTCCATAGCGCTACCAGTAGTGCTTACACAGACACAAAATAAGCTCATTAGACTATAAAAATGACCAAAGGTAAAAAAATCCCTGAAAATTTCATTGCATAGAATAAGTTTCAGTAGCTTTCACTAGTGTATGTCATTATTCATAAATTTCTCAAATCCAGTTTCTGCCTCCTCGTCCTTTTACTATGTCAAGAATCCAACCTATGCATCCGTGCATAAGATAAATCGTGTAATGCAATGAACTACCATAAAGATAATTTTACTGTGGATATAGGCCGTGCAGTGGCCTGCTTGTTTCAGGTTAGGCTTTCCTGCAAATGAGGCATTTATGAAGTATCTAATAGCTCATTTTACAGCTTTTCCTTTGGTGGTTTATTTATGAATGGGAGGAGGATACTCATTTACAAGATTTTTCTTATTTACCTCATGATTTATTGTCCCATGGGTTATTCATTATATTTGAGATCAATATCATTCGGATTTGTTTATTGTCAGCGAGTTAAAAATACTTTTCAAGAGAGAGCAGATAACATGTAGAAGACACAGATCATCATTTATTCTTCCTTTCTTTAGAAAACAGAGCTAGAAATGTAAAAGATCTCCTTACATTCCACCTGTTTTAATGATGAAAGTTCTATTTTATACTTTCTATAATCAACCATGTATAATACTATAATACCACAGTCAGCTCCTCATACTCATTATGTAAATTCAAAATAATCTCAAATAAAAGAAATTATATTCCCAGTTGTGGATATAGTTGTGTTAAACCATGTGTACATATAAAAGGTAGAAGATGGCCTGCACATATTTTTATTCATTCTATGGCCAAGGGCACTGAGAAAGACTGATAATCAGTGTCTGACAGTGCAAGAAATGGAAATGAAGTCAAATCCACCTTTCAGCCATCTTCTACACTGCCATTGAGAGTATAGCTTTATCCTCCTTTAAAGGTAATTGGATCTTACTGGGTATCATCGTGAAAATAAGAGCAAAGTAATTTGAGAATACTAATTTGGAAGACAGTCTATAGTTCAGTCACCAGCTGGTTAAATTGGTGTGCCAGTTCTGGAAGTTCTTCAGACCACACTTGTGAAAAGTATTTGTGAGAAACTGAACTTGGTTGTTTCAACTACATCTGCCTCTCAAATGGTGGAAGTGACTAGAACATGTGTTGTCCTTTTTCAATTACTAACTCTTCAAGATAGTTGAACTGCAAACTTACTATTACCTTAATATATATAATCAAACAAATGTAGTTAGCAAACAGAAGGACTCAATAAAATCTGGAACAAGAAAATAATATCTAGTAGAAGCAAGGCATCCGAAAAAATATTTGACTCATAAAAAGAGATATTTTACAGAATTTATTAAAAATAGCCTTCTCAACTGGATTATATAATCTTCACTAAAAAGAATGTTTAGATGAATCATTATAATTGGAAAGGGTAAAGGAGAACGGAAGTAAGATAAATCTCTCTTCCTTTACATGTCAATCACTGTTTTCCTCTCAGACGTTACATAATCCATCAAAACAAGCCATTTTTGTGAATTGTTTGGTCATGTTCAGTGACTTTCAGAGCAGACCCCACCTGGAATTCTCAGTTTTAAGAACTGTTGTACCACAGTGCTTGTAAGTGGGTGGTTATAGGTAGGTAGAAGTCTGTGGGTATGTGAAATGATTTTGTGAAGAAAGCAGTTGAGATTCTCCTATTTAGGCAAGGAGTGGTTGAGTTTCTGGCATCCCTCCCTCACAAAGTCCCGTTATTCTGGGCTTAATGCCCTCTTGCAGCTGCTCTCCTTTGCGAGGATTGTCATTTAGTTTCTTCATCTTTGATAAATGTTTCTACAGCAGCCAAGAACTATCCTGAGTGTGCAATGATGTTATTTAATACTCCTCTCCATTTAGTATCAAGGAAAAAACGTCTGTTGCAAAGAAAACTCCTACTTTATTGACGCAGACTTACGGCACTGGTAGCAAGCAGCACCTCTTACTTCTCCCGTGGGTGTCCCTGCACACCCACAAGTGTCAGGTTTAAGACATTTTAATCTGCCATAAAAGTCTTTATGTCTTTCACTTGAAGCCCATACCGTAGGCTACATTTATCAGTCACGCTTTTTTCAGCTGGCCCAACTGACTTTAGCAGTTTTGTAGTGACTCAAACCAGAGCCACGTTCTACCAAACTTAAGGAAGAATATAACCCAAATTAAAACTTCATGACTTGTGAACTTAAATAGAATTTTTAGAGAAGGGAAGGACAACTATACTGGAGAGGCAACACTGCTTGCAGAGCTCTTCCATAGCTTTGTGGCACTGCCAGATGTAAAGTTGCACAGGAGCATTTATTAGAATTTCTTCAGAACGAGGTGTGTTTAATGGGCATGTGTTGGGCTGTACTGTGAAATACAGGGGTGCTTTTACTAGCTTTCTCATGTTTTTCTGTGTCTCACCTCCATTATATGCATTCTCAAAGCCTACAATGTACTACTTTGCTTGCTCCCAGCACTTGGATCTGCAGTTCAGTTAGGAGGCAAAATGTCTGTGACATCCTGTTGAATCATTGATTGCCACTGCCTCATTACCTCGAGTGCTTTAGTAACATATCCTGATTGGTTTCTCTTTCATCTAGTGATGCCAGAAAAAAAAGATAGTAAAGCTACAGCAATACACACAACTTAGTTGTTAAAAAACATTTTGCAGCATTGTACAGCTTTTTTTTCCTGCTTTGTAGGTAATTCTATATTTTTCTGAAGTGTAAGTTGACACCTCTACATAAATTAGTAGGATTTTTGCATGTATCTTTGTTTCTGCACTAGCCCTTTTTATGTCTTCTCTTACACGTTTTTTAGATTTCGCAAGAAGTTCTTTCAATTTAATTTTGATTATAGTTTCCAGTTCTTGTCCTTGCAGGCTTTGCTGTTTTCCAGTGCTTAGCTGTAATAAGCTTTGGTGTTCTGCGGAGATAATTTTCAGACTTAATTTTGGTGTCTCTAAATGTGCTGTGTCTTCAGTTTCTCTTGTCACATCATTTAATTGTATGACAATAATTGTTTGTAAATTGTCATGTTTTCAAGAGCTTTTTCCTAGTTTGTTAAATGAAAGAATCCGATTTTGTTGAATTCTTCCACTTGTGCAGTTGGCGGAATGCAAAATTCTGTCCCTCTAGAGATTCTGCCTTCAGCCCACGGTGCTGCTGAAGCTCCCACTGGGCACTGGCATTTGCATGCAGATGTATTTGCGTTTGCAGTGTTTACCACAAATCGTAGTCAAGGGACGCAAGGACGTGTGGGCGCCCATGCTGCAATCTAAAGATCAGTTGCACGATTGCAAAAGGATTCCAGAGCAACGTAACACTATTTAAGAGTATCTATATATAAGGGTGTTGTGTTCCTAAGGGGTGAGGTGCAGTTAGTCATTAGGATACATCATGAGATAACATTCTGCTTCAGAGTCGTCACCTATACCATGCCCACTAGAGAGTGTAGTGTTTATTTATTAACCATGGAAGAAAAGAAGTCGATCAGGGGTAGCCAACATGGACTTCCCAAGGGAAAATTTTGCATGACTAATCTGATATCCTTCTACAAAGGTGTGACCAAATGGGTGGATGGAGGGAGAGCAGTGGACGTCATATACCTCAACTTCAGTAAGGCGTTCGATACTGTCCCCCATAACGTCCTCATAGGAAAATTCAAGAAATGTGGGATAGATGATTGGACCATGAGGTGGGTTGCAAACTGGCTCAGCAACAGAGTTCAGAGGGTTGTGATCAACAGCACAGAGTCAAGTTGGAGGCCTGTGGCCAGTGGTGTTCCCCAGGGATCAGTGCTGGGCCCAGTTTTGGTGAATATGTTCATCAGTGACCTGGATGAGGGGACAGAGTGTACCCTCAGCAAATTCACTGATGATACAGAACAGGGGGAGGGGGCGGGCGTGGCTGACACACCAGAAGGCTGTGCTGCTATCCAACGATTTAGACAGGCTAGAGAGCTGGGTGAAGGTGAACCTCTTGAATTTCAGTAAGGACAAGTGTAGAGTCCTGCATCTGGACTCCACACCAGGCATCCGGACAGATTAGGGGATGTCCTGCTGGGAAGCAGCCCCATGGAGAAAGACCTTGCGAGTCCTAGTGGACAGTAAGTTGTCCATGGGACAGCAATGTGACCTTGTGGCCAAGAGGGCCAATGGGATCCTGAGGTGCATTAAGAAAAGTGTGTCCAGAAGGTCTAGGGAAGTTCTCCTCCCCCTCTACTCTGCCCTGGTGAGACCACACCTGGAATATTGTGTCTAGTTTTGGGCTCCCCAGTTCAAGAGAGACAGGGACTGACTGGAGAGAGTCCAACTGAGAGCTACGAGGATGATTAAAGGACTTGAATGTCTCTCCTATGAAGAGAGACTGAGAGAACTGGAGCTGTTTAGCCTTGAAAAGAGAAGGCTGAGAGGGGATCTTATTAATGTGTAGAAATATCTGAGGAGTGGGTGTCAAGAGCACGGTGCCAGTGTCTTTTTGATGATGCCCAGTAATAGGACAAGGAATAATGGGTATAAGCTAGAACATAGGAAGTTCCACCTCAACATGAGGAGAAACTTCTTTACTGTGCGGGTGACAGAGCCCTGGAACAGGCTGCCCAGAGAGGTTGTGGAGTCTCCTTCCCTGCAAACTTTCAAGACCCACTTGGATGCATTCCTGTGAGGCCTGCCCTAGGGGATCCTGCTGTGGCGAGAGGGCTGGACTAGATGATCTTTCGAGGTCCCTTGCAACCCCAAACATTCTATGATTCTGTGATTCTATTTATGGATTGAAGGATTTCATCCAAATTCTGTAGAAGACAATAAGGCATCAGAAGGTACTGGTGTTCAGTAAATGCCACAAATGTAGGACTTCATTTCAGATATGCTGAGATTAACAGATCTTTCCATTAACTTCACCAGCCTTTGGATCAGAATCCAAATTTGTGTCATGTAAGCATATTGTACACATAATAAACCTCAGAACTCATAGAAACCAACATTTTTTTTTAATTGGGAACACAATCATGTGTAAATAATCAAAAGTCTTTTGATACTTAGATATAGGAACTACTTTGCCTTCTGTCACGTGAGTTCCATACTGATATTTCCCCCAAATTCAGTATTTAAAAATAGGTCTTGACACCATTGATTTTACTGGTTGCCTCATTTTATGATGTTTATATGACAATTGGGTGTTATTGTTAAGCCAATAGGTGGCACTGCTTAATCATATTAACAGTCAAGACGCAGGGTATAAGTATGATGTCGCTGTGAAATACGGCCAGCTATTAAGCATTCAAATTAAAAAAATAATAGATACATATTCTATACGTATTGTTTTAAATTTGTCATCTTACAGAACTGACAGTAGGGAAGATTTCAGAGAAATAGATTTTAAAACTACACCTCATTTAAAATCTGATATTTTTGGTTTGGGGCTAAAAAAGAAGAGCTAATTGCTGCAACTAGAAGTTTTAGGCTTATAATTATGCCCTACATTTTGAATCCTGCCTCAGCTAGTTAGATCTTTTGTTTTGAAAATGTGTTTGTTGAAATGTTCTGGTGTACACCACAAATTTGTAGTCACATCCTGTCATTTCTTCACAATTGAGAGACACATTTCAGGATTACTGACTATTTTAATGTTATTTTTCATTGTTTCTCTTCTTTCATGTCAAGCAGCCATTCCTTTGTGCAGAAATGCTCAGCCCACTGCTGTGTTTATTTTTTTTAAGAACTGAAAAGCTTGAGGAGAGGGAGATGCCACCAGTAGTAAAGTTGTTGTTCAATAGCTTGGTGGCTAGAGAATTAGCCTGTGAGCTGAAGGACTTTGATCTAGGTCCTCCCTAGTCCAGCAGACTTGCACACACTTTAACCAGCAGGCTGGGTGAGGACATGCAGCTCTGTACATCACCATAGTTGCAGTATTTTGTTAGAATTTATTTGGAGGGTTACAGTCAGTTACAGGTTTTAGTTTCAGTCTATCTAGTTTCTCATTTGCGACCTTAGAGAGCAAATAGAGATCTGAAGGTTGGTAGTGTTGTTTGGGAAAGGAACTCTGGAAGAAGTGACCCAGACCAATCTGTTCCCATTCCCAGTCTACCTAAAAAGTCTCGGGAAGCTTTGGGTGCTTATTCTAATGATTTCTACACATGGAAACCCTAGGGGAAGGAAGTGATAACAGAGTCTGCAGTTATTTTTCTAGGAAGACAAGGGTGCTAAGTAGCTCAAGTCATTTTATCTTTTACCAGCTACATGATTCAAACTCTTTGCTTGCAAAGTGCTCTGAGATGCTCAGATGAAAGGCACTATAGAAATGCAAATGACTTATTATTGTGGTATTATTTTCAGAGACAAGGTTTCCATAATATTTAGGGACATTTGTTACCTACTAGTATTCAAAGCAGGGATAATACACAATGGTGTTGTGTGTTATTAGTAAAAAAAGCAGTTTAAAAGGCATAATTCAGTTGAATAGTGGTATGTGACAATAACATACTAACATTAAGAGTCTTGGCAGGCACTCCTTTCCTGGTATTGCTGCTGAGTAATTTTTAACATTATTTGCATCATATCCTTAGATAATTTGAGTGCAGAAATTCTCGTTGCAGTTAATAAACAACGGTTCTAAAGTGCGCACATTTTTTAACATTGTAATGCATTAAAAAAATCCTATGTCAAGAATCTGTCAAATTTAAGCATTTAGTATACTTAGAGGAAGCAAATAGCTGAGCATCCTAGTAGGTGTGCGTTCAGGACTAGATTAGGCATTCTATGCTCATCCAGGGCTTCCATAGCTGCACAAGAGACTCCAACATAAATAACAAACATATCTGTTAATAAACAGACCTGTGTGCATTTGTGCAGGAGACTAAGCTAGCAGAGAAGCAGGCTGTGAAAGAGGTGAGGTCAAGACCCCAGCAATCTTCTGCAAAGCACAGAAGCACCAGGAACAGAGAGGTGACACAGAAATCGTTTCTTCTGTGCATACAAGAAGCTGCTCTTTCTCGAGTGATGGGCTGGAGATGAAACTTGCAGGCAGCTCTGCGACCCCTTATGACGTTGATTTCTGGTGCCTTGAACAGTTGCAAGGGCAGCTTTGTTCTTCTTTGGCCTTAGTTCTTCCAGGTTCAGCTGCCTGCCTCAGCCTGTTAATGTCAGTCAATTTTCCTGCCGGCTCCCGCAAGCTGGGTCCTGCCGGGTTCCTCTGTCAGTCAGCAGTGACAGTGCAAACACCCTCCCTGCTTAGGATTTTCTCCTGCTTGAGGGCCTGAGCTTGCATCATGCATGGGTAAGGTTACTCACGGGATATGTTTCTGTGAACAGACTGGCAACTTGAATGTGCTGCTTCTTTGAGGGTGGTCAGGTGGGGCTCTTTGTCCCCACATTGGTAACCCCTGTGCCAGACACAATAACAGGGTGGGCCTGAGCAACCTCCTTATTCAGCTGCATTGAACCTCGGTTAAAAATGAGTTGTGATGTGACTGCAGCCCACGCACGTGAAACATGACTGTGGCTGAACGCGGACCAGCACAACCGCCATCAAAAAGAGAAACTGTTTGGGCTTAGGGCAGAATAGCTGGTCTTGAGAATGGGCAATTTCCATTGGGCTCCTGTGTTAACTCTTTCTATTCACTTGCATATATGTTCTGAAATTTTCTTCAACTAGGCTATTTTCCATGACTTCCTTTATCCCAGAGATTAATGTTTGGCAACTGTTTGTAAATACACATCATCTGTTTACTAACACAAGAATGTAAAATGTACTTTCCCTATTAAAATAAAATAAGCGGCTTTAATAGTGGAACAGCTTGTGTTTGAAGGTCAGACTTTGGCATGGAAGTAGTTCACACTGAGAGGCAGCACCTTGGAGTGCTCTAATGAAAACTGGCAGTGATTTGACAGAGCTACAAGCCTCCAGAAATCACACCTCACGCAAACAGTCGTGTTTAAACAGCGATTGCCTATTACATGGCAGAAAGGCCAGAAATGCGTATGTGGCTATTTCATTTCAGTCCTCAGCATCACTCTGGGGGTGCATGGGGAGAGGGAGGGCTGAGAGGACGTTCTCAGTCAGTTCCAAGTGTAGGGGTGGGCAGGATGATGTGGTTATGGGCGGGCTTAGGAGGCAACCATCTGCAAGAGTTAGCACGTGTATGGAAGATGTGTGTTCTCCAAGTCACTGCAAGACAGTGGTGTTTTTTGGTTTCATTTAAGTTCCAGAGACAAGTTTAGGGTTACACGTCTTTTTTTTTTCAGTCTTATGGTTTTGCAGGTATACTTTTATTTCCTCTGTTTATTGTAGACTATAATTTGGATTTCGGAGCATCAGAATTAACATTAGGAGATGTCTAAAGCCCATCTCACAGCTACTGTCTCATTTTGGCTACTAGAAGAATGTAATTTAGTTAATCCGTTCGTCTGCAGCAGCAGCCTGGAAGGTGGAATCTGCCTGTGTGACATTTTTGTTGTTAGGATCTGCCAGCTTCACAGATCTGCTGTCACTGTAAATAAGGTTAGATTTTGTTTAATTAAACCAGCTTATCTGCCATCCGTACTGATTACTATAGTTCATCTTAACTATATGCACTTCTGTTTCCTTAAAGTTTCACAATTTATTACAAATACAGGAATTCTTAAAATTCATTAATATAAGCACCAGACTCAAATTCCAATTAGATAAGCACATTTCATTATATTTGGAGGTAGGAATAAAAAATAAAGGATGGGTATACCAAGATTTTTAACCAGAACACCGTTCTAGTTGAAGGAATGATTTATCTCTTTCTATTTCTTTTATAAGGTATTAGAAATGTAGCACTACTCTTGCAGTGTTTTTCTATTTTCTGTGCAAGACTCTACAAGTTACACTGCAGGGAACAGCACCGTGTTCTAAAACTAGAGACAATGGGGTTCTGCAGTGTAAATCCTATGGGTGTAAGTGGAAAGCAGCAGAATACAGTTTTATCTGTTGTACACCTCAGACAATGTATTTCCCATTTATCATTTAATCCTGTTTACTCTTTTGCCACTTTTCCATAAATTTTTTGCTGTTCCTACAGCTTAGCCTATTTTACTTCCCTCGTAAGACTGTTCTGTCCACTGTCACATTGATCATTTAAGTAACTGCAAACAGGAACTGTGAATTGTTCCTTGCTTAATAACAAAGCTATGGTCATGATTAATTTCCATTCAGAAGAGCAAGAATCATTTTGGTTTAGCTCAGTAGCTGAGTAGTACATTGGTTTTCAAGAGATTGAAATTATGAAGATATGATGCTCTGTCTTTTTGAAGACTTGGATGCCAAAATTAAGCTGTATTAAGGCAAAGAATATAGAACGTATTCTATCAGTGACAGATTTAGGGGCCTCAGTTACTGTGAAGATTAAAAAAAAAAAAGTTAAAAGCAAAGTAAGCATGTAGCTTTTAGTACAAGGTACAGCAGTACCATGCAGTAGAGTGACTCCAAGCTAGCACTGAGAAAAGTTGCTATAGCCCCGAAATAATACTGCTGCGTTGGCATGGGGAATTAGCCTTGTTAGCTGTGTACTGTATTCTGCAAAAAAATGTTGACTTAGGCACTAAAGTATGAGAGAAAATTAATGATTGTGGATCCTAAGGAGGGAGCAACTCATCTGTCCCTTTATTTCTTATGTACTCACTCAGACAGCTCTGGGCTGAGAGCATTGATTGGGTTTTACAATCCATTTCTCAATATTTGTAGGATATGTCTGTATTCATACAGACCTGGGCTACATTGACAAGATGATCCTTGAGGTCCCTTCCAACCTGGCAGTCTATGATTCTGTGATCTAATATACCTTGACTCATATCATAGAGCAGTCTTGGTGTGCATGATGGGTTCCTTTTGGGTGAAAAACAGGAAAATAACTCCAGGATCTCACCCGAATGTTTCTGGGAGTTAAGCCCTGTCCAAAGTAAAATCTCCCGAAATACATATGGCATAGGCATGGGGTCCTTGGGCACCACATATTTTACTCTACAGTTCAGGCCCAGAGAACTGCAAAAGTACAAGAGACCTGGATGACTAAGCCAAACCTGCAGGTTCTTCTGAGAGGAAGGATCAATGCAAGTGGGACTCAGGAGGTATCTAGGCTAACCTCCCTCTTGAAATGCTGCCAACAGTAACTTAGTAAGCTATGAACTTGTTGAGTCTTGAGCTCCCAGGACAGAGGAGCCTCTCCTAGTGTCCAAGCTGAACTTTCCAAGCTGTAATATGCTGTTGTTATGTTTTGGTGTATTGTCACACTGCCACAAATTGCTTGGCACCACTGTACTTTATCTGTGCCTTGGAAGTGGTAGTAAGCTGCTGTTGGGTCCCCCTTACACTCTTCTCCAGACTAAACAAGCCCAGATCCCTCCATTTCACCTTGTAGGCCATGTGCTCCTGGCCTCCGACCATCTCAGTAGCCTCTCCAGTTTCCCCATTTCCCTCCTGTTTTGGGGGTGCCCAGAGCTGGGCACAGCACTTCTGGTGGAGCCTCTTCAGTGTCAGGGAGATGAGGGTAGTAACTGCCTGTGAGGTAAGTGAGGAGTGACCCCACACCCCTCCGAATGCAGTCCAGAGCAGGGGCTGCCTTGTTTGCAGCGTTCAGCCAGATCTATAAAAGCGATGCGCTCTTCCGACTGAGGATCTTGCCACGAGTGGCGTGCCCACAGTCAAACAGAAAGCTTGCAAGGGAACAGGGACTTGACTAATGCTTCTAGAACATTATCTTCAGAAAACATTAGCATAGTTAGTATATTTTAAAGCATGACATTATAAATGCATAGTACTGTTATATAGAATTGTTTTGTGAAAACTGCTATGGCTTTGATGTTTTTCCCCATCAAAAGTTTATGAAGGAGGAATTGTGTTTATTCAGATAGACCAATAATGCTATTAACAGCTTTCTTCCTTTTAAGATACCATCAAAGATGGTGAAGAAAGTGATAGTGTTTGACACAATGTCATTAATTAATGTTATTCATTTATTTCTGCACATAGAGATGTCATCTTAGGTATATCTCTTTGTTCCGTGGTATTTCTAATTCATATAATTCAGCTTCCTGATAATTAGATAGAAGTCAAACTGATAAAGAAATTCTGGTTGCTGAATTATGAAGTTAATTCAGCTGCACTGTATTGAAACATTCTGCAATATTGAGATGTGTACAAATGTTGTACTAGTAAGCAAATATATGTATTTGAACAACATGCAGTTTGGAGATTAAATCCCAGCACATGATTTTCATTAGGTGTTTGTGTGTGTGTGTGTGTCTGTGGGTTAAGGGCTCTTTTTTTATGTGGTAAATCTATTTCTCTGACAAAAAGAACATAGTTCATATAAATACTGTTAATAACAACTTTTTCCCCAACACAGATACAATAGCAGAAAGGAGCGCCCTAAGAGAACATGTGTATCCTAAACTGAGAGAATTCTGCAGGGAAAATTATGGGCTGGAATTTCAGGTGGGTTTTGTCGTGTTGAATCTTGCGTTACTTTTTCTTGACATTAACTCTATTTAGAAAAGATAACATTTTTAAATATCGCTGGTTAAAAAGAAAATTGAAAAAAATCTATTTCGTGTATTTGTTGTACTTGAGCAATGTACTTAAAAGTTTTTACAGGCAGATTTTTAGTAAATTCTGAATAGATTAAAAAAATACGTGGTTTTACAATGCAACATTGCACTGGTAGTAAAAGCAATATGACAACAAACTGATGACTTTCTCATTAGAAACTTAATTAAACCACCTCTATTTTAGATAGTCAAAGTATTTAAGAAGTAATGTTATATCTGAATTTCTGCTTTGTACTTCTAGAAACCATACTTAAGTTAATGCAATCTAGTTTTAATTTCATGTATTTATCACTGAAGTAGCACAATCTGTATATTCACATAATTGTTATATCACTCTAACTACAGGTTTGTCGTCCACTTTAATGTAGAAGATAATTTAACCAGGTGACTATTGAAGCTGATTACCAAAATTAATTGCATATAGAACCTTTCTATTGTGATTATATACTATGGAATTTGCTTCTTTTCATGACAACTGTATAATTCCCATTGCTTCAGTCAGTTCATGTTTTGATTTGTGTTATGGAAGACATAGACCCAGCCACATCTTTGGTAAAAGCCAATAGGTAATAAATACAATTGCATTAGACTTAAAACACGTGCGTTTGACATTGCAGTTAAGTCACTGGTACTTTTAATTCAGATAATTAATTTAATCCTAATGCACAGTCCAGTAAAATCATTCAGTAAAGTCCCACATATGTCAGCAGGCCTGGAACTCTGCTGAGAGAAACAAATACGGTGTGCGATGTTGTAAAAACATTATTCAGTTTTTCACTAATTTTGGTTCCATCTTAGTGACCTCAGAACTTCAACTCTCCGGAGTGTAGTTTACTTGGAAACAGCTAATGCCTTTCATGCAACATCCTGTTCCTCCCAGTGTATTATTCTTGATGCACATGCAGCTGGTTTTTAATCAAAATAACAAGTTCTTAAATTAGGATATTTGGTTTTAATTCCCTGAGTCACAGTGGAGTTGTTGAATCTGCCTGGTGGCAAATTCTAGAGTGATTTTTGATTATGGCTATAAAAGAATTTCATCTGAAGGTCCTAACTCATCAGCTGATTGGAAGGTCCCAGCTGCAGCAGTACATGCAAGGAATAGCAAAAGATATTTAAATAATAAAGCATTTTTCTCCTGTTGCTAGCATGTGATATTAATGGAAAATATGAACTCTTTACTTCTCAGTCATTTTTGAGGAGATATCTTAGTGACAGGAGGGAAATGTCTCTTCCAAGTAGATCATAATCCACTGAATTCGTTGTGAGAGGAAACATGTCTGTCTTCAAATGGATTGTAATGTAGTCTCTAGGGGAGGAATAATTAAGTTTACTCTAGTTGATATTCATGGAAGCAACTTATTTCATTATACATTTTCAACACCAGGAGCATCCTTATGCAATATGAGGTCTGAGAGACAGCTCCACTGACACATTTCTGAAAACAGCTAGAAAACTATCACATTTCTGTGGAAGCAAAACAGGAAAACCTGTACAAAAAATTACCAGTGGGAAGTAGTAAAACATTTTGGAGAAGGCTCTGAGGTAGACTTTCAAAACTTTTTTTTTTTGCCTTTTCCATTCCTGAAATGCAGAGTTTCTTAGGTCAGCATGCAAAAATAAAACTACAGTTTTTAGTGCAGTAGAGTCAAGAAAGTATTTAGTATATTTCAGATACAAATTTGTATTTCCCTGCAGAGAGCAGAAGGCATAGAAATTTTCAGCCTGATATGTAATTTTCTGTTGACCAAACAAGAAGTACCTTGCGTGTGGCTACCACAAATGCACTATAATATAGGGTGTCTTGAAGATGCCCTTTTCCTGATAAATCATGACCCAAATGAAATTCATTTGAGTAGATTCATTGCTCCAGCTTTCGCTGAGTCATCTGGCTGCACCGATAAGTGTTACAGCTGTTGCCAAGCATGAGCTCTATCAGATGTCCTCATGCTGGTGGGAGCTCTTAGGGAACATCACCAGCACGTGTGTGGGAGCAGAGTCACGCTATGAATTTTCTCAATGGACTTCATTTCCCATTGAATCAGAAAATATTTCTGAGAACAGATATTGGTGAAGACAGAAGGCAAGTAAGCTGAGAAAAAGACTTCCAGAGTGCATGGTGTTTTGTAACTGAAATACAGGATTTTTTTAGGGCAGGACAAAGAGGTTAAAGAAAGTGGTTGTAATAGAAAAATTGTGGAGGATAACGAACCACACTTATTTAGCAGCATATTCTTTTCTTCTTGAGGAAAATTAACTCTGGAACAATTTAAAATCATTTTCAGCATGTGATACATGCTAGAAGGGAAGTGGAATTTTTTAGTATTTTTTTAAGCACTTGGAAGTGATAAAGATGAAGTTATTTCATTTCCTTAGAAAAATCCATGAAACTGTAAGATTGGTAGGACAGAAGCTAAAAAGAAACACTGAATTATGAACTGAAAGTCTCTGTTAGGTGACTAGTGTGGAACTGAACTAGACTAGTGTCAGTCCTGTGTGTACGTAGCTCTTGCACAGAGCACTGGTGGTCATCTCACCTTGGCAACCTTACTGGAAGTTAGAGTGGGTGTTTCTCAAACAGTTTTCCCAAGAATAAGTAAAAATATATTTCAACGTCAGATACAGTTGTCTTCTTGTTCCGTTTCTTTAATGTTGTAAATCCTATTTATTTTAGCTAGCATAAAAAAATAACTGATTAGTCTCTCATTTTTATATTCTTGGTGCCAGCAGAGGTTTGATGGCAAAAATATTTCTTTTGGCAGGACAAAATTATAACATGGTATGATGCTATGTGCCAAAATTGTATTACCCGATAAAAATAATCTATAGTATTATAACACAGAAGGCAAACGCTGTCCCTATAGTATTTGAGAGAATTTCCTCTTCACATTTACAGAGTTAGCATGATTTCTGAACAGTTAATTAAAACAGAGATTGGTTTTATGTTTCTGATGAACTTGAGCAGCACAATAAATTCATTCAACCAGTAAGTCAAATATTTTTGGCTGTATGCTGAGATGTTCTAATTTTATGACTGGAATACTTAAGCTCTATCATACATCATGCAAGTAATCAGACAGCTGAATACAATGGGAAGTTCAGTAATGAAATCATATAAATAAATAACAGAAGGGAAAAAGGAAGAAAGGAACAGTTTTCTTAATCAGACTAAAAGAGAAGAGGACAGAGAAGAAATCAGTGCAGAAGAGGGAGATGTGAAGCCTGTTTTGTAGAGCAAAAGCTATTTATTCCAGCAAAATTTCAGAACTGAGTTTTTGTAAAAAAAATATATATATATTAAGTGTATTTTCTTGGCAGTGTAAGCTGCAATGCATTTTATACATGGGTCTATTTCACTCATCATCAGTCAGATGGTGCATTACCTCTCGTGTTTGGCAACAGTGTGCCTACTCCAGCGAACACTGACACACATCCCAAACTTTTCTGGCAGAAATAACCAACAAGACTGTTGGTAGTAAAATTAAACGTGTGCATAAATGCTTCTGGGATTTGGCCTTAAACCTTGGCATTTACTGCCATGAGAAATTTCCCAAGATTAACCAGCTGTAAATTGGTTAATTTTACTTTTACGTCAACCCATTGTTAGTTCTTATTTTAGGTGTTCAGGCTGATTTTATGATATGTTTAGACAACAGCTAGTTTTGTGGTTCTGATTCTTATGGAAACAGCAGAGTGCTTCCACAGGTCACATAATATTACAGTAAACAATATTGTAATGCAGTCACGTCTTAATACAATTTTGATTAATTTTTTAACTATACATTTGGACTTTTGTCTTTCAAGGTTCATACACAATGTTAACAATCAATAGTAGCTTAAAATGACAGTAATAGCATCTACCATAAGTTTATTACAAAAGAAATGCATGCATAGTAACCTTATTCTTTTAAATTCACTTTCCCACAGAAAGAATTCATTTGTATTGTTAAAATATGTAGCAAAATCACACTTCATCACTTAATTTCTTCAAATAAGTTAACATCCATATTCCAGTTTCTTCCAGGAGTTTGTTTGCAACGAATTACCATCACAAAACCGAGTCTGTAGCTGCAGAAGCAAGGCTGAACAGCAAGCTGTCTGCCACTGCATATCTGTACAATCTCTGCTTCCAAAGTAACAAAGACCAGCTAACAAAGGAAGTGTGATATTACAGAGCTGCACATATTCTTTCTTTTGAGCCATGTGCAATAGATGAGTTTATATCCTGTGGATACAAGTGACACAGGATGTCAAGTCTTGGTCTTGACTGTGATCCGCAGCAAAACTCCCATTAATTTCCATGGAGCCAGGTTTTTATCAAAGCTTTTGTCATTATTCTTACCTATCCATTATATGCAATCCAGTAGCAAATAAAGACTACATCAAATCAAGATCTTGTCATGCTCATCTCTGCACAAAAATATGAATATGAAATGAGAGACCGTCCCAGGAGAGACTACTTGGGAGAGAAAAGAAGAGGCTTGAATTGTCATTTGCCTAAGGAAACCCTGCCAGTCTGTATAAGGATGGATTCAGACGTCATTGCCTTTTACTGCACTGCAGAGCAATGCTTAGCAGTACATGATAAAGCTGATATTTGACAGGTAGAAAGGGTATATATAAAGTAACAATATTGTGTACTGTTTTCCAGGTCATAGACTTGTACTGGGGAGTTGAAGCAGATGAATGGGACAGTCCTGAGCTGCAGAAGACTCGTATGAAGCTGTTAGAAGATTGCTTGAAAAGTTCTGCAGGTCCATGTTTTGTTGTGGGTATAAAAATAATGTCTTATTTTACAACAAAAATACAATGTTAGCTATCCTAACATGCATAATTCAGTAACAAATGTATTCTTTTCTTCTTTCTAAAATATTTTGTATTCCTTATTTCTATACTGCATCCAAATGTTTCCCTGCACAGCACTGTACATTAACAGTGATCACCCAGTATTAGCGGAGAGGAAAGAATCCTTCCTAAGTCCCCATAGGAAGATGGATTAGGAAACCATAAGGTGTGACTGTACTGCTGTCACAACGGAAGCATGGACTACTTGTTTAAGGAGGCCACCATAAATTAATTCTTGGCACTTCTCACACGTGCATTATGGGCTGGCCTAGAAGGACTTACTTACACTAGCACAGCAGCAGCCAAGAACTACCTCCAGTGATCTGCGTTTCATTTTTTCCTGTTGTAAAGCCAGAACCAGTTAGGGTGACAGGTATGAGAGTGTGTAAAGACCAGAGCTCAGTGACACCCTGAGGAGACTCTGAGTTTGTGGTTTTCCTGCTCTCTGCTTTCTCATTTCTGTTGCCAGAACACGCATTGCTTTTAGGACTCTGCAAGAGTCAGTAAAGCTGGCAAAAAAGATACATCTTCCCTGCCTTTTCCTATTAGATGTAAAGGAGAGACTGAAACGGCTTTACAGGAGTGGTTTAAAAAGCTTTACATACTTCTTTTAATGTCAGAGATGTCTTTTTCTGTAGAGGAACCAGTTGCTTTACATCAGGCTCAAGTCTTTAGCTATCCCTCACAGCTTTTACAGCTCAAGCAGTACAAATTTAGGAAGTCATGCCAAGTATTGTGTAGGGTTCTAATAGCTGAAAGGCTATTAGAGTAGACTATATATAAAGTCCTGCTGGCTATGCTCTTCCTCCTTCCAATGAATCATATACAATAGGAAATATAAAATGAGGTTCAGAATAGTGCAATGTTTTCTCTTTCTTCTGTGCTTAGACAGGTTTGTAGCGTGTTTTAAGATGAATACAGATAACTTGAAAAATATTTAAAGACCAGTTTAGTCCATGGTGTGCTGACTATACTAGTTTTCAGTGCATGGACAAAAAAAATATGACTTTTGAAAAGTATCTTTTCCCAGCTGCTTAGAGAGTAGCTTATCCTCTTTATCTGTTAAGAGTAAGGCTGTTCTTTCACTTTCTGGGTAGATCTAGAAAGATAATTTCTCTAATGAGATTGGCTATTCAGTAGTATATACTGCACACTTAACAGCATCTATTAAAGCATCAAAATGAAAGACAATTTGGGAGAAATGTGAGTTTACTTTGTATATGAGAAGATATTAGGATAAGTGTCAAGTTAAATTAACCTGTATAAAACTCTCCATTTGTGTTTACAAAGACAACCAACACTATTTTAAGACAAAGTGCTTGCAGAGAAGAAAAACAGATGTCTGGCCTACATTAGATAAATTCAGTTCCAGCTTCAGTCTAGTGCTGTAGAAGTACCAGAGCATACAGGGCAAAAGACAGACTCATTCACTATCTATCTATCTATCAGGCTGGATGTTTTCAAGTAAACACGCCTAATCCTACTTAGCTAATTTTGTCGATTATTATACTGTCAGTGTAAGTTTTACTAAATTACAAGCATCTTGCTATTACATGTTTTTATGACAAGTTTTCAAGAACTGGTCTGAAAGTAAAATAACATTGCTTCTGTTTGCTACTGAGCTGCTACTGATGGTCCTCTCCACAGTTGTTTGTTTATTGCAATGGGAAGGGTAGTGGAAGTGCTTGTCACTCAGAGATCAAAAGACACCTACGACTCTCCTTTGACAGCTTTAATTCCAATTCATTAATCTGTGTTTTGATGTTAGACTTCAATGGAAAAGAATTTTAAGACCATGCCTTCATTATTCTAGATTTTCTCTGTATTTGCTACGAAAATAATTTAGAGAAGGTAGATTTCTCCACTATACCTAAAGGTACCTAAGTGAAATCTAATCCTTAGTTATTATGAGGCAGAGAAGAGTTCTGAAAAAATTGCAAGTCCTTTATTATTATTTATTGTAAGGGGAGAATTTTAAAGATTTAGTGAACTGAAACCACAGAATTCCGTGGAGATGGAAAGGATGCAGATCACTGCCTGCTGTGGAGATCACTTCTTTCCAAAGATTAGACAAAGAGCAAGCTGTAGCATGTGTTGGTCTGTACTTTTATTGCACCCTTACAACCATCTCGCTGGCTCTGTCTCGTTCACCTGCTGTCCTCACTCTGTCATTTAGCTCCACAGCCCTGGGGAACAAAGGTCGTCTCAGCGCTTGACCAGAAAGAGCCTGGTGCTCGGAATACTGGGTCTGGGCCAGGTCTGATGTGGTCGTGACACTGTTTTTCACAAGGACTCACTGGCCTAGATCTCTAGAGAGTTTGGGTAGCTTCCATCTTGCATGACTAAATTTAGTTTTCTGGGTTTATTTTTCTACTTTTTATCTTTCCTTTGATGAAGAAACAGAGTTTGAGCAGAAAAGCATGGCATTTTTCCTGTCACAACACCCAGTGTCCTCAGACACAAATGTTCTAAGATCTTGGACAGCGAAGGAAACCTCGTCATGTACCATTGCTGCATATTTTAGCAGCTCAGCATTTTGAAACTGTTAAGAACTGCCTGCCTGATATTACTAAGGAAAGAAATCAAGCCAAATTGTAAATTTTAAACAGAACAAAACGGTTAGCAAAGAGGTTGCAGTGAGCCAACAACTTCAGTATTTACTCCTGGTTTTCCAAGTATGGACCAGCGTAATAGATCTCCCAAGGACTAGACTGGCAAAACTACAGAAATCTTTTTATGCAGATTTGTGTTTTTTGCTTTGTTGTACCTCAGGGGAGGGAGTTTATTTCATTTACAACACAAATTGAAGATGATTCTACTCTAACAGGCATAATTAGTTTTAATTTATAGTAACTTCATTAAAAATTGAATTTGGCACTGCAGGCTTTGGGAACTTCCCATTTCTTGAGAACATTCTATAATATGTGCCACTTCCATTCAGCTGGGTGGGGTTTTTTTTACATTTTGGTTACCCTTTTTTTAACTCAGACACAGATCTGGGATTAAACTGGACTACTCAGAATTAACTAGCAGATATGGCTTGATTTTAGAAAGTATTTCTTTATGGTACGTTGTGCTCACATTGTGATGTCAAATGGTGAGAAAACTAAGTTCAGTTCTTAAATTAGTGCAGTGTATACTTTGGAAGACTGAGCCTTTTCTTCAGACACAAAACAACAAAATCCAAATAAACACATATTTGTAAACACAAGGAGGAAGCAATTCTGAAAAAAATGGGAAATTCGTTTCCTGTGACAGTCATTTGGAACGTACAGTCCCCCTCTTACCTACTGCTTGAGCTCTATCAACACTTGATGCAATTAAGGGAGAGAGAAGTGGAGTTTTTTTCGTTAGGTTGGAGTTTTTTGTTTGGTTGTATATTTTGCCATGTAAAATCAGTACCTATTATATGTGATCGTTTAAAAATTCATAGCCTTTACTGTAGTAAATACATACAATGCTATTTTTGATCTACAGAATAATTTCTCAAGGTTTATTTATAATGGAAAAATACTTTCCGTACAAATTTTATGCAGAAATCATACTGGTTGTGTCTGGAATGTACCTGGGGAGACTGAAATGCAGTATATTTATTAAATTGTGAACTGCTTAAACTCTGCATTGCCTAATGATACCGAAGACATTCAGTGCATCACTGAAACCTTTCCATTTTTTTGGGTTATGTTTCCTAGCAAATTCGTAAGAGCTGGCAATACAGACAGGATAATAGAGTGACAATAAAGGTTAGATTATCATCCCACAACTAGTACTGATCATGAATGGGATTCATCTATTACAGGTCTAGTCTCAACACATTTAA
Source organism: Trogon surrucura (assembly GCA_020746105.1). NCBI lineage: Eukaryota > Metazoa > Chordata > Aves > Trogoniformes > Trogonidae > Trogon > Trogon surrucura. The sequence continues at coordinate 57,357,342 of CM036620.1, read as the reverse complement.
CACCTAATAAAAATATATAGGTGCCTACAGTAACATCTGAGTCATCTTCTGGATGGCTGTTTCTCCGTTAACTGCAGGGAGACACTATGGAGTTTTTAGGAACCTGAGTACAGTGCTTGATATCAGTTAAAGCCTTGAGCTATTTGGCATGCCGTTAGCCTATAATGATTATTTGCAGAATAAGTTTACTGCCTTTTTATTTGGGGTTCCCTAACGAGTACTAACCTGCTGTTGATCATGCCTCAGTACAGATAAGAGAACTGGCAGGCTTCTCCGCACTTCTCTTCAAACACACCCTGCAAGTTGCAACACACGGGTGCTCTCTTCCATCTGTGCGGCACCACACAGTCCCCGCCTCAGCTGCTGTTCTTCCATGACTACGTCCTGAAAAATTGCAAAATGAAAGGGAGAAATGGAAGTGAATTCATTTGTTACCTGTACCAGTTTGCTCAATTGAATTAGTTTGGGTTTGTACAAATCTAAGAGATTCTCTTCACCCATCATTCAAATCATCTGGTCCAAAGAATAGTAAAAACATTTTCTACCTACTCGGAACAGCCATTGTAATTTACGTTTTCCTTCTTCAATTATTGACAGCTTGCTGTTAGTTTTAGCAATAATGAACCATTTAAAAAAGACCTAGTATTATAAAACTGAGATTACAACAGGATTTTAAAAGAATATTAGCTATTTCCAGTATTTGACATGTCCTTAAATCACCCTGAAATTGAAGAAAGGATATGGTTGAGAAGTGAAATGTTTTTTATATCTCTGGATCTTTTTGTTCCTACATTACAATGCATGATTTAATCAGTTCATGAAGTACACTGCTACTTGGTTCTCCTTACTTAGTACAAATGGGTGATAATTAATTCTGAGCGCATTACAGCTCAGAGAAAATTCCAAATCATATTACTCCAGCACTGCTGAATCTCCTCAACTCCCGTTTCAGTTCTGCTGTTACGTTAGGGCTTATTCTTAATGTGAAAACCAAATCTATACAGGTTCTGGAACATCTGAGTTGTATCTTGCTTTTGGTCTCCTAGGAAAAGTTAAGGAGGCTAAAGTCAGTTAAATGTGTCTATAGTAGAACAGCCAGTTTAGGGAAATGCTGTGAACTCAATGCTCTTTGGGAATTCAGCAGAAGTTACACATTTGGTACATTTCAGAATTTAATTTTCCTCAAGGTAACAGCTCTATATATAGTTTTTAAGTGAATGAGGAGAATGAGCTGGAAACAGAAGTGGCACAACAGTCCCGACAACCTCTCCCAATAAAGTATATTCCATGAAACAGTATCAAACTATTACTTCTCATTGCACATCTGACTGAAAACCCATCAAAATAAGATCTTGCTCTAGCATAGGTGGGTGTGGGGTCACGGAGCATATCAGGAATGGCTCCATAGGACTTGTTGTCATTTATCTGAAATGAAGTCTATTTCTGCAGACACTAATCCTGTTTTAGATGGATTTGGGCAACAGGAAAGATTTTTCTGTGAATGTCAAAGTAGAGCTCTGTATATTTTTTCAGTCCTTCGAAACAGAAGTAGTGATTAAATTTTGAAGACATAGTAGGCAACTTTTCCCCTGCAAGCCTTGATTTTCTTTCACAGCCTCCAGACTAACGGGCAAAGGATGTATATCCCTGCCCCTGTTGTTTGTCTCTGCACAGCACACGTACATAGAGAGTGGAAGCAAGCACAGGGTGATGTTATATGATTACTCTCTTGTAATTTAATTCCTTTATCTGCTCCAGGGCTGGGAATATATTTTCCTGTGAATCATCTCTGATTCTTTAAATCTAAAATCTAGGGTCTAAAAACGTTTACCCATTTTTTAAACATAGCCCATGGAAAATAGCTACAGGATTCATCAGGCAGCTTTTCCATGGAACATAGGAACTGTATGGTTTTTGATGCAGTGTTAAAATAGCTTGCTTTTTCAGCCTACAGTTAGAAGACTGTACATATTTTCTGTTAAGTCACTGTATTTCTTTTTTGTGCATAAGTAGAATTTTTGGTGCTGCCTTCCAGAAAGGCTAAGCATTATATTTAATAAAAATGACCACACTAGTGAGAACAAGATTGGCACAAACTCAAATTTCCATCATTCCATGTGTAATGTGTAGAGGAAGAAGTAGGCTGCGCGAGATTTATGAGATCTTTTTGCTCTTGACCCTCAAGAGCTTTACCAAACCATGTTCTGAGGTAGTATTGTAATCAGCTAGCTGTACTGGTCTGTTCAACAGCTGAAACTGTAGATCACAAAGCCAACACTGATATTCTGCAGAATACGTGGAGGGGGAATTGTAAAGCTTGCAATTGTATTTCTATCTAAAGAAAGAGCATACGATACAGTATTTAGCAGACAGTTGATAAGTTCAAAGAGAACTCAATGCTATTGCTTGCATCTAGGATATATACCTTCCTTTTTCTCGAATACGGAGATTAATTTCAGAGATCTTTTGCTTCTCCAGTAGCAGACCCAGAAACAGACACCTACCCACAAAGTAATTAGTTCACTTTTCAGTCTGATTATTGTTAAATCCAGTTGGCAGTAGCTAGGTCTCTGTTTTTAAGATAATCAGAGTGTATAATTTTACAGGATTCTTTTTTCTGCAATGAAAGATACTAATTTACAGAATTAACATAAGAGACAATATTCAGTGTTTTCATAAGCCTCTCTTCTCTGCTTTCAGTGCAGGGTCCTTTTTTGGGAATTACTCTTCCGTTAGCATGCCATGTAGCAGCTAATTATCACATGCTTGTTTCTTTCCTAACTGGAAAACAACACAGAGTAACTTTATTCCATTCAACCTTGAAAAGATGAAGCAGAGAATATTTGCTTAGAATGCTATGGAGACTGCAATTACTATGAGTAAACTACATGTTCTTTTCTTGCTATTTTGCGCAGTATAAGAATTGCTTTAATGCTTAAAACTGCTTAAAATTAATGCAGAATGATAGTGGATACTCATGGCTGGAAAACCAGCACATCACCTGGCCACATACTCTGCCTCTCAGTCACACCATTGCACAGCATAGGCAAGATAGGGTTTTCATTGAGAGAAGTGTCATGACCTGATGTTCTTTGCTATATTTAATTTATTTCCCATCAGGGTTCATTACAGGATTTTTAAACATTTAGCTAAACATTTAGCTAATGACTTGACCTATTACTTGCAGGCAGTATTTAGTATTTAGTGCTTGTACGCTTACCATTAATTTTAGGTTACCTTTTAGTTAAAAATGAGTGTTAGAAAAGGCATAGAGATATTCCCAGTAGAAAGCTGCTATAGGTGAGGCTTTATTTTAACCTATTCCATTCTTGAATAAGTATGCTGAGAGCTAAGAAGATTTATAAAGGTGATTTTTTTCTACCTGGAGGCTTGTATCTAGTGGAGTCCCTCAGAGGTCGGTACTGGGACCAGTAGTATTCAATATATTCATCAACAACCTGGATGAGGGACTAGAGAGCACTGTCAGCAAGTTTGCTCACAAAACTGGAAGGAGTGGTTGACACACCAGAAGGCTGTGCTGCCATTCAGAGAGACCTGGACAGGCCGGAGGGCTGGGCAGGGAGAAATCTTAGGAAGTTCAACAAGGTCAAGTGTAGAGTCTTGCACCTGGGAAAGAACAACTCCATGTACCAGTATAGGTTGGGGACTGCCCTGCTGGAGAGCAGTGTAGGAGAAAGGGACCTGGGGGTTCTGGTGGACAGCAGGATGACCATGAGCCAGCAATGTGCCCTCGTGGCCAGGAAGGCCAATGGCATCCTGGGGTGTATTAGAAGGGGAGTAGCAAGTAGGTCAAGAGAGGTCCTCCTGCCCCTCTACTCTGCCCTGGTGAGGCCACATCTGGAATATTGTGTCCAGTTCTGGGCCCCTCAGCTCAAGAGAGACAGGGAACTGCTTGAGAGAGTCCAGCACAGAGCCACAAAGATGATGAAGGGAGCGGAACATCTCCCTTATGAGGAAAGGCTGAAGGAGCTGGGTCTCTTCAGCTTGGAGGAGACTGAGGGGTGACCTCATTAATGTTTATAAATATGTAAAGGCGGAGTGTCAGGAGGACAGAGCCAGGCTCTTCTCAGGAATGTCCAAAAAAAGGGCAATGGGTGCAAGCTGGAGCATAGGAGGTTTCACAAAAACATTAGGAAATTTTTTTTCACTGAGAGTGACAGACCACTGGCACAGGCTGCCCAGGGAGGTTGTGGAGTCTCCTTCTCTGGAGACTTTCAAAACCTGTCTGGACACCTTCCTGTGTGACCTACTGTAGGTGATCCTGCTCTGGCAGGGGGAGCTGGATTAGATGATCTTTCGAGGTCCCTTCCAATCCCTAACATTCTGTGATTCATCTATATTATAAATGGAAAACTAATATTGGGTAGTTTTCAAGAACAATAGTTTTTGCCGTGTGGCAGTTCTGAAGGTGGCTTTATGAAAAGATGGATTTATATTTAATATAAATTAAACTATTAGAGTTAGCATTCTTATTGTAATATTTGGTGATGTGAATTAACTGTAAAGACTGTTGACACTAAATACTTTAAGTAATGCTATTTTTCATCACTCACAATCTTTGTCAAGTGTGTAAGAGATGTGTTTTTTGAAGCTAAGGAAAGCTTTAATCTCTGTTATCACAGTGCTTGCTTTAGTATTTTTCCTTCAGTTAAGCTTTTTTGAAGATCCCTTCCACATTTTTCTTTCTCTCCTTAAGTGTTATTACGGTTTAGATTTTTAGTTCCATTAGTAGGAATTGGTTCCTTTTATCCTGCAACTATGCTACTGTCCTTTCTAGCCTCCTAGAAATTTATAATACTTTAATAAAACAGAAAAAAACATATTTCCCCTCCAAGCATGTGATAAATATATGGAACACATACACATAATTGAAGACAGTACCACATCAGTCTTAAGTTTACTGGGCCATCGTACTGCTAGCACTGTTGGGGAGGGAAAGTAACACTCTTTCTGTATGTGTCCTTCCTGTGCAAGGAATTATCTAATCGTTTCTTTTCAAGGACAGAATTGATAAAGTATCCGCTCAGAGAGTACCAGCCACCAACTGTCCCAAATAATAAGCCCTGAAAGCTACGCCAGCTGGCTTGCAGTAAAGAATGTTTCAGTACAATTGGCACATAAGGATACAGAAATCAAATAAAAGTCACAAAAATCCAGGAACTAGTCAAAATAAATAATATAGGCCATTCCATGTGTACTTGCAAAGCAAATTTTGTGTTATATTGTACTTCTGGTTTTACATACTGCGATGAACACCAAGTTCTCGGCACTGTAGGGAGATGGCATTGTAATTTGCTAGAGCTAATGTCCCATATACTAAAAATTTGCCTTTGGGCCTCCATTTATTTTATATCCCTGCAAAACATGTTTATTAATGGTGTTTTAGGTGCTTCACTACACAGGCACGGGTCATATCAGGCTCATGAGGATTGTATTATTCTGTTCAAGTTGTGAAATCATTTTCTTGACATTTAATTACAAAATTAGGTTTTCCTTTGTATGAATACCAATCTGTTTGGCTCTAATAAGAAGGGGGGGGAAAAATAGCAAAAAGAAATTTGCAGCAAAATCTCATATCATGTTACAACTAGCTTCAGTTTTCCTAAAGTCAGGAGGGGTCTTAACAACTCCGTTACACCATCAGTGATCTGTGCCTCTGATACTGCTCATTAATTAACACTTTCTAATACCTTCATGGTGGCTGTATATGTTACTGAGAAACTCAGCTTAATTATGGTACAAAAAATATAGGTCTATTTCCAAAAGTGTGTGTGTATGTGCTTACAGTAGGACTTGGATAGGTTTTGCAGTGCTAAAAACTCCTCAGCTGCTGCAGTTTGGCAGTGACTGTAGACTAGATGCTTCTCTTAGGTGCCTAATTCATCTCTTCTTGCCATGCGCAACATTACCTTAATCTAAGCAATTTGGCTCATTATTTATCACTTAAATACCATCCCAAAATGGGAATTTAGAAACTAAAGAGCTCTTCTGATAAAAACTAGCAAGATCATATTTCCCAGGGAACAGAGTATCTTCTTCCTTTCTGGCTCCATGACGCCTGTGCCCCAGGATGCTCGGTACGGCACGTTAAACGGCAACAGTAGGAAAAATTTTTCTCCGTTAACCACCTTTCACCTGTGATACGCAATCCTTTCACAGTTCCTCCATGCTGGGGTGAGCATTGTGATTATCACGGAAGGTTACACCATCATGCCCTGCTCTAAAACACAAGATTAATCTCCTTGCTATTTCCAGGAAAGGTGCATTTTCCGCTGCCTCTAGGGAGAGTAGTGACTCCAGTCTGATCTGTGTGCTCAAGTCTTTTATTAAACCTGGCCCTTGTCGTTTGTTTTCCTACCCAGCTCCAGTGTTATAAAGTGTTACAGGACCTGTCAGAGAGTTGACAGGAATCTGCCGTAAGAGTTACCTGCAAGGTCTTGAGATTTATATGAGAGGAAAAATGCACATGCCTGTCAGGAAATCTCCCATCCTATTTCAAAAGAGCAAAGCGAGAACAATAGATCTGTTTGGAGGAGAATCAGAGTGAGTCAGCAGCTCAAATCTATAGCCAGAGGTAGGCAAAATCTTCTCCAGTTGTTCCTCTACCTTTATTCACAGACCTTCCTAATTTTGTTCCTTTTGACTGATTTTCTCACCTGCACCCGTGCTCAGGGAGATCAAAGATCAATGACAAGCAATGACAAACAGTGAAAGAAAAGGCAACAAAATGAACTGGGCTGGTACCTCATGATCATGTAGAAGACAAAAGAAAAGAGTGTGAAGAAAGAAGACCATTGATACTTTCACAGCTAGCAGAAAGGAGAGTTATGATGAAGCAAAGTGTATCAGGGAAGTAGGTCATGAATTTCTCCTGAGGAAGCATATTGACTCTGCATGATGGACTGTTAGCTCCTATCCACTACGTCCTCTAGCAGATACTCATCATTGTTTCATATCTTCCTACTACTAGGGAAAAGCTTTGAGATTTAAAAATATTGCACTGTGGGTGAGTTGAGGAAAGCAAGTTCAGAGTTGAGGGAATTGGTTCACTTACAGCAGCATTCAGCTGCTCTCTTTAATTTTCTGAAAGGCAGGTTAAGCATCAAGTAACTCCACCATCATTTTCTTCTTACACCTTATGTCAGAAACACTACTCACAACAGAAGACTTCATTACTTGCACCCCATTCTTCCAGGTCCAATTCTAGTCAGATTTCATACCAGGTAGTTGAACAGCCCTTTTTCGTTTTTCACGGAACTGAAACCAATACCTGTCTCAAGTTTCTGAAATACCTACAGCCCCCCAGCGTACTTCTGAAGCACCTCCAGAGAAAAAAAGGAAGAGAGAAATTAGGGCATGGCTTTGTGAAATAACACACAGCAATAATTCTCAAGCCAAGAAACACAGGTGAAAAAGAAATTATTTCTCAGCACAGAAATGTCTTTATTATGCCTGCAGTTTTCTACTCACTGCAATAATTTCAATTAAAAGTCACATTTCTTATTTTATGTATTGTACAGTCAGCTGAAGTTCTAAAAGTAAATCTGTTTACCCGTAAGTTACAAACAAAGGCTTGAGGTATGAAGACTATTATTGTCATCTAGGTGTGGAGAAAAATCAAATGAAAATGATACTGCTGTGCGGTATCATTTTTCCCTGAAAAACTAAACAGGACAAACAGTGTAAAGCAACAGTCCCATCCCTGCTGATACATAAATACGCAGGATCTTTGCTTATCAGCACTCAAAATAGACATGCTTGTTTTGCAAGCTATCATTAGCCTCATTTTATAGCTAGGCAATCTGAGGCAGTGGCAAGAGCATCAGGAAGTTACCAGCTTCCATATCAAGATGAAGCAGAAGTAGAAAGAAGATTTAAGAGTTCTGCACCAGCTCTGATGTTCTGTCTGCTAAGTGGCACTGCCTTACAGCTGTTGGCAATAGAAGAAAATGCTGCTCTGAAGGCACTTCGACCTGAACATCCTGGAAATCGCAGGTTACAACTTTTTTGGTCTTTTTGTCATAGTTTTGATTTCTAATAGAAGTATTTTGCGAGACTTAGTTCCGATGCAACATAACTGTTGCCCTTTGATCACTACCATAAATTGTCAAGAAAGGCAGTCAAATATATTTATTTGAAGAACATTCTCTCTGTGCATGTATGAGGAAGCCCTCACACCGTAGCACATTGAAGCTAGAGAGAGAAAAAGCAAATAGAAGCAGCTATTTTCAGGACGTCTCTTGGGCACAAGCTACTCTGTAACTCCCAGTTCCTAAAACTTGGTTTAGATTAAGTGTCTTACTACAACTTTCTTGATCTTGGTTTCAGTTGTTTGTTCAGAGTAATGGCTTGGAGTTTACCCTAACAAGCAATTAGAATATATATTCCATTGAGATTTTCAATTAATTCATATATTTGTTTTTCTTCTTACTGAAATCATTAGCACACTGAAAACAAACTTAAGTAAATATACTCGTCTGGTTTCAGTTTAGATGATTCACTGTTGTTTAGCCATTAGCAATTTTGCTTTGAATTTGAGACAAATTTGCTATTGTTGCCCTAAGGAATAAAAATAAACTATATAGGACGTTATTTTCTGTTTGCTTCTGGTAGTAAATTCTCAGTTTCAATTCAAATCATATTTATTTCTCAGAAACAAGGTTCCAGCTAATCCTGTTACTTTGCTGGTTCTTTTTCCACAAAAAAAGTTCCTCCAGCTGCACCCAGAGGTGCAGGTTGAATATCTTATATTGTATAAGTAATTTCTGTAGGATATTGTTACAATACAGTTACAATCTACTGGCAACAGACTAAAAATACTTATAGTTGTACTGTCTTTGAATGGGATGTTGAATAAAAGTCTCTTAAAAATTGGTATCTTGGCCATTTGTCCCAGATTTTGAAGACTCAGTTTACCTGTATCTTTGGTTATGTCAGTTCAGCCCATATTTCTGTGGACCGGAAGGGTAAATATACCTACGTGTTACAAATTCTGCGTGCCTTCCCTGACTGGAATGTACCACCTCGGCAGGTTTGCACGTGTGAATGCACTGTGTTAGCACATCCAAATTCAGTAGGAAAGACAGGACACAGAATTTAGCCAGTACACATGTAAAAAGTAAGGTTTGAAAACAACATTTCTTGTAGTTATGCTGAAGTGATTGTCTTCAATTCAAACATAGGTATATATCGGTTGAAAGAAATTGATGGGTATTAGCGTCTGATTATAAGTATGCTTTTTAGACAAAACATGAAATTTGAGGTCTTTTAAAACTGAAGTTAAATAGATATGTCAATCTTTCACTTGTACTTTTCTTTATGTCTTTTTTTTTACTATAGCAGTCTGATTTATTACTAACATACTTTTTATCAGCTAATAGATATATTAACATCATAATAATCAGTAGTGCAATTTTACCTAGTAACCAGTAGTGCATTTTACTCTTCGAGTAAAATGGCTACTTGACTGAAATGTATGGCTTTAAAGAGAAAAAAAACCCCACATTTTTATTTTGTAAGAAGGAGTTAACTACAAGAGGAAGGAAGCCTAAAAGCACAGGCTGAGGAAGCCAGGACTTAAGTCTCTAATCGCGGGATTCACAGAAGGTGGGGAACAGCAAGTGACCGCAGCAGAGACAGGGATCCCAAGGACTGACTTTGTAGCCCTTAATTAAGGCACTCAGGGAAATTGTGGCAAGATAAGGTTCATGTTCCTGGTGCGTTTGATATTTGGTTACTTATACAAAGCTCTGTGATTTCATGTACAGAGACGAGCTGTGCTAGCAGGAGCTTTGACGCGCTACTGTTACTCCCCATTGATGTCCAAAGCCCGATGGGTAGGGTACGTACCTAGTGGCCACAGACTTGTCTTCTTCCACTTCAGGAGAGATTTTTAAACAGGCCTCTTGCTCCATGGGTGAGCTCCCTCATTACCTGCTTTGCTTTAGATCATAACCCACTACCTACAGCCTGCTCCTCACCAGTTTTCTGCCTGAGGCCTCCTGGTGAGGTGTGACATGAGTTTCTACCAGACGGCAATCCACAGTTCCCTTGAGGATAGTAGAAGGACACATCTGAGACATCAGTAGGAGCAGCATTTCCCAACCCTTGACAACAGGCGAAGGCATTTTAATAGCACTTCAGAGTCAAGAAACTGCTGAAGAACCTCTTGGTGCATCTCAGTGGCACCTGAATGCTGATGTTGGGTGCCTGCAGGCAGTTTTCAGCCCAGAGCATGAAGCATGCACTGCATCTTCAGTGATGTGAGATGCTCTCTTTCTCCTTAATGGAGCTGTTCTACCTCAAATAAGTGATCTCAGTTTAAGCTTACATTAGTTTAGCAGGCTGAGATGTGAGTCACTGAAGACCTAATTCATGAGTGGGGAAGGCTTCCCTCCTTGGGTAGTGAGTGGTTTCTGTAGGAAGGACAGGGCTCAGAATTAGGAACCACTGCATACCTGGCACAGCTCTGAGTCTCTGCCCAGGCTTAATTCCCTGCACCTATTTCAAATGCAAATAGGTACAACAATACTTCCTAATCTCTCAAGGATCTTGCAAAACCAAATTGTTTAAGAGGTACTTGGATATGAATGTGCAGAGGTATCTCTTAGGTGGTTAGATTTAATTCCTTCAGAGATAATTTTTTGAATGCTTATTCTTCTGAAAGTTGGCAATCCAGGACTGCTCTGAGAAGAGGCAGAGAAGACCTATGTATATAGCTCAGTGTCACAAGTGGAACTTTGCAAAGACAAAGAAGTAAAAGTGGTAGGACTGATCCCGTGAAACCCAGCAAAAGATGATTGGATCAGATCATTCACCAGCTACAAAACTGTATTTTCAGTGGAATTGAAACTTTCTGTGTTGGCAAAACAGCAAAAACGTTGTTGCTTTTAAGTTGACAACTATCTGAAATTTCTTCACAAAACACTACAAAGCTGGTGAAGGGTTCCCAAAACACAAGTGTTAGGAGTAGCTGATGGGCTTAGGGCTGCTTAGTCTGAAGAAAAGAAGGCTGAGGGGAGACCTTATTGCTCTCTACAACTACCTGAAAGGGGGTTGGTAGAGAAGTGGATGTTGGTCTCTTTTCACAAGTTACAGCCAATAGGACAAGAGGAAATTGCATCAATTTATGCCAGGGGAGGTTTAGGTTAGACATTTGGAAAAACTTCTACACTGAAAGGGTTATCAAAGCCTGGAACAGGCTGCCCAGGGAAGTGGTTGAATCGCCATCCTTGGATGTATTTCAAAGTTGTCTAGATATGGTGCTCAGGGACATGGTTTAGGATTGGGCCTGGAAGAGTTAGATAAGGGCTGGACTTGATGATCTTAAAGGTTTTTTCCAACCAAAACAATTCTACGATTCTGAGATTAATGAAACCAATCGGTAATGAATGTAACTTGCTGTTATGTGACAGCTTGTTTTTAATGAAGTTACCACTAAATATCTTAGTTAGAATGAAATATATCGAAAATTTCGACTTGTTCTGTATTAATAAAAGGTATGGTATTAAGATTCATGAATGCTTTAGTGACGATATATGAACTAATTATATGAGATGCACTATGATTCCATCATATCAAGATCAAATCCAAATCTGATTAGTTTCTTCCTTTCAGTCATTGTCATGACTGTGCCATCTGGATCTAAACAGTAATTTTTTAATCTTCATTTAATAGTGACTTCAGCCTCAGGTTCAACAAAGCTAACAAGACTACTGCTGAGGTTGCTCTGTGTTAATTCCATAACGTTTTGTTGGATACAAATGGTTGCTGAGGGTTTTATACACGTTTGCCAGCCTGGTAGCTTTAAACAGTTCAATCACCTTCAATCTAATGAATCTTTAATTTGTTGTTTTACTATTAAAGGAAAATGACTCATCAGGTGGGAGATTTTGATTCACAAGTCTACATATAAAACTGTCTCTTGGTACTGAACCTAGAGTAAACATTACTGTTCCCTTTAAAAATAATTTCTTATCATAATCATCAAAATGTTGCAATGTTGTTATTGCAAATTGAAGTTTTAGGTTATTAGAGTACTGAGATATTTTTCATAAAGGTCTGAAATAACTATTCGTATTTACAGACTTGGTATGAAACAACATTAAGATTGTGAGAAATTATATTTTCTTTCTATTCTGTTGTTTCATTTTCTGTGAAGAAGCTTGCGTTTGCTTGAGTCTGTAGGGAGTATGGAATGGGGGGCAGATATTTGTAGAGGTGACTGCAAGCCTCTAGCATGGAGGCATGTCAGACACTCAAGCCCCTGTAGGAAAAGTGCAATTCAGAGCTTCTCATTTAGACCTCTAAAGGGATTTTTTTGGTACCCTGACAGACAACACTTAGAGAGCCAGATATACATTTAACCATAATGGCACCAAAGGACTGAAGGGGAGGTGGCTGCTCCCTGGTACCACCTAGAAGGAGATACTTCCAAGCCTCACCTCTGTATCTAAACTCATGAAGATATTTTCACAGCCTGTTCATGCAAATGCTCCCATCCTAAGGCTGTCAGGTAGCCTTACAAACAGTTTATTAAGATTCCAGCAAACACACATAGCCTGTTTATAGTTCTTAGTCTTTTTGTTGTTGTTATTAGTAGCCACTGTTAATGAAAAACACACAGTGCATCTGGAGGGAAATGTGTTTAGGTGAAGAACTGTTCCCCAGGAACCTGGTGTGTTCATGTGACAAAACTCAGCATTCCAGCTTCAATCTCAGTAGAGAGCAGCGGCATTTATTCGGCCTCTTACTTGCAGTGCTGGGGTGTGATATCACAGTCCTTTGGAAGAAACAGTGTCAGTTCCTCTTGTCTTCTCCAGAAAAAAATGAAAAGAAATCGTGTTTCAATACCTCAGTTAAATGGCCATTGAAACTGGGCTGAGATTAAGGCTAGTCTGGCATGACTGGAAAGCACAGGAATGACTCCATGAAGAGTTTTCTACCACATAACTTTTTTTACCAGAACATTTATCAGATGGCTGCACAGAGTCAAGTACTAATACCAGATCCTCAGCTAACTTCAGTCGGGGCACTAAGAGGAACACAGACGCAGTGCCTGGGATTCCCCTACTCTAAATGATAGGCCTGCTTAGCACAGTATTTACCATTTGCTTCTTCCACCTGTGTAATCAATTCCCCTCTTCATTCCAGTGTTGTTCTTTTTGTTCCCTGTCCTTTTCCTATTTCTATTTCTATTTGCTTACTTGTCAATTCTGCCTTATTAGAACATCAAAGACACTAACTCATTTAATTGCCTTTCTAAATGCAAGTATTCATCAAGTAGGTGCCACAGGTATCCTCAGAATCTCTGTTCAGCTACTCCTTAACTTTTCTTTAATTGCAGAAATGCCTAAGTTTTGGCTAGAACTTGGAGTCCTTGCTCACACCAGCCATGTGAAGCAATACTCTTGAGTTAAGTACAGCCAAGCTTCAGAGGTGTGGTCTGAGCCCGACAACTCAGGCAGCTTCTATGAAGGATTTCTACCACGATCCCTGCAATGGTTTTCTAGCGTGCCTTGGTCACAGTTACAGAACAGTGGTGGGCACCGTGCTGCCTGCTGCTCCCTGAGCAGTTCTCAGGGAAAAAATCCGTAGCAGTGGGGTGCCGGCATGACCTCTGCAGCTTCCGTTTTGCCATGGCCCACTTTTAAAGTTCTAAAACTTGGTGTTTTAGCATCCTTACATGATGTTCAACCAGTGTGTTCCTTTCTTTCTTGTTTCTTCCCAGCACTATGCATGTGTCATCTTTTAAGATTATCCTTAAAACTTCTTCCAACCAAACAAGAAAAGGATAAACACCTCAAAACAAAATCATACAAGGCTAATTTTGTTGTTAATTAAGCTTTATGGATGTTCACTGCAATCATCCCAAATGGAGAACATTCTTGTGTGTGTGATTCCTCTTCTGTGTATGTCTGTTCTTCCCTCAGCTAATGCTAGACCTTTAGCAAAATATTAGCAATGCCATTTATAGCAGTAAGATACACCATGATAAATGTATGTCCTCTACTGTTTAACATTTGATTTAAAAAAAATACGAAGGCTTTTAAATAATATTTGCATAGGCCTCCATTTTATTTAAAAGCTCATGGTGCCGTCATCCACAGTGATTCTAATAGTCTGATCACGTCAAAGTTCCTTTTTTTTGCTCTAGTTGACAGAAGGATGATCCTTAATACAGGTTTATTTACGTAATGTCTGTTGCAATGACAAATAAGATACAAGAAAAAAAGTCCATCTTTTCATTATAAAGTACTGCCTTTTGTTATTTACCTATAGTACAGTGGAGAGAGAACAGCACAAACTGTACCAGAGAGGCAGAAAAGCACAGAGAATAATTCCAAAACAAATTTAGTTGATTAAATGTAGTACAATAAAACCAGACATTTTAATGTTGACATTTTAGTATTGTTAATGAAGGGCCCAGCTATTGATCTTTGCTTGGGCAACTGCCTATTAAATCCACTGGACTTAAATTCAGAAAAAGTGTAGTCTAATGAATTTCAAGTAATAGTTGCTATAGAAGGTAACTGCCAAATTTGCATAGCAAAGCTCCTCTGGGAGAAATTTATGAGCTTTCTACATCAATCTGAATGTGCAGAACTTGAAATTCAGCACTATATGAGTTATTAACCTCACTTGAATAAAGAAGGAAAATAATACTGTATTTTCTTTAACTTCTGCAGCTTCAGAATTCCAAAACTATAGGGCTCTATGAGAACAGTAAAAACTTGGACATTTTCTCCAGTTATCTTATTATGTCAAGGAACGTAACTCTCTATGGAGGGAACTACTAGTTAGAAGAAACAAATCACGTAATAAAAATACTGGATCATTTCATTCAGATGATTGTTATTTAATTTAGTTACTGAATACATTTGTTCTTTTCTCCTGACTCGATGTGCACCCTGAATGAAGCTACTGTGGGCTATGAATGGGCAGCCAGGCAAACCTGTCTTTCCCGTAATGCCTCTCTCTTGGAGCAGCATCTTGAAGGACTTGGGTGCTGGGACCTGTCAGAAATTGAAACTTGGACTGTATGTGCTATCACAGTTCCTACATTCCTTCATTTCTCCTAAGCAGTGGACAGACATTGGCCTGTTCCTGTCCACCAGCTCTTTGTCACTACTCCTCTGTTGGAGGATGCCAATAGCTCGCCGTCAGAGCCAGCACTGTGGTTTCTGTGAGCTCTTCCCAGTCTGCTCCAGGCAAAAAATCAGCTGGGTTAGTTTACACAGTGTGAACTGTGGTCTGAGCTAACGGAGGTGGTTTTGCCCAAAAGAGGTTAGGATGTGTTCACGTGCTCTGACATCTCTATACTCTCAGGCTACAGCATCCAGCCAGGTGAGCCACTTGAGTACCTTCTGCCAACACAACTGGATGCAGAAAAGGGGTCTGCAGCTCCGCACTTCTATAATCAGCAAAGCAGGCTTCATCGTCACTAGTTATTGATTTTCAGGGTTTAGTTACAACTGGAAAAGTTTAAAACAGCTTCTCATTATGATAAGTGCTTTAAAAATACTGAGTATTTAGATTTTTATTATTTACAAACAAGGTCATTTACATTTTTAAGGTACTACTGTATTTCCATTAGCATTACTTAGTACTAAGAGATCTTTCTGATTCAAATCAAGATGCTGATACTGTGGTTCCTCTCCACATTAAGTACTCCTTCTCATTAACTCAAAATCTTTGCTGAATACATTTAAATGAGGAAAGAAATAAATAATTCTACTTTAAAGGAAATGAGAGTTCTCACTGACTTTTGTGGTCCAAGATTTGAATGCAGAATTGAACAAATGATTGCAAATTTGATAAATGTTGTTGAAAGAATGCAGAAATGTCCTGCAACTCTATCCTCTATAAAGTTTTTCCCAATCCTTTTTTTAAATAAATATTTATGGACAGCAGACTATGAAAGTGAATTAAAAAAAAAAAAATGTATTCAGGTGAAAAATATCTTGTGCCACAGTTTAAGAACTGACTTCAACAAACCTTTGCCTATATATCAAATGTGCATTCAAGTACTATTTATATTTCTCTTCATTATTTGATCAAAACTATTTTCCCTTGCCCCACTGTTCATTCAGTTAACAGCTACCAAGGCAAAGATGTTTAACATTTTTGCAACAAGGGAATATGAGAAAGCAAAGCAGCTTGTGGTTCTGCAACATTGATCCATGGTATTGCTGGTATAAGCTACATTTTTAATAATACCAATATAAGCTGTACATAATATAATGTGAATTTTCATCAAGCAGAACATAAAATTTTCTGTTCCATTACTCTGGAAACTAAGAATAAAGCCAAGAGGTAAAGAATCCAGAGATACTGCCTTATCTTGAGTCCAGAGAAAAAGATTTCTACATTCGCTTTTGCATGTGAGATTAATGCCAACCTGTGACTAACTGGAATCAATAATGCACGAGTCAATACTGTGCTAGGAGAGTATGTTGGATATTTTTAAAATTTCTTCATTTGAATGCTTTTGTGTTTTTATCACCAGTTAATATTAAGAAAGACTGCATCTACCTGAAATTTTACCAAGTCATCATAGTAGGATGCAGCTCAGTACAGCATCCTCAACAGCAATTAATCTTACACTGTATCTGTTTCCCTTTCTAGTAATTTCAAGGTCATTAAACTGCTACCACACTGATTTTTATTGAATTCAGATCCTGAGGAGGGGGGTTGCATAACTAAAAAGAAAAAATTAATCCCTATTTTCCTGCAAATACACAGGGCCTGTTGGGAGAGAAGTACGGCAACATCCGAATACCGGGGGAAGTTGAGTCAGCAGAATTTGAAATGATCCTGGATGCGGCTGTAGAGGCCAAGCTAGAGACAAGGCTCTTAGAAGAGTGGTACTGCAGGGATGAGAACGCGGTGCCGCCAGCGTATTACCTCAGACCGAAATCTGAAATGCTGAAGAATACGGTAGGTCATAGTCACCTTCTTAGAAAATTCTTCTCTATCAGTTACGGTGGCCGGCAGTCCCCAGGGCCAGGTGCTTGCTGCTGTCTCTGAATCAGCTTCTACAGCCCTGTGCCTGCCTGAGGAACCGGTGCTGTGATGCCCCTTTCCTGTACAAGCGGAAGGGAGCAGCTGTGAAACACCAAGGAACGCAACAGGTCACGGCTCATGCATCGTTGCACCCTCCGGTAACAGCTAGGGCAGCTGGGTCATAGTTGTTCGTGGCCTGTTGGGGCTGGTGGGACAGTTGTGCGGATTTCTCTCCCCTTTCCTGATTTTCTGGAGTAGGGAAAGCTCAGGCTCAGCTGCGCCAGTATCGTGCTTTTGCCAGATTTCAAGTGAAAAGGATTTGCAGCGGAAATGCGCATTTTCCCTTCTATCTCCATACAGGAAAGCCCTTTAACCATCAAACAAGTGCTTATTGTTGTCCTGAGTCAGATCTCAAATTTTTAACTTATTAACAGTCTGAACATCTCTCATATGAAGAAACACTGAGACAACTGGGGCTGTTTAGTCTTGAATAGAGAAGGCTGATAGGGGATCTTATATGTATATAATAAATACCTGAGGAGTGGGAGTCAAGAGGAAGGTGCCAGTCTCTTCACAGTGGAGCCCAGTAATAGGACAGGGAATAAGGGGTGTAAGCTAGAACTTAGGAAGTTTGACCTCAACATGAGGAGAAACTTCTTTACGGTGAGGGTGACAGAGCACTGGCACAGGCTGCCCAGAGAGGTTGTGGAGTCTCCTTCTCTGGAGACTTTCAAAACCCACCTGGGCAAGTTAACTGATGACAACAAAGACTGTTTATTACCCAGGGCTCAGTTCTACCCCCCCACACACATCCTATACTCAAGGACAGATTTCAGTGTACAAAAAATAAAGTCTTTTGCAGAGTATTCACCTCATTTTTAGTGCATACTGTACTTTAGAAGAAAATGAAATTAAACTTTTATATGGCATTCATTTATGGTGTAGCAAAATGTTTTCTCTATTGCATGCAAAAAACATTGAAAACATGAGAAACGTAGAAACAGAAAGAGTTTAATGAGTTGAAGAGCATATAACGTGGCTAATTCTAAAGTATTGATCACGAGGAAGAAAGCAAGTTCCGTAACTTTGCATTGTTTAGCTAATGCCCTTTGAATAAAGCTTGGCTTTCTTGTTATTAAAAATCCTTTGTGCCTTTCCTCAAGCTACTGCTACGGAGAAGTAGAAAGATATTCATAACTGAAAGGTAACATAGAGTTACATCTTATAAATTTACAGCAAGTAATAAAAGCCACACAACTCTTGACACGTGTCAAGAAAGAGTTGCAAGGGAGCTTATCCTGGAGGCTGTTCTTTTTCCTCTGACACAGTCCAGGAAACTGGAGACCCCTTAAACACTTCACCTGCGGTAAGTAACACAGCAGTGATCACCACCTCTGTCGTGGCATCTGCAAGATACTGCTGGCAAGGATTAGTGTATTTATTATACCAGAGTCCCTCTCCGATGACAGTAAGATCATTGTTACTATAGCAATAAATGCACAAAAGTAATGTCAGATAGAATCTCGTATTTTTCAGATACAGTAGCTAATGTGAGGTGCTTAATTAGAGGTACTAGGAACCTCATTTTCAGTTTTGAGATCCAAGTTAAAATTATCATTATTATTACTTCTCATTAAAGGAGTGATAATTTTAGCAGTATTAATGCTGCTTTACTCTCATTATTTCAGACTTGGTTCTCAAAACTCTCTTTCTGTAAAGGGGTTCTTGGTCTTATTCCTGAAAAAATATTTCTTTAGCTGCCCACAGCAGGAATTCAGAAAATACGCAAAGTAACTTGAAATGGAATACATTATGATTATCTACAGCAGAAAAAGTTGAATCCCTATTTATTTATTTATTTATTTATAGTGTATGTTTCTCTCTTACTATGTTATCTGTGACCTTGAATATTAGACTTTTACTTTCTGAAGTTGTAGATGTGTGTATTACAGCTACTGTTTAACTATGGATATTTTTAAAAGATGGAATCTTCTTCAAACTCGATGAATGAGAACAAGTGGCAAGATATATCAGAAGAGATTAAGAAGATTTTTAAGACTGCTGTGAAATTGCTGTATGAGAAAGGAAAAATGAAACACAGCCAAGCAAAGAGATACCTTTCCTCTGGTAAAGTTCAGACTATTTCTATGTATACATTTATTACGTTTTCTGTTAACCTTTCCACAAACATGAAAATACATTTCTGTCAGCATTTCTTACATAATTAAAGAGGGAAAAAAGTGTTCATTGTCCGTGCTTGAGACCAAAACCCGTACGAAAGCACACAGTGATTTTTATGTGCTTTTTCTGTTTTTTACAGAAAACAGATGCAGTCATTTAAGAGTCTGCATGTTGGGGGCTGGGCATGTTCTTGAACTGTTTATAAAGAAAAGATAACAGAGACTCTGTGTTCTCTTTTCATCCTCAGCTATTGAAGATGAACTTGATTTTGCCTTGGGTAAACAAACACCGGCTTTCCTAAAGAAGTGTGTTTGCTACATCCGGAAAATTGCCAACATTGAGCGTTTCGTTAAAATTCCAGAGATGGGAAAATACATGGACGTGGTACATACAGCCGGGAAGTTTCTACGAGATCCTGAAGCGCACGAGAAACTGATCAAGCTCAGGGACGAATTCATTCCAACCATCGTGGCATCGGCCAACCTGAGAGTGTATACGTCCGTCACGCACTGCGACATGAAACTAGGCTACTCCCAAGAAGTGGAGAACCATTACATCGAAGGACTTGGTAAACAGTTCTACGAAGACATGATTGATATAATCCAAGCAACAGTGCAGCAGAATTTTGACACCGAGACGGACTTGCTGTACGACGAAGTTCTTCAGCACTCGTCGCTATGTAAAACCTACTCCGCTTTTTATGAATATAGATGTGAGGCATTAAACGTAGTTCACAAGTACGTTCTACCAAGCAAAATAGGACACATTAACCCTCTTATCATATACGGAGGACCGTGCACAGGGAAGACTCTTTTATTAGCTGAAGTGGCGAAGAAGGTAAGTGCGTAATATGGTGATGTTAGGAACACTGGTGTGTAAGGGCCAGCTTAGTTTTCATTCTTCCTTTTGTCAACGAATCCAATATCAGCCTTCGATATATAAAATAAAAAAATAATAAAATGTAGATCGTGCATATTATTGTACACACGCCCAGCAAATCACAATCATAGAATCATAGAATGGCCTAGGCTGGACGGAACCTTAGAGATCATTTAATCCAACCTCCCTGCCATGGGTAGGGACGCCTCTCAACTAGATCAGGCAACACATGGGGACCTGCCTTTCAATAATAACGTCTGTATCATGTGCTTAGCCAAAATAAAACCATTTTATCAGAGTTCTTAAAAATCTAATAGGAATCAATACACTTTCGAATTAACAACATGTATTTTAGAAGGATCTCTTTCCCTCTTGTTCCTCTGAGGTCCTATGAATCTCGAACCATCTAAACAGCATATGCTGGTTTTAGTCTTATTCACAAATACAACATGTCTTTCCAAGTCATGCCATCTTTCGTTCTTAGCAGAAAGTATTCCAGAATTAATCTGATACACTTGTTACAAATACTTTTGCTACAAATTTATCTGTAACAACCTGCAAAAATACCTGTACTCAGTTATCTGGCATATGCTGCTTAAGTTGTTGAGTACTACAGGGAGATGAATGAAACCATTTGTGCAAGGCAAGACCAAACACAGAAAAAGATCAAGCTGGCATCTCTAAGCTTAATTCTCCAGCTGGGAGTCACAACTTTGAGTTCCCTGCAGAGCACTCAAAGAATTCTGCACAGGGGGCTGGGAAACAGCTGTATCAGCCAGAAGGAAATGGAGAGGGGAACAACAATATTTAAAATCCTGTCTCTTTCCCAAATGTGACTTCCTATAGATTCACATTAGTTGCGTATATGAAACTGGGATCTAGAACTCAAGATACCATTTCAGATCTGAGCACAGGAGTTCACTTAGGGACTCTGGTTATGCTTTTCTTTTAAAATATTCTCTAATAACTTAAAGTGACGTGAAAAGACTTAGCAAGAAAAAGAACCGAGTGTGTTAGCCTGCACAGAGTGTGAGGATTTAAAGCCATGTTCCTCACTTGCTTGGAGTATGCTAACCAAAACAATATGTCAAAAGATACTTTTCAACTCTTGTGGCAGTGTGTAAGAGCAAAAGTCACAGGCACACCAAAACAGAACATACTTTTGTGGTCCAGGAATTAAGGTACCCTGCTTGTAAAAGTCAGTATCTACTTTGATCCCTGTCCTCTAAAACCATCAGAGTGTGCATTTATACCCAGCTGGGAATCGATGTTAAACAGTTCAGGTGGCAAACTGGTCTGCCTGGCCAAGGATGACATTGCTTAGTGTTTGAGGAAGTTTACTAATAAGAGAATGAACGTAGTGACTTTCAGAAGTAAGACACAGATTTTGCAAAGCGTACCTTGGGATTTATGGGCTACATTCTACTCATGTCCCCTTAGATGTAAGCCTTTTTCTGGATCTGGGTCTTTGGGGTTGTCACCTGTGCTATGATACGAATTTCTTTCAGTGCACATAAATCAAACTAGCCTTAAACTCTGCCAGTGAAAGCATTTCCATTCAGCCAGTAACATGTAAATTTGTTTATTTAGATATAGGCAATCACTATTTATAAACTCTGTTACTGTGTTTCATTTAGATATTAACAAAATTCTGCTCTATTCTAGTCCTATTCCTGGTTGCAAGAAGAGATGGGACCAGATTCTGACCCTGTGGTAGTTATAAGATTTTTGGGATCCACCGAAACAAGTACAGATCTGAAGAATATACTTCAAAGCATTTGTGAACAATTAGCAGTTAACTATCGTTGCCTCGTACAAAGCTACCCAAAAAAGATTCATGACCTTCGGGACTTGTTCATCAATCTCTTGAATGAGTCTTCATTCCATAGGCCACTGGTGATAATTTTCGATGCCCTAGAACAACTAACAGATAGTGATGATGGTAGGAAGCTCTGGTGGCTTCCCATTCACCTTCCCCGTTCAGTACGGATAATTTTGTCAACACTGCCAAACAAGCATGGGATCCTGCAAAAACTGAGGTGCCTTATTCATGAAGAAGACAACTACATTGAACTGACTGCAAGGGACAGAAAGATGTGCAGCCAAGTACTGAAACATCAGCTGCTGCGAGTTAAAAGAAAGGTAACATCAGGACAACAAATCTACGTCAATGAAGCATTCTCCAAGTGCACACTGCCTATGTTTGTGAATTTAACCTTCAGAGAGGTCAGGAACTGGAGATCTCACAAAGACGTGGATGAGTCCTCTCTCTGTGTCACTGTCCATGAAAGCATAGAGCAGTTGTTCTGGTCACTGGAAAACAAGTGTGGATCAAGACTGTTGCAAAGAGCACTTGGCTACATCACTATGGCCAAATCTGGCCTGAGTGAAATGGAACTGGAAGATATTTTAGCCCTTGACAATAGTGTTATTTACGAACTGGGTGAGAGTGTCAGAGAAAGTAACCCACTGAGAATTCCTTATATATACATTGCAAGGCTTAAGGAGGGCTTACAGGGGTACTTGATAGAGCGACAGGTGAAAAATGTAACGCTGCTTCTCTGGGCAAACAGGCACTTGCAACTAATTGCCCAGAAATTGTACCTGCACAATGAAGAAGACTTACGTGAAATGCACACAGTCATGGCAGAGTATTTCCTTGGTGTTTGGTCAGGTGGACGAAGAAAACCTTTCTTCAGCAATGATCAATATCTGAATGGTTGTCCTGGTCGTGACAGCAGAGGCCTGAGCGAGGATGAGAAGCACTGCATGGATCAGACTGCTTTTGACAGGCAGGCACCTGACCAGCCGTGGGTCTTTCAGTGTAATCCATTAGAGCCTGATATCTTTTTTATCAATCACCGAAAAATGACGGAGCTTATTCATCACTTGACAAGATGCGGGAGAACGGATGACCTTCTGTACGGAGTCATTATGAACTTCAGCTGGCTGTACACCATGATTAGAATAGGGCAGTTTGATAAAGCACTTTCTGACATAGAACTAGCTTACACCTACTCTCAAGAAAAGGAGCTGAAATTTCTGGCCAGTACCCTCCGCAGCATAAAGTTCAAAGTAGTAAAATACCCAGGTTCGCTCTCGGCAGAATTGCAGCAGAGGCTTCTCCCAGTGGTAAGTTCATTGCCCAAACTCAGACATCTCCTCTTAGAATGTGACAAGGACGGACCCAAGTACTGCTCTATCGTCCCTTTGCATTCCTCCATGGACGTGACTTACAGCCCCGAGCGCCTGCCGCTGTCCTCCAGCTCCATGCACGTCACTGAGATTTTGCCGACTTTTAATCCCAGCACAATTATTGCTGCTTTGGAAAATGGCTCCATCAGCACTTGGGATGTAGAGACCCGCCAGTTACTAAGGCAGATTACAACAGCTCCATCAGTTATCTTAGGGATGAAGCTTACCAGCGACGAAAAGTATCTTGTGGTGGCCACGACAAATAACACTCTCTTGATATACGATAACGTAAATTCCTGTCTTCTGTCCGAGGTGGAAATTAAAGGGTCAAAACATTGTGGAATTGGGGGGGGCTCCAGTTTTATAAATGGATTTACGCTGACGGTCAACCATGCACTCGCTTGGCTGGAGGCCAGCAAAGACGTTACTGTAATAGATCTGCTTTATGGTTGGCCTCTCTATCACTTCCACTGCTGGTACGAAGTGACCTGCGTGCAGTGTTCTCCAGACGGAGTTTATGCGTTCTGCGGCCAGTACTTGAACACCGCCACCATTTTTCACTTGGGCAGCGGAGAGAAGCTGGCTACCGTGACCTCTGAATTTTCTAGTGGGTTTGTGAAATTCCTTCTCATTCTGGACACAGCCCAAGAAATGGTGATGGTGGACAACGAGGGTAGCCTCTCTGTTTGGAATACAGAGGAAATCACAAATCCCCAGCTTACGGATGACTTTGACTGCAGGAGAGAAGACAGTGAAGTTGTCAGCATAGAGCTTTCTGAAGACCAAAGTGCAATTTTAATTTGTAAGGCTCTCAGCATTGAGCTTCTCGACACTCATGTGTGGAAGGTGGCTGAAAAGTTTAGAGCTAAACACAATGAGCGCTTTATATCTGCCGTGTTGTCCAAAAATGGCAACTGTATAATTGCTTCAATGGAAAATACCTCAGCCATTTTTGTTTGGAGAAGAGATACGGGACAGTGTATGGCAAGCTTACAGGAAATCTCAGGAACTATAGTCAGGCTAATTAAATCAAATCATCATAACATGCTGCTATCCTTATCCACCAGTGGTGTCCTTTCTATTTGGGATATAGACATCATAACTGCTATGTCCAATATTGACAAATCTGGCAAGCCTATCCAAAGACTGGTGTTGCCAGCCAGAGGTGAATTAATATACACATTGGATGGATCGGATTCCGTCCACAAGTGGAACTTCAGCACTGGATTTATTGAAGCTGTGTTCAAGCATGAAGGTATTGTCGAAAACTGTGTGCTGACCTCTTCTGGAGAGATAATGGTTACATCAGACGATAAATGCAGTCAGTACGTATGGCACACTGTTAGCGGCGAAAATATCTTTCGCATCAACGGACAAAAAATCTCAGAGCTAATGATTACTCACAACGATCAATTTGTAGTCTCTCTCTGCGAGCAAAATGCATCCAGAGTTTGGCGACTGGCTACAGGACATAGGGTTTGCAATATTTTAGTTGCCTTACAGAACGCATTTATAACAACTGCAAATACATTCGTAGTCGGAATGGCGAAGAACAAAGTGTTGGCAGTGAGTCTCTGGACGGGCAGTATAACCAAGAAGTTTTGCTGTGATGATGGTGCAAGCATTGTGGATATTAAGCTGATACCAGACTGCCCAGATATTATAGTATTTATAACATCCACTGAAACTGTGAACATCTGGAGCCTAACAGAGGAAGTCATCTGCAGACGCGTACAGTTGCCTACCAATTTCTTAAAAAATTTGGAAGACTTCGAAATATCCCCAAATGGGAAGCTAGGAATTATAACCCGCGGTGATGAGAACATCAATGTGCTTGACTTACACAGTGGAAAACTTCGTGTGGTTCACGCTCCAGGTATCATCTGGCGGCAGAGGCTGTCTCGGGACGGCCGCTATCTTGTGTACATCTGTTTTCGCAGTGAAGAAGATGATGACAATGGTGCAGTCTCCAGCTTAATAGTCATGAGGCTAGCGGATGGCAAAAACATCGGTGCCTGTTCTCTTTATAAAACCCCCACTTTTCTTGCACTCTCACAGAGACATCTAAATATTATTATTGGCTTTGATGACGGAAGTATAGGTACTTACACTGTAGTGGATCGAGTCGACGCTGCACTGAAAATCAAAATTGCTACTTCAAACAGCCGTCAGATTTTCAACAACACAACACAAGTGATTAGGCCAAAATGTCACAATTACAGCTTCAAAGTGACTGCAGACTGCATCTGGAGGGAATCAACAGAGGTATTTGCAAGGGACAGCCCCATTACAGTTATAGAGCCTGAGGTGAGTGAAGCAACGCCAACCAAAAAACACAACTATTGCTATGAGAAAGTGTGCTCGGCCATAGATTGCAGAGGACACAGTTTTGCTGCTGACAACTGAGTAACTGTCTGGACTAGCTTATCTGAATAATAGTGTACTTGCATAGATTCGTCTTCTGAATTCACGTAAAAATCAGTGCATTTCTTGGAAGACAGACAGGAACAGCAGAGGGCAGACCAGCTGTTTTTCTCCTCCGCAAATATTCTTATGTTTATTTAAAGAAAAAAAGCAAACATAAAGCAAATGGGCTGCAGGGTTTTTTAAATTTCGGAATACAAGGTTCAGTCCAGGATTTCACCAGGGCCTTGATTAAAAAATTCTAGCAATACTATCGAAATTGTTACGCTATTGCAGAAGTTAGGTGATCTTGTCTGGGATTGACAAACTGTTTTCACTAGAACTAAAGCTCCACATGATCAATGAGAAGAGTCAGACCACTATTTTATACACCAAGTCGCCTAGATGGGTCTATAGCTAAAAGCCAACTTTATACCCACTTGCAAAAATATGTCTCTCTGCTTGATGGTGCAATGACAAGATGTCACCTGCCAACCTGGAACACTTGATACATTCCATCATCACTTAAAAAAATACCTTTTTTTTTTTTTCAATTGGGATTAATCTTTGGGTTGAAAGGAATAGGTGCCAGACAGCTGAAAACATGTCAACACGTGAGCTGATAAGTATTTGTTCACCTGAATGAATGGACTGAAAGATTTATTTTTTTTTAATTGCATGCAGGGATTTCAGGTTTCTGTATTGTGATAAAGATGATAAAACTTAGGTTATAAAAGGAATATAGGGTTCGGGGGTTTATTTTTGGTTTGGGAAATTTTTTCGTCTTCACAGTGTGTGTTAGTACAGGTTGTAATGAAAACTTTTTCAAAGAGAAAGAGCGTGACCAATGAACAGTTAAAGACTTTAATTTCTTTATGTCAAAAGGTTGATATCCATTTTGTTGTAAGAAAGTCTGAAGTATGTCCCCAAAGTAATCTTAGTAGAAAGTTTTCAGACATACTGTGTTTTAATCTTGATAACATTTGCCTTACTGTTATTTCTGTCTTTCCCATGATAAACACAGATCAGATGACCAAACACTCTGGGACTGCTTGTATATGTGCTGAAATACTCCGCTAAATGTAAAGGCTGTCCAAAGGTTCTTTACTGGTTCAATTTGTAATATTTTTTTCTTACTTCCACATAATTACAAGCTTCACTTTCTGCTTTACAACTGTTCTGAGCCTTTTGTACAGTTTTACCAGATTCAAAGCAGAAATTGTGAAATGATGACAAATACTTTTAAAAAAATTATATTTTGCCCAAGAATAAAAATACTGGACAGCATGTGAAAGCATAAGAAGATTTTTCCCTTCTTACATACCTTAAAGTTGGCACACCTGTGGAAATGTTTTCAAATTATTTAAACAAAACAGTTTTATGTTTAAAATCAGAACTCCATGTCACAAATTTCCAAGAAATGAATGCTAAGCTAGAACTTAATGTAGTGTGTGAATGTTCAGTGTACAAGCCAATATAGTATATTAAGTGACTTGAATAATTTTTCCTAACTTGTTTGCAACTAATAGATCATATTGAATGTTTTTATGTAAACTTTGTATTGTTGGGAAAACCTACCCAATCAGAGATTTATATTTTCATAAATGTCAAATTTAGTTAAATTTTGTTACAGAGTTGTTAAATTAGAAACCTATTGCAGTCTTCAAACAATATACAGTCTTGTGTATGCATTGTTTGTACTAATAAACTAAGGAAACAGACTTGGGTGTGTCCCTTAATTTTAGGGAAATTTCACTCTGGCATAGGGGCACAAGGCATCTGCGTCTCCCATTAGCATGTATTTAAATCATTTTTAAGGAGAAATTCCAATACTTTTCACACTTCAGTTAACTAAATCTAGCATTGAAAAAAACAATGAAAATCACCCCCAAAATCTGTGCTTAGGTGCTGCTTATGACTAGATTGCATCCTGCCAGTGTGTGAGTCAACAGACATGAAGGCCTGTGTAACCTACCCAGTTAGAAAGCTCAGGAAGAGGGCAAAACCTGAAATCCCACTCCCCTTCAGACGTTGGGAGCTATGGGAAGGAGCTGTGGGATCCCTGCCTCCCAGGATCGCGTCCTGGAGGTAAGAAACTTCCACCTTCTTTCAATCCCTTGGCGTGACACACACTTCAGCCTTGAACCTGCATAGTTCTGGGTAGTTAGTTCCTTACCTTAGAAAAGTAGAAATACATCCATCTGCTCAGAGAGAGGCTAAATTTGGGCAGTAAAGGAGTATAACTTAGAAACAAAGCAAAACAGAGAAATGTTCTTCCTTTTTGGGAAGCTCTACCAGAACCCAGCTGGTCCCAGCTGAGTGGTTTATCAATAGATCACCCAGATTTGCTCTTTTTCTGGCTCAGTGAACTTTGTGGTCTTTTGCACAGTGGCACCGCTTCTTGGGGCAGAAACTAGTCCTCAGCAAAACAGAGGATCAGCCTAAAAGTGAGAGCAGCCTTCCCTTCACCTCAGGTCAAAGAGGGAATTGGTTTTAGGCAGTGTCTAGTTGGTCAAAGTACCAGGCTGACACGTACAGTAATGCTGTACATGAAAAGGCTTGGACGTTCTTGTCCTGCTTTGAACCTTAGTTGTCTATATTCTATCCAAGGACAGAAAGAGTGGGGCATCACTACTATTTTTCTGAATTGTAAACCAATGAGAGAGACGAACACAAACATGACCCCTAATCCACTAATCTCGCTGAAAGATGCTGTTTAAGTCCTGTCCCTCCTCACAGTTCATCTGTGTCTTAATCAATAAACTACCTCATTCAGCTTTCCAGCTTTCTGAATCTATTTCTCAGGGGTCAGACTCCTCACACTGAGCTTAAGTGGCAGGTTTCTCAATGGCATTAGATTGCTCAGTGTCCAAATACTTGCTACTGCAAGAGAAAGCGCTCCACAGCCCCTCAGACATCTGTCCCCAAGTACATCCACGCAGTGGTTCGGGGACAAATATTTCTCTAATAATGGCCCATCCAAATGCCAAATGCTGTCCTAACACTACATAGGAACAGAGCGATTTACTCTGTTTTTGAAGAGCATTATTTGCATATCTAGAAGAAGCTTTCATTTATTCTTTATCTAAAGTGTATCAATAAACAGGCTCAGGTGGGGTCCATATTTTCTTACACAGGATTCTAGGAACAGGCTGTAGCTGCAAGAAAGCTTTAGAGGGGAATTAGCCGGAAATTCTTTGGCAGACAAAGGTAAGCCGGAGGTCAGCTAGAAAAAAATATTTTTATCAGTCATTTCCTTTGCACTACAGCTGGGGAATGCACGGCCCGTGACTTCATTTCATACGGCCTGTGGCCATTCGACTGTTTTTCACATTATCAGATAATATCAAAATGTGAGTTAGCATGTAGCCTGGAAAAGGCATTCAGAAGGCATTCACGTTTCAGTCGTTTCCCCAGCCCTGATTTCTCCATGCTGCACACTCAAGCCCTGTACATAAACCAGTGGAAAAAGAAGTTTTAGCTACTTAGCAGGGGGACTCTTAAATCAAAAATCCACTGCTAAAATAGTATTCGTATGCAGGGGGAACTGTTTCAGCTCCAGATGAACTTAAAATCCTGAGATTTTGTTCTTTGTGAAAAAGTTGTTACATAGGTCCTTTGAGAGATTACTATTAGGCTGTTAGCAACAATATTTACTGTTTTATTTTGTTGATTAAGGATTGAAAAATACCTTTTTTATCTAACTATTAAGACTGCAAAGAAAAAACCACCAGAATTCTGTAATCTCTTTACTTCTAATTATAAAACCAAAGACATCTTACTTTTTTTCACATACTATTTTTTATAGAACCATAGAACTGATTATGTAACCACCAAATGTGGACTAGGGCCTCTGAATAGTTTTGGTTATCAAGGAATTATTGTTAAGAATCACTACCAAGCATTTATGCTGCAAATATGACCTACTTCAATGCTGTTGTACGCTGTTAGGGATGTTACTCAATCTCTTACTGGAACACCACTTCACTGCAGGGAAAGTAATGAGCTACATTTTTTTCCTCTCCAGCCTGGTCACTGAACACCATTCCTTGCATTTTGGAGGTAGTCTCCTGACTTACATGATGTGAGCTGATGCTCTCAGTGTCTCCCTGCTGATTTCAGCAGGGAGGACGAAGGCTGAAGGGACAGTCATCACGTTCCTTTCCAGGGCAGGGTGAGGTATTTTATCATGTGCTTCTCCAGAAGGGGTAGTTTGCTCCACCAGCCTTCTGGATTTTCACTATCAAGGACCAGCTATGCAGTGCCAAATTTACATGAAAACATAGGCAAATAGCCACAAGAGCATGAGGGAATGCTCTATCAAGACATCCAGTTCAGCAGAACACACTCTTAAAATCACAAGTAGTTCCCAAAGTTACTGTTAAAATCTGCCCCTACCAAGCTTTTCTCCTTGCTCCCACTGGCCCATCATCCCAGGCCCGTGCTGCTCTGGTCCTGCTTCCCAGGGTGGGTGATGTTCCTATCTCAGCTCAGCAGAGCCCCTGATGTGTTCCCAGCTGTGGTACACTCCGCATCTGCAGCACACACCAGTCCCCTCTCCAGCCTCCACAGGGAATATACAAAAGCAGATTTAAGGCACGTTCACATGTTCCCACTGTCACAGCTTTCACCACACAATACTGTTACACCAGCATGGGTCTTATTTCTACACAGCATATAACAGAGATAAATAAAATCGTCTCCCTGTTTTCATGCCACAGCTCTGATTCTACATGCATTTCAGTGCATGTGAAAAAGCTTCTAGACTAATACAGATCTGTTCAGCACACTCAAAGTGAAATACACACACTTCCAAGGTGAGAGATGAAGTAAAAATCCAGACATGCTGTAGCACAGATGAAAACAGAATATCCCAAACGCAACAGGATAGTTTGCTGCTCCATGACTCCACCATCCGTTAGTAAATTGCCTGACACTTCCCACTGTAATATCATGTTGACAATAGTATCTGAAGTCACAAAGGTAACCTTTTTGGCTGAAAATTTTCAAGGCAGACGTAGATCTCAGCAGGAACATTCTCCAGAAAACTTCAGGCAAAACAGTCGACTAAGGTACAAGAATGAGATTAGAAGAAAAAAGAGCATTTCCACAGGCTGACTGTCTCAACTTTTCCTTTTCCTTTGAAAAAAAATGTTGTCACACACGTGTTTTTGAACAAGAACTATGGATTGATGAGACAAATGATCATTTCCTACAGGACACATCTGTGAAAACCTGACAAAATTATCAGCCTGAAAAGATTCCAGCAGTTTGCATGTATTCATAGAAAACGTTAGGTTTTGAGAACAGTGTTATACCAGCTCAGCATGCTTGCGACTGCAGGGGCTGAGGCAGAACTTCTCTGCCACTGCAGAAATACTGAGTGTGGGCTCAAGAAACCACAGAAATGGTCTGTGGAACACCAAAAGTACAGTAGCCCTAAAAAGGGTCTGACAAGGAGTCTGAGTATCAGGAGAAAGGGGAAGGCAAGGTCTCTTCCAGTGACCTCCTGACCTACAGCACAGCTTTTCAACTGGGACGTTCCTCAGCCTGTTAGCTCAGCTCATCAGCCCAACTGCCTATGAAGGTGATAGCAAATAGCATCAGATGCGGAGCTGGCTCCAGGTTGGCAGGGCTGCAAGCTGGGCACGCAGCACCTGCTGTGTGTGGATCACACTCCATGATGCAGAGGCAGTTTTTTTCTCCCACCTTCCTCACCTCCTCTAACATAGAATCATCATGGAATATAGAACGGTTAAGGTTGGAAGGGACCTTGAAGATCATCTAGTTCCAATCCCCCTGCTGTGGGCAGGGACACCTCTCTCCCACTAGACCAGGTTGCTCAAAGCCTCATCCAACCTGGCCTCGAACGCTTCCAGGGATGGGGCACCTATGACTTCTTTGGGCAACCCGTTCCAGTGTTTCACCACTCTCACGGTGAAGAATTTCTTCCTTATATCTAATCTAAATCTATCCTCTTGCTGTTTCAGGCCATTGCCCCTTGTCCTATCCCTACAGGCTCTTGTAAAAATCCCTTCTCCAGCTTTCCTGTAGGCTCCCTTCACATATTGGAAGGCCACTACTAGGTCACCCTGGAGCCTTCTCTCCTCTAAGATGAATAACTTCAGCTCCCTCAGCCTGCCTTCATAGCAGAGGTGCTCCATCCCTCAGCCTGCCTTCATAGCAGAGGTGCTCCAGCCCTCTAATCACCTTCGTGGTCCTCCTCTGGACCCGCTCCAGCAGATCCATGTCCTCCTTATACTGTGGGCTCCAGAACAGGATTCAGTACTCCAGGTGAGGCCTCTCAAGAACAGAGTAGAGAGGGATAATCACCTCCCTCAACCTCCCTCACAGAGATGTTAGCCCAACAATTCTTTACTTACTGACCAGAGTGCCTTTGGGAGAGTTTAGTGAAGGTTTTGTAACAAGACATTGCCTGGCTCTCAAAGTCCACTTTCAGGTAATACTAAAAGCTTGCAGGAGGAAGGAAAAAAAAAAAAAAAAAGGCTGCCAAAGAGCTGTTGCAGAGCTCTGCAGCTCGCTAGCTCACAGACTGTAAACGATATTTGGCCTTCACGTTATGACATAGGTCTCTGCTTACAATAAATGGAGCCAAAGCAGCTTTTACTACTTTGTTCTCTCACATCCGACGTTTCAGCCCCGAGCGTGCGGCTCCGCGGGGGGAGGCCGGGGCCAGGTGGCGCAGTGGAGCCTCCGTTCCCCGGCACCGGGACCCGCCTGCTCGGCTCAACCCACTGCTGAAACGAGTTGGGCGGTCTCATCTTCAGCTCACTGCGGGAAAACAACGGGGCGAACCCTGCCAGCTGCTGAAGAGGGATTTCAGGAGGATAGTTTGCATGAGAAAGGCAAGGAGGATTCCAGCACGGGGAAGACAAGGAGGCAACTCCCGCCAGGCAGAGAGCCAGCCCTAAACCCACCATTATTTAGGGTGAGAACAGCACACCTACTCCTACGCCGGCTGAACCTCATATCGCTGCTGCCGTGAGGCTTAACACCACAAACAAACAAACAAACAAAGGATTTAGCAGAACATTTCCAAAGTACTATCAAGCCAGCTCTGCTCAGTGGCTTTGGACCCTCCGGCTGTGACAAATGCAGTTAGATAATGCAATGTTAGTGCCAGTTCTTTCCGGGAGGTGGGTTGGTTTTTTGTGTAGTTTTTTTCCTTCTTACAGTTTCCAGGTACATAGATATACGTTAAAGATTACAGTTGGGAAACACCTGACCAAGTTGCTTGCAGATATTGCCTAAATTCAATCTCTTGCACGGGGAACACTCTCCTACCCGGATTGTGACAGCAGAACATTTTTCATACTACTTTTGGAAACATCACATCCAAGCCAAAATGATTTCAGGAAAGTCAGCAACTTTCACAGGTAAATGTGTTGCGATGCCTGCAAATACACCTTAGAGCAGAGCTGCTCACCGAAAACAGTGGGGCTTAATTGTCATAGCTGGGCAAAGCTACCTGATGTAACAGAGGAACTTCCTGCCAAATCCCTCAAGGGCCATTTGTGACATGGAGAGATATAATTTTAGGAATATGAATATTACATCATTCATACGCTGACAGGCTCCAACTTTGTTGTGGTCATTGTAAGCGACAGTCGTGGAGGTAAAGGAATTATTTGGCACGTGTTCTTCCTCTTCTCTTTTTTCTAACCCTGACCAGAGAACAGTGAGCTCCATCAGGTTTTTATCCAGCTTGCAGGTAAAGGGTTACAGATTCTAGGAAGTATTAAATGCAAACTTTAAAGGATTTTATTTTCATCTGTAGTCACATGATGCCTTAATACCCAATGACACTAACTACAGTGTCTCATTAAGAGGTCATGCAAACTCCCAAGCTAAACAAGGCATTCTTACATATTTAGCATTCAAATGCAGAAGCCAAGCTAAGCCATGGAAGATTGTAATCAGAAAAAAAGCTACACTTCCTGAGCCGCACAAAAGCCACAGGTAGGAAAAGTTCTTCTTCCTTTAAACTTG
This sequence comes from Trogon surrucura, assembly GCA_020746105.1. Lineage (NCBI taxonomy): Eukaryota > Metazoa > Chordata > Aves > Trogoniformes > Trogonidae > Trogon > Trogon surrucura. The sequence continues at coordinate 57,323,649 of CM036620.1, read as the reverse complement.
TAACGTTGTGCTTTCAAGAGAAACTCTTTACAGGGCATATTCTGCATTCTCTCTCTTTTTTAGCTGTCAGAACAGTCTAATATTTTTATCCTTAACTATCTGATCTCACTTGTTCCACCTGTTGTAGAGTCAGTATTGTTTTTATACTCAGAAACACAGTTGGCACAGCAGAAATCCAAACAAAACCATTTTTTAAGACAAATTTCTTTTAGAAGTATTATTTTTAAAGATTTCTGAGTTATTGAAATGGTTATGTTAAAGTCTGTGGTGTGAAGGGGGAGTTAATATGTCTTTCACGTCTTAAAACGAAGTGATTTAGAACTCTTTTGACTTTACTTACACCATGAATTGTACGTTGTTTCAGTCAAAGCACATTTTAAGGGATGTGGTTCCTCACTGAATTTACAGGATTTCTGATTGCCTCTCCTAGAATGTGGTGCATTTAAAAAAAAAAAAATCTTACAAAAGCAAATGAAAGGCAGATGGGGAGTATTGCAGTGCTTCATAAAAGGAGAAAAAATACAAAATAGGGAGTAATAGGAAAGTCAGTTAAAAGCCAGTTAATCAAGAATTTAAATTACATTAAAGCATGTCCATTTTTACATGGAGTGATAAAGTTTCACCGACAATTGCTGGCAATATTACAAGAGTTCTTTTCTTTTTTTTTTTATTTTTTTCTTGTGCTGAAGAATTTTTCCAGGGCACAACATTAGCATTTTTATCATAAAGATCTTTTTCTCATCACAATTTTTCTTTCAGCTGTAACTGTTTTCAGATAGTGTTCTAAATACTCTTCATTAATCCCTTTATAGCAATTTGGTTAGAGACTACATTCTATAGAGCTACAGCATCTATATTTACTACAATATCTCTACTGTATCATAACATTTCCACACCCTGAGGCTTCCCAGTGCACAAAAGCAGTAAGCAGTGCTTTTTGCTTTACTCTACAATAGTTGGGTGGTAATTGCAAGCAATGGAGTCTTTTTCTCTCAGTTTATTGTATAAGGCCTATAGTACCTACAGCACGTTGTTTCAGATGAGCTCTTAACTTTCTTTGGGGGTAAAAAAAAAGAAAAAGTGTTTTATCATTACCAGTACTTGACATAAATTTGAGAAAATTCAAGCACCAACAAAGGTTACCAGTACTGCTTAAAAAAAAAGAGAAACAGTCATTCTCTTTCAGGGTGCCTATCTCAAAACAGAGTCGGTCTAATGCTGAGAAGGGCCAAGGTGAGTATGGCCTAGTATGTTCAGCATGAGATACCGAAACCTCTTCTATCAAATTAATTGTACTTGGAACCACCCAGCAGAGGAGCTCACAACTGCTCTGGTGGGAATAGAGCAAGAAGGGCACTACACTTTCTGAAAGAACACTTTGAAGTTTACTATAATTGACCTCTGAACTTAAATTATTTACAAAAATTATTTAGAACTTGGTTTTTTTGCTATGCTAAATTTAAATCTTAAGGGAGTGAGGGGAACACACAAGCTCCCAAATAAACAGCCATCCTATTGCCCGGGCTTTCACTGAGGAGTAACCTTGCACCTGACATGCTGGGAACAGGCTGCCAGGGTCACTCCCTTTTAAGAAGTGTTTGACAAATTGGGTATGTCATGGTCAATCAGCACTTAGCAGCCTAGTAGTTAAATTTGTTGAATGTTAATTACGCAAATCATCTTTGTGGGGAGGAAAGTAGGAAAACCAAGAATGTTACTGTGACCAGACAGACTGGCCCTTGAATGAGAAGGAGCCATAACTCCTTTCCTAAAGAAAGGAATAAGAAAGGAATACGAATGAGGCAGTTGCTGTCTGGCTCTCTAGTCGTTCAGATGTTCTTTATACCCACAGTTTTACAACCATTAAAGGAGTTTGCACTGCTTTAGTTATTAATTCTTTTTTCTAATGAAATAATTGGACGTGTTCTTTTGCTTTGTCACATGAACATATAGGCAAATGTAGTGTTGTTTCATGGGGAAGACTCACAAATCAAATAATTCCTGCTCATAAGCAAGAGAAGAGAGAGGTTCTTGGAAACTGAGATTACTGGAAAACTGAGAGAGATTTTTCACTTGGATTTTGAGGCGAGTCAAGCAAACATAAAAATCAGAACACTATCAGCAGTTTGGAGTAGTTTTCTCCTTAACCCAAAACAAAAGCTAAGACAAGCATTGGTCAATAGCCAATCTAGCTCTTCCAAAGGGCTTGCAAATCTCGGGAAACTTGTACCAGATTCAAAGCTAATACTGAAAATCATCAACCTAATGACTTGCGCAGCTCTAGGCAGGTGGGAAGACAGAGCAAAGTGAAGGGAACTGTAGCTTCCTTGGAGCATAGGAGGTTCCACAAAAATATTAGGAATAAGTTTTTCCCTGTGAGGGTGACAGAGCTCTGAAACAGGCTGCCCAGGGAGGTTGTGGAGTCTCCTTCTCTAGAGTCATTCAAAAGCAACCTGGGCATGTTCCTGTGTGACTTGCTCTAGGTGATCCTGCTCTTGCAGGGGGGCTGGATTAGATGATCTTTTGAGGTCCCTTCCAACCCCAAACATTCTGTCTGATTTAGTGATTCTGTGTGTGAAAGCCCAGCTGAAAGTGGTCACTGTGCAAGGTAAACATCTGTGAGTGCTGAGGCCATTCTCTAACCACGCAGTTGGTTGTATCTGATCTCTGAGAAACAGTCGTACTAAGTATTTGCTCTCAGGCTTTACTGAATAAAAGCCAAGGAAAGTCTTTCTTCACGTCTCTCAGGAAGGAATGGCCTTTCACTATGTTTGCACAGTCTCTAGTTAAACACGGCCTCAGCATTGTCTACACTTCCACTGATCCCGCTGACTTGGGCTGGGAGCAGCTCGACACACATAGCCAACTGAAACGTAGTCAGGGAATTTGTTTGGAACTTAGAATTCCTCCTTCAGACCCTGTTTAACTGAGAAATACATATGGTTGCGTGTCAGCAGAGTATGCCTGTGATTTCCCCACGACAAGGCTGTCACAGCGAGGACGTGGTTAACACAGAGCAGGAGGCCAAACCCCCACTGCTCCTTAAGCAGGAGCACCTCATTTAGCACCCGATCGTGTTAGAGAAGTGATGTCGAAACTTCACGCCCAAGCAATGCTGCATGGAAATGGTTGATTTTTGCTGAGCTACAGAGGAGTTGTGGGAAGCAGGATGTATTGCTGAGGAGAATAGGTATAAAACACAATGTAGCTTTACTTATTGAAAGTTTGATATCAAAAGGGACAAAATAAATGAGCTTTGGTAGAAAGGTCAAAAGGGATTATTGGAAAGGGGAAAAAAAAGGCAGCAATTTTCCTCTGAGCTCTCCTCTGAGTCACTTTCAGTTAGACATATGGAGGAACTTTAAAATTTTATTAAGAGCTGAGTACATTGTTTGGAAACTAAACATTTAATCACTTACAGCAGGAAGCAGGGAGAAAAAGGCCCAAGTTTTCTCTTTTTGTGTGACATTTTTCTATCTGCAGTTTTTATACAAGTTTATTTAACTTCCATTTTTTTTCACTTTAACCACAGATGTTTGCTGCAAAGCCACAGATGCTTTCTGGTTAGAAAAATATTTCTGGTTGAATATTCTATTTTTAATTCACATAAGTTACTTTTCCAATTGGGATAGCAAAGAGTAATCCATCTCCTTGGAACTTACGTTTTTTTGGTTTTACCAACCGGACCTGGCTCAACTTGGCATCATGTATTTCCATTAAAGAGCAGTTAATCGTCTGATTTTATGTAAAGAAGGCCCAATGCCTTGCTATAGCAGACAATCTGCTTTTCTGAAAGAGCTGAGTAACAAAGACAAGACTCTCTCACATCAAGAACATACACCCAATGACCGAGAGAACCCTTTCAACCCAAAGTCCACCCTGGGAAATTTTCATACTGGCCCCAGTGGGAATAGCAGCTGTGCTGATACGACCCAGCACACTGCTGCCAGCAGAACGACAGCACAGCAACAGGTACAGGTTTGCCTGCACTGGGCAGAAGCTCTCTGGACCATATGAAAAAAAGGTATTTCACTTCTGCCCAATCTCCCATGCTCAGGACAGGTGCATCAGGACATTAAGGCACTTTGTGCGGCCAGGTTGGCATTAATGTCCTCTTACCATACACCCTGATGCAGAATGTCTGAAGGCATCTTTCAGGCAAGAGTGTCCCAAACAACCCACATGGAACCACGTTCTGACACTCCTGAGGGCCTGTCAGGCTACAGGTCTGCTCCTCCTCTGTCTGCCCATCCTCCCCACTGCCTTTATTGCGGTGACTGTTTGACTGGGCTGTGTTTATTATGCTCACTTTCCTCTTCGTCCCACAGCCACTTTGCAACACGGTTTTATCAGAAGTAGATTGGGGAGTGCCCAGCTTTATCTACCCTGTTAAGCACCTGAGCTTTGTGCAACAGCCGAGGATGCAGAAAGCACCACCTGTGCCCTGACACAGCACCCAGCAATTTCCTCCTTTCTGGGCTACCTGTTCCCTCCTACAGCCACGCTGGTACCAGCATGGGCCTCCCTGTGGCCCCTGTCGCAGGGCACCTCCCAGCCCCGGGACTGCAGCCAGCTCCTGGGCTCCCTTGCCTGGCACTCCTCATGCTCAGCTGGAAAATCCACGCTGCTCCACCTTACAGGAAGGATTTTTCCCCCGGCGGGGACCTAATAGCTGCCTTCCAAGAAGGCTGGGAGGGACTTTTTACAAGAGTGTGGACTGATAGGACAAGGGGAAATGGGTTTAAGTTGAAGGAGAATAGATTTAGATTAGATCTGAGGAAGAAATTCTTCAGTACGAGGGTGGCAAGACTTTGGAATAAATTGCCCAGAGATGTTGTGGCTGCCCCCTCCCTGGAGGTGTTCAAGGCCAAGTTGGACAGAGCCTTGGGTAGCCTGATCTAGTTGAGAGGCTTCCCTGCCCATGACAGGGAGGTTGGATTAGATGATCTCCAAGGTCCCTTCCAACCTAGACCATCCTGTGATTCTATGAAAAGTGTTATCAGCTCTTACTCCTATTCTGGCATGCAAGCTTGATAGCAAGCTGATTTGCATGATTTTAAAAAGGCAACTTTCTAAAGAGCTCCTCTTCTCATCTACTTATAGGTAAAGAACGATAGGTCTCAGGCAAATTCAGGTTTTTGAAGTAAGCTGCCAGTCTGGTTCACTTACAGCTCGGTGGAAAACAAGCAGTTACTGTCAGCTGTCGGGAACCTGAATAAAGCTTTGTTCAAGGCCCCTGTGTCTCTATTTTTGGTTTGGGTGTGGCATGGAAAAAACAATATTTACTATCTCAGTAGCTGTGCCCTTTATGTATTTGTTTTCATATTCTCTTTCCCCATGTGAATTCAGCAGATGTTGCACGGCTTGATACCAGCCGTGCATTTCTGTTGTCAGAGTACGTGTCTCCACTAAACATTAGTACTGAATAGTCAATGTCTGTGCAGCAAAGATACAAACTCTACTGTCAGGCACCATTTCAGAGGCAAACAGGGATAAAGACTGAAAATGCCATAATATTTAATTTGTAATGTAAATGAAACAAAAGCTACAGTCATCAGTCCTGAACTGAAGGCCTCCAGGGTCCTGAGAAGCTACAGCTGTGTACAATGTCCAATTTCCGTCCTTATGATCTCCTTAAATCAAAATCACTTGGAAATATTTTCTATTGCTTTGGATCAACACATACAGATTGTTAAAAGGCTAGTCCATATTTACCAATATATGTTAAAAACAAATGCTCAGTGCAATTATCCAAGGGCAATTACCTAATTAATGACCTTCTAAAAAACCATTACCATTCACTTTATGTTGTATAGAGTACAAACACACGGATTTGCTAATGCACAGATGATCAAAAAACCCCAAAGACAGTTTAAGAAAAGACAAAGATCTGGATGCTAGGGGAGGGCCAGCTTGCAGCTTTCACAGCCAACACCAGCACCCAGCATTCACCAAACTACAGGCTCAGCTTTGTTCCGTTTCTCTCCCATCCTTCCACAACAAAGCGTTAGAGTGGCACCACTGAAATCAACGCAGCTGGGCCTTCCACCTGGAGAGAACGGGAGAGCACCTATTTAGCTGAGAGCACAGGTTGTTACCCACATTTTGCATGTGGGGGAAGAGCAGGTTTAGGGAGCAAGGACTTCAGTCAGCCCCGTGGCTCTGTGCAGGAGGCAGAAATTGAATCCAAGTCTCCTAAACGCTGTAAGAGCCAAATCTAATACTCTTTAAAATTCCAACTCAGTGTCAATAACTTTCTTGTCGTGGGACACTATGTCAGACTGGCAAATAAATAAAGTTCTAACGTACAGGCAGCACGTATTTGCTTTATGATAGAGCTACCTGAGACATACCTTTGATAGCCATGGCATAAACTTTTTGGAACAAGGAGTTCTGCTGGAAATGTTAGCCTGTTGTTAGCACACAGCATCGTGAGCAAATCCTCTTCCAAAACAGACCAGAAAGTCAGACTTAAAAGTGTAATTTTCATTGATAACTTTGGTGAATACAGACTATTCTTTTGCACAGAATGAAAAGAAAGAGGCAGGGGAGAAATAATTTAAAAAAAAAAAAATTAAAAAAGATAACTAAGCTGGCTCGATGCCCAACTGCAGTAAGTATTTTAAGGCAATGAATACTTTTCTATAGCTCTCAAGTATTGCTCTGCTGAGAAACTGAAAAAGGTTGCAAATGCAATCAAGATAAGCAATTCAATAATACTACAGAAATGTAGCTGTATTTCATTGCTATCTCACCATTACCATATCTTAGCCACATTTGGATCTTTTTAATGCAGTGGTCAATACTTTGGATCTGCCTTGTTCTGAGAAACAATTATTGTAATTATAACAAAAAACCTCTTTGCTCTTGTTCGTGAAATCACTGTGCCTGCCCACTCATTCCCTTAGCCACCCATCATCACTCAATGTCTGTGGAGGAAATTACTTTAAAATAATCAAATGGAAAAGTTCACCCACACTCTAAACAGCTCTAGATTAAATTATCTCTATGCTTTACACATTAATCTCAGTGCTGTATTTAAAAGAAAACTATTTAAATGAAAAAGAACTCCTGAAAAAGAGTCACATCACATGAAAGGGTCTTTATTAAGGTATTGTATCAGAGCCTTTTCTTGAAGATTTTTGAGTGTGACTTTTACTGTTTTCTGTATTTTTCTTTTTTAAAAGGTTTGTTGTCCATTTTCATATTGTAATTATTCACTTTGTAATTATGGCCTCTGCTTTTCTACCCTCTGCTAGTCATTCTTTAAGTGAAACGTTCAGGAACAATGAGATAGCAAATACATCCTAGTATGTTCCCCACATTTGTTATGCAGAAGCAGTACCACGTAGGGGGAGCATCTTGAGCAATGAAACTAGGAGAAAAGACACACCCCCCCCCAAAAAAAAAAAAAAAGAAAAAAGGGGTGAAGGAAAAATAAAGACATTAAGTGTATTGATATCTTTCAGGCTGTAGCTGATCTGAGAGCTGATACAGGTATAACCTGATAAAGAAACTGATTTATACAACTTACACTGTTTTAAAAGGATTCCAATTTTTAATGTACATATTTGATGCTTCTCAAACAATCCCATCGCTGACTGGGTCTAACAGTTCTACTTATAGGCTACAAGATCATCTCAGAAATAACTGCTTGAGCCAGGCACACCATAGCCTTACCATTCACTGAAATACCACATTCTGAACATTTGGTGCCCCTAAACGCCGGGCATTCATCAGAACTGTGGACCACCAATATCTGACATCAGTGACAATACTACCATTTTGTTCACAAAATAAACCAACTCTACGCCCACAACGTGTCAAATTCTTTTGCTGAGGACAGGATCTTCTTCAGGTGTCCCAACACAAGCTATATCACTTACCTGGATTTCATGTCGTGAACCAATTAGAAAGCACAAGGACAAGGAATAATGATGAAAGTGGCAAAATTTATTTTACCACTGTTGCCATACAGGACAACCGGGTAAGGAAAGTTTAAATTTGAGGTTGGTTTCATAAGATGAGCAAAGACAAGGTTTTGTTTCAAACCCACTGACTAATCTGCACCAAGTCTGTTGTTCTCCGGGCTTTACATTTACTTCTCCCACCCCATTCTTCTGTATATGCCTTAGTCCAAACACTGGGCTCTAGGCACAGCTTCCTGGTTCTCAGACCTGCTCACAGCCACGAATTTAGGCAGGAGGCTCAGTTGTTAATTTATGGTGTTGTCTTTCAATCTTGCCAGGAAAATATACGTCTTGGGTGAACAATGAGATCACAGCATGTGCTGTGGGTCATACCTAGTCCTCCATGTAGAATTCAACTTTGGGCTAGCAGTAACAAACCCAGGATGTAACTCTTGCAAACTCAAGCTATTTATTGAACACATTTCAGTATCTTTTCCTTCTGTGTACGTTCCAATTTGAACATGAAGTTATAACTTGAAATCTTCTAAAAAGACTTTCCAGTCTGCCAGCTACAAGAAATACAATTTTTTTTTGGCCTCAAGTTGTGCTAAGGGAAGTTTAGATTGGATATTAGGAAGAATTTCTTTACTGAAAGGGTTATCAGGCATTGGAACAGCTTGCCTGAAGCAGTGACGGAGTCCTCATCCCTGGGCAGGGTGTTTAAGAGTTGTGCTTAGGGATATGGTTTAGTTGAGGTCTTGTCAGTGTTAGGTTAATAATTGGACTCAATGATTTTAAAGGTCTTTTCCAATCCAGGCAGTTCTGTGGTTCTGTAAATTTCCTTTAAAACAGTGAAGCCAACATCATTGCTTTTCCCTGTCGGTTCTCTTTGCCCTTCAAGGAGCTACAGTTTCATGTTTTCCTACCCAAACCTGTTGAGTTGCTTTAACTTGTTAGGCTGCCACACACCTTAAATTGCCTTTGTCACACGACTTTGTCTGTGAAAAGTTTGTGAAAGATTGATTTTTCTAATCTTAGAAATTATTTTTCCATTCTCTGTATCATTCCGGCTTGATACAAAAAGACAAAATGGCAAATCAATGATTCATAAGGCCAGTATTTGAGATGAGCCCCAGGAGCATTGCTTATTGCAAACCTGTGCTTTGCACTTCTGTAACAGCTGCATTAAATGAGTATTTGTTAGGACAAAGTAAACCAGACAGAATTTCTCTAAAGTACATTTAGGATAGATAATCCAGTAGTGACACACTCTCTGTTCCACAGGGCTTGTATTGTTCAGTATCATGCCATGAAAGAGCCTAGATTTGTATGTTCTACACTTGGCATGAAATAAAGTTAATCATAGACTGAGATATCTTTGTTCAGTTTCTGGCCTGTTCAGTTCTGCTTTATCTCACATTCTTACAACCTACAATATTCTTTAGTCCACATAGCTCACTGTACAGTGCTAACGCAGTTGAACAGCTCACCTCAATGCTGGCGCAAATTCTCTAACCCAAGGATTGAGTCCATCAAGAGCCACCTGTTTTCTAGGTTTGGCCTTCTGCTTCCCAATCTGTGCAAGTCTCTTGTTACCCTGCAGGATTTGTACTTCATTCAGATTGTTTTGGTTTTCCCTCATCTCCATGGCATCCCTGGTAAGGGGCGTATTTCCAAACATATCATAAAAAACCCTTTTGTGTTCCAGGAGATATAAGGATTTCTTGACTAAGGCTCTGGAAACTTTACAAAAGAAACTACATGAGTAAATATACAACCACCCAGGAAAAGCCATGCTCTCTTCCAAGCAAATGGAAAAGTTAACTCCATCAAGCCCTGCAGATTCTAGAGTCCTTCATTCTCAGAACTTCCTCATCACACAGCTTTCACAGCTCTTCACAGACAGAAGGAAAATTAAGCCGAAGTTGGCAATGGCCCCATTCATCTACGCCAAGAAAGTCCCACACACTTTGGAACTAAACAATAGTACAGAAATCCCCTCCCACCTACCACATGGAGCCCAGTCTCCAAAAATCTGCAGTTTTTGTCTCTCTAGGGTAGTATTTGAAACAAGCCTGTTTGCAGAACTAGCTTCACCTTCCTCCCATGCCTACTCCCCACATGGAGAGATCTTTTGATCTCATGCTAAAAATAACACCTCTATGTAGAAAAGGAAGGCTAGAGCATCATAAAGCCTGGAGAAGCCAGATTTGAGAAAATCTTCTCCTTACTGAGCCAATACACTTTTCTCCCACTAAGAAATGCTCTATTTCTAGTCCAGCAAAAAGCAACACAAACAAGACTTGGCAATGGTGTCAATGAGCCCTTTCAAACGCCTGGTAATAAAGGTATGCCTGAAAGAGAGCCCGAGCTTCCCCTTTCTTCTTTCTCCAAGCATTTCTTTGACTTTCCAGGAGGCCTGAAGATGCCTTTATAGAAGCAAAGATTGCAATTCATTGCCACAAGGCTTCCCATGAATGGCCTTTTGAAAGTATCCCGGTGAGATGCCTGGAAGACTCTGAAGTGTTTGTTATTCACAGCGTGCAATTACCCAGCTCCCATTATTCTTCAGGCCTTTTCCTCCCTCCCTTTCTGCAGGATTTCCCCATATAAAGAGGCTGTAGGTGCTTTGCCTCTGAGTTACCTTCAGGTTTTTGCAGTATTTCCTTGTTTGTGTTACAGCAGCATCTACAGGCACCAGAATCGATAAAGACCTCATTGCTCTGACTGTCACAGAGACACCTAGTAAGACATATCCTATGTAAACATTTGTAGATCACCTCGACTGTTCAGTTTAACAAAGAGGAGGCTGAGGGGGGACCTCATCATGCTCTACAATTACTTGAAAGGACATTGTGGAGAGATTGGTGCTGGTCTCTTCTCACAGGTCATTAGGGACAGAACCAGGGGGAATGGTTTCAAGTTGCTACAGGGCAAGTTTAGACTGGACATTAGGAAGAAATTCTTCATGGAAGGAGTGGTCAGACACTGGAACAGACTGCCTAGGGAGGTGGTTGAGTCGCCATCCCTGGATGTGTTTAAGTGTCGCTTAGATGTGGTGTTGGGTGATATGGTTTAGGGGTGAACTTGTAGTGTAGGGTTAATGGTTGGACTCGATGATCCCAAGGGTCTTTTCCAACCTGAACTGTTCTATGATAGTCCCAAGCTGGATCCAGACTTCTGGGACCTGTTTGCTTTAGGGAGAATAAGGAAGGAAGCATAACCCAATCTGATCTTGCTTATTAGTAAAGAACACATTCCTGAGAAATAAATGCTCTGGGGTTTAATCCCTTTGGATTTAGGAGGAACTTGGCCACAGGTAGCTGAAATCCCAAGTGACGGGTGAGATCAAAAGGTTATTACACAACATGAGATGCCCACTGCATCACATGGCTTTGACAGCAGTGGCTTCTGGTGTCTGCCCTGTGCATGAGGTGGGCTCAGAGCTCACCCAGAGCATCAGCAACTCTTCAAGGCCAAGGAAACTCCAGGTTTCTGAAACCTAAGTTGCTTTGGACAATGTGGCTGTCAAGCTGCCTTGCTCAGATGGAAGGATGCCTGCCACAAGCATGCTGCTGTCAAACCCAGTAACAGGATTTAAGAGAGCCACACAGATTTTGTGGTGCAAAATCTCATATGTAATAGGCATTAATATCCCCCACAGCTAGGGAGAGCTTTTGTGAATTGTTCTGCTCTGATGGGGCACTTGCACACTGCCGGAGCTGGGCCCGAGCTGTGTCCCTCTCCTGCAGCCCACCCACCACTGGGGCAATGGAGAGCAAAGGCGGGCAGCACCAGTGAGAAAGGCACAGACAGACTGCTGGGTGTTACCCAGGCTTCTTAATCACAAAACTGTCCTCCCCAATCATTGCTCCACCCAAATTACACAGCTAATTGCCCTAATATTAATGTTTGCCACCTGTTGCCTTCCTCCTAAGCTTTGTCTGTGGAGACATCCTTTGCCTAAGCTCTAGTTCCCAAGTTTCCACACTTGCATGTCTGTAAAACTTTCTACTATCTGAAAAAATAATAAATTAAAAAAATACAGTATCAGGGAATCTTTCAAAATAGCTTGAGCTAACCAAGTGTTGTTTCTTTTCTACAACATTATACACAGTGTACTCTTCCACAGGCAACAACTGTGGGGAGTTTCCACTTCCCTCTCTTCACACAGGCTGCAGCAGGGCTGGTGTTTTAAGACAATGTCACAGCATTGCAAATTAAAGAGCAGGCTAGTTTTGCAAACGCCCTTGTTGGTTTCCGGCTATTAAATATGACCTGAAAAAGGAGATGCTTTTGTTAAGAGTAAGAAAGGAGGAAATCAGGAGAGAGCTCTCGCCTCTGTGGAGAAGAACTCTCCCCTCTATTGCTGCAGGCCACCTCACGCTCTTCTCAGAGCCAGAGGGGACACCTTTGAGACACCCTCAGCTTCACCTGTCTTAGGACAATGCAAGGGTTTCAGCAGGTGTCGAGGTCTCTGTTTCACTGGCTCTCACCTCATTGGCTCACATTAAGCTCTAGTCACAGCAGACTGGCATTTTTTTTTTCAGAGCTTTTGTTCATTGTGAGTCTTCGTATTCACTTCTTTCCTTTTGAATGCACACAGCACAGCACAAGGAATAGGTGGGAAAAGGGCGGTCTCTCTGCAGCAATTCAGCATCACAGAAATTTAATTGTGACAGGAAACTATACCACAAGTCACTTATACATCACTTCTGCTGGAAGATGGTTTTGCTACAGAGAAAATAAAAATACAAGCTTGCTACATTTAAAGGATTTCAAAAAGTTGTATGGCAAACAGCAGAGTGTGTAAAAGCCTTCTTTTCTGTAAAGGACAAAAACATCTTACTCCTTCAGAGCCCTGCCTCACCTGACCACAATGAGTGGTGTAGACTGAAACTTGATCAGATAGCAGCAGGGTTAGGAAAGCACCAACTACATTTTTATCCAGATTTGCCAGACCATCCTACTGAAATGAATTCTGGTGTCTTTTTGACATGAACAAGGCAGGATGTGATAAAATCTAGCAGCTATCTCAGTCTCCATCAGCAACTCAACCACTTTTGTGTGACTTCACCATCTCATTTTACCAGCACTGTGAGCCAAACCAGGACAAAAAGCTCAGTTCTTTGGCTGTCAAACTGGCAGCCTGACAAGGAGCACAAAAACTAAGTCCTAGTGTTTTTCTCCAGGGGTACAAGAACCTCAAAGGTCTCTTAAATAGGGAAAAATCACCACAAAGATCATCCTATAAAGTTAAGAGTGAAATGGTCTTTTCACAGAGATTTTTGAGAAGAAACCACAAACAAAAATACGTGTTTTCTCAACTGGAACAACACTACATTCTTGAGGCTTCTGTAAAACAAACTTACCATTTCCCACTCATCCTTATGAACACATGCCATTTGAAAAAGAATATACAATAAACGTGAATGGCTCTAGACATCAAAACATTGAATCAGCACAACAGAAGACCTAGAACACTGCAGTGCAAGGGACAGCAGAGACTTACTGGCTCTGGTGTTCCCTGCCACTAGGACCTGAGAAACAACTGAAATAGTTGAGGGGAAAAAACATCCTTATTATTGAGGACGTTGCTCATTTTTAGTTCCTGTAGATGACTTAGGGAAGTATAGGTGACTCTTGAAAGAAAAGCACTTCATCAGTATTTCCTTTGGGATACATAATGGAGGTCCAGGGCTTCAATTTTAACTGACTTTAACATCAAAAAATCCTAAGTTTTGTCAAAGGTGGGAAACCATCCATTGTGAGAATCAAATCGCCTGACTACAGCACTGGTATCAGTCATATCTGATTACACTGCAGAAAAAGGAAGCCTTTGCTACAGACTTGACCATCCTCACTAATTTAAGTAAAGATCATTAAAGATGTGATACATAACATTTGATAGTGTAAAATCAAAAGGAATACTGATCAACAATACTCTTTGCACTGTCTGCTTAAAATCATGGCAATACATACAAATCACACCAGTTAGTTAAGTTAAACCTACAACAGAAAAATAAATGCCTGAATTTGAGATCTTTACAGATGATCAAAGACTGCAAGCAGTGAGGATGTCTCTCACCATTTAAAACTATCCCTTTGGTTCCAATCCTGCATTTGCAGATTGCAAGTAAATGCCAGCACCTGGGAAACCCCAAGGAAGCCAGCCTCACCCCCAGGGCATTGCAGGGTTCTCTTGGCACAGGGGATGTGAGGATTCAGCCTCTATTAAATGCTGCAGTGGCACTGCTTCAGCCGCAGACACCGTCACTCCGAGCAGCTTGCAGAAAGACCAATGCGTGGCATTGCACTGGCATGGTTAAACTGAAGCAATTTTGTGCATAAGTATGATGTGCTGATTTAAAATTGGTTTGATTAGTTTACTCTTGCTTCAAAACAGTGCCCGTTTTGTGGGCAAACAAGGCTTCAGTCTTAAATAGATGCTCGGACTTTCAGTCTCATAGGATTAGCAATTTTAGATTAAGGAATAGGTTGCAAGAAAAAGTAATTTCATGCTTCGAGAAGAATTCCTATTTGTTTCAGAGGCTTGGAACCTAGAACACTCCATAATCTTATCCAAATGTTGATGTCGTCAATGCATTTTAATTAAGTTAAATAAGGGAAACAGATGCTGCTGAAGAAATGCCCACTAAGAATTTCTATTTCTAGATAAAACCGCTTTAAATGCGCAACCAATTCTGCTAACTGTGGGATGTGATGTACACGACTGAGTTTATAGGTGTCTAGTGAGAGTTTTCTGCCATTTAATATGGCACTGTGAGCAGTCAGCACAAAGATAATGATACGAACTTAAAAGAGTGGGCCTATAACCTCCACTTCTTCAAATAAAGTATATAAATTGCATAAGTCATACCCAGTAGCATTTGTTCTGGGCTGCAACAGCATTTACTTTCCTTTTAGAAAGTTTCATCTCTCAAATCAAAAAAAAAGACCTTTTTCGATTTGCTTAGCTTAGGTGAGCATACACACAGGGCAACCATTCAGGGAACATTTTCTATATTTAAATTCTGTCAATTAATTGTGTTGTAACCTAAGCCCCCTCCAGGCCATAACATGATCTTAAGAAAGTTAAATTGCATCAGGGTGGAAATCTGTAGTAGAAAGAGAAGAAATAAAATTAGGTCAGTCTAACGAATTGCAGTGGCTTGTCTGAAAAACACCTTTGCTACCCACTTTGAAAGGGTGGTGGAGACTACCTTAGAGAAATGTTTTAATTTTCAAAATCTTCTTCTTCATTACTGCTTGCTTTGCTGAGACTTTCAAAATCTCCATCTTTGCTACTGCCGGCTTTGCTCAGGGGGTTCACTGCTGGCATATCCTCCTGAGCTTTTATTTGAATGGAGAATGAAAATATTGCTGGCATGAAAACTAGAACTTTCAAATGGACCAGGAGAAGCTGGCTTCAGCAAGATTTTATGTGCCTTTTAGGCCCTTATGGGCACATTAAGGTTTATCAAAAACACCTGAAGTTTCTCACCCAGAGGAGCAGCCTGGTCTTGGTCTTGATCTGTTTTATGCAGTGTGCTGCCGGCACAGAAAGTAGGAGAAAAGGGTAGAGCTGGTGACTACTTTGGCAATGGGGCTTTTCCAGTCTTTGGGGACAGCTTGACACCTCCCTCACACAAGTTGAGCAACTCACAGAATCATGGAATGTGAGGTGTTGGAAGGGACCTCGAATGATCATCTAGTCCAGCCCCCCTGCCAGAGCAGGATCACCTACAGTAGGTCACACAGGAAGGCGTCCAGGTGGGTTTTGAATGCCTCCAGAGAAGGAGACTCCACAACCTCCCTGGGCAGCCTGTGCCAGTGCTCGGTCACCCTCACAGTGAAAAAGTTTTTCCTCATGTTTTTGTGGAACCTCTTGTGTTCCAGCTTGCATCAGTTGCCTCTTGTCTTATCATTGGACATCCCTAAGAAGAGCCTGGCTCCATCCTCCTGACACTCACTCTTTACATATTTATAAACATTTATGAGGTCACCCTCAGTCTCCTCCAAGCTGAAGAGACCCAGCTCCTTCAGCCTTTCCTCCTAAGGGAGATGTTCTTTGTGGCTCTGCACTGGACTCTCTCAAGCAGTTCCCCATCCTTCTTGAGCTGAGGGGCCCAGAACTGGACACTTCACCTCACTGACACCAGCTCCGTCTCTGACTCTCATCACTGGGTGCTCTGGGAGAAATGTGGATGCCAGGAAGCTGTCACCCCAACTCCCCTGGATTGCAGCCCCCATCCCCTAGATGTGAAAGAAGGGTTCATACTGTGGGTGCAAGTATTTTGTAGCAGATTGAAAACTAAAGATATGTGTCATTTTGAGCACATATTGGTTAAATTGATTACTGACACGAGATGAGCTACATAAATGCAGGCCAACTACAAAATAAGGGTCCGTCCATGTATTCCACTCCATATTATACCTCCTAAGCAAGAGAAACCTTGGCCCCACCCTCTAAACAAAAACTCATTTTCAAAAGGAGGATGTACGCTACCAAAAGCAGGAGAAAGAAGCAGCAGCCACTGTGATTCACTTATCCTTCTAACTAGAGGAAGGTACATTATTAAAAACTTTGATAGATTAGGTCTTTTCACACACTAACCACAGCAAGCAGGAATATACAAATATATACATATATAAATATATAAATAAATTCACATAACAAAAGTGATGGGGAGAACCTGCTCCTAAGCCTGTTTTTCCTAGCACTGAATATTCAAAATGTCAGCTGAAGAACATCTATTCCACATTGGCTCATTCTTTAATTGTGTCAGTATAATATCCACACAATTATGAACTATAATGAAGAAGTCCCACTCTGAAGTTGGGGCCCTAAAGTCTGCATATGTTGTCCAAATATATAAGCAAATGCTAAGCACATTGGGATTCTTTCAACCACAAATCTGTGTAATGACAATTATTTCAAATGTTGCAATAGGAGAGTAATGTTCAACTAATTATAGCTCAGAACATTTTGCTGCTACATATACTTGAAAAGAAATACCAAAGTTCTCCGATTTTCGTAGCCTTCATCAAAATACATTTCTCACCTCTATTAGCACAATCTTTAGTATTAAGCCGTTTATCTAACTTAGTTTTTCACTGAATCTCTAATCTTCTGACTTACACGATTATAGACATAACGTGTTTCCTCAAAGGATTTTTCTACTTACAGAATCAGTCTGAAGTCTTCCGACTGTCTAAATTATAGCCCATGATTTAATGTCATTCGTTTCCACATCCTCAAAAACATGAATGGAGGGAAATCCCATTTCTGCAGGTGGCTCCTCATGATTCTTTGCCGACAGAGGAGCTTATGAGTCTGTTACACTCTTCAGAAACCTTCATCATTTTTGTAGCTAAATTAGATGTGGTTTCATCACTACTGCCTGAAAATAGAGACTGGGAGATGACTGAGTGTCTGGGAATACTGCTTACAGAGCCAGGTCTTAAGCAAGATCTCTGCAACCCAGATAAAAGCTGGCAAGACCGGCTAATCACATGGATACATTAGCATCAGGTAGTTCATGCCACATCAGAGAATTTTAATGAAAAAGGTAGTGGAAAGAGAAGACAGACACCCATAGCGCACACATCTCCCCTTCCCTTCCACCAGTAAATACATGATTTGTCATAAGAATATAGTCAAGACAATAAGCACAAGCAAGGAATAGATCCACAGTAGATCTGCAGAGAGAGGGTGCCGGGAACAGAGCATCAGGGAAGCAGCGGGAGGTCAGGTTTACAGCAGCTCCTTGGCTCTGCCCAGCTGTAAGTCACCTCTTACTGTTAGGTGACACCTCAACATTACAGTCAGGCACTGAGCCACAGTGTTTTCCAGCACAGCACAAAAAGGCTGAAAGTCAGCCTCTCCCCCAGTGCATCCCCAGGAAGCTCCCAACACAACATGGAGACAGGTTGAACAGCTAAAAGCAGGGCATGACTTGCAGATAAGGCCGTGTCTTTAACTTGTCAGATGCTTCAGCAACCAAGCAATAAACCAAGACGGAGCTAAGTCTAAAACTCAAGTACGAGTGATTCAGAGTCCAGCTTTTACCAAGCTTACGAACCACACAAGTTTCTTCCCCTTGGAGGAAGGCCCACCGCCGTGGAGAATACATGGCAGAACATGCAGCAATGAAGGCTAAACTGCAATGAATTTCATCTCGCGTTAATATGTGCTGTGAACCCTAGTAAAAAGGAGTAGATGAAATGCAGAATCTTCCATCTCCCCTATACTGAAAACAGTCTTATCTAGGAACAAGGGGAGCCCAACAGCCAGGGAAGATGATTTGCTTTTTCAGCCATCCCTGCGTAAGACCCCAGAGTGTGTAACACTGCCTCTACACAAAGTTGTGCAGGTGAAATCAGGCTGATGAAGTTTTTTTACATGATAGGTATAGCTTTAATAATAATTTAAGAATTTATTAAAGTCTTCTGATTATAACCGTTATATATAGATGAGAAAGCTAAAATATTTATTCTATGAAAAAATGTTCTCTTACAACAAACACACAGACCTAGTGCACCAGCCTCCCGGTGTCTGGCATTTTTTGTGAACATTTCCCAGAATTATCAATGTCAGTGTCTGGCCAGTACAGCTGTAAGCGTGTTTAAATATTTAAACTTAGAAAAGAAGCAGCTTTTTTTGACTGAAATTTGTTACGGATGTTCTTGTTTTGGCGTAACTGTTTAAAAACCAAGGATCATGGATCTTCTCAGGATATGAGCATGACAGGGAGAGGAAGAGAAGTCTGAGGATTTCACCCGATTAAAATGTGAAGTAGTTTGCACTCTTAACATTCACCCTGAATCTTAAGTTCCAGATAAATATTCATAAATGCACTCATCACAGGTCTGGTAATGTTCTGAAATTTAGAGGCCCAATTCTCCTTGCATCC
Source organism: Trogon surrucura (assembly GCA_020746105.1). Classification (NCBI taxonomy): domain Eukaryota; kingdom Metazoa; phylum Chordata; class Aves; order Trogoniformes; family Trogonidae; genus Trogon; species Trogon surrucura. The sequence continues at coordinate 57,304,823 of CM036620.1, read as the reverse complement.
CCAGAGAGCTCCTGCCCCAAAACTCTAAGCAACAAAGAAACCCCAACAAAAAGAAGCAAGAACCTGTAATGTTAGTTCACCACCGCAAGGTTCAAGCAGTCATAGGAGAATGGATGCCATTCTGCACCTAAAGTTTCCAGAATGCTCTCATACCTCCCTGCAACACAGGGAATATAAAGCAACCATTTTTTCAGTATTCTCAAACATTTTTCAGTATTTGACATCCACGTCAATCAAAAAGAGCCATCCACATAGAAGAGTTCGAACAATGCTCTCTTTTTAAAAAACAGCTGCATTTCTCAGTATACATTTTTCAAAGTCCTGTAACTGCCTAGACAGTGAAATCCTACACTGCATTGTAGACTAAAGGCGAAGTGTAACCACCTTGTTATATAATATAAATACTAAGGAACATTAAATCAGATCAAAAAAGAGATTATTCCAGTATGGAGCAAACAAAATTCTTCCTCCAGCACAACTAGTTGAGGCAATTGCTATCTATAAATTTGTTATCAAGGAAAAGAGTATAGTGAGGTTTCCACAGGTTATGTAGAAAACAACAAACACTACCCAGCATCACAATAGTGAACATGACAAAATCAAATGTTTTACAAATTAAAAAGGTTTAGGAGAATGTAAGTCTTCAAACTCTGAGTCTTATATTTGATGTGATATAAAAGTTGCATAACGCCAGCACCCCAAAGGGTTTTTGCACAGCTGCTGATTCTTCTGAGCTCTCTGATGCTGGCCACAGCACAGAACTGGGGTCTGATCCAGCCTGACAGTTGGTGTGTCTCTTCACACATAATAAGGTAGAATTAAAAATACAAGAAAAAATCAAACAATGCAGAGATATTCTTGTTGATGCATTGCAGGGACCGTTTTAAAGAGAATAACCTATTTATTTATTTATTTTTAAGTAGACTGGCAGGATCAATCTACTTGATTTTTTTTTCAGACTATAATTAAATTCCCGAACATGGAAAACAGAAAAAAAAAACCCAACTCTTTTTGTTTTCCCTTAGAGTTTTCTATAGCAGCCTTTATTAATGTCTTTGTTGGGCAGAACTTTGGTGGAACCAAGAAAGTAGGAGCTAACCTGCTGCTCCTTTGTGGCTCTGATCTGGGTGTCCAGAGAACAAGGATTTGTTGCAGTCATTGACTTGCCACCTGCCCGAGGCATTCAACTGTATCTAGCACAATGATGCTGGAAAGCATTCGGGAGTAAACACACAATAACATTTATATGTTTACAGCATCTGTGAAAGGTGTGGGTAGGGCGGTTTCTCTGCTTTGTGTTTCCAGAGCAAGTCAAGCCCATTAATTAAATTCATGCTCTTCTCCTGCTTCGAAAAGAAAAACAAGAGTTGATTTATGAGCACTGACAGCTGCAGGAACCAGGAGCTGGTTTTGCTCACTCCCTCCCCTTAATTAATTTTTAAGCATTTGTGTAGGTTGATTTCTCAGATTCTGATCATACAAAAGGGTGCACGTCCTCAATTTCTGTAAGGAAAGAGGAGGAAGCCAGCTCCACACAGAGTACTGTCTGTCAAATGGTGGTTTCTCAGTGCTGGAGGAATAGTGTCTACAGGAATTGGGTGCATGAGCCCAAGTAACTTGCAGGATGAAGCTGTAAAAGGTCCCAGTCATATCTTATCTAGTCATTATTTTACTTGTTCTGGCAACAAAAACTTTAAAATGAGAAAGGAGTACCCATGGAACAGTGCAAGCTACTGCAACAACAGAAAAAAAAATCCTCTTTTGAACAGACTCAGGGAAATTGCTAAAAATACCTTCTTCTAGAGTGAATATAAATGTCTGTCTCTCTATTGCCATAGCACAGAGACACATACAAACAGCAAGATACAGCAATACATCAGAATATTCCTTTTTTCTCCCAGGTTCTTTAAACAGGAGACAGATTGCTAGCATTTTGGGCTGGAATCTGGAGGTGAGCAATCAGAACATATTGAACAGCCAAGCTAAGAGCAGGAAACTGTTACAGAAGTGGAAAATGTCAGGTGCTGAACTTTCATCCTAGGCTTCTGGGAGATTTTTACTAATGAAGAACTATGCAAACACAGACAGAGTATATTGACACTGTATCACCTGCCCAGCTGAGACATCTGCTCCTGCAGACACTGCCCATAAAGATCAAAGCTTCCCACGCATTAATGAGCTAAACCCGGGCGTTACATGTTTCATACCATGCTGTAGACCTATATTGACCTCCACCAAGTGGAAAGTTGGGCCAGATGAACTCTGGAGCTCCCTCTCCATCAATTATTTTATGATTCTGTATTAAGGTAAGACAAATTTATTTTGTTGCGATTCATAGTCCAGGCAGCTAGGAACCAGGATACTACCATCTGAATCACTTCACGACCAGTAGTCGCCAGGAAGAAACAGAAAGTAGTCGTCATGGTCTACAAAAGTGGTGGAACAAACAGAACAAAAGCATCTCTTTCTGCCAGCAACCCGAAGGGGTCTCACTAAAAGACAACTGTAGCTGAGAACCTGTATCTATACACCAAAAGATCAATTAAACAGACAGTGCTGTTTTAAGCTGCCAACAGAAATGTGGTAATTCTCCAGAAATCTCTTGTACATATTTTGATATACCACTTCTTACAGTCCAACACACAAGCAGTTTATGACATTTCCAGTTTATAGGAAAATGAGCACAACTCATCTCATACAGGGGGCAGCTGGAAGTCCAGCCCATGCACTGAGGAACTGACAAGACCATAGAGCTCTTCCAGACAGGTCCTGCCTATTTCTAGCTGTGAATCAAGATCCCTCCTTTTGTCAGCTGGTTTATACCGCTGAGGGAACAACCTGTGCCTTTTCAGTTACTGATCAGGCTCTCTGCAGATCAAAGAGGTTGGTCAAATATCCAAGAATTGTTAAACAATGGTCATGCAAATGTTAATTAATGCACCCTATCTCCATTACCTGATTATGTTCTTCGCGTTGCTAGCAACATTTACAAGGAGCATAAAGGCAGAATCCAAGAACCAGTGTACTGATAAATATATAAAAAAATCATGAAACTTTTTTAATTCAATAAGGATTGATAGAATATCTATCCTCAATATGATTATATTTCCTAGGCAAGGTCCTTTTCATAAAGAAAACTGACTATTCATTTCTCTTTCTCTTCAATTCCCCCAGTAAACGAAGACATCTATAGTTACCTACATTTTTACTCCTCCTTACCCCTGTAGAGCCTAGGGAAGAAGTGTACAGTTTTACAGTTGAAATACTATTTCTTCACTCTAAGCATTCACAGAAACAGTTTCAGATTTTCAAATTCAGCTTTGATTTCACAAAACTTCTCCCTTTCGTGACCTTGCAATGGAATCTTAAAGTCTTTAATTCCACTCCTAGGAAGGTCAGTCACAGTTTTAGCATCAACATGAAGCGGGTCCACATTTTATACAGCACCCCTCATACAAAACACATCTCAGCTTGCCTTGCACAAAGAGCACATTAATACAACCATATGTAAACAATTATAGGGAGACACATGGGCAGAAACAGGAAGAATGCATAGAAATCAGAGGTTTGTTCCGCTAGAATTTGAATTGAAATGAAGAGTGGAACTGATCAAAAAAGACCCCCAAAAAGCTATTTGGGCAACAGTGTTAGCAGCAGAGAAAGTATTTGAATAAAACCACAAAAGAACACATGGGGTAGGGGCAAAGCTATTAGGGAAGAAAACTGAGGGAAATGCAAACCTCAGGGCACAAATTAAAACCACTGTTGACAGCTGAACATTTTCTGAAACTGTCAGGGACAGCATGGAGTTCTAAAACTTATGACCAACAAAGGAAAACAAGTAATGTCTACAACCAACCGATCTTCAGATCTGTCAGGAAGACCAAGTTATGAATTCTGAGGAGGAAGAGTTAAACCATGTATTGTTTGAGTAAAACGTAAGTTAGTTTTCTTTGATCTGTAGGGTGAGCAAGCTCTTACGAAAATTGCTGGTCAACTTCACACAACATCATATAACAGAGAAACTGTGTGTGGTGCTTGAAGACATCGGGGTGGGAGCTTCTAGTGAGCAGGACAAGAGGTGGGCTGGAGCAACAACTGTCCAGCCTGTGCAGAGAAAGCAGCACCACACACACACTTTGAGCAGAGGACAAATACAACTTTGAAGAAAACCAAACCCAACAAACAAACCAAAACTAGAAAGGGATTCAACAGCAGCACTAAAAGATAAATACGGAGATAACTGCTCAGTGTCCAAAAGGTTAATTTTGTCAAGCACAAAACACAGACAGGGTCTGAAGCATACCCATGGTCTGTGCCAAAGCAGGCTTAAGGTACTGCGTTTAGATTTTGACTTTGTGACTTTGAGACAGAGTGGTTTTCAGCAACGAAATGAAATGGAAAATGAAAATAAGAGCTTCCGAGAGTCTAATGATTTTGTTTGAATTCCAGGTTATTTTGGAATGTGAGAGCTACTTGCTGCTTGGATCCATGACAACCATGTAGATACTGTTCGCTCGCATTAACGCCCTACCCCAGTATGGTAAGCTACACTCCAAAGATCGGGGCTCAGGTCACTTGTAGCTTTGTCGTGCAATTAGCTGGAGTGGCCGAGTGTGCAACGGTTCATGCTTCAGTCTCAAAAAGAAAAAAAAGGCAAAACATAAACCAGCAGGATGTGGCAACATTCCTTGGTTTATGAACACTGTTTTACACACCAGACAAATATTGTTTCCCAGAATATCTGAAAAGGGATGTTGCTAAGCAAAGATTATGATAAAAAAGTACTTCATTAAGATGTCTGAGTGTAATTTGCGGGACTAACAGCCATGTTCCAAACTGTCATCAAGCAGAAGTTGAAAAGGCTCCAAATACAATGAAAAGGGGATACTTTTAACTCAAATTTAAGTACAAATTTAAGGTTTATGCCTGATCCTGACAAAGAGAAAATGAACTATTGGTTCAACTGAAATCCAGCCTCTACACATATTCTTCTGTTAAATATCCAGCATCTGAGACTGAGTTTTCAGCACTCATTTTAACATTATAGGCAACAAGTGTCACCAATTCGTTGCTTTTTCTTTTGCTTAAAGAAACACACTCTTTTGAGTCAAAAGCCAGTCTCATGCATCAGACAGAAGTTCACAGTGAAAACAGTTATCAATTGACATGGTATAATGGGTCAACTTACATAACTTACCAATAGCTGTGACTCTGATCAGCTCTCCTTTCTGGCATTTTCATTTCACATTTCCAGGGAAGTATAGAAACGTATTTCCTGGAAGATTTAAAATAAACAAACAAAACCCAACTATAAATTAAAAGAAAACCCTACAGCTAACCTACTATTTCAAAATCTATTAAACAGACAAAAGCAATTCACAAGAGAGAAGAATACACCATAAAGCTTAGTTAAGCAGGCTACAACTTTTGCATTTGTTAAATAAAATCTGCATCCTTTCAACATGGGGCAAGAGGCCATGGATTTTACTTTCCATTTTGCTTTCATTGTAGACATAAATGTTTAGCCCATGGCTTATCCAAAACAAATAAGGACATCAAGACAGAATTATGCTGTAAGTAAGATTAATTAGAGACTGGAACAAAAATTAAGTGGAAGAATCTACTTCATAATTAATAATGGCAGCTCTGTCATATAAGAACAGAAGGTAAAAGGAGACACAGGATGACCCCAGTATTAGGTTGCATAAAAATAGGAATACACAATGACTCATTCTGCATAAGCTTTATTATTCACTCCACCTAAAGTACTGACAGCACCTTTAGCAGATGCACAGAAACATTCTCAACCCTTTGCAACAGTATAATAAGATTGAATAGGGCTATAAATCTCTAAAGTGCTGCACAAACATTAGGCTCTAAGAAGGACATGAAATGGTAGCATGTTAAGTGACTTGTTGTAGGGCAACAGAGCAACGCAATGAATCAAGGGTTCCCAGGTTCTACTTAGCCAAGAGTCACATCAGATATCTGGGCCACCTCAATCTGCAATTGTTTTTCAGTCATATTTCAGGCTTTTAATAGAAAAACTTCCAAATGTTGCCTATGGGTCAGAAGCTATGGATTGTTGTCTTCTTGACTTTGTAGGTCAACAGCAACCATGAAGCTACCTGCACAGCCAAGGGTCTGAAAGTACGACCCGAAAGCTAGCAGTGAAGTTCTATGAGAACTTTTCAGAGTTTACCCCTAAATTCTGTGAAGTGTAATTGCAAGGCATATGTATGCAAAGACACCGTAGCATAAACAGCAGCAATAGCAATGACCATGAAATTCATTGTATTGTCCCAGGAGAGTTCTGCTGAAAGCCATCTCAAGGCCGGTTAAAACCTCACTTTCCTACAAGAAAATCCTTGCAGGCTTCAAGAACGGTGCAAGCACAACTCTGTCTGGATTTGTGCCATGTAACGTAAGCTGCACTGAGATTTTTCAAGTTATTAGCAGTCAAGCAGAGAGATGCCAAGAATGAAAGAAAGCACATGGTCCAAATGCTAAAATCCACAGCAAAATACGTTGCCTGTTTCACAGAAGTAAGTTCGACTTGGTGATTAATATTCATTACAGGCTTGCATGCACACACAGATCCATGCAGGCATGTGCCCATATTCTACTCACTATAAGAAACACAGAAACTGTTAGTATTTTTAAAGGAGAAAACGTATCTGCATTGTTTCATTCTAACTGTCATTATCTCATTAATTTATCTGTCTCTCTATAAATTCTTAATAGAAAACATTTTGCTGCATTTTACATTTAACCTGGAGCACATGTTACTGAAAGAACAATAGTTTTACTGATACCTAGATTATCACTGTAATGCCAGAGGCATCTCTTAAATTTCAAAGTTCATGAAAATCTGAAGGAGAAAATTCTGACAAGCATGCAGTAAAGGTAAAGTTTTAGCTGATAGTATAAATATCCTGGCTCCCAGCAAAGGAAAAAAAATAAAAATAAATCCCATAATGCTGCATATTTGAAAGTTTTCTAATTTTATTGTTGTTGTTTAAAGTATAAACACTTCACATGAGTCCTAATCCACTGTAGCAGGCAAGCTCATGCTCACTTTAAGCAGGTTAGCATTCCAGTTCAGCTCAAGGGGATGAGCATACTACTCAAGTGATTTGTTTGATCGTTGTCTAAATTAAAATTTCACAATGACACAAAAAGGATCATTATATTTACACATTGTTTGCAGTAGAAAGCCTACATCTCAGAGTATCCTTCACAAAATCACAGAATCTCTTTGGTTGGAAGAGACCTTTAACATCGTCGAGTCCAACTAAAAATAAAAGAAAAAAAACAGCACTTGCAATTAAAGCAACAAAGAAAAGAAAAAATTCCTTCCTTCTTTTCCTCAACCTTCATGTCTCACGAGGAGCTCCCAGCCCTCAGAGTTAGCTCTTCTAACTTCTTACTTGTGTGAGCATGTGAAGAAACCACTAGCAAAGTGTTGTTTTACTATTGCAGGATCAAGACGTTTAAACCAAACTTTTCAAGCAGTCAATGGAGTACAATCTGAAAGGTAGGATTTGGGGTTTTTTATTCTCCTATAGATTTAAAACTTACTGGCCATCCACTACTGTAACTGCAGTGCTCCACAACAGAGAAGACCGCTGGATTATTTTTCTCTCTGTGGTACTCCATCATATTTTCTAATGATGATGCTTTGCTGCTAACAAAAACTGATGACAGTACAGGTTCAGAACTGTGTTTCTTTCCAACCCCTAATATTTCTGATGTAACAAAGAAAAGGTTGCCAGTTTCCACTCTGAAGTTTAGAAAAGGATACTACAAAGAAGAAATACAGGAACACAAACTTGACTCATTCTAGGCCAGTTAACACAAGTTAAAAATGGCAGGAGAAAATATGGAAATGCAGACAAATAGTACAAGAAGAACAAGCTAAGGCAAGGGGGAAAGAAGGAGAGATTTGATGAAGAACAAATTGGAAAATATAAGTATTGATTTGGCTGGAGAGGTAGATCACACTGACTTCTAGCAGTCTCCTTACAAAGAGCTGCAGGTTATTCCATCAAATGGTCAAATGCAATATCCTGACAATTTTAAGAAAGCTCCTTGATCCATTTGTTGCTTGTTTTTTTTACAGAAGAGAATCATTGACTCATACTAACTGCTTAGGGCTTTATCCAATTTTCTTTGTATTAAGAGAGGGTGATGTTCTGAGCAGTACAGCCCCACCACAAGAGCTGCCACTAGCAATATTTCAGACGATATAAACAAATCAGAAGCATTTGAAGTATTCAGGGCAAGATGATTTGGGGGGACACAAAGCTACAATTGAATACCACAGCTGAAATCACATACCCTACCTGGCTACAATCCTGCCCAAGGGCATATACACAAAAACTTCATGCCTCTTTGAAGCAATCTCCATAGATATCCAAGCCTGCTTTCAGAATATTGCTCCCTTAAGTAAAAATGTTAAGGCATACTTGGAGGATAAAGGTTTGCTAAACTCCAGCAGTGTCTCTTCATGCCCATTTCCAAAACACTCAATGGGGAGGGCGGGGGAACCACAAGAGTAACAAAGCAGCACTAAGCCTGTCCACAAAACTGACATGCAAACAAAAAATGTTTCAGTAACCTAGAATGCCAAAATCACGAGTTAACTTGTATCATTTAGTGCACTTACATTTCATTGATGTTTTCATAGGTTTTATTATTTTCTTATTTTAATTAACAAAAATTTTGACAACTTCTAAAACAAGAAGTCTCCACCTTCTCCCCTTTCCCATCTTCCTCTGTTCACAAAGCATTTCACAGATCACATAAAGATTCAAAGTCTTTCAAGGGCATTTTTTAAGGGTTCTGCTATCTAGAGCCCTCAAATTTCTGCAGATTGACAATAAATTGTTTCTGGGGTTTTGCTTCCTCACAGAACTCATGGGCAAATACAAGTGGCCACAGCTTCCAGCAGATGAAGGATCAATGAAGAGCTTGATTTCATAGAAGCACAGTGAGCTGCTGTGCTGCAAGCTGGTGGCAGCTATGTGACAGTGTACAGGGCATAATCACATAGCCTAGCTGGAACCAGTCTGGCTTCCCAAATTTTTCTCACGGACTAAATCCTCTGGCAGGAGCCTGTAGCCTTCATGCTCACTGCCTGATATTTTCAATTTTCCTAATGCCCCAAGTAGAATTTCTCATTGGTATCAGCATTCATAAACCTGATACAATACATAGGAGGCTACAAACATAGCCTTTATATATATTCATATTATGTATACAAGAATATATTACCATCCACATCTAGAAAATACTATTTAAGCATGCTAATAGTCTTCAGCTGATTCTACAAATGAAAGTCTAAGGAAAACAACTTCTGAGACACAAGACAGAAAACAAAGCAGCTCCATAGCCAGTTGTGCTGACACACAAAATTCAACTCAAAGAAGTCATTGCTTTCCTGTCAGGCCTGCAAAGAGAATCAAACTATGCAGTTTCAGGATCGTTCAGCCCCAGAGTAATAAATATTCTGAAAGGCAGATTCTGTCCTTATTTGCATTCTCCCAGTCCCCTACAGTCTGGGTGCAGGAAATGAAGGCCACATCATGTTCAGGAGAGAATCCCCTTTGTATTCACGTTGCCATTTGGATCCTACACGGCTACAGGGTCTCAGGGACCACTACACTAGTTCAAACCAGTGACCTGAGTGACCAGCACTACCCTGATTTTCAGCTCAGTACTTGAGTTTAGTGCTGCTTCATATTTAAGTCATATATAGGTATTGAGATCCCCCAGCTATAGGTCATTAGGCACTTTAATTCATCAGACTTGCTCAGCAGTATCTCACATACGGCCAAAAAGCAACACAGCCAAAAGGAAATCTGTCAAGGGCTGGATGCAACTGCAGACTCTGACTTAGTGTTGTTTTCTTCAAATGTACTTTTCTGACCTCAGCATCTGCCCTTCCTCAAATTCAGCTAAAATTTCAATCTGCTCTTTCAGCAGGGACAGCAACATCTTCCAACTATTGCTATCTTTAACCCATGTCTTCGACCTCACAGAGACTGTTGAATTTCCTCAGCTTTCAAAATTTACTAAAGCCTTTAATATATCAATGGATCAGCAGCATGCTTCTGTTCTCTCTGTCTACTTTTTGAGACCTAAATTTATTGAATCCTGTAGGGTTATCAAGTCATCCTTCATTACATCACCTTTCACCCAGAAGTTGAAATCTACTTCCTCAGCTAGCCCTGTAGATAGAACTAGAAACATCCATTAAAAAAAAAAAATAAATCTATCACAAGACCTTTAGTTTATCTCATTTCTCATTGCCTTAATACTTTAAAGATAGGTCTGAGACACCTATAGGAGGAATAAAAAAAATATAAAATCACAAACTTATGAATTGTATGTACTTTTTATGCCGGGAGAAATGGTTCAGCCATTAGGAAGAAAAACTTTAGTGTTTGCAGTGCAAGTGACAACTAGTCAGAAATCTGTCCATGGAGACTCTCCAAGACTTTTTTTAAGAAAACTGACACATCTCTGTTAATATCAGTGTATGACTATTTCTCAAGTAGGCACACAGGATATGCACCCAGCGTGAAAGGCTCGTGGTTTTCAGGATGCTCAGACCAGGCAACTGAACAGGATTGAAATTACAGAATATCACTGAAGCAGGATAGAGCAGTTCAAACCTAGTTTTGATCTTCCAGTTAATATAACAAAGGGAGATACCTAGGACAGGCATTAAGTAACACCTCAAAGAACAAATATTTCTAGCAAGAACCACAAAGCAGTGTCACATGAAGGTACAGAATAGGAAATACATGAGAAGACAGGGAGCAGAGGAATATTTTAGAGTATTCAAATATTTCAGAAATTATTAGGAGCAAATGACAGCTTTTAATAGCTAAACTAAAATTATGTGAACGTGGAACAGAATTTCCAAATTATGGCTTTTATTTTTACTGCATCATCTTTATAAGCTACTTCATATTCTAAAATAAACATTAAAAAGCTGGAATTCGGACTTTATGGTCCACATCGATCACTACATACTTTTCTTTCAGCAACCTCATGCAACCAAGTCAAACAAGTTCTCTGTATGATGTCTTCCTACTATTCCCTTGAGAAGTCCCTGGGGCATAAGTGCAATGACCCCTGAAATCCATAACCAGAACTTCAAGTAGTTGTGTTTCCAAAGCTGGGAAAGAAATAATGAGACAGTCTTAGCAAAAGGAAAAGTGCTTGGACTACCACAGATCTATTCCCTTCTTAAGACATTTTTGTTTATCTATACATATATGTTATGAAGTACATGTATATAGAAATACAGCCTTACAACCCAAGCTGTCATTCCTTTATCACAAAGATTATGGCATAGAAAAGACAAGCCACTTCCTCCAGCTGAACCTGAGTTGTCCTGCAAGACTGGACAAATGAGTCATGTTTTTCTCTCTGAAAGATTCACTGCAACGTATATGTGACGCACATGAAGTTTCCGTTGTCCTCAGGCAGGAAAGTCACAAATCAGCTGCCAATGCTTAGTGTCTACCCATAGCAGTGCTATGTCAGTGGGACACAGATTCTTTGTGGCGTAACGCCTAGCCAGTAGAAAAAGAAGTTATCCACATAGACAACCTGCCCTAAGACCCTATTCAAGCTTCCATTTCACTAATTCCAGGCCAGTCTTTTGTATATCACATGCAAGTATAGAATCCAGTCAGGATAGAGCCTTTTGTATCAGGAAAATAGGGCATTCACAAATATTTCTTATTCCAACTCTATTATTAATTGCATTAACTCTAATACTTTTAGTGCCCCAGTGACACTTTGGTGAATTTTAAGTGCCCAAGCCCAAACCCAAACCTGTAATCAATTGCATTCTCTGGAAGTTCACAGACACTGCTTTCCCACCAAAGTGTCTAGCTGACTACAGCCATTTTGATGGACACACCAGAGCTCCTATTTTCTTGACAAGCCTCAGCAAAATATCTTCTGCCAAGCTCATCTGGGAATTGTAAAATAAGCAGAGCACTTGCGTTAGGAATCACAAAAGGCTGTCCAGCCAAAGACACAATAGAACAAGGAGTCCAAGTTAAGAGCAAGGATTTATAATCAAACATCCACATGCATCGGTGCCAGAAGGGACAAGGCACTTCAGCTGGATACCCAGCCAAGTCTGCAGAGAGCTTATGAACTCCTTCCTCTAAGGTGTGACTACACCAGATGTTCTGTGGCCTGAAACCACACAGTGTTCCTGAGGCTCCAAAGCCTGGCAGATGCATTAAGGCCACGTCTTGCTCAAAGAGCACAATTTGCAACCTAAACCACAGCAGCAACATCAACTCACAGTCAAAACCACAGAGGAGGTGGGGATTATTTTGCACAGTATCCGTAGGGTTAGAGAACTCTCTCATGAATTAGGAGCCCCGGGTTGGTTTGACCCTCAGCCTCAAAGCCATGTCTCACAGCTAAGTCCCATCGCTGATGGCATGCTGTGAAGAAGGCTGTTGAAGCCTGCTACTGGAAAAGGCAAAGTACAAATGAAAGATCTTGTGAATCGTAGCCCCGTGGCAGCACTATCTCAGCCCCTGGTTCTAGAGCCGTTAAGCGTTCTTAAAAGACGCGGAATACAACCAAGGGTTTTCAGGCCAAGGGTTTGACCCCAAGTAATCCATTCTCCAAAGTGCAAAGTTGCACCAGATTGCAGAGACACTTCAACCTCCCAAGAGAGATGAGATTTCAGATATAGTCCCTCCTTGTTACATAAAATTTGGCTGTAACTATTCTGAGACTTCAGCTGTATTCCCAAACACAGATCCCCACTTGAGCCTAGCCTAACACAATTACTGAATCAAATATAGTTTCTCTGCTGATTGCTTCTTGCACATGTACATGACCATCTGCTTATTATACCAGATTTTCGGCTTGTCGCACATTTAGACCATGCATCCCTTGGGAAGGAACACATTTCTATGTTTGCCTCTGAACAATATGACCCTAAACATGATTCAGGGTTTTAGGATCTGCCAGAGTATAAGCTATTACATTTTATAGGATTAACAATTTTAAAAGACAGGAAATATAAACTTCAGTAACTTAAACACCAAACAGTGATGTAAGTTTGGGAAGACCAGATGTAGGGAATAAGCTTGGCTGAAGAGGAAATTAGTATTTTTATGCTACAAGCTATATTTGTTTTTCCTTTGTGCAAACTGGCTAATGATTGAGGGAGTTTTACCCTTTGCCCCACTCTGCCTTTTAATCATCAAAAATAAAACAAACATTTTGTATGGTAAATAATGGGGGTAGGGAAATGTTCTGTGACCTAGTGCTGTGAGTGATGAGGAACTAGTCAGGGAGAATGCATTTCCTTTTAAGTACCTTATAAATATTTAAAGTCAGTTGCAAAGAGCGTAACAGGAAAAAAGGACACGTTCAGTTCACCTCCAAGTTGTAGCCCATGTGACCTCTAGGCCACTCTACTGCAGTAAAAAGGGCCTCACCAAAAGATGTACTTTCCCTGTGAGCTGGCTTTACTTTCTCAGAAGTGTTTACAAAAAAGCCTACAGCTACCACAGAGACTAGTCAGTGAAGGAAATAGTACAAGTAAGACTTTAAAATAAAAAGCACTGTCAAAGTGGAAATAGGAATCTATAATGAGACTAAACCATGAAACTTCATATACTAATACTGTCAGGAAGCCACCAGGGCTATGTGGAAGATCTGGCTGACCTTACTGGATTGGAAAGGACATTTTCAGGAGGAGCCAGCAGAACTTAACATAGCTATGCATATTATTACATTTTTTGGAAGATCAGCCTAGGCAATAACCAACAGTTATAACTCAAAACAAAACACGTTTTGTAAAAGCGATAGCATCTACTTTTCATTACCTCCCCTTCCGCCAGCACACCTGCAAACAAGCGCAGGTGTGCTCACCTCCACTGGCAACACTGAAGCTTCCCTGCCTTGAGACCTGCCCACCACAGCGTCTTAGTTTGGTGCAAAACAACTGCATGAAAATACAAGAAGGTGAAGGGGCGAGGTGGGAGCAGAGATACCATCAGGATCTGATAAAACCATAGCTAGATGCCCGGGGACATGGGAAGAGAGCAGCTGTAAAGAAGCAGAGCGGTTTCTCCTGTTGCATTTGCTTGAATTCAGACACTCTCCAGTCCAGTTCAAGTATTTACACTGGCAGGTAACAACTGGCAGGTGTTGCCATTACCAACCATACTGGCATAGTTTCTTGGTAGTACAACTACATGTAAGTAAGAGAATTATCACACACTTTTCTAATGTTGGCAGGAGTGGGCTAAATTTGACCTTTTCTCAGCTCTTTGAACAAGAATACGAATGTAAGCAGGGATTTCCATTACTCTGAGCATCCTGACTGCCAGATCACTGGCAGGACGCTTGTCCCCAGTGATGAGAAATGCCACAGCACACATCCACAGTTAGAGCACACAGCTGACTCCTACATAGTAGACAAAACCTCTCAGCTAAGAGGCTACACTCTCCCTTGGGTACATTATGAATGATCCAAAGATATAATGTGCAGTTTGTACTACTTCATGTACATAGTAATTAGTGTTGACTGCTGATGTTGTGATCCTGGGACAAAGAGCACAATTAAGTGCAAATTTTTGTCAATTATTATTATTGCAAGTTCCTCGGATAAACACTTAATACATGCATACCTTTTCAGCTGACACTGCAATGACAGAGCTTAAAATCATGGTAACATTACCCCTAGTGGTTATTTGGAAGTAGGCCATAATTTGGTGATTAGCTGATGCTGTACTGATGGTTCATCAGGCAAGTATAGTGTTTGTTATTTGGGTGCTTGATAGTAAATAATTTTCCTCTGCAATCTCTTGAAAGTGGGGGATTCAGCTAAGTCTTACTTGGTTTGCTTTTCCCTTCACTATAGCTCAAATAGTCATTCAAGGATTCTGTTAACCTGTCATGTATTACCTTGTTGGAGCAAAAACATGTTGTGATATCAGAGCTACTTCCTTGGTAACAAAATTACTCTATGCCAGAATACAGAGCACCAGAATTTAAGCCATAACTGCATGAGACCCTCCAGTTTTTGATACCTGCTCTGATTAAAGCCCCTTTTTCTCCTTTGAAAAAACTACGAGTCTGAATCAGTTTTATGGTTTCTTTAGAAAGAAGCATAAATTATAGCCTTAAGTCCCTACACATAAAACCAACCCCAACCTTCATGACTTGAATAATATTGAAGTTGTCTATACATGACACTGGTGTGTAATATCACTCAGAAGTTTGACACTTCAGTTCATAAAAACACATAAATTTATCCTTCAAACAGATCGCTGCATCTCCCACCATTTAGCGTTCAGTAATAACGGGCATTGCCTCAAATAATGTACAATCCGTGGGTTCAATTCAGGCTGGCAAGGGAGAAAAAAATGGAAAGAATCATCTTTAAAAGTAATACATAAATATTCTTCTAAACAACTGAAGGCAGTGTGACCGCTTGGCTGCGTTCCTGTGTGGTCATCTCTAGGTGATCCTGCTTTGGCAGGGGGGGTTGGACTAGACGATCTTTCGAGGTCCCTTCCAACTCCTGACATTCTGTGATTCTATGTGATTCTGTAAGGATTATTCATGTAATAATGACATTTATCTGTGAAAAACAGAGGATCCAATTTGAAAAAGGACAAGCAGAGGGCATTAAACATCCATAGGTGACTGCCCTAAGTCACCACTGCAGTTAGGCCGTGACTGAAGAAGTTTTATACAAGCCTCTGATGGGTCCCTCTGTGTATCTTCATGGTTTGCTGTACCAAAATAAAAGTAGCTCAAAAATAAAATACCTCAAAATAAAAGTAGCTGGTAGACCTGCATAGCTCCCTAGCTTGGTCTGTAAAGTAAAAGTTGACAAGTAATAACCTTGTGCTGGCAGGATAGTGTAAGGCTCTTTCTGGCAGACACTTCTTATTCCCAAATGTAGTGCCTGCCTCCCTCAGAACAGGAGGGTAAACCAAACGGCACCAGGAAAAGCACTCACAGAGTTTTCTTTTCTTGCACTGCAGGGTGACTCCAAGTCAATCTGCAGGTCATACTCCTGTCAGCAGGACAGCACAGCCAGGTATCTCACTAGGGCTGGACTGCAAGACAGCTGAAACACAGAAACAACACTTCAGTGCTGCACTTTAAGAAGTGTGAACAGAGACTGAAGTCAATGCAGCTACAGAAAACAGACAAAAAGAGCCCATGAGGTGGAACCTGCTTCCAATAAGGGAGCATATCACAATATTTCCTCAGGTTAGTTTGTCTACTTCAGATTATATATGACAATGCAGTTGTTCCCTGAAGTGCTTTAAAAATAAATTTCCAGACTAAGATTCAGTCAGGAAAAATGAAAGTAGATAAGAGTTCAGTCCAGCTGTAAGTATCAACCTCAGTGCAGAATTAAGCACAGACTTGTTATCAAATTGTTGCCTTCTTAACAACTATACTAATACAACAGTTGCTAAAGGCTCTAGAGACTTGAGAAAGATCAGGCATTCTACATCAATTACCACAATTCCGTTTTTTAACAGTCTCACCTATATGCTAAATGTGACTGTTCCACCAAATTGGGCTGTAACTTCCAGGTACAGGAGTAGAATTCATACGAAGTTTTGTAAAGTTATGTTTTTATAAGACATTTATTTGTCAGCTCCAGATAAATGGTTTTTTCAGTGGTGTTAGTCCCCACAGATCATTATAGAATCATAGAATAGTCTGGGTTGGAAGAGACTTTTAAAGGTCATCTAGTCCAGTGCCCTAACAGGCACATCTTCGACTACATCAAGTTGCTCAGACAATTCTGGTCCCAGGACAGATGGTTGTGGGTTTTTTCCCCTCTCTCCTTCTCTCTGGTGACCCTCTGGCCTCGGAAGAGTGACTAAAGCAGGGAAAAAACCACAGCATTTGAAGTGTTCTCTGTATTTTAAGCGAAGTGAGACAGTTTTTATGGATTATATTAATCCAGTAAAAGTGATTAGCCTGCACTTCCTTTACAACTTTTTCCCTGTTATCCTTTCTCTCCCTCTACCACAGGCTGGCAATGTTTTCTACTGTACGTTTACTAGTTTTCTGAATTTCTAAATATAATTCTTCTCAGCTCTCCCACCCATCCTGGAGTCTCTGTGTTCCACTTACGTATTATGTCATCCAGATCAATCCTTCCTCTGCTTCCACCCCTCAGTAACACGTTGCTCTGCTCTCCTCCAGGCTGACACACCTGACCCTTTCTCAGAGCTTGGCACATGCTGAGGACACCCTCTGAAACTTTCTGAGAGATGTGAATGCCTGCTCAGCACAGAAGGCAAGCCACACCTCCCGTTAGGAGACGTTTGCCAAGTGCTAGAGCTCTCAGAGATTATTCCCACTCCAAATTCTTTATACTCCCTCTGTACATATTTCTCTGCAAACGCTTTCTTTCCACATTTGCTTCTTTGAATGTCTCTCCTAGCTGGTTAGAACTTGGCATCTATATGAGACCCTGCTAGCAAAAAAAAAAACCCCAACAACCCAGGTTTAAGCCAGGCTTAATTTTGATGAGTGAGGGTTTCTATCCGTTAAAATGAGACTGGTAGCTCAGGCCAGTGCTCTCAGAACGGACACGGTTCACTGAGGAGAGCAAAGCAGAGCAGACTGGTGGGGAAGACACTAACAGAGTCTAGCCTGAAACGTGCCTCTACCGGAAAAATTCATCAGAAGGAGGTGTCCCAGGCCCCCGGGAGATGCGTCACTCAGACTCAACAGCCCAGATAATACATACGCAGGAAAAAACTCCTTACTTTGTAATCTAGAGTGGGAAAGGATGGAGGAGAGAGAAGAGCCAAAGAAACAGCAAAAGCTCATAAAAGCACCAAGGTGTGGGTGAGGGAAAAAACCCAAAAAAAAAACCCAACTGGCTTAAAAAGAATGACCCAGATCACAAGTCACCAAGTGAGAGTTTATTGATTTAAGGCCTACTAGAAAAGCTATTTTAATATGCTCTCCCCTCAGCTTTCTGCCTCTGTTCATGGAATGGTTTTAAAAATCCTTAAAAAAAGAAAAAAACAACTTATAACCAAGGCAGAAGAAAAAAACGCACCATGAACAAAAATAAGATTGACCTTTTTCTGTTTCTATGTAAACTTCCAAGAATATTGACAAAGGTTGTCAAACCATTTTTATTTCTCCAGAATATTTCTCCCTCCCTTTTCACCACATTATCTTCCTTTTGCATTTTGTTTATTCATAACACAACTACAGTTTAAATAGACAATAGAAACTATGTTATTACATAATTTAAAATCAGATATGTTGTGTTTCTCAAATCTGATAGAGCAAAGCAGACTTCTCTTAAAGCACACTGTGGTTTAAAATGCCGGGTTACACTTCTGGAGGCAGAAACTATTCTTGTTATACTCAGAAAGGTCTCACACTCTGAGAAGGCTGATTTCATTCACTCAGCAGGTGCCACCAGTCTCCCTTTTTTCCAGCAGCTTTTTTTTTTTTTACCAATGAGATTGGTGTTCTGCTCTCCTCAAATTAAGTCGTGTTACTACCTACTTAATAACCGATAGGATGTTTTCCAACTGATTTTAAGAGTTGCTCTTCTGCACCTCTGCCTTTAAAGGAAGAAAGTCACTCTTGCATAACATCAGGTTTTCCTAGTCTCTCTGGGAATATCATTTAAGGCATTGCAAGGACATTATTTCTAAGCTACTTTTTCCATGGTCAGCTAAAGGTCTGCTGGGGTGGCCAAGGAAAACACACACGGTGTTGAGCCTTTCCCACCTCTTTCACTGAAGAAAAGTATCATAACTTTATCTGAAGCAAGCACTGACACTGAATATGCAAACCACAAGACTGTCCTACTCTCCCAAGTAGTAACTGATACAAGCTCAGGCTCAGAGACACACTTCACAACACTCAGCAGCCACTCAAAGCTGTAAAGTGAAAGTTCAAAATTTAGCATAGCGCGTGTCTAAAAAGATTTTATCTATATTCAGGATTAAGTGACTGCACAATAACCAGTGCCAAAAATTTACAGGCCTTGAGGAATTTCATGAATTGAGAAAGAATGATGCCTAGAATTACTGGCAGTTTGATCTGAATTTTGAGGACCTAAATGTTAAGGCCATTATGACTTTAGACAGGCAGCCTTTTACTTTTTTGGTTGGGAACTAGCCCTCAAAGTGTTCTGCAAGGGAACATTCTGCATCATATCATGTTTATCTGAAATTATCTGATCAATTCAGCAGCATAGAATTTCTAACAGAATAAATTTCGTATAAAAAAGAAAAAAAAACCTTTGAAGATAAAAGGATGCAATGTTTTTAAACTCAGTATCAGATAATACATGATTATCCACTGTGAGCTCTCTAACCCTTTTTTGTTGCAAGTCTGTAGCATGTGCTTGATTCAAACTGCTCCAGACAGGAGTTTATTAATACTACTTATCCATTAATGGAACTATGAACACAAATCTTTACAACAAGATATCTAAAACAAGAAAAGTAGGATGAAAGCCTGCCTTTTCATGCTATAAAAGCAATTTGTTCCCCAGAATTATTTTCCAACTTGAAATATTATTATAAACATAGAAGACAAGGGCAAGGGAAAAACAAACCAGTGTTCAGACAATGACACTGTAAAACTGTATTCCTATTTCAGGGGTGTGAAATAATTTATTAGATAATACAACATAATGTATTTTCCATATGTAATAGTTTATTCATGCCAAAGAACAAATCCAGTTGTAACTAAACAGTGGAAAAACTTAATGCAGTAGCTGCAGAGAAAATTCAAACAGCAACCGGAATTTAAAAACAAAAAAAAAACAAACAAAAACCAACCACAACCAGGAAAGTACTTCCTATAAAAACAACAGCAATTTCCATTTATAATTACCTTTTACAATGATCAGAAGCATCTTCACAACAGAATGAAAGACAGCAATTAGCACTTCCCAATGGTTAAAATCTATGGCCAAGATTTCGTGCTTTAAAAATCACAAGAAGTTACAAATAAAAGCACTAAGTAGGAAAGTTGTCAGAAGAAAATTTTAACAGAGGCATCCTGACCTGAAGTGCCCACACCCAGCTAGAAGCAGTATCTATTCTCAGAACTTATCTACATATAAACTGGGACTGGTTTCACTAAACCTATAAACATTAAAGCCAAGCTAAAGGCTGTGTGGGTATTTCAATGGGCTGACATGGCAACAGACAGCAATTGAAGTTATGATGATAAATAATATTTACATACTCTTAGCCCATGGCAAGCATAAGGGATGGTAAGAGTTTGTATAGAAAGAGGCTTAACATAAGCCAAGTTACGTTGCCTTTCCCATGAGCAGAGATCACACGGTGATTTATCTAACACGTGGTAACCTGCCAGCCACTGAGACTTGAAGGTTGAGTCTATCAACAGCTGGTCAACTTCATGCAGTCTTGCTTCTTCCAGTTAATAAGGAGGTTTAGGCTAAAACTAAAGATGTCAGTCAAACCAAAACAAGTGTCCATGCAGAGCTTAGCTCAGCTGAATTAGCTCCAAAAGCAGCCTTAACGTAAAGAAGGGGCACAGCTAATTCAGCTTTTTATATGATCAGAAAAAAATTGTATTAAGAATTCTTCTTTGGCTGGAAAAGACAGCAACACCAGCCAATTCAGATAAGCTCCTTATCTAGTCAAACCTGTCCAAATGCCTTTACTGCAAAGCAATCACACATAAGCAGGGTCAGTACACATGAGCACCTCACTAGTTATTGCATCCTCTTCAGATGAAAGCCACTGTATCAGAAATCCTGCTATGCCGTTGTTGAGGGGTGGGGGATGATAATACACAGCATGAGATCAGTAGAGATGGGGAACCTGTCTGCTTCTATTTTACATCTCTGATCAGCAGAAAGTGCATTTCAGGGAGAGAGAGAGAAGCAGCACCAAGCCAGAGGTAGCAAAGCACCTGGCTTGCAAGCCATCCCCGTAGGCACTGAGCTACTGCAAGCTGGCTACTCTTGATAGAATTTCCTGCTCCAGAACAGGTCATCTGCAGGCAAAGACAAAAAACACACAGGTAGGAGCAGAGATACCCTAGCTAAAACCAGCTGCTGAATGACTGTAGGCCCTTAGAGGCTCCAGGAATGAGGGGCCTTATGTCAGCCGGTTTGTTCAGAGCTAACACCAGAGGAAGTCAGGTTTCAGAGGAAAAAGAGACAATAAGCCCACACAACAGAGAGTTTTGACTGTAATTTCTGCTAGCATAATCACTGATGTGTGGGCTTAAGGCCATCCCTGGTAAAAATAAATCAATACTACTCTGCTTCGATGTTTCGTGAATAAATCACTTTGAAAATACCCTGACCTCACATCATCAATTTTTGTTTTATGGGAAGTGAGCTGCTGTCCTTAGGCAACGACAGAAGTACGTAAGGTTGTAAAACACAAAGAGAAAAAGAGCGAGCCTGAAAAACAATGGACAAAACATACTAACAACCTGTCCCAGCTTGATTAACTTGAAATAAGATAGCTTCAACTCATAAAGAATAATGTTTTTCCTAGGATCTTGGGATGTTCAGATCCATGTCTTCACTTTAGGTTCAGAACATAAAAGTTCTCAGTGGTCCAGATTAGCAAACTATTTCTTCCCATAATAAAAAATTTTGGCATATGAACCATAGCTAGCTCTTCGCATCTCACTGGGTCAGGCAATGACACACATACACAAAGAGTCTGCAATACAGAGATGCAGCAAAACACAAACACTCTGCTAGTTCTAGTCAAACTCTGAAGAATTCACCATAGTAAAATGCAGGTGCAACGCATTGCATTATAACAAAGTGCCATCCCAGCAATACGTCCATGTGTACAAATCTTGCCTCAGTGCCCAGTAGCTGTCACGGGACAGGAGTTATTAGGAAAGAATAGATCTGTGGTTCCTCTCATCTTGAGAACTCTGCATTTATGCTTCCTACACCTCATTTAAGAAGGATGTTGAAATGCAGAAGACCCTTAGAAACACCACAAGTACTAATAACCCACACTAAGAACCACCAGAACACATCTACAGGCATGAAATAATGTAAGTATGGGTAACATTTAAAATTATGAGCATTCTTCAAACTGTGTATCAGAACTGAAGGAGCAGTACCGGACATGTACTATAGTGATAGAACATGATGCTCACCATGTGTTCTTACATTAAGAACTAGAATGCATGAAACACTGCTAGCAAGAAGCAGGCTCAAATCCAACAAAAGCAGGTGCTTCTTCACACAGGCAAGGCTGGGTGTGAAACCCTTGAGAAAAGGATGCTGCAGATGCCAGCAGTTTACTAGAGTTCAGAAAACAACTGGATGAATTCTTGGAAGACAAGTATTTCAATAGCTGCCAAATGAAATATAAAAACCTAAAAAAAAAAAGAAAACCCAAAGCAAAAAACCACTGTTTTGGCTTAGGAGTCTCCAAGCCATAAAAATGCTTAGGAAAATACTCTGGGAGAATACCACCATCTGTTTAAGAATCATTGAATCCTTCCCCAGATTTTTCCGTAGCAAGAAGTCAATGTCAACACAAGATAGCAACCTAGAAAGACCTTGAACTGCACTGTATCCGTTCTTGTGTAGGCATCTTTCTTTTTAGCTAACAAAACCCTTCTAAACATGAGTGTCATTTTCAGTGCAATTGCCCATACCGCATTTCATAACGCTTCACTCACTACCCCTCTCCTGTGCCTTACCTCTCTCTCTTTTCAGATTAAAGAAAATCCAGATGGGGTGCAGGTGCTGCAAAATGATACAAAGGTACAACAGAACAAGAGCTGCTTAGACCGAATTAAAAGAAATGCATTAAAACATGTCTGTGCTCCCCTGTACCTGTTGCTTTGTTTAAGCCTATTTACAAGGTTGGAGTTTTCCCAAATTTTACAGTATCTTTAAAGTCATGCCAGAGCACAGGCATACTGATTTCCTGTGAGTGTCCTTTTCATTTATTGTAATTCAGGTCTATTTCTGTGATTCCTACCCAACAGAAAAAAACATACAGTATCGATAATTCAGCTTTAGCAAAGCTTTTTCCCATTTAGGTAGCATGAGCTTCCCTTAATTCAGTAGAAGAGGAGCACAGACTTTGTCAGATGCTCACTCTCTCCTAAGCAATGAAAAAATACTATAGATCGTTCCTTCCACCACAGATTTTAAGTTAGTTGTAGGAACAATTCTCACATTAAAAGTCCCCCTGGAGAGGAAGACTACCTAGTTTTAGAAGGATACCACTTCAGCCCCCTTCAGCGATCACTGCTTCCCTTGGCCACATCTAGAACAGGTAAGGAAGTGGGGAAAGAAATTTGGTGCTGTGAGAGAAAGAGGGGAAATAAAGAACAGAAAGAAGCCATGGGGGGAAAAAAAAAAAAAAGGAAAATATGGAGTGAGAAGAAAATTAAGTAGGAAATGAAAAAGGAAGGTCAAATAAAAAAATAAAAGGACAGAAAGAGTGGAAAGGAAGAACACCAGGAGAAAAAAAATAAAAAGAGATATTTCAGCAACTACATGAGGGCATGTTGATCAACAATCTATGTGATGCGTACTCATTGGCTAATCAACACCAGAGAAAATAAATAAAAAAATTTTAAAAATCCAGAAACACGGAACAGCCAGCACAAGGTTCTCTGACATCCTCCTTATGCTCCTGGTGAATCTCACTACAGGGATAGTAGTAATTATAGTTAGGATCAGTCCCAGGAGACAGCAGCCTACAGCACAGTTCAGCATTTCTATTCAGTTTAGCTCATGCTCAGGATCCCAGGTACAGTTTTTCAAGGTATCCAGATTAAAAATCAAGCTTAATCCTTTTTCTAAGTATTGATTAAGAGCATAATTAACATTTCCTCTACAAATTTTCCTTACTCCAGCTATATTTTTGATCCAGAGGAAGTACAATCACCTGGATGCATTCATGAAGTAAACAGCTATAAACCCAATGAGCAAGGCAGCAATAAATCCAAATTTAAAGAGAACAGTGAAATTCAAGAACATAAAAATGAACGCCAGAGGGATGAGCTAAACAGAACAGAAAATAAAAATCAGGTAAATAACACAAAAGAAACTTTCTGGAACCACGGAGGCAATGATTTTCAAGAGGATGGTCTTGTGCCGTGTGTTGCAAAACCGAATGTTGCAGTCAACGGTGGCAACTCCTGTGCCGGAGTGCATCACGGGCTCCATCCCAACACAAACCCAGCGAAAGAAGCCACTGAACAGGGAACCTCCAGCCAGTCAGAGGCACCTTCAGCCAGCAATAGAGGCTTTTACACCAAATCAAACAGGTCTGGCCAAGAACATGACCCAGAGACAGGCAGTCCAAGCAAAGAAGCCCGCAATGAGCCGAGCAGTATTCAAGATGAGAACTCACGGTCTGCAGAAGACAGCGTCTTTCTCAAAGGCAGCGCAAAACGGGAGACACGAAACAACACCATACCACTGCCAGACATTGATTATCCCCAATATGGCAATCAAAGCAGGAACTATGTTGAAAAAGATAGCTTTTCAGTCAATCGTGCGCATTCAGACCAAAACACTGGGCCTTCAGCAATACAGGACCAGGACCTTTGTTTAACCCCACCTTCCCCTATGAAGGAGAGCAGTATTGAACCTTTAAAAACTGACTCCGCAAGTTTGAGTGAGGGCATTACTGGTGGTATCGTTGCCACGGGTGTTACCAAAGTAGCACAGGCACCCACACCCCCCCAACCACAAAGATATCAATGGAGAAACTGAGGAGGAAGATGCAGAAGTTGCAGCAGCTCTGGCTGCACTGGAAGCTGCAACTGCAGGAGAAGACCTGGAAGACGACGACGAGTACTAGATGAAGGTTTCTTTCTAATACACTGGGTAGGATTCAGATTTTATTTCTGGATCTGTATGAACACATGTACACAACTGTTTTGAACAGCATATATAAAAGGAGGTGGGACTAAACCTCTGTCCCTTCAGCTGTTTTATACAGCCTTTTAACTTCTACTGCCTGAGGTACAGAAGTACTCCCTTGGCTAATGGTACTACTAAAGCTGTTCTCTACAGGGCCAGCCTAGAAGGCAAAGCATCATTTCTTCCACACAGGCTGTTCTTCTGTATACCCACCTCACTTGAACTCACGCAAACATTTCCTTTGGGTTTGACCCTTAAGAGAGTCTGCGCACACTCTGTGTTCCAGGTTGAGAAACTTCCATTATTTAAAACACAACTATAGAAGCCATGAAGTTAGAAACCACAGATTTCCATCTTGTTAGCACCAAAAAAAAACTACCCAAAAGTTCTATGATCTAATGAAATATGAAATAGGGAAGGCAGCTTGAGTTGCACCTCGCTGCAGTTATGGTTCCATTCCAGATTAAGTCTAAATCTGTGCACACGCAGCTGGTATTAGGATGACCTCATCTCTTCCCTTACACCTTCCCTGGACTTTCACACTCCAAGTGACCTGCTTCAGTTCATTAAAACAGCAGAAGCCTAGTCAAATTCAAGAGAGTGGGTAACTTTCTACTGGCTTAATGAGCTGAAGCAGCTCACGTAACAACTGCGCGCATGCTACTGGAGGTGCTGGGGAGGGATCAAAACTCAGTCCTACCAGTTTGGACAGATTAAAACTCTTGTAAAACAACAGCCTGAGACCTCTCAACTCTGCTAAATTTTCCAGGCACAAATCACTTGCCTTAACAATGCAGTTTGCAAACAGGTTGTGTCTCATAAACATCCCCAGCGAGATGTGTTTTGTTTATCTACAAACAGCAAGAGCCAGTGTGGACCCCTCCCTGGCTCTGCTGTAGTCCTTAAACTTAGAGCAGGAAAGGGATCAAGCTTCCAAGTTGAATTAAGCACAAGACTTGAAAATATCAGCTGCATCCCTGAAGTGTTTACCCTTCCTCTGATCTTCAAACCAGCTTGTCAACCTTTCCTGGACATGGAAGGGGAGGGGGGAGGGAAGGAGGTAGAGACCAGCTGGGCATTGCCAATTCATCCAAAGTTGGATCTTAATGGTTGAAATAGAAAGTGCTTGACATTTTATACTGAAATTTTGTGGTTTCTGAGTTTGTTATAACTCTTAATAAACTTTAAAAATCATATAAAAATCATCTGGTGGCTTTTATGCTTTATGTATTTTCCGATTACATAAAAGAAATACTGTAAGATATATCCCTCATTAGATAAATGAAAAGCACCTAAGTACTACGTATTTGCTAACAGTATATGCTGAAACCTACTCTAACTGTTATAAGGATCAGAATGTTAGGAGGTAGGTTTTAAGAAACTGTGATTCTGTGTGAAATGTGTAGATATTTAAATTATTTCTGTTTAAATGCAGATTCCCTCTTTCCTCCAAATACTGCAAAACAAAATATTTCAATTTCCCAAAACATTAATGATACTCCTAGGAGCAATGAAAAAAAAAAACAGTAAAGTCAGCCTCAGGAGAACTATGTTCAGCTACAGATGAAAGTCACCACATTTTATCTGTAAAAAAAAGCTTTTAAGTTTTCAAATTATTGTAATACTGTTGATTACCACTTTCTTGCTTTAATAGGCCTTTCAAAGCATTTTCATAAGCGCATATAAGTTGTATGCTCACATTTATGTATCAAAATTACTATAATACTGAACAACAGTGAAAGACTACTCACACATTACTAGTTAGGGTTATGACAGGAGGTAGCATAGGTCTGTTCTTACACGAGGAGGGCCCTGAGGGCATCATCAGGCTAAACTGTACCTGCCCACTCCCCAGGGCTTCCCCTGCCCAGAGCCCCATCAGATCCCCAGGGGGCATGAAACTCTGCCCCAACTGTCCATAGCCCTGCTGGGCTGGGCCTACCTGCAGGTGGACAGCTGGGCCCAGCCTTGGATGCGCGGCCACACCGGTGATGCCAGGGGCTGGGGTCACCTCCGGTGCCCCTGGGGTTGTCCCACTTCCTGGCTGGGGTGGTGGGACAGGCCCCGACTCTGAGGTCCAACCCTGCCGTCCCCCGGGGAACCTCCCCTGCTCCCTGTCCTCCCAGCCCCAGGGAGCCACCAGCCCCTGCTGCATCATGGCACAAACCATGAACAATGATTCAAGTAAAACAAAAAAAGAGTTAAAGAACGAAATGCAGCAACACCCCAGGAAACTTAACTCAATTTTTCAGTATCCACTCAATCAGATTTTTTGACCCCAAACTTAAAGTGCAAATCATGGCAAGTTTTCATTGTGCTCTCGAAGAATTAAAATACACTAGAGGGGAGCACCCAGTCAAACCCCCACTGGTGCCCTGGACACCCCAAATGAGGCATCTCTTCTAAGGGCAACTGCCTGCAATTGTGGACCTGTGGGCTTAAGTCTTCTGCAAGGGATCGGCTGGGCCACAAATACTGCATTTCTTGCAGCCCAAGCTTCCATTCTCTTACATATAAAAAAAGCAAGTGTATTCGATGCATCATAAATAACTGGTCAATCACACAGAATCACAGAATTGTTGAGGCTGAAAAAGACCTCAGAGATCATCAGATCCAGCCTATGACCCAGCACCACCACACTGGCTAGACCGTGGCACTAAGTGCTACATCCAGCCTCTTCTTAAACACCTCCAGGGATGAGGACTCCACCCCTTCCCTGGGCAGTGCATCCCAGTGCCTGATCACCCTCTCTGTGAGGAAGGGCTGCCTGAGATCCAACCTAAACCTTCCCTGACACAGTTTCAGGCCGTGCCCGCTTGTCCTGTCACTGGTTGCCCAGGAGAAAAGCCCGACCCCCGCCTGACTACACCTTCCCTTCAGGCAGCTGTAGGGAGTGAGAAGGTCCCCCCTGAGTCTCCTCTCCTCCAGGCTAAACATCCCCAGCTCCCTCAGCTTCTCCTCATAGGACTTTCCCTCTAGTCCCTTCCTCAGCCTCGTTGCTCTCCTCTGGACCCACTCCAGCACCTCAGTGCTTTTCTTAACCAAAAACGTCAGCAATACAGAGACCTCAAATCTGCAGGATATGGAAAACTGCCATATAACACATCTATGAGGTATCACCAACATTCAGACTTGTCTTATCTGCTATCTAAAAGTGACTTGTGCCAGATTGGGTTTGGGGTTTTATTTCTAATATACATATGGTTTTTATATTTATGTGTATGTGTTTATTTCCCTTCAGCCCTACCATGTCACAGCTCAGTGGCAGGAATTCTTAACCATTTCTCATACTGCAGTGCACTTTTTACCATAAATGTGAAAGAGAACCAGTTAGTTCAGAAGTAATTTTTAAATACCACACACAGTTTCCTTCATAAAAATCAACTTTTAAATAATTAGGTGAGAACCAAATCTCATTCAGCTCCCTCGGATGTTGATGCAAAACACCCACAGAACTGCCAGCCTGAACAATCCATTTTACTCAGACAATTGTGAGGGTAAAATTTAACATCTTGAGAAAACAGAGAAAGTCACAAGAAAAAACAGTTACTGGAATCAAGAGTAAACTGCATTTTAAGACTTTACTCCAAAACTACACAGCTTTTGAAGACACCTCTTCCTCTTTACCCTAAACATCATAACTTTTTATACTAATTAATTATGTTTCCTATATTCAGAGGGCTTGCTTATGAAGTAGAGCTTAAATGTTTCACTTTTCCTTTGATGCAAAACGAATTAGCGAGGGAGCTGGTTACTCAATATCTACTTTTAATGTTTCTATATTTGATGTAATTCTATACAGGTGACTGTGAAGACATATGAGTGATAAAGAACAGGAAGCAGAACGGGAAACTATTGTAAGAGCTGGTATTTCTATGAAGGATTTTGCATCTTGGAAGCCCTTGTTTTACTTGCCATTGTCTAAAGCTAGTAACACAGCTGAAAGGGAAACTGTAATCTTTCCTTATATAAGCAAAGAGACACTGAGTAACAGTAAACTTAGCACCTTCTCATTTAACAGTGGGTCACCACTGGATTATGGAAAAAAAAAAAAAAAAATAAATCACTGCAGAGATTCCAGATGAGGAGTGGAAGACTGCCCAGTCCACCCAACTCAAGGAAGTTAATTATTTCCTAGAGAAAATGTTATGGGGGAAGTTTGTTTACAAAGCAACAGGAGAATCAGAAATCTGATACTGCAGAACTCTTCAGTTCAGCAAACAAAACCCTAACAAGAAAGCAGGAACCCAGAAATAGGTAAATTCCACACAGGGTTTTTTTTTCCCCTTTTGAAGAACAAAGGCAATCAGCCGGGCAAGTGTTGTTATGGAGACTTCCCATTAACAATTAAAATCCAGAAAGTCTATTATTTTCTGTAAGGTACTTTATATTTGATTGCTTTAAAGTAATCTAAACCCATAATTTTTATCATTATTTAAATAATGAAGCAAATAGACTTTTTAAAAAAAAAAAAAAAATCTTGACCACACTGTATTTGTAGTTTCAGTTTCATAAATGATTTAATTTTTCAAAAGGTCAATTCTTGCCAATTGCTAAATGAGAACAGAATATCTTAACACTTATTAAGCCCTGTGGATATGATTGGGGGGAGAGTGGTTTGGGGGTTTTGTTTGTTTGATTTTACTTTTTTTGAATTATTCCTTTTCTTCCTTACCATCACACAATCAAAAAAACCTCCTTGGCTCATTCTCTGGTCAGGCTTTCCAAATTTCAAGCATTCATATATGCAGCTGGAGGCTTCAGTCTCTAGATTCCCTTCTCTATTAACAATTTCACACTTCGCATCTCAAGGAGGTGTTTTTTTAAATCTTTCCTTCATTTTGAACCTTCACAATCATTTTCTAAACTTCAGATCAGGTAATCCTTGAATTGAACTAGTTAGATAGACAGAAAACAGGAAAGGCTGCCTGCACCTACAAATGATACTGCTGCTGACTGGCCAGGTCTGCAAACTCTGTCTCACCTGCTTTGAGACTTTCACCATTTCAATCAATGAGCTATTGAAATTTTGGAAGAAGCTAAATGTGCATCCTGGATTCCATAAGAGATTGAAGTAAACTATAACCATTTTATGCCTTAACATAAACAGTGATGACTTTAATAAAGTTCCGTTATGAAATTGGGTTGAACTACATTAACAAAGTTAAAGTTTTATTTAATAAAAAATTAAACACTCTCCACGTCTTCCTCCTTTAGCCAGAGAAAAGCAATATCCCCTTATACAATTTAATTCAGAGAACAGGATTCTCTCAATGAAGCAGGAAAGGCAACAGCTGTCTTGATTTTGTTTTTAATAAAATTGCTGAAGAACAGATCCCAAGCAGTCATTCTGCAACTGTCATAAACAGAACTATGGAGGTTACACTGATCCCTGCTCTGAATCTTGATTGAAATTATTATAGACTTTAGTCTATAATGTAAAATCCTGTTTACAGGATTTAACAGGGTTTTTTTGCTGTACTTAGTAATGTACAGTCATTGAATTATGAACTGAAAAACATTTAATTATGTAGTGAGAGAAAAACCTAAGTCTTGCAGGAAATACAGCATCCAAATATTCTGTCAGCTTGCAGGTGACTTAAGTACTGAGCCAACCCCACAATAAAACCATGTCACATGAAGCCTGCAGTTTAATTTGTTTGCCCATTGAGCTCCCTTCTATTTACTCTGAGCTAGAGATCAGCTTGATTTTTATGAGGGTGCAGAAGCAGAAAGGAGCAAGGCAACACCTTGCTGTTCACCTTAACCTCAAGCGTGATCATACATGCATACATAAACATCCCCTTCTCTTGAAGCTGTACCGAGTGAGAGCCAGTAACTTACCTAGACTTACAAAAAGAAAAGGAACAAAGGAAAGATGACTAGAGAGCAAAATGAACACGTGAATAAAATTAAAATACTGTTTAAGTATCTGAGGACAAACTGTAAGATCTGGTTGTTTCCATCTCCTGTCTAAAGGCTTGTATCGCATTTACGAGTCTCTTCCTGAAGCAAGATAATATCAAATGAATGTAAGAACCTTCCTCAGATTAGTTTTTCCATAGAATCTTTAGGAAAAAAATCCATGCAAATTACCACCTTTCCAATACAAGATATGTTATACAAAGAGACTTTGCTGTGGCCAAAGGTGGTACAGATTTCTCCAGAACTGAGAAAATATTACAGCTTTTTAACTGCACAAATTTCAATTTGG
This sequence comes from Trogon surrucura, assembly GCA_020746105.1. Taxonomy (NCBI): domain Eukaryota; kingdom Metazoa; phylum Chordata; class Aves; order Trogoniformes; family Trogonidae; genus Trogon; species Trogon surrucura. The sequence continues at coordinate 57,273,681 of CM036620.1, read as the reverse complement.
TAGGTAAAAGCAACACAGGGGTTAATCTGACAGCTACAAAAAGAGTGCTTAGCCAGAACAATGCCCTGCCTGATTTTGGTTATTGTTAATTTTTAATCCTCAATCTCCGGTTTATGCCGACTTGCATACAAAACTCATCCAGTTTGCATCTGCAAAACAGAACTGTACTACAGACCCAACAGTAATCAAGGCAAATTATCAAAAGCCCTACAAACTACCCCGCGTACTCCACCCTGACTGGCAATTACTTTTCCAGAGCCGTGCGTGAGTGTTAATCACCAGCCGCCGGCACACTGCTATTGTTTTGACATACGCCACACAGATCCTGTTCTTCCTCATCACTCTGATTAAAAAATTTGGCTTGAGGAGAAGTTGACGTCGTTCCTTTCAGTAACTGGAGCAGGTCCCTCCTGGCCACTGGCTGGGGACAGGGCAGACCTGGCCCCCTGCTCCCAGAGAGTGAAATTGCCGAAAACCAGCGGACATCTCAGACCTCCGATTAAATTAGGGCTTCTACGTGGTTGCTTGGGTTTTTTTGTTGTTGTCCCCCCCCCACTCCAAAAGTTTTCTGAAATACGAATAAAAGCTTCAATAGCTCCCTCTGCTGACAGCAAATATATCTATTTGAGCTGCACTATGCAAAACCTGCGCGCAGCTGATGGAAAAGGTCACATTCCTGTACCTCTGAGCATACACATGTATATAAACATTCATGAAATGTATGAAAATTTTCATACAAGACATGTATGAAAAATAAAACCTGGGAAATACTATGAGTGTTTTAATTTAACACTCTCCTAAGACTGCCGCTTTTAAATGATTATTGATTGTAAATCAAAATCCTCAAGGCCAGTAAACACTATTTTCATATGATCATTTCAATATACTATCATATTCAATGCAAAACCCCACACCATATTACCTGGCTATCTAGCTGGATATAGAGTGACACCCATGGAGCAATGGCTAATTTTTTCAGGACAGGCAAGAGACAAAGAGTTTGTCTCAAACTGCTGCTGCCCTGACACTTATTTCTCAGTTTTTCTACCATCCTCCCTAGTCTTTCACACTCCTTCGTACAAGGCAGCCACGCTGCAGCTTAACTTGATGCCACTGCACGTCTGCAGCGCTAGGGGCTGCACAGATACAATTTAAGAAGGGGTGTTTCAGGGAAGACACAACAGGCCTACTCGGCAAAGGCTTTTCACAGAGCAAGACAAAGGGAGCCTGACTGCACCTCCCCAAACAAGGTGGCCAAGCACTGCCCCCGTAACAGGCCCTGGACTAGGGCACAACTGGTCACCCACAGCACGGCTCTCTCTTCTTACCTAAGCTTACCAGCAAAATACACCACCCACCCACTCCTCCTCCTCACTTGGGTCACAGATAACTGAGAGGTCACTTACTTTTAACAGCACAGGTAGCTCTCAGTCCTTGTCAGTAACAGCTCTTCAGAAGCTTCCGCCATCTTCACGCTTCCCCCACTTACGGGCCTACCTTCTTGTCTTCAAGAGTTGGAGGAACAGACTCCAACTTTCCCAGACTGCTCAGCTTCCTTTTTCCTCATCTTGCTCTAGCCTTACGTACCCTTTTATGAGTTTTGCCTCCTGAGATGATCAGAGCACAGCTGCGAGGCTGACTGGGCGCCTCGCAGCTCTGGGCAGAGGCAGTTCCAACACCTGCCAGCCCGGCCACAGGTGTGGCGGGGAGGAGAAGAAACGATGCATCCAGAGCAAGACATACAATCACATTACGACAAGAGTAAACAGACCAGCAGCAGTTTACTGCACACCCCCTGAAACAGGAAACAGGAAAAATAATAATCAACAAGGCTACAGAAAACGAGAGAAACTGAAATTGCATCCAGTATCTGCCAGTACTTTGAGCCCAACTGCAAACTTCCCTCAAAGTTCTGAAATACAGGACTTGATAAGGAGGGGGGAAAAAAATGATATATAAATCCATCTTTATCTAGCCAAGTCTTACACGTTAGTATTAGATAGCCATGGCTTCACCACTCTTCTTATTGATTAGTAGTAGTATTACACATTTAGCAGGAAAAAGGAAAGTACAGGCCTAAAGTGCACAGAAACCCTAGTTTAACAGATAAATAGATTCACAATTCAAACTACCTCCAGGGCACTGGTGGGAGTACACAACATCCATTAAACATCCAGGAAGCTTAATTCCTTAGGAGAGACAGCCTCCTGTTCAACATTAGCAAAACCAGAACAGACCCTATGTCCTCCTCTCATCAAGAGAGGAATAATCTCTTTAAAAGTCCCTTTTTAACCCCTTTAGCCTTAGTATGAAGCATAAACTCAATCCATTTGAGGTGGGGGAAGGAACCAACCCCAAACTCTTCTGACACCCTTTTCTCCTGTCTTGCCCTACGACGCTTTTAGTGCCCATCTCCCTGCTTCGGTGTCCCTCAGGCTGGCTCTGCGGCGCCGCACCACGCACACCTCAACAGCACTGCGGCCTGCGTTCGCTTCCACAGAAAATGCATAGATGCAGCAGCACAGAGAAAAACACTTGTGCTTTAGCATTTTATTTCTTCTCTTAAACAAGACCACCTGGCTGAAATAACAATGCCTTTCCACAAGTGACACACTGTATTGGTTTGGCCTGGCCAGATTTTGGTGGTGGAGGGGGAGCTGCAGGGTGGCTTCTGCAAGAAGCTGCTAGAAGCTCCCTGAGCTTGATAGAGCCAATGCCAGCCGGTTCCAAAGAGGGACCCGCCGCTGGCCAAGGCTGAGCCTATCAGTAAGGTGATAGCAGAGGAACGCCTCTGTGAAAACATATTTAAGAACGGGGAAAAGAACTGTGCCATAACAGCTGGCACAGAGATGGAGGAGTGAGAATCTGTGCAGACACCAAGGTCAGTGAAGAAGGAGGGGCGGGAGGATGAGCTCCAGGCGCCAGAGCAGAGAGTCCCCCGGGGCCGTGGTGAAGACCATGGTGAAGCGGGTTGTCCCCCTGCAGCCCATGGGCGAGGTGTAGATGTCCGCTGTGAGGATCACCACGTAGATGTCCACCGTGTAGAGGACTCCACGCTGTGTGGGTGGATGCCTGACGGGGGCTGTAGCCCGTTGGAAGCCCGCATCAGAGCAGGTCACTGCCAGAACTGGTAGCCCACGGAAGAGAGGAATGCCCACGCTGGAGCGGGCTGGCTGGTGGGACTTTTGGGACGCTGCAGGGTACTCAGCTGGAGCAGTTTCCCCTGAAGGACTGCGCCTCAGACTCACAAGGAGGGGGCTGCCCCTCATGAGGTGTCTTGCGTTGGGCAGTTTGTGATGAATTGCCCTTCGTGGGACGACTCACGCCAGAGAAGAGAGCATGAAACTTGTCTCCCATGAGAGGGACCCCACAATGGCCCTGGGGAAGAGTAAAGAGTCCTCCCCCGGAGTGAAGAAGCAGTCGAACCAACGTCGGATGAACTGACTGTAAACCCCATTCCCTGTCCCTCTGCACGGCCAGGACTGATGCAAGCCCGGGAAGAAGGGAGGGATGGGGGGAAAGTGTTCTGTTTTTAAGATCTGTTTGCTTTTTCTCACTTCTCCTCTCTGATTGGTTCTTTTAATAAATGTACCTAATTTCCCCAAAATCCCCAATTTGCCCGGGACGGTAAATGAGAATGATCTCCCTGTCCTTATCTTTAACCCTGAACCCTTCGAAATATTTTCTCCCCATCTAGCAGCGAAGGGGGAGTGAGAAAGCAGCTGTGTGGGTACCTGGCTGCCAGCCAGGGTCAAACCACGACAGACATAAAACACCTGTTGTGTACAGGAATCATGCAAACTACCAATTTTGTCAAGGCTTCTGTACCTGTGAAAAGTAGGCAGACAGTTCAGAAAGAAAATGTCAATGAAGTACCAAGTACACTATGGCAAGTTTTCAACTGAGGTTGTTTATAAAGAGACTCGGAGATAAGAGAAAAGAAATGCTTTAATCCCTACCATGTTTCAAAAATACATTGCACATGCTCTGTGCTCTTTACAAGTAAAACCAGATTTTATTAAGGTAAAAGTAGTTTCCTCATCTGTTTTGTTACAGCAGCGTGAGGTAGGATCCTGAATTTCGGCATAATGGTCTACTAAAGAGTCTATACAGGGGAAAAGTAATGAAAGTATTATCCATTAAAAAAAAAAATCCATCTGGAAAATATTCTTCACATTTGACAACTTCTCTACATTTTTCACACTTTAATACAGTAATCCTACTGTATTTCAATACATTCCAGTATTATCCAATAAAAACTGTTTTACACAAAATTATGATCTTCTATCTTTATATTTGCTGGCATCAAAGTTTGTTCATACAATTGTATCTGCATTCAGTTCAATATAACCTGGAGTTGTTACTGAAAGCATTAGAAAATCAAGGAAAAGGAGGCAAGAGGAAAACATGCTAAGGGCATAAGTAGCGTGGTACATGACCATTCTCAGGTTATTTTACACAGAAGTAAAAAAGGAACAAAACAAAACAAAAGATCCCTGAAGACGAGAAAGTGTGTTCAGTTTTCAGTAGATCACTATCAGCAGCATCTCAATTCTCTTTGAAAATTAAGGCCAGAGATACTTTTTCTGAGTATAAATTACAGCTATACATAAACCTCTCAAATTCACCTACAGACTTCTAAACAGACCTTGGGTGATGCAGCTAGGAACACTGAAATACCAAAAGAAGAATGCAAACAAGATCATAAACTCATAATAAAAACTCAGCTAGCCACCACAACTTGCTTTAAGCCCCCTCCACACTATTCAAAGAGCAAAACTCATTTTTAGTGCCATTTACAGACTGCAGTCACCTGTAAGAACATAACATAACAAATTAAGGATTGTAGTATCACAGAGGGATACAGGCTGAGACGAAACAACTGCAAAGAACCTTCCAGTTATTTGTTTTTGTTTCATACCTTATGAAACCAATTGAGAACAAAGATGATGATACATGTTTTTCAAAAGCTCAGTGTCAAATACAATAAAAAGTTAAAAGGTCTTGATACTTTAAAGATAAAACATATTTAATCAGGTATCAGCTTGGTTCAAAGCATAGATTTTCTTCTCCATATAACTGAAGTAATATTCGCAGCGGTCCCTTCCAAGAAAATAAAACTGCTCTGAAGTACATCACACAACAACCTTCTATCTCCATCAACAAAAATTTAACTTGCAAAGAGATTGCATCATATATTAAGACTGTACAAAGGTTTTATTTCACACAATGGAGGCAGGCATAAGAAAGTCACAAGCAAGCTTAAGAATTGATATTTTTTATTTACTGCTTGGTAGTACAAAAGTTGTATATAAACTATTCTGTTAAAAATAGATTTGGTATGCAAATTTAAGAAAGGGTGACTAATATGGCAATATCCATACTCCTACAAAATGGTGGAGTGTAGTGTTAAATGCAATGAAATAGGCAAAGTTTCTAAATCCTCTTACTGAAGTAGCAATGCAGAAATTAAATTCTTGAACGTATGCCTTATAATACCTTACGTAAGTATTTTATAGAGGTAAACAATGTTTCACATATCTAACACATTTTCATTTTTTATTCTACATATGTCCAATGGAATCAAAATAGTAACTACGTTTAAATTAAGTAAAAAAATACACATTTCTGTTTAAACTTTATTCCATCTTTTTGGCAAATTTATTTGCAGTACTAACCCATCATTTATCAAAACACAGTATTATCAAAATACCCACTCTCTTCCTTTTTTTTTTTTCCCTTTTTTTTCTTTTTAAAGCTTTTGGGACAGTCTATAACTGTGTGTCTTCTTTCTGAAAATTATTTGAAACATCTTGGTTTTGCTTAATACTCCCTTTTCCAAGTCACATTTTATAATCGTAGCTCACAGTCAGAAACTGAAAGCTAACTACTATAACCAATGCTAATTAAATTCTTCTAGAAACACTAGCTCTTCATACAAATAATCAAGTAAAGCTTGAAAAAGAAAAAAAAAATCAGTATTAAGTGTATGCCTGCAAGGTGAGCTTGGTGTTTATGTTATACTTAAATATTGAAGAGATTTCATAAAACAGGTTTAAACTGTTTTATGCAATGGAACAAGTTCCAGTCTTGGCCAAACAATTATTTTGGGTTCTCTGAAGACTCTGGGGAGGCCTTATAGTGCCCTTGCAGTACTTAAAGGGGGCCTACAAGAAAGATCCAGAGGGACATTTTGTCAGGGAGTATAGTGAAAGGACAAAGAGTAATGGTTTTAAAATAAAAGAGTGCAGATGCAGATTTGGTATTAGGAAAAAACTCTTCTTCACTTAGGAAGAAATCTGAGACACTGGAACAGGCTGCCCAGAGAAGTAGTGGACATCCCCTCCCTGGATGTGTTCTAGGCCAGGCTGGATGGGGCTTTGAGCAATCTGATCTAGCAGAAGGTGTCCCTGCCCCTGGCAGGGAGGTTGGAACTAGATGATGTTGAAGGTCCCTTCCAACCCAAACCATTCTATGACTCTGTGAAAATACCTAATTCTCAGATGTGAAGGAGAAAGACAGTTCAGAGCACTTGGACTAAAAGGATTGAAAGGATTAATTTAAAACAAATTAATTCCCAAACAAACACTGACTTTCATTCAGTTCATAAAACTGATGAAAGTAACTTCATAGTTCTCTGAATATCGTGCGATCTCTGCTAGACAGAATACATTGCATTAGAGCTTATATTCTTAGGCACTCGGAGCAAGTGTTATTTTTCAGTTTCTATTACACAGCAAAGTTTGCCGAAGTATTGCAAAGATTCCCCTCCCAACAACAAGTAACGGGACAAAGCAGAGATCATGATGCAGACACAAAAAATTTAACATCACAAAACCATCGCTGGTATTTTTAGCAGTAAGTCACACTTAAAATATGAAGGGAGGGACACTGGCTTAAGATTTTGGTGCTAATGAAAACAGCTACCCTCAGTCCAATAAACCCACTCTGAAGTACTTTAGTATATACTCCATAAATTTTTAGTGCCAAATATTCCATATCCTTATCTAATGGTTGAAATATGTTGTCTGAGCTTAATAAGGAACTTGTGGGTAAAAACAGAGAAACACAAAACTATTAGGCATTCAAATACAAATGAGAAGTTACAAGAAAACAGGAGAACAAGTGGCCCTGAGAAAAGTAACATTCCAAGAGCTCACCCACCAGCACAGAAAATGTTACGTAGAATGTTAAGCACAGCCTATGTTAAGTAGAAAGGGGGAGTTAAAGGTGGGAAGACAATTTAATTTAACATCTGCATATAGCTGAACGACTCCATAGTGTGAAGTACCCTTCCACATAGTCCAAGGGCTTATGTATTAAAGGCACACATGCAGATTTTGGCTAACAATTATTTCTTTTTATGTTTTGCTTGGCTACCAGCAGTTAGACTAGAAGATTTTCATCTTCCAAAGGCTCGCTTTTATCTTTAGGAAACACTTGGCAACTCTGGAGGGAAAGAACGGAGGAGAAAAGTCCCAGATGGACCACAGGGGCATACACAGTTTATCCACAGGGTAATCCCATTACTCATAATATTGAGCTTATTCAAAATGTTTAAGTAAAAAAAAAAAAAAAAAAAAGATTATTTGATAAGGTTTTTACTTTTCCTGTCCAAAAACTTGTATGTATTTTTTCTTTCCAAGATGAAGCCCAACATTTGGTATGAGGTCCACACAGCTCAACAGTATTTAAGTGTTTAAAGCTTACTGAATTTCCTGGTGGAAAACCATTAAGTGTTTAACCTTGCACGAATTCCACCACAGAACTTCTAAAATGCTACAGCGCCATAAATACATTTCTTTAAATAGTATGCATCTCTTGGGAGTTATCCCTTTCTCCAAGGTGCTAGCAGAGAAGCCTCTTCAAAAAGTTCCACCTGCAAGAGAAGAAAATTTAGAAATAAGCCTCAAGAGCAAAATTAGTTTTAGGATTAACACATCAATTAAAAAGACAGCAGATGCTCTGAGATGGGAAAAAAAACGCCACAACCGCATGAAGTAGTTGCTATGCACTGCAAGTTTAGCATGTGAAATCCTAAAGGAGAGGAGCTAAGAATTCAGCTAGTACTCATGAAAAGGATGGACAAACTGACAAATCGCATCACAGTACAAACACGCACAACTTTGAAAAAGATACCAGGAATGGAAAATGCTATGTAGCTTCCAGTGCACCCATACCTTAATTTTTTGTTTAGCCAGTAGCTCACACTGGATCTGCAAGAGCTCAACTCAAAATTTTGACTTCAACTACCAGTTGTGTATCTACTACTTTTTTTGTGTGCCACTAAGCATATGTTAAATAAACTTAAAGGATGCAATGGGGTCTGCTGAGAACACAGATCTTGGAAGCGTGGAGAAAACATGCTACAGCTTCAAATGATGCAGCCAGCAAGATGCAAGCATAAGCTGAAACACTGGAGAAGTCACAGATTCAAGGAAATACTAAGAGCATGTCAGTTTAGGGGAAAAAAAACCCTGAAGACGAGGAATAGTGAACATAAGCAATCAGCAATATTGTGTCATTCAGGTACTGCCCAACTCCGGAATTCTCAGTAACAGCAGTTACAGTTCAAGCTGCAAAGCACAACTCCACTGCCTCCAAATGCCGGAACAAACCTTTTCTGACAGCTGCTAAGCACATTTCTGTCTGCCTTCTTCCTCTACATTTGAAGATCTGAGCCAAATTCTCCAGAACTACGCTTTGTATCAAACATGTATTGGCTGGAGACAGAGAAGTCTTAAATGCTGCTTATCTGCTCAGCTTCAGTAAATTAAGCTGTAATAATTTATCAGAAGTCTGAAGTAAGTAAATGAAGTAAAAATTTAGCTACTATCTGTCTATACGTGAAGAGCTTTTCATGGCAGCGGCCAAAGCTAGAACCATGCTAGGGAACAGTATTATAGTCTTTCAAGCAAGGTCTGTTTATTTTTTGCAGCACACACCAAACAGGCCTGGCTAGTTTCCCAGATCTACAAAATAGTTCTGCTGCACTAGAGAGACCTTTAAAAGAGATTCCATGAAGCTATTTCTCTGCTATTAAAACATTTGCTTTCAGAAGGGGCAATATTTTAATCCTAAGGGAGACTCTAAAGTAAAAAGCTGCCATAGATGGACATTTAAATTTTTTATAGTTATACTATCATATCTCTCTAGAGAACATCCTATTTTTAGATTAAAGTAGCAACAGTTTAAATTCAGAAAACAACTCTTAGGTAATTACAGTGAGTAGCTTTCTTATTTAGGAGCAGAAAGAACAAATTAGGAAAAAAAATGAACTGCAAAATATTTTTAGATTGTAAATCTTTTGAAATCAAAATGCACTGGAATTAACTTTATTTTCATGGATGCCCTCTTCTTTCTATTTCTAATGTTTAAAGAAGAGAAAACTAGTCCGCCTTTAAACCAAAAATCCCATTACAAATAGTCCGATCATGCTACCACTAGAGATACAGAAATGAAGAACAAGTCACAGGAGTAACAAAACAATTAGCTGGGCATGAAAGTGCCAATGTGGTCAGTGAAGAAAAAAGGTATCTCTTACTGCATTTAGGTAATATTAATTTTTTAAAAGGGAAGAAAGGTAAAAGAAACCACAACAAAACCAACCACCACAGAAGGAAAAACCCAGAACCACCAACTCTGAGCAGAAGGACCCGATTCTGAAGGGGGAAAGTAAGAGTAAAGTTAGTCTTTCACTGACACCTATAGATCCTTCACAGATAACAGAGCAGCAATGAGACAGCTGCTATGAAGCTATGATTTGCCAAAATTTGTCACAGATCAAAACAGCAAAACAAAACACCCAACCATCCTTACAGCCTATTGCCTACCTCCAAGTCAGGGCAAGCTGTATCTACACCCTGGCTTTGACAAGCATTTGTCAAGCCTGGTATTACAAATGTCGTGAATTGCAAATTAGTCTACTATTTACCTTCTTACCCGCTGACCTAAGAGAACAATTTACTTCATTACCCTCCACAGCTTTTTTAACATTTGCAAGCATACTACCTCTCCAAGTCTTTCCTCCTCTATGGCAATGGCTCCAAAAAAATTGCATATGATTTAATGATGAGGCACTGAGTTCTGCTTAGTTCAATAGTCATACCTGTGTTGCCAGTAAAAGTTGGGAGGAAATGTTCCATTGCATACCAGCTCTCTATTTCGTCTTCCTTTCTAAATTTATACAATTGCAGAATGCTCTGCTTAATGAATAAACAATGGTTATACAGAAAAGGCCGTATCTTCCACCTTTAGAATTTAACTTCAAGACACTCAAGGGCTTTTGGATCCTGTTACATTTTGAAATATATCCAATTTCCACTTGTGCATTTCCCTCTTTGAAATTACTAAGATTTTGAAACGTGACTGAGCTGACACAACATGACTTTCAGGACACTGAATTTGACACTGTGCATTTAGTTCACTTTTTTCAAATCCAGTGCATTTATTTTGTCACCTTAGAACCCCTTTCCTTCCCAGGGGTCAAGTTCCATTATTCTGGATCACATTTGTGTAAAATCACCCTTCCTCTTCAGATTATCAATATTGCTTAGCGGCAAGCAATATTAACTTACAGGGTTTTTTCCCCTGAAAATTCTTAAGCATTAAAAAAAAAGTCAGCGGTGCATTCTAAAACCACGATGAACATGTTTACGACATGCTTAATAGGGCACCTTAAGCAATTAGCTGAAGTTTAACCACTCACAGAAAAAAAGAAAAAAAGGCAACCTCCTGGCTTCAAAACCTACCACAGATCCCTGCGACACGCGCATTTTTGTGTGCCTCCAATGTTATTAGCCAAAGCTCCACTGATCGATCAGAGAAGTACCTGGTAAGCAGTCATCTCATACAAGCACACAGCACAGGGCAGCAAGCATAAGGAAGAAGCACTGTAGTTATTCCAGTGATTCAGCTGTCAGCAGCATTTATTTCTTTTGGGTAACCAGGGTACTGACAATAAATCTGAACAATCATTTAGTGCCAAAATTTAGCATGCAGATGTTTTATTTCTTGGACCAGTGATGCCACCTCCACAAGGAAGTTTATTTCAACATCTACTCTAATTACAAAGTCTAAATAAACAGATAAGAATTTAGGGAACAATTTAGCCTTTACTAATTTATCGTTGGCCGAGTGTTCAAATATAGTTTTCGCAGAATTCTGTAGAAACTTTTGACATCAAAAGATGAGTTACATTTTCAACTTAATTTCTCTTTATGGATTACCGTCAGCATTTCACAACCTATCACTTTCAATAGGAGTTCCCCATGTTTGATACCTGCAGTTTACTCTGAGCTTCTCCTCTCTCGCATCTCCTGTTTCGCAGGTGTGGCAGATGCTTCGCTCACATCCTGTTTCACAGGCGTGGCAGGCATATCACCATTGACACTCTCCACACCGGTAACAGACATCAAGCTTTTCCGTTCTTTGGAGTTTGATTTGTGCTCCACTTTTGTGACTCTAAACCTGAGACAAGCAAAAGAAAGATCCAGTTGTATTTCCCCAGAGATTACGTAGGTCGTTCTCAGTACCCGCTGTACGAACAGGAATATGTTTTCAGGTCCAGCAACCTTGACATCAGTGAACCCACATGGACTCAGCATCATCTCAGACTCACCTTCCTTCCTATTATTATTCTTCTAATACTCAGTACTGCTGAATCACACTTTCTCATGGAATTGTGTTTCAAAGCAGAACCCATAGATTGCATACTACTACTTGGAACACTAATTTTCTAAGATAAATACAACATAAGCTAGGAATTAAAAATAATTAAGCATAATGAAGTGGTTTCTATAGCTTGCACTTACTTGAGAAATATGAAATTTTGAAACAGAGGAACTTACTAGTGTACAATCCTTGTTTCTTTTTAACCAGTATCAACAGAACAATAGCTATGAATTTACGTCCATAGTAAATCCCTATTTATTTACATAATTCTTTAAAAAAAACCCACACATTTACTCCTCCCAGAAATACCTTCAGTCTATTAGTAACGGAGCTACAAAAAGTCATCACTGATTCTATAAACAGAGTAGAATCAATAGGTATCTGATCTCACATTGGCCGCTGCAGCAGCCGTACGAAAAGGACACTGTGAAATACCCTAAGTCTTACCTTCCTACAGAAAGGACTGTAACTTCTCCAAGACGACTTCTTCTGTGCTCTTTGGATTTGTGAGCTGGCTTTATGAGATGCCACCGCTTGTGGCTACAACGAGTACAAACATCCTTTTCTACCACTCCTCCAACAGTATGGAGGTGATGGCCTTTGCAGTTGTGTTTAAATGGAACAACACCAGGTGACAACGGAGACCCTGGACTCATTGGACTCCCAGGAGAGGTAGGAGATAAAGGACTGTAGGAAAGAGTATGGAGGAAATTTAATGTTTACTATAACATTCTCTTTCTTAAAAAGGAAAAAAAGATGGATAAAATAGAGGCTTCAGTTATGTGCAGTGGGACCATTTATTTGTGGCGATGTCTGATCTGAGGTTCCCCCCAATATTGTATTTCTGCAGTTAAAATCACTTCCACGTATTATTTCATCTGCAGTCACGCAGTTAAGGTAACTGACATAAAGAGTAAGGAAATGGAAAAAAAATTATCAGGCTAAACCAGAGGACAACAGGTTACACAAACTTATACTGCTGAAGACATCTAATAAACTGATTAAATTCACACTTGGAGAACTACAGAAAGTATTTTAGAATTGTTGCAGTATCTCTAAAAACTCACAGAAGAGCATAGTCCCACAACATTGCAAAGAGGCTAAGCTAAAACAAAACAAAAGGAATCAAAGATCACTCTGCTCAAATTTCAGAACACTCTTTTTTAAGTACCTAGAAAGAAGAAGCAGTACGACCACCAAAAGGGTACTTATTGAGAATATCTAGTCAAATCAATCATGTAATTTTCTTCTAAAAAAGAAAAGCAGATAGCATAGATAGAAACCAGAAGATGTACTTTTTTGGACTTCAGCATCAATTGTGACACTGTCTTGCAGCACATACTCCTAAAGCAAGCTAGAGCTCAGTGCACTAAAGTCAAAATTACTGTAGCATAAGGTAGCACAACCTGTTCAGAAAAAAAAGAAAAAAAATACCAGAAAGTTATATATCAGTAGCTTACTATGAAACTGTAAAGACATACTAAATGTTTTTCTGGTTGCGAGGGTATTCAGTGTTTTAACTAGTTTCTTGGGTAATGGAATTGAAGTACCCATAACCTTTGGGTCACTCACAGTAACTGCAGAGGACAAGATGAGAAATTAGGATGATCAGAGAAGAGCATGAGTGTAAGAAACATTTGCACATAAACCTTATTAAAAATACCATATGTACTGCAGTAAGAACGCATTTCAGACTTGAGAGAAAAGCAACTCGTCAGGTGATCATTCTTCAGAAAAAGAAGGTGAAGATCACAAGCTGAGCATGAATCATTATGATGTTGCTTCAAAAGGACAAATTTCATAGTGGAAATAACAAGACTATAACCTGTGAACCCAAAATTACATTACTCAGTATTAATCATGCCTCAGCTGATTGTTCCATCCAGTTTTAGAAATGTTATCTCAAGAAAAATACTAAAACTGAAGACTCCAAAGGAGAACAGAAAGAACAAATGAAAGAAAATACACTGTAAAAGACTGGAGTTACTTGGATGCTTATTGTCAAAACAAAAATATCGACAGGAGACATTTTATGGTCTTCAAATAAATAAGAGAATGCAATTAAGGGAAATAAAATTTGTTCAACATCTGAGGCAAAGAAGTGCAGATTTTACTTAGCCATTACTATTCCTACTGTTAGGAAGCATTTCATAGCGCATCAAACTTCCAATGACATACAGTGGATTTGCACTTGAGTTACGACAGTTATAGGATTATCTGTCAGAAATTATTTAAAAGCAATCATTTCCCCCTCCTCTTAGTTTTTGTATTTCAATTCACTACTAAAACAATAGCCTAAAACTCCCGAAATAATCACACATGGCTACACAAAAAAATTGAGTTAAAATTCAAACAAATATTTCTGCTGCACCATGAAAAGTTTAAAAATAATTCCTGTGAGAACTCCTTTCGTAAGTTCTTTTTTCTTCAATAACGAAGACTCTCACCATTGAAACAGGTGATAAACAGCTGCATCCTCAACTTCGATTTTGCTAAAACTATACACTCCCACTTCTTTCAATAATGACACGGTACTACTTGAACCTTCATCTTGAATACGAACACAGGGTTACAATACAAACAGCATTTAGAGTAGTACAGACATAGTAGGTCAGCCAATGTATATCACCACAATTATAAAGAAAAAAGGAGACCCAAAGGAGACATAGAAAGAGAGATCTATTTTACGTTGGCATCCATACAAATGAAATGAGTGCTGCTTCAGTTCACATCAGAGTGGCTTTGGACTAAGCCAACTTGTAAGTAACTTCACCCTACAGCAAACAAAGTTTTGCAGCCTCTATAAATCTTCAGCCCAAAGAGACAATAAATCTGTATCACACACATTGAACACATAACCGGAAGAGCCGGTTACTAACCCAGGACATACATTAAAATTTAGTGACTCAGAGACACCACAAAGAAATCAAAGTATTATTCTCTTAGCTGGTAACTCAAGGAAGTGATGTAGGCTTAAAAGTGCTCAGGAAATAAAATCCTTTGAAAGGGTACATTTTCAGTTGCCTCAGGAAACATGCATTAAGAAGATGAGTAATTACCTTTCAGGTTCAAAGACACTGCTATCTGCTACCATGGCCTTTAACACATCAGCATTTGCTGCAATGAGAATAAACAGAACTCTTCAAAAGTGTTCGGCTCTAACTTTAGAAAAACAAACAGCAAAATTAAAGGTCCTCAAAGAAATTTCATCTAGAAGATAGATGACTGCATTATGCATATCTCCAAAAAAGCATGAGGGGAAATTATGCAAAAAAATGTTAATATAATAGTACGTGATTTTGTAATTTTATTAACATGAGCTTCTAAAATTACAGTTCATGCTGCACTCAATACAAGCTGCCCAAGCTACTCAATTCAATGCTGCCCAATACAAGCCATTTAACAACCACCTGCACAACACTCCCAAACACTGTCTCTGAAAATTTTAAAACCTCCTTTTGACTACAGAGTAACATCACTTCACATGCAAAAAGTCACTTCAGATTAAAAACAACAGCTTAAGTGAGCCCTACAAAATGCAAATTAATTAGCAGCCAAGGACCACGAATTGCTCATGTTCTGAAAAACACATGGGGTACCTAATCCCAACTTCAAGGAAAAATACAGAAGCTCAAAGCCCTAACAGCTATTAAGGGGAGAAAAACCAAACAAACAAAAAAAAAAACAACCCGCACAGCAAACACCACAAACAAACATCAAAAATACACCTCTTCCAGAGAACCAGTCTTCATTCAGAAGTAACTCAAAGTCAGATCAATGTTTAGAACTGCAATTTATACAAATGTAATATTAAAAGCCAAAAGTTCTTTACTATAAAAACATGGAGTCTCCTTCCACTGGGCAAATATACTTTGAACTAACCAAGCATTCCATCAGCTGCTTAACTGTGACTTTTATTTCATCAGTCATATCTTCATTATCTTTTACTTTGCACACACAGCACATGAAGATACCGTGTCCAAAACTCAACATTAGTGCTATTGTATCAGTTACACACAAACCTTTCAGACAACAGCTGCAAGAACTGTTTCAAGACAAAAAGTTTAATCTGGTCAAAAATATAAAAATTTCACACACTTTAAACACTGCTATTAAGAAAGTAACCTTAAGCTTTTACTTTAAAAAAAAATAAATCAGAAGGATAAACCAAAAAAATCAAACACCCAAGTAGTTAAAATATCAAGAAATGCATGAACCAGACTTAACCATACAAAATAAATTTCAGGTAAGTGAAAAACTTCCCTATTTTGCCTGAAGTTATTGCCTTCTGAAGGCAATCTCAAAGAGTTAAGCAACTACAAAATAGTTATTAAATGAAAATACATGAAGATACCATACTTCAGTGTATCTGAAAAGGCATTTGTTATAGAACGCCATGACAAAGGCTTGTAGCTTCAGTATCACAATACTATACCTTCATTTTTCATAATGTAGTTAACAATCTGTCCCACAGTGTCGCTATTTTCATGTATCGTTTCATTCATTTCTGTGCAAGGAAATAAGTACATTGTCAATATCTTGGCCTTCTGAATCAAGGATTTAATTTAATTTAAAATAAAAAGAATTTAATTTAAAATAACCAAGTAAAATCAAACAAACAAACAAGCCAAAACAAAACCAAATACACACCAGAAGAAGTTACATTAAAAAAAAGACAAGACCTAATGTTACTTTCGAGAGGAAGCTTAGGTAAGAGTTGTTAGCTCTTATTCAGGAAAAATTACAAACAATTTTATGGTATGTACACATTGGCTCTAATATATTAATCCATGACTTGAATGAACTCAGTAATTTCACAATCATATGTCAAAATTCCTTCTCTACACAGCAAGGAGGAGATAAACAAGAGAGCAGTATCTCTAATTCTAATACAGAGGGGAAAAAAAAAAAAGGCAAAACCCCCCAACCATTAAACTATCTCAAGTCACTATTTGAAAATGGGTACCACTGGCTTCTAGGGTAGGAGAGATTCAGTGTAAGCTTTTCACCACATCTACAAGGACATAATATATGAATTTTTTAATTAAAAAAAAAATCCCATATGACAACATGAGCAATATGTTTAAGAAAGTAACTTCATGCCTAAACACTTAATTTATCGATTGCACCCATTAACAATACTGGAAGCTTCCCCAGAGTAACTTCAGAAGGCAGAGAAAGATTGGAGAAAGAAACATAACAATGAAGAGGCACAGCTCTGCCCTTTCCTAATAATTCTTAGGACTAGATTTATTTAAAAAAATTAAAATTAAGAATAAAAATAAAAAAAAATCCACAGGATTGAGGGCATGTTTGATAGGTGGTGTCTTAAATTTGTCTCCCAGTAGTAAGTTAGGGGGTTCCCCATCTCTGTACCCCTACTACATATTCACTGTAATACCTGCAAGCTTTGTCACACAGCTTAGACACAGCTACCTCCCCAAACTGTGACCTCGAAGTTATTCCCCTTCTCACTGTGGCTCCCCTTGCTGCTACCCCTCAGGTGAACTAACAGACCAGGCAGTCCCACTCACTGCGTACCTGCCCCAGGCAGTAACTGCTGAAGAGCACCGGACACATCGGCACCGCGCCACACGGCTCTGCCCTCACCACAGAGCCACAATTTGCACTTACACAAACCTACTCATGAGTAATTAATTGGGAGAAAGGAAGAGGCCTCAAGTATTTGAGTGACTCGGCCTTTGTACTTCCTTAGCTAAAGGCTGTAGTGGGTTATTACAGTCCTTCCCAACGGATAACACTCTCTTCTGGTTTGGTTTTGGCGGTGGTTTGTTGTTTTTTTTTTTTCAAGCAAGAGTAGATGGAAATAAGAAACTTAAAAAAAAAGAGCACAAATGAACAAACAGAACAAAAATAATAAAAATACTAATTGTAAGCTGCACACATTACATGATATAGAACATAGGCAGTCAGTCCAAAGGTTCAGTTTTATGAGAGGGGAGAGGAGAATGACAGCACAACAGGAACCAATTAAGACTGCTAAACATAAAACTAAAATTTTAGGCTTTAAACAGCAGCTTCTTGACACTCCTCAGAACTATGTAAAATAACACTCTGTTGTTAACAGCATGCAGAATGCAGAAAAGCAATCTGGTGACTCTTGACTGCAGTGTACAGTTACAAACAAATACACTGGATACTTTGATCTCTCTGTAAGCTCGTAACTGTTGTTAGAGGACTTGCATGAGAAATTGGAACACTCCTAGTTTTGACTGGCAAAGATCAAAACCCAACAGACACGTAATAGTAATAAAAATATTTGTCTTAGAATTACTTTGATGTCAAATATAGACAGAAATGATAGAAGTCTCATAATAAATTGTTCCATAGTAGCTGCAATATACAGAAATAGAAAATTATTTATTAGACTTGTTGATTACCTATTTTTTCATCAAGTTTTTCTTCTTCTATTTGTTCAGCCTCTGTTGTACAACGATACCCTTTTTTCTTAAGGACATGACAGATGAGGATCCCCAAGAGACCCATGATGAAGAAAACAGGAACCAATGCAAAGGCAATATACTCCAGGTGTTCAGCCTTGCCATCGTTGCCATCAGTTTTAGTGGTCAAGGTAGTTGTCTGTAAGTTATAGCTTGACAAAACCCGGAGAAAATCTTCATTATCTACAAAAATTAATAAACACAATTATTACTATACACTGTAAAAAACTTCAAAGCATTTTGAAAACTACAAGCACAACCAAACCCCCATAGTGTCAACATGGTGCCTGTTGAGGTCATCACAGAATGTACAACGTGTATTCTACTGGCTGAGAACTCTCAACCGTAACTGTTTTATGAAGAGGGAATATCTACTATCACAAACATCCAAAATCTAAAAAAACCCACATATTCTTCAATGTAACAGTGAAGAACAAATAATATTCTAGCCCAGTAGGCTTGTAATCTCAACAAGAGGGCTCATGCGTTTCCCAGAAGAATACCATCATCATTGCTCCTTGTTCCCATCAGTAAGGAAAACACCATACCCATTACTCTGGTCCAAAGCTCATTTAAAAGGGTGTTTAAAAAAGTAGATTCTTCCCTAATATGAAAGCAAGTACAGGATTTAGTACTAACACTTGCGAAGAAAAAGCATTGTGGGAGAATCAGTCTTGAATTTTTTTTCCTCAACAGTGGGACTTGACAGCATAAAAGAACGAGCATCTATCCTCTCCTCATCAGCATAAGGTGGGCTCATTGTTCACTCGTTTAAGATATAAAATATAAATATAAAATTACTTCCATATTTAAACTCAAAACAGGGTGGGAAAGAGGCTTTTCTTTTTGTTTACAAAGAATTTAAGTTGTGGCATAGGCACACACTATAGCCACAATCAAGCATTTTTGTTTCAATTAAGCTCTGAATTTCACAGATGTGTATTCCACATTATAGATCAGGCCTTTGAACTACTCAATCTATAGAATATTTACATTAGAATGCACCTCTGAAGTTCTTTAGTCCAAAAGCTGGTAAAAGCAGCCCTGATTAGATCAGGTTGTTCAGGTAAGCTCCTTCTGAAGAACATTCCACAACGTATCTGGGCAACCTGTTCAGTATTTGCCCACTTTTATGGCCAACATACACAGATAAATTAAAATCTCAGTACCTTCTCACATATCAAAGTATACAAGTTCAAGTGTTCAGCTAAATCCAAAAATGCACGTTTGCATACTCAAAATATGCCTTCTGAGCCTCTAGAGTTTATACACATTCCCCACCCCATATAATAAAGATTTACATATTACTCTTCCAACATGCAAGAATATTGCTGCATTTCTACCCTCTGTTATTCTCCTCCACAATTTTTTGGACTAGAACGACTACAAAAAAAACCAATTAAAACAACCTAACACTGATTCAAGGTGTCTTCCATCTACTTGTATTAAAATGGAAAACGCAATTCGCAATCATTGCATTAATCAAACTTGCTGAAGGACTCATCAGAAAACCATTTACATGACACTGACATTTACCGGGTTGTCGTGGGGGATTTTAACTTCCCTGATATTTGCTGGAAGGACAACTCAGCCAGCCAGCCACAGTCCAGGAGGTTCCTCCAGTGCATCGATGATAATTTTCTGATGCAAATGGTGGAGGAGCCGACTACGAGAGGAGCACTGCTGGACCTCACCCTCGCTAACAAGGAGGATCTGGTTGAAGCAGTAAAGGTTGAGGGCTGCCTTGGCTGCAGTGACCATGAAAGGGTGGAGTTCAGGATCTCATGTAGCAGAAACAAAATAGCAAGCAGAATTGCAACCCTGGACTTTGCCAAGGCAAACTTTGGATTTTTCAAACAATTACTCAAGAAAATCCTATGGGCAAGGCTGTTTGAAGGTAACGGGGCCCAAGATAGTTGGTTAGCGTTCAGGGACTGCTTCTACCGTGCTCAAGATCAGAGCATCCCGACACGTAGGAAGTCAAGGAAGGGAGCCAGGAGACCTGCGTGGCTAAACAGGGACCTGCTGGGTAAGCTCAAGGGCAAGAGGAGAATTTACAGATCTTGGAAGGCAGGGCTGGCCACTTGGGAAGAGTATAAGGCTGTTGTCTGAGGATGTAGGGAGGCAACTAGGAAAGCAAAGGCCTCCCTAGAATTGAACCTGGCGAGAGGGGTCAAGGACAACAGGAAGAGCTTTTTCAAATACGTGGCAGATAAAACTAACACCAGAGGCAGTGTAGGCCCACTGATGAATGAGGTGGGTGCCTTGGTGACAGATGATACAGAGAAGGCAGAGTTACTGAATGCCTTCTTTGCCTCCGTCTACTCTGCCGGAGGCTGTCCTGAGGAGCCCCGTTCCCCTGAGGCCCCACAGGAAGTCAGGGCAGTGGAGGAGTTTGCTTTAGTCGATGAGGACTGGGTTAGGGACCAATTAAGCAACCTGGACATCCATAAATCCATGGGTCCAGATGGGATGCATCCACGGGTGCTGAGGGAGCTGGCTGATGTCATTGCTAGACCACTCCCCATCATCTTTGCCAAGTCTTGGGAGACGGGAGAGGTGCCTGAGGACTGGAGGGAAGCAAATGTCACTCCAGTCTTCAAAAAGGGCAAGAAGGAGGACCCGGGTAACTATAGACCGGTCAGCCTCACCTCCATCCCTGGGAAAGTGATGGAACGACTTATCCTTGGTGCCATCTCAAGGCATATCAAGGATAAGAGGGTCATTAGAGACAGTCAGCATGCCTTCACCAAAGGGAAGTTGTGCTTGACTAACCTCATAGCCTTTTATGAGGATATAACAAGGTGGATAGATGATGGCAGAGCGGTGGATGTGGTCTACCTTGACTTCAGTAAAGCATTTGACACAGTCTCCCACAGCATCCTTGCTGCTAAACTGAGGAAGTGTGGTCTAGACTCTCGGGTAGTGAGGTGGACTGTGAACTGGCTAAGGGGAAGAAGCCAAAGAGTTGTGGTCAATGGGGCGGAGTCTGGTTGGAGGCCTGTATCCAGTGGAGTCCCTCAAGGGTCGGTACTGGGACCAGTATTATTCAATATATTCATCGATGACTTGGATGAGGGACTAGAGAGTACTATCAGCAAGTTTGCTGATGACACCAAGCTGGGAGGAGTGGCTGACACGCCAGAAGGCTGTGCTGCCATCCAGCGAGACCTGGAGAGGCTGGAGTGTTGGGCGGGGAAAAATTTAACGAAATATAACAAGGGTAAATGTAGGGTCTTGCATCTGGGTAGGAACAACCCCAGGTTCCAGTATAAGTTGGGGAATGACTTATTAGAGAGCAGTGTAGGGGAAAGGGACCTGGGAGTCTTGGTGAACAGCAGGATGACCATGAGCCAGCACTGTGCCCTTGTGGCCAGGAAAGCCAATGGCATCCTGGGGTGTATTAGAAGGGGGGTGGTTAGTAGGTCGAGAGAGGTTCTTCTTCCCCTCTACTCTGCCCTGGTGAGACCCCATCTGGAATACTGTGTCCAGTTCTGGGCCCCTCAGTTCAAGACAGGGAAGTGCTGGAGAGAGTCCAGCACAGGGCAACTAGGATGATTAAGGGAGTGGAGCATCTCCCTTATGAGAAAAGACTGAGGGAGCTGGGGCTCTTTAGTTTGGAGAAGAGGAGGCTGAGGGGTGACCTCATTAATGTTTACAAATATATCAAGGGTGAGTGTCACGAGGATGGAGCCAGGCTCTTCTCAGTGACAACCACTGATAGGACAAGGGGTAATGGGCTGAAACTGGAACATAGGAGGTTCCGCTTAAACTCGAGAAGAAACTTCTTCTCAGTGAGGGTGACGGAGCCCTGGAACAGGCTGCCCAGAGAGGTTGTGGAGTCTCCTTCTCCGGAGATATTCAAGACCTGCCTGGACACGTTCCTATGTAGCATTATCTAGACATTCCTGCTCTGGCAGGGGGATTGGACTTGATGATCTTTCGAGGTCCCTTCCAATCCCTAACATTCTATGATTCTATGATTTTCACAACAGAGAAGTCTAGAACAATCAAATCCCTCCCTTTAGTTTTTTTAGAAAAATAATGGAAGCCTCCATAAAATTGGCAAAAGACTGTTATTCCACAAACATCTCTAATGTGCTGGCTTTATAACTAAGTAGCATTTCAAAAATACCAGTAAGGTGACAGATAGCTATGATTTTTAAAACCGCAGTTAGGCATTTACCTTAGTTTTCTATCAAAACACTAAATCTTTAATTGTTAAAGTATTTCTGAATTTTTCAGTACAGTCTTGAATTGTCAGTCAGTTCAGAGGCAAGTAATACACAAGTCTTCCTGGAAGTGAAAAAACTTCTTTGAAAAAACATTTGATAAAACCCCAATTAGAGAAAAGAAAAAAAGACGTTGAGCATTTTTCTAAACTAATTTTTTAGACAATAGTAGAAATGCAGAAAAAATGGAAAGAAATGTGAAAAACCAACCAAAGAGATCTCAAAGCTAAATGTCAAAACAAAATCTCAGGATGTTTTCTTAGGATAAAGCTGGATGGTCTAGCTTGTTGCCAAAAATCAGGAGAAAACTGTTGCATGGCAGAAGACCCACACTTCAGACTCTCCAAGTTGTGGCTCATTACAATTTCTCCAGAGGCAAAGTGGCTTTAAGGGGTCTCTTCCCCTTCTGCTACCCTACCAGCTGTGCTCCTAACAAACGACAGCCCTGAAAAGAGCTTTAAACTGGATTACTGAGATGACCAGGGTTTAAGTAAAAAAAAAAAAAAAAAGCCTTAAAAAGCCTTCAGCTTTTAAAAATTCATTTGGCCAAACCACAAGTTTATACTGAGTCAGTAAATGACTCTATCAAATCAAGAGACTGAGTAAGCTGAAGCAGTGGAATAAGCAACTCTGAGCAAGGACAGACAAACATATTTAGCTTTACTAAAGTAATAACATGGGAGTCATAGTCTCAAGAGCATGCCCCTAAAATAAGGGAAGGACAATTCATTATGTGTAAAAAAAAAATAAATTATTATGTCCTACATAATTATTTTTACATCATCAACTTGAAACCCCATCAACTCGACACAGCCACTGAAAACACATAGAATTTAAAATACAAAGCCAAGTCACTAAGCTGCACGCAATTAACGGGAAAAAAAAACACAACACAATTAAACAAAGGAAATGGGAAAATGGGTCTCAAATACTACTAAATGTTCACAGCAAAGAATGAAAGATTATACATAAATCTGAGCCAGTCTGAAGTTCACAAGCAACTCTAGCGACAGAGCTAGATGGCATTTTCACAAGGACAGATCATTCCCACCCTCCAAAAAAGCAAACCATGAGAAACTACTCAAGTTGACATTCCCAGCCTACCTAATACATATCACCTGTAAATGCTTGCATAGTACAAACTATGGTTCGAGTTTCTTGGGTTTCTGCTTCTTTTTCTACCTAATCTGGTTTACAGTTTAGTTTAGTACCTCTGCTTGTAGCCTGATACCTGAAACACCAACGAGAAAACCTCATGAGCTACAACCTAATCTCTGTAGCATAGATTAGTTCGCTAATTTGATTAAGATATAAAGAGTTTTTGAACCAGGCAGGAAAACATACTTAAAGATTTGTTTTCCATTTAAAAATGCATTAACAAGCATAGATACTCCACCACACCAACCTATATAGATAAGACTATGTGATTTTTCTGCAGTTGTTCTTAGATACCTAAAAATCTAACTCTTGCACTAAAATTCAGTAAGATACACAACTTTGCAAGCTATTTTGCTTATTACTAGTAAAACATTAAATCAATATTTCTCTATAAATACATAATTTACACAAAGTCCATAAACTGCTTGATGTCATTCATGTCGTGTTCAGAGATGTGAAAATTCACTAAAAGCAAACCAAAAACATCCCTGAAAAAATGAATTAGCTGAAACAAATACTCAGTGCTGTGTAACCTTATAAGCAGAACGAAGCACTCAGCTTTCATTATCAAATACCCTTCATATATCAAGAAATTTGCCCTCAAAAGCCTCGGCAGTTATGACATAATGCAAAATCAAGGCTTGCCTAGCTAATGAACAATATATTTTATGTCCCAAGTCACAGCTACAGCATTCGTGTTCCCTATTATTCTTCCCCAGAGCCGTATTATGCTTGCTAACAGACTGTTGATAGTCTGCTTCATTCTCATGATGTATAATGTTCCTTCACAATAGTTTTTAATGGCAAATTCAAGCCATACGAACCTTGCTTGACTCAAGCCAATTCATAAAGACATTCATTTGCTTTGTTTTTTGTTGTCGTCACATTTTATATACCTGTCATTGTATACTAGTATACATATTAAAATTACTTGAAGATAAATAAAAATATTCAGGAGCAATATTCAGCACATTTAAAGCAATGATGAAGCCGTAGATCACAGATTGCATTCATGCTACTGATTCAAATCCCATTTACTCGTCTTTGCTTAAAAATGAGTATGTTAGGTATCGAACTTGAATACTGTCTGCTCTTACTTAATCCTTACCTAAAAAGTAAAATATAAAGACAGTCGACCTCAGGCAAGTCTTTTACACTGGCTCTAACCATTACTACTCTGACACAAACATAGCTGCCTCTATCTCAGCAACAATTAAGAAAATTTTACAGCACCTTTAGTAAAAAAAATATAGGAGGAAAAGTTAGCACATGAATGAAAAAAATATTTCATCCTTCATTAAGCTGCAATTTTTACATGGTCTAGACATATCTATTAACATTCCAGTTAAACACTGTATTTCCTCCATACTAGTAAGATAATGTATGACTACAAAACTATTCCAAGACTACACTGTCCTGAAGGCTGTGATAAGAATGCAGCTGGAGTGGACATGTAAGCAAAGGTGGTGTTGCTCTGTAACAAACTTCCTTTTCCCTTAAGGTTTTATAAACTCACAGAAAAGAGGTGGGAGCACCTTAGAGAGGTCATCCCACTGTCAAAGAGGAGGATTAGCTGTACCTAGACAACTATCTGCCAAGTACAGCTAAAGAACCTGCAAAGGTAATAGCTTGCCCTCCGCACCTATTTTTTTTTCCACTGCAAATGTGGGGTCAGAGTAATTCCTCCTTTAGTGGCTCGCCCAGCCCTAACCCTCGACAAGTATCTACTACCACAGTACCAGATTCTGCTTGCACTGAGTTACAGACTCCTTCTTTGGTTTTAGCTGTATGTACTTCAAGAGATTTTATACTTGGCATGATCACTAGCACCTCCCCAGTATAAGTCCCAGTTATCTCAAAGCTTTGCCTTTAGTATTGATCTAAATAGACAATTCTCAAACTTTTCATAACACACATGAGAAACCTCTAGAAATATTTAACAGTGTTTTAAAGAATAACTCGGATTATTGAAAAAACACACCCTTTTTGTAACAAAGACCAAACTTGTTATTTAAGAAAAATAAAACTCATAATAAAAATAATACATATATAGGTTGGAACAGGTTGCCCAGAGAAGCTGGACACTCCCGGAAGAGTTCAAGGCCAGGCTGGATGGGGCTTTGAGCAACCTAGTCTAGTGGAAGGTGTCCCTGCCCATGGCAGGGAGGTTGGAACTAGATGAACTTGAAGGTCCCTTTCAACCCGAACCATTCTATGGTAATTATTTTTCTCAATCTCCTATAGTAAATTTAAGCATAATCTACATCTAGCCGATTACTTCAAGCTCATTCCAGTTGGTTTTGCACTGTTTAATTTATAAAGGTGTCATCTGCTCTTGGCTCTACTGATAAAGAACCCTGTTAGCTTACTCTTAGTTACTTTACCCATCATGCCCATGTCATTTATTTCCTATGGCATGCTTTTTAGAGAACTTAGTTTGCATTTCATGAATTTGATTGTTCTACCAATCCAACTGCTAAAAATAAGTACATATTCACTATCTTCTTCTCCATGAAGTTCAAGATGTTGCATGATCATAAGTCCTGCTTTCAGGCATGAAAATGAGCGGTAGCCATCAATCTCACAATATACACAAGCAAACTGCAGCTGACCTTCATGTTAACTAACATTTAAAAAAATTAAATACGATCAATGTACAACCTACTTGAGTACAAATTAAATATTCAGATATGCCATATGATCTGCTCAAGTATCTCAGCTAAGCATAGCTGGAAAATGTGTCTCGGTAGCAACATGAGCTTATGCATTTCTCCGTCTCCTCACCATTAATGTGCCAGTTCACACATTTGCAGAAAAAGAGCAATCACTTAAGGTTCAAAATAATTGCGGCAGAATATTGTTTGCTTCTGTTGTTGGGTTTTTTCCTTTCCTTCATACCTGCACCACTTCAATTCACTACACATTCCTACACGCTGTTTAAAGAGCACCATCGAAGGACTGCTTAAGCGGGCAATGCCACGAGGAGGAATGGTCGCACAGCTGTGACCTCAGTTCACCCTGCAAGGAAAAGGCACCCGAGGACCACCTCTAGAGCTTCGTCCTCTCCTGGCTGTAGGGCAAGTATAGTTAAAGCTGCATTAAATTATAATGATGCTTCCTACCTCCAGGCCAGATGTCTAAGGTAGATGGATGTATGCTTTGATTTAAAGCATTAACTTTTTGGTATCATACAAAGTAAAACTGGTTTTGATTTTAAATTACATGCTTTTAAATGAAGGCATAAAAAATTGTTGATTCCTAAATACACATTAAATACCTCAACAATTTAAGAAAACTAAGTTTATTTTAAAAAAAACTTGGTAATGTAATGAAGTTTTAGCGAAATTAATTGATACCAAAACCAGCCAGTTTATGTCCCTTGGCATTTCATAAGTGGTGAATATTTTCTTCAAAAAAAGGAGTTTCAGATCAGCTATTCACTTTCATTCAGTACATTCAACATATTTAGATATAAAATAAAGCACTCTCCTAGAGCTGCAGTTATCAAAGTCTAATTTTGTTTTTTAGATTCTTAATTCAAATGCCTAGCAGTGAATTTGTTTAGAATTCTGATGATAATTACATACTGATTTAATGCAGGGTTTAGTTATTTTAATGACAGTAAATTCAGACAGAACAGTTTGCTGTGACTTCAAATTAAATCTACTTTTTAAGAGTTATGATTTAAATAGTATTTCTCTATTCTGGACACTACACTGCCTTTGCATAACTAAGCAGACGAAATAACATGAAGCAATTTCAGTAACAAGTCAAGATATATCACTGCCAAAACCAGACACACACAAAGATATTTTAAAAATGTTCGGGCTTCTCTGCCTGACTAGTGAAGTGGTAGCTAGAGTTTATCTTCTAGTGGAAGAAACTCCTAGGCTAAGCAAACCTATTGCCCACCATTTGCTTCTATTGTTCAAGAAAATTGTACTTCAGGGAATACGCAAAAACTGAAGAACAAAGGAAAAACATCTATCGTGGAAGAGGAACACTCAAGGAGTTTGTGAATTCCGATTCAATTTCTAGCTTCCTTGTAGTAATCGGAACCTACAACCAGAAGTGAAATAAGCAGGAAGTCTGATGAGAAAAAGGAAGCCCCATGATGACAGAACATACCGACAACTAGTAACTGTGCTGCCAATTGCCCTAGAGGTTAAGCAAGGTTGTTTAAAGTTTGCTGTTAAGAACAGACCTCAAAACCTTTCTCAGATTTGTCAAAAACAGCATCTTGCAGAAGTGAGCAGAAGGATCAACCACATTTCTTTAAAGCTAGTTCTAACTGCACCTACTTTGAGAACACCTCCAGTGAGATGAGAGTAGCAAAGTCTCAGGGAGGACCTACCTGAACGTAATACCGAAGGGCATCCTTACTACCAAATACTGTATTCAAAACCACAAAACTGCAAGTCTTCCCTGGTACCCCAAGCTGGAGCCTGCTAAGAGTCCTGAAACTAGACATCGAGTCTTTGCCTCGCTGAAGTCACCACAAAAAAATTGTGCTGGTGAGCAAATTTTGCAGTAGGTCTGGAACCAGAGCTTTCTAATCTTGAGAGAAAAGTCTCTGCCTTCACAAGTTCTTTCCTAATCCCCATTTATTTCTAAAGTATGTGCCCTATCAACACTTTCAGTTGTCTTTAACTTCACTAAGTTGTCTGCCAAAGTCTTAGACAGGCTTCCCTGAGAGCCTGAGGGTGGGGTGGGGACTCAGAGATGAGATACTTCCTATGTAAGGGGAGGCTCTGTTCACAGCAAACAAACTATAGTTAAAAGCATTATTCCATAATGCACAATTTTAAACCATTGTAATTTCAGCAAGTTCCACCTGGAAGTGTAGAGAAGCAAAAAGGAGGAGCAAACCTAACAAGTCACCTATCAAGAATTCAGTGAGGAAAACCAATAAAGAGTATCCAGAGCAATTTTGTCCTGCTGATAAAGGAAAAAATTGCAACAGTAAAAAAAAAAATTTGCAGTAACATCCACTCCTTGTGTATGGCAAAATATGCAATTTGTAATGCTGCTGAAACATGTGCAGAGACAAAAAGCTCACATTTCACGGTTTATCGGTGTTAAAACTACAGTGCTTATGGTGCAATTGCTTTAGTCACTACTTGAGCAGCACATAGCTCCTACAGCAAAAACACACAGAACCCATGCTTTGCATTTCCACAGGAAAAAATTTTCCTATGAAATTTCAGCTTTCAAACAAAACATATACTACATGCAGCTACCGTATACATTTAAAAAAGCACACTTCACCAGCTTGGCTGTTCAAAAAACCCTTCCTGGACACACCAGATATTTAAAAATATTCTGTCTCACAGGTAAATTTACAAGAGGAAGCAGCATCTAGCAAACATTACATCAGTGCCACCAAACATGTTGTATCAATGTATTTTTGCACACGATTTTAGATGAGGCCAAAATCAACTTTAACCAAAACCAGTGTATTTCCTGTGTGAAGATATAGCAGATAAACCAATAGAAAGCATCTGGCAAACTCAGAGGAAGGAGAAAAAAAGTTCTATTCTTTCATAGCTTTCGCATTTCCTGCTAGATATGCCCTATATAGTCCTATTCATTTAGAAGTATTAAATTACTCCTATAGTTGTTAAATCCTACCAAAGCACATGGCCTAAGAGTCCTCCAGCCTAACTGCCTTCAAGCTCACTAACACGATCTTGGGTATAAACAACTGTAAGAAGTCAGTACAAGTCTATGTATACACACCCTTTGGTTTACTAAAACATCTGTTTACGCTCTCTTCAAGATGCCAGTAGTAAGTAAACTGTATAGTAATCCTGACATGTAGGAACACGCAGCAATATGCCACAGTAACAACCATCAAAGAGCAAATTCATTTTTTATCTGTTAAAGAAATATTTACACCAAAACATCAGAGAGCAAAGAAAAAAAATAGTATCATGATCAAGAAGAAATATTCACAGTTAGTCTCCTCCTCTTACCTCTGCATACAAAACCAGAAAGAAATAAGCTTTAGGGCCTTAGTGAGCATCAACTCCCAGTCAACATAAATTCAAAAATCAAGACACAAACTCTTTCAGTGAAACTGATTAGCTGAAAACAAATAAGTGTGATACTGCGAGTATCTTTAGCATCATTCTACTGCCCCCAGCTCTGCCTGCCCAGTGGTACTTCTTTCTTTTCACTCTCATGAAGAGGAGGCTGGACTGGATGAAAAGCCTCCCATTCTTCTTGTTTTCAGAAAACAAATAGCTGGTGGTAGATATCTCATTCCTTTCTGACCAAGTTGTCCCACACCAAGTAATCACCACAGGTGTACAAAAGTTCAGAAAAACTAGAAACATTTTGTGCCTAATTTGATGCTAGTCAGTATGCTAATGCTAACTATTTCCACTAAGCATACGTTTACTCTCAAGCAAGCTGGTACAGTCTTATCAGTGAGAGGTAACAAACCTAATCAACCACCCAAAGGTAACAAAGCTCACCAAGTCCAAACTCACACCAGGTAAAGACAAGCATCAGCCTAAACACAAATGTTTTGAGCAGCTTAGACAACACCAAAAAAAAAGCACTTCAGAAGACACAGGCAACAAAATCAGTTTCACTTTAAGATTGTTAGTACCACAACATCTGCGGTTAGACATAAACAAAGAAAATGTCACGTAAAACTAACTTCCCCCGGCGCTTGTGAGCCTGCGGGTGTTCTCCAGAGATCCCAAGGGCTAGTCTCACCTGCGCTTACAAAACCTAAACGCCAAGACACGTTTAACCTCCCAACAGGTGGTGAAGTAGAACCAACTCTTTGACGCGTTTCTACCTTGTGCACCACCCGACTGCA
Source organism: Trogon surrucura (assembly GCA_020746105.1). NCBI lineage: Eukaryota > Metazoa > Chordata > Aves > Trogoniformes > Trogonidae > Trogon > Trogon surrucura. The sequence continues at coordinate 57,243,325 of CM036620.1, read as the reverse complement.
GTTTAAAAGGGAAATCAACTTCGGAGGAGTTCCCAGACTCGAGTTTGTACCGTTCATCAGGCGCGGGTTTTCTTCTTCCCTTCCCCCCTCTTCCAACCCCTGGCCATACCCGATTAAACTAACGCCCCGGGGCGGCGGCTGTCGCGACACTAAGAACCGTTTTATCGCGGAAGGCGCCCTGCGGGACGCGGGAGCCGCCGCTTCGCGGGGCCAGCCCGCCGGGCGGGCGGCAGAAACTTGGGCCGCGCAGCCTTGACCCTCCAGGCTCCCGCGGGCCGCGCCGGGGGAACTCCGCTTCTCTCCCGACAGGCTCCGACGGGCCACGCCGCGGGGACTCCAACGCCCGCTACCCCCGGTTACTCGCTCCGGCCCGGCGGCGCCGAGCGGGTGCTCCCGCCGTAAAAGCAGCGGGGTCAGCCGGGACATCCAAGCGGGGCGCCCGGCCGCTCGTATTCCCCCGCCGACGTCACAGGCGGCGGCGGGAGCCCGCGGAGCGGCTGGGCAGCCGCCGGCCAGAGCAAGGGGGTCCCGGCTTGAAGCTTCCCCCGCCAACGGAGCAACCACCCGCAGCGAAGGACCGAGGCCGCAGCGACCCACCGGGAGCAGAGTGGTTGCCCAGCCAGGCGGCCGTCGGGCCCAGCGAGGGAGCAGTCGGCGGGCTCCCGCCCGGCCCTGGCGGAGCCATACCCAGCGCTTCTCCCCTGCCGCCTCCGCGTTGGCAGCTGCGCGGCTGCCGCCACCGCCCGCCCCTGCCCGGCCCAGCCCAGCGGCGGTGGGGCACGCCCTGCCCGCACGGCGCCTGCGCAGAGCCGCCGGCCCGGGGTGACACTGCGCCCTCCAGCCCCGCCCTGCCTGAGGCGGGCGGCCGTCCCGCGGCCCGACGAGGGGCACAGCGGGGCCGTGCCCGGGTGGGGCTTGAAAAGGCGGTCGTGCCCGTGTGGGGGTGTTTCCCAGCCGGGGCGCGGGTTTCCGCGCTGCCCCGGCCCCCTCAGTGTGGGAGGGGTGGCGCGGGGGGGCAGTGGGCAGGCAAGATGGACACGGGGCATCGCCGTCCTAACGGACGTGGGGCAGGGCCAGGCGACTGCTTGCACTGCTTGCTTCGTGTTCGTCGTGTGCCGCAATGGCTCCCGAGCACCTGGGGTGCTGTGCCACCCTCGTGGGGTGCCCCAGGCCTCTCTCTTGAGGCCAGCGGGTTTCACCCCTGGGACCAGGCTGGCTGTGCTGGGAGCGTCCTTGCTGCGAGGGCATAGAGGACTGAGGAGATTGGGCAGGTGCCGTATTTCCCTTTCTGTGTTCTCCCCCTGCACCAGGGCTGCCCCGACACTCGCAGGGAACCCGTTTGCTCCCAGAGCTGTGCTGGAGCTGCTTGGTGTAAGGGCAGGGCCGGCTGCTTCCCCCGAACGGCCGCAGGGGCTTGCGGAGTTGTTGGCACCACCGCAGCGTTTGCGCTGGGACTTGCAAGTGTTCGGAAACAAAACACAGCCCGGCTTTAGCTGTCCCTTGGCATTTGGAGATATTGCTCACCCCATTGCCCCTTCCCATTCACAAGGCTTCCAATTCGTGCTTTATTCCTTAATTCTACACAGGTAAATGCCAGCTTAGATTTACACTCTGGTAAACTAACGCCCATGCTCAGAGCTTGGCCCGCTTTGTATTTCAGCATCTGCAGCTGGACTTTTCTATTGATGTGACATGAAACTGAGTCATATTCTTGTATCAAGGCAGGGGCAGTTAGCTTCCCTGTAGGTCCAAATATGTTATTCCAATCTAAATAATTTATTTACATACTTTTACCCCTTTTTAAATACCTAAGCGAAAAAAACACCATTTATTTAAAAAACACTTATAAAGGCAGATACATTCTTGAATGATTTTTTGGTCTAGTACCAACAATGCGTGCAGAAATACTCTTATCAGCCACTGACCAGAGCTATCCCCAGCTAGATTCAGTACACCAGACTGCCACCTTCTTGTCTGGGACAATCAGCCCATCTGATATCTCCCCCTGCCCCCTCCCCGCAGTCTTTTCCGGTAAAGAAAATACGCAGAAAATTATGTCCTCAAAAAAATAGTATGTCAGTATCATCTGTGCACTTGAAAAAGACAAAGCACTCTGGAAATAACCAAAGTTTTAACCATTTTTCTCTGTGCTTGACTGTCAGCTGTATTCATACTACAAACTGTAGCCACTATTGTTTATAATTTTTTTTTCAGAGATACAGGTATGAAAAGATCAGCATGATTTAGTGTCTGAGATAAGCATGTTGACAAGCAAAAAGTAAAAAAGCTGTCTTTATCCTTTTGGGCACAAGGGAGAAGGCCTTTCCAGAAAATAAGCATTTTCTGAGTCTAGTGACAGAGCACTATTGATTGTTTAGATATTTGTTTACATTTCCATTTTTAGCATCTATTAGTACTACGACTTTACAATTCCTTTCACAGTTCAAAGTTGTGTCCTGATGGAAGCAAATTCTGAAATGCTTTACCTGAGTTTGACTGTTCTTTGCTCATTAGCAGAGCAGCATTCTAATAGAAAAGGCGGTACAGCAGTCCTGAGAGCAAACAATGTAAGCCATCAGAAACAGTTATGACACAGATAATAAAAATAAAATGCTAAAGCCCAATAAAAAGAAACCCTAAGCTACAAAATAGAGTGCCTAAGTCTAATAAGTAGGGATTGCTGATTTCAATTTTTTTCCCCCAAGTTTAACTTGTGTATCAGATCAAATGCTGAGCCTGAAGAAGTTCAGGAATTTCATGAATATAATGTTTGTAATGGGAAACACTTCTTTTCAGTCAAGTAGATAACAAAAAAACATGAAATCTCAGATTTCTGCTTATTGGAAGAATTGGTGGGAGACTTACGTATTTATTAACAAACAAAATCAACAAGGAATGAGCAGATCTGTAATTTTCAACAGAAGAGGAAGCCAAGCAGCAGGAGACAGCGTTCTTTGCACTTACACGAACAAATCTTTCTTCCTCTTGAGTTTCCTACAGAAAGTACAACTGCTCACCTGAGTTGCCTCTGCAAGGTCTCTTAAATTTTGATTTATTGTTTTTTTGAGAGTGTAGTTCTGTGTCAGCTGCACTCGGTGTCATAAAGGAGAGACTTGGGGAGAGCAGGAATGTCTTTTTCTCTTTGATTAAGTGTAGTTGCCATCTTACAGGTAACTGCAAAGTTCAGCAGGATTTCTGAACCAAACCTGACTCAGGGAAACAAGCTCTCAAGAGGCAAGTTTTATCTCAGAACCTCCCTCTGACTATTTAACAGCTGAACTCCTAATTAATACTTTCCACTTTGCCCAGTATACATCTGTTCTTGCTGATGAAAGTAAATGTATTTTTGAAAGGTATTGCCTTACACAGAAAAATAAATCTCTAAAGCCTAACAGAGGTGTAAAAAAACCCCACAGTTCTGCACTAATATTCTGAACTTCATACCTGAAAAATTGCCCATTTTACATTATCTCAGTCTGTCAGGTTGAGAAAATTTCAGTAAAGAAACTAAGCTGTAAGGGGAATGTTTTTCTAGAAGCAATTTCTCTCTCTTGCTTCCTCTCTTTCTGTCTCTGTCTCTTTCATGATACTGTCCCTCTAATGCAGGAATCAGTTAGGTTACAGGACTTCCTTTGTAAGCAGAAATTCCATTTCAGTTTTATTCGTACCTATGTAACGTCAGGGTTGTGGTTGCCACCTTTCAAGGAAATAGTTTAACCATAAGGCTTTTGGTTTGCAAGGACTGTCTCCTCTTTCATTGTCCTGGGTCCCACTGATGAGGATAGAATCTGTTTCTTTGGATCAGAGAGAATTAAAAAAAAAAAAAAAGGACTTGATTCTGGAGCCCAGTAGTTAATACTATTTGCCTGAGAAGAAGAAAGTAAGGTTATAGACACTATCCCAAGGACAGAGTCAATACTTTACAGCCGTCTGAATATAGATTGAAAAAAAACTATTGAGAACAAGAATTGGAGCCTAGCACATCCCTCCAGGATGCCAGGCCTTAACATTATAGCAGTTGTGGTTGGGAATAAAGGGGGAAGTGGTGCAATTAGCTTTAATTCTTAAAACTGTTGTGGTTGCTATTACATTGCCTGAGATGCCAGACTCTAGTGATATTCGGTAGTTGTTCCCTGCAAAAAGCTTGGTAGATAGAGCTCTCCTTGGGGAACTGAAGGAGAGGAATGTTGATGTTTTGGATTCTGATTTGGTTTAGGCATGATTTCTTATTAGCTAGGTCCTAAGCATCAAGACATGTGCCTTCAGTGCCTGGGAAGCTTTAAAGGCAGTGCTATGGCTCTTAGGAAGCTCAGATGCTCAGCTTTGGGCTTTGGTGGAACATGAGGAGTTGCATGTTATTACATCAGCTTCTTGGAATATAGGGAAAAGAGAAAATCTTGAGCAAGTACCAAAGCAGCTTCTGAGCTTGACAAGAGGACTACAGGAAAACAACAAGGTCCATCCTACGCTGAAAGGAGTTGTGAAAGAAGACTAGTGGTTTTGAATATTGTGCAGAACCATATTATGAATATATAATGTGTAGGGTGGCTTGCTCAGTGTGTATTAGAGGCAGAAACTGAACTAGCACAAATTAGACTAAGTCCCTACAAATAGCAGCTTTTTCCTGGGTTTTACGCTGGCACAGTTGTTAAGGAATTTATCACACAACAGTTAGTAAGTAAAAATCAGCATGCAAATAGTATATTAAGGTTTTATATTGTAAAGCTTATTTTAAGTAAATTAAAAGTGAAGCAAAGGTCAGCAGTAATTAAACCAAAATCCTCTGCTTCCCATTCCCCATTCATACATTATTGTGAATTAATCTGATGAAGCTTGAATTTGTCACAGCTGGGCGAGTACTCATTGGGGAATTCAATGATAGTACTGGTGGATGGAAAACTAAGAGAGCCCAGTAGTATTGTGTGAAGTCACTAAGCATGAAAGAATTGGCTCATTAATGACCCTATTACAAACAGTGCATTCACAACTCGGCATGCCTAAAGCTCTATATGTACATATGGAAGGAAATTTAGAAGCATAAATATTCTATTAATATTTTGATTCATCTCCAATCATTTTGGCAACATCCATAAACAAAAGCGGCAAAGTAACTGAAGAAGGTCACTTTTATGTATCAGCAACCAGGGAGGCAGGAAGGAAGCACGGAGACTTGTGCATGGAAGCCTAGAACTGCTTCTTGGTTCTGCAGATACCGGCTGGCTCTGTCAAGGGGGCCTGAAAGGACTTCTGCCAAGGACAGACTTGCAGTGTGTTGCTGCTTTTTGGTTCTTTTCTGATTCCCAGAGCTAGTAAGGACATAAAAAGCCTGGATTTTCTAATTAGCCACATTCTGTTGATTTGTTTTATCCAGCCAGTTTGAAGACACTTGTTATCCTCATCTTCTCTATCCCCATTCTTATTAGGAAAACAGAATAACTGAAAGATGGATTTCTTTCAAGTTAAATGATTTTTAATGTTCAAATCTTCAGATCAGGTTTGAAGTAAGTCTCCCGAGCTTCTAAGATTTGATCATCAATTACAAACTGCCTGTACTAAATTTATTTGAAGACTAACAAAGTATTTTGTAAAGCATAAATACTAATCAAGTTTCCATACAATAGATAATTCAGGAGTGACTTTGACCAAACATAACAAAGAGATTCGTTCTTCAGCAGAAATGGACTGCTTGGCTCTCCCCTTTTCTGGGCTTTTTATAGACCAATCCTTCTAAAGCAGTCCTCATTCTCCAGAGCTGTATGAGAAATAGCACTTAAATCCCTATAAAAAGTGATTAGTAATGGCAAATATGCTACCCTGGACTCCTCAAAAAGTAACTTTGTAATACATTTGCTCCGTTATGGAGTTCGAGGAAGTTTGTTGGTTTTTTTTTTCTCTTTTTGTAAAATGTATAAAGAGCTAATGTGAAACCAAATGGATTTTATTTTTTTTCTATACTGGTCTGACATAAGAGTAGAAAAAGTAGCTGAGAAGGAGTAAGTTGTACAGATATGCCACATGCAACTTTACTGGGGAATGTACACAAAAAAAATAACCTGATGAAGATTATATTCATAACAAAAACCAAGCTGTGAGGATACAATGATAGTAAACTAGTAAGGAGATACAGCATAAATACATCTGGCTGGCATTCACATCGCTAGATTTATGGTCTTGGCCTGTCAGCAGCATTCACACTTAGCCATATGCTGCCAGCCTAGACACTCCTGAGCTTTTCTCAATCCTCAGCTCAGAAGCTGCTTTCTCAGTTCTTAGTCACTCATTAGAAATATTTTCCGGAAAATTTAGGCTGTAATTCTAGGAATTACGAACTTCATTTCCTAGAAGAAATAAGGATGTAGACCTCCAAGAGACCCCTAGCAAAGGACTTCAGTGTTTCAGTTATTATCTTAGAAGCTCATTTCCTCATAAAAAGCCCTACTTGGAGCATGCTGGCAGGTGGAATAGAACATTCCTTCAAAATCATACCGAAACTGGAACTGTTAAAGGAAAAGATAAGTCATACACTCCTGTGATCACAGTTCCTCATACATTTTCATAGAATGAATATCTGGGAAGTGATCTGTTAGTCTGATATGGTTAGACTTCTCATATTGGTTTACCAAACTATTACCTACCACATGTAACCTTCTTAAGCATTAATATATCCTGAGGGTAAAAGCCTAGAGCCAAGTAAGTAATCACTAAATCACAATTTAAAGTCTCATATGTAGAGGACAGCCTCTGTTTCCTCCAAGATTTTAGAAGTGCACTCTGATTTATGCAAATATGACTCGCCAAGTTTGCATGCAAGGAGTTTGGTTTAAAGCTCAGTCAGGAACAGATCTGTTGAGATAAACTTCAAATCTTGTTAGACCTGTTTATTTCCACTGCTTTTTGTAAGGAACTCTTCAGATAAGAAGCCACATACAGACTGAAAAGCTGTAGGGAGAGGGAAGAGATTTGATTTGAATTCCAGTCCACTGTATTCAGAACAGTGTTTCTATTTATATGCAAAATCCCTGGTAGGTCATCAATCATTTAGAGCCAGGGAACACTTAAAAGCAGTTGTACACAAAGTTAGAAAAATATAAAAGCTGGGATACAGCAAGATATACAGTGGACATGGTTGTATGGGTGCTTATTAAATGTAACATGCTAGGTAGCATTTTAGTTCTTTTCTGGCAAAAAATGTTTGGGATTTCCTAAAATAATATGGGTATTGGGAATTTCTGCATTTCCTTATGTTGCCCTCACGTCATACTGAGGTAGCATCTTGCAATAACTCTTTTTCTCCGGAAGACGCAGAACAGTTTATTTACAAGGATTGAAATGGAAAGGGCTAGTGAAATCCCAGCTGATTTCTGATGAACAAAGCTTCTGTCATGCTGAAAAGACCTTACTGGATCAACTACATGCGGGTGTGGATCCAAAGCGCAGTTCATTCAGGAGTCGATTTAGTTTTGAAGACTGAGAGGCAATCAAAGGGTGGATGGAGGTAGGAGGGAGATGGCTGAAAGTCTAGGGAAAACTTCTTAATGGAAAGAGCAGTTTCCCAGAGGTGGTCAGGAAATAATGTCCCATGACTGTGAGGATTTATGAGATCTGACAGGTTTTTCTCTTTCACATCAGGCCAAAGCTGAGATCTGAAGTATGATGAAGTCAGAATAATTTTTTGGTTTAACAGTTTATGAACAATAAGTGCTTGTGACAGCTTAAAAAAAGGTAAAGTTTGTAATTCTGAGAAGTCTAGTACTTTTTTCCTCCAAAATATATTATCTATAGATTAATCTTCTATTTCATTTGCTTTAAATTAATTAGAATTTTCACCAGGGACAGAAAAAAAAAGTGTAATTGGAAAACAACTAGTGCCAAAGGCCAGCAGGAGTGCTGAGAATCACTCTGGGGAACGAGAAGGCCTCAGCAAGCAAACTCGACTCTGATGCTACATTTTTTGAAGAGGATCTCTTAGCATTAAGGAAGATCCTGGTGTCACAAACCCGGGCCTGCCCTGGTTAAATTAAGACCATCGTAGAACTCACCTATCTTTAGTGTCAAACTTTCAAAAACTGTAGTGGTTAACTTCGATACAAATTCCACTTAAACAGTAATTCTGTGACCAGAAGGCAGCGTGCCTTTTTCAAAAAGAAACAAGAAGGTTGTGTTCTCAAACAGTAGTAGATAAAGGAGCTGCTCATCTTCTCTGTTTTGTGTGGAGCACATGGTCTTGTTAATTGTCCTGCTTACTCTGCTGTATGTTTTTCATATTAATAGGTGTGTGATAAATAAATTAATATGAAAAACATCTTGTAGTTTAATTGGGGTTTTCTCTGTAGGACATGCCCATACATATCATGTCTTAGCAAGTCAGTTTCTTATAGCTACAGCGATGGTGGGGAGGGCAGGAGTGAATAATAAATTCATTAAAATACATGATTCAGATATTCCCAAACAGTTTTCTAAATCCAGTCAAACTTGTTGACGTATGATGACAGAGAAAACATAAAACAAAATTTGAGATGAGGTTCGTACGTTTGCGGGGGGGAGGCACTTCTTAATCAAAAAGCCCAGTGTGTTAGCCTTCCCTCCAGATGTGGACAAATTGTTTCATTTCCTTCCAGATCAGAAATTACTTAAATTCATAGGCCCTGCTTTGTTAACCAGAGCTGTAACCAGGGGGTTGTGGAAGCTGAGGCTGACTGCTCTTTTTCTTAGTTGTGGATGCTCTTCTGCTTCATACATCTAGCCAAATCTCCAGAGCAGCCAAAACCAGGCAGCTTGAGCTTGTGTCCCAATCACAAGACTATTGAGTAATTATGTTTCTTTGTCACACAGTTTGATGATTTAACAGACAGAATATGTAGTTTCAGTATTCTAAGAGAATATAGGAAATGCTGGGCTTCTGGGAGAGGAGAAAAGAAACTCCTCCATAGCTTGTAATTCATTTTTCCTTACTAATAATTTCAAAGAAATACTTAACTTTATATTAAGTCATATGTTTCTGATTAAATGGTTTTGCTTTTTCTTCTCAGGCAAACCCCAATTTTGATATAAAGCAAATCAGTTTCTTCCTGCCAGGATATTATCTAATGGAAACAGGAGCAATAATGAAAATGTACAAGCAAAACTGTTTCATAACCAGCCTAGACTTGCAAAGCATTATCTCAGAATAATGCAAATAATATTAATACATTAAGATCAGAATAGACTTATAAAGGGTATTTTTTGTATGAATCACTATGTATACCAAACACTAATCTGCAATAATCATATCCTTAACTGTCATTATTGCAGGAATAATACTTAACTCAGCCTTCCTCAGGAAGGTCATTGCCTAGAGTTATATCAGTGCCTAGATAGATATATCTCTTTATAATATCTGTATGTTATACAATATATATCCTTATCATATGGATAACACAGAGAAATATTATCACAGAGAAATATGTTAGGTAAAAATCCTAGATTCTTAAGTCACTTGACAGGGACCATATAAGTAGTATATGGTACTAGAGATTTTTTCCTAAGGATTCATTTGACCCTTATTCAGCCTCCTGAAGTAAACACCCAAATTATTCCATAGAATCCCTCACAAATGTTAAGTCAACAAAAGGCCTTGTATCTCCAAATATTTGCTTCTGGTGATTGCACATTACAAATAGAAGCCATAATCAGGATTTCCACCTGACGTTTATAAAATGTGATCGTGTCTCAGCCACTGAGGTCCTACGGTAAAGGTAAGAAGGTCCTTCTGAATATTTTCACATTCCTTCAGTTCAAAATATTTTGACTGAAAAAAGGCAAAGGCATCTTTTTCCAATGATACTTGTCCATATACCACCGTAACAACAGAGTGCAAGCCAAATCAAAACAGTGCGGCTGTCAAAGGTCAGATCCTTCACATAATTCACTGCAAGGAACTTTGACAGGAGGATTTATTTTTTATGCCCTTTAAAATACGAAATACCCTTTTTCAAAAGAGAACTCAAACTCCAATAATGGGGCAAGTTCTGTTGAAAGAAAATACCATCAGGCAGTAACACCCTGTGAAATTAGTGTTAGTACTTTATGCTGCCTCCCTCTCAGCAATTCCTCCTGCCTTGTTGTCCTGGGTTGCAGGAGGGCTTGGATGCAGGAGGAGGACCAGCCCCAGGGGCAGCTCAGGGTAACTGGAGTATCAGAGTCTAAGATGCTAGTGAAGTTGGTGTTTGCCTTAAATTCACATTTGTGGTTAAAAGCAATGCAGCTTTTTACTCCAGCTTTCCTGCAATTTATAGTTGAAAAGCAGCTAAAATACAGCAGAAGTAGTTTGAGTTACATTTTGCTGTTAGGAGACAAACTATACACATACATTTTGCTGGGTTTAGTGGGGCCACTGATAGTATCAGAGCCGGTAAAAAGAGAGATGTAACCAGAGTAACAGGAAGGGGAGTGAGAGCTGTCTGTGGTCATCATCGCTAAAGCTGATGTGGAAACACAACACTGCAGTGTTTGAGGGAACCCATGACGACAAATGAGAACAAAACTTGGGAGTGATCAAGTGAAACCAGGAGGTTTCTGAAGCAGGACATTCTGCTTCAGCAAGGGAGGGGAGATGCTGACTGCGTGTTTGTCTCTTCATAAAATCACTAACTGGTTTAGGTCATGACTTTTGAAAGAGCCCGACAGAGCTCTGACTCTTGCAGAAGGCATCTGACTTGATGCACCTTCTACAAAGTTACAAAGTCCACAGCTGCTTCGCAAGGTAGGCTGAACATAAATAAGGGTAGGTATGAAGATCAGTTCAGCTGAGCATTGCAGAGCAAGGAGCTCTGCACCTTAAAATAGGAACACAGATCTATTTTAGCAGCTGAAAAGGTTACCAGCTCCAACATAGCCCTGCCAGGAGTTTAAGGTTTAATCAGCTGAGGAAACGTTGGCATGTGATTCTTGCCTGACACAGATAGCTGCTCGTGAGCTTTTTTACATAGGGGGTAGTAGTGTTTTCAGGTTAAGTTAAGGTGGTGAATATGAGAGTGAAGGGATTACTTTTGTTCTTTTGTGCATTCTTGGGTTTCCCCTCTCTCTGTTGTAGACATAAATAAAGCTTATATTGCTGATTATTTCTGTTTTCAGTGGGCTATAATACTTCCAGTGGGTGATTAACAGAAAACCCCAATATAGTAAATAATTATGTGGAGAACTGTCCTGTTGACATCTGGAGTTTTGTCTCATTCAGTCCTTCTCTACTCCTTCCAACTCTTTTTCTACTTTGTGACTTGTAGGTTTGTATTAGTCAGTCTGGCCAAATGGCTATATCTGTAAATATTTCAAATAATGATGCGGAGGGATTTTTTATTTGTTTTTTTGTGCTATGGTCAATGCATCTTCCTTTTTTTGACCATTAACACTCCCTATATGTTTAACAGTGATGTTGACATTGTATTAGATGTCTCAGTGCTGGCTGACCTACCGGGAGCCTTTAACCCATCACAGCAACCCAGAAGGATCTTATATAGCTCGTAAGTCTTACAGTAAATGTGAAACAGAAATGATGGCTTGTTGTTTCTCTGGTGACCTTCTCTCAGCTAAAAAGAACTCACTAGAATTTAGCAGCCTAACTTCAGTTTCCAGAAAGCACAGGTAACATAAGGCAAAATTTAATCTCAAGTCACTTCTGAGTCATGGATGAAAGAAAACATTTTACATTTGCAAGCCTCTCTTTTATCCACTGTCACCCTGCAAACTCAGTTAATTTTTATTATAATTCTCACAGCGCTTCAAATATACACACTTTGCTATCTTCAACCTTGGCACCAGGTTCCCATCAGAATAAGCTTCTAAGCCAAAAAAATCAGAGGTGTGGCATTAAATTAGCCTGTCTAGAGATCTCATTAAAATTTTACTGTAATGAATGGGCAACAAAATGAAGGTATTCCAAGGTATCTTCAGGAGTGTGATGGCTGTCAGATAAAGTAAGGTTGCATTTTGTCTTCAGTGTAAATCACTGCCTTACCTAGAAGAGTGACCAATAAAGAAAAACACCTTTATGTCAGAAAAATGTGATCCAAAAATGTTTCACTGGTCCTTTTTTTGAGTACATAAAAGCATTAATGGGAGATGTGGGATAACTGATATTATTCACATTATTCCACTATTTTTTATATAAGCTTTTTGCTTTTGAGAATGGAGAGACCCAAGTTTTTTCAGTGGCACAGGAAGTAAATATGAGTAACTGCTTTGGTCTTAATTTGTTTTCATTGTCAGCGATTGCTAGCCTATTCTCTATACCTGTAAGATTTTATTGCATTAAATGGGTGGTAATTTAAGGAAGTCACTCCATGACAGAGTAGCACTTCCATAACCAATTGCTCAGAAACAGGTTAACATGTTTTCTAAAATAGGGGCAGGGTGGGCTTTACCGTTAAAAAATATTTTTTTGGTATATTGTGTCATTTTTTCCTAAAGACTGGTTCCCACAGAAGAATGTTGCTTGTCCTGTTAACTCTAATTATAACCTGGAGTACTGCAGATGTACATAGTGATGACCCTTTGCAATCTATCTATCTAGGTTATTATTACAAAATGTTAGCTATGCTGCAAACTTACTATGCTGCTTTATGCTCCTTGTCTGTGCTGTCCTACAGCCCCTTACCTCTGCACTACACCTTTGCAGTCAGCAGTGAGTTACGTGATTATTTTTTGCCTCTTCAGCTCTGTGTTGCCCTGTCTATAGAATCATAGGACAGTTTTGTGTTATCTTTATTGTTGGTAATAAGGTAGCATCTTCATATTACCAATGTACCAAAATATCTCTCCTGGGAAGGTTGAGAGGCAGGGTGCAGTCTGCTTTTTAAAATAACATAAAAAATGGAAAGAAAATAAGAAGTAATACTGCTGGTAATCACAAGACATTTTTGGGAAATCTGTGCTCTGCAGAGTGCGCAGCTGTAAACCTCTAGTTCTGGCTGAGTAGAGCAAAGAAACATCTCAGTGAGAAGCATCCTGAGACACTTTGCTGACGACACGAAACTGGAAGGAGTGGTTGACACACCAGAAGGCTGTGCTGCCATTCTAGACAGGCTAGAGGGCTGGGCAGGGAGAAATCGTATGAAATTCAACAAGGGCAAGTGTAGAATTTTGCACCTAGGAAAGAATAATCCCATGTGCCAGTATAGGTTGGGGACTGCCCTGCTGGAGAGCAGCGCAGGGGAAAGGGACCTGGGGGTTCTAGTGGACAGCAGGATGACCATGAGCCAGCAATGTGCCCTCGTGGCCAAGAAGGCCTCAGAATTGGGATCTGCTTTGAAGTGCTATATTTCATGCCGTTACTATTTTTTAGATGTATTGACTTCAAGAGATAGCAGGCAGCAAAATAAATCAGAGGATGCAGATCTCTAAGGGAGGAAGAAGTGGTTGGCATGAGAAGCGATGGGTTTGTCACTCTCTAGTTAGAACAGCTGCTCTATGCAGCATGTAATTATGTTACTTTTTTGAGGGAAGAAACTTGGCTTCTGTGTGAATAAATAAAGTTTTTCCTTAAATACATTTCTGTCTATGAGATGGCTGACAGCTGATGCCTATAGGTGTTTGGCCAGGTGGAACAGTCTGTGGGACAAGGCTACTCTAGCTGACTCTCTAGACAGCCTCAAACAATCTGCATCCTCGCATACATGATTCATATTCAGTAACGCTTGTGGAATTTCTGCTCCTTAAGCTTCTAATTGCTCCATGAACAATGCAGATTTCTAGCATCTTTACCAGGGAATCCTATAAATTTACACCCCACATGGAGAACTTTCATTGCCTACTTTTATTCTAGCTCTTGCACTGGAAAAGAGCATGGGGGGAGGAGGATGGAGACGCTGTCCACAAGATCTCAGTGTGGGAGGTGGCAGCACCAGATACGGGGGCAGGAAGAAGTTCCTCTCACTTACAAGATCTCCTCCTTTCCCACTTGCCAAGCAGTGAAGTCCATCTGAAAACTTTTTGTTTGCTTTTTTTTAATAAAAAAGCTTTCTTATGACTTTTTCTAGTGATTTCTCAGCCCATCAGAGTGCTAGATCAGCTCATGGGATGGGTGGAAACTTTCAGCTCTGGACTTGCTGGCTCCCTGAGCAGCTTGCAAAGGGGGGCCAACATCAGGCAGAGGTGAGAGATGGACGGACTCACGAGCACCTCTGGGCCTGGGAGCACCCACCTACCCAGATAGAGAACACTCATCTTCTAGAAGCACAGAAAGAAAAGTATTTTATTTTCTTGCAGTTTTTATTTCCCACTTTTGCTGCAAACATTTATCAAATTTCCTGTTAAGACACTAAAGTTGACTCTTTTTTTGAATACTTTTTTCAGAAAAACCCGTGACTCATAAAACTGCAATATTTAACAAAAAAAGCTGAGAAAATACTTTAAAGATAGTCGCATCTCTTGTTTAAAAGATGGCAAACCTAGCTTTAAAAGATACCGAAACACCCAAACCTTTTACATTGCTGTACATAAAATTTCTAGCACTGTTTAAATTTGCTGCAATGTATGCTCACAGTACTAGAAGTTCCTCACATAATATAGGGAGGGGGAGAAAATAAGAAGGCGTGTGTTTAAACAGAAAACCCTCGAATCTGCATGCCACACATTTTGGGATGCACTGAAAAAACATGCAAAAACATACAGTCATGATTCAAAATTTGTAGTGTGGGGAACTGAGTGACTTGTGCCTCTGTGTGTGTTTATATGCTTTGTTTTCAGAGCATGAGCTGAATGCTGTGTTTGATCATTTCAGCTAAGAACTTAGAATAGTCATTCATTAAGTCTTCTTGCTGACGGTTTATCTGGTATGTGACTGAGCACACATACTGCTGCTTCGTGAAAAGAAAAATGTGAACAATTGTGCCTGCAAGGCCTGCTTGCCTGCACTGATGACAAGTTGATATGTGTTGGCTGTACACAGGATTTACTCGTCCAGTTTTACTTCAGATTTACTAATATTTTCATTTATAAGACAGATTATTGCTTTAAAGCAAGTCTTTAAATAGAAAATCATTATCTCATCTTATTGTCACTGAATTGCCTGAGAATTCTTCAATGGTGTTTTTGTCAGGAAGATCTTGTTCCAGCAAATATTTACATCTATAGAGGAAAATGTACCATCTCCTCCACAATAACATTGTATTAAAATACACCAGCAGTATGTACAATAAAGTAACAGTAGAGTGCTGCAATAAAGAACAGGTTTAAGAATGTAAAGACATTATCATTCAATACAGCCCTTTCATCAGCTGGCACCTAAAAAAACTTTGTTCTCTCTCTTTGTCATGGGTGCCCAATACCTGCAATTCCTTCACCAGAGAGGGTTTGAAAGGCACTTGTAGCCCATCTACATGTCACCAGATTTGGGCTCTCCCATGTCGAGAGAGTGAACATGATGTAGAGCCACCAGACCGTCCTGGTCTCTTCACTAAATATGGAAGTGGAAATAAATGCCTCTTCAAGTAGAGCTGTCTTAGGTTGTCTACGGCTTGTTTGTGCACAAATGGAAGATTTAAATTTGTGTAAACTATACATTACTTAACTTGTTTTTATGTTACATAATACTGTGATTCTGTCTCTTCCCTACAAACATCCTTCTCACTTTAATAAAAACATTTCCTTTTTTTCCGAGTGATACATCTGCTAAATAGAAAGTTAATGCTGCTTAAGACTGAGATAGATATTTTAAGGATAAATCTTATATAACATAACTAGGAATAGAAAGATAGTCCTTCAGAACTGATAGCATTGCTCCATTTGCAGAGCTTGTACTGAAGGGTTTCTGCGCAGTGCTGAAAATTTTAAGTGCGCCATATTTTCCGAAGAAGTTTCAAATAAACTTCCAAGCTTCCCAATCATTTGACTCAGACTTCCTCTTTTCCTGATACCTGTCTCTGTCAGCAAGTATGTTTTATGTGTACAGAGTGCTTTGCTTCCTCAAGAGCAAAACTTTTGTAAAAGCTTTTTTTTTCTTTTTTTTCCTAGGTTTTTTTTTTTTTTTTAAGGCTTGGTTACGGTACAATCCAAAGCACTACACTATGAACTATGAATTCCTAATATAGATCTAATTCTATGGGGGTCATACATCCCTGGACAAGGCAGAAGTGTCTCTTACTGGTATGAGATAACTGTGCAGGAGTGGGCAAATACAATGAGTCACTTACAGCATATTTGCAAAGAGTTAATTACTATTTGTGTTGTTATATAAGAAAGAAACTATAGTTTAAATCATAGAATCATAGAATGGCCGAGGCTGGAAGGGACCTTAGAGATCATTTAATCCAACCTCCCTGTCATGGGCACAAGTGTAATTAAGTGTAATTAAATTGAATTTATTAAGAAATGAAAGTTCCTACAAATTTACAAGTTCTGGTATCAGTTGAGAGGAGAAATTACTACAATGTTCAAAACTTTTTCAGTGCATTCCCGTTCTTGGACATGGAGTAGAACTGTAATACCGTATACATTATAATACTGCTTCTTTTGATCATATATCATTGTCATCTTGCCATGAGAAATAATCACCCTATGACTAGCTTATTGCTTGCAAAATATGAACAAGCAAGAAGTAGCTTCAAGTCTCAGTATTTGGCAAGTAAGCCAAGAACAAAAATGATCATAATTGTGCTAATCAGAAAGCCAATCTCCAAACAATTTCTAAAGCAGTGAAGGCGTCAAGCCAAATACCAAGTGAGATATCTGCATTTACCGGGCAAGCACATGACACCAGAAAAATCAATTAACACAGGAATGGTTACGGAAGCAAATTGTTCTCAGAGGAGGCAGCATTAATTCCTTTCCACAATTTGGTCATGGAAGGTAAAAAGCAAAACAAGCCCCCAGGCCCACAGTGAAGTTCCAGAGTCTTTACTAAAGCTTATCACTGTGACAATTTACTTGAGTTTTCTACGTATTAACAATAGGACTCCAGAAAGTGAAACTGAGTTGAGTACAACTTTAAGTTTTATGCAAAATGAGATATGGGAAACATGGTAGTTTTCCAAACACATAGAGTTACTGTTATGTTCTCAGTATTTCTTTTCATATATCATAGAAATGGGAATATTGTAGCAGCGTGAGGAACAGTACAGATATTTTTTATTCACTGACATTTCTTTGTTATTGAACAATAGCTGAGGAAACTCCTGCCCCCAAATTACAGGAAGACTGGCGCTAAATTATCAAACAATTGCTATCTGGCAGAAACGTGGGGATTTTTTACAAGGCGGGACACTGGGAATGCAGTTTTATCTCAACTATTATAGCAATCATTATCTCTGTATTTATTTCTGCTATGACCGAGAGAGGGCATCCTTTTCCCATTTAATCATGACATTAATACTGAAATAATAAAAAGCTTTTGAAGAACCTAGTTAATTTTTTAGCTATTCTGTTACATTTTAACTAAAACTTTCTGAAGTTTAAAAAATCAGTTAAAAAGGCAGACTGTAGTTCAATTTCCCAGTTGTCTGAGCTCGTTTTAAGACGTGCTATAGAAATTTATCAGTATGGCCTTTCATTTAGTGCTTGTGTGGTTTCAGTGGGATGTGCTTTATCTTCTCTAGCAAAAGTAAATAACTCGCAATTGTAAGAATCTATTTCTTTTATATCAGATTACTGCAGATTTAATTTTTTTTATTTATTTAGGAAAAGCAAGGTAGGGCATTTAGCGCTACCTCCTTCTTAGAGTAGCTTTCTAGCACAAATGTGAAGCTATTAACTCTCCGTATTTTAGCTACTATTTCCTTCATCAGTGGGACATCAGATAAATCTTTTGCGTGCGAGCTCAGTTTTGATGGCTGTAAAACAAATATTTCAACTTTGGTGGTGTAAACTGTGGTGTGTAGTGCAGTGTAAAAGCATACCGTGCCAGTTTTTTTAAAGCAATCTACTTTCCCCTTTGATATTGCCATCATGCCTCTCAGTCATGCATTTACAAGCCTGAGCATTCAATGGGAACTGCTGCAGGTTCAGCACTTTTGAGAAACAGCTTACTTAGAAGTCTAAAGTTGGATTTAGAAGCTTAACATTTTTGGGAAACTTGTCTATAATTCTCATAACTTACTGTCGTTAAAGCAAATATCTATCCAGCAAATATCTATCCAGTTGCGAGCACTTTAGATTTTTTTTCTTCTAATCTGGATGATGAATACTGGCTAAGGAAACCTTTCCATAATTTAGGATGAGAAAACTGTCAGATAACTTAGTGTGATAGAACAGTCAGAATCACTCTGCACTCCATTTCTGTAACAGAGAGCACTGTTGTTCCCCTGGTCTACCTAGGTATCCAGCAATTTACCTAATGAGGGGAGGAAGTTTATTAGTTACAAAAGAACTGAAGGACATATACAAAAATAATGTATGACACTCGCTTATTTTATACAGGAATTGGGCCAAAAAAATCTGAGCGTATTACTCTTTAATTCTGTCAAACCAAAACAATAAATACTTCATTTTTGTCACAGCATAATTTGAATCATTTGCATCAAGGTTGAGCTCAAGATCATGTATTTATTAGTCCGACTAATTTTATTTTTCACTTTAACTTGCGTTTTGGGGCTTTAAAAATGAAGCAACATTTAAAAGAAGGGTAGCAATCCAAAATATACTCAAAAAGAACTGGCATTACCTCTAACTTTGCTCTATCTGTTGAACAAACATGTTAATTCATCCTTGAACCTGAAAACTGGGTGCTGCCTAGAATAAGACAGAAAAAGCACGTTTTAGTAGTTCAGCTGCCACAGGATTTGAGATCTGCCTGCCTGCCAGAGGTCAGGAGTTTATGCCAAACAGTGGAAATTAGAAAAGAATTTCAGCTGTGAGCAAGAGGCTTACAGTAAACAATGCAGAAAAAATTTCCAAGAGGAAATATAAAATAACAGGACACATCCTGGGTTTAGCTGGTAGACGACAGAAATGGAGAACAAATACCGAAATTCAAGCCAGGAATACAACTTCCAGTACATCCTTCCTTCTCTTCCCCTGCTTCCCCCTCCCCTCTCATTGGGTTGCAAGAACAGTGCTTTATTTGAGACGACATCCTCTTCTGAGGGCGATAAGTGCTTTTGGAAATGTGCAATGTGTGCCACAGTTTGCCAAGCGCTATGGAATCAAAGCTTTCCTCTCTCCTGCCTCCCACTGGTATTTTAAGCTAGTGGTGAATGTGGAAAGTAATAAAATGCCTTGGAATTTCCAGACTGCACAAAGCAGAGCTAAGGCCAGTATGCACTTTAAGCTCTGAGAACCTACAGCTAGCTTTGTTAGGCAGTAATATCCCATAATCTTTTATCCCTTTACTTCTTTAGGTACTACAAATACCAATTTCTATGTCCCAATTGGCATTAAATGGAGAAAGGTTATGCACTAAAAGCATACTGAAAATGGGTGAACCAAGTAGAAGAGTTTAAATGTAACATAGGCATATATAACAGGAAAATATCACTCATTGTCATATTCAGTTTCTGTTGGCATTTCACAAATTTTCTGTACAGCTGTATCATGGTAGTGTAGAAGCCAGCAATGAAAAATTTAGGTTCCTTGCCAGAAGTTACGACATCTCACCTATAACAGAATCACAGTATGGCTAAGGTTGGAGGAGACCTCTGGAGGTCATTCGGTCCAACCCCTTTGCTCAAGCAGGGCCACCAAGAGCCACTTGTCCAGATCCGTGTCGAGACAGCTTTTGCATATCTCAAGGGATGGAGACTTCACAATCTCCCTGAGCAGCCTGTGCTAGTGCTCAGCCACCCGCACAGTGAAAAGGCATTTCCTAATGTTCACCTGGAACCTCCTGTGTTGCAGTTTGCACTTCTATCTTCTGGTCCCATCCCTGAGCACCACTGAAAAGAGCCTGTTCCCGTCCCCTTTGCATCCTCCTCTCAGCTATTTATATATGTTAATAAAATCCCCCTGTACAACCTATAGTTACAGATAACTGGATTTTTAAAAAATTGTTACTGCTAACAGTTAACTGGTAATCTAACATGTTATTTCAGCATGTGTGAAACAGTATATTATATCGAAAGTTTCCCTAGGAAACGTCTTTTTACAATGCCTGTGAAATTTCTAAGATAACATAGTTAAGGCTGAGTAGTCCGTGACTTAAATGGCTTCAGATTTTGGTTAGTTCTTTGGCAGGTCTCATCAGCTTACATGTACTTCCTTAATAAATGTGCCTTTTATAAACTCACCTATTACCTGAAGAACCATGA
Organism: Trogon surrucura; assembly: GCA_020746105.1. Taxonomy (NCBI): domain Eukaryota; kingdom Metazoa; phylum Chordata; class Aves; order Trogoniformes; family Trogonidae; genus Trogon; species Trogon surrucura. The sequence continues at coordinate 57,223,112 of CM036620.1, read as the reverse complement.
GTAATATTTAATCACTTGTGCTAACAACTAGCATTAAACTCAGGTGATGCATTGAGAATACATGACGTGCTGGCGCTTCTAGCTTGCTGTTGCTATTTCAAGTGTAAACTGCAACACTGCATCTGACAAATTGGTATGTGGGCACCGACAGAACGGGAGAAAATACGTCTGCATTGAACCCTTAACTGCTTGTCTCCACTGTTAGATTTGCAGCGCCCTTATTCTTATGGCAGGCTGGCTGCCTGTGACAGCATGTGCAGAGCCGTGCCCACACCTTGTTAAGCACCCACCAGAAGAAGATGAAACAGCTCTCTGCCAGTATCCCATACTTGTTTCTTTTTTTTCTTCCTTTTACATTCTTCCCTACGTTTTCCTCTTTGGATTTCCTTCCAGTGATGACACTCTTCAGTGCGAAAGCTGTGACAAGGAAATACCTTACAAAAGGCAACAAATAGCCTTCAGCAAAATGCAGCCATGCACCTTACAGCAAAATGACAGGCAGAAAATATATAACAGAATTATTAGCTAAACCTCTTTCATCAGCTAGAAAAGTAGCATCAAATGTGTAACTTTAAAAAATGCCATGTTTATTGACAATTACAGAAATCATGTGCTGTTTTGACTTAAGAATGATCTGGTCTGTGACCTACAACCGAGCTGAAATTTGAAGTTCTTTATATTTCTTTCAGGATTTCTCTTTTGTTATAGTTGCATTGCTCTTAGAGAGAAGTCTGTACCAGTAACATCAGCTGCACCAGCATATTTATGGGCTCAGAAGTTCTCCAAAGGGTTGCAAACTGATTCCTAGTCTTCTGGCAGACAAGTAAGACTGTTTCTACAGCCTGTGTTGCTAAAAGAGAAAACACTGTACCCAACACAGCAGTCACTCTGTGAAATACAGTTTGAACAGTATGACATGGTCCGAAGATGTCCTGTGCTCTGGTTGACTTGCAGCCATGACTGATTTGGGGGCTTTACAGTAATTTCATTGTTGGTTTGGGGTTTTATACATATATATATATATATATATATTTATATATTTTTATATAAATATATATTTCAGAGAGAAGGTGTGCTCACAGACTGCCATGTTTGAGAAGAAATGGTGCATTATTTAACCACTACACACTTTCTCTTAAAGTTGGATCAAGCCCTTAAAAGAAACCCTTAACCTAAAATTCAAAACCCGCCAGAAAATATTGATGAGCACCATTGTGATAACTTTGCAAGTTAAGTAAAGCCATTTACTGCTGTGGAGTTACAGCTAAAGAAATAACACAGTTAAAAAGCAAATGCCATTTAGTTCACACATGGTGTGAAAAGCCTGTGCAGCTGCAGCCATAGGGAACCTGGGTCACAACACTCATTATTCATCTTCAGAAGTTTTTCACTTCAGCAAGCGTAGGTGAAGAGGGATGCTTTAAGTACCCTACAAAGTACCCCACTCTGAAATTCCAGCATTAATTTGAATTTAGTAATGGTTTAACCTGTTTTAAAGGAGATTCAAGTATAATTAGCTGTGGTATATGAAGTTCCCAGAAAGAGAATAAAGTCAGCAAATTTACCTGTTTTATTGGTTGCATTTTTTTATTTTTACTTTTTGTTAACTTCAGTTGGTAACATCTGGAGAGAAGAAAGAAGAAAAAATCCATTCTTTATGTTTTATCAGCCAAAAAATACAACTTTTCTCCAATGCAGGATCTAGGGCTTCTCATAAAATACTGTTGGTTTTATAATTCTTTTTGGAAATTCACTTTCTGGAAGAGTCACTAGGATGTATCTAATTGTTAGATTATCTGGTATTCTGAAGTAATTGGAATAATTTACATTATATTGTTTGTGTGGAAATTATGTTAATCACAGGAGCAAGTGCAGGCAGCAGTTGGCTGTTCTTTCTTTTTCAGCCTCTTCTAGTCCCATTAGATCACAAAGTTTTTAGGACTGTGGCACTTTGCAAGTTGTGTGGTTCTGGCTGCTCTGTTCAGAGCAGTCCCGGAAGGTATTAGGCGAGGGCTTTCAAACAGGTTTTCAGCAACACAGCTGAGCCTACACTTTGATGGATCCTGATGACCATCTTCCTCCATCTTGAAGAGAATCTGATTTATAGTCAACGTAAAGCACTCAGGAGAAAGAGGAGATGGTCTATGGACCTGTTCCTGTCTGCCATAACTCCTTCAGCTGACTCAACGGTGATGACTTTGTCAGGGTGCTCTGCGAAGTCCGTGTCTTAGTGGCTGTATCATTCTTCACATACATAAATGCTGTTTTTTAATGTTGTTCCTTCTTTGAGAAGCATGGCAGAAGTTCAGTAACATTTCTGCACAGGCAGCCCCTTCCTCATCCTTTAAACATGGGACAAAAGGGATGCTCAGATTGTTCCCAATGAAAGCCTGTCGAGAGCGCCTGGATTGTTACATCCCTCACGGGAGTTCAGAGTCAGGACTTGGCAATGCTGTCAAGTTACGCCGCTGGCTCCAGGCTGTCTGCTGCTTCTCCTGTACATCATCTTCACAGTGACCTCGCCCTGCTCAGCAGCCTCTGTAGGGCTGTGATATGTGCTCTGCTGCCTACCCATAGCCAGGAGTTTCCTCAGCCTGTACTGCAGAGCTGAGCAGGGAAATCCTGATCACCCCTTACAGCTCTCGCTGCAGTTACGCAGCACTGGGTCCAGCTCAACTTCAGAAGTTGACAGAATGTCAGATATCTTATCATGCAAGAGAGCTGATGGTCCTCTGCACTACTGCCCAAAAAGTATGAAATTGAACTGGTCGAAGGTACTTAGCATAGCACCTTCAGGGGATTCCAGCCAAAACTCAAGCTAAGGCATAGGAACTGTTGAGAGAGAGCAACAGCTTGGCAACTCAGGCTTCTCTCGAAGACACTTCACTGTAAGCTATAATTATTCAATCAATGCATTATTAACTGTTATTTAGTTCTGGTGGGAGGAACACAATCAATTTTCCTGAGTGCAATTCAGTTTGGGTTTTTTTTGCAGCTGAGGACAGATCTGTGTCCGGCCAGAGAACAGCTGCTGCAGGATCAGTACCAAAGCGCTGGAGGAGAGGACAGGTAATTCCAAAAGCACCCAAACAATGTATTTCTTTTTTTGGTCTGATTTTCTTACTCTTCAGTGCCACTGATCGTTCACTTCAGAGTTTTTCCAGAAGGGTATCTTAACAGTTATTTTTACTGATCAGTAGTGCAGAAGGATATTCATTAACATCTTTGCAAGTGATGTGCAGCATTTCTCTTGTTCACCTGCGTTCTGGCACTATAGTAATGAACTTTGAAAGGTTTCCAAATATCTTTACAAGTCATTATTTCTAGGCACATTCACCCAATTAGTATTCATTATTCTAATCATACATGCCATTAATATGTGGTTTACAGGTAGAAATACTACGTTTCAGCTGATAACAGTGAGCAGCTCCGACTAAGAAGCACTTTTTTTTTTTTTTTTTGTTTCACTAAGAAACAAAAAGCATTCTTCAACATGAATAAGATATTCACAATACTGAACAAGCTCTTCTTAGGAATGTGATTTTTACTGGGAATGGAGTTACCCAATTTTCCACAGCACTGAAAAAGAATCATCCAGGATTCGTCTGGGTAATCTCCCAGAGACTGAACACTAAAAAAAAATCCCAGTTACAGGTCAGTTCACTGCAATATCGCCCCTGCAGAATTCCAGCTTCTTCCGGAGTGTATGGGACAGAGCTGAAGAGGAGAAATGCTGGAAACTGGATTTCTCTGGACTGTTTCCTTCTTTGTCTCCGGGTGAATGCAATTTGTTCATATTTTTATTACGGGAAGAGTTGGCTATACTGTTAAGATACCAGAAACCAGGCAGGCTAATGACTCTTCTTGGGTTCTTTGTTTTGTTCCTACCACATTACAGACAGTAAAAAGTAAATAAAGATACCACATCTTCACCACATGCTTAAAGTAGCTGACTCTCTGCCTGCATTTTGCTTAGAGGTCTTCCTAGATCATCCTTCATTTATATTCCCTTTAAAAAGAAATCTGAGCGCCCTGAGCCCAATGTCCGTGAGAAGTCCCGCTTTTTCAAAACAGCGCGACGACTCTTCCGTCCGCCGTGCTGAGGAGGCGGCGGGTTGCTGAAGCGCTACTTATCGCGGGTTTGGAGTTAATACTGGGAAACGCGCTCTTCCTCCTCCTCCTTCTCCTCCTCCGTGCAGTGCGGGGCTCTCGGGGCCGCCCCTCGCCGCGTCCCGGGCGCAAGGCTTGGGAGAGGGTAACATTGAGCCCCCCCCGGTCAAATTGCAGATAAAATCATTAAAACCGTCACTTTTCCCGCGGGCAGGGCGGCGTTCAGACGGCTCGGCCCGGCCCTGACCCCGGCCTGGGCCCGTTGCCGGGCGGGGCGGAGGAGGTGGGGCGACCCCGGCCGTGACCCTGACCGCGGTGCCGGGCCGGGCGGGGCGGAGGAGGAGGCGGCGGTGGGGCGGGCCGGACCGGCAGGGCCCGGGCGGGCGGTGCGGAGCGAGGCGGCGCCGCTCCGGAAGAGGGAACGAGCGGGGCGGCGGTGGCGGTGGCGGGATGGCGGCGCGGGGCTCCGCCGGGGACGCCGCGCTGCGCCGGGCGGCCGAGCAGTGGCTGCTCTGGGATAAGGTGAGGGGCGGCGGCGGGAGCCCCGCGGGTCGCCGGGGTCTTCCCTTCCCCGCGGGGGTCGGGGCGGGAGGGGCCTCCCGGTGGCGCCGGGACTCGGTGGGGGAGGCGGCGGGGAAGCGGCGCGGGGCAAGACGCGGGATGTAAACCGCGCTTGGCGCGGTGAAAGGGATTTGCTGGCTCCTCGGACCCTCTGCTCCCGGAGCCTTCCCTCCTCCCTCCCTCCTCCCCTGCGGCTCCCGGTGCCGCCCGCGCCCCTGCCCTGGCCCATGTCACAGCAGCACCCCCACCCCCCGCCCCGCCTCCCCCTCCGCCCCGGATTTACAGACCCCTCTGGCTGGTCCCTCGGTATCATCACTGCGTCAGGCCCTCGGCCTCACTGAGTTTCTTTCTGTAACACAAGATTCCTAACAACTTGTGTTGAAGGGGCATTTGGTAAGCTTAGGTTATCGAAGGCAAGAACGTATCACTGTCATGATGTCTGTCTCTTAATGTTAGAAACCTCCAGGTACCTCCGTATTTGGGTTTACTAAACTATTGTTTCCTAAAGACGCGTGGGCTTGCTGCAAAACCAGAGAAATGCAGAATGCATCCTCTCTTTCCTTTTTTTTTTCTGGCAGTGTCATTCAGTGCTTACTGATCCTCAATAAAATAACTTCAGAATCTTCAATATTGTCTGGCTTCATAGTTTTTCCCTCTTTTTCTACTATCGCGTAGAAACACTTTAGCATGCCTTATTTCCCTTCCTGTTAAGGTGCTTAAACAGCCTATGATTTATCTTGGGTCTTCAGTTTGGTGTTGACAGCAATGTGCAAGTAAGTATATGTGAAGTAAAATCTTCTGTGTATTTCTACATTCCACCCATGTAAAGAAATGTTTTGCCATAGTGGTGTTCGGGAAATGCTTTGGGAGTTGCTTGCTGCTGCAGTTCCCGCAGCGGTGCAGGCCCCCCGTATTCAGTATATGTGGTTTGCTTTTTTTTTTGTCCCTTTACATGAAATTTGTTCATCTGCCTTTATTGGAACACGGTGGCCGTTGCCCCCCTTCGGTCGCTTTAATGACTGCCCTGGGCTTATCGCCAAGTGGTGCTCTCTGGGTTTAGTGCAACCTGCAAACTTGTTTGGTAAGGGTCTTCTGCTTATTTCAAGATTACCAGTGACAACGTAGAATTAATTCTTGTTTTAGTGTTCTTTCCAGGTTCTGAAGGACATCATTTAGAACTGCCTCAAGCTTGTTGTGATTCTTCATTAAAGATCATTCAACCATTTAACTGATAAGTTAGGCAGCTCTGGTTTTATTGATGATAATGCAGTGCGAAACCAGCCCTTCTTTCAGAAACGTTGGTGTATCGCATCAAATGACAATAAGGTTTCATGTGTTCTTTTTTTTTTCCAGTTTAACTAATTTTGAGAAAAGAGTTTGGTTTTAAAGGGCCTCTTATTTCCATAGCTTCCTTCACTAGCATTAGCTATATTCCTGTCTTCTGTGTAATCATTTCGTTTTCAACTGGTTATTGTGATTATTTCGTGAAACCCTCCAGAAATCTAGTGCAGCATCCTTTCATAATGTCTTCACTTTTGAACTGAAAGCTCTTTGTTAACAGTTGCATGTTTGACTCAGTAATAATTCACCAGTGTGCAATACCCATTGCTGATTGCTCAAAAACGATGAGGCATTTTCATTTTTTGGGGCGCTCTTACATGTTTGTATTGAGTAACAGAAGAATCCGATATAACCCTTGTCCATTTACTCTCTTTTAAAAAAAAAATCCTTTTTGACATGTGGCAGCAGGTTAATATTTAATGATGATAAGGTGCACATTTCTTACAAAATAATAGTTTGCAAAGGTAAGCCCCGCTGACTTAAGTCTTGCTGACTTAACAGGAAGTTTCTACCTGGATGACAATTACTGAACTGGTTACCAAGCTGTTTTCATCACTATATTCACCACAGTAGTATCGTATTTTTCATTCTTTCTACTAGTAGTCATAAAATTATGGATAGAAGGTAGCTTCTGGTTTTGTTAACAATAAAACCTGCATAGTCAATAGCTGTCTCCGTCTCCCTAATCTAAAACCTTGTGGGGAGTCCTGCGCTGATGAAACCTCTTAGGGGGTCTTCCTGTAGTATGGATTAAAGTAAATAACTCAAGTGTTACCAGGTCATGTTTAAGCAAATTGCACTACTGGATATTAACTGTGTATTAAATCACCTGCCACTGTATTCACAGAAATCGGTATTCTCGTACTCGCATCCAGTTTTATTTGAGAGTAGACGTGCAACCTGAGAGAACCAACAAGGAAGGAAAAAAAAAAAGAAAAAGCAAGCAAATTATTAGGAGAATGTAGCCATAAATGATTGTAACAGTAATTACGAAAAAATCCTTCTGCTATATTAAACAGACTTGGGCTTGGCTTTTACCGTGACTTTGGGGATGGGGGTGGAGTGGGAACAATCCAAACAACTAAATTCAGGCAGTCAAGTTTTCTTTAGCAAATGATGTGGACCGAAACTGTGAGACTCTGGCAGACACCTGGATAACTACAGTCATTTAACCAGACCTGAAAAACTGGAGGAGCCCTGTAGTTTCACAGTAGATCTCAAACCTGGGAATTTCCTCTAACAACAATAACATACAAAAATCTCCTTGGTTGCGAGAGCTGCATGCTCTTCCTAGTGTCCAGCTGCCCTTCCACCTTGGCATTGCAGCTTCTAGCCTGTCCAGTGGCTGTACAGATGTGCGCAGCATCCACCTGAAGAGATGTCTGGTTCAATGATGAGAGATGACTCCTGTGCACAAAGCTCACACAGAGGAAAAACGAAAGGTGACTAGGCAGCTTACAAAGCCCGATGCAAGAGGTGTCCTTCAGGCTTTACCGGTGAGACACAGACCTGCCCGTGCAGCAGAAAGTTCAGATTGACTTTTCAACAGCCTAAACTCAGAATAGTTATGCTGACCTATATTATCCTACAGTAACATAGAATTATGTTTATTCTTACAGAACATAGTTACTCTATAGTAATAGAGAATTATGTTGAGCCTCCTACAAGGAAGTGGTTTTTGTCCTGTAGCAGTGGGGGCCCAGGTCAGTGATTAGGGCATCCAGACCCTGGTCTGAAATTGGTGTGCAGAATGCTTACACCTTTGTACACAAGCTCACTCACATGGCTACTACTGTGCATGTTCTGGAACTGCAGGAAAAAAGAAAAATTTTTTTCTTTTCCTCTCGAATGGTAAGCCTTCTTTTGCTGTAGGCATACCTTGGTCATCCAAGAAATAGTTCTGTGACTTTTGAGGTCATTTGGTTTACTAGAAATCAAAGCTTGAATCCATTTGTGCTCTGGTGTAAAGTGTGTGTAATCATGTGGTGAGTAACCTGCGGAGCGTGCCGCCTCTCCACATAACCCTGTTGCCCAGTGACTGGAGTGTGCCATCTGTCCTCTTGACTCATCAGTTTCCCAGAAATCAAATACTAAACGTTGCGGATCCCACGTTACTAAGATCAAGATGTTGAGGCATAAAGGAGTTTGCTAACTGCTAAGTTTGGAAGCAGAGAGAGTTGATAACAGAAAGTTGATATTTTTCTATAGCAAGAAAAGCAATGAGATGTAGAAACTCCTTTCTGTTTGCAGCCTGATTCAGCTTTTCGGTCGCCACTCTGCACCGTCCTTTTATTTAAGAGTTCGGCAGTGGGTGCTAAGCTTTCGTCCTGAGGGTTGTGCTTATTTTGACAGGCATTACCTTCAAAGATACTGCAAATTGCCATCTTCTGACCAGTCTGCTTAGTTTTGCTGCTGCCCTGCTGCCTCTGGTGTTAGCTGGTTTTGGGACAAGGTTATCATTTTATGGGTTTTTTTTAAGTCTACATGTAGTGCTATGGAAGGAACAAGTATTTCTTAATCATCACCTTAATTTTCTTATATTTTTGAGTAGTTCTTGTGATTACAAAATTTCTCTGAACTGCAAAGGTGCTTTTTTTTGTTTGGTTTCGTTTTGGTTTTAAACCCAGAAAATATTAAAATGAACATCCTGGACATCATCTTACTTCCCAAAATGTGATATATGCACAGCTGTCAAGGTAGAGTGCTCACTTAAGGAGCTAAATCTAAAATAAGAAAAATTAGGAAGATATAGCAGGAGTTCTGGCATACTTGAAGCAGCATGCGGTGTTTTGATGCTAAAATGGACTCATTACAGAGAACGGCAAAGAAAGTTCTGTTAAGAAGACGCTGACGAGTGTTAAAAACAAACAAGCAAAACCTTTCCTAGAATACCTGAATTTTGTACCTACAGAATCCAAAAACTTCTGCAATCGTGAAGCAGTTGCTTGCCGACGGAAATGCCCGGGAGCTGCAGAAATACTTCAGCTCGCGGATGGAGTTTGGCACGGCGGGGCTCAGAGCCGCCATGGGAGCGGGGATCTCCCACATGAACGATTTGACCATTATCCAGACGACCCAGGTACCGTGCCCAGCGCTTCATCTCGCTTCACCGGTTGTGTACACAAATGGCAGAGCCTCGTTTCTGACAAGCAGATGGGTATTCTGGGGAAGTGGCGAGTTTTTTACTGTTCCTCCAGTTTTCAGAAGTAATGTGAATGGTCATTATGAGCTGAGCGCTGATCTCTGAAAACAAGCAGAGAGAAGCTAATGAGCTATTAAAATAAGTTATTTTTCATGTTTGATTTGCAATTGGATTTATACAGAGCTACAATTAAGCTCAAGTGGCTCAGTTAGTCCTGATGTAACAACTACAATACACCCCAAAGGTAGCCAGCATTTGGCTAAGCTATGCGTATGTTGGACGTAAATTTACATAAATGCAGTGAAGCTATATGTATACATATAGGTCCTAAAGTAGATCTGCTTGGGGAGAGCTTAAAAAAACCACAAAACCTTAAATTACTGCAGCCTGGAGCGGTGGTGTATCATGTCCTAACAGGTGTCGTTATTAAGGGTGAGATTCAGTTAAAAAACTGAGATTCTAGTTAAAAAAACCCAAAATATTGGCCAGTTGTTCTCTTCCTCATCTGAGACCTAACACTGCTAAACCATTTAGCAAAATCTGCAGTTCAGACTAATTGTGTTAACTGTTTCTTTCTGGAGTTGGTTCTGATTTTTGGAAAAGTACTTAAATGCTGTCCAGCTTCACTATATTGATTTGAAGGTTTCCTGTATTTATTGGTCCTTATTGATCCTAGAAAAACTGAATCCCAATCCAGTTCATGCTCACCTTCCTAAGACATCAACATCCTGGGATGCAATGGTAAATTAAATATGAACATTGTCTTAATGAGGTTGATTTTTTTGTTGTCTTTAGGGATTTTGCAGATACCTTGAGAAGAGTTTCAGTGACCTGAAAAAGAGAGGAGTTGTGATTGGTTTTGATGCTCGTGCCCATCTTTCCAGTGGAGGTAGTAGCAAAAGGTACTTTTTAGGTTTTAAGTATTTTGTAGATGTCTTGTTTGAGCTGTTATGGTTTTATGTCTGCTTCAACAGTATTTTTTTCTTTATATAGAGTGAATTAAGGTGAAAGTTTCATAGTATTTTTATATTCTGTTAATGCCAAAGCAGTTCTTAGAGTTGTGTTTTTTCTGTTGGGAGTAGTGAAGGAATGCATTTTAATTGGGTCTGTATAATAATTTGGGGCTTATTTATGTGGGGTTTTGTTTAATTGGAGTGGGAGGAAGCTGTAAATTCTAGGAAACTAATTGCTGAGAAAATGAATATATTCCCTTGGCATCTTTTCTTCCTGTTTAGGTTTGCGAGACTTGCTGCTAATACCTTCATCAGTCAAGGGGTTCCAGTTTATCTGTTCTCTGATATAACACCAACTCCTTTTGTGGTAGGTTTCTTTGTTCTGTCTTTTTATATACCGTCCGATAACATATATTACTTATGTTACGGAAAACGAGACAAAGCACGTCTAACTTTTTAAGCTCTAGCTGCAGTTAGTCTTAGGCTTATTTAGCTATATTTAGTTTACAACATCCACAGCAAGAGAAGGAAGAAGCTTAGTGGAGTATCAGCAACAGTGGGGTGTGTTTGTATTCATTCTTGTTTTCAGGCAGATTTCTTGTAGAAGACATCATTTCTAGATTGCTGTGGAGTCTGAAACATAAATACATTTAGTTTTGAGATGTTTGGTTGTTTGGTTCGATTGGGTTTTATTTTCTTTTTCTTTTGGGAGATATTGAGTCCAAAGTAGCCTTTTTGAACCGCAGGTTGTTGGAGTGCAGCGATGTTGTGTCAGGAGGGTTGCTGACTGTGTCGGCATTTTCACCATCGGATCACAAGGTGTCAGTCGTCTAGAGCAGTGGAGGAAACCCCTAACTTGGCACTGAAAGCCGCAGTTTCTCAGGGTACCGGTTGCTGCAGTGAGTGCTGCAAACAGAACGTAGTGGGATGAAGGCTTTGTGTGTCGCATTCTTGTACCGATAGAAATTTTGGTACGTTTAGGGTCAAATTCTTCACAGTGTGGCTTAAAGCAGTGTATCAAGAACTGCAGTTGATTGCATTTGTTACTGAATAAAGAGACAGGAGTAAACTCAAACTGGGCCTGTAGTCACAAATAGTGCATTATTTTTAATTCACTCCACCTATTTTGGACTAATTTTTAAGAGCTCTTTCCAGGGCAATTTCTCACTGAAGCACTGCAGTGGAGGAGCTGCCCCACAGGCTGCTCTCAAAAGAGAGTATGGATGAGACTGCTCCAGTTGTAATTCTCTACCCTATAGAATCATTAAGGTTGGAAAAGACCTCTAAGATCATCAAGTCCAACCGTCAACCCAGCACCACTAAACCATGTCCTGGAGTGCCATGTGTACATGTTTTCTGAACACCTTCAGGGATGGTGACTCCACCACTGCCCTGGGCAGCCTGTTTCAATGCCTCACCACTCTTTCAGTAAAGAAATTTTTCCTAATACCCAATCTAAGCCTCCTCTGGCACAAATTGAGCCCATTTCCTCTCATCCTGGCACCTGTTACTCTGGAAAAGAGACCCCCGCCTCAGTACAACCTCCTTTCAGGTAGTTGTAGAGAGCAGTGAGGTCTCCCATGAGTTTCCTCTTCTGCAAGCTAAACAATTCCAGTTCCCTCAGCTGTTCTTCACAAGACTGGTTCTCCAGACCCCTCACCAGCTTTACTGCCCTTCTCTGGACCTGATCCAGCACCTCAATGACTTTCGTGTGCTGTGACACCCAAAACGGGAGGCAGTACTCAAGCTTTGGCCTCACCAGTGCCAAGTACAGGGGGACCATCACTTCGTTGGTCCTGTTGGCCACACTTTCTCTGATCCAGGCCGGGATGGTGTTGGCCTTCTTGGCTCCCTGGGCACACTGCTGGCCCATGTTCAGGCAGCTGTCACTGGCACCCCCAGGTCCTTTCCTGCCTGGCAGCTTTCCAACCACTCTTCCCCAAGCCTGTAGCGCTGCCTGGGGTTGTAGTGACCCAAGGGCACGACCCTGCACTTGGCCTTGCAGGTTTCTGTCATTACCCCAGTGGATTTTGCCACTTTTAAAGCCCTCTGGTGTCTCAAGTCATTCTGCAGTAGGCAACATGTGCATTTGGTTTCCTTCTGTAGAAACACTGCTCTGGAGATTGACAGAGCAACTAAGAATATATAAATGGGAAAATGCACATGAAAAAGCAGGGGCTAAAGTTGTGCCACGTACAGTCTAGAAGAGCAAGTACTACTTAGCTTCTGCTTTAGGGAGTCAGTCTGCAGGAATCACATCCTGGCTTTCTTTTTGTTCAGCGATATAGAAGCATTGCATATGCATGAAAACAAGTAATATATAATATTTTGCACACTCCATATAACTTTCTCTTATTACAGCCATACACAGTAACTCATCTGAAGCTTTGTGCTGGAATTATGGTGACGGCTTCCCATAATCCAAAACAAGATAATGGTTACAAGGTATTCCTATATGATCTGTTTTCTGGCTTTTTCCAAAGACTTTTTTCCATGTGAAGACACTACTATTATTGTGTATAGTTTCTATCATGGTATAGACAAAATTAATTGATAGTTTGATCTATTTTAGATGTACATATTTAAAGGTAGTAGCATGTTTTAGTATAACACAGTTAAAATCGTGGCTCTAAAATGCAGGAAGAGAACGTAATGCCATCGCATACTTTGGAACATTTAAAAATCTTAACTGACCTCTTTTAAAAGCATTAATCATTTCTCCAATTCATGATTTAAAAAGATCTTTTTAGTTTTACAAGCCCAGAGAACTAAAAATATGAAATCTAATGAGTTGCTTTTACAAAATGTTTTGAATAAATTCCATTAATTTCTTGTAGCTTATTTTTCTTTTGCTAAGCAACGTGATTATCAGTGTGACTTTTCTGTGCCAAAAATCTTCTTTCCACTGTAAAAAAGATGGCTGAATTTCTTGTCTGCCAGTCATCCCAAAGCTGGACTGGTCATATACAGACTTTTTCCAAAATACAGCAATTGAAGTTAGATCTTTTTTGTCACCCTAATAAACAAGGCTTTAACAGGGATGCTATCTCTCTTTCTTGCTGTGTCTCCCTCCAGAACTTCAGGCTTTTTTAAATTTTTCATATATTGATCTTGATAGCTTGTTTGGATATTTTATCAATTACTTTTTGAATCGGCTTAATTTTTTCTTAATGTTTTGTTAGTAGGGCTACATATACATACAGCCCAGATGCTGTTAGGTATCTTGCCTTAAACCTGTGATCTGCAAACCATCAGTAGAAAGAAAATGTGCAAGCAACTGTCAAAAAGCAAAACATTATAAGTAAACCTCTTCCTGGATATGTAAACAGTCAACAAAAAGAAGACTAGAAGTAATGAACATCTTGAAATATAGCTGAGTTTGTGTTTGCTGTTGTGGCAACACTGCTGCTGTAGGCAGCTGCAAAGGTTTTGTGCATTTCTCCCTAATTTTTTTGGTGGTAAATGCATTTCACTTTTACACACTTTTTTTTTTTTTCCCCTGAAGAATTCCTCTATATATAATGATTATACCTAAAAATTCTGGAAGGAAGTATATGAAATACCATGGGCAAGTTATCAATCCCAAGGCTGGCAAACAGGCTGATACTTGAATCTTCTCAATAAATAAGCTGGATTTTGTGTTTCATTGTGTTTTTGATATCTTCTGATAAAATTAAACAGTTTTTTAATAGAACAAAACTAGGATGTGAGAGGAAACAGAATATGAACAGGGGAATACTCTGGATATGCTTAAGCCTAATTTACTGTAATAGTACCCTTTAGCCAACAAAAAACATAGCAAAGGTATCCTATGATATTAATGACCAAATACTCGCTTACCCTGTTTATTATTTAGGTTTACTGGGAAAATGGTGCTCAGATCATTTCTCCTCATGACAAAGGAATTTCTCAGGCTATTGAGGAGAACCAAGAGCCATGGCCTCATGCTTGGGATGACAAACAGATTGACAGCAGCCTGCTCCTTCATGACCCATACGCCACGATCAATAAGGACTATTTCAAAGACATACAGAAACAGTGCTTTCACAGGTAACTGCTGTTAACACCATTAAGAATATGAGATTTTTCCATCTAGTACATCCGTGGGGAGTTGAAATTGATGGAAGTCAGAGCAGCTATGATCCTGCCAGGATCCAGTTCTGTCTGTGCCTTCTTGCCACCTTTTGTGGTAGCACAGGCGGCTCTGTGGTGATGTAGTAAACCAGTTTATAAAGTTGGTCTGGCAGAAGTCTAACCCTGCAAAGTGAGTGATTAGTTTCTGATTATTCAAAGAATCATAGAATGGCTTGAATTGGAAGAGACCTTAAAGGTCATCTACTTCCAATGCCCCTGCTGTGGGCAGGGACACTTCCCACTAGATCAGGCTGCTCAGAGCCCCATCCCGTCTGGTCTTGGACACTTCCAGGGAGGGGGCATCCACAGCTGCTCTGGGCAGCCTGTTCCAGTTTCTCACCACCTTCTTAGTACTAACTTCCTCCTAATGTCTAATCTAAGTCTACCCTGTTCTAGTTTAAAACCATTGCCCTTTGTCCTTTCACCACATGCCCTTGTCAAAAGTCCCTCTCCAGCTTTCCTGTAGGCCCCCTTCAGGCCTCCCCCTGGAAGGCTGCTCCAAGGTCTCCCTGGAGATGTCTCTTCTCCAGGCTGAACAACCCCAATTCTCTCAGCCTGCCCTTTTAGGAGAGGTGCTCCAGCCCTCTGATCTTCTTTGTTGCCCTCCTCTGGACCCTCTCCAACATACGCATGTCCTTCTCGTGTTGGGGGATCCAGAGCTGCATGCAGTACTCCAGGTGGGGTCTCAGAAGAGCAGAGTAGGGGGACTAGAGGGACAAATCATCTCCCTGTATTTGCATGGCCTTCATCAGCCAAATGCCACAGCATGACTGGGGCTGTCTTGTGCTGCGGGAGGTGAGCTAACACTGATGGTCCAACCAGCCTTAGAATGGGCTTCTAAGAGAGAAGGAGAACCAGGCTGTTAAGCCAGTTCTGAAAGGAGGAGGTCTTGCTTGGTGGTTCTTGCCTTGCCTGTGCTCCTGGTGGCCTTGGGTGCCTTGCACGAGCCTATTCCTGTCACTTGCTCAGTAAAAATTTAATAAAATCAAGTGGAGGTTTGTCTTTGTGATTAACAGCTGGCATCAGTTTATGGATTAGATGAGCAGCAACCTGTTAGATCTTCTTATTTATATCAAAATTTTAACCACCAGTAACTATGCTCTTACTCTTGCTAAAAACAAAGTCAGAATTACTAGAAAGCATGGACTGCCTGAGAAATTATGTTGTCCTTTCAGAACAGGAACTAAATGTCTCCTTAGGAGTTTGCATGCCTTTAGTAGTACGTTCTGTGCTTTCAGTAACATACATCGTAAAAATGAGCATGCTGACAAGAGGCATGCTGCTGTCAGTTCACTGTGTTCACAGTCTTCAGAGCGGGTTTAAATGCTCAAGTTGGGAACGAAGAGTCTTACTGGTCGATTGTATTTGTTCTCTGCTCACCTCCTTTGGCACACACAGAGTGTACTGTCTTTCTTATTCTGGCAATTTGCACATACCAGGGCATTAGATACCAAGGGTGACTCATATTGCTGGAAATAAGGTTAAACCAATTTCCAAGCCATTACCTTTAAAATCTGACGTCCTTTAATTTGGAGTTTTAACAGTGAGCTAGAATACTGAGTCGTACGCATTTCCAAATGTCATGAGTTTTGCGCAGAGTGTTCTTCCATATCCAAGGTTACCGTTAATCTGTTTTATTTCAGGAATATAAACAAGGAAACAAACCTGAAATTTGTTCATACTTCCGTGCATGGCGTAGGTCATAAATTTGTGCAGTTGGCCTTCAAGGCATTTGACCTTAGCCCTCCGTTTGCTGTTCCCGAGCAGAAGGATCCTGATCCCGAATTTCCCACAGTGAAGTACCCAAATCCTGAGGAAGGCAAAGGTGTTCTGGTAAATGGATACTTTTTTAGTATTTGAAATGTCTTTCAAACAGTGTTTCCTTCCTGACAGTAGCCATGGCTATAAATACTGGTTGAAGGTCTATTTTGTCCGGTTTAAGCCTTATATTTAGTAAAGAGTTAGCTGGTTTTCACTGAAATTTAAAACTGTTTCTGAGCCAGTCAGATAATAATTAGTTACAACTTTAATCTACTTTGTTCTGCTCTCTAGTGAAATGGGCAGGTCTGCACGTGACACAAAGTGATACAGTTCCTTTTAAAAATAAAAGAATAATAAAGTCTTCACAGTTGTGAATCTCTGCAATTCACATCTGAAATACAAGGACGGTGTCCCATTGTTCTGATGGGGACACCGGGAGGGGGCAGGGGAGGTGCTGGCAGGTGGTTAGAATTTCTCCTGTGAATATTTCTGCTGCACTCCGTTATTGAAGGATCCTGTTGAATCCAAGTGTATTTGACTGAGGCTGCAGAGGTGGAATGATGTAAGTGAAATTAAATATCCTTACTGAACTCTACTGCTGCCAGGCTTGAAGTTTTTGGAGTTTTTTTGGGAAACAATGATTTTGAGTGTTTGAAATTAAATAAATTGTGAAAATTAATTAAAACTTGTAAAGTGAAAATATTATTTGGGAGTATTAACACTCATCGGGTCTTGCTTACCACTTTTCCAGACGTTGTCTTTTGCTTTGGCTGAAAAAGATGGGGCAAAAATCATTTTAGCGAATGATCCTGATGCTGATCGACTTGCAGTGGCAGAGAAGCAAGAGAGGTACGGTAGTAAAGGAGTGCAAATCACTTACATTTTTCACTTAAAGGCTAGGCTTGTTTGGGGTATTCTTGCTACCTGCGTTGCAGAGGAAGATGGAATAGGCCCAGTAGGTTGTTTTTTTTCTTTTGGACTGAAAACACCTAGAAATGTGAGAAGACTGTATGAAGCAGAGCACAGTGGTGTATTTAAGGCGTGCACAGAAACGTGTGAATTGTTGTGATTGTGCTGTACCTTTTTAAAGGTAGGTTTTCAGTTAGAAATTTTTCACAGAAGACTGATAAACATTCTTTCATACTATGTTTGTGAAATGAGCTGGTATATTCAGAAGAACTTGTATAGTTCCCTGATAATCTCAGGAATAGGGAACAGCCCTGTTCTGTAATATCAGTCCTTTCTTTATCAAATACTGTTAAGACCAGACATTTTACTAATCATTAGATGATTTGGGCCTCTCTCACTCAGTTCCCCATTGTTATGCATAATGTTAGGTACCTGCATTTTACCTTAAGCTTTGTCAGTACTTCTCAGTGCAGTCATTTGTGCTGTTTGCTTTAAGGACCAGCTGTACATGCATTATTTATCTATGTATACCCTGTCAAAGAATGGGATCACAAAAGGTAAACTTGCTCACATAGGGGCTTGTCATAGATTTTTTATATGTACGGAATGTGTGCCCTATAGTTATAAACCAATATTGCCATCTTCTCATTTCATGCCCCTTGATATCCTGTACTTTTACAATTGTTTGCATTTCTGTATTGAGGTTATATCTGATGAATGAAAATGAGCTGAAGCACTGCACTGGGTATCGTATTTACAAGTGATGGTGTTTCTCTTTTATCTACCTTGATAAAGCAGAAACTAATCTGAGCAGTTAGAAACCATAAATTTTTAATAAATGTAAACTTTAAGGTTTTCAGCTCTGAGAGGAATGAGACAAAAATCAGCTGCTGGACCAAGAGCAGAAATAGTGTAAATGAATTCCCTGTGCTTGAGAGCCAGGTGATGGATATAAAATCATGGCAACAGTCCTTGATACCCAGGGGACGAGATGGGCACCTGCCAGATGTCCGCAGTGATTGTGGATGGTGCAGATCTTTGAACCTGTATCAGTTACACCAATTCCAAAAACCCAGTAAAAAGAGACAGTGCAAATACCCATTTTGCTCACCAGGTAATCCCTTTTGGTCTTGTAGCAGCTTTGAAGGTGGCAGTGTTTTCTTTGGGATTTTGGCGCTTTTTTAAACTCAGTAGCCTCACGACAAGAACTAAGGAGGCTTCTCTTGTCTTCAGAAGAATGGAGAGGTTGGTACTCTCTGCTGTATCTTGGGCAGCGTGAACTGGAATATCCTTATTTTAACATTTTTGGCCTGTGCCAGCCTCAGTTGGCAATTCAGCATTGAGGAAGAAGCTTCAGTTTGTGGTATTTATGATGGGTTAAAACAAGAATGCAGAATTACTCGTGTTTTTTGTCTAAAAGCTTACAGGTACCGGAGACTTGAAGAGGTGATGTTAGTTTATTTTATTTATCACTGAGGGCACGGTGCTCTCTTTGCTGCCTCTTTGCTAATTGTTTAGCCAGTCCTAGTTGTCTCTTTACTTTCAGTCCTGTGTCCTCCTCTCAGGCTTCTGCTGTAGCTCTTCATACACTAACCAGATATTAATACGGGCTTCTACAGTGTCTGTACTTCTTCTTTGACAGAAACTCCTGCTAGAGCACGCTCTCTCAGCGCTCTTACACTAAGTTGTCGCTGTGCATTGCTTTGTGCCTGTTGGCATCACTAAATGCAGGAGACTGAGTCTGCTCCTCTTTCATGACAGGTACTGTTTGTGTAGGTCTTGATTTCTGTCAGTTTGGCAGTGTCTTTGTCCCCTTTTATGACTGGGATTTTTTGGGCAATTTTGGTATCTGTCTTTCCCATTTTCCTTCAGTTTTTCTTGTTCTGGCAACGCGTCAGTGTTCATTTCTTTCCCCCAATCTTCCTCAGTGACCAATCAGCGTATTTGTGATTAAATAAAAGGTATTTATCACTGAGTCAACTAAAAATACTGATCACGTGGGGACTGTATTTTTATGTCTCTGTGCTTGTCTTAATCATTGATTTTATTATTTGTCGGCTGAATATTTTTGTTTTCTAAAAATAAGCTGGAGATAGCACTGTTTCATCTTTGGATAAGCTCAGAAGCTGGTATGTATGACGGTGGAGGAAGGTAACCACTTCAGAATTCTTCGGGGGAGCATTTTTTTGTTTGTTCTTAATGAACACGTGATAACCTTGTTACTGTTACTTGGAACTTGGAGAAAGTGGTTTTCTTTGCTGGTATTCATGTATGGAAGCACCAGTAGATTTTAATTTTTTCCTGATATTGTCTTTTGGACTCGTATACTTTTTTTTTTCCCTCCCCATCCAGTGGTGAATGGAAAGTGTTCTCTGGAAATGAGCTGGGAGCTCTTTTAGGTTGGTGGATCTTCACTTGCTGGAAAAATCACAATAGGGATACTCGTGCCATTAAAGATGTCTACATGTTATCCAGTACTGTTTCTTCCAAAATCCTGAGAGCGATTGCACTAAAGGAAGGTTTTCACTTTGAGGTAAGCTATTACATGTTATTCCATGTTCTTTTAATTGCTTGCCTACACAGCGTCATATCTTTGGAAAACATTACTTTTATTTTTAATGCCTTTTTTTCTCCTCACTGCTGTAGGAAACACTGACAGGTTTCAAGTGGATGGGCAACCGTGCCAAACAGCTCATGGACCAGGGAAAAGCTGTTCTTTTTGCATTTGAGGAGGCTATAGGTAAGAAGCAGAGTATTGTGTTCTAATATCCTGTAAAATAGAGAAACTAGGACTATTGCAAAAAAAGGCAGTGTAAAGGCTCTCAACACAATGGGTGTATTTCCACTGAGTAATCAATATCATTCGTTTGGCTGATTGATATTACTAGTTTTAATCTTTTGTATCTCTGCTTAGCGCAGAGAGTATGATGATGTGAGCTGGGTGTATGTATCTTTGGTAGCAAGGGTGTTTAGACTCGGAACGGCAAATTCTGCATAAGCTATTTAAAAAACCTGAAAACAGACATGTTTTTCAGACTTTGAGTATATTTAGCTGACAGTTTTAAGCCAAGTTTAAATGTGAATAAAGTAAAAAAATCCCCCAAATTATACTTGCAAACTGGAAAGCCATGAATAAAAGCTATGAATTTGTGAGAAGAAAGTTGTAAAGCTATAATGCTATTTCTTGAGTGTCTCAGTACTTGAAAACTAGAAAAATATGTGACTAATTTCACAGATAGTTATCAGTGGTACCATATGCTACCATGCAAGAGTAATCACATTTGAGACAAAGTGCTATACTTGCATTGTTTGTGCAGTGTGGCATTTCTGTTTCATGACAGCTCCAAAAGAACTAGGGAGCATCTGGCACTGATACGCTACAAATCTGTCTCTAACTTGAAATTCCATTAAATACCTTGCTTATTAAAATTAATATGGTTTAGAAGATAAAATTTTTTCACTTCTGGTTTAACTCTAAAATGTCTGTACTATGGTAATGTGCGTTTCTTCTTTAGAAGATGCTGGTTTGATTAACTTCCCCCCCTCCCCATCCCCATTTTACCTTACTTCCTTGTAAAAATATGTCAAATATATATAATTTTCTTTGCTTAGGGTATATGTGCTGTCCTGCGGTTCTGGACAAAGATGGTGTCAGTGCTGCTGTTATAACTGCGGAGATGGCTAGTTTTCTGGCAACCAGGAATTTGTCTTTGTCTCAGCAGCTGAAAGCTGTCTATGATGAGTGAGTTCGATTATAATTGTTTAATTGTCACACCTTCTCTATTCCACATACTGAGGTTAATAGGGACTCAACAGAAACCTATAGTAAATGAAGAAATAAAAATTGGGTTATTGTACTATTAACACAACTCTGTGTTAATAGTAATCTTCTAGAAACTGCTTCTGCCTCCTGGTCATGAATGCATTTATGACTTTGTTTTGTGTCGATTTAAGGTGTTTTAAAATTAATATTATTATCTTACTAATTCCCTGTTAGTTAATGAGATTTTTAGAGGTATTTTTGCTTGCTTGTCTGAAGGGCTTCTCCCTTTTGGGAAGTTTTGCTCTTCATTCCTTCTACAGAAGATTGGCCTGGGTTTTGGCCAGCAATATTGGTTTGTTGTATAGATTGCAATGCCTCTTGCTGCTTAAATGTGCTAGATGCACAAAAACGCTGATGGGGAGAATGGATCTGAGGAGTTCTGGCATATTTATGCTACTCGTAGAAGCCAGCTGGCTTCTGTTCCACTTGCAGGGCTACTTGAGATTAAATTAATTCTAGTTGGCTCTAAAAAGTTAGGCTTTTTATTATATTATTCTGTCATTTTTTATGGACTCTCTATGTTGGCTGTTCTTTCAGCTCCTGAATACTGATATTTGACCTGATGATGTTGTGACTGTTTGGCCATAACCATTGGCTATACACAGCTGGGTATCCCTCTGAGAACTTGTAATATGAGGCACTACTTTTCTTTAGTTCTTGTTTTAATGTGTTCAGAGACCCACAGAGATCAGTAGCGAAGATGGCTATTGGATTTCATAGGGCAGGGAGTTTTTTTGGGGGGTTGGGGCTCGCTATTTTAAAGGAGTGAGCAGCACAGCCTGGCAGATACTCTCCACCTCTTCGTGTCTCAGAGACACAGACAAAGAATGGTGGAACCTGCAAAGAGACTCATGGAAAATTCTGGCCTTAGTGCTTCTTGTTTCCCAGTCTTCAGATTTCTCATTTGCATGCAGCACTAGTTCTGCTTGTTTCACCCGCTATTTAAGAAGGAATCAGGTGGCAAAGACTTGGGAACACACTGCATAAATAAATAGTGGAATCTATCAGCTGTTGTAATAGCAGAAGTAAACAGAAATATAAATGCATGGAAGAGGAAATCATGCCTAGAGCTGCAAAATACAGCACCTGACATGAGAATTCCCTTAACTACTAATAGCTGGAAGTGTAGATTCAGAGAATTATCCTTCTCTGGCTCATATTTGTGGGGTTGGTTTTTTTGGGAGGAGATGTTGGTGTTTGGGGTTGTGGGTTTGTTTCCTAGGTTTTTTTTTAATATTCATTTAGTAAACACCTGTTTCAGGTTGCCCTCAGAAACAGAATATTTACCTGAGTGGAACTTAACTGTGCCGCACTGCCACTGTACACATAGCCAGTAAAGAGGACTCTCAAAGTCAAAGCTTATTTAGTTTAAAAGCAGTCTGTAGATGCACCTCAAAGTAGGATGTCACTGCACATAGACACTGTTTGTAGAAAAGCTACAGATACAGGGAAGAATACAAATCTGCCTTATTAAACTGATGTTTGATAACTAGAATGGGGGCAGGGTTCTTGTTTTGGGTGGTTGTTTTGTGTATTTTTTGCTTGCTTGTAGCTAGTAGAGAGTTGCACGTTTTCTTTACTACTTTATGCTTTGTTAGATTTGTCTTGTGAGTTGTGGTTGAAGCAGAAGAAACCCTACTCTGTATTTTGGAGGTCTAGAAGTGGGTTCTGTTCTCAAAGAAGTAAAGGTAGATCAGGAAAAGGACATAATCCTAAGCAGGCTCATCACTTCCTTCAAACATACCACGGGTTTTGTAAATTCCCTTGCTGGTTTCTCAGAATTGATTTAACAAATATTGACCTTCAAGGTGTCTGTTATGATATAAACATGACCTATTTAAGGAACCTTTCAGGTTTCTAGTATTAACATCCGAGTACTTATGAAAGATTCTGCCCTTACAGATTTTCCCTGGCATCAGGGATACTCAGCAAGCATTGATTTTAAGCAAGAGCTCACTTAAACAACCAGTCCAGGCTCGTACACTTTTAACCAACATGCTGTTTTGAAAAGTCAGTGTTAGCAGGTCTTAGATGCAGATTCTGCACCTTGTTCCCTGGCAGCAAGAAGATAAGGTGAAGAGATGATGTTCAGAACAGTTTGATTTGCTAGAAGCACTTTAATGAGAGAGCAGTTTCTGAAGTGCAATTGGAAAAAACATTATGGGATTTGTTTTACTTGGAACAGGTCAGCTGGAATCCAGTCAAGGAAGCTATTTAGATGTGGTCTGTTCTCTTCTTATGGTGATTAGATCTCTTTGAGGCAATGATCACATATTTTTTTCTTCTGGTTTAGCAGCAAACGTTCTCATTTTTAATTATTAAAAGGAAACGCTGTCTGCACAGAATTTTCTTTAAAGTATGTAAAATAGGAAAATTTAGCTGTTGAAGCCTTTTTAAAATTGTGAGGGGGTGAACTGATGCTACAGTTGGGTGACCATGAGTATGGATCTTGCTTTATAGAGGGTTATATAATGTGTATGGTGTACAGCTCTGAGAACATTGCTTCTTCAATTCACTAATATTGTGTCTTCACAGATATGGCTTCCATATTACCAAGGCTTCGTATTTCATCTGCCATGATCCTAAAGTTATTCAACAGCTGTTTGACAACCTTAGAAATTTTGATGGAAAAAACACATACCCAAAGTCTTGCGGTAGATTTAAAGTTTCTGGAATAAGGGATCTAACTACTGGGTATGACAGCAGCCAGCCGGATCAAAAGGCTGTAAGTATATTTTTTAAGTTATATATAAACCATATAAGTGTATATATATATCATGTAAGTGTGTGTGTGTATGTATATATATGTAAATTTCTGTGGAGAAATACTCTAAACATCATGTTACATCCTGAGTCTTAAAGTAAATTAGACTGGGGATGATTTGCCATGAAATGAAGGTTGGGGAAGGGGGGTTGGGTTTTTTTTGTTCGATTTTGTGGTGGTTTTTCTCTGCAAGATGACAGTCTGTAGAGGGAGGTAGGAGGATTTTGCTGTCTTGCTACAGCAATCTTGCATTATTTTCTTATAAGTTTAACTGTCCACTGCAATGTAGCTTTGGGTTCTTTAGTTTTCCACAGTGTTTCTTCTCCTCCAGGGAAATGCCATCGCAGAGCACTTTCTATCTGCAGTAAAAATGTTGTTGAGACTTGAAATAAGCTGACTAGCAGTAACGTACTATATACAGTTACTTCCCAAGCTTCTAATAAAAATATTCTCACTATTTCTAGATACTTCCCACTAGTAAAAGTAGCCAAATGATAACATTCACTTTTGCTAATGGAGGAGTGGCCACGATGAGAACCAGTGGGACGGAACCAAAGATCAAATACTATTCTGAACTTTGTGCACCTCCTGGAAACAGGTATTGTCCTTTACAGCGGTAAATGCTGTGTAGTAGGGGCTATGTGGCTTTTTGGCATTGATTTAGAGGGGAAGAGGCCCTCCATGCTCAAACAGTATTACTACTATCGCTGTTTTAGTAAATGCATTTGCATAAAGATTCAGTTCTGCAAAATCCATTGACACATTCTTGTTGTCACTAAAATTCCTTTGAACTTGATTTCACCTTCAGTGAAAACAGTATCAAGAAAAACGTTCTGCCTTACATGAAAGTAGGTATATTCACTTTTTACATACATAGTTGCTTTAAACTTTATATAACTGTATATAATGTATTCTAATATACTTTAAACCCTTTTATGTTTAGTAACTATATTGTTGACTAATAGCCTTGGAAATCATACAGACTTAAAGATAAGTAATTACTAACTTCTGCAAGGAAAATAATGCTTTCTCACAAATGAAAATTCATCTGAAAATACTATTACAAATATAAAAGTTCCATTTCTAATCGCGTATGTTTAGTAATAGAAGATCTGAATTCAAACAGGCTGTTCTGTTATAGATTGTGGGTTTATGTTTTGTCATGAAGTGCCTTCATGTACATCAGTTGAAAGTGAACATCAGCGTGTTACCATAAGAAATCAAGTATATATGCTTTTAGCATTAGTAGAAAATGTTTGTCTGAAACAATGCAAGAGATGTAAAAATTCTTCAGACTGAAAAATGTGCTTTTAGCTTCTCCACTGTGACTGTTTTCTGTATTTTGTTTCTCAGTGACGTTGAGAAGCTGAAGAAGGAACTAGATGAATTAGTCAACGCTCTTGAAAAACACTTCTTTCAACCAGAAAAAAATAATCTTCAACGGAAGACTGAGTAAAAGAGCAAAATTACTACTTTAATTGGGTTTTGCAGCATTAAAAGTGCATTATTTAAGAAGTAAAGATTTTTAGGACCAAACATCTGAGAACTCAGACTAAAAAGACTTCTGCTTTTATTAAGAGTTTTTCTGGGTACTCTTGGATCTAGTATCTTATTTTAGAGGGAAAGTACCTTTACCCTAAATGGACCAAAACAACCCAATCTGTTGAACAAAAATCTTTATGAACTAAAAGTTGACTGCAAATGTCTTTCAATCAAAACCTGTTTTAATTAAATACTATAAGTAATATCCTGATTTCTGAAATGCAGCCTGTTTTATGGTGACTTCAGGTTTTTTTTGTACGCGTGTCATCTGATAACACTATGCAACTTTACCCAGGTTTAGATTTGCAAAGCAAATTTTCTGTTAGCAAGAAGTACTGAAAGCCTGTGGCCAGACTTTGACAAACTTGGGGCAAATGTTTCAGAAATAGTGATCTTCCTTGGGGATTTTGGCCCAAATTCACTGTTTATACAGTGAATTTGCCAAAGAGCTGTTTGCTGTGGGACTATACATCATGTTCCAGGTTAGAGATACCAAGTGTACTAAATTGCCTTTTAATACCATGCATATATCGATATATCTACATAGAGCACCTTTTTGTTGCCTAATTGAGCTAAGCATAATTAATTCAATGCATACCCTCATCCCAGAGCCTGTCCTGACTTGGTGCATAACTTTGCCTGTCTAATTCAGAGCAGAAGTTCCTGTTTCAGTGCATAGTGTTGTCTGCACTTGCAGAGCCAAAGATGGGGTTATTTGGAGGTTACCAGTTGACTTCTATACAAGGGTTTTCTGCATTTACGGTACTTGTTTTGGATATCAGTGTAGCTCAAACAGCCATGGTAGTTTTTGGGTAAAGTTTTTGCCAGAATTACTTCTGGTATCCCATGGGGAATGACTAGTTCCCAGGCCAAGCATAGGTCAAATTTAGCAAATTATTCATAAAAGAGCAAACTTGCCATTCCACCCCCCATAAATACTAGCTTACCTTGTCAGCTAAGATAGTAAGCGAAGAACACTGGATGCCTGCTTTTGTCTTACAGACTTCAGTTGTCATCAGAGGGCACAAGGAAAGGAGCAGTCCCTGCATTTTGTGGCTGTCACGTCAGGTTTTTTCTTGGCTGTGCAGAGTCAAAGGAAGCACCTGAATCATTCCTATTGAGGTCCATCAGTGTGGCATAAAAAATTAACTTTAAAATAAAGTAGCAAGAGAGACACTGAAGCAACAGTATGCTCTTAATCAAATCCTAGTCTGTTAGTGTAAAAAGATAGCTTATTAGTTTGTGCAGAAAGTGTTTGTTCACACCCTCCACTTTGCTGCTTCCATTTCTCTTACACTAAAACAAAGATGAGACAGGCTTTTATTGATACATGTTTATTTGGTGCCTTGAATAATGCATTCTGTAGCCTTGAATAGGACCCTAGGGGGCTACTGAATGTAGTAATAACTCTAAAGGGAATCTCAATATTGACTTCAGTGCAATCAGCTTTGTCACACTGCACGAAATTTTTGCACATATCCAGTCCCACTGTCCTTTCTGAAAATAAAAGCTAAGGACAATTTAAAGGCTTAAATGTATTTTTAGACTTTTTTTCCATGCATGTTAAGTGTGCTGAAAGAGGGTTTGCATGTTGTAAATCTGAACTGATTCTCAAGAGGGAAGTAGAACTTCTTAAAGACACTGAGACAGATTGATCACCAATGCCTTTCCACCTGACCTTGTGGCAGAAATGTCTATTCATCTGGTTTTTGCTGATTAAAGAAACTTTTTGTTTGTTCATGAAATCTGAAGGCAACATTACCAGTCTGTTAAAATTTTGAGTTTTGTCATGTTAGTCTTGTCCCTGGGACTATTTTCAGAGTTCCAAATCCAACTCATGCCTTATCATCTAGAACTGAGATGAGGAAGAATTTCAAGACCATCTGTAAGAGTGAGACATGAAAACGTAGATCTATTATTTAGATATTTAAATGACAACTTTAGCTTTTTATATAGTCCAAATCTGAAGTACTTCTCAATAGCAGATGTTTCCTTATTCAGTTTCCTCTGCTTCCTCAGTACCTGTGATGCTGGGTCCTCAGCTGCCTGAGACCTGAAGTAATAAGTGCGTGGTATGAATTTGTGAAGTATGAAACGGCACTGACGCATCACATAAAAAAAAGCAGGCACCCAGGTCTCTGAGGTTTCCGTGATAAGTTTCTGTGTGGCAAGAGCTGAGAAGAAAAATTAACAGGAACCTTACCCACTGCTCCCAAACCCTGTTACTGCAAAGGTTCCTCTTTTCTTTCCCAGCCACTCAGCACGTGAGGTCTTGCTTTCCTTTGTTTATGAAGAGGCAGCAGGGAGACAAGAAAACAAGGTAAGGGGGAAGATTAAATTGAGGTAGCATATGGAGATTGTGTATTTCTGTAATCAAGTAGGAAAACAAAGCTGAAAGGAAATATCTTCCATGTGCTATTGCTCCGTCTTTTACACGTTGATTAAAAGAGCAGGAGGATGAGAAGCAGAATGGAAGATTTGGGCACCTGATTCTCCTGGCTTGACCCTAATTTGTTCCCTCTGCCACTCCCAGTAAGAGCCTTTCAGAAGGAAAGCTGTCTTTTAGGTGTGGATACTAACAGTTGATGTTGGGTGTTGTGTTCAGCTGCACCATCAGTTCTGGAAGAATAAGTAGAAGGATGAAGCTTTTGGGGCAAACGGAATGTGGTTTGGTAACTGTAAATTTTGACTTACATTCACAACCATAGCTATGTACTTTTTCTAAATGCAAAACTTCAAAGCTTTATTATCCTCCCACAGTTCAAGTTCTGTATCGTTGTCATTTTCCATACAAGCTGAAGATTGCACCAGTTGGGCAGCCGGGTACAGGGAAGGAACCTCATGGAAAACTCAAGAAATTTCTTAGCATCATACTGGGAAGGTTGCATGTGCCATTCCTATTCAGCTATGCCTTGTTTCACCCCGCATGCAAATGCAATTGATTCTTCAAGGTGTGTAGCACTTTTTATCTAGTGACATTGGGCATTTTGTCTTCTGGGTAGTCTGGCACTAGTGACCTGGCCCATATGCTACTGAATGTCCGTGCCTGCCTTGAGCCCAGTGTCAGGCTGGGGGGAGGAGAGGGAGAAACAAGCACATCGTTCTGAGAACAAAGTAAGGGGCTTTATTTCAAGGTACTGGCTACATGAGAAGTGGAAGGGTGAGTGTTGGGCCTACACCTGAAATTTACTCTCAGTAGAGCTGAACATGTGGCTCATGAGTTAACCACAGACTACCCTTGCAAAACATGGTTTCCTGCACTGCGTTGCAGCCTGAGCTTCAGCGCGAATGGCTTTTCACAAGCTCCCAATCCAGACTGCTCGCTGCCTGGTTAGATGACACTGGTGAGTGCTTCCGTGACTGACTTGTTTGTGGTATCCAGCCTCCGCGTGATCACTGTGGACTGAGAGTCAAGATTAAGACAGGCCACACAGCAGCAGCACCTTTGCCAGAAGATACAGCAGTAGGCTGCATACTCTGTTGGGGTGAGCATCATCTTCCAGCACACTAGAAGAAGAAACTTCTTGAAAGAAAAATGCTGAAGCAAGAGATGGAGGACACGTGGTAAATGCAAAACACTCCTTCAGCAGCCTAAGTAAGGAGAGAACAAGTGGTGCTACAAACCTGTGGCACGTGAGGTGGATTGCACAGGCCTCCACCTGTGGTCCCAGTTGTATTTGACCTTCAAGTGTTGTGTGGATGGAGGTGCTGCAGCTGGGTGGGCCAGCTGGTGAGACCCCTGGGTGTGTGGGGTCCCAGGCTGGCGAGCACAGACAGAGGAACGGTTGTGCAGGAGGCAGGCTGGGGCAGCGCCTTCGATTTGGGTGCTGATGAGCAGTGCCTGGAGCAAGGGAAGCTTTGTGGATCTGAACAAGCTTGCAGCCCTGGGCTTCATCGGGAGAGGTGATCTCCCACCTCCACTCTGCTCTTGTGAGACCTCACCTGCAGTACAGTGTTCAGCCCTGGGGTCCCCAGCACAAGAAAGACATGGACGTGTTAAAACAGGTCTAGAGGAAGGCCACGAAAAGGGTCAGAGGGCTGGAACACGTCTCTTATGAAGAAAGGCTGAGAGAGTTGAGGTTATTCAGCCTGGAGAAGAGAAGGCTC
This sequence comes from Trogon surrucura, assembly GCA_020746105.1. Lineage (NCBI taxonomy): Eukaryota > Metazoa > Chordata > Aves > Trogoniformes > Trogonidae > Trogon > Trogon surrucura. The sequence goes on along the minus strand of CM036620.1, from coordinate 57,193,965 downwards.
TGCGGACACCTTATTGCAGCCTTTCAATAATAAAGGGGGTTTATAAGAAAGACAGAAAGACCTTTCACCAGGGCCAGTAGTGACAGGACATATAGGGTACCAGTTTTAAACTGAAAGAGGATATATTTAGGTTGAATACAAGGAAGGATTTTTTTGTGATGAGGGTGGTGAGACACTGGAACAAGTTGCCCACAGAAGCTGTGGATGCCCCATCCCTCAAATTGTTCAAGGTGAGGTCAGATGGAGCTTTGAGCAACCTGATCTAGTTAAAGATGTCCCTGCTCATTGCAGGGGAGTTGGGCTAGATGATCTTTAAAAGGTCCTTTCCAACCCAAATAACTGTATGATTATTTTCCTTTGTAGCGTGGGAGGTCTTGCATTTCTCTTTTTACAGAATGTGGTAAAAGATGCTTTACTGAATTCCTGGGGGAGGTCTGAAGGCACTAGGGTTACAGGTCATGAATTTCTTTATTTTCTGTATTTATCTGAACATCTCCACAGGCTAGAGTGGCATCTTTATTTTACATCTGCCTCTACATGCCATGCCTGGATCTGGAGTTTGCTAATGTTTCCTCTCTCTAGGAAAGCCATCTGTGCTCAGTCTTGGCCAGAGTATGTCAATGTGCTTCACTTTTGAGGGATGCTAAGGAGAACAGGATGGCCTGATCTATCCCTCAGGTTCCTGTGACAGAGTTTCTGCTGTGCTGTTGCCATTATTTGTGAGTCGTAGTCCTGCCTAGGGACATCATCTCTCCTAGTAGCGGACAGTCCATGGTAGTGCTGGGGTGGGTGAGCTAACACAGAGTCATAGAATCATTCACATTGGAAAAGACCTTCAAGATCGTCTAGTTGACTGACAACCCAACACTACCACGACCACTAAACTATATCCTGAAGTGTCCCATTTTTGCAGGACATAGTGTTGGATGCTGAGGAAGCTCTGGAGGAGAGCATGCTGATAGCAGGGCCATGAAGATATTGCTGTCCCTCTCATCACTGTGTTGACCATTCTCCTTGTCTGGACTTCTAGAGGGAATCTTCTCATCTTCCACGTAACTGATCCCCTAAACTGGCTACCTGTACCAGGTTCTGGTACAGCAAAACTGATTTATTGCCATCTGACTGAGAACCCCCCTTTTTTTTTTTAGGTTATACAGAAGTTCTTATGGAGTAGGTGAATATGGTATAAGGCAAGACAGAAGAGCTTTTATAGCCATCCCACAAAGGCCTATGAGAGCTGGCATGCTGTACACCGAGTGGGCACACTTGGAGAACTCTGCACATATCTCAGGAGTCTGGCAGCAGGGCCAGCAATGAGCTGATGTGTACTGAGACATTCTTGAGATGGCTTTAGACCATCCTCATATTCAGTACAGAACAGATATAGTCAAGATGATGACCCAATCTGTATCATTCTGTCTTTCCAGGGACAAGGAGTTTACTTGCTCCTTTGCCTGCTCTGTTCCAAACAGAAGTTTGCAGCTTGACGTGGGGAGAACCAAAAAAAAAACCAAAACCACACACAGTAGTTTATAAGCTGATAGAACAATTCCAACAAACTACAGAATTACAAGATGAAACTCGTTGTTGCTAAAGCCTTTACTAACCTTGTCTTGCATCAGAGAAAGAGGATCTAGAACTGAAATAAAGAACTGAAAGGCAGTAAGAGTACTTCAAAGAGAGAAGTTAGTATTCTGAGTTGGAATGGGCGTTAAGCTTCTTCACAGCTGGTCCAATTTCTCCATCAAAGTGTTGTCTAAGATAATGAAGCCAATTTAGAGATGATTAGTCCCAGGACAGACATTAAAAACACAGGCAAATGTAATTTGTGAATATCCAGCTTTGATCTGTGAGCAGAGGCACTAATATTTTATCCAGAAATGGGAATTGCCATGACTAAAAAATGCTTATAGCCCAGATAGAACTCAAGTGTAAAGGAACCCCTGGCTACTCCTAGAGAAAGAAACATCCCTATGTTACCAAAACCATGTAAAATGAGCCTGTTTTTTTTTGTAACAGACGAATAAACATAATTTCAATGGAAGTTGTAAATCTTTTATCCTAAGGGAATCATACTCCCAGGGCTATGGGGAAAGGCCTGTAGACTGAGAAGTAATTAGCATAGCCCTAAAAACTCTGCCCAAACCCCCAAAACATAGTAATGCCTCAAGAGTAGACTGCTGGACTTCACTTGAAGGTTATTAGTTTGTTTACTGGTCACAACTTAAATTCACCTCTTTATTTTTTCATTAAACTTTATGAAACAGTTTGACTGGAAGTAAATATATTTCGTCTTCCTTACAGTCTGTGAACTTAGTCCACAGCATATTATGAAAAACACAAGTATTGCACTTGAGTTGCAGAAGGATTTGAGACTTTCGCTTTTGTTGTTACAAATCATACAAGGATAACTTGAATTCACTATAAAAGAATAATATATAAGCAATTACTTTCATATTCTACATACGTGCTTAAATCTGTAGCTAATGTGCCTACAAAGTTTCTGTAAATGAGGCTTCCTGCTCACTGTTGCTTTTCAAAGTTCCAGTGGCTGTGGGTTTTAGTTTGACATATCAACAATAACCAAACCTTATATCCTTGTTTAACAGTCACTGTGAATAGCAACATTAAAACTTTATTAAATTAACATTTGTTAAGCACCAGCATAAGTCTTTACAAGACTGAGGACTTCTGGGATTCTGTGGCTGAAGGCACCTGGATGCCATGCATAAATCTAAAAATCTAAAAATTCATTGTAAATTAAATTAATCACCAACAAAACTCTTCCTTGCCCGTAAGTACAAAAGCAATCAAAGGTAATTAAACTGAGCTGAATTGCTTTCCTTCACAGTATTTCTTTGCACTATATAAGCACATAAATTCATCAAGGATAGTATTTCTGCTCAATTTCCAAGTGGAAGCCAACATTTCTCTTTTGTATAGCAACTGCCAGGTAACTGAAATGAGGTCACGCACCATCAGAACACTGTGCGTAATAGGATGAGCCTATTAAACTGTCCAATCATATCCTAACACCAAGCTAAATAAAATGTAATATAAATTATGGCATAGCAACAGCAGCTTCCAAACAAAAGCAAAAGCTTAAAATACTCGCACAATCACTGGTAAGCCATTTTCAAGTGTATTTATGGGAATGAAGTGGAGGGAAGATTAATCACGACATCTGAAATGCGCAGAAAACCAGACAACAGCAGGCAGAGTCTGTAACAGTAGCTCAACTCTTTCTTGCTTCTTTACTCATGATCAGTGACAACAGAAAGCCTCTTGTCTACAAAGATAATCAGTAACTCATGTCACTGGCATGTGTTTCTACAGCATATGGAGTAGGGAAACGTGCTATAATAACGGTTATTGTTCAAATATTGTTTATAAAATGTCTGGAATTATATATAAATAACATCTGGAGATAGAGTGTTATTGAGTGAGAATGTGGTACTTCATCCAGACCTCACTTAAGCCAAAGGACTGTAAAACAGCATCATGCCATTAATAAGGTACTAAACAACATGAAACAAATCACAAATAAAGACTTGGACTGTTTTGCATAATAACAGCAGAAATTCATCATTATGGGTAATCCAGGGAGAAAAGCAGAGAGGCTTATAATGGAATTGAAGCATAATGTAGGTGCCTGCCTTCAAGTTCGTAATGCACTAAAAAATGCTCAACTTGCAGCCCAACTGCGGAGCAACTTGAACTCTGAAAGCATCTTGGGTGGAAACGTAAAGCTTCACACTTGCCTTATGGTGCTTCAAAGGGTGAATCCACAGCCTCAGTAGCCCCAAGTTCTGTTCCCACCCATGGTTGGGCACATTTAGCCTAAACGTGTAGTATTCTACAATCCTACCCCAACTGGGATCAAGTGAGTAGATGCTTCTCCTCCTTAGCCTACAAGAAAGGCTTCACTGCCTACATGTTCTCATAGCCTGCTTCATACAAGCCTGAGTATTTGGGTTCTGTACAAAAAAAAGGCAGTGGTTGGCGGGTGACAACTGGAGTAAGAGCATTGTCCTTAGCTGTCGTGATTTAAAACCATGAGACAGGCACGGTTTGCAGAGAGGTGGCACACCTATTCCCAAGTTATGTAAAGGGTGTCACTGAAAAACAGGAGGCACTCGCACCTATTCCCACGTCTGAAGGAGAAGTGGCAAGCCATGAACTGAGTGCAGATTGGGAACAAGTGGTCTGAGGGAACTGCTGCTTTCACACATATTCACATAGCAATGATCCTATGAAAGTACACCTAGTAAGCAAAAGCCACAATACACCAATACACAACCACAATACACTATGCAACTAGGGGGTGTGCTTACATACCAAAATGTGACTTGTTTTTCATAATATGGGGCAACGTTGTGCTTGCACTGACAGCTTACTTGACTGTCCCTCACAGCCCCAGCATGTGTGCGGCAGCAGAGCAGATTTCCTTGGGAAGGCTCCGATTCCACAAAAATATGCACGAGCTTAGAAGTAAGTAAATCAGTGGTCTGACTGCCAAAATCTGAAATTAATTGAGTGCAAGAGTGGTTTGCAGAACGGGAACGTACGGTGCCTTAATCATCTGGAAAGAGTGCATGAAGAGGAGCATCGTTAGGTCTCCGGATCCATTCATTCCTCATCCTCTGTGGCAACTGAAAGACCAACTGGTGCCAACTCCTCGAGTGATTTTATATGCACATAGATGTGCACGAGTGGCGTTTTGTGCATGGAAGAAGTGGGAGGAAGGTGCGAAGGTGATTCAGAGATGAGCCAGCAGAACGTTGTCCCCCAGCCCAGCTGGGCCCAGGCCCCATGGGTGGAACTTGACCGCTCCAGATTCCAGGTGCCGGCCTAATTCCCGTTTTGTGAGCAAACTTCGCCTTGGGAGCGGTTCCTGCCTTAACCTCCTGCGCTCCCAGCTCCCGCGGGCTCCCCCCCGGGCTCCCAGCGGCGGGGCGACGGTGACACGTTTTCTGCGGGAAATGGGAGGCTGTGGCGGGCACCCCGGGCAGCCCCGCCGAAGTGCTCCGCGCCTGGGGAGGGGCCCTCAGCCGCCCGCGGTCGCTACGGGGGAGCCTGTCTGTCGCCGGCTGCCCGCCGCCTCTTGCCCGTCCCTCTCCGCCCCCCCCCGGGCCGCGGACCCGCCGCCGCCTCTTACTATTTTTGCCCGCGCTGGCGGGGCGGGAGGAGCGAGCGGCGGGCACTGAGGGGATGGCCTGGCCTCCCTCCGCCCGGACCGCCGGCAGGTAGGGGCGGGGCGGCTCGTCCCGTCCCGACCGGGGCGAGCAGCGACTGGAAGCGGCGCGCAGGCCCCTCACCCGGCGCGGCCAGTGCCCTGAGGCACCGCGGCGGTCTCTCTTCCCGCCAGCCCCGCGTCCGTTAGCGGCTCCCTGCCCCGCTCCCCTCAGGCGGCGCCCGACAGCCCGCGGCCGCTGTCTGCCCCAGGCACTTCCTCGCAGCCGGCACGTCCTGCGGTGGCAGCGGTAAGCGGCGGTCTCCCGGCCCCGGCTCCGGCTCCAGGGCCGGCGGGAGGCGGCCGGGGGTGAGGGGGGGCACGGGGGGGGGCCACCGCCGTGCCCGGGGGAGCAGCGCTGGCGGGGTCGAGCTGCCTTTTGGGAGGGCGGCGGGCGAAAGGAGGAAGAGAGGCTTTCAGCTTCGAGGAAGTGAAGGAGTTCAGGCGAGAGACGAGGCTGGGAGCCCGCGTTGGAGCTCTCCGTGCGCTCTGCCCAGGCTCGGAGGGGGCTGAAGCCTCCAGGCGGGCCGATGGGAAAGCGGCTACGAGGCGGGTCCGGCCCGGGGCCCGTTCCCTGCCCGGGGCTGCCCTACCGGGTCGTAACGAAGCCCTGGCCGCGGGGACGCGTTTCGGCGGGACGGGACGAGGCGGGCGCGGCGCAGAGGCGGCGGTGCCGCTGCCTCTCGGCTCGCAGGGCCCTGGGGAGACCCGTCGGAAGACGGAATAACCGGGATTCTCGTCGGAATAACCGAGAAGACCTGCCTGAGTTTAATCTCCCGCTAGTTCTTTTCCTGGCTCCTGCCTGCACTTTTTCCTCGCCCGTCGGTGCCGAGTGTCTCGGTGAGACTCCTCCCAGAAGCGGCGCCTGCCGAGGGCAACGCACCCGCTCTCTCTTCCCGCGGGGGTAAAACTGACCTTGCCTGCAGCAGCAACACAGTTTTGAGTTTAACCTTAAAATCCCCCCAACGCTGGTGCGGTGTTTTCATGGCCCTTTAAACTCGCCTACTAAATTAACAGGGGAATGGTGACCTCTTGAAACCGCGCTCATGAGAGGTATGAAACAAATGTGGTTATTTATAGCGCTTTGAAAAGATTGAGACCTTTGTGTGCCTGTGTCGCCTTCGGGAGAGAGGCGAGTGGGGCAGAGCTGCTCCAGGAACCTTTAGTGGTGCAGATGGTGGGATTTGCGCCTGCCGGTAAGCCCGGAGATTGAATGGAACGTTGTGGGTCAAAATTAATAAAAAATGTACATCTCTTGAATAGCAAATGCCTCTGAGCTGATGGATATGACCCTACTTTTAATACTTTCTGCTGAAACAGAAACTTGCCACAACTTGTTTTATAGGAATGCTGAAAGCTATAGGTAATGTGCAAAAGTAGACATGCTTGCGGGTGAGGAAAATGACAGGTTGGAAGGAATGTGAAACACATTCAGTGGTATGTGGATGGCTTGGCTCTTTTCGGTTTATAATTTCATTAACTGAAAAGTTGGATACTACTATTCTGGCTGTGGACATGCAATTGGACATAAAAGAATGGCATTCACAATGTAACTTACCAAGGAAGCTTTCGTTTACAAAAATTTTTTTAGTGCATTGCAGTGGTAGAACATCACAATAGTTTGTTCAGGTCTGTATGATGCTGAAGAACTCAATCAGCAGCATATTAATTTTTGTGAACTCTATTAAGGAAATAACAGGTGTCCAGGGCAGGAACAGTGAGCTATTTTCTTCATTTAATTGTTGATTATAAACTTCTATGTTTCTAATATTGCCATTTTGCTGTAGTATTAATAACTTATTTATTTTTTTTCACCTGAGGAGTGATATAAATGTTGGCTGCATTGGTAAATATTTTAGGTGTAATTATTACCACAAAACTAAATGATTTGCTCAGAGTACGTCATGGAACATTATTCAGGGCCATGTCTGAAGCTGCTGGTGTCATGGAGAAGAGTTTTTGAAAAGTCAGCATTTAATGCATGTGTGTGAAAAAAGAATGGAAGTTAAAAATGATTTCTGAGGTGAATTGACTTCTGGACATGCACATGCTGGTGCCCACAGCGAACCATAGCTCCAGAAGAAAATAGCAGATAAGTAACTATGAGAAAAAAAGAACATCCTTGCAGCAAAAGGGCGCGTTGTGATTCCAAGTGCCAGTTTGAGTTAAATTAAACCTATTTGAAAACTGAGAGCAACCTGTGGTATGATATCTAAACAATCTTTTTTGACTATAGAAAACTGACCAAAAGTGTTGGTTGAAGCCTCAAGAAAAAAGATAAAGCTTGCAACTAGCTGCCCCATGGAATGATCTGATGGATGCTGTGTTGTGGTACCAGAGAAGAGAGTAATTTCGTGCATATTGATGGAAGCATAAAAGGACCTCTTCTCAGCAGTGACCATATCATGACATACCTAATACATATTCTCATTTTTGTTTGTCTATATTCTGCTAGGGGGATAGAGAAATCTGTCAGCATGAGTGAAGAACATGTAAATCTCAGTTGCGAATCAGACAGAGAGGGAGAGAAGTGGCATTTAGTTCTGGCTTGTGGTCTGGAGCTCTGGCTGCAGGCCAGGGCTCCTCATAATCCTTAAGCAGTCTGATATTTCTGCTAAACTAATCAGTGGTGAAGCGCAGTTGGTACCAGTGCATTGGCTTCCATTTGTCAGCAAAGTTCATCGCTAATGCCATGCAGAAAAGAGCTGAACAAATTTATGCTCTTTAAGACAAGCTGTTTTTCACAAGACCTTTCTACATGGTTGGAGGTTTTGCTTAGCTTCTCGGAGGGGAGAAGGAAAACTGACTTACAGAAAAAAACCCTGTAGTCATGTCAGCAGCCTGATACGGAGTCGTCTCTCAGATGAACTGCAAAGGTTGAGGAAGCTGAGGGTCTTCCCGTTCAACAGCTCTCAGGCCAAACTCCTCATTTGATCATTGATAGGTGGAAGCTCTGACTGCTTCCTTGCTTGATGCATCTTCTATACTCCTCAGTTCTACTCTAGGTCCCAGCACTCCAGCTGCTACCAAACCAGGCGAAGAGCTGGAGGAGAGTAAAGGATTGCTTAGGTCAGTAGTTACTGGTGTTCTGAACAAGAGTTTGAAACTTTTGGCTGGATATGTGTATTGAATTTAGTCCTGTCCAGAAGAAGATTCATTTATTTGTGTGTGTTCTTTCAGTTTTAGATCATCTGTCTCTCTTCTTTGCCTTTTTTTTCTGTATTAGTTTGAGTCCATCCCAAATCTGCCTGTTTTTTTTTCCCCTGCCTGTCAAAAGCTGATTTCCAGTGCTCCACCCTCCCAGGTTAATTGCAGTCTGTTCTCTGTACCCCACAAGATTCTCCTTCCTAGCCTCAAAGCTGACCTGGCCCCACCTAACCGTATGGCACCTGGAACCTGTACCTTGTTCTCATGATAAAGTCTTTGCCCTCTTGAGAGAAAGTGACTTGAGGAATGCTGTCCTGCATGGTGCACAGCTGCTTAGACAGGTACCTCCATGCAGGGAGAACCTGGGGTCCCAAATGTTGCTGTCCCTTTCATGCTGTCCTGCCATCACCCTGACTTCTCTGAAGGCATCTCTTTTAGTTTCTGATGACGTAAAAAGATAAAATACAGCTTAGTTTGGGAGAATGAGACCAATTGATTGATTTTAAAATGCAATATCAGATTTTGCTAGGGTAGGACTATCGGTGCAGTGTTGTGTGCTTTCTGAGCCTGCTCCCTGGTTGTGAGAAGTGGCTGGGTTGATCACAGTGACAGAAGAGTTGAGCACAAAGAGCACACGTATGTTTCCATGTGTATCTTTCACATTAGCGAGTCAGTCTGGTGACTCCTGAGGTAGGTGAGGTTAGATTTATTAGCGTGGTTTCTGTAAATATCATACACGCTCCAGTTTGCCTGGCTGTTTTTATGCTGCTAGAGCAAACACAACTAAATCAAAGTAGGTTGAACAGTGGCAATGTTAAGATACAATTTGAAGAATATTAACAGTTCTCAGGCAGCAACAAAGCTGTTGGCTTTGCTAGAGTCTTTTGAGGTGTGCCGCTCAAGGTCTTCTCGGCTCAGAGTGCAAGGGCAATGGAGATCCTTCAGGAGATGTCAGTGGAGGGGAAAAAGAGGAGCTGTCCCAGTTACGTCTGTGAGCACTGGGCGGACGCCGAGACGCTCAGCCTGTGTGCGAAGCAAAGCCTGGCAGTCTTCTCTCAGAGTAACGCAGCTGAATGGCACTTAGAGCTGTCAAGGGAAGATCAAAGTTTAGGTGGAAGGAAGCCAGTGGGCGGCTTTATTTTTATACCTGTTCTATTCTATCTTGGATTGAAGGCAAAATAAGCATTTGCTTTGAAGAAGCTGGTTTTGAGTTAACCAGTCAGACTCCTGAGGGGAAGAGGAAGCTTGCTGGAGCCTGCTGTACTCGAATGGGTGGTGAGTGAGTGCAGCACCTGCAAAGCCAAGCTTTAGAGGGGATGAGCTGGGTGGTGGCTATCGAGCAACCAGAGACGGGTAAAGGTGCTGAAATTCCAAGTGGTGGAGACATGGGCAGGCTCAGAACACTTGTTGGCCCTGAAGTGAGCTTAATTTTATGGCTGGGAGTAGGCCTGTTGAGATGGAGAGCTGTTTTTAGGTCTGAACTAAGCACGTGCATAAATACTTCATGGTCTTGAAGTAAAACCTAGTCCTTGGTGTAAACTTAACAGACGTTAGCGCTGGCAGCGTGAAATTGGTACAGTATCTGGTGGGGTTTGCATGTACATTAAGATAAGGACGACAGGAGGAAGAAACAAAGAAAGAGTGACTGGAATGGGGAGATGAAACATACAGAACAGTAACATACAGAAAGATACAGATTAGATAAGGAGACCTTCTGGTGCTGCTAAATTTGTCTGAGAAACTGCACTTTTAGCTCCTCTTAACATTAGAAAAAAAACCCTAGCAGTCAGACTTCTAGTTAACCGTTTTGATTTAGTATTAACTGTTTTTCTTTAGAAATAACAAATGCAGACTTTGGAGTATTTATGCTGTTGGCTTTGCAAGGTGTTTGTTTGGTTAAAAAGAGATGAATGCCAAGAAGCTTTGCATTTGTATTACATTCCAGCAGCACAGTGTTTGTTGAAGTATGACAGAATATTAATCTTTTTTTGGTACGTACTGTTCAGTCCTTAGAGTTAGCCTGCAAAATAATGTATTATATTTTGATCTTTATTCCTATTTCAGGCTGCAGTGCTTTGTAGTTCTGGGCTAAAAGAACATGGTAGATGGTGGCGATCCAAATGAAACTTCTCTTCCTTGAAAATTTGGTTTAAATCAGATTGACTTTGTTGTATTTTTACATGCATTTTATTTAACTGTATTTTTTAAAAAGGAGTTCTGAGAAAAAACAGTTGAGAAATTAAAAAGTGTGTGGCTAATAGGTTGTCATCTGTGTGGTGGCTTAGTTCTCCTTTTTTAAACTGAGAATGGCGTTTTCTTTGTCTTTTTATCCTGTGGGTTTTAAGTATGCCACTAAATGATGGAACACTAAATGCTAAAAACTCAGGTTTTGTGTGTTTTGGAGTACACACTATTGTAGTTAAGAATTGATCCAATCTTCCCTGCAGTTGCTGAACTATTTTTCATTGCTACAGTTAAGGAAAAAAAAATTGTAATGGTTTGTCAAAGAAAAGACCATTTTCGTGACAGATGCAAAACTGTAATGGTAATTGTGTTTAGCAATCTGTGTTGATAAGGTGTGAAAATGCTTCCCAAAGCTGCTGTCCCATACAATGCAATGTATCTGTATTCATTTTAAAGATGGTTTTTTTCTTGCTTGCTTGTAAAACAACAAAAAAAATGAAAATGAGTTGCAGTGTGATTGAAATCATAGAATGACCTAGGTTGGAAGGGACCTTAGAGATCATCTAATCCAACCTCCCTGTCACGGGCAGGGACACCTCTCAACTAGATCAGGCTACTCAAGGCTCTGTACAACTTGGCCTTGAACACCTCCAGGGAGGGGGCAGCCACAACATCTCTGGGCAATTTATTCCAAAGTCTTGCCACCCTCGTACTGAAGAATTCCTTCCTAAGATCTAATCTAAATCTATTCTCCTTCAACTTAAACCCATTTCCTCTTGTCCTGTCAGTGGATGCTCTTGTAAAAAGTCCCTCCCCAGCCTTCCTGTAGGATCCCTTCAGGTATTGGAAGGCAGCTGTTAGGTCTCCCCAAAGTCTTCTCTTTTCAAGACTGAACAATCCCAGCTCCCTCAGCCTGTCCTCGTAGCAGAGGTACTCCAGCCCCTGGATCATCTTTGTGGCCCTCCTCTTTGTGTTATCTTTGTGTCCCTCCTCTGAACGCGCTCCAACAGTTCTGTGTCCCTCTTATGGTGGGGGCACCAGAACTGGACACAGTATTCGAGGTGTGGTCTCACAAGAGCAGAGTAAAGGGGGAGAATCACCTCTCTTGACCTGCTGGCTACGCTTCTCCTGATACATCCCAGGACGCAGTTGCGCTTCTGGGCTGCATGAGTGCACTGCCGGCTCATGTTGAGCTTCTCATCTATCAACACCCCCAAATCCTTCTCTTCAGGGCTACTGTCAACCCACTCTGTGCCCAGTTTGTATTTCTGCCTGGGATTGGCCCGACCCAGGTGAAGGACCTTGCACTTAGGCTTTTTGAAGCTCATGCAGTTTGCACTGGCCCATTTCTCAAGCCTGTCAAGGTCCCTCTGGATGGCATCTCTTCACAGAATCACAGAATCACAGAATGTTAAAGGTTGGAAGGGACCTTAAAGATCATCTAGTCCAACCCCCCTGCCAGAGCAGGATCACCTACAGCAGAGCGCACAGGAATGCGTCCAGGCGGGTTTTGAATGTCTCAAGAGAAGGAGATTCCACAACCTCCCTGGGCAGCCTGTTCCAGTGCTCTTCCCTCGAGTGAGTCCACGGCACCACACAGCTTGGTGGTGTCGGCAGATTTACTGAGGGTGCACTCAATGCCATCGTCCATGTCGCTGACAAAGATGTTGAACAGCAGTGAACAAAGAAATGAGGCATAGAAATTCATGGCTCTTTCCTACATGCCCTGTGCACAGACGCATACAGACGTACACAGAGGTTTATAAAAAGGCTTCTAAAAAATTGTTCTGCACATCTAGAATGCTACTTATGATATCTTCAAACAGTGTCTTTAAAACCTGCACTATTGGATTCGCTGCTAAATTTGGCATCCCTGAAACTAGTAGTGTTGCCACAGAGTTCATTTGTCAAAAGATGCAAAAGTTCCAAAAAAGTAAATGTACCCAAACACATAATTTCTGCAGTTCTCTTGGTTTTACACTTTGCCAGTTACTGCAGAAACATTTTTTCCTACTTGGACATTTTCAAATTGGTTTTCTTTTAAACGTGTTAATTCAAAATTTCCATCTTGAATTTTTTTTTATAGTCCTAAAAATTTCCTTTTTATTTTCAGCAAGGTGAAGCACTGTTAGAAACTCACTTTGAAAATGTTTTTACAAGCAAAAATGAAGGACAAAGCTTCATGAAAACTTGGAAGAAAAATACTGCTATTTTTAATCATGTTTGTAGATGAACAAAGACAAGAAATACTGTTGCTACAGTAAACAGATGCCATTTATGAAATACTTGCTCAAATATAATTAGAAATGTTTTGTAAGGAGTTCTCGGGACTGCTTGTGTTGTTTTTAATAGGTCTTTTCATGGGAAACTCTCAGAAGGCTGAGGGTAAACTCATGTTGTGGTATTTAAACACAGGTGATTATAGGCCTGTCAGCTTCTCATCAGTCTCGCACAAAATAATGTAGCAGCTGAAACCAGGTTCAGTTAATGAGACTTTAAAACATGATATTGTAACAAATGCCAGTCTGTGTTTTGATAGACTGTATTTTGCAAAACGTGATAGATGGTAACAAAATCCAGCAATTGCATTTACCTAAAACTGCTAATGTGTAATAACAGCAGTGGTAGTAGATGCTGGGTGTAACGGCGTTATACCAGGGTTGTCTGCGACTGGGTTCCTTTTGATATTTTAAGGAATTAAAATGATACAGTATCAGCGTGGCAAACATCGAGTGTTCCTGCCCGGCTGACAGGACTTAAAATGCAGTCATGAATTGTGAATTGGTCGTCTGTTTTTTAGTGGGATACTGTAAGGGTTGTTGCTTGTCTCTGCTACCTGACAGATTTACTGGTGACCAGTTAGTTGACTGCTGCTGGCTTTTTCAGATGACAGTGGTTTCCTGGGTGTTATTTAATGAAAAAGTCTGGTTGATATCAGCCCGTGATCACTTGACGAACTATATCCAAGGAAACAACTCCGTCTTGGTGCCAAATTCAAAGCCATCCACATATGAACAAAGAAAGTTTACCTTTTATTTTTTTTCTTCAAATGTGGTGTCTCAGCAAGCACTGACTCAGCTGTCATGAAGGTCAGAATAGTTCAGCTGAGTTCTTCCTGTGATAATAGGATTGAAATAGTCCAGTGTGACCCACAGCCCCTATCCATGAAACAGACACAGATGAGAAAGAATGTGTGGGTTTGAGTTTAGTTACTCATTAGATGGTTTAGCAAGGGTCATAAAGCAACTTTTAAGTCAATGCAATTTTTTTCCAAGCAATGTATTTGGTACTATTATGTTTGTTGGACCAGAAATAGTAAGGTCCAATGCAGGAGGAATGTGCTAGATAGGTCATGTTAGATGATCAGTGTGTCTCTTCTGATGTTAAGCTAATTAAATATTTGTGTTACTGACAGTTCTTTTTAATAGGCTTCCAGCACTGACGTAACTATTTGTTTTCCTTTCAGAACACTTCTATTTCTTCGTCAAAGGAACTGTCCAAATATCTTCATTCCATGGAACTGAAACATTGGTGAATTAGTCCAGGTTCCCAAAAGAAAATGGAGCCAATAACATTCAAAGTTAAAAAGTGTCAAACACCTAGTGATTTCCCAGCCAGTTTCAGTCTTCAGCTCATTGGTTCTCTGCCAGTGCATTCCCTAACCACCATGTCAATGCTGCCTTGGATTGTGGCAGAGATCCGGATGCTCAGTACAAAGTCTTCCAAGGAACCTAGTGACAGCCAAGTCCGACTTTATGTTTCTCCAGCGAGCTTGCGATGTGAGCCGGACACGGGGAAAATCCAGCAGTGGGATCCCTTGATTTGTTCAAGTTTGTTTGAATACAAGCCACAGCAGGTCCACAAACTGATTCACAACAGCCACGATCCAAGCTACTTTGCTTGTCTGATAAAGGATGAAGCAGCAAATCAGCGAAGTATCTGCTATGTATTTAAAGCTGACGACCAGACAAAAGTAAGTAAAAACAATAATTTAAAAAAAAAAAGGCAAGCAGCCCTGAAGTTGCTTTTGTGCTGTTTGAAACCTTTTACTACAGTGTAAGATCTTATGGTTGTATTCACAATTAGAGGATGGATCTCATTAAAACTTACAAACAAGCGTCACTTTACTTGATGTTAATGGTTCGGTTGAATTTGACCTGTTTAGTATGTGAAGTGAAAGGTGTGTGTAAATCTCCTGTGGGATCAGAGCCTGAATTTCGTTGGCTTACAGAACACTTTAGTTAGGGCTATGGGCTGAAATCTTGGCCTTCAAGTCAGTGGGAGTTTTTCTGTCGATGTCACTAGGGCTAGAATTTCACCCTTGAGTCACTGTGAACTTTATCTAATCCTACGGTCAGACGTCTCAAATTTCTGTTTTCCTAAATTGGGGCCTGGGTGACTGGGAAGTAGAGATAAGATAGCTCCTTTCTCAGAAAGGAGGAGGGGGTAGGGTGGAGCTTCCCTATGTAAGGTACCTCCATACTTGAGGGGGTTGTGGAAACCTTTTTCTGTAATCTGCAGAGCCTGGCAGGTGGTGTGGGAGAAGGGAGAGAGGCCACAATGCAGCGCTTGCGACTCTGTGACGTGCAGGCTTGCTGCTGTGTGGCCCGACGCGGGAGTTGGGTGCGTGCGTCTCCCACTGTGGGTGAGACTTGGCTCAGTTTGCGTTTCCTAGGAGCGAGTTGTGCCCTTGCCAAAAAGGTGAAAGCACCCAAAATAGTCAACCTCCTCTTTTGTTTGAGAGTAATGTGAGACCGTAACTCTCGTGAATGAGTGAGGTGAGTAGGATTTGGCACAAAGCTATTGTGATCTACTGGGAACAAAACAGTGACGTATCCTTCACCTCTTGCATGTAGGCTCTAGTTACAATGTTGGAAAACAGCACCTTGTTACATGCTGCTTGCTTGACTCATAGTAGATGTCCTGCTGAAGCACCTTGGAGGTATGTGAATATACGTTGCACGTGGGATTTATGCCAGCCTGCCCAAGAGCAAAACATTGTACAGTTCCAAATCCGTGGTCTCAAGCTTAGAGCTCCAAACATATGGAAACAGCTTTAGTTTAAATCTCCCCAGATAAAAAGGCAGCTCTGGTAAATTAGAAGGCAACTACTTTGTAAATCGTAAGCATTCAAGTGAGAAATTCCATCCATTTAAACTGTAGAGTACCAAATTTATCTATGTAAGGAAGCAAAAATAAGGAATAGGTATTTCAGAACTTGGTATTGAATAGAAGTTGGTAAACGTGTCTTGCAGTTTGCTTATGCGCTTATTTTTGCTTGTAATTTTACAGGATTATGGTGAGTACACAGCACTGATCACTCCCAGTACATTTTCTTTTGCATTTCTTTTGCACCAAAAGACTGAAGTACTTTCTTCCTTATGTGTGATCAAATTCCTAGACATGTTTGAAATGAAAGAGAACAAAACAAGTCTCTCGTTAAATTTGCATGTGTCTACGTCGTTTCGGAGACAACACCCACAGATTTTTGATGCCTGTTTTAACTGCTAAGCCCCAGATTCACACAGCTGTCTGTCCTTTCAAAAACTATCTTCCATATGGTCTCTTAACTTGCCTTGATTGCAAAGGTTATTTCTCTGGACTTTTTTATGGGCTGGGTTCCTAATTAGGAGGTAGACATCTAATCAGCATTTGTGGACCTATGTTTCAACAGAAGGATAATGGCAATGTCAAGTGTTCTTATCTTCTAAAGCAAACCCCTGCCTGTTTTACTTAAATTTAGTGTAGTTTCTGATTAATCTACCTTTTAATGAAGTCCTTTATGCTTTATAGGGTGTTGTTACTCTGCCCCAAATATTGTCATGTAATGCTTTTTAGCTAATTGGCTTATTTATCAAGAGGAGTGAACTGATATTACCTGTTTTACAGATAGGGGTGCACTGTTTACCTTTGTTCCAAATTGAAGGAACTGTTTGCTAAAAGCAAGTGAGTTGGGATGAAGAATTTAGCACTGTGTTGCTGCAGTTTATGTTCAACTTCAGAAGAAACAAATCTTAGAAATTGGACCTTTGCAGCCTGTGTGACTCAGCAGACTCCTGTGCTGGCACTCTTGCTCGTGAGGACTCTTATTTCTATTTGCTTCAGCTCTGTGAAAGAGACACAGTGGATCTAGAGAGGTTTAGTTGCAAAGTTTGTGTTTTTAACAGCGCTTTACCCAGCAAGCTCGGACACCCAAACTTTTGTGGTAATTACACTTCATCTGTTTTTATTTGGAAAAAAACAACTGGTTGCTAATTCTAATAATATTGTAAACTGCAAGAGCCATGATTCTTTGTATCTGTGTAGAGTCTATTGTAGGACTATATTTGACACAGAATTCTCAAGTCTGACTGAGGATTTGAAGTATAGGGTACATTGTGGCTTTACAAGTAAGATCTGTGTATATCCCCACCTTCGGATAAGTAGAATATAACAGGGCAGAGGTCTGTGGGAGAAGTAGACTAGGAAGATTAGTATGTTAAGATGAAAGCAGGTGAGTAGAAGACTAAACAGTGAAAGTCTTCAAAGGGGAGACAAGAAACTTGAACTTCATGCAGAAAGAGGAATAGCACTGGAGGTAGCAGAAAGTACAGAAAAACAGGAATGCTCAGGCTTTTAGCATCAGCATTTTAGATAGACTGCAGCCCCTTAACTGTAGTTGTACTACTTCATATATACAAACTGAGCAAGAACATATACTTGATTAGTGAAGGATCATCATACTGTTTAAGAGGAAAGTATTTTTTTAATGGGAGATTATTTTTTTTGCTGGGTAGTATTTAGCTAAAACCTAGAATCGATGAGGGGGTGGGAATGAGTGCAGTATTTTTCCTGAGTGTGAATACAGACTGCTTTAGGTTCATTGTTGCTCTGTGCTCCACCTATCCACTTTGGAAAAGAAATCAGTAGACAGGTAATTAATAGTAAATAATGTCAGAATTTGTCGCAAGGAATTCTTTGTTCTACTTCTCTTCAGAAGCAGAAGAAAAGGCCGTACCGTATCGCAATCTTTGTCCTCACTCGGTAGGATCTTATATAATTATTTCCGTTGTGTCATCATGCGAGTATCCAGCTCGCTCTCCCTGCTGATATAGCAGTAAGTAGGGAAGGATGAGAGAAGCTTTCCTGGCAAACTGCTCCTTGTCACATTACTTGAAAACAAGCACATGCATATAGAGAACATTGCACTCCACTTAGTACTAAAAAGATGGGTTTATACTGCTTGGGAAGAGCTTCTCTTCTGAATTAGAGTTCCCTTTATAAGCTGATCAGTCAGACATAGGATCTGGAGCCTTCCTTCGTGTATAAGTTCAGTAAGTTTCCACTAGCTACAGATAGTGGAGTTCTTAATCCCTTTACCCTCATTCTGTGGAGGTTCTGATGGGGCCTTCTGATTGGGTAATTTCTGCCAGAGGGTGGGGCTGAAGCATTAATGCATATTCTTTGTAGGTGCTCAGAAATGGAGCTGGATTCAATTATATTGGCTGCAGGGAGCTAATGAAGACTACTGATGGGTCACAGATGGGGATTATGCGTGCTGTGTTGAGTAACGGTGGTGGAAGCTGAGGAAAAAATTAACTCTCCAGTAAATCTGTGCTTGCAGGATAGTACCTTCATAATGATAGCGCAGCCTTGTTGGACTGCTTGGGTACCATACGAGTGTGATGGCTTAAGTGAAAACATCTGTGCTACCAGTCTGCATGTCTTTCCAATGGCCTCTGGTGTGACATTTGTTTATATTCTGCACAAATGTGATGCTGTTGAGGTTGTTGTTGTTGAAATCTATATGCATTAAAACCTATTGGCAATTTTGTGCCACACGTGGGATGTGGTAGTTCAGAACTGTTTGGCAGTGTAGGGGAGGTGTGCTGTTCCTTTCGTGAGCCCATTCTCCATGAACGCAGCACCACACTCCTCCTGTGGGACACTGTGCTTTAGAGTGTCATTCACTCCGTGGAATGACAGTGATAGACAGTGAGAAGCTAATTGACATACTGTCACAGGATATCCCTCTACAGCAGATACGAAGAAGCCGAAACATTAGGGAGGAGGAGTAATTTCTGTGTTTATTTTCAGTTTGGAAAAGTAATTCCATGTGTCATCATGTTGCTCGCTCTTTGGTGTATCAAATAATTTATTTTCCTTAGGTATGTTTAATCTGATTTGAGGGATTTTTGGCTGGCAAATAGGATATTGGTCACTATCTGATAATGTTCTGGGCTAGTTTAGATTTAAGGCAAGTTAAGGTTGTATTGCCCTTTATTATACTTTCATATTTATTGTAAATAAATAATAGTTCTAAACTTAATGGTTTCACAGAAGCCTGAATCAAAGAGGGCATTCAGTACCTCAGCCTTTTCCAGGTCCTGTGCTGCATTCAGCAGCAGGCCCACATTTTCCTAGTCTTCCTTTTGTTGCCTTTTGTCACACCCTTCTCATTGCCTTTGACATTCCCTGCCAGACTGAACTCCAGGTGGGCTTTGCCTTTCCTAACCATGTCTCTGCATGCTTGGACAGTGAATACGTATTTCTCTCAGGTTACCTGTCCCTGCTTCCACCTTCTCTGTATTTTCCCTTCTTCATGTTTCAGTTTTGTCAGCAGCTCCTTGTTCATCCATGCAGACGTTTTTAGCTGACTTCGTGGCCATTTGGATGGACTGATCTTGAACTTGAAGGAGATGGTCTTTGAATAACAACTCTCTTTCTTTGGCCTTCTTCCCTCCATGACCTTTATTCCGTGGTACTTTTTCAAGTAGATCCGTGAAAAGGCCAAAATCTGTTCTGAAGTTCTGAGTTGGAATCTTGCTTTTTGCCCCACTTCTCAGGATCCTGAACTCCACCATCTCATGGTCACTGCAGCCAAGGCTGCCTCTGACCTTCATATCCCCAACAAGACCTTCCATATTGCTATTTATGAGGTCCAGCAGAGCACGTCTGTCACTTGGGCTGGCAAGTTGTCATCAATACTCTCCAGGAACTTGCTGGATTGATTATGCTGTGCTGTGGCATTCCTCCTCCAGCAGATACTTGGATGGTTCAAGTCCCCCATCAGGACCAAGGTCTGTGAATCTGAGGCTGCTTTTAGCTGTCTGTAGAGTACCTCATCCACTTGTTCTTCCTGGTCAGAGGGTAAAATAGATCCCTGTCTTCAGAGTAGAAGTCAGCAGACAGCACTGTCACCATTTTGTAGTGAAATAGACGCTCAAAGTTTTTCAAAATTTCTCCTTTTTTTCTTTCTATTATGAACTGAAGGCTGGGCTTCAGGGAGAGCCTAGAAACTTTAGCCTGATGTCTTGTGAGAAATTTCTGTGAAATTATTGATGACTCATGCAGAACTAGAGTATGAAGAAATGTAAAAAGTTCAGTTCCGATTCTGAAAGGGCTAAGTCTAGTTTGTGGGGTTCTTTTTTTTTTTGGTGGTTGTTGTTGTTTTTCCTTCTGAAGAGTCTGGACACATAACATACGTTATCATAACAGCCTGTAATATATACTTGTGTTTACCAGAGCTGTTTATATTGTAATGGCAAAGCACTGGATAGAACTGTTCTTTCTGATTTTTTTCGAGGAATATTGCTCATTATTTCAGCAGGATCACAGCTGCACAAGACCTGCCCAAGTCTACTTGTTTCTTGTGAATCTTTGTTCTGAAGTGTCATAAATTGGGGACAGCTTTTGGCCCAGGGACTGGGCTTCTGGCAGCTGCAGGAATGTTGCCGTGAGAGTTGCAGTGCCTACGCAGTTGCAGGGCACTGGGACACCAGCTTGAGACCTGAGCCTGTTTGTTGGCTTTGCTTCTGCCAAATCTCCCCCATAGAGAACAGGGATAAGCCTCATCTTCTTGTACTCTGGCACCTTTTAAAATGTAGCACATTGACCTTTGGTTAGGACAGTGGTCTCTCCTTTTGTCGGAGGTGGTTTTTTTTTTCTTTTCCTAGTGTACCAGTTGCTTTAACAGTTCCGTATTTTTTAAACAACCTTCACCTACTTCTATGAGTGACAGTAGCTTATGCACTTAAGTAGATCATGGTGCATTACCTGGGGCACAGTACTCTGTGTTATATGTCGTTTGTGATCTGATTATGTGCTGGAGAAGCTGGTTTCAGATAATCGACGCTTTGCTCTGCGAGGCTGCGCGGAGCTGATGTTGTGAGTGAACTTCACATTATTCGTCTATAAAAGGAACGGGAGAGGCACAGTGAGCTCCCAACCAGTTGTTGTGAGGCTTAGCTTCGTGACTGAGGATTCTTACACAACTTGTTTTCACTTTAGACTCTTAAGATACGGCCTCCCTAAGTATCTCATTTTTAATAGCACCATTTCCTTTACTTAGCAGAATTCAGGCAAGGTAATTTTAAACGTGGAGATGATCTCTTTCTGCTGTGTTTTACTGCTTGATGAGTCTAGGGAGATTAAAGCATGATTCTTTTGCGACAAGCAAAACCAGTGAAACGAAGTAACTGAACTTACTTCAGTGCAACTGAGAGTTTAATTTGACTGGTTTTTGCCTCTTGTGAATAAGTACCTTTGTGGTTTTTTTGATGAAATATGTGTAATTGAGAACTACTAGCACTGCTTTTTTGGTTTAGGAAGCTGCTCCTGTGTCCCAAATTAATGAAATTAATTAATGTGAAAAACAGAAGGAAAAAGATCCAGTGGGACAAATGAAAAACCAAATACGTATTTGTGCACATATATAGTTTTGTGTATAAAGTAGGTCAAAGTTTAGCTGTGCAAATCTTAACAGTGTGTCCTGTGTAATGCATAAAGCCAGCCGTGCTTTGGACAAACTTGAAATTAATCAGGCTTTATGCTCATCCTGAGCCTACAGCATAACTGTGACTACACCAGCTCTGTCTTGGGATCGGTTCAAATGATTCATGTGTGTGAACTCTTCTTTAAGGGATGTTTAGTGGGCAATGACCCTGTCCCTAGCAGCGTTATCCCAAGCCTTTATGAGTCTCTTGTCAGAACCTAGAGTGACTTTGTGACATCCTGGCTCAGCTAAGGACTTCTGTGTTCACCCTCATTTTATAAGGAATATTGTGTGATTTTTTTTTTCCCCTCAACCTCATGTGTGATTGTCACGTGGAGGAATTAGTTTGTGCGATGCCAGTGCCATTTCCTGACTTAGAGTTGGAGACAATGTCCCCCAAGGAAGATGAAATTAATCACGTGGTTTGCAAAAAGAGATGCCTATTGCCACTCATACCGCAGCAGCAATGTAAAAAATTATATCTTCTTGTGATTTCTTCAATGTCCTAAATCATACAGAAATTTATGCTACAGAATGACTAGTAAGAGCTCTTATGGTATAGTATTCTGTATCAGATGGTGTTGTTAGTGTTTCTTTCCATTTAAATAATATTGAAAGTAGATGTGTTGCTTGTGCTGTCATGTGCCCTTCATTTTAGAGCCAGAGTTCATGCCAAGATTATTTCTTGTTCCTTCACTTTTTCTGTTGGGGCTTGTAGTAGAAATACAAAGCAATGGAACTGAGGCTAAAATTTAATTAGCAGATTTGTGATGGCTTCTCATCTGACTGCTAACAATTCCTGTTGTCTTACAAGGTCTTGTGCTTGTGGCCTAAGAAGTCCAGTACAGGTAATTGGAACCATAATTTCCAAGCATCCTTCAGAGTTCAGGTAGAGTTTCTTTCAGAATCTACCTCTTTGCACAGAGAAGAGCTTCCTTACATATGTCTAAAGAGAAGCTCATTCTTAACATCTTAACCTAGTGTGAGTCCAGCTTTTGGGGGCCCTGCACTCCCACCTTTTTCCCCACTCTCATATTACACTGTGGTATCACTCGTTGAAACAGTTCAGGGCAATTTAGACACTCCAAAAGGAAAAGTGGCACGTTCAATTACATTACCATCCTAATCTGATCACAAAACAGTTTCATGAGAGCTTTTGTGAGAGTCGGGAAGAAGCAAGGCTATACTAGAGCAGGGAGACAGCCGGACCCCAGATCCCAGATTCAGTCCGTCTTAAACTGCCGTGGGGTTCTATTTCAAGTGTATTATCTGATGGTACAGTGAGGAGGTCTAACAGCTGGCCTCTGTCAAAAGAGACAGTTCTGTTATTCTTTTTTCTGATTCATCTCTTGATGTACATTCTCAGTGTTTTCCTTTGTACTGTCATTGATGTTTTTTTCAGCTCCATGCTGAGCTGCTTTAGGGGCTAAGGAAAAAACACTCTGCTCCAAACTAACTCAGTGCACCTCACTAGATCACTTCAGGTTTTTTTTTTGTCAAATTCCAAGGTGACATACATTTGGAAACTGAAGTGAGAACATAAAGTAGTTTGTGACAGTTTTTCTTGGTACTTTCACAAGCACACAGTGCAAGTAGAGTGGAGCACGAGGGGTACTCTGAAAGGGTTGGGCTGGGCAGCAGGAAACCTGATGTTGTTTTTTTGTCTGGTGACATAGATCCTAAAAATAGAGCTGTGAGGGTGCAGAGGGAGACATGCAGGCTTACTTGGCCTCTGTACACAGAGCCACCTAGACTGAGTGTCACAGATATTGAAGTCTGTCCTGCTAGCATTGTGTGAGAAGAAATCACTGCATACCTGCCCAGTGAGTCCAAAAATAGAGTAGCCTTGCTCTAAAAAGACATAAACAGCATGAGAACAATCTGTGTGGTGGTAAATATCTTCTTACAGACTTGTGTCTGCTGCTGTTATGGTGATGGGAATGGAAGGCTTTCAGTACATTTCCATAATTTATGCCTAATTCTCTTAAAATTACTAGTGAACTTGTCCGTGTGTGATGGGTTGACCCTGGCTGTGTGCCAGGTGTCCGCCAAAGCTGGTAATTTTAAAGGTGGAGATGATCTCTTTCTGCTGTGTTTTACTGCTTGATGAGTCTAGGGAGATTAAAGCATGATTCTTTTGCAAAAAGCAGAAACAGTGAACAAAGTAACTCCTCCCTCCACAGGTGCACAGATCCTGCCAGGAGCCTGCCCCGGTGTGGCCTTCCCACAAGGTCACAGCCTCCTTCAGGCACCCACCTGCTCTGGCATCGGGTCCTCCATGGGCTGGAGGGAAACAGCCTGCCTCACCATGATCTTCACTTTGGGCTGCAGGGGAATCTCTGCTCCAGCGCCTAGAGCATCTCCTCCCCTGCTTCTTCATTGACCTTGGTGCCTGCTGAGTTGCTTCTCTCACGTTTTCACTGCACTCTTCCACTGCAGTTGCTCCTGTGCAGCAACATTTTCCCGCTTCTTAAATACATAACTCCAGAGGCACCACCACCATCGCTGATGGACTTGGCCTTGGCCAGTGGTGGGGTCCGCCTTGGATCTGGCTGCTATTGGCTTTGTCGAGCGTAAGGGACGCATCTGGCAGCTTCTCGTAGAAGCTGTGCCTGTAGCCCCTCCACTGCCAAAACCTGGACACAAACCCAATATGCCCTGAGGGTTTGAACATGTTGTGAAATACTGCCTTGTGACAATTTCTTCATTTTTGTGGCTTCAACCTCACTCTGGCACTAGCTTTCTGCTACTCATCCTGTGCTTTAGTTATTTCATTTTCTCAGCTGGAATAATTTCCTCCTGTTTTGCTGAGCAATAACTTTGCTGAGAAATAAGTTAACCCTCTGACAAACTTTTTAGCCTTTGCAAGAGTTTGGTGATGCTTGAAGATACCTTAGTGGGGAAGGCGAATGTGAAAATTTGAGAATTTGTTGAATCTACACAGTTCTTACAGTACAGTGTAGGTCTTCCATTGAGAGGCTGTGTTTGTCCACATGTTGCCCCAGCACTAAGCATATTAAATTTCCCAGCTACACAAGCAATAACAATAACAAAATAGATAAGGGCAAAGTTACTCAGTTCACCTTACTGTAGTGTAGTCAGTCTGCCTTCTGCAGAGGTGTTGGATGCAGTATGCACGAAGTAACTGACTGGATCTCCTCATCACCTTGGAGCCTGGTCAGACTTACAGCTTCAAACCAACTCACAGCCGGCAGAAAATTCTAGATAAATAAAAAAAAAGGTGTGAGTTGTTCTCATGGAAAAGTTCTGAGTGAGAAAGAGATAAGTCTAGAAATGCAGGTTGCTTATACAGAGTTAAGAGTTCAGAAAAATAGTTTGATTTATAGCAGCGTTGAATATTAAGCTGAATTTATGATACTACAAAGAAGAATAATTAACGATAAAGGAGCTCCAGTGTAGTTCTTGCAGTTACCCATTGCTGTGGCTTGCTGAATTGTTAATTTAAGACTAGAGGACATTTGGAAGAATGCTGCCTTATTGACCTCCAAACACGAGTCACTAAGTCTAATTAGATTCAACAAGTGGTTTTTACTTTTAATTAATTAATGATCTTAAGGGGAATAGAGTATACACAGTTGTGATATTTTTAAATAGATTTTTTGAACACATGACACAGTGATAGGTGTATGCAATTTAAAGACAGAAAGCCTATTTTAGAGGGAGGAAAAATGTGCTTTGAAAAAGAACAGTTTTCATAAAATATCAGTCTTACCTAATACAATGTTAGTTTTCATGGCACATGGTACAATGATGTATTGAGGACAGTGTAATTTAGTTAGTCGAGGAGAACATTCAAAGTGTGTGAAACCTGGTTTTAAACATGTGGAAAGATAGTTTAAGTTGTCAAATACATGAATAAGCAAGGGCTGTATCTGTCTTGTAGGTTGGTACTATCTCTCCAGACAGACTCAGGAATGGTTCTGGCATCAATCGGATTGTAGGACTCCTACATCGGTGTTCTTTCCTCAAGACTAGTAAAAACAAAACCTTTCTGTTTTCTCTGCTTCACAAGTTTCTCTGAGAACCTTGGGCTTTAGTTCACTTGGAGCTACTTAAGCATTGATATTCATACTCAGGCAGTTGTTGGTTTTTTTTTTTTTCAGATTCTAAAATGGCCCTAATGGAAAAATTCAAGCCATCCACATTAAAATATGAAGATGCCAATTCATAAGTTACAATCCTGAGTAAATCACCATCCTGAAATAGCTCCTTATTTTTCCATGCAATCAGCTTTTCATTTAGAGTTTTGTCTGCATTGGGCTGACGTTTATGCTGTGCCCTCAAGGTCATCAGATGCAGGCTCTTTGGCTGTAATGGAGCAGAAAACCGAAGCAGAGGAGGCATATATAACTGGTGTATTTACTTTAGCAGCACAGTCTCCCATCCTGTTATATGTCAAAGTGAATAATGGTAACAAATCACTGTTGTAAAATCAGTGCTTTCCCTTGCCCGGTGTAGACACAGTTGTCCTATATTTCTGTTATTTTACCCTCTCTGTGGACATCAAGTTATGGGAAGGGCTGTGGGAAATATTTCCCTAAAGAATGATTTGTGTGACTGGACAAATACAGGCTTAAATGGATATGTGTGTCTGCCCTAAAGGTTGATCATCGAGGATCTGATACAAGGATTGAGTGGATAATGCCAGTTTATACTTGGTTTGTCCTTTGTATGAAACTGTTGGTTGATGGGGACTTCTCCTTTCTTTCCCACCCTCCCCCCACTTTTCCCAGAGCAGCAGTAACCGAGATCTAGTGCTGGTTGTAAAACTGCTGCGCTGCTGGTGATTTTTCTTGCACTGGCTTCAGTTTGATCCTTCCACATAACTGATCGCTTTTCATTTGTGATCTTCTTGTTTCAGCCTTTCGAAGAACCCCACAAAACTAGTTTCACATGTGCAGAACATGCTTTAAAAATGTATTCTTTGTAATCATGATGTGCTGTGGCTTGTGGAGTTGTTTTGTTGCATATATGCTGTGCTTCTGATCGTAGCGTAAAGAACTTCCATAGGAAGAGAGAATAAAAAACTCATAGCTCTTAACTGAGGTTTCTGAAGGCCACATGCAGAGCAAAGGTGAAAAATAGAGCTTATACAGCTAGTACCTCGTGAATTTTACATCTAAACTTGTGGGTAACAATGAAATGGAGGTGTTTCTTTGAGAGTCTAAAAAGCAAATTGTGTATAAATCATAGTTCTTAGTCTTTGATGCTGAAAACGTGTATGGACCTCAAGTTCAGGCTAGTTCCACTGAAGACAGCAGAAATACTTGCAATAGTGACATTGAATGTGGTGTAGGTACCTGCTTCTTTAGCACCTAAAATACCTATTATGTTATTTAGATAGTGTTTATCTTAATTTTTTTCCAGCGTTGTTCATACAGGAAAAAAAGGTTTCCAATTTCTCTAATTTAGAAAGATTTTTAATGAAGCAGAAGCACTTTTAAAACAATATAAAAAGAAAAATAACTGTAACTCATTAACATGTTCAGTATGATTAACATAGTTGAATGAGCACCACTATTAGGAAAATTGGGTTTCTGTCTTTGACTAAAAATGCAAATGAAAGTATGACATGTGTCTAGAAAGCAATATGTACTAAAGTCTTAACAAGAGCAAAGCCTTATTCATCACTTTTGATTCTCTGCTCACTGCTAAAATCCCATTTCTAGTGTGCATCTGCAAGTACAAATAGTGTCGGTCCCTGTAGAGATCTCTGGTGGGAACTGAGCTCAGAGGCATTTCTAGAAGTTGTGTTAAGATGTTAGGACAGCTTTAGTTTGACCTGCAGTCCAGCGGCGATGAGACGCTTTCATTTTTCTGATATAAGTGCCTGTTTCAGAATAGCACCGTAGTGGGTAATGATGGAGGCACTCCAATTCCCAGAGCAGGACTGGGATTTAGGAGAGGAAGCCGTTGCTTCTGCAGAGCTCTGTGTGGTGTTTCTGCTTCCACAAAGCACTGTTCGTTTCTGCCAGTAACACTTTCATATATAATCATGCCCTTAGAAAGTTTCTCTAATTGGAGGAAGTGAATTTCATTGTTCTTAAAAGGGATTAGTCCCCAGAGAGCATAACTCCTATTTCCCTCCACCCGTCCCCCCTCCCTTCACACCAGTTTGCAGATTCACCGTGGTTGAAGATGAGGTGTTTAAGTGCCACTTAGTGGCTGTCTGGAGCAAATGTAAGATACTGTGATAGCTGTGACAGTTCTCACCTCTCTGCTGTTGTTTTCCACCAGGAGGGGAACCCCGTCTCATCTTAGAGATACTGAAGGCTTAATCTAAGACTGATTGAAATAAATTAAAAGACCCTGGTGGGCTTTCAGTACAATCATTTCAATTTTACTTTTTTTTCTCCCCAAATTGTCCTTTTGAACTTCTGTCTCGGTTCTCTTCGTGAGTTTTTTGTGGGTTTTTTTTCGGGGGGGCAATAGATGCTGGTATTTTACTATGCAGAGCAAGTGTAGGAACCAACAGTAAGTAAAAGTGCCATCTCTAGAGCTGACATACTAGTGTTCTTCGAGTTTATTCTTTGATATTAGAATTTGCAAAATAAAACATGCTTAACTGGCATTGGTGTTTGGCATCAACTGATATTCTGGGATGTTTCGGTTCCCCTTGGCAGAATATCTGATGTGAAAACAATAGCTCTCAGTCATCTTCAGAGCTTGATCTGTAGTAGCTCTCTTGTAGAAACTTGCAGGACTTCAGAATATTCTTTCTGTGTATGTTGTTAACATCCAGGGGACAACAAACCTCAGTGTGCTAAGAGATTTTCAATGAACATTCTACAGGTAGGTTGTGTACTGCAGAAGGTGTGCTTCAAGTTTGTGTTTGAAATGAAGTCTTTTTTTCCCTCCTTCTATTCCAGTTTGTGTTTTAATAGACTTTTCATATGCACATTAGGATTGGAAGAGTCAGAGAAGTTCCTAGGAACCTCAAACAAAAAAAACATAGGTTTCTGGCTTATAGGGACCTTTCCGGGTAAAGTTACAGAATACAAACTGTCCAGGTCTCAGGATAAATCCCTTCACACAAGTTGAGATGGTGCACTTCCAACAAGCCGTATAAAAACTACATATATGACAAGTTTTACTTTCCTGGATAACCCTCACTGACCTGACTGTTCTCATGCACACACCAGTCTGTTCTGGAAGTCTTGATGCCAGCTTAAGACATCAGGTGAGTTAGACTTCCAGGCAGTAGTCTTAACTGGAGTTCAGTCCCAACTGCATTGTGAGCAAAATCAAAGCACGTGTATAGGGCTGACGTTGTGAATCTACAATGAATATAATAATTGATTCTTATTTTTTTAAGCTCTTGCTGCTTGGCTCTATGTTACAGCTTTTTGCATGTGAGAAACAAACTGAGAAAATGAATTAAAGCTGACCTACATTCTACTCAAATTATGATTGAAACCAACAGCAGGCTCAAGAATTTATTACATCCTGGGGTAAAGACGCTGCTCAGCTAACTTCTGAGGTTCACTTACTCATTTGGGTCTTTGTGCCTGTGCACACATTCAAGTACGTGAGCTCAGACTCAAAAGTTGAAGTGTTATCTGAACTTCCTGGATTGCCTGAGTGAAGAGTTCAGCTGCCCAGGCTGTCTGTCCAGCTGTGTGCAAGTTTCCCCTGGAATGCCAGAACTCCCTGTTGGCACTGGGGATACACGGGAGGGAGGAAATGACAGAATCAGCCTGTGATTGCATTATTGTAACATTATTTATTACTTTATTTCAGTAACGTACCACAGGTCAAATTTTCATCCTGAAAACACGTTTCCCAAGTATTACTTATGCTGGGAGTCTTAGGTGAACCGACACAGCTCTCTAGCGTTCTTGGTGATAAGACATGGTTAAAGAAACCTGAAGTGAGGGAAAGCGTTGGGTCCGCAGGGATCTGTGGTTGTGGGAAAGCTGACTCAGCACTCGAGGGCTTCCCTTGTTCTGGCAGAGGAGCGGAAGCGCGGTCAGCACATGTGGCCGAAATGTGCCGTGGAGTCTTACAGTCATGTATCCTGAGCCCTTTGAAGTGATGCAGCTTTATCAAAACCGCAGAAGAGCTGTGAGGACAAATCTTGTTGCTGTATTTTAAAAGTCTCTGTATTGCGTGTTGTATTTCACAAACGTTTTCCCGCATGTTTCTGTGAGTCCAAACGGAATTGGCTTAAAATAACTCCGTGTGGAATGTTGCTCGTAATGAAACTAGGAGCTGCAAACTTCTGAATGGGAAGCTCACTGAATCGTGGCGAAAGAGTTTTTTCAAATTGGTAGAGACAGTGTTTGGATCTTGGTTTTGAAAATGGTTTGTTGCTGTTTTGTGGCTTTTGCTGTAAATGAAAGACAGCATGACTTAGCCAAAAATATATAAAATCAAGAGAGCAAAAGAGTCTGCATCATTGCCAAAGATACACTTGACAGGTTAATAAGCCCTGAGGAGAGGGTGGGAAGAGGAGAGATAAGAAACAGTAAGTTGAAAGTGTGTGAAGGGAACGTTGCTGATTTCCTGCTTTGAAGACACTTGAGAAGGAATATAATGAACAGCACAACATGGCGAAATAAAAATCACAGATAATGCAATAAAATGCAGATATATAAGCACCATACAAAGCTACTGTACAAATTATTGTATTAGTAGGTTCCAGTGGTTCTCAATTTCACATGACACAGGAAATATCCAGGGAAGGACTGTGCTGCAGCTGGTGAGGAGAAGCGATACGGGCGGGTTACTGAGTGCACGTCGTTATCAGCTGCGAGGGGCTGCTGCTGCAGTTCTCCCATACAGATTTTGTCCAAGAGCGCCGGAGCAGAGAGCCTTGTGATATGAGGGCAACATTACAGAAGTTAAAATTTCTTCAGCTTGATTCTGGAAAAGAACAGCACAATATGGTATTTGTTTCCTCTTTTTTGTTACCTATGTTTAAGATGCATAAAGTTATAGTAGCAACTCTGTGATTTTAGTGGAGACAGGCTTGGGTCTTTCTCAAACAAATAACTTATACACCCAGGTGCTCATCATACATAAATTGCAGTATAGCCCCATGGACTGTAGGTAAGGTCTGGACCCTGTAGCTACTGAGAGGTAAACCCAAAGTGATATGTTTTATTGTAAAGCTCTTTCCAGCAAACCTAAGAATATTAGGGTTGGCAGTAGAATGGTTAGTACTTAACGTTTTATTCTAACTGTTGGGTTTTTTTCAGCTTGCTGAAATGGATGTTTAGAGTATCGAACTACAGTAAAAGTCCAGTAGAGTCTGAGTAGTGTCTATGGGGATTGTGGCTGAACTCAGTTATGGGAAATCAAATGCTG
The DNA here is from genome assembly GCA_020746105.1 of Trogon surrucura. NCBI lineage: Eukaryota > Metazoa > Chordata > Aves > Trogoniformes > Trogonidae > Trogon > Trogon surrucura. Next base: position 57,163,318 of record CM036620.1, on the reverse strand, counting down.
TTAGAAATAGATTAAGTCAGTTGTGGAGAACTGAAAAGATGGGCTACTTTTCATCGCTCTCCGTTCTGTGGAACTCAGTATACTTTCCTAATCTCCTCAATCTGTTGCAACTGAAGTACACAAAATAATGTGCTTAGGGCAGTGGGACTCTTCTTGTGCTTGTTAATTATGTGAGCAAAGAGCTAGACTACGTATGCAAAATTGTGCATACAAAATTACTTATTTTGTATTATTCATTACCAGAGTGTTCTAATACGATAAAGTGAAGATGGACATCTTAACTAACATGAAGACCCATGTAATGGAAATAGGCATTCATAGTATATGTATCTCCCATAGCACATGGGGAGTTGATACATTTTATAATTACGTTTTGATTTTAACCTGTTAAGTGAGAGTTGTCATCTTCTGTTCATAGTTTGGTTTTCCTCAACACTTTCTAGACACTTTTCTTGCTGTGTAACTTACCCATTGTTGGAAGCAGAAGGGATTACTTGTGGGGTTTGGGGTATTTTCCTGTTGTGGAGTAGTGCTTCTCCACAAGGGAAATGAGACATATTTTTCAAATGAAGTGTCTTTCTTCCCATCTGAGTTAACCATGTAAGTTTCAAGATCAAGGAACACTGTAAGTATAACCTTTAGTTAATTGCATTTCAAAAAATACTTCTTAAACTTTGAGATATTTTTTTTCTCCTGGGATTTTCCAGTGCTTGCCGCAAGGCAGCAGCGGGAGGTTGGTGGAAAAGGATGCAAAGGCCTTTTGTGACCGTACGTCACATCCCATTGTCAGGGGGATTTTTAAAATAAGCAGCCTTGCGTCATTAATATTTTACAGTTTATCCAATTGTGTCAAGGTGTATGTGCAGGTGTGGGTCATCCCTGTGGTAGTTGCTCCAGAGCCACCTCAGCAGCCTGGAGAGCTCAGCTAGGTGTCTCTTGGCTTGGTGACACTGACAAGACCAAAAAATCCTGCCCTTCAGGGACAAAACCAGGAGGTTTTTAACTGTTTCAGCCATGGTCAAGCTTAGTTGATGATCTTAAGGACTCAAGTTTTGTCTTTGTCACTTCACACTGGGAGCATCCCCATTTGTTTTGAGCTCTGTAACTTGCTTGTGCAGTTTGCCAGTTTGCTCTGCCCATGCTCTGCTCTTCCTGCTCCAGTTTCACAGCTGAATCCTCCATCGCAAAACAGAATAAATACGTGGAACCTCTGGTGTCTCTGTGTGGCGATTCCCCGCTATGCGCTGAGTTTCCCCTGTTGCTTATTTGCCACATTGTCCCTTTGAATTTTTTGCGTCCAAGTATTTAGACCAAAGTTATCTCTTCACAAGTCTGCCTGGACTTAAATGCAGGTTCAGGCTGTGTTTTTTTGCTTGTTTATAGAGATCTGATTGATCACAATTGGATTACTCAGCAGTGTGCGTTTGATCTTGGTCAAACGCAGACATATGATCATGCTTGAGCAGAATTAGTCAGAACCCATGGCAGAGTTCCTGACAGCTTTATCCTTTTTTTTTTTTTTTGCTGTCTGTGGGAAGACAAAAAATACTCAACCCAACATAAAGCTTGCCAATCCAAAGTTTACTTGTCAATGTTTTGGGAAATGCTTGAAATGGCAGGATGAGTCCAGATGAGTATTTTGCATCAGATGGCTTTAATGTTTATGAATGGGCAGTAGGACCCTAAAGCCAGATTGTGTTTATTGTTACACTGGATAGGTACGGCCTTGGTTACCTCTCTTTCTTTCTCTGCATGTTGCTTTCCCTCTGTATTTGGATTTTCTGAGTACCTTTGACATGCATCATGTTTTTTGGTGAAACACTGTACATCCAAAAGTGTCCTCTTAACATCCTCTCCTCTTGTAGCTTGCTTCAGGTGTTGAAGATAAAGCTGCATTTCTCAAGTTTGAGATTCTCTGTAATGCTCATCCTCATGCAAAGAGAGGTCCGTTACGAGATGGTGGGTTCATCATCCAATGACTAGTGTTTTCTCCAGTCTCTTACTTGATTAAGGACTTCACCAAAACCTTTCTACTCTGAACTTCCATAATGAAATGCTAAGAGATGATCTGGTCCATTCAAGATACCTGACTGGTCAGCCCAGCATCTGCCATCACCCAGAACTATCTTATAACAGGGCATAAGAAAAACAAGCTATTCTCTCTTTCCAAGGGCAAAAGAACATCTGACACTTCTTTGTCCAAAGCAGACACACAGAAAAGAATCTTAAGGTAAAGGCAGCAACTCGGAAAGCTACTTCAACCTCATGAGGCATTTTGCCGTCTGATGCTCTCATGACCTCACTCTAGTTGATCTAATCTTGCCTTCAGGACAGCAGTTGCCCCAGGAGGACTTCATTGCACTGCCTCATAAGCAACATGGCCCTTGGGCTCTTGTGCTTCTCTCCTACATGGAGCAGGATCACCTGTCCTTTCGCAGATCCCTGCCTCCCTCCGTCACAGGATCCCAAGTGAACCTGAGCACACGGTAACCCTCTCGTGCCCTGACACTCTGTTGGAGAGAGGGTGGATACTGCTGGTGGGGAAGAGGACAGATGAGATCATCAATGCTGCTTTCCATTCCTGAGCTTGAAATGCTGATGTCACTTGAATCAAAGCATTTTAGCAGGTACAAATTTTGCAGCTAAAAAGACAATCATGTAGAAGCTAAAACCTGCAGAAGATATGGGGAAAGGCTTCACTGCTCTGTCAGCACACAGCACTCACATGAGGAATTACTCTCTTCTGTTTGCCATACAGGAAGTGAAAAGCATGTTATCTCTGGGCATGGGCCCAGTGTCTTGCATTTTTCCTATTTGCTACCGGTTAGCAGATAGATAGCCAAAACACTTGAGTCTACGCACTTGACTCAGTAACAGTACAGAGAAGGTTACTCAGAACACTGTCATTTCTGTTTCCACTGAGTGTCTGGAAACTATCAAGACAGTAATCCCATTTTCTTTGGTGGGAGTTGGATTTCATCTTCAGCGTGGAGGTGCAGCTCAGTTGGGCTCTTACGCACTTTGCGGTAAGGGACTCGGCACTGCCAGTCAGTGGGTGGCTGTCAGGTCTTGCTGTTGTCTTTCATCAGGGACTGGTGCAGATCTTATTTGGTAAGGTAGTTTAGTTCTGTGATGAATCTGTTATTTTGTATGTAGAAAAAAAGGAGTTTGCTTATAATTTAGCCAAACGAAGTAACAAAACTCAGTCATTTCTTCACCACAGTATCTTTCCAGAAGCTCGAGTCTTTGGATAGGATGAAATCCAGAGGATTCATTCCTCCTTTCCTTCAGTGGATCTAGATGAATCATTTGTTGCTTTTTTGCATCATATGGAGGTGCCATAGAAGTCTGGGATTTCCTTAAATAAGATACCTTTGTTTTGGTATCTCTTTTAATACAGCTGTATTGAAGAACCAAACCATGAGTACATGTTGAATTCACATGACAAGCAATACTCTTACAATAGTTACTTTCTATCTGTTTCCTCTGATAAAGTAGAAACCATCTAGCCTACTACTTGGATGAGACAAGACTTGGGGAAATCCTAATGAACAGTGAAAGCTAAGCAATAAAGGATAAGAAGTGTGAGTGTTTTTAAATGAAGGCCAAGTAATGGATACTGATAATTACTGGCAGGCATCTTCTTTTCTTTAATTTTTTCAGCTGAATTTACAGAGATCTCCTTGGGTGTAGGGAAAGAAGAATGAAACTTGTAACAGTGAATGTCACCAGAGGGAATAATTCATGAGAAGAATAGCTGCTGAAACATATTTAAGTACAATTCAGAGGAAGAAGCTTCAAAAAGGAATGGGATCTGGGCTAAAATCACCACCAGATTTAACACAAAAGCAACAGGAGAGGCCAGTTCTTGGGTAATAAAATTGTGGGTATACCCTTAATCCAAATTCTTGTGAGACGTTGTTCAATGGTGACATACTGTGAAGACTCTCAGAAATATTTACAGCCGTTCAACCTAAAGAAAACTGAAATCAGAAGGGAAACCTCTTTTGAGTTAAAAGGTTGAGACTGCGGTCTCCTTTCTTAATATTTCTTTCTATCTCACATCTCTTTCCTTATCTCCAAATGGAGCGAGCTTTGCTGGAGGAGAAATATAGTGGGGGTATCTGTGTACGTGTAAATTCATGAAGGACATCTGTAAAACTGAAAGATCATCTTTCTGACGATGTAAGCTTTAAGTTGTGGCTTTGAAGTATTTTAATTGCTACTATTTTAAAAACAGCCACAAATATCTCACTAATATTTTCCATGATAACATGGAACAGTTCATAGGAATGAGGATTTTGTTTTGTTTTTTAAGATCATACACTTAGATAAGGTGGTGTCAAGTGCTACTTACTGTTTATGCAATACAGATGTTATGCCCTGGCCCTGAATTTTTCCATTTACCCAAAATGGATATATAGTATTTTAGGAGAGACAATTATTTGTACGAGCCAAACTTAAAATAGAAAAATACAGAGGTTCTGTTTTTAGAAAGTTGTACATCCTGGAAAATGAATACAGTTATTGTTCCTACTACATTACTAACTCTATCTTTTTTGGAGGGTGAGCAACAGTGACCTTTTCATTTACACTGAAGAATTTCATGCATTACCAAATGTTTTTATATTTAAACACTTAAGCCTAACTGCTTCCCAAAAGTGCCCACTTCTCCTTCCTTCCAGGCTGGCACATACCGTCTCCGTTTAACAGATGAACTAAAGCAGAGGGAGTGGCGATGTAGTCACAGTAAGAGCAGAAATTGGAATTCATTCACTGTTGCTCTGTCTCCTAATTCAGTGTCTTCGCCACAAGACCACTCTTCCTCCCAATCCTATAGAAGCATTTCAGAGCACATTTAAAGTCATACAAACATGACTCCAGCAATTGCATGCAACAGATTTAGAAGTAGTGTGAAGTGACGCACTGGGGATGGCTCTTTGAGCCAACTGAAGGCAGAGTGAGAAGCCAGATCTCCTGACATCAGCATTTAATGTGGACTCAAAGGAGATGTGTATATTGTTAGTTTAAAACTGTGGAAGAGTGCCAGTCAGGAAGAGGGAGCTGGAAAGACTTCCAAGCAGGCACGATCTCCTCAAAGGGGGAGAAATAATTATTTAGAAATAGTGTTCACACTCAGTGTTAGAGAAATGCAACTCTAATGTTACCACCAAATAACGGATATACTGTACAAGTGTAATGAAGAATGCTCTGCCTTGCTCTTGCCCTCAGTTGCTCAATGATAGCAAAGCATACTCGGTTCTGTACTTCAGGTGGTAATACTTCTAGTATTCTTGTAAGGTGCCTAGTTTAAAGCCCTGAGAACACATCATTTATTCATGTATGTGCTCTGTACATGATGAACGGTAGCAGCAGTGAACATTTGTCCCTCTATCATGCCAATAAACCTTTAGAGACCACCACCAGAGTGAGTGTTGGTCGTATTTAGTCAGTTATTTGGCTTATGGCTAAGAACATGTGTGCAATCAAACTGCCCATGGCCACTGTTGTAGCGACAGAGCAAGCCATTGACCACCCTTGTGAATCACCTGTGTGTTAACCTGTAGAACTACTAGAAAATGTTATGAAAATATGAAAGTGTATTTGTTATGGTTTCAGTTCCAGAATTTGTAGTGCAGGTTGTAAGGTGATTAAAAACGAGGTCCAGGCAGGCTTTGGACTCTCCAACCATCTTACACCGTTAAGTTGCATGCTGATTTATTAGCTTGTGTTGGTTAACATTTTGTGACTTCCTGGCAAATGTTGCTCAGGGAAAGGATTTCAGATTCCCACATCAGATTTCTTCCCATGGTTAGCTGTCTGTCTTTGAGCAAGCCAAGAAAACTGGTCAATAATTAATTTTACAGATGAGTAAAACTACTATTTATCTAAAGAGTGCTAACATGCAGTGTCAGCAGCTTTCCCCAGTCCCACCACCACTAGCTCAGCTGGGCCGTGGTGCTGCTGGGCCAGGCCACTGCTGGTCGTCCAAGAGTGGAGGTATCTGGCTGGTGGTGGCATGAGCTGGTGCAAGACAGCACATGCCACATCCACCACAGTCAGATACCTCCCTTCTCGGACTATGAACGAGAAATTGGCCATGACGGAGACATCACACTTGGCTAGCACAGTCCTTTGTTTTGTGCCACCTTCTCTGCGTAGTTGTTACCGTTCCACATCAGCATTCTTTTTTGTTGTTTTGTCGTTCTCTGTTCCTCAGGAGAAAATGGACGGAGTTGTCATGCTTAAGTACTGCAGATGCTGCAGATGTCCTGAGAAGAACTGCTTTTGTGTCACCCCCACAGCCCACCCTGACCCATAATACACACAGACCCATAGTACACACAGCAGCATTAGGAGGTGATAGAGCTCTTGGCAGCTGCCTCCTGTGCTTTGTATGAACCAAACCCAGGGCTGCAGGCTTCAGTGAGCTGTGAGATTGGTTCTGCTTCTCTCACTGCGTGGGTGTCAATCTTACGCTCACGTGGTCATTTAATAATTTAGACAAGTGGGACAGTGTTGGCTCTCAACCCAGAGATTATTCCATTGACCCTGAGCGTGCAAGTGCAAGCACATGCCAGGACAGTCTCCCCGGGGGGGTGACTGTTTTGGTGAGAGTGCCTTTGAGCAAAGAGCTGAATTTGGCACTTTGACATCTAATTGAGCAGTTGGATTTTGTTGGGAAGAAGTGCAGAACAGACCCCTATGCTTTCCTGTTACGATTTTGCAAATTTAGTTCTTCACGTTGTTTCTATGAGGTGATGGAAAATAAAGGGCTTTTTGTTTGGGGCCCAACAGATTATTTCCTGTGAAATCCAAGTCTTTTTTTTTTTTTTTTCCCCTTTCTGGTTCTGTGCCCTTTCTCCAAACTGAGGAAACTGAGTTGTTTTCAGGCAACTCTGCAGTGTGTGTTCACAGGCAGTCCAGCAGGATAGGCAGCAGGAATGAGCACCTTTCCTGTCTGGGTGGCAGGTAACATCCCTCGACCTGCCACAAACACACATCCTCTTACGGAATCACAGAATTGCCCACATTGGAAAAGACCTTTAAGTTAATCGAGTCCAGTCATTAACCTGACACAGGTCCTGGACTAAACCATATCCCTGAGCACTATGTCTACATGACTCTTAATAGCTCCAGGGATGGGGACTCCACCACTGCCCTGGGCAAGCTGTTCCAATGCCTGGTAACCCTTTCAGTAAAGAAATTCTTCCTGATATCCAGCTTGAACTTCCCTTGGCACAACTTGGAGCCGTTTTCCATAGTTTTTTTTCTCTCCTTCAACGGCTTATTCCTGAAAGTCGAGCTACCGGTGTGTGATGGCAAAGGCCATTAGCTAACGTGAATGGCGAGCCTGACTGGAAGCGTAGCATTTAGCATTTCACAGCGTTTTCAGACAGATGACTTTTTGCTCCATCCTTTACTGCGAAGTCTGACTTCCATGCCAGCCTAGTCCCAGAAAGTTACATGGACCGCGTGGGTATTTATTTTTTTTTAAATAGTTCCGAATCCTGCCTTTTGCCCTGAATTACCTAAAAGGGCACCGCGGCTCGGCAGCAGCAGGCGGCTGTCTGCCTTCCCGGGCGTGCTGCCGGCGAGCCATCCCGCTCCCTTCCCGCCTTGCCGAGCCCGGCGGCCGCAGCCCGTGCGCGGGGCGGTGCCGGCGGAGGCGGAGCGCGGCGGAGGCGGGACCCGGCCCCCGGGACCCGGCCCCGGCCCGGCCCTTCCTTTCCCTTCCCGCCCCGCAGCAGCTGCCCGAGGGAGCCTTCCCGGCGCGGCGAGCTCTCGGTCACGCCGGCCGCTGCCCGGCGCCGGGGAAACTTGGTGAGGCCGCTCGGGCTGGCTCCTTTCCCGGCGCATGAGGCGGCGGGAGCCGGGCGGCAGCGGCGGGAGGCGGAGAGGAAGGGCCGGAGCCCGGGATCGCCGGCGGAGGTCCCAGGATGTCACCATTGTTCAGCTGGGTGGCCAAGGTAGGCGCCGCCGCCTCCGCTCTCGGGGAAGTAAAGCGCAGCCTCGAGAGTTTGGAGACGGTCGCGTTTAATTTCAGGGCAAGTCCGGTGGCTCCGGGAAGGGAGCGGAGCCGGGCTGCGGCGTCCAGCCGGGGAAAAGGAGAGGCGCTGCTCAAAGGGAGAAGCGAAGGCGAACCGATACAACCCAGGGCTTGGGCTGGAGGGGTTAAAAGCGAAGCTGCGGTTCCTGCCCGCTGTCCTACCTTGCCGCGGATCTGTAGGAGGGGAGAGCTGTAATTAAAACTGCACGGAAGGTGTGGTTTTAACTGCTTGCTCCTCAAGTCTAACACTTCTTGTGTGCTCTGGAGAATGTGTAACAGCACTCCCACTGTTTGTTTTGGACATTTTTTCCTGGTTTTTGTCATACTCTGAATTTATGGAGAGTAGCTTTTAATATGGGGGGGGTTGTCGTGTTTAGGTGTGAAAATGCGCATCGTGCTGGTTTCTGTGTCTGTGTGTTTAGGGCTTCAGTCAGATCTGGCACTGCAACTGTGATGCTACCTATGGATGCAGAGCAGTAATGATGGCTAAAGAAAACCAGAATGTAGTTTTGAGCTGATATTTAAAAAAAAAAATAAATTTCCCTAACTGTCATTCTGAATTTTAAACGACTGACCCAGCCCTAACCCTTGGTACCTGTATATGATATTTTGTCACAAGGTGTAGTAGAAAGTGCAGGAGAGGACAGGGGGATGAAGCAGAGCTGTATGACAGGCCAGAATTGGGTTCCTTGGAGGAGTTAGCTGGGGGAAAAAAAAAAAAAACAAACTACTATCTTGAAGTTAATCAGGCAGTTTAGTCTAGTAGGCAAACCACAAAAACCTGGTTCTCCATTCTGTTTTGCCAGGTGTAAATGGCCACCTGCTTAATCAGTGTTATACATCCCTCTCCCTGAATATGTAACAGGTGAAATGCTTACCCTGGGAAGATGGTAACAAGCAATTGCTTGATGGGTGACTGTGTTACCTTCGGTCAGATTCTCAGATAGAAGAATTTGCTGTATTCTCTCATAAAAGGACAGAATTTTAGGTATGCTAATTTCAGGTATACTAATTTTAAGTATGTTCTGAAAAACAGAAGTCTATCCTTTTCTCACCTGGCTTCTTTTCTCTGTTTAAATAGCTACCAAGCGGGGCTCTTGTTAAAGTATTTCCTGTTCCTATCATCACTGTGTCTCTGTCTCGGGGACAATATAAAGCCTGATTTGCCATGTTATCTGAGGGAAGAATAGTGGCTGATTTCCATGCCGACTCTTACATACCTGCCAATCTCCTATACAGGTTGCTGTGGTTAAAAATGAGTGCTGTTGTTGAGTAAATACTTCAGGGTGCCGCTCCATGGTGGCCCGTTTTCCCCCCTTGTTGTTCACTTGTCAGCTGGACAAAGCAGCTAGTCAGAGAGGAGTTAGTCTTGGAGGAGGTACAAGGCAGAACTTTTAGCACAGACTTGGCTATGTTTCTAGAGAGAGTAACAGAAGCTCTTGCAGAAACACCCTTCTTTCTAATTCTGCTTTTAGGAGTGCTTTCTGGGCTTTCAGAACTAATTATTGCAATGCTGGTTTCTTGCGAGTGTTCGGTTTTATTCTTTTAATGGTCATTAATCATCAGCACTAATTTGGAAGGGAAGGCAAAGCAGGGTATTTAGAAATATAAAATGAGGCTTGTTAACGGAGAAAGTTTTCCTGCCTGCCAAAATCTGATCAATAAAAAACTAGGGGCTACTGCTGTAAGCTTTCAACACAAACGTAGTATTTATAAGATGGTGGCCTGTTCCAAAACAGGGTAGGACTGCAGGGTGTGGGGGGAGGAAACTGGCCTCCTTGAGACAAAGCTGTCCTCCTGCATCTCTTACTTAAAAATGAGTAACTACCGCATCCAGTAACATGAGTGCTTGGTGTCACCGTGTAAGTCCCCAAGCCCGTGGATACTTATGAGTGAAGTAATTTACTCCCATATGCTATAAAATCAATCCCTAGTGTTTGTATAAACATTACCTTTTAATATGCGTTTCTTAAAGGTTTTTATGTTCTGTTTTACCCAGCTTGTCTCCTACCTACGCGCAGGCTCCTTGGGGATGAGTTTTGTGGTGCTGCCAGGCTGGGTCATGGGGCCCCTTCTGGGCTGGAGGATAAAGCCCCACTTGAGTCTTCTGTGGGCTGGGGATGCCCACACTGGCCGTGTGGATGCTGGCTGAACCACTTGAATGGGCGCTTGGTGGATAATGGATTCTTAAGTATTGGCTTGGTTTAGTCTCCTAAAATATTTAAATAAAAAGAGAATAGTTATACCTGTTTTTCCTGCACAGCTTTACACAGACAACTGCCTTCAGGGAAACCTTTGACTAAGCACCTTAAAGCAGAGTTTGTTGCAAGCGTAAGCTAACTCTGCACTGCTGTGGGTAGATGATACAGCCACTTTTGTAGATAGGCAGAGATATTTTAGTCTGTATTCAGTTTCGATCACTGCAATAGTTGCTGCTAAAAGTAAAGAAATCACTTTGGAGCCAAAAAACATGAAAACTTTCAGTCTACAAATAAAAAAAAATAGAAATGTGGATTTTTACTGATTTGTGGTATACTTGCACACCATTAATTCATTAGTAGGAGGTATTAGTACAGTGATAGTTGTTGAGTAATTTTATTTAATACATATTTAATACAGCTTTAGTTTAAGTTAAAAATAGTTTAGTGTTAGTTGTCTGCAGCATTTCCTAAGGTAAGGTTCTGTTCAGAAGCAGCTTGTCAGAAAACAGAATTAAGGGTTAATTGCCAAAGGGATAAAACCCAAGAAACTGTTCTTAGAGTAATAAATTGCATAGAGAATTTGACTAAATGTATCTTCAAATTCTCAGCTTGTTAAGCAATTTATACATAGCATGTCTTTCTAGTTACAAAAAAAACCCCCAACAAACTACTGTCTATATTATAAAGGCTGTGTTTAGCTTCAGCTTGTTATGTTTAAAGGATTATAAACCAACAAGGAAGCAGTAAAGAAAATAGCTAAAGTAAAATTCAGAGCCAGATTACCTGATTTAAATAAAGGTTTCTCCTATAATGATTTAGCTGTTATGGCTCAATCAGCTGTGGTCTGCTGTCTCCAGTCTGCGAGGCAACAGGTGGGAAGGGGATGCTCTCAGTTCCCCTTAGAAGGGAGCTGGGACATCAAGGTTTCTCGCTGCATCTTGAGGAACCTCCGAGAACGGGCCGCCCCCACTGGCAGAAAAGGGTGGCTTTCCAGTGTAGCTATCCCCAGCTGGCTTGGCTAGTCTTGGACCGACAAGCTGATTGTTTGGATTTCTTCTGCTCTGAAGATCAGATTTTAGGGTATATCCATGATAGATGCTCCGAAATGTCCAAAAGCAAAGCAAGAAGTAGATTGTTTTGGTTTATTTTTCTTTTTTATTTTCCAAGGACTGCTAAGTCAGAATAGCCCATGAGCTTTCTTCAGTTTGGGAAGCTCTTGAAGCATGAAAAGGAGAAAGTTTCTGTGCTATTCAGTGCAGCAAGATTTGGTTACTTGGCTTGTCTTGTGAAAAATGCCACTTATTTGTCTTGCAATCTTAGTATAACAATATGCTGTGTTAGAATTGATCTTGCTGATGTTTTGTTGTTATTTCTATTATTTTCTAAATAATGGAGTGCCTAATAGACCTCTGAGGAAGGGTTTGTGGTAGTAACAATTTACTTCCTAGTTTAGGTCAAAAGCTACAAATTAAATTAATTTGCCTTCTGAAAGAGAATGAGGAGGAATGAGAAACTGAAAATCAGGAAGTCTATGAAATTCCCCCTTCCTTCTGCCCCCCCCCCCCCCCAATTTTAAGAGTGTTCTGAAAGGGCAATCTTGGCTTTTCTCCCCAGTCTGTTTTAGGTATATCACACTCGATTATGAGGATAGTTTGTTGCCTTTTTCCTTTATTCTCCACAGCTTCCAGCAAAGTTGAACACCTTTCGGAATCTGTAATCCCTCACTGAGTGACTGACATTCTAGCCAAATTAATCTAGATTTGGTCTCTTAAAGCATCCTCATAACCAGGCATTTTAACATTGTCTAAAACCCAATAAACCTTGAAGTTTATTAAGCTCATCTTACTTTTAAGCCTGTGTTACTTTTAAGATGGTAAATTATTTGGGCAGACGAGTAAGTTGTGGTGTACAACCCTGGGTTTTGCTAGTGTGTTTACCCCCCATAACCCTTTTTATAAATGAACTTGAATACAGGGATACTGTATTAAGAATCGGAGAGTTGATAGAGAGCTAGTGTCAGGGAAGAATTGGGAATCATTGGGGAAGGAAGGCTGAGATTCGCTCATAGATGTATCTCCTTGAAGCCATTGATGCTGTGGGTCGGGCTGAAGGGACAGACCCTCGCTTGTCTCTCGGGCCGGATGCCGGCGACGCAGCAAAGAGAAAGTTCACATTTCTGCCAGGGCTGAGTTGTGGTGCCTGAGTTCGGACAATGCCCCTGTCAGAGAATGCTACGGTGCTGTTCGGTGTGTTTCTCCAGGTCAGTTTTTGTTGGGGCAGAAAACGTGGTCACTGACTGACAGCTTTCAGAAAAAGTGCAGATTATCACAAAACGCCGAGCGGTTGAAACGTGCTGCTTTCTGTATGCCGCTCACTCCCCGCGTTCCCCCGCGGGGGTCTGGCTGATGACCGAGGAGTACGAGCTCGGCATTTGCAATGAAGTCAGTCCTGTGGTGAAACCTCGCTGTTACTCAGCAGTTACGCTCCCTTTGGAGCTCTTTGCTTTTATTCTTCGTTTTTCCAGTTCTTTTTCTGCGTGCCAGGCCTGAATTGTACCCGCTCCACTTAGGCATCCCCGATTCCATGGGAGAGAGCCAGAACACAGTCTGGCTCACGCAGCTTTTCGGTGGCTGGGCAGATGTAGTAGAGCAGTGTCCCTTGCATTTATAAGGTACATTACAGGTGCTTACTAAGGACTGGGGCTTTCTGTAGCAAAATTCCTGGCCGTGTAGATTGCAGCTTACCAAGGTTTTTCTCTTGAATCATTTATGCCTTTCTGAATTAATTTCTTATGAGTATCTACTTTCAGATTCGTGTTGACCTTCAGATTTAACAACAAGCCAATCCTGATGGGGTAGCTGAGCTTGCTGTTTTGTACAGGTCCTGCCCTTTGCAATTCAGAACAGAACTTTGAGGCTCCAGTCAAAAGCTGTTTGCTTTCCTCTGCTGAAAAGCTCTCTGGAAATTAGTGCTATTAGCTGTTTTCATGGGCTTTACATGTTTTGGGCCAAACCAATAGCAAAAATATTAGTAAATCCTGTAGGATCCGGGAAGACTCCAGGTACCAAGAGAGATGGACAGTACACTCAAGGGTTTGTCTGAGTTTTTGCCATAGATAGATATATCTATAAATATATATATGGGGCACTGCAGTTTATTTGCTTTACATTTGATGATCTAAAATACTTTTTGCATCATAGCCTGCTCTTTTGGAAGGCTACTATAATGTAACAGTCTTTATGTGCACTAGAGGTGTTTCTGAGAACACAAAAGCAGTAGTTTGGCTCAGAGTTCTCCAGGTAGGAACATCTATAAGGGAAAAGTTGGGCAAAGCACCTTTTTCTTCACAGATCAGCTTACAGAGCTGTAAGACAACTCCAGTTTGTAATTTCCCATCAACCTGAATAAGGAAGCTGCAGCATTTCTGAGAAACCTCTGCTGTAAAGGGATTGGAACATTTTTACTCTGCCAACTAATAACTACTTGAGATTCTAAAGTAAAATGGTTTAAAAGACTTCTTAAATTTGAAGGAGCTGAGGTTGCGTATGATGTACAGAGGCTGACTAGTGACTTAGCAAACACATTTTCAGCAGAAGCACTGTTAACTGAATTAGAGCTTGGCTGTAATATTTTTTTTTTTTTTTAATTAGAAGCATTTACATCTTAACTGTTCAAGCTGAAATACTCATGGATGACAGTGGCTGAGGGGGGGGAAAAAAAAGTCAGCCTTGGTTTTGTTAGTATTTTACATATCAGTAAAGATACACAAAATACCTCAAGACACCTGCCCAAATAGGAGCTTGCTTACTGATTTGTAAGGGGAGGAGAGGGAATAGAGCTGGGAAGAGCAGCTGGAACTGGGAGAGCAGAAGCTGAGGCAAGGAATGACATTGACCACTCTTTGTTGGTTTTGTCACCAAGTTATTTGTACTGAGTTGTATACAAATTGATTTTTGGCCATTCTTACTTTTAACCAAGTTGCAGTAACAAATCCTGAGATGAGTTAATGTGTAAATATTTTAATAGGTGAGATTTTAAGTAAAATCTTTCTGAAAAGCGCTGTTTGCTTACTGAGAAGCAAGAGGGAGGTTCAGGCACCTTTATCCTGCTGAGGTGGACTAGAGCAGAACAATTGGATTTCTACTACCTCTTGAGAACTTGCAGATGCAAGTTCCCAAGAGGCTGGGCCAGTATTCCCGGATCAGCTGGCCACGTGTGTGAAAACTGCAGTCTTGGTGGAATCACGAGTACTGGGTGGAATCACCAGTACGTCTACGTCAGTAAGCAGCGTATGGCAACAGCTTGTTCGAGGGAAACTGCTGGTGCTGAGGAGAGGTTGTGTACCTGGTTCAGGGAAGCGAGTTTTCCTTTAGACTGGCTCTTAAGTCAGTGCTGTGAACCAAATGCCTGTTTGCAGTGAAATACATCACAAAATGACTGTTCAGTTCACATAATCACAGAATTACTGAGGCTGGAAAAGACCTCTGAAATCATCACGTCCAGCCTATGTCCCAGCACTATCACATTGGCCAGACCGTGGCACTAAGCGCCACATCCAGCCTCCCCTTAAACACCTCCAGGGACGGTGACTCCACCCCTTCCCTGGGCAGTGCATCCCAGTGCCTGAGCACCCTCTCCCTAAGGAAGGGCTGCCTGAGATCCAACCTAAACCTCTCCTGACGCTGTCAGTTCAGGCACTCTGAGACAGCCCCACAATGCAGTCCATCGCACAAGAAGCGGGTGAAGGTAATACATTCTCAAACATGTTCCTACTGCAAATTAAAATAGTGAAGTAGTGGCCCCTATATAGTACTTGACAATCCAGTAGCAGAAGCTGGACAAACAGCATATGCACGGCTTTCCAGCAGCCAGCCCTGATGCAAGGAGTGGGGAGACCATCAGAGAATTTTTGTCTTATTGGGATGTGGATGTTTTGGCTACGGCTTTGTGAGAATTTCAGACCTGAAAAGGTTGTCCAGAGTTGCTGCTGTCTGTCCCTAGCTGCGAAGCACTGTGAGGAGAGAGTGAAAACAAAACCATGTACTGCGTTCCATTCCCATGGCAGTGTGCATGTAAGTACACATGTTGACAATCACATTTAAAAAAAACAAAGCAGAAATTTATCTTGGCTCCAATACCTGGAAGTTTCTTCCCTGCTGGCTTTGGACATTTCGTACTTCTTCTTGTGCCTTTACAGCATCATGATTGTAATCAAAACCACATGTTTTTTTTCCAGGGGGAACCTTTGATATGCAGTAACCAAACAGGATTTTCAGGTACAGATATTCTGTGAAATTGCAGGTTTGGGGAGAAGAAACTACTTGTGCATAGTTAAGCAGGCACACTTCCAGCTACTGAAAGTATCAAAGCTGAGCTAAACTAAACAACCATTTTCAGTCAAAAACTTTGGCTGTTTTGTCAAGGACTTCCGTAGCCAAATATCTTATTTTTGTAAGTTGCTTCTCTACATTTACTGGACCGTTGGTCTGCTGCTCTAGTACCAGTGAGGTGAGTTAGCTGAACTTGCTGTCATGGAAATTTGAACAGTTAACACTAAATGTTTCATGCTGGTTTTGTTTCTTTGGACCTTTTTATAGTTTCCAATCTCCTCAAATGCAAGCCACGGAAAAGGAGATTTGTAGAAGTGTTTTGGAGTTTTAGACGATTATGTAGAAGAGGCCTGTCTTTAAAACTCTCTTGGTAGTTACCCTGAACCTGAACTGAAAATACATGCTGGAATTTCAGATTTTGCATAAATCCTGCTGGAATATAACCTGTAGCATTTACCATTCTGTTGAAGCAGTTGACATTTCCATTTGGCATAGTTATCGGAGGCTGACTTTTGTAGATTTGAGAAAAAAGTTCTTTTTTATGTGAACACAATGCATGGGGCTGATACTGTTTTGTTTATAAAGTGCAGAATCATATACAAAACTCTTTATTGTAGTTTGTTATAATTCAGGCAGTATTTTTTTTTCTCTGCTATTCCTGAAGTTTTGATAATGCTTTCATGTATGCTTAAAAAAGCAACACAGAAAGGCTCAGTCCACTGGTGTATTAGGTGTGGCTGGCATGCCAGCAGTCCCAGTGCTGACATAATTTGGAGGGGGGGGAAAATTTGCATTAAAAGGAGTCCTACCTTGAGATATTTTTTTTTTTCCCTTCCTACTCCTTTTCTTCAGCTAGTCTGTTAGCATGTCCCATAGAGCGTCATCCTTGTATCCCCCTCCAGCTTCTCATAAAGGTCCTGTAAGTCTGTGGCATCTGTGTTTTAGAAATGTTGAATACTCACCACTCCCTTTTGGATTTCCTTGGCAAGTAAGGGTTTAAATATAGAATACTTCAGAAATATTGTCAAAGTCAGAATTCAGTCATTTTGAAAGAGGTGTGACAGTGTGAACTGTCCAGCTCAGATGCAGTTTGGTGTTTGGTAGTTGTCCATCTGATTTATCATTTTTTAAAGAAATGCAGCCTTAACTTGTGGGGAAGAGTGAAGGAGTAATGGAAAAATTTCTGTTGGAAGAGACTGGGTAGGCTTAAAATAGCGATTTCATAACCCTCAAAAGAGAAGAGATTCTGGATTTTTGTGTATGTATTGTTACAATTTGTGGCTGAATGAAGTACAATGCAAACCAAATGCTGTATTTATTGCAAATAAATGGTGGGAGCTCCAGAAATGCTCATGATCGTGAGACATGTGCTACTGAAAGTCTTTGTGTACATTATTATTGGTATCTTTTTAAATTTCTACTGTTTTTCATATATTGCACTATCATGCAGACGCTTTGTTTTGGAAAGGCACTGAGGCTAGGTCTATTTGGTGTTTTCAGATTTTTGTTTCCTGTTGGTACAGCTAGCTTGCTCTGACTGTAGTGATGGAAGAGCATCATTACTATTTTATCAGATATCTTGAGAATATCTTCCATTTTCAGTCAGTCTGGCACTGTCTTTTCCATGCTGTGATGTGAGGTTTTTTGATTTTTTTTTTTTTTCCTGCATTGCTTTCTTAATAGGACTAAGAAGAATTTTGAGATTGGGGCTCAAATTAATGAAGTTCCTTGAGTTTCTTCTCTTGTTATTCATCACCTGCATCATTAGAATTTCCAGACTCCTGTCAGGCATCATGTAGGGCTTGGACACTTGTTGCTGTTGTTATGGCATTTATTTAAAGAAACCAGATGATGTAGGTAGATGATCTGTCTGCAGCTTTAGAGAATTGTTGCTAATACTGTAATATGGCTAATGGAGAAGGAACAGAAGGATGAGTTTCAGCTGTTGCCCTTTAGTTCCTAAGGTTTTCCTAGATGACCACTGCTTCTGAGATCGGTGAGCCTGCATAGGCAAGATAATTTTGCTGAACTGAGATGACCAAAATAGTTGTTGGCACAGGCTGTGGATCTAGAGATTCTCTGTTGTAGGTCTGTAGTGCATTTGGTATGGGATGTAAACGTGAGAATTTTTGTCAGCAGGGAGAACCAGCACAGCATTTTCATAATCTGGAGGCACTGCTAAAACTTCTCTTCTGGCTTCTTGTACTCTGGGGTGGCAGCTTGGCTTGGCTCTGGGATGGCTTTCAGGAGTGATCCCATAGCTCCATTTGTCTTGATGGGGTTGTTTATCTATGTTTTGACAACTCGTCTGCATTTGAGACTGAATGTGGAGCTTTATCTGAAAAGAACAGTGACAGGTGAGGTGCCTGAAGACTGGAGGAAAGCGAACGTCAGTCCAGTCTATAAGAAGGGCAGGAAGGATGACCCGGGTAACTACAGACCGGTCAGCCTCACCTCCATCCCCGGAAAGGTGATGGAACATCTTATCCTTGACACTGTCTCTAGGCATATCAAGGATAAGAAGGTTATTAGGAGCAGTCAGCATGGCTTTGCCAAGGGGAAGTCATGTTTGACCAACCTGATAGCCTTTTATGAAGACATAACCAGGTGGATGGATGGTGGCCGGGGAGTGGATGTGGTCTATCTGCATATCAGCAAGGCCTTTGACACCGTCTCCCACAGCATCCTCATAGGTAAACTGAGGAAGTGTGGTCTGGACGACCAAGTAGTGAGGTGGGTCGAGAACTGGTTGAAGGGAAGAAGCCAGAGGGTTGTGGTCAATGGGGCTGAGTCTGGCTGGATGCCTGTGTCTAGTGGGGTCCCTCAGGGGTCAGTGCTTGGGCCGGTGCTGTTTAATATATTCATCAATGATCTGGATGAGGGATTAGAGAATGTTGTCAGCAAGTTTGCTGATGATACGAAGTTGGGAGGAGTGGTTGACACACCAGAAGGCTGTGCTGCCATTCAGAGAGACCTAGACAGGCTGGAGGGCTGGGCAGGGAGAAATCTTATGAAGTTTAATAAGGGCAAGTGTAGAGTTTTGCACTTGGGAAAAAATAACCCCATGTGCCAGTACAGGTTGGGGACTGCCCTGCTGGAGAGCAGCGCAGGGGAAAGGGACCTGGGGGTTCTAGTGGACAGCAGGATGACCATGAGCCAGCAATGTGCCCTCGTGGCCAAGAAGGCCAATGGCATCCTGGGGTGTATTAGAAGGGGAGTAGCAAGTAGGTCAAGAGAGGTCCTCCTGCCCCTCTACTGTGCCCTGCTGAGGCCACATCTGGAATATTGTGTCCAGTTCTGGGCCCCTCAGTTCAAGAAGGACAGGGAGCTGCTTGAGAGAGTCCAGCGTAGAGCCACAAAGATGGTGAAGGGAGTGGAGCATCTCCCTTATGAGGAAAGGCTGAAGGAGCTGGATCTCTTTAGCTTGGAGAAGAGGAGGCTGAGGGGTGACCTCATTAATGTTTATAACTATGTCAAGGGGGAATGTCAGGAGGACGGAGCCAGGCTCTTTTCAGCGGCGTCCACTGACAAGACAAGGGACAATGGGTGGAAGCTGGAACACAGGAGGTTCCAGAAAAATATGAGGAAAAACTTTTTTACTGTGAGGGTGACCGAGCACTGGAACAGGCTGCCCAGGGAGGTTGTGGAATCTCCTTCTCTTGAGACATTCAAAACCCACCTGGACGCGTTCCTGTGCGCTCTACTGTAGGTGATCCTGCTCTGGCAGGGGGGTTGGACTAGATGATCTTTAAGGTCCCTTCCAACCTTTAACATTCTGTGATTCTGTGATTCTGTGATCTTGGGTTTTGTTTTGGGACATGTAAATTCACTGACTGTCAGCAGAAGGAGCATGCTGCAACAGTTAAAAGATGGGAGAACAGCCAGTGAAGATGCCAACACTTAAATGAAGAAATGAGATCTGGTTAGGATGATGAAGAGCACGAGCAAGGGAAGCGGTGCTGTGTAGGATGGTATCACAGGACTGCCAGACCTGAGGTAGCCCATAACCCCGCTCTGTAGCTGGTGCGTTCCTGCCATCCATGGTGGCACTGGCAGTGAAACACTGTCTTGCAGACAGTCTGTAAGTGAACAGCGTGGTTCCCACACTGATTGCCTTCCTCTGAATACATTGTTAAATAACTTTTTCGGCTAGCTGGTATCCCATCTGTTTTTTCTTTCTCTCTTCACTTTTCTAGCATGCTTGTGTACTTAGTGCAGATATATTGAGTCTCTTACAGTGCCCTGCAGAGACACCTGATGTAGAGATTTATGGAATGACTGCTCTACAAAAGCATCTTTTTCCAGGCTTGCTCTTTTCATTTGCAAGATTTTTGTCTAATCTGAATCTCGGAGGTAGGACAGAATACAGAAGAGTTGTACTTTTCACCTAGTGTAAAATTTTAAGACAGCTTTGTCTTTTTAACAGGAGGGAAGCAGGGTCCAGTTCGTCTATCATCAACAGGAACTGGAAGGAGTGACTTTTTAGGACAATGATCCTTGACTCTCCAAAAGAGAAATTGGCAACTCCCCTAATGCAGTCTGGCTGTATCTTAATGGAGGGGATCTTGAGTGAACTGCTTGCTCTTCCCTTTTCTGCCCAACAGCATCACATTGATAGCTTCCAGTAAATGCGAAATATCCGAAGGAAAGCAGTGTGGTTTGCACTGTCCTTGATAACAGCAACTATTTCCATAAGAGTTAAAACATGACCTCTCCTATCCTAATGTAGCTAAATTTCTTCACAAAAAGCTGAATGTTTTTAATTAAAATTACATGATAAATGTTTTAGTGTAAATAGTCCTAGGTGAATCATAGGAGGTCAGTAAGCTTTCTGTGAGTTGTTTGTTTTAAAATACAGTCTAATTCTGTAGGTTGCTAACAGTTTCTCTGAATGTTTCTTGTGTATTTGATAAGAGTTTTGCTAGAAGTTGAGGGCTCTTTAGGTGTATTATTCTTCCTCCTCTTCCATTATATTGAGTTCACTGTGTACTAGGAATGCCTGGTAGAAATCAGTAGCATTAAAGTTTAACTTTATAAAAACTTTAACGTATGTTGGTACCATAAAATGTGTAGCTGTTTCTAAGTGACCATTCATGTAGGAATCAAAGGCTGGCGCAAACACCTTATGTTCCAAGGAAGTTAGTTTTCAGAAATAAATGCATTGTTATTTTGCATGGTTTACAATGCATTTTAGAGGGAAAAAAAAAAACCCCAAACACAAAAAAAACCAGACTACAGAGTGTGTAGTTATCTGACAAGTTTAAATTATCCCATTAGACTTTCTGATGAGAAGCCATCACTAGAAGGCATATCTTAGAAAAAAACCACCATAACTAAAAAAGCTCCTAGGCATGAGAAACCATTTGTTTTACATCCAAAAGGGACTAAAACTGCTGAACTAAATAAGTGTTTTTCTTAAGTGGAAGTCAGGGTAGTTTTCATGGGATGTTTAACCATTCCTTTCCCATCCTGTTCTGCGAGTTGAGCTGAGGCAGCTGGAAACTACTGCTGTGTGACAAAGCAGCAACTGTGTGCTCATCCAACAAATCAGTTCACGTCATGTCAGTCAAAAGAGTTTATGGGGTGATTCCCTTCATTCCATGCCCTCCCCCCGGCCCCAAAAACTTCAAAATCAATTTTGAGGGGAGGGGAATTTTGACATGTGTTTGGATCGGCTGTCTAAGAAGGTTGTATCGGAAATAACCTCAGTTGTAACAAGGACACACAGAGCAAATGGAGTTTTCCTCCCTTCTGGATATTGCTAAAAAGGACAGAAAAAATTAAGGCTTTATGTAATTTGAAAAGAAGTTACATTTGCTTCTCTCTCTTTTGCTAGCCCATATTTTGCCAGTTGTATCAATTTTGATAAGTGTGACAGAAGCCTTAGAGTAAAGGAAACCGGGAGAGAACCTGTCTCCAGTTGTACAAATGGAATTTGATCTCATAAATAGTTTTTTTTTTCCCGAAAATGATCATAGTAATTAATTTCCTGTTTTAAATCCTGTTACTGCCTTTCAGTTTAAGAAAAAGCCCACCAAACTGCAAACAAATTCACTCCTCCCACAAAAAAACCCAACAAAACCAAGAAAAAAATCCCTTGCCCTGAAAGCTTTCAAATGCCATTGCTGTCTTTTCCCATCTATGTAAGAACAGGCTGCTTTCTGTTTCCCAGCCCAAAGCCTCCAACTCAGCCTCAGGCCTGTCTCAACCCTCTTAAGGGAGCTGTTTGCAATTCCACCTCTCCTTTCCCCCAAAAAAAGGATTTAATCTCTGTTAATAATGAATGAGCACAGATGTTTCCAGCTATTACTTTAAAGAAAGTATTGCCTCCTTGTTCAATAGTCACCCTGTAAAATCTGAGCTGGGAATCCTGCAGGTATGACTAGCAACTACTGTTATGTCTTCAGGTACTGTTTTAATCTGTGAAGTTGTGTGAAAACAAAACTTTGCAACAAAATATGGAGAAGACAGCGCTATGAAGATGTCAGTGTGCTGTTTGAAATACCTGTTGACTTGCTTTATTTCACATTTGTTACTTAAAAGTTCATGGTACTGAATGGTGGAGCTGATGAAACAGTACAAGATGAAAAGAAGTGGTTTGTATTGTAAGGACAGAAGAGGGCTGGGGAAAAATTAATTAGTGAACACCACATGATAAACCCTCCAGGTAGAGGGCAAAGTACACTAATAGACTTCCTAAGAACGGATTTTGTAAGGATGCTCCCTTCAGAACGGGTCAGGTGCTGTTGCATTGAAAGGTGCACTAAAAGCCCTCAGAGGCAGCCTGTCAGCTGCAGTTTGGTTTTGGATCACACGTTTTCATGGAAGCGGTCCAAAAATAAGCAGAGTAGCCACGTTCTGTTACATTATGAGCTTCAGGTAAGGTATGTCTTGAGAGCATGTGAAAGAAAAACTTAAAGTGTGTCAAGCAACATGATGCATCTCTCTCGGGAAGGAAGCACCACCACAAAACAGAGCATTCCAGCTTCACTAGAACACCCAGTACAATTGTGTTCTATTTTGGAGCTTGTTTACAATAATCTATAAACAGATTCTGCAAATATTGTTTTTTTTCAGAGAGGAAAGAAAACCTTTTTGTGCCTTTGAGTTGCATAGAGTTCTCTCTGACTCCCATGACTTTGCAAAAATGTGACCTTTTCCATCTGGCTGAGGAGTCCTGAGGAAGGTTCTGGAGCTGAGATTTGTCTGTAATATTAAAAGGAACGTGCTACTGTGAAGGTGGCATACTGTGCTGGCAGCCTCAATCTGCTTTACTTAGTAATCTTCTGGAGGCAGCAGGTGACACATGTAGGAAGTCTAGTCACTGTTTCGGCTTTTTATGATAATGTGTAAACTGTAAGGGGATGTGGTGTCTCCACTCTTGGTGCATACCGTGTCAGAGTCATCTCAGAGGATGCTATTGTCACTCCTCTTCCAAGCTCCAAGTCAAAAAGGATTGGATTTAAACAGATGACTCTCTTCTGCCCCACACAGAATATCCTTTGAGTTTTAGTGCACTCGTGTTCATCAGGTTCCTACATATATCCCTCCAAAATTTGAGTCTTAGCCTCGTCACCCTCACTTGCCCCATCCTCTGTATAATACCTGTTCAAATCTAACTAAGCACGCCACCCCCACAAGCAGTCACCCGCACGATCACTTCTCCTTTCCTAGGTCCATGGTGATATTATTCAGTCACTGAGCTTTCCTTTATCAGGGTTGAAACAGCATCTCTGTGTTGCTTTTGCAGGTCTGGTTCCACAGTCTTTCCCAAGCAGCACACGGGCAGTGTGCTGGCCTGGCTACCCCTCCCAGCCCTCTGCTTGTGCTCAGACTTGTTCTCCTTTCTCAAAAGATATCCACGAGTTCCCTGGTTAAATGAGCAACCCAGTGCGTTTTTGGTACTAGAGAGAGACCAGCATGCACCAATGGCAGAGCTGCTGAGTGGTGCAGTTCAGTTGTTTTATGAGCAGTGACGATACAGCAGCTAAATTTTAGATCATACGTGTTGAGGTGTGAAGTCATGGTGACCCATCTCTCCGTGCATCCACTGATCTTAAGTACTTAGGGAGCTGTTTGTATGGATTTTACTTTGGCTGTGCCTGTGGTGCATTTGTTACGCACAGAACAGTTGGTGGGAGCTTGCAGATGATGGTTGTCACCCAAGGACTGAGGGAAATATAAACTTTCTGCCTCCAAAATAAATCTTCATTTTTGAAAGTGGCTTTGTGGAAGGAATAAAAGTCACTAAGTAGCAAAGGAAGAAAACTATTAATTGAAGTACTCCATAGAATTCTTGGTAGGAGTCAAAGGGTGAAAATTTGGAAAATGAGAATTGAAGTTAATGACTGGAAAAAGTCAGCAAGGGGTAGGAAGCTATAGAGCAGTCTCCAAACAAGATAGTAGAAAAAAAAAACCCTGTCAAGACACTTGAGGTAAGACCTGAATATAAAAGATCTTTCACTGAAATGGAAATTAACTTAAAGTTTGTTACTCCTTTCTACCTTGAATTTCTGCTAATGTTGAGGAATAAGGAGATCTTGTCACTTTTAAAAAGTCTTTTTGTGCTTCAGTGAGAGACTAAAGACTGTGGGTTTGTGCTGGAAGTTTGTAGTTCGTTCTTTGCTTACACTAGTGGGCAAGACTTCTCACAAAAGAAATATCAGTTGCTTGTGTCTTTCCCTTCTTTTCCTGGCAGCTGCAGGTTTCCTGTGGGGAAGAGGAGGTCGTGGGGTCCCTGTTGTTGGGGTTTCTTGGAACTCAGCTGGATGTGATACTCAGCATCTCATCTAAGTTTGAAATTGGCTTTAAGTTGAAAGTTTGCCTTGCTCTATGTGGGGAGCTGCACCGTTGCATCCAAAAGAAATTATTCTGTGATTCTGAAACAAGAAGTTACGCTGTTTCTAAATTAAAAAAAAAAAAATCCTGGTGAAATCTGTACATTAAAATGCTTTAGATCTAAAAATGCCAAACTTAAATCCATTGGATGGAGAAAAAACAGTTCAAAAAAGTCAGTTGACCACTAGTGTGGGTTTAGGGAGTGATAAGCACAGGAAGCATTGATCTGTTTTATTACTACACAGCTGTTTTGCTGGCAGTGTGTTGAGAACAGATCAACTGCTTTTTAATACATATAAAACTACAAAAAAAACCCATTTTATGCAGTCTTTTAAAAATGCAAATATGTACTTTTCTGTATCCTCTTTTTATATATGTGTCTCAAAAGTTAGTTTCCTTTCTTCCATTCTACTACTTTTACAAAGTATTCCATGATTATGAGTGGCAAAAATACTGCTTCTACCAAGATACGTAACTGTGGACTCTATTTTTTCCTGTAGCAGCACTCTCTAGTAAAATAAAGAAGGAAGGGTAATAACAGCAAACAGTATGTTCTTAACATATTTTATTGAACCTGCTGTGGTCTGAAAAAAAGGCAAGTAAAAACACTTAAAAATAATTCAGATGTCCTTTCATACTTGAGTAGGCAAGTTCTAGGTGTTGGTTTGTGCTTTGCTTGATTGCCCAAGAGTTGTCACAAGAATACTCAGCATTTCGATTCTCTGCTTTGTCGCTGCAAAATAAACATTCTCATCATAGCAGAAATAACATGGTATACTTAAAAAAAACCCAACCAAAAAAATAACGAAAAAAATCACAGCTGTCTAGTGTTGGTTTTAATATTTCTAGATACATCTTCCTTTTCTGTCTCTAATTCAGGCACTCTAAATGCAAAACTTTTTCCTAATCCATTGCAGTCGTGGGTTCTGTTCACTGGCCCTGTTTGGGCCAGAGTAAGTGTTGAGAAGGTAACGTTCTGTTTGGTAAAATTTCATCAGTGCTTGTACTGTTGTTCTATACTTGGGTTTGTGGGTTTAGGGGTCATTGACAGTTGTTTTTTTCTGATTACAGAAATAATCTTTACTGCTAAATACATATTTATACTGAGAAACAAGTCAGAAAACAGAGCACTGGAACAAGCTGCCCAGAGAGGTTGTGGAGTCTCTGTCTCTGGAGATTTTCAAAACCCGCCTGGACGCGTTCCTGTGTGATGAGCTCCAGGCAGTGCTGCTTCAGCGGCAAGGTTGGACTAAGACGATCTCCAGAGGTTCCTTCCAACTCTGATGATTCTGTGAACACTTCAGAATAGAAGTATGCTAGAAAAGAAAATTTGTGCAGCAGGAGGAAACCATACGTGTGTCTAACAGACCTCTCACGCTGTCTTAGCGAGTTCAGATTAGTAGACACAATTACCTATAGTTCTGTATAGGAGATGTTGGTATCTAAGTCACCAAGCTGAGATAGGTTGTGACGTCTGGAGGTCATTTAGTTCAGCCTCCTGCTCAAAGCAGGGTCACCTGAAGTGGGTTGTTTAGGGGCATGTCCAGTCAGAGTTTGAATATCTACAGGGGTGGATACTCTGCAACCTCTGGGCAACCTGTGCCAGCATGTGGCCACCCTTACAGTATAAAAAAGACCGTTTCTGATGTTCAGAAAGAATCTCATAACTTCTAAAAAACTCCAAGCAACATGAACTTAATTCAGGAGCAACTTGACCCTTGCTGCTTTTTGATACAAATTGAAAAGCCATAAAATCTGATTCAGTTTACATCTTAATTAATTGCTGGAGGTTTGCAAGAGATGTGGTTACTGTTTGCCCAGTGGCATGCTGCTTAAGGTGGAAAAAATCCAGCTGTGGTTAATAAACGTTTGCCAAGATAGAACCTATTATTTTGATAATTTGAAATCATTATGATATATCTATTTACATTTCACAGATTTTTTTTTTTCTTTCTCTTTTTTTTAAGCTAAGATTTACTTGACCTTAATGTACTCAGCATCCAAGTCTGTTTGCTGAGGGTGTCAGGGTCAGAGCATGTGGTTTGTTTCTAGATGTTTGCATTAAAGGCTTGGAATGGTACAGGTAGATGAAAAGAGCACAAGTCTTGATCAGGCCAGTAACAGTTCCAAGGAAATATGTGGTTTGTGTTTTTAGCACTCATCAGGACATGTTGTCTTTACTAATGAAAAGAGATTAATGATTAACATACATAAGGTTCACAGGAAAATGAGGTGGTCATTGCTGCTTTTGGTAGAGCAATACTTCATCAATTACCTAATCAGAAGTAATAAAATTATATCAACAAGCTGTGAATTTTTGTAGGTTAATAAGAAGGAAGAGAGGAGTCTGTTTTTTAGTGAGTATAGCATGGAAGCCAGCTGTTCCTTATAAATGACATAATTCAAGCCTCAGCATGCGTGAAAATAAATAAATAAATGCTCCCTTTGATTTTGATCAGCAGGCCCACTAGGTCTCAAGCATGACGTTTATTAACTACTGCAAAGTCATCTGTGTGATTTAGTATCTTTCTCTAACTACCGTCTCTATGTGAAGTTCAGCCACTGTTGAATAGCAATTTTGTCAATGTCCACGGTGTCTGATCAGAAAAAAAATTGAAGAAATTATCGATCCCAATGCTTTCTCTGAGCTTTAGCTTAGCTATAACCCTTGCAGCACCTGCAATGCTGGAAACTCTACTTATAATAATTTGGAAACTCTTCTTATAATCATTCAGTGTGGGTGGTCCTGGGAGAGCTTAACTCTGGTTGAGATAGTGGTCTTCACCTGGGTGGGAGCTGATGTTTCTGGCTTTGTCAAAGTGAGTTTTTCCAGAAAATACCTCATTCCTTTGCTGTCACCTCTGCAGTCTCAGCAAAAGCAAAGGTGGGATCTGCATGTCTGCATGTATTCTGGGCGACTCAGAAGTAGAATCACCTATAGCTGGTGTGTCCAGACATGCTGACAAGAGTAAAATGTGTTTATTAGAAAATGCTAAAGCGGTTGCATCTCGCAGTTGGGTAGAATAAAGTTTTACATTTCACTGTCATCCTGATGTGTTATGCAAATAAAAATTGTCTCTTTGAAGCAGTATTAGGTAAACAAAACTGAGGTGAACCTTGAGCTCCATGTGGAGCAAATGCGTATCATTTGAGGTAATCAGATTTGCCATACCCTTACATTTTTCTTGTACATGATTGAAAAGTTAAGCGGAACGCTACTGGAGCCCCAGGCTTTTGGACTGGTTTGTGATGCAGCTGAGGAACAGACTTCTGAAGTCATAACCCTGCTTTTCTTACCTCTCCCGCATTTTCTTCGCTGAGTGAGTAGCTCAGCCTGAGTGACTCATGCCTCATGCTCAAGGGTGAAGTAATGCTTCCTGAGTCGTCTTACATATATTTGGTAATCTGTTACTTATTGTCTTAAATCCACTAGTTACATGCGTGTCTGTCTGTCCATCTGCACCTGTATGTCTGCATTTCCTTGACTTTAAAAAGAATCATATTGAGGTCTTTATGAGCACCCGAAAAATAAGCATTGAGTTTTCGCTGCTCAAGGTTTTGTTGTTTGTTTTTTTTTCTTTCTTACCCCCTGGAAGTCCTTTGCCATTTCCTGCATTGGTTTATGTACCTTATTGCATTATGTTTAAGCATTAGATAACCATAGAAATGTCTGAAAAAGATGGAGGTCATGTCTCCAAAGCATTCTTTAGGTTTAGGGATGCTTTTTCTTGTCGGAGAGCTGGTTCTGAGCTGCTGGTTTAGTCTGCTGCTCCCAGACTGTTTCTGTACTATCTGCAACCAAATACTTGTAAGTAGGTGTCCTGGTTTGAGCTAAACCGGAACTAAATCTGTTCAAGATCCAGCTGATGCTTGACAGACGAAATTTCTTTTGTCAGGAAACTGGCATGGAATTATCTGTTGTAATTATCTGGCACACTTGACAGAATTATCTATTGTAATTGTAGATGGTGATGCTACATTTGTTGTTATGGCAGCAGCAGAGGCTGCAGAAGAAGCTTAATGACTTAGACTGGTCAAAGCAGG
Organism: Trogon surrucura; assembly: GCA_020746105.1. Taxonomy (NCBI): domain Eukaryota; kingdom Metazoa; phylum Chordata; class Aves; order Trogoniformes; family Trogonidae; genus Trogon; species Trogon surrucura. Next base: position 57,134,855 of record CM036620.1, on the reverse strand, counting down.
GGGATGTAACCAAGCATCACCCTCGCAGCAGCTTAGCAGGTAGCATATGCGTGTTCCTACCTTACAACCATCTCGGAAACTGTGACCATTTACTGTTACTTCAAATAGATCAGATGGTGGTTTGGGTTTTGTTTATAATTACATCACCTGTGGGCTGTAGCACGTTGCTCTCTAACACAGATGCCCTGCAATACAGATACAAGTGATACTGTATGTGGAAGTAATATTGAGAGTGTCATGTAGGATGGTAGAATAAAAATGAACATCTAAAATAATGAATACGTTTCTTTTAAAAACACAATTGTTTATAGTTTAAAAAAAAAAACCATGTCAAGCACCAAACTGCTGTAACAACATAACAACTATTACGAAGGTGAAAGCAAATTTGCAAGAGATGCATTAATCTACATGACATGAATGCTTGTATAAGAGAAGGGAGTGAGAAATACCATTTAACTAGTCCGTGGCTTCTTTTACACTTTCTGAAGTATTTTTATCTTTCTTTTTGAGTTTGAATTTGTCATGTTTTGCATCTGAAGGAATCAGTATAAGTTTTACTGAGAACACAGAGCATTAAAAAGAAACAAAGCTCTTTCGACAAAGTATGGATGATGATGAACTCCTGACAGCGAGACAAATGAGCAATTCATCTGGTCAGTGTTTAACTTTTAGAATGTGTCTGTTGTACAAATACAGGATCACTTCAACTGGTCTTTCAGAAAACAAAACCATATTAGTCATTCCAGAAAAATAACAGCAGGGAGCACCTCTTAGTGTTGCAACTTGTTTGTTATAAAGCACCAGATGCTAATGTTGGTTTTTTTGTTTTTTTTCCTCCTCTCGTAGGTGCCTGAAATTATAAGCTCTATTCGACAAGCTGGAAAAATTGCTCGGCAAGAAGAGTTTCAGAATAATCACTCAGATGTTGAAGACCCTTTTGCCAAAAAGTTTGAGGTGCTCTTCTGTGGTCGGGTGACAGTAGCACATAAAAATGCACCTCCGGCACTCATAGATGAATGCATTGAGAAATTTAATCGTGCAAGTTGTACAGAAAAAGCAGGTTTTGACTCATCATCCCAACGACATGAAACTGCCAATAACTTCGGAGGCTTCTCTCTCAGCAACAAATTTCGGTCTGTCTTTCAGCCCTTGGTCAGTGAAGAGGAGGAGAAAAGGCCAATTAGGAAATCTTTTTCTCAGCCTGGGCTTCGTTCCTTTGCTTTTAAGAAGGATTTGCAAGAGGGAGGCCATAGGAGTAACAGCTTTGTCAGGTCCTTTGAAGAAGATGCAATTTCGCTGAACCTAAAAAGTCAGCTTATCTATGGACACAGTGTTGTGCAACCAACAGACATTGCAGAAAACCGGACGATGTTGTTTACGGTAAAGCAAGATTTGCCGCTCATGGCGGTGTTTTCACATCTTGGAGTTTGGCGTGGCAAACACCAAAACAGCTGTTCTGACAGATGGCAGTTACTTCTTTGATAACTCAATTGCAATTGTTAGAGCTTAACTTAAACTTGCCTGTTTCTCTCGAGAGCATTACCAGTCAGTGTAAATTGTTTTACGTAGTTAAAATAAGTTTATATTAAATAGTTTAAAACAGCACTACCTGAAACACTGCGCTTCTAAAGATAGTTTTTAGAAAGCTACGTTAGTACCTAGTTATGCAATTGCAGAATAGGATGTACAATTACACTAGCTAGTAACAACAGAAATAAATATCCAGGTGAATGAGTTACCTGTAACTGGAGCAGAAGGACTAAACCGTGACTGGAGGCTGTTAGATTTTATGTCCCACAATAAGCAGTGTAATTCATGAAGGTGTTCCTGCTACCAACATGTCTGTGTGATGATGATGTAGTAACTTCCTAGGCTACTTCTGCCTCCACTCTTGTCCTCCTTTTGTGTGGCTAGCAATGCCTTTGCCTTGATAGCTGAGCAGCAAAAGTATTTTTCAAAACCTGAGAAACAAGTAAAGAATATGTTATTTGCTCTTTCTCTAATTCTCATGATAGAGCAGTTATAGAACATATTTTATATATCTTGCGTCTTATGAACGTAAGCCTGGAGCTGATACTGCAATGGCTGGCTGTCACAGAATCACAGAATGTGAGGGGATGGAAGGGACCTCAAAAGATCATCTAGTCCAACCCCCCTGCCAGAACAGGATCACCTACAGTAGGTCACACAGGAACGCATCCAGATGGGTTTTGAATGTCTCCAGAGAAGGAGATCATAAAATAATCTTGGATCTGTCAGCTGCTGTTGAGGTTGGGAGTTTTTAAGGGCAGTAACCGATGAGTGGGGGCAGTTTTTTGGAGAGGGGAAACAGAAGCACTGCTTTAAGAGGGATCCCCTAAGTCTGCAAAAAGCAACACACAGGAAAAGGTGTCGTTAGCTACAGCTTATTTAAAACTTCTGTTCAGTCATGTCAGATTGTCAGAGAGAGAAGTGAACAAAGATGGAGAGAAATTTTGTGCCCCAGTAAAAACCATTTCATGTTTGCCTTCTTCTCCTTGGCATGTATTTCACACAGAAAATATAGATGACCTTTTTTAATAATGCTTAATTTTTAAACATATCCTGACTCCATTATTAATTCATGGCACATTTTTAGAGATAGGAAGATTTAGGTCCAGATCCTCTTACACCGGTGAGTTCATTTTTAATTTATATTAAATAGATGCAACAGTTCTCAAAGACACACATAGCTTCAGCCTGAACATAACATCAGTCACCTGTTGATGGCTCATCTCTAAATTTCGGGGCTCTGCTGATCTGGCTCTCTGTAGCTTTTTGCCCGGGAAAGTACCATTTAGTATGTACAGTTGATATTCATTTGCCATTCAGTCTAAATTCAGCTGAATATAAGGAAGTGAAGGAGCTGTGGTTCGTGCCTCCGGTACCCACATGCCAGCAGCTCGTGGCAGAACTGAGTTTGCTGGGTGGCCGTCCCCTGTGTGCAGCAGGTTCTGAGTAGTGGATGCCTGCAGCACGCACCTTGGCTCATCAGTTTCTGTGTGGCTACATAGGAGATGCTTAAAAGTAACTTTATACTCAGGAAAAAAAAATTGTTTGTTTTCTCAGTTGAACTTCGCACTTGGCTTTTCCTGAGGACTTCAGCAGAAGTTGGTGTAGAAGGTGTGAAAAATGTTCAGATGAGTTATCTGCTGACTCATCTCACCTGGTTCAGACAGTCCTGATTTGGTATCTCTTCCTGCTCATTCCTTAGGATTTGGGTTGGTTTTAGGCTTTTTTCCTGGCTGCGTTTTTGGGAGGAAGGAGGATTTTTTTTTTTTTTCCCCTCCACTCGTTCAGTTGGCTTCATATGATCCCTGCTGCCCTAGGACCAGGTATACAAGGAGTATGTGGGGCTGAGCTAAGAAGAAACCTCTTGTTGCAGGGAGGGGAAGGCAGCAGTGAGCAGGAGGTGGCTGCTAAGTAGGCTGGAAGGAATAACCCTGTGAACACGTGCAAGGTCAGCCCCGGGGACAATTCTAGGAAACCAGCAGAGAGTTGGGGAAAACCATTGTGACTGTTTCAAGTGAAAGAAGAGGTGGAAAGGGAATAGCTAGAACCATTTTTAGACACACAAAGGTGGCACATTTGACTTGATCCATTCACACACAGGTTTCCTCCCTTCCCCCTTCCTTAAGAAATCGCAGGTATATCAGTGCTGCTGCTGTTTTTATGTGCATTTTTTGGGATTTGGTAGTGGTTGAAGCTTCAGCAGGTTTGTCTAAGTCATGCTCATGAATGCATTCATGTTCTACCCATCTTCCCTAAAATCTGATATGAGACTTGTCCTTAGCAGACTTTCTGATGTACTAGAAACTATGAGGAATTTAAATTTTACCTGTTAAAATGTTACAAAGACATTGCCAGAAGCTGAAAAATTGAAGACAATGATTTCACCTTAAAAAAACTTTATCAAAAGCTAGCATCAACTTTTGGATCACTGCTGTACGAATGGCCTCCAGATTAAATTTGTTTAGAAAATTTATTTCAGTAAGCTCATTTGTTAGTTTGAGTTAAAGCCTTTAAATTAAATGATGTGTCTGAAATAAATAATTAGGGTTTATAAATAAAATAATTAGGTAATACGGGTGGAGTCACACACTTGGATTTAAATTTTAGGACAGTTATATTAAATAGCTTTTGGAAATGTAGTATGTGCCAAGACTGCAGAAAAGAAGAAAAGGGAATGTGAGTATGTTTTCTCAACGCAAAGCGAGTTACTCATGGTATAATATTACTGTTGTCTAATTGAACACTGTTCTTAGTCTCTTGTCTCAAATGTGAAACTAAATCTCCGTTCAGTCATGTGCAAAGCTCTGAATGCCAAATCAATATTGTTTCAGTGTTCTCTTTCTCTGGTAATAGTACAGTGATTGGTCTAAACATACAGGTAGAAAAATAATTGAGATTTATGTCCAGAATACATTTTTATATCGAGACAAAAGGAAGTGTAATGTTATTTGTTATCATCTTGCTGTTTATTTTGCTCTTTTTAGATTGGCCAGTCTGAAGTTTACCTTATCAGCCCTGACACAAAAAAAGTAGCAATTGAAAAAAGCTTTAAAGAAATATCCTTCTGTTCTCAGGTAAGATTGCAGTGTACTCTTTCTCTTGTTTTTAGTTCAAATATTCTCCACTTGTAAATGCTCGGGTACTCCTCTCCTAGTATTTCAAATAGATTCTCATTCCAGAAGTTTCAGTAATTACTGTTGACAAGTTGCTAGTTAATCAGTAAATTTGTAAGACCATCATTCTTATGTTTTGCATTGTAATTTTTGATAGAAAGACTCACTTCTGTGTGTGGTGGATGAATAATGTGAGGTAGAAGGAACACCCTGGTCGGTTCTGGTTTGAGATTTTAGCGGGTGTGATTCACAGTTGTGCAAATCTCGGATTCTCTGAGCCATGTTTTTCAAGAAGTGATAACGAAAGGGGAAAAACGATATTTAAGAGTGATCTGAAAAATACTTTAAAAAATACCTTTTTTTTTTTTTTTTTTTTTTCCAGGAGTATGAGTTGCATGGGTATAGAATAAGACAGCCCTCTGTCATGCAGAGGTAGTGTCTGTCTTGCACTTGAGGGCAAGCACGTTTCAGGGCCTCCTCAGTCGCTATCAATCCCCATTCCTTGTGCCAGAGAGTTTGCTTCTGTGTCCTTCTGCCCTTCGTCTTTGTGACTCCAACTTGGATTTTGCATAGATTACATGAGGGTGCAATTTATCTAATGACTTATTTTGGCCAATGGTTTATTTTGAAAGGGACACGATGTACACGTGTGACGCCATGGCAGTGGCGTTGCGTGGGTTAGACAGGTCTGGCATTCGCCCTCGGCTACTGCAGCAGCTCAGCAGTGCGAGGGCAGAGCAACCGCCATCACATCGAGGATGTGGGACAGCTCGGGCAATTCTAGCACTGCTGGAATATCAACCTGCAGATTGAAGCAACTGTTCCTAAAGACATTTCGTGGACTAGTTGTTTTTCTTGATTAACCAGTGTTATGATGCAAGGAGGGCCCACAGGAAGACTGGAGAGGGAATTTGTACAATGACATGTGGTGGTAGGAGAAGGGACAATGACTTTAAACTAGAGCAGAGTAGATTTAGATTAGACGTTAAAATCATAAAATTGTCAGGGTTGTAAGGGACCTTAAAGATCATTTAGTTCCAACCCCCCTGCCATGGGCAGGGACATCTCCCACTAGATCAGGTTGCCCAGAGCCCCATCCAACCTGGTCTTCACAGAATCACAGAATGTTAGGGATTGGAAGGGACCTCGAAAGATCATCAAGTCCAATCCCCCTGCCAGAGCAGGAATGCCTAGACTATGCCACACAGGAACGTGTCCAGGCAGGTCTTGAATGTCTCCAGAGAAGGAGACTCCACAACCTCCCTGGGCAACCTGTGCCAGTGCTCCGTCACCCTCACTGAGAAGAAGTTTCTTCTCGAGTTTAAGCAGAACCTCTTATGTTCCAGTTTCAGCCCATTACCCCTTGTCCTATCAGTGATTGTCACCAAGAAGAGCCTGGCTCCATCCTTGTGACACTCACCCTTGATATATTTGTAAACATTAATGAGGTCACCCCTCAGTCTCCTCTTCTCCAAACTAAAGAGCCCCAACTCCCCCAGTCTGTTCTCATAAGGGAGATGCTCCACTCCCTTAATCATCCTAGTTGCCCTGTGCTGGACTCTCTCCAGCAGTTCCCTGTCTTTCTTGAACTGAGGGGCCCAGAACTGGACACAGTATTCCAGATGGGGTCTCACCAGGGCAGAGTAGAGGGGAAGGAGAACCTCTCTCGACCTACTAACCACCCCCCTTCTAATACACCCCAGGATGCCATTGGCCTTCCTGGCCACAAGGGCACAGTGCTGGCTCATGGTCATCCTGCTGTCCACCAAGACTCCCAGGTCCCTTTCCCCTACACTACTCTCTAATAAGTCATTCCCCAACTTATACTGGAACCTGGGGTTGTTCCTACCCACATGCAAGACTCTACATTTACCCTTGTTATATTTCATTAAATTTTTCCCCGCCCAACCCTCCAGCCTGTCCAGGTCTCGCTGGATGGCAGCACAGCCTTCTGGTGTGTCGGCCACTCCTCCCAGCTTGGTGTCATCAGCAAACTTGCTGACAGTACTCTCTAGTCCCTCATCCAAGTCATCGATGAATATATTGAATAATACTGGTCCCAGTACCGACCCTTGAGGGACTCCACTGGATACAGGCCTCCAACCAGACTCCGCCCCATTGACCACAACTCTTTGGCTTCTTCCCCTTAGCCAGTTCACAGTCCACCTCACTACCCGAGAGTCTAGACCACACTTCCTCAGTTTAGCAGCAAGGATGCTGTGGGAGACTGTGTTAAATGCTTTACTGAAGTCAAGGTAGACCACATCCACCGCTCTGCCATCATCTATCCACCTTGTTATATCCTCATAAAAGGCTATGAGGTTAGTCAAGCACGACTTCCCCTTGGTGAAGCCATGTTGACTGTCTCTAATGACCCTCTTATCCTTGATATGCCTTGAGATGGCACCAAGGATAAGTCGTTCCATCACTTTCCCAGGGATGGAGGTGAGGCTGACCGGTCTATAGTTACCCGGGTCCTCCTTCTTGCCCATTTTGAAGACTGGAGTGACATTTGCTTCCCTCCAGTCCTCAGGCACCTCTCCCATCTCCCAAGACTTGGCAAAGATGATGGGGAGTGGTCTAGCAATGACATCAGCCAGCTCCCTCAGCACCTGTGGGTGCATCCCATCTGGACCCATGGATTTATGGATGTCCAGGTTGCTTAATTGGTCCCTAACCCAGTCCTCATCGACTAAAGCAAACTCCTCCACTGCCCTGACTTCCTGTGGGGCCTCAGGGGAACGGGGCTCCTCAGGACAGCCTCCGGCAGAGTAGACAGAGGCAAAGAAGGCATTCAGTAACTCTGCCTTCTCTGTATCATCTGTCACCAAGGCACCCACCTCATTCATCAGTGGGCCTACATTGCCTCTGGTGTTAGTTTTATCTGCCACGTATTTGAAAAAGCTCTTCCAATAAAACTTCCAGGGCTGGGGCTTCCACCACCTCTCTGGGCAACCTGTTCCAGTGTCTCACCACCCTCAGGATGAAGAACTTCTTCCTAACGTCCAACCTAAACCAATCCATCTCTAGTTTTAATGCATTCCCCCTAGCCCTTATCACTGCCCGACATCCTAAAAAGGCCCTCACCAGCTTTCTTGCAGGCCCTCTTGAGATACTGAAAGGCCACAATAAGGTCTCCTTGGAGCTTTCTTTTCTCCAGACTGAACAGCTCCAACTCTCTCAGTCTTCATAGGAGAGGTGCTCCAGCCCTCCGATCATCCTCCTGTCAGGGTGGGGCGACACTGAAATGGGTTGCCCAGAGAGGTGGTGGAGGCCCATTCCTGGAGACATTCAAGATCAGATTTGATGGAGCTCTGAGCAACCTGATCCAGTTAAAGATGTCCCTGCTCACTGCAAAGTTGTGGATGCCTCAGCACTGGATGTGTTCAAGGCCAGGCTTGAGAAGACTTTGAGGAACCTGGTCTAGTGGGAGATGCCCTTGCTTGTGGTAGGGGGGATTGGAACTAGATGATCTTTAAGGTCCTTTTCAACTCAAACCATTCTATGGTTTTACTTTCACTAGCCATTTTCTGTTGTGCATGGCATTATTTGTATTTAGTTTGCTTGTGTACCGGGTTTGATTCAGTTTAAGTGAATGGGGAAATTGAACTTAATTCATTAAATTAGGATAGAGTCCTTAGAGAACACTTGATTCCTTTAAAACATGTTATAGATCATTTTAGTTTAAACCTCTGAGAAATTAACCTGAAGTATAATTATATAAACAAATGTACATTTACTGAGGAATTTATGTTCCCAGTAGTTTAATTGAAAATTCACCTTGAATTAAACCAGTGCTTGTTTGTACTGTGAGGCTTGGGTAGGAATAAGACTAATATACTAGGGTGTGGATTTTAGCACTCTTTCTTGCACTAGAAACTATTTTGCACTTGACTTACTTGCGTAGCGCAGATCTCCTCAGTGCGTCACAGGTTCTGGTCTTAACAATAGTGTGGTACCTTTTTTTTTTGAGCAGGTTTACTTACCTATTTTTAAATATGTGGAATGAGAATTGCTGTTGTTTACTTCTAGCTTTTTTGGATTTTTTTTTAATAAATCACTTTTTTTTTTAATTTTGTGAGGATAGCTTTAATCACTAAACATACAGGTACCCATTTTGAAAATTTCACAGTAAATATAAGTACGCTCTGTGAGAGAGCATTCCGTGCTGTCACATCAAGAGCTTTGAAGAGAACTCCTTGCTCACAGAAAAGTCGTTATCCTCATGTTCCCTCAGGCTGTCTGTTTAGGGAAGAGAAGCTAGTTGGGTAGACTTTGTGACTTACGCTGAAGGTCAGCAGATGATGCTGCTCTTCAGAGCTTATTGAACTCTCCCGGCCTGCCTGAAGAATGTGCTGCTGAGCAGGTGAAATGTCAGTTGGGCAAGTGCCGGTATCAGGGTACAGAGAGCTTTCCCCCCAAGTATGCACATTTCAGAAGACTCGACAGAACAATCTTATGGACTCATCTGGATCATGCAAGAACTTTAATAATCTTTTCTTGAAGGCACTGGATAAGGGAGATCAGAATCAGTAGTTAATTTCCAGAATGCCCAATCCATCAGTGAGATGTTGTAATGGCAAAAAGAATTATGTGGTCGTGGGGCAGTATCTGACGTAGGGAACCTGAAACAGCTACGAACATTTGCCAGCTCCTGGCACTTCACATGTTTGTGAGCAGGGCTGTGATCCCAGCTGGGCTCCCTCCGTCATGGTAGTTGATTTTACAGGAGAAGAAATGGGCTTTCAGAAGAAGAGACATGAGCTGGGAGGTTCGAGGAGGGCACTCAGCGTGTTCTGTGCACAGCTCTGATGGGGGTGACGGAGGGAGAGAGTCTGTGGGTTACATCAGCCTGTTCTTGCTCTGTCACATGGCTGCCTCCTAAAAGGCTTAGCCTGGACACCCGTTGGGGCTAGAGTTTGAGAAGCTGCAGGCTTTACATCATTTGAATGTCCTTCCGATCTTTTTGTTCTTAGGGCGTATTAGTGCCTGGTGTTTGTGCAAAAAAGCCTTTGTAATCTCTGTGTAATTGTCACACCTCAACAAAGCAGATATCTCCATATACGTTAAATTATTTCCTTTGTTCAGCTGGCATGCTTTGGAGGTTTGTTCGTAGTGTTTTGACAGATAAGACAAAAGTGTTTATTTGAATTACTTAAGGATATCTGATGTTATAATGTTCTTTTTTGGGACACCCAGCCATTCTTTTTTATGGAAATATTCACTTATGCTTTTTAAGTGCTTTTGTAAAATGTTTGCTTCGTGATAAAAGGACAAAGAGAACATAGAATCATAGAATCGCATTCGGTGATCGTTACTACATTAACGAGGAAAAACAAATAAAACAACACAAAGTCCTGCATGGTATCTTCAGATTGTTAAATTTCACTGAATTTTCTGATTTATGAGTTTTGATACAAGTTTGTTGCCTCTCTTTAGCTGATTGTAATGTTGTGCCATGACAGCTAGAAGGTAGCAAAATGGTACTGAGTATAACCGACTTTCTATAAACAGGCTCTACCACGGTGAATGTAATTTAATCATCACAAGTTTTATGGTTTTATTTAAACCAAGAACGTTGCACCTAACTCTACTCATCTACAGGTCTTTTCCTCAATTAAAAAAACCTTCTTAGCATTTTACCAGGATGTACTGTTTATCTGCTGTTGCATGTGGGTTGGGCCTGAATTTGCAAGCCTTTTAGGAGAAATAAATGCTTCCATGAATATCTCCGAGTAATATATTTAACCTTTTTCATTTATTAACCTGCCAAGCTTTTGTTTAGATGAAAAAAAGTGTATTTGCTTATCCATCTTTCACTGTTATTTTGACTTGCTCTTAAAAATGTAGAGAAATTGTTGACTACTTAAGCAAAAGAGAAGAAAACCAGAGTATGGGGTTTTTGCGGTTTGTTTTTTTTCCCCCCTGCTATTTCAAATATTGAGTAAACCCCATCCTGAATGGTATTTAGCCATCCCTGCAACTGTTTTCCAGTGGATCTGTTATAATTCAGTCATTAAAAAAAGCAAAAAACCACAAACAGCAAACAACCTCTGACTTCAGTGAAATTAAAAAAAGTCACAAAGTAATAGGTTCTGTAACAGAATAGATTTTTAATGGCCAGATTACTCTACTGTAGCTGTAACAGAAACATGTGACCTATCTGTAGTGCTCTTGGGCCTTTCATGCTTTTGTTACTGGAAAAATTACAGGTACAAAATGTCGAAAGCAACTATGACTGCTTCACTACTGTTGTTTTTGTGCTAGGGAATTAGACATGTGGATCACTTTGGGTTCATCTGCAGAGAGTCTTCAGAAAATGGAGGCTTCCACTTTGTTTGCTATGTCTTTCAGTGTACAGATGAAGCACTGGTAAGTGAAAGAAAAGTCTAATAGACTATTAGGCGCTAAAAGTCTTCTATTGCTCCATGCTCTGTATTTTGCTGAATGACTTCAAATCCTGCTCCACTCATAAATGTAATTATTTCACATATATAACTAACATACCAGTCTGTAAAAGAACCTTCAGTTTGTTTTGAAGGCAGAAGTTAAAATACCCTTTAAAATCCAATAAAAAAAAATGCCTTAATTTTACAGACGGAGACTGCATACCTCTTTTTTTGGAAAACATTTTTCTTCCTCTTGTACCTGTTCAGATAAGCTGGACTACACTCCTGTGCTCTAGGTCAGGCCAGTGCATCACAGCTGCAGTAAGCTTCTTTTACCACAGACAAGTTTCTAGATAGAGGTAATATCTTTTATTAGACCACTGTAATAAAATTGGGTGGCCTGGAAAAGGTAGGACTTCACGGTGAGTTTTGACTTGCTTGTGTGTTTGTGCACAGGAAAAGCACAGGAACAACTTTTCATTTTAATCGTAAGCACATTGCCAAACAAGCGTCAGTAGTATTCTGAAAGACAGTTGTGTTTGCATTAAGGAAAATTCTGCACTTCTTCACTCTGTTCTTTTCAGGTTGATGAAATCATGATGACATTGAAGCAGGCTTTCACTGCAGCTGCTGTGCAGCAAAATTCCAAGGCACAGCCCCAGCTCTGTGAAGGATGTCCCATGCAAAGCCTTCATAAACTCTGTGAAAAGATAGAAGGTGAGGTTCGAAGAACTTTCTTGTTGAATATTTTTTTCTAACAGTTTTACTGGGAACATTCTTACATGTGAAATTCTAAGGGAATGAATGATTAAAAAGAACTTGTGACTTGGAATGGAGGGTTGAAAGCCAGTCTTTTTTTTTTAGAGGATTGCAATGACAAGTTATCTGAAAGGTAATAAGAATTTTCAAACGAAAGCTAAGCTTTTTTCTTGTATTTTAGTTCAGTTTTTGAAAACTAATTGAGAGTCTAAATGTCACTGAATTGCAGCTAGCTTGACTTTATTAGCAGCAAAAATGTAGGGGATTGTAGATAAGGAATTTCTCAAGAGTATGTGCTGCGATAACTGTGACCTGCTGTCCTATTGAATCCACGCAGATACTGGCATTACGCTACCACTAAACATGAACCGAACAATGTGCTTTTACTGTGTGTGTTTGTGGTGTTGACCTATGCTCCTTCATGAAAATGCGTCAGTTAGAATTGTAGTTGCTGCCCAGAAACAGAATTCAAGACAAAAAATAACTCTCTTTGCATGTCAGCAAATTTCACAGTCTGGTTTTGTTCATTTAAGTAATGTCTGGGGTGAATAAAGGGCAACAGCAGCTTGTCAGATCACGTGATAGTAGCTTGTTGGACTAAAACCTATCTAGTATTAATTTGATGAAACTGGAGAACTTCCAAAACTCCTTTTCGCTCAATTTTGGTCTTCAGCTAACTATGTTTTCACAAATTTCTTATAGACAAATGATTCTTAATGCCTTTAGTTATTCCATCTGGTTAATTGTATTGTCTGCTTCTGAAGGAAAAATGCCACGATCAGAAACTGAAGTACAAAATGCTGTTGATGGTTTGCTGTTTTTTCCACAGAAAAGAGAGGAAAGGAATTTAATCCAGGATGAGAGCAGAAAACATAATCTAAATGAGGGGGTAGTCTGCTTTAGACTGTCAGTAAATATTTTCAGCAAGAGGCAAAGCAGAAATTTCACTAACGTGCTATAAATTTACTCTTTTTTCAAAAAAGGCCAAGGCATACAAATTGGAGAAAATCAATGGAAATTATTTTTATACCACAAGCAAAATCCAAGCAGTACTGCATAAAAACACCATCAAAGCAGTCTGCTAAAATGCGGTAGATTGTGGGTTTATTTTATCTTGTGTGATAACGGAATCTTCAGCTAAGAGTATAATCCTGGTCTGTGCTTGGTAAATCTCCTCGTAGAGTTCGTGTCCCTCATTTTAAAGACATGGGTTCAGTAGTAGCTTTAAATTAACTTGGAATTCTTTCTAGTGCCCAGTTATGAAATCAGCTCAACGGGTCAGCTCAAATAACTGATGAGCTTTGGCTTAAATTGTGTGCGTATTTATGTGATTGATTATTTCTGACAAATTTGACCCTGTGATTTGTTCTTTTTTGTTCCTTTTGGTAGGGTTACACCCTTCTAAGACTAAACTAGAACTACAAAAGCATCTAACAACACTAAATAACCAAGAGCAGGCCTCTGTTTTTGAAGAGGTTAAGGTAAGCTCCTTGTTTCCCAGAAGGTTTTAAAGGAAGTGATGTTTTTTTCCTAACATTAGTGTGAAATGTCAAAGTTATTTGTGGGGTTTTTGTGAATTATTCATTATCTTTATTTAATAGACTGTTAATCACCCTGTGCTTTAATTACAATATCATTTTTCTAGAGCTGTTTAAAAAATTTTTTGATGAAAATGGCTTATTTTACTGATGTTTCTTCCTGTAATACTACTTGTTCTCCATGGAAATGCTGACTTCTCACTGAGGAAAACTGCACACTTTTTTTTTTTTTTTGTGAGTGAAGGCAGTAATTTGCACTGTAAGAATGTTCAGCTGTTACTTTGACCAAAACGAATTATGGTAACATTTCCAGATCAGAAAAGTTCCTGCCTAAAATTTATCCTAGATCTTAATACTTGTCAAACTAACTAAAAAGGCTTAACTGAATGAAATCCGTTCTATCACAGAGAAAAGCAGAGCTGGGTTTAAGACAGACAATGAACATTGTAGGAAATGTCATTGGCATTGGCACACTATTGAAGATTACGAAATTTCAGACTCTTTAAAAATAATATTTCCTTCCTCTCTTGAGTCATTTCAGTCCCTTTGTGTGTTCCTTGTGGCAGTTTATCACCAGTACCAAATTTGGAAGTTACTCTGTGGGAGCAATTCCATGAGCTAAGTACTTTCGCAGTATACAGCAACTGTCTGGCACTGTTGCCCTCTGGTGTGCTGCACACATCCTAACAGTCTAAAGCTTCGAGTAGTCACAGGAAACTGTTAATCGCTTCTGGTGAGAGTCTGCAGATGATTAACTTGCTAAAACCAAGAGTACAGTAAGTCTCTCCTGCCTATCTTTTTCAGATGATTTTTTGAGTTGAACTGCCTGAAATTCTAGGTGCTGCATCCTTAGAGTGCCATATGTTGTAACCGTGATTTGCATTTTTAGATAACTGTCTTCCAAAGGTATTTTTATTAATCTGATGGGCTGCCCTGGCATTAGCTAATTCATACTGTATCCTCTGCATTACATTGATAGGCTTAAAACAGCATAGGCTTTTCAAACATAAGGTTTCTGGGATTTAATTCTAAAGTAAATTCTTTTAAAAACATTTTCTTTTACAATAATTCACATCTAAATAGAATGCAGCAGAGACAGCTATGTTCCTAATTTTTTGAAATACCTATGTCATCTACCAAAAATTAAATGTCCAATGAGAAGAATTTCTAGGAGAAGTGTTGTGCAACATAACTGAAAGACGGTATTTCACATGTGCTACAAACTCAGAACTACAGTGTTTTGGTTTTCCTTACCTCAAAAGCAAAAAATATTTTCAAGTCTCTATCTGCTTGTGGCAATTTGATACCCTCAGAGTTGTCCTTTATCTTTCATGTAAATTCTGTCATATATGAAGTGAGGTCAAGAGTTTTTCTGGCTGTGTTGCTGCTTTGCCTGGGACGCTGGTGTCCTCTGGTGGACTGCAGCAGTAGCATGAACCGAGTAGAACTTGTTCTTACAGTAACGACATATTGATAGTAACAAAATGAAAAGAGTAAATATTTGATATCTGTTATACAAATATATAATTACTGTGCTTGTGGTGTTTTCAATTAAAGAAATTAAGACCAAGGAATGATCAAAAAGAGAATGAATTGGTTATCTCTGTTTTGAGAAACATGTATGAAGAAAAACAGAAGGACCATGTTCATGTTGGAGATGCAAAACAGGTAAGTAAACATTTAGTTTTAGTTCATGTGAGGAGGACCCAGAAAAAGAAAGTCTTTTGTTCCATTTTTACAGTGAGTTTGATCCTTGATAAAGACTATTATATTTACTTGGTAGCTGAATGTTAGTTCTTGCGTGCAAAGCGCTGTTTGAAATAGCCTCAAGGTGGAACAGGTGCGAGGGATTGCTGAAGGAACAGCAGCAGAGGCTGTCATTCATTTCTAAGTAGCTAAGCTACCTTTCACTCTATATCAGGTTGCATCGGTGCAGTTTAACTGGCTACTTATACAACACAGTTAAGATTTTTCAAAAGGTATTAATGATTTTGGATGTCTTGGTTTGTGACTAACTAACCTGAGACACCTTGAGGAGGTCTGTATTTAAAAGAGGATCAGCACCCGTTCTCTGGAAACTTTCAGTTCTGATCATTTGACCCTTTTGAAACTCTTGTCTGTCCCACCACTGCTGGCTGGTGGTGATGGCTGTTGGCCATTTGTGATGTAACCTAGCAAATAAATATATGGAGAGTAATTAGGTCTCTGAATAAATAGGGGAAGTAGCAGCAAGTCTTCACTTAGTATTTGTTGGCTTTGTTAATCTATTCTGCCTTTATGACTTACTGGGTAATTAAGCTTCCCGAGAAAGCAGGAAGAAAACTTTGCATATTTTATTCTCTGATTTCTTATCGTGGGCATCTCACCAGAAATACGTTTTTAAGAAAAAAAGCTTTGTAGTTATGGCATGACAGGGAGAAACATTGCCTGAAGTCATCTGTCATCATACATGAAATATTTTTATTTGGTTTAATGCAAGCTGATGATCAAATAGTTGTCAGTCATAAATGGCTTGGAAATAGGGATATACAAAGCAAGATAGTATCTTAATATGTCTTTGGAGTGATTTGAAAATTCTGAAAGCCTAGTGTAATCTGATTTTTGGTTCCTGGAACCAAAATTGGTTAATCTTAGGCTTGTAAAGATGTCGGTGCTCTAAGGAGAGAGTTGACTTGCCCTCAGCCCTTCATTTGCCATAGCATAACACTTTATATTTACTCTGATAATTTATTTCCAGAGCTGTGTAATGGCAGATAACACTGCCAGAGTACAGGTTCAAAGGTATTTGTCACAGCAGTCATTAGCTCATAACATCCTGATGTCCCTGTTCCCTTCTTTTCTGCATAGATATTCACTTTTATAGTTTTCATCACCTTTGATTTTTTTAATATTTAAATCAAGGGTGGAAAAAATGAAGTGTGATACCAGTATATGGACCTTATTTAACAAAAATTACCTTAAAAATTAGTGTCTTTTCTTAAGAACATAATAGCAGACAGCGTCTGATTTACCCTTTGAGGATGAATGAAGATAAAGATGAAGTTCCAGAAGCCTGTAACTTTGTCATACTGGAAGCAGGATGCTATAAAATTACATCTAGACAGGACTATTTGGTGATGGTGATGCTGTGCTGTTCAGCTGCCCATATTATTAATAGTTATATAGATCAGGCATTCAGATATCTGAAATTAGGGACAGGTGAAGAGCACTGACAGCCTCAAGGTAAACCCACAAAAATACCACTGAAAACTGGGCTCTGGTTTATACTGCAGATGCTGGGTTTGGATGCTAATATTTACATTGTAGTGTCATTTTTGTGTTTGCTATGCTAGTCTTTGCCAGCAGTAAGAAAGGACTGAAATACCTATTTAAAAAGCAAAAATCTCAATACACTGTTAGCTTTAAGGTTGAAGTGTTTCTACTGGTGAAATATAGAAGAGTTAGTTTGTTTTACATCTTACTGGCTTTTAGGCCCATTTTAATGTAATGGGGACACCTGAGAGTTCTTGTTAATTATGAGCTTCATCAGTTTTGATTAATTTCTTGGCTGGAGAAAGGTCAATTCATCAGAAATCTCTAATCTGTTACTCTTAAACTTTTGGAATTTGTACAATTGTACTTTGGCATTAAAGAAGATTTGTCAACACAGCCATAAATCCCTATCAAAATGGCAATTCTTCGGAAGCCTGCTATTGCACTCCACACATTTCATTTCCTTTAAGAGTTTTCTTGGTCTTACGTTAGGATAGTTTTTTTAAACTTCAGTGTAAGTGTAAGTAGAGAAAAAAGAATGAAAAGCCGGGGACACCAGGAGAAATATTGGTTGAGGTTGCAGAGGTCTTCAAACAGTTCACTGAGATTCTGCTCTGTGCTGTTGTGTATTTTACATTTATGTTTTAAAATACTTGCAGACTTCACAACCCCCTGCTGAGAATGCTGTAAATGAGGTGCCCAGCAGTGCTCCAAGATTCAGATTAGATATGTTGAAGAACAAAGCAAAAAGATCCCTGACAGAATCGTTTGAAAGTATTTTATCACGTGTAAGTATCTTCACTTTTATTATTGCTGAATATAATGTGGTTTATATATTTGAATGATAGAAAAGTCATATTTGTTATCTTTTCAGGTGTAGCCAAGTGGTTAGTAAAGGCACAGTGACGAAAGTATTTGAGTGTATGTGTTAGAAGACGATAAAGGAAAGCATGGCTTTGATAGACAAAATACTGAGTCCTGGAAAAAGTGAACTAATTAGTAGATAAGAAATAATATATATATATAAATTTCAAAAACTTAATACAAGTTTGAGCGTGAGAACTTACGAGAAGCGACCATTGTTTTATTTCTCTTTCAGATTTTGAAAATTAAAAAGTAATTATAAATGTTCACTTCTTTTTATATAATTTCTCTTTCAGATTTAGAAAACTAAAAGTAATTATAAATGTTCACTTCTTTTTGTGTAGAAGGAAATTATTAGGGAACTGACTAAGCATTCCTAATGAGATGGTATTAGTGACACTAATGAATAATGAGGCATCTGAACTTCTAAATGCTAGAAATTATTTGAAGGCGAGTACTTACTGTTCTAATTTTTGCCATTTTTTTGCTGACTGGCATAAACTGTCTTCAGGTAAGCCCAGCTGTATATTGGTTGCATCTTCGCTGCCATGGCTGTTCTAATGGAACAAAAACGGAAACAAAATGGATTTTGGTCAGATCTGAGGCAAAACATTTCTTCTGAGCTTCAAGGAGATGATAATCACTGTTGTGAATAATGATAACATTTTAGATTTTACCTGGAATAACTGTTCAAAGAGAATACAAACATTAACTTGAGAACATAAAAAAGATACCATTTAAAGTTAGCAAGATACAAGTTCCATAGTTGTGTCAGCACATAGAATCCATCAGTAAGTTTCCTGGTATTTCTCTTTGTTACATAAAAACATTAGTCAAACGAATCACACAAAAGTGTGCTTGAACAGATTATGCAAAAATATTTATGCTTTCTGATTTGTAGCCTTCATGAAATTTATTATAAACAGAAAATATGTTTTATTGTGTGTTATATTTATATGGGTTTAGGTCTTTTGTAATAGATGACCTTTCCATTTCTTTGTGTCATAGTAAGTATCCAGTGTGAAAAGTCCTTGTTTGGAATAAAGAAGATACTTTAACAGTAGTTATAGTACATGTAATATGTGGTTATGTATATATCATGGAAAGCACATCATTGCCCATGAGAATTCCTTAATTCCACAGGATCCTTTAAAATGCCAGTGACTGTCCTGAATGAAGCTTCTGTTTCTCACAGGTGCAAAGGCTGTTCTTAGGCATTTCAGGAATTAAATTTGGTACTGTCTTTGATAGATTCTGACTAGGTTATACAAATCTCTTTTTGCTCTGCCCTGTGTATCGGAATCTTAACTGCTGGTGTGATTTATGTCTACAGGGCAGTAAAGCCAGAGGTCCGCTGGACAGTTGTGGTGCTGTGGATTTAGATAGCTCGACATCCAGTACCTTAAGCAGTGCAAGTAAAGTAAGTAAAACCTGGGCTGAATGTACATATTTGGAAACTTCAAATAATATTCCCTGAAACAACCAACCAGGTGTGAAATGTGGTTACCAATGGCTCTTAAAAATATTCTGTTTAACATCTTGCATTTTGTTTTGATTATTTTTGGAGGGGTACACAAGCTGATTGTATGTGAAAAGAAATATAGTTCAGAACAGCCAAACAGTGTGATAAAAACACTATCACAGAGTCAGGAGGGTATGTATGTTCTTCTTGTCCTACCTGTAGGAATCCCGCTGCCACTTGCTGATCCATAGGGTGTGTCTTTATTCCTGGGCTGAGTCCCTCTGAGAGTGACAGGGCTGCTTTCATTTTTTGTGTATGTAACATTTTAGCTTGTGTGCAAGTCCTCTGAGAGACAACTTGAACAAAGTAATTTCCCAGTTCACTCAGGTAACGGAGATTAAGGCTAAGAAATAGCAGCCACATGTTGGTACAATGGTGATGTACAAGATCCTGTAAACTGTAGTTTCACCGGAATTTTCCATACCTTTTGGCAAGACAGAATGCATAGTAAGTCTGTGTTTCTGTTCTCCAGAAGTTTCAAGTTGGTTTCAGGCCTTTGATTCTGTCCCCCACGCTATAAAAAACAGTTGGACTTGATGATCTCAGAGGTCTTTTCCACCTTTAATGATTCTATGGAACGAGTAGTGCAGCTGGGTCTCCATTTGAATTAGAGATGCCTTGCAGTGTATATAAACATGTATCCTGTATCTGTGTGTCTTATCGTGTGAGTCTATATATGTGAAATAAAATATTACTGAACATCATCACAGAATCACAGAATGTTAGAGGTTGAAAGGGACCTTAAAGATCATCTAGTCCAACCCCCCTGCCAGAGCAGGATCACCTACACTAGAGCGCACAGGAACGCGTCCAGGCGGGTTTTGAATGTCTCAAGAGAAGGAGATTCCACAACCTCCCTGGGCAGCCTGTTCCAGTGCTCGGTCACCCTCACAGTAAAAAAGTTTTTCCTCATATTTTTCTGGAACCTCCTGTGTTCCAGCTTCCACCCATTGCCCCTTGTCCTGTCAGTGGACGCCGCTGAAAAGAGCCTGGCTCCGTCCTCCTGACATTCCCCCTTGACATATTTATAAACATTAATGAGGTCACCCCTCAGCCTCCTCTTCTCCAAGCTAAAGAGATCCAGCTCCTTCGGCCTTTCCTCATAAGGGAGATGCTCCACTCCCTTCACCATCTTTGTGGCTCTACGCTGGACTCTCTCAAGCAGCTCCCTGTCCTTCTTGAACTGAGGGGCCCAGAACTGGACACAATATTCCAGATGTGGCCTCAGCAGGGCACAGTAGAGGGGCAGGAGGACCTCTCTTGACCTACTTGCTACTCCCCTTCTAATACACCCCAGGATGCCATTGGCCTTCTTGGCCACGAGGGCACATTGCTGGCTCATGGTCATCCTGCTGTCCACTAGAACCCCCAGGTCCCTTTCCCCTGCACTGCTCTCCAGCAGGGCAGTCCCCAACCTGTACTGGCACATGGGGTTATTTTTTCCCAAGTGCAAAACTCTACACTTACCCTTATTAAACTTCATAAGATTTCTCCCCGCCCAGCCCTCCAGCCTGTCTAGGTCTCTCTGAATGGCTGCACAGCCTTCTGGTGTGTCAACCACTCCCCCCAACTTCGTATCATCAGCAAACTTGCTGACAACATTCTCTAATCCCTCATCCAGATCATTGATGAATATATTAAACAGCACCGGCCCAAGCACTGACCCCTGAGGGACCCCACTAGACACAGGCAACCAGCCAGACTCAGCCCCATTGACCACAACCCTCTGGCTTCTTCTCTTCAACCAGTTCTCGACCCACCTCACTACTTGGTCATCCAGACCACACTTCCTCAGTTTACCTATGAGGATGCTGTGGGAGACGGTGTCAAAGGCCTTGCTGATGTCCAGGTAGACCACGTCCACTGCATGGCCACCATCCATCCACCTGGTTATGTCTTCATAAAAGGCTATCAGGTTGGTCAAACATGACTTCCCCTTGGCAAAGCCATGCTGACTGCTCCTAATAACCTTCTTATCCTTGATATGCCTAGAGACAGTGTCAAGGATAAGATGTTCCATCACCTTTCCAGGGATGGAGGTGAGGCTGACCGGTCTGTAGTTACTCGGGTCATCCTTCCTGCCCTTCTTATAGACTGGACTGACGTTCGCTTTCCTCCAGTCTTCAGGCACCTCACCTGTTACCCACGACTTACCAAAGATGATGGAGAGTGGCCTAGCAATGACTCCCGCCAGCTCCCTCAGCACCCGTGGGTGCATCCCATCAGGGCCCATGGATTTATGAATGTCCAAGTGTTCAAACTGATCCTTAACCCACTCCTCATCAATCAGGGCAGACTCCTCCTTTGTCATGACTTCCTCTGGGGCCTCAGGGGACTGAGGCTCCTGAGGACGGTCTCCAACAGTGTAGACAGAGGCAAAGAAGGCATTCAGCAACTCTGCCTTCTTCTCCGCCTCATTCAACAGAGGGCCTACATTGCCTCTAGTGTTAGTTTTGTCAGCAATGTATTTGAAGAAGCCCTTTCTGTTGTCTTTGACCTCCCTTGCAAGTTTTAACTCCAAGGAGGCCTTAGCTTTTCTGATTGCCTCCCTGCACTCCCTGACAGCTGCCCTGTACTCCACCAAAGTGGCCAGCCCTTCCTTCCACAATTTAAACACCCTCCCTTTCCACCTGAGTCTGCCCAGCAGATCCCTGGATAACCAAGCAGGTCTCCTGGATCTCTTTCTTGATTTCCTACCTGATGGGATGCACTGATCCTGAGCCTCAAAGAAGTGGTCTTTGAATGCCAACCAACTCTCTTGGGCCCCTTTACCTTGCAGCTCCCTGTCCCAAGGGGTATCCCCCAGCAATTGCTTGAAGAGGCCAAAGTTGGCCCTTCTGAAGTCCAGAGTTGCGATCCTGCTTGCTATTCTGTTTTTACCGCACAGGATCCTGAACTCCACTATCTTATGGTCGCTGCAGCCAAGGTTGCCCTCAACCTTCACTGCTTCAACCAGACCTTCCTTGTTGGTGAACACAAGGTCCAGCAGCGCTCCTCTCCTGGTTGGCTCATCCACCATTTGCATCAAAAAGTTATCATCGATGCACTGGAGGAACCTCCTGGACTGAGGATGGCTGGCTGTGTGGGACTTCCAGCAAACATCTGGGTAGTTGAAATCCCCCATGAGAACCAGGGCCTGGGACTGAGAGGCTGCTGTCATCTGCCTGTAAAAGGCCTCATCAACTTCCACCTCCTGATCAGGTGGTCTATAGTAGACACCCACCACAGTATCACCTAAGCTAGCCTGCCCCTTAATTCTTACCCATAAACTCTCTACTTGCTCCTCATCTGCCCCTGGATGGGTCTCAATACACTCCAGTTGCTCTCTCACGTACAGAGCAACTCCCCCACCTCGCCTCATCAACCTGTCTTTCCTAAAAAGAACATAACCATCAAGGCCCACACTCCAGTTATGTGAGCTGTCCCACCACGTCTCTGTAATTGCAATAAGATCATAGTTCTCCAGCCGAACATAGACTTCTAATTCTCCCTGCTTATTCCCCATGCTTCTTGCATTGGTATACAGACACTTCAGAGATTTAATGGAGCATCTGTTACCGTTGCTTGTGCATTTTATGCCTAACCCTGGGATACTTCCCCTTGGTTCATGTGTAGAGGCTCGGGTTTTATCCCCTTCCCCCTTCCAACTTAGTTTAAAGCCCTATCTATTAATCCCGCCAACTCTCCAGCAAGTATTCTCCTCCCTCTCTTAGACAGCTCTACACCATCTATATCTCTCATGCCCAGTACTGCATAAACTTCCCCGTGATCATAATACCCAAAACGTTGCTGGAGGCACCAGTCTTTGAGCCATGCATTAACTGCATGTACTTTTCTTTTCCTTTCACTATTCCTGTCACCTACTAAAGGGATAGATGAGAAAACTACCTGTGCCCCCGATCCTTTGATCGCCTGGCCTAACAACTTAAAGTCCTTTTTAATTCTCTGAGTACTTCTATGATTGATCTCATCACTCCCAACCTGGACAATCAACAATGGGTAATAATCAGTGGGACTCACCAGCCTGGGAAGTTTTTTAGTAATGTCCCTAATCCGAGCTCCAGGGAGGCAACAGACTTCCCTGTGGACTGGGTCTGGACGGCAAATGGGACCCTCTGTTCCCCTCAGGATGGAGTCACCAATGACAACTACCCTCCTTTTCTTTTTAGTTGAACTAGTCCTGATGCATGGGTCTGACTTACTCAGCAAAGTCAACCCTATGTCTCCACATTCATTCACCTCTTCTTTTCCATGGCTCTCCTCTTCCAGAGCACTGTACCTGTTCTGTAGAGGCAACTGAGCAGGTGAGGGAGGCTGGGCAGGGACCCGCCTTCCTCTCCGAGCCAGGACTTGTTTCCATTCCCCCTCATCACCTTGATCCCCTCCTTTGACCTCATGGCCAGAGGGGAGGGGATCCCCTGTTGCATGTGGAGAGTGCTGTGTGTGCATCAGGGACCGGCTCCACCAATCTATCTCTCTTTCACACTCCCTAATGCTCCTCAGCCTCTCCACTTCTTCTTTTAGCTCTACCACAAGATGGAGGAGATCATCCAACTGACCGCACCTCACACAGGCACTGTCAGATGCAGCCTCTGGGAAGCACAGGCTCAGGCACTCCCTGCAGCCGGCAGCCTGCACAGCTGCGTCCTTGTGCTGGAGCACTGTTTGGGTCCCCACACTCCTCCTCGGGGTGGCTTTCTGTCTGGTGGCAACCATAATGGGAAAGAAGGAAAAAAAAAAAAAAAAAAAAAAAAAGATTTGACCAATAACCACTCCTTCACCTCTTATGCCCAGGATCTGCGGTCCTCGCCCTCCCTGAGCCAGCAGTAACACCCGCTGTGCCCGCGGATCACCAGAGTCCAGCAGGTCCTCCCCTCCCCCACGCTCGCGCCGCTCTCAAGAGCCAGATGGCTGAGGCCGCTTTTGAGTTTCGCGCGCTGCCGGCTTCCTCCTCGCCCACGTCACTCGCTCCCGCCTCGCGAGATTCCCTCTCAGTTCCGGGTCACGCTCTCTCTCCTCAGCTTCACCGTCCCCGGCAAAGCCCCCTCTCGCCTCAATCCGCCCAGAAATCGGAGAAAAAAACCGCTCTTACTGCAGCAGCTGCCGCTGCCGCTGTCCGCGCAGTCCGAAGGAGTCAGCCGCTCATCATCATCAGCTGCTCATCATCTGAATCTTGCAACAATGTGCAGCAAACAAATGCAATAATTACCACGCTGCTGATTCTGATCTCGTTGGTTTCAGCCCTGAAAGCACATGCTGTGCATGCAGGATTGTATTCATTAGAAACATAAAACAAAGAAGGGGGTAATTTCTCCCTTTGCATAATTAGAAAGCCTTTTAGTCTGAATAAAGCAATATAAACAAACAGCACAGAAGAAGCCAGGCAGCGAAGCACTCGGCAGGCTTGGATACTGCTCTGGGGCGTACTCACCCACAGACTCCCGACTTCAGGTCCTCAAGGGTCTGCTCTTTCTGCTTGTTTTTTTAAAAGAATGAGCCACTGTACAGGAAACACATGAGGTGGGGAATGAAGTAAAATGTGTGGATTTGGACTGAAACAGGCATCAAGTCATAGATTTAAAGTCCTTTGTGTGAATCTTCAGGTAGACAAGAGGAGTATTATATTCTTAGATGGGGTGCTAAACATACAGTAGTCCGAAATGCCACCTTTTTCATTGCTGTCACTGTTACCCAAACCTGATCCATCTGTTCTGTTCTCACCCTGTTTCTTCGGAGTGGTATTTGACGTATTGTAAAACACAATTACTCCCAAAATTACTTTTTCTCTGTAAAATGGAGACTGCCAATTGTTGACCTAAATGATTAATAACAAAGACATAAAACATCAAAGATCCTTTCTTTGCACTATCATGGTAAAAACGTGCAAGTTTGAAGCAGGTGTCTGTAGGATGTGAATAATTACATGAATCTGCAACCTAAAACATTAATGTATTGATAGCCTAATTTTTTGCACGGCTAGGAACCACCGTTGTGTGAAAAGGAGAAAGACACACTTCCTACGCTTCCGACAGAAAGCGCTGTCAAGACCAGCGGATCAGTGGGTGATCTCTCCAGCAACACAGATGATTCTCCTGCTGAGCAGTCTGTCACGTTACCTCAGCAAAGCTTCCGGAGGCGAGCAAACACACTGAGCCACTTGCCAACGGAAAGCCAGGAATCTCTGGTACCTGTTGAAACATCGCCATCTCTTCCCCAGAGGAAACTTATGAGGTATCACTCAGTGAGCACAGAGACTCCTCACAAAAGAAAGTAAGACTTACTGAAAGCAGGCTATGATTTTCTTTGTTGAGAGCATATTTGGGGATGATAATTGCATACCAGGTATGTCCTCTTAATGGATAAGAAACATATCGCAGCAGTTGCGTACGTTTGTAGGTATTCTGCTTAAAAACACTTTTTAGTCCTGTGTGCTCCACAGGGAAGAAAAAATATGAGGTGTGTAGTTCCACAGTATGTGTCACAAAACTAAGCGTAAACACAACATAGAGTTGCTCCTAAGGAGTTTGATTGTATTTTCGTGAGCAATATTATTTAATTTTTGCTGGTTTCATCTGTTAGCCGTATAAATAAATGCAACTTCTTGTGTCTATTTATAGAGGAAAAATCCAGTAGCATCTGTGATGCTTAAAACCTTGCTAGTTGGTGAATTCATGTGTTATTTTTAAGTAACAAAAAAAACTTCTAAAATTTGCCCAGCTGTTGATAGAGGTGAGGCTCCTGTCTGGCTTTTTCAGTAAGCCTATGTAGATTTTACTTGCAAAAACAAGCTAGTGCTTGCCTTCATGCTAATATTCTTCAAGCTGCCCTCCTTCAAAAGCCTGCCTCTACATCCCTAAAGTCTCCTCTTAACTGTGGCAGTTTTCTTCCCTCCCTCCATCTAGCTTTTTCCAATTACTATGGTAACATTTCTCTCTGAAAGCTTCTGTTTTACTGCCAAAACTGCTCATTTACAGAAGTTAGACCAGTGGGAAATCTGTATGTGTTCCAGCTCATTTTTCCCTGCAGGAGGCAGGGCAGTAAATGAACATGCCTGAAATAGGTGATGACAATGAAAAAAAATAGAGAATTATAGTATTTGAAAGGAAACGTAACCTGGATTGCCTTTTTGTCCCTCGTTTGAACTTTCTAAATTCTAAAATATTAGAATGTTTTTATAATGTAGTTTAGGACTTACAGTGTTGGTCTGTTATCTTCATGAGAGTTGCCCTGATGCTTGTAGCTGCTTGTTCTATCAGTTATCTTACTGTAGGAATGCAGCTAAAAACTAAGTATATTTTTCAATTCCTTGGTTATTTCAATTCGGGTTCATTTATGTAATTTTTAGTAAGACATGAGTGTGCCTGCTCCCTCACATAACTCAAACCAAAAGAAATCACTGTTGCTTCCCTTTCACAACAAATGTACAGAATCAGGAGAAATGGAAAACTTAGAATAAAAGTATACTTAAAGTTTTCAAAAATCACTGGAATGATAGACTTTTAACAAGTCTTGTGCGTTTTGTGTGCGTTTTTGAACAGCTTACCTCAATTCGTAAATAGTTTCTGAAGTGCAAATAAATTAATTTCTTCACATAGCATTTCATCTCTCATCCATTAGAGCTCTTGATCATATGCCTGACTTTATCATAGAAACCCAGGGGAAGAAGATAGGAGGGAGGAGAAAGGGGTATGTCAGGGACAAGTTTTTGGAAGTTCAAGTTTAGTCATATGCTGAAATGCCATGCTGAAGCCTGGAAGCGTGTATTTGGGATTCTGCTGTTTGGGTTAAAATGTTCAGCTTCTTACAGTTACTGCATTGACTGTGAAAAACATAGGAAATGTCATGTTTGTATATGCCAGGTCCCTTTCAAAATTTAGAGAAAGGATTTCACTACTTTCCCACCCCCTCCCTTTCCTCTCTTACTGTGTTTTCTTCTTTGTGCTACCTCAACTTCATCGCTCTGGTTGGAATCCCACTATACGATTTGAATGCATCTGCCGGCAAATCTGAAAGTTCTTCTGGTCAACTTGCACGTTCTCCTACTCTAACTCGTCTTAATCCTTCGGCTTCTTCACCCAACTTTTTAAAGTATCTAAGGCATAATTCAAGTGGAGAACCAAGTGGGCATTTTGCACAAAAGAGGTGAGCTAGGACCTGTACATAGTTTGGGGTAGGGTTTGTTTTACCATGTCATAAATATGAAGCTCTATAGTGTAAATAATTATAATAAGTTATTGTAGACCAAAGGTGGCAGATTTTTATGGGAGAGGAAACTCTTTACCTGCTCTGCTACTGGATGTAGAGCCGCTACATACCTAATTTTGTGTTTTAGTAAATAACATTCTTTCAGACACACGGACACGTGACTATCTTTAGAGCCAGTTGCTCCAAAGCTACTTGTTGTTATGCAGCAGACAGCAGCACTGCTTAAAGTGTGTGAGGGATAAGTTGCCAAGAACCGGTGATCCACCTCACTCTGTCCCTCCTGAATCATTCAGTTCTGCTGTGCTTTATTCGTGGTAGCACAGAAACATGTACATATTCTTTTGTTCCTTACATTAAAGGCAAATTGACCAAGTTAACTCAACAGGGCAAGAAATGACAGGACTGTGGAGACCCAATACAAGAAACCCCTGCAAACAACCAAAACCAACAAACAAACAAAAAAAACCCTGCACCCTCCACTCCCTCAAAGCCCAAGGACAAACAAACAAAAAACCACAACACATGTACTTGTCTCGGTTACTTTGAGCAATATCAAATGATACTTTGGTTACTTTGAGCGACATCAAATGATACTTTCCTTTCTTAGAACAAAAATAGAGAACATTGAGAAAAAGGACATTAATGCCTCATTTTCCTTAGCTCCATAAAAATCTTAACAGTGAAACTCCTTCTTAGCCCCTCAAGCTCGAGCTGCTTATTTTAGCTCACGAAACTAATGAGACCAAATGTCCTCAGAAGTGCTGTCAACAGCCACTGGCCACTGGCAAGAAATTTTTATTGCTGGTGCTGTTTATTGTTTGGTCCTGTTCACCTGGGTGAACGTTTCCTGTTTCCAAAGGTGCTGATTTTTCTGATCCTGAGAAAACACTTAGCTGAGATCTTTGTGTCACCAGTTCAGTTGTATTTGCTGAGTACTAACTAGCATCAAACTTAATTTAGCTTCATCTCAGAAGTACAGTAGGGCTCAGGGGAGGAAATGTGAGTCTACAGTGTCCTCTTTATTCTTCATTTTAATAAGACTTATTGAATCCTGAAGGTTAAATTCTCAAAAATAGATATTTTTTTCTTGTCAATTACATTTGGTAATGATTCTTCGTGTGCAGTAGCAACTTCTCCTTCCCTTTCCCTGTCATTTAAGGGTATATCATATTGAACAAGACTGAAAATGGAAATTGATAAGGTTATGAAATGCGTTAATAACTCTAAATCAATAAAGTCAAACGGCCCAAGTTCACTGTGTTGTATAAATAAAGCCTCTGTATAATTTTGATAGATTTCTAATGTGATTGTAACTGAAACCTGTTTGCAGGGCACGCTATGCTACAACCTTATCTTCTTTGTGCTGAGTATCAGCTACTAAGGAACAGATTTACTTCATACTAATGATTATCCCAGAGTATCCTCCCATCCAATTCACGTTTTCAGAAGACGGTGCTAAATGCCATCTAGATGTATCGTTATGGTTTATCAGAAACAGCTCATTCTTAAACTTAGTTTTTCATGAGTAAATTCTCCTACTCACTGTTTTTGTGTACTCTTCTGAGAAAATGTCTTCTAGTATCCTCGGCCAAGTAATTTTCTATGTTTTCGTTCCATGTAGAAGCATTTTGTTATCTGAATTGTTCTCACTTCCTTCTATTAACCGTCTTCTGAATATGTTGAGGCCTTGTTATTTTAAGAGAAAGAGCAGAATTATATCAGCAAGAAGACTGTTGATGAAATTCAGTTAGTGCTCCTGTCTGTTGCATAAATAGAGCCACAGTCCTAATCAGTCAGAAGGCTAAGCCTTTAACTTTAAAGTTCCAAGCTTCTCTGAATAAAATGCTGTTAATGCTTTACAAAATGTTTTTTGCCAAAGTCTTACTTTTCACTTGCCACCATAATGATTAGCAGTGGCAGCTTTTCCTAACCTTTTCCCCCAGACTTAGTCAATCATTGAAACTGATGCTTAAGTAAATATGCAGTGATAAAGTTGGCATCAGTACTGATTAGATTAAAGGAGCTTACTTGAAACAGGCACTAAAAATCTTGGGATATAACAAAGAATAACAACTTTATTGGAAGTACTTTTATTTATGTTGGAACATTTTAGTTTGCTGAAACAAATATGTGTATCAAAGGAGCACTTTGTTAGCGGTTTCAGTTTTTCCTTTGGTTTCCTTGATATTCAGGCCTTCAGGATTTAGCTATTTTTGTTGAAACTTAGCAGTTTGTATTATTTTTATTCTGTGGCTTTGTACTTCCTTGTTCTAAACTATACTTTTCCCAACTGCACTCTCAGCATCTCCTACCGTACTGCCTTAAGGAAAAAGCTTCATTCTTCCTCTTCTGTGCCAAATTTCTTAAAATTTCTGGCTCCTGTAGATGAAAATAACACCTCAGACTTTAGGAGCACAACAAGGTAGGGTTCTCTCATAAAGCCTGGAGGTAAAACTGTATTTTCAAAGGTTTATTTGTCTGAAATATTTCAAATGCTTCTCGCACTTGCAAAATCTGATTTGTGTAACAGTTCACTTGCATGTATTCTGCATGTGATTGCTGTCAGAAGGTTGGAGTCATCCCAGACTCCTGTCCCATTAAGATTGCAGAACTTAGCTGTTTTGATGTAGTAATGGTCATGCAACTTCCATCTATGTATTTCTGTGATCGTTCCTGCCAAAGGACTGTATTAGTAGTTTTCAATCAAGAGAATATGCATGGCTCATCCTAAAGCGATGTCAGTGTTTTCAAATCGGAAGGAGAGGAGATTGGCCTATAAAATGCTCCTTCCAGTTGCTGCCAGAGCTATTTGATGTTAATTTTTCCCTTTCAGCTTCAACAAAGACTCATGCAACTATTTAGGCAGTGACTGGAATAAAGCAGTAAAGAGTTTAAAGATGTTATGGGTGAAAGTTATTAGTGGAATTTGTAGTAGGAAAACAGTATTGCTGTTCACTATTTCATTTAACGTTCTGAATAAAACTCTCCATATGTAGTTTGTGGGTTACATCAAAGAAGTAACATCCAAGGTTCCTGGATGCTGTTCCCAGATTTGTGGCTTATTGCAGATGGTTACTCATTTAAAAGTTTTGTGTAAGTCTGTGCTGTGGAGGAATATGTTACATGCCCAGTTCCCAGAGGGTTGGAAGTTTAGTTGTTTATAAAGCTCCTTGATGTGTGTTGATAAAAGGCATCAGCAGTTCTTTGTGTCTCCTGTGCAGAACTGCTAGATTTTGTGGAACACATTTGAGTAGCAGGATGGTAAAGATATGTTATGGCGTGTGTGTTTGTCTTTAATGTGTTGTGTTCAGTACACTGCTGTAAAGAAAGCAGTTTTAAAACTGGAGAAAGCGGGTTGCACAGAGCTGCCAGTACCTTTTGGTGAACCTCAAGGATGTTTGCAGCCTTTCATAAGCCTGCTGTCACAAAGCAAGCTTCACCTACCTGGCACTAAGAGCTTGACCTAGCATGTGCACAGCACACTGCACTCCTTAGCTGATGGCTTCTGTTACTGTGTTCGCTGAAGACGCTGTCGCTGCTCCTGGCGGATTGATGTAACCTACTCACAAGCCATTCTGTGTTCTGCAATTCTAGTGACTGCGAATCTAAACACAGCCAGCAGGCCGTTGGTGCGGACAGCCCTGTAAGGACTCGACGGCATTCATGGAGGCAACAGATATTCCTGCGAGTGGCAACCCCTCAGAAAGCGTGTGATTCTCCCAGCCGATACGACGGTAAAGTCTGTGTTTATTTGCTCCCATAAACATTGGTAGTGGATGTGGTCTGTTAAGTGTGGACCATTTTGTCTTCTGAGTGGACACATTTGCCTGGTGCTCTGTTTGCACTCTCTTTGCAGTTTCGCAAGCGACAGTACGTTATAGTAAATGTAGTAAAAAGTGACCATCTTAATGTCTTTCAGACATTTTTCTTGCATCTTAAAGAGAGACAATTAACTGGACACAGGGCATAATAAAAGTGTTTCTGTGTCACGGGTTAGGGCTGGGCTGGCCACTGAACGCAGACAGATGCTCTCTAACCCCCTCTTCCTCCCTAAATGGGAAGGAAAAGGAAATGAGGCAGGGTTAGAAAAGAAAAACTAGAACAGCTTTAATGAAACAATAATGGAAATAATAGTGAAATGATAAAAATAAAGAACTATGTACAACTATATATAAGTCCGATATTGAACCTGACTCCCCCCGCCGATATCAATCCCCACTGATGCTGCAGAGCAGGCGGCACTGGGGAAGCTCCAGGCTCAGCAGCAGAGGGGAGCTGGGTACAGGGAGCTGGATTTGGGAACTCAGGATCCAGATCAAAAGCAGGGGATTGGACACAGTCCTTCCTGGACACCGACCATTGCAGAAAAGGGACAGAAACTCTTGTGATCACTCTATTTATACTAAATATGATGTATATGGAATGGAATACTCTTGTTGGTCACCTGTCCTGTCTGTTACCCCCTGGAGGAGATGCAACCTTTTACTTCCTTGTGACCCCTCTTAGTACTCAGCACCCCCAGCGTGGCACACAAGAGCCAGCAGTGGCCTTGGTCACTGTAGGAATAAGTATCAGCAAGAACCTTTCTGCACTCCAGTCCCAGGCAGTATCTGTAAACATCAGGTGTTATCACTGCCAGTAGCACACGCTGTCTGCAAAAACACGCTCTGACTTCAGAACGTGCAGCCTTTTAGAAGAGACTAAACTGGAACGTAAAAATCACTCAACAGAATTGGTGGTTTTAGCTAAAACCAGCATGTTTTGTCATTAATGCATTGCTTTCAACATTTTGACTGACGATGGGGTAAGCTGTGTATGGGTATAGATGCCTCTCAAATTTAGTGTACTTAAAAAAGATGGAGCATGTTGTGTAAGCATAGATGTGAAATGCCCTCCTATACTTAAAGGCATGTGATGGACCTGTTCAACTTCAACTGTTCTGTGAAGCTACTGTTTTTTGCAGCTTTGATGCTTCTTTTTGTGACTGGAAATAGTCTTCCTTGTTTTTGAAAGCCACAGAACTTTCTCATATTAAATAGGAAAAAACCTCTTAACTTGCCTATCAAAGCATTTCCTTTGAGACATAATAGCGGCAAGATACAGTCTTAACAACCTGCAGCTGGATAAGCAGAATGGTTGGAGAAACAAGTGTGGCCAAAATAGAGAACAGGAAGTGCTGTTAATAGGAGGAGCAATTTAAAATACCTGTCCTTTTTCTTCACTCTTTTTCTGTTTTTGTTACAGTGTATATATTCAATTTATGAACAGATGGAGAAAACTCAGAGTTAGAGTTGGTTTTTTTTTTTACTGTTTGTAACCAAGGATTAAGTTTTTTCATTTGGATTTTCATGCATCTCCTGGAACATTTCTGCCAGTAAAGGATACTCACTCATGATCCAGTCTCTGCAGACTTCAGGAATGCTGCTGTACAGATAAACTTCCGTTGAACTCACCACCACACTTCACTAAGTAACCTCTGTAGTTCCAAAGTAAATGTAACTAGCTGTCATCCATCATCTTTTTCATCTTTCTTTCAAATTCTGTCAAGGAGAAGCAACATGTAAGGTGGGATTTATTGACTTGATAAGTTACCTGTTTGGTAACTTATTGACACCTGTTTGGTGTTAAAAGTCTTTCTTGCTCTTTTTAGACTGATATCTTTTGGAAACAATTTATGCAAACAGCTGATGTATCATCAAAAGATCAGTTTCAGCCAAATTGGACAGAGGCCAAAGAAGGTTTTAAAGATAACCTGTTTTGTCGTGTTCTGCAAAAGTAAGTGTGGAGAGAGGGAAACAAGGAAACATTCATGAGTTTCCTTTTATAGACTGACTCCATTGACCAGGGTACTCTGCAGGAGAGCAGTAAGAAAAAAAAACTGTAACTGCCAACTGAGGGACCCAGATCTCTGTGAGTCAGAGATGATAAAAGTTTTTTCAAGCTCAGCATAGGCTGCTTTATTAAACTTTGTATTAAGCATAAAATTCACCAGTATGCCTGAACTACACACTTTGACCATGTGTGGGCAGGCATTGTCAACAAAATGAAAGAGCTCTGTGGCTGTAACTTCTTTGGGTTGTAATCACTAAATATGCATGTGAAAGATGTCACAAGAAATAGACACAACTTTAAGATTTATGTACGCAGAAAGATCTAGACCCTGACATTTGTGATTCCATTTGTACATGCACGTGGTGAGCTGAATCTCAGGATACATCACGTTCATTGCCACCCTCTGTGAGATTAACTCAGCGGGATATGAAGATATATTTGTGAAAGGTTTAAAAGAACCCACCACCAGCAACCACAAAACACAAACAAACAAGAAAAACCCAACACAAGCCCAGACAACTGGTATATAGGTTTTGCAGAAATTTTCAGCTTAATTTTATGAGGTTCTGAGCTTGAAAGATGTCTACTGTCCTGAGTTGCCACATGAAGCTGACAGCACTGTGAGTCCCGCTGTCTTCTATGTCCTGAGCCCTTAGTTCCCTAGGAGGTGCTCATAAGTAGTTTGAGCTAAAACTGCATTTCCTGTAGCGCAGCTGGAGAGAAAAGGTTGCTGGCTGTGCTTGGTGGTAGCATCATGTGTTACCAGGCAGAGGGCGTGCTGCTTGTTTTCCAGGCACCGTTATTTAAAAGGAGGGTGTTCATTTCTTACTAGTTCAGGAGTAAAGTGAAGTTCGGGGGTTTATTATTTTTTTATTTGTTGGAAATACATACACTAGAAAGCCGTTTTTTTTTCTTGCCAGTTGAAATTCCTGCCTTGCCTGATGACTGGACTCAATCCAGCCACGCTCAGGCTAAGTGAGCACTCTGAGAAAACAGAAAGACTCAAGTACAGCAAACCATTGCTTTTGGTTGTTGTGGGAGCAGTGTCCCATGTGCAGGCCCTCCTCCAGCCACCTCCTGCTTGTGGATGCTGCCACTTTCCCTTTTCCCTGCTGATTTCCCTCAGCTTCTGTGCCTAACTTTATCATTAAGCACATCGGAGAAGCAACATGCCGTTTGCTGCCTGACAGGACAGCCAGGTGATCTCTGGTAGGTCTGGAGGTGGACCTGATTTCGGGTTTGGAGATCTAGAAAGGACTTTCTGCATAGATGAAATGATCTATAGAGATGTTTATTGCTTTCCAGTTGGTAGCTGGATGTTTGCACGGTTGAATTATGCTAGTTTCCTTGAGGCCAACTACATTTCAAATGTCCAACCTCATCTCCATGACTTGATTGTGCTGCTGTAGGTGATGTGAAGCACTGGAGGGCAGCGTTTCTCCCACCATTGCCCTGAGGCACACTCAGTGTCTTATCCTCTGTTTATTTTTTTTTTAATTTATTTATTTGTTGTTGCAGAATGAGTGTTGTATCCTGCAGACTGGAGAGGCAGAAAGAGAGGAGCACAGGTCACTTACAAAATGGATCAAGCTTTGCTCTGTTACAATACTGTATTTCTTTTGAGAGGAGGTTTACATTAATTTTCTAAAGCTTTTCTGGCCTTTCTTCTATATATAAGTACACAAAATTCACTTTGGCTCTCCCACTCAGTGTCTTAAACGTTCTAAGTAATAAAAGCATTTCTTCAGTTCTTTGATTTTATTTTTTTTTTTACCTTTCTACCTGCCCACCCTATTGGCAGCCAGATCTTTGGACTTCTTTAAAGTCTCTCTAGCAAGAGCTACATTCTACGTAGTAGGACTTCCTAGTTCTCTGGTGGAAAGGTGAAGAGAGCAGCTTGGTGATCTTTTTAAACCAGATGAAGTATGAGCACACGAAAAACATGATTAGTTTTCAGTCGGATCAGTTTTCTAGTCCCACTCACAGTATTACCCAAGCGCAGGCACAGGGAGGAAGGCAGAGTCTGGAAGCTGAGGGTGGGTGCTCCTACCGTGCTCGGGAGCAGGATACATCAGTGCAGAGTGATGTCGAAACTTCACCTTGCACTGCCGGGCCGCAGGCTGTTTGCGTACTTTTATTCAACATCTACAAATCTCTGTGCAGTGGAGTATTTTGACTACAATTTTCACATATTGACAGTTCAGAATTGGTCATAGTGGGAGGACTGTTTTGCAGATTGTCAGAAACTCCCAGCAAAGTCAAGTACTACGTTTAAAGGGGTGTGAATAGTTTTCTGAGGTAAATGGTGGGAAAGTGATGGTGCTTGTCATGAGCTTTCTTGCTGCGGGGGGCCGGGGGGAGGGGGGGGGTGTTATGTTGGCAGTAGGCAGCAAGATTTGTATAACAGCTCTGTCTTAGGTTGGAGAATGGGTGATTTGTTTTAAGGTGGGCCATGGGGTGGAGTTACATCTAGAACAGTGAAAGAAACTGCATTTCAGAAGAATGAGATGATCGATATTGCTTAGCAGTACTCAGAAGAGAGATTCAAATTTTCAAAAAAAAAAAGGAACTTTAGCCAGAACAACCACATAGTATTTTACAATTTGACTTGCAGAAAAAAAAATTCTCTTAGAAAGTACAAGTATCTCTGTACAGGAAAACATAATAATTAATTCATTAACATGAATTGCATTTCAGTATCTGGCAATTAGAGGTGGCAAACTATTAAATCCTAAGTGCTGAAGAAAAGTTTGGATTTGAAGAACTGTTATTCTTAAAACAAATTCTAGTTAGCACCTATCTATCTGTTTGTGTGCTTTGTGGTGAAGGTTGTATCTCTTCCATTATTTAAGCTCAGAGGTGCTGATTACTTTTTAGGAAGCCCTTGACTTTAAAAGAAAAAGCAAACTCTATAAAGCATTTCTCAGATTAGTTAAACTGCATTGAAATACACAATTTGTCAAGAGCTCCTCATTCAGCCATTGTCTTATGTCGTGTGTCAGATAAGGAGAACTTGTCGAACTTGTGATTCCGTATGTGAAACTTTCTCCTCAAAGAAGGCTCCTGGTCATGTTACCACATTTGCTTATGAATTCAAATAGTCCAGACACCTTTATAAAATAATTGGAAACGTTATAGAATTTTTCAGTGCCTCTTTAATTTTGTGTCATGTGTGAAAGAAAGTGTTGCACAACCTGAATGGAAGATCCGAAGAGAACTAAGGATGTTGTGCAAGTCCTTTCTTTTGGGCAATTTAATCGTACACAACTGTGAAGATTCTCAGTTGTTTGCTAAGCTGAGTTTTCACGCAACAGTGAAAAACAGTGTCATGCAGAAAATGAAAAATGATATTTTTTCATCTACATTTTCACTTTATCTTGCCTTATTTCTTAACAAGAGCAGATGTGCCTGGTAAACATTGCATTTAGAGAGCCGCGTGTAGACAACTCCGTAGTGAGGGTGGCGGTAATGCCTTCTGTTTGAGCCTCCTCCCTGTTAGCTTCCTATGAAAACATGCTTTTCTACATCAAGTGTTGCAGTTTCTAGTCAAAGATGAATGTTGTTATCTTGTTGGTATTTGAGATTGGCTAAACTAAGTGCTTCTGAAAGAATGTTTTTGAAATCTATGCTTTCAGGTGGGTTTGTCACTTCTGTTGTATTTTTACTTTGTGTGTGTGGTTTCTCATAGTGGGTTTCCTTTTTTTCTTCTTGTTTTTGGAAACCACTGTTTAACTTGTTTGAATAGGAGACTACTGATTGATTTTTTTTATTTTTTTTTTTTCCTAAATTACAGATGAAATTTCCTCAAGGCAAGGTTTAAGGCAATATTTTAATAACTCACCATTGAAATACCTGAATGTCCTCCCACAGGCCCCAGCAAATGCTTTATATTAATTGTAGCTTCTTCTGGAGCTAATGAAATTTCCCATTTATATCACTACCAGTCGAATACTGTCTGTTTTAATTGCTACTGCATTCATTCACCAGCTTTTCATTTAAAAACTTTCTTTAGCATGGTCTCTGGTAGTAATATACCGTGATACTTTCTTCAGAATTGTTTGTCCTTTGTTTCATGTGTCATCCTTGCACATGAGAATTTTGTGTAATGCATTTATTTATCCTTTTGGAGTGTAGGGACACTCTGCATTGTAGGATTAAAGCACTGACATGAAAAGCCAAGGAGTTGGGTACAAATGAATGGACCTACTGTGCAAATCCCATCTCAGTCCACTGTTACTTTTGGACTTGTCTTTTCTTGGGTAATATGAGCAGCATCAGAGCAGTTCTGAGGTTTGTATGGGTGCACTAGTACATTTGTGCAACATTTCCACCTGTTTCATGAGTAGTTCTTTACCTTGCACAAGTTCTCATGAGCACAGGAAACTGGTGTCTTTCCCAGTGAAGTACCCTCTTTCTCAAGGAACACTTGGTTTGGACCCACAGACTTGTAGAATTCAGTTGCATGAAAGAGTAATTCTAAAGAGAAACGCAGGTCTGAACTTCAAATAGAAACTAGCCAGTGTGTTGATAAAATGTAATAATAGTTATTGAGTCAACTTGCCATATCCTGAACGTGGAAGACTGTAAGTACAGTAGAGTAGTATGTTTTGAGGTAGAATTTTATATGGAAGCAACATATTTGAAAGGAGTACAGGTCAAAAATATGAAATAGCAGTCAACAAAAGCTGATAAGGTTGGCACAAGAAGAGGGAAGCAGTCTTTCAGTGTGTGCTGCAGCATTCAGATCTTGCTTAAGTGCACTTGCTCACCTCAGAAGTTTTGAAGGCTGTGCATTACTTGGGTTTTAACATGCGGCAATTTGATTTGGTGGAACGTGAGCTCCCAATTATGTTCAGTTGAATTGCTCTACTATTTATCTTTCTTTCCTGTGCTATCCACCAGATCATTTGTGCATAATAAAGAAATGATCAGTTCCTTGTTACAGTTGTGGAAGCTGGATGCCGTGTCTGCCGATCACCCTGTTGTATATTCATTTACATGGGTTAGTGCTGATGGACCAAATGTCTGGTTTCTTGCTTTGCCTTGAGGGATCACCTGCACATTCCACCTCCTTCCCCTCCTTTAACGGCCAAACAGCTGATGCAGCTCTGTAAACTTTAGACAGGCCACATGAGCAGTTAAACAGGTTTATTTTGGTTCCTGTACATCCTGCTGCATGCCAGCATGCAGGTGGGAGGGGAGAGCAGGTTGTGAATGTGTTGCACTTTATCAGAGTAGACTTTAGACTTCCTGGTAACTGTCCACAAGTGCCAAGAAGAAAGAAAGATAGAAAAGGAGCTGTCATTGGAAGTCAAAAAGAAGCCTAGTACTCTTGCACAGAAGAATGAAGAGGTGGGGTTGATAATCATAATTTTTTAACCTATAGAACTTTGTAACCTTTCTTTTCCTTTATAGCCTTAGCTGTTGTTAGTTTTTGTGCTTTTTTTTTTGCTAAATATAGATCTTACCAGGTTAGTCAGTAATAGACAAGAAATTTTCAGCCTAAATGGAAGCAGGATTGTGGACTTGAGTAATTAGTGCTTTGCAGTGGTTCAAGTGTTGCCACAGTCAGTTT
The DNA here is from genome assembly GCA_020746105.1 of Trogon surrucura. Taxonomy (NCBI): domain Eukaryota; kingdom Metazoa; phylum Chordata; class Aves; order Trogoniformes; family Trogonidae; genus Trogon; species Trogon surrucura. Next base: position 57,096,276 of record CM036620.1, on the reverse strand, counting down.
GATCACTGAAGGATGAGAAGGGAGTAACATCTCTGATAAATTAGAAGGTGATATTTTGTGAAGTTGGTCCTTGAAAACCAATCCAGAAAATTTGCAGTTGAGAAAGTAGAATGTGCATGTTTTTAAAGACATGAAAATTTTAGGTCTTGGGTGTGTTCTTTCTTGCTTTAGGAATGCAGTGTGTTTAATCCATTTCCTTGCATGCGTTTAGGCAGCCTGGTTTTGTTTTTTTCAAATGTTCTCTACCTGACGGCATTTACCTAAACCTTTCTTCTAGTTGCAGGTCTCTGCCTAGGGTAGTCTTCCCATTTACTTGTAAAGAAAAAACCTAAATTCCCGTTTCCCAGGAAACATTAGGAAGTACAATATTTCTTCACTGTATTGTTACTTGTCATAACCAACTGTATTTTTGAATGCTTCTGTCAGTGTTTCCTTCTTCACTTTTCAGCAAATGGTGATTGTGATTATAGTGACAAATATTTGTCCTTTGCCTAATTCATATTCCTGTGAAGTTCGTTGCTCTCTGCAGTGTTGTAGACAGCCAAAGTTTGGGTGTCCACACATGTCCAGAGTGCAAGTTTGTAAAGGTTTGATTTGTGGTGCTAGCTGAAAATGTTGCATTTATTTTTATATGTATATTTTAGCCCTTGAATTTAACTGTGGTAGCAAACACATAAATGGTGTATAAGGAAACAGGTGGTTTGGGACCCACCCAATTTGTCTCTGACTCTTTGAGAGGAAAAGATTGACAGTGGCAAAACTTAGAAAAGCAGAAGCCAACAGCTGTGAACATTTCTTGCTTAGTTGTGCGTGTGCCTTTCAACAAGGAAGAAAAGAATTGCTGCATATGAACCGTGTGAGTCAATATGTGGTAGCTTTCTGAGCAGATTCTGCAGGGGTGAAAACCTTCCCATTTTGTTAGTTTACAGAGATGAGATAATTTGTGTGTGTTTAATTCAAAATCCTTATCACTATGCCAGGTTATGATAAGGAGATGGACCACTGAGCTACTGCGCAGAATAACTGTTTCAGGAGTGTCCCTTCTCCAGAAGCTCTTTGAAATAGCATGCACAGATGTACTTGTCCTTCGCTGGAGAGTCTGGGGAATGGGTTTTATTGCTCTGATTTTAAAGCATTTTGTTGTGTGCCTGACTGGTCAGCTTGTCCTCCAGGAGACGTTTCACAACTGTTCTGTGTCACTGAAGAAGTGCTGTTGCAATGGCTTTTCATTTGGAATTTGGTAAGAAGAGAGGATAGGTTTGACCACCCATTTTAAAGGTGGTGAGGTGAGCAATTTTTCTTCTAGACTTCTTCTTTAATATCTTGTTGATATTGAGCCTTCAGAGAAGCTTATAAAACAATTAAGTGAAAATGTAGCAGGCATTAAGGAAGTACAAGAACTTATGTTCTGTAAGTCAACAAGTTGATTAAAATCAATGTTGTTTACCCTTTCTCTAAAAAGAAAAGATTTTTCAGTTTGCCTGAGATTTATTTAATGTTTATTTTCTTTTGCAGTTGTCCTGATTTGAGCCATAAGTGTCTGTGCCTTATTCCCTTTCCCTTCCTGTTTGCAGTAGGAGAGGGGTTAGAGAGCATCTTTCAGGGTTTTAGTGGTCAGCCCAGCCCTAACCCTCGACAGCAGCGTTTTCCATCTTCTTAGAATTACCTTGCGTGCTTGACAAAAAGATGCGGGTTTTTTGTGGCCCAGCTGAACCCAAAAGAAGAAATGCAGAAACTTATGACATAGTTAAAAGTTAGAACTGAGAGCAAACATGTCTTGGGTACTTGTCTCCCGTTCTGCATGTTTACTTTAAGAACTGGTAATCAACCCATTTTATGGCCTTAGGTGGTGGTGTGTTTGTGCAGCTCAGGGTGTGTGTCTTCTTTGTTAAACACAATTTATTCTTTAAAGTATGTGGGTGCTGTATTTGATTTGATCTGCTTTTTGAATCGTGTCAGGTTTCAGCTGTGGGTTGTATTTTTGCAATTTCTCAAATTTGCCTTTTTCTTTTTAGTTCTGTCCTTGTAAAGCTGTAATTAGCAACCCATGGTCTTGTATATGGTACAGTGGTTTTGTCAGGTTATAGGAAAAATATTCCAGGCTTTGGCCGATATGATTCTTACTCAGAAGCAGCTTGTAAATTTGCTTGAAAATGTCATTTGGGAAATCATGCTTGCTATTGCCACCTCCTATATATATGTATATATACGAGTGTGTATATAGGTAGATGTGTATGTATGTATATATAGGCAATTGTTGAAAATGTGACCTGTCATACACCGATACGTGAAATCTTAAGTAATTCACAACAGCTTCTCTCTTTTAAAGACTACTCTGAACTGGGAGAACTTCCACCAAGATCTCCATTGGAGCCAGTGTGTGAAGATGGCCCCTTTGGGCCAGTGAAAGAAGAGAGGAAACGCACATCCCGTGAGCTCCGCGAGTTGTGGAAGAAAGCCATTATTCAGCAGATACTGCTCCTCAGAATGGAGAAAGAAAACCAGAAGTTACAAGGTTGGTGAAGTTCTGCCTGTACTGCCCTACTGCACTACAAGTTCACTTTTTGGTTGCTTTGTGGCCTTGGCAGGGGATTGGGCCAAGTCTTAATGAAATATTTTAGGGAACATCCAGGTGAATCAGTTTAGCAGCATCTCCCTCAGCTCTCATTAGCATAGGTGGCAATTTACACTTATTTTTTTTAATCTCTTCACCTTCTTATTTGTTTCCTTCATCTTAATTGGTGCTCTTCCAGTTTTACCATGGCTGGTGTTTTTTAGGATTGTGTCTAGAAGCTCTGGCAAGGAGTTCAGCACAGTCACTGTTATGAGCTGAATTCCTCTCTGCATTCACATGCATAGGCCATGGTCTAAGTATTGGTCATTGCAGTGTTTTGTTTAGCCAGTCTTGAAGTTGAAGTTCTTAAGGAGCTGGATGTGGCCTTCTCTGGGTGCTTGCCTCTGTACACACACTGTGCCAGCAAGGTTTGTATGGCCTAGTAGTGACTTAGATCAGTCAGAAGGGTGGTGGGAAGGAGCTTGAGAAACTGGAATTTGCAGGTGTTCTTAACCAAACTTTTTCTGTGGCTGAATGCATAGCTGCAACAAATCCGTTGTGGTGGCAATCTTAACACAAAAAAATGCAGCCGATTATGAATACACATTTTATCGTAGCAGCTGCATACAGAATTGCAGGTGATTGCCCTTGAGAGCTGCTCTTTTGAAGATAATGAATGATGAGGACAGAAATGTTTATCTGGCTGATTTTAGATGTTCAGGAAGGGAATAGGCACCTGGATCCTCAATGGGTGAGGTACCTGGCATGAAAATGGCAATTCTTCTGTGCCTTTGTGTAAACTTGGGGAAGGACTGTCTTCCAGGAAAAACTGTGTAAAGAAAAGGCCCAGCCACATGAAAAAGTCAGTGTACCAAACATGAAACCCTTCTTTAAACTTGGGCTGAAACTCCTGGCTGAAAGGAGAAAACAACTCTCTTGGATATTGGACATGGCCTCCCCAAACACTTAGCCCACCTGTAGGCTCTTTGCTCCTAGTAGCGTCGCTCTCCTATTTCAACCCTGATGTCTGAAGAACACCTGATACCTGAATTTCCTAAGAATCCCACAGGTGATAGGCATGATCTCAGTATATATACTTGCTAATCCAGTAAAATAAAATATGGCAATAGATACCAAATGTACTATACCCTTGGCTAAGAGTCCGAGACCATCTGAAGAATGAGGTACCAAGAGCAATCATTTATACAATCCTTTCAGCACAAAGCAGTGCTGTCATAAATGAGCTTCTATCAAGTCATTCCATAACTTGGAATTATTATGGGACCTAGCATTTAAAAATGAGTTTTCTATGTTTTGTGTATTTATGTGCCTGGTATTTTTATTATTATCTTGTATTCAAGTTAGCTTAATATGCAGCCTGCTGTCAAGTTTTTGGCAACTGCAGGACATTAGTATCCGTTAAAGTTGCTCCAGTTTTGGCTTCCCAAAAGAAACAATTGCAAAGCTGTCAAAGATTCTTTAAGATGAGCATGTCTGAAGCTAGTTAATGAATGAATGAGATGGGTGTTGGCACGACTGAAGACCCAGGCTTCACAGTGTGCACCGTGGAGTAAAGAAGTTGTCCTAGGTAGCTGCTGCGTGAAGAACTTGGGTGGTGAGACAGTACTTGAAAAAGCAGGTGACTATGCTGTAGTGAGCACAGCTTTGCAATATAATACTGCATCTTCTTATGCTTTTCTGTCTGGGAAGTAGAAATAAATATTTTACATGCATTAATAATTCTTAGAGTACTACAGTTTAATGCTGAAGAAGAATATTAGAAATTAAACCTTTACTGATAATGCTTAAGTATAATATTAGTATTTGGATGCTGTCACTATCTAAATAAGCTTGTTGATAAAGGCATGTTCTCTCCTCGGCCCTTGCGTGTCACTTGCACTGTCACATTTTTGCACATGACATAAGAAGACTGAATAAAGCAGAAAGACTGAGAAGTTGCCAAGCACCAGAAAACATTTTTTTGCAAAAGACAGAACATAGAAAGAGTTCTCTTGAGGGTTTGGGTTTTTTGTATGAACCTTAAATGCCATTTTAAAGTTGTCTTCATACAATGACACCTGTGTGTTCATTTTTTTTTACGTATTCTAATAAGTATATTGTATTTGACCTGAAGAAAATGTGAAGAAGTTGAAAAAGAGCTTAGATACACAGAATCACTTTCAGTGTGGACTCTGTTATGATAGGACTGTTGGTGCTTGTATTTGTATGGGTCTGTGGTTAAACATTGAATATAATCTACAGGGAAAAATCAAAACCGACAAGAAACAAGGAATTTAAAAAAAACCTTAAGGAATAAAATGAAGCTATAGCTGTCTGTATCGGGATGGGTAAAGCATGCGTCAGTACATGTGAAGCCAAAGTCATGTTTTAAAATTTAATATACTACTTTGAAATGAAAGGTGAAAAACTAAATTGGAAAATGTCAGAATGAAATACTGTGAGGTCCAAATCTTGCAAACACTTACGTGTAACATCATAGCTCACATGAATAGCCTCACTGAATGCAATTATTTGCATGTGAAAGCAACTACAGGATAAGGTGGTAAAGTGGATGATTCCCACGTACAAACAGTTCTTTTCTTTTTTCATTTTTAAAATTATAATCTTGGTTTAGCCAGTGAGGGCTAAACAGGGCGAGCTGTTTGTGACTCTCAGAATTTGACCATCTAGAAAACCTTAACTGCAGACACAGGTGGTGGGACAAGATGAGCGTAGCGTGTTGCCTATTTTAGTGTCATCATGGGCCGTGTAAATTTCAAGTGATTTAACTGTTCAGGTGAATTAAGTGTTGAGTAAATTTAAATAAACAAGTTGTGCATACAAACAATGGAGAGCTAAACTAACAAAAGATAACATCCTTTTAACATAGGTTGTTTCAAGACTGTAACACATGAGACTGTGATTTTTGTGAGTTCATACTGTGAAATCATGAAAAGTAGAATTAGACTTATGATGAATGGCAGAATGTCCTCAAAACGAGAGTATCTTATTAGCATTGCAGTAATGCATCGTCACCTCGATGAAGTACTGTGGACACATCATAGCAACTTAATGAAAAAGTTACTTTGTGATATGCTATTTCATAAACATGGTTTCAAATCATATTATTTCCAATTTGCTCCATGGGTCTTATTGAGGAGAAGTATTTTTTAATTTTTGTTTAATACTATAGAATCTTTTGCAGTCCTTTTCACAGAATCACAGAATCACAGAATGTTAAAGGTTGGAAGGGACCTTAAAGATCATCTAGTCCAACCCCCCTGCCAGAGCAGGATCACCTACAGTAGAGCGCACAGGAACATGTCCAGGCGGGTTTTGAATGTCTCAAGAGAAGGAGATTCCACAACCTCCCTGGGCAGCCTGTTCCAGTGCTCGGTCACCCTCACAGTAAAAAAGTTTTTCCTCATATTTTTCTGGAACCTCCTGTGTTCCAGCTTCCACCCATTGCCCCTTGTCTTGTCAGTGGACGCCGCTGAAAAGAACCTGGCTCCATCCTCCTGACATTCCCCCTTGACATATTTGTAAACATTAATGAGGTCACCCCTCAGCCTCCTCTTTTCCAAGCTAAAGAGATCCAGCTCCTTCAGCCTTTCCTCATAAGGGAGGTGCTCCACTCCCTTCACCATCTTTGTGGCTCTACGCTGGACTCTCTTAAGCAGCTCCCTGTCCTTGTTGAACTGAGGGGCCCAGAACTGGACACAATATTCCAGATGTGGCCTCACCAGGGCAGAGTAGAGGGGCAGGAGGACCTCTCTTGACCTACTTGCTACTCCCCTTCTAATACACCCCAGGATGCCATTGGCCTTCTTGGCCACGAGGGCACATTGCTGGCTCATGGTCATCCTGCTGTCCACTAGAACCCCCAGGTCCCTTTCCCCTGTGCTGCTCTCCAGCAGGGCAGTCCCCAACCTGTACTGGCACATGGGGTTATTTTTTCCCAAGTGCAAAACTCTACACTTGCCCTTATTAAACTTCATAAGATTTCTCCCTGCCCAGCCCTCCAGCCTGTCTAGGTCTCTCTGAATGGCTGCACAGCCTTCTGGTGTGTCAACCACTCCTCCCAACTTCGTATCATCAGCAAACTTGCTGACAACATTCTCTAATCCCTCATCCAGATCATTGATGAATATATTAAACAGCACCGGCCCAAGCACTGACCCCTGAGGGACCCCACTAGACACAGGCATCCAGCCAGACTCAGCCCCATTGACCACAACCCTCTGGCTTCTTCCCTTCAACCAGTTCTCAACCCACCTCACTACTTGGTCATCCAGACCACACTTCCTCAGTTTACCTATGAGGATGCTGTGGGAGATGGTGTCAAAGGCCTTGCTGATGTCCAGGTAGACCACGTCCACTGCATGGCCACCATCCATCCACCTGGTTATGTCTTCAGAAAAGGCTATCAGGTTGGTCAAACATGACTTCCCCTTGTGTCTTTTGAACCTGTGCTCTGCTCACCTTTGCAAGTAGAGAGCTGCTGGACCTGTCCTGGGTCTCCCGTCGGGGAACTAAGTGCATTGAGTGCATAGCCACGTTACAGCCCAGTGAAAAAATTGAAATACCCATTTTATTAAATTCTCCATAGACTTACCACAGTCTACGTCACTCCTTACCACTCTGTTTGTAGCTTTCACTTTCTTTATAGGATTTTCTTTTGACCATTTCATGCCTTTTAGGAATAGATGTCTGACATCTTTCTCATCTGCACTGCACCTTTTTTTCTCCACCTGAGTTGAAAGATCTCTTCTGATTTTTCAGTCCCGTGATCTGCATAAATTCATTCACTACCCAAAAATGTGCTTTGTTATTTAGTTTACTTGAATGCCATTAATAAACCCTTTTTTCCAGCTACATTCTAGTGCTAAAAAGCCCCCACAGAAACAAAACTTAAAAGCTTTGCGAGGAGTCACTTTGAATTCTCACTCCACTTCTAAACTTAGGAATTAACACTCAGCTACAAAATTTGTTTTCATTTTTGCCATGGTTCTTTGATGCTTTTCCAGGTATTTATTTCTTTTTAGTCCCTTATAAATAACACATGAAGATACAGTGCGATATTTTTATAAATTTTAAGCTGAGAAAATCACCAATACTACAATGCATCTCTGCTCCAGGAACTCTGATGATCTAAAATGTCGTGTTTAAGACTGAGTTTTGCATTGACCCTTGTTCCAGTTTCTTCACTGGGGACTTCAAGAGCTTCATGTATATTTAGTGTTCATAGTCCTATTTGTGTTCAGGGTTGTGAAATTTTCTATACTTGCACTTCCCTTTTTATGTCACCTATAAAAATGGGCAGGTATGTGAATTACTTTAATTACTTTAAAGTAATTTTTTTTTTGGTCATTACTATTAGGACGCTGTATGCATAAGACTTAGATGAGTATATTTGGTTTGTATTTTTATTTTCTGTACTGATTTAATTTGCTGCACTATTTTTTAACAGCTGGGAAATTGAAATATCCTGGTAGGACATTCTTGTGTTTATTTTGTTAGTCCTCATATCTCATTTTTCTTCAGATCTTAAGAGCTGAGTAGTTGTAAGGAACTTAAAATAACAGACCAAACACAGTTATTATTGCATATATCTTTTTAAAAACCACAAAAAACAAACCCAAAGCACCTCACAGTCACAAAAATTTAGACGTGTAATGTTTCAGAATTGATAGGGTTTAATTTTAAGTGGATTGCATGATGAAGTTCTAACTTAAATTAATCCATTTTACAAATTGTAAACCGTATTAATTGTTGTGTTTGTTATATCACTTCCTAGCTTCAGAAAACAATTTGCAGAACAGGCGTCTGAAACTTGATTATGAAGAAATCACACCGTGCTTAAAAGATGTAACTTTGATTTGGGAAAAAATGTTGAGTACGCCTGGAAGGTCAAAGATGAAATTTGACGTGGAAAAAATACACTCGGCTGTTGGGCAAGGTAAGCACAGCTTGTTACTTTGAGTTGTGGAAATGCACATAAATTGTATTATAAAAGGAACAGGGTGACCTCTTAACCACTTCTTATAACCAGAGTCTCGCTAGAGCTGTTCCTTGGTTTCCTGACTAAACAATTGACAGTGTTGGGTGCCTTTGTGGTTATCTGTGTGCAAGTAACAGTCCCTTTCTGCGGCAGCTGCAATGGTATTGTTGGAGTTCCAGTCCTTGGTATTCACGTTTGAATAACATTTGTCCTTAGAGGAGCATTGTACAGTACCTCATGTCTTACAGTTGTTGCAATCTGATTTTATAAATTAGAAGTTTTAATTAAAAGGGGGAAAAAAATGGATAATGCCATAGAAATGACCATCTAAATAACTGAAGAAGCTGTCTGCACTGCAATCTGGAAATGCTCTGTTTTGGCGTGGGTGACACGTGTGTACACAAGCAGCGGACATGGATGTCTGTAGGACTGCCTTTTCCCTGAGCTCAACAGTGCGTTGTACCCGCAAACCCCACTTCCAGTCTTTCTCACAACTTCAGGGCTGAGCAACCAGCCCCTCTCTCCACTGCGTCAAAAGTAATATACCCTAAGGATGTTTTTTAAATTATCTAAGGAATTGGATTGTTACCCAGTGTTTTTTGTGCCACGGGCTGCGTCAAGGAGCTTTTTATAGTTCTATACAAAGCTTTCCAATGTGTAAAGGAAATGTACAGAATCCACCACTAGCAGAGGATTACTATTTTAAATATTGCACCTACCTGTATGCAATTATTCAAGCAAGTTAAACCAAATTGTCCATTTAGTTGTGACTAGGTGAGTCTAGAATTCTAACAATATCAAATGCCCCAAGCACAGATCTCTGCAGAGTAAGGCAAGCTCGTTATCACAGGTTTCCTTCCATTCATGCAGGTAAAGGGCTCTGTCCAGCCAATATTTGAGCATGAGAAAGACTTGATTTCTGTTGATAGTCCAGTGATGCTGACCTGTGTTACAGTCAAAAAATAAAACTTAAAAAATTGGAGTGATGAAAAATAAGTAAATAAACAAATAAAGCCCTGTTTAGTGGATTGCAAATAAGAAGGACACACAAGTAGCCAGTAGATGGGAAAATTATCTGGCTCATGTTGTTATGTTCTGCTCTCTAGAGCCCAGTTGTTTCAGAATTCTTAGACTGAAGTAATGTCAAATTTCATACATACGCAGCAATAAAAATTCCATTTAAATTGAGTTTAGGAAGTTCTGGTTTAGACCAAAGCCATTAAAAAAAGCTTGACTAAGCAAGGGAATGGGTAAGAAAGGAAGGCTTTAGTAAGCTTGGGGCTTAAATTAAGGTAACAGATACATAACGTACATTGTAGAAGATGTTTAAATACAGTGCATCTTTCATTTAAGAAGTAATAAGCTAAATACTTTATTTTACATGTGTGATGCAGCATACAGAGATAAACTTCATATTGAACTACTATCTTAAGGGGAATTTTGGTTAATTTGTAGTTTTGCAACTGTAAATATGCCCTATTAAGCCAGTTCTACCCTGTGTAACACATTCAATCTCGGCAAAGCTAATTAGATTTTAGATGTGTATCTGAAGAGCAGAACCTTGCTTATTCAGTGTCTGAAGTGTTATTTTCCCTCATCATTTTGTGTTGGAGACTTTTCAATAATTTAGTTTAAGTTCCCTAAAGTAATTTACAAAATTATTATTGCACCTGTGATATGGATTCAAATATTATGCATTTCTACTAGCATTTCGTTTTCAAGCAGTTGTCTCTGGATTATGATAGTGTAGTAGAAGTAAATGTTGCAGAGATAAATTCGTATCCTTCTGTGCTTATGTGAGAGAAGGCAGTGAAATTTCTCTGGTATGTTTTGTTATCTTTCCATGTAAGTTGTATGCTTGATTCACATTTCATTTCTTTTATTGTTGTAGTTATCCATATGTTACATATATATCAAAAGTAAAGAGCAGTCCAAAAAACTTTAGTCCAAAAGTTACTTCAGATTGTAATACCTGGTTGCAGTACATCATGGATTAGGTAGAATACTTTCCCAAAGAATTGTGTATCAATTGCTTTTGCAGATGATTTAATAGTGTCTATTTTGTGCTGAATGAAGTATGCACGTAACAATAACCTTTCTACTACTTTCAAAGGTTTGCATACAGATTTAAATGAAGTCTACCAATAACTGTGTGAAGTAGTAAAGTAGCGTCATCACATTTTATAGGGAAAGAAATTCAAGCTTTAAAACATTTTTACATGTACCAGTCATTCAGCAAGCCAGTAGCAAAACTGGAAATACACTATATTGCTTTCTGGGTTTTTGCCTTCTGTTGTAGTCTCTAGATCGCATCTCATTTGTATCTGTTTATACTTCTGGTATATCTTCTAGTACATCTGTTTATACTTCTGGTGTATCTTACCTTCCTAAAACTTACTCCTGACAACAGTGTCTGTGCTGTAGTAGTGAAAAAATTTAATTAGCTCTATTGCAGTGATTTATTATGTACTTTACGTGGAAATAATGGGAGATAATCATTTAACTTGTCTCTGAAAAGTATTGCAATTTTTGCTGCCTCTTCTGGTACTTCTCAAACTGGATGTAAGTGGTAGCTTCAGACTTTGGCAGCTCTACCTTAAGTCTCTTGTTAAGATGATGACGTCTTTTATAGGTTGAGGAAGTATAAGAACTGTAGTTTGGTCTGCTCCTATGGTCTGCTGGAGATAGCAGATATGGATCTTGCAGATACAGATCTGCTTACATATCTAGCGGATAGGGATCTTCAGTTCCTCGATTCTGTCAGCTCAACTATAGCTGAACCCTCAGTATGAATACAAGTAAGTGTTTTAATGACTTTCTTCTCTCAGGAGTACCACGTCACCACCGTGGGGAGATCTGGAAGTTTCTAGCAGAGCAATACCATCTTAAACATCAGTTTCCAAGTAAACAACCACCAAAGGACACACCTTATAAAGAGCTCCTGAAACAACTAACTTCCCAGCAACATGCGATACTTATTGACCTAGGTAAGTACAGCAGTAGTCTGGAGTGAAAATAAGAGGTTTGTGATTTCTGGAAGAGAAGTAAGAGAAGGTAACACACAAAAGGCCTCTCATCATTTAATAGTAGATTGTAGGTAAGAACTGCTTTTGATCTGGTGTGAGAACCATTAGGAAAATGCAAAAACTGCATTTCAAGCACAGAAGTCCTTTGCAACATGTGGTAATAAGAGATTGGTAGATGGAACTGTAGTGCATCTGTATTTCACATACTGACAGTGAACTCCGCAGGCCTGTGGAATGCAAACTGTCAAGAAAGGAACTCAAATATACAAGTGCAAATTTATAAGTATTGAGTCATTCCTGATATCCAGTGTTTGCTGGATAATCCCACACTAAACCCCTACTTGCAGGCCTACCAGGTTTCCACTTGGCACTGGGAAAGTAACACTCCAAGAAGCTTTAATGCCAGCTGAGAATAAGCAGTTGCAGTGTAAGTAAATTGTTTCCTTCCAGACTTTGTAACACCAATTCTAGGAATTCCTCCAGCTCCCCCATCACCAGAAGTAGTCTTCTGTTTTTGAAGACACATTTATTTGCAAAGATGAGTCACTAGCAGGTACCTATCTGTCATGTTGGTGTACCTGCTGTTGATACCCCTAGTGATGAACATTGGGATTACGTTGCCCTGAAGTGCCTCCATAAGGAGTGAATAGTTTTGTGCTGCATTAATGAATTAAACACCTTCAGCAGAGGGGAGAGGAGTGGGACAACTCCCGGACATGAGGGAGCACAGTCTGGTTGGCTCTCACAGCAGATTGGGGATTGCTGGCTCAGCAAGCTGTTCATATTTTCCGCCTGGTTCTGCACACAAATGCTTTCTCATCTTAGCCATTTGCTCCAGTTGTAGAAACAAATGACTGCATGTGTTGGCAAATTGGTACCTTCATGGTGGTTTTCATGCAAAGTATTGTTTTTGCCAAGTTGCTATTTGTTCACTCATTAGCTGAGGGAAGGATTGGGCCCTAGATGAAAATAGGGGGCTGAAGACTTCTTAGTTTCCTAGTGATTCACACAGAAATAAAGTAGTGCTGCGCAGTAACAGACAGCGTAACTGGATAGATAGCTAGAAGGAATTTGCATGTTCTAACCTGTATTCCTTCAGACTGTCAGAAGTATTTTCTTTTAAATCTTTAAAAATCCTTCTGAAAGCATGCACTTCATCCTTGAGAGAAAAACCTATGTTCTTGCCACACGTAGTTATAGTATTTAAAAAGCTTTCCCAAATTAAGCGAAAAAGGTCTTGCTAACACAGTATGAGCCCAAGCCATAATAGTATCGCTCACACTTAGTTGAGTCAATGCATCTTCAGCTGCAAACAGTGCTTCCCAGGAATTAGGACCAGTGTGCATCTGGATGCAGAGGTGTAAGGTAAAGCAGCTGCTTTCCTGGCCCAACTTATGTGTCACAGTGCTATTGCGTTACATGGACAAGACCAAAGCCACAATCCCCTACAGGCTTTTTTGTGTATTTCTTTTTGTGTCTCCACCTGCACAGCCATTGCAGTGACTGGAGATTTCAGGTCCTGTACACTAAAGTCAGTAAATAATTTCTTCTCTTACCAAGGTAAGGTGAACTGACTGCTAGATGCTGTTGTTCTAGGAAACCACTGTACTCGTCACTGAGAGTCCCTTTTCAGCAGGACAAGTTGTTTGCTCCTAAGTAAAAGCTAAAATTCTTAGTTAAGTCATCACCAGGGCACTCGGAAACAAATCAGCTTGCAAGTTTAGCAGTTCTGCTCCTCCCCCATTTACTGTTCTTTAGAACTTCTTTGCATTTTTATTCTTGCTCAGTTTGTAACTCTTCTTCATGACTTACATGGAAGGATCCTTGCTGTGTGAGTAAGAGAGTACAGGTCTGCCTTTAGATTGTGCTGTAATAACTTGTCATTCAGGCCAAGAATTCCTTTGCAACAGAACAGAAGCTCCTTCTCGTTTGAAATGTAGAGATATTTCTTCTGTAATGTTCAACTCTGACAGCCTGGCCAGAGCAGATCTGCTCGGGAGCTGAATGCCAGTGTCCCATGTGACAGGCTAGGGCAGCTACCAGATGGCAGAAGGACTCTGCCCCGGGCTTTGTCTTCTTGAAACAGGAGCTCTGATATTATCTGGCAGCCCTGCAGCATTCCAGGAGCTAAAGGGTGGGGTCATATTTAACTAGTAGGCAACTGAAAAACAAGCTCCACTTAATACTAGAACAAAAGAAATATTCAGATTTCTTCTCTGTTGAGGTATTTCACGAGGAAAGCCTGGTAGGGGGAGGGTTGTTTTCTTTTTTTCCTAGAAGTGAAAATATTGCCTTTTGGGAAAGTTTTAAAAAATAATCTGTAAAAGTGAAGCCTTTTATGTCTTGTGATCATCTAGTCCAACACCTCTGCTCAAAGCCAGATCATCTAAAGCAGGTTGCCCAAGGCCATGCTTGCGCAGGTTTTCAGTATGTCCATAGATGAAGACTCTGCAACCTCTGTGGGCAGTTTGTGCCACTGCCTAGCCACCCTTACAATAATATTTTTTTCTTATGTTAGGTGGATTTTCCTGTATTTCAGGTGCCTGTTGCCTCTTGTCCTGTCAGTGGGCACTACTAAGAGCCTAACTTCCTGAGAAGAGCCTGGCAGAGAGGGACCTGGGAGTACCGGTTGACAACCGGTTGAACATGAGCCAGCCGTGTGCCCAGGTGGCCTGGAAGGCCAATGGCGTCCTGGCTTGTGTCAGGAACAGTGTGGCCAGCAGGAGCAGGGATGTAATTCTGCCCCCGTGCTCAGCCCTGGTGAGGCCTTACCTCGAGCCCTGTGTGCAGGTCTGGGCCCCTCCCTGCAAGAAAGACATTGAGGGGCTGGAGTGGGTCCAGAGGAGAGCAGCGAGGCTGGGGAAGGGACTAGAGGGAAAGTCCTGTGAGGAGAGCCTGAGGGAGCTGGGGATGTTTAGCCTGGAGAAGAGGAGACTCACAGGGGACCTTCTCACTCTCTACAACTGCCTGAAGGGAAGGTGTAGTCAGGTGGGGGTCGGGCTCTTCTCCCGGGCAAGTGACAGGACGAGAGGGCGCGGCCTGAAACTGCATTGGGGAGGTTTAGGTTGGATCTCAGGCAGCCCTTCCTCAGGGAGAGGGTAATCAGGCATTGGGATGCACTGCCCAGGGAAGGGGTGAGGTCACCCTCCCTGGAGGTGTTTAAGGAGAGGCTGGGTGTGGCACTTAGTGCCATGGTCTAGCCGTTGCAATGGTGTTCGAGTCATAGACTGGACTTGATGATCTCAGGGGTCTTTTCCAGCCTCAACAATTCTGTGATTCTGTGATTCCTCTTCTTCATTCACTCCCACTGAGTAGTTATGCATGTAGATAAGATCCTCCCTGAGCTTTTTCTTCTCCAGTCTGAACAATCCCAGCTTTCTCCGCCTTTCTTCATCGGAGTACTCCAGTCACTTCCTTATCTTAGTGGTGCTTTGCTGCACTATCTCCATTATGCCCACGTCTCTTGTACTGAGGAGCCGCAGACTGGACACATTACTCCAGGTGTGACTTCTGCATTGCTGATTAGAGGGAAAACATCACCTCCCTCGACCTGCTGGCAATACTCTTCCTAATGCAACCCAGAACACCGTTTGCCTTCTTTATAACAAGGGTATATTGCTGGCTTGCGTTTAACTTCGTGACCATTAGGGCCCCTACGTCCTTTTCTGCAAAGCTACTTGCCAACTGGCCTGCCCCCAGCGTATGCTGGTGCAAGAGGTTGTTCCTTTCCAGGTGCAGGATCTCTGCACTTCTCTTTGTTGAACTTTATGAAGTTCCTGTCAGCCCATTTCTCCAGCCTGTCATCCCTCTGAATTGGAGCACAACCTTCTCTTCCCAGTTAATTATCATCTACATGGTGATGAGGGTAAGCTTTGTCTCATTGTCCAGCTCATTAATGACACTCCCTAATCAGGGATCAGCTAGAACAAAGGCTCCAGGCACCCTATCATAGAGTCATAGAATATTTGGGGTTGTAAGAGACCTCGAAAGATCATCTAGTCCAACCCCATTGCCAGAGCAGGATCCCCTAGGGCAGCCACACAGGAACGCGTCCAGGCGGGTTTTGAAAGTCTCCAGAGAAGGAGACTCCACACCCTCTCCGGGCAGCCTGTTCCAGGGCTCCATCACCCTCACAGTAAAAAAGTTTTTCCTCATGTTGAGGTGGAACTTCCTATTTTCTAACTTAAACCCATTATTCCTTGTTCTATTACTGGGCACCACTGAGGAGAGATTGTCTCCTTCCTCTTGACTCCCACCCCTCAGATATTTCTATACGTTAATAAGGTCCCCTCTCAGCTGTCTCCTCTCAAGGCTAAACAGCCCCAGTTCTCTCAGTCTCTTTTCATAGGAGAGATGTTCAAGTCCCTTAATCATCCTCATAGCTCTCTGTTGGACAAGAGCATCTGACAAGGATTGGTTAGAAGCTGACACAGCTACTGTTACCACAGCCTCAGCCTTATCTGCCAGCAGCAGTACCCTGAGGTTCCAAGGACTGCCCTGGCAGTCCCAAACAATATCCAGATGCTCAAGAGCTCAAAGAAGCTGCTACACAATGTCCTGCCTCCCTTGGCTGCACTCTCATACAAAATATATACATATAACAAATATCTTAGCACATATATCACTACATGATTCTTATATCATAAACGCTGCAGAAGAAAAAAGACAAATTGAGTTTTTACTCACTGAGTAAAATTGCTCTACAATTAGTGTAGTTTACCTGAAAGTGGGAAGTGAAGAGATGTGGGAAGTGAAGAGATGTGGGGAATAGATCCAAAGCCCATTGGTACTGAGAGAAAGTTATGCTCTGACAATTGACTCCTGCTCTCCAAGCACCTGTCATTTGTGCTGGTAGTCATGGGACACTTTCTGGAACTGACACAGCTGAGCAAGAGGGGAGTAAAAGGGGATTTTTTTCTGCTAGGTTAGTGAACTGGAGGAGGAGTCAGCTTCCTGCATCATGCACGAAAGGAGGAAGGACCAAGGCAACGAGGGAGGTGTCAAGAGACACATTTACTAGAGAAAAAAAAAAGACGATGAAGAGAAGGAGCCCTAACCTGGAGATCTCAGACATTCTAAGTCTGTGCCTGGATTTTAATTGTTTAAAAGCTAATGCTTTTTAATCAAGAAAAGAGGACTGGGTGACTCGTTGAGCCATCAAATCAAGTCTCCCACTGTCACAGATAACCAACCCCTGTAAGCCCTTTAGCAAACTGATCAAGGGCCAGTCTTCAGAACCATTTACTCAGCTGTTCCAAACACCAGTGTGTCCCCATTCCCTTGACAATTTCTGAATTACTGCAACTACTGCAGCTACTCTGAAAACAGTAGTAAAGAATCAATTGTTTTGCATTGTTCACTTTCTTACAGTCTTCCTCTGGGTTGACTCAGAATCTGTCTTTCAAAATAATCTTCCTTTTTGAAAGACTTTAATTTGATAACATGGTTAGGTAAACTGGGGGTTTTGTTTTAGTTTAATTCACTAACTTCAGCTATTTTCACAGGGCGCACGTTTCCAACACATCCATACTTCTCAGCACAGCTGGGAGCTGGGCAGCTGTCGCTCTACAATATCTTGAAGGCCTATTCACTTCTGGACCAGGAAGTAGGATATTGTCAGGGCCTTAGTTTTGTAGCAGGAGTTTTACTACTTCATATGAGTGAAGAAGATGCTTTTAAAATGCTAAAGTTTCTCATGTTTGATATGGGCCTGAGAAAACAATACCGTCCTGACATGACAATTTTACAGGTATGATTTCAATTTTCAAATAAAAGAATGCTAATTTTAAATTGTAATAGTGCAATATAGATAGCATTGTCAAAAATCTGGACTTGAGTTCTCAGAAATGGGGAAGGATAATCTGGGAAAAGAATACATCATCTTAAATACACTAATTTCAGATAACAAGACTACTGGGGAAACTCTGAGAACTATGAATAGGAAAAATTCTGTAATGTGTTGTATGAGGTTCAAATGACCCTGCAGATGAGCCTGTTGTAGGCTCACAGGTGACCCATCCTGAGTCTTTTAGGTGGCTTCTGACTATTTATTTTCTATACACAATTCTATCCAAACATCAATCGACAAATATCTTTCACTGTTACTAATAGGAGTATGAAGCATAGACTTTGGTACTATGAGTCTTAAAACTTGTTTATCTTTAGTCTCTTTGTTCTTATTCCACCCAGATCCAGATGTATCAACTGTCTCGACTTCTTCATGACTACCATCGAGATCTTTATAACCACCTAGAGGAACATGAGATTGGCCCCAGCCTTTATGCTGCTCCCTGGTTTCTCACCATGTTTGCCTCGCAGTTTCCCCTTGGATTTGTAGCCAGAGTGTTTGGTATTTATTCATAAAATTTATTCTCTCTGTTTTTGAAATAGTTATTAGGAAGAGCTATTGTTATCCAGCTTGCTTCAGACACCCAGGAGAAGTATTTTACTTACTACTGATGAACAGAAGAACAGAGGTCGTCTTCTGGAGCGTGTATTTACAGTAAAATAGAAAGAGAGAGGAAGAAAGCATGTGATAGTTCCAAACTGTCCTGTCTTTTCATCCTCACTGTTACCTTTTGCCTTTAACTATTTATAGAGAGGATGTAAAATTTGATGCCATGAAATTATAGCATTATGACTGTGGCACTTCAACACTGACTACTAGTTAGTTCCAAGCTGAAAAGGGATGCAACAAAGGCATCGTCTGAGAAATATTGCCATTTACTCCATGATCACTGTCTTCAAGAGCGTCAGTGGAAAATTATTTTGAGGGTTATGTTTTTAAAATGCACAAAGATTACCCTTGCAGTTAAATAATGGATTTACTTTGCAGAGACACAGGACTTTTAAACTATTGTTTATCATCCATGATGAGCAGAGTGGATTGGAGCTTTCTCTCTCATTTCTCTCTTAAAATAAGAAGCTATTTTCATTTTCCTTACTCAATTTTGCTTAAGAGATTAAACAAAGCAATAGTTTACGAGGGTATTAATACTGACACTTTCCTGACTTCAAAAATTATAGCCTTATCTACCACAATAGCAAATAATGAATATAGATTCCAAGAAGAACCAACAAGGATCTTGTCCTGCTTCTGTTTAAGGACATGCCAAAAGTAGCGCTAGAAGAAATCACAGTGAAAATGGTGTGTAGCTAACTAGTGTGGCATGTTCTGTCACTCCAGGGAAAACAGCATTATGTTTTTTTTCCCTAGAACAATTCAGGATAGTCTAACGTACATCAACAAGAATCTGACAGTAATAATCTGTAGGAATTAAGTGAAGTGCTGTATGCAGGTGTCTTGTACTGAATTTATAATCAGTTAATCCTTCAATTATTCATAGAATTGTGCATGATAAGAAGAGTCTTTCAATTGGACAATTGGGCATAAAAGTGCCTCGTGTATCCAGTATATTTGGATTTCTGCCTTAATACGCAGACTAGTATTTTATCTGTCACTGGAGGATTGTAAGGCTTTAGAAAGCAAAGATTTCACATTAGAATAGAAGGCTTAGATACATGATCTTTAGAGGACTGATTTTTGGTCAAGAACAGAAAAATGTATGACTGAAACTGTCACCTCTTAAAAATCTCTGATGTTTTTTTAGAGAGAAAGCCAGCATGGCCAATACTTGCAGTTTTTTAATGTTTCAAAGTATTTAGTATTTTCCTTAAAACAATGTTTTCTGGAACTGTGTAAGTTGAGAACGTTGGACATTCTTTTACACTAGGAAGTAAAATCTTATCTTCACGTATGCTAAAGGCTCTGAAACACAGTTATAAGCCTGAGAAAGGCTAGAGCTGTCGCTTTGCTGCCAGGTGTCACCAAGTTAGTGTCTGATCAGTTCTGACCTACGTGTTCACACAGTTTTGCAGAACATACGTACATTTTCAGTGCTCACTTATTAGAAGCCTTGGGCTGAAAGCATGTTGACTTACAACTCATCAATAGCTTACTAAGACTAAAAGATTGCACTGCTGTTTTCTAACACGGTATCTCTACACCGTTGATATTTGGAGCTTCACTGCTATTTAATAACATAATTGCTGGAGATCACTTCCTTTAGACTTCCACAGCGTGTACTTTTTGCAGCCATCTTACAAGCAGTGTGTAAAAGAATTGGGCTAAAAAGAGATTCACCCAAAGTCTGGTTTATGAGTCAAATACCTAAACTCCTTTTAACTTTTTAATTATCTGTCCAAACTTTCAACACTTCTCCTGAGCAGAATCTAATGAAAGTACAACGTTAACAAAGATGTGGTTTTTATTACCCCAGTTAATTTGTTAATGGAAGAGACACAGTAGAAGAGTGTTTATTTTGTTTGAAGATTGTAGATAAAACGATTATTTTTTTTAAATCCTGTAGGCTGCCCGTCATGCTGACATTAATTTGGGTACCTTCACTGTACTGTTGTTGGCTGACAGCCCACTTAACAGGCAGTATGGAGAGTCGATAACAACCAGGTCTTTGTTAAGTACTTGCTACTTTAAATGAGAGAGGGATTTCAGCCACGTATTACCAGCTCAGCTCATACAGACATTCCTTAAAAACTTACAGTTCACCTTGAGTTAATCTCTGTGTCTTTATGGGATATGTTCTGAATCCTAAATAAGCATTATTTGCAGCCTTGGGGTTTTTTCCCTTTGTATTTCCTAGCTGTTCTTCAGCCTCACCTGTTCTAATATAGAGCTTTCCCTATAAAGGATTCTCCCATAGTTTTCCATTTCAATAGAGAATTGAGACAAATGTTCTGTTCTGTTACCACTTTTCAGTCATTCCTGCCTTTGGATTTCACACTGAATCAGAGTTAAAAAAATTTTAATACAAATGGCAGCAAAGTGCACCAGTTATGATTACCTATTACTTGTGGTTTTCTTTCTCAGAAAGAAAAAGAAGTGAAATGAGTTATGTCTTCAACATTGCAGGCAAAAGAGTGCAAGGCGGAATTTAATTCTGATAGAAATTTAGAAAGAGGGGTTGCTTTTGTTAAGAAAGGCAGTTAGGCAGTGTTTTAGTATGTTCTTCACTCCATCAGGGATACCAGTGGGTTTGCTAGTAGTTGTTTCCCTTACTGTGTGGTGGGTTTTTTCTCTCTCTTTATTCTTTCTTTTTTTCTTTATCATTAAGATATATTATTTATTTGATGTCATTGTGCTACTTCCTGAGTGATTGGGACTTCATTCACAGCTTTGAATTTGAAGAAGGGAAAGAACAAGAGATAAGCCCTTTAAAAATAAAAATATATTTAAGAAATATGGAATAAAACGACAGGATAATTTCTTCCTTTTCCACCTCCATCAGTATTGTTTCACATTAGATGCTTTTTTTCTGTAGTGAATTGCTCAATAAATTCAGGAGCAAATTCTGAGTTACAGTAGCAGGAAAGTCAAATGCAGGGCAATGCTGTTTATACTGTGGACAGATGGGCCTGTGGAGATGGGTTTCTTGTCTGGTGCTTTCATTGCAGTCTTCTATTTCTTCCCTCTGTAAAGACATAGGCAATGTGTAAAGGAAAATAAAAGAAAGGAAGTTGCATTGAAAGGTCACTATATGCTGTGGTTTCAGCATGCTTGAATGTGTGCCAGGTGCTGTCATTGCAGGACCACCTGCAATGTTAACACTTAAGCTGTATTACTAAGATTTCAGGGTACTTACTAATGTAGTTATT
This sequence comes from Trogon surrucura, assembly GCA_020746105.1. Taxonomy (NCBI): domain Eukaryota; kingdom Metazoa; phylum Chordata; class Aves; order Trogoniformes; family Trogonidae; genus Trogon; species Trogon surrucura. The sequence goes on along the minus strand of CM036620.1, from coordinate 57,075,023 downwards.
AGAATATTAATGTAAGTGGTTGAGACACATACTAAAAATAAGCACATGAACATGAAACCTGGGGCTGGTGGAAAGTGCGCATTTAAGCCTCCTGTGCTCGGTGTAGTATTCACTGAGATTTTGTAGTTTTCTTCACCAAATGAGATAAGAACAGAACTTCAGATCTTCAGTTGTGTCTTCAGGTGTAGTTTTTGCCTTTTTTATTAGGGTTTTTAAATGGCATTAGGATTAGAATTCTATTCAAATTCAATTTCCTGTGAACATCTCAAAAGAAAAAAAGACCATAAAACTATTACATGCACAAAAAGTGACGACACCGACAAACTTGACTGCCTGATTTATTATTTGAATTGGGCTTTATGGATGAAAATTCACTAAACAAATAATTCATTGATTATGTTAGTCAAGTGTGCAGCTCTTAGTAATAATTTTGATCATACAGAACTTCTAAAACTATAGCCACAGTAGCAAAAGCTTGTGTCTGGCACAGTGTATCTAGGCTCCAGTTTCATCCTATGAGGAGTTGTTGTCCTTGGACATTTTACTGTTTTAATACTCCTGTAAAGAGATGTGCTTGCTTTATGTGCTCTTTTTTTGTTGTTGTTTTCACAGATATGCTGTTTCTTCAAGGATCAGAGGCTATATTTAAAGTGGCTTTAAGCCTTTTGGGAAGCCACAAGCCCTTGATTCTGCAGCATGAGAATCTAGAAACTATTGTTGATTTTATTAAAAGCACTCTTCCCAACTTGGGTTTGGTACAGATGGAAAAGACCATTAGTCAGGTATGAAATAATGTGAACATGTGAGTAGTATGCAAAGGAATGCTCTTTTAAATAATTTATTGACAAAAGAACCACAACAGTATATTGTGTTACTTCAAGCTGAGTATTCTGTTATTGTAGTTCTGAAGATGTCGAAAGCTTTTGGAAGCATGTGACTTATAGTACCTCTGTATTCATACATCTGCATGTTGGTTATCATCACTTTATGAAGCCTTTAATGAAAATTAGTTTAATTTTTTTTTTTTGAAGTGTGCAACATGTTTGTTACTGGCAGCAATATTACAGCCCATAAATAGTGCATTCCACAAAAAAATCAGCAAGGTGGTCTAAAAGCCTTCTAAGTTTGCCTGTCTCCAAAGAACCTTGCATTCCAAGTCTCCCTTCAGAAGCAAAAATTGACCTTTGTTAATGAAATCAGAAGCCTTCCTACGTTGACTTTGTCTGCACTGGCTTTTATGGTGCTGGTTCATTATGGTACAACAGCGCCTTTGTATTTCTGCTGAGGCTCTGTGCTCTCTTGCAGTGAGCAGTGATTCTAGACAGCAAAAACTGGGAATCCTTGTTATCCTCTTCATAAATGGCAGACAAGGGAAATCACAGAATGTCAGGGGTTGGAAGGGGCCTCGAAAGATCATCCAGTCCAAACCCCCTGCCAGAGCAGGAGCACCTAGAGTAGGTCCTGCAGGAACACGTCCAGCTGGGTTTTCAACGTCTGCGGAGAAGGAGACTCCAGAACCTCCCTGGGCAGCCTGTTCCAGAGCTCTGTCACCCTCACAGGGAAAAAGGTTTTTTCTAATGTTTTTGTGGAACCTCCTATACTCCAGCTTGTATCTGTTGCCACTTGTCCCGTCACTGGACATCACTGAAAAAATTATGCAATATTGCTTAGCGTGCAGAAGGCACCAAACAGTAACTATGGAATTGGATGTATTGCAGTGAAGGCTTGTCTGTTTAGAAACCCTGTTACACTTGACATCTGATTTGCAGCAGGCAAATAGAAGATGGAGTTTAGCCTGTTTTTCTGAAGGCCTTTTGTGGTCGAAAACATGGGAAGCATACCATGCAGAACTGCAAATGCCTGCTGCTCACCAAGGGCTTCAGGAGAACTGCAAAGCCTGTGGCTTGCTAAAGCAAGCAGGCAGCAGTGCAGGGCACTGCAAAATGCTTGCGAGGGGATCCCATCTGATGATCTCTGGCAGTAAAGCTTTCAGGGAACGTGTGCTCAAATTAGGATCAGGAAGAAAAATGGTTCTAGTGCTTGCTGTCGAAGGAGGAGAGAGCTAGAAAGCCTGTGCAAGGGGGAGGAAAGCCAGTGATTTCAACTCAGGCAACCTCCAGAAAACCCTTGGCTTTGAGCAGAAGGAGGGGGGGGATGCTCTGTTTAGGCAGCTCTGAGTGCTCTAGATTTAAAGTGGGACAGAAGAAGTGACTTGAAGAGAGAGCAGTTTCCCTGCCTTGATCAGGGCTGCCTTGAAGAGAGCAGCTGTTTGACCTGCCCTGCAGTCCATACACAGCTCCTGGGCTAGTCCCCATCCTCCTCATGCCTTCTGCCATGTACACAGCTCCTGGGCTAGTCCCCATCCTCCTCGCGCCTTCTGCAGCGTGGCCACTGGTTTACATGCCCTAACGTGCCTTCGGTTCCCTAGTTTTCAAGTCAGGCTTTAGGTTTGCATCATGTTTCCCCCGCTTTCATATTTGATACTCTAGATATGACAGTAGGGATTTCCCTCCCTTCTCAAGCATAGAGAGGCTAGAAGTGGCAGAGGTCATGAGAGGAACTAACATTCTGCCCTGTTGAATTGCACTGTTTGTTTTCCTGAAATTTCAGCAGTGGGTGTTCTTCAGAGATGCTCAGATCTACAGAAAACCAAAGTTCCGTGTGTGTAACCAAACTCGAAACTGTATTTCAGCCTTCTGTATTCAGATGCTCAATATGTGTGTTTCTGCTGCTATATGACTATGAGAGAATTTTTATAGCATAAACTGATGTTTTCTTTAACCAACAGCTAAAGTTTTGCAGACAAAGATGATAAATAAAGTAGGAAATAATACTTGTTATTTTGATAGGTATTTAAGATGGGATTTGATATTTGAGTCATTTTTAGAAGAAATAAAGTACAAGAGATTTAAAAATAAATAACCCTTGAACATCTATTCTTGGGCTATTTTTCAGATGCATTTTTAAATCAACTTTTTTTTCTACTATGTTCTATGATTGGCAAGCTTGTCCTTTTAATTTACCACCTTCATCACTGCTTTCAGAGGTGATAACTAGCTCAGAGACATTAGAGTCATATCTCCAGAATAATTTGAAGGCAGAAGTGTGCCAAAACCTAGACAAAGCAAAATACAGCAGTGTTTTTTTTCCTTTGGGTCACTCTGTGTGCCTCGATTTATTTATCTGCTTTTAAAGTAAAAGGTTTTTTTAATATTCGTGTGTAAGACTGAGCACTCAATGATTCATAGTTAGCAATAATAGAAATCTGCTTTGACATTACATAATGTTTCCATTAAGCATATTAGTGTAAGAATAGATTATCTTGTTTTCTTTCAGTCTGTAGGAGTACCATAGAATTATAAATAAAACTGTCAGCATTTACTGGTTTTAATTTAAAGTTTTCATTCCACTTAGCCTTACGCTTGTACATGTGGCATGTGAGCTTGGACTACATTTTTCTGAAGTGACACTTTCCAATCCCTAACATTCTGTGATTCTGTGATGTCTAGGAGGATTTATGCCAAACTGAGATGCATAAACTTGAAATCTAAAAAGGGGAATATCCTGAAAAGTCTACCCTTCTTGAAAACTTTAGTGTAATTGATTTTGCTGGAGTCAGGCAGCAAATCAGTAGCAAAGGTTTTAAGTAGATCCAATGCCAATGCTCTCTACTGCCTCAATCTTGCCATTTTCCAGACTAGGAAATACGAATGTCAAAAATTAAGTCTTTTTTTTGGTATGCAGTGCTCAGATGTCTCAGTCTAGATCCACATTTTTTAAAGCACTGAATGAATTTTGATCTACACAGCACCTAATAATATTTTTATATACAACAGGTGTTTGAAATGGATATTGCCAAGCAGTTGCAAGCTTATGAAGTTGAATACCATGTTCTTCAGGATGAGCTTATAGATTCATCTTTAAATGACAATCAGAGACTGGATAAATTAGAAAAAGCAAACAGTAGCTTGCGCAAACAAAACTTTGATCTCCTGGAAGAACTGCAGGTACAATTTATATTTTGTGTTTAATTAATATTCTAATTTTTCCATCTTTTCAGAAGAGGTTGTCCTACACCAAGGCACAGGGCAGACTGGCGTTCGGTCTAGTGGCTTTAAAGCGTAGCCACCTGGAATTATATTTAGTTTAGCTTTTAAAGTTTAAATGAAGAAGCAGTTCTGAGGGGGGTGGATAGAGCATATGCTTACAATTGGTGAGGAGTTGATTCATCACACTGTCTCTTCTCTTGTAATAAAAATCCTAACTGTAAAAGATGACTAAAAATACACAAAGTGCTTTCTCAACTTCAATTTTATGTTTTCAGTCGCTGCTTTATTGCAGCAGGGGTGCTAGTCTGCCATGATTAGGAAAGCTATTGCCAGCGTCACTGTTTAGAGTTATATCAGATATGGGATATGTTGTCTATAAAGACATACCGTTTCTTACAAGTTTTGTGGGTTTTTTAATACTGTTATTCAGATTGTTTATACAATATATGAATTAGTAATTTCTACAACTTTTCAGAGGCAATACCCCTGATCTCTGTAGGAGTTATTTTTTGCTTAACTGTTCAAGAAATCAGCTTTCTGGCTGCTTTATAACAGTGTTTGTTATAAAACTTCTAACTATGCATTTAGTTTGATGGGAAAAGGGACTTCACGGGTAAGAAGCAGACATATCAAGCTGCTTGATCACTATAAAGATATAGACTTTGTAAGATTAATACAGATGAGGTGAGGGAAGGAGCTCAGGTTTCTCAGCCATTGGTCCTGTATCATGACTAAAGTGAACAAACCCTGCAGACTTAGATCACCTCTCCTAACAAAAATTTACTTAAGCTGTAAATTCTGATCCTGTGAGATCTGAACTGATTTCACGTTCTAAGATGAGCCTTAGAGAAGTCAGAAGATACTCTCTTGCAAGATATTTTCATAAAGCTTCAGGCACATGGGCAAGGAAATTGTTGAATGTAGCATGGGGGAGAGGGATTTCTGCGGTGAGATTGAAGATGTGATGTCCTGTAGCTACCTGCATCAGGGGATCTTCCACCCCCTCCTGCCCCTAAAAACTTTACAGCCCTGAGCAGTTTTTTGACAACCTCATCTCCACCTGAGTGCTGGCAAGTTACCACCTAACGTCATACTACAGTTCCCCTTAACTGTCTGTAGCATTGGAGCAATTCCTTTGTCTTGGAGGTGGGTTTCATCAGCCCTCATTTCCTATGGGAAGAGGTGACCCATTGCTGATGGGAGGAAAATGCATCATCGGACAATGCGTGTCACGGTCTGTCAATATTTTTCCCCCAAAAGATGAACTTTTTAACTCACTGTAATTACATTAAGGGAACTGAGCTCGTGAGAAAGGCGATTTGCCTGAAAGCCAAGACTGTCCAGTGTGCGTCTCCAAAAGTTATCCAGTGCTGGAACTTCCAAACATATCTCTGCTTTTGTTGAAGTACCTCAGCTACACACCTCACATGATGAATTGGAATGATCTAATACTTTGTTTTGCCATGAAGTAGAATACCCATATGTGCAGCCTTTCAAAGGAGAATTTTTGGAATTTTTCAAGATGGGTTGTCCATTTGCATATTACACTAAATCCCTTCCTCCCCCTTTGCCGCCAAATCTGGTATTTGTTGGATTTAGTGTTGAGATAAAATGAGGCTGCATTGTCTTTGCTTTACAAAGCACATGAAATTTAACAAATATGACTGGCCAAAAATGTCTCCCAGCTGATCCATAGGCTTATCTTAAACTGCAGTTCTTTGATATATAATTTGCAGACTTAGTAACTTTCTAATTTCATTACTTTGTGTTATATTGTGAGTTTAATGGTGAGCTAATCAAAGCAATCAATATGAGAGAAAGAAGTTTTCTGTTATAAGCAAACCCATAGTTGTAGTCCAAAGTACACAAATCTAATAACGTTCATACTTGCATTTACCTTTGCAATGTTTCATCATTTATAAAGTATTTCATATGTTTTAATGTATCTCAAGAAATAGTTTGAAGTTGGTTTCAGTTATTAATTAATATTTCTTTTTTTTTTCTTTCTCTCCTTCCTACCCCTCCTCCTTTCTTCTTACTTTGAAAGATGGCTAATGGAAAGATCCAAAACCTGGAAGCCACAGTAGAGCTTTTGTTGACCAATGAAAGTAAATTGACTCAGTCCATTCTCGCTCTCAAGCAGGAGAGAGAAGCTTTACTGAAAGTAGTGGAAGAGATGCAGAAAAAGATTGGTGATACAGATGGGAAGCCTCTGCTTACTGGGCAAGAACACATGGATGCTGACTGACATCCACAGTTGTAATGGAGCAGAGAAGCTGGACAAGAAACAAAGGGAAACTGGGTCTTTTTGTCATCATCTGTGGGCTTTGACATTGTCACCTTCATTTTACATGCCTTACTGTAGCAAAGCAAGATATGGGCATGGTGGCTTCCCATATCGGAGGGGCCGGTTTCTCGGGGAGAAGGCTTTTTCTTCTTAGTATGTAGAAATACTATGACTGGTAAGATGCCACATAATAATAAGCAGGAGAAACTTAACAGTGGTGCAGTTGTACACCATACACTCTAAAGAAGTCATGGATTCTTCCATAAGTGCTTCTAAACCTAAGTGCTTTGTGTTTGTCACATATTTTGTCTGTGTGTAGATCACCACCATTTTAAATAGCACATTCTTTAGAAAGTCCTCGGAAGAAACGCAGCAGTGTGAAACCTTTGAATGGATGACTGCCCCATTGCAGCTATGTGGTGGTAGCATACAGAGAGCTTTTTGATTGGACTCCAGATATTTTTGACAGTGTAGTTCCCCTACAGCTTGACTGGGTTCTCTTAATTATGTTGTTTATGCTTTAGAAAACTGCTTCCTGGTGCCTGAAGGTGTCAAGCCATTGGACGGGCTCCAGAGAGCTGGACTTCATTATATGTAACTATGCATAATGGGGGGGGTTGCCACTTGTTTTTATATGCGTGTTGTTTTAGTACATTTTTCTTTTAACAGCAATTAATTTAGTGTATTGTTAGTTGGCATTTTCTGATAAACATATTGTATATAGTAACTGCATTATGCTTAAAAAAATACACTGACTTTGGTTTGGTGAAGCCTGTGACTCTTGCAACATTATCCAAGGATTTATATCCAGACTCTTGACGTTTCATCGTATTTATTTCTGATCTGCTGTGTGATGTAAGACATCCTTTAGCTGGGGAACTAATGCCTGCTGTCATTTTTTTCCCCCTTTATTTGATACTCTGTGCCCATCCATCCTCTGGGAAGTGGTGTTCTTTTAAGACACTTTCTGAAGTAGTGGTGGCATTTCAAGAGCTTCATGTTGTGCCAGACATGCTAAAACTGTTTTATAAAGCATACGGCAATTTGAAATAGGACACCATTCTTTTTTACAATGCATCTTTCGAATAAGATTACACATGTAAAAAAAAAATATATATGTATTTAATTTTCCTTAATACAATGAAAGTAGTTTTCAGGCCAGTTAAAGCACCACTGCTACAAGTGCAATAATATCCCTGGATATCAGTTGTTTAGATTTGCTTCAGAATTAGGAATAGTGCCATAAATTTGTTCAGTCCCCAAGCACAAAGTTAAAAGGCATTGGTGTTTTGTTATGGTGGAGATTCACCCAGGAGATGTGATTTTTTTTTTTTTTTTTTTCTCTGACTGGCAATGTAGAAAAGGTTTTGGTTTTCCTTTACTCCTGCAAATCCCTCTGACACATTGTGGTTATAGTTTAATGGAAGAGCTGTTAACATTCATCTGTGGTGCAGAACAAATACCTCTATGTTGGTCAGAAAGAAAAAGAGAATTTACTCTTCAATTTCTAGAAGCTTTATTTGACTCTGTCATGTCTTAAATATGTCTGATTCTTGCAAACCCACTCTGTATTCACTTAGTGTTGAAATTCCAGATAAAACAGTTATTATTAATCCATTTAACCTTAGGCTGTTTTTTTTTAATTTGGAAATCCATATTGAAGCTCATGCTTCATGTTTAAAATCTTATTATAATGAACCTCATACTGTTAGAGCAGTCAGTAATGTTGCATTTTTACAGCACAGTGCTGTCATTCATAGACTGACTTCTTAACAACAGCAATAAAAATAATAATAATCTATACCTACATATATGTTTGTACATTATTTGACATTTAAAAACAAAACCAATGTTGATGGGATGGCAATTCAGAACCATTTAAGATGAGACTTTCCTTGACAGTACAGTACCATCTACTGTGCTTATTAAGACTCTTAGTCCACACACTCTCCTAAATGTGCTGAGGATCCAGTTGTGATTTCAGGACCTGCGTCTGCTGACCAAGGTGAAGTATGTTCCACATGACTCCAGGCATGCTTTTTTTTTTTTTTTTGTGATGTTTGATTCTCTGCCAGTGTAAGAGGAGGACTGCTTCTAGTCCAAAGCCTGTTACTGAGAAATTGTTTAATTTGAAAAGTAAGTGCACTTACGTGAGAAGTAAAGTCACTGTGCTCAGAATTCATGAATGTGGTAAACAGATACCAGGCAACTTTTTGCTTTTGTTACTACAGAGATAAAACTGTTTCATTGTACTAAGGAGCTGAATTTTGTGGGTACCAGTGAATTATCTATTAGTATATATGCAAATTAATATGATTTTGTGAAATATGTAAATACCTGGCAAAGTGAGGAATCGTGCCATCCACTGGTCCATCCATCCGCATCTGAACATGAATGAAATAGGTGATTTAAGTCTTTCTGCTGCTTACACTGAAGCAGATCTATGGTGTATTACTTGCGTATGTCTTTCCCCACCCTGTGCTGATTTTTGTCACCAGGCCTCTCCACTTCTAGGGGCCAAAGTGGAAGAACGCAAAGGAAGGTAACATCACTTACCTAGTTCCCAGCTTTGGAAAAACTTAGGGCCTTTTTCTCTCTAGAAGTATGAGAAAGAAGTAATAGAGCCTGGAGCTAGACCTAGCAACTTATATCCTTCTCCAACTACACTCTGTGGCTGAGCATCCTTAAGGAGGTGTAAAATTGGATCTCCTGTTGTCTGAGTACAGCAGTTGTCATTGCATGCTGTCTTCCATATGAACAGTAATTCCTGATTCAGGGAATGTTCTAAAAAAAACCCTGCAAATCCACACACTAGCCCTCAGTAGGGATCCCAAATGAACCACTCCTGGAAGATCCGAATTGAAATAATGAACATTTTCTCCATCTCAGTTCTACAGGTAGAAATCCCCAGGAGTGATGGTTATTTTTTGAAACAAAAACAGTGAAAAAGAAAGGAGTTTACTGGTATGCATAACCCAGGCTGCCAAAGGTGCATGGCAGAGGCAACAAAGTGTGCACTGTGAGTATGCTAGCAAACAACATGAAGATAGTAATCCAGAGAGGTTAGCCTGAAATGTGGAAAGAAGTCATGTTGGCATGTGCAACAAGAAAAAAGCAGCTTTAAAACCATGGCAGTGAGCAGCACTGCATTGCTGCAGGACCTGCTGCAGGGTGCTGCAGTCACCAGGTGCTGGTTTGGTTTTTCCAACTAGTGCAAAGGGTAGTGTGTGGTAGGTACCTGTGACTCCCTGTCATGCGCTTCTGGCTGTTTGATGTACTTTTGTATTTTGCCCTGTCGTCTATTTCCAGGGATCTTTACTTAATGCAGAATCTGAGAATGATGATACAGTGCCTATCATGTGGGACAGTCAAAGCACTTTCATAAAGGCATATATTACAAGTCTTCCCTTGTTTAGAGTGAGAATTGAGTCACAAAGAAGTTCAGTGCTTTGCACCAAGTATTTCAGTTTCTCACCAGTTGCTGGCACTGAAATCCAGATCTTTTAAGTCACAGTGAAACTGTCTTGGTGGTGGTTATCTGAAAGATTCTTCCAGAAGGTCAGGATTGATGGGGTTCTGAGCAACCTGCTCAAGTTAAAGATGTCCCTGCTTGCTGCAGAGGGATTGCACTAGATGCCCTTTAAAGGTCCCTTCCAACCCAGCGCATTCTGTGCTAAGGCCTGTAGTGTGTACTCAGTAGTCATGCAGTGTTCTGCCAAAACAGTGTAAAATGGGAAGCGGTATTGCTGGAACCTTGTCCTTTCCTGACAGCTATACCTGCTGCCTAATAGCAACTCTCTTGGTCACACTAAAACATATTGTCCCCTTATCAGGTGCCTCCTCTGCAGGTACCTAGGGCCCTTCAGCTCTTGATATGCTGGAGCAGGTGCACTGCCAGGAATACTGAGTAGCAAAGATTATAGTAGAGAGTCACTGGGCAACCAATATTCTTGGAATTCTTTTCAAACATAGTAATCTTTTATAAGAGTTTTCATTACTTAGGACAAAGTCATGAAACTGCAACTGGTAGGACTGAATGAAGGACAATAATGTACAGAGCAAAGCAGACAACATAGCTAGTGCTTTTGCTCCGTTGGGATCTTCCTCCACAATTCAGTGGAGCAACAAGCTGAATCTTTTTTTTTTTTTTTTTTTTTTTTTTTTTTTACTTTAAGTCCACCACAGTAGCTGCTACAATTTGACCATGGTAAAATATCCTGGTATGTCAACATGGCAGCTTAGATAATGCAAACACCTCCCTTCATCTACCCTTGAAGAGCTCCTGGCCTCTGATGGCATCTGGCCTCAATGTCTGCTGGCCTTGCAGCCATTCAGCCAACTGGAAGAAGCCAGGTGCTTCTCACCCTGCTTACCATGTCTTAGGAGCTGCATTTAAGCTGAGGCTCTTGTGCTTCATTCCTGCCTGAGCTATGTTGCAGCCACAATTGTCTGGCCATGTGTCAAGAGTTAGGGTTGGTTTGGCCACTGACCCAATGACAGATGCTCTCTACTAACCGTTCTTCCACCTCAAAGGGAAAACAGAATAAGGCAGAGAGACTTACAGATTGGAAAAATAAAACTAAAACAGCTTTAATGAAACAATAATAGTACTAATAAGAAAATAATTAAATATATGCAAATATATAGGGAACTAATATGAACCCAAACCTCTGACAGTAATCACCACTGATGCTGCAGAGAGGCAGGCTCTGGGGAAGTCCCAGGCTCAGTAGCAGATGGGGACCAGATACAGGAACTGGATTCAGGAACTTCGGGATCAAGGGCAGAAGAACAGACCAAGTCCTCCTCGGATGCTGGTCATTGATGAAAAGGGCTTGGCCATTGGGATTCCTCAGCTTTATACTGAATATGACGTACATGGAATGAAATACTTTGTTAGTCAGGTTTGGGTCAACTGTCCTGTCTGCTCCTCCCTGGAGATGTGACTTTTTTACTTCATTACGACCCTTTCACTTTCTGACACCCCAACAGGGTACACAAGATTTACCAATGACCTTGTCTTCTATAGGAGCAAGTATAAGCAAGAGCCTTTCTGCATACCAGTCCTTGGTAGTAACTATAAACATCAGGCTTTATCACTTTCGGAAGCACACACTGTCTGAGAAAATACATTGTTAACTTCAGAAAGTGCAATCTCTTAGAAGAGACTGAGCTGAAAACTAAAATCACTGAGCAGAATTGGTCCTGGTTCAAACCAGGACACCATGATCCTGACCTATGGCCTTGGCTTCCGCTCTTGTCCTCAGACCTGCCTTACCACCTTATCTGGTGGCCTGGACCTACTGCTGACCTACTTTGCTTGTCCTTTTTGGGTATTGTGGGACAGCCCTGTTGTCAGTAAGTTGCTCCCCTTGCCCACTTGCCTGTCACCCGCAGCTCCTGGCTCACTTTCCCCTTCAGAGCAGCACCTGCTCTTGCTTCTCCCACACACACAGCCCCATAGCATAGCTCAAGTTATGTGTCTACGGTGCTTCTGATTCCAGTGCTGGGCTGGTCAGAACTTGTTTAGGTGTCTGCATGCCACTGCTCTTCACCGAGCAAGCAAGCCAGTTCTCTTAGAGCTTATTTAGGGACCTCCAACACAATGGTTGCACTGTATAAAAGGGCCCTTATTTCCCAGCTGTTTCAAAATACTGTGATCACATTCTTTTCCACTTCAGACAGTATGCCGTATTTGCATACTATGTTGATGACACCAAAAAAAGGGCTTAAAACTAGAAGAATGCATTTTGACTACAGCTACATGAATGCCACAATTGCTTGAGGTACCTTAGATCATCGCACAGTATTTATACTGTGTCACACACTGCCATGAGAAGTAATTTTTCTTTAACAGAGCTTTACTAGAACAGGTACGTGGGAGGAAGAATGCTGGCAGCCAAGGTAACCGTCGGGAGTGCATTGCCTTTGGAAGACACACGTATGGCTTACGCCCACTAAGTTTTGCATAACCTAAATTAGGGTGCATCGCTGAGTACTTATTTGCTCATGCAGCTGTCAGAAAGCGTTGCTTTAATCTAAGCAAACCCAAGGCTGCAAGAATTCATTGCCTCAAAGTGGGCCTTTTCAGCATAACTCGCAGCAAATCAGTAAATAGTTCATTATGTAGAAGACTCTTTGTATAAATGGATTTTTTTTCTTTTGTCTAATTGTGTCGTATATTTCCATGGTGTTAGAAAAGCTTTGGGGCTATAGATGCTAAAAGACAATGAAACTTCTCTTCAGGGAGAAGAGAAGTGATTAAAACAGGGGCTCTGGAGAAGCTTGTACTAGCTCCCCATCTTTTCTCATGCAACGTTTTAGAATCCCAAAGAGATTTTAAGGAAATTTTCCTGACATTTCTAAAGTGTTATATTTCACAAGTAGAAATTGCTGCTACAAAAAGAGATGGAAACAGGTTTCTGCTTTTGATTAGGAGTAAGATGACCAACAAAGATATTCTGACAACGGTCTTAGGCTCAGTTGAATGCCTACTTCTTTCTGTCACTGTCTAGCAGTCTTCTGTAATACCTTTCCTGTCGTTAACATTTAACACTAGACTGCTTGTGTACAAAGGAGATATAAATAAGTTTTTCATTTTCCATCTAAAAGCAGAATATGATGATTACCGTTTGTTTCTGTCCTTCTCGTACTAACGAGACAAAGAGTTTCCATTTCTCACTAGCTATTTGGAAGTCAGTTTAATCAAGATGGTCCTCAGGAATAAAAGTCTTGCAACAAACTTGATTTGTCCTTCTCTTGAAAGTGGAGAAGTTTTGACTGTTTAACTAGCATTTAAGAAGTTTCCAAGTTCTTTTTTTTCAGATTTTTTTTCATAAGCTCTTATAGGATGAATGAATACTTTCAACACTCCTATAAAGTGTCTTTTCCCGTGTTTTCAACGTGTGAAACTGAGGATGTTGCTGGCTCTGTAGATAGCAAGATGTCTTGCAATGTCAGATATTTGGAATTACCAAGGCAACTGTTGATTCAAAGAGCGTGTTTCTTCCATGTATTAATTAAGGTGAGCTGAGTATCTTGAAGAGTTGGCCACTGATTGGGACCTAGAGCTTATGAAGCCATAGATGCTTCGTGGGCTTAGTGGTACATGTATATACGTCTCTCATCAAGTTATTTGCAGTTTTCTTTTTGAGCATATCGCTAAAACTCTGATCCCAAACCAAACTGAACAAAACCTGAAATGCAGTTGCTGTTTAGTATTTAATGGCCTGGTACGCCAATTGTCTGATATTTTGTGGTACAGAATCTCAAGTGGTAGTGTTAGTGGTTAGAGACTGAGGTAATAGGCAGATACAGAGGAGCAGTGAACCTTGAAATTGGCAAAGTAGCAAAATAACTAACAGTATGTAAGGAAGGAGTAATGATAGAGCCTTTGGAGTGCATTCTATATAGTAAACTTGTTAAGGAAGTTGTTAAACATTTTGCTCATTTTGAGAGAAGGAAAAATTAATTTGCTTATTAAAAGTGGAAAGAGATGGACTGTCAAGAAGAGAATATGTAGGGCCAGCCATGAGAAAGCCATGACATTTTCAAGATCTGCAGTAGGATGTGAAACATACCATAAAGAGGTATGAGTGCAAATATCCATGGAACTGAGAGACAATATAAATCTGAGCTTAGTGAAATAATCTGGCTAAGCCCCAGAAAACCATCAGGGGTTTTTTGCAGTTCCTGATGGAGATCATAGAGGCCGGCCTCAGTGCGAGCAAGGTTTCTCTGATGGGGAAAACGTGGTGTTCTTTTCAAACCATGGAAAAAGTCAAATAAGACCTGATCACAAAACCTAGGCGTCTGGTGAGGAAAGGTTGCTTCCTGCTAGAACGGAAATAAAAGATGACTTTTTAATACAAAAATATTCCCCAACAGCCTCTGTCTTCTCTCTGGGGTACACTGGTGTCTTCATGGCACTGAGAACAAGCTTCAGTTTCAAAGGTGCTTGGAAAGAACAATCTAACAACAATCTAAGTAGCAACTTCCAGACTTGGACACTTTTACAACACGTTATCTTGCTGGTACTGAAATGAAGACAGCCCGTGATGCTGTAGTCTATTATCTTAAGGTTCCTGCTTAAAACTTTTCTTGGTGATACCTGCCACCTACCTTTAACAAAAAGAAAAAGGTATAAAATCCGAATTTTGTGAATAAATTGACTGTCAAGTTTGTGACCTTAACTTCATAGTTTGTCGTTAAACTGCTTTAAACTCCATTAACAGAGTAGAAAGATCGCTTTAATGCACTGAATTTGCAGCAAGACAATGAAAAAGGTGGCAAGACAGAATGTATGTGGTTTAATTTCCACAGAAATTGTATCTGCAGAAACTGCAACTGCAACTGGTTCATTCAACTCCTGCAGGTTTTAGTGGGATTGTGTGATGGATTCATATATAACTACTGACTTTAATGTTAGTGTGTGCTAGCTTAGACATGGATACATTGTCAGCACGTTCTATCCTCAGAACATCTTTAGGCATCACGAATCATAAGCATTCATTTAAAAGAAAAAAAAAAAAAGGCAGCAACATTTCAGATTCTTTCATAATTTGCTGCAGCATCTCAGTTCCAGAAAGGAAGTACTGTTTTAACTGGGGCAGGTGTTTATAAGACATTACTAAATAGGTTCAGATTAAGGCAACATATATTTGGACTTGGAGTGGAACTGTGCTAGTTATTTGCTAAGTATGTGTCCTAAGTACAGTAAATTTTTGTTTCTCCTTTTTAAAAACTACAACCCTCAACAAAGGATAAAAACTTCCATTGTCAGCTTTTGCTTAAAAAAGAAGTAGGAAGTTCTATGATTAAAGGAACATGAGTGTATGTGAGATAAGGAGGAAATGAGAGTTTCAGAAGCAAAGAGCTGACAGCAGGGATTTACCCAAACCCTTTGTATGACCTCCAGAAAGATCCCAGCAAACAACATGCAACGTCTCAGTGCTGTGGCCTACAAATTTCCAGAATTTTTTTGCCACTACAGTGTGATGTCAGAGAAGAGTTTATGGCACAGTTTGCCTTGAAAGCCTCTTCTGTATTCCCCTCCCACCAGCTTCTCTGTCTTGCACCATAAAGATGGGACGTGGATGTAACATGGACACAAGGCAAAACATCTGCAGGCTCTTAGATCACAGGGGACTAAGGTACTTGCTTCATCTTGTAGGGTCCGCAAGAGTCACCTCTGTACTGACTCCAATCCTGCGCATTTTGGTGAAGTGTATCTCTGGAAAACCAGCAGGAAATGATCCAGCAGACGTCAAGAAATTATGACTTTTCCACTTTCCATGACAGTTTGATCTAGGAGAGAAGGTCAAACTAGAATGAAAAGCTGAAAACTATAGAGCCAACAGACATCTTTTTTTTTTTGATCAGGCAGATCAACTACTTGGAATAAAGAGTTCTTAAAAGATTTTATGTTTTCTCACACATTGCCTTCATTACCAAATATGGTTTCTGCCCAGCAGTTGTTGGTACTGCTAGCCCTCTCAGTTGTGTTAAGGAAACCAGTGGCATGGGCAGTCTGAAAGCTTTTATGCATCTCAGAGTCTTGCTGTTTCAATCCATGACTGAAGGATGTCCGTTAGGCCGTGTCCCATTCCTGATGCATGTTTCAAATCCACTTCATCTCTTCAGTTGCAGATCCTTGGCTATTTTCTTAAGACACATCTCCACACTTTCTAGAGGTAGATTTTAAAAAAGCTGTCTGTGATCTGAGATATACTGAACATACCAAATGGAGTATTTCATTTCACCCAGAACCCACACCTTACTGCTCAGCTTCCTAGATAAGTTTATGAGTTTGGGCTCAGTGTGGTCCTGATGATTTCCAGTTGGGAGTTAACCTGTGCCCAGCAAGCCTGGCTTACAGAAAAAACTCACTTGTATCAGCCTACAGTGTTCCACAGACATGTATTTTGAGTGTTTTAAGTTCAATTTCAAGGCTTCCTCTTGACCAAGGTACAATTACAACTGTCAAATATTTTTTCCAGCCCTTGACCATTTATGTCATGGGCTTCTATATCATTTTCCATTTTTTATAATTGTTGCAAGACAGGCGTAGAAACCATATGTGATGCTCCAGTGGTGGAGCATCTGTGTGTCCTTGGTTAGTCCTTCATTTGTTTGTAGATGACATTTGATCCTGTCCCAGCACACCCTGGGAACTCTAGATTTGCTAACAACGACTATGGCTCCTAAGGCTTTTTCAGTATGGCTGTTTTCCAACATTCAGGTGTTTATTCTGTAACTATGGCACACATTATTCAGTCCCAACTGTCTAACTCTTCACTGCATTAAAACACTTTATTTCGTTAGGACTGCCTACCACTGTAACAATCAAGACCACGCAGAAGCCTTCCCTAAACTTGTGTCTTCTGAAAGATCATCTGTGGGGAAAAACTTCTATAACTGCATTTCACTTCCACCTATGGAAATTTGCAAGATTCACTGAAGTTGCCATTGTGGAAGTATGTACATCGTGATCAGCCAACTCCCCCTGTTTTCAGCCCCCACTGCTACATGGGTGGGCAAGGCGCTGGGCTGAGACCAGATTGTTAGTTCAGCTTTTCAAAGGTAGGACCAACTCTTAAATGCAAGCCACTCGAGAGCTGCCAGCTGTGTTAATTTACCAAGCTCCTGGACGTTCAGCATATACTAAGGTTCCTGCTGGCTGCCAAAGCGACCTAATTTGGAGGCAAAAATGCAGTTATGAGTTGCACTGGAGGTCAGGTGGAAATGTGAAAAGATGTGCTTCATGTTCCACAGAAAAAAGGTCAGGCTCATTAATTCTTCTGACCATTTGTCCTAACTGTTTCCTGACTGTAAAGAAAGAGACCTTTTTCCTGCTCTTTCCAACCATCTCTTGCAGAAGGATTGTAAAGCTTCAGGCAATTAGCCTGGCTATGTAGCCATTGCAGGGGTTTAAAAATTAAACAGCTGTCATACCCAGACCCATCACAAAAAATGAGGCTCATTATAATATAACTTACACTGGCCAGATAGTTAACTATCTTCTTAATTACAAGATTTAAGGACTTCCTGTCTCAAATCTAGATAGTTCGGTCTATATAGAGGAAGAAACACCAACATAATGAAGTATTACCCTGCTGCATCTTATCAGGAGGGGAAGAAATTTGCTTTTTAAAAAGAAAACCCGCAAAACTTTTGGCAGAGATTTAAACTACTTTTTGTTCTTGTTGCTTCATTTTATTTTTCCTTTAATACCTGATATTAAAGGACCCAAATTTATCCCCAGGGGGGAATTTAATCATTGATTCCAACAGGAATAGGATGGTACCTTTATTATTCTTTCCTCAGATAACAAACTGCCTCTGGGATTCCTTTGTTGTCACTGGCTTACATTTTTAATATGTTTATTACCCTTGGAGTTTAAGACCTAAGCCTATAATCTCCAAAGCAAAGCATTGATTGTGACCCTAAGTGAAGGAGATGCTATAATGCTGCTGTTGGGTGTTACGCAAGCTGCCAAGTGCTGTGCTGTGCAGAATGCTTCTTCCATCTCCCCCAGACATCAACTTGCACGAGACATAGCTTTTTCTAAATGATACCAGATCTTGTACAGAAGAACCAGAAGAGTAAAGTAGCTGAACCAAGTTCTTGGTGTGGCTTTTTACACATGTGCAGGTTGCTCTAGGTGAGCACAGGTGAAAATGTGCCCTTAATCATGGATAATTTTTAAAGCATTTATTGACCTCAATTTTTCTATCAAACTTTCTACTTCAGCATTTGAGTGCTGTATAAATTTAGCATCCCCAGAGGATGGCGTGTTTTCCTAACAGTTAACTTTCGCCTAAATCAGAGCTTTTTAGACCATGGGGGATTGGTGAGCTAGCCAAGTACAGAACTGCAAACTGTTTTCAGCTACAATGCTGAAGTAAATATGGCAATCAGGAAAAAAAAAAAGTGAAGTGAGGAAGGACAAGGATGTTGTGAATGAGACCAGACAGTTTTGAGAGAGGGTTGCAATGTGTCCCGCACAGTGGAGGCCCCACTGAAACGCTGGTTGTGCAGGTGGAGCAGCTGGTGGGACACATTACAGAAACCTCATAAACAAACCAAGCGTCAGAGAGAAACTGTAGGAGAGGGCAGGGTGGAGGCGGAGGAAGCAAAAGCCCTGTCTGTAACCAGCAGGCCTGTCCTCGTCGTCGGCATGTGTCCTGCACACGTGAAAGTGCTGCGCAGTGTTCAGTGCCAGAGACACCAAACCTCCTGCATGCAACGGGACAGACGTGAGAAACAACTGGTGGGGCCTCAGGAAGTTTCCAGAAGATGCCACGTTGGCTGAGTCTGCCTCAAGATTTCCATTTACAGCAACCTGAAAGATGGGAGTTTGGAATTGATTTCTATTGACGAAATTCAGGGTCTCATTTTTACATAATTTGCATATAGAGAGTAATTGCATTTTGTTATCTCTTTTTCGGATATAAATTGAGCTGCTTTGCATGAGTAAGTATCAAACAGTGTTTTCTTCTGAAAATCTTTGGGAATTACAACTTATCTAGAGATTCTTGTATTGATTTCCTGCACTTAGTGCATTTTTTATATTGCTGATCTACAATATGACTCAAAGACTCTCTTACTCTTCAGTTAAAGCAGTCAGCTTACTTCAAGCATTGATTTTCAAAATGAGTATTTAATTGACTTCCTAATTCTGCATTTGTGCAAAAGAGTCACAAAGCATCTATTTCTGCATTAAGGAATTCACAGCAGTCATGAATCAAAGTCCCCACTAGATGGTAATGTAGTTTCAGATGATTTGTGTTGAAAGGAGCTTCTCTGCCAACAACTCCAAAAGGAAGTGGAAACCATGAGATTTGTCCATGAAATTATATTTGGATGATTTGAGGAAGAAAAGAGTTTCCATTTATTAGAAAATAATTTTTGTTTTGAAAAGGTTTTGATGAAAACTTTGTATGTACTCGAATTATTAGGGTCACTAAAGTCTTAGTTTATGAAACAACCTTGAAAATGTCTCAATGAATCTTTGACAGAGAATGCAAAAAACAGGCAGCACGATCTCTATGTTCATGCCTGATACCCAGCATTGTTGACGAGTGACTCAAAATCCTTCAGTATTGCTAGGAAGCAGAAGAATGTTCTTCTCCTCCTTCTGTGGCGATGGAGACAAAGAAGCAAAAGACCATTTCTGCAACGATACTAGAAAGCCTCACTAGTTCCATCAGTGCAATCCTTGGGGGTAAAATAGCATCCGTGCTCTTCTTCACCTGCCTCCTGGGACTTGGTACAGCCAGGCTGGCATATTCACATAAAGTGTGATCCACAATGTACATGCAGTGGAGGCTCTGGGCAGGCACTGGAGCCGGTCACACCCACACTTACGGGTCTCTCGCCGGTCTCTGCAATGCTGGTGGTGCTGGGCAGTGATATGGGAGAGCATGACATAGGATCGTAGAATCACTAAGGTTGAAAAAGACCTCTGAGACTGTCAAGCCCAGCTCTCAACCCAGTGCTACCATGATCACTAAACTATATGCTGAAGTGTCATGTCTACGTGTTTTTTTAACACCTCCATGTAGCACTGCCATGTAGCTTCTAGTAATGTTAGTCCACTGCAACAAAAATCAGATCAGGGAACGAGCACCTTTATGTTCATGGTGCGTGTGGGCTGCAGCTGGCACCAAAGAGTGGCCTTTATGGCAGAAACATTGTTTTATTTGCACTCAGGAAAACAAAACTACTACGAAATGAAAAAATGCCAACATGCCCCACAGGGAGAAATACAGTTCCTGTATGCACTACAAGCTTGCTCCTAGGCAGTATCTCAGGCTAGTGCAGCCTGGAAAATGTTTTAATAAGTCTTTAAATAGCATGTAGCATTAAAGCTGAATACAGTTTCCACCTTAGGTCTTGACCTAAGGTTTCAAGTTCCTGCACTAGGATTTATTATAAAATTCAGTGGAATCTTTTACATTAAATTTTACCTTAGTGTGCTGACAGGTCTAAACTGCAGTATTACAAATACTAACCTAAAATTAGCTCAGTTTGTTTCTTAGAGGTGATCCAACAATGTTACAAATGTAAAGTAGAATTATACTATTTGCATACAGTAACATGCTCTCCACTAACGTTGGCTGAGAACATCATCGCTTAACTTATATCAGTTAAGAGAGTCCCTGCCAACACCGGATCTTCTAATCACATGAGACTCAATTACATATGCTTTAAAGTTCATCTGTGCTAGTTTTATTTTTAGTAATAAAGTAAAGTTTAAAAAAAGACTTTTCACCTTTCACTTGGAACAAGAGAGTAAGAAAGATACCACCAGGAAAGAATTTTGATTTCAAGAAAGAGAGGTTTGGTTTTGAGAGTTCTGTAATGTGAAATGAGATTCCATTGATTATCGTTAAAGAATTATTCAGGCTTTGGCTACAGAGATGATGATGGCTGTAGATACAGTTATGGGAAAGCACAATTTGGGTTGAGGGAAGAAAATCTACTGTTTCTGCTTCAAGTTTGTCTTAGTATTTCTGTTCTCTAATCCTTGCACACTTTAGCCTGATGGAAACAGATGTAACTGTCATTTTTCCTTTAAATCAGAGAAACAGAGGTTTATCCCACTCTCAAGAGACACAAAATGATTCTCACACTCAAGGAAGCCTTTGCAGACCCTTCTAAGGGCAATCTCCTATTGCCGGTTGCTGCACCCCCGCCTTGGCTAGCGAGGCAAAATTTGCAATGAGAAGTAATAGTTTTAGTCGGAACTAACACATCTGATGACTTTTTGGGCTCGGATTATACTCAGCTGTTCAGATAGGAAGCTGCACAATCGGAACTGAATGAAGGTTGGGCACACCCCCTCTCATCCCGTGCATGCCACGCTGGTTACCCTGAGTGCTTCCACTGACCTGCTCACCAGAGACACTTTCTCATGGCTGTATCTATTTCAGTCCCCAACTGACGGGCAAGCACATCAGCCAGAAGGACTTTAGTTAGAAAGACAAAGGCGCTGTTACTTCTGAAAGATGCTAGATGTTGCTGTTTCAGCTAAAACTGCCACTGGTGTCCCCTGGAGCATGGTTTCAGAAACGAGTAAGGGCAGGACTGAAGTGCCTGGGAGGAGGGTGAGTTCATCCTGGTTATCCAGTCTTCTATTTCCACACTAAGACTTGAGGAGTGTAGCATTTATTTTGACTTTAGTGCAGTCTTCTGTCACAAACAGCTACTCTGATACTTAGCAAGATAATTTAAGATTCACGTTATATTATTATGGCCTTTATGACCATTACAAGCCTCTTGCTATGTGGAGAAGTAGTTTCTTCACATTGCAGATCACCTGGACACAAAAGGAGAGCATCCTTTCTGACAGTCTTTGCAGACCAAATCTTTAGGAAAATCTCTGGACCGCCCATCCTCTACACAAAAAAACCCCAAATTTCTGTCCATACTCAGTGACAGCCTCGTAATCCATGAGACCAATGCAGCGTTACACAACGCAAGTGCCTGCCAGCCTGACTGTTGGCAGAGCAACTTAAATGTGCTTTTCGCAGAAGAAACATGCACGAGAACTGGAAAACCTCTTTATTCTTTTGTTTTTCCTAATTTGTACCTGATGTTATACCTGGTTCTGAGCCGTCAGATGTTGGATGTCAGACTCACAGAGGTGAGGACAATACTTGACCCACAACTTTTTTCTGAGCTAGGTTTGAGGGGCAGAACCTCTTTCACATCTCTGACGCACAGCACTGCTGCTGGGTCACTGGTGAGTTTGTAGATACAGAGAAAAAGTTCTGAAAATACAGATGTTTTTGATTAAGTTGAAATGTATCAGATGCTTGTGTCATATTGCACTCTTATTCTCGTAATATTTCAATATCATGAAATCTAATTTAATACTGAGTGTTGTAATTTGGCAATCTGAAAAAATCTTATCTAGAAAGAAATTTCACAATTGCCATTTATCATCCCAAATTAAAATCCTGGCAATTTTACAGCTCTCTATTAGAAAAGAGCTAGTTAGGCAGCATTATTCCATTTCTCTGCTCATCTGTCAAGCGTTTCATCTGCAGGTTTTCAAGTGCTTGAAAGAGGATGTCCCATTTTTTTCTTTCTTTATAAGCACAGTAGTGGAAACTCAAGAAGTTTAAAAGTTCCTGTTTAGGCTCACCATGCTCTACAAAAGCAAAGGCAGAGGGGAAACTGACGCTGGAGAGCCCTTAGCCTTGCTCAGCTCTTCTAACCCCTAAACAGCCCTGCCTTTCCTGGGTATAAACTCCCAGTGGAAGTGCAGAGCACAGTGGTGCTGAGCCAGGAGAGAGAAGCTGAACTCCTGCAGCAGAAGGCATTGGAAGTTCTTACTGCGTTGGGGGAGTGTGGGTAGGACATATGAATAAGCAGTAATCCGCATGCAACCAAAGTCTTTTAAAAGTACTTTTGGGGGGTTTTGGCTATATAGTAGATGTCTAAACTCTGTGCTCTAAATGGAGCATGATTAAGCATGTATGTTAACGTTTAGAAAGCTGGACTATTTGGCTATTCTTCCAAAAGTGAGCCTTAAAATTAAATGACCCCAGATCTATGTTGCTGCTAGATCTACACTGCAGTCATCACTTACTTTTAGTGAAAGTGATTAACTTCTTTTGTCCAAATTAATGTTATTTCTACATAAAAAAACCCCACCCTAAAATAACCCAGCAACCCAAGGACCCTGAGGCTAATGATTTTTTTCCCATGCAACAAAAGTAATACATGCAGTGCCAGAGAGTGGAGAGAGGCAAGGCAGAACACCTCTGGACAGCAAACACCCCTCACCTCCATCCTGCCAGGGATGTGGGAGACGGGCAGGGTGAGGTCGAGGGGAGCTTCACCAAGCAGTTCCCAGCAAAATTCTCAAGCTTCACCTTTGGTGTGAGCAGGGGTGGGAGACCCAGAGGAGAGCAACGCTGTTAATGGCAGAGGGGGGCCCTGGGAAAAGCATCAATATGTGAGAGCTGCTAGGCACTGCCGAGACATGATTTAAATTGATTTAAACAGTCCGGTCTCCTAGATTAATCTCCTGTGTTGCTGCCTGTACATCCTGAATGGACACCACCTTGGAGCACAGCACACACAGGCTGAGCGGGTGACAGGATTCACCCTGTCCATAACTTTCTCTGCAGAGCAAAGAACAAGGTGGCATGGAACAGAAAACACCTCTGGGAAAGGCAAACTGTCAGAGCTGAGCTTGCTCTGCTGAGAATAAGTGAGGCAAGATCCTGTTCTGTGTCTGTATAAGGGACCGTGGAGAGTCCGGGGAGAGGATGACATGAACAAAATCTGTTGGGCTGTTCATGGCACTGGAAAAGGAACCGCGGCCTGATGTAACCTTGCGGCTTGGCTTCCCACAGACTAACTACCTGTTTCTGGAGGACATCACACTAGGAGCAGAGCTCCGTGCTCCTGCTCTGCATTGCTATCCAGGGATAAACCAGCATGGGGGTGCCTGCTGCAGCTCCCATCATCAGTGTGCAAGATCAATAGATACAGACAGAAAGACAGACAGATATATAGACCCCAAGCCTCCACTGGTCACGGGAGCAGAACCCCAGTGCAACCCATTTCCACGAAAGACGCTGAAAAACTGTTCCCTCGGTTCCTCTCCCTGGTGCATCCCTGCTTTACCTGATCTGAGCCTCTTTAGGAAGGTGACCCCTATGCAGTAAGTGAAAGAGATGAAGATGAGCTGAATATGTCACTGTAGGATCTGCGCGCTGTGAAATGTGAGCAGGACTTGAGGGAACAAAGCTTGTATGGGTAAAAGGTGGGCTAAAGAAGGAGGATGGCACTACTGAAATTAATACAGGCAGTTGGGGCAAACCTCCTGCAGAAGATCTGGAAGTGGGTAAATCATGTATGTGGTGTGCTGCAGGTTGACTTTCTGATGTCATTAGATACCAGTCAGTAAGGGTCTGAGTAAACTACCAAAGCTGATTAGGTAAAATAAGTCCCTAAATTTGATGTCCAGAGGTTTTAAGCAAAAATATGCTGCTGATGAAACAGGTACTCTCTCTCTGATCTTTTTGAACCTAATATCCAACAGGCAGGAAGCATTAGAGCAAAAGCAGGATTTCCTCCTAGTAAATTAAATTTCCCTCTTTTACTTTAGTTACGTTCTACTAAGTGATGTTGTACCTTTTTAAGTTACCGACTGAGAAGAACAAAGAGAAAAAAAAGAGAGAAAGAAAAGCAAGAGTGCATGCACTTGGGTTGCCTTTGGCATGTGAAAAAGTGGAACCAGAAGCGGCTCGTGGATAGATTCTGTCGTAGGGGTGCGTGTACAACTTGTACCAGTGCCTGAGCTGTCCTCACTGCACTCCCTCATAGCAGCTGGTGTTCAATGAGTTCGGATTACTTTCCATGCACACTTGTTTGTACTTATTAATGAAAATCAAGCCTGAAATACTGTGTTTCTTCAGCTTTGTCTTCTTAATTTAGCCATTGCCAACCACCTGATCCCACTGTGGATTTCACCTCACTGTAGCTGTCTGATTTCATCACACTCTAATTTTCTTTTTTTCTTCCTCTGCAGAGCTTCTTGTTCAGCCAGATAAATCTTATTTGCTGATGATCTTTCTCTAATATTTCAGTTGTAGGCTCCACAAAGATTTTTGTTATCAAGAATCTGCGAATTAAGTAGGACTTTTTTTTTTGCCTCTGCTGTCCCCTTTGCATTTAGAGCAGTAACTAACACAGTCTTTAAAATTACTCTTCCAGAGTTTTTTTTTTCCTAGAAATGCTGGCGTGTGCAAGGTGCCACAGGGAGAGGGGCAAAGGGGACTGAAGCAGAAAAGGCTGAATTCTTATCCTCCTGTGAGAGAGCACCCTGCAGGACACCCCAACCCGGCTGCAGAAGGTGCAGCGGAGCAGGCCGAAGTTTCAGGAGGTTTGCTCTGTGAATCAGGCCGCTGCGACCCGCCGGCAGGTGTGGCCAGCGTTTATGGGATCAGCGCCTTTTCTATCGGGAGCACGAGCCGAATGCAAATGCCGAAAAATTGGCAGGAAGGGTGTGCTGGGGGCAAAGCCAAGAAATCACATCCGCCCCGGAGCTGAGCGCCGTGGGCCAAGTGTCAGGAATTGTCCCGGAGGGTCAGGCAGCCCCAGCAGCTCTGCATTGCTTCATGAGATAGGCAGTCACTTGGCAACTGCCTGCGTCCCTGTGTCCTCCCCTACGGCCAGGGCGAGTGTTGGCGGGGAGAGAAGGGCGGCAGCAGGTACTGAAATCAGACTGTAAAGGTCACTGTGTAGCTTCCTGAATATGTCATAGAAACAAGGTTGGCAAAGGGCACACGTACAGCAGCAGCAGAAGACCTTGAAACCTTGTGCAAATTTACCAGGGGATATGGAAAAGTAAACATGAGGGAGCCCGGCGACGGCTGTGGTGGTTAGAGCTACCTCTGAATAGCAGTTTTTAACTAGAGTTGGTCGTGAATTTTGCAACCTAATGCTTTTCATCAGATCTTGCCTGCTCCGATCAGGCTCGAGAATTTTTCACCGGGATGCACACGTGTTGAACAAATCTTTTCCCCTTTCCTTTCCCCCCCCTCCCCTTTCTTTTCCTTCATTTTTCTTTTAAGAAAGGGAGAGAAAGAGGAGTGCTCTTAAGGACAAAACAGGCTATTTGGTCCTAACATCCCATTCGTCCCTTTCCCACATGCAGCCGTCAGAGGGGCGATTGGAGCCCTCCTCTGGGACGAGGAAAGAGCCCAGGTCTCGATACTGCCCCTGCCAGCTCCAGGCCAAAGAACAACACTCATTGTTTTTCCCTCCTGAGTATTTTCTCTGTTGGGGAGTGATATGAAATGTGGTTTTCAGTGGTTTCTGTGAAAGCTTCTGTGCTTGCTGTAGGAAACTGTTAATTTTACAGGACTAATTTTTTCTTTTTTTTTTAATCAATGGTTCCCCTCAGCTTGGGACAGGTGGAACAAATGGCTGCCTTGCCAGCCCAGGGGAGAGGGCAAGCAGTGCTGAACACCTCAGACCAGGCTCTTGGCTGGTGGAGCATCTCTTGGTTGTTGGAAAGTGCTTCAAAAGGTCTTGGGTTCCTTCCAACTCAGGATGGGAAAGACTTTGAAACTTTGTACTTTTGTGGGATGAGGAAACTATTTCCCACCAGATGCTGTTCCTCAGAAAATATGTTAGGAAGCAGCCAAAGACACTGGGAGAACAGCTAAGCCTCCATGCATCAAGCTTGCTTTTAGCTGGGTCAGGGAATGGTTGGGTTCACTTCACTTCAGGGTTTCTGATGTTCTGACTGCCTTACCATGTGAGTGCTCTGAAGCATTTTCAGCCAAGAACTGTGGTTCCAAAAACTGAGCTAAAGGATATTTCTCTTTGAGACTAGGTTGGGAATCATTGGGACCTTGAGCTTAGAAGAGAAGGAAATAGACAGCCTAACTATCTGTATGCAACTCCTGAGGTAAGATAACTGTACATCTTATGGAAACATGTTTAACTGATGATGTATTTAAAGGCAAAAAAAGTTTGTATTAACAAATGTTTGTGTCATTGCTACTCTGTTGTAACTAATTTACTTGCAAAGTTTCCTGAGGCAGGAACTGTCAATAAGGTAAGAAGTTTATCAAATATGTTCTTTTAAGATGTTTTACTTTCATGCTTTCAATATCTAGAATAATTTTCACTTCAGCTTGAGTTGACTGTTACTTTTACTCAGATGAATTTGAAAGGGTAGGCAGTAAAAGTTTGTTTATGACACCATTAATTGATTAATAATTCAGTGTGTGCATTATTTATTTTGCACATTGTAATTGTCTCTTTGGCTTAGATATTCTCCATTTGTTGACTGATGTCTCTCTCTGAAAATTAGTTTCTAAATACCAATAATTCCAAATCCATCTAGTTCCAATAGTCTGCATGATAAAAGATTGTGTTTTGGTTAAATAGATAATTTACTCCTGGAATGATAGACATTAGGCACAGTACAGGCACTCTGCAAGGTTCTTGACATGCAAGCTAGTTTCTGTTGATGATTTGGTTAGCTTACTTCATTACTATCTAACTTTGCATTAATATTTCTCTGGCTTCTCCTTGGAGAGCAATTTCTGCTGTAGGTTTCTAGGAGGGAAGCTTGGTCCCTCCACAAAGGATAGTGACTTCTATTTTCCACATCCTTTTCACAAAGCATTTGTGAAGATACAGCTCCTTGTGTCTGTTCCCCTCTTGGGTCTGTCCATCTCCCCTGTATAACTTCAAGACAACCTTGTGATCCCAGATTCTTTGTCGCAATAAAATTTATGTGAAGGCAGTGGGGGAAGCCAGGGGCAAAGGTGAAGGGAAAACAAGTGGCCGAGAAAAGAAATGTTTTAGGTGGTGTGGAACAGAGAAACAGCAACAATCTTGTCGAGGAGAGAGGAGAGGAGAGGAGAGGAGAGGAGAGGAGAGGAGAGGAGAGGAGAGGAGAGGAGAGGAGAGGAGAGGAGAGGAGAGGAGAGGAGAGGAGAGGAGAGGAGGGGAGGGGAGGGGAGGGGAGGGGAGAGGAGAGGAGAGGAGAGGAGAGGAGAGGAGAGGAGAGGAGAGGAGAGGAGAGGAGAGGAGAGGAGAGGAGAGGAGAGGGGAGGGGAGGGGAGGGGAGGGGAGGGGAGGGGAGGGGAGGGGAGGGGAGGGGAGGGGAGGGGAGGGGAGGGGAGGGGAGGGGAGGGGAGGGGAGGAGAGGGGAGGAGAGGAGAGGAGAGGAGAGGAGAGGAGAGGAGAGGAGAGGAGAGGAGAGGAGAGGAGAGGAGAGGAGAGGAGAGGAGAGGAGAGGAGAGGAGAGGAGAGGAGAGGAGAGGAGAGGAGAGGAGAGGAGAGGAGAGGAGAGGAGAGGAGAGGGGAGGGGAGGGGAGGGGAGGGGAGGGGAGGGGAGGGGAGGGGAGGGGAGGGGAGGCGAGGGGAGGGGAGGCGAGGGGAGGGGAGGGGAGGGGAGGCGAGGGGAGGGGAGGCGAGGGGAGGGGAGGGGAGGGGAGGGAGGAGAGGGGAGGGGAGGGGAGGGGAGGGGAGGGGAGGGGAGGGGAGGGGAGGGGAGGGGAGGGGAGGGGAGGGGAGGGAGGGGAGGGGAGGCGAGGGGAGGGGAGGGGAGGCGAGGGGACATGGCAGGAAAAAAAAATCTGAAATATTTCTTCACTCCAACAATTGCTCTGTACATCAGCAGCCATCAGCAGATTAGAAGAGTGGAGTGAAAAATAAAATGCTCTTTTTTAATGACATTTATTACAGTTGCTGTATATTACAACGAGATAACAGCTAAGTATCCAGTATTTTTAATGTGCAGTTAAGCATCACCCTTGTGAGACAGAGCTCCATTTTCCAGAGTAATTCACCAAAACTTATCTATGTAAAGACATACTGGAGAAAGTCCCCTGCTAATATTACTTACCTGAGAGACACTTAGGGCCTCTGAGATGATCCTTAACCCATCTTCGTCCTAGAGTATTGTTTGATATCTTTCCAAGCCAGATGTATCTTCTTTAACAAAAACCTTTATGGTCTTCCTTTTTACTCTGTTGCCTGTAGGTTCCATTAAGGGCTTGCCTGCTAGCTCTGATATCTGATTTCCTCAGATGGTGGCTAATCCATTTCCACCTTCTTTAACAGTAGCTTTGATACATCTATCTTGTAAAATACTGTGGTCTCATTTGTTATCTATCCAACCACCCATCAATGTCTAAACTGTGGAGGGACAGCAATGTTTAGAAGTGTTCTCATCAGTTCCTTTGGGGTCCCCAGTGTCTCTGACCTGTTTGGTAAAATTCCCTTTAGGTTTGCGTTCAGAACTGAATTTTATTTCTTTGTTTATCTTAATTTCCATGTTATTTTGAAACAGTAAAAGCCACCAGCTATCCTCCAGTCCCAGTACTATTATCTCCTTTCATAGGACCAGCTCACAAAGTTTCCAGCCTGAGTAACTCTGCTTTTGCAGTCTGTGTTTTGCTACATTATTCAGTATCCTTTTTATCTTTGCTGCCCTTATCAACTTCCTGCTTTGTAAGTTTGCTTGTTTCAGTTGTCAGTCTTTGCAGTCACACACTGTCACATCTGGTCAACAATTCAGATACAATCTGTGAAATTTAGGTCTTTCAGGATTTTGACTGATGTTCACCATATCCCCATCAATGGTGTTCCCTAGTCAACAAATAGAAGAAATAGCAAGAGTGTTCAAAAACCTGCTTATCTCACAGTAGTCTCTGCTTCGAATAACTGCAAAAAAAGGTGTTTTCTAAATTGGTGCATAAAAAAAAATTAGGCTATTAGCAAACCTTTAAATGGCTTGACTCTCCATAGATCAAATGTGTTCCCAGGATTTATAAAATGTGTGTGTTGATTTGGATGCCATAGGATGCTCTGTACAGTAGATGGCCCTAGTACAATCTTACCCTCCTGTTACTATTTCTGTATTCTGAGTTCGACATGATAATTTCAAAATTAGGAATCCACTGATGGTCAGATTCTCCAGAATGTTCTTGACAAGAGCATGCAGGATGCAGAATAAGCTTTCTCCTCCAGGCATTTAGTCAAGATACCTCCTTCTACTCATGGGCAACATTTTTTGTTTTGTCCAATTCATGCCAAAAAGTTCATTTGTGGCAGCAGTAGATGTTGGATACCCTGTATTTAACAGCTCAGCCACCATTCATCCGTTCCACAGACTGCATTTTCATTATGCAGAGTTGGAATTGCTTTCCCAAATCCAGCATGTTTTTAAAACCCAGATCAGGAAAGCAGCTAGAAAATGAGTAGATTTACATATTGGTAGACAGAGCTGTTGATTTTTCAAACTCTTTTAGTTCTGGATTTTTATTTTTATTTTAACATGTAAGTGTTTAACATCATCTATGAGGAACATTTTGGCCCTCAAAGCCTTTCATCCTGCCAAAGCTTCTTGTCACGCAGATATGACTTTGCTTGTCTTCAGCTGAAAGGGACAGAAGATGGGAATGCTCGGCAGCTGGCAAGAGTGAGCTCTTAATTATTAGAGAAACTGAATGTCTCACAGTGCTCCTTGCCAGGCAGCCAGTACCAGCTGCCGTAATGACAGCTTCTGGGGCGATGCTGGTTGGTGCAGATCGTATACCATGTTGAAATTTCTTTGTAATATTGTGTAAAAAGATGCCTTCTCATGTTCCAGTGCCTTATATCCTATCCAGACGCTAATACATCTCCCCACTGTCTTTATTTTTGCTCTTTAGTCTTGGAGCAATTTCAGGCAAAATGGCTTTGGGTATTTTTCCACCAACAAACTGGACATGTAGGCATTTCCAGTGACTATCAGCGGAGTTAATCTATGCCAATAATTTATGTGACTGCTCTTATTTGTGTGAAAGCTAAAAGGTTTAAGTGTATGGGTTTTCTCCTTTAAGTGCTCCTTCCAGGATCTGGTTGCGGTCTGAACCTGCATGAGGAAATCTTGCTGGTGGACCCACCACCTTGGCCTCCCAGAGCTGTGTCTCAGGGTGGGTAAGAGCAGCCAGCTCTTCTTTACACAAATGACTGGGCAGGCATTGCTCAGAAACACGGAGCTACCTTTACAGAGGTGACCACCAGGGATCATCGCATGTGAAGATCTGATTTCACATGAGATATTGCTACAGCTTTGCTTTGCAGCGAGACTTTGAGCCTGGGATGTCTGCAGCCAGACCACAGCTCCTCCCTCACAGTTGCGTAAGGGCAAGGGAGAACATTTGCACCGGGTGTGGGATCTGGCATAGTGTCAAGGGATGAGGGCGAGGATTCGGGTCAGGTGTGGGAGCAGAGGAGGTAGCCAGAGAGGCTTCTCCAGGGCATGAGAAAAGCAAGGGGAGGAGGGACAGGAGAGCCTTGCCTGCCCTGAGACGAATGCAGGGTAGAGCTGGAGTATATCTTTATCCCAAGAAGTATTTCCATCCTAAACAGCCTGAGGTAGCTCTAGTGAAGAGATAATGCTTGGCTTTTTATCTGTGCATTGCGAGAAAACACATGGAAAGTCACCCCTGGATCCAACTATCCTCTCAATACTTTTATTTAAAGGACGATTGGCCTGCTGCAAAGAAAATGTAAGGGGATGCTATGCAGGAAAAATACTTTTGTCACTGTTTATATTTAGTTAGGAAATATATCAAAATGGATTTCAATTATTGGTAAAAAGGGACTTCCCTGATATGAAGTAAGACAGATGAATCTTTACCTTATTTTTCTAAGTGATAAAGTCCTGAACTTCTCCTGAGGTTTTTCTCCCTCGGGAATCTCCCGGAAAAGGCCTCCTCCCATCAGATTTGGGCAGTGTAGCCAGGCTGTTAGAACCTTGCAGGAGGTCACCATTCCCCAGTACCAAGCTCTGCAGATCCCTGCTTGGTTTGTCACTCAGCTTCGTGTTTGGTTTGGAGGTGAACCGAGACCCTGTAAGCCGGAGGGCTGGCTCTGATCTCTGCGCTGCTGTCCCCACACTGGTGTCAGCCCCTGATGGATGTGTACGTGCTGGTGTGTCCTGCCTCATCACCCACAAGGATGGGTGAATGAGTCTTAAAAGCACTAAGCACCGACCTGAGCCTGCATCTGCTGGTGTCAGCAGGAATTTTCCTGTTGACTTAGAGAGCAGATTTTCTGAAAAATGCCACGTTTGTGTTTACTTTTCTGCCTCGCGTGAAATGGAGCATGTGCCTGTTGAAGGGCTGGCCAGCAGCCTTCGTCAAGCTTACCTTGACCCCGTGCCATGAGGAGCCTGGAGGAATAGTTAAGCCTCACTCACGGACAAGCCAGGTGTGATGTAGGGTGAGGTGAGAAGCCAGGGTCATTTTGATCATCCAGATTCATTTTGTCAGGGCATATCCATGGAGGTTGCTGCTCAAACCTGAGGCGAGCGCCTGGAGCCACGCAGTTTATCATTCAGTTTCTGACCTGGGGTCAGATGCCTTCAGTGAACTAATCCCTCCCAAACACACCCCTGCCTGGTTTATTTGAATGTCAGACTGGGTGAGCTTGGTGGAGGAAGGTAGTGTTACAGCATCATCATGTTTTTTTTGATGGATCCGGTTTGCTTTATTCATGTGCCTTTTTCTGCCATTGTAGTTATGTTGTTTGTTTTGGAGAGGGTTGTTTTCTTAATCTTTGTCACCGCCCAGAAAAAGGTACAGCTTTTATTTCTGTTATGGTTGTTTCAGAATTAAACTGTAAGCACGGTATCAGATTCTTACTTGTTTTATGCAGGAAACCTTTCAACTGAAACTAAAGACACAGTCCTGGTCTTAAGTGAGTGGCAAAGAAAACAGAATCAAGCTCAGGTTTCCATTTTTACACATACTTGCAGAGTCCTATTTTCACAGAAACCAATGGCTAAACATGCCATTTATGGTCTTCGATATGGCGAAGACTGCAAGTATGAGTCAAATATATATCAAATATAGAGAATTTGATGTTATAAGTTAGCCGTTAGTCAGTGTTCTTGTGAAGAAGCTTTGAGAAACTCGACCCAGCCTGCCCTTTTTTGTTGACCTGGACACCGAAGGCCTCAGGAACCTCCTCTGTAGCTGTACTTCAGCAGTAATCCCAAGGAGTATGTTTTCCTTTATTCAGACTGTTAGCTTTCTCTCAGAGTACCTACCTTTTTAAAGATTAGCCTCCTTTTGTACTAGATGCTGTGTAAACACAGCACTTGATCTTCTGCCATCCAGCAACAGACTGACAGCAATGGCAAGACCATAAACTGATATGTTTCTTCTTGGGTTAAGTTAATAATTTTCTTCATTTACACCCACTGACCTGTTATTAAGTGCCTTCCTATAACAGACCAGGAAAATGGCTGATGTTCTTTTCATAGATTTTAAGGTAAAAAGGGACACCTGAAAAATACAGACCACAGAATTTCTCCCAGCATTTCTGTATGAAGTCAGGTAATCTCAAGAGGAAATAACAACATAGCTTGAGAGAGACATTCTGTCTTGATATAAAAACTTCAGGTGGTGAACAATCACAGCCCTCACTGAGGTCCTCCAGTTGTTAATAAACTTCACAGTTAACATTTGTACCTCCTTTCCAATGGCATTTTTTTCTAGCTTCAGTCCTGCATCACTGGATCTTACTGCTAGATTCAGTTCTCTCCCTGTAGAGATGTGATTGCCCCTATCATCCTTGATAACCTCAACTGACTTAACTCCTCATGTTTATTAGACTGCAAAAGGATGTTACGGTTCTTTTCTGAGGTCCTTTCAAACGCCTTTTAAACAGAAAACTACTGATTTTTGTCATTTGACAAACATAAAAAAGATTATTTGGGGCCTTTCCAGTTATCATTTTCAGAGAATTTTCATACCGAAGATCCTCCTTAAGGCAGCTAATTCCTATATGTGGAAGCTTAAATAATAGCTCTGCCTATTTATAGCAACCTTAAGTTTTCCGTTTATTTCCATCTTAGTCTTGGGTGTAAGCCTCTGCCGTGCCTGCCATTTCTGAGCAATGAGCACACCGGGAACTCATGTGACCGTGCACTGAGAGAGGAACACGAGCACCCCTCCCGCTGCCTTCCAGGTTTTGTATAGGCAGCGAAAAAGAGTTAATGATACCACTAGGAATAAAGAAGATGAGAAAAGACAAATTAAACCAAACAAACAACAAACAATTCTTCAGCTAAGCAGCGGTCTTTATTTTGAAATTCTGATCCTGATGTAATATTTAACAAATGCTTATGCAAACTGCTTTGTATGATAATGACTATTGGGATGCAAGCTATGAGCTGACACATGTAAACTAGAAAAAAACCTCTTTGTAACGTGCTTTGTTATAGACGTAGATGTCTCAGTTCAGCTGCTTCTATACAGTTTTCTAGCACTACCTGAGAATAACATAGGGTACCCACGTCATATATTCGTATATCATGACAGATTTCCCATGTGTCACATCTGTCTGCTGCCTGTGTCTCATGTATTCTGGGACCTCTTAAGTGGCACTACATGCCCAGATGTGGAAAAGGAGGCAAGCCATGCATTTGTTTACTATTGAATTTGAATGATGTACAAGTTACAAATTACTATCTTGTTTGTGTTTCATCCAACAACTTTGAATTGCTTGCCACTATCATGGTTTTCTGGAGTATGTATGGTGTACAGTGCGTGATCTTCTGCAAACTATTATATCATCAGTGAGCTGAATTTTGTAACTAGTTACAGCAAAGCTGCCTTTAAGTAAATTACCATTTTGTCTGAAGAAAAGACTGTAAAGAAAATGGGAAATCCATTTCCATTTTAGCTATGAGGGAGTATATTATAAAACTAAGTGACAGCACATATGAAAAAAAGTTTGCATGGAAGGAGTCACTGAAGAGCAGGCTGGGTCTCTTAGCAGACATCAATTAGATGTGATTTTCTTCATCTTAGTGTCTCCAGTCATGGTAAAGTACTGTGTAATAGAGATGATGAATTGACTGTTAAATGTTAATTTATAAATTCATGTGCATGATAAAAGTTATGTGGCATTGGACAGGGCAAGAAGTGAGAAGCTCTTCCTACATGAGCTGGCATGGAGAGTGGATTCAAGGGGGTTTGGGACTACTGTGTAATCTGTGAGCATTTTGTGAGAGAAGAAGAGGGAGAAAAAATGAGAGACTTTTGACCCACTAATTTTATGTCCATTCTTGGCGTTTCAGCTACACTTACATTTTGTCGTATAATCTTGTACAGTGATTAATACGGCTGTAGCCAAGGACAAACTGACCCTTCTGAAAATGTACCTGATCCCTCAGCTGCTGTCTGTGGTGTTTAGGTGTGCCAGCCCAAGCTCAGGAGATATACCATTCCTGAACCCTATGAAGTACCCCAGAACGGAGAGCTCCAGAATTCTGAATTTGGCTCTAACATCAACTGAATTTCTGAAGAACTTGAATTTCAATCAGGAATAGTAATAACAGAGCTCATAAGGACTGTGGAAGCAAACAGGGCCAGTTTGCCAAGGGCTTCGAGCCTACTTGTAGAAATTACATCATTGGTTTAGAAAGAGTGCTGAAGAACCTGCCAATGTCTTGATATCTGATTAAGATCAAAGTAAGATAGGAGGCGGTATCTTCACTTTCTCCTGTACCTGAAACAGCCACCCCTATGCCAAAGGCTTTGAGTTTTTAATTTGCTGCCCTACCAATACCCAGAAGGGTGGGACTGGGAAAGGTTTTCCTTTCCAGATCCTCAGCAGATATGGCTGAGCTTGTTCTTGGAGGAGCCCTGCAAGGCAGGCATAAAGAAGGGGCTGATTCCTTTGCAAGTCAAATGTGGGATGTATCACCACTTAAGGAAAGGTTTTCAGAAGTATGTGTGGAATAAACGGTGGGGATGAAACAAAACAGTCTTACAAATCTGGAGCTAAGCCTGGAAGGGAGGAGGCTCATAGCTCTTACCCATTGAGCTGAATCTATACCCTGACAATTACTCTCCACCTACATCCACCTATTGACCTTTTTCTCTTTTGCTCTCAACCCAGTCAAGCTACTCGTGGTCTTCCTAGTTTGAACTTCATCATGTACTCTTGCTTTCCTTCATTTTGGTCCACACTCTTTCGGCCCAAATCTGTACAAAAATGTTTACAAGATGCAGCAGTGTAGCTATTCAGTTTATAAAAAAATGTGTCAAAATAATAGGGCTTTGGGAGAAAATATCAGAAGACCAACATTATTTTCAACAAAAATCTCAAATTCCTAAAGGCCATGCACGCCTGCACATGCAACATTAGGACCAGCTGCTTGGTCTATTATCAACACTTCAGTCAGTCATCCCTAGTGTAGGCTACTGGACAACTGAAAATAAACTGGCTAAGGAGCAAAGCCGAGAAATAAATGTCTGCTGCTAATATCTTACCTGCCATGAACTTGTTTATACAGGCAAACATATCATTATATACCTGCAGGTCATTTAAGGATATGACAACAAAGAATTGCATTAAGAAGAAAGACTAGGTTTCATTTGGGGTTATGAAAAATTTCTGCATTACCATAAATCAGTCAGGACTTTGTCTACACACTTACTTGGTTTAAGCTGAGATTTGTAGCACTGATAGCTAACATATTTATTCATTACTGATTTTCTTACAGGAAGTCTGAAACAGGAAAATTTAAGAAGGTCATTAGCGACAAGAAGTGGATAAGGCTGATGTTTTACTTAACAAAAAAAAAAAAAAGGAACAAAAAGCAGAGCCATTTCACTTCCTGGAATATTGCAAATAGAAATCCAGACCATAGTAACTTCTGTTATAAGAAAATCTGTCACAAGGCAATAACAGATCAAATTAATTACTAACTTGAGATCAAATAGTGTCTATGCCTCTGCCACTAGAGGGTTGGGAAATGTATAGAACAATTTATTGACAATATATCAGGAAAGTTTTCATTTTACATTGTAAACAAGATGAGTCACAGCACTTGGCTGAATGGCTTTTTTTTTCAAATGGCTACAAATTTTTTAGGAGAGAATTTTTATTTAGAAATGAGAAATGGAGAGCTTACAGTGTCTAAAGCCTTTCCACAGTGAATTGCCACTACTGCTTGGAAGTTAATGTCGAGCCTGTATTTGCTCCACTACAACTCACAGCCTTTGCACTTTGTTTTACTTTTACCATATTGAACTCACTTTCATTTTTGAAATGCAGAGTACTCTTCTTGGGACAGCTAGAAGGTTGCAGTGGCCAAGTGGCAGCTTGATGTGCTGGGTTGCAGGAGGCTTCTGCTCTTTTTCAGCACTGCCATCGTCCACGGGCTGGTTCACTCAAATAACCCCTCCATGACTTATTTAAGGATATAAATCTCAGTGAAATGCTACAAAGGAAATTGTTTAAATAAAACAGCACTACACCTGCCCATTTTTTTTTACTTTAGTAGATTGACACATTGAGTAAATTCCTTTAAAAGATGTACTTCTAAGATAAGCACAAGAGTACAGCTGCTTTCTGTGATCCTGGATGTAGAGGGTCTTGTGCTGGCAGGTTCTTTTCCCAGCTCACCAAGGGTTCCAGAGAGCGAGGGCTGGTATCTCATCCTCTTCGTTGCTCATGTCTCCCTGGTCTCCCCCAGTCTGGGCTTCATGCTTCATCCAGCCAGACATGCTCCAGCCTCTGGGGATCCCAGGGTGCCCCAGTGTCGGCAAGGAACTGCTCTGTAGAGAGAATAGGTGTAGTGTCATCAGAGAAATGGCCTCTTAATTGATCAGCAATCTTGCTGGGTGAAGTTGAATTAGAGACGTATGCCAGCAATATCTTGCCCAGGCTCTTATTTCTCCCTCTTGCTCAATTAAACTCATATTTTACAAGTAACATCTGATGCTGGCAGTACTCAGACCACAGGAGAGTAGCGCACAATGAAGCTGCTTAGAGAAAGCTGATTACAAAAGTTGAAATCAATTAATTTTAAGCCATGACTATTCAGGAGAACCCATTTTTGAGATTTCTATTGATGCAGCTAGCTTTGGGATGTTTGAGAGTGTTATTTCATGTGGAAAGTAAAGCCCAGTAACTCTAGCTTCCTTTACTGTTCTCCTGGTTTGAGAGCACCAGGATAAAAGTTCTCTGGGGCTGCTGGCACAGGTGTCAATCAGCTGTGCCTATGGGGAGGAGAGGATGGGTCAGGTGGCTCAAATGGATCAGTCATGGTATTCCTTCCCATGTACTCAGTATATAAGGGCCCCTAAGAAGACCCCTGGAGCCTTTCATGGCTGCTGTGTTGGGGGATTGCTGTTGGCTCTTTGTCAACTACCACCTGTGCTGCTGGTGTTCCTGCTTCCTGATCCCATGCTGCAGAGGAGCACCGTTCTATGCAACAGGTTGTCTTCCCTTGTCCCCCAGCCTGGGTAGTAGAAACGCAGCTCCTTTTCTGTTTGTCTTTTTACTATCATTGGGGCTCTCTGCTTGAGTGCTCCTGTCTGCTGCTAAGTCCAGTCCAGGATCTTTTTTTTTTTCTGCTTGAGACTTTGTTGTCATCTGGAAGGTGCGAGTCCTGTATTATATTCTTTTGCATCTTTGAGCATATTCGTATGTATCTTTATATAGTTTGAAATCATTATTATTGCTAGCATTATTTTATGTATTTTTATTAAACTAGTTCAAGGGTTTTTTCAGCCTCAAAATCTTTCTCCATGGTTCCCCTGTTATTGTCTCCTGGGAGGATGGGAGGAGATCACAGAGAGCGTCTATCAGAGTTTAATGACTGGCCCAGCCTTAGACCTTGACAACCATATGGCACCTGTGCCAGTTTTGGCTAGGATAGAGTTAATTTTCCTTGTAGTAGCTAGTATGGGGTTATGTTTTGAATTTGTGCTGGAAACAGTGCTGATAGCACAGGGATGTTTTTGTTATTGCTCTGCAAGTGCTTACACAGAGTCAAGGCCTTTTCTGCTTCTCACCCCACCAGTGAGTAGGCTGGGAGTGCACAAGAATTTGGGAGGGGACACAGCTGGGAGAGCTGAGCCCAACTGACCAAAGGGATGTCCCATACTCTATGGCCTTGTGCTCAGCGATAAAACCAGTGGAGAGGTTGGCCAGAGGGCTGCTGCTCAGGGACTGCTGGGGCATCAGTCAACTGATGATGAGCAATTGTTTTAATTTGCATAACTTGTTTGTCTTGGATTTTATTTTTCTCTCTCTGTTACTCCCCCTTTCCCTTACAATTTATTTTTATTCTTACTATTATTTTAATTATTAAACTGTCTTTATCTTAACCCACTAGTTTTCTCACTTTCTCACTTTTGCCCTTCTGATTATCTCCCCCATCCCACCGGGGAAGCAGTGGGGAGTGAGTGGCTGGGTGGTGTTCATTTGCTGGCTGGGGTTAAACCAGAACACCACCACACCTTGGATTTTTCTCAGTGAGAAAAGCCACTCTTAAGAACAGCCTCTGTTGTCTTTTGAAAGCTGCTAAAGTTGGCCCTGCTTTGAGCAGAGCATTAGACCAGATGATGTCCAGAGGTCTCTTCTGACCTAAACTTGCTTATTGTATGTAGAATGAGATGTTTATAACTCTGATACAATGATGGGGAGAAATGCAGATACGGTGCAATAGCAGAGGACCTGAGAAGCAGAGATGGAGGGTGCGATGCAGAGGAGGACGGGTATGACATGATAAGGGACAGGCTATGGGCCTTGTTACTGGAGACCCCACAGCTTTAAGCAACTTATCTGTGGTCAGTGAAATAAATGCAGATTTGGAGCTGCCCTAAAGTGGATTTAGGGATTAAAAAGCCCCACTATCTCATATGTAGAAGGCGTTATATCTATTAAATTCTGATGTAGCCGTGTAGACCAAATAACAGTATAGACCAAGGAAGAAAAAAGTATATGCGTATATTAGCAAACATGAAATTACCCCAGATGGATCCTAGAAGGAGGAAAATGAAACCAGTGGTATCAGTGTAGTCTTCTTCCCAAAGGGGATTTTCAGAGGCTGATGGCTTACAGTGTTACTCTTGCCAGCAGCCCAAAGCTGATGACTTCAGGACCAGAGGAGCAGTGGAAGGGTGATTATTACCCCAAGAAGGATAGATAGTAAGAACTGTGTACATAATAATTTTAATTGTGTTATTACTATCACTGAGGCTTTTTCAAAAAGCAGTATTATTCTTTGTATTTATGTAATAATTAGATTTAGACTAATAATGATTCTAGAATTAAATTGCTAATTTTTCCATTATACTAACAAGCTTTTGGACTTACTTATAAGAGTGCTTC
Source organism: Trogon surrucura (assembly GCA_020746105.1). Classification (NCBI taxonomy): domain Eukaryota; kingdom Metazoa; phylum Chordata; class Aves; order Trogoniformes; family Trogonidae; genus Trogon; species Trogon surrucura. Next base: position 57,035,009 of record CM036620.1, on the reverse strand, counting down.
CTCTTTGTCCATCAACAGTATTTTGAGTGTAACAGACCCACCAGTTCACCTGCTGACTGATTGCTTAATTCCCAAATAACTGAATATTTCCTTGCTGCAAAGTGTCAGTAAAAGGCTTATGAATCAATTAAAAGCTTCAAAATCTTTTTTAGTAAATAAATACACCTATTTTCTGCTTGCTTCATCTGATTGCAGTAAATTCCACCAAGATCAAGAAATCCAGAAAATGAAATTTTGTTTCATTTTGCTTTCAGCCTGTACGTATTTGGTAAATACTTCTGTATCTGAATAGCAATGGATTAAACACAGCAAAAGAAAGGCATTACAAATCTTCTGTCCACATTTACCACAGGTGAATTCAAACCTCCAGAAGAGCAATAATTGCCCTCAGTTGCTGTTGAAGTTGGGGTTGAGGACTGCTCTGCACCTGTGCTGTTCATCTGTCAGGTGGCCTTAAGAGCCAGATTGGGTTGTTAGACTTTGGATTGGGAAACAGAAGCAGAGGGAGATGATCCAAAGAAATGCACACTAAGGCAGCAGCGCTTGGCAGCAATGCAGGGCATCTGTAGCCCAGGTCTCCTGACTTCACCCCCCCTTTCTGCTGAATGACATGTCCCTCCAAAGCCAAAGTTAGTCTGGACCTGCTACATCTCTCTGGGATGGGTAGGACATCCATCTGAGTCCCTCTCTCCATGTCCTCTTGCACCTCAGTAGCTGAGGCTTTTCCACCTCATGGATTTCTCTGTCAGAGCTGAACGTGCTTTGGCAGCTTGGCACCAGGGAGATTGTCTTCCCTTATGGGCACACTTGACAGCACTAAATAAACTCCAAATGAACACAGAGCCCTTCTGCAGGGACTATATGAAATCCCTGTTCGTGGTTACCTCTTGGTACCCATCACATATATCTCGGCACCTCTTGGCTCAGGGTGCCACCAGAAGGATGATCTTCTGGTAGTATTGTACTGAGGCTTGAGCTTTATAGTATTTGTGTTACTCTGTAGTACTTCTACAGATGCAGAATTGTGAACATCACATGCACAGGACTCCTGCTATGAGCAGTCTGGCATATTAGGACAATGTGACAACTGCACTTGCATAATTATAACATTGCTTTTGGTTTATGGCAGTGGGGGGGGGGGGGCTTTGGTTGATGTCAGCAAGGTTTTCTATCACATTAATACAGTGAAATTGAACAATGACAAAGACTGTTAGGCCAGAACATGAAAGATCCAAAACTTTGCTTAGGATATGCCTAAAAAAAGTAAAAAAGACCTACATGTCTTTACTTCAGTTCCTTTGGCACACCTCCTGTGATAACACTTCACTATCTGACCATATACTACTTTTTCAAGAGGCTTTTTGCTTCATGCAGAGCACAGCTGATTCATTTCAACAGTGGTGTTGTATGATGTTAGTGGGGGAGTGGGGTGCACAGAAGGATGTTGTCTGACATATTTCAGATGTAAAAATGACAGAGGTGAGGCCTTGAAATGCAAACCTCTCCAGAAAGAATGAAGGTTCTTCTTTTATAATGCTTGTTACTACGTAAAGTGAAATCAATGACAAATGAGTTTTTGGCCTATAAAGTTCAAGAGAGGTGATTTTTTTTTTTTTTTTTTAAATTGGCAGACAAGCATCCATTTTGCTAGATTCAAATTTATGTAATTAGTAATTGCTGGAACTCAGCATTCATTCTCCCTCTTGACTATAAACAAATAATTTAATCCAAATCTTGTTCTGGCCTTCATCGATGTCTTTTGGCCTGATTTTGGTTTAGTAGATGAAGGCACCTACAAAAAACCAAACCTTTTTATACTAAAGTCACAAGAAAATGCAACTAGCTAAAAGAAGCATTTAAGTGCAGACAAAAAAAAATGCATCAAGGTATCTTACCTGCAGTTGTGAAATCCCTGCATAACCACTCCAGGTTTTTTTTATAATTGCCAGCTATCAACTTTTTTGTGTAATGACAGAGAAACATTATGTGCAGCAACCCCTTGTTATGGTTATTTGCTTTCTGGAATTTTGTTTTGACCTGGTTAGCAGCAAAACACAGCACAACCTACTATATTTGATTTATAGCACCTCACTTTGCAGATGTGGGAAGAGTTGGAGGTAGTCACCTGCAGCTTCATCACACAGCAGTGTAATATAGCTAGACTCTGTGAATTAAAGAAAAAGCCTAGTTTTCAAAACAGCCTTTTATTATTTTTTTTTTTTGGCTGAAGTGTAAGAAGTTGAGAAGGGCTGTATAAAACTGCACAAGAACTACATGAGTTGCACTGATTATGTGGCCCTGGAGATGTCTAGAAAACAGGAAAGGGAGCCAGCCAAGAGGCATGTTTCAGAGAGGGTTCAAACTTCCCTATTACCTTTGGGGTTGTTTGCAAGCTAAGAAAGAAAAACCTGGACTTGGCAAAATAAATAATCTGCACTACACAATATGCGATGTCTCGGGAAGATTTGTGGCATCTAGTAATATGGTATGTCATGAACAGCATTGGGGGAACAATCCACAGAAATACAGCTGGTTGAAGATTGCTTCCAAGATTATTTCTAAATGAGTAATTATATCAAAATTTTGCCCATTTAATAAGCACTGTAACACAAAAACCTGTTTTCTGTTCACAAAAGAGCTATTGCAAAAGGGAAATCTCAAAAATATTCTTACTGGAAATTATGTGACAGAGATAATTTTATTTTTCAGAACTTGTTATTTTAATCTTGAGATGGTTGTAACTGGAAAAAAATCAATCCTATGATACTGTTCTTTATCAGTAATTGAACTTATCTGGTGCAAAAAAAACCCGCAAGTTTAGTCTTTAACTTCCTTCAAATGGCCATATAGATGGTACTTAAAATTAATTTCTCACAGATAACCAGACTGTATTCAGTTTAAACTTGATTTACAAGGAAAGGAAAGCCATGTGCATTATTCAAGAGACTTCAGGTGTATTTATGTGGGGTTTTTTTCTGTTGAGTGTTAGTCATGTGTGTGGGATGTTGCCCATAAACAGTAACAGGGGAAAAATGGCTTTTTCACCCATTCTCTACAGTTTGTACTTTCTTTCAAGAGAACTAGCAAGGAAAAAAAAATAAAATTCTGTGTACTGGAAATTTCATTTGCCAAAGAGTTACTTTTTTTAAGTCTTTCTTTAACTATCTCAAGAGGTTTATCATGTCTAGCAAAATTAAAATCAATATTTATTAACTGTAAATCTGTAGGTCTCATGTACGCTTTTTCTGGTGACCCTTGCCAGGAGAAAGTGTTCACTGTGATACCTGAGCCATGTATAGCCTTTTGAGTAACTGTATTTCATGTCATACCATGAAAGGTGATGTAATTAAAAGCACTTATGGATTATGATTAAGGGAGAAATGGGCTTTTTTAATACTATTTTTCTCACTAGAATGAAAGAGGAAGCAGAAATTGACTTGCAATGAAGATTTTATGTCTTCATAATAGGTTTGAGCTACAGTGCTTTTCAGCCAAGCTTGAGGAACTGTTGCTGTGTGGGAAGGACAATATCCTTGGTGAACTGAGGAACTACCTACTGGTTTCTGGTTCTTCTGATGCTATCGCCTACTCACCGTCAGAGGTTACGTGCTTGCTGCTACTCTGCTTGCTGCTACTCTTTTTTTACCAATATTTATCAATATTTATGCAATCTGACTAACGTGCTGGTAGTGCAACTGCAATAAACCCTGATAATTGTTGCCTTCAAACCTGTAAGTTCATTGGATAATGACCATATACATTCCAGCATTATCTCAGACCTATATTTTCATGAATTTTCATCCTACCACTGTTACAGACTAAATACTGTCTTCTGCATGTGTATACTTCCTGGGGACTGCAGTAGAAAATATGCAGCAGAAAAAATGGCCCAGAGCCCAGCCAGGGAATCTCACAAGTCTGTGTTTGTGTAAAAGAGACGCCTGGTCTATCACAGGAGCTCTTACTACCTAAATAAAATACTGTGCAGCAAGTGAAAGCTGCAGTGCATGGAATCAGAATAAGCTTTATTTGAAAACTGTCATCTGATTTTTTTTCTATGATGTGTTTTCCAGTTCTAATGCAGACATAGATAGTTATGCATGACTTTCATGTAACTATAATATCATCATCTGACCACATAGACATCTACCTGGCCAAGGAGAAAGCAACGTATCCTTTGTTAAATATTAATTTGGCTTATGGTCACTCTTTACCATTGAGAGGAAAGGAGAAGCACAGGAGAGCTTTCGTTCTTTGCCCTTTAACTAATAAATAGTAACATAGAATCATAGAATCATAGAATGTTAGGGATTGGAAGGGACCTCGAAAGATCATCAAGTCCAATCCCCCTGCCAGAGCAGGAACGCCTAGATTATGCTACACAGGAATGTGTCCAGGCAGGTCTTGAATGTCTCCAGAGAAGGAGACTCCACAACCTCTCTGGGCAGCCTGTTCCAGTGTTCCGTCACCCTCACTGAGAAGAAGTTTCTTCTCGAGTTTAAGCGGAACCTCTTATGTTCCAGTTTCAGCCCATTACCCCTTGTCCTATCAGTGGTTGTCACCGAGAAGAGCCTGGCTCCATCCTCGTGACACTCACCCTTGATATATTTGTAAACATTAATGAGGTCACCCCTCAGCCTCCTCTTCTCCGAACTAAAGAGCCCCAGCTTCCTCAGCCTTTTCTCATAAGGGAGATGCTCCACTCCCTTAATCATCCTAGTTGCCCTGTGCTGGACTCTCTCCAGCAGTTCCCTGTCTTTCTTGAACTGAGGGGCCCAGAACTGGACACAGTATTCCAGATGGGGTCTCACCAGGGCAGAGTAGAGGGGAAGGAGAACCTCTCTTGACCTACTAACCACCCCTCTTCTAATACACCCCAGGATGCCATTGGCCTTCCTGGCCACAAGGGCACAGTGCTGGCTCATGGTCATCCTGCTGTCCACCAAGACTCCCAGGTCCCTTTCCCCTACACTGCTCTCTAATAAGTCATTCCCCAACTTATACTGGAACCCGAGGTTGTTCCTACCCAGATGCAAGACCCTACACTTACCCTTGTTATATTTCATTAAATTTTTCCCCGCCCAACGCTCCAGCCTGTCCAGGTCTCGCTGGATGGCAGCACAGCCTTCTGGTGTGTCAGCCACTCCTCCCAGCTTGGTGTCATCAGCAAACTTGCTGACAGTACTCTCTAGTCCCTCATCCAAGTCATCGATGAATATATTGAATAATACTGGTCCCAGTACCGACCCTTGAGGGACTCCACTGGATACAGGCCTCCAACCAGACTCGGCCCCATTGACCACGACTCTTTGACTTCTTTCCCTTAGCCAGTTCGCAGTCCACCTCACTACCCGAGAGTCTAGACCACACTTCCTCAGTTTAGCAGCAAGGATGCTGTGGGAGACTGTGTCAAATGCTTTACTGAAGTCAAGGTAGACCACATCCACCGCTCTGCCATCATCTATCCACCTTGTTATATCCTCATAAAAGGCTATGAGGTTAGTCAAGCATGACTTCCCTTTGGTGAAGCCATGCTGACTGTCTCTAATGACCCTCTTATCCTTGATATGCCTTGAGATGGCACCAAGGATAAGTCGTTCCATCACTTTCCCAGGGATGGAGGTGAGGCTGACCGGTCTATAGTTTCCCGGGTCCTCCTTCTTGCCCTTTTTGAAGACTGGAGTGACATTTGCTTCCCTCCAGTCCTCAGGCACCTCTCCCGTCTCCCAAGACTTGGCAAAGATGATGGAGAGTGGTCTAGCAATGACATCAGCCAGCTCCCTCAGCACCCGTGGATGCATCCCGTCTGGACCCATGGATTTATGGATGTCCAGATTGCTTAATTGGTTCCTAACCCCGTCCTCATCGACTAAAGCAAACTCCTCCACTGCCCTGACTTCCTGTGGGGCCTCAGGGGAACAGGGCTCCTCAGGACAGCCTCTGGCAGAGTAGACAGAGGCAAAGAAGGCATTCAGTAACTCTGCCTTCTCTGTATCTTCTGTCACCAAGGCACCCACCTCATTTGTCAGTGGGCCTACATTGCCTCTGGTGTTAGTTTTATCTGCCACGTATTTGAAAAAGCTCTTCCTGTTGTCCTTGACCCCTCTCGCCAAGTTCAATTCTAGGGAGGCCTTTGCTTTCCTAGTTGCCTCCCTACATCCTCGGACAACAGCCTTATATTCTTCCCAAGTGGCCAGCCCCGCCTTCCAAGAGCTGTAAATTCTCCTCTTGCCCTTGAGCTTACCCAGCAGATCCCTGTTTAACAATAGCCTCTGGGAGGGCCATGCCCACGTCTTTTCCACAGGTGCCCTGAGGTGTCCCCACATCTTCTCAGCATAACATTTACACTGTGGAATTTCCCTGCCTCTCCCATTTCAGGGCCCCTCCTCACGGCACTGGCTACAGCCTCCTTCCCCAGCAGCCCCGGGCTCCAGAACGGCTGCCTTGGCAAGGAGCTGCTCCCACCCCTCTGCTCCCTGCCCCTGCCCACGGCCGGAACCTGCCCAGGGACAGCGATTCCCGACTTATGAGGCACACGCATGTCTGGGTGCCAGGAGGGTGGGAAAGCCTGAGCACCTTAAAAAAAAACACCTCTGAGCACCTTAGGGAGTGAAGCACCCCCACCCGACCTGCTTACAGAGAGGACCTCTCTCCAGAGCTGTTGAAGTGGTTCTTGGTCCTTTTCTAAAGGAACTTCACACTGACCCCTGAAGATGCTGGTGGTACATTCTTTACAATCAGTCCCTCTCTAGGCCATTCTCAAGAAATTTTCCTTTGTTACATGGAAAGTACTGATCTATGTGTGTAGAGTCAGAATTGTACATCTTTATGTATTTGCAAAGTTTTTTACTCCTCCATAAACCATCTAAAGGAGGTTAGAAGCTCATAACTGAGGTTTAAAAGGGAGGGGGAAATCTCCATTAAAGTACTCACAGAAGTCTTTTATCAAAACTTTATACAGAAGGTTGTTTAAGAAAAATCATAAAATTTATTAAATGAATGAGCATTTTCCCCCTCAGAGTATCTTGATTCATACATGAAAGTCTGTTAAAAAATATTCCACAAACCTTACCTCATAATAGTTTCAGCTTTAGAGTTTATGTTTAAGTAGAATAAACACCTGAGCGAAGTAAACACACATCACCTGGCTGTAAGAAAAAAACCAAAAGTGGTGTTTTTCTCTCTTGCAATGTTTTTCCTCCAGGGTGTATTTTTTTTCTTCTAGTAGCAAATCAAAAAGGCTTCTTAATACTTTGGTGTTAAGTTACGGCTCCCCCATCAGAGGATTGTTAGGCAGAAGACAACAAAGGTGTTTCCTTTCCCTCCTAACCAGTTTTGTTGTTGGGGTTTTTTTTAAGCAAACCATAATTTAGCTGGCTACCTGATTCGACTGTCAAGAGGAGGTGTTCGCAAGGTCCGTAGCAGCCACAGCTTAGTGAGATGGGTGGTTGTGGTGGCCTCACTTCGGCAATCGAGACAGCCCTGTGAAAACTGGGGGAACTGTGCCACAGCCTTGCCATGGGCTTGTCAGAAGAGTCTGCCAGGCCACGTCACCCCACCTTCCAGCTAAGGTAGAAATACTGTGTCCGGTCTTGCCTTGTGCAAGCCCACAGTACAGCCAGCACTGCAACTTGTTGCAGTAGTCAGTGGGAGTATTAATTTAGCTTTCAGAAGTGAGGAATACTTGTGCTCTTGAGCCAGTGATATTCAGGCACGTTTCCAGAAGTATAATATTCATCTTAAGAAAGATACTCTCTAATATTGGGCTTTGAGATTTAGAGAGTGATAGCAGTATAGCCCAAATTAACAATTAAAATTTGGCAGATTATTTTTCACTTCCCATTTAAAATAACAAGAACTATGTCAGAGTTTTATTTGATTAACATTCACTATCTGTAGTGATCAAAGGACTACGTCTAAAAAATTAGCATTTTAGGAGAAGGTCTTTGATAGCCAGCAATAAAATTCTCATATTTAGCCTGAGATCATTCCCATCTGCATTCTTTATTGGCTTATAATTCACTAAGTCTCATTAATGAAATCAAGCAGACAGTAAGCACACCTAAAGCTTCATCCTAACACAAAATAGAGACTCCACATAATTAGGGTAACAGCTATTATTTTACTTCTCTGCTTTGCCCCTCCTGCAATTGTATGATTTGTAGTCCAAGAGAGAAAGACTCAAGGACTTTTCATAAGATATTGCTTTAATCTCATCTTACTCTTTGTAGGTGCTTTCTGAGCAAACTATGTTCTGACTCTCCCTTCATTGGGAGTCTACGGATTAATGGATTGATCATGTGGATCATGTCCAGGAGAAAAAGCAACTTCGTCACTTCAGCTAGAGTTTTGCCTGCTAAAGGACTTAAATAGTGTTTTTCCTATGGTATCAACAGAATTAAAAGAGCATGACTTGTACAGCAGATATTTTTCCAATGTGCATGGTGCCACTGGACATGGTACTTGAGGGAACATGACTATGTATTGTTAGTCGGCATAGTGCAGAAATCAGGGAGCACAAAGGGTAAGAAAAGATTACTGTAGCAGGAGTTGACTTGGGCTGTTTTCCAGCACCCAGACTATGCAGTATAGAACATCCTTTTATAAATATGACCTTTATAATACATTGCATTAGTCTGCTAATGCCATGAGGAATGTTTTATTTGGGTTTATGCAGTTTTAACAAAGACTGGTAAGGAAGTATCCGTCATTTATTACTTCTGACTGCAAATTGTATTTCAACAAATCAAACTTTTAATAGAAAAAAAGTCTGCAGAAAATTTTAGGTATTTCACAAAACTTAGAAGGCATAAAAAATGCGCACAGTTCATAGTTTTCGGGTGGGGAGTGAATGTTTTACATTTGGAATTAGAGATCAGCTTGTATTTGGGAATGATAACATGTTTCTCCTCTGGTCCCCGCCTCTCCTGTGATCCTGGCTCTCTGTGCATAAACACACCTCATTGCACCTGCAGGGACTGCTGAGCAGCCCACTTGGCCATCACTTGCTGCGGTGGGGAACCTGCTTCCAGGGAAATGCAGCAGGAACTGAGCACTGAGCTCATGGCATCCCATGCCAGGACTAGGTGCCTGACCACCTTTTGCCTGTTTGTGCTTCCAGCTACAGCAAAGTGATCGTGAGAAGAGCACGTGCTGCCTGGTGCACACACGTGGATCACTGAAACTTGGGGCTGCTCCTACACTGGGGGCCATGAGACCACGGTGGCAGTCTGGTGGAAGTTGGCGGCCCCCTCAGCAGTGCCTGAAGATCTTCACTGAAAGAGAGGAACCTCCCTATCTCCAGTATCAAGGTAGTGCCCATCCTCATGTGTTTGCCTCAGCCATTTCAAAACAGGAAAAACCAAGATTTCATCATAGTTAATAATTTCTTGTCTTCCTTAGTGCTCAAAGTAACTGGTTTACAAAGAAGTTGAGAACTAAAGATGGTGATAACAGAGCACTTACACTGAGCAACATTTCCTCCGGGTGTGACAACAGGCGATAATCTTCATGAGTCTCAACAAGGTCCTGCTTCCTACCTAACCAGTAATTAACTGGCCAATATGATTAGGGTGTCTGGCATTAGAAACTAATGATTCTGTTTCCTTTTACTGGATTTTAGAGCAGGAGATGAAAGGCACAATGACTGTGAATGCCTCATTGTTCTAAACTGTGTAAACTTGGCTGCGTGTTTGTGGAGGTTTTGCTGCGTAGGCATTCTACATATAAGGAAGAAACTTTTTACAGTGAGGGTGGTGAAACACTGGAACAGGTTGCCCAGGGAGGTGGGAGATGCCCCATCCCTGGAAACATTCAAGGTCAGGCTGGGCAGAGATTTGAGAAACCTGATCTAGTTAAAGCTGTCCCTTCTCACTGCAGGGGGAGAGGGCAACCTTTAAAAGTCCCTTCCATCCCAAAACATCCTATGATTCTATTCTAGGTGTATGAGAAATGTATTCTGTACATTCACTGTGCATCTGCAAGGCTCTGCAGCAGCACCTCTTGGAGACTCAAGTGTCCCACAGCAGTACTCACAAGGAAAGAAAGGTGCCGACAGCCTCGATCATTTGTGAGAAACAGGTGGACAATATTTTCATACCTTATATTGAAGTCAAGATTCCCAAATATGGTGGCAACCTAAGAAAAACATGTTTTCAGAAGTCAAACTTTCATAGCAGCTTATAGAAAGCATGAAAGCTGACCCTCGATGATTTGCAGGAACCTGATAGTATTGGAGCAGACTATCTTGCAACCTGTCCATTCTTACCTTGGCAGAAGTGGCTATATTGCTCTTTCGATCTTAATGAATTATAATGTGGAAAGCAATATTTAAATAAATTTAGTGTTTGACAAATTTCTTTTGAGCAGAAAGGAAAATAGTCCCACCACCACTTGATGCAATAGTGGTTTGCAAGACAGTAATGAGGCTGAAATTGAAGTTGCAACGGGGGTGTTTTTAGAATTAGATTAAGTGCAAAGGCCTTCTGCAAGAATTCTGCAGGTTCTCTGAAACACACTGAGACAGAAATTAATAACAACATACCTGCTTGTCAGCTACCTACAATGATATGTAGGATATGGAAAGAGTGCAAAAGGTGACTGGGAAAACAGGTCTGAATTTGGTTCTGTGTGACTGCACCTGTGTCGGGCACATTTTGTCCATGAGTGATACCGTACATGAGATGACAGGGGTTTGTCTCATGCACTGAAGTTTTTACAAGTCAGATACCTGCCCTGCACAGTTTCACAGAAACACCATGAATATGGGAGCTTACTGCAATGTTATGGACGCGTTTGAACCTTCTTGGCACCAGCTATGCAGTCAGTTCTGCTAAGGAACAACTGGCTTAGCTCTTAGTCAGGCAATATGTTGTTTATGACCAACATAACATTAGTATGTGATACCAGATGCGGTCTGACAGAGCTGTCCCGTGAGCCGCAAAACTGGCTTGCAGCTCCAATGGAAGTATTGAGCGTTGTAGTTTATGATAAACATCCCTGATTTTTTCTTGAAATAGCCCAAGAAACTTTGAAAACATCAGTATTTTAGGGGGTTTGATATGCAATTACAGAGTAAGATTGAAAATTATAGCTGAGGAACTATTTTGGATGTTTCATGAAAAGTTTAATGAAGGCAGACCTCCCAGCAGCTAAAGATGTGCATTGGCAATGAGAAAGCTGAGAACTAACTGTTTCACTGCTGAGGAAGTATTAGCTCCTGCGAAGTGCATACCAATAGTCCTCAGAAACCTGTTTCAAAGAAGAATTCAGGTTTAATGACAATATTTTTTGAATAGTCACAACATTCCCACACAGTAATTCCCAAGATTAGTTAGCAAATGAATCATCAAGGGCAGACTGTGCAGTTTTAACACAAACCTTTAAAGACGATTGTCAAAACCATCATTATTTCAGCATCTGAGTGTACTGTGGGTGATGTAGATACCATCATTTAGAAGCTTATTGATCACCCCTCTGAGTATATAAAATCAGCCTGTTGAAGATGCAGTGCAAATAGCACAGTTCACGTCGTAAGGCAGGAGCACTGTAATTCCACTGGTCTCCAGTACAAAATAGCAAATTTAATCAATTTTATAGTCATGGGAGACTCTCTGGCCCACGCGTTTGTTAGCCTAACACATCAAACCCTTTTTTTGCTGGCTGAGGGTGCGCACCCTGTGGTGCTGTGAGCTGCCGGCCCTGGTTCAGCAGCTGTATCCCTCTGGCAGCAGTTCTTAATGCATGTCTGAGGAGCAGCGTGTACGGAGACTGGCATGAAAGTGTGAGAGCAAATCATCGTCTGCTGGTGAAGCCCGCTACCGTCAGCAGCTATGCGAGGGCAGTATGTATTAACTGGGTATGTGTTAACTGAAGTGCAGCATCTCCTCCAGCCTTTGTAGAAAACACTTCTGATGAAAAAAAAAAGCCTTTTATGTCTCCAGCTCAACAAATAGCCGTCTCATTCGAACCAGCGGCACCGCACTCCTAACTTCCTGCATTATTTTCCATGCTTAAAGAGCACATGTGTTGACTTGGCGGCAGCTGAGACATGCTAAAAGCCATCCAAGAAGTGTGAAAAGTGGCATCAGACTGTGTGAGCCTGCAATAATCCACTAATCTTTTTGAACACATTCTTTTATTTAGGCAGACTTTGGTTATTAGATTTGACACATATTTCACATATTACAAAACTGATCATTATTGTGTAGCTAGCTAATCCTCACTTTGAGGAAGGATTGATTTTTGCACTTGTATAGAAAGGCTGACAACATAAGCACTAAAGCTCGTGTTTCTAAGTGTATGGTATGCTTTGTTTCAACAGCATTATCAGAGACTTGATAAAAATGATATATTTACATAGAGGGGAAAATATGTGTACTGGGAACACAAAACTGCATCACAGCCTATGATCAAAGTAAAAATGGGTTTGGTTCTCTCTCAAACATTCACTCGTACTTGGAGTTAGATGACAGGTCTCTTCTAGCAGACATTTAAGCATTTCTGTAAAGGCAAATGTAGAATCCTAAAACCATTTATGTTGGAAAAGACCCTTAAGACCATAATGTCAAGCATTAACACTGCCAAGTTCACCACTAAACCATGTCCTTAATCACCATGTCTGCATAGCTAAATAGCCATGTCTACATAAAGTCAGGAATAAAACTAAAGGAGAAATATCAATTTAGGTCTATTTTGATGCATTTATGCCTAAATAAAGAAATGAAAAAATACTAAAATTGGAAGTAAAGATGCATTTTAAGTATAAGTATTCCGAAAAGCCTGCTTTTGCCCAGCTATGAAGTATTTTCCTTAAAATATTTTTCACTAAGTTGAACAAACAATGCCTGCTAGGTCTTGCAGAATTAACATTTTTTTACTCGTTTTCAGATTATTAAAAAGAAGGTTAAAATGAGGTCACTGGAAGTTCATTATTAATGTTACCTTTCTAGTGAGCATCTCTTAACTCGGTTTGTAAGTTCTTTTTAATTTCTCAGAGTGAAATTTCACTATTTCTTTCTAAGGTCTGTGTTTTAATCACTGTTCAAGTCACAGGCTTTCAATTTTCGTTAACAGAACTGAACTCACTATGCCGGCTTCAGCTCAGACCACACGGTAGGATCCCATTCTTTTTCTGATGTTTCTCTTTCACCTACGAATGAGTGCTCAAACCCAGGAGGTAATAGTTTCCCATCTGAACAGGTATCTGGGTGAGATTTTGAGGGACCCATTCCACACACAGTTGTTTCAGAATTCTGTTTCTGCACCTGAAGGTCAGGCCTTTATAATCTGCCTATTTAAATACACACTTAGATATTTAATTCTAAGTTGCACACATTCATTCTTGCTAACTGGATGCTGAGAAGTCACGGGTAGATTCAAATTACGCTAGCTTAAAAATGTGCATGCATCTTTACATTTTGTGACAAGCTTCCATTGGGCATGGCTGCAGACCTTGTACAAAAGTAGAATTAATCTAAATAAGTCTAGGTAATGAGCTTGAATAAAGTTTTCACTGCTTCATTGATGCTTTTTTTTTTTCATTATTCACTCTTGCAAACCACATTATTAAAATAGTCACCTTCTCTGCTTTTGAAAGACTGTAGACCAACTTCTAGGATATTGTAACACTTTCTCAGTAAACCAGACCAAGATAAGAACCGTGGCAAACCCTGAGACTTGTTGTGCTGTTCAGATGATAAGATTTTAGTATAGGGCACTTAAATGTGTGTTCTTTTTCCTGAAAGTGATGTGAATTTTCCTGCTAAAATGCAATTCTCATGATGATAACAGTACACAAAAATCCCTGTGTGGTTGATCAGCCCAAGGTTTATACCAAACTTAAACCATATTTTAAAACGTAGCAAAGAACTTACGTGCAGATCTGGGGTTCTGCTTTGCACTATAATGATTTCATCCAGTGGGAATGTTAATTTGCACGTTATCCTATTACCATGCTTCTCTCCAGGCTTTATTAGCTTGAGTGCAATATTGCATGAATGTCGCTAAACGTCAGACATGAGTTGGTTCATGCACAGCTAGTGCAAAAATCATTGCTTTTTGGAGCTTTGTAGGTCTGTCCCATGCATATTTTTCTGTATTGGCCCTTGTATGTTTTTATTACAGTCTATGCTCCACTAATACTATATTTAGCCCTTTACTCCAGGAGATTCTCCTCAATGTATTAAATATTATTGAGAATTATTAACCAGTAATTTATCCTGCGTCAGTACATGCCAGCATCTGTACATTAAAAAATGCAAATTATTTTATTCACTCCAGATGGGAGATGGATCATAAGAGTAGTAAAAGCTCAGCAGAGTAGCAGAAATGAAAAGCTGGGCTAGTGTTTCTGCTTTCATTTCAGAGAAATTCATCAATGTTTTATACTGAACAGGGAGAGGTGAGAGAAAGTGGAAGTTATTTGATGACAAAAACTGGAAAGCTCTCTTCATTCAAATACTGCTTGGGTAAGGGCTAGCACAAGTTTCTCGTGAATTGACTGTCTTCAGATGTAACAAACTAATTGAACCTTGCCCCTTCAGTCCCAGTCTTGTCTGGCAGTTAAGATGTCAATATCAAATGCAGTGTTGTGGGTACTGGAAATCATACTGATCTCTCTTTTGTATCTCCTGCCAAGTGGGTTCCTGAACTGGAGCCCAGAGATATGGTCACGGTGTGAAAGATGCTGGTCCCTGGTCAGCCAGTCCAACGGGAGGTGCTGTGCAGAAGCGGCAATGTGCCATTGGTGCCTCTAGCAGGGGGAAAACAGTTTCTCACCAACATATTTGTGACAGAATACCTGAAGACCTAGAATCGCTGGTTCTAGCTGCAAGTGTTGTCCATAAGAATTATTAGTTCGTTGTTTGTTGGTTTATTGCAATCTATTAGTGCAACACAGAGCACCCTACAGGCACAAATTACAGTCCTTGCTGTGGTCATAAAACATTATAATCAAAATTTCAAAAGATGTTGGGCAGGGTGTCCAGCATTAGATCCACCTTTCTTTAGGAAGAATTTCTCCCTACCAATGTGCCCTGCCCCAATTCACTGTGAGCTAAGCTCTCCCCACCCTGAATAACAGCACTAATTAAGAAAGTTTTTGGTTAATTACATTTCATACTGCTGCTTAGGTTGACCTAATTTGTGCTTGGCAGGCTCTGTAAGGAAAGTTAGTCAGTAAAGGATAAGACACTGTGTTGCAGTAAACAACTCAAGGCAGGCAATATCTGGGCAATCTAAAGTAGACATTTGTATCTCTTCAAAGGTAAAAACATGAAATGGTGTTCCTTTGTTGTTAATTTTATAAGCTCTTTCCAGGGCAAAATTGAACGGTGTATTAGTTGTAACACAAATACTGCCCAAGATGTATGCAGAAAACTGGTGAATCATTTCCTTTTCGCTGCATCGTCGCTTCACAGCTTTTCCCCAGCAAGAGGTATGATGTTGCCTGAAACAACCTGCAAGGCACATCTGGGCACTGAGTTTCATTTCACCTCCTGGATGCCTCTTGGCTCTGGAGGGCTGTACATGGGGACATGTGAGGCGTGCTGCCTCAGGCACGGTGGCCGGGGAAGGGAGTGGAAGGAGCCAGGCAGGGAGTGATGCTCCAGTCAGCCTTGCCCTTTCCTGCAAACCCACGTACTAGGAGATGGTGCTGACTCCGTGATGTAAATGACTTGATGAAGCCCACTTTCTCTTTGACAATTTATAATAATAAATTGTTAGGAGGAAGAAGGAGCCTTAAGTGTCTTTCCTGGCTTATCTGGCATGTGGATTCCCGTTGCAGTCCAACATGTAGGGATCATCGGCAGTTCTTACACCCACACAAATTGCTACTGAAGTGGAGCCAGGAATGACACAATTGCATTAGCAAGGCCTAAGTCTGAACAAGAGTCATGGCATGTGTGGCTGCACTATGTCACATGAAGGAATACAGGTATCACACTCAGAGTAGCTCACTGCTCGCTTTGCTGAAGCGCTTCTCGAAGGTTAGTGGCAAATACATAGTCACAGAAATGTTGGTCAAAAAAGGTTTATGAAGGTCATTGACTCCAATCTTTCTCTGGAACTGGGACTGCCAATAATGCTGGTTGACCAGGTCAGCTGTGATTTTGGTCAAGTCTTGGAAACATCCAAGGACTGATACTCCACATGGCCTCCCCAGGCAACCTCTTCCAGTGCTGCACTACCCTCCTAGTGGAAACAGTTTTTGGAATGTCCAACCTGAACCTTCAATATGTGGCTATAGCCACGTTATATCATCTGCCATCTCCGAGAGGATTTTTTCTCACCTGCTTCTGACATGTCAAAATACTCACTAACGTCAATATGTCCTCTGTCCAGTACTCTCCTGCCATCCATATAGGCAGTCATTTCTTCACAGACTTCAGTCAGATTTGTCAAAGAGGACCTGCCCTTGGTTTACCTTTCCATTCATACATGATTGGAAATGATTTCCGAGAGGACATGCTCCACGATATTTCCATCAACTGAGGTGAGCCTCACTTGTCTGTAGTTCCTCCTCTCGGGTCCTCCTGCTTGCCTTGCTTAATACTGGATATAACGCTGGCCTTTTTCTAGTGAGAATCGGAGATCCCACTCACCTTATTTCACCGTGGTTTTCAGCTCAGCAGTTGTTTTCCTAAAAGTCTCTCACATTGACTGTGTTTTATATATGCTCTACAGATTCCAGTCACTTCAAGATCATTCCTGATGTTATTCAAGACACCAGTTTTCCCTTGTAGAGCATTTAATCTGTGTTCTTTATTCATTTAGACATGGTTGTCTGGTTGGGTCTTGAGTAGAAAGACGTTGAAAAGGGGGATGGTTACACAGGCAGAACATTAACATAGGCTAATGATAAGCACTGGCTTTCTTCTTTTTTTCTTAGTAAAACTTGAAATTTTCGGCCTTTAACATATGTTTCAAAACTTGGCTACTGGTTCCTGTTATTTTACTAGAGGCACTCTGCACTTTTTCTTCTTTTGATGAGGAATATAGTGTGTTACCAACTTGCCATAATGTAATTTACACTTCTTTTTTAGGTTCTAACAATAGAGTTTTATGTTAGGAACATTTTCTCAATTACAGCAAATGAAGTTAATGGCTATTATGCTTTACTCAAGGTAAGTTCTCTCTTCCAAAATATGGAGTTTACTTAATATAATTTAATTACTGTTTTGGACATGCAGAATGCATACATACATTATATAGTTGAGTGTAAAAAAAACAGGAAACACTCCTTACATGACTTCACCTTGCCATTCATATATCACATAATAATGTTTTTGTGTATTAGCAAGTGAAATGAACATAAGTTAGGCATATAATGAATTTTCCCTTTGGGATAAAAAAGGTGAAAAGATGGTCTCAATTTAGTTTTGCTCAAGATACTTCCAGCTGGTGATGTTTAAGTCCAAAAGTTATCATTTTTTTGACTGTTGTGCAATAATAACCAAATCAGAGTGTTCCTGAATTTAGATGATTTTTTCTATCCAGGAATATAGGATATAGGCATATAGGAACTGACATCACTGATGGATTTTTTTTTTAATATAACAGTTGTTTCCTTAGTCTCTTAAGTGCCAAATGCAGATCTTAAATTTTCTACTTGCAGTACATCTGACGCAAATCTTAGTCAAATGGTCGCTTCCTTCCTATATTCCTTCTATCCCTTCTGATATCCGAATTTCATATCTGAAATGATAACATTAAAAAACAAAATTGCAGAAGCTGACAAGGGCAGTCAATCATATTCACCTGGGTTATTTTAGTAAATAGACTTCCCTCTGACAAATCAACCATGATACCAGTTAATGGAATTAAATGAATTACACATGGAAAGCCTGCTCTGTGCTTTGTATATGACTTTGGCTTTTGCCTGTTGAATCAATTTGGTAACACAAGTACATGGGTTCTCTGGAGGTGTGTGCTATGCCAGTCATGAAAAATTAACTACCAGCTTTCCACTGTTTATCCTTCAGAGCCAGCTTAATGTGATTTTGTAGTGTCCCCTCTGAGCTCCCCGTGAGCTGTCCTGCCCTATGCACACTCTTTTTCAGATTCACAGTATCATGAGATGACGTCAGAAGCAAAGCAGCATGTCAAATATAATATGGAAAGGGGAAAATATTTCTGCAGTTCTGTAGAAGTCACACATGCAGTATGTGTTGCATGGACATGAGTGGATTAGGTATGTGGAACTTACTGGAACCAAAATGTTCTCCTGACTTATCCCTGTTCAGCACCTCTGCCACGTATGCAACCAACAAGTTGTGCTCTGACCTAATAGTTACAGCTTACTACAATTAAAACCAGTAGTTGTACAAGAAAGAAGGAGAAGCCAGAAAGACTGAACAGTGAATAGAAATTTCTGACACTCAGTACTGGGTGTGTGAGAGGGAAAGAGAGTGCGAGCAAGACAGAGCCTCTCAAATTTTTTTTTCGAAGTCCATTTTTTCAAAGAGCCATAGCTCATCAGCTGCACTCATGTATCAATTCTCTTCACTATAATTCTGTCAGCGGTTATAAAAGGAGAAACGAAACATTTTGCTATCCCCAGCCACTGTGTTCAGATAGCTCTTGCCAGGTTTCTACCCTGATGGTTTCTTGCACGGCTCACCATTTTCCTTTTTCTTTCACCTAAAGGAATAATGCCCTATTGTTATCCCGCTTCTGAAAACTTTCCAAGATGATGTCAAGTGAGTGCATAGCGTTCCCCATGCCAGTAGTCCTCCTTCCTTGCATTATGTAGGGTTCATTGTCAAGTCACAGACAATTACTTTATCTGATACTTGTCAACATGCAGTCAGACAGGAATTCTTTACCTCCAAAACTGCCTACTCTGCACCATCCTCTGCTGACTTTGCCCTTCTTTCAGCCTGTCTAGAAGGAATGAATGGGGTGGAAAGGAGACAACAAGCTCAGTTTCCAGCTGTTGCTCTCAGGGCTGAGCTGGGAAGATCTCTGGAGGGATATCTTGCACAGCTGGAGCTCTGGACTCCCACAGAGCAACTTCAAGAGGAAGGCACTGAGGAAGGCAGCCAGCCAGAGAAGAGTTGCTTGAGAGCATTTGTAACTCCCTAGCAGCAGTGGAAGAGTGAAGCTCCGTGTGAAACCCAACAAACTGTAGCCAGGGTACAGCTGGCAGCTTGCAAGACATGTTCCAGCCCATTTTAGGCAGCCACTCTGACAGTGCTGTGACAAGTCTATCACCCACTTCATGGTTCAGCCCCAAGCAACAGCAGAAAGACCAAAGTCCAGAATGTACAACACCCCAAAATGTGGATATCCATTGTGCTAAACATTCTAGGTCATCCCTATATCTGTGCAAAACAATGGGAAAAAGTTGGTGCTTTCCTTCTTTATTCTCATTCTTGCATTAATTTTCTTTCACCTCAAACAAAGTCAGCTGATCTGCATTAATTCCAGGTTAGGTAAAACAAATTACAGGTAATGCCCTCCCTTTTGTACAGCAGCATGTGAACTAGATGGGTATCCAGTGCTGACCTTACACACCTATAACGGTGGTATGAAGTCAGTGGATCTATTTGCAGAACGGTATATTACTCAATTTAGGGACAGAAGGGCAGGGGATGAGGCCATGCAAAATCTCATTCATTTACCTGTTGATCAGCTACGATCAGGAAGATATTTATTTACTGACATTTGGCCACAGCTGGTAAGAGAAGCAGCAAGAATAAGTGATTACAAGAATGCTGTAGTCTCAGGAAAGGTTGAGATTTGATGTTGATGCTTTGCCACACAGGAACGAGCAAATTTGTTTTCAACAGCTTTTACTCCAAGTGATTAGATGGGGTGAGACAGGTTTGTTACTAGTAAACCATTTATCTCTCTTTTCAAAAACAGTACACAACATCTATGAAGCATAACTGATCAGACACACCCTAGAGGAGATACACCCTTCCTACCCTTGTAAGCCAGCAAAATCTACATTTTTATCTCAGACCAATAGCATGAACCACACTGGATGCTCAGAGCCAGCGTCTCACCACATGTAAACCAAAGTAGCTCTTCTCAAAGCAGTGGAGTAGTGCCAGCTGTGCTGGGTCAGATCAGATCTACAAACCTCCATACATGTGTAGGTCTGCCTATAGGAGCAAACTGAAGTCATCTGCTTACAGATGTAGCCTTCAAAACATGTAGAAAACTTATTGTGCGAAAAAATCGCTCTTGTCAGGGAAAAAAAATCAAGAATCCAGAGGTCTTTACTCAGTCCTCGTTATTAATGCAGGCCAGAGAATGTCATCAGCACTTCCTCAGTTAAGTGCAACGCATTGCACTAGAACCTGAGTTTGCTTATCTACATTTCATATATCTACACTAATATCTACAATTACTATTTTATGTATTACAATGTCTTACAAGAAGGTACAAATAGAAGAACCATCAAGCATAGACTATGCTGTCTGTAAAACAGCATCCCACCCAAAAAATTGCTTTTTAGGTGCTTATTTTAAAGCATGAGATAATATTATTACATTGACATTTCAATTGTTTTTTCACATTGGCTTGCCCTTCTAATCGAATATAACCAAGAGGCACATAGCTCAAAAGAATTAGGGGTTTCTCAGAACAATGGCACAGTTCGTTGGAGACTCGTTAGCTCTGTGCTCCTTGAGTACAGACCTGGATGAAGGGACAAGTAAGCCTGGTACCACTTCTCCACTAGTAAAATCCAGAAGGGACAAGGCCCATGGGACAGCACACTAGGGGAGGGTTCAGTCCCACCTCTGCACTAGTTTAACACTGGAGTTGCATCCACCAAGCAATAAGAATTCCTCAGAGGATGAGGTGATCATCTGCTATAAACCAGCAGTCTTTGCTGATGCAGCATCACAAAGCAACGTGTTAACTAAGCATCTCCATGGCATTGTGCTTAACTCCTGAAAACTTCGAACAGGGACAAGCACATGCACCTACGCACATCTTAATACACAGACGTTGTTTAAATAGTATCCTTCCAAAACAAGTGCAATAAAATAAGGCCGAAATCCTCTGGTTTAGCTATTACAGTTTTTGACCTATCTTTAGCTTTTTTTCTTTTGCTGTTGGTCTTTTAACAACTCGGGTAACCAGCACAGTATTGTGACGCTTTGGTAAATGCAGACAGATTGATATTAGGAATATTGTGCGTATACCTTTTCCAGAGGCTGGCCTTGATTTCTTTGCTGCCCCTGGTTTACCCTAGACCATCAAGGACTTGCACATCCCAAAGCACTGTCATCACAAGAAAATGTGGCTGCCTCTTCCTCCAGGTTCAGTCATGTATCTGATACTGGAAAAGTCTAAGATGGAAAAGTCTAAGTGATGGAAACTGTATTATTTTATTTTCACTCTTCTTACTTATCTGGTAATCAGGCTTTTTATCAGTCTCCCTTGCCAAAACTTAACTATGTACTCAAAGTTTGGAAGTAGGTATTATGCAACAAACCACCATGGCTTACTGGGCACATAGATGTTGTGATACACCACACAGGTCACATCTCATTTACCTGACAGACCATAAGGACTAGAAAATCAGTCCTGCTAAGCAGTTGATGTGAGGCTGATGGCTGTGCAGGAGCACAAAACCTCAGTTCTCCCACTTGAGTGGAGCACATGAAACCTCATGCCTTCAGATGCAGGGTCCAGGCAGCATGGACCTCCCTGCCTGCACATCCCTCGCTGAGGCTTTGGCTCCTCTGAACAGCGGTGCAATGCAACATTCTTGTAAATCTCAGAAATTTATACTCATTAGGGATACAAAAGCAATTTTCTGGTCATAAAGAGACAAAAATACTGGTAGCTTTACACGGTGAACCAAACTTTCTTCTGAACAGTAGTGACTAAAAGGCAGTAAAGTAATGACTGATAGAGATTTGTGGCCTTTTTACAGCCAGGAGACTGATAAAAGTCCTTATAAGAACTGAACTTCAGTCTCTAAGTGAAAACCTTCAATAAGACCTCATAAAATCACTTCTGTCATTGGTTTAAAGTTTTGCCATCTCATGAAACAAAAACCTGAAGTCAGTGGCAGTCATAGTTAGAAAGTACGCTGCATAAATACTATGGCCTTTCTTTGTGGTGGATCTATCAGCCAGCCACCTTCAGGAGGACTCTGATGACAAAGCATGAAGACAGCTTAGCTTCACAGAAAATCTTAGAAGCACGTGGCTCGTAACAAATGCATGTTTGTGAGATGAAGGCAGTTTGAATATTTTCATAACCCATACATGAGGGAGGGAGCACACACTCAGAACGTCGTGCCAGGGCTGCTCAGGGTGCAAATCTCATTTCAGCGCTTCCTTTTGGGACCAGCCCAATACTGGTACGCTCCCCACCTCCCACTGCGGCGCGAAAGAGCAGCAGAAGCAGCTCTGGGTTGGGGCTTGGTGAGCTGGTAAAAGACAAAAAGTACATCATCACCCGTGCAAGCAGCTCTGTGAAGAAGGTAGAATACGACCAGAGATCAGTACGGCAAACAAAAAAACCCACCAGCATTAGACCTGTTTAGAGCATACGATCCTTAATTACTATTTCCAGAACACTTTGATGTCCTTAGGGAGAGGGTATATGAAGTTCAAAATGACTAGTTAATAAGTGAGATTTTCAAAAGCATTTAAATAGTAAAGGAATTCCAGACACCGCTAAGTTACATAGGTAGCTTTGAAAATTCTCCTTCAAGATAATAAATGTATGTCCCACTATTTGTTAAAAAGCCTTTCTTCTCTGGTGACACGGTATTACTTGCGCACATTTCGTAGTCATGTTTTTTGCTCTCTGACTAACTGAAAGCATAGCCTCAGTGTATCTCTGTGTATGTTGTGCAAGAGCAGATCTGGAATTTGCATTTTTTAGATTACCAGACAATAAAAAAAAAATAGAGATGGCACAGATACGCACCACCCTTCATTAGAGGCAGTGATATTCTCTCCCACCCAGTCCTGCCCAACCAAGACAATATTGCACATACGCCTCCAGACAATGAGACTACCACACCTTTTGCCTCTAATTAAAATTATTAAGTAAAGAAGGAAAGAAATGCATTTCAGTCTGTGCTTGTTAGGCAAATGTCTTGATAAAACTGAACATGTTCTGCTGCTGCCCACCATCTGTTCTTATAAATACTTCTTAAAAACACTGAACAGGAAAACAGATTTGTCATCAATGACTTTCACCAATTTATACCAACTCTGCCCTCATGTTTTAATTTGTGCAGACCAATTAACACCCATAGGAGACATTTTTCTCCCATTAAGACAATTTTGCATTTGATACATTTCAGTAGAAGACATTCAAACATAATGCCTGTAGAAAGATGATCATGTAGAGCGATGAGGATGTCTTTATTGAGGATGGTATTTTAATGGGGCAATCTTGCTTCTCCTGTCTTGACCCATTCCTTACATATTCTCAGTCCTTTCACCATTAGATAAGTCATCACAGAAGCACCATGACTCCCTCGTTTTGACAAAGAGGCAACTTTTCACAGCACTGCAGCCTTTGAGACGTCAAAACATCATGCTGCTTCTCAGTTTTACTTAGCTGCTGGGAATTCAAACACCTGCAAGAAAATATGCCTTTTCCACTAATGAGTTAAAAAAACCCACACAGACTTAACCATAGTATCCAGTCCTGTCATGATGCCCAGTATATTGCACCTGATACAATGAAGAAATCCCAGCTGATGCAATGCAGCAGCCCAGCCATTGATAAACATGGGTTGATAATAAGGTCAATATTATTTCTTATGCAGGCTCCCCGTTGAATTTTAGGTCCAGCCACCATCCCCAGGCTTCCTTCCAGGAGGTTGTTTTAACTGTTTCGCCACTGGTTCCTTCCTTTAAAGCTTCAGCTTAGGTACAATGTTATAGTCAATGGTATTTGTAAGACCAACAAAAAAAAAAAAAAAAAGATTTGGCCTGAGGGCGGTGCTCATCTATAAAGATATTGTTCTGCATTGCTTGAAAAACAGGTATATATCCTACTGAGTGCAGGACCAGATGTGAGCTCTCTTTCCATAGATAATTTCAGTTAATTATTTTTCTTTTTCCTAACTATTCTTCTTTCTTCTCACAGAAGCTCCTCCCAACAAACCAGTGGGAATTAGCCCAGGTATTTATGAAATTTACTTTCACAAGAGGGGGGAACAAAAGATACCAGATATCAACATTGTCCCACCACCTGAAGGTCAGAAGTGGCTCACACAGGTGCAGGTACTAAATTCTGTAGGGCTTGACCTCAGACAGTACAGAGGCCACTCTGTCTGGCAGTTTTTGGTGAGATAAAGGCTGAGTGTGAAGATTTCCGGAATACCAGGACTGTTTAAGAAAAAGCTGCTCAGCTGATATTAAATCAGTTGCAGGAGTGTTGGTACTAATCCTGTCAAAGACCCGTGGTATTCCAGGTCGTGTGAGGCCAGGGCTGCTTGGAGCAGTTGCACCTCCTTCTCAGACCAGAGCAAAGCTCTGCTTGCTGCCAGAAGGGACAAGAACAAGGCAGAAAAGTCTCTAATATCAACTACAAGAGGTGTGTGGTTGTTTTGAGTTGCAGAAGTGCAACGAGGTCAAGAAGTACAGCAGCAGCAAGTCTGGAAAGGATAACAGGCATATCTAAATGGCTTCAAGTGTAGAGCATGCACAGAAAAGGTCATTTTCCAGTTATCTACAAATTAAATTCCACCATTTGCAAATTCTGCCTAGAAATTCCTAGGAGTAGGGGGTTTTTTTGGGAGTGAGTTTTCCTCTGCAACTTCTGGTACCATCTATTTCAGGTTAGACTGGAAATATTGTGAAAGAGGCTCCTGACTCGCTAACATCTCAGGCTCTCTCAGGCTCTGGACTCCTTCGTATTCAAATCCACAAACTTCTCAGGAAGTACAGATGTATAAGAGACCAAGGATGTTATCTGTAAGACCGAGGACATTAGACTGACTTCAAAAGTCAGAAACAAAACATTGCATCATTGCCAAGGCTGTTTCTGTGCCAGCTGAGGTGAGAACAAAGAGGAAAGGTGAGGATGAAAATAAGCACTTGATTGCAACCAGGATTTGTTTCTGGTTTTTCTCCACACATTCAAGTTTTGGGGTTTTTTTCCCCCCTCCCTTGCTTGTTCTCAGTTGCATGCGAATTACATAGTAAAGTGAATATTTTAAGCTATCTAAGCTTTCTGAAAGCAATGGGAAAGAATTACACTGACTGAAAATAGGTACAGGGTTAATATATGGGTTAATATGACATTTTTCAAAATGTACGTGCATGAGATGTTCCAAATACAACTTTATATACTGCAGTTCCTTTGCACTACACCTGGTTACTACAGCATATGGCAATCTCAGGGGTTATTTAGAGTTCAGAGTTTCCCCCTAAAAATCTCAGTAAGTAGACACAGAACTTTGTTTCAAAATTCTGAAAGAAAAAGCAACTAACAAACCTCAAATCCCTGTTTTCCCAAATCCCTGAAGTTCTGGGCTTCTAATTTTGCATACTCAAACCACAGAGCAAGAAGTTAAAAGGCAGAAAAAGGACATAGAAAGAGACTGACGCCTGTTTTCCCTTCACCTGCCTGAAACAGGTTGTAGTTTCTGACACTAATTTCTAATTTAGAAAGGAGTTCATAACTGTTTTACACATA
This sequence comes from Trogon surrucura, assembly GCA_020746105.1. NCBI lineage: Eukaryota > Metazoa > Chordata > Aves > Trogoniformes > Trogonidae > Trogon > Trogon surrucura. The sequence continues at coordinate 57,009,374 of CM036620.1, read as the reverse complement.
TGCATAGAGAAACATACTAATAAATATACAAAAATGTGTGTGTAGGTATGTATGAGTGTGTGCATATATATCAGTACCTAACAGCTGGAATCAAATAAAATATAAATAGTACTTTTTTATCAACGCCATCCAGAAAATATCTTAGAGATGCACTGGTGCCTTCTAACAGAACTATGTCAGTTTCTAGTAGAACTCTAAAGCACTTGGATAGGCATGAGCAGAACAAGAATGATTCTGATTTATTATTGGGACTACAAATTGTCAGTTGGGCTCATGGGAACTTTAATGAAAGTGTCCTTTAAAATCCTACAGTATTGTAAAAACACATAATAATCGAAAGAGAAATTTTTCAATTTCAGATTGTCAAAGCATTATGGGGCCATTTTTTTCTCAGTGTGCATTAGACTATGACAGAAGGAAAACTAGTGTTAAAATAAGATTTTTATTTGGTTTTGGTGGTGGTGGTTTGGAGGTGTTTTTTTTAGGGGGGCTCTCCCACTTTTCTTTCTTCCTCTTCTCACCCTGCTTTGTTATTCTGCAATCTATCAAAGCTTCAACATCCTTGGAAGCATTACTATGGGAACAGGAGGAACTCTGAATAATGACAGAGTAACATCTGTTAATTTCATTTTCCATTCTGCCACTTAAAATTTTACAAATCTGAGAAGGTTTAGAAAAGTTACAGAAGAAAGAAAGAAAGAAAAATATACACATTTGCTTGTCGCAAGAGGGAAGAAAAAGGTTAACCTGCCTGCAATTACTTTCTTGTTCTTACTGGAAAAAAGAAGAAATTTAAAGAGAAACTAATATTTTCTGTGTTCAAAATTTTTCACAACTTGAGAAAGAAGATAAATGCCCTAAACAGTTCCTTTCTGGGTCTTACGAAGCAATTTAAAACCCACCTTTCATCCATTTCTAACTGGAGCTGTAGTTCCAGCTTCCACAGGAGCAGTAATGTAACTCTTTCCTGAACTTCTGCTATTTTTTTTAATGTTTTGTGCCTTATTGCCTCTGGACACCCAACATATTTTTTCAAAATGAGCATCATTAAATACATGTGACTCACTAGTCATGATGGCTTAGCTTGGGACAACATTGGTGGTTTCCACGCCCAGCTTTCTGTCCTGGCTTTCTCTTGGCAGTTCTTCCTCTCGCTCCAGGGATAGCTCAGCAGCACATGAAGCTCCTTCACCACTCGAGTTTGGAGGAAACCAGGATCCATTTTCAATTTCCCTTAATACACCTGCCTCTAATTTATGGCAGCTCAGCAGCTGCTCCTGAGCAGCCACGGCACCTCTGCAGTGGAGGTAAGAGCCTCTGAGAGGAGAGCAGGGCAGATTTCCTGGCTGAAATCAAAGGCACAGGCTAGGTACATTAGCACATGCCATGTGTCGCATTAAGGAAATTTGCAGAGTAATGCACTCAATGAAAACAAAATAAATCTTGGCAGCAATCTAAACATTTGAGGGGTGAGGGAGGGGGGAAGAGAAGGTGCTATAGAGCCATTAGAGATCATTGCTTAGGAGCAGACTCCAGCGAGATGCAAAGTTAACCCTTGACAATATATTCAAAATTTGCCACTGTTTTTAATAAAGTCTGGGTAAAAGAGCACAGTACTGCTTCAACAGGTACCCCAGCCCTTTGGCTCAAGGGATACTGATTTTGAAATGGCAGGGGTCAGTGCACAGAAAAAGCATTTGGGGATGCTTCACCACAGCTTCCAATGACTTGAAATCGATCCTCTGTCTTAAAGATCATGCCCACAAAAGTTCTCCTCTTCTGTAGCAAAGTATAAAACAAAGCCATGGTCCCCTGGCTTTGTGACTTAAAAAAAAACAAAGTGAAAGCAATAAGATTGCTCAGCTGGTTTTCTAGAACTAAGGAATTAAATCCTGTATTTACATGTAGGGCTAAAAGAATTAAACAAATGCAGAAGGGAATGTTCTTTGGAGATGTGGCTGATTATTTTCCTAACCCAATGTGTCATCAGCAGCCTAGATGCTACCATTAGAAAGAATGTGGCCTTATAACACGTATCATTGTACATCCAGTTCCTTTTTTAAGAGTCATTGTTTTCTCAAACTGATATTTGAATTGTATTCAGCACCCAACATATTTCCTGAGAAAACAACTGTGTGTTGGTACAGGAAGCTGTGGAGGTGACAGTTTAATTTAGAACAGAATAGCAGAAGTACCCGTGCAAATATCGTATTAAAAACTGATTCCCTGAAAAAAAGCAGGCACAAATTTGCTCTTCGTACAAGAAAAGTATTTGCCAATCCTGTATTTTATTCTCATTTTCCTGGGACAATTTTCCTAGAAGGTTCTCCAGGTCAGCAAGGGAGTGTGCTTAGCCAATCTTCTGGGGCTCCTAAAAGCATTTGGCAAGGGCTTCTGGTTCACCAGCATGAGTTTAAGCGGCCGAGGAAGGTGGGATGGCAGTAAAAGAGGACAGTAGGTTCTGTTGTCAGGTCTTGTACTGGGGCATCACCGTCCCTCACAGCAGGGCTCATGTCTCTAGGGAACCACACAGGTCCAAGCAGCAGCTGAAAGCACCACAAAGGCTAATGAAACATTAGGAATGCGTTCAGCACGGTATGTCAGGTAAGAGCGTTTGTAATTGTGCGTTATATTAATATGGGGTTGGGTTTCTCTGAGGAGTTATAACGTTCTGGCTCAAGAAGAAAAATGCAGTATTAGAGACTGCATCTTTCAGTGCTGAATCATCTGAGACAGAGAGTCTGAAGAAAAGATTGCTGTCGAGCGCTTGTACATATTGTTAGTTAGCCCTGGTCTCGCAAATGCATTAAGTGTAGGGCAGGCACTCGATACCACAAGAAGCAGACCAATGCTGCATGCCCTGTAATCTTGTCTTTAATCCACTGTTGATAAATGCTGCAGAAAACTATTAAAGCAAACATTAGCAAGTTAACCCATGCAAGAGAGAAGAAGAAACAAACAGGCAGAAGCACTTTACGTTATTGAAGGATTTGCTGTCATAAAGAACATATTGTCCTCCTTTCACCACCCATTTGTAACTCTCAGCCATGCGTATACATGGGATTTTTTGCCCAGTCATTTTTACATTCCTGGTAATCTCTGGTCCTTTCCGATTTTCATTTTGTTTATGATATCATACTAAATACATCTGGTTCTTCAAAGCATCATAAACTGGCAATAAAAATCATTTGAGAATGATCATCAGCAGACTCACCTGTCAGAGAAACTGGCTTTTAACCTTGCAGTGAAAGAGAGGAGAGGATCTGGCTGAGCACTCTGCAGTAGGTAAGATGCTGCCAAGATGTGGCACAGCTGGAAAACTCCATGGCAGTAGAAATATGAGATCTGCCAGATTCTGTTTGGGACTCCACGGTGTGTGTTTGGTAGGAGTGACAAAGCCCAATATCTTGTTAGGCTCCCATTCGCAAATTCTTCCTCTCATGAGCAGCTCCAGTATTTTTAAGAGAAAAATTTGCTGCTACTTTCCCCAAGCCCCTCATCCAACAGAGGCACATTCCCTGAGATTTTCTTCTGGCTTCCAGCTTCTTTTAAGAGAAAAAGCTTAGAAGGCAACAAGGAAAAGCTCGTGCAGTCGACTTTGCACTCTTCTACTCACGGGGGTGGATAATCATGAATTACTTTAAATGGGAAGTTTAATGAAAAAGGACTAAGTTTAATGGAAAGGGGTTTTTTTAGCTCAAATGTAAGTGCACAAGCAGCAAGGTCAAAGTCAGCCAAACTGCTGCAGGTTTCCCCAGCCCAGGAGCAGGAGGTTAAGGCACCCTGACATGGCTGGTCCTGGGTGGTAAAATCAGCCCTCGACAGAGCTAAGCTGCCCCTGCATAACACCACTTTTGTGTCCACAAAAAGCAGACATGAGTTTACTGGGGCTCATTAGTTCAGGCTCAGCCAAGATCTTTCTGGACCTGCTCCAGCCCTACACGCAGCCAGCTCACGCACTCCTGAAACCACGGTCCATTGGCCAAATGAACAGGTAACCCATTCAGAGGCAATGGAGCTGACTGGTCCTGTTTACATCACCTTGGATGAGGAATCTCTGCCTGCATCACAGAGGGACAATGTCCAGCACATCTTTTGCTTCTTTATTCAATGGGAGAAAATCTTTTTGCACATTGCAACATGTGTGTTCCCTCTATAATCTTTATGGAGGGAACTACATGTACAGCTGGTGTACAGCTGCTACCTACACAGGACCTATATCTCAATGCTGACAAACTTATATAAAGTGGCAAAATAATAAGCAGATTCTCCTTTCCTGTAAATTTATTCCTGAGTATCTGCTTATATTTGGAAATATTAATGGTGTTGAGGATGATTTATAACTGTTCAACACTACCTACTTTAAAACATCTACTTCTTTCAATAAAAAATAATAGCTGGCCACTCTCTGTGTGATTCTTTACTCGTGCAATGTTGCAGATTTAAACAGGAGTGGGGGAAACTGCCAGGAAGCAGAGACCATAGATGAAGATTCAGTGGGATATTACATAATTAGCCCACCACAGTGCCGAATCCAACAGAGTTACAGAGTTGTCTCCCCAGACAGGATGCTGTGCTAGCTGCTGAACTGCCATGTCTGGGTAGAATCAGGCACCTCTGAATGGCAATGCTGAGCAGGGAACTGTGCCAGTGCAGAATCCTGGCAACAGGGCACCTAATTCCTGCCATCAGCTACCTATGGTAGGGCAGTGCCAGGCTTTCCTCAGAGGTGCATGGTGAAAGGACAATGGCAATTATCACAAGTAGCAGCCAAGGAAATTCCGGCTAGATACAAGGACAAAAATATTCTTAGTGAGGCTAGTCAAACACTGGAAGTGGTTGCCTAGAGAGGTTGTGGGGTCTCAATTCTTGCAGGTATTCAAAGTTTAGCTTGACGTAGCCCTGAGCAATCTGCTGTACTTGAGCATACCTTGAGCAAGAAGCTGGGTTGGATGACACACAGCAGTCTCTTCTGACCTACATTATGCTCTGTTTCTGTGAACCCCTCTCCTGAGTCTGGGATGCTCAAGGACAATTGCAGTTCGGAATATTCATTTATTTGGAACCCATCTCCAACAAGTCTCTCCTGAAGAAAAATCCTGTAACCATTACGTCAAAAAGTAGAAAGCAAGGATTGTAGTTTCTTTTCAAACTCAGGACAGTGGTGATGCCAGTATTCAAGTTCTATATGATAGCCTCCTGGCTAAAGCACTTGACCAAAAACCAGCTGTCTTTAGTGCCATCCTTAGCCCAAGAGGGTTCAAACATACATATTGCAGCCACTGAAAAATAAGGAACTTCATGAAAGGTTGAGGAACATGAAGGACCCCAGTCCTGTGATGAAAGGTTAAGGTCTCCTTCTAAGAAAGGCAATCTTCACATCTGGTGCTGGACTGTCCTTTGCATGGGCTCAGATGGAGAATCAGCCATGGAGCTGGGGACATGCCAAGCTTTATTGCCTTCCCAGCTCTGCTGTAGCCCCCAGGCTGCAGTCACACTGCCCCTGCTTGGTCCCTTCCTGGCTCTCTGAGTCAAATATAATTTATTCTGTCAAGATCCAGCCTTCAACAACAATCTGAAAGTTTCTTCCCCTCCCACAGCTGGCCTGCTTATTAGGCTACTGTCTTGGGAAGCATATGCTTGAGCTTCTTGAGGCTGAGGAAGACCTAATATTGAGGTTTTCCTGGACAGGCACCCTAACCACCATACCATTAACTAAAAAAAAAAAAAGAAAACCCGCATGGTAGTGTCATCTCCATTACCTCCTCCATCATAACTAAGGTATGTTTTCAAAGCGCTTGGCTCCTGCTAGAGTTCTGCAGGCAGCCGAACACCATCCGTGGGCGTTAGGTGTGCTCTGGGAACAGGCGATGGGACGGGCCCCGAGGGAGCAGGGCCGGGAGCTGCCAGCTTCCTGCATCCCACCCTTCCTGGCACCCAAACACGGAGCCACACGGGCTGCTGTGCTTCTGGCCAAGCAGCGAAGCAAAGCCAGAGCTGGCCAGTGCACGTCAGGACCTCCCTCGTGAGCACAGTCAGCCCCAAGCTCTGGGAGTAGCTGCAGAGTCTTCTTGGATTGCTGTTTTGGAGACAGATGCCCCCACTGTGACGTGCCTTTCTGAACCTCAAGCCCTGTGACACAGCCAGTTTACACACCTACAGCTTCTCTTGGCTCTCATGCTCACATCCAGTGCTCAACTTAACATACGTTTGGGGTATCATGCCACCATCTCAAACTCTCTGTATCCCATTTCTTCTCTCTCCTGCTAGATCCTCTCTCCTGCTGTCCTTTCAATCCTGCCATGGTGTCCTTCTGCCCAGGCTGTTCACAACCTTTTTTTTCATTGGGCATTTTCTCTCCATACTTCTCCCCAGCAGAACTGATCTGCATGTGCGTGGCAGGGCTGGTACTTCCCAGACACACCCTGTCTGTGTGACCAGAGGCAGTCCTGGCACCTCAATCACTAAGGTAGACCACGAGCACCACAGACTGCTTCAGAGGGACCCCAGGGAGCAGATAGAATCCTCAAACTAATAGAAGTAACTTCAGGTCTAGACTGAGAAAAAAAACAACCTCCTCCAGCTCCACTAGCTTCTGAATGCAAGCTTTTTCTAACCAGCTTAGCCTTTGCCTTCTGCCATGCAAACCATGTGCTATCACTTCTGTCTCCAGCCTTGTTTCAATAGAGCATTGCTGCAATCTCATGACAAGACTAGCAAGGACCAAAAGTGATGCCTAAGTTATTTTTTACCATGTTTAAGTGTTGAAAACTGATTTTTGTTTTAGTCCTTCAATAATTAAAATAATGCCTCTCACATAGCTCTTCTGTCGAAAGACATCTATTTTCAGACTAAGCCTCTTCCTTTTCTACTTTGAAGGCACGTGTGGGATGGGAGTGGAACATTGGTCTTCCAGTAGCCCCTGTCCAAATTTCTTTTGTGCTGTTTGCTTACAAATCCTTCGATCCTTGAAAACTTGGATTATAGTAAAGCAGGGAATGAGTCAGGATCTTAGTCAAGAAAACTACCTAATTACCTCATCACAGAGCGTGATGTGTGCCTACTTCTTCAATTACTTCATCTGCCACTTTTCTTGACAAAATTGATATGGCTTTGGAAATATTTTGACTTAAAAAAAAAAATCAAATTTCAAGAAAAAAATTATTTAAATGAAAATCAGCTGTAGTCTTTTCTCACACTCAGACTCCTGCTTCACAATTTCCTCCTTTGGTGTCCCATTTAAAAATACCTTGAATCTTCATGTGTTTCTGTTCTTTCTCAGTAATGGACTCTTCATGATACAAAATCTACTATGAATAGTTTTGTTTTACTATTAAAGGCCAGGAGATGACAATTTACTGTACTCTACCCTGTGAGACTCCAACTACAAGTCACAAGGAAAGAGTAAAATCTGATTTTTCCTCCTTTGAAATGGCACAGTATACATTAAGGAGAAGCAGCACAATTGAATGAAATTGCAGGATGAAACAGAAGGGCTGGAAGGCACCAGACAATGGCAGAAACTATATAATACAGGTGTTGGAGAGGGCAACAGGTAGTGTTACCTAGAGACAACACAGTCCTAACAACACTGGCACATGGCCAGAGATGACAAGTCTACTTATCCCACTGCAGAGCAAGTGGCATAAGAAGACTCTTTTCAGTGCTGGCTGGATTTATCACCTTGGGCTTAATGCCAGCGATGCCAGACATGAGTCTGCCTGCGCTGCAGTCCTCGTACCGGGAAAGCCACAGAGGGACCCGAGGTGGCTCCGCAGGCAGTCAGCTGGAGGCCAGCATGGCTCCTTTAAGGTAAAAGCTTTTTATTATTACCAGGGTGAAAAAGAAGAGTGTGGGGAGGACTGGGAAAGTGAAGGAGGTGGAAGGAGGGAGGAAAATGGGACTGCACTATTTAAAGTTGTTGTGCTCAGTATAGCTGCGTTGCTTAATTTCGTCCTCAGACTCCACAACGCAACTGCAGTGAATCTGCTGCCAGACCGAAGCTGGCTCTGCAAGCAGCTGAGCTGTGCCTGGGTGACATTCCTCCTAAAGCAGTGAGTGTAGTTGGTCCCTAGCTGGCTCTGCCATCCGGTAGTATAGTCCCTCAAAACACCAGCAGATAATGGAACGGTAACTGGCCTGGCAGTTGATGTTGCACGGTTGGTGGTATAACTATCTAGCAGAAAATGTCAGGGTCAACTATCAATGACATCCTTTTAAAAAACTCAAAAAACACAGGCTCAGGTGCCTTCCTACACACTCAGGAGTCTATATTATGTTTTCTGGGTGCTTATTTTCCAGTCACTGGACTTCCTCAAGCTGTCCTACAGCATGCAGACACATTGGTGTAACACGAGTGTTGGTACTCACACCTGGCCTTGACCACTAGTGGATCAGTGAGAGACTTCCCTCTAGGCTTCACAAGGGATCTGACCTGCTCTTTTCCTTGTTCACAAACAGTGTGGCCTCCCCATCCCTCCAGTGTCAGGCCATGGGCTTAGCCTTGAAAAATGCCCCAGAGACTGCGAATGCTTCCACAGCCCATCCCACAGGCATAGTTTGAGAAACACCCTTGTGCAAGCTTGGTCTCAGTCTTAACTGCACTACATGCTAAAGCATTTCCTGCCTCAAAAACATTTTCCTGCCTCAAAACAATTCCACTCAAGCAGCCTGCATAACACAGGGGTCTGGAGAAATTACAATGCTCTTCTGTAAGTATAATCGTTCTGACCCTCTTCTCATATTGATCCAAAACTGCACACAAAGCCGGAGAATGGGCAAGCCAGTGTGGAGAATCCCACAAAAGAGAGGCTAACTGATAAAAGAGAGAGTAAAATTTGCCTAATGCAATACTAAAATATTGATAACTTCTTAGAACAAATGTCAAAGGACAGACTAAGATGGAAGAAAATCTTTTTTATTGTAACAAGATTAGCAAAATCCATTGGAAGAGTGTACACTGAATTACAGTTATATGACACCATTAAATCTCTGTTGTGCCTACCACTTACTCTTGAAACTAATTTATGTCAAAATACACTAATGTTATCCCTTAAATTCTGATTCATTTTTCATTGAGGTAAATGGCAGTTTTTCCATTGCTTTGATTCTGTAAAATGCTTCTGAAAAAAAACCACACATAGCTGTTACAGCTACTTAATAGGTAACTACAGTATATGGTTTTACAACTATATTTTATATAGTTATACAGTAATAACTAGATACTTATATAATACAGTTAACTACGAAGTTAAATAGCTGTTGCAGCTCATTTTAGCAGGAAAAGGAATATTAAAATTTTACTGGAATGATTTAGCATTTGCTAGTGAATTTGCTAGAATGATTTAAGTGCACTGCCTGTCTCCTCTCCTAGCTGTGCTCAGAAATCAAGTGCAGGCTGAGAAACTTTGGCTGAATAACACTGAGGTTAGCACACGGGACTGAACTGATGTGCAAATGTTCTGGCCTGTCTTGAGCAAGAAGCAAGGAGCCAAAGGTGTTTTGCTAATCCCATAACTGTTTCAATGCTTAGGTCTATTTCTTCATGCTGTGCAAGTGCTGAAAAGATCTCCAGAGCACCTCCCGTTCAGCCTCTCCACTAGAGCAGAATCCATCCATGTGTGACAGATGTTGGTCTAATCAGGTCTTACAAGCCTCCAGTGATGGAGATTTGCATAGCCTGCCTGGTGCTTAGCCACTAGGTTTTTTGTAGGTTTTTTTTCCCATACATAATTTAAATCTTTTCTACAAATTAGACTCTTGTTTTACACACTTTCCAGCAGGCATGTAAACATTCAGTTACTCTTAAAACAGACTTTAAACAGTACTGATGTTATTCCACCTCACAACACCCTATGCTGATTTACACTAGCTGAGCAGCTGGTCTACAGTTTTAAAAGAGCTGTTCTGCCAGCACCAGGCACTGCAAGGGACTGATGATGGCAAATCAAGATTTATGTTTTAATGTTCAAGAGTTTCATGATTCTAATGCACTTAGTTTGATAGTGACAGTAAGTCATTGTAAGCTTACGGATCTGATGGTGACATGTAGAAAACAGCTGTTTGAGGATGGATTGTGCCTGCCAATGATAGCAAGATGGATCTTGCACTCTCAGAAAAAGCATCGGGTCATCCTCTCTCATCATGTTCTCAGTTTTGCTCCCTCTAACGCAGTTAAATTCACCTTTAAAACAAGGGAAGGAGAAAGAGAATTAGAACTTTGTTTTCTCCTAAACAGCTTTCAGCAGAAGGTCATTGAAAGTTTTCAGCATCACACAACAGGATTTTTAATTCCAGCCAAGATGTCAGCTGAGAGGTTTTGACTTCAGAAATGGTCTGCTCCGCTTTTAACAGATGTCTGATGCACTTAGTTTATGTCAATAGTCCTTCTGCAGAAAATTTTTGCAACCATTCCTGCCTTGACATGGAAAGTGACCGCTCTAGTCTATGGTTTGGGTTTTTTTATTGTCAAAAACCCAAACCACCTACTCATATCGACTTGGGAATCAATGCTCCTTGCAATTCCATTCAGAGAGAAAACAACACAGCAGAAACTGATATTGTTTTCTTAATGGCTTGGAGATTTATCTTGAACTCATTACCTGAAATAACTCAGGACTGGATGGCCTAGATACATGAGCGAAAGTCGTGTGACCCAGATTAGCTTCCACCCTACCTCCTGGCTGACGGCATGGTTTGGCCCATATGAGATGCAACGATAATGTCTCTGGACCTCATAGCAAAGGGGAAGATGGGAAGACCTATGGGGAGAGTGGAAATACAAATAAACAGAAAATAGCATCAGTATAAGATCCTTTTGACGTACTAAGAATTTCAAAGAATGAAACAAAATGTGCTGCTCTCTTCTGTCCTGGCATGGCTTGTTCTGAAAAGAATAAACCTCTCTGCCTTTCTAGGCACTGGTACGTGGGACTGCTTTTGAAGCAATGGCAACAAAGGGCGAAGCACAGCGAGTAATTTGTAAGAAAGCAGTTTTATTAACTTTAACAGACAGCTTGCCACTGGTTGGAGCATGGGAGATGATAACATGAAGCTGGTGGACAAAGAAGCCAACAAGAGAAGGGAGTAAAGAAGTGAGGTCTAAGAAGCTGGTCCCTGGGTTGGTACTAACCTAGGATGGTTAAATGAGGGGATTTCTCTTGGGTTGCTTGGGCAGATAATTTGCAGAAGAATTAATGTAATAGGTGTACTTGCCAAGTACTGCAAGGAAAAAGGCAGGAATGTTTTGCTTAGGAACAGATCTGAGATAACAGGAAGAAAAAAGATTTGGAAGTTGACAGCTGGTACTTGATTTTTTTCTGAACCAGATGTGCCGGCAAGAGACTGGAAATTGTCCTTAAAATCACGATGAAAATTCAGTGATTTATCATGTAGCAACATTTTTCCTCAGACTGTGACCAGGGTTACAGCAAGTACTCAAGGTGTCAGTGTGGCACAGAAGCTCACAGAGAAGAGTTGAAAAGGTAGAAGGCTTTGAGGGAATTCATGTCCTAGGAGTAACGGAAGAACGAAACAACAGAGCAAAGGGTAAGGGCAGTGTTGAATGAAGCTTAAAGAAGAGGAAAGGAAATGTGCTTGATGAATATCACGTTGACAACCAGAGATTTTGTTAAAAGTGTTAAGCCAGAGTTGAAGGGCATATATATTAGGAGGGAGGGCAAGCTTAATTGAAGAGATAGGGTCTCCGAATAAAAATACAAGTCACTGTGAGTGAGAGGGGGAGAAGAGGTGAACCAGAAGGTAAGACAGGCGTGTGCTAAGGCTTGGTGGTGTCACGTGGGATGTAAAACACACCAACATGCAGCAGGAAGAAAAGTCAGAGGGAGGATATGAAATGAACTGACTAAAGAGAGGAGAAGAGGGCAGCAGAGGGGGAGGAACCACCCGTTTTCATTCAGTTTCCTTCATGCATAGAGGCTGTCACAGGAATTTACCCTCTGTGTTTCATGTATTTGTGGCTCGATTTCTTCACAAACAACAACTGGTAAATGCTCCCTAACATTACTCCTATGCTGCTGTTGCTGAGCTCCTTCACAACACAGAGTTGCCAGAGCCATCTAATTGCTGTGTGTGCAGGGTGGAGTCACCAAGCGGTGTTGCTATTGGATGGACAACACACAGACATTGTGAGAGCTGCTGAAAATTAGTCATATTTTAGCAGTGTAGCTATGGTTTTTTTCCTCATATTAAATGCCCAATTCCTGAACTGACACAGAGAAGAAGAGTTTAAAAATGCAAGTTCACATATTTTGTCATTATGATTGTGTAAATTACATTCCTGTTCTCATCAGATGCCCCGTCTCCTGGTGCCAGGCCCCTATCTTCCATGTCTCCTGCTGCAGAGCCCTGTGACTCTCCCAGGCTCCAGTTCCCTGTGGTCAACCAAGATGACCTCATGGTCCTGACTCATCTTCAGTTCTTCCACCTCCAGGAGCACATGGACTAAAGCAGAGCCTGATCTACTTAGAACAAAGGCAAGGCAGAGAAAATGGACCCACAACAAAAGATCTACCTATACCATTTTGTCTGTATGCCTCCCACTAAGGCTGACAGTGATGGCTGCTTCTTCAGAGCCTCTCCCCCATCATCCTGTGCCCAGTGGCAACTCCTGACAGCCAACTGCTCCCTCTTGGGAACAGCTTCTTAACCGTTTGCTGATCTCCGGATTTGCAAGCATCTAAACCAGCACAGTAACGCCTGAAGCTTTTCAGTGAACAGATCATAGGATGCTCAAAGGGATCAGCTTTTCAGTGCCTGTCAGAATTATTGAAAGTCACTGTACAGGCTGACAAGTTTTGTTCTACCCGCAGTCCCACTTCATCAGAGCAATGCTGGCTAGTCAGGAAGCATCCTCCTACCCCTCTAGAAGTCAAACAGATGAGCTTAATTTCCAAGGGTACATTTACATTGCAGAGAACATGATGCAGAGGTCCCCAAGGTAGCACTGAGCTGATTTGGCAAGTCCACGCAGCGCAGCAAAGCACTGTGCAGATATGCCAAGTGGGAATGAGAGGCAGAATGAGCACGTTCAGCTGGCACAGCAGTGAGGGCTATATTGTGTCTGGTTCAGCACTGGCTTGCATGGAGCCTCTGCACTGTGTCTCCCAGCTCTTCAGGCTGTGGGAGTAATTGTACTGCACCAGCTTAGAAGTCTTTGTGCACAACTTAAATGGCTGATCAGGTTATTAGACTATTACACAGCAACTCCACTCTGTCACAATCTCTGTCTTCTAATTAGTGAGAAAAAGTCCTTTAGTATGATCCATTTTACCTTCATTTTGTTACGCTTGTGTGAGACACAATCTCTTAACTTCTACTTTCGTGCATTGATTTTTTTAAGTCTATCCTTGAGAAAGTAATACAACACAAGCCCAGCTTTGCACCTATCCTGATCTCTCCCTTCCCTCCAATATATCCCAAAGCCTTTGTAAGAAATAGCTACAAAAAAAAAAAAAAAAAGATATTTTACTTAGATAAAATTATGATCTGATACTAGATATTATATGATTAACAGTTTTGGCATCAACCTAGATTAGTTGCCCTGAATTCAAGAAACCATTTCTTCTAGCAGGTCCTAGCAGAGCAAGGAACAGGCAGCATGAGAAAATTTGCCATCTTGCAAAGTTTTTGCAGCACTGACTCCATGTTCTTGAAAAGCAGCCAGCACTCCATCCCATCCACTTGTAAACATTCTGCAGTTATTCTCTTAATAACTCAAGGTTGATGGATGAGTGTAAAGTTGGGCAGCTTTGTTTGATAGCCTAGGGGAGAGAGAGGGAGGGAAAGAAACAAGTATCAGCAAATAGATTGTGCAACAGACAAATAAAAAGAATTGCACAATATACTCTGTACTTTAAATGAGCCTTCTGGAATGTTGTCATTGCCACCAATTGATGTTGCTTAGAAGAATTCACCAGCTAAAGCTGGCACAATCTTACCAATAATTTCATTTGAAGAGAGACAAATGGGTCCAAATCATTGCCTCCTGCTAGTGCTTAAAAGAATGTCAACACTGCAGAGCAACATTTTCAGCAAGCCACATTTCCCTGAGAGAGATATTCCTCTCATTTCAGATTCCTTCTCCCTTTGGAGCTTGAGCAGCAACTGAGAAGAATGGGCTTAAACATGAGGTGGAAAGGAGATTTTTTCACGCCTCTGAGTCACTTTGCTAATCACTTTTGTAACTCTTTAATTCAATGATTTTTCAAACCTGTAGGCAACACAACGCAAAAAGTTTTGTGCCCAAAATTTTCACAACACGTAAGTGAGAATTTCAGTCACTACTGTCAGTAGACTTACATTTGGTAGAAATAGGGAATGCTCCCCTGCTTGGTGAATACTACTGTTGTCAAGAGTGTGAAAGTTATGAGTTATTCTAGTAAATATCAATTACCTTCTTCTTGAAGATTATTATGTAAAAGTCCCTTCTTTTCCTTTACCTTTCACCACTATCCACCATTTCTTCCATTCCCTCTCCTTGAAGGTTCAACATCTTCCTCATTCTATGATCAGCAGAGCAAAACATACAAATAATGAAAACACCTCCAATATGAATTGAGTTTTTTTTAACTGAAGCATGAATTTTGCACTTAGGAATGTGTGGAGGAATTAAGGAAACCATAATGATTTCAGAGCTATTACATATATGCAAACCAGCAGAAGCTGAGGACAAAGAATATGGTCATGCATAGCACAGCACAGATCACTGGGTTCATCAAGTAAGCCTCCAGTGGGAAGGTGAGCACCTACAAGCCCTTTTGATGTTTGGGCTGGGCACAGTATTTCACATAATTAATACAGTTTTTCAAAACCAGTGATCATTGTATTCATGCCTTGATGAAGAAAAAGCACAATAGCATATGCAAAGGATATTCAAACATACACTTATTGAAATCAACATGAAAATGCCTGTTGACCTTAGCTGTGATCAGCAGCCTCTGTATATATGAGAACAAATGTCTGAAGTTGACTTGCAGTAAAAGAGAAATTTCTGATAAATGGAAGAAAACTTTTTTTTTTTTTGAAGCATTTCATAGAATCATAGAATCATAGAATCATAGAATCAATTGGGTTGGAAAAGACCTCAGAGATCATCAAGTTCAACCCTTGGTCCAACTCCAGTCCATTTACTAGATCATGGCACTAAGTGCCATGTCCAATCTCGGTTTAAAAACCTCCAGGGACGGTGAATCCACCACCTCCCTGGGCAGGTCATTCCAATGCCTGACCACTCTCTCTGTAAAGAATTTCTATCTAATATCCAGCCTGAATTTTCCCTGGCAGAGCTTAAGCCCATGCCCCCTTGTCCTGTTGCTAACTGCCTGGGAGAAGAGACCAGTTCCCACCTGGCTATAACTTCCCTTCAGGTAGTTATAGAGAGTGATGAGGTCACCTCTAAGCCTCCTCTTCTCCAGACTAAACAACCCCAGCTCCCTCAGCCTCTCCCCATAGGTCTTGTGTTCCAGTCCCTTCACCAGTCTTGTTGCTCTTCTCTGGATCCGCTCCAGCACTTCAATATCTTTCGTAGCCGCTGTGCAACTAATGGTACGAGCCCACTATTGGCTAAATCAGTCTATAATCTGGTAGCAGCTCTGGACTCCTGACTGACAATAATCACACAGAGAAGATTCTGCAGGGAGTTTTTGCCAGACTCCTTCCCCAGTGAGAAAATTCCACCTGACACTCTCGATGATTGGGATTTGGGAGTTGGCCTTCTTCACCCTGCATGTCATGATACCAAACTCCAGATATTGCAGAACATTGTAGCAGAACATGGGTTGCTACGAATTAATCTGAGCTGTCCCCTACTCTCTGCCCTGGCCATCCATGGCATTTCAAGCATAGTTGAAGCTCTTTACCTTTGAGACCACTCATGGCCACAGATAGTAGCAGAGTGAAGACTATGATCAGTTTTGGTGCTCAGCCACAATCCTCCAAGGTACAGAAATTACTGTGGTGAGAAAAAACTCTTTTGGGCAGAAGTCAGAGCTTTTTTTTTTTAGAGCTTTGAATCTGCAGAATGAACTTTCCAAGGAACTAAAGACCACCACAAACTTCCTGCTCCAACTCTATTTGACCTTGTCTTTTTAACAGCTATAAAAAGAAACATGCCAGCTGGTATCCCACCAAAACAGACAGCAGAAGGTCCACCCCTGGGGGGTGGCTGGGCAGGGAACATCACAGCATGCATGCCCACCACCGCCGTAAAGCGCGGTTATCATATCCATGACCATGGAGGCTCTGTAGAACAGAGTACACTGCCCACATCAACTACAGGAAGATCAGGTGCATGTGCAAACCGCAAACACTCCGAATGGGCCAATGCATATGCAAATGTCCTTTAAATCGATAAAGTTCTGAAAGAGAAGAGTGCAGTGTTTCCCCTGCTAGAGACTTCAAGCTAGCATGTTATTTCTGCTGTTCACCATTTTCAGCTGTCTGTGAGAGAAACCAAAGTTGTCTGAGGAAGGACTAAAAAAGTTATCTCCTCATCCTGCTTGAAGCACGGTTTTCATGACATTGACAGATCAAAACAATTTATATTATAGTGCATTGGTAACACCAGAATGACAATTCTTATTTTGTCCGTCTATGCAATTGGGGGATAGAGGGCAAGGCTCACATCTACTTTTTGGAGTATGGAAGCAAAAAGGATTAAACAAAATGTTGTCGGAGTACTTACGTAAGTGCTTTAATACATATCCAACTGCTTTCTGCTAAATACCCAATTAAAGCCTCTGTGAAGTTGAGTCTAGAAGGCAGGGGTTTCTCAATCCAACAGCATGTTTAATTCATCCTTCATTACCATAATATTGAATATTATAGCACCAAGTAATCCAGTAATTACAGTTTTCCTTTTCAGATCTACTGGAGTTGATGGATGCAGTTCTCATTAAAACAGTCCTGAGAATTCTTAAAAGCAAACCAACTTGCCTTTATGTCTTTATTTGTAAATGCATTTACTAATATAAACAAGTTAAAGCTAATTTCTGAAAAACACCATGTGAATTGTGTTTTGTAAGATCCTGAAAGAACTTAGACTACCTCGGCATTAAACATACAAAATCTTACTTGAACCATAATAGTATCATCTCTTTCTTTCTAAGGAAGCCTGTTTGACTTGACAAAACATGTATTGTCAAATACATGACAGGAATAGATGATTCAGGAGATAACACAGTACAAGCAGTCGTCAGGTCTGCAACTCAGGTAACTACCAGAAATTCCCATAGAGCTTTTATTTTTATGCTGTATTTCTCGTAAATTTATTCTTTTAAGATATGAATAGTTATAGAAGTAGTTTAATGACAAAATCATGAGAATAACCTGACACTTATAAACTCTCAATGTTTTTCTGCTTGTACACCATATTCTTCCACCCAGTTTTCTTTGACAGTTGTAGCTACTCTGGGACAAACATGGTTGTATGTGTATGAGCACATGGTGACTGTTGCTGATCTTATTGGAGACTTTTAACATTATCAAAACACAAGTAATAGTAATTAATATCTACCTGTCAGATATGGCCTCTTCAGTGCCAAAACTGAAGAAAAAGCTAGAAATATAGTATGCTCTAATCACATCAACTTACCTCATAGCACTTGTAAATGCATCAATCACACTGTGCTCCCTTGACATTTCTCTGGTTGCCAACTTTTTATATGCAAACATCGTAAAAAGCCTTGTGAAAAATTAGAGAAAATAGATAGCTCTCAGTAAGACTGGTTCTGCCCCACAGGGCAGGGCTGCACCATAGCAAAGCCCTCCGTGTCAGTCCTGGGATCACCTGGCTGTGTCCTGATGGTGTGTTAAGGCAAGTCCTGGGGGTAATCATCTCCCTCGGTGCCTGGTTTACTGGTGGAAACCCACAAAACAGTCAGAAAAGGAGATGTACCAGGTCACTGCAGAGCACAGCCAGTCTGTAGCGAGTTACACGTGGCTACACAGGAGTTAATCTCACAGGAGCAAGATGAACCAAATCAGCAGCCCTCAGGACAATGCTATGATTTGGGGTTAGCAAGGAAAGTGCTGATGACAGTTGTGTAATGGAGGCATCCATCATAGTCCAAGTAAAGCAAAACTACATGCTTTTTTGGCTGTTTTTTTTTCTTTTTTTTTAATACATCAGTACATGTACAGAAAGGTTGGATTGTTTGGAAATGGTCTGATTTCTCTAAAGGGATGAAGACCCTAGAATTTGATTGCTTCAGCTGATGCTCAGTACCTTTAGAAATCAGGTCGCACACCTAAGATAGTCATGTTAGGGCCTAATTTTCAGTTACCTTTTAAAAAAAAAAGATCGGGGCTATAGTCTTGAGAAGTAGAATAATTGTAAGAACTTTGTATTGTCATCCCACTGTACAAGAGAGTGACATGATATTTTCTGTAGGTGCACGTGTTCACACCCCATCTGAAACCAATGTGTTCAGATCATACGATACTCAGGGATGTTGCTGCCCTCTTTAGAGAGTTTATGCCCAAGCCCATGGGTGTACTTAGATGTCTGATGACCCATGCAATCAATAGGGACTAAGCATTTAAATATCTTCAGAGATATTTAAACCTATCCCTGGGCAGGATGGTGGAAAAGAGCCAGCTCAACTTTCTGTGACTATCAAGGGCAATGCCAAAACCAGTGACTGCTGTGAAGAGCAAGGCTGGGACCCCACTCAGAGCTACTGCGAGGTGCAGGGTGAGTAAGACCAGGACAAAAGGGCACCCAACACCTGCTGGGATTCCCTCCTACAAGCCAGCACAGCCACAGCTCTCAGCCTCAACAGGACACAAGCACAAAAGAAAACCTGCATCAGCATGTGCCCCGAGGAGCCCTGCCGCACCCAAACATGCAGGAGTGGCTGCACGCACCACCCAGGTGTAGCACAGAGCCCATCCTTCTCCATTACCACACAGTACCAGGTCCTGCTTCTGCTTGAAGCTGCCCACGTGCTTGTATGGACCTGTACTTCACCAGTGCTCAGAGACAAACATCTGCATGAATTATTCACAGTTATCTGTAAAATTGGTTTTGAAAACTGTAAAATAATGGTCTGATGACAGCCTGCTCATATTTCCCATGGTCTCATTACCTCAAATGAAGCTGAAGAATCAGCAAATGTTTTCTTTCAGTTTCTCACTGAACCAACAGCGAAGAAATCTGTTCTTCCCAATGCTTCACTTGTGAGCAGTATGCCTGCCTCCTCCCTGGGCTACAGAAGAGCAGACACCTGTAAAGAGAGACAACACTTGGGTATTGCCCATGATATGGTCAACATTGCTGCCCTCTGTCATTGGCATTTGGATCAGCCTGGCTGTATTTCTCATTTGGGGCCCAGTTCTGCCACTGCTAAGTTAACAAGAGTTTGTGATGGGGCATGTTCAGGCTTCCAGTGCATTAGTAATAGCACTAATGATATTATACATTTTGCGTGCATTACGGTCTGGTGCTTAGAAAATAAACATCTTGGCTTTGCCTCAATGTTTATCTTCAATAAATACCTCAGCTTTGCCTGAACAATTATCTCTCCACAGCAGACTATTATCCAGTAGCAACATATAATTCCATTAACAGTACCATTTAAAATATATCCTCTTTGTGCTGCAGAGAAAGGAGTTGTGTGTGGGAAATGTCAGGGGCCTCGTGTATTTTTGGAATTAAAACAGAATTTAAATCATTAAGGCTATTTTTTATCCCCTCAGTTTTTGTTTTTCTATTTCTTGTTTTGCACAGTACAAGCTCTCTCTGGCTCATGAGGAGATTGCAACTGGAGAAATTTGGAAAGTGCCCAGGGAAAGCATATTTTAGGGCAATGCTGTGCCGGGGGCTACTGCAGGTGATAATAACTGATAAAGGTCCAACATATCACCTGAATCTGCTTCAAATTGATGATAGGCCTTTAGGAACAGGTAGACATAGGGCTTCTTTGTATCTTCTAAGGAAGAGGTGTGAGAAGCTCCTGGTGATAATTGTTAAATATGAACATTGTGTTGACATTTAAATCTGATTGTACACAAGTTAGCAAGACAGCTACAGGTTAGCAAGGTGTTTAAAGAAATTATCTCAGTAATTTTGGAGCACCATGGGAGGAGCCACAGCCAGGACTAGAGTGCTCTGTGCAAACAGCCAGGGCATCTGGGAAGTAACAGCTCACTCTTAGGCATCAGTCTTTTTGTCCTCTGCATGCTGTACTGAGCCAACTACGCAGTTAGCACTTAGCAAATATGCAGTAAGGCAAATTAAATGGGAGAGGATCTGCTCTCATGTGCATCAGTACAAGTCCAGAGGAACTCTATTAAGGTTGAAGAAGTAAATGAGATCAGAACCTGGCTCATTGTGTTTATGACCAGTTAAACTTTAGCAAAGATCTCAGCTTAGTAGGACTGCTCTAAGGGAGAAGGTTGCAGTGACGGAAAAGGGCTGAAGAGGAATGGACAGTGAAGAGGAACAGACAGTGGCAGAACTGAGGAAGGACAGCCCCAGTATAAAAGGAAACAATACATGGGGTCTGCAGTTAAAATCACCATGGCTAGATCCAGTAAAGGATCTAGGTATCCAGGGGAAAAAAGGAGGGGAAGGCAGTAATTGAGCTGTTTGAGATACTTGCAAACCAGCCTGACATTTCCCAAACTCATGTGATACCTCACTATCAGACCTCATCATTCCCAGGCTTCTGTGCAGCTCAGACTCATCTCCACCCCACACATGCTGTGTGACACACAGCTGTGTGGCATCCTGCACTGGGCATCCCGGCACCAAGGTCTCCTGAAGGGCTCAGTCTAGTGGGTGCACTCTGAATACACTGAGTTTCATGCAGAACACCACAGACTGGGTCCTGTGTCTTGTCAGAGAGCCCAGTATTTTCTAAAATAACCAAGTTCACTCTAACCAGCTTTGGTGCCTAATACTGGTGGCCCAGCCAGGCAAACAGATGTCTCCATCCTCATCCATCACCAGCCACCAAACAAGGTTTCTGCACTGCTGCGGTGAGAAGCTGAGGAGATGAGGGTGTAGGTTGCTCTGTAGTCTGGATTGTGGTGGCATGAGAAGGTTTCATGTGGTAATTTAGAAATGCTCCCCACAGGAACAGCTCTAGTGATATTCCCCATCTCCTTCAGGAACAACGAGACAGATGACGATTCCACCTGGGCTGACGTTAGCCTACAGGACACTGGTGCGGCCAAGCAGGCCTGGCAAATTTGACACTTGCTCAATTAACTAGGAAAGATGAGCTAGAAATTCTCCTCCACAGCTCTATTACCTCTACTAGGCAACCAAAATTAAAGTAAGGCTAAGAAATGTGATTCAGCCTTGTAGTTCAGCAGCGCAGGTGGAAGAGGAGGGTCTTTATTCCCATTTCTCTTGTGTTTTTTACCTGTTGTGAAATGCATAGCTAGCCCTTGTAGCAAGGACAGACCTAAAGTCCTGTGAAGTTACGGAGTGGTGAATTATGAAGAAATCAGGTCCCTGAGAAGGACCAAGGTGACACGCTTAGCAAGCTGCACACAAGCAACTGGTTTTTGATATGAACTACAGCACAGCCAAAAGTAAAATTATTCTTCAGAGGATGAATCTTGTAGGGCGTCCTCACAGGTTAATAGAGTCCTTAGAAGCAGCGAGTCTGTGGGGGGGCCAAGGCAGATAACCCAACAGGAGGAAATGTTTGCTTCAACAAGAGGGCTAGAGGAATATTTGTGTGGGAATTCTGGATGCTAAAAACTGTAAGTTTAAGTCTGTAACTGGCCTCAGTTTAAAAGTGTCCTGGCCTTGTGTGTACAATTCAAGAATGTTAATAGATTAAGAGGTTTCAGAAAGGAGTTCACTGAATGACTGAGGACTGGAAGATGTGTCTTAGAGCAAGAGTCTCCAAAAGCTGAAGCTCTTCAGTAGAGCAAAGGGAAGGGCTCATACAGGTGTAATTTAGGAGTACCTGTATTTGAAGAAAAATTTTGGAAATGGGCTCTCCCATACATCTGTCTAGACAATCTGCCTTATAAATAAGGCATGTGGTTTCAGCAGAGAGGAGAAATTAACTGTTGGAAGAATATACATGGGGCAGAGGGTCAATCCTTCATCACTGGGCATAGTTTAATTAAACTTGGCTGGTTTACTCAAAGAAAAGCAATAGTTCAAACAGGAACAGATGCAGAGAAGCCCTTTGGTCCATGTTATACAGAAGGCCATGTGAGATGATTTGTTCTTGATATCAGTCAATCACAAGTGGGTCATCCTGCCCTTTACACCCTCCATCCCTGAGCACCAGGTCTGTAAGCAGTAGCAGTGAAGTGAAGCATCTCCAGTGTTCCCTTCCTCCACCCTGGGACAGAGAACCCAGGAACAGCAGGAGAGGGAAAGAGAGATGGGTCAGAAATCATAAGTGCAAGAATTGAGCTTGGAAATTCAGGAATTAATAGCATTTTTTTCCTCGGGTTGCGTAACTAATTGCTGAGCAAGAGAAGAGAGCAGATGTGGGCTGGTAGGATCTAGAATAAACTTATTAGAAATTAAGAGTCTGATGGCCAGCTGGAAACTTCCGACTCTCAGGAGGCCAGAGAGAGGGTATCACTCTCTGTCCGTCTAAAAGAACTGGCAACACTCACTGTCTGCTTCTTATATGCTCAAGAGAAGGAAAAAAAAACCAAAAACAAAAACCCCAACGTAGTCTTTTTTAAACATCTCATGATATTAAGGTCATTCCCATGATTAGGAGAGTGCTGAGTTTTCTTCACTCCTGGGGTTTAGAGTCCTGTGAGAGATCCAAACCCTACGAGACAGTCAGTGGCCCCCTCAGACTACTCTTCTGAGTGTGTTGTCTCATGCCTCTGTGAATGCATCCACTGAGGATGCCGCAGTGACCTCTCTTGGCCAGTTACACACGTCAAATTGTCTTCTCAGGCTACTCTTCGCATGATGCCTGCCAGGATGAGATGCAAAAGCAAAATCGTCTCAAAAGTAGTGATAAGTGCCTGGAAGTTAGTCAGAATATTACCTATTCCTTACAAATCCAAAAAAATCCTCTGCTTGTTTTCATAGTGTTAACACAGCACTTGGCATAACAGTTCAGCCAACAAAATTTGTCAAAGAGCCAGTCCAGATTAAACATAAAATATTTGATCCCTAAGCACTCGAACCCCTGTTCCTCTAAAGAATAGCACTTTGTTAAAATCATCTTCAGTGCTTTAGCCTCCCTTGACAACAACCTTACAAATCCCAGAACAAAATTAAGATACAATCCTGCGAAGTTTACACAAGCTGTGAAAGCTCATGCCTGCATTCACTCACTTCTCTGACCTCGCTGTTGTTCATCCTTGGCAGAGGATGTATTTCAGCCATCTGAATTTGCACTCCAACTTCACCAAAATATTGCTTCCCACCATGCCCACCCTGACCCAAAGGAACTGCTGTCTTTAGGACACTCTGAAAGTCACCAGGAGTGTTGCAACATGCCTCTCCACCCTTATGTGGCTGGACAGGCAGATAAGGAACCTAGCACATGCTCCCATCTCGATAAAGAGACGCTTTCCATTTGGAAGGATAAGGAAGCACTGGAATAGGTTGCCTGGGGCACTTGTGGAGTCTTCATCAAGTCCTTAATAACTGTTTAGGCAGGCATCTGTCAGGAACAATATAGGCACAGTTCATTCTGCCTTCCAACCTTATTTTTCTGGATGTAGGGCAAAATTCTGCTTCTGACAAACTGTGCTTCTGACAAACGCTGCACCCTAAGAAACAGAGGAAACACAGTTTGGCAACTGGCATTGAGGTAAGTGGATTGCAAATCACATTAATCATCTTAGAAGACTATCTGGCCCTTATCTACTATTGTCCAGCAACTAGAGGCATTGGTATTGACTGACATTTGAATCTTCAAATCCCCAAATGAGTAACAGGTTCCAGACTTTTATAACTCGCATTATTTTTAGCCTATTACACAGTCCTCATGATTGATCTGCCTGGAGCAGCTTTGCTGTAAGCCCCAAGGGAGGGTAGAGGAAGGGGTTCATGGAGGCATAAATTTCCACAGGCGATAAGCTCGCATCTGTTTTGAACGGCAAAATGGCAGCTCATTGTGAAATCCTCTCAGAGCACACCTATTAAATGCCAAACAAGCACAGCACCAGCAGCACATAAAGAAATAATTGAAAGGCTCTGGAGGGAAGCCAAGAGGACGTGGCTAATGTTTCACCTAATCTCACCCCCTCGCTCGCTCTGCCCCGGCAGCCCTGCCTGCGTGACGTGAACCTCAGCGCTCCACCGGCAGCTGCTCCTTGACTGCCTGCACTGTCTGCCCTGCTGGCAGCAGGACAAGGAAAACAAAGACGCTAAAAAAATAAAGCAGTGAGAGATTAGGAACGGCGTGGCCAGGAGGATAGCCTGCTCTCCCTTCACAGTGGAGCTGAGGTTAAAGTCCTGCCCAAAGTCCTGCCTGAGTGGGGCTTGGAAGGTCCAGCCTGGACCTCTCCTGGTGGGCCTCCACCTGCAGAGCTATGGGGTCGGCTGTCTCTCACTTCTCCCTTCAAGAGAGGCCCAGCACTGAGGAGACCCGAAATGGTGGTTCTTTCATGTCAGGCTGTCGTTAACAGCGGGAGCACTGCGGCAAAATCTTGTCAGGCTGTACCTTTCCTTTGAATAAATCCACTTTGACTGCCCAGCCTCCAGTCACTTGTCCTTTACACACACACACAGTCATTTACCTCCTCTTTCATGCCCCCAAATACCTTTCCAGTGGCGCAAACCAGCTTATTTTTCAATAATCTGTATTAAAAGTAATTATCCAGAGGCCCTTCCCAGCAGTCCCACTCTGAAATTCCTGCTTTCTCTGAGTTAA
Source organism: Trogon surrucura (assembly GCA_020746105.1). Taxonomy (NCBI): domain Eukaryota; kingdom Metazoa; phylum Chordata; class Aves; order Trogoniformes; family Trogonidae; genus Trogon; species Trogon surrucura. The sequence continues at coordinate 56,984,532 of CM036620.1, read as the reverse complement.
CTTCCCCTTGTGTCCTTACTTTATAATATTAATACTATGAACAAATGATACCTAGGATACAAAAAACTGCAGAACATCTACTGTGATTTTGTTGCTATCACTTGCTGACAGGTCAAATTGAAAATGAAGCTGACAAACCTGACGTGCCAAGAGAAGCCTTCTGTATGCAGGAATTTGGACTTATTGGAGGTGAACAGTGTTAATTATTGATTGATCGTATTTGCCTCAGTACCAGTGAAGTTTTTAGGGCTGATCTTTTACCTGCCTTAAAATATAAACTGCGGTTAATGGGGCAGCAAAGCCACAAAGTTTTTTTAGTGGATTTAGGAAAAAAAATCTCTTCATGCCAGCATCAAGCTAAGTGATAAAAGTACTCCAGATCCTAAACAAAAAGGAACAAGTCATAATTTTTTTACTAGGTGCTGACAAAAAACTTGAAGTTTAAGTCATAAAATCACCAGTGACGTGGTCTCACAACATAAGCGGTAGCACAGTGGCAAAGCAACTGCCGAATGGCAGTGAAACAAAAGTACAGATCAGAGACTGGTAGGGGATTGAAAGCAAATGTGATTACTCTTGCAAAGAATGTATGAACTGACAGGCTAGAAAAGAACTAAGAATGAATGCACAGCTTGGCTAAAGACAGATACAGAATTAAAATCTGCAAAGTTTCTGAAGGTTTGGGTTTGGTTGTTTATTTGTTTACTAGATTTCTTTTTGATCTGTCTGTTTTTCATTTTGGTTAGTTTCATTTTGAGTCCAAAGTGATGAAACATTACAAGAAAGGAAGTTCTTGTGGTTTTTTTGGGGCCATCCAGAAGCAGAGTAATGGAAAACTGACAATAGGCAGGAAGGACTGGAAAGCATGTGAGAGCTTTCCTACCCAAACTCCACCGAGTTCTGCAAATTGACAGTATATCATGACGTACAGATGCCTTCTTGGGGTCGTGCAGCTGCGCACAGACCTCACGTAGGCACAAGGAGATGTGATAAAGTCCTAGAGAGTACCAGTGCTGGATTGCCTTTGGAGGCGCAGTGATCCATCCCTTTCCAACCACCTCTTTTGAGTACCTCCCAAGGTCTCTAGTCTTTGTGCTCTATCGACCAGAGGACTCACCTTGTGTCGCACCAGCAAGGGCTGGAGACATGTTTCTGTGCTCTCTTCCCTGCCTGAGCACGCATATCATGTCAGGAACTTCCTGGCCTTTACAGAGGTCAGAGGTTGCATTAGCATTGTGCAAGCTTGACCCAACCTCCTAAATATTGTAGAAATACTGTAGAACTACCTTTTTTTTTTTTAATTTCTCTTCTCAATAGAAACTTGTGAGAGCCAGAGAAAGTACATGGCATTGCTCTAGATGGTGTAATACTTAAGCCGTCTCTCTTTGTGTAGTCCCAGATACTTCCTGTAGCAAAAATATGCATGGGTGACTCTATCTATTGGTCTATCTAGTGACAATACATTATGTTTGTTTTACAGGGTAGTCAACAGAGACTTCTGAACACAGTCAAAACTGTTCTCATCCAACTGCTCTGTACAAGGAAGAAGAAAACAGAGGGAGCTCTGAGAACTGGACTGTCCATGCCCAATCGGGTCCACTTGGTACACCAGTCACCAGCATCAATAAAGGTGACAAATATGCAGGAACTCACATGCCCCATCTGCAGGCAGGTACAGAACAAGCAGGACATCAGGAAAAGGCAATGCCTAGAGACTGGCTTCTACGCTGAGAAGAAAGTTTTGCATTTTTTCCCATGTAATTTGTGGAAGTGTTTTGAGTAAAGAATGAGAATTATTTCTTGCCCTTGCTGACCCAGTAAGTGCAAACAAACCCTCTTTCACTGAGTGTGCATATTCCTTCTGCCTGGGATACAGCTGCCACCATTCAGGTACACCAGCAGTTTTTGTGTTAGGCTCAAAAAGCAGAAGTGGTTTCCTTCCGTGAATATCCTCAGGTTTTAGACAACTTTATTGGTTTTACATCAAAGGACTGAAAGATTTAATTTTATTCCCCTTTTGTAGATGTTCTGTATCCTAATTTAATTTCCACTTTGCAAACTGAATCCCCAGTCATCTATGAGTGATTTCATATTTCTCAAAGATGTGGCAAAAAAATTACTGGCAATTTCTAATCATTCAACTGAAATGTTTTGCTTCTTAGATTGCCTGTTCAACTCAAATACTCAGCAAGCATTTTTAATGGAAACAATTGTTTCTTAAAGATTCAACACCCTGTTCCATCTCCTATGGGTGGAAAAACTCAAAAACATAGTTTCTGAAACCACCCAAGTAGTCATGGAGAAAAACACTTGTGAGCCTTCATGTGATTTTTGTATTGTGAGTTTTATTTGTAAAGCTCAGAATCCAACCATCCAAGGAGTTTACTGTGCTCTCTTTGGGGGGAAAAAAAGTAGTACTACAGAGTAGTATGTTTCCAGCTTTCTAGGCAAAGTTTAAGGCTGCATTTTTTCCTACTCCATGGATTTAATAATCTGCCAGAAGTGTAAGGATACATCTTTCTTTTCAAAAAAAAAAAGCCTTCATGTGTTCAGTCCATTTTTTAGCTTTTGGTACCATAAGGACTCATTTCAATTCTTTTCTGTTCCAAGTCAATGTATTAAAAATGTTCTGCATAGAATATAAATTAACAGCTAGTTAAAAGACTTATTTATTTCTCTTCAGCAGGATTTTCATCTTTCCTATTGTCTAGTAGCAAGTGACATTGGACATTTTACTGTATACAAGAATTTCCTGTCTTTATAAGGTTAAATTCCAGTCACATTTTTCAGTAGAAAAGATAAATAGGACTTAAAGAGGGAGGACCCTGTGCAAAGAAGCCAAAATTTATCCATGTAAAACCTGCAATAAATTAAAAAAGTTTTCTCTGAGGCATTTGTCATGCTAATATACATTTCTCCTTAATCACTGCATATGTATATGGCTCTGCACTTGGTCAAATGAATGGTTCTGGATAGCTATGTCCTCATGCACCCTTTGCTCCCCAAGCTTAAAAGCCTTTCATGGGGTGTTTCGACAGGAGGAAGGAGTGCAGAACACCAGCATCAGAGTGCTTATGACAGTGTGAGGGTTACATGGTTGTGCTTTTCAAAAGGGTTGAATTCCACTGGTTCGCACCACAGTTGTGCCAGAAAAGGAGAAAGCCCAGACAAAGATAAGGAAACGAGACAGAGGTCTCTGCAAAGTAATACCCAATAATCTAAAAAACCAAGGTGAGACCTGCATCCCATTCTTCTCTAGGAAAAGGAAGCAGTAGGAAGAGTGACCTTGCCCTTTTGGAGACTTTGTCCTTTCTGTAACTCTAGCAGCGCTAGAGGAAAAGGCCTTTAAGAGTCCAACCATTAACCTAACACTGACAAGTCCTGACTAAACCATATCCCTAAGCACTAAGTCAACAAGACTCAATTAAATACCTCCAGGGAAAGGGACTCCACCACTGCCCTGGGCAACCTGTTCCAATGCCTGATAACCCTTTCAGTAAAGAAATTCTTCCTAGTATCCAATCTAAAATTCCCTTGGCACAACTTGAGACCATTTCCTCTTGTCCTATCACTTGCTGTTTGGTTGAACAGACTGATCTCTGTGTCTCTACAAGCTCCTTTAAGGTAGCTGTAGAGATCAACAAGGTCTCCCCTCAGCCTCCTTTTATCCAGGCTAAACAACTCCAGTTCCCTCAGCCGCCCCTCCTAAGATATGTGCTCTAGACCCTTCATCAGCTTTGTTGCCCTTCTTTGGACACACTCTAGTGCCTCAATGTCCTTCTTGTAGTGAGGGGCCCAAAACTGAACACAATACTTGAGATGCAGACTCACCAGCGCCATGTACAAGGGTGAAATCACTTCCCTGGTCCTACTGGCCACACTGTTCCTGATAACAGGCCAGGATGCTGTTGGCCTTCTTGGCCACCTGGGCACACTGCTGGCTCATATTCAGCCGGCTGTCAATCAACACTCCCAAGTCCCTCTGCTGACCAGCTTTCCAGTCCCTTCTCCCCAAGTCTGTAGCACTGCCAGGGTTTGTTTTGGCCAAAGCACAGAACCTAGCATTTAGCCTTACTAAAACTTGGACAATTGGTCTGGGCCCATCGATCTAGTCTGTCTAGATCCCTCTGCAAAGCCTCCCCACCCTCAAGCAGATCAACACTTCCACCCAGCTTAGTGTCATCTGCAAACTTATTAAGGGTAGACTTGATGCCTTCATCCAGTTCAGTGATAAAGATGTTAAACAGGACTGGTCCCAGTACTGAGACCTGGAGAACACCACTTGTGACCAGCTGCCAACTGGGTTTAACTCCATTTACCTCTGCAGGTCACTCTGAGTTGCACAGCAGAATGCATTCAGAACCACAGCTGCTTCTTCTAAGGATAAGTATACCAGAGTGCCATAAACTCTAAGCAATTTGAAATGTCTCTGTGGCCTGATCTGGATCATTTACTATATGAAAGATTGGCTGTACTATAACCCAAGGGCATTAACGGCATGGCAAGCCACCACACCTTTCCTATTGATCTTGTCTCACTCTGTATCTGCAGCTGCAAAACTAATATACCATGTGCTGTATATGTCCTGATGGCTGCAATGCTGGCTGGCATCTTCAGTGGGGACCGAGAGGCCAGGATGAACAGGAGCATGAGAAGCATCTTGGTCAAGTGATGCAGATGTGGGAAATGCAGCCAGTAGTTACGGGATGAGAATAAAATGTTAAAATCATGTCTAATTCTGTCTCTACACAGCAGTGTGCAGGGGTGATGGTTCCCTTATCATAAGGTTCAGCATGGGTATGTAAAATGAGCTACACATCTGCAAAAATGAGCTACAGATGAGGTGGGGGCACAGGTTGGGCAAAAGGTAGGAGCATTGCCAGAGTTGTGGTTCTGGTCCCTGACATCTGGGATACCTTCATCTGGTCTTGGAGCAACCCTGCCCTTCCACCAACATTGGTACCCTTCCACCAGCTGGGTTTGAAGGTGAACCTCCCAAAATTTCAAGAACTTCAGTGCGACTAAGCAACAGCTTGAACAGTTAAAATTCCTAAGTCCCAAAATCAGGGGCATCTCACTGCCAAAGCCATGCCCAGGAGCCCACAACTTCACAGAACTTATAAACATCTCCGTGCCTGCATCAAGCAGAGAACTGGTTTTGCCTTTCTTTCATGATTTCTAAAAGATCATGTAAGTTTGAAAAAGCTTTTTAAAGTTCTGGAAAATTAAAAAATACAATCAACAATCAACCACCAGAAGTCAGTCAGCATTCTTTGTTATGACAAAATGCTTTTGGCTACTGAAAATATTTCAGCTTGAGTCTGACTACCTCAAATATTTTGAATGTTTTAAACACCATTAAAGGAAATTCTGAAATGAAATCATTATGAACAAAAAGTACTGAAAAAAATCAAAGTGATGATTTAGTATTTAACTTTATTAAACACTTCTGTGTTCCCAACAATTCTGCAAAATTTCCATGGATTTGTGAACTGTCTCTGTGCTGCTACAGCAGCTCTCTCCAATTAAACACTGGTTCCATGGAGCCCTGCCTTATCTCATTCACACACATAGATTTGAAACTACACAGAGTGAAACAGGAAAGTTTGAGAACATAATCATTTAAAGATTGAAAAAATAGTTCTGGATGAGCTTTTTTCTCTCTCTCTCCTTCAATTTTGCTCCATGGGAAAAGACTTTTGTGAGAGCAACTCTTAGGTGATCTGGTTTGGAGGAGCTCAGTGATCATTTTTGTTTTCAGTTTGCTGATCATTACAACTCCTGTCTTATTATTCTAGCCTGAAATGAATTGACCAACTCAAAGTAATTGTCATAACACTGAATTTGGGGCTTAAACTGTGTGACTTGTAATAACATCAACTTTTTCTTAAACTGAAGTCCTTTCACAGGAGTAATGGAAGCAGGCAGTATCCTGAAAGGATGAATCAATCCCTATGGACCTGATTCTAATTTCACAGATAACAATGTAAATCAGACGCAGGAATAACATTGGAGATGTTAAACTACTGTAAGCAAGAGCAGGACTAATTCCTACATTTTCAGATGAACAAATATGCCCATTAAGAATTGTATTCAGCTAGGAGTGTTATACTGGAAGTAGTCATCTTACGTTAAACATAGTCAGTTTTATTACAGAAGAAGGACAGAGGCTGGAATTTTACAGTTACTCTTGTACCTTTTGCAGCCTTTCTTTCTAGCAGATGCTGCTTAGCATCTAACTGCCTTGACCATATATGCAAAAGAAAGCTAAAAGCAATCAGAGAAAAGTAATTAAATACATAGTAATGATTCAAGAGCTGAATAAAAATTAAGTTCGAATTTGCTAAAGCTGAACAAGAGGGGAAAAAAGCACATTAATGCATCTACACAGCATCAAGATGGCAAGAGATACTCTGAGCTATGATGCTCCCTGCATAAAGAATCTCTGGAGACTTTTCTCTTCACCTGGAGGGAAAAATCCTGAAGAAAGACATTACACCTTAAAGTGTAAATGCATCAGGTGTGTGCTTTTGCACAAAGTATGCAAAAAATATTCTATCCGCTGGGCTTCATGCCAATACTTCTTGTCTTCTAGGAACCAGTCCCTCCACTGAATCAGGGCAACTGTGGGTTTTTTACACCTTCACCAAGTAAATCCAATAGGAATTACCACACTTGAAGAAGGTAAGCGTCATTTGAGATAATACGAGTGCAATGCTTTCCAGCAATGTTTCCCTGAATGTTATTAGTACATAATAATGAAGTAATTTGTTAACAGTTTTGTATAATATGGCTTTTTTTCAGAAATTTGTTTAGCTTGGTTTGGTTCAATTTTTGTGAGACTTCTTGTTCTTGCAAGCGAGCATTTAACGATTAGAGGAATAAATCTGATGGTTTTGATTTTCTGTCGTCCCTCTGGGCTTGATTCCCTACTCTGTTAGTGGAGATTTATGCTACTGAGCAGATCATATTTAGAAGTGGTAGTTTTTGAGCATGCAGCCTTGAAAAATGAGGCCACAAAATCATGGTTGTTATATATATACACTAAGAAGACGATCTGAAAATGTTTTAGAAAATCTGATATACCAAGACCAACTATCATGTTCTCTCAGTTGCCTCACATTAGTACATCAGGGAAGCAGACAGTAAAAATGAAGAAAATTTACTTAATTCAATGGTCAGCGGTATGCGTGGTTCTCATGAACCCGACCTGGGTACAGGCGTATGTGGTCAGGATGCCATTTGGTAAGAGTCAAGGAGGAAAAATTTTGGATATGTTATAGCAAATTATAATGGTACAGTGTCTCTGGAAGGTGTCAGACTTGCTTCTTGATATTTTCACAAATACTCCTCACTGCTTTTGTCCTTGCTGTTGCTTACATGTGTGTGTTGGCTGAATAGTAAAACCATGCCTTCAAATTTCATACTAGAAGCACATTATTTATTCCTCATTTTTCGTTATTCTATTTTTTGGGCTCGGAGGTTTTTTGTTAATGCAATTCTTGTCTGAAAACTTCATTCTCAATAGAAAGCACAGCATCTTACCAGGAGTCAAACATCCTAGCCCTCTGACACATGCTTCAAATACACAAGCATCACGAGCGACTATATGTGGTGAATATCCCCTATTGTGAAGCCTGTTCTTGTGTCTCTCTCTCTGCTCACATCATGAGGGAGGACTAGGTCAGAAAAGAAGATTAACCTACCCAGAAACGCTAGTGTCCCAGAGGTAGTACTTCAACAAGCTCTAGCCATGACAACACAGAGAGGGTGAAAAGATAAGGGTTTGCTCGAACAGTATTTGGCTTTTAGGAGGGAGGAAAAGGAGGTGAAACATGTTACCAGCAGCAGGGAGGGTGAGGCAGTAAGCAGCCAATTCCTGGTATCCAATGCTCACAGAGAGGAATAGATGAGAGCCCTTTCCTGACGGCCTGGGAGTGGGGAGAGCACCTCTGCTGTATTAGTGACAGGAGAGAATATGCTTGGCATAAAGGTGTGGCAGGTGGAGCTGGGCTGGTTTAGCCAAACAGGGAGGCAACAGTAGGCAACAATCACAGGATGAAGCAAAACAACATGACTGGAAGTAAATGCATGTCTGTAACACAGAGTGGTCGTAAGAGAAGGGGCTGATTCTTGGGGAGCGGGAACACATGAGCAAAAGGAAATCAGGAAGGTATTGGAGATGGTGAGGGAGAAGAGCAAGCCTGGGAGGTATACCTTGGAAGCTGGAGTCTGGATTTTAAGGCTTTTAGAAAAAACACAGTGACTCGGTGAAATAAGGGAGATAGGGATATGGAAAGAGTAATGCTGCTCTGTCAGTCGTATTCCATTTCCAGGCCGGGTTAAATAGGCATTTACTTTATACCAAATAGCGGTAGATGGCTACAGCAGGCATTCCGATAACCCCCAAAGCATTTTCTATCTATAGACATGCACAATGAAGTCTATTTAATATGGCCTTCATTTCAAATTGAGCAGACAAATTTAATAGACTGCAGCCTTTTGTCTAAGGACAAAGGCAGGGAACTGTGTAAAGCTGAATAATACGGAATACTCAGGAGTCTGCTACAGACTGGCACTTATGGCTCTGTTTTACAGTCACGGAGTTTGGGGGAAATGTTGTACATTAAAAAAAAAAAAAAAAAGATCAGGAGGTGCTTTTCCCATATAGTCTATTACTTCCTGCAATTCACGAGAACTCTTCCCTTGTGCATAAAGGTCACCTTTCCTTTATGTAACATATCTGTTTGGTTTGCTGAAAAAGAGTGCCCTGAAAACATATTTAACAAAAACATGAAAGTAGATGTAAAAAGTAGGGGTAAAAGAGTGTGTGTCATGGCAGGACTTCTAGAAATAATAACTATTAAAGAGAATTGGCCATTGAAACTGCTCCATATGGAAATATCGTGGCACTACAGATCACAGACTGAAAAAAAAATGACATTTACTGACTACTGTTACCACACAGCGACTTTAAAATCGCAGGCCAACACTGCCCACTGCTATTATCAATGGCCATGGAGAGATGTGAAATTTGCAGAGTAATGCTGTAACAGAGAGAGAACCAAAAGAAAAATCAGCAACCTAGAAAACAGGAGAGCAAAGAGACTCATTTAAATGACCGGATGCATTCAGGAGCAAGTGTCACAGTGTGTTTGCCCATGTCCCAATCATTGCTCTGCAGAACTGCTTCCACCTTAAACACACTCGACAATATTTCAAACCACCCCAGCAGGTCCCAGCAGATGGCTGGGTGGGACAATGGTGGCATCATTGTAACCCAAATGTAAGAAATGCAAACAAATTGGGGAGAGGGCATGAGATGGGATCAAAAAACGCTGATCTCATGCTTAGCACAGAGGATTTGGTCTGTTTGCCTGGAACGCCTAGCAGCGGGAAGCCTGCATTGGCCACCTCGAGCAGCAGCCGACTACAGAGCCACAGCCCTGCCTTCGAGGGGTCTTGGGCAGCATTGCTTTTCTATGACTGAAAATGAGTGATGGTGTTTTGACTTTGATGGTGCTTCTTCAGCAAACTGTCCCCCACACCCTTGCTCGGCAAGGGAAAAATTTGATTGTAAGCAGTGGTTAGTGCAATTCATAAGCCCTTCCACAGCCAAGGGCAAAGAATTATATTTGCAACCACTCCTTAGAAACCCTGAACAAAATATGGCTTGAAACTAAACCTACATCAGCTCGTTTCCACCAGCGTTGGTATAGGCTCTCACAACTTGTGTTCAAAATGTGTTTTAACTTGATCAGCAGCGAAACGCTGCCTCTGGAGTTAAAGTACCCTGACCCCAGCAGTCTTTTTGTGTGCAACTCACTCCTGGGTGTGGATGGGGACTGTCTCCATGACTTGAGGTGTACACAGAACTAAAATGTCCTTCAGGGCCTCCCCAGCTTGCAACCCCTGCCTAGAAAACCCTGAATGCTCAGAAATAATTTACATAGAAATGAACATCTTGGTGAACGTCAGGAATTGGAGCAGGGCTAGACTGATGCTGGTGAGGGACCGGGCAGAGCAGGGAGATTGCAAAGCAGAGCAGATGCTGTGGTTGGTCAGGATTGTGCAGGACACAGGTCCTGAGGATGGAGAGAGGGAGAAAGCACGAGTAAGTGGTGGGTGAGCAATCCTCCAGCACCTGCAATGCAAAACCACTCAGGAGGCTGTGGCAGTACACGACGTGGATGTGCAAAGGTGAGAGCGCCCAAGTAAAGCAAGTAAGGAAAAGGTCTAAACGAGGCAGATGCTCAAAATGAAGATTAACAGCAAGCCTAGATTCTTTAGAAAGTGCCATAAACATGAGATTTCTTCAGTTGCAACGGTAGGGAGGGGGCTGCCGAGGCACTACGTGGGAAAGCATTCAGCCCTTCCTATAGGCAAAGGTGCTAAGACCAGGCAGCCGAAAGGGATCTGCACAGCAGAAGGATATCGGGGTGTGTCAGCAATGCACACAGCAAAGGACAATGCAGAGTTCCAACTCCCTTCCGCCCCTGCCCCCTCTGCCAGACATCCGGATTCCAGGCGCAAAAGGGCAGAGACATTATTTTTTTTCCCCTTGAATAGCTTTTTGGGACTCTGGGAGGCTGCCCTTGAGACTGCCAAAGCTTTGCTGCCGCCGTAGGAGCTGCTAGCCCTAGGTCCAATTAATCATCCTCTCTCAGCGGTAACCGTAGTAGCGCTGGAACCAGACTTTGTTGTAAAATATCTTGAGCCTGTTTCCTTTCTCCCTGCCTGTTATTTCTGTAACACAGCTGATGGGGTTTGTCACTTGCAGGTAAAGGAGCCATGGCACCGCTGTCAGGGGGATGTATTTCTAGTGTAATGATGCATTACACACTGTTATGTATATGCGACCTGCAATTTTTCCTCTTTCTTTTCCTTAATGCTTTTTTTGACTAAAAAAAAAAAAAAAAGAAGTTGGATTTTTAAATTTATTTAGTGGTATTTAAACAAACAAAAAAAATCCCTGACACACAGAGTTTACAACTCAGGAGATTCCCCAGACAAGCAAGCACTCTGCAATGCCCTGTGGCACACGTGTATGTCTGGGACTTCCACCTTCCTGGAGACTGGACCACTGTGTGGTATGCAATATCTTTGCCTGGAAAGCATAAAATAGTATTAATCAAAGTCTTGCAGAGAACATTAGGTCCTGACCTAGTACCAGGGGAATAAGACCAGGCAGTAGTATCATGCAGATACTTTTTTCCTTTACTTAACGAAGCATTTGGATAGCAGAAAATATGTATGCTTTTCTATTTGCTGCATTTTTAAATAACCATTCAGCATTGCTTTTATTTTTCATTCCATATGAATAATTTTTATGAGTTGCTGTTGTGATGTGAATTTTTTGCTGCTGGTATTGCATGTTATTGTCTTCAGGGTGCAGAAATCCATAAGAAAAAAACTCTTCTGAAACTGGATATTGGCTGACTAGTTCTGACAGGTACTTAGAGCTGGTAGACAGGTACTTAGTCTGCCTTAGTCCTGTGTTTTCCCTGGGCTTTCTCTAAGGTCTACACACTCATGATCAGTTCACATTCTTCTTGGCTGCATTGTCCTGGCCGGGGAAACTGCAGCCAGCCCAGTGTCCTGAGGAGGTGAGTCTATGCCTGTGTCTGCCTCAGAGATGGGAGCACCTTACACAAATTCATCCCAAGGAGCCCATCCAGTCCCTCGCTGTGAGAAAAGGCAGTTTTCACCCAATTTTCTAACAAAGTTCAAACGGAAACCAAAAAAACACAACAACTCAATTTTGGAATAACCATGACTTCATAATTACTAGCAACACAGAGCTCTAAGATAACCAAAGAAGGAATGGAAGGAAAGCTAGAGAATAATAATAATAATAATAATAATAATAATAATAACTTTAAAAAAAATCTCCCAAGAGCTGAGACTAGATGACAAGTCCCCACTTTCACTTAAATTAAAAATTGGTGGATGCAGAAGGAGTTAAGAAGCCTGTCATGTCAAAAGGAAGCATTTTGTTAAGATTTTTCATTCCCATTTGTACTGGGCTGTGGCCTGAATCCAAGTCAGGGACCAGTTCACAGAAGGGAATTAGAAGGCAGAGCCAATAACCAAGCAGCAGATTAATTCTCCCAGCTCTGTAAGCATGCTGCCAGTTACAGCTGGGTGAAAAATGCCAGTATGCTGGGAGGACCTTGCAGTGTGCAAGCCCATAGAGATACCAGGCCTATGGGAATAAAATACAATAAATCAGGGGTTATTATTAAACAAGGCTTAGAATTAGATTGAGCTCAATCAAACAGTGGGGACCAGGGCTGTGTTGAGATGACAGTGGTCAAGGCAGCTGTACACCTTCCGAAAGTGCTTCAGTTTGACCATGCTATTTTCTCAGGATGCTTAAAGTCCAGTAAGACCAGTGAAGCCTGTAGAGGTAAAGATCCCTAGCTCAGAATCAGGACAGTCTCTGCAATTGTCTGTTTATGGTTTTATGTCTATAGACTCACATCAAACAAAACACTAAGGTCCCTAATTCTGATTTCAGGCTCCTAATTTATACCTGTTTCCTGAAAAATATAGGTCTAAATGTTCTGTTAATTTTCACTCATGGTACCCAAAATTGCTCAAAAATAAAAAAAAAATCCTGTTCTATTTTATTTTATTTTTCCTGGTGGAAAATTAGCTTTGGATACCAATCTTATTATTCTTTTTATTATTATTAAATCACAGAATGTGAGGGATTGGAAGGGACCTTGAAAAATCATCTAGTTGAACCCCCATGCCAAAGGAGGATCGTCTACAGTAGGTCGCACAGGAACGCGCCCAGACAGGTTTTGAATGTCTTGTTAAAGGTTTTTAAAGCATCTTTCAAGCTTCCCATTAGGAAACTGTGTCTATAACTGTAATATTGTTCTGTGTATTGGCATCATCCGCTGCTGATTTTTATCTCCAAAACCTTTCTCTTGGAGCATGAACGACATCTGTAAATTATTTTTAAATATGAGATGTGCCTGGGTTGATCCTAGTTGAGGGGTTTCTCAGCAATGGCAGAGTAAGGAGTGGCTGCTGGGAGAGGGCAGCAAGCAGGCAGGTAACCCTAAAGTGCAGTTCACTCCGAGAAATTACAAGGAATATGAGGGCTTCTCCACGGATAGATGGACCTTCACTCCCTTTGATCTGGGTGCAACTGCTGGTGAGCGAAGGAATAAATAATGCACCTAGTGAAAGACACTCATCTTTGGAGATACCCTTATCAGTCGTGGCCACATGTGCTCAGTGTCCTTGGAGGTGCTGAGACCAGCGGGGCTCATCACACTGCTAGGCATGTCTTAAAATAGAGTAGAAATGAGTTAAAGGGCAGATCCCCCAGGACCGATCCACCACCCCTGTAGTCCATCCTCTGTACTCTGTCATGTTGACTCTACCTCTGCCAATGCTCTCCATCTGCATATTTATCTCCACTCCCTTCCCAAATCCAAAAAATCTGTGTTCACTGGTACATGCATGAATACCCCTCTTCACAGGCACGGAAAAATTCTGCTGCCATGCTCACGTCGCAGCATACAGCCTCTCCCTTCAGTCCAGGATCCCATTCAAAAAGGGCTTTTTGTTTGTCTCACTGCACAAGTTTCCTTGTTACCCTTCCTCGCAGGCTTTACTACTTCTCTTCCTGCTCTCTGCTGCCCCAGCTAGGACCCTTCCCTTCCTGGCCATCGCTGAGTGCAGGATAAGAGAAAAAGACACACGCTTTTTCTTCATCTCAGCTGCAGACACAAGAAAGAAAAGTTAATGTCTCTGCTTGCCAAGGGGATATTCAGTGTTGTAATTGGCAAGCTTAAATATATTCTTATTTTTAATTGTAGCTTGATATTCTGCCTAACTCTCATATTTAGAAGCCAGTTAGAAACCATTGTACAGGAGAATATGCAACCTGTTTCAACCAAAAAGCTATTAGCTTTACAGCTCTGGCATAAATGGGTAACATTTTCAGAGTGAATGACCTCCTGTAGTTACTAAAATTAATTTCCTTCTTGTTCTTTTCTCTCTTGCTTTCTCTCTCCACATTTATTTCCTTATATATCTTCCTCTTAATTCTCCTCATTTTCTCTTTTTTTTAATCTTTCTGAAGCTTAAAAAAAAACATAACTGGAATTTGAAAGTATTTTGCTCTTTAAAGGTCACACAGGCAGTCGCATTGGACTGCTCCTTTAAAAAGAGACAACTTGTGTTCATCTGACACCAGCAGCAGAGAGTAACAGATAAGAACATGCACCATTGGAGCCTGGGCACCCTCCCAGGCAGGCTGTGCACACCCGTCCTTGGCCAGGAGCTGCCATCTCTCCTGTCTAGGACATCTGCAACGTTTAATGTAGGGGTTTGTGATAAGCTGACCAAGCTATGGTGCCTAACCCACAGCTTATTTTACCCATCTTTCTAGGCAGTCTTTTCTTGTTCCAGACCAGTTTGGCGATATCATCTCCACCCTCTAAGGCTGCCATTTCAGCTGCATGGGCTCTCTTTTCAATGTCGAGTTTCCACCTCAAACTCTGTTCCTGATCACGTTCAAGGCTTCCATAAATTCCACATGAAGCTGGTCAGTTATTTAACTGCCACTCACAGAAATCACATTCTTAAATCTATTTAGCATGATGCAATGCCTGTAAACTCTCCAAAGACAGCAAGAACACCATTTTTACAAGAATAAGGCATACTGGCTAGATCAAGGAATCTGTTCATTAGTCCTATTTACAAGTAATGAGGTGAATATTAACAATGGAGGTTTCAGGGACATTTTATGGTTGAATGCTGGTGAAAGAGTAACTCCTCTCTCTTTCTAGCCTAATGAATATTTAATTCAAAATGGAACAGCTCTTGTGAGAGAGACTTAATAGCTTGGTACATTGAATATTCACCTGAGATATATATACCATGGGCTTTAGTTCCTTCCCTGGATGAGGAAAAGCCCGTGTATTTCAATGTGGTAAAGCCAGAAGTTCAGTCTGGATGTCTTCTGTCCCAAAAGAGGACTGCAAACACTAGCATAGCTTTTCTACAGGGGCTTCATGACCTCCGCAAAACAACCAAAGCAAAAATCCCTGGGCCATTCTGTATTCCATTAGTCTTTGGTGGTTTAGAGATGAGGGGAATTGCAGGAAGAGGATATAAAGTTATATAAAACAATTGTTTTACAAACTTCTAATTTTACTGCTATAGCTACAAACATTTTAATTAAAAATACTGGCAATTCCTTCCAGCTCACAGTGAAGTCTGCAGTCAGGCATTAGCAACAGCTGGAGCCAGTAAGCATTTCACAGGCCATTTTCAGATGGCCTGTGCCTCAACAAAAGAACTTGAGAGTGTTCCAGCCTACCTGGCCATCAGAGACTGCTTCCCTTGTGCGTTTCCCCAAAAGCTTTTGAAAGGTGCAAGTCTCATTCTGCATCAGACCAAAGCAAAACATCAAAAACCTAGAAAATGCTGACAAAAAGCAACATTCTCTGCTGCACAACTGCAGCTGTAGTACCCCCTCCTATATAGCAATGCTGAATTTCATTTAGGGAGGCCCAAAAAAATTGATACGTGAAAACATAAAATGGACAGAGAAAGTTATAAAAGAAACCACCGAACAAAGCAGAGCCGTAAGGAATCAATCACTATTATTCTTTCCATAACTATGATCACAATAATAAGCAACAATGAAGTACTGGAACCATTAAATAAGTCAGCAAAATTTGTGAGGTCCAATTTTACTGCCACACTTAATTTCCTTGTAACTGTTCTATACCAATGTCAAAGATGGAAAAAAAAATAATAAAAACTTAGTAATTCTGAATACAGAGCTGAAGTCTCTTTCCTCTAGCTTGCAGGAGGAAAAATGGGATAGAGTGATCTCAGCTCTGCTCAGCTGGGAAATGTTAGTGGTTAGGTACCTGTGTGCAAATGCCTGTGTGGGCAAAACCATGGCCCCTGCCCTTCTGAACCTACCAAGAGCTCCACTTCCTACAAATAACAACTGCACACGGGGTCTGGAAGAGCATGAGGACTTGTGCTTTACCACCCACTACGGGCTGTTTCTGTGCATTTGGGTTATTCTAGATTTAAAGAGCTTTAGCTGACCAGTCCAGACAAGCAGAATAGCTTTTAGCTGCCCTGTTTGGTGTGACGAACTGGCAATAGTCAATTTTCAGTGTGAAAAGTCTGTAATTGATTTTTGAGTTAAAAGTCTCTTCTCTGAATTGTCTCAAAATACTGCTAATTAAAACACTGGTCAAAACCCAGGATATTTCACAAGTGACTTGGAAGCAGAGAAAAAAAAAAGAATAATAGAGCAAGTGACAACTTACACGATTTCAAACACATTTTTAAAAGTCATTTAAAAATCTCACTGTAGCATCAGTCCAAAAATCTGCAATGGGGGACTTGTGACCTACAGAGAAGGGATAAAACCCCTCTGCATAAACAACATCCAGCAGAAATCCACACTTAAAAACTGACTTGCAGAAAGTTGCACAAGGAAGCTGGGGTTCACATCTCCCCACACATTTTTGTTCAGCCCAGGCTTTCTCACAGACATAAGCTCCACTGCAACTGGCTTTGAAGTCCTGTGCACACCTGCATAGATTACAAAGAAGGGAAGGCAGGTCCCTCCACACCCAAACTGTAAATTAACAATGCAACATGTCAAGTTAAGATATGCCCCCCAGCATCTTGTTTTAAAGTCAGACCAATGGCTGACAAGCTCCTGATACACTTAACCCTTTCCCTGGAATTCACACCCAGTTTGCAGCCTCAAGAAAGAAGAAACAAACTTAGAGGAGTGACTGTGTGATAATTTTTTTAAGTAGTATATCAGTTCAAACCTGGGCCATCTGCTTTAATCCAATACTGGAACTGAATCATACCCTGCTTTTTTTCTATACAAAGCAGAAGAAAGTTATCTCTGTACTGATTTGATTTTTTGCAGTGCCTTGTACAGCAATAGTTTTTGCCCTATGAATATGACTGACACAGGTTGAAGAGAACCAACCTTTGCCTTTCCATTTCAACACTCACTCCTGTAAGAACACCCTGCTATGGGTAGGTCATGGCAATTACTGTATTTTTTTTTCTAAACCCTTCTGCTTTTCCACCACAGAAGTATGTCACCAGTAACTACAGCTTCGAAAAGGACTTTTTTACCAAGCCAAGAACAAGTATACTCACCTAAACTGCAAGACTTAGTCTTATTGTAAGCCCTTGCCTTACTTCATCCACTTTGCCATGGTGAGCCACTAATCACACTCATCATGTATCATCACTTCATACCTAATGGCAGGTGACAGCTAATTCCTGTACCATCTAGCCCTCTCCTGACCTAACCTACTCTTGACCCTGTCTCATCCAATGGCTCATATAGCTGTAGGGAACAAGCATGTGAGAATACAGGGCCCTGCTGACCTCCTTAGCATGTTTTCTGCAGGGGAGACCTCAGTGTCTGCTACGACTCCATACTCCAGCACTAACTTTATTCAATGCGTGCAGCACAAACCCAGGCCTATGCTCACATTAAAGCCTGGAAATATCCTCATGGCATGGACAGAAGCAGACGTTCAGGACTGAGGTGCCGAGAGATCTGCTGGGGATGGGCAAGTTGTGGATCTCACCTTCATCAGCACACCTGCACAAGACCATATATGCTCCCATTTACAGAAGGGCATGAGGGACCATTGGCTTGACCGGCTACTTCCATGTCTCCCACGTGCTCTTCCAGGGAACTCATGCAGCCTGCTCTGGTCTGTGGTGCTGCCTGCTGGCATCCCGACATCCTCCACCCCAAAGGTGACAGGCTGGAGACATTGAGGTGGGGCTGCCATTTCATGGTAGGGACCTGGTGGTCCAAGCCACCATTGTCCCAGAAGTGGTAACACTCAAGAGTAGACATGAGTCAGCAAGGGACCAGACCACAGTTCATCCCCTGGTCCAAGCACCAGAGGTCAGTGATGATTTCTGCAGCTAGGAACTGGTTCTTAAAGTAACACCTGACATACTCCTGACCAGGGATAAGAAAGATCATCCGAGTATCCAGCAGTACTACTGGAATAGTGTCCTCATCTGCCTCCTGTCAAGAATATACAATTCAACTGCCTAGTGCTAGAAGGCTTTTCATTTGAGATAAGTTCAGACAAAAGCCAGGAACTGCAGCCTATCTATGGCTATATATGCTTTTCAAATCTTAACTGAACTTCTCACATTTGGATTTTCTTCAACTGTTTCCTTGGGGGGGGGGGGGGGGAGAAGAAAACAAAGGCCTTTATCTCCGTCTTCTATCCTTCTGTCTCACACTGTCTCACACTCCTTGTTGCAAGCCATTGAGGAAGAGATCCAACCATGTTTTCCAGAATGAAATAGTAGGAATGATCTATTAAAAAACCAGCTGATTTTCAGAAGTTACTTCTTTTACTTGAAAACAAATGTATCTCTGATTAACGTTACTTCTTCATGTGCCTGTATGAAGTGATTTACCTTAAGTACCTAAATCCAAGCACTTTTGCATATTCTTAGCTGCATCAAAAGGAACTAAATACTCCAGGAGACAAGCAAAAAAGGAAGAAAAAATATTAAGGAATGGTAACTCCCAGGGAATACTGAAGGATGTGAACAGAAAGAAGAAACAGAAATAGGATCTAGCATCTCCAGCTAAAAGCTGAACTACACCTTCCATTCAAAGAGCACCGAATAACAAGAACAAACCATCAGGTTGCCCAGTAAGTGTATGAAAAGGAATAAGAAAAAGACAGGAGGGATGTAAAGAAGGACCACTGCAATGCATGGTGGCATCTTTATTGCTTTTATGAGAATCTTGGATTCTAGGCTGCTTCTGCACCCAAGGAACTCTGAATTCAGGTGTAGATTTTTTGTTTGGTTGGGTGTTTTTCTCCTCTTACAATTATGCAGCAAAGCTAACTAGAATAGTAAATTTTTTACAGCATTCTGTAGCACCCCAAAATGTTTTCACTGATGGAGAACAGATAGTGTAGAGAAATGTGAACAGCTTTTTTCAAAAAAAAAAAAAAAAAAAAGTGGAGACAAGTGAACAGCCCCCTGGGTTAATCTGGGACTCACTCCATGTCTAGGGTGACATTCCAGGCACACTCTGTGTGCTGCTCCTATAAAAAAACCTGTATTTTATTTCAGTTTGCATTCATTAAACATACACAAAGAATTCAAAGCAGGGCACACAACACACATGCCCCAGCACTGTGGGGAAAACAGAAGAGAGTAGTAAGGTCCCACACCCAGGGTGTGAGATCAAAAGGAAAAAGGCCCAGATAAGGAACATTTGGTATCTAGATGAAAAGCCAGTAAGTCAATGACTTCTTGCCTCATAAATTTCTAAAGACTAGGATAACAAAACATCCCAAAAACTTCCACTGAGACGCCAGGATGGGGAATGGCATTCCAAGTGGTTTCAGTGAATTGAAGCTATCAGTTGTCCTTCATGGAGTGCTAAGTGGATTTTTAGGGGGTTTTATGAGCATACCTTCAACCTGTCAATAGATCAAAAAGGATGTGCACATAAATTCAAAATAAAATTTAAGATGGATGGATGGATGTGGATGGAGAATAGAATGAATGCAATCAGCAGTGCCTGAATGCCCTACTTGATTAAAAAATTACTTTTAGAAAATATGTTCAATAATGCCAGTATCTTATTTTAACTGCCTTGTTTTCCCTCCTTTTTGCTCCTTTGCTTTTCACCATTCATCTCAAGATTCCTCTGTCATCCACATCTCAAGAATCCACATCTCCAGACTCCCTCAATGAGAGAATATAGTGCATTAGCCATAATAAGCACAACACTGAAATGACTGACTGCCCTGATATTGATTTTCTCATGTTAGGAACACAGAGAGTGCAACAAACACATAAAAATGGATTACTTTCATTTCAAAGGAAAAGGCAACTTTATCTAATCTGGGAAGTGGCTGAAAAAAGCACTAGGGAGTGTCATGCTTATTGTAATTCACTGAATTCATATCACTTCAGCTTAGTTGGAGGAGAAATAAAGACCCATTGACAGTACTGGGAATTTGAACTTTTGGGAGGAGAGGCAATCAGTCCTCCCCTGAGCTAATCTTGAAGGGCAGAGTGCCTATACACTCAGTAGAGAGTTATGTCATTAATTCTGTGAAATATTGACACATAAATTGAGCGAAGTGTAATTACTTGCCCTTGAAGGCCATTGCAAGTAAGGGCCTGAAGTTCCTCCTGCCAAAAGTTCATGCTTCCTCCAAATATATCATGAATCTAATTGACCTGTTACCTCAGAGGCATGACACGAATGGGTTTTCATAGAACCGTGTCTCAGAGGAGATGCTACCCTGACTGTGTCGGGGCGACTGAGCTCCTAAACCTTCTTACTTCCACTTTCACTCCTCAACCAAATTTCCACCCCCTCTCACACTTCCACATATAAACTCTCTGGTGTTTTTAAAAGCTTTTCATATTAGACAGTCCCTTAGAAACCAATTTGCCCCCTTGTCCTACCAAACACCTCCACACTATGCTTTAGTCCCTGGTCAAATCTCATTCATCTGCCTTTGGGAAACTAATTTCTGCCACCGTTCCCAAGCACAGTGGCTGAGCGGCACGCACTTGCATCCTTTCCTTCATATCCAAACAGAATTATTCTCCTGCTCGTCTTGTTCTTCTTCTGTGAGCCTGCCTGACTGTGCAGCTGGGAGCTGCTGTAGAGAGCATGGAAAGAGTTAATATTGCAGTGTCTGTTATTGCTCATTAGTACTGCAGAGGTGCCTGGGTGCCCTGGCAAAGATGAGGACTTGCCTGGCCAAGGACTGTGCAAACAGTAAGGGACAGTGCCTGCCTGCGAAGCCTGAAATCTAAACACATAACGAAAGCAAAGGCTGAGCTCCCATTTCCATTTGACAGGAGGGAAGAGGTGCCACCTCCTCTCTGACCACCACCTCCCCTTCCAACCCACACTGACCCACTGATGGTGAGGTGCTGCTCCACGGGGCTCTCCAGCAGGAACCCCCCATCTCCTCCAGCAAGGAGAAATCCCACTTTCCTCAGGGATCTCCCACGATACACCTGGGAGTTTCTTGCTGCACAGCTCCCATACTCACCACGGGCTGACCCCTGTCCACATCGCACACACGCACAGCCCCTGCCAAATCATTGCAGCCCATCTACACCTACATACCCTCATACGTGCACAGGCACCACTGGCCCCACACACCTAGGAAGACCCAGGACTGCCCATTTTGCCCTTGGGCAACCTAATTTCCTTGCAAACTGCACCCCAGCCTTGGAACTGCACCCACAGCCAGGTCCCCTGGGAGCCATTTCTGAAGGGCACCCAGAGGGGCTTTTCCTCCCACTGCTACATGATCTGACTCATACTCTGTGTTGCGTGACATGACACACACCCTTTGAATTCATCCATGTTATATTTAACACTGAAGACAGTCCAGTTTCCTCAGGTCCATGTGTGCGATGAGGGGGTGAGCTTCCCTATGCTGTTGTTCATGGTAGCACGACACTACTTGAGGTCACCACCCAAGCTTGGTCTCACAAGAAACTCCTCATTCAGAGCAGGACCAAGTGTCCGCTTCTGGTAGCACCCCACCTAACTCTGGCCACCATTAGACTGGCAGACAGCCTGTAAATGAGTCTAGTAAATTCAAGGAAAAAAGCAAATAGTAGTGGTAGATATGAAGTCAACAAAGAACATAACCGGAAAAGCCTCTGGGTGCTTAGTGGTACTCCTGAGAGCAGGCTCATATCAGTTGCTCTGAAGACAGGCCACTAGAGGATGGAAACATTAAATTGTCAAATAATTAGAATTAGTCAAGCATAACTTCAGAATTTCTTTTCAGAGGATAAAACTGTGACTGCTGCAAACTGAGATGCCCTTAAGGATAGAAAATTAAATTTAATCTATTTAATTTAACAGTCAGGCTGCTGTAATGCTTTCTCTGGGATTTCCCACATGGAAATATGTGTGAATGAGCTCTGTAGACCATGTGTTACAAATCCAACATTTCAGGAAGTGTCCAGACTGACTGCACATACTCTGCACAAAAGATCTGTGGATGTTCAGTAGATCTGTGAGCTCAGGAACACATCTGACTTAGCATGCATGCTTGACTTAGTTGAACAATGTGGGTGAGCATGGCAAATATCCTGGGCACTTCAAATTTACCGTACCATCAATTCACACACACAGAACAACACTGAAATCCCCAGGACTTTCAGGCTGGTTGTGGGTAGCTAATCTGTGCATGCACTGTGGAAACACTGCAGATTTTCAGCTTTATGGCAAGTCAGGCAAGGATCTATCAAGCAGTCACTGAGCAGGGTTGCCCACCGGCTAGAAACCCTGGGCCAGTGTAAAAACCCCTAGGCTTTGCTTACGCAGAACATCTGCAAGGAAAATGGGCCATCTCCAGGAGCACTCAGACATGTGGGGACTCTGTGTTAACCACGACAGTGAGAACGCGGGCTTGCTTCCGTCCACTTCACCTCCAACAGACAAATGCTTTCTTTTCCAGACAGAGCCCATGCCTGGTGGCACTATTCGGAGAGTTGTGCTTGTTTGTACTAGCCCATCAACAAACAGATGAGGAGCCCATGCAATCCTAATTATATACTATAAGTACCTGCTAAGCCATTTTATAGACAGCTTGTGTGCCTTTATAATTTAAAGGGACAAGTGCAGTGAGTTACATGTAAATGAGGTCTGGCTTAGCGTGACACCATCTATAAAGGACACAAGACAGGCAAATAAACCAGGGAGCCCTTTTCTTCTCCGCATTACTGCAAAGGAGGCAGGCAAAGTGCCAAGGCTGGTGTTGCCGGCTGATGGGGAAGAGGTGCTTTGTTAGCCCAGCCAGAGGCACCATGAGCCCTAGGGAAGAGAGTCCCTGCCAGGAATGGGGTGTAGCAGGGGCCCCTCCCTGCCAAACCCCAGCCGGCAGGTTGGGATCGGCACCGGAGGGAGCACCGGCAGCAGCCCTGGAGGGAGGGAAAGGCTGTCGCACCCAAGCTCTCCCCTCCCAAATCCCCGGGGCCAGCTTCCCACCCTGCACCACTGTCTGCCCCTCAGAGAATATACCCAAAAAAAGGAAATATGTGTGAAGGGAAAACCAAAAAAAAAATAATGGAAACAGCCAGGATGTAAAGCTTACTGTACCCATTGCCAGGGTCCCAGAGCTATGCAGTTTCCTAGGAGGAATCACATGTGATACCACAGCATCAATCCATAAACATAAATAAACAGGCAGTGGTATTCATTTACCTACTGCAGTGCATCATAACATCAGTTACGATGTTCAATGAAGGCAAAAGCCTGGCAGGATTTTTAAAAGGACCCGAACCTGTCTTGAACAGTGAGGGATCCAGAATTGCATTAGATAAGAGCTTTGTTAAGAGGCTGGAAAGTTGTACGCTCACCTCATGCCACAAGACAACCCATCACTGATGGAGTGGAGGAAAGACTTTCTCCAAGAGGCTGCTTTTCTCATGAGTCCTCTCTTCCAAATTCTCCCTCCTTTCTATGTTCATAGTAGTTATATCTGAAGACAACAAACTGAACCAGAACTTATGCTTCTTCTCTATTAGTACAAATGCTGATCTGCGGGCATGGGCGGGAGAGGCGGGAGGGTGAAGAGGGTGACGCGACTCAGGAGAGGCCTGAGGTTTTTAATTCCACTGACTTTCCTGGAGGTACTCCTGATTTGCACATACAGTGTGCTTGGTCACCTCTTGGCAAAGTTTTCCTTCCACAGACACCACCTTGCCACAGCTGGTGATGTTGAGGACAATTCCTACAGTGGCATGGGTGCCTGCTGGAGTAAATTACCAGCTCCCCCCCAAGGTGGTCATTCCTGATCAGCAGTGAACAAATTAACAGAGCATCAGAAAAAAAACATCACTGGGAAAGATAAAATTTCAGCTTCTGAGCTGGCCCATCCTTAAACCTGAATGAATTTAAGTAAAAGGAAGAGTTCTCTGGAAAACTAGAAAGAGCAGTGTCACACTGAGGAGTTGTATTCACTGCCTGTTACCACTGCAGGCAGGCATGGTGTGGGTGTTTCACAAACCAGACGTGGCTATCAAAAGGCCCACAATTCTCCCCGAGCTTCACTGGATCAGCACAAGTCCTAAGCTACAGGCCACAGAGTGTGGCTCACCCACCCCACTGGAGAAGCCACCCTTCCCTCCCTGCCTTCCTTCAGGCCAGAGATAGCTCCTGGGATTAGATCATCGCTGGGTGTCAGGCTGCAGCAGCTCAGTTGCAGCCATGGGTGGGTGTGTTATTAGTCACATTTACATGTCTAAAACATCATTTGTGCAAACACCGCAGGGCACTGCTATGAATGTGCACAGAAGGCAAATCTGAAAAAGAAGTTCAGTAAGTAGAAAAAGCAGTGTTTGAGCTGAAGCACCTCTACATACAGGTCAAATCTGTTGCAAATTGGCTAATATGATTTCTCACCAGATTTACTGCACAATATGTTTTGTTACTGAATCCTTCTTTCAGTTGTATCCATGTTGCTCTGCTGGATGCAGCATGTGCACAGTATTTGTCTCTAAAAGGTAAAAAAGTTGAAGAGTCCCACACAAGGGGCACATCTCCAGAGAAGATACTCTAGGTATCTGCAATAGGTGTTAAATCAAAGGGACCTCACTGGCCATGACCATACAGAATAGTTATTCAGCTCCCTAACTTGGGGCTTGCAAGCTGTCACTGGCTTTTTTTCAAAGCACGTCTCTCTGTGGCATTACGATGCTGCTGTCTCCAGAAAGGAGCGAAAACCACAAGGAACTCCAGACGGAGATGGTAAAATATGGAGCCAAACTCAGAGGAATATAGGAGTTACAAAGAATTGACGAGGTATAAAAACATACTGTAAAGCTGTTTAAAACATTTTCACAGAAAAAGGAAAAAAAAAAAAAAGGAATCTGTATTAATGGATCCTATTCACACTTCTCTTTACCAAGACAAAATTAATGGTCACAGCCAAATGATGTTGGAAAAACCACACACAGGAGCATGGGGCTAGTGGAAAGCAATTTTGAGTCGTATCAATACCATGCTATTGGAAGTGCAAGAGCAAAACAGTTGAGCTGAAGTGGTGCCCAAAATTTATCCTCCTGACCAGCTGGCTCCAGATCAGTTGTCAAGGGAGAAGCTGTGCTTTCCTCCTCAGTGAGGAGGTATAAAAGTGCCAGGGATTGCAGCTCTCAAAGGGAGAAAGGGAAATGTAGAATCTAGAAAAAAAAGTCCAGAATAAAGAAACTTTCCAAAGGCTTTCACAGCACTGGGCTGGAAATGTCACTTAAGCTCTTTGGCCATTCTTCTGCCCGCATTTGCTCACATACATTTCTTAACCTCTGCATGCTCTGCAGCCCCGGATGACACGAGGAACAAGAGTAACCAAGCTGCTGCCC
This sequence comes from Trogon surrucura, assembly GCA_020746105.1. Lineage (NCBI taxonomy): Eukaryota > Metazoa > Chordata > Aves > Trogoniformes > Trogonidae > Trogon > Trogon surrucura. The sequence goes on along the minus strand of CM036620.1, from coordinate 56,959,101 downwards.
ATGTAACCACGCCATCACAGTCTTGTAATCCCAGACCTGGTGCAGCCCAGTTTACCTGATTACATCGCTTTTGTTCACATTAAGCGTTCATTGTGCAACCCTCTCAAGACAGGAAAAACTAGATAACAGGGGAAGAGCTCCTCTACAGAGATTGCTACAGATGACGCCTGTGAGGCATGTCCCTTCAGTGATGTACCTTTCATCGTTCAAGAAAAAGCATAACATACAAAATGCCTGAAAAAAATCCCTGAGATGTCCTAAGCACGCCACCATTTTTTCACAGCTAAGGTGTGTGGGGAAGAGTAAAAACAAAATTTATTTCACTTTGCATTCATAAAATGCACACAAAGAATCCAAAGTAGGACACACAACACACACACACACACACACCACCTCCTGTGGGGAAATCACAAGAGGCAGATTTTTAAAAACTCTTTTGGAATAAATTGATGGTATAAGAACAAAAGATTTTAAATGATTCACAAGAGTGGTGGGCACACCTGTTGAATTATTCAGATATGGTCAAAATCAGCAATCCCAAAGATAAAGGAAGATCGTGTTAAAATACCTCCAGCTACTGCCAGAAAAAAATAAACAGACTCAGCTCACTCTTCATGTTTCTTTTTAACAAATCTGATCATAACCTGGGGCCATGCCCTTAGGTCATTTATGTCCTAGACATCATCCCTTACCCCTCCACACAGCAACACAGTTCGAGCCCTGACTCCTTTCTTCTTCGTTTCATCCATCCAAACATCCTCCCTTCCTTCCTCCCTGGGCTGCATTGGCAAGTATAGAGGGGAGGGTGGCAACTTGCCTTCCTGCCTCCAGGGAGAGAATATTAATTGCTTCCTGTTCTGTTGAAAATGTGGGAGCTGCCTCCCATGCTGCAAGCCAAATCTAAGTTTATTTTTAAATAGTACTGTCTTGATTTTTGGTATTCCAGGTTTAGGGAAAGCCTCAATATGATCTTGTCTTGCACTGTTTTCCTCAACAACTCCAGGTTATGAAGCTGTGATCCAGAAAGAGCATAGCGGGTGGTATCACTGTATAGAATAATATGGACCAAAATGCTCTCAGACCGACATCCAGGCACATCCCTAAGGTTACTTGTTTAAATAATTAGACCAAGTTGAAACTTTCTGGTAGCAAATATTTGTTGTTAATTGTATGAAATTAAACTGCTGAAAATACAGCTATAATCTTTGCATTTTCCTTGTGTTTTAAAAGCCTACATGCAGTAGCAAATACTGACTTATTTGCCTAATAATTTTTCAGTAAACATGCTAAGCTATTTTATTCACCTGGTTTCTATTGGTTTCAAAAAAGCAAACTATTCATTTCTAAAAGTCCCTTTATGGAGTCAATATATGGGCCATATATTACAGCTTTTTCTCTGTTTCACTAATGTAAAATTTACACAGCTAAATTAATGAGAACGCATAATTTACGACTCTGATGGTCCAGATGATTTGCCACTCTAAATTGCAATTAGCCTCACCAATTCAGTGCAAGAATTTATCGTTAAGCACATGCATACAGGCTGTGACTTGTAAACTTGCACACAGTAGACATGCATTTCATTAAATCACTAAGGATTGACAACATGTGATGGAGAGTTTTGATGTAATTTGTATTAAATGTCTGTTCTGATAGGAGACAATATTTTTATATGAGTATTTACCTTGTATCTATGTACAGTACAAACACAAAACATAACAAACCAACAAAGCTATGCCTGCAGAGGGGACATTGTTGAAACACATTTCTAATTCCTTGAAGAGTCATGTTTTATTGTTATTTAAGAGGATATATTGGTAGAATTAGAACTGTTTTGAAACCACACCTAGCAACAGTTCAAGGAATGAATTTTTTGAGCAAAAGCTTCACGTACACTAAGTGCACAATTTGTCTAAATTTTCAAGATTAAAACTTTTTGAAGTAAAATGTACTTAGGTAGTTGAAGTTTGCTGCTCTTTATCCTTAGTTACAGCACTGACTTCAGACAGCCCCAGAAACTGTCAACACAGAACTGCAGCCAACAAAGCACTAAAGCTCCATCCTGTCCTGTGAATTGGTTTCAGTGATGTGGGAACCATCAAAACAGCTCTGCTGAAAATGGTCATGTGCAGTTCCACTCTAGGATTCATCTTTTAAGCATGCCATCCTCAAAAATTTTTAGTGCCAGCAACAGTCTACCCTGGCTTAGGGTTTGCACCAAGTTTCTTTTTCTCCAGCAAGACTAAGGAAAGCCTTCTGCACTGTTACATGTGTTTTCCATGCAGAAAGTTTACCTATAAAGAGTTCTTTCCTCTGTGGGATCCTAGTGCTTCAAAAATTATAAGCTGCCGCCTACCTCAGCCTCACAGAAGAGATATCCTTGACTTTAATAGGATTGACACTTCATTAATGCAGTGCAGATGATTTTTAATACCTATCCAGGAATGGAGAAAGCTCTGTCAGCATATATGGGACATTATTGTCTTTTCTGTGTGAAGAGGCAACTGGGTGTGTTGTGGAGAGCCCTTTGATGATTTACGATCCAGATGGATTTCAGAAATATCATTACCTTAACATGGACTGAGCCACCTCTTTGATTTGTTTTCTCCTACTAATGACAAGTCTGCCACAAAGTTCATCGTTCTCCCATAATGTTTCTCAAAGTGTGAATTGTGCCTCCTTTGAAGACCTGAAAGCATACAAAAGAGTTCATGCAACATTAGGAAAAGCAGAGTTAGTCAGCTCAGTTCTTCCAGGCAGAGTTGTGTTTACTGGCTACCAGTGTTTGCACCAGTCCAGAAACTATGATCTTCCTCTCATTGCTTTTAATTGGCTGGCATTAGTTAGGCCCCTTCAGCACATGGGCATGATTGTTTATACTTGCAAGCAGTAATTACCATCAATTCTCATTATCCCATCCTAAAGGGACTGTCTTGCTGTCAGTTCAGGGGATTGTACACAAGATGGAGAGGGGGCTGCATTTTCAGAAATCCTTAATGTCTCATGCCCAAAGGAGAATAGACAGCAAACAGTTCCCTAATTTTTGAAGAGGTAAATAATACTTGGGCCTGAAACTGCGGAACAGAGGGAGAAGGGGCTGGGCCGCCGCACCCGCAGAAAGCTTACTTTTTAGGATATAAGTTCATTGCATGATTTAGGAAGGTAGCAAACTAATAAAAACGCAGCAAGTGAACAGGGAGACTCAAAGAACACTCATGAAAATCAAGGCATTGAGAACAAAATTAATCATGAAGCCAAAGGACACAAAAAGAAAAAGAAGTCTAATCATCAGCACCAACAGCTGAATAATAGATGAGAGGGACTGGAGTTACACAACTGTGAGCAACATGACAGTGCTACAGAGCACAGCATGATGAGTGCTTTACAGCAAAGTGCGAGCATCTGCATAGGCCTTGTCTGTCATGTAAGGTACATCGTTACGTGTGTGCAACTCAGAAATCATTCACAGCTAAAATGCTTGGCAATGATCTGCCCATTCAGTTTGTATGTTCAGCTCAGCCACCGCAGGCTCTTTGCAACCAAGCTGCTCTCTTTGCACACCTGTTAAAAGTGTTCCCCCTACAAGTAATCTCTGAGTTGCTGGCACTAAGGAAGAAAATTATCTTGAAAGCTTATTAATTAATACTGTGACTTCAAGACAAGTGAGCAAGTGGTCTATTTTGCAGACTATCAAATCAATTAGCTAGATGACTAGATCCATAATCAGCTATCTGCAGTGCCAGAGTAGAAAACCACATTATCACCCAGATCTTCAATCTGGGTGAAGCATGCTGGATTTCTTCTGTTGCCACTAAAAAAATGCAAAAGTAAGGGAAGGGAATGTGAGGGCAGATATTACATTAACTCCTATGAAGGAGAAAGGAAGTTGATAATTATTATTACCAACCAGAAGACAGGGACCAATAGCACAATGACCAAAAATATAGTATGTTATGAAGAAGGAAAAGCTTCTATAACAAATAGATTCTACGGTGCTTCTATAACATATAATGAAATGAGAATGGTAAAATTATTAGCAGCAGTATGCAAAAGGTGCAAGTGTTAACTAAATCTTCCTGATTTGTGCTGAGAATCATTCCAGATGGTATATAGTCATATAAGGTAGTGATGAAAGGTAAAGCCTTGAAGCTCTGTCAGGCTCCCTGTTTGGCAGAACGACAGAATTCAAGTGGCAAATTTCCATTCATATCTCAAAATCTCATTAATTAATTCAAAGACTCAAAGATTGTGAATCTGCTATGATCATCTAACCTGCCCTCCTTAAAACACAGGCCATAGGACTTGCATGAATCCCATCTTAAACTATAGAAAAGTCTACTAGGAAAACACCTAAAACTAGAACTATGAAACCAAGAGCTTCCTTCCTGTCAAAGCTTGTTTTGATTCAATTTCTGGTCATCAGAGCTTCCTACCTATCTGCTACACTGAGGAATTCATTAAAATGCTCTCAAAGCATTGTTAACAGACCACAACCAAGTTTACCTTCTCCCCAATGCAATATGAATGTTACGAGGCACATTTTGCTGTTTCTCAGGACTTTGTTTGCGCCCTTGCTAACATGATAGCATTCTTCTTGTCCTGTGAATACCTGGACTGGGCACTGAACAGCAGTAATTGTTAAACTGGTGCCAAACACAGAATTAACAGCAGTGTCTGCATGAGAGAATTAAGCATGGGTATGGGCACACATTTGCTCACACTGTGTCATGGTTAATTCAACAGGACATTTTGGGAATGTTAACCAGCCCTTTGCCAGACAATTCCTTGATCATGGTCTGAGGCATATCATGAGACAAGTTGCTCAAACAAGCAGTATGGATGAGGCCACTGTGTTTTGGGCTGTCTAGGTTTATGGAGGCAATCTGGGCTATCCCACTTGACCTCACACACAGAGAACTGAACCTGGTCCACCTTACTGATTAGTAGAGACATTGACTCTACAAGCTTCTCTAACCAATTTCCTCATATTTGTAATTTCAGGGGTCACAGAAGTTGTGTTTTTTTCACTGACCCACACGAGCAACTCATGCTCAGACAGTTATTCACCCTGTTTACCAGTATGTCCCTCTGAACATCCCTCTTCCCCAGCAGAGATTTGTCCATTCCATCTGTATGACCTAAGTTTTTTGTTCTCTGTCCAATTACTTTATATTTGACTATGTTAAAACAAGCAGTCCAAGGTCACTTGAATTATAATACTGACACTACCCTTTCGACATTTGCTGGTTTCTTCAGCATTAATGTCCTTTGCAAACTTCATTTGCTCTAGTTTTGCGCTTTCTCCCATATATTTGGAAAAAGTAATGAACACCACAGATAGAACCATTTCTCAAAGAACTTTGCTAAAACGAATCTGTTTAAGGAAGAGAATCTTTCACACTAAATTGTGCAATCTCTATCTATGGAGATATCCCAAAATCGGGTGAACAAGGACCTGAGCAACTTGCTCTGCCTTTGAAGCCGGGACTGTTTTGAGCAAGAGGCTGGACTACATGAACTGCAGAGGTGCCTCTGAACCTAAATGATTCTGTGATGATTCTCCATTTGCATTCCAAGACCTGTCAGCTGGCCAGCTTTCAATCAGTGTAATATGTGCCATGTTAATTTTATATTGTTTGGCTTTTTTAATTGCTATCTCATATCATGTTGGGTCAAATTTGGTCCATCATCCTTATCAAGCTAACCTGCCACCTCATCAAAAAAGGTCGCAAATAGGATTTACAGCATTGATTTCACATACAGCAATGTCAACTGGCATCAATTATAATTTTCTAGCTTAATTTTTCTTTCGTCTAAACCTAATCAGCTGTTCATTCTTCTCCCCATGATTCATAACAGACCTTACTGTATCTACCACAAGTTATTCTGGATTTTCAGCTCTTCCAGAGTTTCAGGAGTCACTGAACATCAGCCGTGAGTAATTAGACACTCTTCAGCATGGCTCTGCTAGACTGTTCAGATGCAAGTTATCCGGATGGTTTGTTTTCAATGTTTAACTTTCCCCCCCGCGCCCCGGTCCCTGACGGAACAGAAATTGTTTCATCCCAATCCGCAGATTGGAATGCCGCCTCTGACATCCTTCCAAACGAAACGTTCATCGAAACCCGCTGTTGCCTCCGTGCCGGCGGCAGCTTTCGGGGCTGACCCCTGGCATCACCAGCCGGCAGCTACCAGGGCGGCCAACCCATCGGCCGCAGGACCGGAGGCCTGGGCAGCCATCCTGAACGCCGCCGCCTTCTGCTGCCACAGCGGGCAGGGCCAGGGTGGAGCCCGGCATTGAGGTTGCTGGCTCGGGTTGGTGGGGACCCCACCCCGACGCAGGAGTCATGGCCTGCACCCTTCCCGCCCTCCTCCTCCTCCTCGGGGAACAGCCCTGGCCCTGCTCCCCAGTCCTCCCCCGGGGTTTTCTGTCCCTGCTCCTCCCTCCCTCCTGCTTCTGCCTCTCCCCTGACCCCCTTCAGCACTGGCTCCTCCACCCAGGCCCGAAAACATGTTTTAACTGCCTCTTCTGAAGAGCTGCAGGGGGGAAAAGCAGCATAACTGGCATACTTCTTGCCCTTCGTATAACTAAAAAAAATACCACAACTTGTGAATTGGTTGCATGCACTTCAGAACGGCCACTGCTTGGTGTTAAGATGCATATCAAAAAGTCCCATTTGTCTCCCATAGCCCAGATATTATCTGTTTTGCTGACCAATCCAACACCAATAAATTCCAGGAAATTCTCACTTTTTTTTCTTTTTTTTTTTTTTTGCCAGCCTACTCTGTTTTTGAGTCAGGCAAGACACTAGCATTTGATCACTGTCTCCATACACTTCCACACACTTATTTGTCAGTACCTGTGGCACATCCAAACGTCAGCACCCCTCTTTCCACTTACATCATCTGCCAGTATAGGCAGTGGACTAACATTCCCAAAATATCACAAACTGACCCATTGACTACTGAAAAAATACAGCTGATATTTCTGTATTGAGCATTGCAGTAAAGAGAAGATAAATCCTTTTTGTGCCTTTTTTTAAATCATTATTTTTCCTGCCAAACTGCTTGTTAGTTTGAAAGAAAATTTAGTACCCATCATTGCATCTTGGTAACTGACCTTAACAATTACATTCATCATACTCATTTCAAGCTTGTGAGAAAACCTGCAACTATGTCTCACTACTAGGTGCAAAATATGCTTTAATTTTTCACCATCAAGCCTATGGGCCTTCCTGTGGCAAACTGTTCTGCCTTTTGGTCTCCAGTCAACCAGTGTGTTTTGCATTCCAGTTATCACACACAAAAAAAATGAAGTGATTTTGCCTATCAGCACTCATCATCTGTCACTTCCTTAGAATCTACCCAAACTGATTTTTCCACTCTGATTTCAGTTAGCATTCGGAGGACAAGAACACCCTCCAAAACACTGCATTTAGGCTCTCCTGGACTGGTGGAGTTCATGAGAGATGGGTGTTAAAGGAGGAAGCCATGGGGACGTTTCTCTCTCCCCTGCTCTATATACCACCAGAAGTTAGGTGTCCTCAATACTAAATTCTTTCTGCCCAAGATATCTTTCACAAACAGTATTTAAAAGTGTATGATGAATACAAGAAGGATGTGCACCATTCACAGACCTTGCAGCCACGGCTCACTTAATAAATCATTTGGCACTGGGGTGTTAATCCTCCTTTCCCTAAGAGACAGTGAGACGCCTACCCTATGCACCTTATCTCCCACCTCATTAGGTTTCTCCAGCCACAACAGAAATCTTTGAACTGAAATGTAGCCCTTTCATTTGTGAACGATTGTCTTCAGGAGCAGAAGCGCTGAAGTTCCGTGAAAAATCTCATATTTATGACACTGTGTGGAGCAATATTGACGGATTAACAATAGCTGCTTCTGTCCTGTATGTGGGATGATCAAGAGATTACAGGATGGGCCTGGTAATCAGCCAGCTTCAAGTGAGTAAGTGGCCACATATTCTTATTATCCAGGGCCCTATCCTGCAAGAACTCCAACGTAGCCCAGAGGAGTTAATCGGGTCTTGCTGAAATCAGGTGATGTTCATAGAATCACGGAACAATTCAGGTTGGAAAAGACCCTTGGGATCATGGAGTCCAACCATTAACCCTACACTACAAGTTCACCCCTAAACCATATCACCCAACACCACATTTTGTTCCATAAATGTGGAACAAAAAGGAAGACACAAACCCTGCCCAAAAGCTTACAGAGACAAATTGAAACAGAGTAACAACCCAGATATAGGGATCTGTGTATATCAACACAGGAAAGCATCAAAGATAGAAATGGATCTCCAGAGAGAGGGAAGAGACACATGGTCCCAGTTCAGACATGGGCATGGGACCCATGAGAATTTCTGGCAGTTTCCTCCAGTTTCAGAGACATCCTAAGGGTCTTAAGCAAATCACTAAGGGATTAATACATAATATGTAGGTTTCATTCTCATCCTTTGGTATGCAGATACACACTCTTTCACAAGCTCTTCATTTGCCCCATGGGAAGAATGAGATGCTCATGCAGCACAGGTGCTCGACATGACCTAGGAAATGCCAGGAGAGGGATGAGTACTAAGTTAGGCTTCTCCAAAAGCACCGATGCCTGAGTCCAGACTGCAAGAAGATGCCTTCTTCCAATCAGGGGCAAGCTAAACCAGGTCAGCAATTGCATACGGAAAGAGGAGGAGGAGGATGTGGTGGCAGAGATGACACCCAGTAGCCCAGGGGCAAGAGAACTCACCCTGGAGATGGAAGATTCAGGTTTGGACACCTTCTCTTCTGCCTGACTTGGAGCAGGGATTTAATCTCAGGTCTTCCGTCTCCTAAACAAGTGCTCTGAATGCAAGCCATCTGCCACCCGGACCTCTCAATGTCAACTGCACTGCTTTGCTCAGCACTTTTAAATACTGCTTTGGCCAGAGAGAAAAAAACACGCTCTCATGCCCTAGTGTTAGAGCAGTAATCTGTGATAAATTCTCCAGCCTCGTCTAGTGAAGATTTAAGTACTTTATACAAACTGGAATAGCTGAGACCCACTGCAGAATATCCTCTAGTCCATTGGATTGGGCACTTCTTACAGGACAATAGGGTGTAGACCCAGAGGGCTCAGGATGTGAATTTCTACCATCTGTGTGCAAGCTTTTGGGGTTTGGGGGTGGGTTTTTTTTTCGGTTTTAAGGCATGCAGAAGCAAGGACTCCTCCTCATGCTTCAGAACAGTGGCAACGCAGAAGGCGTGCTCTCTCAGATTGCACATTTGAGGTGAGGTAGAGACACTAGGGCTGTGAATGCCCACAGTAAACAGGTATTAGCAGGTGAGAGGCAATGGGAAGGGTAGGGAGGATTGTGTGAATGCCCCCAGTAAAAAATGTAGGTGTATTATGGCCTTAACTTTTGTCATCATCAACACCAAGGGACATCAAGTGCCTCTCAGGATAAGCAGACCTTGCACAGGGGTTTCTGATGATCTCAGGAACACGCAAGCATCAGGCTAGCCAGATACCAGCCTAAATGTTAATCTAGCCCTAATCTCCAGAGTGCCTCTCCACTGTGGTGCTGCAGTGTCACAAAGACAAGGCTCCGGGCCAGACTCGCCTCCTATCGATTTTATTTGTTTACAGAAGCACCTTCAGGGCAGGTTCTGGGGCAGCCCAGTTGGTACTCATGGGGATGAACTCTAAGTGCACCTAACACACTGAAGTACATGCTTATTTCTGTGCAGTTCAAACAGGCCCCAGGACTCTGTGAAGCCTCTGCTTAGCCCACTTGCCTTTGCAGACATCTCCTGTGACCTTTATCAGGTGGACAAGAATACCTGGAGTGAGACAGAAATGTCTCTTGTCACAGATGCGGATGGGATTTGTGGGCTACTGAGCTCAGGCCAACGGCAAGCAAGGATGTGAACATGAGATGCTTTGCTGCCAGGGGACCCTTGTTCCAGACCTTGTAGCAGCCGGCTTTGTGGGGTAGAGTCCTCACAGCTCCTCTGCCTCCACTCCACTTGCAGCAGCTGTGATTATCCCCCTACCAGCAGAGCTCTGAGGATGACCCCAGTAATGCCTGCTCCCTCGCACAGCATTGACCACCACAGAGTATTTCAGAAGAGGGAAGAAAACTGATCTGACAAATAAGTGGAAAGGTAGAAGCTCTTTCCTAGAAACACTCCTGATGAGCACAGAATAGAGAATAGAGAGAAAGAAACGAATGGATCACATCATTGCCAAATCCCAGCACAACACAGTCATAAGTCAGGCCCTAAAGAATTACAAAATTTCAAAGTAAAATTATATTTTTGTTCTTTCTAGTCACCAAATGACTTTTTGACTCCATAGGGTTCATATGCAAACTTTTCTCGCCTTAGAAAAATAAAGATGAGATTTTGCCCTAATCACTTATTTCCAGAAAACATGGTTGCAACAAACACACCAAACAGAGCAAAGATCCTAGTGAAACCCTCAGAGCTATTAGCCTCCCATTAATCAGAGAGCTGGAGACAGAAGAAACATTGGAATAAAAGAGCAACAGAAAGCTGGATCTGTAAGAGAAGAAGGCTACACACACCTCTGAGCATTTCCTTAAGGCAGTAAGGGTCTGGAAGACGGCAGATAAATTTGGGAGGATGGTAACAATAATACAGAAAATTAAATTCTCCTTACTTTGTCTCCTACCCCAAAGAGACAGCAACAAGTATTGAATTTAGCTAAGAAGCTTAAAACTCAGAGGTATAGTATGGATAACCAGTGACATGTCTAATTGGTGACTTCCACAATCCGTTCTCTTACTGTGAAACATAAGATGTTTCGTAGTTGTGTAGACTGCAAGTCTGAAAGGAATGGAAAAGGAAACATTTTAATATTTGCAAACATTGAATTACTTTTTTTTATTGATCAGTGTGCTATTAAGAGAAACAGATTTGAATGAATTCACTGAGTTTTTTGTTTATGCATGATGCACACAGATGAGGATGTTGCAGGAAAATGCAGTTGGACATTCATCTTGTCTTCCCAGCAACATCTGCCACATCCATGCTGGTTTTCTGTTCCTGCACATTAAAGCTCCTGTCTGGGAGAAGACTCCACAGATCATGTAGCTGAAATACAGATCCAAGAATTTTTACAAATGTGGGCAATCCACATGTAACTGACAGCTTACAGGAAGCAAAATAAAGAGGGATTTGTGTCCATGTTTACAGTGTAGCAAACAAGTGAGTTTAATATCAGGCATTAAATATACCCAGGTAATAAATCACACCAAAATAAATCAGTCTTATTGTGCTGTGAACAGCCTTTCTTCTAACTCATTCTTCTTTGACATGGAGTCTTTGTTCCCACTATGAAACTTTGTATTTCTCAATGACTTCCATTATCAATTTGCCAATCAAGTTTCACAGAAATACAAAAGCATCAGAATTTTAATCCAGTTTAAAAAAATCTAATGTTAAACGCATAGATATTTAATAATGAATTACTGAACTGTCAGCTCAACTCCCTGACATTTAAACCAAGATTCTTCATTCAGATCTAACATTTCTTTCTGTTTGCTTGGTATCCGATACAGATATACTAAATAGTCCCAAGGAAACATAAAAGTCTTTGTTGTATCTACAGGTGAAATCTTTCTGACTTCCTAAGTTAGAGGACTGTGCAGGGGAATGTTTTGGTTGCCTTAAACGTTGAAATAGCCAGCCTCTCAGAGAGACACAAGTTTTACTTTAACATATTGCTACAATTCTTCAGCATGACTTCTGGGGAGTCTTCCCCCACAGAGACTGGAAAGAGAGAGCAGTAACAAAGAGGGTTTTATGGCTAAAGCATTTAAAACCTCTGTGCATTTCATGCACTGCAGAAAAGCTGAGGGCATTGCTGCTGGCAGGATGGCTTAGTGTGCCCACCTGTGTTTGCAGAGCAATGCAGATGCCTGCCTGGGGAGCCTGGGAGGAGTCATGCAGCAGGACAGTGAGCCTGAGGTGCTGGTGACCCCCAGGCCTCCCTCACATCAGGGACCACCACTGCTCTTGTGCCCATGTCACCCCACAAACAGCTCCCTCGGCTCTGCTCCGCTTGGGCACGGCAGAGCTCACGCACACCTGCCTGCAGAGGAGCCGAGGATCAATACCAACAGCCACTCACCCCAACGATCTGCCAAAGCATCTAGCGCTCCTTCTCCTCCTTCACAGCTGTTCAACGCAAGGGACTACAACCTCTGAAGTTGTTACGCATCCAAAGTGCAAGTTTCTTGCGGCCTCCTCACCTGAGGGACGGTCTCTGGTAGGAGGTGACATGCTGGTGGTGCCATCAGTCAGGCCAGCAAAGCAAGTCTCTAAAAGCTCATCTATATTCACACCAGCTCAAGTTCACTTCCCAACACCCACAGCTCCCCTCTGCCTGTGAGAACTCTTTCAGCTGTAGGGAACCTCTCTTGCTTGCATTTGCCTCGGCTCTTTCCCAGCTAGTGCCCTTCCTGAGTGAACACAAACATGATTCAGCTTTTCCTTTGAAACAGAAGAAATTTAGTTCTCTTTACAGTTCCACTTTGGTGTGCTATGACAGAACACAGATCTGTCTTTCACTCTATTTAGAAGATGTGACGCCAGTAGCAGTTGTGGATTTAATTATATTTCAGCTGCGAGAGAATCTCAGTTACGTTTTTTATGTCTCTTCTGACCTCAAAAAGCCAGCTTTAAACAGGCAGAGCATTCTTTAAAATCACTGATTTTGGCTAGGGCTGATTTAGGTCTTCATAAAAGAAATTACTCCTTTTTGTCTAAAATGTTCATTTTTGCAATATAAAATCCTCTTTCATATATATACACGTGTGTGTGTATTTTGAATACGTCACTGTAAAATTGCATAATAAATTGTGTAATTAATATTTGAATTTCATAATGAAACTGCATTGTGAACATCTTGGCACATAAATATATGTCAATATTCAAAACTTCTCAGTAATCCTTAGTCAGCACAACCACAACAACCTCAAAAGAAAATACATTTGTAAAGGCTGAACTCTCCTACCTAATGCCTTTCAGAAAAAAAACCAAACAACTTGTGAGAGTCTTCATTTTGTTACATATTTAATAATATTCATTACACCTCATACATATTTCCTATAAATTATTGCTTAAGTGCACTATCACTGTCACCTTGGCTTAGATAGCTCCTCTGCTCTAGCTCCCTAGAAATATATTAGAGATATTTTATTCACTTAATTAAAAAAACAGCAATCCTCACTGCTTTCATAACATTTCCTCTTCTGGTGGGACTGTTTGGATTTTTTTTATAACAATTTGGTGACAGACCTTAAAAAGCACTTTGGAGCATGAGAGGCAAGGAGGAGCTGGTATTGCACACAGCAATGGAATAAGTGGCACATTAGGATAATGAAGAGGCACGTGTAGCTATTACAAAGAGAGGGTGGATCGGGCTGAGGCCAACTCGCTGCCATAGCGATGCCTCACCTATGGCGGGTGTGGATGAGCGCGGGCGGCCGCGTGCTCCTAGCCCCTCTGCACGAGGATGTTCAGCACCTTCGTTGGCTTCCAACTTAGCACACCTTGGGGTTCTTGTTCCTCTCTCAACTTCTTCAGCCACCCTCAAGAACCAGTTTGGGGTCACAGTTACCACTTCACCACAGAGAGGCTGAGCTTGAAGTCCAGGCGGTGAAAAACCTTCTGTTCAAACACCAAACCCAGTCCCCAGCTTTCACTAGGGACAGGCTAACTTTCATCCATCACTTCTTTCCTCTTCTGCCTTTTTTCTGCTTAGCCCATTGCCATTCCTGTGTCAGTGGCATGTCTTTTGTATATCGCTTGGTTGAACACCAGCAGAATAAAATTTACATGAAACAGATATAAGACATAGAGCCACTTTTCCTCTGTTAGAGAATCAACAGCCTCCGGGGGGGAGGTTTTTTTTTTTCCTTCTCTGTTGTGCTGGGAGTGGCAGGGGAGGAAGAGCTGACAAAATGGTATTTCAAAGATGAAGTCCCACTTAATAAAAATTGAATAAAAACAATAAAAATGAGCAAAGAGAAAAAAAACTTATTTCTACATTTTATGTGATACTTCACTCACAGTATTCTGCAATTGCATTGCTGCTGGCAACGCAGGGCTAGGCTGGCGGGTGGCTTGTTCCTGTATAACAGTGTCATGGCAGGACCAGACAATGTGCCTGCTGTCATCCTGAAATCAAGGAGCTGAGAAATAGATTCTCTTAATTTATGACTAATACTGCTGGTGTGGTAAAAGCTATGTAAATAGCTTGATTTGGATCAAAAATACAAAAATCCCATGCACTAAGCACTGATCTTGTATAAACTCACTCTGACAATTCAGATTGCAGAAAAAATCCATGATGGGTTCATTTTGATGGGTACCTGCAGACTTTAAGCCTGACCCATTACCATGCCTGACTGAGTCCCCTAGATTTTCACCAGCTGGCCAGCACACAGAGGCAACAACATGTGCTTGGGATGATTACACAGAAGTGTGATCATGTGCCACACCTCATCTGAATCAAATGTGCTTCTGGGAGATCCAGTCATACATAGATCCAGCATTAACAGTCACAGATTTAAAGCCCAAGAAGTTTCCAGAAAGAAAACTACATAGAATCATAGAACAGTTTTGGTTGGAAGAGACTTTCAAGATCATCGAGTCCAACCTTTGTCCCAGCCCTACCAACACCACTAAACCATGTCCCTCAGCACAACATCCACCCATCTCTTAAACACCTCCGGGGATGGCAATTCAACCACCTCCCTGGGCAGCCTGTTCCAATGCCTGACAACCCTCTCAGTAACAAAATTCTTCCTGATATCCAACCTGAACCTCCCTTGGTGCAACTTAAGGCTATTTCCCCTTGCCCTACCACTCGCCACTAGGGAGAACAGACCAACCCCAGCCCCACTACAACCTCCTTTCAGGTAGTTGTAGAGAGCGATAAGGTCTCTCTTCAGCCTTCTCTTCTCCAGGCTAAACAGCCCCAGATCCCTCAGCCGCTCCTTGTACAACATATGCTCATACAGGTACATATGTCGTACGTATACACATACAGTGCCAGGAATCAGTCAGGGATCCATGGAATCTGAAGGCAAAAGAAATTATTATTGCAAAATGCACTTTTTAATTCACCTAATGCATTATACTGCTTTCCTGTCAGGTACTTTTTCAATCAATGTCACAGGGAGAAATGCTTTTCAGAAGTCTAACAGGTGGCAGGAGGAGTATTGTTAGACCTATTTCTCATTTGGAAATGGGGGGAGAAATAGCTATAAAATTGAAATCTAGCTACCATAAAACTTCATGGCTGAGCATTAATTATGCAGCTATCCTTACTGCTCACTATTTGCATGCCGCAATAGCCCCTCTAAGATTTTTACCTGAGGTTGAGGCAGCTTCCCTGTTCGATTTGCTACGGTTTCTAGGCACTAGCACACATCTTTGCAGATCTCTGCAAGAGCTCTCTGTGTGCTGAGCTTTAAAGCCAGCAGTTCAGGGAGTCACTCTGCAGACTTTGGTAATGCTCTGGGGAGAGATTTTAAAAATATTTAACTTCAACAGTCACTGCTTCGCGTCCTACTTGGTTGGTAGGAGCTTCTTTCTGCCCACACCGGGCAGAGCCGACACAGCTGGGTGTGGGTGCCGAAGCCACCCAAGGGCGTTGCACATCCCTCCCCTCCCTCTGCAACAGCCCCGGGGCAAGATAACTCCTCCCCGACCTTCTCCACAGGCAGTGGGCAAAAGGCAACAAACCTAGCCCTCGGGTATCGGGCTGTTGGTCTCCAGTCCTCATGGCAAGGCAGGATTGACAGAAAATACGCGTTATTGTGCAGCCTGGTCTGCTAATCCTCTCTAGGCTGCTGGAAATACTCTTGTCTAAGTGCAACACCCTGGCTGTAGGCTTTGGGGAGAGTGCTTGCGGTAATTACAGTCTGTCATAACATGAGTTTATTACAATAGTGCTGTTCATGTAATAGACAGAAATGTTTGTTCCCTTATGAAACACACAGATGCTGGAAGATTTATGTGGGTAATGCAAACAATAACGCCATCACAGATTACGAGCCACAGTTGATTTGCATATACTGAAGAAACAAGGGCAGCAGTTTATCTGCCTAAAGCCAAGATTTCAGTAAATTATTTACCTTCAAGGAAGCAATGTACCGTCTTTCAGCAATGCTTCTATTTATTGACAGTTACAAGTTATTTGCTGCCACTTAAAACTAAAACATGGTGGGGGGTTGGGCTATCTGTCTGCTCAGCGGCAGGATTTCTGTTTGCCTTTTAAGCATGGACAGGCTCCTCCAAAAAGCAAGTACAGCATCAGCATGTTCAGGTAATGCTAGCAGAAGCAGGTTTTAATTCCTGAACTCTAGTATTTCACGTGCCATGGCAGGGACCCTCTAAGCACAGCAGCGGAGACCTTGTCTGCAACAGAAGCAGCAGCCAGGCCCCTGTGCTGCAGCTTGTTCACGGTGATTACAGAAGCTGAAGGTCCTTACCGCTAAAACAGCATTTCCCTGCCGTTTTTGGTCAAAGAACCACCTAATCTGGGTGGGAAAGAAAAATCTTTGAATCATCTTCAACAGGGCAGCTACAAGACCCTCTATGCACAACTACCAAAACCAAGGTTAAGCTGTCAGGGTTCCTTTAGAGCATTTTCTTTTGCTTAGCTTCTGTCCCCAGGCTTACCCACATGGCAGTGTACAAGTATGATTATATGCATTTTATTTCCTTGTGACTGTTTCAAGAAGCCTTTGAGGAGGTGTAGCTCATCCACCACTCGTTGACAATGTTTTAAAGGATGGAGCCTGAAGATGGCTACAGCAGGCAGGCAGCTGCCATGGCAGAGGACTTGTGCAGCTTCTCAGGCTACTTATTTGTGTCAGTATAGAATCATAGAATCATATCAGCTGGAAGAGACCTAGAACATCATTGAGTCCAGCCTTTGTCCCAGCCCTATCAACCTCCTAAATGATTCCCCCCAACACAACATCCACCCATCTCTTAAACACCTCCAGGCACAGTGACTCAACCACCTCCCTGGGCAGCCTGTTCCAATGCCTGACAACCCTTTCAGTATAGAAATTCTTCCTAATGTCTAACCCGAACCTCCTCTGGCACAATTTAAATCCATTTCTCCTCATCCTATCACTCTCCACCAGGGAGAAGAGACCCACTCCCACCTCTCTACAACCTCCCTTCAGGTAGTTGTAGAGCACGATGAGGTCTCCCCTCAATCTCCTCTTCTCTAGGCTAAGAGGTTCTGTGTCTTCCACCCAAACTGCCACAGGCACTTCAGCAGCAATTATTTGCACCTAGCCTTGAGAAAGATTCTGTGGCGGGGGCGGAAGTTTAGTTTGTGTAAAACTGGTATTTTTCTGTTGAAAGTTGCATTCATATGAAAAAGTTTGTAGCTCCACCCTCTTGCTCTCATTAGGGCAAAATTTGCAAAGATACTTATTTGCACTCGGCATAATGGTTCATCTGTTTGTACAAGCCACAGTAACATCTCTTACTTTAAGTCAGCTCCCTGCACACCCAGATGTCGGCAGGACACGCAAAGATGATGAGCATAGCTGTAACATGACTGTTCCTTTTGATCTGCTCTTGACTCTACTTTAGGTATTTTTACTTAAGGTATTTGCATCCTGAAAAGCAGCCAGGTACACACCAGTGGTGGGGAGACCAATCAGTATTGCTTATCATCTAGAAAACATCACAAAATTACTTGTCACTTTACAGAATATAAATTCAGAAGTGTTGAACAAACGTGAAGGATAGTCCCTGCTTTGAGCAACTCAATTTGAAATCAAGAGGTGATGCCATTCATGACAAAAAAAAAAAAAAAGAAGGGGAACCAGAATAAATATGCTATTGAAAATGATGTTAAAATCTTCTCTACTGAAAAGAAACAATTTCTTGAGTATTGCTTTGTCTTAATGCATCCTTTCAGAGCTCTCAATACACTTAATTCTTACTTCCTACTTAACTACTTTTTTGCAACCATAGAAGCCCCTAGTATCCACAGTACCCGACGCCAATGGATTCTATTTTAACATGTTGCATGAAATGTCATCTCCTTTTGTTTGTTTGAACTTCCTATATGGTGATTTATTTTGATGCCTCCTAATTCTTGTACCACAAGAAAGAGTAAGCAATTCACATCCCTCCCTCCGAGTCTCTCTTTTTCTCTGTTTACTGATTGCTATTTTATCCTCCCTCAGTTATCTCTCCTTGGGCTCAGGGATCTTAGTCTATTTAAGTATTCCTGATATGACAGCTATTCTCTATCTTCAATAATATTTGCTGACCTTCTCTATACCTTGTATAATGTTACTCTACCCTTTTTGAGAACAGCACAAAGTATTGAGAGTGAGGGTGTATCATGGATTTATACAGTGGGGTAGTTTTACTGCTATGACCCATTTGGTATCTTCAGGTGCTAATTCAATTACATTTTGGAAAGATGCAAAATGATGGCAAAAAAGTAAAAGTAAATCTGTAACTTCAGTGCCCTCTCACTGATCTAGGACTTGATATTCGAGCTTAAGTTTCTCCAGTTTAATTACTGATTCGGAGAATCCAGTTGCCTTACTGGGGCATATAATTCTATGTATTTTTGGGGCTGTAAGGAGAGACTTACATGCCTACATTCTGTTTGATAATTTATCCCTGGTTGAAAAAAAGAGTAATCTTTCTGTTTTCTTCTACAGATTGCTCTGTAAGAATGGGATGGGAATGAAAATTAGCTACAAGTTAAAACACTACAAATCACAAGTCTCATCACCTCTTTTTTACTATTGGTATTTCTCCATTTGCTCCTAGAACCTAAAGACACAACCTGTTGCTGTTATTCGCCAGAAACAGAATCTTAAAGAAATCTATTGAGCAAATACATGTGTGTATGTGTGTGTGTGTGTATATATATATATATAAATCTAATGGTCACACAGTCAGGAAAGCTTTTCACTTTACATTTTATAACCGTACATAGTCCATATATAAGAGTATGTCGCATAGCTACAGCACGTCTTATCACAGAGCATCCAGCTATTTTGAACCAGACCTAAATCAGCATAGGTTCACTGAAGCTAATGGAGATGTGCTGGTCAAAATTAGTTGAAATAGGATGAAGCAACTTTCTGACCACAACAGAATCCTCCTGTTCCTTTCCAAAGGCCTTCTGAGGACTCCAACAAGCATGATTTACCTTGCTACAGGAGGTCCAGGCAATCCTTACAGTGCATTTGCAAAGCTTTTTTTTTTTGGCCACAGTCATACTGCTGACAAAGGCATTATTTACACTGACTGGACTGATAAGAGAATGTAAACACCTTAAAAGTCCCATTCCTCTTGCACAATTAGCTCTTGGCTGCTGAATCAGCGCTCTGGGGACAGCCCTTACTGCCAGCCACCTGGGCTGTTGCTCAGTCCACACCTATCTGTGCTGCCGTTGCACCAGCTCTCTTCTTCAGGGCTCCCCAGCAGCCCCCAAGAGCCTACCAAAGCCTTTTTGGCCAGCCGCCACAAAACTGCCACGCTCCTGTTCTAATCCCAGTATTTTCATAGAATAACAAATCAGAGTATTAGCCAGCTGGGGTAACACACGCTCCTTTTCACCAGGACAGGAATAACCAATGAGGACCCTCACTGTGCACACATTATCTTTCAGGTCAAGCACATTGTTCTTGGATTACCAAACCAACCACCCCAGATTAAAAATATGAAGAATCCCAGTAATAACTATTGACTGGTTTAAAATACTTTTTTTCTAAAGTTTGTAGGCGCTTGCAAAAACCCAGTGACACCAGATAGCAAACCACTGTAAAGACATACTGCATTTGCAAAGCACAGAGCACCACCTGAAATCTTTCAGCCATATCGAGTAAAAATCAATTGATCTGAACCACGAATAAAATTTTTTCTTTGATTACCTCGTAAAAGATAACAGCAGAACTGATGATATGATTCAGCGAGTGTTTGCAATCATATTATTGTATTTCATAAGCTGTCACTCCACACCTGTCAGCACATCTCTGAACTGTAGCTACTGTGAAGGCTGCGAGGCAGTTATGGACAGACTGGGTGCTGCTAACTGGTTGAGAAGCCCAGTAAAAACAGATGCACCTGAACCATTTAGTGAGTGCTCACTGCAGCTGTGTCATGGGAGGATGCAGAGGGGACAGAGCCAGGCACACCTTGGAGATGCACAGGAGCAGGACGGGAGACACTTGCCAGAATGTGGGAAATTCCTAACTGGAACATAATTGGATATAATTACCACTAGATATAATTTCCACACATTTCCACTATGAGGGGGACCAAGTACCGGCACACGTTGCCCAGAGAGGCTGTGGAGTCTCTATCCTTGGAGATATTTAAACATGGCCTGAACAACCTGCTCCAGCTGACCTGCTGTGAGTGGGGTGGAGACAATCTCCAGAGGTCCAACCTCAATTATTTTGTGATGATGGGAGTTTATGGCCACTTACTATATTTCAGATGAGGGAGCGCTAGTTAATAGGTTATGAGGATTTTCACATCACTGTAACTATCAAGGGGAAGCAGCAATAAAGAATTAAAGAAAATTGAGTGGCAGGAAAATAACTATTATGTATAGAAAAAGAAACTAGAAATGAAGAGGTTGAGAGGTGCTCCCCAACCAACTTACCAGCTGGCAGCACAGCTCCTCAGGAAACAGAGTTCATTTAGACTAGGGGAATTTCCACCACAGCAGAGTCTGTTTTCAAGCAGGTTTGGGATGAAAAATACAGATGGTATATTTCACAGGAAAAATCCAAAATATTAGTAAAAAATGTTAATAGTGTTACAACATCGTCACATAACACACACACATGCATGTGCATAAATAACTGAAAAAAAACTTTGAAGTGGAACAGGAATGCCAACACTGAAAAATTCAAGAAAAGTGATGCAAGAAAATCAAAATGAAACAACATGAGACTATTCAAATGGAATCTTGCACTTGAATGTGGATTTTCTTTGAAATTTTCCTGTTCAAAAAGCCATTTTTTCAACATTCTGCTTAGTGAATTTGATTTTGCACCCCATGAAGCAATTTCCAAAAGGAAATTTCCATTTCAAAACTTTATATCAGTTCTCTTCAGCTATTCTTCCAAGAGCCAGCATCTTTGAGGAATATGGGCTTTCTTCACAGATACATTTTTCCTGAGCCAGGAGTTTCCTTTCCCCACAATAAAGCAGTGAATTCTTCATGTTTGTTTCACATTCCTCTAGTGTTTGTTTTGCAAAAAGGCATCTACAAATTTTACTGCTGTTTCTTTCCGGACCAGTGTAACAAACAACTTCTGCTTTATTTTTAGAATTAGCCCTTCTTGCTGGTTTTTATTTTCCTGTGCAGTCTTAACATGATTTACTGTAATTCAAATTTAACTACTAGTTTGCTGCACCACACACCTGATGCTATGGCACGATTAACACCTATTTCTCTCCCTCTCTCTGGGTGCTTCGTGCCACTCACCAGTTAAGCTATTTGAGTACCCCAAATATTGACAGTAAGAATATAAATAATGTAATTTCTTACTTCAAAGTGTGGTGGAGAGGTTATAAGATTAGGTTCCCAGTGATCTTAACGATCGTTCCTCACTGCATTAAAAGTTGTGACACTGTGCATTATGTTCCTGGATGCAAGCATATAACATTTATGGAGGTGAGTTATGGCCAAGAAAGAAGGTTTGTACTTCCGAGTGGTACAATACCACTAAAGGTCATATTAGATGAACCGAAGAACTATGTATCACAAACTTATAAAGAGCCCTGACCTTTCAAACTGATGACAGTTGAAAAATGAGACTGTTCAGGCGACCACACAGAGTGTGAGGCAGCTGCTGTTCCACAGCCAGTCAGGAAAAGGTTAAGATTTTCTGGAAGTGGCGTCTCCACAGATGGCAAATTTCTCTTTCTGTTCAAATGAGACCGTCAAAAACAAAACAGCCTCTTTCCCAGAGAGAGAAAACTAATTTTCCACGAATTCAACCCTTCCTTCTTCCACCATTTCCTCAGCTGTTGGATCACTGCCAGCTCACTGCATCCTCAGCTCCCTCTGATTTGCACAAAAGATCGTGTTTGCTGCTTGCTGTTGTTTCCCAGCTCTGGTTACCCTCCTCTTCCGTGCACATTACAACCCCCTTTCCCCTGCTCTCATTCTTCTCCTTCTTGCCTTCATGGTTCTATTCCCAGTTTGTCGCATCATGGGCTATTTGAGCCCTTGCCCTGCAAAACTTGACTCATTCACACCTCTGGGCTCACGAACTTAATTGCCTCAGGGCTTTATTCAGCTCAACAGCACCAAGCTAAATCCATGCTCCTGATGATTCAGTTTCAGATCTGCACATTACCAGCTGCTTTTGCAGATCTTCTCTTGTTTTCCTGTGACAATCTTCACCTGCTTCACTGGGATCTTTCAACCTCCTCGTATTTCAGGAACTGCAGCTTGTAGGCTTTTTGTTTTTTTTTCCCTCCTGCCTTCCTTCAAGGCTTGAAAGGCTTCTCTTACATTCTCCCTGATTATTTTTTTTCCTATCATGTACGAAGAATTTGTGTATCACAACTAGTAGGAGCTCAGCCATCAAAGTTCAATGTCTTAACTAACCCCTGTATCCTCTGATATGCCTGAACATTCATCCGTGAGAATGCGGATGTAAAAAAATTTGCCATTTCTATGACCTTGAGACTTTCTCAGTTACAGGTCCATTTCTCCAGGAGGTATTCTAATTCTGTTCCTGTTCTTTGGCTATGGGGCATCAGTAACTTATACTGCACTTCCAGTCAAAGATTCATAATTTCACACAGTTATATGAATAGGTTTTTTATATATTCTAGTGAATTATATACAAATCTGCCCAAGAATTAAAAAAAGAAGAAGTCTTTATTAGGTGAACAGGCCAGCAGGAAAACCAAATTTTGCGTATCATAACTTGGTACAGAAAAGCACTTTCATATGAGAAGGCCAAATTTTCTAGGAATTTCCATGAAATTCCTGAATATCAGATTTTCTTGTAGGTCTTTGCTGCATGTGCATGTAGACGGGCATTTAGCTCATATCTACATACATGCATCAGATGGCAAAACTTGAGCTGCACACAGATGTGGAAAGGAGAAATGGCTAGTAGCATGGCATGGCTGGTTATAGTGTTCCCATCATTTTCAAGCAATAACAGCCTCATATAATTGCTTTTCTTTGAACACATACAAAAAGTGCAGCAAAGCTGAGGAAGAAAATCCCCAGCCTCTATACAGCCAAATTATCTGTGCAGCTGAATCCCTCCAGTTCCTGCAAAGGAGACATAGCAGCCAGCCACCTACATGGCCTTTCAAGCCACCTCATTTCAGTGCTCTGCTAACCCATTGGATATGCCACTTTCAGGCATTTATTCTGCCTGTAATTATTCCCGTGCACAACATTCAGAGGGTTTCCTTATCTAGCCTTTCTCTCCAACTTAGTATAGTCAAATAACAGTCAAGGCAACTACACTATATGAACTCTGCAATGGGTACACACACAAATGCTTATTTGGTTTAGCTCTATGTTGTACTTGTTCAGCTGATCAATAACTTGGGGGAGGACATTTAGAGGGGCTATGTGTGCTTCAGAAGTCAATTAAACAGAAGGACCTCTCCAGAAAGATATGCTCACTGTACCAGGGGTCCATCTTTGGTCTTCGAGCACCTTGAACACTTGTAACAGAAAGGCCTACTTCCATGGGAAGATTCTGCACAAGACACCTACATCCAGAAAAAGTTAAATACTTTCCCCAGCAAAACTGTGAAATCCTTTCGCAATGAAATATTATCATATTTTCCAAGTATATGGCACATGAAAATTATTACTTCATCATCTTTTCCTACTCCCTCTCTATGCTTTTAACTCTGCTTTCACTCCTCTCCTAATTCTAAACCCTCCCTAATCAGCACCTCTCCCAAAACCAGGGTTTGCCAGCACCCAACCACCCAAAGTGACCTGCGTACCATGCCTTAGCTGACTTGTTCCCTGATGACTGTGCCAATTGCCCCCTATCAGAGAGGGCTTTGTGGGCAAAAATAATGGAAAGTGAGCTCTCCTTTTGCTAATCATAATTCCAATTATGCAAATGTGAACCACCGTTGTTTCCCTTACACTTGTTTTCGTGGTAGTAGCTATGAATTTTCACATAACCTTTGGGTAAGCTGGGCTGTCTGGCTAAATTCTTTCATTATAAATCCTATCTATAGCTATTGATACCTGGGCTTTCCCAACTCAAGGGTGAAATCTAGCTCGCTCAGTCTCAGCTAAGGAGTAACCTGTTTCCCTAGCACTCAAATGAAGTCAAGCCAGACAGTTTTTACATCAGGAAATCCTTACAAAATATGCTTTTCTTTTAGTAATTCCAATGAGTTTTTTGGTTGTTAAATCGAGCTGTGCCATGACAAATTGGCACTTTCAAACAAAATGTAGCCTCATAATTCTCTCATTTCTGTAGATAAGTGTTAAATGAGAATGATGTGGCGAAATTCCAGGTAGCTTGCTGGAAGGAAGGATAGTTAATCCTTAGTGTAGTTCCAATCGTGAACAAATAAAAATGTTTAAAGAGCTCCCTGGTTTAGGTTTCAGCAGAGACTGCTATGCATACAGCAAGGCTGCAATGGTTTTCATCAGCATCTGGAACTCCACAGACTTTTTTCTGCATAAGTCCCAAAATTTAGGATTTGAGTTTGTGACATAACAGGGCTTAGGCTGAACAGTTGAACCAAGCTTACCAGGATGTCGGGGCATTCTCCTATCTCCAGCTATGCATTTCTCCCCTTTCCCATCTCTCCAACGTTTGATCTCTTTTCCCTTCAGAGATCCCTGCTGTCAGTCCCATGCCAGCGACAAGCCATGACCCCCGGCCTGGCATTTCTTCCCGCTGCAGACCCAAGGCTGCTCCATGGTATCCATGTGCCTGTTAAACATTGTGTCCAAAGAGAACTGCAATATGAAGAAACCTTACTCACCCTTCTGCCATGGTTTTCCATTCTAGACACCATATTTTCCCAAAAATTCGACTTTTTCATTTATAGAAAAAATAATGAGGCATTTTGCTCCTTATTACAATCACATAAACATTTAGGGAGAAATCATATTGATATTGTATTGATAGTTCTGAGCCTACATCAATCAGAGGAGCTTTCTCCCATGACTTTGGTGGGAATCAAACCAGCCCCAAAGCCACTTGAAAGATGCGATTAGGCAAGTCTGTATTTACTGCTGGGTGCTCAGGAGAGTGGCATATGAAAAATCATACCTGCAGCTCTGGTACAGGGGAGCTCAACACTGAGTACGTGATTCAGTGACTCGTGCAGTGAGCGTGACAAGCACAATGACTTACAGAACAAGGTGGCACACCCAGTATCAATGTTTAAAGAGCTGAAACCTGATCTGATACCTTTGCAAAAGGACAGAGAGGTAAAGGACTATTAACATGTGTTAGGAGAGGGATGTAAATTCGAGCTGTGAAATATTCCTTACAGAATAGAGTTATGAGATAGGCCACAGACAAAACTATAGATCTGAGTTTCATATTTCTCTGCTATGGGAAACTAAAACCTCTGATACAACTGCACCTAATTCCAGGGATTAGCACTTCGGACTTCGATCCAATCTTTCCGTCTTCGTACATTTTTCAAAACACTATTTAGATTTTTTTCTAACATAAATTCACACCCAAAATCTCAACTCAGACTCTACTGAAGAAGAGCGATCCAATTTATGTCATTCAAATCCAAATTTGTCCAAATTCCTAGGATGTTCAACCTCAGCTAAATTGACTCTGAAGTTCTACAGTGAAGTTCAGATTTAGATGCCTGAAACATTTAGAGAAATTAGGATACTTAGAGTAAGAGGAAAACACAAGGATGGAAACCAAAATAGTGAGAGGACTAGCTGACTGCCAAGAAAGGAAAGATACAATGAGAGGGGAAAGAAGGAGACACTGTTGTATAGTTCTGTTCACACCTCTATCAGGCAGGACATAGAAAGCCAGTTCTAGTTTGGAAGCCAAGGGAATAGGTCAGCATGCAAAGTGTCTATTGGAAAAAATTGCACTTTTCAGGTAGACTCGCTGGAATGGGAACACTCCCATGCTAACCAGCAATGCAGCTGTGGGACTAGAGCGACTTGCACTACTCCTGGAAACGACGGCACCTGACTGCTTCCACCCTGTATTTTAGGTAGCTGACACACTGACATGATGGTATAGACATGACATGAGTCTGGGGTAACAGGCGCAAGCAGAAGTAACATAAATCGGTACCAGTGATGTCTCTTCAGATGTTAAAGAACCTCATATCAAAAGCAAAATCTTGGTTTAAATGTGGCACTTCTCCTAAACTGAAATGCTAAAATTCTTAACTCCAGCCCTCAGAAGGTTGTTTCCATAAATGGAGCCACATATGGAATATTACTGTTTCAGCTTTGCTATTCTTGATGAAGAAGGAAATCACAAATCCTTGCTTGTTCTGTACTACAGAAAGACAGGAGAAACAAGTGGTGACGCTAAGTGATCACTTCCTGTGCAAGCACAGCCTCAGATTAATGTAAAAGCTGCCAAGAAACAAACCTGAAACAATCCTATTTCATTCTTACCTAGACCAAAGGTATAAACCTTCTCACACACAGTATCCTCTTGATCAGCAAGATCCACCTGGGCTGTTGAACTCAACAGAAACTACTCTGTGTTAGTAGTGCTCAGTCTCCCGTCTCTCACGTACTCCCCTAGGTGCTGCAAAGAACCAAAAAGGTCACTATTCAAACAAGAGACAGACGCTCAAAGACACATGCAAAAAGCACCTCGCCACTGCCTTTACGACGGCAATGACATTGCAGAAATTCTGCAAAATCATTGTGCCAAACTCAACGTGATTTTGTGGGGTTTGTCCTTTCTCCATTATCTACGTTTTTGTTTTCCTACTTATCACGTGCACTTGTGAAAACTACACATTCAGCCACAGGTGCAGTTGTTGCTGTATTGGTTCGCACACAGCGCAGTGCAAAGCTTCGACACACATGGGCTAAGGACGGATTCCGGCAAGACCCACACAGAGCAGTGATGGTTGTGATGCTGAAACACCCAGGGGTCAGAGCAAGGCTGTGCGAGGACAGGGAACACAGACTATGTGCCAGAGATGCCTAATAGGGTAGAGACTGGAAACCACAGGCTGGTTCTGAAATTCAGCTAAAACTTGCAGGAGGCTGCACTGAACAGAAAATTGGACTGAATGAGGTCTCTCACAAAACAGAGAGGAAATCCTACCAGTGCTTAAAAATGTCACAAAAAGGAGAAAGCAGGAGGAGTAGCTACAGAGGCAACTGAGATCAAAGGTGGAGATTTTTTTAAGGTGGAAGAGACAAAAGCTTGCTTGTATTACGCGGCAAAAAACAGCAGAGCAAAAAGAAATGAAAGCAGAAAGCAGAAGAGTGTAGGGATGGGAGGGTTTCAGCCAGAGATCAGCCTCCAGCAGGGGTATTCACTGCCTCTTCCCCATGCACCCCATAGGGTGCTTGTAGCTTGTACGGCACAACAGCTGGATTGCTGCCTGATCATATTCCTCATTACCAAGTGCTTCCTCATTACAATGTGCTTTTAGGACCTTTTGGCTGGCCAGATCTACATGACAGTGTTGCCGTGGGCCAAGGGGCTATAATGACAAATCTGAGCTGGGCTCTCACATATACATGAGTGTGGGCACGTATAGACTTGGCCATGACAGGCTCAGGCCTATGCTCAAAATACACTAAATTTTTTGAAGCATTTTTCCCCAAGTTGATGGCATACCCCAGAAAATGGCATACCCCAGGGCATTATGCTGTGACATTATGCATTTTTCCTTCCATGCTGCAGACATGGTGATTTGTAGATCTATGCGTGACTGCTCGCATAGTGAAAACTGCACGGCAACTTGACCCCCACACAGCCAGCCATCCTCAGTCCAGGAGGTTCCTCCAGTGCATCGATGATAACTTTTTGATGCAAATGGTGGATGAGCCAACCAGGAGAGGAGCGCTGCTGGACCTTGTGTTCACCAACAAGGAAGGTCTGGTTGAAGCAGTGAAGGTTGAGGGCAACCTTGGCTGCAGCGACCATGAGATAGTGGAGTTCAGGATCCTGTGCGGTAAAAACAGAATAGCAAGCAGGATCGCAACTCTGGACTTCAGAAGGGCCAACTTTGGCCTCTTCAAGCAATTGCTGGGGGATACCCCTTGGGACAGGGAGCTGCAAGGTAAAGGGGCCCAAGAGAGTTGGTTGGCATTCAAAGACCACTTCTTTGAGGCTCAGGATCAGTGCATCCCATCAGGTAGGAAATCAAGAAAGAGATCCAGGAGACCTGCTTGGTTAACCAGGGATCTGCTGGGCAGACTCAGGTGGAAAGGGAGGGTGTTTAAATTGTGGAAGGAAGGGCTGGCCACTTGGGTGGAGTACAGGGCAGCTGTCAGGGAGTGCAGGGAGGCAATCAGAAAAGCTAAGGCCTCCTTGGAGTTAAAACTTGCAAGGGAGGTCAAAGACAACAGAAAGGGCTTCTTCAAATACATTGCTGACAAAACTAATACTAGAGGCAATGTAGGCCCTCTGTTGAATGAGGTGGGTGTCCTGGAGACAGAGGACAGAAAGAAGGCAGAGTTGCTGAATGCCTTCTTTGCCTCTGTCTACACTGTTGGAGACCGTCCTCAGGAGCCTCAGTCCCCTGAGGTCCCAGAGGAAGTCATGACAAAGGAGGAGTCTGCCCTGATTGATGAGGAGTGGGTTAAGGATCAGTTTGAACACTTGGACATTCATAAATCCATGGGCCCTGATGGGATGCACCCACGGGTGCTGAGGGAGCTGGCGGGAGTCATTGCTAGGCCACTCTCCATCATCTTTGGTAAGTCGTGGGTAACAGGTGAGGTGCCTGAAGACTGGAGGAAAGCGAATGTCACTCCAGTCTATAAGAAGGGCAGGAAGGATGACCCGAGTAACTACAGACCGGTCAGCCTCACCTCCATCCCTGGAAAGGTGATGGAACATCTTATCCTTGACACTGTCTCTAGGCATATCAAGGATAAGAAGGTTATTAGGAGCAGTCAGCATGGCTTTGCCAAGGGGAAGTCATGTTTGACCAACCTGATAGCCTTTTATGAAGACATAACCAGGTGGATGGATGGTGGCCATGCAGTGGACGTGGTCTACCTGGACATCAGCAAGGCCTTTGACACCGTCTCCCACAGCATCCTCATAGGTAAACTGAGGAAGTGTGGTCTGGATGACCAAGTAGTGAGGTGGGTCGAGAACTGGTTGAAGGGAAGAAGCCAGAGGGTTGTGGTCAATGGGGCTGAGTCTGGCTGGATGCCTGTGTCTAGTGGGGTCCCTCAGGGGTCAGTGCTCGGGCCGGTGCTGTTTAATATATTTATCAATGATCTGGATGAGGGATTAGAGAATGTTGTCAGCAAGTTTGCTGATGATACGAAATTGGGAGGAGTGGTTGACACACCAGAAGGCTGTGCTGCCATTCAGAGAGACCTAGACAGGCTGGAGGGCTGGGCAGGGAGAAATCTTATGAAGTTTAATAAGGGCAAGTGTAGAGTTTTGCACTTGGGAAAAAATAACCCCATGTGCCAATATAGGTTGGGGACTGCCCTGCTGGAGAGCAGCGCAGGGGAAAGGGACCTGGGGGTTCTAGTGGACAGCAGGATGACCATGAGCCAGCAATGTGCCCTCGTGGCCAAGAAGGCCAATGGCATCCTGGGGTGTATTAGAAGGGGAGTAGCAAGTAGGTCAAGAGAGGTCCTCCTGCCCCTCTACTCTGCCCTGGTGAGGCCACATCTGGAATATTGTGTCCAGTTCTGGGCCCCTCAGTTCAAGAAGGACAGGGAGCTGCTTGAGAGAGTCCAGCGTAGAGCCACAAAGATGGTGAAGGGAGTGGAGCATCTCCCTTATGAGGAAAGGCTGTAGGAGCTGGGTCTCTTTAGCTTGGAGAAGAGGAGGCTGAGGGGTGACCTCATTAATGTTATAAATATGTCAAGGGGGAGTGTCAGGAGGATGGAGTCAGGCTCTTTTCAGCGGCGTCCACTGACAAGACAAGGGGCAATGGGTGGAAGCTGGAACACAGGAGGTTCCAGAAAAATATGAGGAAAAACTTTTTTACTGTGAGGGTGACCGAGCACTGGAACAGGCTGCCCAGGGAGGTTGTGGAGTCTCCTTCTCCTGAGACATTCAAAACCCGCCTGGACGCGTTCCTGTGCGCTCTACTGTAGGTGATCCTGCTCTGGCAGGGGGGTTGGACTAGATGATCTTTAAGGTCCCTTCCAACCTCTAACATTCTGTGATTCTGTGATTCTGTGAAATGCTGGGAAGTATCTTCTGAGTTAAAATATTAACCAAATTCTTTCACAGATCTGGAAGAAGTTAAGTTAAGGTGAAGCTTTCTTTTTATTATTATTATTATTATTGTGAGATATTCAGCACTTGGCTCGGACCCAAGATTATGTCAAATATACTTGGTGGCCACTTGCATGTACAAGAGTTGGAGGATGCTGAGCATCCCGGAGGGCTGGGGACACAAGTCCAAGGCTATACTTAGGAAATCATTTTAGATTACCTTTAAATTTATAGGGCAAATGGTGACAATAAAACAGGTAATAAATTACCATCACAACCAGAGCTCCATATCTCCTTGTAAGCAAACATCTGAATGAGACCAAACAACCGGCAGTGCAATAAAACACAAAGGGTGTGGAGTTTGTGTAACACGAAGACATAATTTCTGCTTCATGAATCTACTTATAGAAAGAGGAATGAATTTCTGGGAAGTAAGCAAGTTTGTTTAAACAGAAATAAACTTCAAAGAAAATAATAAAAAGGGGATGGGAAATGCAGAGATGACCTTGTTTTGAACTCTGTACAATTGCTCAATACAAATGTCTGCTATTCAAATTTCATTTTGAGTTTCTTCGGCCACTCTGACAAAACGCTGTCCTTATCCTGGAGGCACTTCCATTGTTATTCTTTTCTTTAGGCTCTGACCTTCAGGCTCCACAGGAACACCAGGGTTCATCCCCACAGTTTAGCTTCCAAGATTGGGAGTTTCTTGTAGCTTATTAGAGGGTGTGCAGTGATGGTTTTCAGATATGGACACCAAGGTTTTCCTACAAAAACAGTACAGTTTGGCTCAAAGTTAGAGAAACTGGATGTGTTACTACCATAGGAAAAAAAAAATTCAATTCTTCATTATTTCTTTTCAAAACTATAGTATAAATTTTAACTATAAGGAACCTCTTTCTGTTTTTTAACTCAAAATTGCATATTTTGAGAGCAGCGAGGGGTTAGCTGCCAAGTCAGCCATTGCTTTTTCTCTGCCTCTGATCCCAATTCTTCTTTTAGAAGACTCTCGGTGATCCTCTTCAGCAAAGCATATCATTTACCAACGAAAGAAAGAGACTTACAGGCAGTTTTTATTTACTTACATGCTGTCTTTGAAAAAGAGGTGAGATTCTCTGCACACAGTGTCAAGGATTGCCAGAAGAAAAAGCAATTTTTAACAGTTAAATTTTCTATGGCTTTTAGTGGACCTAGCTCCCTTTAGGGACCTACCTTTGAAAATCCAAACCAATATTAATATTTAACAGTTTTTATAGCAACCCTTATACCATGCTTTTAATGATTTTAAAACAGATTAATGAATCAAATCTTCTAATACCCAAAAGAAACAAGTGGTATCTGCATACAACAGATCCCAAAGAGCTCAGGGAGACAAAAATAAAACCCAAAGCCCACTGGAGGCAGAGGAAAGACATGGGCTGACACCACGGATGACAGGATCATGATTTCGGCCAGGCACTGCACTGAAATCTGAAAAAAAAAAGAAAGTTCCCTATTTACCCGCAGGCCTGTCCTTCCCTTCTGAACATCAAACTACCATGGAGCATGAAATATTTCTCGACACTAGGGCATTGTTTTGCTCTGGTTAATATTTATTTTTAGAAAGCTTTTCATCATGCTTTTCAAACTGTTAGCACCAAAATGACCTGTCACCTTTTATTTTCAAGGAAGTATGACTGATTAGTTATTCCCAGGAATAGCTATTAAAGCCAAACTGCATGTGGTAGCCAAAGATCCTTTACACTTATGACCAGGCAATTCTATAAAACATTGCTTCAAGCACAGAAAATGTGGCAGATAAGGCACTGCTGGATGACAGTTACATTCTCCTGAAAGCAGGAAAAACAACGTCATGGTTCCCAAAGGCCCTGTCTCTGTAGGCTTGAAATAGAGGGAAAAAGAGGAAAGAAAGAAAAAATGTAAGCATTGTTTTTCATTTCTCAAGAACTGCCAGTACTAAAAAGACAATGGATAAGCCTTTCTTGCACAGTATATAATATTCTTGGACCTTCATGAATATCACGTATACACAGTACACGTGCACAAATATACAGATATGTCAAGAAAAAGAATGCCATTAATGCAGCCACAGAGTTGAGAAATCAAGTGCTTCAAAGGCAGGAAAATACAATCTTAAAATAAAATGCTCCCTGAATTTTACCCTCCTGTATTTATTCTAAGAGATGGGATCTGTTACAGAAATGAACAGGAGAAATATTGGTGATTCCAACAGCACAAACAACATAAACCCACTTCTTGTACAACTTGGCATAATAATCTCTACCAAAAGCAATGTTTGGCTCTTCCAAATCTATAGGCTGGAGAACTTCAGTTCAGCAAGTTTTCTGCAACCTTGTCATACCTGAGTTGCAAAGGTCCATTAATTAAGCTAACTTTTGTTAAACTATCCTATTGCTCAGCTATCCTTGCACAAAAAATGCGTGGTTTTATCTGGGAAAAAGTTACTTAATGCATTTAGAATGAAAAATGCAGTAAATGCATTCTCCTCACTGCAGTGGGACTAACTATGAAATCCGATTAAAGTTGGTAAAATTGCGCACAGTTGGGACAAGGATTTAGAAATCTAAAGATCTCTCTTTAGTCTCAATATTATTACTAATACCTTCTTTAACCCAATCAAATGCTAATGCTCTCACAAAATAGGCAACACACACTCTAAGTATATCCAATTTTTCTTTGGTTTATGTGAAATAAAAATAATAATGAATTAATTAAATCTCTGGATTGATATCAAACACTGACATTTCATTAAATGCTTTACAAATTCACCATTGAACAAGTGTTACTGTGGGTTAAAATGAAATGAAATGTCATATTAATTCTTGCCTTGAGGGATTAGATAGAAAAATTTCTGCAGCATGGCAGAGGTTATCAACTGGAAACACAGAAGACTGAGGATATCAGGATCATAGGATGCCCATTAGACACAAATGTAATTATGAATTAAGTATTGTGGTCCTGGAATATTTCAGACAAAATGTTTCCCTTAGAAATAGAATAATATTCATGGCAATGTTCAAAGCACTGCTGTACGTTCATCTGAAATATTTTGTATACAATTCTGATCACCCATTGTTCAGGAGGGATGAATTCAGGATGCAAAGACTGTGCAGGTGACATGTGACATGAGCCAAAGGGTAGGCTACCATACTTCAGAATGCAATAGCCTAATTTGTTTAACCTAGTGAAATGAAAATCAAACAGGGACACAGCATAAACACAAGAAAGCTAAAAGAACTTTTTCAGCTACTGGATAATGCTGACACTTGAGGGAAATTGGAATTATGAAATTTTCACTCTAATTTAGATTTTTAACTAGCAAAGAAATGGGGTTCTGAAACAGACAATAAGATAAGTGGGAATAGAAACCTAACTGGTTTTACAGAGAAACTCGATTAACTTGTGAACGAGATTGTATGAGACATAGACTTGATGATGCAAAGGTTATTTTGAATTATATCATCCTACCTGACAAGTGTTAATCCTATAGGGAGAGTACACCCCACAGGTTTTCTGGGGTTCAGCCACCCATAGACAAGTGGGCATCACTGATGTTTCAAGGATTACAACAAAGAACAGGAACTACCACCTCAAAATCACTTTTCAATTTAAATTGGGAGCTCTCAGGCAACGCCTACTCATGTCCACTTTTTTTCCTGAAAACACTCTGGGTTGCTACAGCTACAGATGCACATTCAGTGGTAGTCACTGCTGAAAACACCTTCAAGTTCACAGGTTATCCAAACCCATGCTGGGTGGAGGTTTGCCTTCATCCCTGCCCAGACTCCTCTGCCGAGCTGTGCCAGGTGACACATCCCTGCTGCAAACTGCCACGTGTTGAGCACAAGCACTCGGGGAGCTGGAAGCTCTGCACAAAACACGCACTAAACCCAGAGGACTGCGTGAGGGACTAAGCAGTGTTCAAGCAGTCAGGATTTGGAGATTTTGGCTCTCAGCAAGAAGATAGTTTGTTAACACGATCTGTGGATCCTGAAGCGTTCCAAGTCCGGCTCTTTCGACTTCAGGCTCTTTTCATCAAAGGCCAACTTCTCAGACAGGTGGGGTGGTCCCACCCAGGGGAGTTGCTTTCTGGTCCATTGGCAACCTTGTGACTGCACATGATCTGGGAAACTGTGGCTGTTGCATGCTGAGAAGCAGCCTTGCTCACCTACAGCCATTGCCTGTCATTCCTCCTGCAATCTCATTAAGCCATGTTTTGCTTTGCTGACACCAGTGCTGCCAAAGAGATCCGCTGGCGAAGTAGACTGTATTAGTAATGGGGCTGGCACTTTGCCTCCTGCAGCTGAGATCACTTCTGAACACTGACTCTCTACGGGTCCACTCAGATGGATGGCCTAAAACTCTCCCTCTGTTCAGCTTTCCAACGATGTAGCGTGTTTGCAATTGGGCTTACTGCACTGGCCTTGCTCCATAGCAATGATAATATCTATAATTACTATTTTTCTTGCCTTGTATCTTCTCTTCTCTAACGAGCAACCTGAGCTGGTGGAAATACTTGGTGAGCTTGTGTCCCTGTTCTGTTCTTAAAGCTCCAAGCAGCCCTGTAACCCATTTGTCTTAACTCATGGCAATGACTCCACTTTGCCGAAATATTTCATTTAAACTGATTCTAATTTGAGTTAGAATCTTTCTTTTCCAGGCGTTCCCTTGTGAAACACTCATCCCTCTCGTTCACACAGATCTTTTAATTTCAGAGATCAGAGACGTGAAGTGCAAACTCTGTCTTCTTTGCACAGTGTATAAACAACTCTAAGCCATCCAGGATGGGGTTCGTTTCACTTCACCTGAGCCATCTAAAAGTCAGCCTGACTCAGTCATATATGTTCCCTCTATAACAACTGGAACACGAACATTTATTTCAGAAGGAAAAATACTCTCACGCTGACACATGAGCAGCTCTCACCCTCTGGAGATGTCGTTCTCCACTGAATGCAGAGCATGTCTAGGACAACTACTACTCAGAAAACTAAAGGTAGATGAGACTGTTAATTGATGTTTTATGTCTTGACAGTATTTTGTAAAACTGAAGCTAATTATTTCTGGCTCTTAAAATCTAAGTAAAACTTTCTAGCCCATTTCAGAAAAGGTCAATAGAAGCACATACACAATATACAATCTGTCAAAAGACAGTCTGGCCATCACTGTCAAAGTCACAGGAAGAACATAGGAGATTCTAAATCACAGTCCTGTGCTAAGACCATTAAATCATGCCTCTTTCAACAAACACCTTTCTACCTGTTGCCAGCAAATATCTCAATAACAGTTTTATACGGGTCATTAACTACTTGTAGAGCCTTGCCTTTGAATTGCAATAAAAAGTGGTCAAACACAAAGGATTCTCTGGAACTGGGTGGCTGGTTCACATGCCCTATCCGCTTTGAGCTGCTCTGAAGAAAGAACCCAAACTCAGCATCCCAAGAGGTTACAAGTGATCCCTTGCAGCTCTGGATACAGTAAAACTCCAGTGGAGACAAAGGATTCTCTGAAGCTGAGTAGCTGGTTTATATCCCTTAACCCTTCTGAGCCAGCTTGAAGAAAGGAGACAAGTGCGGAATCCAGAGCGGTTCTAAGAGATCCTTGTTGCTCTGGATTCAGTAAAGCTCCAGTGGAGACACAGTTGTACCAGAAAAGGTGGTGGTTGGTTGGGGTTTTTTTTTTTCAGAAAACAAGGGATATGAGCAAAAGCAATCTTTCCTCTGATCATAACTGTGGAAGACTTGCCAGCTCCAAATATATTTTCCAGAGCAGATCTCTAGCCTTCACAGCTGCTATGCTACTTCCCATCCATAAAAGTCAGGCCAATGAACCTTCAAGTTCAAAGATTATCCAAGTCACTATAAATACATACGTATGTGTGTATCTGTAGTCTTATATGTGCATATGCATATTTGGATGTACCCAGAAGTGTTTACACGTTCATGAGCACACAATTTTATCCTTTTTAAAAACTAATTATTGATATTTAATAGTTGATGTTACTAATAATGCATGCAGCTCACTGGAATTCTGTATACACATATACAGGAACCCTGGGGGGATTTTTTGCACTTTAGCAAGTTGGACCCAGCCTTCAGAGCTCTGAAGAGATGCATGAGACCAGGAAGGAAGAGGTATAGCTATAAAGCCAGTGTGCATAATTAGTGGTGCAATGTAGCTATAAAATCACTAGGCAAATACCTGCTGTGTCTCCAGTCCATCAAGCTGCTGAATTCCCCACTGGCTGGGGAGGGCATGCCTCAGAGCAGCTCAGCTGTGTCCTACAAGAGGCTGAATTTTTCCTGCCAGCTTATCAGAAATAGTCACAAGACAAAAAGAAGGATTTGCTCTTATTCAAACAGTTAAGTAACTCACAGCAGAAAACTGTGGGTTTGTTTGTGGTAAAGGTAGCAGTATATCCTGCACTCAGCTACTGTGCAGAAAGAAAATGTAAGAATGCTAAGGAATAGCATTTTAATTTCAGGTTGCAAATGCTATATCCTGCTCTTCACACCCCATGCTGAGGAAAAGCTGCAGCATGCCAGAAAGGAGCTCTTTTCAATGAGCAGAAACAAAACTGAGGAAACTGGAAATCTACATTATTTACTGCATCTTAATCTCTTTCTTAGGGTAAGCAACAGCCCTGGCCGGCAAGCGCCAAACCAAAAGACACCTTAATGGTCCAGGAAGTTCAGAGATCTTTGAGTTAAATATTGAGCAATGCAGGTGCAGGCTGCAGATGGGAGGTTTGGGTGTGAAAGCATGCCAAGTGCATAACAAAACTCGATTGAAGGAAGCCAAATTTAAGATCTCAGTCTGAATTCGTTGCACATAGATGGCAGGAATTCCACAGATATCCTGTCTGAGAAACGAGAGTTTTCAAGGTTCTTTAGTGTGTGAGCCACTGGCATAAAAAAGGATCTGCTTTGCTTTGCTTTCTCGCAATTACAATTATCACTAGGCACAGCCAAGTATATCTTCTGTTAAATATGCGGGGTCAAATAGCTTCTTGGTGCAACTCAGCTGAAGTGAGCAAGGAATTTAGGCTGTATTCACAGAATCAATGTTTTATCAAGATTTGTGTCTAATTATTTTAGAACTAAACAGTGAAGATTTTGCTGGGGAAAAAAAAGGAGGTAGACCATCTATATCTGAATTATTTCCACCTTACTTCTTTCACAAAACCATGGGGACCGAACGGGGATTGAACCCACGACCTTGCTGTTATCAGCACCAATCAATACATTAAATTATAAAGAAAAAAATCAGTGAAGAAATTATGGGAGGGGAGTATTTGGAAAGAAATCAGTTTACCTTGAAAAGACTGTGTGCTGATGGGCAGACAGACTTTACCTCGCTTTCAAACCTTGAATTCTCCCCATTTCTGCAAAATAGCCCAAATAATAGTTCACAATTTGGGGGGAAGAAGATGTTACAAAGAAATACAAAGCTGATACAGCATCTTCTTAAAGCTTGGTTACAGAGCAATGTTCAAGCACTGCCTACCACAAGTCTTAAAACAGGGGCAACCACCAAGAGAAATCCACCTTGCATAATGTGTTCCAGTGAAGGCTTGATAGTCTTCTGGTGAACCTACTGGCTTAGAGTTTCCTTGAACAGAATCTTTCAAGAAAAAAAATAAAATCTGGACATTTCCTTGTTCATTAGTGTTCCTGGCTGCATGATGTATCTCTATTTAACATGAATTTTAAAGTGAAAAAGTGGTAATGCCAGCTTGCTTTACTAATGCCTGGCTACCTAGCTACATAATAATGACTTGATTCCTTAAGGTGCCTTTTCCTTAGCTTTGTTGAGATATTTACTAATATAAAAAAGAAGCAAATACCCACTTCTTACCCCATCATGCTATTTTATCTGTAAATCATAGGTGATAATAACATAGATAACTCAATTGCATGTAAAACTCAGTGAACAGCAACCCTACCAAAATAGCCCCTTGCATTTCCTTGGAACTATTGACATGAATATTGACATTCTGGATCTGGACCACTGGTCATACAGTGCTTTTAATATATAAAGCCCCATGCATGTGCTAACTACTCTGTCACTGTTAACACATATTTAAAGGATAGATCTTGTGATTTATTCTTCATGTCTTACATTTCTTTGCTTAAGTCCCAGTTCTACCTAACCTTTACAGCCAGCATTTGAAGTTTACACATTATTAGCTATTATAACAGGAATATTTGCAGTATATTATGTTAGTCACATATATGTCTTTGCAGAATCCAAGATACTAATTCACAAAGACCGAAATCCTCATATATGTCTTTGAAACTACTCCTAAATATTTACTCCAACTTCAGAATGTAAATAGGATTTATGTGGGAAACAGGCTGTTGCTGGCTGTTTATACATGGGTGAATTTTGTCAGGTGGGTGTGTATGTTGATTTTCCACTCTAGAATTTCTGATCCTCCCAATTCTTCATTACTACCTGCCAAAATCACTGTTGTTAGTTTTGGGTTTTAATACACTCGAATTCAGATTTATGACCTTTGTGGTCAAATTATTCCACATCTCATTCTTTTTCCATTCACCTTTAACTCTCTTGCCCAGCTCTGATCGTAACAGTTTTAAAAAGTTTAAATGGATCGGTGACCTTTTTATTAATTATTCATGTAAATAAAAGCTAGTTTGTTAAGAGAGTAAGTCTTGGTTTGTGGTGTACTCTGGAAAAAGTGTGTCACTTAGGGCTCCTTTGAGTTGATGGTGCCTGTATAAGAAGCTCTAACTTTCTCAAGTGCTTATTTCTGAGAACTTCCAGCCCCAAAGGATTGATGTTTATCTTTGCAACAGTTTTCCTCAGGAAGATTCGAGGGTTTAATGACTTCAGACAGTGGCAAATTTTGCAGGAAGTACATAGCCCTTTTTGAGGGAAACACTGATTTGCGTTTTTAATTTTATAATTATTTTCCTCAAAGCAATAAAATTCAACTGCTTTTGAATATGTTATTTCACCTGTCATAATTTAAAAAGTAGTATTTCCTTAAAGCTTGACCCTTAAAGCATCTTTTCTATTTTCATTTTACATCTTAAATAACCGACACATTTAATTATCATCTCTGAAACTCAGTAAGTAAAAAATCTGATCTCAGACTCATGTATTCTGAATTTATACTTCCTATCTGCCATAAGCACACTCCAGAAAGAGAAGCAATTTTGTGCCAGAATAAAATTACACCACATTCTCTTTACAGAAGTCAAATGTGGCAGAACGAATAAAAAAATGTAAATTGCATTAGAAACAAGAGCCATTAGGATTATCCAAGAAAAAATACACCATTTCTGTGCAAAAGTGGAGGTTTCACAAGCCCCAAACTCTAGATTTTCAACTATTCATGGAATACGTAGCTGCCCAGCAGCAGTTTGTCCAGACTTTTTATTAGAAGTATGCACAATATATTGTCCTCTCCTGATGCTCTCTGCAAAGACTTCATAAAGAGGAGAGATGGCAATAAGCACAATAGGAACAGGCCACAGGAAGATTTTGGATATTGTATGCCCCAAAGAGATGACAGAGCAGAGTGGATGCCTGCAGAAAATAAAAGAGCACAAGTGCTCCTCGAAAGTATATTCACAGAGCAAGCAATGAAGGAATGTGAATGGACACCTTTTTGTGCTCAAGAGTTAATACTGAGCATTCCCAAGTACTTTAAACCAAGCTCCAGAATTGCTACAACAGATTTTTATGATGGTAGCTCTAAATAACTGATCACCAAAGGTGGAATTTCTCTACTGCTGTGAACCTGCTTGGGTCATGCCTCACCAGAAAGTTTTGCTGAGGGAGTTCTTTCAAGAGATGATCACCATCAGAGCAGCTTTGCTATTTACAAGCAATTCAAAGAAGCGTGGAAAGAGCATGCTTTCAGTGTAGGCAGAGGAGACTTGACTGAAAAGCCATCTTCATGTTCTCCTCATCTTGGTCTTCTCAGTCCCATGTAATTCAGACATTCCAGACGGAGTCTTCAGCTGGCACACGAGCAATAGTGCTCTCTCAGCACCAATACACTTTAAAGTGCAGCCATTATTAATGTCCCCACACCCATCCCTAGTAAAACCCTCTTAGCAAATTTCTGAAAGCATCTTTGGAAAATGGCCGCATGTCTGTTCTCCCCCAGTCACGTTCCAGGTCAATCGTCTCCTCTCCGAAGACGTCTTCCTTTCTTCCATCTCTCTTCCATACTGTGAAAGGAGACAACAGGGATAAGCATCTCATCTAGGGTTTATATAGATCCAGCAACCCACATTTTGCTGCCTGTGTGACCCAGGAGAGGTAAGATCTCATTTCTGGATAGTTTTCAGTAACTTTTTCCTGTTTTGGGAACTGTTGTATTTCTGTTTAAATGTTACTATAGATACTGGAATTCAGCCTCGCAAAGTTACATAACTGGCCCCTGCAGAGGCGAGGGCAAGGATGTCAGGAGGGACAGAACATCCTCCTGCGCAAACCCCACGCAGAGGAGAGCATTTGGTGTGAGGGAGCTGGGAGGGAAGGGTACCCTTCACACCTCTCCCCAGGTCGGGGAGGCTGCGTGCCTGCCCTCAAGCCCGTAAGGGGCTGAACACAGCTGAAGCATCTGGGAATGATTGGGTGAAACTAGTCATAGGACAGTCATTAAAAATAGTGAAAGGGTAACAGCAGATTTTGTTCAGACTTCGAGAGACAGCAACACATACAAGCAGACATTCCGCAGCTTGGAAACAGGAACGAAGGCACGTTGTATTTGTCTAGACTATTCAGGACAGGGATCTGCACAGAAACCAGCACCCCTTGGAAGAAGCTACGCACCCTGGCTAACTAGCCCAAAAAGCAGAGCTAGCCAGTTGTTGTGTCAGAGCTGTCTCTGTGCCCGAGACTGGAGCCACTGGTGGTGGCTGGCTAAGCACAGTTCAAAAGTCACCAGCTTGCTCAGAGCAAACTCTGAGCAAAGTTACCTAACCATGGTGGTATGCTCATGGCCTCAGGCATTTTTCTGTTACTCACAAATATTTCTTTATCATATGGTAGGGAAAAAATAATTTTCTAAACCAGCTTGTAAATTCTTAAAGGTATTTGGCTTCTTCACCACCACATTCATAATTTTAGAGATTGCTCAGAAAAAGTCCATTATCCTCAAAGCCTATCAGTTTCTATCGCTCCACCAAATACCCTTGAATTCCAAGTGGACACCTGCATGTAAGAAGAGGAAGGATGGTTCACTGATTTAGCAATGTTTTCAAGAAAGCCAGGTTCAGCTCTTGATGCCCTGAAACATCAAATCCAAGACCCTATTTCCAAACCGAGATAGGCATTGGAATGTTTAACAGAGAATCTACTGATTCAGACACGGTAATTTTCACCCTTCCTTGCTAATACTACCTTTGTTTTCCATGAGGGAAACGGTGATCGTGCTTCTCTATTTCCCAGAAACATAGCAAAGAGAAATTCCCTTAACCAGTATGTGATCCTTATCATCAAAGATTGAAGAAAAAGACAGCTGAAATGGATATTGCCTGCATTGCAGACATATAAAATGCTTAAGTGATATTTATTTAAACTAGTGTAAGTTGTAATCTCGCCTTTCTTGACAACTACTACAAATGCTCCTCTTACAACTAGTACAGGTGCTGCTGCTGCTGCTGCTGCTGCTTCAGTGAAGTAAGGAAAAAGCTCAACAAGACAGAAACATCAGGCACAGTCATGTAGGATCAGAAGTGAGTTAACAATTAATTAAAATCATATGGCAATATAGATAGGCAGATTTTCTGAACAGAAGCCCTGTTTCACCTTCCTTGTTTTCCCACATATACCTGCCACCCTGGTTTATATCTCACAGCTCCTCAAATGCCAATTATACAGATACTGGAGCTTTTAATGCATATGCCATTTTTAATTAAACAGAAGCCACTTAGATACTCTTCAATGATACAAATACTTGCAACCTATGTTGCAGTATCGTACTCTGACACCATTCTAAATAAGTTTACAGTTAGTAGAGCTTTCCCAAATCAATTCTATTGCCTCCTTTAGTCAACAGCAACAAAATTATATTAATTTTAAAAAAAAAACACAAAAAAGCCCAATTTGCCTTAAGAAATGGTAACAGAACAATTTCTAGGATGTGCTGACTCCCCCAGATTTTTGATAATCTGATTCCTTCGAAAATGTCTCAAGATGCACATTGAAAAGCTGAGGACTTAAAAAGGCCCCGGTCATTTTTGAAAATATAACACTAACATGAAAGCTTGCAGATTAAGGAACAGAAAAGATGAGTCTTCCCTTAAAGCTTACACTGGAAGTTGTTTTTCTGGTGCTTGTTTTATCTGAATCATGAAAAATTACGAAGGTGTTTGGCGAAACACACTGTACAAATGCTTTTCCTATTGAAAAACTATGTATTGAAAAAACTATGAGCACAACTGGAAGACTTGCACATATTGTGAAATAGTTTCTTTGTTTTCACGTCATTTTAATGTCACTCAGTATTTCTTCATGAAATCCTGAACAATAAACTGAGATGGTAGGCAGGACACCTATGTAGTACCCCTCCATGCCTTTGGATGTTCAGAGTGCCACCACCCCTTCTATCCCAATACCTTTTCTTTTACAATCTCCTAGACTTTGCTTGAATTCTAACTGCTATCAGAGTGTTTCAGAGAAATTCAGGCCACTTCAACCACTCAGTTTCAGTGTGGTTCTTTGCTCAGAAGTGCCAGTGTGACCTTACCATTTGCTGAATCTGTAAATAAGTAATTATTTGGCTTACTTATTAAGGTAACACACCCTAGCTAGGATGAAAAACCAGACCTACAAGATAAACCTCATCTCAAGTTTCTGCTGGCTGTACTGTCTCAAAGTATTTGCCCTTACTGTATTAGTGAAATTTTACCTATGTTTCATTCTCTAGTTGGAAGTGTGAAACACAGGTGGTCAAAGCAATAGGGATCTAATAGCTGTTTTCTCTCATTAATGTATAAGCTTAGAATTTTGTTCTGCAGACAAAGACAGATTTTCCTTACTACAGAAACTTTATGGCTAAGGATGTAATTAAAATTTTCTGTCAAATCACCTTTCATTGAAATAGGTGGATCAATAATGGTATTACTAGGGTCTGTGTGGAAGGCAAAGAATTACATTTCGTGTAAGGGGACTATATTTCACGCTGCAGCTGATATAACCCAGAACATTAATCTTTTTCTTTACACATTGAGATTCTCAATAACATCGCTTTATAAAAGTGATTTGGAAGTATCATGAAAACAGTAGTTACATTAAACAAAGTAGACATGTTGATATAAGAAATAACTGAAAGTATTTTCCCAGACAGTTGTGGTTTTTTGCTTTTAATACATAGAATATGCAGTAAATGAAAGAATAATAAAAATTTATGGTATTACTAATGAAAATAGAGAACAGCACTTGTTTTCTGTTCTTAACCAATAAACACTGTTCTTGCTGGAGTACATAGTACTATACAGAGGTATGGAAGATGGTAGCCACTGGCCATTCCTTTGCCTTTTTGTTAATGTCTGCATTATGGTAATTTTGACTTGCTTTTCTTTTTTTTTCATTCAGGTTTTCTATTTAACAAGTACAACATTTTATAGGTAGTGCCACAAACAGCCTGATTTTAAAGCACGTAATGATCCTTATCTTCCCCTAAAAGTGGTACTTAATGCAGAACTACAGAATCACAGCATTGATCTGGCTGGAAGGGACCACAGGAGATCACCGAGTCCAATCTCCTGCTCAGAGAAGGCTCAGCTCTGACTTCAGATCTGTCTAGGCTTTGTCCAGTGAGATCCTGAAAACCTTCTGAAAAGATTTAAGAGCCTCTCTGGGTAACTGGTTCCAAAACTCCGTG
Source organism: Trogon surrucura (assembly GCA_020746105.1). Taxonomy (NCBI): domain Eukaryota; kingdom Metazoa; phylum Chordata; class Aves; order Trogoniformes; family Trogonidae; genus Trogon; species Trogon surrucura. The sequence continues at coordinate 56,914,783 of CM036620.1, read as the reverse complement.
GCAAAAGACTTGTTTCTCCTTGTTTTGGCTGGAAACCCCACTCCTCCCACCCCATTCCCTCGTTTTTATGACCCCTGTCTCCCACTCCCACACTGTGCTCCCCAGCTTCAGCTTCACCTTCTCAGTCATCTCCCTGTGGGTGCTGGGGTGGGGGTTGCTGTTAGGTGCCCCTGAAACCATTTCTTCTCCAGGCTGGCACAGCCTTTACCGAAACAGAGAAAAAACTTAGCTAAAGATGGCAGCTAGCCCAAACTGGTCAGATTGTGCAAAGTTTTTTTCAAACAGCAAGGGAAGGAACTAGTATCATACCAACTTCAGGACCTCTCTTCAAAGGAATTAAATTCTACAGTTTGGCTGATAAGTTATTTCAGGACCTCGCAATTTAGAGAAGATATGTGCTAACTTTTCAGTAAGTATTTAATGACATTAGAGTAAAAGAGATAAAATATTTTTCAGTCCTACATTAACTTTTCAAATTTTGCTACTATACATTTTTCATGCAATACCAGCTCTGCAAGGAAAAAAAGAAATTGCCTCCCAAAATTGCATGCTTTTGGAAGCTGTTTTTGAATATTGAGCATTATGAGTCATTTGTGACTGTGGAAATTCCAGTAAGTCAATGGAGTTATGTCAGGGCTGAACTGGACTCATTAGTTTCTGACAGTATATTCTAAACTACACAAGCAAACAAACTCCCCAAACATAAAGGGACAGGAAAAAAAAAATGCAAAAATGGGTGTTAGCATCTTCCGTATCTTAAGACAACCCTCAATCACCCGAACTAGACCCAAAGTTGTTCCTCCATTCTAGCAGGACACCTAAGAACCTGGATATATAGGACTTCCAAAGGTCAATCTGTGTCCTACCTAAGCTATATAAGCTGAAGCCATACATAACAAAACATGACAAAATGGGGAAATAAATGCTTTAATCAAACAAACAAACAAAAAAATCTAACATAGTATCTTAAAATGTATTAACTTTCCCATCAGTCAAGCAAATAAATAATAACTGGAATTATAGCAGCCTTATGTATAGGCTACTATAGTTAGATAGCCTTAACAATCTCCTGGAAGCTCCAGGATCTATGTTTCTCCTAGGAGTAATATGGCATTGTGTCCATTGAGTTGCCTGCCTGAGCAAAGTCAAAGTGATACATGATATGGACCCTCAACAGACATAAACAGATACATCTAAATTACTTTTTGCACAGCAAAGTCAACCTTCATCTGTTAGCGATTCAACTTTCTGTCTAACTGGTGAATAACAAGATTTTCTGAGAATAGCATAGAGCAGAATTACTTCTCTGGACTTCCCCTCTATTCAAGACTTTCACAGCATATTTTGGAACACAGACCAAATCTTTATACAGTGAAAGCCAACAGCTACATAAGCAGACTTAGTTTACATTTTATATCCAGTGAACTGAGCTGAACTGAACTGAGTTACTCCTTATCCATGTGTTTCCCATTGCTTTTTGTTGGGAACAACAATGGACAGAGACTAAAAGCAACAGAACTTTTATAACCAAACCATTGATTGTATATATTTTTTGTATGAGCAAATCACATCATCTTTCTTCTTCCTGTTGTACACTCTGAGGAGAAATTCCAATCCCAGTACTGAGAAAAATGGCATTCCAGTAACAAAGCGCAAGAACAAAGAGACAGAGCATCTACACAAACTGCAAGACAGTGTTCTCAAGTCCATCATCATCTACACCTCCTCGAGTTCACGTCAGCGTCAATTTGATGAGAATTTGGTCCCCAAGCCAAACAAGTTTTACACATACACATCTGCTATTACTTCCAAAATTGCCTCTAGTCTTTCTGCTGTGGAAATCCTGAGTGTCCCCGAACTACATCTTAGACATCAATACTTAATACAATAATCTTTCTACACTTCTAACAGTGAAATTGAAGTCCAGCAGCCTTGAAGGGGAGTAGCAAGTAGGTCAAGAGAGGTCCTCCTGCCCCTCTACTCTGCCCTGGTGAGGCCACATCTGGAATATTGTGTCCAGTTCTGGGCCCCTCAGTTCAAGAAGGACAGGGAGCTGCTTGAGAGAGTCCAGCATAGAGCCACAAAGATGGTGAAGGGAGTGGAGCATCTCCCTTATGAGGAAAGGCTGAAGGAGCTGGATCTCTTTAGCTTGGAGGAGGCTGAGGGGTGACCTCATTAATGTTATAAATATGTCAAGGGGGAGTGTCAGGAGGATGGAGCCAGGCTCTTTTCAGCGGCGTCCACTGACAAGACAAGGGGCAATGGGTGGAAGCTGGAACACAGGAGGTTCCAGAAAAATAGGAGGAAAAACTTTTTTACTGTGAGGGTGACCGAGCACTGGAACAGGCTGCCCAGGGAGGTTGTGGAATCTCCTTCTCTGGAGACATTCAAAACCCGCCTGGACGCGTTCCTGTGCGCTCTAGTGTAGGTGGTCCTGCTCTGGCAGGGGGGTTGGACTAGATGATCTTTGAGGTCCCTTCCAACCTCTAACATTCTGTGATTCTGTGATTCTGTGATTCACTAGCAGTTACACCTGCAACAAAACCATGCTTGTTCTCAAAAATACCACCAGGTTACATGAAATTCAACACACAACCTCCTCAGTCCCCAGATGTTTTCTCTGTACTTGTGATCTCTGCAGTGGACTTGAGGGCTGACCCACAGAGGGCTGGTTTTTCGTTAAAAGCGGTCACGTACGACTCATTGGTTTTAAGTAGAAAGAGCAGCTAGCTTTCCTTGCGTGAGGCAGCGAACACGGAAGAGCCTTCTGTTGTGGTGTTTGAAATTTGTTTCTGCACAAAGAGAATTCACTTCAGGGGTGAGGAACTACAGCAATTGTCATGGTCCTCAGGCCATGGGAAGGGGCAGATGGGGAGGAGGAACCTGGGCCAGGTCAGGCAGCAGGACTCGTCATCTGCGTGTGGGCAGAGGGAGGCAGGGAGGGAGGGGTTCACACATTTGCCTCTGCCCGAGGCCCTGTGCACCTCAACGCCAGCTCTGCCCAAGCTCCTCAGGTGGTTTCCTCTTGCCCGCACCTGCGCGACAGAGCCGGGGAGCCTGGCAGCTCGCCGCCACCTTGCCCTTCCTCCCAGCAAACATTAAGGTCCCAATTACGCAAACACGTGGGTTGACTCACAGGTTGCTCACGTGCCCGAGTGGCTACAAAATGAGAGCCCACCTTTTCCATATGGAAAGCTTCAACGCAATATAAGCCCATCTTACGTTGTATCGTGAGGGCTTTAATACTTGGAAAAGCTTTTCCTGGGGACTGGTGAGTTGACGCTACTCACACAGCTCCCAGAGCAGCAGCGGGAATCGTCTGCCAAAAGACAGGGCTGAGTCACAGAATTCACAGGAAGGTACGTCTATACTGCAGTCACAACTGATGTGACTGCAGTACAGTGTAAACATAGCCAGGCAAGCTTTAAATGAGCTAGTTTGGGCATCGGCAGCAGTCTGGCCATTGAGTCCCGGCCAGCCTAACCACTCAGGTATTTACCCAGCTTTTTGTACGTGTTTTCCAGCCAGCTCTGAGTTCCACACTGCCACAGCTGGATTGCTACCAGCTCCCCAGTTGACTAGCTTAAAACCAGCTCAAGTATGTCTGTGACTGCAGTGTAGACATACCTAAGCTTCTAAATTATTTAAACTTCTATTTAAGCTCCTACCATCTCAGCTTCCACATTTCTAAAAACTTGAAACACTGGCCAGTATCATCACTGTGTTGCTGAGATTAAACATTTGGGGGTGCAATAAATAAATAAATACATACATACATACTATTTTAATTGTGAAACTTATGGCTCTAAATAAATAAATAAATAAATAAATACCATTTAAATTGTCAAATTTATGGTTCTTCCAAGATGTGAACTGTCTTTAACAAAAATAAAGAATATTACTGGCTAAGTGATGAGCTCTCTCCTATTCATTCCATAAGCAGTTCAGTGAGTACCATATGCACGAGGTAACCATCTCACCTGGAACTGTGCAGAACACGGTTTATACACTGATATCCAAATACCTCAAACATGCCTAGGCCTAACCCTGTATCTGTGGACTAAGGGAAAAGTCCATCAATTCCAATGAACATTTTCCCTACATAAATATCACTCATTGACAATATAGTAAATTTTGTAACACAGAGCAGCTTAGAAGAAATGCCAGCTTAACACTTGCATTGCTTGGGACCAGCAAACCACTCCAATTTCACCTCTATAACCTGAAGATGAATTAAGGACTGGAAAAGTACACAGAATTCTCAACTATTACTTCCATTTTTAAATTATTTTTGGGAAGCAGAATACAGTTTTTACCTTTGAAAGCCATAAATTTGTGTACAATTTAAGTCACATTCATCACGGTGGTAATTTAGCTGATGATAGTTCACTTCACCATGGCTGGATTTGTGACTCTGCGATTTGGTCCTTTAACAGACATCTGAATATGTTATACCTTTTCATTTAACATTTTAATAATGACTTGTTCACGCCAAAGATCCATATATTCCCCTCCACTCTACATACCACATTCTGTCTGCTTATACCAGAAATTCATGTGTGCCAACGCTCATCCTAACACTCGAGAGTATGAATCCTCAAGGCCCTGTCATGTCAAATGCTCATGGCAAGGGCTCATGCCCAGGGACTTGCGTACCTCTTCTCTCCCTTCTGTTTTGAGAAAGAAGTCATTCAGCATGTCAGCGTTTGACATGCTGAGGGACAATGGGCAGAGCAGGGATGCAGGAGGTGTCGTGCTGGAAGATGTTAAGGGCTGCCATCAGCCTGTCCTTTGATCTAGAAACACTTCCAGACCTGGCTAAAACTGCTGGGTCTGCTAAACAGATGGCAAGGACTCTGTGCTCCCAGGTTCTCCCTCCTGGTTTTTCAGTTCCCATTAAAATCAACGAGATTCCGCTCCCTTCAGAATTTGAACATCCCTTTGAATTTTTGAACTGTTAATGTATGAAAACCAAGCATAGGAAGGCAATGAAATGCTGATAGGTGTACAGTCCCGCTTGGCGCCACAAACAGCATCATCCACAACGCTCCCTCTCATTTACCAGTGTAAATCCAAAGTGACTTCAGAAGAAGGCAGTAAAACTACATCAGATTAAAACAGGTTCATGTGAGGCCAGAACTAGATAACAGTTTGCAGGAAAACCTGGTGACTTTACGAGGAGCAGCATGCTAGCTACTACTAAATATTTTGGCATTTCTCATAATTTGGTACCAAAACCGTTCTGCCTCTGACCTAAGGTTCTCGTTAGCTGTGTAACCTCTGCTAGTTACTAGAATAAAAGAATGCAAAACTGGGACATAACTACTTTATCTTGAGCGTGTTCATGCAAGAGAACTACAGCAGCTCCTTTTAACAGCTCTAATGAAACGTTTTGTGACCCTGTGTATATTCTAACACAGCAATTCTGTTTATTTTATAGTCTTATAATAAAAAAATGACACTTTATGAGCTACATGATAGCATTTCAACAACACCTTGTTGTGACATGATATGGTGTAATTACTTAGTAGGAGATACTACAATTTATTGTTATGTCATTGAGTCATACCCTTCAGGGCTTCAGATTGGTGTCTTAGTTTGCTTTTAAAGCCATACAGACTAGAAAGCTAAATCAAGGGATGCATTAAAACATCCTAGAAATAAAGATATAGAGCAAACACGTGCCTGTACACAGCAGCATGTTTGGAAACACTTCCCCGATACTCTCCCCTTCCCTCTTTGGTTTTGCTTTCACAGCATTATTGACTGGGTTGATAATAATCAAAAGGAACAGCAATTTCAACCCAAACATGCAAAATACCACCAGGTATCTTACACTACAGACCAGGACAGTCTCCTCTTCAGCTAGTAAAACACAAAGACTGATCCCACAAAGCTGGAGATGCTCAGCACCTACTACCAACTTCACTCACAAGACAAAGCATGTAATGAGAGTCCCACAGGGTGACCTCTCCCTCCACAAGTAGCATTGCTGACTTTTCATCTGACAGGGCCCTGCCAAGCACAGCATTTCCCTCTGCCTTGGTGCCTTTTTTACGTACCATACATTAACCAGAAGAGGACATGATTTGGCACGCCGTAACAACTGTAAGCACAATACAGTGCATTAGTGGCAAGATCTTTCCCTAACCGATGGAATCAACATCAGGATATCGTAGAATCATAGAATGTGAGGGGTTGGAAGGGACCTCAAAAGATCTAGTCCAACACCCCCTGCCAGAGCAGGATCCCCTAGGGCAGCCACACAGGAACGCATCCAGGTGGGTTTTGAAAGCCTCCACAACCTCTCTGGGCAGCCTGTTCCAGGGCTCTGTCACCTGCACAGTAAAGAAATGCCTCCTCATGTTGAGGTGGAACTTCCTATGTTCTAACTTAAACCCATTATTCCTTGTTCTATTACTGAGCACCACTGAGAAGAGATTGTCTCCTTCCCCTTGACACCTACGCCTCAGATATTTCTATACATTAATAAGATCCCCTCTCAGCCGTCTCCTTTCAAGGCTAAACAGCCCCAGTTCTCTCAGTCTCTCTTCATAGGAGAGATGTTCAAGTCCCTTAATCATCCTCGTAGCTCTCTGTTGGACTCTCTCCAGTAGGTCCCCGTCTCTCTTGAACTGGGGAGCCCAAAACTGGACACAGTATTCCACATGTGGTCTCATCAGGGCAGAGTGGAGGGGGAGGAGAACTTCCCTAGACCTTCTGGACACACTTTTCTTAACGCACCCTAGGATGCCATTGGCCCTCTTGGCCACAAGGGCACATTCCTGTCCCATGGACAACTTACTGTCCACTAGGACTCCAAGGTCTTTCTCCATGGGGCTCCTTTCCAGGATGATGACCCCTAACTTGTACTGGTGGCAGAACTGGGGTTCTTTCAAGAAAAGCACTGTTCCAAGCAAAGTCGCTCGGTGTAGCCGTGGAGATAAGCGGCCACCGTTTCACGGGCGATACGTGCAGCGGAGCCCGCGGAAAACTCCCACGCAGGGAGCTCAGCCGTGGGACAGAGTCTCCCGGCCGTGGCCCGGTGTCCCTGAGCCCCGGCGCCGCAGGGCAGGGCCGGGCCTCGCCTCCTCAGCCCCGCCACTCCCGGGCAGGGCGGCAGCCGCCACCGCTCCCGCCCCTCCAGCTGCGAGGGGAGCGCGGAGCGGGGGTACTGGGACACTCACGCCCGCTCCACGCCGCTGCCAGCCGCAGGGCTGGGCGGGCAGGCGAGGGGCGGAGGGTCCGGCCCGGCCCGCAGCCGCCGCCCCGGCCTCAGGGAGGCCCGAACCGAGGGGAGCTGTCAGCGCCTCCCGCCCCCTGCCCCTTTCCCTCTCCCCGGCCGGAGGCGGGAGCGCAGCCGGGCACGAGGGACTGATCGCAGCCATGAAAAAGAAAAAACAGCGAAAACCACCCCGGCAGGGGCCTCAGGCAGCCGTCAGTCCCGGCAGCCGAGGCGGGCGAGCCGCCAAGCCGAGGGCGGAGGCGGGCCGACACCCTTGACCCACGCCCGCCGCGGTCCGGCCGCCCGCCCGCACCTCGGCCAGCGCCGCCGGGCCTCGCCTCGCCTCGCCCGGCCGCGGTCCGGCCTCGCCACCTCCCCGGCGCGACGGGGCGCGGCGCGGGCAGCCCCGCTGCGGGCAGGGCCGGGGGAACCGCCGCCCGGCTCCGCGCCGCCCCGCTCCCTTTCCCAGCCCCCGCCGGCGAAGCCAGCTCGGCGGCAGCGCCCCAGAGCGAGCACCTCCCTTCCTTCCCCCCGAGCGCTGGGTGTTGCTGTTGTTTTGCTGCCGCCGCCGCAGGTCGGCCGGGGTGGGCGCGGAGGAAAGGAGGGGAAGGGGTGCGCTGCGAGTCCGGGTGCCAGGCGCACGCCTCTGCCTGACACACGGGCGGGGAGGAGGAGCTGGACGGGCAGGTTTGTCAGCGGGGCGGCGGCGGCCCCGCTCCCCTCCCCCCCTCTCCGCGGGCTGTTGGGGATAATTAGTGTCTGTGCGAGTCTGTCTGCCCCCGGGAGGCAGGGCGGGCGGCACGGAGTCACTGCGTGCCCGGCTGTTTGTGCGCGGTGACTCGCCCCAGCCCCTCGGGAGCCTCCACCCCGCGGGCGGGGAACCGCCCCGGCCCGCCCTGCCGCGCTCCCCGCCGTGACCCTCCCACCGTCACTTACCCCGCCGGCCCGGGAAGCCTGGCAGGGCGAGCGGCGCCGGCGTCATGTGACAGCGCGGCCCGGTGCCAGGAGCCCGGGGGGAAGGCGAGGGAGCGGGCGGGCGGGCGGGCGGGCGGAGGGCGGGAGGCAGGGCGGCGGGCGGGCGGCTCCTCCTCGCACACACACCCGGAGCCACCGCGGAGGCGCCTCAGCCGCGGGGACGCGGGACACGCCGGCCTTGCGCCTCGCTACCGCCGGACCGCCCCCCAGCCCGCGCCACCTAACGCGACCCCCGGCGCTGCGCGAGAGGCCCGCCGAGCGTAAGTGTGATGCGGGCAGCGGGCGGGCCGTGCCGGCTGTGGGATGGAGGTGCCGGAGGAGGAAAGTTTCCAGGCGCTGCGAGCGGCGTGGAGCCCGAGGCGGCAGGGAGCGGGACACCGCCGGCAGCTGGAAGAGCGGGAGCCGCAGCCGATCGTGGGGCGATGGGGACAGGGTCAGGGTGTCCGTCGGGCGGCGGCAGCTGCGAGGAGAGGGGAGCCGGGCTTGGCGCGGGGGCTCACAGCAGGGGCTCGCTCCGCGGCGCCTGGGAAACTTCCTGCGTGGCCGCCGGCGCCAGGAGCAAGCCTGGGGGCGGGGAGAGCTGCCGGCGCTGTCCGTCGCTCCCGCCCGGGCGGGCAGCGCACCTGTGCGGCCGCCGGGGCCGCCTCCCCAGCGGCGCCTCCCCCGCCGGCCGCGCTCCCTGTCGGGGGGGGCCCGGGGCCTCCCGCCGGCCTGCCCCTGGCGGGAGGGCCTGAGCGCCGCCCGCCCCTCAGGGCCGCCGAGCGGGGCCGCGGCCCCCGGCCCCGCGCCACGGCGCGATAAGCTCGGCTCAACCCGAGGCTGCAGTGTCACCGGATCCCGCAGGGGATATCGCGTCGGTCAAAGCCGAGGTGAAGAGTATTAGCGGGTTCCCGGGGCACTGAGGGAAATGGCAGGGCAGGAGCTCGCCTCTTGGCGGGGACCCACCGGCAACGCGAAGCTGATCGACAGCGCCGTGTCCCCTCGGCTTCGCTCCCGGTGAAGTAGATTTTGAGACCCGCTCTCAAAAATGTGTCCCTCGTCTCGTCATCTAACCTTGGCATCACTTGGCCGAGGTGTAGGTGAAGTTAAAACAAGTCGTGCCTGGGACAGTGCGGCAGTGAAGCGTTAGAAGAGTTAGAAATAACAACGGTGATCAGTTTGCCCTCTCTGGATGCCGTTTGTTGTTTTTTGGTTTTTTTTAAGCTGAAAGGGGAATAGGAGTTACTTGCTTTGAGTGTTTGTCAGGTCAGTGCCTGGCACAGCTGGGGGAGCCCCGGAAAAGGAAGGTTTTGCGACAGGAGCCCATGCTGAGAGGTCACAGCACCTGAGTGGAGAAAGACTTATTTCAGAATAGCTGGTCATTCAAGAGTATATGAAAAAAAACCCCACCACATTAAAGTTGCTTTTTGTACTCCCCTGGTGGTTCGGGTACCTGCACTGTGTCCTGTGTTTGTTTCCTCGCCTCTGATAATGCAGGAAGTGTCACCGTTTGTGGAACTGAACTCTGAAGGGGTTTTTTTGTGGGGAAAAACTGAGTTTGGGATGCTAATAGGAGAGCTCTAAACACTTGACTGTTTAAACTAACATTGATAAATGTATGTTACCTATATTGAAAACAGAGGGTCACGTAGTTGCTCACTAGTAACTTTTCCATACAATACTTTTAAGATATTCTGTCTTGATAGTAACATGAGGAGCTGCTTCTTGTGTGAGGGAAATTACATCTGGATTTGATAATCTTGCCTGACCCTGAAGAGATTTATTTCAGACTAACTTTCCTCTTGTATTTTTAAGAATATTTTCTCTAGTATCATAATACAAAAAAACTGAATCTGATTTGAGTGGCCTTTTTTATTCTTTCCCAAGCAGGCAAATACTTTTCACCCGTCTCCCCCCCTCTGCTGCACACCCTATTACAGCTATGTTACATACCACAAGGGAGACTGGGGATAAAGGCAGGAGAAGGAAGAAGAAAGAACGATACTAAATGGTCTCTCTGCTCCCTGAGAAACCAAGCAAAATTTCCTCTAAGTAGCAGAGCTGGGAGGGAGCCCTTAGGTGCTGTGAGGATTTGACCTATGCAACACCTGTTTAGCCAAAAGCAAAAGTCTTCAGATAAATAGTCATGTAAATGTGAGAGATTAGTCGAAGGCTGAGAGATAATGGAGATGGGAGTCATGCAACCACCAAATTACTTACATTTCCAGATATTCAGTATGAAGAAAGTAAGGAACTGATACTATCAGCATAAAGCCTACACCCACGCATTGCTGTGTAGATTCTGTACTAGCCAGTTGTCACCTCATGTGTGATGTTAAACTCCAGCCATGGAACTCCACAGTAGTTATTACTGCTACTGTGATACTCGTCCACATAATATATGCTGTAACACATTCTCGCATTGGATATTAGATGTCCCACCCGTGGAATATAAATAACCAATGCAAAGTATGTAAGGAACCACAGCTTTGAAGGAAAAAGAATATTGAAGTTACTCTGTTGCATGACATCGAGGCAAGATGTGCCCTTCCTCTGCCTCGTGTTGTCAGCTTACTTCATTTATTTGGCTCATCTATATTTAGGTGCTTCAGGAATAAAGGTATTATATCCATGGCAAATTGGGTCCCGAGACGAAGATGCACATGAAACAGGGATGTAGAATGCTGTGCGGTGGCTCAGAAAACTGTTCTTGGGTGCACTGAATTATGTGGGTCCTCAGCTCTTGAGCAGTACCATACAAAAGCAAGATGCTGTCTGGGAGCAACCCCTGGCTTTACAGATCACTGCTGAGATGGATCACTGTTTTTTTACAAATCGGTCCTGATCCCCCCCTCCTGTCTATGAAGAAGGTGCTTGCTGTCAGGCAGCGCGCTGCCAGTTCGAGGTCATGCAGCTGCAGCTCTGTTTAGCTACTGGCATTCTGTAAATACACTAATAAACCACCTGGTCCTAGGGAAGGGTTTCAGCTAATCGTCGTGTCCTGTGGTGTCTAAAAATCTCCTGCTCCCTTATGTTGAGGGAGCCTGTTTGTAAATAGGGCAGGTCCCCTGCACAAGGACAGTGTTTTTATTCACACCCAATGAACAAACACCTCCACCCACTGTTGTTGTTTTAAAAGACTCCAGCTGCTCATGAATATAGGGTCAGGGAGGGCCGCCTAAACGTTTCTCTGTGCTTTCTCCCCAGCGCAGCCAGCAGAGCTGTTTCCTGTTCTTTGTTTCAAGGCTGGGGTTTGCGTCACACATTCCAAGTGGCATATGTGGTGCTCTTTCCTGTTTCAGGCTGTTTTCTGGCAGATCGGTAGCCTCGTCCAGGCCCCTTGTCACTGCCCCTCAACTCCCAATCCCCACCCAATGAGTTATCATGTCTCTACACACTCACGATTGCTTAAGATGCCTGTGTTATGTCACAACAAGGTTTGCAAGTTAACCTTTAGTGCACGCCCTCGTCTCCAACACAGTTACAGGGGTGGAGAGCTTCGCTCCCTTTGCTGAAAACTTGTGCTCGAGCCTCCAGAAAGTTGTGAGCTGGTTTTCTGCTCTTGCTTGCTCATCGGCCAATCTGGAATAGCTCCATTAAAGCTACGGAGTTGCATTGGTGTAAAAAGACTATCAGAAGAGAATCCATATCTGTAGGCTCAAGCTTGAAAGAGGGTCTTGGCTTCTGCCCTTAGCCAACCTGAATGCCTTGCTGTAAGCACTCTGTATTTCCAGGTCTCAAAAGGAATGGGTGTTTTCTTCTTATACAAACTAGAAGATTCACTGTCTTCAGATGTAGTACAGAAAATGAGGCGCTGCTGGCTAACTTTCCTATAGAGTAAATAGGTACAACTATTCCAAATTTTGCATTTTTGAAGGCATTTTGAAGTAAAAAAAATAAAATTTTTTACTCCTGTTTTTGTATTTGTCTTCTTCCCCCACCCTGTGGCAGGCAGACATAAAGAGAAACATCAAGAGGAAATTCAGAAAGAGAACATAAATCTTTCTGTTGCTTTGGATCTGACAGAAGACGAGCTAAAGGACCCAAGCCAAAGCTCACTGAGATCAAGAGAAAGACTTGCATTAACTTCAACGGGCTTTAAATCAGGCCCTGGACGAAAATGCAAGATGGAGTGTTCATTCTTCTCTGTCACTTATGGGCATGAATATGCTTGGTTTCTGTCCACACAGAAATATTTTCACCAGCTAATTTTACCCCTTTTTCTATTTCGCTCATTTTTTGAAGTAATCTTTTAGTTCCTGCTGTTGCTCTTTCGGATGCTAGAAGTTAGCCATTTATGATTGTTGACGGTATCTTTTAAGAAATATCCAAAATACATGCTTTAAACTTCCTCTTTCAGGGCTTAATTTTATGTGAAAAATAATTTTTACTGAACTGTGTGCACAACCTTACATCAGCTTGTTTTTTGTCTGTTCAGAAATCCAGAGAACAAGAAGTATTTGGCTACACAGTTTTGGTAAGTTGTTTTTTTGATTATTTTTATTTGTTTCTCTCAGTTGTTTTTACTTAGTTGTTTTTCTGTTAATTTCAGAATACCATGCAAGAGTTTATCCATTAGAACCTGATTAAATATACTAATTCTGGTACTATTAATTTGCACATGATTTCAGACATATTTAATCTTTTTTCCCATGACAGAGGAAAACTGCTCTATTTAACTGCGTTTAATGTTGGGAACTAATGTATAATAAATGCAGTAAATTTTGTGGTTCACACCTTTCTGTAGCCAGAAGTTCTACAAAATCAGGGACTGAGATAAATTATAATAGTTTTGTAAACCAACTTTTTAATATTAATTAACACTGCTAACCGGAGGTCTTTTGGAGTTCTTTTATGCTGTCAGCATTGAAGCTTTGTGTTTTCATTCCGAGGCTAGTTGCTTCCAATCCAGAATATGAAGTTTGGCAGAGCTGGTTTTAGGAGAGATTTAACCCTTCCCTGTTAAGCACTCACTTGATGCCGAGGCTGCCTTTGAGGGTTTTGTAGCTGTAGTTGATATCTCCCAGGGGAAGGAAGTGTAAGTGTAGATCGGCCAAATGGAAAGATAAAGCTCTCACAGGTTTTTAATAGTAAACTAAGTCAGAATGGAAAAAAACCCAAACGCGTGGTCTGCCTATCATGCAGTCAGTGTGTGTTACCAACAAACTAACTTGATCCATAAAGGCGTGACAGACTTTCCACTCTTGAGGAGTCTAAGCTGCTTTGATCACCGTCTCATTTGTACCCACTACACTATCCAGCTCTTCTCCCTGGTGTTTTGGGTTCTTTCTCCACTTCCATAGTTACACAGAAGTTCATCGACATTTGCCCTGTATTCAAATCCTCATTCAAATGAATAATTTAGGCTCTTTTTCATAAATGTACACATTAGGATTAGATTTTTTTTCCTTCTTCCTCGTGCTATTAGAAGTGTTGAATCTCTGTTTCATGAAATAACAGAACCGTTTACATAAGAGCAGTATTTTCTGTCATTCTTCCCTTGTAATAAAAAGATAGGATTTATATTCCTCTTTTAAAATTACCTTTGCAATTAACCTTTTAAGAAAAACACAACAAAAAAAACAAGTTCAGTTTGGAAGGCAAAGATTATCATCCCATTCCACATACTTCACTTGTTCTCAAAAGTCTGATCTTTTATCCTTACTAGACTGTTTCTCCTTCTTAGAAGTAGCTTGAGACAGGAAACCAGACAGCAGTCTGCCCTGATAAGGGGGGAGAATATTGTCTAATGGAGGGTGCCTCAAGAGGTTTTCTTCGCTCTCCCTTAGGTTCAACGTGACGGTTGAACAGTATTTACAGGGGCTCTGTTTTCCCTTGTTAGAGAAGGTGTTTTCTTAACGAGCACCACAAGAACTTCTTTGCCCCAGATTTTTACATGCAAGAAAGCCATCTCCAGGCAGGTGGCTTCAGAGAGCCTGCAACAGTATTATCGTAAATTTAATGGAAATACTGATTAGTCTGCTACACAGCTGATAAATGATTATGTCAAAGCAGTTCTAGGTCAAACAAGGTGATGTCAGCAAAGTTAGGATGTGCAAGTGGTGCAAAAACTCAGATTTTTCAGCCTGCTTGCAGTTCTGAAAGGAGGAGGGCAAAATACAGTGACATCAGTAAAAAGCAAAAATACTCTGAAATACTAAATAACAAAATCCTATAGAAATGATCTTTTTATTCATGGCTATCGAGTAAAACTTCCAGCAGAATTTTTTTGCCCAGGTACTGTTTCCTTTTTACAGGATACCCTAACTTTTTCAGCAGTTGTTACCGTTTCCCAGTGGAAATCCAGTGAATAAACAAACACAGAAGGCTGCCAAGCCCTGAAATGTTTTCTTGGTGTACTAGTCCTTCAGGATTCTCCCCCTGCTTTTGTTTGTTCCTCATGGGCTGGCTGCTCCCGTCCCTTCCCCCAGCACCGTGTCTGGGCCTTTGCTCCTTTCCCTGCTCTTGGTTTTGCTTTGACTTGAGTCTGACTGCTGTGCTGAGCTGGAGAGTTTCTTTGCCTGCTGCTATTTTGGGGCTCAGTGCAGTTAAGCGCTCGCTTACTTCCCACTGAAGTTAATGGAACTTTAGAAACACTTTTTGTTTTTTGCTGACTTGGGTCGTGATGAGCAACTGGTACAGTAAGTGCAAAGACATCTCGTTACTGGTCCTGGAGAACACTTTTTGTACCTTTTCCAGGGAATCCTGCTCTCATAAACTTTTTTTCTCTGTCAGGCTCTCCTTCAAGGTTCTACTGACAAAGACTTCTCACCCAGGTTCAGAACCCCCCCCCACCCCCTTTGGATTTGATCCGTAGGGAGTTTTCTGTCATCATCTCTTCTCCTTAATATGAGGGAAGTTTGACTTGAGGCTTGCAGAAGAAATACTAGGTTCAGAGCAACAGCCCCAGAGGGCTTGGACTGAAGAGCTTTGGCCACCCAACTCTAGGTTGGCTTCTCGATACAAACAGCGCTGCGAGAGCTGCAGTGTCTTTGCAGAGGGCACTCAGGCAGCGCTAATTTAGCAGATATCATTACGTTATTCTGTAATTATACCAGCAGTAACAATCATACCTTGAAGCTTCTAGACAAAGCCTCGCTGTAGCACGGGGCGGCATTCCTTGGTTCCTCCAGGCACAAAGATTGTGAAAGCAAACCCTAGGCACGCTTTGACACGGGGTGAAGAGAGGCAGAATTTGTGGTCGCCACCACCACCCACCCCCCCTCCCATGTCTGCAGCAGGAGTCAAGTCACTGACTGCCCTTCCAGGTATTTACTGAGAGCAAAAGCTCTGTGTTAGAGGGAGCATTTGTGGTTGTTGGATGTGCACAGTGAGAATCAGCCCTCCACCCCACCCTTTTCCTTTCATAACAGGTCTGCAGAGTTGGTGGACCTTGAAGGTAGATGTACAGAGCTGCTGGGAGTAGCTGCAAAATGGTTACTTTTCTCCAGCTGCTCTGCAGCGCAGATGCGTCGCCCGGGCGCGTTTTTTAATTACTGTGCTCCTTCCGTCGAGGGTAAATAATCTGTATGAGGCGTTACTGTCAGAATACACATTAAGTACCTCTAAGCTTTCATTTAGTCCTAATTATGTCTCTGAAATAGTAAACCATACCTGTCAGGAAGTTAGTATCGAGAACTCTTCAATCCTGACAAGGTGATGAGCTCCACTGATGGTGAACTTTCATTCTGGATGAGATATTTGGCTGCGCATTGGATTATAAGGGCAGAGCTTTTGGGGGTTCGTGTTTGGGTTTTTTCTGGCTTGCTGTCCTCACTGGACTTCAGACAGGAAAATAACGAGGGACTTTGCCTGGACTTTACCTTGCACCTGTCCTTATTTGCATACAGAAAACCAATTGCTTCATTTGTCTTTCTGAAGTACAGGGTGTGAGCAAAATCTTATCAAGAGCCATGTCCTGTTTGGACAAGTTGGACTGACTTGGCAGAGATCCACAGGGTGGAGTGAATGGGAGGAGGCAAGAAAGTAAAACTGGGTGGCTTGTTAGCAGAAAAAGAGACAGAGGGGGGGGGAAAAAAAACAAAGAGAGAGGGTGGAATGTTTGCCTACCGGATTGGAGTTAATTATTTAGTCTCAGATTACGTGCATTTTAAATTCTTTTAACCCACATGAAAAAAACCCTTTAATGCAAAATAGTTTATCTAATAGTGTGAAAGACAAAGGCCCTTATTTTTTAATATGCTTAATATGGATATATTGTTGTCTCCTCACTGTTTTTTTTTCCAGGGTACCTCAGAAATGAAAGGTAGTATTTTGATTTTCCAGAAATTAGTTGTGTTTACTAAACAATTTGTGGGCTTTCAAACAAGTACATTATGAAATCAGTGTGTAAAGTAGAACCCTACTGTTTTTTCATTCCTCTGTAATAGAAACAGATAAGACTGTTTACCTTCCCTAGTGCCCCCTTCTCAGATGTTTAGGAGACAGAGTTTGGGAGTTTTTCAGTTAGTAGGCACTATTTTACAGGCAGACTAGGAAAAACAACAGGCTTCTTAGTAGAAGTAGCATACTTGGTTTGTGTGTGAGTGTGCACAAGCATTATTTTTACGTACAAAGAGAACTGTTCCATGAGTTTATTTGCAGCCTTAGGAGAGCACACTTCTGAGTTTAAATTTTAAATGTCACACCCAAAGCTGGTTTATAGTGACACTTTAGCAGCTCTATCGGTTTCCACCAGATAAAAATTTGACCCTTTGATCCGGACCAACAGGACCAAGCGTTACATATTAATTAATCCTCCTTTCTTGAGTATTGGTTTGCAGCCATTATCTAATGGGGAAGAGAAACCTACGGCTTAAGAGTGACATGTGATAAAGAAGTGATCAACTTCTGTACTATGAGGCAGCAATAAAAGTAACGTTTTCCTCTGCTGTTCTTAGATTACCGTACCTGAGAAAGATTGAGAATTACTTTTCACTTTTATCAGTGCAGTACGCTGTTTTCTATGTCAGTCTAATCCCTACACAGTAATCCTCCCATATCTTCGTTCGCGAAGCCTGGCCGTGATGATGGTGACGAATTTAGAGCCCTCTCAGGAAACGCTCGAATGTGTAGCATGACGTGTGAAATGTGTATCAAGTCTCTTTCATGCACTTTCTTGGACTAAAAGGTGAAAAGGAGTAACTCTTAAACTGAAGGAAATCCAATTTTTAAATAACAGAAATGATAAAAAGAATAGCTTGGGAGCGTGCCTGCTCACTTAGAACAAACTCTTTCCTTCTCTCTCTTTCTTCTCTTGCTTGCTTTGCTTTTTCCTCCCTCCCTCCCTTCCTCCCTCCGTCGTTCAAACAAAACCACTATAATTAATAATGTTATCAAAAATATACTCCAAGTATTTACAAAATTGTCACAACTTCTAGCAAATAGTGACGTCTTACCCAACTGCATCTAAAGGAAAACTACGTATGTTGTTTAAACTGGAAATTACATTGAGCTGCTCTATTTTTTTTTATTATTGTATTTGGGTTTTTGTCAGGCCTTTAACTTTTGTAAGAAGAATTATGAAAATAATTTACTTTTGATACTTGTTTGTTTACATTATTCAAAACGCACGCTGTTGGAATATATTTCTTTAAGTCTTTGAACTTTATTCATATACCTGAATAATTAATTATAGACTTGTAACAAGTCGTGCTGTCTTTCTCTGTAAGCTCTTAAATTTTTATCTATAAACACACGTGATAGTTAATTGCAAGACTGTTCATTAGTGTAGGCTTATTAGAACTGTTTTAATTTGAGCAGGTACATCTTAAAATTGTCATTTAAATTTCTGGGAGAAGTTTCGGGCCACGGAAGACAAATCTCTTGTTGAGCCTTTAGCCTACTTCCGCAGGGTGAAATTGTGTGGGTGATGGAGTCTGGCTGTATTCGTTTCTTTTCAGTGCCATCTACTGGTCAAAATTGAATTTGTGCAAATTTTTTTGTCCGCAGTGGAAGTCACGCCCCTTCCAGGGAGGGCTGTGACCTGTGCAGTGTTCGGTCAGAACTTGCTCCTTTAATATAAGTCATTTATAATATATAACCTCAAGTGATTTATAAAAAGCTTGTGGGCATCTAAATGTTATTGAGAACAACTTTCCTTTGCATCTCTTGATTTTCACTCTGTACCCTTACGGCTTTGCCCAGAAAAGGTGGCTTCTACTTTCCTTCAGAGCATCTTTCCAAGCTGACCATGGCAAATGTGTAGTACGATACTTATGACATGCTTTATGCTAAATACTTTTACTTCAGACAGTTGAAAGTAAGGTAGAATCGGACAAGCGAGGTTGACCACTCTGTGGAAAAACCAACCAAAGCTGCGTGCGATACAACCAGATTTTCTGAAGTGCTTTTCTTTAGCACAGTTAGCACAAACTTGTTGAATTGTCAGTAAATCTATTATCTCAAGGAAATAATTGATGTATTTTTTTATGTTAAGTCATTGCAGCATGTTGAATGCACCTTTCCAGATTAGTCCTGGATTTTCAGTTTTTTTGCTTGTGTTGATACCAAAGTCACTGTAAAGTGACTGAAAGTTTCAGCTTTTCTGTCAGGACTCTAAGAAAAGAGGTACCATCTCCAGAATCAGTTCAGTTGTATAAACAAGATTATTCTGAAGTTGTAATGCTGATCAGAAATGCCTGGTGTAAACTGTGATGTTTTTACACACCGACAGCTAATGAAAGTGACAGTTCTGTGATCTTGGTATGCTGATACACACAACAGAAATACAAGTTAACTTTTATTAAAGTGAGGAGATGTCCCTTTGTTTCAATAGCAATTAGGAAAGAATAAACTTAGAATAACTGAAATATTTCAATTAAGTCCAGTCAAATATTTAAGAAGCTGTGTTAGAGATGCATATATATTCACATTACTCTGATGAAGTAGTAAGTTCTTTACAATTCGGAAAGTTGATTGGGGGATTTCCTGTGGCTTTCTAACACTTTGTCATTCCCCTGCAGGCCAGGACATCAGAGGCATCACAACAGGTGAATAAAAAAAGATGCTAATGTTTGACCCAGTCCCTATCAAGCAGGAAGCCATGGAGCCTGTTTCAGTGGTAAGACTTCTAAATTACATTAGCCTTTGTGAGAACTCTGTAATTTTTCCACATGTAAATTCATACCAAAGTTTCTCTTAGGAAAGGCTGTGAAGCTATATTTATTCTTAAGATAATAAAATTCACATTCTAGGAAAACATTTTCTGTAGTTTATGAATTTATTGCCCCTGAGTGACCTGCTCCGTTACCTCTGCTGATGCTCCCTTGCCTGGAGCAGAGAACATCGAGTACTCCTCAGCCGCTGCAGTGCAAATACGATCTCTGTAGCTCCGGCTGCTGGTGGAGGTGGGTTGAAATTAAGAAGCCAGACTTCACAGTGAAGTCGTGAGAGCGTGTGGGTTCACTGTCACACCTTTGAACTAAATGAGCAGTTCAACCCTGTTCCCTGTTTTGTTTTTCTCTTAATCTTGACACGTGCCTGGACTATGTGCTCTAAACAGCAGAAAATTAATCCTGACAGAAAAAGCAGTGGCTGTTTGCTGGGTAAGCCGGGTGCATTGCCTTACCGTGTGAACAGATGACCGGGGCAGTGGAGGAGAAGTGGAAGAAAAAGGGAAAAGGAAAACTTTTCGATTGGGTTAATTTTGCATCAAGTTGTTGTATAGAGTCATCTCAGAGAAGAGAAGGGGTTGTCTCAGAGAAGAAACAGCAGCAGGAACACGTGGCTGGGAGGATCACAATGGGGACTGTGATGATTTAGGCTGCCAGGGAAATAGGGCCTTAGGAAGCAGTTTCATGTGTACTCCCCCGGTTCAACTGCAGGCTGCTGCTGAAAGGTAACATTCAAGCTTTTCTTCTTCCTTTCCTAGTTTGTGTCTCCTTTGTATGACATGAAGAAATTGTGTGGTCACAGAATGATTTGGATCCTTGGGATCAACTCATTGAATGGTCAGAACTACTAACCCATCAAAAATACCCGTATTTTTTTGGTCAGATCAGGAAGCTGATCTGACTGGTTCTGTGCAGCTGCTCAGCGCTAGAGCAAGGGGAGGGAGGAGGAAGAGGGAAACTCCCTTTTCAGCAGTAGCCTGCAATAAAATCAGATAAAGTGTAACATGAAACCACGCCCCTGGAAAGGCTGGTTAGTTAAAAGGGTGAAGTCGGTGTGTATAAATTAGAGTGCATTAAACTCGTGCTCTGAGAGGCACCTTTCAGTGAAAACTTTGCTTCCTGTTTTAGTTAAAATGTGGAATAATTGTCATCAATTTAAACGCATCTGTAGGCAGTCTAATTTCTTCAGTGCTGTTAACACTTTTTGAGAGTTACGCTTATATAGATCTTAAAAACACAGTTGGACTTTATGGGGTTTATTTACTTGAGCGCAATGATAGAAAAAGAACTGATCTATCACTGAGAGTGCAAGTGTGACAGACTCCAATATTTGGTTCAAGAAGGAGCCTTAGTATTTGTGCGGTCTCTCGATTCAATTGCAATTATTGCATAACCTTACTAAGATTATGTGTAATTATCTAAAGATACCTAATGGTGTCCATCAAAGGCAGAAAATGGGCCACTTCTACAATAAAAGTGTTGTTACACAACAGAAAATGACTCTAGAGGCACTGGGGGCAGTCTTTTGTACACATCTGCCTTCATCTCCCAGAGAAGGTTCTGCAATCACTTGGGATGACACAAAATCCTGCCCCAGACAGGTGTGTGCTTCTGCAAGATGGACAGGGCCAGTCCCTCAACAGGCTCTCCAGGGGAGGAGTGAGCAGTCTTCCTCAGACTGGCAGATGCAGGAAAAACTGCAATGGAAAGAGCAAGGGAGCATTTCTGAGCCAAGTGCATTTCAAGACTGTAGTTACAAACGCTGCTTATTCTATGCCATGTGCTCCTTGTGGAGGTGTGGTACCTTCCGTGCCTTGGGCCTCTGGAATCATCTTGGATGTTCTTCTAACTCTGACCAGCTGTTACAGACTATTCACAGCATTTTACCACATCTATATGCTTTCCTTTTTGTTATTGCGTAATCAATAAATAAAAAAAAAAAAAAGGAGGAAAAGAAAAGGAAAGGAAAATCAAAACAGAAAACCTGGAGGGAAAGACTTTTTTGAGGCAATTTCTCCTCTTGGAGTTTACTCTGTTTTCCTCAGGCTAAGGAGTGTGTCTTTCAGCTTCTAGACACACACAGACTCTTTAACCCCAAACCCTTGAGGTCCTGGCTTCCCCCCTGCCTCTTAATCTTGTGGCATCCTTGGAGCTCTGCTGCCACAGCTCCCCAGCAGAAGCTGCTCTGGAGATACCTCTGAGAGAGGTATAACGGTGTGGAGAGAACATAGGAAAGGATAGCAGCCACGGGGCGTGTCCGTTTTCTTGGCCACCTTTTGAGCCAGTGGAAGGAAGGAGGAGCTGTTAGTGTGGTGTTTTGGAAGTGCTGAGCACAGCATTCAGTTCATTGTGGGCTGACAACTCAGACATCTAAAATCAAGATTTATTTGTGTTGTATCTTTCGTTCTAATGGCATAATTAAAGGCCAAACTAAATGAAGCTGCTTAGGAATTATTTGGTTTTGTACCTGAACATACACTGTCCATAGCTGTAAAGTCTGTCTTTAAAAAAATCCCGTTAGTTTGGATGGGAGAAGGAAGAATATTACAGTTTTGACACCGCTGTGTTTCAGGGTGTGTGGCTGAAAGGATGAGCTATACTTCTCAGATGACCGAAGCTTGCACCCACAGTATTTTATCACTCTACCAACAGCTCATGCTATTTATGAAATTGAACTATTGAACACATTTTAGGATACTTCTTAATGAAATAGTGACAAAGTCAGGAGAGTCCTACATAAACATTTGCTGCGAGGACTTCCTAAACATTCGGACAAATACTCGTTACCATTTAATGAAAGAAATTCCTTTTTTATGTGCTACTCTCTTTCTTTGAATGGAATTAAATGATTTTTCTCTATCCTTCCATCAGTCCCAAAACTGCATGTTTCCCCCCGGGATAGCTATGTGCTACCTGAGGGGTTGAGGTCTTAGGCAGCGTGCTGGAATGCGAATTTCACAAGATTAGAATACATGTTCATGTATGAGCTACTATTTGGATTAAATCCCCTTCATCCTCTTAACACGATACTGATTTGACAAATAGGGTAAGTAGATATGCAGGTTCTTCACCTCTTTGTGGTTTTCCAAGAGGCTGGCAAAATTTTAAAGTTAAATTCATAGGGTTATGTAGTTTATAAAAGACTTGGTGAATTGCTTCAAAGTCTCTTCGCCTGTACAGCAAAGATGTTTCACAGTGGCAGAATAACAGAATTTAGCAAATTATATCAGATTAGTGCTTGGTAATGTCCCCCTGTGGAACCAGTCTTCTGAGTGGTGATAAGTGTGCTGGTGATGTATTTGGCCAGCCTTTATCATGGTAGATTGCCAAGAGGAGAAGCACGGTGATTCTCCTTTTGGATTTACCGATTTCATTGTATGAGCCGCGTGGATAGGACTCAGAAAATCTTAGAAGTTTCTTTGATGTCTTTTCCAGTTTCCTTGCGGCTTCAGGGCTTTTGGGTTTTATTACTGACAACCAGCAAGGAAAGGTAAATGTAAGGCCCAGAGAGGGAAAGCAATGATATCAAGCTTAAAAAAGGGCTAGATGGAGTCTGTGAAAGAACATATGTTGAAATACAATCCTGCATTTTTATAGTCATCTACGACAGTGACTGCACAGAGATGTTTAGGAAAGCAGTAGTGTGTTGGGGTTTTTTTCAAAGTCAGACCAAGCTTTTGCATGTGCTGTTAATTGCCACAGTAGAAATCCCAAGAAAAAAATCAGCTTAAATACTTTAGGCAAACAGAATAATGATACCTTATTTTCAGTTGTTCCACCACAATATTTCGATTAAGCTCTAGGACAGGTGAGAAAAGATTGTTCTTGCAGGCTATGAAGTACACTCCTGCTTCCTGCAGTTGGTGGCATTTAAGAAACCAAACAAAGGTAGTTTGGATTTTTTTTTTGTATGTTTGCTAATTTTAATGCTCCCTGTTTACAGAGGGAGACTGAAGTTTTCCTTGCTCTCCCATGCCATATCCCCAAAGGGATGCTGTCCTCTTTCCTGGCAAAGACAGGAAAAGTAACTTACCGAATTTGAAAGCAGTGGCTCATATCAACCTAAAGGCAATTGCTGTGTCCCAGCGAGCTAGAAACTGAAACTTCACTATGCTAAGAGATGCAGGAAGCTTAACTTCAGAACCAGGAGATAAATCTGAGTGAGACTTACTCCAAACAAACAGGGTTTCAACCACACCTCATTAATAGCAAGACCCTTTTCCACCAGAGTGTCTGACTGAGAGCAAATACTCTTCTTTTCCTTGTTCTAGCATCCTTCTCAACTTTTTCACCCTTTTTCTTCCCAACACAGCTAGTCTGTCACACCACTTCTTTCTATCGCAACTTTATCTGCCGTTCAGATAGAGACATAGCAATTAAAATCACAGAGGGAAGAAAAGATCAGAAGAGTTATTCAGCTTCTCCAAACTAGCAGAAAAAAATAGCTGATGTTAAATCTGTGCCAGCTTAATTACAAGAATGAAAACCTTCTATGCAAAATAATGCAAGGCATATGGAGTAAAATACCAAGTCCCTAAAATAATCACATCATTATTTTCTTCTTAATTCTGGAAGGTATTTCTTCCTTGTCTAGATATCTTTTACTTCTCTAGTTTATAGTTCTGGCCACAATGTTTTAATAGTTTGGTATTTTTTTCAACATATACACCTGGTGTTACTTGAAGAGTTGAAAGAGGCTGACTGTTATATAGAGAGCTTACAGAATGGGCTATATTCTCTGGGATTTAAATTACATAGTCTTTTTTCTTTGTAATTGAAAATTGTAATGGAAGAAATGTTCCTGGGTCGTGATCTTGTGATCATCCCTGACGAACCTGTAGCGGTGTAAATCCACTCACTGGTGCTTAGTGGTGGGACATTTACAGTTTGTTGAAACTGAGTAGACTCGCTACTGTACACCAGTAACAGCGATTTTAACAGGAGTACTTAATATCTCTTACGTGTTTAAATTTTGAATTTTCGCTTATGTCCATAATTTGATTAGATTTAGTAGATACTAAGTACTGTTTAAATGTAGGGTTTGTTTTAGCCAGTGCTGCTTGCAATAATGGCATTTTAATAGAATTCTGAGGAACCAATTACTATCAAAGATGAACATATTTATAGACAGAATTTCTAAAAATAGTCATAAAGAGAAGAAATAAGGTTTCAGAGATTTTGACGTGGTATTCATTGTTTGAAGATTAATCACCATTGTGTAGGATGCTTGGTTCGAGTATTTTATGAAATAGCTGACTCAGCTTTGTTGTTCTGTCACAGTGCTTTGAATGCAGCAGGAAAACTTAATGTTTTCTAAACTCACTGTTTCAAACAGTAACTGAAAAGAAGAAAAATATCTTTGTGTGATTTTGCAAAAATACTTTTGGCTAACGTTGACATTTAAAATCAACTAACTGTCCCTCCTAGGGAAGACAGAGGTGAGAAATCAGGAAGATGTATTGCTAGAAGCATTCACCTCAGGGTAAAAAATAATTGAAATGTTATGGTAATGATTATATAAAAATAGAATATTTTTATACTTCTGTTTCACTCTGTACCATTTTGAACATTTTTTAAATCCCACTCATTGAAGTCTTTTTGGCACAAAAAAAAGTCAGCAGCTTTTTAAAACTATTGTGAAGCTGCTTAGCTTTAATGTGAAGCTTTATTTACCTAGAATCCAAAGATAGCATTTCATTTCAAAAAATTTACAATATCTAAGGTCTGAAAAGCTGTGTGAATTGTGTTTTCTATGCCTTATCTGCTGAGTTAGAACATCACTTCAGTTTCTGTTCTCTGTTAGTAAACAACCTCAGTTTTCAACACTTTAAATGCTAAATTGATCTGGATAGTTGCTTAATAATACTGTACTCTGTGATGAATGTTAATCCTAGATCATCATGTAGGTCAAGATTAGCTTAAGGATTTATATGATCTTGTAATGAGAACTGCTAGCTGCCACTAACAGGAATATTCTTTCAACACACCAAATGTTTATCCTTGTACTAGTTTTCCAAAATCAGACTGGCTAGTTAGCTGCTTTATTTCTCAAAAAAAGAAAAAAAATGTTTAGAATTTGCCTTTTACACTCAAATTTCTCACTGATTGCTTATATAGTTCAGCTGTGTCTTTTTATTGCTTGTGGGCTTCAGATACATAATTTCTTACTTTAGTGTTGATTTGGTTTCCAATTCCTTAAGCAGTTGATTGGGACCCATTACTTGCAATTCTAAGTCCAGTGTAACTCCTCTCTTGCTTGACTTTCATGATCTTCAGTATGTAGTTACATGCTGGGCATAGCACCAGGTACCTCCCAGGTCAGTTAAGTCATGTGCAGCTTAGAATATGAAAAGCAGTTTTCAGTGGAGAAAAAGAGTTGACTAAGCTCTGAGGTTTTGTTTTCATCATCTGTTTTCCATTGCTTCTGAAACAATTAGTGAATCAGTACTTGAATAACTTCCTTTGTGTGGAATCTTAGGCTTTGTCTAAATCACTTTTATTTAGAAAGTACAATAAAGTTCTTTCTTGAAACTTTTTCATTTTGTCTCAATTTTACTAGCCGCCTTTCTTTTTCAGCAGCAATTGTGCTTGTGTTGATTTATTATTTTATTTTCTTTATTTTTTTTTCCACTCCTTCTGACAGTCATACCCGTCCAATTACATGGACCAAATGAAGCCAAACAAATACAGCGTCATTTATTCTACGCCGAGCATGTTGCACAACAAATTCTACTCAAACCCCGAAGGACTATCGAATGGAATCCAGATGGAGCCAGTAGACCTTACAGTGAACAAGCGGGGCTCACCACCTTCCACTGGAAGTTCTCCTTCCCCCCTGAAGTTTCACAGGAGAACTTCACCTGGATTGACTCTGTCCTCACCCAGCTCACCCCTCAGTAAATTCACGCCGTCACCTCCAGGAGTACAACCTCTTTCCATGCCAATAACGATCCCACCTGTAATGGCCGCCGCTCTTTCGCGCCACGGACTAAGAAGCCCTGGAATCCTCCCAGTTATACAGCCGGTGGTGGTCCAGCCGGTTCCTTTTATGTATGCTCCCCATCTTCAGCAGCCCATCATGGTGTCCACAGTTCTTGCCGATGAGATGGAAGCTCCAAGCAGCATGCCAGGTTGGTGTTCACAGAATCACAGAAGTTAGGAGTGGGAAGGGAGCTTGAAAGATGATCAAGTCCAACACCCCTGCGAAAGCAGGATCACCTAGAGTCGGTCACACAGGAACGCATCCAGGCGGGTTTTGAATGTCTCCAGAGAAGGAGACTCCACAACCTCTCTGGGCAGCTTGTTCCAGTGCTCTGTCACCCTCACAGTGAGAAAGTTTTTCCCAATATCTTTGTGGAACCTCACATGCTCCAGCTTGCAGCCATTGCCCCTTGTCCTGTCGTTGGACATCACTGAAAAGAGCCTGGCTCTGTTCTCCTGACACTCCCCTTGACATATTTATAAACATTAATGAGGTCACCCCTCAGTCTCCTCTTCTCCAAGCTAAAGAGACCCAGCTCCTTCAGCCTTTCCTCATAAGGGAGATGTTCCACTCCATCATCTTTGTGGCTCTGCGCTGGACTCTCTCAAGCAGCTCCCTGTCCTTCTGGAACGGAGGGTCCAGAACTGGACACAACATTCCAGATGTGGCCTCACCAGGGCAGAGTAGAGGAGGAGGAGGACCTCTCGACCTGCTAGCTACCGCCCTTCTAATAACCCCAGGATGCCATTGGCCTTCTTGGCCAGCTCTTCTCAGAGTTTCTTTTTTTACACCATCTCATCCTCGGAAAATACCAGTATAGCCAAGCACTCTTTGGTGCGTTTTTTGCATTTTAGGAAATGGAACATAATTCTTCTGAAGCATGCAGGCATAGAATTGACTGTGTAAATACTTCACCAAACTTACCAAGGTCATATTCTCTTTTGATTTATACCTGCCTAAAGCCGTTAATCTACTGAGATATGAACTGATAAAAATATTGAGCTTAGGAAAATGAGTAGAATTATTTTGAATCGTAGTTCATTAGGAGATATAGACTAAAACTGAAAGATTTTGTGGTTTAGCATAAATTCTTTTTCTAAATATAGAGCTGGAGCATTTCTTTTAACTATAGATTTTCACATGTATTTCTTCTCTCCATAACTCTCCATATTTTTGATGTGTTGCCTTCCCTTTGCTACCCTCCGCCATACAGTGCCTGTCATTGAGTCCTATGAGAAGCCTACGCTGAAGAAAACAATCAAAGTAGAGCCAGGAAGCGAACCATCGAAGACTGACTTGTATCCTGAGCAAATGTCACCTCCAATGATGACCTCCTTGTCTCCCCAGCAAGTAATGGTGCAAGAGTAAGTAGCTAGCAGTACTCCCAAAATCAGCAGAATAATGAAAAGGAGTTCATTATAGCAGTTGCCAGCATTGAGGAGGGAGAGAGAGTATTGATGTGCTTTAGAACATGTGATAAAATACAGAAAAACATCCTTCCCTCCCCCTCCACATTGTGAAATCCGATTCCAGCTGTATTTTTCCTCTCTTCAGCAAGACAGGAGTTGATATGTGTTTAGACGTGGCAACCACATAGATTTGCCATTCATGTAAAGCATTTCTAAAGATACTGTAAAGGCATTTCATGCTGATCTCTATTTATGTTACCTGCAATACCTTTCTTTAAAAATATTCTTGTGACTTTATTTTCTTGGAGGACCTCTTTTAAAAAATTTTGACTACTTAGTGGAAAGAACCCCCTCAGGCCTACAAGTCCTGTATATATCCAGTGAAATTCTATGTTTACCCAAGGCCATTGTTCTGTGGGTGGTTTTTTTGGCAGCTCAAGTAGTTCTCAAACCTCACTCTCCTCCCAGTCACTTGTTTCCACCCCAGTACCAACTCATTGTGCTGATACAACTGCTACCAGGGCCACTGCGTGAACTGGATCACAGATGTACTTGGGTTTCACAGAATTGCCTAGATTGGAAAACACCTTTAAGATCATTGAGTTCAGTCATTAATTAACTGACAGGTCCTCAACTAAACCATATCCCTAAGCACTATGTCAGCCTGACTCTGGGAAGGGAACTCCACCAGTGCCCTGGGAAACCCGTTCCAATGCATGACAACTTTCAGTAAAGAAATTCTTCCTAATATCCAACCTAAACTTCCCTTGACACAACCTGAGGCCATTTCGTCTTGTCCTCTTGGGTATAAAACAGTTCTGTTTGCAGAAGGCAGAGCGGGGACTACAAAGAAGTGAGGTCTAGAGCAGAAACCTTTTAACTGGAAACACTAAAAAATTCTCAGGAGGTACTTGAGGAGCCACGGGCATCATGGAGTGGCCCGGAGCCTGGCTCACCTATCAGCAGGCAGTGCCCTGGGCAGGCTGCTGGCGTGGTGGTGGCAGGAGCTGAAGTTGGGACCTGAGCTGGGCTCGCAGTACCTGACCTCAGAACCCATTTCTGACCTTTCGTGCTCACCGTCACCTTTGCAGTGGTCGTATGAGACCTCAACTCCTTAAGTGATGCGGAAAGAGAGAGAAAGCGTGAGATGGGTGGTTGTCTGCATTTCCTTCAGTTTCTTTGTCCTGCTCATGACCTTTCC
Organism: Trogon surrucura; assembly: GCA_020746105.1. Taxonomy (NCBI): domain Eukaryota; kingdom Metazoa; phylum Chordata; class Aves; order Trogoniformes; family Trogonidae; genus Trogon; species Trogon surrucura. Next base: position 56,885,898 of record CM036620.1, on the reverse strand, counting down.
CAGGCACACTGTGGCTCCAGGGCTACCTGCTTTCTGCATAGCCTTCTCGTGCACACCCCCCTTCTTTTTCAAGTCTCTAGATAGCTTAGACACATCCTCTAGGCTGTTCTTTGCAATTAACTAGTAGCCAGCTAGCTCTTACAAACTATATACTGTCTATTTAAGAGTAACCTTATATGTTTTATTATAATAAAATAGTATTTAGTAGGTGGTTACTTCCGTAATGGACTTGCCACACAAGGGAGTCAGACCTGTATGTCCTTGCAACTTCTGCTAGGTCAGGACTACCAGGTGGTTCAGTTTGCTTTTGTTCTTTGTTAGGCCTCTCCAAAGGAGAGCAAACCAGTAAGTGCTGTTCCTGGCTGATACCACACCCTTCCTCCAGGGCTGACACTTCTGCAGACTTGTCACCTGCATTAGTGATTTGCATTAATTATTTCCTAATGAATCCGGTTTCCACAGGAAACCCATCCGCTGAGCAAAGAATATGAAATTTGGTGTAAGACGTAGGTGGCGTTGTTGCAAAAAACATTTGGATAGTCTGTGTTTCCAAAGCATGTCCTCTGCTTGCCCATGCAGAGCTGTGGGATTAGGGAGACCCTGTCCTCCCATAGGAACGGCGTAAATTGCTTCCCAGCTGTCCTGTAGAGCTGCAGTTCTTGCTCATTCCTAGAGCCAGTCTTTTTGAGTTCATGTTCTGGTGTATCCACAAGAAGTTTGTAAATGGTAGGTCTTTATCATTTTATCATTCTAAAAAATACCTAGACAAGCTGTAAAAGTTAGAAGATGAGAGACCTAGACGTTTATAAAATTTCTTGTTGTCTCAGAGCTTCATCACCCTCTCTGTTTGCATTGTAAGCTGTAGTTAAGCAATATTATTTTACCATTTTTCATAGCTTCCAACTGCCCAAATGCACTATTTAGACATATAAGGTACATTACCTTAAGTTTTAAGTGACTGATTTTGCTTTAGTGTTTTTGGCATACACATTATATATAATGATGGTGGCACTTCTGTAGAGATTGCTGGGCTTTCTGTATGTCTGATAATTGATGTAACTATGGAGTTGTTTCTAAAACCAAACTTGCGGTAACGATCTCTGACCAAATATAAGAAGCCTCATTAACTGTATTTTCTTGTGAGTGCAAATATCAGAGTCTAAGTCGTGCTGTCAGTGTAGCTTGTTCTGTTCATAAAGAAGGAGAAAAAGCTGTTGGAAGTGTAACTTGATTTTTGGAAGATGCTCTTACCTATTAAAGAGTAATGCTTAAATGGTTAAACTAATGTGAATTTGTATCTGGTTGTGTAAGAGAGAATGAAGGAATTAGGGCTGTGCTTTTATTATTGACACTTAATATTTACCTCTTGATTTTTGACACCACCTTAACCATTTTTTAAAGCTGCCGCACCCTATCCAGCTTCCTTTCCTCCCAAGGGAAAACGAGACAAATTCTCAGCACTTTTTTTACACACTCTTAGATTGAAAACCATTGCAAAAGGTGTACAGCCAATATTTTTTTCTCCCTTTTAACATGTTACCGTGTCCAAGACTAGCCTCCATAAATAGTGATTTAAACTAAGTTTGCTTGCTGTCCTGTGCCAGAGCTTCTTCAAAAAAGACTAGTGTGCAACAGCGTTAAAACTGAGCATTGCTTTGGAGAAGCATTTCTTTGGAAGCTGAAAGTCTGCCTTTTTTATTTAAGAGTATGTGCCTCTGTGTCCAACATCACCATCTGGGGCTTCCTGCCATTAAAATATTTTTAGCTAGATTGAATGTGTACTTGAAGAGTACATCACTCAGCAGCCATAGAAATATCCGAGAAAGAGAATTTGGCTCCCAATTTCAAGCTTGTAACTTCAGTAAAAAATTAGTAACATGATTAAACCTTTCCCACGTTAGCAGTTCCCATCCTGCTGCTATGGAGAGCGATAGAATTTTTTTTTTTTCTTGTTAAACCACGCACAAGGTTTTCTGTCTTTAGCACATGCCCTTTGTTTTTGCTGAGAGAAGTAGATACTCGGTGTTTCTGAAAATTAGGCCCTAAAAGAACTTGGTTTGAGTAACTGATACAACTTAGTGTTATAAAATGTAATTTGGCCAGTAAAGAAATGCGAAGTACAGTGAATGAGAGAAGATGAGTTTTAGAAAGCTTATTTCTGTCACATGGAGGAGCTGAGTTCGCAGCAAGTAGTGCTAACACCTGCACATTATGTACTAAGTTTCAGTTAAAAGCTTAAGAATACCTTAAAAGTACTGGTACAGATCTGCAGATGGATTGAAAAATGCAACTCTGTGACGTTGCAAGGCTTGTAATGCCACTTACCTTTTTGGAGAACATCTTTCCTTTCCTAACACTGACATGGAAGAAAGAATGAACGTTGTCCCCAGTTGTATAGCAGCACTGTTGCTCAAACGTAAACATTGAGGTCATCCAGGTCAGTGACACCTTTTAAGAAGCGTGATGTGTTTCCACATGCGTGAATGTTTATGTTTTTGTTTGTTAGACAAGTCCATCCCTAGTTAACGTGTGTCTTACCTGCGCTGTACCTGCGGGCTTCAAAAGCAAAAAAATGGTGTTTGTGAAGGTGGAGGGACAACTTCAGACATCCTGTGGGTGTGCCACACAGGCTAAATTCTACTTTTAGGAATTGACGTCAGTGGTATAGGGAGGCCGCACCCTCCTGCCAGCACCAAACAGGAAATTCTTAATTACTCTCTAAAGGAGTGGCTGGAACAATAAAGTTTGGGTTCTGCTTTGAAACCCTAAAGATACAGTTTCTTTAATGATATGGAATAGCTGTTTCCAATCACAAGTGGATTAGTTACATTTGAAGGAAGAAGAAGATTGTGAACAAACACAAGAAAAGTTCACTATGAACTAAGAGTTTGAGGAATCTGGGTTTGACTGAAAACCAGGAATTTGAAGGGGGTTTTTCCTCCGTAAATTTAAAAAAAGCTAGGGAGAAATAAAATTGGCCACACCGTGCCACAGAGTGAGTAAACATTTAGAAATATTCCTGCTAGAATACACAAAATTTGCTAAACCCTCTTGAATTTTTCGACATGCATGTAATGCTGTTCTTTCTGCCAAGAGACAGAGTGGTAGCAAATAAAGAGCTCTGTCATGAATCATATTAGCTGAGGTCTGCTGTGCTAAATGTTTTTCATTTCCAACATTCAATTTGACTTTGCAGGAATCATCCTTCAGTTATAGTTCAGCCAGGAAAGAGGCCTTTACCTGTGGAGTCTCCGGACACGCAAAGAAAACGGAGAATACATCGGTGTGATTACGAAGGCTGCAACAAAGTCTACACTAAAAGCTCCCACCTGAAAGCTCACAGAAGAACCCACACAGGTTTGAGCACCGCTATGCTTTTCTTTCACCAAGTGTAGTGGTAAAATACTAGAATAAGCTTTGGGTTTGTGCTGACGGCCAGGCGACCACAGGTGTAAATAACAGAATCAGTTACATCTGGTGTTGTTCTGCATGTAATTGTAGGCTGAGCAAAAGACAGAGGATGCAGCAGGAAAAACCTAAAACAAGAGACTGGCAGCCAAAGCAGAATCATGGTGTATGCTGGTTTGCCTCACATTCACTGGCTCTTTGCTCGTTTTCTGTCCAGTTGCTTGCAGATTACTCGTTCTGCACACCCTGCGAACACCAAACCCTTTCAAATCCCACTACTTCACCTCTTACATCACTGCTAAATTTGACTGAGACTTCTGTGGGAGTAGCCCATTTGCAAAAGTCTGGACCATTTGCCAAACTGGACCATTTGCCAAAATACAAACACATCTGCTTCATATGGGCAGGCTGACTGCTGCTCTGGTAGAGCTCTTTTCTGAGTGAGTGTTCCAGTAAACGTATCCCCATCTCAGTTCTCCGCAGCAATGTTCATCTTGCCTTGCTGACTTGATATACGTACATCCAAGGTTTTTAAAAAGATATGGAACACTTTTAGCTAAGATGGAGTCTGGTTCACGTCTGTTTTACATCAAGCCTGCCCTATACCTCTCGGGCAGCGCAGCACTTTTAAGAAGGGGGATCACATATTTAAAAAGCAATGATTGAGGGAGGTTTAAGATGAGCTGCTTGTGACAGTGGTTGCAGTTATGCTACAGTAACTTCTAAGAGGTCACAGCAAGATTTCTGCCTGCTCTGCCGAGCGGCAGCACCAGTCCTTTTCCCCCAACTAATCTAGAATATGAGGTCCTGATTTTGAAAACTTGAACAAATGCCGAAGCCTTCACACTTCTGAGCTCGATGAGGCAAAACAAGTGCTAATATGGCAGAGGGAGGAACAGAGAGACAAGAAAAAAATAAGTTGTGGCAGGAAACAATTTTTTGATCTGTTAACTTTGACTACACAGTTTCTAGCACTGAGGGCTCTGCAGCCCGGTGCTTTTTGGAGACTTTTTGAGTAAGCATTAAAGTATGTGCTGAAATTTGACAGGGAAAGAGGATAAATCTGTCAAATAATTAACTGATATGTTTGTGTCTTAAGTCCTTACTTCTGTGCTTCTTTCTCCAGGTGAAAAACCGTACAAATGCACGTGGGAGGGATGCACGTGGAAGTTTGCTCGTTCTGATGAACTAACGCGGCATTTCCGCAAGCATACAGGAATCAAACCTTTTCAGTGCCCAGACTGTGACCGTAGCTTTTCACGTTCGGACCATCTTGCCCTTCACAGAAAACGCCACATGCTAGTCTGAATGTCTTCTGTCCCTGACTCCTGTCACACTTTTTTTTTTTACACATGCATTTTGATTTGGATTCAGCTGGACTGAATCTCTGAGTTTATACCATTAAAAGCTTACGTATGGTCAGTAACAGATGTTATCTAACCCTTCTATGTCCTTGCCACGGGTCAGACCTAAAGAATGTGAACATTTTTTTTTTTTTTTCTCCAGGGGATGCTAAGCAAACCCTTTCTGCAGACAGTATGTTTTAATGTATTCCATTGTGAATAAGGGAATTTGTAAACTAACAGCTTTTGTTGGTTACTTCATATAATCAACCCAGCATATACTGATAAAGTAGTAAATGTTATTGAATATCCAAAATGCTAGTCTTTGCCAGAGACTTTTATTTATGTGCCCTGTAAAGGATGCATTCTCATTTTACGCTCAACAATGCAATGAATGGACTCTCCCAGCCGTCTTTGATTTCTGCAATGTGGTTAATACAACAGTTTTAGAAAGACACCTGATTTAGAAATCCCCCCTGCCCAAGGAGTAAATAACACTGTAGAAATAAATCAAAGCAATATAATTACTTTACAGAAAGATTGAGTCATAGTGTCATTTACCCCAGTCAGGAGAAAAAATTGGCAGGTATTGCTCCGTACGTAACATCATGCATCTAAACCAATGTCATCTGCCCTCTGTGTTATAGTGTAGTTTATATCCTTGGTTTTATTGCGTAATGCCCTGGTGGGTTTGTGAAGACCTCGTGTGACACTGTATGTCTGGTGACTTTGCAAGTGTATGGATGGAACACACATGGTACTCTCCTGTGACATGGCATTAAATGATACCCATAGAAACCTACCGCACCTCGTTTCAGGGATATAGGCCATCCTTCTACAATCACTCTCCTACATTTCCTCTAAATAATTTTTTCTCTTCTCTGTACCTCAGAAAATAGCAATCGCTATGTCAAAAATGCTCTGAACTGTATTGTCGTGTTCAGTACAGTACAGTACAGTACAGTTCAGTACACTACAGTATTTAAAATTACCAATCCGCACCATTTTTATGAGAAGATGGCATCAGATAGGATGCACTTATGATAGATTGATTCAGGTATCTGTTTTGGATAAAAACACTTACCAAGTCATCCATTTGGTAACTCTGATTTGTGACTCTGGTACTCTCTCCACATTAGGTAGACTAAGCTTTCCTGTGGATGCATCTATTGCATTAAAAAAATGGCATCAGAAAGCCTTAACTCCCATGGCAGTTAGCAAGCACAGCTCCCCAGGTAAAATACAACTGAATTCAAGGAACCTGCAGTTTACCCTAGAAATGCTCCTGTCTCTGGAAGCCTGCTGAGAGGCAGCTTTCTGTCTATTAGCTGGCAGGCTCTGTGGCACTGCAAGGAAACGACGCATTTCTCTAGGCTCTCGCATGCCAGGGCGTTTTAATTTCTTCTCCTATGTAGGGTCAACACCATTCTATGCAAATTAACCATAACTAAAGTAAGATTTTTGTTTCTCTTGGAAAAACCGACTGGCAAATGGGTGGAGGAGAGGAGGAGTTTCATCAAACTCTGCAGGAGGAGGCAGGTGGAGTGTCCATCTGCAGGTGTGTGCATTGGAGCTCATGTAGCCGGTGGGCTGTGCCGCGATGTCCTGTGGAGCCGCAACAGCAAACTATTGAAGTAACAGCAAACGATTGAAATAATCTTGCAGATGGAAGGTTTTGAGTGCAAAGAGCTTTCCTCTGGTGACAGAGCTGACCAGCTGTTCTGCTGACATCCACATACCTGTAGAATTAGAGAAGGCAAGGATCTGTACTTCCTGGAGAAGAATGCTCCTACGGCCATTGCTGTGAAATGCCAAGTATTGTTCCAGTCATGGAACAAACCTTGTGTGTGGGAGTACAGAACCAGCAATTTTATTTAAGGAATAGAGCCCTGAACGTATGGGCTACAAAGAGGAGAACAGGGATTTGGGAAGCAGGGCTGGGAGCATTGCTCCAAAGCTTTTGTGAGGAAGATCCATGTGCTCTGTTACAGCACCGTACGTCTTCTACCGCTCGCTCACACTGAGGGAAATTGTGCCAGATCTTCTTGTAACAGCCTCATCTGCTTATTTATGGAGCTGAGAGGTGAACTGCGTCTTTTTTTAGTAGGCCAGGTTGTTACTGAGGAACTCACAGGGAAGAGAATGAAAGTAATGAGCAGCTGTTCTAGAATGGAAGGTTTTTTGTTGGGATATTCTTTATTATCAGTGGTAGCAGAACTGGCCTCCTTCACTAGGCTCTAGGTTTCAATGGCAGTTCTGTAAACGCAGACACATCGCTGGTGGAGAGGCTCTGTGGAGCCCCTGTGGCATCAGTCGCAAGTCTACAGATGTAGTATCCTGGGATGAAAACAGTTCTCTACTCTAGGGGAAAGAGCAGATAAGATCCTAGAAATATAAGCAGCTCAGTGGCAGCTCATCCCAGTTTTAGCTTAACAAATGCAAATACATAAAATTTGGGATGTTTAACTTTCCAATGCTGTTTCTCTTTAAAGGCTTTCGTAAAATGTTTTAAATTTTTTTTTGTTTTTTTTTTTAATTAGAAGTCAAATCAAGTACTCTAAAAGCAGAACTTCTTTGTAACTAAAAGTTACTTTGGAGAACTTAATCTAGGTTATTTACGATGTTGATTTATCAGCCTACATACCTTTTTCTTGGAAATACTTGCGCTAATGATGAAGACAAATACAGTGGAGATTCATGTGCCTTGTCATTTAGGACAAGAGAAATTTAATTATTAAATGCAAATATTTTAAATTTTTTAATGTAAATGCCTTGCTTATAGGATTTTTCACTTGTGTTTGTGGTGTCTTTGTGGGATGTCAAAAAAGTCACAGATGCGCTTTCATCTTTCATCTTGAAAATGTGAATTTACATCTTAACTGGCTCGTTGGTTCACTTTAGGAAACTATAATTTGAGGGGTATCTTGAAATTTTTAAGTGTACACACAGCTAAATACTTTTTAAAGCCAGTCCTTCCATCTTTGCCCTGAAAAGAAGCCAGTTTAGATACATAGAAAACCCTAATCCTGCAGAACACATATATTTAAAAAAAACCCACACCTTTTTCCATACCACAGTGTTACACACTGTGCAGTATATAACTAGTAATACCGTTTTACTATAATATGCCATTTGATTGTAATAAATTACTGGTTTCTAAGACAATCATGAAAAGCTAAGCAGGTATTAATGCATGTGGTTTTGTTTAAACATACACTGCTGTTCTGCAGTGATATTTCTAATGCCACACCTTGTCCAAAAGCATTGTTGTCTCTGTCAAGGTTAGCAACATGTAGATGAATACAAATCCTTTCTATAAAAAAAATTACAAAGCATTTTACATATCTTAAGAGGGCTACACCAGTTTTCATTATATTTTACAGATATTAGCACCTTTTTAAATGTAGTTTAAATATTAGAGGGTCAAAATAATCCTTCTGCTTAGCATCTCTCACCTGCAAACATAGCAGGGATGTTATATTTACTTTAATACTTGTGTAAACTATGCAGAAATTTTTTAATAAAGTGTAATATATTTTATAAGCTAATAAGACTGAATGGGTAATTAAAGGTTTCTAGCGTGCATTACTATAACTTGCAAATACGGAGACATTTTGCTAATCTTTTCGTACTAAAGATGTGAATGTTTAATGTACTTTCACTGTTTCTACTTTGGTAGTCCAATGGGAATTCAGTAATGACATTTTGTCATGTCAAACTGTGAACACAAATTTGTACTGTACAGTCCTCACTATGATATTTAGTACACAACGCGTATGTCTTAAATACTTGTTAATAAAACCCTCAGAATACTGCGTGTGGTCGCGCCGTCATACGCTGTACGACAGGGAACAACGTCACGGGTGTGAGGGTCAGAGGTGTGCCCGGGGATCCCCGCTGGCCCGGGGGTTTCGGGTAGCCCTCCTGGGGGGCCAGTACGTGCCCCACAGGTGTCGGGGACAGGAGCAGGCAGGGCAGGAGCCGGAGGCATCGCTGCCCCGTAGGCACCTGCACCACTTCCAGCGCCTGTGCTGCGGAGGAGCCATGCCCAGCCGTGCGCTTAGCGGCCAACTGACAAAAATAGTTCACTGGCTTCTAATTAGGGCATTTTAATTAGCCCGTTGGTGGGTCTGGAGCACCGAACATGCAAGTTTGTGGTTTTTATCCCTCACAAACCGGCTGTCTGGGCCTGCTCCGTCAGTCGTGCTCTTCCCCACGTGGGTGCCAGATCAGACAGTGTAGCCACAGGCCTGCTCCCTTCCTGGCATGACCGCGGGCTTTGCTGAGGGATGGTGATGAGTAGAGAAGAAATTTTTTTTTTAATTTCTTCACGCCTTTTGAGACACTGTTGAGGGGTAGGGCTGGGCCAGCCACCAAAGGCTGAGAGATGCTCCCTCTCCAAACAAGAAGGGAAGGGAGTAAGGCAGAGAAACTTAATGGACTGGAAAAGAAAACAGCTTTAATAAAACAATAACAGTACTAATGAGGAAATAATAAAAATAATGAACTATATGCAAATACATGCAAAAGTGATACCAAACTCAGCTACCCCCCGATAGCAATCCCCACCAATGCTGCAGGGCAGGCAGAACCAGGGAAGCCGCAGGCTCAGCAGCCCAGGGGAGCTGGATACGGGAGCTGGATACGGGAGCTGGGTCTGGGAAGTCAGGATCAAAGGCAGAAGATCGGATGGCGTCCTCCTTGGACACCAGCCGTTGAAGGAGAGGCCTTAACTCCTGTGATCCCTCAGCTTTATACTGAATATGGCATATATAGAAGAGAATACCCTTGTTGGTCACCTGTCCTGTCTGTTCCTCAACAGAGATGCAACCTTTTTACTTCCCTGTGACCCCTTTCACTTCCCGGCACCGCCAGCGTGACACACAGCATCCAGCAGTGACCTTGGTCACTATGAGAGTGAGTATGAGTGAGAGCCTTTGTACCTACCAATCCCTGGCAGTAACTACAAACATCAGACATTATCACTTCTAGCAGCACACAGTCTGCAAACACATGCTGTTAACTTCAGAAACTGCAGCCTCTTAGAATAGACTGAGCTGAAAATAAAAAATCACTGAACAGAATTGGTTCTGTTTAGCTCAAACCAGGATAGATGCTTAGAAAGAGAGAGCCCAACTGAAATAACTTTTCATTTCTTAACACTTCCCACTGCTGCTGAGGTCATTGCATGGGGACGTTGCTCTCCTGCTGCCTGAGACCCAGCAGATCAGACTGGTGACCCCATGCCATGGGGATGTGCAGAAGGGAAAGCAGGTACAGCAGAAATGAGCCACAAAGACAAAACCCTGCAAACAGTGTGAGAAAGTGGCCAGTTTGTATCTCTTGGCATCCTGCTTGAAAATAAGGATTGTAAAACAAGAGTCAGTGTTCACATCAGGCTGTTGAACAGCCTGCTCAGGGAGGTGGAGGTGTTTAAGAGACGGGTGGATGTTGTGCTGAGGGATGTGGTTTAGTGGTGTTGATAGCGCTGGGAAAAAGGTTGGACTCGATGATCTTGAAGGTCCCTTCCAAATGAAACTGTGCTATGATTCTATGATTCAGTAAGGTACATTTGGTAGCGAAGCAGCTCAGTATTTGCGCTCCACAGCCTACTCAGCCATTTCAGCTTCCCTGAGAGGGAAAATGCATTGTATGTATTCTAGCATGAGCGATCATTTCACAGGAAATAGTGATAATTTAAGCGGCCACGGGGTGTCACCCTTAATCTGAAAAAAAGGCAAAATTTAAGCTTATGAGATTGTAAATTACGAAAATATTTTCTCATAGTTAATAAATTAAGCTGTTCCCTCTGTCTCACCGTCTCTCACTGAGTTAGATCCTGTCACGCACAGAGATCTGCTCAAGGATTCAAAACTGATCATTGTGTCTTTACTGCAATTTTTTAGCCATAAAAACACTTTTAACATATCCTCCACAATTAAAACTCTGGCCTGGCCAAAAACTAACAAAAGTAGATCCAAGCGTTGCTTTCATGTTTACTTCCAGGTCTGTGAGCATAGCACCCACATTTTTATAAATACAGATGTTAGTATGATAGTACTTCAAGAGTTCAACCATATACTCATGTCCTGTAAGTCTTGCAAAGTTATGAACACATTTTTAAAGTCTTCAACAGCTTATTGCCTCCTAAAAAGCAGTGAAGAAAATGATCTGCTACATTTGGCCAAAACAAAAAATAATCAACACTTCCCGTAACCACTGAACAGAAACAGAGCTTCAGAAAAGAAGAAAACAAGAGAAGTGATGAGAAACGCTGCCAAATGCTAACATTAAAACAAATAAAGAAGTCTGCTTTATCAAAGGAACTCAGGAATGTATTTTAAGCAGCTGTAATATACTGTCCAATACGTAAATAACTGAAACACTTGGTGTGTGCATGAAAGATTTGTGAGGTAGGAAGGACAGAGTATAAAGGCATGTTACAGGGTTAATATCCTAAAACAATGTACATGGCAGACTTAAGAAACTATTCTTTTTACACCCATCTGCAGCTTAGGTTTCAGAATAGTCTTAAAAGCCATGGACTTTTCCATGGCCCAGACCCTGTACGTTATTTTGGACGTAAACCCCAGTTTGCTGATGCATTACATTTACAGAGACCGGAAAGCCCGATCTGAGAAATTTTACTTCCCCTTTTCTAGTCTGGTAAACAGGACAGATCATGTGCCCATTAAGTGTGAATGTTAATCATGTCCTTAGACTGTAATGCTTGGGAGGGGGAGAAGTCTTTCAGGAAGGAGGGGCACAAGTTTTCTGGTAGCGCTCTCTCCTATAAAGTGCAGAGGAGCCCTGGAGAGGTCAAGGCATGAAACTCCTGCCCAGCTTCATGAGCACTGGCCTTGGCCACTGAACAGTTCCATAAGTACCTGAGGGCTGTACGGCGCACAAGCCTTAAATCACAGATGGATGTAACCAGAGAGGTTGTGGAGTCTACTTCTCTGGAGACATTCAAAACCTGCCTTCCTGTGTGACCTACTGCAGGAGATCCTGCTCTGGCAGGGCAGTTGGACTAGATGATCTTTCGAGGTCCCTTCCAACCCCTGACATTCTGTGATTCTGTACCTCTGGCTGCAGCTGAAATAAAAAAAAAAGCCTCTAAACCTCAGCCAGGAAACTGCCTAAGAGCAGACAGCAACGTTATGGAGGAACTGAAGAACCTGCACCCGGATGGACATTGTAAAGTCGGGAAAAACTTGTTAAGAAGCAGACACACCAGCTCCAATGGCACATCCAGGCTGCAGCCCCACATCTAACATCATTACTTCTGTGGAGAGCGCATTGCAGATTGATGTAACTGGCTGGCTGGCAGATGAGGTTTGTGATGCAATTCCAGCAGTGCCCCATGGTTTCAACACCCCTGGCATCCGTGCTGGGTTGCCATGGAGCACAAGTGGTGCTCAGGGTAGGGTAAAGTCTTCCCAACTTAAAGTCCTGCACAGCGCTAAGCTGCTCTGCGTGTTTGAACATGTTTCCTCATCATAAAAAAACTGCTTTTTGAGTACACCACATCCGCCAGCTGTGACTGAAGTACTGAGGGTCTGGCAGCCCTTTCTGAGGTACCCAGAGAAAGCTCGGTTCTGGCTTTGAGAAAGGGGGAGACCTCAGTTATGCATTATCACAGAATTCAGTAGCCAACTTCCCTTTGCCTGAAATTAAGATTTAACAGAGATTTTCAGCCCTTTTTTCCAAAGCTCTACATTGAGAGCCAGGTACTCAGCATCCCACTGTGATACCCAGTTACCCTGAGCTGGGTAGGTGGGTGCACGGTGGCGTCTCAGCACCTCTGGATGCCATGATGCTCTCCCATAACTTCCCATTCACTGCTCCATCCAGCTACCACCCCCCATGCCTGGCAGGTGCAAGTATTAAGGATCACATACTCTCACCACCTTGCTCACCCCATGTGCCACTCACGGTTGTGATTAGAGGGCTTTGCATTTCCATTAAACCAGAATTATGTGACCCCTCACCACCAGTGAAATGATGCCAGGAAATTTACTAACAGATAAAAAATTACAATTTTATTAGAATGCTAAATTAAATCCAAGCACAACAAATTATTAGACGTCTCCTATCAACAAATACCTTTAGTTAATCAGTTTGATTTTAGCAAAGAAGTTATCTCTGTGTAATAATCTTCAGCACCTGCTGATTAAAATGGCAAGGTAACAAAGTACAGTGAAAGTCTGGAGATAAGAGGGGATTCACGTCCAAACATCAGGCTTCTGTGTTTTAGAAAACAGGAAAAACAAGCAATCCAATATAGCTTGATATGATCATAGCAGAAAGAAGCAATATTATACTACTATAAAAATTTCATAGGCTCAGATATTAACTATTATTTTGAAGACAATGAATGGCAAATTCTATGAAATCATGATTTGGTAGGTTAAATCCAGGCAAGTGGGTACGTTTAGTACAGCAAAAGAAGAATGTTAAATAGGCATTAATGGCTCCAACTTTCAGCTCTTACCCAAGAAAATTTCTGTCTGTGATGAAGGGAAAGACTTCAAGGAAGGGAAAGCAGTTTCAAAGTGTAGGGATACTGTACCCCGGACATCTACAATACCTATGTACAGGACAGGAGTTAAACAAGAGTTTTCTTCTTCTTTGTATTATTTAACCAAAGCCAAGGAAGCAGATTCCTACCACATTAACTCTGCAAAATCCACTTCAGAACAAAGATTAAGTGCGTGCCTTGGTGGTCTTGATGACCTTAAACTAATCGCTGTTTTTGTTACTTTTAGAAATGGCTTTCAATGGGAAAAGTCAAAAATCAATGCAACCAAAGTTACAAAAATAAAGGCAATCACTATGAAAACCTCTCTCTTCTCTTTGTCACTGGTGGGCAACTAGAGCAGACTTCTGACTATCACAGTTATAATAAGCAATGGCAATTTCTGTGTGTTTCACAAATACATTTTGCTACTAACTAGGAATACCGTAAAAATGTAAAAAAAACATTAACACAATTTAGTGCAAGACAGTCAAGTTAGTTATTCACATACTCACTTATACTACTAGTAGAAGTAATATCACTCTGCTCCTCATTTGTTTCAATAGATATTGGCAGGTTAGTGTTAATAGCGGCCCGCAGGTTAGCCCAGAAAAGAGCACGCTTGCTCCTCTCCTTCGGCCACTCCAGGTAGGTTCGCTTCGCCATGAGCGCCTTCAGCTTGTGGTACCTGGCAGGGATAATGTACGGAGGGATCGACTCCAGCAGAATGAGGATTAAGCTGTTGGAATTCTCACTGAACAATTTGTGATGGGCAAAGTACAGCTCGTAGTGACACCACTCGCTCTGCACAAAGTTCGGGGACAACACGAAGATCGATCGGTAGCTCTTCTCAATGCAGTTGATGATGTTCTCCACGATGCTCTTGCCGGGGACAAAGTTCCTCTCGTGCTGGCACAGCTGCACGCAGCCCTCCCCCTTCTCCAGGTTAGGGATCAGCTCGTTCTTCACCCACAACGAATCGCGCTCGCTGTAGGAAATGAAGGCGTGAAACTGCAGCACGCTCTCCTGCTCTGCGGGCTGGTTGTGCCAAGCTCTCCGCTTCGTCTGCGTCCACTGCCACGTCATGCGCGCGTACCACGGCACGTCCAAGTAGATGCACAGGAAGGCCACCACAGCCACCAGCACCAGCGTCAGCAGCAGGGCCGTCACAAGCAAGAGCGCAGTGTTGCAAGCCAGCTCGCTCAGGTGGAAGTCCTTCAGCGGTGTTCCTCGCAAGTCCTCCGGGTACTCGCACACGTACGCCGCCGGCCAGCCAAACAGCTTCCCCCCAGAATGCCTCTCCAGGCGGATGAAGTCTTGCAGTTCACAGGAACACTTGAATGGGTTCTGCCCGGCTTGTAGCTCCCTCACCCCTGAGCAGCTCTGGAAGAAGTCGGCAGACGGGGTCAGGATCGAATTCATCTCTATGTTCAGGAACTCCAGGGAGGTAAAGCCACTGCAGCCCGGCAGGTCAGCCAGCCTGTTCGATGCCAGGTTCAGCTCTTTCAAGGATTTCAGCTCAGCCATGCCCTCGGGGACACTCGTGATATGATTGTTCTGCAGGTCGAGTTTTTCGATGTTGATGGGCAAGCACTCAAACACGGCATCCGTCAGCTGATTTGAGGAGAGGTCCAGCTCTGTCAGAGACTCCGCCCATTGGCACTGCACGTCCGCTGTGTCATGGCGCAGCAAGTTGCTGCTCATGTCCAAGTATTTCAGAGATTTCATATGGCTCGTCATGAAGCTTACCTTGGAAAGGGTCTCAAATTTATTCCTCTGCAAAATAAGTAATTTCAAATCTGTCAGTGTGCCACAATTCTGGAACAATTCATCTGTCAGGGCATTGTGAGAAAAATTCAAATACCGAAATGAGCTTGTTCTATTGGGGCAAAGCATGTGTGGCATATATGCATCATATATTGTCAAACTGGCAATATTCATCTCTGAAAACTGCCTGTAAAGAATCTTCTGGTCGAAATAATATAGCTTATTGCGAACGTGCTCCAAAGTTAGCACTTTCATGGAGCCACCCAGAGAGATTAATTGTTCCAGAGGGCTTAACAAGGATGGAAATTCATATTCAGTCAGTTCCCCCTGTGATCCCCGAAAAGTCAGATTTCTCACAGTCAGACACTCCACAGGCGAATACCAAATTAGTAGGAAAATTTGCAAAATGATAGTCCATTGTAAGTCCACAGCGTCAAGCATGAGAGCTGTTGTCTTGATTTTCTTCAAAAGCGTTAAAGTGGGAGGGAGGAAATCTTTGTAGCTCAAGGTATATCTTAAGTTAACTATTTTTAAGTTTTCTGAAGTGGTCATTCCATCATACAAGAGTGAAAAGTTGAAGTTTCGGGTTGCTGCAAAAACAATGTGGAGGTTCCTCGTATTCAGGGCTGTCAGACTCTGAGGCTCGTACAGAGAAAAGTCTTCCAAGGTCAGGAAGACAGTGTGCAGCTGCAGATGTGTGATATACCTGAAGTCTGACCTTCGTATCGTCGTGGCACTTAATCCTAGGTACTCCAGATGAAGCATATTCCCATATTCCAGACAGATGGGCAGGGCAGTAAACTTATTGAAAGAAAGATCTAAGTGTCTAAGATACGAAAGAGTCTGACAGTAAACTTTCAAAATGTTATTATGAGATAAATCTAAGTATTCTAAATATTCATTAAAAATGAAGACTTTAAAGTCAAGCTCTGTAATTAGATTATGAGAAAGATTTAATACTTGAAGGTCAGAAAGAGAAATAAATTCTGAGATACTAAGTCCAGAGATCCTATTATGTGATAAATCTAATACATGAGCACGGACTGGAACGTTTTTTGGAACACTAGTTAGCAAACTGCTTGAATAATTTGCAATAAATTCATTTTCCACAGTCGACTGGATATTACTCCATAGTGTGCATGTGAAGACACAAGCAAAGACATAGATATTTGCAAGGGGTCTCATTATGCTTTCCAGGTTTATCTTGGTTTTTTACAGAAACACAGAAGCATATCTTTGGTTTCTGTTCAATACATCTCAGTGATGAGTCCAGCCCTATGAAAAGAAAACACATGGAATTTGCTGTAATTGTTGAACTGTTGAAGGTACTTTTTACTTTTAAAATAAAATTCACTACAAAATTCATGTAACACAAATTCTGTTTTTACATACTCTTGTTCTAAGCTCTTATCAATCCTCCTCATCCCCCCTTCTTTAATTCCAACTATTGATTTTCTCAGTTAAGCAGCAATTAATTTTTTTTATAATGGGAGGAATACAATGAGTGCTACGTTAAAAAAACACAGAGATGTTAAAAACCCCAAATTTCTCAAAAAATCTTGAAAAATACAAAACTGTTAAAAACAGACATCAATGCATTTAGTAGTAGAGGAGAACACAACAGGTCTCCTCTCTGCTCTTTCCTCGTGTCCACACACATTTGGGGACAGAACTCCAAAACTCACATGAACCCTCACAGGAACTGGTTCAAAAGCACCTTCTTCACTCAGAAAAGCCAGAGTATATTCCTCTTCACACCCCAGAGACCCAGAACGTGGCCGTGTACCCCGTCAGGGTCAGCCCATCAGAGAGGGCTGATCAGCTTGCTCTTTGCTGTAGCACAAAGACATAGGATAGGGGTCGTCCATTTTTCCAGTAAGGCACAAATCTCAAGGAGGAATTATATAGTCTCATGAGGAGGAACTATATAGGCTCATGAATATTGTAATACTAGTCTGGCCAAAAGCACAGTAACAGGAAAAGCACAGCATAACCAGACACCACGTATGAAGCGGTGGTACCCGAAATCTGAAAGAAAATACCTGACCCTTCCAAAATCTCCAGGATTTCCTAGGTGTCCTAGGGAATCCTGCATTTTCCAAATTACCCCACAGTTGCTACTTGACAAAGAACATCTTCAGAAGTTCAAAATAAACAGGGAGGGAAAGATTTTGTGGGTATGGAAAATGGTCCAACAGAATTATTATCTGGTCATGTCTATCAATAGCCTACACAGATTTGGAGAGGCATCAGTCCTATCGTGAAGAACCACGGCCTGGGCATTACTCTCTTACTGTCAAGTATTTAACAACACTCAGACAACCTGAAGTATGCGCAACTCATAAACTGTTATAGGAGACAAACTTCCCCAATTTTTCTTTCCTGTGATGATTTTGTCAGTAAAAAAACCCAAAGTTTTAAAATTCTGCCCGTGTGTAATCTTTTGTTAAATAAAACCCAAAAGGCTACATTTTCAATTCTATGCTATAATGTGTGTTAGTCCCTAATATTTGACTGACTGATACCAAAACTCATCCTTTCCCTTCCAAGTCTCCTACCAAGCTTAATCAAGTTGTCTTTTAACTAAGTAAAGCAAAAATATGTGTAATTAACATCACCAAAAGCATTAAAAGAATAGATCAGTAAAGGATAAATTTCTACCACAACAGAATCCAGCTGAGGTCAAATTCTGTCTTCAGAAAGTTGTGCTAAGGTGTCCGAGCACAGAATGGAAATGAAGCTGGGATGGTTGGTCAAAGTACAGTATCACTCACAAGAAGAACCGAGACAAGGAAGTCTGACCCAGCTTCCTTCTAAACACAGATGACCCTGCTCTTCATAGTCCAGGCTGGTAAAGAACCTCCTGAATCAAATAAACTTTGATCTGGAACAATCCAAAGGAACTTCCCCCTGGGCAAAAGGGACATCAGGAACAAAGCAAGAAAAGCTCTGGACAGAGAAAAAAACCCAGAAAGATATTCTCTCTCTATGCTCCATTGCCAGATGGGTTTTAATTTACTGAGTATGCTGTGCTATACACTGCAACAAGAGACAATCCACACTGTATAGCACTGGACAGTGCCACAGTCAAAGAATAAAGCAGATATGTCTAGCAAAGTAGTATTAAGGATCCAGGATTACCCCTCCAACACTGTTTTATGATAGAGTTGGCTGAGAATAAAAATTGCCACAATGAACATTTTTTTCCCTTTCTTCTTTGTTGAAATTCAACATAGAGTTGAGCTTTTTCACTGAAATTTCAAAATGCAAGAATATCTTCCAACAGTGAAGAAATACCAGCACCTGAGGTTTGATGGAACCAAAAATACATACAACAACAAGAAAAAAATGTAAATAACGGAGCAAATATAACCCACCTTTTGTGCACGGAATTCATGTCCTAGCGAAGAACAATAAAAAGTCCTCTGCTGACTTGCTTAACATGCCCAAAACAGAATTTCAAATGTACATAATCTTCAAGCTGGGAATCTCACGTGAGATGCTACTTCCTGAATAATTACAACCTCAGGAAGTAGAAAAGCAAAGGTTTTCTTACATAGATTATATAATTCTAAGAATTAATGACATTTCCCTACAATGCAGGTATTAAGAGCAAAATGAAAGGAAACTTTTAACCACACAGACTCAAAATACATTTACTTCCATAATATTTACATAACTGTACTGCTTAGGAGGAAATATTCACCAAAGCAAGATTAAATAATTCTGCACTTCTAATTTCATGTCTTCTTCTGATGGTTACACAGATGTTCTAGAAATTCGTCAACTGCATCTCCTTTTTTGCACACACCAAAAAGAGGAAGCAGAACCCTCCTCGCCAACTTCTCTTAATATCAAAATCTCTTGCAGAGCTCTACCTCACGGAGTTACTTTCCTCAGCAAGCAGACTGATTAATGTAGCGCACTGATAGACAGCAAAAGCTCTGATCTCAAAAGCTTGTAACACAGGCAAACTAGCGCAGTTCAAAACCTTCACAGGTCAGTTACCCGTTACGCTAGAGGTGTCTCGGAGGGTTATCAGGGGTACACCACATTGTAGCTTTCCTTCTAAAAATTATCAGAAATGAACGAGAGAGAATATTCTCTGCGATACAGAAGAATACAGCAATACAGGGCAATCTGGGGATGGGGGAATCCAATGAAGCAGCCATTCAATTAGCATTTTGAACAGGGGCACGAGCCTAACAAGCAAATCAACCAAGCAGGGAGTGAGCAAAGGCAGATGTAAGTAACGAAAACCAACATCTCACTCCCATAAGCCTCCACAGTAATACGGCATGCTTCAGTAACGCTAATTAGTGAGGAATAAAGAAGCAGAGATGAATAAATGAATGAAGATTTATTTATTCTTAATTAATTTTAAGATTAAGTTCATGAAGTATGTAGCAAATTCTTTAGGTGTGAGCAGACTAGGAGGGGAGGGACTCAGAGCTTACTCCACCCCATAAAACAGTGCCTTGGAGGATTTCAAGGCAAGAAAGGATTCAGCTAAAGATGCTGAGAAGTATGAAAATTTATTTTAGGTAGCCATGACAGTTATATTTCAAAGTTGCATTAGATTCCCTGGAAACTTTTCTTTTGCAATTACCTTTTCAAATTTGTAAAGAAGAATTTAACTCTGCTTTGCTGAAAGAAAACTTCTGCTTTTCATTTTGAGATTGATGAGAAAGATAGTCTGAAGTGAAACTGAACTGAAACGGTTCTGCTCTTCTCGGTGCAGTGAATTTGAGTAATACATTACAGAAAACTCTGACCCATGACAAGACTGGGGATCACAAATTTCTATCAATAAGCAGCAAGAGTTTCCTTATCAGCTGACACTGTCTTGTGTTCAAATTAAAGGAGCAGTTCCACTTGCTGGGCATTAATCCATGAAAATGAATAGACTAGAGCACTTGTTGACTGAACAATGATATCACAATTATGCAAACCGAAGGCAGTTCTACGTATAGTATAATCCATGAAAAAACTCTGCTGCATGGACAAAATCAAATATACCATCATCTTTCATCAGTCCTGATTTCAGTGCACACACAGCTGTAAAAAGCAAAAGCATCTACACTTGTTGTAGTATGCTTAATTTCCTTACCACCCTTTTTTTTGTGAGGCTTTAAAATACATTCAAATAAACAGCTTGCCATAAAGAAAAATTTTCAGCTAGTTAAAACGGATACTCCTGAATACCTCCGTTAAATCATGAGGAACATTGCATAATGTTATTTTTACTAACCAATTCAGCAAAGTTTTTTTGGGGGCCAGTTTCAGTTCACTGATTAAGTCATCCTTCACGATAAGCAAAAACCAAAAAGCAAGTCTTTTATTTTCATATATCCTGAAATGTACCAGCTAAATATCATTACTTCCATAGTCAGCATACATACACTCATGCAGATACCTTGTTTCATTTCTGATGTTTAAACTGATGGGTTTTAATTTTGCAGCTGAGTCTATCAATGACCATGTATCTTCACAAATAGCCTTTCCTCAAGGTACATTTCACATTTCTGCCTGTATGATCCTCCCGAGAGGAGCCACAGCTACACTTGGCTGGGTATCAAAAGCTGTTCAGGACCAGCACCATGCCCAAAAGTGGGAAGAATTTCTCCAACTGGAACTGTAGAAAGGAATTTACGTGTGCAAAACATCAAGTTAAAACATAGTCAGAGCAGATGAACTTATCCAAGCATTCATGAAAAGTTAATATGACTATTAAAGGTTGTAAAGCCAGTGTTTGGCTGGACCTTCTTCAGCTGCAGTTCTCATTGTCACAACTTAACGCTATGTATTAAGTAGGTGAAAGAAGGGCTGAATACCACCATAAGTCAAAGCAAGGTCATATTGCATTTATGTGCAAGCCTATTTTGCTTGGGCATAAATAGACACAAAGATCAAAGCTGTGGAAATCAAACAGGTAACACAGAGCCACCTCGCAGAATACAGAACTTTCTCATTTATCGGTTTATCAATATTGCTTCCTCTGCCGCGGTTTAGGCCCAGCCAACATCGAAGTACCATATGGCTCCTCGCTCACTCCTCCCCCACAGCGGGATGCAAAAGAGAAAATCTAACAAAAGCCTTGTGGGTCAAGACAAGGACAGGGAGGGACCATTCACCAATTACGATCACAGGCAAAACAGACTTGACTTGGAAAGAAAAAAATCAATTTAATTTGTTACCAATCAAATCAGAATAGAAAATGAGAAATGAAATTACATCTTAAAAACACCTTCCTCTGACCCCTCCTTTCTTCTCGCGCTTAACTTTGCTCCCAATTTCTCTATCTCCACCTCACCAGTGGTGCAGGGGAGTGGGTAATGGGGGTTGCAGTCAGTTCATTACATGTTGTCTCTGCCACTCCTTCCTCCTCAGGGGTAGGACTCCTTGCTCTCTTCTCCTTCTCCCGCGTGAGGTCTCACCCACAGGGACAGTCCTCCATGAACTTCTCCAATGTGAGTCTTTCCCACAGGCTACAGTTCTTCATTAACTGCTCCAGCACAAGTCCCTTCCACTGGGTCTACTCCTTCCAGTGACGGAGAGCTCCAGCATGGGCTTCCCTCAGAGTCATGGCCTTCTTCTGGCACAGCCACCTGCTCTGGTGTGGGGTTCTCCCAGGGCTGCAAGAGGGCATCTGCTCCGCCGTTAACCTCACAGCCACCTGCTCTGGTGTGGGGTTCTCCCAGGGCTGCAAGAGGGCATCTGCTCCACCGTTAACCTCCGTGGGCTGCAGGGGCTCAGCCTGCGGCCTCACCACGGGCTGCGGGGGAGTCTCTGCTCCAGCACACCTTCTGCTTCGCTTCCTCACTGACCACAGCGGAGTTGTTCCTCTTTCATTCCCCTCTGCTTTCTGTGGCAGGTTTTCCCCTCTTAAGTGTGTTATCACAGAGGGGCTACCACCATCGCTGATTGCCTGAACCTTGGGCAGAGGCAGCTCCAATTTGGAGCAGGAGAAGCTTCCAGAAGCTTCTCACAGGAGCAATGTCTGTGACCCCTCCCCCGCCACACAAACCCAACACACTCTTGAGCAAACAGTGACTACAAATGAGCATTATCGTCAATCTCGGTAAATGTTTCTGAAAGAAAAACCAGCCAAACTGAAGACTTGACTGAGAACACCGGTTTCACAGAGGTTTTGCACCTTCCCCTCAGCACAACGCCTCACCTCCCGCTCAGCCCCCGTCGTTTCCCTTGAGCGCCTTTCCCTGACCTAACCCTCTATAGCTGAACTTCAGTGATGATGCTTTGTAAAGCTAAAAAAGAGCTGAGCGCTCAGCAGGACATTGTGTCAGGACTCCTGGTCTGTTGCAGTTCAGTTTCCTTTATACTACACACGAATATACACAAAACCATTCCCACTTTGTTCTGCACACTTAGGTTTTGGAGGCTGTTTAACCCTCATGTTATCAGTTTTGTATGTTGATATTATTATGAATCTAAACATAACATTCCCGCTAGTCACTGCGGTGACTAGTGCCAGGAATCTGCTCTGATATGGTATCTCACATCAGAACACATTTACACGCCCCCTTTCCGAATACTTTTACACACTCCCTCTTTCTGATAACCGGAGTGCATTAGCAGTTGCAGATTTCAGTACAGAACCAGATGCAGACTCACATCACCAGGGCACACAGAAAAGAGTAGCTACTTTCCAAAACATGCAGATAAAGTGGATGACTACATGGGGCCCCACAAATGGGAAAAAGTTCTTCATGGACTAAAATTGGTTTTATAGGCAGAAGAGAATAACTGGTTGAAATATTCTGATATACGTGACTTGGGAAACTCAGTGTCTCCTGTGGAATCAGAGAAAACGGGTGTAGTAATTCATTATATGTGTAGCTGTTTTGTCAATTATCTGGCACATGCCATGGACAAAAAACTCATGGTATGTGGGCTTCTGGTTCCAGAGTACAAGTTTTAATTGCTCCCCATGCTCATTACAAGCTTCCCTTTCCAATATTATTCACTCAAGGATTTTGGACATACACCAGAAACCTGTAATTATATATTTCTGCTTATAATCACATCAGCTACACTGCCAGAGGTCTCGTAGTTCCCAAGTTCTTTCCACAGTGGCAAGCAAACCCCTGCTAAAACTTTCCACTTCTGAAAGAAATAATTAATTTCTGGCAACAGCCACGTGTTCCCACCTGAGTAACAGGAAGGATTCCCAGCGCACTCTCCGACTTTCAGAGGGTTTCTCTGTTTTCCGGCCAACAAAAGAAGCCATATGAGTTCTTAAACTTTCACACACAACATGGGATGTTAAATGTATTATGAAAGTTTCTAGGGCTATTGACCTAAAACTTTGAGGCTTCCGATGAACATTTTCACCATGTGACAATCCAGCTGTCTCTGGTTGTGAAAAGGATAGGCAAACCAAGCTAAGTCTGTTCATTTTCAGTTTTCTAAGAGTTAAATAAATCATACACCGAAGCATCAGTTGGTGGGGAAGAAGGAAGCACAGAAAACATTTGTTTCCACAGTCCTAAATGAAATGCCTGCAATTTGGTAATCAGTGTGTTATCTTAATCTTGAATCTAAGTACGAAGAGAGAGCTAAAGGTGTTAAATTTGACTATTCCCATATAAACCATAAACAGTTGCTCTCAGTTCAAGACTTCAAGAGCCCTCAGCCTGTTTAGAACTCAGGCAAAAAAAACAAAACAAAACAAACAAAAAACATATCCAAAATTAAAATATTTTGTTATTAATAGTGAAAGACAAGAATGAGATAAAATGTAAACATGAGGATTTAATCTTAGAAACATTTCTTCTCTCATCTTCACATTGAAACACATTTTTGAAAGAAAAACTTCCTGCTTGATGGTCATCTAAGTCTAGTATTCCAGGTGGCAAACACCTCCCCTTCTGGGGGCAAAGAGGAAGTTTGCTGTGATCATCTTTAGAAGTTGTGAAAGTTTGTTGGAGCCCAGCCATATTTTCTTGAAGACAAAACTGCACAAGTACAGGTATAGGGGCCTGCTGTATTTCTGTAAATAATAACAAATGTTGTAAGTGTAGGTTGTTCTGATTCTTACCTACTGTTCCAAGACCTGGCAAATTTTTTCAGCCTCTGACTGGTTATTGCCTTTCTGATCAGAACTCATAGCTGTGCTGCAAAAGATACTGTTTCAGCTGACAAGGACAGGTTCTTTTAATAATAAGCATCAACTAAGACATATGGATGAGAAGAAAAAGGTAGAAAGCTAAAAAAATAATGCATGATGTAGAGAAGTCAAGAGTTCCTCAAGATACAGCCTATGATGATGATACCCTCTCAGTCCCTTTGGTCAGGGTATCTCTCAGGATCAAAACGATACCAGGATTGTATGAGACGGTGGGAGTTAGAGTTCTGATTGTCAATTCACTGCTTCTCCCTCGCTTCTTCTTTTTTTCTTTTTTCTCTAGGAAAAAACCCTAACCTTTCTTCTTCGTTCAGTCTTCTTTTGTAGCCTGGTCATTTTTGTCCACCTGTTCTGGATGTTCACAGAGTCCTGTATCTGAGTCCTATCCTTTTATGCCTCACTGAATCTGAGAAAACACTACCCAGGAAACATCTCAAGCTCTGGACTTTTAGTTGTCTTCTCAAGATGCACAATTTTCTTTCTTGCAAACTATTTCTAGCAAAAGAGGTCCTGTGAGCAAGCTGCCTGAGCTTTGTGATTAATGCAGCTTTGCAAACTCTCCAGCAACTCAAGCACTCTTCCACGTGACTATAGCAATTGCTCCAGATTTTATTCTGCTGAGAAATATATAATACAGTATTGCCAAAACCACATCAAAAGTCATTTGTAATTTGCTCTGTACCAATCTCAAGAGATTTCCAGTAAGGTGACCTGAATTTTGCCTACAGTTAGGAGGTAGCATAGACAACAATGTAGAAACAAGGTTCTTTAAGAAAAAAATTAAATACATTGACAACCAATGGAAATTATGAAGTATTTATTGCTTCACTAAGAAAAAACAGAAGAAACTGCATTAGAAAGATTTTTAATCTGCTTCTCCACACCTCTATTCATCAGCCACTGGTAGGTTAGTGTTAATAGCGGCCCGCAGGTTAGCCCAGAAAAGAGCACGCTTGCTCCTCTCCTTCGGCCACTCCAGGTAGGTTCGCTTTGCCATGAGCGCCTTCAGCTTGTGGTACCTGGCAGGGATAATGTACGGAGGGATCGGCTCCAGCAGAATGAGGATTAAGCTGTTGGAATTCTCACTGAACAATTTGTGATGGGCAAAGTACAGCTCGTAGTGACACCACTCGCTCTGCACAAAGTTCGGGGACAACACGAAGATCGACCGGTAGCTCTTCTCAATGCAGTTGATGATGTTCTCCACGATGCTCTTGCCGGGGACAAAGTTCCTCTCGTGCTGGCACAGCTGCACGCAGCCCTCCCCCTTCTCCAGGTTCGGGATCAGCTCGTTCTTCACCCACAACGAATCGCGCTCGCTGTAGGAAATGAAGGCGTGAAACTGCAGCACGCTCTCCTGCTCTGCGGGCTGGTTGTGCCAAGCTCTCCGCTTCGTCTGCGTCCACTGCCACGTCATGCGCGCGTACCACGGCACGTCCAAGTAGATGCACAGGAAGGCCACCACAGCCACCAGCACCAGCGTCAGCAGCAGGGCCGTCACAAGCAAGAGCGCAGTGTTGCAAGCCAGCTCGCTCAGGTGGAAGTCCTTCAGCGGTGTTCCTCGCAAGTCCTCCGGGTACTCGCACACGTACGCCGCCGGCCAGCCAAACAGCTTCCCCCCAGAATGCCTCTCCAGGCGGATGAAGTCTTGCAGTTCACAGGAACACTTGAATGGGTTCTGCCCGGCTTGTAGCTCCCTCACCCCTGAGCAGCTCTGGAAGAAGTCGGCAGATGGGGTCAGGATCGAATTCATCTCTATGTTCAGGAACTCCAGGGAGGTAAAGCCACTGCAGCCCGGCAGGTCAGCCAGCCTGTTCGATGCCAGGTTCAGCTCTTTCAAGGATTTCAGCTCAGCCATGCCCTCGGGGACACTCGTGATATGATTGTTCTGCAGGTCGAGTTTTTCGATGTTGATGGGCAAGCACTCAAACACGGCATCCGTCAGCTGATTTGAGGAGAGGTCCAGCTCTGTCAGAGACTCCGCCCATTGGCACTGCACGTCCGCTGTGTCATGGCGCAGCAAGTTGCTGCTCATGTCCAAGTATTTCAGAGATTTCATATGGCTCGTCATGAAGCTTACCTTGGAAAGGGTCTCAAATTTATTCTTCTGCAAGATTAATGTCTCTAGTTGTATTAATTTGTCACAGTTTTGAAAAAGAAGATCTGTTAAATCGTTGCTTAAAAAATTTATATATCTAAAGGGACTGTCAGACGAAGGACACAGCATATGTATCATCTCTGATTCAGCTATTGTCAAGGCCGCAACATTCATGTCTGCAAATATTTTGTACAGGTCATCCTGTATGAAGTACAGATCTGTGATTAAAACCTTCTTAATTGTCAGTGCTTTCATAGAGGTACCTGAATAGTCCAAGTTATAGCTGTGGATCTCTGACAACTGTGTTAAGCTGTTAATATTGAAGTACTCAACGGATGAGTGCCATACAGTCTGAAAAATGTCAATAAGAGCATTCCAGTCCACTGACATATTTGTCAGTGTCAGATTTTGTAATCTGGAGCCTTGTCTGAAATTAGATAATAAATCGAGTAATTTTTTTACATTGTCATTTGTGATCTCTGACAATGATAGGCTTTCTGTAGTATTTTGTATCACAATCCAGTCAAAATTAGCTTTGGACTGATGACTATTTGTATACAGGAGTGGCAGGCTTTTGATTTTTTTGTCAGAACCATCTTCCAGAAAATCAGTAGACCCAGATGTAAAGAGTTCATTTTCCACAGACAGGCTGACATGATTCCAAAAAGTTAATGCAGACAGACATGTGTAAAAAAAAAAGTTTCTGAGAGATCTCATGTTGTGTGTCATACCGGTTTCTGCTTCCTTGGAGATGCTAAGTACTTTTCTTATCTGTCCATCTTTGTTCTAATCCTGTAGCTAAACAAACAAACAGAAAGAAACCCCAACAAAACACAGATTTTATCATTAAGCATCTATGCAGGAGCCACCACAGAATCATAGAATCACAGAATCATAAAGGTTGGAAAGACCTTAAGATCATCAGGTCCAACCTACAGCCCTACACCACCCTAACACTAAAAGAGACTGACTTTTTTTTAAGGTTCCAATTTCTCATCTCTCCCTTTGACTCAAAAAGCAATGAAGGGACATATTATCATTCAGGAGAGGCATTCCTTATTCAGAGAACATTACTGAAATTTCTATTTGATACTTGTGTTGTATTTAATACATAAGGAGTCTGTTTCTTACAAAACATGTCTGATTTCACAGCTGACTAAAATTGGTTGCTTACTTAAAGAATTACTGCTGTCATTCAATATATTATGAAGATTTCCCACAACTGCGTAAGACACTTTGATCAGAAAGTGCAATATTAGAGGTCAATACAATTATCCTCTCCTCAGATTCTGTCTTGAATGATCTGAAGGAGACTCAGAGGCATTTTCTTAAATGGACTGAAACACAGGATGAAGGTTTGAGAGAGGCTTCTTTAAACACAATTTCGAGAAAAATCATCACTGTGGTTTTGCTTTGATTTTCCCTAAGAGAGGACAGTTTTCCTTTCTGTATTTAGGAGTTTAGGGTAGCCTGCCTTCCTTTGTTTTAGTTAGCCATTGTAAATATCACCTGAAAACTCCTCTTAGATGTTGCCATAAATCCATTAGATTGTTTTTTTTTTCTGAAAGAGGAACTGGTAAGAAGTTAGGTAACGCTTTTTAACCTGTAAATCTCGATTTGAAGCTGTTTTCCAGATTTCTGAAATCTTTTTGTTTCCTTGGAACACTTTTCCCCTCTCCCTCCCATTACCTTTAAATCATAGTTGTCTGAAGTTTTCCATAGTGCTCATTCATGACTGCACTAGCTTTCAACTTTCCCTTGATGTTGAAATGGCTAAATGATGAGTTTATATTTCTAGTTACTCTACTATCACAGAATCACAGAATGTCAGGGATTGGAAGGGACCTCGAAAGATCATCAAGTCCAATCCCCCTGCCAAGCAGGAACGCCTAGAAAATGCTTTCTAGTGACTCTACAATGAGACAGTAATAGCTGTCACTTGTTGAATTAAAGCTACAACCTCAAGGACTACATCCTACCATTAACCATTCCATGTGCCTTCTTAGAATTACAGTACTAGATCCAAAACATATCTTCTCCTTGATCTTACAAACCCCGTATTACAAAAACTCGATAGTACAATAAAAAACAGTCCACTGAGTTCTTCTTTTCTAAAGAATGCATGAAACTAGTCTTGGAAATTATCCAGAAATAGCGTGGCAATATGGGAAAACTTTCCCAGCCTTTTTCCAGATTTTAATTTGGAAAAATTGTATGCAGTTTTACCATCATAGCCCTCAAAAGGCATCTTCATCATGAAGATAATCCACATCCTCTATTCTGTTCTTTCAATTGTTTAGGCGACACTGCTAACGTGTATATAATCAAACAAAATATGTAGCTTGAAGGGAAAAAAAAAAAATCTACCTACAAAACATTATTTCTTCTTAGGACAAAATTTCAGCAGTGTCCGAGGGCTAGGTGAAAGAAAATTATGACTTTTCTAAATGTGCTTAATTTTCTTCGTCATTCCTATATCCTGGCATTCAGTTAAATTATTTCCAAGTACCTTCAAACTTTCTTTAGAATATTCTATGAAGCAATAAAATTAACAACTGTTATGGCACATTACCTGTGATTTGGGGACTAACGCTGGAGAATTTATCCTTTATATTCATATCCATTTTAATTCAGAAGTATTCTTAAGTCTTCAAACTTGACAAAAAGATTGTTATCAAGAAAAAGCAGAGAAGCAATCCAGTCGGGTAAGCAAACCAAGACCATAGCGAGAAATTGTCCTGTTGTTTAAAGAGGGAGAAAAGAGAACAAAATAAGACATTTTTAAGAGTCTCTCCAATACAAACTTTGTACAAACTGACTAAACTTTCATATAAGAAATGTATAGAACGCATTGAGCTATGATGGCTCAGTATTAAGGCTTTTACTGAATATAAGCAATTTTACTCTCATTTCTTACCCACACACTTGAAAGTACATCATACACTTGCTACAAAAAACACGGTTCATTTTCAAGTAAGTTGCTGAATGTAATAGCTTTAGCTAACTAGCAACCGCATAAAATCAACGAAATTAAAAGTTTCTCACCAGAAATCCTCGCTCTCCAAAAAAGCAGAAAATATACCCAGGAAAACTCAAAAAGAAAACTTCCTGTAACTCTATCCTGCTGTGCAACAATACTTAGGAACGCCCAAATTTTTTATATAAATGTTTGTGCCATCTACTGACAGCTTATGAAACGGCATTTGCTTCCCTCCAGATGTATTTTCCACATACAACATTACCGTAATCTCCCTATTATTTAATTTTTATTGAACTACGTGTTTTCATGCTTTGCAGTAAGTCAAGTAGAGAACAAAATTTAATCTTTTCACCAGCTCTCTGTCTTCATCAAATTAATATGAAAAAAAGTACTTCTTTTAAGCAAGTTTTACACTGAAATTCAAACACCTTCCTCTCCGAACTTAATAATGATCTACGTCCATATGCCTTATTCTGAATTTTTTTCCATTTAGCTATATCAATTTAGTTGTCAAGTTCTTATCAAGGCTAACTCATAAAACTACTGTTTGCCTTATTTTAATTTCCATTTAATGGGAATGGAAAAATAATCTGTCTCTCCTGTTTCA
Source organism: Trogon surrucura (assembly GCA_020746105.1). Taxonomy (NCBI): domain Eukaryota; kingdom Metazoa; phylum Chordata; class Aves; order Trogoniformes; family Trogonidae; genus Trogon; species Trogon surrucura. Next base: position 56,856,029 of record CM036620.1, on the reverse strand, counting down.
GCAGTGTTGTGATCGGGTTAAATAGTGGACATGGAAACAGTGGGTGGGGTCTATATATATATTTATTTTTTTTTTAATTAAAACAGAGCAGCAACTTTGGTATTTAATGCCCAAACACTTGGAATATTGTCTTGGCATCTTTATTTCTGTATAGTGCTGGTCAGAAATGCCATCTTAGCTGAGATCTAAATTCAGAACAGCCACACTACAACCTATCTTTCTGGGTTAGCATACCATAATGCATTCATGATTTAACATTTCAATGATTCAGGACACAGAGGAAATAACCTTTAAAATTACTTTTTCACTCTAAATCTTATTCTGTACATCATATTTCATTTCTCAGCTTCAAGTGAAAAGAGGTCATCCAAAAAAAAGGAAAGGAAAGATAGGACGGGCAGTAGGCGACAGAATATGAACAATTTATATTTTCTGCTGCTATGCCGATGAGCATTATGGTGGTACTCTATGATTCTATGATTCCTTCTCCACTTCTGTCAATACAGCTGCTTTCCAAACACCTTGTGATGTTGTTACATACAAACCTCACCATTGCCTGCCCTTTAGCTGGAAAGATTTTCCTCGTCATCCTCAGTTTTACCCCAAGATAAAACCTCGCTTCTATGAAACATCCATTCCTGTTCCGGAATATAACAGTATAACTACTTGAATATAACCTGCTTATTACTCTAATGAATACAGAATCAGACGCACATTTGGTTAACTTTTAAAAACTGCCATAAATTAGAGACTCTTATTTGACAGCTCTTCAGTTAAGTGACAGTCTGACCTGGCCACTGGCACAGTTTGAGTTCTCCAGCTCTGCCCACATACAATAAAGAAAGCTGAAGAATATGTTAAACAGAAAATAAGAATATTACCATTAATTGCATGCCATTAGCTCTCAGATTTACCAGCGCAATCACTGCAAGAAAATGAATATATTCGTCAAATGCTATGCATACTTCTGCATTTTGTAAAAACTAGCCAAATCTAGTTGTTTCCTTCCATCTTTTCTTTACATTTATCTATTTATTACAAGGCAAGTATCTTTTCTGAAACCCATTAGTAAGGCAGTGACACTTAGCATAATGAACTTCAGTGAAATCTGAGATGAGTAAAAGTGTTCAATCTCTGTGGCTCACTTATTCCAAGACCATTTGCAATATTACCATAATGAGAAAATACAAGTGAAATTAATTACTGAAATATGAAAGAGAAGGAAAATCAGAAAATGCAAGTGCTAGATTCAAGAACGTAGTTTAGGAACTTAGGAAAGAAGTACATCCTTCTATTCCAATAGAAAAACACACACATTTATTTGCTTATAATGTTAATCTCATCCTGAAGTAATAACTTTATATTACAATAGTGATTAATACCGTTACGCAGTTCTAAAACATACATGGCCTTGTACAGAATCTTCAAAAATTACAGTGTAAAATTCACTTTACACTCAAAATTGCTATCTATCATGGGGGAAAATAATCTAAAGCTATTGAGCTTTATCTGTCATCATTCCTCCTAAGTCACTGCCCTTACTTTTCCACAAAATTAAAATCTTTAGGGCCACTCTAGATTTCATTTTCAATAAATACATTTAAACAGTAATAAATTAACCTGAAAGATGCTAGAATTACCAGCATGTTTTGATACTTAAATTCCCATTGAATTGCCTTCAGAATTAACTTATTATTTAGTGATACAAACATTTGTCCTACTACCACCTACCTTAATGGGAAGCTTCAGAGACTGTTGCCCAGTAAGCATGTAAGTCACGTAGCGTGATTCTTATTTGTGAATCACACTTCTGAGAACTGCGGCTTTATTTTGCGTCCTCCTATACCTGCACTCCCCAGCGATTGACAAAACATATCACTTTGCTTCCTGTGGCAAAAGTAAGTATTTCTTTCTTCAGCAAAGCAAGACTAGAGATAGAAATCTCTACAATGAATCATGGAACTGCCTTTTATCACAGTTAAAGTGTATGCTTTGCCTTAAAATGAAGTGGCAAAAAGAGGAAAGGGTGTGAGGAATTAGAGACAAGAACCACAGGTTGTTGGGCAAGAGCCTGCAATCCTTGTGTTCAACCAAGTATTTCTGGTGTGGCTGTGGGCGCCCAGTGCTGACAGTAACTTACTGGAAATGTGCGAACGTGCCTCCCAGTTTGTTTTAGCAGCATTTCCTGTAGACACAGATGCAACTAAGGTGCAGATCAGTGGTTCAATTCCTTCTTTACTAAGACGGTGATGAACCACTGGAACGAGTTGCCCAGAGAGGTGGTGGAGGCCCCATCCCTGGAGGCATCCAAGGTCAGGCTTGATGGGCCTCTGAGCAACCTGACCTAGTTAAAGATGTCCCTGCTCACTGCATGGGGGCTAGACTAGATGAATTTTAGAGGTCCCTTCCAGCTCAACACACTCCATGATCCTATGAGTCTTGAATTCTCCAGCCCCGTGCTTCAGCAGGTGTTTAGCTGCAGCTTGCTTTGAGGAAGAATTAAACTTTTTTTTTTAAAATAGATAGATAGATAAGCCAAGGCCAGCTCATTGACTAGACTCATTCACAGTTCAGATGCCTCAGAAGTGTATGGAAAATCACTTGCCAGAGGCTGGTGTTCACAAAGAGAGAGGAGCCTTACTTTCCAATAGAGTTCACCGGAGTTGCCAAGTCCCTGTAAGATCTCTCAAACTGCCAGAGGATGCAGCCTCCTTCTATCCCTCTCCCTTCCCCACTGGCTGAGGTGCTCAGGGGGCACAGCCTTCCCGATCCACCCATTACATTTTCCCCCTAACATGTACCCCCCTTAACAACACACACCTCGTTTCAACAACTCCAACTTCATGACGCCCAGGGCGGAGAACCTGACATCCACAGGCCTGTTAAGCCTGCGCACTCTTTCTCAAAGTTCACAAGTTGCTGTTGACTTAATTAATAGCCCAGCTGGTCAAGGTATCTCATCATCTTCTCCTCACACACCGCAGCCTGCGACTCCTTCCTTTAACGGACACTCTCCTCTTTCTTCCATCACTACTACGTAAAAAGAAACCGCACTCTCCTTGTTCTACCACTTATTTGTAAAGGCACTCTACTCTCTCGTCCTCTCAGGACGAACGGTGTCTCATCAGCCCACTCGGTCACATTTTAACCCTCTCGCCCCCACAGACAGGCCCCGCTCCGCCCGCCCCCGCCCGGCCAAGCGCCGTGTCCCCAGTGCCCGGCCCGCCTCCCCCGCCGCCCCCTCAGCCGAGCGGAGACGCGCGCAGCCGGGGGCCGTAACGGGCGAGAATGGCGGCCGGGGCGGCTTTCCACGGCGGGTCAGCGCTGGGTGGGCTGGGCGGCGGCAGCGGGCAGACGGCCGGCGGCAGAAGCGAGGGAAGAAGAGCTGCTCCCCGCCCTCTCCTTCCCTGCCGGCGGCCGGGCGGGACGGCCCGCAGCCGCCCGGCCCGCGCTGCCTCCTCCCCCCCGCTGCTGCCGACGTGGCGGGGCGGGGAAGGAGCAGGGGGCGCGCCGGCGAGGGCAACTGCTGAGCGGTAAGGAGCACGGCGGCTTCTTCTTTTTTTTTTTTTTCTTTTTTGAAACTGGCTGCGGGCTCCTCACTAATAACTCTGCCCCAGGCGGGATTTCCCAAAGAAAAAAATAAACCAAGAAAGGAAGGGGGAAGCTGCGGCCGCTGCGGGCTTGAGGGAGCGCGCGGAGCGAGAGGCGGCGGCCGTCGAGCGTCAGGGGGGAGCTCGGGGCCGCCGGCCCGGGAGAGTTTCCCCGCACGGAGGCGTCGACCCGCGTCGGAAAGCGCCCCTGGGCGGCCGAGCTCTTGCTTTCGAGACGGGATTAAACTCCTCCGGGAGCTGCCGCCGGTGCCGGCCCCTGAGGGACGGCCGGTCGCTGCGGGCTGGGTGCTCCCCTGGCGCCGCGCCCGGAGCTGGCCTTGGCGTCTCCCTCCGGAGGTGTCCCTGTGGAGAGGGTTCCCGTTGGGCGGAACGGATTTGGATGAGGGGAGTCTCACGGGTGACAGCTTGAATGACGCCTCACCGCCGGGGGCAAGCACGGCCGGTGTTTTCTGACAGACGTGGTAGTTTGCTGTTACGTGCTTTGCTCCTCTGAGGGAAGGTTTGTCGGGCAGCTGCAGGGACCTTGGCCCGAGCAGTCCCGAGAGGTGTCCTAGTCCTGCAAAAATTCATGTACGTGTCATCCTTTAAAAATTCTGCTGGTGCTGGGCATTTCTGTACTCGCATCTAATCCTGTGCAGAATTAGGATGGGTGTTGTGTACAGATTTTACAGGGTTTGGCAGAGGATCCTTGTATCTGCTGGTGGAATGCGGTTTACAAATGCACAAATTTTCTTTAGGCGATGCCGCCCGTCACGCAGCCGGGAGTACTGTTGGTACAATGGCAGTGTTTACCTACACTAAAGGTTTTTTTAGTATTTGCGATATTTGTAATGGCAAACTGCAGCTACTTGGGGCAAATGCAAAGATTCTGACTTGTGAAGGCGTGTTTTCTAAAGATAAGTAAGTTACAGTGTAAAGTAATGTAAGTGGCACCAAATGCTTATTGGTTTATTTATGTTTCCTGTTCACTGATCCCAAATGCTGTTCTGGAACTGTTCAAACAGCTGATCTACATTCAAGTTAGATAAACAGGCTGCTAAAGCCACAGTTGTGCACAATTCTGTAAACTTTAATAAAATAGACTGATTTAAATACATGCTTCTCAGGCGGACTCCTCCCAGTTGTGTTTTGCTTTTTGCCTCCTTTGTTCCTGTTCTTCAGTCTCTCCTAGAACCTCAGTCCTTCCTAACAAGTGCAAAGCTTTCAACCATGCTCAGTTAATATGGGAGTCAGTGAAAGGACAACAGCTACAGAGAGGACTGTGTGAGTTTATTTTATGCCATGCAACTCAGCATATAGTCCAGAGCCTGCAGTGACAACTCTCTGTTAAGCGTTGTCTTCTGAGTACTGTTATTGCCAACAAGTATGTGATAGTAATCATAGTACAGTAGTCCTTTTGGACTCCGCCAGTGCCGCTCCTTAATCAGCTGCAGAGCTTGCTCGGTGGCCATTTCTTTTCCTTCCTGGATCCCCAGGCCAATGACTGCACAGTAGTCGAAAATACTTAGAAAGTTACACTGCAACATGAGTGAAGAAAACTGCTTTGTTACTTGGAAAAATACCCCAACAAACTGCCTCATGCAAACTCACCTTGGCTTCAAAACTGAAGTTTAATCACACAGCTGGAATTTCAGGAGCAGGTGAGAAGCATTGCATTCCCAAACAGCAAGCCTTCAAGACAAGAGATGCAGAAGTGGTGTGAGCAATCGATGCTTCCTGTCTGTGAAATGGCTACAGGGATTGCGGCCTGTCATGTTCTCAAATTATGCCCATTCTCCAGCACATAAATATCACCACAGTTTTAGTCACACTGTGTCATTCCTCTCTGCATCAGCCAGCAGGCTGCAGGAAACCTCGTGTGTGAAAATGATGAGAAGGCGACAAGAGCTGCTTGGCTATTGCAGCTCAGAGTATCTTGTTCCCCAGTGATCTTTCATAAACGTCTAATAGGGAACATAGGAATTAACCACGGGGAAGTTCTTATATTTGACTTCTCCAGACGAATGAACATCCTTTCTCTTTCACCAAACTATGTTTTTTGGAAACCAGTAATGCTGCTCTTTGCACTTGAGTGAGATCCTGCAAGGTAAATGGAGTATTCAGAGTCATCATGATGATGCATGTGCCAAAGGGCTCTATGCTTCAGGAGGCCTTACCTCAAGGCTGTGTTGGTTTTTATCAATAGCTTATGGTAAATACTGCGTATTTTATAGCCATTCAGATGCTTGTGGAACTTAAAAGACTTAATTTGTTTTCTGTATTCAGAATTGAAAATGTCTGAAGACGTATGCGATGGCAGCCCATCTGAAGAAAAACCTGAAGTAATGGAAATGCCCCCCAATGAGATATTGCCTAACGAGTCAGTGCCACGCCTCGTGGAAGCTGAGGACTTGCACGAGTCTTCACAAGGTGAACGTGGACAAGCCACTGAGAGTCCCAGTGATAGACAGGAAGGAGACATATTTATTAATGAAAACCCTGTGACTGAAAAAATAATTGAAAGTCTGCCTGCCAATGGAGAGGCGACTGAAGACATGCCCACAGAGTGCAATGAAACCGTAAGCCTTGATACAGAACCTGAATCTGAAGAAGCACTGCCTAAACAAAACAGTCCAGTAAGTAATACTTTCTTTTCCATAAAAGCCCTCCCCTCTCTGCTTGCTAAAGACAGAATTTTGTACAATGTACTTACTGTTTCTCACAAAAGCCTAGGGAGTTACATACAGAAAACCTACATGGGAATAGAATAAGTTAAATTGCAACACCGAGCTTTTGGAGATTAGGAATAGTTGAATTTCTCTTTGCCAGTATGGTATTAATATGTTCTTTCTAGCTTGATTGCAATAAAACTATACCAGTGCTTATCTTATTAAGAATCTAGTCAATTTTGCATAGATACAATACTCGTGTGAATTTATTATCTGGCTTTCGTATGAATTTATTATCTGGCTTTCTGTACAAGCCTGCTTCATCCAGTTCACAGAATGAACCTAGAAGAGGACAGAGTTTAAGCTGCATATGCAGTGCTAAGTCTGGATTTGCTAATTTTCAAGTCATTGTCTTTACAAAACCAGTGTGTGTTTCATAAGGCTCACTGAAATGGCCGATAATTTTTGATTTATTCTAGGCCAGTAGTTTTTAGTTTGTGATCCACAGACTTTTGGGAGTCCTGTGGGTAACTGCACAAAGTTAATAAAACTAAGAAGAACAAGGTTTTTTTTTTCATGGTCTATACAGCATCCAAATCCAATACGCATGACATAGCTCTTCTACACTGAAAAATTTTCAGGCATCCCCAAATTGGAAAAGGTTAAAACACGTCGTTTCAGTCCCTCCACCAGTGATCCCCTCCCCAGGTATCTGTACACTGCACAGTGCAGAGCTGTCTTGCTTAATACCACACGTTAATGTAAAAGGTGGGCAGCAGCTCCTCTGGCTGTGTTTCTGTTGAGCTCAGTTCTTAGGCGTTCCCTGTGCACATCTGTACTGGGTTACAGCTCCAAGGAGGCTCAGGCAGAGAAGCCTCTTAAGTTTGGCTCCCAGTAGAGCTCATGCAGGAGATGCCTCTCCCTAATAATAGCCCTAATAAACTATTATGGCTTTTTAGGATCTGAAGAAATACTAGGACATCTGTGTAGAAATCTCGAGTTTTAGGCGCTTTCAGCAATAGGTGATCTGAACTGAGCTCCCTGTTCTGCTTTCTTGTGCACAGAAACTTGAACTCCGCACAATACCCTATCTGTCATCATTTATTAAATGCCTGGCTTTATTGCCCGTCAGGTTCTTTGTGTTTTCTCCTGACTTTGGAAAACATAGACTTTAGACAGTGGACTAATATTTTGTTTTTACAGGCTGCAGACTCCTCGTCTAAAGCAAGTAGATGGGAAGCTTGGGGTACTTGGGGAAAGTCTCTCCTGTCATCAGCTTCTGCCACAGTGGGTAAGTGTTCAGTCAATAAAGTACATGGAAATAAATCGTAATTTTTTATGTTTCATTAGAAAAATTATGTGCATTAAAGTGATTTTACTGTGGATCAGTTGGAATTGTAATGCTGATAAACTCTTCAGTTAAGTTTTATAGTTGCAGCGGTAGATTTCTTTCAAGTCATTCATTTTTTGCCTGCAAGATAGCCATATTTATATTGTGTTTAGCTTATGTAATAAATACCATTCTATCAAATAGACATTCTAATGCCGTTTGTGAGTAACAAGATAATTTGTTACCAAACAGTTACTGTTCTTACAGGCTTGCGATGGCAGTGTCACGGTCTTCTCTTACCTAGAAGTCTTGTCCTCACTGAGTTTAGGGTCATAGAGTGCATACGTTTTCTGTGGGGCAGTATGGCCATAGTTGTTTTTTTGCTCAGTTGACATGAGCTCGCCTGAAAATGATGAATGCTGTTGGAAGAAGTTTGGGAGATACAACACACAATCTTGTTTATCCCTTCTTATTGTCTGATAAGTAAACAAGAGATACCTTTTTACAGCTGTTTGTTGCTTTTGTCTTAAAATCTGGTGTCCAGCATTGTATCTCTGTGGATTTCCTTGGAGTTTTTAATGATGTGATCTAATTTTTGTGTAGGCCATGTAACATCTTGGTTCATATACATTAAAAAATCCATGCTTAACTGGTACTGGCTTCTTAACATACCAGCTGACTGTATCTGCATCATAACTATCTTTGCGGAGTGTTAATATGCAAAGAAGTTTGTCTAGGCAGCCTGACTTGACAAGGTTGTGTGATGTTGTCTGTTTTAAATAGGCATATCATCACTATGCATATATATTTTTGGGATTATTATTTGAAAATGAGCACAGTTGGAACAGGTCAAGTTGCCTAAGCAAAGGACTATCCACATGCAGAAAAAGGAAGAAGAAAATTTAAAAATCATTTTAGTTTTACGTGATAATGGTTTTACCATGTCACACTGAAGTCCCATCTACTATCTAGTTTCTGATAGTGACGAAGAACAACTGGGAAAGAGCCTAAACCCAGATGTATGTAAAGCAGCACTTGCCCTGTTTTCTCTTCCCATTCCCTGGAATCTACAACTTAGACAGACTTCATGACCCTGGGATCAGGGTAGGGTTGAGTTCCCATATTACTGCCTAATAATTTTGGATCTAACTTTTCTCTGTGAATTTATTAAATAAAATAGACTTTGAAATAAGCAGAAATCAAGTGTTCACTGAACACAATAACTTGGAAGACCACATACATAATCTTAGATTTGTTCCAGGAAATCAATGCAGGAGGTGGTGGTTTATATTCCTGATATAGAGGGATTATTTCCTAGTTGTTTGTTATGGGAATTCGTGCTTGATCCTGTAAAGCATTTACTGTCTGTCGTTGTCATAGACAGGATGTGGGACTGTGTATACCATATATGTGCCTCAGTATGACAATTTCTCCCGAGAGACAGAGAAAAAATAAAGCTACTGGGAATTTCTATAAGCTTTCTTCTTTTTTATTAAATATTCATTATTCCCCTTCAAGTTACTCCATTTATTATCTGAGCAGTTCAATGAACGCTTCGTCTCCTATTCTACATCAGAAGATAGGTTTGCCATCTTCCAGTCCGTTTTAATGTTGCTTGTTCCTTCAGTGCAGCAAATGCTATAAGTAAAGCTGCTTTCTTGGAATTAGACTTATCAGCAACACCTTCAGTATGTGATTTTTCTGTTGCTCTTGTTATCTGTGTATGACACAACTGCTTGTCTGGTTAAGTATGACAAATACTCACTATTCCTTGTATTTTTCTTCAAAAATGTATTCTGTAAAAGTGACAGAAACGGTCACAGAATCACAGAATGTCAGGGCTTGGAAGGGACCTCAAAAGATCATCTAGTCCAGCCCCCCTGCCAGAGCAGGATCACCTACAGTAGATCGCACAGGAAGGCGTCCAGGTGGGTTTTGAATGTCTCCAAAGCAGGAGACTCCACAACCTCCCTGGGCAGCCTGCGCCAGTGCCCTGTCACCCTCACAGTGAAAAAGTTTTTTCTAAGGTTTTGTGGAACCTCCTGTGTTCCAACTTGTACCCATTGCCCCTTGTCCTGTCATTGGATGTCACTGAAAAGAGCCTGGCTCCGTCCTCCTGACACTCCCCCTTGACGTATTTATAAACATTGATGAGGTCACCCCTCAGCCTCCTCTTCTCCAAGCTGAAGAGACCCAGCTCCTTCAGCCTTTCCTCATAAGGGAGATGTTCCACTCCCTTCATCATCTTTGTGGCTCTGCGCTGGACTCTCTCAAGCAGTTCCCTGTCTCTCTTGAGCTGAGGGTCTGAGGTGGATTAGATAACATCTTCTTAAAGACCTAACCAAATACATTCAGCTTTTAACAAATAATATCATAGAAGAGCCCAGATTGGAGGGGACCTTGAAAGATAATTTAGTCCAGGCTTTTGTGGGAAAAGGGTGTCTAGATGATAATGTCTAGCACCTTGTCCAGTCACATCTTGAAAACCTGCAGCAAAGGGAACTCTACTGTGTCCCCGGGCGATGTTGGTCCAGGTAATGATCGCTCTTACTGTAAAAAATTTCTTTCTTATGTTCCTTTCTCTTAAGACTCCTAAGAGTCTGATTTAGAGCTCCCAAACAGATTAGCATTTTTACCCCATGGCTATCATTTGTTTAACATAGCTGATTTTCTAATAAGGTAATTTCTTTATAATTTGTATCTTCTCTAACTCTGCACATATAGCCAGTGATTGGTTTGGTGATGGTTTTAATATTATGAAGAAAATGTCTGTTGTCTTTGAACTGATTTTGACATTTGGATCAAGGTCCCAGCCACAGGGCAGATGTGATACTCTACACAGCAGAGTCTGTAATGCCTTTGGGTTAGTAGCAGTCACTGCCTGAATCATGCTTAGTGCCTGACAGTAGATGGCACACTAAGAAAGTTATTGCATCTGCCTTATTAATGAGGTGAAGAGTTTTCTTTTGTTTTTAAAAGGTACAAGAGGTTTGTTTTCCCCCATTGTTGAACCACAGTGGAGCAGATAACACTGAAATAGATGCTGGGATGACGAGATGGGGGAAGTAGGCTCACTGTGATCTGGAGGTACAACTTATAGTTATGGTCACCATTTAGCCTCTTTCTTTTAAATTGTTTTTTTTTTTTTAAATAAATGAGCAATTACACTATCCAGTCTTTTAGTAACAGTGTTGATGAAACTCCCGTCTGACAGTGGGTTACCATTGCAGCTAAGTCAGTCTGATGGCTAGCAGCCACTGAAATGGGCATTCCTGCGCCTCTCTTTTTCTTGCATGTTCCTCCTCCTCCCTGTGCCAGCAAGCATGCTCCTCTGAGATTCCAGTAATCCAGTTCAGGAAACTAAACTGACAGAAGCGTAACTCTAGAGGAACCAGCTCACTGAGGTAAATGCCAGGGCAAGCAGAAAGGATGAATATGGAACATAGAAGTAGCAGAGCCTCCCATACCAGCACCAAGAAGCCATTAGGTCAGCTTAGCTGTGACAGCAAATGGTTTATCCCCAGGGCTTAAGAGAGGCAAAATATATTCCCAGTCTGCACTTGAAGCTTGTGACTTCCGATTTTAAGAGTGGTTTGTATGATTGAAAGCTTGCCTGTTTTGTTTTTTTTTTTCACAACTAAGCTATCTGCTTGCTTAATGAAAGTTACTACCATCTCCTACAAGCCTTGCCTTTCGTATGTTGTGTTGTTTTGTATGGATGAATTGTGGCATTCATAAGGTGCTTAAGTTATGGTGCTCAACAAGTGGCGTTTCCACACAAAATCTGTTCTCTGTTGAGCTGTATGCTTCACTCCATGCAACTTTGGGGGTTTTTACCTCTAGTGCCATTGATGAGACTAACATCTGTCAATACCTCTTACAGAATAAAAATAATAAAAAATAGAACACAGCTACATAGGGACAGCAATTCCTGAAGAGAATGGTTTAGGTTTCACCCGTGCTGAACTGCACTCCAGAGGTGTCTGTTGGCCTTTCAGCTCTGCAGAGAATCCAAAGCTACTAAACTGAGAGGTGGAAGATAAGAGAACCTAAAGAGAAGTGGGACATACGTGACTAAAGGGTTTGTGAACACTCTGATCTGGCCTTGGGCAGTTCAGGCAAACTCAAAGGCAGGCCACGGTTTTTAGGCACTGCTTCAAAACTTTCCTTTTCAAATGGAAGATTCCAGCTAGCAAGATGAATAACAGTATTCTGCTGAAACTGTCAGCCAATAGAAAGAAATCATGTAGGCAAGAAAAACAGAAGCAACAACAGAGGGGAAAAAGCATGCTTTCTCCAGAAAGCAGGCGATCAACAATGTCCGTTGAATAGCTCAGCTGTCTCGTCGGTACAGGTGAGTAAATGGAGGCATTGGAGGCGTTCCTGCGCTTACAGTGTCAACTCAGTTGTGTTACCACACTCAGTGTAACAAGCCCAGTGCACTTTTATTTCTGAAATGTAGGCTCATCTCCCATAACCTGTTTTATTTCCGTGCCTTTTGAAATTGCATTTTTTTTTCATTTCCAGAACATCACGCGCTTCTAGTGTGTTTGTGCGTGTATGTGTATCTAACAGTGCTGACTTGGTCTTCTGGTCTCCTCTGTTTTTGTTGTAGTCAAACATACGTGCCATACAGCTTAGTTCAGCAAAACTGCTCTTAGCTGACCTGAAATATTTTCTTATCATTCTAATGTGTGTAACCACAGCCCTGAAAATGCTGCTTTTTGTAAGTCTGTAAATATCAGTACGGCGGCTGCATGCCTCCTTTTCTCAGAAACTGTAAGTATGTCTGTAAAACTGTGAGAACCAAGTTACAAAATAGAAAAAAAAAACCCAAACTTGTTTAGATACAGAAAAAAAAAGGGAAGTTAATCTGAAAATCCATAACTTTTGCACTAAGTTTTTGCTTAATGTTGATAGTTAATTTTTTGTATAATTACAGGACAATAATATTTTGTTAGCAAGTTAAGTCCTTAAGAAAACTTAAGTCAATGGAAGAAATAGAACCCTTTTACTCATTTAAAAGTTGTGATCATTACTTAAATCACAAGTACCAGCAATCACTTAAATGACTGTGGTGTATAATCTCCCATGTTCTGTACAGTTGGACATACTGCTACATTTTGTAAGACATGACATAAAATAAACAAAAGTCGTATTTTCTTTAGACAGGTAAAAGCATTTATCTGGCTAGTCCCAGTGTAAACCATCAGGACCCTGTGCAGCTTATGCCGTCATACAGAAAATTAGTTGTCTCCGCTTGTCGGTTCCTGTTCTTTGTGTTTACCTCCAGATACTCCAGTTTTCTTGTATGCGATCTTTCCGTAGTGCTGCTTCACAGAGGTTTTTTAGAGTGCATTTATTACTGAGTTCATAGAGTGCCTAATGTGCAACCCATCTGGAAAGAGTAGAATCATAAATCTAAACTTTCCTTCTTCCTACTCCATTTCCCATAGTTTTGATGCATCTTTCTTTAATCAGATGTTCAAAAGCATATCTATATGAGTACACACACACACATACATATATGTAGGTGTAGGTGTTTATGCAGAACACTGCAGAGCACTGGCAAATCATATTTTGCTGTAGTTAATATAACTTAGGAAAGATGCTTGGAATTTTTCCAGTAGAAAGTGCACACGGTTTTGGATAAGCCTGGACACCATTTAATGAATGGTTATGTTTGACTCTGTGCCCTAGATATCTAGGTATCTGCCTGAGCATCTGTGTTAACGCCTTTTCTGAAATAAGTTGGGGAGGGACTGGTTACAAGGGCGTGTAGTGATAGGATGAGGGACAGTGGTTTTAAACTAGAGCAGGGCAGATTTAGATCAGATGTTAGGAAGAAGTTCTTTACTATGCAGGCGGTGAAACACTGGAACAAGTTGCCCAGAGAGATGGTGGAGGCCCGATCCCTGGAAACATTCAAGGTCAGGCTTGATGGGACTCTGAGCAACCTGATCTAGTTAAAAATGTCCCTGCTCACTGCACGGGTGATGGACTAGATGACCTTTAAAGGTCTTTTCCAGTCCAACGCATTCTATGATTCTAAGTTATCTATTTACAGTTCAGTTTCAGGTAACAAAGCAAAGAAGTACGAAATTGTGATTACTACTTTTCATAAGCAGTAGTTAAAGCACTCTGTATTGTCCTGCTACTGCAAATGATGAGCTTTACATGAGATGCAGTAACAGTGTTCCGTACAAGAAAAAATCAAATAGGATCACTGAAGCCATTTCATTTTGTGTTGGAAAGAAATATTGCTCGCCTGGTTGGTTGGTTATTTATTGTGTCTCAGTCGATGTGCAAAAACTTCCAGCGGAGGAAGATGTGCTAGCTGGATCATTTGTAATAAGAGAAGCATATACTCCTTGTGGAACATACTTGTGGATATAACCAGAAGCAGAATAGGCAGACAATTTAAGGGTAATCTTTTTTGAGGGCAGCATTTTTCATCTACAGCTGATGCAGATTAGGAAGCTGCTGCCCCCTTTTGCTGACTACCAGGCAATCCCACCCTGCCCTATAGTGGGACATTACCAGTCCACAGGATCTGCTAGTGGAAATAAATTCCATGTGGACAAGCAGCAAAGCAATCCTGTTCTGTGAAAATTATTCAGATAAAAACAATAATAACATATCCTTACGTTGAACTAGACCATTTTAATAGAACAGAGAGTTAGGGAGTCACTACATAAGCCTCAGGAAAAGGTCATAAAACCTCGGTAGGAGATCAGCTGCCACTGGAACAATAACTCTGGCTGTCCAACACCAGCAAACCTTACAAAGTATGTTGAAATAGCAGCTTTGAGGGGAAATGCTTCTGAATCTGACTTCAAATGAGCAGCTGAGCCGCTCAAATCCTGAAATAACTTTGGGGACCTGGTTCAGTATTCCTAAAATACCTAACATAGCACCTATGCAAGAGATTCCTTACCTCAGCCCCGCAGTCACTCACAGTCTATTAATTATGAGTTAATTGTTCTAGACTTCTGAAAACTAGGTGAAACCAAACCCTACAACATTAGGAGGATCTGTTTAAACTGATTTACTAGAGGATTCAGCATTTTGAAAAGCAGAAGACTAAAGTTACATATGCCACTGAAACAAGTTTTACATTTCAGGTCCCGTGTCATTTGTATTAGATTTCAGTTTTATAGTTTCTAGTGAGTTAATAATAGTGGAACATGTGAATTACTAACCTGCAAAAAATTAAGCGATTAAGGTAAGTCTAATAGTTACTCTGATTGTCATATTTTGTAAAGTGTAAGAATACTATGCACTGTTAGTCATAAGTTTTCAAATCAAATATAAAATATGCCTCTGCTGCAGGTCATGGGATAACAGCAGTAAAAGAAAAAGCAGGAACTACCCTAGGGATTCATAATACAAGTTCAGCATCTTCTGAAACAGCAGAGCCTCCTGCAGCTGAAACACCAGTTATACGTAAGTTCAAGTTCACTGAAATTAGATAAGAACTCTTTGACACTGCAAAATTAGTCAAGTTTACAAGATTTTGATCAGAGTCCAGTTTACTGTAATTTGTGACTTGTAGAGTTGGAAGTATGCTGTAACTTGTTTTTTTGATTTTGTTGAAAGCTGAAGATTCTCTGGACCAAAGCTCTCCTGAAAATATTCCTTCTTCTCCTTCGTCTGGATCCCGTGGCATGTTGTCAGCTATCACCAACGCTGTACAGAACACAGTGAGTCATTTTAGCTGGCCTCTCTGCTCTAGTTATTCATCATGTTCAGATGCAACTTCACTGTAGATCACATTTGTTTAGTTGTAGGTCTTTAAAAACATTTCTGTTTTAAGTCTCTTTAGAATTTTTATCATGGCAAAATAACTGTACCAAATTAAAAAAAAAAAAGTCAAATGCAACTATCTCACGGCTTTTGCACCAGTTTCAGTGGAAAATATGGTCTTCTAAACTATATAGAATTCTGCAAACCTAGAGAGGCTACTACACCACAGTGATGAGTGTCACCAAACAAAAAGAATAACTTAAGATCTCAGTAAGTTGCCTGTGATACCGTTTGAGACTTGGGTAGGGTTTTCCATTATGTATCAGGTTACATCAGCATTGGAGTATCTGACAAATGCATAATCCAAATTGAAATGGAAATATTTAGCTGTTGAGAATTCTTCTTCAGTGTACATGAAAAATTGTGAGAGCGAATGTTAATATGAGGACACAGGAAAGACAGTTCCAGAGTCATCTGCAGTGTCAAAATTTCAGAAGTCAGTTAGGTAACACAGGGTCATCCTGTTCACGATGGACTTTGGCTCCATTTTACTCATATTTAAAATATATTCCCAAGGACTGGATGCCACTTTGGATGAAATTAAGATGGTATTATTCTGTCAAATTGGCATTATTGGCAACAGGTGTTACTTTTTCTCTGATGTGAGTCTTTTAATTAAGTAACAATACTTGTATAGTACATTTTTTTCTTTTTGAAAATGTACTTGGAACAAAGTAAAATGATTTTATAAATGTTTCAGTCCTATTGTTAGTTAAAGCATAGAAAATCTAGGGACCTGAATGTTCAAAGATGGTGTCGGCAAAAGCAATAATCTTTACAGTTCATATTAGCGTAAAGTGGAAAGAAAATAACCCCATGGTCTTACTTTATACAGGGGAAAAGTGTGTTATCTGGAGGTTTAGATGCTTTGGAATTTATTGGGAAGACAACCATGAATGTCCTTGCAGAAAGCGATCCTGGATTTAAAAGAACCAAAACCCTGATGGCAAGAACAGTTTCTCTATCTCAGGTTGGATTTATTTAAGTACAGCTTTGTCAATGCAGTTTCAGATTCTTTCTTCCAGAATTTCAGATGCCTCAGGGTGAGGCTTTATTTATTGCTAGGCTTGTGGAAATTAATACTGTGCTTAATATTTGCTCCACTTTATCTTTCTTCAGAGAACCACAAAAACGAATGTAATATCATCTTTTCTGCATAATTATATATGCAATAGCTGATTTTAATAAGATATATATGTGGTGATAAGTCATTGCACTCCGGAGACACAATCAAATCATTGGTGTTTTTGTAACAGCTGTAGATAGGTATCCTCCAGCACAAACATCACTGTACTACTTTCCTTGGAAATGAATAGTGCTGGAATATAATTTATGTTTCATTAGGAAATAAAGATGTGAAAAGTTTAATATTAATGTCCATCAAAACTTACCTTAAACAAACCCTTACACGGTTGTGACTCATGTTTAAAAGTTCAGAGACGTGATAAAAACAGAAGTGCTGTCAGTACAAAATTATTTTAGTTCTCCAGACAACGAGAGGTGGGAGGCTGTGGAAAGCAATAGATACTGAAAAAACCCTTTAATTTTACTACATGTTTACTTCCTTGTAGAAAGGGCTAAGGTGGTTTTCTTGCCATAAGATGTTTCATCTTTAGCGTTCATCATTCTAAGTGTGGACAGACTGGTACTGTTGTAGTAGGCCAAAAGCAAGTAACTCTTGTTAAGGCGCACAGGGTTAAAATGAGCATTTGAGAACACTTTCGTAAGCAATAGGCATGAATTCACACATAAAATCTGAGGCAGAAAGTGACCTAACTCAGTTCTCACTTGTTACTAAACAGTGTTTCCTTTTTAGTGATTTGTACATAGAATTTCGTGAGTGATCTTTTGAAGGTGGAGGAGACTGGAGAAATCTACAGTCTTCTGTAACAAATATCTGAAGACAATGTCATATAAATTCGGAATGATGTGTAACCGGCGAGAGTTGACCTGTGTTCAGAGGCTTATAAGGGACTTAAGATGCAGCTGAGATATCTTTGCCAGCTGTACGGTATCAAATTCCTATGAGAGGCCACTCTTTCTTGGGAATAGAAGAAATAGAAATTCCTATTCTATGCACTATTCCATCCTTCTTACACATGAATAGAAGTGTAGAAGAAGAGCACTCCAAAATATCCCCAAGTGTATGGAGTGTGGTTCTGCCCTACCTTTGGTAGAAGGAATAAGTTATTAGACCCATCTCTTTTGTTGATTCTGCTGTCACATAGAACTGACTTTAGTATTTGCTAAAAATATTTTATAGGAAATAGTTTTGTAGATGCATTATTTATGCAAGTCGGTAGGTCCTGAAAATAATATTCTTCCCGCTTCATGGTCTGTGGACTGGATTGTATGACTTTTCCAGGCTGTGTATGAAATAGTCGGTTTTCATTTTTCTTGTGGTTGGTGGCTGAATTTATTATATGGTATCCATAGCTGACATTGCTTTTGAGAACATAAGCAAGACTATTTGTTTATTCATTGTTTTGTTAAAAAAAAAGACGGTTAGCAATTACCATTGGGAAAACCACACTTGGAATACTACTTTAAATATTTTATTAGAGAGGTTTATAAAAAAAGAAGTTAGAAATTTCAGCTCTAAAATTCCAGCTCTGCAGGTGTGATATAGCCCCAGATTTTATTACTGTTTCCTAGAGAAGCAGAAGGTAATAAAATCTGTCATACCTACAGCACCAGCAATAAACCAACAGGAGTGATGTATATTTTTGCAGCTGTTGCGAGAAGCTAAAGAAAAAGAGAAACAGAGGCGGGCCCAGCAAGTCACGGTTGAAAGAACAGCACATTATGGACTGCTGTTTGATGAATTCCAAGGTTTGTCTCATCTTGAAGCTCTGGAAATCCTGTCAAATGAAAGTGAAGCTCAGGTACAGTATGCAGACAGCATAAGTCAAAATGCTTGGTAAAAAATTGATCTTTACATGATTATCACTCTGCAGGTGCACGTGGAATGAACAGGAAGTTTTCTGTCAACTTCAGGGAAGTCTGGCTTGGTCCCATGGGCCAGCCCTTGGCTTCAGGAAATCAGTCTCAGTACACCTTAAATTTAACTCCGTGTTTAACTCAAACCCATCAACTTTAGAACTGAAAGTTATTTTTGTTAGGACCACATATAGTGAGTGTTTTTCAGAATGTGACACCGCAAGGAGGTTGAAGTCTTTTGAGATTGCATCAGGCACTGATGCTTAAATTCAGGAATTTCAGGCCTACTGCACCTGGAGGCTCGTGATTTAAAATGAATTCCACATTCCTTACTCAATTCTTAATCTTTCCAGTTGTGTCCATTTTCAAAGTTACATAGAACTCTACCCCAAAATATTATTGCTGGAAGTATACAGATGTCTGTCTGAAGAATATGCTAATGTTCCTAAGGCCTAATTAGAAGATCTATTTTTAATAAATAGATGGAATATATGCATATATTTATAAATATCTATAGATTTATATTATATATAAATATTTAAAAAATACATATATTTGTTAATTTCAGCTGTCAGTTTATTGACTCTGCTGGTAGATCAGTAAGTCTCTGACAGTAGATTAATAGAATTTTGTTGATTCCCAGCAGTGGTATTTTGTACTGAAACAGTTTTCTGAATAAATTTCTTAAAATACAAGTTTTCTTCATTTTGTTTTGGTAATTAGCACTCCTTGTCCCTCTGGGTTATTTTTAACAAAAAATAACCAGCTTATTTTTTAAAATGTTTTATTTGCTCTCACAAATAAAAGAAATTTCTATTAATAACAGCTAGCTACATACTGTTGCTGTTGTTTCTACTTTTTGCAATTATGTTTAAATGAAAACATAAATTCAAAACCCACATGTAAGGTTCAAGGGCCCACTTTTGGAAAAAAAAGCAAAACTGAAAACAAACCCCCACGAAACAGGAAAGAGATGAATAGAAAACAAGTTCAGGTTAATTACATGTGTCAACACTATTTTTCTTTTACCGTGAAACACCACGGGATAAGTAAGACTTGTGCAGGTTGTTACTATGGGGTTTCTGGTGCGCTTCATGTTATGTCTTAGAGAACATAGTCTTACTCACTCCAGCAGGATTGAATGCAACTGTAGGGGTTAACAAGTCTAATTCCATGATTAATATTCCAATTACCACACACGCATGCACAAAATACTTAGAATACTGTAAGCTTGATATTTACACTGACAGCCCAAAAGGCACAGGACGAGTGCAAGAGAGACTGGAGGCATTGCTAATGTCCTATGTGTTTCTAATAGCAGGGATTTAAAAATATTTTTGACCTTTTCTTTTAAAAGTTTCTATTTAAAAAGGGTCCAGTTAATCCTATGAAATGTATAGTGCTACAGAGAAGGACAAAAAAGTCCTAGGTAGTCCTTCACAACCTGAGCTGAGTCTCCCAGTTTTATTTTGCGTTTAACCCTGAGCACATGAACTTGGACACCAAGGGGGAGCATCAGAAAATAACATTTTCCTTTAGTCTCTCACTGAGCCAGTCTGCGCATCAGTCAAGGAAGCTGAAAAAAACCCAACAACCCAACACCTTGAGATGAACATGAAAGTAAAATTTTGTATCACGGGGAGAGAAGGCATTTCTCTTGGCTTCCGTAGGCAGAGAGCGTGATGGTGGGTTTAACACCATAGAACTGTAGTGCAAGCAAACAGGGATTCCAAGGATCTGTTTCGCTCCCTCGTAGGCACACCACCCTGCAGATGCAAAGAGCTATCAGTACAACACAGAACAGGTACACTGTCAAGAATTTTGGTTGCATTTTGAATGAGAGGAAACAGACATTGTTTTCCGTCTCTTGCTGTGACTGCTCTGGCTAACTGTGAATTCTGCCTGTGCTCTTTTTGCCGCTGTCTTCATCCGGGCAATCCCAAAATGCTTATTACAGTTTGCAATTAAACCATAGGTTTATAGTTCAAAACTGTTGTTCTGGGACAAGGTAGAGACCTGATGATCTTGCTAGACTGGTGTGATATTTGTCAGCAAATTTTGTTGATGAGAACTAAAAATGGGTTAGGGACAAGATCTGAGCATAATGAAAGTTTTCATTTCTTAGCCTATTTTGATATGAAGCTCTTAATGAGCATTTAAGAAATGCTCTGTTTGGTTAGGAATGCTTACTGTCCTTTCTTTTACAGATTCAGTCCTATTTAGCAACAATTGATGGAGAGCAGTTGGAGTCTGTGAAAAATGACTTAATTGCTATAAAGGAGATTTTTATTCCAAAGGAATCTGATGATGAAGTGGTGCAGGCACAGAAAGGTAATTTAGAAATACAGAGACTTAACCATATGAATAATTGTTACTTCTCTATATAGCAATTAAAAAAATACAGTCCAAACTATAATTTCTGATATTCTAATACTGTTCATAAGGTAGTCACTAAAAATTAATACTCCAAAAGGTCCAGAAGCTGATCAATGCTTAATTTTAAATTTACATTGTAATTGAAGTGTGAGATATTAAAAATGTAGTGTAAGGAAGTATTACATTACTTTGCTATATCACCAGTGAAAGCAAAACAAAAATACGAAGTAATAATAATGTTGGGTAACTGAGCTTTTCTTACAGAATCTGTTTATTAAATTGTGTAATCTGAAAGTTTCAGAGTGTTTAGCAATGCTTTTCTGTTTAGCAACTTCATCCTCATTTTGCACCTTCCCTTGCTAGAAAAGGAAAAGGTTAGACTGTAATAGAAACCTAAGAACCCTGAACTGTTTGAGGGAAATTCACTTGGAAATGTAGTGGCATAGCTGCTTTCTGGGTCTCGCTTGGCAAGACGTGGCGTGTGGGATGTGGAAAAGAAGTTAAAGCAGCAGACGTGTGCCCTGGCTGTGACACAGTGCGGAGCGTTGAAGAGAATGGGGCCAGCCTGACAGCCCCATAGATCAGCTCACAAAAGTTACGATAAAAGATGGGTATTTTGGTTAGGAGCAAAACAGGTGTCTTAAACAAGTCAGAAATTTTGGCATTCCCCAGAACAGGCTGAGAACAGAAGGATAAGAAGTCAGGTTAAAGCCATAATAGCTCGTGTCTCCAGACCTGTGAGATCCAAGAGGAAGGGGACAATCTCTTTTCAGTGGTGCCCAGCATTAGAACAAGAAATAATGGGTTTAAGTTAAAAACATAGGAAGTTCCACCTCAACATTAGGAAAAACTTTTTCACTATGAGGATGGCAGAGCACTGGAACAGGCTGGCCAGAGAGGTTGTGGAGTCTCCTTCCCTGGAGACTTTCAAAATCCGACTGGACGTGTTCACCAAAAAGACTGTCGTGGTTTGACCCTGGCCCGCAGCCAGGTACCCACACAGCTGCTGGCTCACTCCCCCTTTACTGCAAGGCAGGGGGAGAAAATATTTCCAAGGGCTCAAGGCTTGAGATAAGGGCAGGGAGATCACTCTCATTTACCGTCCCGGGCAAAACAGACTTGATTTTGGGGAAATTAATTACGTTTATTAAGAGAACCAATCAGAGAGAAATAAGAAAAAGCAAACATCTTAAAAGCAGAACACCTTCCTCCCATCCCTCCCTTCTGCCCGGGCTCAACATCAATCCCGGTTTCTCCACCTCCCCCCCGAGCGGCGCAGGGGGATAGAGAATGGGGGTTACGGTCAGTTCATCTGACGTTGGTTCCACCACTTCGTCACTTCAGACGACTCTTCACTCTTCCCCAGGGCCATTGTGGGGTCCCTCTCACGGGAGACAAGCTTCACGCTCTCTTCTCCGACGTGAGTCGTCCCACGAAGGGCAATTCATCACAAACTGCCCAACGCGAGACACCTCACGAGGGGCAGCCCACCCCTCATGAGTCTGAGGCCCAGTCCTTCAGGGGAAACTGCTCCAGCGTGAGTCCCCCGCAGCATCCCAAAAGTCCCACCAGCCAACCTGCTCCAGCGTGGGCATTCCTCTCTTCCACGGGCTACAGGTTCCGGCAGCGACCTGCTCCGATGTGGGCTTCCCACGGGCTACAGCCCCCTTCATGCATCCACCCACACGGCGTGGAGTCCTCTACACGGTGGACATCTACACCCTGCCCATGGGCTGCAGGGGGACAACCCACTTCACTGTGGTCTTCACCACGACCCAGGGGACTCTCTGCTCCGGCGCCTGGAGCTCATCCTCCCGCCCCTCCTTCTTCACTGACCTTGGTGTCTGCACAGATTCTCACTCCTCCATCTCTGTGCCAGCTGTTGTGGCGCAGTTCTTTTTCCCGTTCTTAAATATGTTTTCACAGAGGCGTTCCTCTGCTATCACCTTACTGATAGGCTCAGCCTTGGCCAGTGGCGGGTCCCTCTTTGGAGCTGTCTGACATTGGCCCTGTCAAACTCGGGAAGCTTCTAGCAGCTTCCTGCAGAAGCCACCCTGCAGCTCCTTCCCCCGCCACCAAAATCCGGCCAGGCCAAACCAATACAGTGTGTGGCCTGCCCTGGGGAAACCTACCCTGCAGGAGGGTTGGACGAGATGATCTCTAGAGGTCCCTTCCAAGCCCAAACATTCTATGATTCTATGATCCGTAGCAGACCCCTTCTGGCTAACTGGAACAGTCCCTTTGACCTAACTTAAGATTGGCAGAAGTTTGTGTATCTTTACATAATTTAAGTTGGATTCCAGTGACTTGCTATTGACTACACTTAGTATTCTGGTCATATCTTAAAAACTAGTTTAGCTTTTCGGGGGACGTCGTTACGTATTCTTCTCGGAGCACCCTTGATTTTTTTAGGGTCTAGCTTTGAGTTATTTGGCTTTGTGGGTTTTTTTGGACTGGAATTGTTTACCTGAAATAAGCTTGTTGGGATCTTAAGCATATTTTTATGCCATAATTAATATGTATGCTAAGAAAATGGTCTGTCTTCAATATTACCAAAAATTTTAAACGTCATTTGGCATCCAGTGTAGATAAAAGTACAGTTGAACAGCAGGTTTGCTGATCAGGATTAGATGCAGCTAAAGTTCCTCTGTGAAGAGAAGGCTTCATTCTGATGTCCTTAGTTCAAGTTCGTTAATAAAATTAAGGTCCTGTTAAGCACTTTAAGAGGTTTTACACTTACAAAATCAAGTCAGTAAGCCATATATCCTTTTAATAGCATATTTTTATACATAATTATACATTTTTACTTTAACTAATATAGCAGAAGATAGCAGGCTGTGTTAAATTTGGTGGAGGAATTTCGAGTTTTAATCCTGCTTGCTAAACCGCTTAAAACTACAACTAACTTTCCTTCAGCAGGATTTTGATTTGTGCTTCCTAGCTCAATAAAACTTACGTGTTTTTCCTTTATGTAAGGAAGCCACCCTCCTGTGAAAGACAGAGATTAACTAATGGTGTTTGAAAATGCTAAATCTTAATCTAGCCTCCGAGCAGTATTTGAAAACAAGTTAATTACCACTTATTGCTAATTTGTTACCACTTTCTCATCATCAAAGTCATGTTATTTGTATGGTGTCATTTGTCAGTGCTATATATATTCAGCGAATAAAAAAAAAAAAGACTAGCTGGGAGGAAAACCAGTACTTTGCATTGAAATGTTTGCAAAGGGTGGCCCTTTGTTTTATGTAAACTCCCATGATCCTGTCTTATCCAAGACTCTTGGGATCTCATTCAGAGATGTTTGTGCTGCTTTTAGTTTCTACCGTGGACACTTTCAGTCCTACACAAGGAGAAGTTACTGCAGTGATCTCTGGAGGACTGTTTTGGGAAACTTTGTTCCTGACAACCTTGAAACTGGAATTGTAGATTTTTTGTGTCTTTGCTTAACAGTCAAGTGCAAAATTAGTATGAAAAGAAAGAAAAGGAGAAGGTATTTTCTGACAAATGCATGCCCTTCTAATATTTCCTCTCACTTTGTTAGGTGACCCTTTCATGTATTTTTCACTGCAGCTTCTTTTCCTTTCAGTTATTTATGAAATAATGAGAGGAGAATATCTGAAAAAGTAGCTTTACCTACATTTTGAAAGCCATTAACACCAAAAATTTTATGTGTGAGATTAAGGGAGTGAGTACTGAATTGAATATGCCAGTTATCAACAATTTGGGTAATTCTGCATTGATCCAGTGAACTCCTTATCAGTTTCCAGCATGCTAGAGTTTATAAAACCATTTGGCACTATTTTAAAAACAAATGAGTTCAGTGTATGCAAGAGGTGCTGTACTGCAAAAGCTGAAAATCCTGTTGCCAAAATTTACTGATAAAGTCAGCGATAAAATGAACTCTGTGCATCTCTTTGGCCTGCCAGAGTACAATCTTTTTGCCCTGTTCCCCTGCAGTTAAAAGGAAACTTCAGTCTCTTGGTCATTGTGTGAAAAGTTCTTTGTGCTAAATACGAATTTGTTTTGCAGCACCAAAGATGGGCATTCTCTTTACAAGCAGAGGTGAGATATCCTTTGCTTTAGGAGAGTGTAATCTGAGAGTCAGGTTCCACCACCATGTTGCAGGGTACTGAGGAATGTAAACAGTTCTATCAAAATCCCCAAACTCATTGCAGAGTAACTAAATTAAATTAAAACTATGCTTTTAAGCCCAGTACTGAAGATTTGGATAAAAATAGAAGAACTAGCCCTACCTAATAAATGAACAAAAAACATGGAAACACCACAAGACATGAAATCCTTTTTTGAAGTAGCTGGGCTTTTATCAGACTTAGCGTGGGGACTTTGACCTTTTAACATCATCGGGCTAAAATATGGATTTTGTGTATTCCACCAGGAAATGTTAAGATCCCAAACTTGGTAAGTGCACAAGAACAGAAACAACCAGCCTTTAGGAACTTAAAGCATGTTAGAGTATGGCAACTTTAAGTAGTCAGAGGAATATATATGACAAAGATGAAGTTTGAATACTAGTGACACTTTGCTTTGCTCATAAATCTTATGAAATAGAAGTGCACATTCTTTAGGGCTCATTACTCCAAAGCAGAACAGAAAACATTCTTCATTTAAGCAAAGCTCAATCTTAAAATAGAAAAAGAACACACCTCTTAGCTGTGGTTTGCAGACAGAACAGTAGAGAACGTGTTTTCCAGTGTGTTTCCTCTGAAACTTACTTGTATCTGGCCCTGTGGCAGATTTTATTCCCTGTTTTGAAAGAATAGGTTAGTATCTCTTCTTCAGTTATTTTGTGGGTGGTATATTTTTGTCAGGTAACTATGGATCATGCATCTTCTCTTACCCGTTTTTGTGCAACTTAGTGGGATTTGGAGTGGAGCGGAAGTAGTAGTCAAAGCGTCAGCCAGCGTATCTGGTTGTTCAGGTGTCTCTGTTGCTCATTCTTGTCTTTAAGCACGTACCCACGTGCACCCCCACGCCCCTTTCTTGTATCACTGACGCTGTCTTTCAAACGCTAGAGTGCTTGGGGAACATATTTGACTGGATGTATTTGATCGTGTAAAATATTGTAGTGATAACACCCTAAAAAAACTGTCTTGTTTTTTCTCGCAGCAGATATGGGAGAAGAGTTTGTCAGCATGCTCACTGAACTGCTGTTTGAATTGCACGTCGCTGCTACTCCTGACAAACTGAACAAGGTCAGCACCTGCTAGGGAGCTGCCCTCTGTTTCTTGGACCGGACATCTCTTCTGAAGTCTGTCGCAGAGCAGTACCTAGCTCAGTTCAGAGAGTTCAGAAAGTGAAGTACAGGAGGGTGGGGCTAAAATGTTGAATATAGAAGGGCCTTCATAGAAGAAGTGAGGTTGGTGAGGCAGGACGATTACAGTAACGAGCGAGCACAAGGGGCCGCATTTGAAAGCCTTGAAAGGGATGTCTCAGCAGAGCAGAATTCATGAACACAGCACGTTTAGTCTTACACGCTGGCAACAAAGGTCAGGTTCAAAATTATTTTTCTTGCCCATCATGTTTATTCTTCCAAGGAACTTCTCCAGACCTTCTTAGCTCAAAGCAGTGTCTCGGATTTACCTTATCTAGCTTCAGTCATCTAGAAGTTAGATGGCTAGACGCCGGTCACATCACGAGTCGTGTTTGTATGATCAGGCCCCCTTCAAGGTGAATCACTTGCTCATGTTCGGCGCAGGTGAATGTTTATCTCTCTGGCTACCTAGATAGACCGTGGATAACTAGTTTAGGCTTAGGTCTTAATGTTTTTCAGTTTGACGTCAGGTTAAAAAAGAGACATCATAAATTTTCTACTAACCATAACAGTAGTCTGAAGTTATATAAAACTTCAAGCATTTTTCACTTTGATCTACTTTCATACCTGAGAAGACAGCTGAAGATAAAGTGATTTTCTGTTTATTTTTCCTTTAAGAATTTAGTTCATCTCTCTTACTTCTCTGATTTTTTTTCTTTTTTTTATTCCACCTTCTTATTTTTTTATTTGGAAAATATATTTCTATGTAAATTCCTTTGACAGATACCTCGTAAAGCTGAACTATTAGTAACCTCAGCATTAATACAAAGTCAGTGTGTTGCCTGGAAATATCATACCTGTGGAGGAATTATCCCTGGCTGATCTAGATTTATGCAGTCAGAAATCCTTCTCCCTACAGTTTCTTATATATATACTTTACTGAATGCCACATGGAGGCTTGATGTATTTAAACTTCTGAATGTGAAAAGGAAGTAATTAAATAAATTGTTAATTAATCAGGAACGTCATTCGATATTCCCTATTTGAACTGAACTTTGGGGTTTGTTGCTCTGGCAGGCTAGGAAAAAAGCTCACGAATGGCTGGAAGAAGCCAGTTCTTCCACCCCAGTAGACGTAGAAGAGAAGCTGAAAGAAAAACCTGGAGAACTTGGTGAAGAAAAGACTGAAAAAGAAGTTAAAACTGACAGTGATAAAACAGAAGTAGATAAAAGCAAAACTGTGGAGGTAAGATAGGTTTTGGAGGATAAGTGTCATTAAGCAAATTGTCATGTTTCGATAAGATTAATTCTTGATCTTTGTGTGTTGGTTTTATATGTTGTCCTTATTTTTTAAACTGATGGAAGTATTAAGAAATATTAATATAAAACTGCAGACCCAGTAAGAAACAAATAAGTGTTTTTAATGTTAGTCTGTTCTCACAGGTAACTATCAAAGTAGCCGGTCCCCTGCTTATCACATCGTTTTTATTTTTTTGAGTCTATATTTTTGTGTGTCTGTGTGTGGGGGCTGAAGTGGGCTGAAGGATTCTGTGGTGTGATGTCAATAGTACATTGAAAGTCATATCTCAACATTCCTTGACATCTCTTTCTCCCAGTGACAATACATGGAAGAAATTGTCAAACTTTATTTAAACTCTTAAATGGTTTAAATCGAAACAGACAAAACAGAAGTATTACTTAGGCAACTCACAAGTGTTCATGCTCTTCATGAAATATAGCTCTTAAGGCTAAAAGTATTCTGTCCATTTAGACAGCCCCTCATGTTGTTAAGGTTAATTGTGATTAAATATTTTATACCATTCTGGCAGTATTAAAAGTGGTTGGTATCTTTGTCAAGACTTTTTGAATGAATTCTAGTAAAGAAATTCTCTGTCATGCTTCCTTACCAAAAAGGTCCAAAGAGGAAGACAGACAGAATTACACTTTACATACTACAGATTTGTGTGCGATTGCAGATCTCCAGCTGGCATCAGCTTGCACAAGCTGTAACGCCAGAGTGCTAGGTAGAAATTTTAATCAGTGCTGATAAAAGCCACTTTTTAAATTGGAAGTTTTGTGCATTCCTGCTCTAGAGGGTCATCTAAGGGATGACTTCATACTTTTGGCTCCATATGAGTAGTTATGTGACTTACCCTAGAATTAAGGGATCTCTGTATTTTTTAGGACTAGGTTTAAAAGTGAAGATCTGGGAGCCTGACCTAGTTGCCACTCAAATAAATAGTATGGTTGTTCCTGCTAATTTTTAAGGATGAGAATAAAGGTCTGTGTTTTGTAATCTGTGGATATTTCTTTTTCCAGCACTCTTTGTGAGGACGACGTTATGACTGATATTACCTCACTATTTATGTGGTGGTACTTCCAGTTCGGGTGGGGAGGGCTGTCGTGTTTCAATTTTTTTTATATATATATAAAACTCCATAGGTATATTTATCAGTGTTGTTATTATTGATTATATTATTCCCGTTTTTTAATTTCAGGAAATATACATGCTGTCCATTGAAAGTCTTGCTGAGGTGACTGCTCGTTGTATTGAGCAGCTTCACAAAGTAGCAGAATTAATTCTGCATGGGCAGGAAGTAGAAAAAACAGCTCAAGATCAAGCAAAAGTACTGACAAAGTGAGTGTTATGTGCTTCACGTGTGAACGTTTGACATTTGCTTAAAATGCATGAAGTTCTGTTCAGCTTTTGACACTTTGAAGGCACAGTAAGTTCATGGATCAGCAAACAGGTTTGGCTTTAGGGCCCCTGGTGCTGTATTTTCTCATGTAAGCCAGCTACATAGGCTACCTGTCATTTTTTGACATAGCCTACAAAACCTTGACCTGTTCCCAGGCTCAAACTTACTTCTGCTCCAACAAGTGAATGTACAACCTAATCTGGGTTGCGTTTCCTGTTCCCTCCACAAAAGATGCTCTGCTAGCATAAATGGAATTTGCTTTTAGAGCACACAGTGCAGTCATCTTATCGTCCAGTTTCATGATCTAGTGTTTATCTGCCGAAAATATACAAAAATCAATCTGTAGTTCTAAACAATAAGACTACATTTGTCAGCAACTTTGTAGTAAACCATGACAAAGCATGCATAAATTCAAGAAGTCAGTTTATCTTTTGGGACTCAAAATTCAGCTCTCAAGTTCTCTGCAGTAATCGATTCTACTGTTTTCAGTGGGTTTTGATGTTAAGATGTTGTAAGCACTTGAGTCCTAAGTAAGTAAAGTATTTAAGTAAATGTTTTTCCTTAGGAATTCAAGTAACAGTAGAAAAGCCCGTGGGAGCATTTCAGTCTAAAACAAAGTATTTGAAAAAGTGGTTTCAGGATTGGAGCTAAGGTGTGGTGCACTGTGCGGGATGAGGTTCTGTGTGATGCACTTGTGAATGTTCAGCAACACAGTGAAAGAGCTGGGAGCAGAACTAGATCTCGTTGTTCTCTCGTGTTTTAACCACAAGGGTACTTCCTCTTTTAGTACAGAGTCGATGTTTTATTGCTTAGATAGGAAGCTTCTCACTGTTCTCATTAAAGTTTGATTTATTTCCAGCAGTGTTTCTAGGAGATGCATTGCTGCAATCATCAGATAAAGAATAGTTAAACTTCAAGTTTAGACTTTGAAAACTGGAAACATTGCCCTGTCAGGAAAAGACTGGTGTTTGAGCCAGCGTGACATCATTTTGCTGCTGTAGTCAGCGGCAGATTTCTCAGTAGAGGAATATAAAAACTATATCATGCACAACTCCTACCCCAAAATATTAAAAAAATTGTCATAAGCAAAATTGCCTTATGAAAACTCTTGGCTTCTAAGGTGAAGTTTGTATCTGGGACAGGGTTTTTATCTGTTGACAGGACAGGGATGTATTGTTATATTTGTCTCTTTTTTTAAACAGTTTAACAAGTGCCATGTGCAATGAAGTTTCAACTTTATCAAAGAAGTTTTCCGATTCTTTAACAGCCGCTGGGGTAAGAAAACAGCATTTCCTGCAGCATTTGGGCCTTTTTATTAACATAGTTCACTTACTTGAAACAGGAATTATTTCCTGAGTCCTGTGGCTTTGCATAAGGTACCAGCAAAGAGAGCACTTCTTTCCTCAGATCAAGAACATGGAGCATTTTTATAGCAGATTCCCTGTTGCAGAGAAAGTTTATAAGCTTTGATAGGCTGCGGTGTGTGCCCTGCGTTCTAAAATGTCTCTTTCTAGACACCGTTCCACATTTTTCCTGATCACCGCTCAGCACTCCTTATCTGCTCATAACGAAAGGGTCCCACATTTGAAGTCCCACAACTTGGTGATATTTTCTTTCTTCCTCTGTTCAGCCTATCCCTTTTGGATGCATTTGCGTAAAAGTCATTAACAGATGACACAACACTTCCAGTACCTTAAGGTGCTGCTGCTTAGAATTTGCTAAATCGCCTGACCTAGGGCCAATGTGTTTTTAGAAGGTTTCAGAGATTAGAAAATACATTTGGTTTTCTATCTTGAAAAAAAGATATCACGCTTTCTTATATCTCAAGATACTCCACTTAGGAGCATTCATTTATCTGTGATTATCTTTGTTAGAAATAGTATCCAGCTCTTCAAGATGTTTTAAAGATGACTGACATCTGAGTATTCTAGCAGGATCCGGAGGCACAAATTGTGCTGTTGCTGAAATTGTTCTGTAAATGTCAGAGAAGAACAAACTCTGGCTCTCCTGATTACTCCATGAAAATGGGAATGCATATCAAAGGAAATTTTCCCAGTTCTCCCATGAGCTCTTCCAGCACGTCTCTGAACGAGTTTTTTTCAGAGTTATTTGTAGAAAACATGATTTATTGGGTTGCTTTTATTCTGAATAATTTACATTCCCTTCCATGGGAGAAACTGCTTATTTTGCATTTTGGGATTGTATTTTAGCATATCTTTGTGTGACACTTGCAGTAAATACATGCAGACATATAAAAATAAATCATGCATGGAATATTAAGCTGGCCCAGCTCAGAAAATTGGAAACTAAGGCTTTCATAAGCATTGCACTAGGTTTTGTTCTTATCAATTCTGTACTCGGTTTTTAGGACCAGCTTTTTTTAACCTGCCAACAACACCTCGATTCACAAGCTCATTCCAGTGTCCTGCAATGTGCATTAACTCATGAGAAACTGAGAAATGGCTTAAACCAGAAAATACTGCTTTTTTTTTTTTTCCCCAAAGTAATGCCATCCCTATAGTCGCATCTGTTTAATTCAGACATTAGTTGTAATTCTGGCTATACACCTACCTAATCTGTAACGCTGGGAATGCTTCTGAGTAAGCAGTGGTGCAGAAGTGACAAATAACAGCTTTGCTTGTGATGCAGTATTTCTTTCAAACTTTAACTTATTTATTCATACAATCAATAGTATTTAATAGATACTACTCTCTGTTTCAATTTATTGACAATCAACTACACAGTGCACTTCGTAATTGATTTTGTAGTAACTGACAGAAAAATTGCTCTTCTTTTCTCTAAACATCTTCTCTTTGTTCCACCATGTTTGGCCATACTAAAATTAAGGTGTTTCATTTTTCTTTAAATCTGTAATATGAAAGCTGCAAGGCTGTAAGTGGAAACCTTTCAGGTAAATTAATCAGTGTTGTGTTTTCTTTGTTCTAATAAAGTCCACCGGTCCGGTATTGAAAGAAAGCAACTCTTGCTGGAGGTTACTGTCGTTCTAAAAAAAACTAACTGCAAAGAACAGCGAGCATAAAAAAAGGGAAGAACTTTTGCCATTTAAAAAAGCAGAGGAGCTGACAAATCTTGATTTTCTAGCCTCCAGTGCTGTCACTACTCATTGTACCAATCTTTATTCCTACCTGGTGGTTGAGGAAAACGCTGTGCGTGCTGAGCTATGTTTACTGGCCAGCCTGTGTTGTCCAGCTCAAGATATACTGCTTCCCATTTGGGGGTCTCAGTGTCACCTGTTTTTCCCTGGAGGGGAATTAATCTGGGCCTTTCATGAAGGAAACAAAATGAGGTTAGGAGGAACTAACCTCAGATATTTGCAAAACTTACAAGAACTTAACTTTCCTTCTTGCCTCTCTTTTTTTCCTTCTTGTTTCCTTGAAAATGAGCAAAGGATTGGGTTAAAAAATTTTAGGGGAGATGAAAAGGACACTGGCAGACAGATGGGCAGACAGTGTCATCACATAAATCTCACATCCATAGGGAACCAGGCAATTTGAAATTCTGTGATACATGAATTAATGGAAAAATAAAACCCTGGGCCCACCTTAGTTCATTGTACTCAGTAATAGAAATACATGGGTCTGCTGAAGTGTGTATGAAATGTAGGCACAGTTACCAGGAATATTGTGATAAACAGTCTGAGTAAGAATCAAGGTGAAGCAAGACCTTTATAGAATTCATAAACCCACTTCTCAGATATCCATATATTTCTGTTAAATGTATTTCTTGTCCTGGCATTTCATTCTATTTTCCATTTTACAGAGCAGTATGAAGGCAGAGGCTCTTAACCCCATCATCAACAGTGTGCTATTAGAGGTAAGCCTTTGCTTTTTTTTTACATTAGGAAATGTTCTAGTAAAATGATTTTGAAATTATACAGTCACATTTATGTCTGAAGAAAGAACTATATAAAAAGTAATGACAATATCATTCCAGCTGTTCAATGCAAGCGCATAAACTTCTCATTTTTGTGTCCAGCCTCTCCCACAAATAGGATAGTAGTAATATTGCATTGACTGAGGATTCTTAAGAACTATATGATGGAAGTAAGACTTGTCAGCTCTTAAATTCCGCTTCTGTATTGTTCAGAGCAGAGCAGACATTTGAAATGTACTTTTTGGCCCTTTTCTGACTTATTCACAAGTTGCCTCTGATTAGACTTATCATTACTGTTCTGTTACCTACCTCATTGCAAAGTATTTCTGATTCACGGGTAGTTTCGGACTACTCTTTTCTTTAATATTTGGGTTGTAGGCATGCTGCAGGGCTTCCCAGCCATGGGCATTTAGATTTTTACAGACATTCACAGTCTAGCGGTAGGCTTGGTCGGCACATGGACAGCCATGTGTCAGGCATCACCAAGATGTTCGTGAGTGATTTCTTTTATTAGACACTGTGAGCTAATTTTCATCAGAAAAGCACAGCGGGTAAAATGTGCCTCAGTTTTATCGAGAAGGGGTCAAGAGGGAGTAATATGCTCGTAAGTACACTAAAATGTGTACTATCTGCAGCATGAATTCTATTAACTCTGCTAATTAGATCACACTTCTCTTTAAACATAAGTAAGCACGCAGTAGTGACTACAAATTGTCATTCTGTATCTGTGTTCCCTTAAAAATTAGGAAAAGATTGTTTTACAATATGCACTTTTGCACTGAGTTAACAGTACCTCAACAGAAAATGATGGAACGTTGAATAGAGCTGTAGTAAAGATTACTCTATGGTTCCTTCTGTTATAAGGTAAATTCGCTTGTTGAAGCTGACGTATCTTTCTGTGCTCCAGGGACTGCAAAATCTGGGAATGTCCAGAATTGTAGGATACGATGTTTTGTACTTCTTAAATCCTGTATTTGTATACAAATATGTATTAGCCCAGCCTAGGATCATGGAGAATTACAAGCTACTGTACCATTCAGCATTAGAAATTCCAAAAATAGTACTGTGTGTTAAAACTATTATAATAATTCAAACTGTTAATTTCAGTGACACTTCTTCCACCTACGCCAAATTCAAAATTAGTTCTGTTGATGGGAAGACTAGCTGGTTTGTACTTTGAAAGCTACTTCTAAACACTGTGGCATTTTATTCTGTTCACATTACAAACAAAACTGTCCAAGAGTCCAAACAGGGAGAATCAGATTTTTATATATCAGCTGTAAACTGTTATAATTAATCATTTTTGTTACCTACAGATTCAAAAGTCTTGTGTGAATACATATGGTAACATAGCACGAAGCAGATGTTTAAAAAAAAGTGTATTCAAAAAGTACAGTGTGATTCCTGAAAAGCCTGACAGCTCTACTGATGAACCACCTGTTTTCTCTCCCCACTAGGGCTGCAACAGCACTACTTACATTCAGGATGCTTTCCAGCTATTGCTTCCAGTTCTCCAAATCTCACACATCCAGACCAGTTGTTTGAAAGCGCAGGAGTGACAGTTTCCCAGCAGTTGTCACCGCTGGGCTTAACGGAAACCACAGACTAATGTCTTTAATGTATGCAGATAGAAGAGATGGTAAGAGAGATGTCTGGCCACTTGGAGTCCTTTGAAGACACTAAACGCGGTTTTGCACGTGCAATATTGAACAACACTTCAAAACTCCTTCAGACTTTCAGACTTCAGAAGTAGTTAGTGAAGTGAGGAATTTCTTTTCCAGTAGAGTATATCCTTTGCATTAATTTAAACTGACTCAAATACAGATTCTAAATGTTGACCCTTTTAGTTGAAGACGATGTATGAAGCAAATGAGAATGTAAAGTTTTTAAAAACATTTGAGCCCGAATGACCATTTCTGTTGTTTGCATCCTGTCAGTTACAAATGTAAATTTGAAGACGGTTTCAATATTTAATTTTAGCGAACATGAACAAGTTGCCATAGTGTTGTGCTCCTTGAATATTATTTACTGTAGCAAATAATAACATCATAATAATATGCACCACATAAACAACACTTAGTGTTGCAAGGGTTGTACAGTAATGGGTATTAACTTTACTAAATGAAAAATATGGAGGATATGCATAAAGAATTATACTGAGAAGAAATTTTCTGAGCCAGTTAAGAGTACGGGTAAAGCTCTGTATTTGCCGACCCATAATTTTACATTCATTTATGTCTATTTCTTAATTCCAGTGACTGAAGAACATTGCAGCCCAAAGCAATGTTTTTAATATGCAAGGAATAGAAAATTTCCCTTTTGTTTGGCAGTCGACACTCCGCCAAAATAATCTCCTCCCAGATGTATTACCAGGTTAGCACTTCGGGGTGTAATTTGGGCTTGGAACATTATGAACATTGTTATCAGGTGGAGTAACTGGTACTGACAATTCAGAAATACAGGTTTTGGGCACGGAAAAGGAATTGTGAAAAAAGAGTTACAAGAGAATTGCTTTGGGTGGAGGAGATGACGTGTCAGAGCAATCACCTTTTCCCTGAGGCAGTAGCTCGACGGAGCATAACTGAGCAGCAGGAACGACGTTTTGCATTAACGCTAGGAACCCTGATGATTTGTCCATATCCTTAGTTTAAAATCCTGAGCTGTGAACCTCAGGATTTGTTTAGGCTGGTTTACCACGTAGACAGGAAGAACCTTCCCATATTTTATGTAGCCTCCTCTCCTGGGTTTTCGTCGTTTATTACATTTCTTCTGGCTATTTTGTATTTCTTTCCTCTTGATACACCAATGAATTGTATTTAAATGCTTTTTAATTGCAGTTAACATCTGAGTATTTTTAGTCATAGGAGCATAGTTCATACACCATAAAAATAACGAAATAGTGCACGAGGAAATACTATGCTGTTTGTTAGAAAAGAGAAACCATGTATCTGCTTTGCAAATGAGAGCTTTTATGAGTCCAAATAAGAGAGGACAGAAAGGGCTGTTTGTGTTTTACACTATAGTGGTCCCTGGTCTCCTGTCACATGCATTGTGACTTCTCTGTCATTTGTTATTTAGAGATGAAATTTTCAGTATCAGTGAAATAAGGTTTATTACTCAAAATCTGTTTTTTGCCACCCTGTAACACATTTGAGATACCTTTCTGGATAAGTAGAAGGGGTATGGTCTTTACAGAATGGTAAAAAAAAAAATCTTACAGCAATGTGAACAAAAATAAGAAAGCCCCTTGGCAAACAAAAAGGCCAACAAAGCTCAACATTCATTGGTATTTATGCCATATTGAACATTACCTCAACATGGGAGAGAGTGGGACACAGGAAAACACAGCCACTCTAGCCCAAAGGTGCGATACAGCTCCCGCCAGCCGTTAAATCCACAACACTTCTGTTTCTGAAAGCGTAATTTCAGAAGCGCATTGCAAAATAACATTCGGTTGATGCAAAACATTTCACCTCTGGTTTCTAGACTTGGGGGGGACTAAGCAGACTCTTCCCTAGTAGCCAAGTGGCTGCTGGAAGAGATGCACGCTCGGACTTACTTGACCAGGGGTCCTTCTTGTGTACACACTTCGACCCAGCTCCTCAGGGCAGCTTACTGAGGACCATGTATTTGCTCCATATGCTGTGAGCAGTTTTCAGTTTTAAAGATCCAGACACCATTGGAACATCCAGTAGCTTGTAAAAAGGGCTGTTCACCTAAAGTGGTATTTTCTGTTGTTCTGTGCTGGCTAGCAGAATATAGTACCTGAATAAAAGCTTGTTTATTTTTCAAACTAAAACTGTCAAGAAAATTCTAGCATTTTCACCTATCAATCATTGCATCCTGGATTTATTTTTACTTTAATTTGATCATTATTTTACATCAAGATGTCTTTCTGTCCACGCTGGAGTGGAACTCTGCATCAGGTACCTGTAAATGCTGTATTACTGCCAAATGAGTCATAGAATGTAGCAAGAGCTGTTTCATACTGTTCCTGTGCTGAGTTAATGTTTCCAGACATAAATGAATTTGGTTACTTTTTCATAGAGATTTTTTTTTTCTCTGAAGTGCAGTGCAGAATATGTAGTGTTAAACCTGTCAGAAAAATGTGTTGACTAATAGCGGTGTCTTGTAGAAGAGGCTGAACAATGTAGTATTAGGAGCCTCAGGGGATAATGTTTAAAATTGTTGAGGGGCATTTTTAAGACAAAGATTGCTTGTCTGAGATATTCCTTACTAGAAGTTTCACTGTCTGGCTTAAATTATGTATGTGTTGAATAAAGTGCCTTACCCTAAAGTAAAAGAAGCTATAAAAAATAACACAGGGACTTAAAAGTATTTACATCCATACAATGTAGGAAGGGAAATAGGGCAGAATATGAGCATGGGGACGCTCTACCTGATCTCAGATGCAATCATCTTGTCCTAGGAAAACCGAATGTTATATCTCTAAATCGACTTTAGGTAAATAATATTTCAGTAGAAGAGTACTACGTGGATGTAACCAGAATATTTTGTTTATACCGGTTTGTATTTTTCCATCAGTTAAATAAATCATTTGAGATACTGAACTGAGACAGTATATTAAAAAAGAATGTTTTGAAGAATAATGTGATGAGAGAATGTACTCGGCGAAGTCTTTCACTTTCAGATTTTGTGATTTACCTTTGGAATGAGGAGTTTGATTTTACTGAGAGTCTGACAAAAACAGACATTGCCTTAAACTTTTAAGGGAGAGTGCTCTTTCTTTCATCACCACCTTTTTCCAGGTCAGTACACTGAGTGTGCCTTGGCACTTGTCAAACTACGGGGTTTAAAATACTTTAAAAATAACCTAAATTGTGAAAATTACTTGTTCTCTTGAGCAGATCGGTTTTTTTCATGGCATTCCATTCACTTCTGAGCACATCTTTTTATGCAGAGGCAAAGAAGGCAGGCTTTTGCTCTTGAGAAATTTATCAAGATGAAACTTCAAACAATGTGCGTGTACCTCCAACCTTGCAGGTGATCTGATATTACAGGTCATCACTGAAGGGTGAGCTAGATGTAAACTATTAGTCAAGTAATTTGCTGTGTTTGTATATGAAAGGTATTTGCTTTTTTTTTCTTTCTTTTTTTTTTTTTTTAGGGAAACAAAGCAAGCTGTAAGTTGTTTGCTGCTTTTCAGGGTATCGTCTATTCATGTGTAAACATCTTTTCCCCATGATTTGCTCCTACACTCCAGCATCCATTGCTTGCGACAGCTAAACAAAAGAACTGTCTCTTCCACTTCTTTCATGCTGCTTAGATCATCCACTGGAGCCATTAATATCTTTCTCTAAAATGTGCCTCAATCACATAATGCAAAATCATAGTCATTACAAGTTGAGATGCTTTATAATGATGTTTCCAGTGTCACCGACCAGTCAGGATTCATAACAACTTTAATGAGGCTGAAACACCACAGTGTTTTGAGTGACAAATACAGATTTTCACCTATTTTACTGATTCACAGAAGTGTTTTTATCATATAAGCAGTCACCCAGCTCATAGGATTATTTTTGAGACATTACAGTTCTATTTCAAATGACAGCCCTGTCCTTTCTGCTAGTCTCAAAAGAATGTAAAGAGTGGAAAAGGACTTTCCTGAGTTCTTTTTAAAACCATCTCAGAGCAAGGCTTAACGTGACACCATCAGCCAGTCTGACCTACTTTGAAATTCTTACAGTCTGACTGGAAAGCCCTCTGGACTTCAAACACATTTTTTCTGTCTCAGGTCAACCTGTGTTGCTGAAGCTGCTTTTAGTGTGCTCCCTGTACGTTTTCTATTATGCCCTGACTCCTACTTCAGCATTCCTAGTATGGACAATGGTGTGCACTTTTAGAATTAAAATCAGTTGAATATAAAATGTCAGCAATTGAACCGGATTAAAAAGTTGGGAGAGGGAAAATGATTTTCAAAGGAAGAGAGAAAAAAGGATGTCCTCTGTGGAAATAGGAACAATTTTCAAGGTTGGATTAGAAAAAAGGCTCTCTAAAAGAATTTTTCTGCATTGTTCGGAGTAAACAAGAGATGACATCTGATTAGTTCCAGCAGAACTGGAATAACAGCACTTCTGAAGCAAAACGAAAATCTGCATGAACTTGAAGCAAGTCAGAGATAAGAACATTCAAAAAGGGAGAGCTTAAAGGAAGGAAGACAGCTAATTTTATCACTCTGGATCTGCAGTGCTCATTCTTCTGCACCCCAAAATTGCCCAAGCCCACTTAAGTTCTGCTAAGAACTCCTTATTAGTCTCCCCACTTTGATCTCCTTTTCACAGCTTCCCTTTACAGTCTTTTGAGGAGGTGCTCTAACAGACCCAAAGCAGAGCACTAGATATTCATTCTGCCTTTCAAACATTTTACCCAAGGAGTGAAAGAATTACTTCGTATTCACCCCTACAACAATATGCAAAAGGGTCAAAAAACTGCAGCAAGCACTAACTGTAATGCTTGGTGAACTGAATTTGCTGCCACGAAGAGGAAGGCACAAGGACATTACTCAAACAGCTGTGTGCCACTTCTCTCACGCACTACAGAGTTGAGACTGAAAGGCATTTGACAAAAGGTGCCAGTTCTGGAGCCAGACAGTGTCACCTGAAAGCCAGCGTGCTGGGTAATTCAAACAATTTTTAAACACCTTCAAGAGCCTCTCATCCCATTTGCTAGACTTGGAAAAGTGCAGCCCTACTCTTTCTGCCCTTGCTTCTCTCAGACACTGTATCCACAGCTTACAAGGTGCTGGTATTTAAGGTGATTTGTGCCTTTCCTCCAGTTCCCTTACCGGTTCCAGCCTGCATCCGTTTTGCACATTTCTGTACGCCGTCAGTTCTGCCTTCCCCACCAGTTTTGTTCAGCCCACTCTCCTCCACCTTCATGTCTCCTTCCCACTACTGGCTTCTGAGATTCTTTCGTCCTCCCCATCATCTTGTGCTTGGGAGGCTGCACCAGGACCTCTTTTCTTTCCTCGCTCTGTTTTGAAAAAGCCAGAAATGAGGACAAGGGTTTAAGAGGACATGGGAGGAAAGAAACCAGGAGAAATGGGAAGACCCTAAACCTATTGCTTCTTAGGCCCCTCCTTCCTCCTCCAGTGTAAGGAGGTTGGACTGGAGACTGTCTGAGGTCCCTGTCAACCTGAATTACCTTAGGATCACTTTTTTTTTCTTAGCAGTGTCTCCCCAGTCTCCCACTGTTTCCTACAGTTTGGATCATACTTGCAAGACAAGGTGAGCTCTACTCAATAGAGATTAAAAGCTTACAAGACCCTTTTGGTTTTACTTGTTCTTGGTGTTTTTAAAGGTAACTTGGAAGATGGAAGATTCCAGGGTAATAAAACCAGACACTTAGAGAGCTGTGGGGTAACTGTGGGTAATAAAACAGTAAGTCACAGTTTAGCGATCCAAAGAAAAGAAAAAAGTGAGGTCATAGGCAGCAAGAATAATAGAATTAAATTGTAGGAGAAAGGAAATGAAATTGGGGTCACAAGGAGCAGGGCTATCCCTGTCAACAAGATCTCTGGATTACTGAAGGGGAAGAGTGATAGATAGTGCCATCCCTTGAAGCATTTAACCACTGGCTAAAATGGCTTTAGCAATTCTGCAGTGATTTGAGATAGATGTGTCTTTATCTGTAAGCTGCTGTTTTACAGTAAGAAGAAGAAAAAGAAGAAAAAACAACCAGAAACAAATTGTGAGAGGTTTATTTTTCAGCTTTGTTCGGAATATTGAGAGGTTTATTTTATAGGCTGTATTAAAAAATCCATTTCTGAAAAGCTCTAAGTTATTACCACAGATAAGCAATAAAGCCTCAAAAGCCCCCAAATCAAGCAAGCCGGTATTTTTCTCTGATTTTTTTTATAGGATGGTTACAAAGAATAGGAACAAATACTTCAGACTTATCCAACTAAATATAAAAAATTCCATGTATCCTCAAGTCATTCAGAAGCTAATGTTCACAACTCTTCCTGTTAAATCTGAACTGCTCGGTGCAGTATAATGACTGGAGAAGCAATTTCAGAAATCTTCAGGAGGGAAGAGCTCTATAAATGTAAAGGATGAAGGTTATGAAGTATTAACGTGATGCTAAATTGCTGCATGTCATGTTTGCAATGGGCAGTTTACAATCTGTTCATCCTGACGGATTTAGCACAAGGGAGGCTGAAGTCCTGGCTCTGCAATTTCTGTCTCTGCCCAGTAATTGATGCTTAAGTTGTACCCACAAAGAATATGTTAGCGCCGAATGAGTTTGGGACCCTGCTCAGCCCAAACAGCTCCAGTACACTCAGAGGAGCAGTGATAAATGGAGAGTAAGGAAAAGTTCCAGGAGATAATGAGTGAATGCTAATGACCTAAGCTAGTACAAAGGAGACAAATGCAATTTATCCAGAAGTACAAAACCCGTTGGATGTCTTAATGAGTTGTTAAAAAATAATACTGATGATTTTATGGTTTGACACCAAATTACCAGTGTTCCATGTTTTTTTCTCTATCCACTAAGATGTCGCAGAATTTATAACGGTCTTCCCAATTTACTGCATAAATCAAAATGTACTGCAGAATTCTCTCCTTCTAGGATCCTGCGGCCACCTTCCTCAGCAGCCAGAAATTGTATCTCTTAGTCACCAAGAGCATTAAATAGGCTAAAAACTGTGCTTGTTTCATTAAAGTAGAGGATAATTAATATCTTTAAACAGGCTTTCTTATCCTATGGAGAATATAAAATAAATTCCTTCTCCAATAGAAAATGAAATTACTGCAAGGATTATCTCACAACCATATAATTAAGTATAAATCCTGAATGAACTGAAACCAGATGTGAAATCTATGCTCTCCTACTGAAGTTGTTTCTACGGCAAAATGTGGTTGTCCACGATTCATATTTTCTTAATACCAGATAGTTCTGGTGATTGATAAAATGGAGCTTTATCGACTAAAATGCATAGCTGGCATTCCCGTGAAAAGATGATGACATAGCTCCCCAAAATGGAATGTGGTGTGTGATGTGTCTTCTTGCATCCACTAGTAATGATATTTCATATGGCGACATCTGAAACTAAAGAAAAAGTGTCAGAAGATACAAGGTTAATTAGGTCTTTCCTAATTTATCTAAAATGTCATTCTTTTGACTTTAGTAGTAGTGAATTCTCCTCTATTAAAAAAAAAACAAACAAAGCAACATTGTAACTATGAGGCAGACAGAATAGGTGATACCTACAGGTCAGATTGGAGCACGGGGCTTGGGAATGATATCTGCCAGCAGAACGGTGGTTTAGGTGCCTGCCCCACAAAAGCATGACAGAGGGACCTGAGAAGCACTGCACCTTCCCCACTTTCAGGGAATCTTGGCAATGTAAGAGTGGGCAGAGCCAAAAGCTGCCCCGGAGAGCATTCACTGCATCCACCTGGCTGAAGTGCTCCAGTAAGGATGTCCCTGAAGTGTCTCAAACTGGCTTTCTGTGGAGTGCCTCCATCTGCACTAGAGTTCAGTCTGGAGCTGTCTCTGAAAGGTAGGTGGTGAGTGATCTCTTTCCTTCAAGAAACTGAGCAGGCTTCCCTCTTCCCTCCTCCTGGCAGCTGGATGAGGGGACGAGTTTTGTGTGGTACCTGCCTCCACTCCAGAATTGCTTGGTCTGTGTCAGCTCCTGTGCTTCTCTTCATGAACTACTCCACCTGCAGCAGAGTCTTCAGAAGTAAATCTGAAGTATTAACAAGGTCTTACAGCAGCTGAGCCAAAATAAGCTAAATTACCCTAATGGGAAGAAAATAAAACCAGACCAATCCGAGCCGCTAGCTGAATGGAAGAATTTGCAAACCTGTGCACAACTGCATTCCCCAAACTATACTTGTATGCAGTAGGACAAATTTGGAAACAATGAAATAAGAGCAGCTTTTTCCACATTCCCGAGTGAAAAATATTCCTTGGTAATCATCAATGAGACTTCTGAAATTTGGGCTGCAGCTCCCAGAGTAGCACATGATGAGGGACCCTGAAATACGAAAATGCCCAGATCCCAATCAAGGTATCTTAGTCTTGAGGGAATTACACGCTGCCAGATGCGGGGTAGGAAATGCGGCATTTCTGCACTTTTTACTCTCACGCTGAGTGAAAAAAGCAAACGCAGCTTGTTGCCCATTCTCGTAGTTCATGTAGCTGTAAGCCGGGGAAGAACACCTGTCTCCCTTTCTTTTACGTCATAAGAACGGGG
Organism: Trogon surrucura; assembly: GCA_020746105.1. Taxonomy (NCBI): domain Eukaryota; kingdom Metazoa; phylum Chordata; class Aves; order Trogoniformes; family Trogonidae; genus Trogon; species Trogon surrucura. Next base: position 56,813,229 of record CM036620.1, on the reverse strand, counting down.
ATAAGAAGTGTTCCTTGGCTGGGAAATCATACTGGAGGCAGCAGCTGCTGCAGCGAGCTAGAAAGGGACAAGTGTAGGCAGGATGCAGTACGTCAAAAATTGATGCCAGCTGATGGAACAGTGGGTTTTATCAGCCTGCACAGTGCCCATTACAGCCCAGTTCTGCAAGCGAGCAGGAGTGCTGCCCTTCAAAAACCTCAAGTGTCTGTTTTAGAAACGCATCCTGGCATGCATTTTATGCAGAGCCAAATAATTGTGCCAAGTACCCTGGGCTGTGCTCAGCAACGCAGTTCTGTGAGCTCTTTCATACTGGGTTTTCATTTTAATGTACGGTTAAGTCTTCAGTCTATTACAGAAGCAGAAACAGAGGAGGAATTATCTTTCATGATATTGAAAAAATAAATATGTAATTGAGTGACTGCATACGGTGACAACAATTTAGAGCTGCATGTGGGCATAAATCTTTTTTTTCATATTTACAGGAACTCATGAAAGCATAGAAACTAGTGTCTTACAAAAATGGCCAACTGGCAAACCCAGTATGTCAGTGCTAGCCTTCAGTAGCATCACACATGATTTTATGATGGCTTTAACCACAGTATTTTCACTTCTGAGCACTGAAATGATACTTTTCAGAAAAAGTGTCAAAAGGATAATTGGAAGGAACCCAGCAATTTAAAATCACACCTACTGTTCTTTACAAATACGGGCATGATTTATAAAAACAGCTGAACCGTAAGCTTTCTCTTGCTCCTGCCTGCGTACACTTGGTATGTGCCTTTGCGAGAATGTTTTTAACTATGACTGTCACTGTTTTCCCTGCATAATTCTTAGCTTCTGTTGCTTGTGTGGGTGTCTCGCTCAAAGACAGATGAAATTCATTCTTTTAAATAAGAAAACATTTTAGTAAAGCCACAATCACAAAAGGAAAGGCAGGCAAAGAACATTTTTTGTTGCGCTTTCTGCTTGTGCTACTAAGTTCTGCAATGACAGCATTTTAAGACCTCTTCAGGAAGGCAGCAGGGGCCTGGAGCAAAGCCCAGGTAATACCTGAATTGGACCTGCATTGAATTTTCCCGGTATTTAACTGGAATCTGTACAATTAAATTTCCAAATTGATAGGGGAGGGTAACCTTAGCAAGTGACAGCAGTGATGATAGTCTGAATGCAGTTGGATAGGAATCAGCCTCTCCTACACGTAGCTACTCACTGATCTCCTGTGCCAAACACCCCACGTGGGAGGTTTTGAGGATCGTAGGAGAGGAAAGGGACCCATCAGCTTAATTACAATTCCTAGGAAAGAGGTTTTCACCTTTTCACCCATACACATGCTTGTCCTGTGCATTGTCCCTGTCAGCTACCTGTCATCTACCTTACGTTCCAATTTTGTAATCCATTTCACCTGAAGATTGTGCTTTAAATTCTGTATTCACTGGGAAACCAACTTGTCTTACCTAGCTGTATAGCTACATTGTCACTCAGAAATCAAGTGACATGAAGCACCTTACATGCTCAAGGATCCCAAAGATCTTTACAAAGAGAGATGGAAGCGCTGATGGAGAAAGGCATTGTACTAAAATTCGTTGGCAACTGCTGTTGTGGAACTTCCATCAGCTTTTATGCAGCCTTTGACATGTCCACCAGTTTTATTAAGAAAATTAATGGGAGGCAGGACACTAAGGTTGTTTCATCTGTCCTTGGGGCATTGACTGTCAAAGAGATTCATGCAGTAACTAAAGTGTTCAGGGTAAGAGCGACCAATTTGTATGAATTTGCTCTAACAACAGCTCAGAGCATGACACTGGACATTTTTACCTGAAAAAAAACACCGTAGTCCACAGCAGTCAGCCATTGACTCAAGCACATTCAAAAATGTTAGTCCTCTTATGTTTCACTTGCTGCATTTTTTTAAGTAAAGGGAGCTAGTAGCTTTGCTTCAACATATAAATTTAGTATTTAGTCTTCTGATCTGCTCTCCCAGATCTCTTGCTATCAGTTCAGCTCGTTTCTGTCTTCTCATCTGTCACAGAAGAGGGTACTCACTGCTGACATGTAAAAAAAAAAAAAAAAAGAAAAAAGCAGACCCACATCCCACAGCATTTTATAGCTGTTAAAATAATAGCTGATGCAAGTACTACTCTTAAAAGTACCATTTGATGAAAGTAGTGCCTTATAATTTAAAAGGACTACACAATTGTGAGTTAAAAGCACTACACACACTGTTTTAGCTGAGGATTAACTGTTCCTGCCATGGCACAAATTAGTAACAAGGAGTCACTGGCAGAGGCAGGGAAAGTTGGGTCTGCAGAGCCTTATACACCTGAACAACATTGCCTCCAAATGCAAATATTTGCCGTGAATAAGATGTCCCTGCTTCCTATCTAAATAAACAGCAGCCTTGAAATTTACAGTAATTAATGTTGCCTTTTGACAGCGCTAAGGAAATACATCTACACCTGTCATCTGTAAAGACAGGACTGTCTTAAAGCACTTGAGAGACTTGGCTCATTCTTTTTTCTTTTCCAGGACAGTTTGCTAATGGCATGGTCTAGTGGAAGGTGGCAGAAACAGAGGAAGACTCTTTACTTTAGCCCTCAAATATAATAATAATAGCTACTGTGAAAATACACAGAGATATTAAGTGACCTATGCTGAAAAGTTTCCCCTTTGGCAAAGGTACAAGTGCAGATGTTGATATTTTTTTTTATTAGTTGAATTAGCTGTCAGTGTGATAGTAACCAATGCACAGTGAGTAATGAAGCATATCCGTGCATCTCTGTGCACACACGCAGGAGATACACACACATAGGATATATTGATAAATTTGACCATGCGCACATGTGGCCATGTGTGTGGTCATATGTTTAGCAATGTACTTACATTCCATGATCCACAGTATTGTCTTACATATAAAGAGATTTAAAAGATATTTATAAAAGAAACACGTTTGTTTTTTTTCTGACAAAAAAAGAAAAATTCAGCAGAAAGTAGCAATGTATCATTGATTATTGCTCGCTCTCCATTTATTAGCAAGAAAGATAATCCCTGTTGCAGGCTGGATTAACAAGCAAATAATATGCCTTAATAGTTTGCTCTTTAGTCTCAACTGGATTTTTAACTTTTTTAATTCCTGTGGCTAAACAAATACGTTCTTGAGCCTTTCAGCATTTAATGTGTTCGGTGAAGGGTCATTTGCTGAAGCCATCATCAGGTTCTCCAGCTCAGTTACAATGATGATAGTGTTAAGAGTGATCCTTGCTTTTCCATTTCCTCCTCCTTACAGCTGCTGCTATACCTACCTCACCTACTGTGTTGCTACCCTCCTTGCACAGAAATTGAATAAACACTTTGTGCTGTTGTTAATGCTTTTGCCAAGTGCAGCTTCTGCTAGCTGGAAATAAGAAGCAGCGTAACTTTAAACTGGTTTGCCTGTCTCTGTCTTGCCTGTTTGATCCAGGGCAGGCATTGAGGTAACTCTTACCAGCCAGACTGGAGCCAGCTTTGAAGCAGAGGAGGGCAGATGATAGCTCTGTCCCCAGTGGAGCTCTCTCAGGTTTCTAGCTCAGGCTAGAACCCTTCCTTTTTTGAGGCTCTTGTATCGGTGGTCTGAAATGCGTGTGCTTCATAGGAGCAGCTGGTGCTGTGATACGGAGATGGTATTTTTTGATCAAACAGCTACCAGTACATACTTCTTATCTCCATCCCACCTCCTTCTTGGAAAAAAGCAGGTTTTATCAAGTTCATGTAGTCTCTAACTGTCGATTCTGGGAATTTAATCATCTTGGCCTTTTTCGATCTCAGTACTCAGCTATTCACATGCAGCACTTCTAATACAGCCAGCTCCTCCCTGCTGAGCAAACTAGGCTTTAGCAGTTTTCTGAGGCTTCATAGAGAAAACCTAGCACGGATGAGAAAGTAGACCACAACCTTGTTCCACAGCGTAAGTAAGTAACCAAAAGGTCTTCTAGCTAGCAAGCTTTCCTGTAAGCGTTGTGTCCTTAGCCACTGAGCCACGCACTAGCACAAGTAGCAATCGCTTGAATCTGACCTTATCAGATGAAGGGGGAGGGTTTTTTTTGCAGGAAGTGAAACAAAACTAAAGCAGAAAGTGCTTTTATTATTTTTACAGAGTGTTTAGCTGTGAGACAGTATTCCTTTGAGAAATGTTATCAGAACCTAACATGATGAAAGACAAGATCTAGATCTAATTTCCTGGCTCTCCAGCCACATCCTTTAACAATCTTTCCACACAATGTCATGTAACATTACAATTTCATGTATTTGGCATTAATCCCACTTGTCCAGCTTTTACCTCACTGCCAGCAGTCTTTCGGATGGGAAGACCATGTTACAACTTGGAAAGCAAGCCTGCTTCTGTACAGCACGGCACTGGAAGAAGGTATTTGGGATTTCTCAAGATAGCTAATCTTTTTCTTTCGATCACTGACCCAGAGATTAAGGAAAGGGATAACTTCATCCCAGAGTGTCCCAGATCTCACAGAGCAACCAAAGGTCTGCAAAGTTGTTTCATCTCTTCTTTCTACCCTTTAATACATAACACTTAAGACAGTGAAAGCAAAAGAAGTGCTAGCAGGTCAATCCCAACAGTTACTCCCATCTCTAGGAACACAAATTTGCACGGGAATGGGCCCTGGACTTTCTCTCCCTGCTTCTAAAAAATGACTTCTGGTGAACCCAACATCCTGGAACAACAAAGTACGCTATTGATGAGCCATAATACTGTATAAATGAAGGCACTGGATACAAGTGAGCACCCCCTTAACTATAACCTTCTCTATGCAATTGATAGATTAGCCTGTATTACTTCCTCAAGTAGCATCTCTTCAGTTCCTAGGCACTACAAGTATTTCCAGAAAGAGGTATCTCTTACTGCATATTTCTTTCCAGGCTTGTTTCCTTACATCTGGACTTCCTCAGACAGTTACTGGAGAACAAGAGCTGGAGAAAGTTAGAATTGGGAGACTAGTTTTATTACCAAGCTGAAACCAACTTCTTGTCATTCCTTCTGACTGGTGTAATAATGACAGATCAATGGCTTTCTTTTATTTGCCGAGTTTGATCAGCAAACTGTTTATTTCAAACATGATTTTCTTCAAAGATATTTTGGAAATTGCTTGGTTCCTCTGCCCTTGTGAGAAACAAACATCAACATAATGCTGAAGTCCCAGACACAATATTCTACATCAGAAAAATAGTGTCATAATTTGCACTGGGGCTTTCAGGGGCACAGAGGGTTTAAAACGCTAACAGATTAGTTTATAGATCACTCTTCGTAGCAGTAGGCAAATTGATTTTGTTTCCCTGCCACCTAGCTCTCAAAAAACACATTTTGCAGTTTGTCATCTCATTTACTTGGCTAGAAGTAGTCATTTATTTTGAGCAGATACAGTGTACTATTAATTCTAAAAAGATAAGACAAAACAGAATAATCAGAGTTGTAAGATATTTACTTACCTTATATAGCTGATGTACCCACACGACAATGCTCTTGTTCAGGAATTACGGACAGTATCCTTGTGGTTTGTGCAGTAAATGTGATCTGTTGTTTGCTGTGCTTCACTACTGAAAGTTAAAGTTATTTTTAGCCATATCATTAAACAGCAAATACATCTGCAGAGAGTTAAACACAGAATCTGCAAGCCTGAAAATAACTGAGACCTATCTGAACACAAAACAGAGTTGACCAGACAGTTTTTCAGCAGCATTTTGGTGCCTACAGATGCAGATACAAGTCAGGAACACCTGAAAGTACTAACCATGTTTTGTATTTAACTTCCTCTTGATGCTAGTGGGCCTACAAAATGCTGATTCTAATTCTCCCTCGGAAGCGGGTTGAAGGTAGACATCTAAATTGCTCTTTGAAATTTCACTAGGAGTGAAAATACAATAGCCTGCAAATTTGGGGTTATACACATTTCTTAGAAAATACAAAAACCTACAGTTGGCCAATTAAGCAGAAAAAAAAAAAAGGTGGAATTTAAAGTGTGAACTTTCTGATTAATTTTCACATGAGGGTAGCCCAGATTGCCACCCAGGAATACGTGATGTGGCCCCAGCTAGCTTGTCATACATGCAAGGACAGAGACTGGGTATCATCCGATTTTTAACAAAGATGACAGCACACACTGCAGAAGCAAAGAAAGGGGGGGCAATGCCTTTAGCACACTGGCAACACAGATCCTGATACGCTATCTTACTGGGATGCAGATAAAGAAATACAGAAATAGCATCATCGGGCAAATGACATCAGAGTTGTTGACACAATGCATTTTTCAAAGAACTACTGTAGAACACAAATCATATTTTAACTCCAGGTCCATCCTATCCCTGACCACCCAAAACTTCTCTAAGCCTGCAAATGGGTTTCTACTGAGTTTATAACAAGAGGATGAACTGTGCCGCTTATATTTAGCTACATCCCTTCTCCACTGACTGTATCATTTAGGCTTCTCTCGTTACAAATGCAATTAAAAAGTGGAGCTTGGATCTTGGTAATTAAGCAACTGAATATGAAAAGGAAAGTTAAAATGAAACTGGGGTAATTTCAAAAATAGCAATGGATCTTGTTTCACCCTCAGGATGAACCTGGAGAGAATGGGAATGTAGGCTGACCCTCCCTTCAGAGCCTGTGTGTAACGCTGTTTTTCGTGCATGCAAACTGAGCAGATAAAAGGGCCCTTGCGCAACAGTGCTGTGTGGAAAGCATACAGGGGCTATAAGGAGCTCCCTGAAATTACCTGCATCCTATAGACTTGATCCTTCCATCTGAAAAACAAAAAAAGCCCCAAACTGGTACTAAGATTTCACATCTTTTCTCTGGAAATGCGGTATCTCTGAAATCTGTGATTCTCTCTTAAATGTTGAATATTATGACAAGCTTTGCTTTTCACAGCTTTATTCATCTCAGTCACAGAGGAAAAGAGAACTATTCAGTTATGTCAGGAACGGAGAAGGATCAGAATCAAACAGGTGATGCTTCACTTGGCCAAGATTAAACAAATTTCCCCTTTCTTGGCTTTGCATCTCTTTGCTGCTGTAGAGGATGTATCTTGCTAAAGATACTCTTTGCTAAAAAGAAAATGTGTTGCAGAATACAAGGAGGAATGAGTCTGAATTCAATGGGGTGCAAGCCCAGACACTACCGAGCCAGCATTTGCTTCTGTTTCCAACCTGTCAACTAACCTAAAGCTGCAGCAACACACCAGAGATGGCAGAATTTTGCCGATTTCCTCTAATCTTGTAGGAGAGGAACTATTATTTTAATAGGATAGCACAGAAAACAATACAGGAATTCAAATGATTGAGAGGAAATTTGTCTTGTTGTTTCTTATGTGCAAATTATAGCTGTCAAGTCCACTTACATCGAATGCTATGAATGTCACAAAGTTTAAACAATCCAGAAAACAACCGCAGGCCAGAAACTCTGAAGTTTTATTCTCTGAGTTCTGGTAGTCACCGTGATCCTGCAATATCCTTCTTTCAGGCTGAGTTATAAAACTACCACCCAGCAGAATTAATTTTGCATTACTGTGAGCCAGACAAGGGAGTCAAGGAATCCTATACTTGTATCCTAAAATGTAATGAACCAATTTGTGACTCTGTGAGCCAGTGGAGTATCATTGGAGAAGAGAGCAGTGTACCATTTGAGCAGGGAGAACCAGGCATTATGTTTGAACTAAGGTTGCCCGAGCAGACTGGAGGGTGATGATCTTAACTGTACGATTCCCTGTCTGCACAGTCCCACTCGAGTATAGGAATGGGAGCAGGCTTTTTCTTCTAACAGACCTAATGCTGCTTTCAAAATAGGATAAAAAGAAACGAGGAATATAATTTTTATGCTAGGAAAAAAAGGTCTAAATGGGAATTTATAGTGGTAAACTTCTAGTAACATAAATTCTCACTTATGTATAACCCATATAATTATATATGTGATATTAATGAAACTTCCGGTATAAAAAGGCCCTACTAGGCAGATTCAGTAGGAAACACCCTGATTTATGCAATCTATTTCCCATGCAACTTCTAGTTAGTTCTTTTTAATAATGTGGCATACAGTTCATACACACTCGCCTGCTCCCAACAAGGAATTCTGTGACATGTCCCCAGGCTTCTTCTTTTTTTTTTTTTAGTTATAGCTATCTGAGAAAAGCTGTTCTTTATCAGTTACCGGTACTGGAAAAGGTACTAAAGTGGTTTAGGGAGAGTAGGCTAAGGAAAATGTCTAACAGCAGGGTAAGTTTAGCTGCCTTCCCTTTCTCTGGAACTGAGGCTGATTTAAGCAGAAAGGTGCCCATGACAGTTTTGTCGTTTCTATCCGAGTTCTTTTAAAACACTGTGGGGAATACTGTCTAGTCCTTGTAATTGCTATTATTAATTTATTAAGCTGTTCCAAAGCCTCTTCTACTGCCTCCTCAATATGAGAAAGCTCCTCAAAGAAATTCTTGCAATGAAAGTCTCTTAGGTGGGAATCTCTCTAGGATTCTCTGTCATGAAGGCAAAACAAGGAATTGACTTTTCTTCTGCGGATTTTTTCCCGTGTGCTACTACTATCAGGTCCTATTTGATACAAAAATGCCCTGTGTCTGGAAATACAGATCAGCCACTTAAAGCATACTTAGGTTTTGTGCTGAAGAAAATGCACCACCCTGTGCTCTTTGCCTTCTCTTGTGGTTGCATTTAAGGGCAACCGTGTTTTGTCAATTCGTACTGTTTTGCACAGATGCAATGCCAGGACCAGATCCCAAATCTAGAGAACATGCTCTGTACAGCCCACAGCCTAGTGCATACTTTTTTTGGTTTAACAGCACAGACAATGTTTGGTCAACATTTATGACCAGAATGATTTAAAGCTCCCCTTTCCTCACTGTATGTGCTTAATCTTTTATAGTACCGTGAATTTGGAAGGCTGTCACATTAATCCTACCCTAGAGAACATGCTATACATTGTTTTTTGTTTCCTCTGACCACTGGACTTTACGGTAATGATTCATGTACATAGAGCCACTAACAGTTTTACAAAACTAGCATCCATGCTGTAAATTATCTTTTTGTATGATCACAGTAATATCAAGACAGTGATTTCCTGAGCCTACCTAGGAAATCATTCTCAAAGTATAGGTTTCCTTCTTTTTCTTCTCTTATCCTTTCTGAACTTTCAACAACCTTTTAGCAGTAGCTATACACCTTTTCATCTGTATGAGATACTGTCACACCCTCTCAGATGTGTAGCTATTTAGTCTCATTATGGTGTTTCCAGCGTGGTTGTATTGTCTTCAGTGAATCTCAATGTTTTGTTTCAAGATTCCAAGCTATACACTAATGACATTGAAAACATTACCAAGGGCTGTCAAAGTCATGTATAGCAATTTATTATCCATTATCACAATAGCTACCTTAAACTTAGTAACCATGGAAAGAACTCTTTTCATATAGTCCTGATTCAATTGTAAATTATATTGGTATAAATCAGGAAATTGCTTGGATTGACTAGAATTATGCTGTATGAAATCAAAGAATTTCATATTGAAATAAAACCCGTTATAACAGGCCATACAACTAAGCATCTTTCTGGGTGAAATGGATAGATTAAATTGGGAAGAACATAAAAATAAGAATGACAGACCAATAAGGGATTCCTACTCTCTTTAGTAAAATCTAGTAAAACTAGGTTTGAACTTCCATAAAACTCCATCATCAAAAATGCCTTTGGATATACAACATTAAAAATGCCATTGTGAATATGACGATAAACCAGACACAGTATTGGTGAAGCTACTCAAGACAAAAGATGTCAGGAAGGTAATTCCTTTCCTGTGGGATGAAAATAATGAGCTCATAAATATGTCTTAGAGGTAACCGGTGCTTTAAAAGCAAGGTGCATAAATTGTACAGTTTTATTGGCAGGTTTATTTCCTTATGACATAAAAATGTTTCCATAACATAAGCCAGATCAAGTTTGCATAGGATCAAGGTAACTCTGAAACAAACATGAAGCATCTCATGATAGGAAAGATTTAAGAAGTCTTTCTTGACCTTCTCATGCCTCAAGATTTCTTAGGTTTTTATTTTACTTTTATATCACTTACCAGGAAAAGGATGAATTTTAGTAGCAGTTATGGTTCTTTTTGCATGTCTGGAACTCTTTCTTCTTAGAATCGTAGAAACTGATGCTGCTACTTCATGTTTACAATCTGTTTTAAATAAAATGTGTTATCCTCAGCCATAGAATTACATCTAGTACTGATTAGAAGGAAAGCTTCATCATAAGCAGTTATTCTTAAACTGCTGAACACCCTCCATGGGAAAAACAGGAATATTTTGAAATACAATGATAAGGAAAACCAAGGGCCAGACGTTTTATATTTTTCCTGAAACAAAGTTTCTGGAAATCCACTTTCTTTTGCCCCTTTTCTATACTAGGTACCTTGAACGAATTTTGGAAGGTTAGCAAAAAAGTGCATGTTCTGCTACAAATTTGGACTCATGCTGTCGGCAGCAAAATAGCAAGGACAGGGCATTCTGGCATCCTAGGAAGCTGCCAGATTCTTTGCAAGTGTGGAGTGTTCATCCTTGGAAGCACAGTTTGCAAGCACGGTGTACACCACTTGGAGAGAGAAAGCTGGAGCTAAGTTGAACACCTCTGACTGATCCTCAGCACCCAGCCCATAAAATCCTGTCTTTCCGTCTTTTTGCTGCTCTTTTAATACTGTGCTCTTGGTGCGGCTATTGCAGATGATTGTGCAGCTGTTAGGGTTAGCCCTGTTCTACAACAACAGCAGTTTAAGGCTCAGCCACCTTCTGGTAACAGGCTCATTTCAATTCTATGTAACAGGATCGATTTTATCTTTTTCTTTTGAGAACACTAGAAAACTTCAGCTTTAAGAAATTCATTAAATTAGCATTATTTAGGCCAGGATCTTTTTAAAAAGAGCCAGTGGAGATCTAATGCACTGAAGCCCTAGGTATGCACTGTTACACTTCATGTTAAAGGAAGCTCTGGAAGTGGTCATAAGACAAAAGTGGAAGGGAAAAGGCAAAAGCAATAATTTCCAATATAGCTCCTTTGTCAGGAATCACTTGAAACCTCCACCAAGCTTATTTGGGTATTTTATTTTATGCAGTGATGAAAATAACTTAATTAACGTTTCAGGGAATCTCAGAGTCTGCCTAGGTCTCAAGAGGAAATTAATAATTCCATATTTCTTAACAGCTTTCAGCGGTGCTCAGAAATTAAGAGGAAAACTGCTAACTGAATTATAACTGGAAAAATTCTTAGCAGCTGGTTTAGGTACATAGTAATATTGTCCTATGTTCTTTGGACATTACTGAAAAAAGCAGTATGTAGACTTGCAATTAAGTGACATCTTAATATAAACACATAAGGAGTACAAACCTTAAATCTGATTTTAATGTGTTTGAATTTTTAGCAGTAACATACTGATGTTGTTTATAATGTTATATATTATAAATTTAATAAATCTACCATCCCTCCATTAACAGAAAATGTATTCTGGAAGCAAATCAGTAATTAGAGGACTCAAAAGGGCATCTTTTCCTTCATGCTTGTGTCCATGACAATTTTGGAAAATCTGCATTTAATAGAAAACTCATTTGTTTCTGTGTTCTGTGTGTTTAAGAACAAAGGCAGTAAATAATTAATCATTACTACTAATAGTTCTCCATTAAAACTGGGATGTTATGGCTCAAAGCATAGAAAATCATACTCATGACATTTATAGGTAGCTTTCAAATTACAAATATAAGTCCTTTAAATTAGAGTACTTAATAGCCCACTTAGAAAGACCTAATTTATGCTTTGTGGGATTTTTATATACATAAAATAGGTCTCAGAATTTGGTTTTACCAATAAATGAAGGATCATATATTTTGACCAGGATAATCTGGTAAGGAGTATCTTTAATCATTTGCTGGGGGGGAGGCACAGATTTGTCATTTTGAGCAACTGTTTCACTTTTTCATTAAAAATATGTCCATGGAATATTTACATTATGTAAAAACATCACAGAAACATTTTGTGTGTGGGCAGTCTTCTTCCTTCTGTTCAGTTATGATTAAAGCTAGACTCCTATTGCTCTTTCGTTACAAAAGTACCCGTGGATACTGTAAGGATGAGCAGGGGGATGGATATGGCTTAGCATTTTTTTGTTACCGCTGTGACCGAGGTCTCCATTTGTCAGCTCTGGACTACAAGGAGCATGGACATCTGCCTGGTACGAGCAACTAAATGTTGTTTGTCTGGAGGCATTCTGCCCACTCGGGGACAACACAGGCAGAAAGTCTCAGGGAATTGCTGTGAAAAACATCTGAGAGCTGTCATCTCAGGTAACAGGTTAAGTAACACGCTTTTCACACTGATGCAAGGGACTGTGCTCACTGTACCACCTACCTCTGACTTGGTATGAAAACCAAGAACTAGCAGCTGGCAAGCAGTCAATTTTCTGCATTGTTTTTGTGCAGAGGACTTTTATCCTGATTGCATGAAAGTCTCAATCTCAGGGTACTCCTACACTTTTATTCTAGCTTTCTTCATTGTATATTGCTAGAAAATATACTGTAAATATGATTGCAGCCTGTATCCCAAGTGAATTGCATAGGCAGAGCCTGTCTTGGCTGGTGAAGGTATTCTATAGAAACAATTGTTTGAATCTCTGCGCTAAGGATAAGTTCTTTCATAGCAAAGTTTTAACCACTTGGAACTGTCAATAATGCTGATTCAGAAATCACAGCATTTTTTTCTTTGCCAAAATAACAGCAAAGAGAGGTGTTAAGTGGGCTTAATTCAGCTCTGGGGTTAAGAGGGCACAGCTTGGCTGACCTGTGGGAGATTACACCACCACTGAATTTACATGAATTGTTTTTAGGTCAAACAGCTGAGTGCCTATCTATTCATATCTATACAATAATGTTTCTTGACCATGACATAGACAAATGATCTTTGGGAAGGAAAGGGTATTTCAATCTGCTTATATTGGTCATTGGCACTCCTGATTAAGACCTTCAACAAGGTTCAATTGTAATTGTTTTATGTACTGGAACAGGCCTGAAACCAGAAGTTCATATCACTAAGGATCCCAGGCCACGAATCTTCTGTCAAAAACCTCATATTTCATTCACTGTCAACAAGCTTTGATTTGCATCCAGGTGAGAGGTGATTGTACCAGTTACCTGAGTGTTTCAGTCCCTCTATAAGCAGCTTTTACCATGTTACAATTGAAATATTGACTTCTTAATTGCAATAAAAATCAACAGTTTTGTTATTGTAAATTAATACATTTTACATTGCACAGAAATTTAAATTGATGCAGATTAACGTTTTGTTACTTACAGTTTTGTTCATTTTCTTGGACAATTTTGCAGATAACAATCGAAATAGTAAACACAAAAACTACTGGAATCATAGTGAGCCAAATGATCTTCGTCATACACATCGGATCTGTCCATAAAATGCAAAAGAAAGAAAATGAGCCAGGAAATCACTGGCAGAGAAAAGCAAAACATTCAGTCTTTATAGGTTTTTGGACCATGCCTATCCTCCAGATAAAAATTTAAAACAGAAGAGATTATTATGACTTTTTCTTTCAGTCTTCTTTGATGTTTGAAATTAGGTTTCCTGTCTAGAATCTATCTTCATTTTCACTTGTATCTATGTCCTCATGTCTGAAATACTTATATGTAGCTAACTGAATGAAAACTTTTCCTATTTGCATAAACTGTTATATGCAGCTCAGCCAAGAAGAAAATGTTGCAAAGATCAACATTTATATTTAAGGTGGAACAATGGTCATGTATATCCCCTCTTTGCTTGGATGGAGCACAGAAGGAGCGGGATCACTGTCTGACACTGGCCTGTACTGACATTCTCAATCTCCTGGTCCATCTTCATATATGGGACAAGGTGAGATTCTACATATAGAAATTTTCTTATCAAAAACTGAGGAAATGCCACCAACGAGACCCCACTGGGGAGTTGTTTTAACTAAAGCTGCCTTGGGGGAGAACCAGTGTGGGACTGGGCATAGGAGGTAGGCTGCTCTTTCAGACAACAGCTGCTGCAGAAATGCACCCACATTCCGCAGGGAATTAGTTCACTTACTAGTACAAGCCAAGACTATACACCACAGAAAGCATGTGGGGAACTCTCCTCGCTGCTTCTTCAAAAGACCTTTCAAACTTCTTCAGCAGCTGCATGTTAATGCATACCTTAGCATTGTCAAATAACTGTTTAAAAAAACAACTGTGTTACTGTGACTCATATAAAATCAAATTACAGACTACAGCCAAACCACTGTTTTCCTTCCCTTCACTTAAAATAGTATAATTAGACCAACATCAACTTCCCTTGTGTATCTTCTCCATTGTGAAGACATGAGGTCACTGCCAATAACCCCAATGCTCTTTGAGGAAAGCACAGCTCATCCCTCCTAATTCAGAACTAAAAATATCTTGTACGCAGTCATTTAGGCTCCTTTCAGACAGAGGACTCTACTCGTCTTGTAGTGATTTGTAATGACTTGTATATTAATTTTGCCTAGTAAAACCCTGAGCACTTCTTCAGCTTTATTTTGAAGTAAATAGAAAAATGATACATAGATAATTTTTATTGTTAATTTGAGTTATCTACTTCCCAGGTAAATCACCATTAGCAAAGGATGGGTAGCCCATACCTTTGACACAAGCTAACAGAGGAAGTTACAAACTATACTCCTCTCGTGGTTAGACCTACTTATTTTAAACAAGCAAAGAAACAAAGAAAAAAAAAACAAAAAAACTAAGCTGCCCTCTCTTGCCTAGGATTTTACCTGGATTTATTTAACAAAGGTTTAGCCACATCTAGAACACGTGGTTTTTTTCCCAGCATAAAATGCATTTGCCACACAAACCTAAGTGACTGTAATAATTCAGCAATTCCCAGATGGCAGGCATTGCATATAGACAGGCTGGAAGCCCGGGCTGTGGTCAGGCAATCAGCCAAAACACTCCTGCAGCACAAAGAGAAATTTAAAAAGCTGACAGGCTGTCCTCTGGGAAAACTAAGCCTAGTTCAGCTGAAGATTTTTCTTTCAAGTGTACGGTAGTAAGGCTGTTTAGTAGGATATTGCAGTACGACGTTAAGAAAAGTCAAACCTGTCTCCTGGTTCTTCTGTCACTGAAGTTAATAGGAATTTTTTAATTTTCCTCCAAGACAACAGGGTTATGCTGCCATTATCAGGGAGAGGAGAGGAAAAAAGTAATTCCAAGTTTTGTCATACATGCAATTTGTGGGTCTGTCACCACTAAGCAAAAGAACATACAGGCATGCACTTTGCTGTGTCGCTTCTAGGGAAAAAAATAAAAGCCGCAGCTACACCTGCTTTAAATCAATATGAAATCTGTCAGTTGCCTACTAAAGATAGTCTTTTACTAAGGGATGAGCAAAATTGTATTCTCTTCTTGTGAAATACTTAAATACTTTAAAAGGTTGCTGAAAGCAGAGATCTACTGGAGACTTTTTGCGAGATTTATATTGTTCCCGATTTTCTGTTTCTCCTTTGTAACTTACATTCCACATAAGACTTCAGTTGCAGTGAAATATTTATACAGTCATTTTGATCTTCCATCATTGCCACTAGACAAGAATGATTTAGATATTCTTCAGCTGCATTTCTTCCTCCAGCTATAGAATTGTTGATGTGGATTTCCAGAAGGTAGTAAGTATTATGCTCTACTTCTTCTTTCTTGGAAACCGCAGTGAAATTAAAATATTTATAAAAATAAATAGTATCTTCCATTTTCATTTCAAGTGAGCCTTTTGCTTTTGGAAAATAAAAAACACAACACAAAACTATTATATAATGTGGTAGACACAAAGACGACTCTAAGAACAATAAAATAAGATTTCTGTATTATTTGCCAAAACATACAGCAAACTTTTGCATTATTAAATATGATAAGATGGACAAAAAGATACTGTGTAAAGTTATTTTCAGCAGATCTGAGAAGTGTTGTTCACCTATACAAAATATATTTCCCCTGCAAATTATAGCCTCTTTTTTACTTTACTAACAGTTTCAGAGCTTTTCGGGTTTTTTAGTTTTGCCATCTGTTGTTGAAGGTAACAGATGAAAATCAGGCTATGAAAAAACCAAAAACTAAGTAAAAGCTGTATGATTATAGAGATTTGAAGTGTACATCTGCTGTCAGTTGCAGCAAGTCCTTGTTCACTTCAAACCACACAAGCTGTGAGACCTGCACAGTGTTCACAAGAAACATAGGTAGGTGAGGCACTGTCAAAACAAGTTGTACACTGTAACTGAGAACAGCATTTGTCCACCTACTTTTTGTTTTGTTATTTCCCATACTTGTTAAGAGAGCTCTTTTGTAATAAGAAAATGGTGCAGCTGGAAAAGAACCGCATTTCTCACATTCAGGAATTGGCCTGTTGCTCCTGTTGCTGACAATGTTAGGAAAGCAAAGTTCAGAGGCATCCTCTTCCCCAAAAGTTTCCAAAGTGTATATGGCACAGAAGGAATACGCTGCTTTTAGTTGAACTTCTCCCTCCCCATCCCTAAAGGGACAGGAGTGGGGGTGAGGAAGCGGCTGTGTAGCTCTTGTTCCTGGTGGGGCGGGCTCAAACACTGACACTAGTGTAGTTGCCATCTGAATAGTTACTGTCTTTGTTTTAGTTCTCCAGATACTTGCTCACAAGCTGTCTTGCAATCCATGTGCAAAGTTCCGCAATTTAAAAGCAAATTCAGGGTGAAAAACTGATCAGAAACTACAATTCCTTACAAATAAAGGAAATCATTTAGAAAATATAGCAAGATTAAAAAAATAAAGATGGGGATGTCAGCATGTTCATAAAAGTCAGATGGCAGAAGTCAAATTTGCAACAGAAATATTCCAGGTGGCTGCTGGATGAGGCGCTCCTTTCTCACAGCACCCTCTTTCCCAACCACTACAAAGTGCCCTGAAGATAACGACACCCCCCCTGCTCACAATTTTGTACAAGATCCTCAAAGAAAAGAAATGAGCATTTTGCTGCTGACATGCTTCACTGTCAGCCAGGAATGAATGTCACGGAGAATCTGGCTTAAAACCTGTGTTTTCCAGCCATGCGAAGACAAGCGAAAAAACCATTGTTCGTAGATCTGCAAAGACCGCAGAGAGCAAGCAGCATATTATAATTTTCTTTTTACTACCAAATAAAAACATCTCTTTTATGTTGTAATTAACTAATTTTTTAATTATTTAAGTATTAATTAATTATTTCTCTTCCCCCACTTACTTTTTTTAGGTGCTGATCCTGATCCTTGATGATCGACATTTACATCTTGCTTGGATTTACACTCTGTATGTTTAGCATGAGACTGCTGTTCCCTCCCGGAGGAGTGGCAAATACAGGGAGTATTTTGAAAACTGGAATTATTTACAATGGCCTTCAGCAAAACAGTCTGGTTTTCTCTTTGTCGCCCTGATCTTTTGCAAGAATTGTTAAAATTGCAAAGTGGAAAAGTGGTGTTGTTTGATGAACAGGTATCCGTGCATGATACAATGACAGTGTTATCTGTTAAAAAAAAAAAAAAAAAAAAGGAGTGCTACGTTAGCAAGACAGTCATGTAGGATACATGCACAAATATCCACATGGAAGCATCAGGTAACAGCTTCTTTAACCATCTTATGGCGAAATGCACTTTCTTTCTTGAGGGTTATGGCATCATGTGAGATAAAACAAGCACAGGGTCTTTCCACGACCCAGGTGCTGGATTTTAATGCTGAGTTGTACAAAATTTCTTGTAATGCTAACTTGTGTTTGTGGTGGTACCTAGTCACATTCCTGATTCAAAGCTGCTCTTATTTGATTGCACTTGAAAAGAAGATGAAAGCCCTCGTTTTGGAAAGGGAACTTTGCCTGCAAGGCACCAGGGCAATTATGTTGTAAAATACCTGTAATCAGAACAAAAATTTCCCTCTCAGTGACATTGAAACTACATAGTGAAAATACACAGAAATGCTGCTGAATCCTTCGACCACACCCTTCACATCCTCTTGTATTCAGTCAACAAAAAAGAGTCTTAATTATGACCATTGGTTTTGATATCCATAGTCAAATCTCAGTGTCAAGTTACTGTAGCTAGTGTACATTAATGCAGCTCTGGCAAGCAGCAAAACCCACATAGAATTAATTATTGATGAGTGTTATTTTAGCTGTCTTCCACTTTAAAGTAGGGCTTTATTGTACAAATTGTGCATTTCTACTTCAGCTAACTTTGAACTGTTTTTTCAATAGGTAGAAAAAGTTAAGAATAAAATTCTGGGACCCCAACATGAAAAATGTACTTATGAATAAAAATAAACACTTCCCTGAGTTGATGCAGCACTAGCCTATAGTTTTGTAGCTGAGCTTCCAGTCCTAGTAGTACCCTTGTGTATCTGTGAAGAGGATATTTTGCACCTAACTCCCATTACGAGTAATTGGAATAATATGTTCATAAATCTTTATGTATAGAGAGAAAAACATCGCCTTTAATTGCTCCAGTGCTCAGCTGCAATCTGACAGCTTCAACAGGCCACCTGTGCTCACATAGCAGCAGGCCAACCTCAGAAATGGTTCAGTGAAGGATGCAGAAATAAAATCCAAAGTCCAATGCCAAAGTCAATTATCTTCACTTTACTACCACCACAACAGAGAGTCATAAACTCCTTATAAAACATAATAAATTGAAATGTGAAAATATGTATCCTATGCAGGTAAGAAAATAATTAATTTTAATACAAAAAAAAAAAAAAAGGTCAGACAAAATTTAGGGCTTGATCTTTCTCTGAGGCAAGACAAAACATTTTCCCCAAAATGCTTACGAGCTGAGCAAGGAACCTGGAGTGCAGCAGGCATAAAACCATCACTAGAATGTGGAAAGGGTTTTGTGGAATCTGAATGCAGACGGCCTGAAGAGTTAGGAGGATCACTGAGATGAAACCATGCAAAGTATGTCCACGAAACTGCTTTATATTCAAAATGCTGCATATCAGGAAGTTCTGGGATTATGAAATTCTTTTGTTAAGTCTCTATTTACAGGGTATTTTTCCATTGAAAATCCAATTTCATTAAAACAAAATTATTCACAGGCAAGATCTGAATTTGTAAAAAACTTGCTTCCCATTAAAAACATCATAAATATTTCATTTTGGATTAGCTTGACTTTTTTTTTTTTTTGATCTGTGGTGCTCTGTTTTGAATCAATTCAGCAATACGTAAAATTGCATCTTTTATCATGTCCTTACGGAAATGATAGTCATCGTGGAGATAAAAGGCCTGCAGTTCAAGTTGGAGAATACACAATGGATAGATTAAAAGAGATACACTCCATGAAGTAGCTGGACCCAGAGGACAGGACTGGGATTGAGAGCATCAGAGTCCAAAACGACAACCCCCTGCTCTAAAGCAATAGTTTAAAGCTTCAGTGATTTGTAACCAAACAAGTGGGTTGCTCTTCAACTGTAAAAGAAATCTTTCACTTTCAGCGATGCTGAATCATATTCTTTTAATAAATTTTTAAACGCTTGGGTTTTTTGCAAATTGATTTCTTCTTAAATCTCTGTTTAATGAGAAATTTCTATTTTAATTCCTTCTCTGGAATGAAAATAAATGCTAGAACTTCCCCTGGGATAAAACATCTGAGTTTCACTTCTCTCTGTATACTTTGCTTGCCTGCCATTTCAGAGGTTATATTTAAAACCTGAAGCACCCACAACATTCATGCAATCTTAGAAAAGCATGTGGAATCAGGACGTCTCTGTCACTCATTTAGGAACCCCTCATGGTGGAAGATACGGTGACTGTGCTTCACATCTCAGAGATTTCCAACAACAGCTCTGTGCGGTGAAGCCCCATGGGGTAACCACCAATTCAAAATACCTATCAATCACAGAGACAGAGCATCTGGCAAATTCTGTGCTTTTTAGGTTTGCCACAAAATCTGAAATAAAACCAGTTTCCAACAGGTTTCCAAGGAACCAGAGACCCTAATTCCTTGTAATTTTCAAAATAAATAGTTCAATATATTTACTTTCTCATGTAATTTGGACATTGTTACACAGTCTGTTGCATAGTCATATAATTTTTAGAACATCCAAAATATGACAATTATTCTAATTTTCCAAATATAATTCTGTGCTGTGTCCTGCTCATGTACTTCACCATCTTATTTTAGATGCTATGTGATTAAGATCGCATTTAGGTATTAGAACTGCAGTGATTGTGCTAGTGCAGCACAAAGCATCTCCAAAAAGAGCAATCTAGGAAAGTTTTCATGGAAAAATGCCATTACTCTGATGTTTGACACCAAACTCAATGTTTTCTTCTAGTGATAGTCATGTCATTGTTTTATTTGCATAGTCTATGCTAGCAAATCTATTGGTTACTTCTGCACAGAGGTAAAACATTAATCATTCCAACACCTTAAACAGACTTATCAATTTCATATTTGAAAGTTATGTCAGCTTACCAAGTTAGTTTGTGAACAAACTATAAAAAACTATAAATTATATTCTAGTTACTGTCATGTTCATTCTTTGTGGTTAATGAAAATAGAAATGTAAATACAAATAACCTAATCTGGATATATTTTAATTTTGTCAAAAAAATATGCTTTATAAATATTTTCTTTATGATGCCTGGGAACACACACCATTTGTCAAAGGGCTGCTCTTATTCCAACATTTATATATTCAAAAGCTTGCTTAGGAATGGATATGACAAAACTATTTTAATATTAATTTATTTATGGATTTTTAAGAAAGCACTGAATGCATAACTTACACACAGTAATTTGCATTAATCCTAAATTCAGTATCGTCCTTTAGGATCACCAGGATGTATTTCACATTTATTCTAAAAGATTTGCTTCGTTCACTTACACCCATTCTGCTCTACTTTTTGTCAGGCTACCACTGCGTATCTCCTTCATAGGCAGCATCTCATACAAGATAGTAATTGTACAAAGTTTTATAGGCATTTAGGCATAGGAATCTTTTTTAAAAGTAATTTTTTAAGACATGAGTACTTGCTATGAAAGAATATCTGTACTTTAGCTACTGTCTTCATGATAAAAATAGTAAAAGTACAGTTGCATGGACATAGTTACAAAAAGCTTTGCATTGTACGTACATGAATAACAAAGTCCTTTCAAATTACCACATATAATTAACTCTGTTCATTCAAAATCAATTAAAAAAATCTATATGCTCTGCAAAGTCCAAAGAAGTACGGCATCCTAACCGTTTTAGGAAAGCACGTGTCAACTTTTCAATTGCAATCAGGCTTTAGAATAAATAAAATGCTATTTTAAAAGCTGATCACTCACCTTCATGGATTTTGAAAAATTCAGGTAAACATAAAATAAACATGGTAATTATTCCCAGTACTAATCTGAAGAGTTCTGATTTTCTCCAAAGCAAGCACATGTCACCGAAGCACTCCTATCTACCATAGTGCTGCTAACTTCCTTCCTGGTTTAGCTTTTAACTTGGTGCAGATCTTATGCAAAATAACGTCTATTCATTTCCTTTCTCTACAATGACTTTTCTTTTTACTTCTCGTTACATTGTAGAAAGCCAGGTTCTGTTCTTATATAGATGAGGATGATTCAAATGAGTACACTGAAGATAAAATTCATGTACAAGGACAAAAATAAGAGAAAACACATGCATAGAAACTTATTTACTTGGGGTAGTTTTGTTTTAGGAACATCAGCCCCTAATGGCCACTGTCATATACCTCCTAAACAGAAAATGAATCACCTCTGGGAGGGAATTTTGTTCCCATTTGGCTAAGAAGATTTTTAAAAAATGAGACAGATCTTTACTATAAAATGAGTCAGAACCACATGAGACAGATGTGAAGATTTTATTGGTTTATTTATATACATATGCATTTGGGCCAGGGGGAAGATATTTTTATGTAATACAGAACCTTTCAGACTTCAATAGGCTATTAATTTCATTATTACGACCTAACGTTTCTGATCTGGCATATAAGTGATGTACCAAGTATGATGAATGGAGTGTTAGGTGTTCGTATTATCATTGCTGCTGTATTCTCGAAAGACAACAGATACGTCGCCAATTTGTAGAGCTGTATTAGTTTTCAGTGTATCTGCTACTATCCTTTACATCACAAGAAGACTGGATAGAGCCATTACTATTCCTATACATTGTAGCCACAGTTTTCCAGCTAAACTTTCCCATTAAAAATAGTGAAGTCTTCTTTCATTCTAACAACAACCATGATATTCCATAAATTCTTCTTTCAGAGGAGACTGCAAAAAACATTTCTGAAATGTTCTGGATATAAGTACTCTGAATAATACATATGTAAAACCAAACAATTTGACTCAGATATAGAGTATATACAGTACGAAGGATTTAATTAATTCAGAAAACTCTCTTCTGATGTGGTACTTTTCCCACAACCCATTAAATATTGAGTACTACTAAAATGAAGCAATGCTGTTGAAGTTAAAATAAGAAATGTCCCACAAATCTGAAATGCCCTTCTTATCATCCAGGTATGTCAGGAGATGAGTTAGCCAGGTAGAAGCAAATATAATATTCATTTATAGTATTATAGAAAGACTCTTAATGGAGCTATAGTGACTATAAATTTGTTAATAATATTTTTTAAATGTAGCACTTTTATGCAATGAAAGCAATGAAACCTAAGTGAAATGAATTGATTTTTTTGACAGTACGGTAAGCCAGAAGTAATAGGATATGAAAAACGTAAGAATGAATTCAAAGAGTAAAATACTGCATAATTTATATTTGTCATCTACTAGCAAATGAGGTCTGCTTTGTGAGAGACTGCATTGCCCCATAAGTAACTTCCATATTTTCCTGTTTTCAAGGTTGCATGGTGTTCACCTATCTTTTCTGCCCAGACATAAAGGAAAAAACACTGGAAAATAACAGGGGGACTTTGTCAAGGAATATATGTATCTCTCCCTTTCTGATACATTCAGACTTCCATGGTTGTTGGTGCCCAAGGTCAGAATAGAAAGCGCCCTCTGGCATCACACCCAAATTCAGCCAGATACAGTAACAGCCTGTGGAACACCTTGCTTTCCGATTCTACAGACGAGGTTTCTAAGGACTTTGCAGTGAGCAGATGGGGAATATCTATTTCAGGGCTATTGTGATGGCACATTTTAGTTTATTTTCTGAGTTCAAGAGGCCCACATACGATCTGTCCACACAGCCCCCAGGGACACCCTAAGCTTTGCGCCTGTGTGTGAACCAGCTGAATCACGTGCGTGTGTGTGGCCTGACCCGCCAACCGACGCAAAAAACACGAGTCTTCCTTTGTGGGGCGGCCCTTCCCTCCACCTAGCTAATAATTTTTACACGGCTGGAATAATCGGTACCTTTGAAAACCCTGCCCTTTGGTCAAGTTTAGTTAAAATTGTCTAAACCATTCAAAGTCAGACGGGGTTAGAACTGGCAGACAGATGAAACATGCAGCCACATAGGCCACGTTTCCTTCGAGAATTAGGCAAAGAAAGCACTATATATATATATATTTCTCACTGCTGCTGCAAACTCATGCTGCCATCCCTCAGTGATGATCTCCCACACCCTTAAATCAGTTTTATCGGTCGGAGGCACATCTGGCTGTCACACAGCCTATTAATTCGGAAAATTATTCTACCTCTGGGTGGCAGAGGTCACCGGTGAGGGCCGGATCGCGTTGGTCCGTGAGGCGCTGAGCACGGGCCGCCTCGGCACCACGCGGCGCCAGGGGCCTCAGCGGCGCTTCACGGTTGCGTTGTTCGTCACTGCGGATTTATTTCACTTCAACGGGGGAGCGGGAAGTTACGGAAACGCTCGGCTCTGTGGGTTCAGGACGCAGGCGAAGGTACCCAGGGGCAGGATGAAGCCTTTTGCAGAGCCAGTCCGGCGGAGCCGCACCGAGCGGGAAAACCACCGGCCCCGGCGGCACAGGTACCGCGGCGCGCGCATCCCCTCAGGCTGAGGGGGAACCAGCCGCGGCCCGGCCCCGCCCCGCCCCGCCCCGCCCCGCCACGCGCGGCCACGCGCTGCCCCTGCCCTCGGGAAGCCGCCGTTCCGCCGGCGGCGTCGGCGCCAGCAGCGCGCGCCTCCCGGCCCGCGGCAGGAGGCGGGGCCCGGCGGCTCGTCGGGACGTGGGCGCGGCCCGGTGCCCCGCCCCGCCCCGCCCCCCCGTCCTCTTCCCGCCCCGCCCCTCCCCCCGCGCGCGCCGCCGGCCCCGGGGCCGCCGGAGCCGCCCCAGCGCGCAGGGGAGGGGCCGGGAGCGGGGCCCGTGGGGACCCGTTACCGCCGGGGAGGGATCGCTCAGTGCCCGCGGCCTCCCCGGGCAGAGCGGGAGCGCTGGCTGCCGCGGGGGCGGAGCGGGTGGGGAGGGGGGGGTGCCGGGGCCTCCCTTGCGATTTTTTTTTTTTTTCCTTACCCCGCCCTCTCCCAACCTCGCCCCTTTCCCGGACCTTGAGAGGTGAGAAGGGCGATCGGGGCTTGGCAGCGAGAGGAGGGGGTTTGGGGCTGCCGGGAGGGGGAGGAGAAAGGGAGGAGGAGGAGGGCTAGCGGTGGGCGGGCTGCCACCCTCCCCTCCGCCGGGCTCTCGCCTGCCCGCTGTGGAGAGCGAACGGCGGCCGCAGCCCCGCGGAACGGCCCCGCGGCGGGGGAGCGGGGGGAAAGGAGCGTGGGGTAACGGTCCCCGCTGTGAGGGCGGGGACGGTGCTGGCGTGAGGCCGGACGGGCGGTCGTAGCGGGCAGGACGCCGGCGGGCCCGGGCCCGCGGGGGGGGGGTTTCCCGCCGGGCGGGGCAGCCCCCGTGGCTGACTGGGTTCAGAGCGAAGACCTGGTAAAAGTGCACTGAACAGGCTTAAGCTGTCGGGTGTTTTGCCCGTTTGTCTCTGACCTTCACGATCGTAGTATGAAATAGTGAAAAACTATTTTTTCTTTAATTTTTGTTTTTGAGGCTGGTGGAGTAGCGACTACCAAATCACCCAAATGGGCAGTGGTGTCATTAAGTGTTGAACATCAAACAAACGCTGTTTATATATGTATTGTTGGTTCATGTTTTTCCTCAAAGCCTTTTTGTGGCTTTGGGCTTTGAACTCAGGCTTGTTCAGCTGTGTGAGCAGTGATGTAGCTTAGCTGTCCAGCTGAAGAAGTCACAGAATTACAGAATGTTTCGGGGTTGGAAGGGACCTCGAGAGATCATCTAGTCCAGCCCCCCTGCCAGAGCAGGATCCCCTAGGGCAGGTCACACAGGAACACATCCAGGCGGATTTTGAGTGTCTCCAGAGAAGGAGACTCCACAACCTCTCTGGGCAGCCTGTGCCAGGGCTCCGTCACCCTCATGGTAAAGAAATTTCTCCTCATGTTGAGGTGGAACTTCCTATGTTCTAACTTAAGCCCATTATTTCTTGTTCTATTACTGGGGAAACCATCTGTGGTGCATTATCAGGGTATTTTAGGAGTTTTTATGCAGTAAAGTCCAGACAGTAAAAAGAGAAGTCTTGGGGTTTCTTCATATCTTTTACTTAAAAAGTTTATTATGAAATTATATAAGAAAAACTTCAAATACAGTCATATTCTCAAGTAAAAATACCACTCAAGTATTCTTCCTAGCACGAATAGTAATAAAAATCTGAACTCATGATTACGTGGGTCTAGATTTTCTATCTAGACAAACTATGTATTGTGGGAATGGATTTTTTTTTTTAACAACAGGTCCCAAGATGTATTTTTGTAGGAAGTTATTAATTTTGCTGGAGATGATTTCTGATCATGTCTCTCAAAGGTATTTTTGCATGACGATTTCCAGGGGCATGTATGGATGAGTATTTTTTTAAGAGGAGGGAGAAAAAAAAAAAAAAAAGCAAAAAAACTCCAGCTTGTTCCTGAACTTGATAGGTGCATTCCTGACAGAGGAGATTGTGTTCCCATCTTATGTTTTTCCGGTTTCCCCTTACTGAACAATGCTAAGGAGCATAAAGCAGGATAGAACCAAAATAGTAGTAATAACCCTGATCTGAGTCAGATAATGTTTTCCTTTGCCGTGTACCTGCTTCATTGAACTGTCCCTCAAGTATGTCCTCTGGATGGGCACGGTCACTACCATGGCCAGTAATTGCAGACAGTTGCTAACAGTTCATATTGATGAAGTTATTCCAACACTTTGGACTTTTGTATCGCCAGTGTTTTTAAAATGACTGTTTTTTTGGTTGTGTTGATGTCTTGCTTTTCTGTTGGTACAATTCAGTGTACCATGAGGTGGTAAAGAAGATTAACTAATCAAACATAACATGACCCAATAATGAAAGTTTCCATAACTCTAAAGAAACTACAATGTGGTTTTACATTTCCCTTACAAAACTCTTAAAATTGGACAGTTTGCCTCCTCCCCCAGTAAATTACCTTTTATTGTAGCAATTTTGCCAAGTAAAAGAATGCATTAATTACAAACCAAGCTATTCACCTTTCACTTTTCTTGATAAGAGCAAAATCATTGTTAAATCTTCCTCCAGCAAAGCAATTGCTGACCATAAATACATATATTCATTGACTGTATGGCCTTAAAAAATTGTCGTGTAGGAGGAATGAGGTTATGTGCTCCAGATACAAGAATGAGGTGATATTACTGTGTCAGACATCTAGACGGTTCGTGCAACTGGTAGAAAAGATCAGACAATGAGACATCCGATATTAGGTATCTCATTATCCTTGCAGGTGTCCTATGGGACTACATTTTCTTTTGCTTTGAAGTGCCTGTAGTCAGTTTGGTGCTGAGCTGAATGTAAACACGTGCTATTTCTATAGGCTAGGTTTTCAGAGAAGGGCTCTGTCTTTGGGTGGAAGATTTTTAATGGCCTGTAAACTGGAAGGGGTTGAGAACGACTGTAGCAGTAAGTGTGGATTTTTGTAGAGCCGCTTCATTTATTGAAGCATGTTTTGTGCTGGTATTTGGCTTTATTCAGCAGTCAATGTTACTCTTTGGCAAGAGGGTTCAGTTTAAGTACTTCATGTGACAGAGCAATTCTTTGCTGCTCTTCCGTTCATGGAATTTCGGCTAGCCGAAGATGGAGGTGAAAATGCAGTAAGATTATATTTATGTTTAAAAAAAAAATTTTAAAATACCGTCATGTAACTCAATGTTTCTTGAGAGTTTATGTATTCAAATTTCATAACATTTTCCCCTTTCTTTGTAGTCTTAGTTGATATTTGTGTAACTCGGAGCTGTAGAAGGAACTAAGGTGACAGTTGTGCAGTGACATGCTTTTATCATCTTCCTCTCAGAAAGTTTAGGAATCACAGAACAAATGGAAGGAAGGTCTATCTGAATAGAGTAGGCAATCTGCTTTCAAGATTTTATTTTTTTCCCCCAATGGCTGGATCTTATTTGCTTGCACTGTTATCTTTTTCTGCCTCTAGATCTTCTTGTGCTACCTCAAATTTTTGGAAAAAGGAAGACAAATGGAACTACCTGATTCTTTGAACACCTAGATGTCATTCCAGTATTGTAGGTAATTACTGTATTTACTCAATTGTAACATTAAGTTATGCTACAGGGAATGTGATTTTTAGCCTGCAAAGGTACTGGTCTTGTTACGTGTGAAATTTCCTCTTTTTTGGGTTACATATCTTGTGAGGGCTTCCTTCTGGTGAGTGTACACAAGCAGGAATTGACTTTGCTTTTGTGGACTTCACAAAGGTTTTATGTGATTTCATCACTCCTGCTCCTTATCAAAGCATGCTTTGTAAAAGACTGTGAGTGTTAGTATAAAATTCCATTTTAATCTTTTAAAAAATGCATGAGAAACCTCTAACTTTGAATCTTTTAATCATTAGAGGAAAAACAGGAAAAGTTGATACTGAGTCAGTAAGAGAAAATACTGCTTTAGAGAAATGCTTATGAATAGAGGCCCACCAACTGCACAGTCAAATCTCATTACTCCAGTAATATTGACTGGCTTTCACTTTCTTTCATTTTATTTTTTTTCAGAAAAGTAGTAAGACTGTTCTAAGCTAAAGTAATTTTCAAAGGGAATAGCTTTGACATTTACACAAAGCAAAGGGATAAAAGAATGTTGAAAACATGAATACATGCTAGAATGTAGCTTTATCTGAACTCTCTAAAGTAAAATACTGCTGAAAAATAGGAATACTAGGTTTTACTAAAATGAAAAAGTGTTTTCTTGTCTGTGAGATCTCCCTGCTTTGGTCATGTTGATAAAGAAACATACTACTTTATTGTGCAGAATTGATTCATGTCATGATACAAATAACAAAAGAGAGATGGTATTTCTCACTGTTCATGTCATCATCTGTCACATCACTGGCAATTTACCTTATGTATTACTTTTTTAACAGTAGATACTGTTTTTCTATTTTGTATTTTTCTACCTCTCTGGTTCTTGATGAATTTACTGGCGTATTATATATTGTATCATACGAGATTAGATTAGATTGGATTAGATTAGATTTTTGGGAGCTGTGGCCTTTGGCTAGCTTTCCATGAACAGGAAGTCTAAAGGGATGTTGCAGTTCTACGTGCTGGAATAATAGGAAGTCTGTTTCCAACAGATTTAGCCCAGAATGGTAGCTGAGCACCAGCTGCAGTGTCTGTCATGGCTGTCTGCTGACACAATTCTAGCCTAGAAGTGCACAGCTCTTGAAACATAATTTTAATTAAGGGTGATAACAAGGTACTTGAGAATTCTGGGTTTGGTTACTACTTTGGATGTTTTCTCTGCATGGCCATCACACTCATGAGTGAGAATCATGACTTTGGGAAGTTTAGAGTTTGAGTCCATTGCCATCCTCTCTTTTTTTTTTTTTTTCTTTATTCTTTTTTGCTCCTTATTAAACCACTTGGAGACACTTCAGTGTTCTTACTTTCTTTTGTAGGGATCAATTATAAATTTTTTTTCATATTTCAGGTATTCACTTCCCCACTGCCACTGGTGCACCAAAAAGAGCTGATGTGTTACTAGTTACTATAGTGAATATTTGCATTAAGTGGAATTCATCCGTATATGCTTCTTATACCTACAAATGTATATCAAAATAACACGTTAGAATTGCTATTTTTGTGGTCCCAAAGAAAAGAATTCTTGTAAGACACCTAAGGAGTTTATTCAGAGTTTATGGCTGCCAAAGTGGTATAGACTTCGGCAGGTGATTGGCAGTCAGACCACTGGCACTAGCTATAGTAGTCATCAGTCCCAACAACAGGAGAGTATTTAGTATTAAATTAGTCTGCTGTGTGTTTTTCCTTCAATGCAGGCTTTTATAACACCAAAACAAGAACCTGTTTCTCACTCTGCTTTGCTCTCATCAGTACCAAGTATTTTTAGTATTGCATAGCGGAATGATGCTTTTGGTGCCTGGTGCTGCAAACTTCGTGCTCAGGTAAAGGTTGGAAGGTACCTGCTTGAGCTTGATGTCTTCCTCTGTTGTTACTCAGATGTGATAAATTAAAAGCATAGGATTATAAAAAATGTGAGAATGAAACTGAAACGTGTCAGTTGGTCTTCCCTCAGGTGCCTTGAGATTCAGCTCTGTCTGCAAAGATACTGACACTTTTATTTATCCTCTCCCGTGTCTGTTTAGAAGCCTTTCCCAGACAACCTGTTAACCCACCACAATCGGATATATAACCCAATGATAATCAGAAAATTATTGTCATTGAGTCACATATGTATGGCATCAGGAAATTAGGGACACCATTCCTTTTTGGCTGCCATATTTTCCGTAATATGATATGCTTTATTTAATTTCCAGTTATAAAGGATTGACATCCAGTCAAGACTTTTTCCCTTTTCCTTTTTTTCCCCTTTTTCCGTTTCTTTCCCTCCTTGGTCAGTCTGTCTCCTTATTGTTATCTTTCGCCATAGATGATATCAACACTTTTCTGAGCTTTAAAAATTACTAGAAATGCTGAAGTTCCCCAGAAATTACTTGCAGAACAGACTTCTTGTGAGCTCCACTCACCAAAATAGCTGACCTCCTCGAGATTCTCAGAATTTGTAGACTTGGCCTGCGCCTTTTTTCTCTCAGTGGTAATGGAAGCTAAAAAGAATTCAAAACTGATGCCAAAATGTACTCCAAAGAGAAAGAATTGAAAAAGTGGATTGCCAGGGGAGAAATCCTGATTCCTATCTTACTGCAAGGTAGAATGACTAATTATCCAGCAAGGATACTGATTAATGATTATGTCTTATGGACTATGCTGGCATTTTTCTAGAGGGCAAATTTGCGTAAAGTTGAGAGAGGCCTGGTTTTCAATCTGTTCAGAGAAGTACTTTGCCGAGTAATTACCCCTTCTGGCAATTCTGAGTGCAGCTGATGTTAAAAATCCTGATATCTTCCATAACAACAGGATATACTTTGAAAAAGAATTTTTGATTAATAACTTGGATTCTTCCAAGATTGTTTATAATCACAGAATCACAGAATCACAGAATGTTAAAGGTTGGAAGGGACCTCAAAGATCATCTAGTCCAACCCCCCTGCCAGAGCAGGATCACCTACACTAGAGCGCACAGGAACGCGTCCAGGCGGGTTTTGAATGTCTCAAGAGATGGAGATTCCACAACCTCCCTAGGCAGCCTGTTCCAGTGCTCAGTCACCCTCACAGTGAAAAAGTTTTTCCTCATATTTTTCTGGAACCTCCTGTGTTCCAGCTTCCACCCATTGCCCCTTGTCCTGTCAGTGGATGCCGCTGAAAAGAGCCTGGCTCCATCCTCCTGACATTCCCCCTTGACATATTTATAAACATTGATGAGGTCACCCCTCAGCCTCCTCTTCTCCAAGCTAAAGAGATCCAGCTCCTTCAGCCTTTCCTCATAAGGGAGATGCTCCACTCCCTTCACCATCTTTGTGGCTCTACGCTGGACTCTCTCCAGCAGCTCCCTGTCCTTCTTGAACTGAGGGGCCCAGAACTGGACACAATATTCCAGATGCGGCCTCACCAGGGCAGAGTAGAGGGGCAGGAGGACCTCTCTTGACCTACTTGCTACTCCCCTTCTAATACACCCCAGGATGCCATTGGCCTTCTTGGCCACGAGGGCACATTGCTTCATAAGATTTATAAGATTTTCAGAATTCATGGAAAACTTTATAAAATTGTACAAGACATTTTTATAAAACTGAAATTTAAGGTAGAGCCCTGGCTTCATCTCTTCAAAGATGTATCTGACTTGTCCCACTGCCTTAGTTGATACTTTTCTCAAAATAGTCAGTATACGTCATATTGACTGTATTGAAAAGAATTTGATTTAAAACGTAGTAAGAATTTAACCACTTTGCCACTTAAATCAATATTCTGCTTTTATTTTGTGAAAACTCCTATGGCCCTGTATTACACATCCAGTGGAGGGAGGTGTTCTTGAAAGAGTGTCAATTGTTCTAGACATCTTTTTAGGTATAGAATATAAGTGCTTTCCTACTTAAGGGATAAATACCTTTTTAATTCTGAGAAATGTCACCTCTTACAGTTTCAAAAAGCCACAGCTTGCCCAAGTGTTTTGCATAATTACAGCCTTTTAAGCCTTTGAAAAACATCTTGAAAATGTAAGGTGTTTCTCATGCCTACACTTACTGGATTTTATATAGGGGAGAGGAGGAGCGGAATGTGTCTTACCTAAAAAAAATGAAAGCCTAAGTAACTAACAGGAGTGCTGTGGACAGCTTCATGTATTCAGGCTTGTTTCTGATAGTCTTCCCTTAATTATTTCCTGTGATTTGCAACTGAAGACTTTTTGTTCAGCTCGATAGGCTTTCTGTCTCCAACAATAAAACCATTCGTACCCTGGCAAAGCGGTACACCAGTAGCTTTGGAAAGGATGACACTAAATGAAAAACTAATTAATTTTGTGAAACCCTGGGTATTATAAGACCAGAAATGTGATCATTTCTTCCATCACTCTTTTTTTTGTGTGTGATTATAGTACTCTGTGTTTGAGTAAAAAGAAATCTCTCCCCTCCAATCTCAGTTCTGATTAGAACTTAAACCTGTAAGAAGAGAGGCTCTACAGGAAACACTTTCTTTTTACTAATTAATATCTGAGTTACAACTCTTTTTTTGGAATGCGGTATTAATAGCAATTACCAAAAAAGAAAATGGAAAAAAGAGACAATCTTTTGAAAAGCTAAACACAAAACATAATAAGCAGTTCAACTTTGCAGTTGTAAATTTTCAGTTGAGTGAAATGTGTCTGGTTTTAAACTGTTTCTGTTGTGTATGCTTCCTACTAGATTCCCTGAAGTTCTTTCTTTCCATCTTTTTAAGTCAGTTTAATAGGTAATATTTTAAAAAAGCTGGGCTTAGATGGAGCAGAGTATTTCCCATTCTTCCTTCCACTTTTCACACAGCTTTTTCAGAGTAAGTGAGAGGGTGTGGGGTGTGGTGGTGTGATCGGCCTATGGTTTTTGTAACCCTTTCATGCGGAGTGTTGCGTATTGGTGGCCCTGTTGGCCTACTGCAGCAACTGTTTACACATAACATTTTTTAATATCAACTTTAAATAGGAAGATCTTGCAGCCTATTGAACTATAAGCAGTTTCATTTTCTAAGTACTCTTTTTGTCTGGTACTTTTAACTCCTATTTTGTGGATACGTTGTTCGTAAGAGGGATGGAGCAATGAAGGAAGAGAACAAAAAAGAAGAGAAAAAACAATGGTCAGGTCTTCATACCATCCTATTCTCAAAAATTTCTTTCAAAGCATGCTAAGCTGTTGTGCACGCATAGCTGTTGAGAACCAAAAAATGTAGAGAACTACATTATCTCAAACCTCTTTTAGATTATTTTTTAAATGCTGGTATTTTTTCCGATCTGTCTTCCATCTCTTCCACCTCTCTTCCTTTCTCCAATATGTTGTGAGGCTGTAAGAGGAAACACCAGTAACATTTTTATCTGGTCTATATAGATATGGTGATAGTTATATGATCTGTCTAGTACAGATTTGGATTGATTTGACTGGAAAGAGTATCATTCATTATTTAAAAAAAAAAAGTGCACACCTTTCTTACTGTAGCTTTGATTTCAGATCCAGCAGAACTTGTCAAAATCAGGCTAAAGTATACTTGTAGAACAGATGAAATGTTTGCAACACCTGGCTATTTAATATGGGACATATTCATGGTGTGCAATAAGGCAAGTATCAAGTCCAGAGAGGTTTACTACCCTGAACTGTAAAGAATATAAATAGTAATATGGCTGAATAACCAGATTAATTGTTTACAAGTTGTATGTATGTGTGGTGAGGAGACATAGGAGAAGGCCGCAGGAAGACAAGGTTTTTGTCCGTGGTTTCGGTGATTGGATTGTGTGCGAGTTCTTACTTGTTACCAGAGTAGACATTTTATGTTGATCTTTGCACAAATAATTATTAGCCTGATGGTTGGCTTTCAGATAAGTAAAGCATTCTACGTTGACTATTCATATGTGTTTGCCTGGTAGGTATTTTAAAATATATTCTAAAAAGAACAACTTTTGAATATTAAGTGATCACGTGGTCCTTGCCATAGATGAAATCAAAGTTTAAATCATGCTCTTTTACATGCAGTAAGAGGAGCGATATTTTGGATGTAAATGTAATCACAAGCTTGCGCATTCAAACTGTAATTAAAGCATTAAGAAAGTAGGGCATTTAATGATGTTATCATAACTTGATAAAGCTTGGCAAAAGCTCCACCAAGAACCACAGCATTTTAAACTTTGAAGCGTTTTCCAAGGAAATAAAAATAATTAACTAAAATTAGTCTATGAGTTTATAAACATGTGGACAGGTTAAGTGGTGAGTAATAGGACTTCACTCATTTTTATCTGCTCTCACCTCTCGATAATTTTTTTCCATTACAAATACAAGCCTAAGTTGTACCTTTGCATAAGAAATTGACTGATGTTTGACCAAAGAACAGTTGTACTTCAAGCAAATTGATAATTTCAGTAAGTATTCAAACATTGTTGTTTGAAAACTTAGAAGCTCAGGGAGTGAGGAAATTGTTATAAATACTGAAAGCTAAATTAGGAATTTTTAGCACTTTATTAGGGCGGACAGATGGGCAAACAACTGCAGACCATCTAAATTTGATGATATCCACATGCAGTAGTAATATTAATTTGATTTTTTTAATTTCCTTTAAGATTTAGCCACAGTTGATAGGAGAGGAAGGAGAAAGAAAAAAAAAAGAAACCAAAAACTACACTTGATCAGCAAATAATGGAAGTTTGTTTTTTTTTCAACTAAACTTTTTGCTTCTGTCAGTTTAGCTGTCTAGGTTCAAGAGTTTTCTCTTTTGTGAGCATGCTACTTTGGTAGTGGCCCTCATGCCCCTGGGGGTGCCAGCAGTGTGGATCAGTGTCCTCCTGGCAGTTTGTTTGTATCACTGTTGCCTACTGCTCACTCCCTGTGCAGAACAGGAAATGCTTTAGGATTCCTGTTAAAAATGGTGAGGGAGCCGAGATGGGGATCTGTATACCTCTTAGGATGACTGAACAGCTAATTCTGCAAGTACTTTAATGATTTAAAGATTTTAGTAAGTGGTCTAGATTTCTGCTGTTGTAGCCTTATTTCTCAAAGTCGTTTCAGTTTTACACAATTGTGGAGGGGTAGGAGCTCATAGTTGTGTTTGAACAATCAGTCCAATACTGTGATGATTTCTGTTCTACTTTGTTTCTAAATCCTGGCCTTAGGAAATGCATAGCCCCTCACGCTAAGGCGGTTGCGTGTACTCAGAAGCAAAAGATGCAGCTTCTGAGTCTGTCACTTCCCCAGATGAGTTGGCTTTTATGTCTTTTGGTTTGTCAGTTCCCCCCTAATAACATTTCTGTCTACTTACCAGTTTCAGTCAAACTGACAAATGGAGCTCTTACTGCGTTTAAATTCCTGACAGGTTTTGAAAATATGGGTAGGTAAGGGAAGGCCAAGTAAGCAATACTGCTCGACTTGCCAGCTGATGAACCCGTCTGCTTCTGGGTCTGAATACAACAAAGGATTTGCTTGTCCTGCCTGTCCTGATACTTGGGAGGGATATGCGTGCATGTGGGTGAGGGGCGTGAGCTGAAGCGTGCAGGAGAACTGGAGTTGCGGTTTAGAAGAGCTTGTAAAATAAGTAATAGCAGGGAACTTGAGATTGTGTGAAACTGCAGACAGAGAATGGAGAACCTAAGAAACCAGTTTTCTGATTATATTTAGGAATACATGGTGACTTGATACATAGTTTAATGTGAGATTTAATAGTAAACAAAGAATTAAAGGATATTTTTCCTTATGTGCCTCAGAGACACTATTTTAAGCAACATTGACCCAAGGCAGAGGACTAGTTTTAGTTTAGAGTGAAGGGGATAATTAAATATAGTGTGATTTGTTCTACGTTGGGGTTTTTTTTTTCCTGATAATACTTCCTTGAGCCAAATCACTGGTAAAATCAATGGAGACTGTTAATTAACATCCCTAATTTAATCATGTTGCTTTCACGACATTGTGATGCTTATTGTAACACGAAAAATCTATTGTCGAGATACAATACTTATAATTAAAGGGAATAATACAAGGCTTTTTACTGTGTATTTATAAACAAATATATCTATGATCCAATTTAAACATCTCTGGGACTATTTGATTATTACTGCTCTCTGCTATTGATCTCTCTTTTCAGTGTTTAATTTCATATTTATAATTACTGCTCTAAATGTCACTTGTTACGGAGAAAAAAGATGAAGGACTTGGGTTTTCTAATGTACAAGACAATACTTTCTAGAAATGTGTATCTGTTGGTTAATAGCGTGTCTAATTATAAACAGGATTTTTAGTAGTGATTGACAATGATTCATCTCACAAGTCCTTAATTGGAATGTTAATACTTACATGCTTTTTAAAAATGTTTACTATAATACATATATTTTGCAAGAAACTGAGATAATTCTTTCATGGTGTTTCTTGCATAGTCATTGCTTCATCTGTGTTCAGTGAACTGTGTAAGGAGCAATCATCACTCGCAAACCGAAATGAAAGAGTGCTCTTCTGTACCATACTGTTGTATTAAAGTAAATCATATGTATTTAGAGTTGGCACAGAAAATTTTAATACCATACTGCAGGGGAGAGAGCATGTGCACGTAGAGTATTCTTTTGATAATGTTCTAACAAAATGCTTCTAAGTATTTTTTTTTTTAAAAAGACACTTATTACTTTTGTTTATATATGTAAAAGATGAAAGAAATTTTTAATTTAGCAGGGGGGTGAGAATAACCTCTTATGAAGCAGCATTTCCATTCACACAATGCATTGGATTCCTTACCTCCTGTACAGCTAGTTACCATGCTTGGCAGTCGTCTTCTGTGCTTGTAAGGACCTTAACCACAAACTGGCAGTAGATCAAAATCTGTATCTGTCTAACATTGAGTTTACCAAAATGGTTTATTTCTATGCAGCTGTAACTTTTAAGACTGATAGCATAAAGGCGCTTAATCAGTGCGAGCACACAAATAGAATTAGGATGCTCATTTGATAGGTTGTGTTGCTTTCACATTAGGTATATTGTAAATGCAGATCGTTATTAATTAAAAGATTTCTTTACTTGTCACAGCAGTTATTCCTGTGAAGTCGGTTTAAGGAAGGGACATAAATCCATGGAATTTAATAGATTATGATCAACTAGATACCTGGCTTATCTTTTGCCACCTTACAAACAGATCAACATTTCACAGAATCACAGAATGGTTGAGATTGGAAGGGACCTCTGGAGGTTGTCTGGTCCAACCACTGCTGCTCAAGCAGAGTCACAAAAAGCAGGTTGCCCAGGACTGTCTCCGGACAGCTTTTCATTATCTCCAAGGGTGTAGAGTCCACAGCCTTCCTGGGCAACCTGTACTTAGTCAGCCTCACACTGAAAAAGTGTTTGGTTATGTTTAGGTGGAACCTCTTGTGTTTTAGTTTTTTATTGTTTCCTCTTGTCCTCTGACTGGACACCCCTGAAAAGAGCCTGACTACATCTTCTTTGCACCTTCCCTTCAGATAGTTGTACACATTGATGAGATCCCCCTGAATCTTCTCTTGGCTGAATGGTGCCAGCTCAGTCAGACTTTCCTCATGTGAGAGATCACAGAGTCACAGAATTTAGGGGTTGGAAGGGACCTCAAAATATCATCTAGTCCATCCCCCCTGCCACAGCAGGATAACCTAGAGTAGATCACACAAGAATGCATCCAGGCGAGGTTTGAATGTCTTCAGAGGAGGAGATTCCACAGCCTCTCTGGGCAGCCTGTTCCAGTGCTCTGTCACCCTCACAGTGAAAAAGTTTTTCGTAATGTTTTTGTGGAACCTCCTATGCTCCAGCTTGCACTTGTTGCCCCTTGTCCCGGTTCTTTCATCATCTTAGTGGCCTTTGGCTGGATTCTCTCCAGTATGTCCATACGTCTCTTGTACTGGAGAGCCCAGAACTGGACACAGCACTTCAGGTGTGGCCTCACCTGGAGCAGAGAGGAAGGATCGCCTGCCTCGACTTACTGGCAACACTCCCCCTAATGCAGCCCAGGATACCATTATCCTTCCTTGCTGTGAGGGCAGATTGATGACTCCTGTTCAACTTGGCAACCCCCAGGTCCTTTTCTGCAAAGCTGCTCGCCAGCTGGGTGGTCCCCAGCATGTACTGGCACATGGGCTTGTTCGTTCCCAAGCGCAGGATTTTTGCACTTCCTTTGTTGAACTTCTTGAAGTTCTGAAGGCTGAACTTGCTGGTAAAGACAGAGAGCATTCAGTGCCTTCAGACTTTTCAATGTCCTGTGTCACCAAGCCCCTGTCCATTCAGCACCAGCCACATTTTCCCTAGTCTTTCTTTTGTCACTTGTGTACCTATAGAAGTCATTTGTGTTGACTTTGATGTAAGGTTCAACTCCAGGTGGGCATACAGTGGTGGAATTCTTTCTATTGCACAGTTTTTTATGAAAAGTTTTGTTTGATATATATGATGGTATGCACAGCTGCATCCCTAAATGTCAAAGGTAGACTAGGTAAAAGTTCTGGGTTTTGCATTAATGAGATGTTAATATGGTTCTCATAAACATTAATTTGATACTTATAAACATTGATATGATTCCTATAAGCATTTTGCCTTTTAGTGTGATGATTGTTGGTTTTATACTTTGATCATTTGTGTTGCCTTTCCATGAACGCGTGTATTCTGCAACACTATTTTTGAGTTGCAATGAATAATTGCACACAAGGAGTTCCAGATGAGGTCACACTATTTGTTTTATAAATACATAATAAAATGTGATATCCTCGTATATTACCCTTTATGCAGCTGAAAGCCTCAAGTGGGGGGCAAGGGGTTGTTAACTGAAACTGCTAATTAAACAGAGGTCCTCACTGAGAGAGAGGTAATGAGTCTCTTGAGGTGTCTTTTAGTGTCAAATCATTCATCTGGAATGCTAAGGTCGCTATCTTGAAATACTTTGCTTCAGTAGCTGTGGCATTGCATAGTTTGACATTTAAGTACGGTATAAACTTTTTGCCCACAGACCTCTATGTATTTCTCTTAGAAGTCTGTGTAGTCTGGCATGAAGCACTTGTATCACCTAAAAAATTGCAAATCTGCTTCTGCTGTTCTTTTACTGTGTTGTAATCTGGTAGTTTTCTATATGGGATCCAATGTAGAATTGTGAGTACTTGTGATTTTTTACCAAACAAGCATCCACTCTGTTGTTGGCAATGTTGATAATGTTCTTCACCCATTTTTCTGTTGGTTTTTGGAGAAAACTGAATGCCTCATGGTGAAATAAAGCTGCTGCTGTCTTGGAAAAATGTTAAAATACCGTCTTCAGTTTACCTCCAAATGTGCCTACAAAGGTGACCTTGACTGTGTTTATATTATCTTAATAAAAGGAAACTGCCTTCATGTTATTTTATTTGAATTTACTGCAATCCTTCAGTCTGTGTTTTATGGCCTTTTGTGGCTTTATTAGGCAATACCTTCCTAAACTCGTTCCAGAGAATGGCTTTACTTTCTGCAGGACCTCTTTAGATATCTGGAGAACACTGTTTTTGTCACTTTTAGGGAAGAACGGTAACATTTCTAGAGGAGGTGATTTGTGCTGGAGTATCTCTGGATTGGCAGTTTAATCTTGTTTTCATTAGAGTTGCTGGCACCAATATTCCTGGAGTGTGTGAACTGGGAACCTTGTCTTAGTCTTTGTGTGGCTACTTGAGCCTTTCAGTACTGAAAACTGGTTTTGTGGTTTGGGGGATTGTCTTTTCACAGTGTTTTCCATTTTGTATTGAAAATGAATTTTAACTGAAAAACCACAGCTGACCTGATGGACTCAGAGTGCAAACTTTTTGAAGGTGAATAAGCTTCAGGGAATTTACTGCGCTGTTTACTCAGGAATAGCTCTGTATTACCATTTTACTTGTAGATTGTGCAGTTCCTCATAATGCTTGGGTATTACTTGGATGGACAGAAATCTGTGTTAATGTTTTGATGTAAAGAAACACAAATATCTTGCATCACAAGCATTGTTCTCTGTGAACTGGTATGATACTAGACATAAAAAAAATTCTAGGATCTGACAGTTGGTCTTCTGTTAAGTACGGAAATCTGTCTGTTCCCCGTTCCCCCCTTCTTTCCCCTTATCTAAATGAACTAAACAGCAAACCAGGCTGTTGCTCTGTACTGGTCTTTTTGTGTTACTCTTAAGCTGAGTGCTCTAAAATCAGTGTTTCTTAACATATGGTTTGCACCTCTCAAGGGAAATGTGCAATGCAGAGTGGCAGAAAGTTGCGATGTAATGCCAGTAATTTGGCTGCAGCTCATTTCTGCCAGTCAGAACAATGAATTTAAGTACATGCAGTCAGTGACTGTAGGGTGTTTTCCTCTTTTTTTCTCCTGGATGAACTGTGCTCTTGCTGCTGTAAGGGACTTCTCACAAAACCACAAACCAGAAATGTTTGCACTGATAAAAGACTTTAGGATAGGAAGTCATTTTTGTTTTATAGAATCACAGAGCATGAACATTGCTGTCTTCCTGAAGCCTTTGTTGAGCTATTTCTGTAATTTTGGGGCTGGAGCACAGGAATAGGGAAGAAAAAAGAAAGTAAACATTTACCATTTCTTTTAACGTAAGCATAGTTATAAGCAGAATACCAGTTGGGGTTGTGTCTATAGCAGTTTTCTTTGAATGATTATTTTAATGCCTCAAATTAATAATGTAAAGTTAAAAAAATCTCTTTTTGAAAAGTGTTACATTTTAAATGCCTTTTAATGCTCTGAGTATGCATTTGATGAATTGATGAACATCTTATGGTCAGTGAACCTTTCTTATGCTTTAGACTACATATCTAGGATCGCTAAACACTGGCAATAATTCATTACTTTATCACATCTTAATGAGTCTAGTTATGTCTAAAATATATCTTCTTATATTTATGCGTTTGTTAAGCTGTATTTTTTCAAGAGAGAAACAACTTTTGCAGTCAAAACAAAGACTTTATTTTTGATACTTTAGTTCTTAATTGTCACTTTAAGGGGTCATTAATATCTAAGGACTAGCTGAGCCTTTATGCCCCTAGATCTTCAATTTAAAAGTGGATAATTTTACATCCATTTAACAGACTAAATACTTGAAAATGTTACATCTGAGTTGCCCAGAAGTTGAGTGGTAATAGTTTTTTGAAGCAAAAACATGACAGTGACAGGAAAATGTTACCATGAAAAGTAGTGTTGTGATTCAAATCTTAAATGTGCCTCAGAAAAATATTCCATAAACATATTTGTATATTTGAACATTAAGCTGAATTCCTAATTAAAAAGGAAAAGTCATAATGAATAGAACTGTTCAGACTTGATTATTTAAATATTTTTTCCCTATTCCCCAGTGATGTACTTAATAACATGTAGAGTGCATATTCCTTCAAAATATACTGTAAAAGTATCTTGGGAGTAAAAGTATTGTCTGAATTTTAACTAATAATGCTGGAT
The DNA here is from genome assembly GCA_020746105.1 of Trogon surrucura. NCBI lineage: Eukaryota > Metazoa > Chordata > Aves > Trogoniformes > Trogonidae > Trogon > Trogon surrucura. The sequence continues at coordinate 56,772,192 of CM036620.1, read as the reverse complement.
TACAGTCTTCCTTTAACACTTGTATGAATAAACATATATAATATCAAAGAATGTCAGAATAGGAAAGGTTTTGGCTAATAAAAAAATTCTCTGGAGATAAACTGTTCTGAAGATTTTGAAAAGAGCAATTTTTAAGGCTGTCATGCTATGTTCTTGGTGTTACCTACTTGCATTTAAATATTTTTCTTTTGTTCAGGAGGCAGAATCTGGGAAACTGATCCCCACTGCTAACTGCAGGGATTTATTACTTTGTGGAGCTGCTCCTGAGAAGAGTTATGTACTTAAATGCTCAGGTGCTCCGCTCTTAAGAATACCAGTTTGATCAGTCAAAATCAGAATTCTCAAAATTGGCTTCACAGGAAGCTTACACAACCTTGTTAATGTGAACAGAATTATGTTTCCAAAGAGGACCAGATGAGATGTAAAAGATGAGGTTTGGGTGGTCCTAGTAAGTGGAAGCCCTAACTAATTCATCGTCTGAGGTGTCCTCAAAAGTCTGTTAACTTCCAGGCGAGGACCTGACAAAAGCTGTCACATTATTCATAGTAATAAAGATCATCCAGAACAAGAAGAGGCCCTCAATTATTTCTGAGCAATGTTGTCAGTTTAAACTGAAGAATTAAGTGGCACTTGTCTTATCTTGTCATTTGTAATACAAACTTGTATCTAATTTGTATGGAGCAGAGAAATATTTTGGATATTCATGCTGTCTGTCTGAGAATGCCCGTTTGGGAGATTGCATAGAGGGGAGAGTTTGTATAATCTAGAAAAATGAAAACAAATAGAAAATACTGCTGTGTCTTGATCTCTTAAAACCATTGCACATTTTGCTTTCTAATCTCTGAGCCCATAGCTTCACAGCTGAAGAAAAGCATTAATTAGGCTGTTTCCCACTAAGTCATGAGAAAGTGCTGAAAAAGCACTAGAATCGGCAAATCTGCCATTGTCTTAGTAGGCTTTTACTGGGACAGTTTGAATTTAAATGAGTCTGTTATACAAGAAAGAATCCAGGTCAGTCCTTACGTATAATGGATTTACCATACCAGTCAAAAATAACTTTATTTAAAGCTTACTTTTCATAGTTAAATGGGTAATTAGAACGCTACTGCTGTGATGAATGTTAGCAAAAACACCAGTTACTTGTCCTGCTTCTCCATCCTCGATAAGCACTTGACACCATCACAAAACATACGGAGAGGATAAATAAAAAGGTGCCGGTTTATTATTACTACTTAAGTTGTACTTTCAACTCAACTTGCAGTTACACAAGTGATGGTGTTTGAACACTGTGTTTAATGCACTGTTAAGCTTTAAAACAGCTGTATGTGTACAAGATGAGCAGGGTCTGCATGTCATCATTTGAGTTAAACATCGGTACGACTTTTATGCGACTACCTTAAATCATTATCCTTCTTCAATAGATTCAGCTGATTTGGGGACCTGCTGCCAAGGCCTCGGCATGTAGCTTCTGTTAGGCCAGGATGCTGGCAGGGTCTGCATTTTGAGATGCAGCATCTCTTTGTAGCGAACAGCTGGAATGATGTTTCTATAGAAATGAGCTTTACTAACATTTGTGAGAAGCACTTTTGTAAATAACTGTGTTCTGAGCAGGGATGGATGAGCTTCCCAGGTTAAAACTAGCCCTTTCAGCATTGTGGTTCCCAAGAAAATAGCATGATTTACTTCTGGTACTGTGTATAAAACGAAGCATTTGTTTTTTGGGTGGTGAAATTGGGCACTGCCTAAGTTTTCATATGGGCTCTGCGTATAACCTGTTTTAAAGAACACTGCAGGTATCCTAATTACAGGATTACATACTTTGTGGCGTATAATGTTCATCTGAGCGGTAGTGACTTTTGATTAAAACTCTAGGCAGAAAAAAAGCACTTAGAAATTTGTTGCATATGTACCCTGGAGAGTTGAACAGATGAAGTGAACTGTCAAGATTGATAATGTAGGTCTGTTTATCAAGGACTCATAAAATCCAGTACCTCTTTGTTGTTCTAAAATGGTTGTTATTATTATTTGCATGTGATTGGAATGAGTCTCAGCATTTTATACCTAGCTAGCTCCATATGTTTTCCTGAAAACAGGCTGTTTCGTATAGGAAATGTAAATTGGTCATTGTGTATTTTGTCCTTTTGGCTTTCTCTTCCTCATTCAAGTAAAAACTTTTACTGGGTATTTTAAGACATTAAAAAATTTGTTTAGAGCGAATTCTGTCTTGAAAGTATGCATCTCTTTTTTTCACTGTTCCATCACAGTGCTTTTAACCTGATCTGGGACAGCTTGTGGTATATGATTAGGAAGCCTTTTGCAGGGTTGTCTTTTGTTGACTATTTGGCAGGGGTGTTTCTGGTGTCTTGGGCAGTGACCAGTTAGCTTTTTCTTGCTTTCGCTTTTAGTGATGTGTAAGTGAATGGAAACCATTAGCTCATTTCAGATAGAAATTTTCAGTTACTGCAGACCTAGATTTGAATCAAAACACATCAAGATGAAAGGCTCTATAACTCAGTACTAGTCCCCTGAGCCTTCCAGGCTGTTCTTGTCCTTTTTAAGTTAGTGCGTGTCCTGTAATGGGAAAAAGAATTATTTACAGTTCGGTTTCTCCCCAGCATAATCAGTTATGTTTGAATTGGTTTGGGGTCTTTTCTGTGAATTTATTCTTAGCAGTGCAGGAAGAATTTAATTTGCTTTTTGTGAGGTTTTTTTCCACTCTGTAGTAGCAAGAGTTAACAAGAAGCAGAGATTCTAAGATGCAGTACAGGAATTACCGTTCTCTGTCATTTGTGGTTTAAGAAAAGAGGGTGGTATTCAGCTCTTGAAAGGGCTTTAATGAATACTGTTTGGTGGTTTTGAAAGCTAATGGTCAGGAGGAGAGCAACAGAAACAGCCTTGGAGCTTTTAGGGTAAACTGATTAGCATTTTTCCCGATTGAGTTGATTGTTTCACCTCCTCTTTTTATCTCGGGATTTTTTACTGTCTGTTGCCTTTTGTTTATATTCTAATGACATACCGTTAAAGAAGGCTTTTTAAATGTGAATGCGACGCTTTCTCCCCTCCTTCTGTAGAAAATCTGCTTGCCACAGACAGGCAGAGCATGTGTTTCTCTTGTCTTGGTTGGGTGCACAAATCTTCTTTTATGTGTGCTGCTTCTTACGCTGTTGCCTAGACGATCACTAGCTCTCACTGAGGATGTCTGGTTCTCGTAAAGAGTTTGACGTGAAGCAGATTTTAAAAATCAGATGGAGGTGGTTTGGTCATCAGGCGTCAGCCCCTAATTCTGCAATTGAAAACCACCAGGGAGACTTCTGGAACAGAGGACAAAATGTAACAACTGGTGGCACAAAGTTTTTAGATTCAGGTAACCTACCTTTAACAGCAGTTGGTTACAGAAGGTCCAGCCAACAGGATTTCCAGAATTCACCTCCTTGGCCAATGGCATCCACCTCAGAAATCCCTACCTTTGAATTCTCCGCAGAAGACTGTGGAGGTGCACGTTGGCTTGACAGACAAGAAACAGATGACAGAGCAAGTGAAGAAGAAAATGAATCGGACAGCAGTTCGTGCAGGTTAATTATTACTTTTCTATTGTGAGAAATGTGTTTTCATTTCATGTTTACAGATGGCATGCATATATAGACTAGCCTTTATTCTGGGCTAAAATGCTACAGAAGCTGACCAGCTGTGCATGAGAAACAGAAAATGATTTATAATCGGGATTCTGTGTGTTCACTAGGACCTTTTTAAAAGGCAACTTTCGGCGATGTGGATAAATGAAGGGCAAAGATGCATGCGTTTGTGTTTTGAATAGTATACCGAGTGCATGCGGCTGTGAACGAAGTACTATCCGTTCCACAATAACGTTACAGGATGCTTTCTGAATTACTTTGAAGTGACACTGATTGTTTAGTTATGCTGGGAATTAGTCCTGTCCCAGTTAGGAGAAAACTATGAAAGTGTAAGCTTCTTGTGACTCTTATCTGATGTTTCTATATTTTTCTGTAGATGAGGGAGATGAAACTGTAAAAAAAGAAAATCTTTGTTTTGTAGTCTAAGTATTTTTTTTCTTGTGCAGATGCGACTTGAAGGAAAACAATCATCTGTTGAAAGCCAATTAACTTGTGCTTTAAAGTGATTGCAGTAATCTGTCCAGGTGTCTTAAACGGTGTATCTAGCTTAAAGAGAAAGAACAGTTTTATTGTGTCTGTAAAGATGTTGTGGTGTTTTTTCTCTCACATGTTGTCACTAAAGATGAAGCTGTAAAATTTGTTCTTAAATGAAAGGTGTTTACCAGTTGTTGTAAATTAGGCAAATCAATGATCTTTCCTGTTAAGTATCAGTTTAATTCTTTTATTCCCTTTTACTATGTAGGTCAGCCATTTTTCGCTAAAAGTATTTTTTTCCAGTTTTATAGTGCACGTAGTGCATAATAGCTTACCATTTCAAATAAATTTTAAGATGTTTGCTTTCTCACTTTTGAAATATCTTCGTGGTGATTTCAGAAAATACAGCTATTCAGAAGGATACACTGTTTAATAAAGCCTATTAAGGACAGATTAGTCTAGTTATAGCAGTTTTAGTGTTTTGCATTCCCTGGGAGATGAATTAATTTACTGCAAGGACAAACTAGTCCACAATATAAACACTAGCTGTTTACGGTTTATATCAGCTTTAGAGATTCAAGGAAAGGAGGGAGGGTATAAATGTGTAGGAGTCAACCCAGTGTACTTGTTTTTACCACCGAATGGGAAAAGTACTAGAATTAAAGGAGATCCTGCATACAGCCTTACTGTGCTGCAACAACTATAGAGCTGTAAAAACTGTCTCTAAAGAAGTCCTATCTTAACTGATATTCAGGTATGAATTTTTAAATAGCTGTGTCACTGGATAATATATGTGATATAGGGGCAACATCACCTTCTATGTCAGTAACGTCTACTTGTGGTATGAAATTTTTATCTATAGCATTATCCCATATAGGATATGCTCAGCATAGCAAGACAATCAGAGTAGGAAAAACATGGATGTTTCAGAGGTAAACGTTTAGATTGAAATTACTACAAATTGGCTCTTAATTGTGGGAGAAAAATCTACATATATCAAAACTAATTTGTTAGTTTGTAGAACTGGAAAACTGCAAATACTTATTTAGGGATTGTGAGAAATCTACATAGCATTGGGGGTTTTTTGATTGTGGTGCTTTGGGTCTTTTTCAGACAGTTGCATACTACAGGAAATACATGTAGGATTTGAACTTTAAATTCAAAGTATCTCTTTAATTATGTGCCTAATCATCTGTAACATCAAGAGCTATTTGTAATTCCTTTATTGTCTTGTAAGTCTTGCTAGTGTTTTACTTTCATGCTTTAAGTATTTTCAATAGATTTTTAGTTCAGTGTTGGTCCAATTTAATATGTAACTAAGGGTAATGTAGTAACTTGCTTTGTGTTGTTACCTATATGTCTGGTCTCATTAGGAGAATGTACTTAAATCATGTTTTGTTCACTCCCTTTGTTAACAATGTATAAGCTGTTGGGCAGACTAGAGAAGTCTGCCTAACGGCTGGATTTTTCCCGATATTAAGAACTTAATTAAATTGTCTTTTTCATTAGTCTAAAATATAGCTTCTTATTTATCAACTTGAGGGAAAAAAAATCCCAACGCTTTTCATCTCTGTAGTTTCCATAGGGCTTTATTCCATGTGAAACCCATTACCTCTGTTAGGATCAAACCGTGTGCATGAAAACATCCATTTTTTTAAGAGTTTTTGTAGAAGCTGTAGACATCCTTACTTCTTTGCTCCTCTGTAACTTATTGCCCAGTTACAAGCCCTAAAAGCATAAAGTTATAGAAGCAGCTCTACTACTTTGTCAATCATCCTTCCTCTTTGTCACGTCGTATAACACAGGTAGAAAAACATTTAGATTGGGTCCTTGTCATTATAAAAGCTGTAGATCCTTACATGATTCATTTAGAAGACAGCCGCTGCTGTCTAGTAATTTCTTACTAGTGTAGAGTTTGGTGGCATAAGGAAGTTTAGTAGCAGATCTTTGACAAAGTAGCTCCTCGAGTCTGATGCTGTTCGCATCCTACTCTTGTGTGGGGTTTGTAACTACCGTTGGCTTGAATGATTGTTTACTGGCCCAGTGAGGTTTCAGTGCTTTTGCTGGTTTTCATCTTCTAGATGTCCCCCCTGTCGCTGCTGTTTTTAACTGTCCTACATTCTTGAGGCGATGATCATAATTTTGGACTTGTACACTTTTTCCAATTTTCCAACAGCTGTGCAGACTCTTGTATAGCAATTTTAAGCCTATTAGCAGTAGGTTTGTTTTTCTTAACTTTTTGCCGTGTGGCTTAGCAGCAGTCCACAGACTTTGAAGGCATGGTAGATATCAAGCTAAAAATATCTAGAGCTCACACAGTATGCAGAATATTGCATCCAGTTCATTTCACCCGAGCATGCATTAAAGTATTGGAATTACTTTACTGTAAGTTTAAGTATGGAAATGTATTAAATATACTATAAAATGCATATTTATATTTGAACATTAAATAAATATTTCAGGATTCATCAGTTGTGTCCTAACCTTGACCCATTTAGTATGATGTCTGTAATGAATTTTAAAACAAGGTCTGAATGTACCAGGTAGTAGCTACTCTGTAGTATTGCTCTGTATCAACAGCCTGGGACTTACTACATTGTAGCTTCTAATCTAAGTCTGCCACCTCTACGGTTTTCAGTCTACGAAACCCTTTGATAGGTCTTTTCTTTCACATCAATCTTACTGATCTTTCAGGCTCTGGATTTTTTAGGACCCTCAGTTATGCTGTGTATTTCTGTATATCTCCTATCATAAAATAATGACAACTGTCAAGTAATTACAGTTTGTAGATTCCCTAATTGTGGCATAATAGTAGTATTGAAATTAACTGAAAAAGTATGAGATATTTGTGTAAATTAGACAAAAGTAAGAAACTTTGGTTTTGAAAGAAAAATTGTCTTACAGGGGAGAATCTCTAGTGTTCTCATTTCTTTTCCATGCTACTGCTAGAATTCTTTCATTTTCCTCTGTGCCTGTTACATCTTCACTTGGGTTTTGTCTGTGCACATTTGAAAAGAGTTAGTGCAGCACAATTACATAGCATCTGTGAGGCAGATCTGATCCAGTAAGCTTGAACAGTAGATGTCGTAATGAAGATACGGTAACAGGAGGCTTCAGCATAGACTTTGCAAAGCCACAGGGGATTCCACCTATTTTTTTTGGGTGAAATGGGCTGCCATGCAAGAAGATCATATTTTTGCAGTGAATGTCATGTGCTTGGACTACATTATAGCTCAGTCAGCTATGTTTTTGTACTACTGCCCTTCTCAATCGTGCTGCACCATAGATGTATCGAGGTAGTCTAAGTAGTTGTTTTCCAAACAGAATGCATATTACTGGTGACATTTGTGTGGGTATACGCATTCATTGCACTGAATCAAAGGCATCTTTTAGAAGTAAGACAGGGAACATCAGTGCTATAATCAAAGGTCTAGCTGCAATGCAACATGTCTGCATTATTTTTCACCAAAATCAGAAACAAATAAAGATGCAGGATTATGGATCAGCAGTCTGTGTGCACATGCCTTTGTTGGGCTAGCGTATGTAGTGCTGGAGTCTGTGCTCCAGCTTTTTGCATCTGTTGGTACACGTGCTGGTTAGATGAAGCTTAATGCAGCTGTGTTGGTTTTGCTTGAACCTGTGCCTTTTGATTGCAAGACTGGAGTTCTGGCCATTGCTGTTACTCTTTTCCCTAGCATAGAGTAAATCGCTAGCCCTCAACTTCACATGCATGTAGAGCTTTACTGTGCTCTTCAGGCTCTCCAGAGTCACTTTTCTCCTCTTTCTGTTACTTAGCTTGAATTGTGATACACTATGGATTTCTAGCAGGCTTTGTTGTTACCATCTATGTCTTCCTCCTCCTGTTTATGCTCTTCCCAGCCTTTGGAAGACTGGCCTGATTTTTACCATTGCTTTTCCAAGAAATCTTTCAGCATTCTGTTTTTTCAATGAGCTCTGTTGTGGCCGAGGTTCTTATCTTAGTGATTTTGAAGAAGGAAATATTTTACTTCTTACGAAGTATAATATGAAATCACAGAAGCCACATAAAAGCTGGCATATTATTATTTTTAGTAAGTTGTGTTCTGGTCTCTGCATTAAATATCACTTAGCTTGAAGACAGCAGTGTAAACAACAAAATTGTTAGAAGTATGTTTTTAAAACTGTTTTGAAATTTTGTACATAAAAACTGCAATTCAGGAAGCCATCTTAATGGAGCGAGAAAGTTGCAAAATTAAGATTAGTATAAAAATGCAAAAGATGTATCCTAAGATGTATCCTAATTTGTCCAAGGGGAGACATACTCTGTCTTTTCTAATGTGTATGACCTAAATGATTGACTAGTCTAGCTTAAAGATGACTTGAAATTGCAACAGAACTTTTAATTATGTTACCACCAAAAAATACCTGGAGATGATGGGTTTGTTATGCAGTGTCCTGTCTCAGCATAGACAATTAGCTTACCTTTTTGGCTGCATAGCATGCATTTATTTATTTATTATTTAATTTTTAGTTAGGAAGTCCAGCTACTGGAGATTTGTCTGTTCTGGGAAGGAAATAAAGCCTTGGCTGGTTCTGAACAGTTATGAAACTTACAGTTTATTGGTGATTCACCAAACTCCATATGCAACATTTATCATTGCAAGGTTCAGCTTTAATTAGTCATGCATTGGCTTCTATTGACGTTATTCAATTTGCATTACAAGAATGTAAACAGGAGCATGTAATTTATAGTCAGGTACTATGCATTATTTTTCTTCTTTTTATTTTCTTGTGTAAATACAAGGTAGTCACACCTGTTTTCCTGCAAATACTTAATCATTTTCATCACTTATGTCTAAACCTCTTATGATTTTGAACCTTTTTGAGGCGTGAATAGAGCTAGTATTTTTACTCTTCTTTGAAATGGTATGGTACTTCATTTTTTAAAAACTGTTTGTATACATTGAGATGTCTGTATTGGTTTGTTGATTTTCTGGTTTTTTACTTGTAATTTTTAAAGTGATATTCTTTATACATGAATTCAGGTTTAAAATGTCGATGTCAGTTACAGCATTTGCTGAGAAGCAAAGTGGTGTTTAACTGGAAACAGAGTAGTGAGGACAAAAATGTGTATTCTTTTCTGTGTCTCTACAGTTTTGCCAGTGTTTCCTACTTCTAATGCTTTCATCTACTCGTGGTTTGTGTTAGAGAAAACATGTAAAACAGAATTTAAGCCAATTCTATGCACAGGTTACTCTTGCTCCAGTGCCCATTTTGCGCCATTTTCAGTGTGTCTGTGAAAGCCATTTGGGCTGGTGCATAGTGCTGCCTGCAAACTGCAGTAGCTTACATAGAACGTTTGCTCTTAGTTTGGTTTCCTAAAGCGAACAAGTCGTTTTCTGCATCGCCTCTCCCACTTCCCTGGTAGCTTTGAAACCCATGGGCCATTTCATCTTAAGGTGAGAGTAGGCAGAAGCCTCAAAATTAATGCCACTCCTCACAAGTGGCAGCTAGTTAATGGAGAGAAACCCAGCTTATTGCCGTCGCTGGAAAAGGGTAGAATTCGTCTGCGGCAGACCTGGCTGCGCAGCGCAGCATCCCGGCACTCGCGTTGTTGGCTGGCTCTTGCCTGGCGAGACAATGCCTTGAGGAATTGAGGGGAGAGCAGAGCTTGGCTTGTGCTGGTAGGTGGAGGGGGGAAAAGGAGACAGAGCATAGAAATCTTTTGAAAAACACACTTCATTTGTTGATTCTGTGAACCAGCCCATTGAGTACATACAGCAGCAGTATATTGGGGGTATTTTATCTCTCAGGGTTTTGGAGATAGAAACCCCATTGTAATGCTGCCTGACTCTTTTGTCCAGTCGAGGTTCTAGTAACCAGCTGCACTTCAACATGTTTCTGTGAAATGTGACTTGTTAATGCAAGTACATAAGCTGTTACTTGCTGCAAAAGGTTAGAAGAGACAAGGTGGTACATAAGGTCAATATCTGTACTACATACTCTTGATCTAACTGTGTCATAAAACTTTTTTTTCTTTTTTTTTTTTTGGATCCATGGGATTTTGTATTATCTTGTGGAGAGGTTGACCTTTACAGATGAGGTTAAGCTAAATTAGATGAACTGATCATGACAATAGAAAAATTTAAATATGAGTGAATTTGTGCATAATATTAAGAGATACTTTTTTTCAGAGTTTGACACAGTTTTAAAAAAAAAATTACAATTAATTTCAAATTTCAGGTTTTGTTTCTCTTTCTGTTTCAAAGTGAATGGTTTATGTATTTCATTTTTTTCTTAGTCAGAATGAAGTATTTATTGCTCCGTTTTTATTTCAAAGACAAAGCTGAAGACATTTAATCTAAAAGATGCCTTCCTAAAAATATAAGTAAAACTTCATAAAATAAAATGCTTGAAAAAAGTTTTGCAACCTTTGTTGTAGCCAAGGTTAATACTCACTGGAATGCACAAGTTGTTAACTAATATGTGTGATTGCTGTAAAACAACCATTGTAACACCTCCTTTAAAATTAACCTGAATGCTTTAAAATAATAAATCCTCATAATAGGAGCAGATTGTGATTCTCCTCAATAATATCTAAAAAACACCAGTGCCTCTTTCGATAGAGAGTTTAGTAAAAGTGTGAGGAAAGAGGGCATCTGTGTGTTATGGTTTGGTTTGTTTTTATGTCAAAAATTGTGCTGTAGCTTTGTTTAAGCTACAACAGTGAATTTGAAACAACAGCAGGAGAGGTATGAGTTCAGGTGTGATCATATATGCTTTTACTTTTGAAACTTGTTTTACACCACTTTACTAGCCCAGTTAATTGCTTCATTGCTTTGTGATAAACTGTTTTACTGGGCAGAGCTTCTTCTTCCAAACATCCTACTTCAAGAAGTAAAATCCTTTAAATATGAAGGTTTTTATGACTTGGCTTATACATAATTTTAATTTCAAAAGGCATACTCATATATATATATACTTTATTAGAGAGAGAAGCTAGAGAAAGCTAGCATCTTGAGTATATGCATGTTTGTCACCAAGGTAGTAAATTGTGTAGCTAGCACAGGAAAGATGTTGTCCTTAGAGTAACTTATATTTTTACAATGATCCTGAAATTGTACTGTACGTAATAAAAATTGGTCAGTACTAGATAGAATCTTTTTCACATAGAGAAAGAAAAGAAAGACCAAGAAAAGAGTGACTGAAGTTTAAGAATACAAAAAGGAAACCTTATCGACTAACATTCGAAAATACTTGTAGTAGTATTTCTACCCAATGTGTTAAAATACTATCTTAAATCTTAATCCTAAAGGAATATGCAGAAAGGATTCTTTGTTGGGCTTACCTTATGTGCTGATAGTCTCAGTCTTTCACGTAATTTTCTTAGTATGTGTGAGGTGTGCAGAAGTAGCAATACCTCTAACCTATAGCAGGGGAAATTCATGCTGTACTTAAAGATAAATTTGAGTCGGGAGCCAAATAAATCCAAAAGGAGCAGAAGCTGCCTTGATACTCAGACCTGCAGGACCTCACACCTGAGTGTTTGCTCTGAATATGGGATTCACAGGTCAGTGTTAGATACTCAGGTTTCCTCTCTCTGGGTAGAAGGGGTGTGGGCCAAGAATTTGGGAAGGCATTTCAGGACTAGTGCTGGAAGAGAGAAAAGCAGGTCCTTCCCTTCTGCCTCTGTTCTTTCCTTGCTCATGTATTCTCCCCAGCTGTTATGGTGTGGCAAACTGAGTGGGGAAACAGATTGGTAAAACAGTTTTTGGAAGGAGGGAAATCTGAATATTTCATAACTGGTCATTGAGTAGTAGGCATACGTAGCCCTTGAAGCTATATCTTTCCTTTTTCACAAGTACCTCAGCAGTTAGACTGCCTCCTTCATGTTCTCTTTATGGACCACTAAGTTTAATCTTTCTTTCCTTCTCCTTTTCCTTGCTTATGGAAAATAGTTTGTAAGTTACTAGCTAGATGACAGGTCTGGGACTGAACTTCTTCAGATGTGAAGCTGGATCTGTTGTGTCCTGAATAAGCGCTTTATCATGGGTAGTGGAAAATAGACTGCAATTATTTTTCCTTTTTGAGCAGGAGTGTTGATTGCCACTGAGTTCTGCGTGGAGTGTACGCATGTCCAGTCTTGGGGCTGGTGGTGAGGATGAAGTCTGGCAAAGTGCTGACTTAAAAGGTTGATTTTTTCCATCTTGTCGCGGGTTAGGGCTGGGCCGGCCACTAACGCGGACAGACGCTCTCTAACCCCCTCTTCCCCCCCCCGAACGGGAAGAGAAAAGGGAATGAGGCAGAGAGACTTACGGATGAGAGAAGAAAAAAAAACGAACTAGAACAGCTTTAATGAAAGTAATAGGAATAATGGTAAAAAGATAAAAGTAAAGAACTATATACAGCTATAGATAGTAGCCCGATATCAAACCCGACTCCCTCCCCCAATAGCAATCACCACTGGTGCTGCAGAGCAGGAGGCACTGGGGAAACCCCAGGCTCAGCGGCGGCGGGAGCTGGATACAGGGAGCTGGATTCGGGAACTCAGGATCCGGATCAAAATCAGGAGGTCAGATGGAGTCCTCTCTGGACACCGACCATTGCAGAAAGGAAAGGCGAAAAAAGCCGAAAAGGGCAAAAGGGGCAAAAGGGCCGAAAAGGACCGAAACTCTCGTGATCACTCAATTTATACTAAATATGACGTATATGGGATGGAATACTCTCGTTGGTCACCTGTCCTGTCTGTTACCCCCCGGAGGTGCCACCTTTTACTTCCTTGTGCCCCCCTCTTACTACCCAGCACCCCCAGCGTGGCACACAAGAGCCAGCAGTGGCCTTGGTCACTATAGGAATAAGTATAAGCAAGAGCCTTTCTACATACCAGTCCCAGGCAGTAACTGTAAACATCAGGTGTTATCACTGCCAGTAGCACACACTGTCTGCAAAAACATGCTGCTGACTTCAGAAAGTGCAGCCTTTTAGAAGACACTAAACTGAAAAGAAAAAGTCACTAAACAGGACTGGGTTTTTAGCTAAACCCAGGACACATCTCCGTACTAATTTGTTGCTTCTTCAGTTCTGTCTGCACAACCTTAATGGCTGTAATGTAAATCCTTAATGGCTGTAATGTAAATCAAATCCCTGATATAATGTAATTTTTAAAAAGCCATTATTAATGGGGTGAATTTGGAGGATCTAGGTTAAAATACGGTTCAAAAAAAAAACCAAAAACAAACCAAACCCACCTGTTTCAACACAATCAAGAGTGTGATAAATTGTGGTAGGCAGCAAGAATTTCCCAAGCATTTTCTTGCTGAACAGCCCCCTGTTCTTTCCACCTCTGTTTCTATAGCAGGGCTGCTGGTTTAAGAGTTGCTTTCACTGAGTACTTCTTGCTTAATCACTATGGGAATGCCACCCAGTTTTGCCAACATAATGTTTGTTATAGTTACGTGGTTACATTTTTCACATATATGAATTCCTTCATTCAGTTTCCAAAAGGGCCACAAAGAAAACTTGTTCCAGCTTGTCAGAGGGCTGGTGGTGGAGCAGAACAAGTGACTCACAGGGGTTGAGAAGAAGTTGACACAGCTTAAATAAAGAGCTAACCGCAGCTTCTGGGAGTGCTGGTTGACAACCAGTTGAACATGAGCCAGCCGTGTGCCCAGGTGGCTCGGAAGGCCAGTGGCATCCTGGCGTGTGTCAGGAACAGTGTGGCCAGCAGGAGCACGGATGTAATTCTGTCCCTGTGCTCAGCCCTGGTGAGGTCTCACCTCGAGCCCTGTGTGCAGGTCTGGGCCCCTCACTGCAAGAAAGACATTGAGGTGCTGGAGCAGTTCCAGAGGAGAGCAACGAGGCTGGGGAAGGGACTGGAGGGAAAGTCCTGTGAGGAGAGGCTGAGGGAGCTGGGGGTGTTTAGCCTGGAGGAGAGGAGACTCAGGGGGCACCTTCTCACTCTCTACAACTCCCTGAAGGGAAGGTGTAGTCAGGTGGGGGTTGGGCTCTTCTCCCGGGCAACCAGGGAGGTTTAGGTTGGATCTCAGGAAATGCTTCCTCACAGAGATGGTGCTCAGGCACTGGGATGCACTGCCCAGGGAAGGGGTGGAGTCACCGTCCCTGGAGGTGTTTAAGGAGAGGCTGGATGTGGCACTTAGTGCCATGGTCTGGCCGATGTGGTGGTGCTGGGTCATAGGCTGGACTTGATGATCTCAGGGGTCTTTTCCAGCCTCTATAATTCGGTGATTTTGTGATTCAGGGACCACATTTAAGAGCATGTTTTTCAGCTCTCTAGGCACATACCAAAATAAAAACAAACAAAAAAACAGAACCTAACAAAAAGAAAACCTTCAGGGGAGATTTTCTGCGTAAAATTTAGACTTGGATTTTGAGGAGCTCTGCCTTGGAATGAGCTAAGTCTTTTAGTGGATTTAGCCCTAAGCATGCTGCCTGAATTAATGACATCTTTGTGAAAACCGGGGTTTGGATGCAGATCATGTGAATTCATGTCGTTCCAAATATTATAGGTAGGTCCAGAGTATTTTACAAGGTGCCTGTGTTGTTGAAAAGTAGTGGTCAGTCAACTGTGAACAAGAAAAGATGCTGCCCTTGGTGTACATAATTAAGATTCATCTCCTTTATGTCCTAAGCCCATGCATTCCTATTACATTTTCTCTGTTCCTCTTTTCTCCTGAGCTGCTGTGTGTATGGACAGGAGTAATTTTTCTCCCCATCCACTATTGCTTTTTCCCCGTGTTGACTTCTAACTGCGACAGATCTCATTTCAGACACATAAGGCTTCATGCAGTAGGAGTAGTGGTATAGTGATGCGTTTCTTTATGGGTTTTTTTCACCCTGGATGTCCACACTTTTTTTACTAACTCCATATATGCTGAACCTTGTTCTAGCTGCCTTAGGCTAACTGTGAAGTCCTTAGCATGTGTTGCAGGAAGAGCTTTAATTCCTTCCATTGATTTTGCAATTTGCAGGGTCTCTGTAGATATCTGTTCTTTCTTAACCATCTGGCTGCTATAGGTGCAATTACTGACTGACCTTTGTGTCTTGTTAGTTGAAGAGTGCAAAATTAACTGATTGTACCTTTTTCACGTGGGTTTAGATTAGGTTTGGGAGAAGATGAATATGAAGAGAAATAAAATAGCAAGGGAACATATATCAAAATAAATTACGTACATCAGTTTTCAAATCTCATGTGATTTTTATTTTGTCATCTGCAGATAGAATTGCTGCACCTTAATATTGTGTGAACTAAGGTTTCTGTTATTGTCTCCGGCAGAACTTCCAACAGCAGTCATACCTTATCATCTTGTCAAACTATGGAGCCCTGTACCTCAGATGAATTTTTTCAGGCTCTCAACCACGCTGAACAAACTTTTAAAAAGATGGAGAATTATCTTAGACACAAACAGCTATGTGATGTGGTGTTAGTTGCTGGTGATCGTAGAATTCCAGCTCACAGGTAAGTTTATTATAATTTGAAGTGACTTTGTATTCATTTACAAATGCACCTTCAAAGCATGACTTGTGTTTTGCTTAACGATCAGAACATGCTAAACAGTTTAAAATACTTTAAACATACTTATGTTTTTGACATTTATTTGGAAACTAAAAGTTAACTTCTGCTGTATGTGATACAGCATCAAAAATAACTGTGATGTTTTCACGTTCTACTTTTTTGTTTTCAAGCATATATTAAGATATTTGCATAACAAAATAAAACCCCAAAAATCCCAACTGCACCCTCAATATTTTAAGTAGGTTTTTTTCTGTACCATACAACGATGTAAAATTTTTTCTTATATTTAATTTTTTCTTTTCAAACAGTTAAGTTGTTGGAGTCTCAACTAGCATTCTTCTATCTGCATAAAGTTTTTTTGCTCTCACAGTAAGAATCCTTTGACAGTAGACAACTGAAGACTGACAGTAGGTGTTAAATGGCTGAACTAGGTCAAATGTTACCCTGTGTCATCTGCAAAATTAACAGATAATATAGCGTGCCACTTAAAAGCTAGGGAAATACCAAAGATTGTGAAATAAAAGTGTGAATAACTGAAGCGTGTTTCAGTATTTAAGGCACAGTATTAATAGTTCAAATGGGAACCTAGATATAATTAAGCTGTGGTTTTATAAGATTAAGTCTACAACATAAATAGCAGCCCGAAGCGTTCCTCTTCTCCATTGCTCATTCCTACCACCACAGTGAAATTACAGTGTAATGCTGTAACAGTAATAAAAAGATGGGAAGAGGCTGCTGGTTTGGGTTCAGTATTTTTCTTAAAAAGCCAGTTCTCTGTGTTTATTCAGTTATCATCCACACTGTTGTGCTGACACAACTGAGGGAATGATAGCATGGGGATCGGAACTGACCTGAGGAACAGAGAGTGATGAAACTTTGCTTGTAAACAGTCAAGACTATCCGTGATTTTTCTATGTTGATTTAAGCAAATCCTACTACAATTACTGCTAAAACGGGTGGTCCTGCTCTCCACCCAACCCATGACCTAAATTCCTTTGTAAACACTTATAGCCGAATAGCTGTGGATGACATTGAATCCTTTTTGAAGAGACAATAGGGTGAGCAAGATGATTTGGCTTTTCCTGTGGCTGCAGAGTTGCTTAAGATTGGTCTTCAGTTTGTTCAAATTAGTTGCAAAACTGCATCGTACCTGTGGAAAGAGTGAATCAAATTAAAACAGAATGCACACACCCTTAGTGCATTTGCACCCGCTGAAGTTACCTTAGAAGTCAAAGAGCTTTGGAGAGCTGCAACAAGAAAAATTGTGTTAATAATAAGGAAATAATTTAATTCCTTATGTGGCCGATGTATCACTGTTGACGTATGACAGTTCTAGAGTATGGCTTATGTAGTAGTTAGAAAGTGTAGAAATGATGCAGAGTAGAAGATTTTTTTTTTTTTGCAATGAGATAAACAGAAAGACAGTGTGCTAAAAAGTTCTTTCATGTGGTTCCTACCTGTTTCTCATTTATTTAGAGAACTGACTTTGCTCCTCCAGTGTTTGCTACTGTATCTATTTCTGTAGTGCATTAAGTATATGTTACCACCTGTTACTTGCTCTGGTCTTCTCTAAGAAACACCTTGCTGTAGTGATAGCTTTATATTAACAAGGTGCTATTGCTACTAACAGTGTGGTTGTTTTGAAAAAAAAATTACTAAAGGTTATGTTGTAATCATCATTTTGGTGTCAGAAGCACCAAGCGACTTTTGAAAGGTTTAATTTACGTGGAAGAGAGCTATAAATGAAAATAATTTTAACATAAACGTACTATGTGTATTTTTAGGTATTTCTTGCTTTGAAACAAATTTCATTTAAATAAATGCAGTTCTATTAGTAGTGTGGGGTACTACCACTTTCATACATTCTTTTTATTCCTGACATCCTTTGGAATCGAAAATAGAAATTATCTGAAGCCACCAGTGTATTAATTAGGTGCTTCATACTAGGGTGCACAAACTATTCAGTATTGCATTACAACTGCAGTGAATGCTAGTAGTGAGTTCTTCAGGATTATTTTCAGCTGTTCCACAGCTACAAACAAGGATTTGCCCAGCAAGTGTCCCTTTTTTATCTTAAAGATGTTAAGTAGCTTCACATCGTTCTGTCAGGTGAATCAGGTCGGGAGATACTAAATCTGTAAATTGCCAGGTTTGACAACTATCAGCATGTCATGTAATAATTGCTTTCAAGACCTGGAAAACTGTCTAGATGATGCTTGTGGCAATTTCAAGGAGTACAATTTAATTCAGACATGCAACCCTGCTGACAGATATTTTACTGGCTATTGGCATAAAACTCATCAAAACAAGTTAAGTCATCATGGTGGATCTTTCTGGGTTTGGATCAGTACTAGCCACAGAAATTAAAGGCATTAGTAGCACTGGAACCTCCTGTAAGGACAGGGAAACATACTGAAACACCCAGCTTTTAGCAATATTTAGCCCATAGCTGTTGAGTGTTTTTGCTGAAGAGATTAATTGTTCAAACATCATATAATCTACTAGATGAAAAATTCCAGTATTCATGTGTTCCTTTTTCTCTGCATCTTTCCTGCACACTGAAAAGAGGAAGCAACCTGCTGCATGTAATTCGGGAGCCAAATTCTTGTAATCTTAGCTATGCAGAACTGAGTGTTTGGCAGTAGGTGGTGATTAGGTAAGGAGGAGGGTAAAGGTAAATATGTTCCACATTCATAGTCGATGAATACAATGCCACCTGTTTTAAGGCTTTTTCATGTGGTTTTTTTTTGTGGTGTTGTTGTTGGGTTAGGGGGTTTTGTGGTTTGGTTTATTTGGGGGGGATACTGTTAAGAGACCTCTCTAATGTCGATATTTGCTGAGTTGGGCCAATTTTAAAAGAAGTATTATTCTTAGGGAAAAAAAGACTACATACTCGGAATACAGAAAACATTACTTGCTTCGGTTTCTAAACTGAGGAAAGGCAGGTTTTTTGTAGTACCAATAGTTCCCAGTGCACTCTTGATATGGATGAATATGGTAATTTTAATTATTAATAAATAACACAAAGAGATTCTCTTTTTATTAAATATTAACAGAACCGTGATGGCTCTTTTTAACAAGGAGATTGTGAATATAAATGTAGGCAATACAGTCATTGCATAGATTTTCTTTTGAAAAATCATACTTGTCACTTAGATCTTTTTAAGAAAAACCTCAGATATGGATGGGAAAAGTCTTTGTTGGATTATTCAGTTATATGAAGGTATCAGCTGCTTCACATTGTGTAATCTGTATGTAGCAATGCAGGTTAATTTCAGGCAATCCGAAAAAGGTTGAAAGAAAAATCAGTTACTAGCTATGAGATTAAAAGATCAATGAACAAGGGAGCGTCAAATAACATGAGTAAAGTAGTAATTGATTTTTATTGACATGGGAAAAACATAGGACAAGAAAAGACCAGTTGGCTGAAAGTCTACCTCTGTTTTTTTTCATGGTGGCTCAATGTCACCTTGATTCATTGTCACTCTATCCTTTAATCTCCTTCCTTTCTTTGGAAGAACTTCTCTCAATTAGATGAATTAAAAATATGGATACCTGTTCTAAGACTTTTCGTTGTGAGCATGCTTCTTGGCTAAAAGTGTTATGATAGTTTATGCTTTGGCATGTTACTTGTATTAATCTACTTCTGGGCTGCACACCCGGTTTTGGCATCCACAAGTCACTCTCTGGAAGGCACTTAACACTGTGAAGTACGTGTGACCTCTCATGAATCTGAATGCAAGTTTGCTGATACTAGGATGTGTACAGTCCAGCCATTTTCTAAATAGTAGTGCAACTAACTAACCCAGTTGCACTGCTGGAGGAAGAAAAAAAAACACAAACACCCAACAGCAAACCAACCCCAAACTGTTTTAAGATTAAGTTTTAGGTTCTGTTTCTCACCACAGAGACTTTTCCAGACTCCGCATGGAAGTCACTATTGCCAGAAGAAAATATTTTCAATTGTTGTTTTGGTTTTTTTTTTTAAATTCAGAATTGGACCTACAAAGATACTTGGGTTAATCAAAACTTGTCTGTCTACCAATTTTCCCTTCCAATGAGAATCCCTATTTTGTACATACAAGTTTGATCTCGTCAGCTCATTCTAGCATCAAAAGCAGTTGCAGAAACTCTCCCTTGATGTTTACATTAATGTACTCTCTAATTTCAATAAACTTCTACAGATCTTTAGAAGACAGTATTTTCCTTCAACTGTAGGTGTCATTAAACCTGCCTAGAAGTGATGCTGGACCCTGCCTTGGCAGAATGTTCTAGTTTTTCTCAGCAAGTCAACCACAGAATAAATGTCTTTTATTTTTAAAGAACGTGTTGTTCTTGGGATAAGAGAATGTTATTTCTTGTTACAAAGCTTCAGTCATACAAGATGTTAAAATAAAATTAGTCTTTTCCCTGTATACTCTTAATCCACCTGTTTCCTCAGCAACTATAAAAAAAGGATTGCTCTACTGTAGGCCTGACCAAATGGTCAACAGTCAGAAAATTAGCAAGAAAAAAGTAGCCAATATTAGTGAACAATTTATTACTTTGTAGCTAATTAACTAAGAGACCATTCTTTGTAGTTCATGACTTGTGTATGTACCTGCAAATCCACCCCATTAATACATGTTTAAACTTACTGCTAAGCACTGGTGCTTGCCTTTTCAATTAATTTTATGCTGTTTTGTGGTTCCTGACCTCTGTCATCTTAGCAAGCCAATATAATGACTCAACACAGAATAAATTGACGTTTCATGAAGTATTAGGTTCACTGAATGCATGCGGATGGGCTGCGGCAGTGTATTGGCAGTATGCTTGAACCTTGGGCCTGCTGTTTGTGTAGCTCGGTACATACACAAGTGTGTCTGTATCTGAATTCCCTGCGAGCAGTACAGCAGTGAACTGCTGCAGCACAAAAACAGATCCCAACCACGAAGGTGTTCCTGAAGGTCTCCTGGGAAAGAGTCCAGCTGACCTCATAGATCATTGGGGAAGGTTTCGTACAGCAGAACTATGAACTGAATATGACTGAGAGAACTGGGGCTGTTTAGCCTTGAAAGGAGACAGCTGAGAGAGGACTATATTGATGTATATAAATATCTGAGGGGTCGGTGTCAAGAGGAAGGAGACAATCTCTTCTCAGTGGTGCCCAGTAATAGAACAAGAAATAATGGGTTTAAGTTAGAACATGGGAAGGAAGTTCCACCTCAACATGAGGAGAAACTTTTTCATTGTGAGGTTGACGGAGCCCTGGCACAGGCTGCCCAGAGAGGTTGTGGAGTCTCCTCTGGAGACTTTCAAAACCCACCTGGACGCGTTCCTGTGTGGCTGCCCTAGGGGATCCTGCTCTGGCAGGGGGGTTGGACTAGATGATCTCTAGAGATCCCTTCCAATGCCGCACAGTCTCTGACTCTATGAATATTCCTGCTCCACATGAGTCCCTTTATCTTCCCCCCCAGCCCTGTGAACACACACTGAGGCATCAAAACTCCTCCACATTTTGTGGAGTGGCATTGTTACTTGTACTCGGTGTTTTACTCTCAGTAATCCAAAGAAATGCCTGGTGTGCACTGACGTGTTCACTTAGTGTCTTAAAATACTCACAATTGTTATACAAATGGCTAAATACCTACAAAAGAGATTGTCCTGTACCTTCTCCATGTTTACCGTGCCAAGTTCTGTTACCATTATCAGTTAATGAATGCATATGTGTGCATCAAGAGTAAAAGCATTTTAAAGCACTTTGAAAAGGACTAGTAAGTCATTCTTTCACATTTAAAAAAGTAACTGACATAATATAAATGGAAGTAAATTCAGGTTTTTTAATATCCGTTATATATATTTATGTTTAATTTCCAGTTTATGTGTGTTTTTCTGGGTAGTTTCTGTGTTGGCTATTAAGAGTCATAGAGCTTTGAAAGGGTAATTCATTTACTTCAGCAGCAAATGTAGATGGGTTAACAGTACTTCATTATTCACAGAGGGGAACTAGAGCATGGAGCAGTTTGTCAATTTTTAAATGTTTTTCTCAATACAGTGTTTCTTCAAAGGGTGAAGTAATGAATCATAAATTAACAAACATCAGGTTGACTAAGTTCTTTTTCTTTTCTGTTTTGCTTCCTTTTCTCCTGCACGATATACTCAGGTTGGTTCTCTCCTCTGTTTCGGACTACTTTGCAGCGATGTTCACTAATGATGTAAGGGAAGCAAGACAGGAAGAAATCAAGATGGAAGGTGTGGAGCCAAATGCATTGTGGGCTCTGGTTCAATATGCATATACAGGTAATTAGAATGAAAATGGGAATTTTGCGTAGTGAATTGTCCTCCTGGGAGCATTATATTCCATTACGAAATGTCAAATGCTCTGTAGGAATTATTATTCACGTTATTTAACTCCTTATAAATAAATAAAAAGAACTCATCATTGCCAGTACCTGAGGCAACCTGGCAGGATATAGTTTCTCTAATAATACTATACTCAGTTAAAAAAATATGTGAATATTTTAAATGTGTCGTGACTGACAAAAATTGAATCTTATTAGGATTCCTTTTCCTTACATCATTATAGGGACTAATTTTGAAAAGCTGTTTATCTGTTGCTGAGGGTAATGTTTGCTAAGCCTTATACTCTGTCATATCATCCATAAATAATTCTTTTTTCCTCGTGAGTTTTAGGGAACTTAACAAATGGTATCAGCAAACTAATGTGATCTCCTTTTTAATGTTATTAGGTCGCCTTGAATTAAAAGAAGATAATATTGAGTGCCTGTTGTCTACAGCTTGCCTTCTTCAGCTCTCTCAGGTTGTAGAAGCATGCTGTAAATTCCTAATGAAGCAGCTTCACCCGTCCAATTGCCTTGGAATCCGATCTTTCGCTGATGCGCAGGGTTGCACTGACTTGCACAAGGTGGCTCACAATTACACCATGGTATGTTGTTATTTTAAGTTATTGTGTCCTTTATTTAGTTAGGAAAATACAGAATGTTTTCCCTGAATAACATACTAATGTTTTTCACCAGGAAGCCTTGATCATTTTCCAAGCAAGAATGCACATATGTTCCGCATGATGGGAAGTGGCAAAATAAGTACAAAGTTTCTGGATTAGTGTTGGAAGGAGATGGGCAAACATTACTGTTCCCTATAAGGGTAATGGGATGATATGCGTTTAATAAAATAAGTCAAAATCTTGTTTTTATTTCCGTCAGTCAAAAGCTACAAACTTAACAGTGGGCAAACTGCTGTCAGTTAGTCCAGAATAACACATTATTAAATGAAACTGTAGAATTCGTGTTTTGTAATGAACTGGAGTAAAGTTCTGAGTTATACTTGGGGTATGAATGTGAGCATTTATCCGTGTAGATTCTGCATTATCCTTAGTTTTCTTAGTAATGAGATGTCAGGATAGCATCAAACAATTTAGTCGTAGGCTGGTCAATATGTAACTAAACACAAATTCGCCAGTAATATTTTCAGGATTAATTTATAGAAAGACTGATTTGCCAGCTTAATTAAACTTCATCTTTTTAATAGCCATCCCCTTTTATTTTAATGTAAAATGTTCTCTTTTCCTTCTCACAAGCGTGTTTTAGTAATGTTATCAGCAGAAGAAGTTAGGAGAATTACCTCTGAGGCGAGTCAGTTCATCTGCTCTTTCCAGTTTTGTGAGGCATTTTTCTCTCTTCTTGATGAAATTTCGCCTATGTAAGCTCCTGGGACCTGAATGAGGGCATGCAGATACTGCGTAAGAGATGTGGGAATGAAGATAGTACTTAATTTGCTTGTGTGGCAGGGCATTGCTGTTAAGCTGTTGGCTTAGATCCAAGAGGTGTAATTTCTGTTTTGTACTTGGTGTTAGAAATCTGTGGCTTTTCCTCTTGCCACCTTAGTTTTTGCTGGTTTAAAACCTTTTTTTTTTTGTAATTATTTGTTCTTGGCTTAAAATAACTCAGTTTAATATGTATAACAGTTTAAAATAGCTTTTTCTAATATATAAGTGATACAATGTTCTTCCTCAGTGAGTGGATCTCTGATTTATTTACAATCATGTACATACTGAAATTTACCAAACTACGTTAATAAATAGTGTGCAGATTGTTACTTACATGTTTCTTTTCTTGATCTTCATTATTGCTCCAACAATAACGAGGAGATTGCAATTAGGGAAACAGTCAGTTGAACCAGTAAAGAGAAATGTGGCTTTTACCTTTGAGGAATATTAGAATCAATGTTGAGTGAGACAGGAATACAAAAAGTACGTACAAAGAGAACCTCCCTTTTCTGACCTATTTGTTCTTTCTCAGAGTAAGAATTTATTTTGGTCTGTGATGTTGTCACATCCCTTCTAAGTGGACTGCCAAAATCAGAATGGTAATAAATGTTTGACTAATGCGTCTTTGAAGATGCATGTTAGGGATTATA
This sequence comes from Trogon surrucura, assembly GCA_020746105.1. NCBI lineage: Eukaryota > Metazoa > Chordata > Aves > Trogoniformes > Trogonidae > Trogon > Trogon surrucura. The sequence continues at coordinate 56,748,159 of CM036620.1, read as the reverse complement.
GTCTTACTATTTTGACTGGCAATTCAAGACTTCTGGTAGAAAGGGGTTGTGGGCTTTCTAAAAGAAGTTCTTTCATAGCACCTATCTTTCTTTTGTTCAGATCACAGGAAAATAGTTGTATGTCTTTTGGCTGTCTGTTGTTTATTTCAGTGGCAAAATTGTTGCTTTTGAGACTTAGACATGGATAAAATGCAAATTAGGTGGATTTTAAAAAACCATTTTCAAAACTAATTAGTTGTGCTAGATGGATTCTTCCCAAGGCCTCTTTTAATGTTGTTTAGTTCCAACAGAGACATGAAATTGAATTTTAGTAATAATGAGTAATAGAGAAGCAGCTTCTTTAGTTTGAAATGACTGTTGCTATGGAAACAGCATAGAAATGTATAGTCCAATTGAATTTTCAATTAAAATAAATCCCCAAGTAATTTCATTTGTTTAAAAGCTGTTTGAAAAAAGAAAATGTTCCACAGCAGTAAGTGCTAGCCACTTGATGCTCTTTCCATCAAGAAGTATTAGAGCATAGGGGTTAAGCGCACCAGTAGCACCTGGAAATTCTATTTGTTAAAACAATGAATTATTTTTATGCTGCAATGGGTATTATACTGAATATGGTGTATACTTCTGTGTCTTTTCCGTGTGATTTTGGTTCTTTTAAAGCACTTGCAGTAGCAAGTAATGAATAATACAAGATACTTAAATTTTAATTTATTTGTGGGTTTTTCTATGAGTTGCCATAAAACTGTTTTCCTGCAATTAAAACAGCTTCTCAGTTTTAAAAGTTTTTATGATACAATCTATAATTTGATAATTCTGCTTCATTAAAATAGTTCTTTACGTGAAGATTAGAAATTCAGATGAAATGAGCATTTGGTTAAACTGAAGGATCAAGCAGTGAGTTATCCCGGTATCATAGAATCATAGAATGTTCGGGGTTGGAAGGGACCTCTAGAGATCATCTAGTCCAACCTCCCTTGCCAGAGCAGGATCCCCTAGGGCAGCCACACAGGGAACGCATCCAGGCGGGTTTTGAAAGTCTCCAGGGACGGAGACTCCACAACCTCTCTGGGCAGCCTGTGCCAGGGCTCCGTCACCCTCACAGTAAAGAAATTTCTCCTCATGTTGAGGTAGAACTTCCTATGTCCTAACCTAAACCCATTATTTCTTGTTCTATTACTGGGCACCACTGAAAAGAGATTGTCTCCTTCCTCTTGACACCCACTCCTCAGATATTTATATATGTTAATAAGGTGCCCTCTCAGCTGTCTCCTTTCAAGGCTAAACAGCCCCAGTTCTCTCAGTCTCTTTTCGAAGGAGAGATGTTCAAGTCCCTTAATCATCCTCGTAGCTCTCAGTTGGACTCTCTCCAGTCGGTCCCTGTCTCTCTTGAACTGGGGAGCCCAAAACTAGACACAATATTCCAGGTGTGGTCTCACCAGGGCAGAGTAGAGGAGGAGAACTTCCCTAGAACTGCTGGACACATTTTTCTTAATGCACCCCAGGACCTCATTGGCCTGCAACGGCCACAAGCGCACATTGCTCTCCCATGGACAACTTACTGCCCACTAGGACTCCAAGGTCTTTCTCCATGGGGCTGTTTCCCAGCAGGATGTCCCCTAATCTGTACTGGTGCCTGGTGTTATTCCTGCCCAGATGCAGGACTCTACACTTGTCCTTATTGAACTTCATGAGGTTCACCTTTGCCCAGCTCTCCTGGGCCAGCCTGTCCAGATCTCGCTGGATGGCAGCACAGCCTTCTGGTGTGTCAGCCACCCCTCCCAGCTTCGCATCATCAGTGGACTTGCTGAGGGTGCACTCTATCCCATCATCCAGGTTGTTGATGAAGCTATTGAACAAAACTGGACCCAGCACTGATCCCTGGGGAACACCACTGGCCACAGGCCTCCAACTTGACTCTGTGCCACTGATCATAGCCCTCTGAACTCTGTTGCTGAGCCAGTTCGCAATCCACCTCACGGTCCCGTCATCTATCCCACATTTCTTGAGTTTACCTACGAGGATGTTATGGGGGACAGCATTGAAAGCCCTACTGAAGTCAAGGTATATGACATCCGTGGCTCTCCCTTCATCCACCCATTTGGTCGCACCTTTGTAGAAGGATATCAGATTGGTCAGCCAAGATTTCCCCTTGGTAAATCTGTGCTGGCTACTCCTGATCGACTTCTTTTCTTCCAATTGGTTAGAGATGGCCTTCAGAATGAGCTGCTCCATCATCTTCCCAGGCATGGAAGTTGCTTGTAGTTGCCAGGGTCCTCCTTCTTGCTTTTCGTGAAGACTGGAGTGACATTGGCTTTTTTCCAGTCCTCAGGCACCTCTCGCATTTCCCATGATCTTTCAAAGATGATGGAGAGCGTCTCAGCCACAATATCAGCCAACTCTCTAAGCACACGTGGATGTGTGGGGCCCACGGATTTGTGTGTTTTCAGTTTTTGTAATAGTTCTCTGACCAAATCCTCACTGACCAGTGGTCAGTCATCCTCAGTCCAGTTTTGCTTCCTTACTTCCAGTGACTGGAATTCCTGGAGCTGGCCTTAGGAGTAAAGACTGAGGCAAAGAAGACATTCAGTAATTCTGCCATCTCTGCATCCTCTGTTATCATATCTCCCGCCTCATTTAGCAGCGGGCCCACTTTTTCCCTACTCTTGTCATTGATGTATTTGAAGAAATTTTTCTTGTTTTCTTTCACTTCTCTAGCCAGACTAAATTCCAAGAGGCCTACCTCTGTTAGTAGATCTGCTCTGTCTGAATAATATTCACTAGTGTCATTGGAAAGCATTAGCATGATTTTATTGCACTATTTTAATCACATAATACAGTGTAATTAAAAACATTATAAGGATTTGAGTGCTACACTTCACATAGAAGATACAGATGTGTGTTATGCTAAAAGTGTTGCATTACTTGGTTACTGTGTTGACAGTTGATAAGTTGCTTTTTCAGAGGGAAATAATTTTTAAGGTTATCATCAAAACAACTTTTGACACTGTAAACTAAAGTTTGAAAAATCTTCAAGATGCATTAAGTGAAGCATGAAATAAACTGAGGTGATCAGTAGTGGATTTTGTGGCCTGTACAGCAACCCTGATTTTTGTGCATCAGGGTTTTCAAATACAATGGAGATTTGTCTGGGTGAAGGATCTTTTGTACAAAGGTTATCCTGTTTTGCTGTAATTTATGTACAGTATTGGGGTTATACAATTATAAATTTAGGAATTTTATTAGGTTGGTCAGTAGTTTACCTGATCATTTTAATTTGTAACGCCTTCTGTGCACTTTTCTTGCTGTCTTCACAAAGTCAAAAGAAACACCCCTTTTGTCACCTTGTTTGAAACTGTTGATAGCATACCTTGAATGAAACCCAATAGCTCTCTTCCACAAAAAAAATAAAGGGAAGTTAGTAATTTCAGATGAGAAAAAATGAACCTGTGTGATTTCCAGAACATACAATACCTGTGGTGAATAGTGAGCTGTGCCTAGGGAAGTGTCAGCAGCCTCTTTAGTAGTCAGATTTTAACTTTCAGAATTACAACCAGAAAAGAAAAAGCAGTCATTCTAAATGCTATACGTGATAGTACTTGAGTCAATACCTGTGTAGGTAGCTTTGTCACCTTTGTTGCTCAGCTTTCCATGCTTAAAGCAAAGTGAAAAGTCATTTTGATTTTCTTCAGAAGTATGTGAGCAGTGATAATGTTACAAGATTCAGATAAAGTTGATTTTGGAGTCTGCATGATTCCTGAGCACAGCCAATGGCTGTTTATAAGACGAAAAACTTGAGAGGATAGAGTAATAGATTGAGGCCAAGCTTGGAAACTAGGAATTTTGCAGAATAGATGTGGGACACTTAGACTTGCTTTGTCCTGTGAGGCAGGAGTTGTATAACAAAAAAGTCGTTGAGCCAGCACTGTGCCCTTGTGGCCAGGAAGGCCAATGGCATCCTGGGGTGTATTAGAAGGGGGGTGGTTAGTAGGTCGAGAGAGGTTCTCCTTCCCCTCTACTCTGCCCTGGTGAGACCCCATCTGGAATACTGTGTCCAGTTCTGGGCCCCTCAGTTCAAGAAAGACAGGGAACTGCTGGAGAGAGTCCAGCACAGGGCAACTAGGATGATGAAGGGAGTGGAGCATCTCCCTTATGAGAAAAGACTGAGGGAGCTGGGGCTCTTTAGTTTGGAGAAGAGGAGACTGAGGGGTGACCTCATTAATGTTTACAAATATATCAAGGGTGAGTGTCACGAGGATGGAGCCAGCCTCTTCTCGGTGACAACCACTGATAGGACAAGGGGTAATGGGCTGAAACTGGAACATAAGAGGTTCCGCTTAAACTCGAGAAGAAACTTCTTCTCAGTGAGGGTGACGGAGCCCTGGCACAGGCTGCCCAGAGAGGTTGTGGAGTCTCCTTCTCTGGAGACATTCAAGACCTGCCTGGACACGTTCCTGTGTGGCATAGTCTAGGCGTTCCTGCTCTGGCAGGGGGATTGGACTTGATGATCTTTCGAGGTCCCTTCCAATCCCTAACATTCTATGATTCTATGATTCTATGAATATGGAGTTTATGATTTGGGAGAAGGGATCAAAGTGGCATAATTTGTCTCTTTTTTTCTTGCAACAGCCAAGACAGTTTGGTTTGGGGTTTTTTTATTGGTAGAGAGGAGCATGAAAAAGGGAGAAATTTCTGTGGGTTTTTTTATCCACAGAGGGCCAGACCCAAAGATTGTGTTGGTGCCTAACACAAGGATTTTATATTCTTGCAACTGAAATTGCAGTCCAAAATATCCTGCTCCGTAATCATCTGACTTGGAAAATACTCCTTCACTTCTTTTCACCTGTGAAAACCCAAGATATTTCTGTCTTTCAAGTTGCCCAAGTTCTGTGTAGCACACAATAGATCAGAACTGCCGTGGCACAACTAAATAAGTTTCTGCATGCTGCCCAGCCTGTTTTGGAATCCAGAAACTATGCGGAGAGGAATCAAGCTGCAGTAGCAGTACTCTAAACAAACCCTGGGCGCACTGAGATCATTCAGTTGGTTTATCGCTTAATGCAGTGGTCAAAGCTGACTAAAAGTACAGTAGCTGCTATGTGACATCTACTTGACTATTTGCAGTTTACCAGGAGGTCAGACAGTTCAGTTCCTAGTGAATTCATACCTCAGTGGACCAGCTGACTGAAGCAGCCAGTAGACAGAATTACATTCCCTGTTTATGTTCTCATTCAAATCCTGTGAGTCAAGCACCTCTTGCTTTTTGGGTGCCAGGGTTCAGAGGTTAAGCAGAGCCCTGAGGTTAGAGCTGCCTTTTGGGCCACCTCGATGTACCATCCTCCTAAGCCTGCAGGTGTTCTGATGCTCTCGGAGGTTCTAATCCTTCTGTCACAGTGTGGAGGGAGACGAACCATCTTGCTGGATGCAGCTGTGGGGGTTAAGTACCACTTAAGAAATAAGCGTCATGACATCTTATCTTTTATGTGCTCCTAATGATTTTTTTTTTTGCTTTGTACCAAGCCCAAGGCAGACCTGTGGTTAAAGGTGTCAGTATCGCTTGCTCTGCAGTTGCTGAAGGCTGAGTTTAAGGTTATGATGTGAGTGAGCAGTGCCTAGCATTGAGCACAGGGACTGCATGGCCCTGTTTTAGCTAATCCAGATACCTTAGGCTACTCATCTGATAAAGTTTCTAAGGTCTTTGAGGAGCTAATTTTGGGGGTGGAAAACTTTATATTTTCAGGACCAGAAAGCAAGGGACTGAAACTGAAGACCATTTGTTCTCTGAAATATCCTGTTCTTCCACAGAGAGTTCCCATAAGAAGAAGGAAAGAAAAGGCTAATGAGGAGGTTAAGAATGCTAGGAGATACACTGGCTCCTCCTTTTTGTCTTCAGAATCTCTGTCTGTAGAGGAAGAGGAATTATCAGATTCTGGTTATAAAAAAACCCAGACGTAGGCCAAAGAGTGGCTCTATTCCCAGTGGAATGCTTTGATGCTATGCTCAAAAGAAGTCTCTGCTTTAAAAATAGAATGGGAGCAAGAGGAGGTTGAACTTTTCCCCATCAGAAAGCAATTGTCTGCAAGCAACAAGAAGGAAAACCAGGCTTTTTAGACACAACAGCTATTGAACTGATGAAATCCAGTTGGAAAAAAGCTTTCCAAAGAGGATCTCTGACTGACTCACGCAAGATCAACTTGTCATTGCCTTCAGAGAGAAAGGACACTTTCCAAGCAGGTGCTCTTCCTGTGATCCGGATAGACAATAAGAGAAGTTTAAGGTAGTAAGTGTTGGCTTTTCTCTTTGTCAGTGCTCACTGCCTGTTTATTCACCAGAACTAAAAGCACAGTTCCAGCTTGCACACTGTTAGGACAGAGAATCAACAAAAAAACAGCAGTGGAAAAAATAAACTCAGTGGAATCTGAATTTCTGTGAACTGCATGTTTAAACTCTGGAAATCACTCTGATCAGTTTTCAGCTTCAGTTTTACTCCCAAGCTTTCATTATCAGACTAAAATAAATAACAGTGCCTGTGTAGTGCTACTGAGTATTGGTACAGTCCTTTCACTGTTTTTAACTTCTGTATTTGCTCATTTTATTAACTTCCATTTTGTAATACAGACAGTTAAACCAATTAAAAAGACAGCTCTATCTCCCTTCTAATCTACTACACTGTTCTTTTGGAAGCGCTACTTGTGTGTAGCCAATTGGATCTCTCCAGCAGGAAAGCTTTTCAGTTATTAAATATAAAATTTTCCTTTCCAAATTATATCCAGAAACACAGTTATGTGCAGAGATAAGACTTTCAGTTCTTTTCCCAATTTCAATTCCAGACCTACCTGTGGAGTGAAGTCACTTGATCTTTCCCCTTAGGCATCTTGTAGCCATCTCACGCAGGCGTGGCTTTCATGTGAAGTGGACTGCTTTACTCCTTCCTAGTTTTTAGCTCTTTGCTCAGCATTCTTTAAGTAGCCGATATTTTTGGAGTACTGAGGTGTAGCTTCAAAATGATTAGACTAAGCAATAAAAAGGAAGAAGTGTTATCTTTTTTGCTTCCTTGTCATGATGTCCTTTGCATATGCAGTGCCAAACTGTACTGTATGTTTTTGTCACCATTTTATATGCTAAATTCATACCTGTTTTGCAGTGCAGGTCCTGCTCCTGTTCCCAAGTTTCTCCCTGGTTTGTTTTTTTTTAACCTAGAAAAACTTTTTTAAATTATTTTTTCCACCAACATATATGTGCTTCTAAACCAGAGGTTTTTTCATTAGTATGCAATTCTTTCTTTTTAAATAATTTTACAAGGTACTAAAGCTAATTTTGATATTAGGCCCAATTAGACTTCCCTGTTGGTGGATCTAATGCACTTTATCCTCCAGGTGTTCTGGAGGTACGTGTGGTGGCAGAGCAAAACCAGCATCCCGTCACCTCGGTGTCTAGCAATCAATGCTGCATTTACTGAGTCAATCGTAATACTGTTTTGTTGTCAGGAAGTTACTCTCAGTCTGGAGTACGGGATTAACTGGGGTTTGAGCTACCAAAATGTAAGAATGTGTTGTGATTCATAGACTGCTTTTACTTTTCTTTCTTTTGCTGCCTTGTAAAGGTGTATGTGGAAAAATGATAGGCATGATCTCACCCGCTGGCTGTTAAATTCAGGTTTCCTTGTGTAAGTTCATAGTGCTGATTGTGTTTTCTACATACTTTTCTGCTATTTCTGCCCAGGTTCATGAAAATGCTTACAGAATATTCTGCAAGTCCTAGTATGATGAAGTAATAGGATACTGATGTCAGAAATGTTACATATTGTGACTTTCCTCTTTTGAAGTAAGGATTTGTTGCTGGAAATGACAGGATGAAAGTTAGAAAATTTAATTCTATCAAAGTAAATCTTGTTAATAAAGCAAGACCTGTACAATGTTGTGGTTTCTTTGTGTATTTTGATCCTCAGTCAATCAGATGAGCTGTATAAAACCTACAAAACAGTAAAATAAACATCAAATATTCCATTTAAAATCAACAATCGTTAGTGTTGTTTATTTCCTCTGAAAACTACTTAAATAGCTTAATCTAGCAGTAATGAAAACAGTTGTGCCCACTAATTTTAGCATGTTGTGCTCCTTACTTGACGAAGCATCTTACATGATATTGTATATTGTCAACAGAAACAAACCACATCTTTTATTTTTCTAAACCATACTTCAGAAAATATTACTTTAATCTGCAGTGCCAAGATAGTAACTCCCACAACCCATCATTCATTTCTGTCCATACACTTCCCCCTCAATTTTTTCAGCACATCAGTCTGTGGGACTGAATGATAGAGTTGGGAAAATGATCAGAAATCAAAATAACTCAGTATGTTTTATTTTACTTTTTTTCTCCTCCCAGGTCAGTTCTCCAGTGGTATTTACTAGCCCAACTTGAGGGATGGCATGCAGGGAGGGCAAGGAGGGGAAGATACAGTAGAAGCTCCATAAAATGTCTTCAAAGTATGATGTCACCTGCATTAAAAATACTTCTCTTTTTCAGGAAAACTTCATGGAAGTAATTAGAAACCAGGAATTTCTATTATTGCCAGCCACTGAAATTGCAAAGCTTTTAGCAAGTGATGACATGAATATTCCTAATGAAGAAACTATACTGAATGCACTACTTACCTGGGTTCGGCATGATTTGGAACAGAGAAGGAAAGATCTCAGTAAACTCCTGGCTTACATTAGACTGCCTCTGCTTGCTCCACAAGTAAATTGTTCAATTCCTCTCTAGTTTATACCATGGTTACAGTGGGCATAATGTCTACAGCGTCGATATATTCATAGTGACAAATCATAAAAGCTTCATGATTCTTAATGGTTTGAATTCTCAGAGCTTCGTGTAAGGACTTAGCACGTTGTGTAGGTGGGTTTATGGCTGTTTGTGAACTGCAACATATTCTGATCCTAACCTGTGATCAGGCAGGATCCAAGAAGGGGTGCAGCTGCCAGGAGAAAATTGCTTCTGTTGCCTAGAAAAATGCTTGCAAAGAGTATGTTTGTCACTAGAAGGTGTGTCCTTTTTGAATGTCTTCTTTATGGAACTTGCAGTTTATTTGAATCATTGTGTTTCCTTTATATGATTATAGCTATCCTTGCCATTTAGGAAATACAATTTGAATACATTTTTGAGTGATTTTTTTTTTTTCTTCTATTAACTCTTGATCAACTATCTTTGGGTACTTTCTGTTCTTCCCAATCAATACTTTTTCTGCTTCTTGGACAACCACACATAGTATTGAGAAAGACTTGAGCTTAATTTGTTTAAATAGTTGTGAATGACAGTTTTTTCTAGTTTTTTCTAGTCCTGTAGGAATGACGGCTCTTGTTAGTGTCATGTGTAGCATTGTATTCATTATACAGTAACATGCATGTAAACTAGGTTTGATTATTTTTATTTTTTTTATTATTTTTTCTCTCTTTCTCGTGCTAACCTTCTTTACTGGACTTTCAAGAGTATTATTTAACAGTTACTATACAATCAAAGGATTTTGCTGTGCAGTTTTCCATTTGTTTAGTGAGAATTATCTCTATTGAATGAAGAAAATGTGAATTTTTATGGAACCTGAAAAATAAGTAGAATTCATTAACACAACAAAAACTGAGGTCGATTCATTCATAGTGATAAATAACGTACACAACATTCTGCATATTACCTCTAATCTGGGATCCTCTTGCTGAGTAGTATGATTCACTAGCAAGCGTTTTAGTATTAATATTTCCATATTGCTAATTATATATGCGTTGGCAAGATTTTCTTAGTTGTGGCCTTGACTTTGTAATGCACTTTTTTAGAAACATAATACAGTGTAAGCCAGTTGACCTGGAGGAAATAATTCTTTTGTTGCACATTTAATTAATAGATAACTAAGTAACCACAGCTGTATCCTTTCACTTAATTGATTGAAATTGAAACCAGAAAAATATGTACCGAAATCAAATTATGTCCACTGAGTAACTGATTAGGAAAATAGCAGAATGGAACACAAAAGCAGAATGAAACACAAAAGCAATATCGTATTTCTCTTATTCTCATGTATTCTCCAAATATTTACTTGTATTTCAAATCCGGTGTTTTTCTGTTGCCTTTTTATTTATTATGTTCTTAAATTAAAGTGTTAAAGTTGTGATTTTAATATGACAACAATTAGTACATTGAGTAAATTGGTTTGAAGTGCTTGAAACAGTCTTAATGTATTCAGAATCGTGTTTTGCTTCATGATCACATGGCATTAGACAATCTGACAGCAAACATAATGAAAAGGTTTCAAATTTTACAGTTGATGGGTTAATGCTATTTGAAAGAAATTAAGTTAGAAAATCGAACAATGCCGAAATCAATAATGTTGCAAGCAGAGATGCAAAGAATATTAGATTTAAAAAAAAACCAACTTTGGGAACTACTATGAAATTGTGGAACTGGAGGCGAACAATCATAATTAATTGTCAGGTTTATTGGTTGTGTTTTTATGTATCTCTTTGTACGCAGCATTCTGTTATCTCTTCAGTTAATGCAAGCAATGTCCTAAATATTTGTAATTATACAGAATCACAGAATGTGAGGGGTTGGAAGTGACCTCAAAAGTTCACCTAGTCCAACCCCCCTGTCAAAGCAGGATCACCTACAGTAGGTTACACAGGATCGTATTTTGCTCTTACAAAGGCTGAAGATGAATATTTGTCAGCTTCTTAAGCTGTAAGGTAGCAAGTATTCCATCTTTGATAGATTAATGAAAAAGATAATTAAGCAATTTCTGAACTATGAGATGGTTCAGCTTCCTTTTAGACAGAAATTCTGTGAACTTGAGTATCTGCACTACCTTTCTCTTTGTCAGGTTTCCAATGACTATAATTTCATGCTAACGCATCATTTGGAACTGCTCAGTTATAAATGCTTTTGGTACAATGAGCTATGTAAATAATAAAACTTGGACAAACTTGACCTTCATTTAAGTAAGCCCATTCCAGATTGAGTGAATAATATTCACATAAAATCGTAGTACAGTAAGTTTAGTTTCAAGAGCCTGCAGGTTTTTTAGGTACCAAAACAATCTTAGATTGCATTTCATTTTAAATGAGTTGAAATCACTTTCAGTAGTTAAGACACTGTGCTATGAGAAGACTTCTTTACAGTTTGGGGAGTTAGAAACTGAAGAAAATGTAGGTTGCATCTTCCTGTTGTGAAACTCATATACACACATGGTGTTGCTTTAAACATTAAATGCTGCTTGTCCAGCAGAAAAACATATTGGAGGTCTGAATTGGTTATGGTGTGTACAAGGCTTCATTTTCATCCATGCAACTGTAACTATATCCTACTTATGACAGTAGTAGTTAATTGGGTTTTTTTTAATTGTGTGCAATTTTGTAGCATTGCATGCTCGCAGGTAAAAGATGGTTTTTAGTTTACCGTTTTACAATCACAAAGTGTCCCTGTGAAGGGATATATTTCAAAAGTGGTGCTGTGGGTCAAGAGGAGAAACAATGAGAAATACTGGAGGTAAAGAATGAAGATTAAGTTTCCCCTGCTAATTTATGTGATAACATTTTAATTTGCTATTTTAAATAGAAACAGAACGTGAGCTAATTAGAGGAATACTGCAAAAGTCAGGCTCGGTTTTCTGAAAAGTCACTAGTGAAGGGCTTTGAAGGTGTTTTGTTTTAGCTTTTTATTCTCTGTGTATGTTAATTTTATCTTCTGTCAGTTTCTGTTGATTTGCCTGATACAGAGATGTTCAGGCGTAGCAGTATGCGCTTAACTGTATCTCTTCTGGAACCACGGATGTCATATTTCTCACTTTGCAGTCCTAAGGCAGCTTTAAACCAGGGATATGTGCGCCATATTATGCACAACTATTTCATAGTGAGTCCCTTTAGTACTCCTGATTACTAATTTCACAGCAGTTTTGTACCTGTTATCAGTAGCTGTTAATACCTCAACAATGACGTCTCATTCTGGTTTGTGGACTTGTATTTCTAATATTCACAGTGTTTGGATTTTGTGATGGCGTTTCAGAGGCATTTGCTTTTTCTCATTGTTCTGACAACTGTCCAAGTCCCAGTGGGACCCTTCACTTGGTTTTTTGCCCAGTTACTCAGGCCACGTCTTGTAGCTCAGAAAAATACCAGTTGTCTAGGCTTCTAATAATTACAGTTGGGACACTCAGCCTACTAATATATTTTTTTTCTGCAATCTGGCAAACGTGGAGTTTAAAAGATTCCAGAATCTTCAAACTTAATAACTTTTAGTAATAGTCTTGATTTCATTGAATTTTACTTAAATCAGATAACACTTGTCAAATTTTCTTGCATCCTTGATCTTAAAATTAGACACAAAGGCTTGTATTAATTGATACACTGTGATCTGTGTCACTGTCAGAGTGAGGATTAGAATATGTATTAAAATATTCAGCAGGTGCCTGAAGTGGCTTTTACAGACCTCTCGATTGGGAAGATTCAAGAGTAGAGGTGGAAGTTCAGACTGACTTTACATACCTGGAGCCTGATTCCGTTTCATTGAACATATCTGTGGTGGCACTGGAACACGAGGAGATTTTGTTTTCTTCCTTTGGACCATCTTAAATCATCTATTTAGATCAGTTGGCCTTCCTGTTTCTTTTTGTATTGATAGACATAGCTTAAAATATGATTGTTTTGTTTATTATAAGTTTATCTTTACCCTGCTGTCTTTTGAAAAAAGACCGTTTTGAAAATTCATAGATTTTAAATCAAGCAGTGGAAGTCTTTGGATAAAATCATGATTATGGAGTAGATCCTCTTGGATACCATGCTGTGCCACATGGAAAATATGGAGGTGATGTGTGACAGCCAACATGGCTTCACTCAGGGTAAATCATGCTTGAAAAATTTGGTGGCGTTCTATGACGGGATTACAGCATTGGTGGATAAGGGAAGAGCAACTGATGTCATCTACCTGCACTTGTGCAAAGCATTTGACACTGTTCTGCAAGACATCCTTGTCTCTAAGTTGGAGAGACCTGGATTTGACAGATGCATCACTCAGTGCATAAGGAATTGGCTGTGTGGTCGCACTCACAGGAATGTGGTCAATGGCTCAATGTCCAAGTAGAGACCAGTGACAAGTTGTGTTCCTTAGGGATCAGTATTGGGACAACTGCTGTTTAACATGTTTGTTGGTGACACGGACAGTGGGATTGACCACACCGTCAGCAAGTTTACCGACGACACCAAGCAGTGTGGTGCAGTCAGCACAATGGAGATGTCATCCAGAGGGACCTTGACAGGCTTGAGAGGTGGGCCCGTGCAAACCTCATGAAAGTTCAGCAAGGCCAAGTGCAAGGTTCTGCATCTGGGTTGGGGCGATCCCAAACACAAATACAGACTGAGCCATGAGTGGAATGAGAGCAGTCCTGTGGAGAAGGACTTGGTGGTGTTGGTTGACAAGAAGCTCAAAATCACCCAGCAATGTGCATTGGCAGCCCACAAAGCCAACTGTGTCCTGGGCTGCATCAAGAGAAGAAGTGTGGCCAGCAGGTCGAGGGAGGTGATTCTCCCTCTCTACTCTGTTCTCATGAGACCCCACCTGCAGAGCTGTGTTCAACTCTGGGGCCTCCGACACAAGAATAATATGGGCCTGTTGCAGTGAGTCCAGAAGAGGGCCACTCAAATGATCAGAGGAGGTGCTGGAGCACCTCTCCTATGAGGACAGGCTGAGAGACCTGGTGTTGTTCAGCCTGGAGAAGAGAAGGCTCCAGGGAGACTTTATAGCAGCCTCCCAGTACTTACAGGGGGGCTACAGGAAAGAAGGGGAGGGACTTCTTACAAGGGCATGTGGTGGTAGGGCAAGGGGTAATAGTTTTAAACTGAAACAGGGTAGATCTAGATTAGATATAAAGAAGAAATTCTTCACTGTGCGGCTGGTGAGATACTGGAACGTGTTACCCAGAGAAGGTGTGGATGCCCCTTTTCTGGAAGTGTTCAAGGCCAGGTTGGATGGGGCTTTGAGCAATCTGATCTAGTGGAAGGTGTCCCTGCCCATAGCAGGGGGTTCAAAATAGATGATCTTTAAAATCTCTTTCAACCCAAACTGTTCAATGGTTCTGTGGAAATGTTTTCTTGTAACCTTGTTTTTATTCTTCATGTCATTTATAGCACTACAGCTTGTTTTTCTTTCCTTTTCACAGTTTCTGGCAGATATGGAAAATAATGCACTCTTTAGGGATGACATTGAATGTCAAAAACTCATTATGGAAGCAATGAAGTACCACCTGTTGCCAGAGAGACGACCCATGTTGCAAAGTCCCCGCACCAAACCTAGAAAATCTACAGTGGGCGTGTTGTTTGCAGTTGGAGGAATGGATGCGACAAAAGGTATTGGCTTATATAAAGCTTAGTTGATGAGCTGGTTTGGTTCTTTTTAAAAGAAGTGTTTGATAGATGTTTTAACAGCATGTTAATTCTGAAATACAAAGATTCCGCAGCATAGAATATGGAACATCTTAAATATACATTGTTTATTAGGTTTAAAACCCCCTATGTACTCTGATAATACTGTAAACATTCTGGAAGCTAGAGTTATGATTGATTTGAAATTTTCAAGGGAATATCTGATAGTTCTGAGTAGTGAAATGTTGAATTGAGTGAAAACTAGTCTTTATTTACTTGAGTGGGAAGTAATTTGGAAAAGGAAGATAATGACAGAAAGGGCACAAAGGTGACCTGCACATGCATCATAAAAAGTAATGCTTTTTGACAAATTATGAAATGGTTCTATCAGAGCTACTTAGGTTTTCTTTTTTATAGACATGTCGATACCGTTTAATGGTAGCTGAAAGGAGTCAGGCAAGTTAGAAAAGTTACAGAAGAGAAAGTGTTTTCTTTCATTTAAGTTAGCACTTTTAGTATTTTATGTCACATAGCTTCAGATATCTTTTTTAAAAAAAATTGAACAGTTGATTTCAACAGAGAATTGCATTTCACAAAGGTTGTTTTATATTCCTAACATTGTATTTCTAAAGGCTTGATTCTGAAAAGCAATTAGAAATCCTTTTTGTTTTGAAAAGCACTGAGAAAGTCCTCATTTATAATGGTACTAAAGAAGTCAAAAAGGACTATTTGTGTACGTAGAGTTAAGAACATGCTGCAGGATGTCATGCTGTCTTGTGGGATCAGCATATTGCTGAAATAAAAACTGTCCCTTTTATATATATATGTATATGTGTGTGTATGTGTATAACTTGTGTATGTTGTCATTCAGGAGCTACAAGCATTGAAAAGTATGAACTTCGTACCAACATGTGGACTCCTGTTGCAAACATGAATGGACGAAGATTACAGTTTGGAGTTGCAGTCTTAGATGATAAATTGTATGTTGTTGGTGGCAGAGATGGACTGAAAACATTGAATACTGTGGAGTGCTACAACCCTAGAACTAAAACTTGGAGTGTAATGCCACCTATGTCCACTCATCGTCATGGTCTTGGTATGTACAGTTCTGTAAAGGCTGAAGGCATGTTTTTAAAAGGTTACTTGTTTTAGGATTGGTCGAAAAAAAATCAGAAATTAAGTTGAGGCAGGTGGAAACTTTGTTTTAATGCCAACTGCTTATCAAAGATTTTTTTCACCTTCAGATTATATCCAGCATTGGCTACCAAAAGGAAAGGTTTTTTTATTAGTTTTTAAACATTTTGTGGTGCACACTGTGATCTTTTTTTCCCTTATCAAGAAGCAATTGTTTTTCATATCTGTTTTTTTTAGGAGTAGCTGTATTGGAAGGTCCTATGTACGCTGTAGGTGGACATGATGGCTGGAGCTACCTGAATACAGTAGAAAGATGGGATCCACAGGCTCGTCAGTGGAACTTTGTAGCTAGTATGTCAACTCCAAGGAGCACTGTTGGTGTAGCAATATTAAATGGAAAGTATGTGAAGGCAACTTCTGTCTTCTATCTCATTATTTTAATGTAATTACCTGACAATCCTAAATGACTGTTAATAATTTCTCTTGATAGATACCTGTTGATAGCATGAAGAACCAAGTTTCTTCATTCACAGTAAAGATGCTGTATTGGGTCAAGTCAGGTTCCCCACAGTATCACAGTTCCCCTCAGAATTGCCTATGAGACACCATCTCTGTGGGCTAATAAGTAGTTACCATCTCCTTAATAGAGAAAGAAGCAAATGTATGTTCTGTTTCGCTGAGATTCCAGTGATTTCCTCTTACTGTGATAGTGTGAACAGTCAACTTCCACAACAACTGTAAAGTCCTGGAGAAGTACTCATTTTACTGTTCTGAATTAATGCAATACAAGCTCTGGCAGAATGAATCTCATTTGGAGTGGTATCTGAAATTTCTACAGCTGTATGCCTAATTCCTAATACAAAGCATATTCAGACAACTGAGTCATTTTATGTTGCACTTATAGGAAATGGCTGGAAGTGAACTCACGGAGTTCCCTAATCCATTCTGCTACCCCAAAGCTGAATCATTTATATCTAAAACACTGAGGAGTTGCTTCCTGTATAGAATGGCTTCTGAGCTCCTATCTTTCCAAAGAATAGTGCTGGGCATTTCTGCTTCTAAGCATAAATTACCTATAAAATTTGTGCATAAATTCTTTATTAAGTTTAATTATTTGATTAGTTCTAAGATTCGTCATTGATGGAGTACTTGGGAAACCAATCTTTTCCTTCTAGCTCTTCCAAAAAGTTGAAATCCTTTGTGAATACCAAATGCTGAAAACATTTTCGTTAAAACTGAGCAAACTAGGCCACCTAGTGGGTGTAGGGGACTTAACGTAGTGCTGTCATTCATACGGTAAAGCCCAGGCCCGGAAAAATACTTGAATGCCTAAGATGAGACAGGGCAGAGTTGATGCATGCACAGATCCATTATTGAATCTGTCCCTCTGACCCTGCTAGAAATGGGCCTTTGCCTGCCAAATCACGTAATTTGGAAAATGTTAGCTATATGCATAGGTTGAAATATAAATGCTGTGTTACAGATACCAATTTTCGGTAAATTATTGTTATTATGCATTGATCATGACAATAGAAAAAACTGGAGCAAAATTCTGAGTTTTCATAACAACGTTTTGTTGGAAGTTGAGGTTCTCATTCTAAACTTCCCTTTTTAACAAACTTAAAAGTCCTTAATGCATGACTAGAAACTTTGTCTTGTTCAGACAATGTTTATTTACTTTTCCTTTTTTTTTTGTACCTTGTAGGCTTTATGCAGTTGGTGGTCGAGACGGCAGTTCTTGTCTTAAGTCAGTAGAATGTTTTGATCCTCATACTAACAAATGGACCCTCTGTGCTCAGATGTCAAAAAGAAGAGGCGGTGTTGGTGTGACCACCTGGAATGGGTTCTTGTATGCAATAGGTGGTCATGATGCCCCAGCATCAAACTTAACATCCAGGCTGTCAGACTGTGTAGAAAGGTAATATGCTAATAAAGGCATATCCTGCTAGTAAATCTAATAGTGCTAGTCTGAAAGAGTGATTTATGGAAAGCGCTGTAAGTAGAAACCAAATAAAATAGCCCTGTTATTTTTATCCTGAACAGAGGAAACTTATGTATAAAAACATACTGTGTAGTTGTAATATGATTCAAAATGTTGCCAGGACAGATTATTTAAAGCGAATTCTCCATCATGCACTTCATCTAGAATTTTTTTTTCTAACGGTCTCATTGATTGATTACTAAGAACAACTTGGAATGTAATGCTTTTAAAAGTGGGCAGAACTTCTTTCACAGAAGAAGTCTATATCAGATCATATTATAACTTCTGAAGGAGTTAACAATCAAAGTTTGTGGATCCCTAGTTATCCTATTTCTTCTTGTATCCACTGAAGAGACTGGGGAAACTGGTGTGTAATTCATCCAAAGTTGGTATGTCTTTATGTAAAGTTACTATTGAATGACTGCATAACAAATTGCAAAAGCATGTGCAATCCCTAAAATAATTTTACAAGTAAATACTTCACAATGCACTGCATTAAGTCTTCATTAGCATTTCAGGTATTTCTGAAATGTGCTTTAATTCTGGTTTTGTGGGGTTTTTTTCCCCTCAATTGTAAAACTTCTTTCCTGTTATCTCCCAACACTTACAGTTATTCTTCATCACCCATCTTTTCCTTTAAATATCTATTCTGAGAGATGTGATTCACCATCTACTAAATAAAAAGAGAAAGGAAAAAACCACAAGCCCCTACTCCCCCCCACCCCCCACCCCCCAGATAGAACAAAACGGAGCTGTAGTTTTCCAAGTTTCAGTGTCCTAACAGACCCCAAAATAATGTGGCCTGTACCAGTTAAGATATGGAAGTTGCACTTAGAAAGGCTTCAGAAGGATTTGCAGATAGGAAGGTACATCTTAGCAAATACCAGATTTTTAGAGAAATGCAGATAATTAGAAGCCCAAGACAAAGTAGTAGATCTATGTATTCTCTGAAACAAAATTACAGGACACATGGCTTTAATAAATAGGAGTCATTTTGAAATGCAGTTTGTCCTTACTCTTTAAGTGGGGTAAAATTGAGGACCATCAACTGAAGAAACATTTTTAAAGGGAGTATTTGGGGGGAAGAAAAAACGTCCTTTGAAATTAACACCCGAATCTGTGCTGTCCTAATACTACCTGTTTTCTACTACCTCAAGAAGATCAGTTGCAGTGTGCTTTTTCTGCTGAGTTTTGGCAACAATTCTAGAGCATAGCACAAATTGTCTTTTAGGTATGATCCGAAGACAGATATGTGGACTGCTGTGGCCTCTATGAGCATTAGCAGAGATGCAGTGGGAGTATGTCTTCTTGGAGACAAGTTGTATGCTGTTGGAGGATATGATGGGCAAACATACCTTAATACAGTGGAGTCTTATGATCCCCAGACGAATGAATGGACACAGGTATAGTTTCTGATCAGACCATATGCTACGATTTGTTGTTTCAAGTGTGTTTCTCTTTACAAGGAGAATTCAAGTCCTCTGAGAAGCACTTCTGTTGTCTCTTTTTTTTTTTTTCTTTTTTCTTTTCTTTGTCTACAATCTCAAAATAACAACCACCTGCTCAAGATAAATTAACTTCTAATAAACTGCCCTTCTTTCTTTGGCAACCGTATAGCTATTTTCTTTGACAATTTCTACTACTGTTAAACTGTGTTGTCATGTTCCCCAAACTATCATAAAAGATTCTGCTTATGTGACTTCCTATTATGAAGATAAAGGATAAATGTAGATTAGTTTTAGCTCAAACATGTCTCTCAGGAAGTTTATCAGTTTCTTCAAGGTTTCGGTTGTATTTTCATAAATAATCCTTTCCTGATGTGCGTGCTATATATACAGTGTGTGCAACTTGGAGGAATCCTTTTCCCATTTCTCAACACACAGTTCAAAAAAATAAATAAATCTTCAACTCATGGCCAGAAACCACTGCTGTCAATTCAAAGCTTGGTTAGTTTTACTTTCTTATAGCTCCAGGAATGTGCCTTTCTGGGAAGCGCACCCACGTGGGCATCCTAGGTAGGCTGTCCTTTGGTGTCTACTGCCATTTGAGGTACCTTAAAGTATCTGCATACATAGAAGTGGGACAAATACAGCACAGAATCTATGGGAGACCAAGGCCCTTCTGGAGTCTGTTTGCAGGCCAGGATGAATGTCCCGGGTCACCAGGAATAGCATTAGACAATAGTACTTAGGCAGCTGAATTCTGACCTCCTGAATATGCTGTGCTAATAATAGCCCCAAATTGCTGATTCAAAAAGAGAATGAACTGCTCTCTGTCAAAATCTTTGTAACACAGAAAACTGAGCTGTCTGTTTTCCCACATTTCATACTGCTGCAAAATCTTAAAATGTAAGTCATCTAGGAGGCTCCTCAGAACTCAAGGCCTTCAGTGGCAATACACGTAATGATAACCTGTGGCATTATTTGTTCTGCTAAATGAGAAGAAAAAAAAACCCAAACAAAAAGTCTACCAGAGGAGAGAAACAGCACTTCTCACCATTGCATCTAAATGAATCTCGCATAATGTCTAAGTGGTGATAATCTCTATGTACCTTTGTATCCTTAGCCTTGACCTTTTGTATGGATCACTGAATCCCATGATCCCGGTAGACAGGACAATTCTGAACCCTTTGCAGAGGGAAGTCTTTCTTGTTGTGTCAGCAGTCTGCCACCACTTCGTCCACATGCAACTCAAAAGAGAGTAGTGGAATTTTCTCAGCTGAAGTTTATGAGAGCCACGGACAGCTCAGGATAAGTCTGTTGTTCTGGGGAAAAAAAAAAATAGGGAAGTTGGCATAAACAACCTTTTTTGCCTTCAGGATAATCTCTGTAGCACTAGCTGCTGTTCACACATACTCCAATACTATGAAGTTCAAAATGGGAAGCTGAAGTGTTAGAAGCTACCTTCCTCTTTTCAAGTCCACCAGAATCTCAGCAAAAAAGGATCTTGCCAGAAATAACTTCTGTTTATAAAATTCGTAGAGACTGGGAAATTATTTCTCATTTCAAGAACCATTAGCAGGATTTTATTAAAAATTCAAGTAAAAAGGAGAGCTTGCCCCTGTCACGTTGGTATTTTCAGTTTGAAAAAAAAAATGTGTAGTTTTGTCAACCACTACTCAGTTGTCAGACTGTTCAGCTCAGGTGTCCAGTTTGTACCATAACAAAGGGGGTTTTTTCCTGTAAAACCAAGTAATTGAAATTATCAGTAAGAATTGATCCATATTCTTGGGGTTTGCTATTGCTTTCAAAGTGCTTCACTCTGTCATACAAAACATCTTCACCTTTTCTGTAGGTTTTTATCTAAGTTTTGGACCAATTTGCTAATTTTTTTTAAGTCGTATTAACATAGTGTACTGCAGCTGCACAACTATTATTACAAGCATTAACTAAACACTGTCCATTTTGGGGAAAAAAATACTTAGAGTTGACTGCATTTATCTCATGAAATTTTTTTTTTTTTTGCTTGCAGGTTGCACCATTATGCTTAGGAAGAGCTGGAGCATGTGTTGTGACTGTAAAACTATAAAGTATTTTTTCTATGAAGGTAACATTCTGCTCCATAGACATGGATGATTTCTTTTTTCCTCAAGCAAACTTACCAGTGCATCGACAAACAAAAGATGCAGGATATCTACGATGGCAAAGTGTTTGGTCTCAATCTCACATGTACATGTTGTTCTTATGGACCAATATTAAGCACTTTTTAAAAAATCATCTTTGTTACACCTATATGTTACAAGAATTCTATTTGCAAGAAAAACAGCTCCAACCAGCCAGTTGCCAGCAGAGGACTTCTGTTTAGGAAGTGAACTCACTGTAATAATCAAACGTTACAGATCCAGGGCCTTGATCCCCCAAATATGCAGAGGAATGATGCTATAAATGGACATACTTCTACTGATATAATTGAGTCTATCTCTGGGTGAAACAAGTTATAGGATTGGACCTCTTATATTTAATTTACCTATAATAAACATGTTTGGCTGTAGGTATCTGAGCTATTATAATGCAGGTTGAGAAACCAATGCAAACCATTGTAAATGGCAGGTGTAGCACCTGTCTTGGAAATGAAGTTGTGTATTTGGTGAATCTTTTGCACTTTTATCATCATTCCTAGTTAGCACATTTTTTTATTTAACCAAAGCCTTATTTTGAATATTGTCTTATTATGCTAACAGAAATCTGCTATGTAATAATTTTTGCCGGAGATTTTTAACATCCAGTGTACTTTCTGGATTTTCCAAGTTTTTTGCATGAGATGCAGAACATCATACCTTTTTCTCTACTTCAGTTCATATATTTACTTTGCTATTTCTAAGGAAAAATCAATAAGCATGAGTCATTGGAAGAATTCTAAAGTGTGATTAAAGGTTACTGAATTTAATATATTTGCACTTTGGAATTTTTAAAGCATTCCATTACATCTAGACTAATTAATTCCATTTTTTACATGAGGCTTTGCACTAGTTTGAAAAGTATAATTTTATAAGATGAAATGAAACAACTGTCTGTCTTTCCAGTAAGGTTACTTCAAAATGTAAGAGGCCCAGTCCTGCAAGATGCTTAATTGCCACCATTTAAGCACGTTCAGCGTCTTACAGGAGAGTTGCGTGCCTCTCACAATTGTACCGAATTGGTTACCTTGTTTAACAGTTGTCTAATTTTTTTCAGATTCTTTATAATTTGCCTTTCCTGAGCCCTGTGCTGTTACAGAGAATTGCTTTGATGGTCCGAATGTTCTCGGAAGGTCTTTTTGTATTTGCTTTTCGGTGCCTTGTTCCTTATGTTTTCAGACCAGTCGATAATTCTGTGCGTGTGTGTAACGGAAAATGGGAAGGTGTGAGCTCATTGAATGTTTTTCAAAAGTTTGAAGCGTCCGATACCCAAAGTTCTTTGTACATTTGAAATTTTAAACGTGTTAACGCTCTCGGTGAACTATTTATTGTTTTAAAAAGAAATTACTAAGCAGTGGAACTTTGTGATGAAACCTGCACTGTTTGCAACTGAATACAGCTACACTTATACTCAGTCTCTGTTGCGTTAGCGCCTTTTTTCCTCGAGCCGGTGACTTAAAAGGCCTCATTAAGAAACTTTATTTTTACTGCTCCTCTTGCCGGGCTCCTGGTTCAGAACAACCCTTCCCGTGGGTGCCTCAGGCGGGCAGGGACGCCCCGCCCTGCCTCTCCGCGGGCCTCGTGCTGCCTGGCGCCACGGCCGCGCCTCCCCATTGGCTGCGGGGCGAGGCCCCGCCCCTTGGCGGTCCCCGCGCTGCCCTGGCTGTCACCGCCTCCGTCTCCATGGTGACGGCGACGCCACCGGCGGGCGGGGTCTGAGCTCGCTGACGGCGAGGGGGTGCGGCGCATGCGCAGGGCAGGGCGCTGCGCAGGGAACGGTGGGCGCGATGAAGGTGAGTCTCCCCGGCCGCCGTACGCGCGGGGAGGGGGCGGCCGCCGGGGAGCCTGAGCCCCGGGGCGGCGGGGGAGTCGGAGGCGGGCGGCCGGGGACAAGGTTGCGGCTCCGCACCATGCGGGCCGGGGGCGTCGAGCGGGGCCGGCTGTGCGGGCGGGGCGTGCGGCCTGGCAGGGGAGGGAGGGGGGCGCGGAGCGCGAACAGCCCGCTCGTGCTGGCCTCTGGCGGGCGGCGGCCTCGCGCCGCGGACGGGGCTCCCTGAGGGGCCGCCCGGCCCCTCCTCCCGGGAACGGGCCGCGGGAGGCTCCGGGACTGGCCGGGCCCGTTCTGCCCGGCACACCTGTCTGAGCCGGGCCGTCGCCCGGAGCCGTTATCGCTGGACGTCGGGTCTCCCGCCGCCGAGCCCGGCACTGAGGGAGGGGCGAGGAGCCCCCTCGGGCGGCGGTTTGGGGCTACGAGGGAAGTTTCCCTCTCTCAGAGGTGTTTTATTTCATGCGTTACTCTACAACAAGAGCATGAAGAGCTGGCGTTTGCCAGCGCTGCCATCACGGTTTTCGTCGTTGTTGGGTAATAGCAGATTTTATTAAACTTTTTTTTCTCAAAGTGGAACGTGGTTGTCAGATTTCTCTGTGCCTGTGACGGCACGTGGTGCTCATAGTATTAACGCGTGTTGTGGGTAAAGTGCAGATGCGGTGTGCAGAGTGCCGAGGTTCGCGTTCAGCCGGAGGAAGGGACGGGGGCCCTTTGGGGGCCTGAGCGAGCCGGCCCGGTGTTTGGTGAGCACCAGGTGTTGGTGTTCATCTCATGGACGTGGGAGGTGAAGGGCGATGACTGTCAGCTGCGAAACAAAGCCGTGGGCTTTATCTTACACCCAAGTTATAGCAAAAATGTGCAGGTAGTGTGCAAGGAAGAGGAATTCGAGAAACTTTCTTAGAAGTTGGAGCCTCTTTTGACAGTTGAGTAGCTTTGAGGTCTCAGTTTCCAAGACCCAACGGTTCTGAGAGGACAAAATAGCTACATATATATATAAAAGCATAGATGTTGAGTGTGCTGTGTTTTACACTCTAAGGATGTTTTCTGGTCCCAGACTTTTCCATGAAATTTAAAGAACTAAATATTCTGCTCTTTGGACATGAAGGGAAGGGAGGAATCTTATGTCATTTTTTTATTCCAGTAACTCTATAAAAGAAAAAATAATAGTTGTGATAGAGTCATAGTAGTTTTTAATGCAGACACCCGGCACCAGAACCTTTAATTTTTCCAGCACAAATCAAAAGAATTCTGTGGAATTTTGGTGCTTTGTGCGTTAGAATGACACAGAAGTTGTGTTTGTGATTTTAAGGGTTTTTTTTCCACCACAGTATTCACAGTTGCTAATGTTAGAAAGTTCCTTATTGTTATGTGCTTATGATTTTCAGATACCTAATGCACTTTTTTTTTTTTTTTTTTACTATTTTTTTGTCTCCCAGCAAGTATTCAGTCTATTAGAAAAAGCTTGGTCTGGTTCCCCTGTGCGGTTTGCTTGGCAGAAAACTTTGGGAAATTTCCTTGCTGTAACGGGGTAAGTTTACAAACATTTATTGTATTTGTCTGTAGAAGTCACTGGTGAAGAAAGGGAATTATTCTATATGTTCATCTATTTTTAGAGATGATCGTGCTGTGAAAATTTTTGATCGTCATGGTCAGAAGAGAAATGAAATCAGCTTACCAGGGTAGGTGCTAAGATGGGTTTAAATTGCTTTCTTTGTTGTTTTCTTTAAAAATGCTTCTCTGCTCATGAGGTGCTTATACAATGTGAGGACTTTGCAGGAAGAGATACTGTCTCTGGTGAACATACCTGGAAAAGAAAACAAACTGATGAGCATGTATGCGGTCTGAGACAGTAAAAGCTGAACTCGTAGTACGCTGTCAAGGACAGTCAAAAAATAGATTGTCCTACCTAAAGCACTCTTTATTTGTAATAAACTCAGTCTCCTTTAGAAAAATGTTAGAAAAAGATCTGTCATAGTAAGAAATAACATAATGAGGTTGTATACCACAAATCCACATCATGCTGATTGTGACTGCTTTCCTACTCCTGCCAGTTTCCTGGTAATTTGTTATCGTAACCTTCGGAGGAAAAGTATCATTTTGGTTTAGTGCTTTTGCTTGTGCCATCACACATACAGTGGCATTTTTGCTTTAGATTTTGGGTGGACTTCTGAAGTGAATCTGTTTCTCCTTCTTTGGTTCACATCAGAGTGGTATTGGACTGCACTGGATTCCTTTCAGATGAAATTCTAAAAGTGGTGTGCTTCAGAAGATGTGTGAGATTTGCGTGAGGGTGTGGTTGCTGTAAAAGTACACCTGACAGGTAAACCTGTCACGGGTTTGCTTTGGAGGGAAAAGGAAGGACAGGGACTTCAGCTGAATAATTCTGGCTGTTTCTGTACACTTATAAACATATTTTAATGTTATTAGTGAAAGTTTTTCTATTTATTTCTTCAGAAACTGTGTTGCTATGGACTGGGATAAGGATGGAGATACTTTAGCCATAATCACAGACAAATCTAGTGCCATATTTCTCTGGGATGCAAACACAAACAAAACAAGCCAAGTAGACAGTGGCATGAGGTAAGAGACATTTTTTTATGAAGTGCATATATGAAGACTTGAACCAATGCGGCTTGTGGATGGAAGATGGTTCTCAGGGCAATATACGCAGTTAAATTAATACGCTACCATTTGTTGCTAAATTTTTTTGTATGATTTGCTGGGTTTGAAGTGGTGTGGATGCGATATTGGTAGAGGTCTTCTTTCTTTATCAACTGCCAGCAGTGCCAAACTCCCCAGAGAGCTTCTCTTCGATATTTCCGCTTTGTGGTAGTAACAAGAACAGGGACAGATGGTTTTTTTTTTTTGTATCTGCACCAGCTACACTCTTTCCAAAGTATTTCAGACAAGTAAAAGGGAGCTTAAAACTAAGAGAAGTGATTTTAGTGATGCTAGGATTTTTTTCCCCTTAGATTTGTAAGTGGACTAAAATTCTGTTCACAGAATTTAGGATGGGAGGAGATACCTAAGGCAGTCTTACTCTGCAGTTCAAATCCCTACCTTTGTGAATTTGGCCACAGACTTAAAACTCTGCTAAAACCTACATAACAATCAAGCGTTGGGTTAGCAATTAAGCTTTTAGCTTCTTTGAATCTATTCCACTAAACTATGGCATTCTACATAAATACTGTGTCTGTAGGAAAGAGAGTGGAAACTAATCTGTCCCATGTTTGTTAGGGCACCCACCTGAGCAGAGGAACAGCTAATTTTGGATACTGCTACTAATTTATTTACTTGGACCGAGACAAACACTCCTTTTGATTTCACCCATCATTTATAAACTTCCTTTGTGAATGTTCTTGGGGTTTTGTTTGGTATTTTGTTTTTAAGTAATCCAGTATACCAAAATTGAAGTGTTTTATCTGTTAAATCAAAAAAATACAGTTCAACTGGAAAAAATAGGGGGTGAGAGTTATGTCAGATTCTGTGAGTTTTGTTTTTTCCAGATTTAGGTTGAAAACCCCATGTCTGGAGTATGGACACTTGTGTTTTGTAAAAAACATTTGGGATATTGGATATTTGATTATAGATTATTTCCATATATTACAGCCTGGTATCCTATATGTGTACCTTGAAACTGAACTTAAACTGTGCTGAAACTAAAATAACTTCTATACAAGACATTGCACTCCTGGAAAAGTGAAAGAATTGACACTTTGCACAAAATACACAGTGACTTAACCTATCCATGATTTAATGAAACTATGTTTTGAAGATTCTTGGATGGTAGAATGTTATGTCACATGTTAGACAACAGTTTCAAAACAAGCAGATTGTACATACAAACAAGAATTTTGAAATGATTACTTCTTCCTATTGTCTAGTTAATTTTATATAGCATTGCATAGACATCTCATTTAGGTATTTTTTGATTACTCAGTTGTTTCTTAGTCATTCCATTTTTGTCATTACTAGTTATTACATATTATCTATAGTACGCCTTTTTAACATAGGTGTCATGGTGGTTATTGTTTAATATTTTCTGGTGGAATACATCGACTTTGGTGTTAAGAATTTTTTTTTTTGGTAACGTTTTGCTAAGTAGTGGTTTGAGGTTTTTCAATAGGTCAGTTTTAAATTATAGCTATTTGTATAATCAAAGCAATTTATGAAATGTTACATACACTTTATGTTGTTTGATGAAATAGACCATGTTGTGCCTCCTTTTCATGTGTGAAGAAATATTTTGGGGGAAGGGTAGCTTGCCAGTATGCAAGCAAAAAGGTACTTAGCAGGATGGGGTGTGCTGTTATTGCAGTGCCTTCATGGTTTTCTCTAACATCTGAGGTAAATTGCTTACTGGAGGCGGTCTCACTAGAACACTATATGTCAACTGAAATGCCTGACCCTTCTTTTGTCACAGTGTTATTGCTCAAGCAGAATAAGCACTAAGACACATAAATGATGTGATAATCAGACTTTTCTGGTATCCTTCTCTTTTTGAAATTAGAAGAGCACAAACAAAACCTGTCACATGCAAACCAAATATATATTGGAAGTCATTTCATATGTAGATTAATATCTGAAATTTGTTTCAAATTCCTGTTGCATGCTTGCAGGAAAATTAAAAAATATGGAAGAGGCATTGATGAAAATAAGTGCACTAGCTAGATGATTATGAGTAAAACTGTTTTGCTTAAGAGATGGTGGGTTTTTTTCTTAGTGCGATATATAGTGTTTATGTGCGTACCCTGAAATATACACCAAAATAAGCCTTGCTGTATCTAAAACTTGAAGTTAAAGTAGATCTTTCTAACTTACTACATTGACTAGAACTGAACCTGTTCATTTGGGGTTGGCTGAATTCGTAGGACCAAAAAAAAATGCAGAAAGTGACTGGAAAATTTCACATACCTTCATGGTAACTGTGAGTGGTTTTTTAAAGCTGTGTATTTGACCAAATTACCCATGATTCCATCGAAGACTCTTGATATTTGCAGACACAAAGTCTTCTTACTCATAAAACTTTTTATTACTTCCACTATTTTTTGCACACTTAAGTAATTCTGGTACTTGTAAAGAACATTTGCTTAATTTGAAAATTCTGCTTGGCCGGTGTGATTTCACAGAACTTCAAGACAAATATGCACATGAAAGGAATCTGTACTATACAAAGTAATTTTTTTCTTTATTTTAGGGATGCAATGTCTTTCTTATTATGGTCTCGAGTTGGAACTTTACTTGCTGTTGGAACAACAAAGGGAAACTTACTTATATATAACCGTCAGACTTCTCGCAAGATTCCTGTTCTTGGTATGCATTGATTTGAATCTAAGCTTGCACACGTGAAAGTGAAATTTTGCTAATATGCTTAGATTCCTTTTTAGATCTGTAGATGAACATGCAAGTTAAAAATATGCTCATACTCAACTTGCACCTTCTGTTTTATACTTGACAGAATATTTTTACAGTATAGTAAGTTAAAAATATATATATACCTACCTGATGCTGCCTTATGGGAAACCTGTATTGTCTTTCCTGCAAAGGATTTATGTGGTGGTTCTTGTTGCTGAGTTACCTTTTCTTACCTGCTTAAAGCACCTCTGGACAGAAGGGTTAAGGAAATAGCACAGTCCGTAGAAAACTGATGCAAGGAAATGGGAAAAACAGGGGCTGGGCAAGTTCCTGTAAGGTCAAGGCTTCCATCTGGGAGCAGAAGATTTAAAGGAATAAAAAAAGTCTCTTGAATTTTTGATTGCTCTGATAAGTTGTTTCAGATTCTGACATTCTGTGTCTGAGTGGCCAAACAGAGCATATTTCCATCTCAGATTCTTTTTTGTGGTTGTGTTCATTTGTGTTGTATAGGATTCTTTCTTTTTCAGGTAAGCACACCAAGCGGATTACTTGTGGTTGTTGGAGTACTGAAAACCTTCTGGCTCTAGGCGGTGAAGACAAAATGATTACTATAAGCAATCAAGAAGGGGATACAATAAGACAGGTAGTATTTATAACCCTCGTAGCAGCACAGGACAGTTCTCACATGACTGTTTATTAGGAAGTCCTTTTAGTGTTGGTTTTCCTTTAGATGTGCCTCTGATGTGCAAGGATTACTTCTAGGCTGGATCGCCATTGTGCTGCTGAGAGGCCGATTCCAGCGCTTCCTCCAGATACCCTCAGATGCCTTAAACAAGCATTCTGTTTGCTCACATGCATCACAGTGCTTCCGAGCTGTGCCGGTTGCTGCATAATGTGCAAATTAATATAGTTCACTTCTTTAATGAACAGTATTTTGCTCCGGAGTTTCAAAGTTCTTTCAAATCTTTCATAGTTCATGTACTTCCCATCTTTATGTCTAAAGTTCACAATGGGAGAAGAATACCTAATAAATTTATCAGGGTATGGCTGGGCTTTAAACTAGCTGCCTTAGGTAGTAGGAGCAGTGTAGCAGAGACCTAAGCTTGCTTATGAGATTTTGTAGCCTCATATTGACTATACAAAAGCAAGTAGATTGCTATGGCTGCCTACAGGTATGTCCGTATCAAAATGCATTGTAAATATTTAACGTGTATACCTTTGTCATGATCTTCCTTCTCTGAATGTACATTGGAGTGATTTTGTTTGTGCTACTTCAGTTAGTACCACCTGTATAATATCATCTCGCAAGTCGTCTTCTCATCTGATTCTTTCCTTCTCTATTTGGATTTGTATTTATAACTGTTTCCTAGGTATTTTTTCAGTATATTCTGTGATAACGTGTCATTA
This sequence comes from Trogon surrucura, assembly GCA_020746105.1. Lineage (NCBI taxonomy): Eukaryota > Metazoa > Chordata > Aves > Trogoniformes > Trogonidae > Trogon > Trogon surrucura. The sequence goes on along the minus strand of CM036620.1, from coordinate 56,718,445 downwards.
TGATCCAAACTGAGGTCACGTTTTCTCCAACATTTTCCTGGTTTTAGTACTAAATACAATAGCAACTCTTAACTATCTATCTTAACAGTAAAATGTACAGGGCAGGATTAATGCAATTATTTATCATTATTTATCATCATCATTTGCTACATTAATTGTTGATTTCTCAATCTAAACTTCTTTCTTGCAGACCTCGGTGAGCTCAGATCCCAGTGATATGCAATTCTCAGTTATGAAGACTGATGAAAGAATATCAACAAGGGAAAGCACAGTAAGAACTCAATACAGAATAGTGCAAAAAACCTTAATCACATATTTCAGGGTTTCTGCTGGCAACTAGCATGGGCCAGGAAGCAGTTTGTTCCTTCTTGACTTAAAAATTGGTGTTGATGATTTCTTCTTTCTTTTCCAAAGCTTAATTTTAAAGTAGAAGCCATATGCCTTTGTTCATTAAGGATGTGTTCGTGAAAAGTGCAGTGGTTATCTGTATGATAGATAAGAGAGCGGTGGTAGTTAGCATGTGTGCAGCAACTTAAAGAAGTGCACTTAAGTACAGAACAGTGTATGCAGTGTGACAGATGGAAATGGAGCAGGGTTGTCAAAATTGCAGAGATGCTGCCTTTCAGAGGGCAGATTTTCAGCTGTCAATTTTGGGAACAGATTACTGCTCTCTCATTTTTCATCTTAGGCAAGTATCAGCATCAGTGAGACTGCAGCCGTGGTGTCAGTCTTGTGATGTGAGCATTGTCCTGTCTCTGTCTAAATGGCTACAGTTTCATAGTCACACAATCACAGAATGTGAGGGGTTGGAAGGGAGCCTGAGAGATCATCTAGTCCAACCTCCCTGCCAAAGCAGGATCACCTAAATTAGGTCATACAGGAACGCGTCCAGATGCGTCCTTCTCTCCAGAGAAGGAGACTCCACAACCTCTCTGGGCAGCCTGTTCCAGTGCTCTGTCACCCTCACAGTGAAAAAAGTTTTTCCTCATGTTTTTGTGGAATCTCCTGTGCTCCAGCTTGCACCCATTGCTCCTTGTCCTATCATTGGACATCCCTGAGAAGAGTCTGGCTCCATCTTCCTGCCACTCACCCTTGACATATTTATAAACACGAATGAGGTCACCCCTCAGTCTCCTCTTCTCCAAGCTAAAGAGACCCAGCTCCTTCAACTTTTCCTCATAAGAGAGATGTTCCACTCCCTTCGTCATCTTTGTGGCTCTGCGCTGGACTCTCTCAAGCAGTTCCCTGTCTCTCTTGAGCTGAGGGGCCCAGAACTGGACACAATATTCCAGATGTGGCCTCACCAGGGCAGAGTAGAGGGGCAGGAGGACCTCTCTTGACCTACTTGCTACTCCCCTTCTAATACACCCCAGGATACCATTGGCCTTCTTGGCCACGAGGGCACATTGCTGGCTCATGGTCATCCTGCTGTCCACCAGAACCCCCAGGTCTCTTTCCCCTACACTGCTCTCCAACAAGTCAGTCCCCAATCTATACTATATGCAAGACTCTACACATGCCCTTGTTGTATTGCATAGAATTTCTCCTTGCCCAACTCTCCAGCCTGTCTAGGTCTCTGAATGGCAGCACAGCCTTCTGGTGTGTCAGCCACTCCTCCCAGTTTAGTGTGTCACCAGCGAACTTGCTGACCGTGCACTCTATTCCCTCATCCAGGTCGCTGATGAATATATTGAATACTACTGGTCTCAGTACCGACCCCTGAGGGACTGCACTAGATACAGGCCTCCAGCTAGACTCTGTCCACAACTCTCTGGCTTCTTTCTTTCAACCAGTTCACAATCCACCTCACTACTCGATCATCCAGACCACACTTCCTCAGTTTAGCTACAAGGATGCTGTGGGAGACGGTGTCAGATGCTTTACTGAAATCCACATAAACCATGTCCACTGCACGCCCATCATCTGTCCACCTGGTTATGTCCCCATAAGCCTTCGTCATCTTTCTTGAATGAGTCGAAGTCCATCACATTGGTCAGTGGTGGAGTAAAATGGAGTGGTGGTAGCTATTAGCAGAGCATATTATTAAGTGAACAGCAATGAAATACAAGGACAAGACATAGAGAATGCTTGGATAGAAGGGTGGTACTGTGTTAAAATTTGTCCAGATCTGCATAATTATAGAACATAATTAAATTCTCACAGTCAGATTTAATCTATGGAGTGTAGGTGTCAAGAAGGAATTTTTCCCTGTGTTTACATTGTGAAGAACTGAAAGATTCTCTGCTTCCTAGGGAAATTTAAACAACAGATATTTTGAAAATGCAGGGACTGAGGACTTTTGCCTCTATTTCTTCTGCTGGGGAGTTTCTAGGCTCTGTGGGCTTTTTATTACAGCTCTCAAGTTTGCTTTAAAATGTTAAGGAAAAGTTAATTCTGTGTAGTTCTTGGTGTTTGTGCTGGGATGGTCTGTCTGCAGCTCTAACCTATGTCATGTTTATTGTCTATGTGTCTGCTGTTGAAGGGTGGGAGGGGGCTTGGCTTGATAACAATTACTTCCAGGCTGTTAGTTATGATGTCAGAAAAAAGCACACCTGCAAACTGAATCAAAATAGGTGGTATTAGAGTTAACATCTTGCCCTACAATATAAAATAGTTTCTGTCATTTCTTAGAAGAGCTTAGGAAACAGCGTGTCTTAAATACTTTATCATTAAGCTGCCATAGAACTATAAGCAAACTGTTTTAAAAGACAAAACCCATACTTTTTGTGTTTGAGATAACTAGGAATTATAGGTCAGAATTTGAGTTTGTTATTCTGGATAAATGTATTTTTAGGTCAATGTATACCTTTTTTATCTCAGTTTGACAATACCATCTTTGTATTTCATTCTTCCAGTTCTTACTTTAGGAGTTAACTATTATCTCCTTTTTAGACAAGGAGAGCTGGAACAGAAGGTAATGTAAAGTAAATTTGTAAATAGCCTTTCAAAGTATCTTTGTCTGAGAACAAGGTGAACAAGCTGCTCCTCCTTGCTTTTTTCTAAAACGGTGTTTTGCTGTTGCCTGACAGTAACACACACTCTAGTAACAAAAATAATCTTGAAAAAACCTCAAAGTTCACCCTGTTTTCCACTGTGAAGTCCATCATCTCTGGGATTCATCAAATAAAATGCACTCACCTAGGCCGATACATGGAACTGTAAATATTGCACATTTAATACACACTGAACAGGGTGTTGCCTTTGGAGTTGTCCTTCTGTCTTTGAAATCTTGGGAAGTTACTTGAGATAGCAATGTTTTGATAATTTTCCCTTCAACCTCCTGGATAAAAATTCTGCAGACTGAAAAACACATTTTACATGTGACCTGTTACATGAGGAAATGGAGCTCACTTAATGCTTATGTAGGGACATCCTGAGCCTGAGATGCGTGTTCTCCTGGGCTTACATTTATATCCGTAAACCACTGGCTTACAAGGGGAATACCCTGAAAATCTCTTCCACTGTTGATGATGATTCAGAATCTAGATCTGTGGGATTCCTAAGGATTTTTGAAAGTCCTAAATCTCATCTTTTAGTGAAGATGTAGCATTATTTTAAAGTGATGCCATTTTTACCGAGTTAATTTTTGTTTTCATTCATTGGCAGGTAAGTGTAGTGGTCGGCAAGAGGACACTCTTTCTTTTTAACCTGAATGATCCTGATAATCCAATTGATCTGAAATTTCAGCAGCCTTATGGCAGTATTGTAACCTACAGATGGTGAGCAGAACTTTAATGAAGCATTCTAGTATTAACAACCTTAAGAATTTCACAGTAGCTTGGATAAATGGTGGAAATTAAATCATATATCTCTTCCTTACACTTGATTTTTCTTAGATGTATTGTAACCTTTTTAATAATTCTTTTCCGAAGATGATGAAGTAATTATAATTGTTTTACTTGACAATTCAATGGCTGTAAAAGAAGTATTTTCAAATACAGCCACTGTTAGTGTTCTCAGCTTTAGAACACTAGTACTGTTGCTCTCCTGTCAGTAAATTAGACTGAGGGGTTTATAGGTTTGGTTTCTGTTTGGATGAGTAACTGATGAAAAACCTAGGGGTGGAGGTGTATCTTTCAGCTTGGTTTCTTGGTTTACAAAGTTGTGCAAAGTTCTTGTAGCCTCCCTGCTATGGAATCCAGTTGGTAATGTTGCTTTGAAGAAATCTGAAGCTGGAAGCTTCAACTTTGTACCCAAAAGGTAGCTCTACTGAGTCTGTATCTTTGAATCAGGGCACCGTGTCTTTTAATGCCAGTTTGGTCAACACGAAACTGGCTTTTATCCCTTTGGGCTACAAGGGTGTAAGAAAATCTGTAGCTATATGCCGCTTAATTCATGGCCACGTGTCTAACAAGGCAAACCTGGGCTGTTGCCTTTGCAAGGATTTTTTGCAACTAAACCTGAGAGAGAGATATCCTTTAAATTTATCTTTAGACATTGTTACTACTTCTGTTTTAACCTCATTGTTTCTACTTGATGCTATGAAAAGTAAACAGACTACCTATTCGCAACAGATTGTAACTTTGGTGCTTCCACGGTGTTCCCAATAGTATGCCTTAAGGGCACAGTGACTAACATCATTATTACTTTTAGCATAGCTTTGACGGGACCAAACCAAGCCAGAACCTTGAAATGGAAGCTTCCATCTTCTGGAATGCTTATTCCAATGGAGACACCAGAGGTCTTTCTCCTGATATCACTGCTGTGTATGAAGCTTGCTGAAAGTAAGGTGGCATTATAGAACGTAGAAGAGAGAGTAAAGACAACTTATGAGTGAACTCTGGGCACAAACATGGTTTTATCCTTTAAGCAGCTTTGCTTATTTTTCCCGTAATCTATTTTATACTGGGTTGTTCTACATTTTATATATGAATTCCTATAATTTGATTATTTTTTCTATTAAATTGAGGCATTGACAGTTACCTCGATAGTCTGAAAGCAAATGCGTTCTGCATATTGCATAAATAGATTTTTTTTTTTTTTTAACAGGTATGGCGACGGCTACATTATGATTGGTTTCTCGCGAGGGTGCTTTGTAGTCATTTCTACACACATTCGTGAAATAGGTCAAGAAATCTTTCAGGCTCATAATCATAAGGATAATCTAAGCAGCATTGCTATATCACAGTCATTAAACAAAGCTGCATCATGTGGAGACAATTGGTAAGTGGTAGATTTATACATAAAGGATGGAATTTGTCTCACGTGAGAGTAGCAGTTAGGAATAAAAACTGGGTTCCCTGAGGCTTCGAAGCTCCTGAGGAAATTGGTGCAGAGCAGATGAGATTAATTGCTCTATGGAACTGCCTCTCTGCCTGGAGTTAGGAGAAACTAATTTTGACCAAAATCACTGCAATTGGAATTAACTTTATTGTAGTTAATTGTAAACAAAACAAATTTATCTAAAATTTAGTATAGATTATTCCTTTTGTTTCTTTCTTCTTCTGCTCCGTTACTTAGCTACAAAAATGTCCAAATTACTGTGATTTATTGATTGGACATAAACATCTGCTTAGCAATAGGAGAACAACGCATTTAAAGCTTCTCCCTAGTCTTTGGTCTTACCTGCAGTCTAGGCAACAGTGTAAATATATAAGCAATTAAGGAAAAAAAAAAACAACTTAGAGATTCAAGTTTTTCAAAAATAGGTTGTACATATGATAGAATATCTCCTTTAGCTCCTAGTTTACTACTCACTGATTCCGTACTGTCTGAATTCTTCGGTGAAAAAGAAGCTGAGTGATGGTAGGAGTCAGAACGTTCTGTCTGTCGTTGGTTCTGTGTATGACAGACTGCTCATTTATGGCACTTGCACACCAGGAGTGCTGTAACTATGAGCAAAACTTGGTGCAACTTGGAGCACTTCAGCTATTGCACAATAAGTATTATTTCTTTAAGGGGTTCTTTAGCATATGTTGGGTAATGTGACAGCATAAGTAGACTGTCGGTTTTTATGCAGAGAAGGACAGAAAGCCAGTGGTTTTCCTCTGTTTCCAGCAGTATTTGTCCCTCAGGAATGTGGTTTTAACCTAACCTGTATTGTAACAGGTCGAAAGGGGCTAACAGTATGTTTCCCACCCGTGAGTTCTTTCAAATTGGATATGTGCCTTTTCTCAAATTCTAGTTCTCTGAGCAAATGTTTTTTCACAGTAATAGTGATATGCTGTTTAAAGTGATGGATAATGAAAAGGCATTTTGCATTTGCACTCTTATGTTTTTGCTCCATTAGGCTGTCTTGATTGGGTTGGGTTTCTTCCAGCTTCTGATGATTGAGATTTATATTAGTCAGAATGACTGTTTTTGTTTTAGCATTAAAATCCACGATCTGTCAGACCTGAGAGAAATGTATGCCATAATAAACTTGGATGATGAAAACAAAGGTATGTTAACAGTCTTCATGAGGATAGAAATTTTTACAAATTAAGTAAACCAGGAATTTGATGGTGACTATTTACATGAACTGAAAGTACTGCTGTTGGAAAAACTGTGTAAATACTGAATTTACCATAAATTCTTCCTTACATTTATTAGGTGGCCCATAGAAAAATGGGAACATATTTTATTGTATTTGTTCAAAATATACAGAAGCACAGGTCTCAGAATATGTGATCAATTAGTATTTTGGAGGTTTGAATTTCTAATACAGTATATTCAGATTACTAAAATAATATGCTTAACCATTTTCTGGGGGATTTGGTGGTTTCTTTCTTGTGCTTTTCAGCATTTCTTGTACTGACATATGATACTTAATTTGTTCTCATCCTGTTAGACAAGATTTGTGCCTGTGGCTTCCAGAACGTTGTTACAAGACTATGTTCTCGGGTAATGAGTTACAACCGTTATCTCCTTTTGTAGTGTCTGAAAATACTTCAGTTGTTGTCACTTCACCACTTCTAGGAAAATGCTGAATTATGGGTTTAGTTCGAATGATTCTGGTTAATCTTGGAAATATATCAGTCAGTTATGTACCTATATTCCTAGGTATGAATTCCTACCATTTTCACATTTTAAAGCCAAATAACTGGGTTTTTTTTTGTTTCAGTAGTTAAAAAAATAAAAGGAGTATTTTTTATAACTTGTGAATGTTTTAGGTGTAGATCAGCTGGCTTGGACAGATGATGGACAGTTGTTGGCTGTATCTACACGAAGAGGATCCCTCCATGTTTTCTTGACAAAGCTTCCCATCCTTGGAGATGCTTGCAGTACACGGATTGCGTACCTCACTTCTCTTCTTGAAGTTACTGTAGCCAATCATGTGGAGAAAGTATGATAACTTCTTCCTTTCAAACTTCATTTAGGTATAAGTAAAGTAAGTATTAACAGTCGATTAAAGTGGTTTCATTTTGTTTTGTTTTCTTACAGGAGCTACCAGTCACAGTCTCTGTTGAAGTAGAGCCCAGTTTTGTTGCTATTGGTGTTTATCATTTGGCTGTAGGAATGAACAATCGGGCTTGGTTTTATGCACTTGGAGAGAATAGTAAGCATAAATTTAGTTCTCTTAAAACTACTGCGTCTTGTTTTATGAATTAGATGTTGTGTTGAGCAGTTCCTGGGCATTTCACATTGTATAATAACACCTTGGATTGTTATATGGTCCTGTTAGGATCAGCTAATGATCTTCACAAACTGAAGTAGTTTTGACAAGGTGTTGTAAATAATAGAAATACAACCTCAGGTTCACGGTATTGGTAATGAAATGTAGAATGTTTCTAGTTTGTTTGGGTTTTTTTCAGATCATGTTGTTAACCTATGAAGGACTTCTAGGCTTTTGAGACACTGTTTCACCACATGTTTAAATGTTAGGTTTGTCAAAGTACCTAGCAACTATGTGATTGGAGGGTTTAAATTCTCAATTTGGTAGATGCTCATGTTGTTTGCGTGGAGTAAGGTAAAAGTGGTAATGCTATGTCCAAATTTTAGACAATGGGTTTGAAGCTTTCATGTCTCTCTAGGCATCACCTTTTTTTATTAATCAAAATTTAATCAAAACTGTAAGGATACTAGTCAGAGTTGCATACGAAAAGAGCTTCTCTTGTACTTTCTAAGTAGTTATCTGGCTCCTAAGTAGAAAGTAACTTTACATGTGGCTTGTCCCTTCTCACCTTAGTTGTGAGTTTTACACATCTGGTTACCCAACTGCTAATGTAGGTGATGATAAGTGAAGACCTATACAAAATCTAAATATTTTTACCTTTTCTTTTCTGTTTGAATTCTTTAGATGTAAAAAAGCTGAAAGATGTGGAGTACTTGGGGACAGTAGCAAGTATGCACCTTAATTCTGATTATGCTGCTGCCCTTTTTGAGGGCAAAGTCCAGTTGCATATGGTAAGAGCTCTGGTAGTTTGGAGTGCTGAACTAATGAGTTCTCTCAGCTGAACAATTTAATGCCATTTTTAAAATGAGAGAAAATGGAGTGAACTTCAGTTAATAGAGATTAAAATTCTTTAGAATTTTTTGCTGGGCAATTTAAATATAAAGCCGAGTTCCTGTAGATTTTAGACATACAACTTGGTCTAGAACAGGTGAAGCAAAAGTGTTTTCTTGTGAACTATTTATTAAGTTTTATTTTAGAAGTTAGGGAATGTGACAGAATCAGATACAGGGTTTTTAGTGCATGCGCATGCAAGATTTTATTCATCTCATTTCCTTATGGTTCAATACAGACAAAACTATGATACCTGCACTCCCTACCAGTGATCTTTCTCTGTTCATTCTGTTCTTTATATTTAGATAGAAAGTGAAGGTTTGGATGCTCAGGAAGAACGAGAAACTCGACTCTTCCCAGCAGATGGTGATAAATACCGAATTTTATGCCATGCCTTAACTAGTGACTTCCTCATATATGGTACAGACGTGAGTATTATTTCTGGTTTTAAAGATCTTTTTAGAGGGAATGTAGTTCTGTCTGAATTATTTGGATTATTACTCATACTTGTAGCAAAAAACTACGTCCTTCTGGGAAGTTTACAGAGGTTTATTTTCTGTGCAAGAACTTTATGGGAATACAGTCAAAATTGCATCCAGCTTCCTTTACTGTTTATGAGATGCATTTGCAGGAAGGTTAAGTTTTGCTTTTACTAGTGTTTGTTGCAAAACACTAATTTTAATAGCAGAATTTAATTCTGTGGCATTAGTAAGAGGGTTGGCAATCAAACAATCAAAATGAAAAAACATAGTACACGTCTGGCAAATTTCTTGAATTAGGTGGTGATATGATAGATGTGGACAAAAAGATAGAGGTAAACAGTTATGATAGCATAAATAGTAGAAGTCTTGACTTGGAAGCCTTTGCCCAAAGAGACTTTTTTTAGGTGTTTCAACAAAGACAGGAGTTAGGAGGACACTGAAGAAGGATATGAACATGCTTATGGATTTTTCCAGAAATTTTTCCTGTGCACGATGGGTAGTTGCTTTTCTTCTAGTATTTTCTGACACTGGGAATAACAGGGCATGTTTGGCATTGTGCGTCTTGTGATGCAGACTGAGGTATTGACCTTCCAGAGGAAAGGCAAAATTGCTGTCTCTGGTGTTGTCACTGGTTTAATAACTTGAGTAGTTTTGCAGCAGGTGAGGGCTTTCTCACCTTCTCAGCACCTAAACGGGTACTGCTAAATTTGAAGCACTTACATGCGCAGCTGATTGATGTGTGCAAATTTTACAGTTGACTTCGGAAGCCACCTTTTACTTTCAGTGTTCTTCTTTGTGCGACGCTGATTGAAGGGTAGCATTAACCATGAATCAGTTTGATTGCTTTTCTCCCCCGAATTAGGTACACGTGTTCATAAGAATTTTTCCAGCTTGCTTTGAAGGTTAAGCTTCTTTCAGCAATGAGGCAAGCATTTCCTTTGTTTGGAGTTGCATAGTAAATACAGCTTGTCTCTACAAAGCAGAGTAAGATTAAAAAAAACAGAAAAAAACAGAAGACCCCTCAAACCTCCAGTTCCTTTCCACACACTCCAGAAAGTCTCGGGCTTTTCCTCTCCATTCCAAAACCAGCTGTGAATGAAGAAGGAAGCCAAAAAACCACTTGAAAGTATTTCTCTTTGAATGGTCTTCATGCTCAGCAGGCTAAGATGGATGAAACTATAACCAAGTCCACTGTCTACTTGCCACTTACTGATGTCATTATTAATCTATTACACTGCTGTAATTTTTTCTATTACTTCTTATTAGACTGGAGTTATCCGTTATTTCTACATTGAAGACTGGCAATATGTGAACGAATACCGGCATCCTGTCAGTGTGAGAAAAATTTTTCCAGATCCCAGTGGAACCAGATTGGCTTTGATAGATGACAAAAGCGACGGCTTTGTCTATTGTCCAGTAAGTTACTGTGGGGTACCCATACAATTGCATTTACAGGCAGGTGCTTCAACTGTATAGTGCTTTTAATAGAGAATGAGGAAGCTTTTGTCACCCCAACATATGTGTGGGTAGAAGAAATTGCCAGGGAGGCTTGAAGATGACTGAAGAGCAATGTAAGGGAACAAAACTGTCATATTAGATCAGGACAATTTCATTACACCAAATTCCTGATCAGTAGTTCTCAGAAATGTATGTGGTTTTGTATTCAAATACAGATATTTTAGCCTCTTAACAGGCACTGTCAGTTTCATTGCCTGTCCCCCTATCTTTTTTCCTAAGAAAAGTAAATAGATTCGTATAATGTTTATTTTCTCCATTTACTACCCTTCTGAATTAAACTATTGTTATTCAGTGGCACTACCTGTGTTAAGAAAACATTTTCTTAGTACATTTTCTGCACTGTTTATATTCTCTTTTTATTTTAAATCATAACCAGGATGAATATTTAGTTTGTCTCTGTGGTCAGTTGGGACTGATTTCACTTGTGCATTATTTGTAGGTAAATGATGGATTATACGAGATTCCAAACTTCTCACCAACTATTAAAGGAATCCTGTGGGAAAACTGGCCAATGGATAGAGGTGTTTTTGTTGCTTTTGATGATGATAAAGTGTACACTTACGTTTTTCATAAGGATGCCATTCAAGGTACTGTAAATGCTTTTAAAACCTTATCCACTCTTTTAATTGACAAAACGTGTTCTAAGTCTTCATTTTTCTTAAACATTTTCATAGCTGCATGTAAATATAAATAGTACTACGTAAGTTCTGAAGTGCAGCTGATGAATAGAGAACTAGTTGTCTTGCAGGGTTCTCTGTAAAGCTCCAGCAAGGCATTTTGGTCTTAACTTGCTAAGCTTCTTGCTATTATAGTCTTTTGTCTGAAAATTACATGTTGTGCTTCAATTTTATTTTGAAGTATTCATGAGAAAATCTTCGAATCAGGGTGACAGAACTTGTATTCACTTACAGAGTTAACCAAAGTTGTAATCATGGCAATTTCTGTATTGGTGACGGAGAAATATTCAGAAGTTTACCTACAAACATTTGGAAAGCGACCTTACTAATTTAGAAGAGTGAAGTTACACATATTTACTTTACTGAAAGACACATGCTGTACAGTAGATGGTGATTACCAGAACTAAAGGGCTTGAATTAATGCCCTGCAAATCTACATTATTTCAGCTATGACTGCTTGCTAAACTTTTTACCGTGTAGGGGTTTTTTTTTAATGATGTCTTCTTTTCTCCCTGGTCTTTGAATCTAGGATCAAAGATTATTTTGGCAGGTGGCACGGAAGTCCCCTTTTCCCATAAACCTTTGTTGTTGTATAATGGAGAATTAACTTGTCAGACTCAGAGTGGGAAAACAAACAATATCTATCTAAGCACTCACAGTTTCCTTGGCAATTTGAAAGACTTTGGACCTAATGAGCTGACACAAATGCTTACTCAGACTTTAATGTTGAAAAGGTACATCTGCGTTTTAATTATATTGTGCAAATTGTTTTCTTCTCTGCTTATTAGCTCAATACAGAATATCCTGGTGACTTAAAAATGTTAGGCTGATTAATGAAAAAATGGATTGATCTGTGGATTGATGTCGCTGTCTGTGCAGGCTGAGCTAAATAAGTGACCCAGTGTTTTTCCACTGTCAAGTAAAAGCTAAAGTACTTTTTTTCAAGACTGATTCAGGGTTCTATGACAGTGGCTCTTCCAAAACTGACTGGAAGTACTTCTTGCATACTCTCCTCTCACTGCAATGAAGCAATGCAAAATCAGTATAAATGCCAGAGTAGGGAAGGCAGATGGTGTCCTGAAAGTGTGTGATAGAAACAGGAGAAACAGAACTGCGAGTTATGCAGTTGTATTTCTCCTTTCTTCCTGACACATTGCTCTCTCTGTGGCTTCGAAGTAAATATGTTTTATGCTTTCTGTACCATAATATTAAGAAAAAAGTGTTGAGAGGGAATTTTAGGTATGAGTAATACTAGTTTTAAATGTGTTTTACCTTCTATAGGTTTTCAGAAGCGTGGGAGCTCTGCAGACTTCTTAATGACCAGTCTGGTTGGAATGAGCTGGCTAAAGCTTGCTTACACCATATGGAGGTGGATTTTGCCATACGTGTTTATCGGACATTTGGTAATCCTGGGATGGTGATGTCACTAGAGCAGATAAAGGTAAAATGTAAGCTCCCTTTTAAATAGGAAGTACAGTGATTTAATTCCTCTTTAATAATTGCTGACTTCTTATGTGGGGATTTTGGGGTTTGTTTTTTGTTTGTTTTATATAGTAGTTGAATTATTTTCAAGGGGGCTAATCGTTATAGAGGAGAAAATGTCTAAGTCACATAACTCTTGCTTAATTTTCTCTTGAAGTGGTTGCATTCTTCACTGCAATGCACAACATTCCTTTCTGCATTTGCCTGAGAACAACAGAATATATTCGTGTCTTAGGCATTTGGAAGCTCTTTCATCCTTTTGTTATTTTTGAGAAAATGTTTAATGCAGCTGTCATTTAAAAAATAAAACCAAAACAGATTGCAGTTGTACATCTAGAAGTGTGCATGAAATGGTGCCTTAAAATACACTTTTGCAAATTGCTGATTTTCGCTGCTGTAGTGGCTTTGAGCTACAATAAGGAAGTGAGGGCTTTCTCTGGTATGTAGAATCCAATACACATGGTTGTAAAATGTAAGGATACTTTGGTTTACTGTCTTACTAAATGATGTTACTTATAACAATATGTTTTTTTCTTTGGGGCTACTTTTGTACCTGTTATGTCTTTTTACAGGGAATAGAAGACCACAACCTTTTAGCAGGACATCTTGCCATGTTTACTAGTGATTTTAATCTGGCCCAGGATTTATATCTGGCATCATCCTGTCCTATTGCTGCACTTGAGGTATTCGTTTAAGACGTGTAATTCTTTTTTCCTGCTATTTTCATCTCCACCTTATTGTTGAAATATTTTACCTTCTGATAATTCTGCCCTTTTATGTTTTGTTCTTGCCGTTGTGTGACGTTCTTAGAGACATTTAGAATGTCTCTCGCATTGTCTGAATCTTTCTAGAATACTAGCTATATATTTGTATTTAGTATAATATAAAGTTCATATTAGAATTCAGAATTAGAATTCAGAATACTTGCACCAGAAAATGTTACTGTTCTTTCTAAATAGATGCGAAAAGACTTGCAACACTGGGACAGTGCACTTCAACTGGCCAAGCGTTTGGCCCCAGACCAGATCCCTTTCATATCGAAGGAATATGCAATGCAGCTTGAATTCACGTAAGTTCTCCCATAAAGTTGCTGTGTAAGAGTGTTAAACCAATATTCATGCTCACTAGAAGAGTATAGAATTGAGATACTTCATCTGCCTGCCTTGCTGAGAGAGGATTCTTACATATTTTAGTTAGAAATGTCAAATTTCAAGTCTGCCAGTCCCTAAAAGAGAGAAGGTATTAACCATTTGCCAGAATTTTCACGTCTATTTTATTTCAAATTCTTTCCAAATGAAACCTGGTCTATTTAGTATCTAAACCAAGAGGAAAAAACTCTCATCTATTAATAGAGCTTTTGGATAACTCGTTTCCCCTGGCAGTGTTGCTCGCACTGACAGAGGACACTTGGTCACAGAAAGGAAGGAATGGAGGCAGTCGAAACAATGCAGACATCTGCATCTTGAGTTCTGAATGTACTGAAAGGAAAAAATGGCCTTCGTTTTTATGTTGCCAAAATTCTAAATAATTTTAGAAGGTTAGTTGCATTTGTCTTTCATGTGGAAATAGAGATGAGATTATTGAGGTGTGTTGTGCTGGCAAGTTCTTCACCTCTCTTTCAAGGGAGGAGCATTGGTCTCAGTGTAATGGAATTGAGAGAGGGACTGCCTTGGTGACTGAGCTCCGTAAAGTGTGCAGGAAGCGCCAGGACATACTGCGGAACTGTCTGTCCTTTGCCTGCTTGTCTGTGTGCTAGGAAGGTACCCATCTCTTCCTATTAAAAATATTTTTCCATGTGACTTCTGTTTTTTCTTTTAGAGGTGATTATGTTAATGCTCTGGCACATTATGAGAAGGGAATCACTGGAAACAATAAGGTAATCCCTTTTCAGTAATGGTAGTGTTTGTAGTATTGTACTACATATTAATTTGTCGAGTTTCAGACTCATTTGAATTCAGATTTTTTTTGTTCAGCTTTAAATCTATAGGACTATTGCTTTTGGGATAGTAGTCTTTGCACTTCTCTTAATACACGGAATGATGCTTTCTCTCAGTATAAAGCAGTATTGCCGCTGTATTAACATGGTGTAACTAGACTTAGGTTTTTATAATTTGAGCAGTTTCATAATAGACATGCAAATATCAGAGAAAATATTGCTAGGATTTTCATTGTTACAAGAGAAGTCCTGATTACTCCTTCTGTTCTTCATTACTGAATTGTTACCTATATAAAGGCAACCAAGGATTGTGTTAGAATACAAACATCCCATTAAGTAGATCCTCCTTTATTCTGACATTATTTCCCCTAATATTTGCAAAATGTCTATTATGCTGCATCTTAAATGATACTAGGGGCAATAACAGTGTTTTCTGAATTCAAACCATATGGCTTTATGAAGCACCAGTGGCCTTACCACCTTTAAAAATATAAAAGAAATGTCTTGCTTTAATTTCTTTTTTTTCTCTCCTGTTGGTTGTGGAGGAAAGAGGAGAGTTGTATCGAGCTGTCTGTAAAACAGATTCTTGCCTTGTGTGCTTGGTCTGGACAGATCTTGTAGGTAATATGTGAAAATTACAGACAAAGCTTAAGAAGAAAACTAAGCTGAGTTCTAAGTGAGTGACAGTGGCAGCTAAGCAAGGATTTCGAGACAAAAAATATATTTAAGTGCATGTAATGTTTTGTTAATCTGTTTCAGTGCTTTGTTACTGTGGCTTTTGTCACCTGCGATTTGTAATGTATAACAGATAGTTACTGGTTTTCATTTGATTGCCAGTACCAGGAACATGATGAAGCTTGCCTTGCTGGAGTGGCTCAAATGTCCATTCGAATGGGAGATATCCGTCGAGGGGTAAACCAGGCCATTAAGCATCCCAGTAGGTTACTAAAAAGAGACTGTGGAGCTATTCTGGAAAATATGAAGGTATTCAAAAGAGTTAATAAAGCTAAAGGCTGAATATGTTAAGCTATTTATTTGTAATCTTTATTTAGAAATTATATTTTAATGATTTCCAATATTTAGCAATTTTCAGAAGCTGCTCAGCTGTATGAAAAAGGACAATATTATGACAAGGCAGCATCAGTGTACATCCGGTGTAAAAATTGGTAAGTACAGGTTTTGGGGAAGTGTTATATTTCAGAGGACTTGCTGTGCTGCTTGTTGGAGAGCAATGATTCTCTGAATAGCACAAATGATCTCGTTAATTCTGTTTTATTGATTTTATTGTTCCCTCCCCTAAGCTTAAATAAGAACAGAATTGGTTCTGTTAAGCTCAAACTAGGACAAGTGTTCACTCAGAAGCTTATGTTATTTTTAATATAGCTTTACTGTAAATGGGAGGTAGTCTCCCTTTTTTCTTTTTTTGTGTTATGTTTAGAGTTACTTGCAGTTTCGAGTGCTTTGTGTTTGCGTGTGCATGTGTGCATGCAGGCACTGCATTTATTAATTTTATTCATATACTTACTGTTCATTACATTTCTTCAGTTATAAAATATGTAACTGAGCTTGGAAATGATTCTAAGTTGCTGGTTCAAGTGGAATCTGTAATCATGAGTAGTCTAAATTGCTGGCTTTATCTCCAGTGCATTTTTAATTCTTTTTAAGTGAGTTTGATTATCGTGAAGTTTCCAGTGGAAGCATATAGTTTAGTGGGAGACTTAAGGGCTTAATTCTTGCCTAATTACATTTTATGGACTTCCAATGTTAAGAACTGATTGGAGCAAAGATCAGAAAGACCCCTCTGCTCTTGTATGAGTGCTCTAAAAATTAGGTTGGAGTATTATGTTCCTTTACTAAGCAAAATTTTATTCCATTGTAGAAATGTCAGTGGCGTCAGAACAGACCAAGAGAACACTTTGTTAAGCAGGGTAGCTTGCAAATGGTGATAGCCTCCTTTGGAAGGTGGGAGGTACAAGCTTTGTTCACTCTCGGGGAAGGAGATTCAGTTTGGGGAGCGCTCTGTCTTTTAGCAGGGAGGTGAGGTTTCAGGTCAGCCTCCCTTCAGTCACACGTATCCTTTGTTTGGAAAGGCTCACTGCTCAGTGTGCTGCCTTTTACTGATCATATCCCTGTGCGCAGCTCCCGGGTTTACGGGACTGAGAGAGTTAGGTGCTCCTCCATGCTCTGCTGTTGGGGGTGTCATCGCTCGGGGAATCTGCTTCTAATTGCTCGCAATCCTGTGTACAGCCTGTGACCTGAAGCACACAGCTGTGGGAGTAATCACAGCTGCTCCTGTGCTGATGGTCTTTTGTGCTCTTTTGCACGTTCTTTCACAGTTTTAATACTGTGCTGCTTCTGTAGGTTAATTAGAGAACATCAGAGGTAAAGGTGGTTGGTCTGGCACTCCTTATGCTTGTGCATTTCCGACTTTAAAACCAGAAGATGTTGTCTTCCCTTAAGCCTGTATGTTTGTGAAGCCGTCTATAATTTCCAGTTCTTACATCTATAAAGTGCAGCTTTTTGTAAATACTAAAGTGCTTTCAAAGCTTATACATTATGTCCGATTACTTCTTTTTAGCTTCCTTTTAAGTGCTGACACAAAGATGCCTGTTTTACTGGAGAAAATGTGAAACCAGATATATTTATTTAAATAACCATTTTTTTGTATTTCTAGGGCAAAGGTTGGTGAACTTCTTCCTCATGTTTCATCTCCAAAGATTCACCTGCAATATGCAAAGGCCAAAGAAGCAGATGGCAAGTGCGTTTGAATGCTTATCCTGTTTTATAAAACATGTTATTATTGTTGTTGTCATCATTATTATACATGACTCTTTCATAAAATAAATTTTAAAATAGGCTTTAAATTATGTGTAAAACAAGCTTGTGAAAATGGATTTTGAGATATGTGAACTTAAGATGTTCTGTAAAGTTTTTAAACATAAGCTAAGGACCTTCCACTAGTATCAAAGGTGTGTTTCTAATTCCTTGTTTTCCTATATAAGTGTTAATACCTTTTTAACAAAAACTCCACTTAGCAGAGTATTGAAGTTCAGTTTGCTTCTAACGACTCCTTAGCTGTGATTTTTAAAGGTTCTTCAAAGGGGGAATAATCATGAAAGATTTTTAATTCTAGAATCAAATTACTGTTACATCTTAATGGCTGCACATGCAAAATATTGAATAATGTGAAATTATTGGCTGAAATGAAAGTCCAAAATAGGTTATATTTCATCATAGAATGTCATTTCTACTAGTCCTTACCTGTAAGTGCTTCAGAATAATGATACTTTACAATATGATGCATCACCAAAGCTAAATGTTTGTGTTGATGGGAGTAGAAAATACTGTTTGTGTCAGTTTGCGTAGTGTGAGAATAAGAATTTTCTTGATCTAGTTTATGGAACAGAAAAGGAGTCTCATATTTAAAATTGTAAAACTAGTTATCATCTATTAGGTTTTTATTGTTCTCAGACTCCCAAGTGATTTTATATGGAACCAGTAGAAAGATGATGTTTGCTGATGGAACAAATGAACCACTTTTAAGTTATAAAAAAAGAGATGCTGGCACAAAGTAGGTCAAAAATAGGATTGTAGTAGAATTTTTTCTGTGCTCTCTACCTTTCATTCTCCCAAGAGTCAAAAAAAACTAGTAAATGCAGAGCAAGGCTGTTACGCAAACCGAAGGGGAGGTGTCGCAAAGTAACCTGTCGGAAATAAAATACTATGTTTCTTTGCAGTTATTTAAAAGTTCGAAAGACTGATGTGGAACCATTATTTTGCAGATACAAGGAAGCTGTCATAGCTTATGAGCACGCAAAACAGTGGGACAGTGTAATCCGGTTGTATTTGCATCACCTTAATAATCCTGAAAAGGCTGTTGATATTGTGAGAGAAACACAGTCTCTTGACGGAGCAAAGATGGTGGCCAGGTAACAATTGTTACACAGTGTAAAAAAAAAAAGAAAGAAAAAAAAGCAGGTGAAAGGGGATGTACCTGTTGGAAGTTGGTGAGGCTTGCTAATGTATCAGACGCTGGCTATCGCTACTTGGCCAGTGGCTGTATATTTCACTTTATTGATTTAAGTTCTCTAAAATTTGGACATCTAAGTAGGTACAGATCTATTTTTTTAAAAAACTTTCTGTTTAAGACTGTAGAAACCTGAAGTAATATGTTTGCATAATGATAAAAGTTGCCGTGCTGTATTATTTATACTAAGTTAATTTTAGTAACCTATTTAAAATAACCGAGATACAAATACAGTGCATTTCTAATTTATTTTATTTGTCACAATATATGCCTAAAACATTTGGTGCATTCATTATGTCTCTGCTCACAGCAGGGGGGTTGGACTGGATGACCTTTAAAGGTCACTTCCAGCCCAATGCATTCTACGATTCTGTGATTATGCTAATTAGTACTAAGATATTAATTTGTTCATTCTGATTAGATTCTTTCTGCAGCTTGGTGACTATGGTTCTGCTATCCAGTTCCTGGTCATGTCCAAATGCAATAATGAAGCTTTCACATTAGCTCAACAACACAACAAGATGGAAATTTATGCTGATATCATAAGTGAGTATTCTGGGTTAATAGTTTGCCTGCAATATCTTTTCCTATTCTTTTAATTGGTTTAAAGCAGTTTGAAATCATAAGACAAGGGCCGTGAAGTTTAGTTTCCCATCCTTTTCCACTTCCGGTCACCATGGACAGATTTGGCAATCCATGTCTAATTCTTGCCTACAAGCTGGGCTTTGCTTTCAGCTTAGCTATCTCCCTTCATCTTCCGGCTAGGTTGTTTTAAAATCTTGCCTCTGACAGAGTTTTTTTCTGATTATCCATAAAGATAAAGGATTTGTCTAGACTATTTTTTCTGCCCTTTCTTTGAGCTTGATATATATAGTGCTGCTTTTCCAAAACTGAAAATTTTACTGGTACAGGTCTTGATTTTTATGTCCTATTTCCCTTTTTTCATGGTTCCAGCTCTTTTCTTACATGTGTACGCCCCTTGTTTTTCCTTTTTTTTCCTTTTAAAGGCCCTTTGTAGCCTTCTCTCATCTCAGTGAGAGACGAAAAGGACACCGTACTGAGAAGCAGACTTTTGCCTCTGGCTGTGAAGTCAGTCAGTGGCCAGGTTATGAAGTCGCAATAAATATTTTTCACCTGCATCAGGCATCATTCTTTGTGGAAACAGTTCCACATATGTATCTGCCAAATTTTCTCGTATTTTCAGTTAATCTTTTCCTTTAAAACATGTATTCTTCTTGTGAAGGTTATAGAAACTTGACAGCACCTGGGTTGGTGATGTACTGTTACAGCTGCTTGTCAAAGCAGCCACTGTTGGTCTAAGGTTCCTTACGCTTTCTTCTTTCTCTCCTATCCAAAATAGAATGTCTGAAATAATAATCGAAGTGGGTGGAAGAAGGGTTTTAAACACTTTGTTTTGAAGGGCTGTCTTTGTTTCAGATGTGTACAGTCAAATGATGTCTTGGTTAGAAGACTACGTAGTATTCCCTGCTACCACATGCTTACGTTGGTCCCGATAGTCTTGCTCTGTGAGATAGATACACTCGTGTATTCTGAAACCATGAAAATAATTCACGTGATAATCTCATAATCACTTGCTCTCTTCTATTGCTACCAAGACATAATGAAAAAATTCATTAGTGGTCATACTTATGCCATTTTATTATGTCTGCTAAAAAAAAGAGTGATTATGGTGTAAAACCTATGGAAACAATTATTTCCCTGGATTATGAACTCCCGATGTCTGACATTTAGACTTATTAATTAGAAAAAAAATGTATAAGACAAAATTTGAGTCTCGCTGGCTTTAATTTTCTTTGAATGTCACTAGAAAACAAAATGTAAAGTAGGAATTTGTTCCTTCCGTAGGGCCTGTATCTTCCTTAATAAGAATACTCTGCTGTCATTGCTATCTATCTGTTGCAGGTTCTGAAAGTACTACCAATGAAGATTATCAGAGCATTGCACTATATTTTGAAGGAGAAAAGAAACATTTTCAGGCGGGAAAATTTTTCTTGCTGTGTGGTCAGTATGCACGGGTCAGTACTTAAAGGATAAAACAGTGATAGTTAAATGTTCATAGGAACTGTTCAAAATAGTGTACTTCAAACTCAAGGAAGTTCATAGTAGACTTCAGCTGCCTTAACTGATGACATACTGATGTTTTTTTAAAGTTTGAAGAATGTAAGTACATTATTTCCATTTGCAGTTATCTACATAGTACTCTGTGAATTATACTCTGCCGTGCGCATGACTTTTTCATAGCAATAGAGGCTCCAGGTAGATCAGTGATATACTGTTCTCAGTGAGCCTCTAAATATCATGAACGCAGAAGTAGAATTTATTTATATTTTATTAGCTTGGCCGATGATGACTTGGTGGCTAATTTAAGACTGTAGCATATCCTAACTTAAAGCTCTTTTTAAAAAAAGGAAATATGCTAATTATGTTGATTGACACACTTCCTTTTCATCCGTTACAAATCAGAGAACTCACACTTAGTGAGTGTTTGACTTTTGCATACTGAACACATGCCTAAAAATACTACTGATTTTTGCAAGTTACAGCCATTGCAGGTGACCACTCCTTCAGCTGGGGTGTAGGGAGGTCCAGTGGCACATTAGTCATGAATTTCTTCTTACAATGCTGCTGTGAACATCTTTCAGTCTTAGATGAAGTTGTTCACCAGAATTTGGCAAAGACTCAACTCTCTTCTTTCTTGCTGGAGTAAGAGCAGCTGCTGCCTCTGCAGGGTATGTGGTTATCCTTATGGCTGGAAAATATAGTCAGGATAAGCATTCAGTGTGCCACTTCCACTTGTCTGTCAAAGTGCGGAGAGAAATAACTTGATAAAAATCGGAAAAATGTTGAGTTCATGTCTCAGTTTTAAATTTCCTTCTCTATTATTTTAGGCACTAAATCACTTTATGAAAAGTCCAAGCACAGAAGATAACTTGGCTATAGAAATGGCAATAGAAACGGTAAGCAACTTGAATAAAACAAAAAATTCTTCATCTTTTCAGGAAGTTTACCTTCAGTATTGTGATATTTTCCTAGCGTCAGTATGTGTGTTTGGACAGATGGCAAAGAAAAGGAAAACTGTATCTGTAAAGGTGATACCTAAACATTAAAAAAGTAGAATAAGTTCATACTGACACCAGAGGAAAACATGTTTTCAGCATTCAAAGGAAGGTTTGTGACTTCATGCAGACTTTTGTGGTTGTGTGTGAGAGACAAATGAGCTTGAAATTTTCTTTTTTAACAATATCCATATCTGATTTTTCAGTTCTGCAAATTTTTCCAGTCTGCACATAATGGTTAGTGAAGTCAATGTGCCTTCCTTCTCACTCTGTCACAGAATCATGGAATGGTTGAGACTGGAAGGAACCTCTGAAGGTCCAACAACCCCCCTGTTCAAGGAGGGTCACCTAGAGCCAGTTGCCCAGGACCATGTCTAGATGGCTTTTGAATATCTCCAAGGAGAGAGACTTAACAACCTCCCTGGGCAACCTCTGCCAATGCTTGCTCACCCTCACAGTGAAAAAGTGTTTTATGATGTTTAAATGGAAACTCCTTTGTTTCAGCTGGTGCCCATTGCCTCTGGTCCTATCACTGGGCACCACTGAAGAGACCCTGACTCCTTCCTTTTTGCGTCCTCCCTTCAAGTATTTATATAATTGCCAAAATTCCCCCTGCCTAGGCCTTCTCTTTTCCAACCTCAACAGTCCCAGCCTTTCCCCATGAGAGATGCTCCAGGCCCTTCATTGTCTTACTGGCCCTTTGCTGGACTCTCTCCAGTATGTCCATATCTCTCTTGTACTAAGAAGCCCAGAAGTGGACACAGCACTCCAGGTGTGCCCTCACCTGGAGCAGAGGGGAAGGACATCTCCCTCAGCTTGCTGGCAACACTTCTCCTAATTCATCCCAGGACACCATTGTCCTTCTTTACCGCAAGGGCAGGTTGGTGACTCATGTTCAGCTTGACCCCACCAAGGTCCTTTTCTGAAAACCTGCTTGCCAGCTGGGAGTCCCCCAATATATACTGGTATATGGGGTTGTTCCTCCCCAGGTGCAGGATTTTTGTACTTTCCTTTGTTGAACTTCATGAAGTTCCTGTCAGCCCCTTTCTCCAACCTGTCAGGGAGCCTTTGGATGGCAGCACAGCCCACTTTTGTATCATCAGCGAGCTTGCTAAGGGTGTACTCTGCCCCGTCATCTGTATCAGATTGGACCCAGTACTGACCCCTGGGCTATGCTGCTGGTTACTGGCCTTCCTCTAGACTTTGTATTATTGATCACAGCCCTCTGGGACTGTCTCTTCAACTGGTCAGATAGTGCTGGCTCTGATCTGGTGACCAGCACTGAGTATTCCTTCAAGATGCAGATTGTGGTAGGTTGTTGAGCGTAGCTTTGTGACAGCAGGCATCAGCTCCTGGGCCCTAGTTCCAGACGCCTTCCCAATGCTGAAGCAGAGGAACAGCTTGTGCTGGTAGAGACCTGTTTAGTTATCATCTCCTGTGTGAGGCGTGGCAAAGCTGGTGAACCAAGTCGTCACCTGGTTCCAATACACAGAACTGAAAAAAATAAAGAAAAATTTAAATCTATCCCATTTACATGTTTTTATGGAAAGCCTCCTTACAAGTAAGTATTTTTTCTTTCATATCATATTTTTTTCTGTCTTTATTTAATAGGTGGGACGGGCAAAAGATGAAGCCCTAACAAATCAGCTGATAGACTATCTTATGGGAGAAAGTGATGGCATGCCCAAGGTATTGTATCTCTATCACTGCTATGACGTCGTCTTGCTGTGCTACAAGTTATTTTGAGCTTATTTTGTCCTAAAATTTTTGGTAGACACGTTGTGATTTAGCTTGGTTTCATTAAGTAGCAAGTCTTGTATGATCACTGTGTGAGTCCTTCACCCAGTAATTCCAGTTTCAGACAGATAGGAAAGGAAGTAACGATCTTAGATATAATCATATGTCCATATGACGACCTGACTTTGAAAAAAATGCCTTTCTTTTTAATTTCTTACTATGTAGAAGTACTTAAAGTTTGAATTGATTATCCATAGAGTCAGTTTCATCTGCATATATTGGCTTTCATTCTATAAACTAGAACACAGAGTTTCTGTTCTGTGTTGGAGAGTAAATCTATATGTTTATTTGATAATAGACACTTTTTAAAACCAGGGAGCACATTTGAAGATTTTTGATGACAGACTTTCCTAACATGGAAGTCTGATTAACAGTTGGAGGATGAAATACTGTGGACACTAGGTTTTATGTTTTCACTCATCATTGTAGAAAATCTTCTTTGGATCTTTAGATCCTTACATTTTTTTTCTTAGACTAATTAGGAGGTGGTTCGTGAGACAAGAGGTGCTCTGCTCTGTTTTATGAGGTTTCTGTTATTGTCCTGTGATCAATTAATGAAATTTAGAAAGGACTCGTACCCTTTCTTCTGGGGTTCCTGCTCCTTTGTTAAAAGTAAACCATTCACTGGGTGTAATAAAATGCTTTTGGCAGACTGCTAGGCTATTTCATCTTTTTCTTTCTTTATTATTTGGGGTTTGGGAGTTGGAAGATACTTGCTGACAGATTTTTGTGTATTAATTGCCAACACAGCTTAGTTTGGTAATAAAAGGATTGTTCACAAACTAAGCAAAACACGGATTAGATGTGTGCTGTAATACAATGCAAGAAGTAGATTTTGACCCTATTCCATTGATATGTTGTTTTTTTTTTTCCCCAGGACAGATTAAAAATGTCCACTGTAAATATGAAATTAGACATTGGAACAGCAGCATTTGAGGTTAAGATGACGCACAGCTCTTCTGTGGGCTGTCTGATTTCTCTGAGCTCAGGCTATAGGAAACCAGGCTTCACAGCCCATTTTTGGCTTTGATGTCCACAGACCTCACGGGACATTCAGTCACATTTGGGTTTGAGTTCATGGAACTACGTGGCTGAGCTGCTTCAGGTTTTACTGCCTGTTATTGAACATGATCTAAGTGGTGCTGCAGCTGTGTTTTTCTACCATGAAAGCCAGACCTTGGGGACAGACATTGCAGTTTGCAATTAATTCCTTAGTCGAGGAGTTTAAGTTCTCACAGTAAATAGTCAGGTGCAAAATGACATGTATGGTAGAATTTCTGCCTTACTGAGGGAGGTAGGGTTTGGTAATGATGAGGGTGACGTGGTCTTGGTGCATTAAGTTTGTTTCACCTGTAATATTACAGCTGTGGGTTGTGACTCTGTTGGGAGATTAGAAATTCTGGTGCTTTCCTCTTTGTATGATGCCCGGAGATGATGGGTTTGATCTCATAGACTTCTAGAGACACTGAGCAGTTCCTGGCCAAGCCAACTTTGCTTTTAAAAAATAAAAAAAATAAAACAACCAATGTCTGTCTCTCTGTTATTTACCTGTATTTTGAAACATGAACATTCATGAAATTATGAGAAGCAAAATCTAGTGAAACAAACAAAACTTAAATGTGAGAGACCAGAAGAGAATGAAGCTGTTGGAGGCATTAGATAAAAAAATCTGTGTGGCATCAATGTTAGCTGAAGTTATTTCATACTTGTGCTGAGAGTTGGGTGGGCAGAAGCTGTAGCATCCAGTCTCGTCTGGCTGAAAGAAGCACGTGGGACTGGCTAAGGGGGGTGAGCAGCAGTATGATCACCATAGTGCAGAGGTTCTAAAGATTTTTAGAAAATGCGTAGCAGTGTTGTGAATGCCAGAACTGTCATATTTATAACATTGGTTTGGACTTCAATGTAGAGCTTTCTTTTCCTTGTTTAAAAGCTCTCTCTTGTTCTTCTGAATGCTTTAATCCAATCGGCCATAGTCTCTCTCAGTGAGTAACAAAATTTTACTTTATCAAATCATACATATTTGTTTTAAAAACCTACTTAAAAAACAATTAATCCTTATTATGCTATACAGACAGTATTTTTGAAATTATCAAGCAAATGGGGTTGTTTTTAGAGAGTAGCGGCTTTTATGTGATGGTATTTTTGTAAAGCTGAGAGTGAAATTAAAGTAGCCGTGCAGCAGAAACTTGCTAATGCTTTCGGGCAACGATCTTCGAACCAGGTCCTCACCTCACAGCAACCTGATTGCTTTAAGTCTTTTGCAACCAACAATTACGTGGCTTTTTCATGAAGTACCATATTATCAAAATTATTAGGCTTACCAAAATTTTCCTACTTTATTGTCTGACTAACTATAAATGGTTTCTTAAATGTTGTTATTATGTCAGCTGTTGTATTTGTCAACTTTCACGTATAAAGAGTCTTAATTTGTCACGTGTTCTTTTCTGATGTTTCAGGGAGCGTTAACTAGCAAGGTTCTGCTGTCTTCTGTGTGCATATTTTCTAAGTACACGTTTTAAAAAGCAAAAGGAAATTAATGGCTATTTCATATTAAGATCAGTTAGATTGCAATCATACTTTTTCGCAAGACCTTAGGAAAAGTATTGTCAATTGAAAATTCCTTCCTGCATTTTTTGCTTTTAAAATTACAGACTTTAAAGGTAAGAATAGGAAACTAAACCAAGAGACTTAATTTTTGTTAAATGCCCTCTACTTTTTTTTTATTTTTCTATGTACAGTTGCCATGTAAGTCATTTAAATAGATTATTTAAGTAAAATATAATTAGAGATGTGGCAAATACCACTGGTCTCTGCTGAGACCCTTCTCCTGCAGGAGAGAAGGGAGAGGCAGCTGGGATGGGGCAGAAGCGCAGCCTCTGCCAGCAGCAGGGGAGCAACCTCTGGGTGGTCAGAAGTTGCGAAGAATTACGTCATAACCTACCATTCATCATAATTTTTGTTTTACCCCACTCAGGGAATAGCAGTTCTCCTTTTTAAAGCATTTTACGATGAATAAATAATATCCGCTAATATAAGTAGTTGTGTTCACTTTATCTTCCAGATAATTATTTCATTATTGTTCAATTACAGTTCTTAGGATGTTCGAGCTTTTGGTGGGGTGTTACTGAAAATTCTGCTCTATCGTTAGTTTAAAAGTAATTACTTTTGGTCATTTAATGTTTTTCCATATATTGTGAACTAAAAAGAAGAGTTTTACTTGCCTTTTTTCTTTCTCTCTTGCTTTTATTTTTGTTGTTGTTTTTTTCCCTTGCCTCTCAAGTAGGGAGTTAATCTTTGCAGTCGCCTTCTTTATAAGGAAATGTCTTTATGTCTTTCATATTCCTGTTCCTTTGAATTTCTTTCTTTTTGCTCTGTGTTTGAGACTTACATACAAAATGTACAGAGTATTCCAGAGAGCAGCACGATATTGATTAATACAATTATTTTTTAAGAAATTTTTACACCATTTTAACAGAGAATAACTTGTAAATGTTTGGGTTTACTATTAACATTGCAGAATTAGTTGATTTGGGGTTTTTTGGTTAAAGTTGTCTATAAAGATAATGGTGGCTCCAGTGTCGTCTTTTTTTTCTGATTTGTATACTTAAGTTGGAGCTGTTCCATTATATTCAGTATTTCAGCTTAAATAAGTCTTGATTTACTAGTTAAAAAGTTATAATGAACAAACTTGACTTTTTATTGATTCTATTTTAGAAATCATTGCTAAAGATATGACAATAACACTAGCCCAGGGTTTTTTTCACTTAATAGTCCCTTTTTGTCATGAGCAAAGTAATTTTATTTTATATTTTAGCTATATTTTTAGAAATGACATCTTTTGAGGATTTTCTCGAAATTCTTATGAAGGATCAGGTCTCTTTTCTCCTGTTGATTTCTCCTTTTTTTTTTCCTCATTAAATCTGCTAGAAGTTTCAGTACACTTTATGAAGATAGAACTTAACGTTTGTTTTCTTCAATACTGCGATCTTGAGTTTCTAAAGTTTTGCTTTTAAATTACTTTACCAATTTTTGTGCTGTTGGATTGCCAGTTCTTGGGTGAACCCTTTGCTACGTCTGCCATTCTTGAATCACATAATGTATCAAAAATTCGTAGATTAGCAAATGAGAAGTTTTGTACATTTTCTTAGCTGGTTGTCCCCTTGATTTTCAGTTTTTCAGTCATCCTGGATGTCTGCCCCCTGGTCCTAGAACAACACCCTCTTTAATGGCCGGATTTTGTCATCCTTACCAGCACTAAGCAGTATTTGCATCTAGATCCGTAACACAGTTTAAACACTTCTGGCACGATTTCAATTTCTAAACGCAGTCCTCCGGTTCTTTCCCGACGCTGTAAATGCCGACACATCTGACGTTGCTGGATTTCTGCCTGTTCTGCTCTTTCTGTGCCCGGCAACCTGCGGCTTCCGCAGCCGTGCCCACAGGGCTCGGCCATCGGCTGCCGCGGCCCCAGCGGAGTCCTCCGCGCAGGTGTTTGTCTGTGACCGCGCTGAGGAAGCCGAAACTTGCGGAGCGTAGCGTAGCTAAGTGTGTCGTTCTGAAGAGCTCTTCAGAAAACGAGCCCGCTTGTCCGCTTGCTTTGAAGAACGTGGCAGTGGGGTGGGCAAGTAAAGAAGGGGAATACGGCCGTGTGGATTCGGTTGGTATTAATTGCTTTTGTATGATTTAATTAAGGACGCCAAGTACCTGTTCCGCTTATACATGGCGCTAAAGCAGTACAGAGAAGCTGCCAGAACTGCTATAATAATTGCCAGAGAGGAGCAGTGTTCAGGTAAGTCTGTTTTCACTCATATGACGGTTTAAAAGTTGTTTAGATGTGGTGTTGGGGAATTATGGTTTAGGGGTGAGCTTTGTAGAGTAGGGTTAATGGTTGGACTCCATGATCCCAAGGGTCTTTTCCAGCCTGAATGATTCTGTGATCTCTGACCCTACATCCTTTCAGGGTGTGTTTAGGGTACTGTTATTTATGCTTAGAAAGGACACATCAGTTGTTTTAATTGTGTTCAAGTTTAGTTTTGAATTTTAAGTCGCCTTTGTGAAAAGATTAGCACTCAGGCCTATGGAAAACAGAAATGTGTGGAAAATACCTGCATTCCTTACTGCATTCAAGTACACATAGTGATTAAAATTGCCTGAAATTTTACTTTTTTTGCAAATCACACATCTTAGAATTGCAGTTTCTACATGCAATTTCCAACTTGGATACTGATCCTTTAGTCTTTACACATGATTTTTTTCAGAGGGAGATGTGCACAAGAGATGATTTCTGTTGAAGGATCAGACTTAAAGCCTTGTTTCGTCCTGTAATAGGGAGCTGGAGTTGGAAATAGAAAAAAAAGTAATAAGAGACAGGGATAGAAGCAAAACAGCTGTTGCCTCCATTATTCGTGCTCCTCTGTAGCCATGGCAACAGCCCTAACATAACCCTGCTTGCTTTTCATTTCAAGTAGGTTAAGAAAAATATCTATAAAAGACAAATAACAGCCTCAGGAACAGCCAAGGCAAATGAACATTTATGGACTGCTCCTTGGCATTGGGCTAGTAAGGACTCAGCCGGCATGATCTTCCAGTTCATCATAGCAGTGAACAGTCATAAGATCATTGAATCATGTAGGTTGGAAAAGTCCTTTAAGATCAGTCAAGTCTGTTAACGTACTGATGCCAGGTCCACCACTTACCCGCGTCCCTAAGCACCACCTCTACACATCTTTTGAATATCTCCAGGGATGGTGACTCAACCCTTTCCCTGGGCAAGGCCTGGTCCAGTGCTTAACAACCCTTTGGGTGAAGAGGTTTTTCCTAATATCCAATCTAAACCTCCCCTGGTGCAACTTCAGGCCATTTCCTCTTGTCCTATCACTTGTTCATGGCAGGAGAGACTTGTTCTCTGGAACCTTCACCAGCTTCATTGCCCTTCTTTGGGCACGCTTCAGCACCTCAGGCTCCTGTCATGAGGAGCCCCTAAACTGAACCCAGGATTCGAGGTGCAACCCCACCAGTGCTGAGTACAGGGGAACAGTCAGTGCCCTGGTCCTGCTGGTCACGCTATTCCTGATGCAGGCTGGGATGCCCTTGGCCTTCTTCCATAGCAGAGATGTGTTCTGCAACAGCGTAACAAAAAACACAATCTTTTTCTCATTAAAATCACCGACCTTGCAGGAACTTTCCTCTGCAGAGGCACAGTTCTTTCAGATTTCCATGAATTTGATTCTGAAGTTCACAGCAATATAGCTTATTCTTTCCTTAAAAGTGAAACTGTTTGGTATTTTCCTTTGGGTATGCTATTTCATGTGCATTTTTCATTTTATTTTTTATGTAATAGTGTGATTTTAAGACCGATACTATTACGCTGAGAGTCAGTAACACAGTGTGAAAAAATTAATGTTGTTTTCCAGCAGCTAATTCTGAAGTGATATTTAGCTGCCTCACACAAATTCCACTGGCTGATTAAGTTCTAATGTGTAACAACATGGAACAAATTGCTCTGTAAAAAACGTTTACTGATAGAGAAATAGAGACAGAGGAAAAAAAGATTGCTGAAATAACTGAATCTGAAAGTTCCTTTAAATGCTTCTAACTGCAAAGCATATGACTTCGTTATACTCTAATACTGAAAAAAACCCAAACCCAATGCAAGAACAAACAACTAGCTAAGGGTAGACAGACCATACTAAGCACTGGTTGTTTTCAGCTACATTGATCATTTAACGAAATCCTGTAGTTTCTGAACAATCCTTGCTAGTAACCTTGGACCAGTATAATCTAGTGAATTAACATTCAAATTTTGATTATCTCTGTGAAAGGTTTTGGACTTACTTGGTTGCAGAGGCAAGGATTTGCCAAAGCTAATGATAAAGTAAAAGTATGTTAAATTAACTTGTAAGCAGCAGCTTCTGAAATGTCTTGACAGTGAGGAACAAAAGATGACTCTAGAAATTATGAGGACCGGGTGGCCTCCCATCCCCCTAGGGTGAGATCAGTGTGCTCAGCTTGCTCCCTGAAATGCTTATACACCAATGCACGCAGCATGGGGAATAAGCAGGAGGAGCTAGAAACCTGGGTTCGGGCAGGAGATTATGATCTGGTGGCGATTACAGAGACATGGTGGGACAGCTCACATGACTGGAATGTGGTCATGGGTGGCTATGTCCTTTTCAGGAAAGACAGGCCAGCCAGGCGAGGTGGTGGAGTCGCTCTTTACGTGAAAGAGCAACTACAATGTCTTGAATACCATCCAGGCATGGATGAGGAGCAAGTTGAGAGTGTATGGGTTAGAATTAAGGGGCAGGCTGGCAGGAGAGATACTGTCGTGGGTGTCTATTACAGGCCACCAGATCAGGGTGAGGAAGTTGATGAGGCCTTCTACAGGCAGCTGAGAGCGGTCTCACAATCACAGGCCCTGGTTGTCGTGGGGGATTTTAACTTCCCTGATATTTGCTGGAAGGACAACTCAGCCAGCCAGCCACAGTCCAGGAGGTTCCTCCAGTGCATCGATGATAATTCTCTCATGCAAATGGTGGAGGAGCCGACTAGGAGAGGAGCACTGCTGGACCTCATCCTCGCTAACAAGGAGGATCTGGTTGAAGCAGTAAAGGTTGAGGGCTGCCTTGGCTGCAGTGACCATGAAATGGTGGAGTTCAGGATCTCATGTAGCAGAAACAAAATAGCAAGCAGAATTGGAACCCTGGACTTTGCCAAGGCAAACTTTGGATTTTTCAAGCAATTACTCGATGACTTGGATGAGGGACTAGAGAGTACTATCAGCAAGTTTGCTGATGACACCAAGCTGGGAGGAGTGGCTGACACGCCAGAAGGCTGTGCTGCCATCCAGCGAGACCTGGACAGGCTGGAGCGTTGGGCGGGGAAAAATTTAATGAAATATAACAAGGGTAAATGTAGGGTCTTGCATCTGGGTAGGAACAACCCCAGGTTCCAGTATAAGTTGGGGAATGACTTATTAGAGAGTAGTGTAGGGGAAAGGGACCTGGGAGTCTTGGTGGACAGCAGGATGGCCATGAGCCAGCAGTGTGCCCTTGTGGCCAGGAAGGCCAATGGCATCCTGGGGTGTATTAGAAGGGGGGTGGTTAGTTGGTCGAGAGAGGTTCTCCTTCCCCTCTACTCTGCCCTGGTGAGACCCCATCTGGAATACTGTGTCCAGTTCTGGGCCCCTCAGTTCAAGAAAGACAGGGAAGTGCTGGAGAGAGTCCAGCACAGGGCAACTAGGATGATTAAGGGAGTGGAGCATCTCCCTTATGAGAAAAGACTGAAGGAGCTGGGGCTCTTCAGTTTGGAGAAGAGGAGGCTGAGGGGTGACCTCATTAATGTTTACAAATATATCAAGGGTGAGTGTCACGAGGATGGAGCCAGGCTCTTCTCGGTGACAACCACTGATAGGACAAGGGGTAATGGGCTGAAACTGGAACATAAGAGGTTCCGCTTAAACTCGAGAAGAAACTTCTTCTCAGTGAGGGTGACGGAGCCCTGGCACAGGCTGCCCAGAGAGGCTGTGGAGTCTCCTTCTCTGGAGACATTCAAGACCTGTCTGGACACGTTCCTGTGTGGCATAGTCTAGGCATTCCTGCTCTGGCAGGGGGATTGGACTTGATGATCTTTCGAGGTCCCTTCCAATCCCTAACATTCTATGATTCTATGATTCTATGACATCTCTAAATACTCTAAAAATACCTTTTCTTTTTATTGTCGAAGCAATATGTTAGATACAGCATCTTCTATTTTTAAAGCTTTGTAATATGAAATTGTCATCCACATATGTATTCTGCTACTGTTTATAGATGAATTTTCAAAGTGTAGGCTTTTTAATTGTAGGTTATTTAAAGTGTAGGTTATTTAACTCCCTGGCTGATACTGTTCAGGAAACTGAGAAGCAGCTGCTTGTGACTTTCCAAAGAAATGGTCATGCAAAGGTTTTGCTCTAAGAATCAACAAAACTTCCTGTTCACCTTCTGTATATTAGTAAAGAAATTGTTATGAAAAGTTTATTATTCAGTGTTTTTTGTTTTTAAGGAAACTACCGAAATGCACATGATGTTCTTTTCAGTATGTATTCAGAGTTGAAGACCCAGAGGATTAAAATTCCTTCTGAGATGGCTACAAACCTAATGATTCTACACAGCTATATTTTAGGGAAGGTAATGAATTGAGGAACAGAATTTATGCATAAATTGCACAGTCTGTGATTTATTGAACTGTCTATATAGATGCCCTGTATACATAAATTAATATATATATATATATGTCATATAAATTCTGTCAGAGAATCCATGTGCTTGTGAAGAAGCACAAGCAATACCTTCTGGTTCTTTCTGCCTCTGATTATCACATTCTTTTTCAAATACTGCATAGTTAAAAACCTACATCTGACTTCCTGTATTTCTCTTGCATTCATACTTAAAAATATGTTGTGTTGCTAGTACTGTTACTGATTACTATTCATGAGCATATATCACTGCTTTTGTGTGAGTGAAATGAAGCAGCAGGGGCTCACATGATCCGGGGCCCACCAGGATTATCTGTTGAGGCTGCAGCCAGGCTTCTGGCCTCCGTTGCCACCAGCAGCGAGGCAAGAGCAGGCAAGCAGTGGGGGCTGAAGGCCAGAAAGACTCTTCTGGGAAAGATAAAGTCTCTGGTCCTTTCTCTGGCATGTGGTATCTTCTCTGCTCAGTTCCGTGAAAGAGCCGTGGGCGTGCAGCTCCCGGGAGGCCCAAAGCCAAGAGCGGGCGGCAGGAATTACTCTGAAGGCTGCGCGTAACGCGAATGTTTGTTGTGTCCTAGACTCACGTGAAACGCAGTGATCACATGAAGGGAGCCCGCATGCTCATCCGCGTGGCCAACAACATCAGCAAGTTCCCATCGCGTAAGTGCTGACAGCGCGGAAGAGCGGGCTGTGCCCTGTGGGACGATTCAGTAATCGTTGCCGTTCTCTTCCTGGGATCCTGCGGCAAACATGGCAAAGCGTAAATACCCGCCATGGTGTCCCCCCCGTGGTGTGCTTTGTCCCCCCGCCCAGGACAGCTCTTGCATAGGTGGCCTCCAGGGTGGGTTCCTCACCCACAGTTTAACCTGTCCTCCCCCACCGCACCTGTGGCCTTGGGCTGCCTGAACCACACACAGAGTCTCAGGATCGTGTTTAATGAACTGATCGATTCTATCACTTTATTAAATTGATCATCTTCTGAAAATATGTTTTGGGTACTTGGAAAATGTAGACTAAAATGTAGACTCTACACAGTGCAGACGAGATTTAGGGGAAATGGTCATAATCAAAATATTCCTGCTGCTGCCCTGAGCTTCAGGAATGCAAGTCAGTGAGAAGTGAAACGATGATTTTCTTGTGTATGGGTACGGGAGTCGCACAAATTGTGCAACTGTGTACCATGAGAAGGAAGAAGAATACTGTCATTTTTCATCAGTGCTTTTATAGCCGTATTAGCTCAAAGGCTTTCAACATTAATATTGGTAAATCAATACTTTACATCACTGTTTCATTCTCTTACAGACATTGTGCCAATTTTGACTTCAACTGTAATTGAGTGTCACAGAGCAGGATTGAAAAACTCGGCCTTCAGTTTTGCTGCTATGTTGATGAGACCAGAGTATCGTAATAAAATAGACACTAAATACAAAAAGAAAATTGAAGCAATGGTCAGGTGAGTAGTGTTAATCTGTACTTTCACATGTACACAATCTCAAGATTTGTAACATTATTTTTGCTCATAAAGCCTACAGGCTTTATCCTGTTTCCATGTTATTTCACTGTCAAATTTAGGAGGCTAAGAACTATTTCCCCCCCTCTGAAAACTAAAGGCTCCTCAGTTCCCCTTCATGCAATAAACATTAAATGCACCGTGCATGTCAAGTGCTTCCTAACCAGCAGTAACGTTTTTTCATCTGGTCCATCCACACAGCTCTAGTTGTGCTCTGGGTAGGAATGTGCATGCTACAGCGTCAGCACTGTGCTCTTCTGTGGTTTAGACGATGGGCTAATGGTGAAGATAAAAAAGAAAGGAAGGGCAACTAAAATAATGAATTCTTGACATTTTCCTCCTTATGTCAAGTTCTGTTTTGATAGATCGTAGCCAATGTTTTTCTGCCAGAGGGGGAAGCATAGGTAGGCATATCAGAGCAGGGCAAGCATATGTAACGCTTTTCTTATTAATTCTACTAGTATCTAACTACTTTTGAGGCTCAGGGACTTCCTGAACCCATACGGGTGATTTAGGTATTTACTAAAGTCTCGAAGGTCTCTATAAGCTTATCCGATCTCTGTTAGAAGTCATGTAAATTTTTAGTGACAGATGACTCCTGTGACAAGAAGTGCCATGGTATTGACTGGTCTAAATGTGATGCCTCATAGTTTTCCTCTTGGGAGAGAGATCCAGCTTCTCCTCTGTCACTTACGATTTTGTCAACCTCTTTTTCATTTCCCCTCAGTCATATCTTCTCAGGACCTGAGGAGTCTTTGCTTACCTATTATTACCTATTATTATCATTTATCTTTTGTGAGCATGCAGAGTACCAGGAGGTTAGCACATATGGTTGCCGTGAAACCTATTTATCCTATTCCATTTAGTCAACATTTTTTTTTAAGTCATGCAAAGCTCATCACTACTGCCTGCTTGTTAATATTTAGTTACATTTAAGATACAGTTACAACCTGCATAGTCCTTCCAGGATGCCAGTTTTATTTCTTGTTGCCTCAGTTCTTTGTGGTCAGTACTGCCAGAGAAAAGCACCGAAATAGAGAAACCATAGGTTTATATTCTGTACGTACAGACTGTGGGTTTTGAAAGTTGTCAAGGTATTATCATCTGTGATAACTTTAAAAAGATTGTGTTGTTTTAAAGTAGATGGAAGCTAACCTATTTCTGAATTGACGTAATTGTGATGAAGCTTGGGTGATAGTTAAAAGGAGTTACTTGCTAGAATATAAAATAGCAACTGGAAGCTATGCAAATAACTCAAAAGAAAAACACTTGCCCAAATAAAAAAGACATTGTAAGACGTCTTTGTTCAAGTTCAAAGCACTTGAGAGTTTTATTTGCATTTGTATCTTTCTTCTAGACGTCCAGACACAACGGAGGAGGTAGAGGAGCCAACAACTGCGTGTCCCTACTGTGCGTTCCAGCTCCCAGAATGCGAACTGCTGTGTCCCGGCTGTAAAAACAACCTCCCGTACTGTATTGCCACGGTGAGTGTCTGCTGTGTTTCCTGCCGTCTGAGACCGACCTCACACAAAGTTTTTCTTTCCTTCTGAAACTAAGTTCTTCTGAACATCTTTGGTTTGCTGGTAGATTCAAGCTAGAGCTTTTTATGAGTTGTTGGTTTGGCTGTGGGGTTTTTCCCAAGCTGTTAGCAAAACAGTAAAAAACACTCTTCTTGTCTTTAGCTATTGTAAATTGCCACCTACAAGTTTTGGGAACTTAAGGGTGCCAGTAAAACTACTAAGTGGTCTGCGAAGGCCCCGTGCAGTGGGGTTCCTCCGAGCGCCCAGCCCACCCACGCTCGCTCTGGGTGGGCGAGCAGAGACAGGACCGTGCAGCCGGTGCCTGCCCAGCCCTTCGCTGGGGGCTCCAGGGCTTGGAGCAGGAACAGCAGAGGTGGAGGTTCCCCCTTTCTTCTGCCACGGACAGGAGCCTCTGGAGGGCACAGGTCTCCTCCCCTCAATTCCAGGCTGCAAAGACTTCAAATAAAAATAATTCAAAAAAAAAAAACCCCACACTTTTCAAAAAACATGATTTGGGGACTATCCAGAGTGTAAGAGAATTTTTTTTTTAGGCACTTCCAAGGTTAAGTAATGGTTCAGCAATGACCTCAGCATTTCTTTTATTACTGATCCTTACAGAAATAAGTTCTAACATGTTTATTTCAGGATATTTTAGAGTGTATTGAAAAGGTAGGGAGGGGGTGAAAGAGCCAAGCAATCTCCTGTTCCCAGCATCCAAAAAACACTGAATAATAAACTTTTCAAACACTTTTTTCTTTTGTCACACTAGAATTACAGAAACAACCCACAAAATTTACTTGAACAGGAATCAAACATTGGAGTTAACATTCTTTATTAAAACTAAAGAATTAAGTCTTACAAAAAGCTATTAATAGCAGTTGCTTTTTTTTTCCTCCTCCTTTTCCTCTATTGTTTTAGCAGAGTAAGATGACCAGTGTATTTCAGTATATAGCTTAAGGAAAAAATCCAAGGCTTTTAGAGATTTATGAGCCAAACATAATGTCCATACCCATGTATATTTTGCATTATTTACTCAGGCTCCATCTTAGTTATAGTTTGTTTATTACATCACAGGTATTTGTAACCTCATTAGGAATGCAGTGTTTTCATGGGTCTTCTGGGAATCAATATCAAAACAGTAAAACAGTCTACTGCTGCATAGTGTATCAGAGCATAAATCTCAGTTTAGGGCAAGGTGCTGTTGCATTTTTTTTATAGTATTGAAAAGATATATAGGATTTTTTTCTATCAAAAGCAAATTAACAAACCATACCAAAACAGAGGAAATGATTACTGTTTAAAGAGGTAAGTGCCAGGCAGCAACTTTGCTCACCAATTTGACAGCGGTGACTGCGACCTCCTGGGCTCAGGTGATGGGATGTGGCTTTAGGGGCATTTTTTGAATGTTATTTCAACACCAAAAATCTCAGTATATTTACATAGAACTGTAGCCACAGCTACAAACAACATTCTAGAATTGCCCAACTAGAAGAATTTTAAAAGTTGTAATTCAATACTTTATTTCTTTTTTAAAAAGAGGAATGCAAATTACAATGAAAACACTGCATCTCATTGAGAGTTCCTTCTCTAGTTACAGAATTTACACAGTAAATCGAACTACAGTAACACTACTATGGTTATGGTGCAATTCCTCAAGATCTTCAGAACATGGTTGCTGAGTTTTCAGAGCAGCAGCGTCCTCAGGGCAGCACACACTATTTAATTACTTGTGGCTTTTGCATGCAGGGTCGGCACATGGTACGAGATGACTGGACAGTCTGCCCACACTGTGACTTTCCTGCCCTCTATTCAGAATTCAAGAAGTAAGTTGGGATTTTTTTTTTTTCCTATTGTAGGACACCCATGTTTGTTCATATTTTAGCAGCAAATGGTTTCAATTGGTACTAAAGACATGTGCCGGGTGGGGTGGGGTGGAAGACGAATACCCCTAGTTGGACGTACAGAACATCCCTTCAGAATGGACCAAAAACTATGATAAAGAAAGATCTCAGCCAGAGACACAGGGCTCCAACAGGACCAGTACTGAAAACAGATGGGGAGGTTGCCTGAGTTTCTCACCTCTTTCCAGGAAGACGACCCAATACAGGGGCTGCAGGAGGAACACGGGCACAGCAGCAGTCACCAAAACAAACAAAACACTGAGTACCTACTGCAGACTAAAGCACCAATAATCTCATGTCCCCAGTAATGGGATTGGGCAAGCTCTGTTCCCATGTCAGGCATTGCAAAGCTGCGGAAACTTGATGTTCTGGCCCAAGCTCCTGTGTCTCTAATTTCCAAATTTTTCTCATGCCCATGCAAACAACAGCAGCCTTCCTGTTGTGCTGTTTGTTCTTTTTTTAGCTTTTGAGAACTAACCGACTTGTGCCCCACCAAGACAGAAGCAGCTGCTGCTCAGGCCTGTAGTTGCTACCCAGCACAGGTCTGGCCTTCCCTCTGTGCTTTCTGTCTCAGACCCAGCTGTTTTCTTGGAAAAAAAATGTTAAGAGTTATCCTTTGACCTGTCACCCTTCTTTTAAAACAGCATGTTACAGACTGAGAACATATGTCCAATGTGTTACAAACAGATTAATGTTGTTAATCTTAAGAAAATAAATGACTGCACACGGTACCTCAAACCAGAAGATGGAGACCAATAACTTCAGGTACGTGCCAGAAGCCTGTATTTTTTACTGAACAGGGATCTTTCTGGATGACAAGGGGTGTTTTTCCCAGCAAGGGAAATGCAGTGTTCAAGAATCCAACTTAGAGCCTGGGTCTGTGCCTCCACTAACTCAGACCCAGCTCCATCACCTACTTGCCCTCAAGACCATGAACACGAATAGGTTTGGCTGCTGCCACTAACCTGGTGGTTAAATTGTTCCAGTTGTGAGGCTTTAAACCAGATTACTTCTATGATCATATTGTCATCTGCAACATGTTCTGGTTTAGAACCTCTTCCTGAACACCACTCGTGCTTTAGTAGCACACAGAGTAGTTTGAAGATCTCAGCATCAAGTCCTTCTACAGATCTACCAACAAGCGTTTAAAGTACCAGAGGGAGAGACTGCTAACTGGAAGGAGCAGATCTGAAATGCAGGTTACATGACGTTAGCTTCTGTGTTTAACAGAATACAAGACTAGATCACAGCATAACAGCAATCAGCAGTGGCTTGAAATACTTGAATTTCAAAGAAATGCTCTGTTCCACACACTTAGAGCCAAGACTTTGTCTTTGTTACAGGAATGGTCACTGAAAATGAGTTTAAGTTCTTCATTACCTTTGCACTTTGCAAAACTGCTTTCAAACGTCAAACACCTTGTGAAAACTTAGCTATAGGTCAAAAGAAATGCACAAGTGATACTATACATTGTATATACCACAATAACCTTAGTTTAAATTTTTCTTCTACTCTGAGAAAACCTCATCATTTCATATCAGCCTTTATATCTTGGGATATGACTAACCCCCTCTGTTTATTTTCAGAACTGCACTTGTCTGCCAAGCAGCAAGGAGAACTCTATCACTACATTACACAGCTTTTCCCCACTAGGATTTAATAACAATCACCACATCACCTCTGTTTTGTGATAGCCTGTAAATATTTAGCTTTTGATAAATTTTGTACTTTGATTTATTACAGTAATAAAACTGATAATTCTTCTTACCAAGCAAAATTTGCATTTTATCACCTCGAAAGACAAACCAAGGGGCATTCTGCATTATGCAAGTGGCAAAAGCCCCACTACACTCATGGGTGGTTTTGTTTTCAACATCAGTTCTGAACTTTCAGGACTATTTTCTAATAAGTACTCCTTTCTGGGTTTGATTGAACATAAAACTCACAGGAGCATGGGCTGCTCAAGTTTTGAAAAGAAATCCCTCTCTGTTTGTCTCTAACTGAACCAAAGGGAAGTTGTAAGAAAAGGGTAACACCACATCCTGTACACAAAGGAAAGCCAGAACCTTGAAAGAAAAATGAGGGAGAGACACAGAATTTAACTAAAACTTTTAAAAAGACTCCTGTGAAATGCTTTATTGTAATTTTATACACTGCTTAATTTCTGTAATGTACAAATATGCAAGTTAGGTTTGGGGTGGTTTGGTTTTTTTGCATTACATACTATTTACAGGGAGTTCACCACGTCAGGAGATTTACTAAAAAAAAAAAACAAACCAAAACAGACAGTAGTGAAGTCCTAGGAAGACTCAGCATAAATGCCAGGTAACTAAGCATCACATTTTGATTGTGTTCGTGCACCCCAGTGTTTGCTGCAAAAGGATATTTATACCTTGTATCATTGTAGCAGGTGAAGAGTAAGTACAGCACTGCAGTAGCTACACCACCTCTATAAGAGGAGCATTTTCAACTCACTGGTTCTGCTTTCCCAGCTCCAGCACTGGATCCTTTCCATGTTCTCACCAGAAGTTAGATAAGCAAAGCTGCATCCAGAGCAAGACTTTATGCTGTTTAATGCCTTGTTTTCTCTTTTCTTTTCCCCTCTTTTTTCGTTGTTTCTTCATTTTTCTCTCTTTGTGGCAGCTTGGAAGACTTCACTTTTTTTTGCTACAAACAGAACATATAGACAGTTTAAAATCCAACTGAAACCTGACAAAAACATAAGGCAAAACACAAAGAGTGTTAAAAGAAAAAGCCAACTCTCTTCTTCCCCTCTCCTTTCGGGTACAGTTTTTTAATGCCACAGAAAGTACAGAATCCCTAATATTCAGTCTTAAAGGCTGACCACAGTTCTTCCATTTGGCAGTAGGTACAGAGGGTATTACTGAATTGCCATCTGCAGTATCAGAGAATCACAGAAGTGTCAGGGTTGGAAGGGACCTTAAAGATCATTTAGTTCCAACCCCCCCACCATGGGCAGGGACATCTCCCATTGGACCAGGCTGCCCAGAGCCCCATCCAGCCTGGCCTTAAAAACTTCCAGGGCTGGGGCTTCCACCACCTCTCTGGGCAACCTGTGCCAGTATCTCACCACCCTCACGATGAAGAGCTTCTTCCTAATGTCCAATGTGAACTGATCCATCTCTAGTTTTAATGCATTCCCCCTAGCCCTATCACTACCCGACATCCTAAAAAGCCCCTCACCAGCTTTCTTGTAGGCCCCCTTAAGACACTGGAAGGCCACAAGCAGCAGCCTGTGGCTGCTTCTTACCAACAGCACCATCCCCACCAACACCTAAAATATTACTAAAGTTTTGGAATTGGATGCAGTACTTGCAAGTTTATCATGAAGTCTCACTTTGGTCCAACATTCCAACAGAAGGCAATAGGTGGAAATAACATTTTCATGCTGCTACTAGCTAGAAACAAGTTGAGAGACTATATATTTTTATACCTACAGTGATTTTTAAAACATTTTAAAATTCAGATGATGGTTACTGTTCTGGGACTTGTAACAAGACAAAGCAGTTTACTGTGGTAGTTTAACACTGAGAAAACTAAGTTACCTTAATCATTGCATCACTTTCAACAGTATCTTGTTCATCCTCATCAGACTGGTTCTCTTCCATCTTCAAGTCCTCATCATTCAGTTCCAAGGTCAGCGCAGATCCTGACTGCCTTTTAGATGTCTTGATAGAATACAGTGAATATGGTGTGAGATGTGCCTCTTTGTTGTAGGCACGTGTAAAAGCTGCTTTGACCTGTTTGGTTGAAAGGAAACACTATGAGCATCAGCTTAGGAACTGCAGATTGTAAGCTAACCAACTCTTGGCTGGAGATTCCGTATCATCTTTCCTTCAGGAAGACGCAACCAGAAGTCTACAGTAGAGGACACTCACAAAAGGACACAGAAACCACCTAAGAGCTGTATAGTGAAGGCTCATTTTAAATGAGTCCCACATAGTCCTCAGATCAAGTGTGCATCTTCAGATGCTTCTCACTTAGGCCTCCAGTAACTTCAGCACTGTCGTTCTGCTGCCGCCTCACCCAACTCACACCGAAGCCACCCTCAGCTGCACTGAACACCCACCGCGCTGGAGCAGCGTATTCAGACTAGGGGTAAGCACCCAGCAGCAGCGTAGGTTTAGTCATCAACCGAAAATTCCTCTCTTTCCCCGAGCACTTGACCTGAGATGGGGGAGACCATGGTTCATGGCTCACACCTGCCTAGTCTGCAGCAGAAACGTGAAGTTAAGCTCACCTTGTACCAGATGAGGGCCCTAACCCCAGCCACTGAAGGGAACGTGCTGCACACTGCAGAAACACCATACAAAGCCACCCCAGATCTGGCGGTTCAGTCTAGCTGGGACCATGAAAGACGCAAGCTTCAAGCCAGCCCCTGACTTCAGTGCCCAGACCATAACAAATTGCACATCCCTCCTCCCTTGCATGACGGTAAGAGCGAAGCACAAAGGTGATACAGATTAGAGCCAGGAGGTTGCTCAAAGAGAGCACCTGCTCGCCCCAGCCCTTCTGTGTCCCACAGTTACACCTCAGGCCCAGCCAGCTGCCAGTGGTTCTTTCTACCAGGAGCAAGAGGTGTAAGACTGCTGAATGGAGCACAGGTTCACTATCTTTCAGGACATACCCCTAATACATTTAAATAGCATGTTTGACAGCTGATTTACAAAGAATACCATTAATTAATAACAGTTAATAAACAGCTGCAGCAACTTCAGCCTTTCAGCAATACTTCCATGCCACAGTTATTATTCTAGGATTTCTTTTTAAAGATATGGAATAAAAGAAGAAAAAAAAAACAATAGTGAATTGTACCTTGGGATCCAGCTTTGAAAAAGGACTGGGCTTGCCTCCCCACGTGCTTATTTCCATGATATTTTCAACATCATCTTTCATCAAGCAGTAAGAGTCCATGAATGCTACAGCTTCTTGTACACCATCTGCTCCAAAATCCTTCAAGGGCCGGACAACCGCATCCCGCAAGTAGGACAAATACTCCATATTTATTGTCTTCTTGCACGCCCGGGTTCTTTGTTGAATTGAAAGTAGTAAGTAAATGTGTACACAACCACCACCATTCACTTCTCAACACAAGCAACCTGTAGCAGGTAAGGCCCTCAGCAAACAGACAATCCAGTTGCCTTAAGAGTTAACTGCAAGTTGTACTGTGCCATTCCTTTCACCACACCCACATTGGGGATAACTGATTCACAGTACTCCAAGGGCCTGGGGAGCACCCCTAACTGAGAAACAACTTCAGGGGAAAAAAGAAGTCACAGTACTGCTGACTATATAGTAGAAAGGCTTTGCAGTCTGACTGCTATCCAGGTTAAGTGCTAAGAAAACATCACCAACAACATATGAGGATACTCACAAAAAGCACTTAAGTTTGTACCAAGCACAGCAAGGAATTAATGGTAGGTAACGAACTACACAAGAACTAACTTTATCGATATAAAACCCAGAAGAGGAACATCAGTACTACCTGAGACTCATGTGCATTGCCAGTTCTTGAGTGATACGATCGTGTTTGCCTGTGGATGAAAATTTCCCCAGCCAGCTGGGAAAGACAGGAAACTGGGACATGTAACCTCTCATCAGCTCCCCGGGGAGAACACTTGCATAAATAGCCTGGAAAAGTAACAGGCAGGACAAACCACAGCAAATTAGTCTCACCAACACCATGACACACTATCCCTGCTTGTCTGCACAAAAGGGGGTAGAGTCAGTACAGTTCCACAGTGGAAACAGCTCGTTTTAAGAGAACTCTTTTTCAGTTGCTCCTTTGTGTTCAATCCCTTTCAGGTTACAGCTTCATCTCTTGTACCAGTTTATTTGTTGCCGTGTTCTAAAATACCTGTGCAATTATCTGCATTTTAAAAGCCATTTAAAAAAAGAAGAAAAAAATATTATCCCAGACCTGTTTGTTCCTCATTTTAAGAATGCAATCAGACAAGCAGCCAACTTCTAGAATCATAGAACAGTTTTGGTTGGAAGAGACCTTCAAGATCGAGTCCAACCTTTGTCCCAGCCTTATCAACACCACTAAACCATGTCCCTCAGCACAACATCCACCCATCTCTTAAACACCTCCAGGGACAGTGACTCAACCACCTCCCTGGGCAGGTGGTTCCAATGCCTGACAACCCTCTCAGCAAAGAAATTCTTCCTAATATCTAACCTCAGCCTCTCCTGGAGCCACTTAAGGCCATTTCCCTTCATCTTGTCACTCGCCACTAGGGAGAACAGACCAAGACCCACCTCGCTACAACCTCCTTTCAAGTAGCTGTAGAGACCAATAAGGTCTCTCCTCAGTCTCCTCCAGGCTAAACAGCTCCAGATCCCTCAGCCAACTTCAGACAAACAAGGTCTCCAGCACAGAGAGACAGTGAAGGAGATGTTTCCAAAGAACACCAGGAATCCAAATAAACTCAGCAAGCTCAGTTCCTAAGCAACTTCTGTTTGGACCTGTGCTAAGTGAGGGGGCTGAACTAGAGGACCTCCAGAGGTCCCTTCCAACCAAACCTATGATACATTCTCCGATGTCAGTCATAATCCTTTAAGCACAAGTCTTGTCAATGTTTCAGTGATCACTAAAAGCAGCACAGTACAAAGCTTCAGTTCTCTCTGCTTTGGGAGAAATAACAGCCTGACAAGGGGCTGAGATAGGAAGAGCATAAATAAGACAGAGTTCGCTGCTCAAGCTTTTCAAAGTTTCAGAAGATTTCATATTATGACACACGGTGGGTTCAACAATATGGGATATGGGAAACTGTTTTACTCACCAGTAGAACAGAGAATACTACAGGAATACTACAGGAAGTATGAACTATACAAGTCAAATTTCAAAGGATCGGTCGTTCACACTGGGCACCAATAAAGCACGTGAAATGAGTATTAAGCACTCACCTGCGTTGGAAGAAGACTCCAGTTTTGCTTGCTACGAATCTGTCTGTCCACTATATCACCATCGCATAT
The DNA here is from genome assembly GCA_020746105.1 of Trogon surrucura. Taxonomy (NCBI): domain Eukaryota; kingdom Metazoa; phylum Chordata; class Aves; order Trogoniformes; family Trogonidae; genus Trogon; species Trogon surrucura. The sequence continues at coordinate 56,673,862 of CM036620.1, read as the reverse complement.
ACTATCAGCTGCTCTACTCAAGAGCACCAAGTGCTTTTTCAGATTTCCTCTGGAAAAGAAAAAAAAACACAACAGAGTGGATTGTGTTACAAAGCAGAAACATCGAGATAGGTTTTAGTTTAGTTTTACTTGCTGGCACGACAGTCTATGTCAATTTAGGGTATAGAATAACTCACCCAGCAGCAGCTGGTTTCACATGTACATAGTTCTCCTGGACAAAGAGAGGTGCCAGGGAATAATCATGAAAGAAAAGATCCGATTTGTCTATAAGAGACATACGAGAAGCCTCCTCTCCGGTAGCAAAAACCTTCCGGACAACATCAAAAGGACCCTAAGTAAATGATATTTCAAGAAGTCAGTGGGTTCCAGATCAGCACAAACAATAACACACAGCACAGTATCAACAAAATTACTTTAGTAACGATACCCAACAATATCAGAAATCAGAACAAGTTCAGTGTTCAGTTCCTGCCTAGCCCTTTACCAATTTGGAGAATTATCCCCTAAATAGAGGGCTCAAGATGAGAAGTATGAGTTTCATAATTTCATTTTATGTAAGAGACCAGTACATCAAAATATGTACTCAGTTTGGGATTTACTGCTCCTCAACTATCTGTCACAAGTCTGAGAGCTCCCTGCATCCAGGCTATTGGTGCATTAGTTCAGAAGATTCTCATAAAGCCTAGTAATTACATCAGAATATGACAGTAAAAGCCAATCTAGTATATGATGAAGGGAGTGGAACATCTCCCTTATGAGGAAAGGCTGAAGGAGCTGGATCTCTTTAGCTTGGAGAAGAGGAGGCTGAGGGGTGACCTCATTAATGTGTATAAGTATGTCAAGGGGAAGTGTCAGGAGGACGGAGCCAGGCTCTTCTCAGTGATGTCCGGTGACAGGACATGGGGAAATGGGTACAAGCTGGAGCATAGGAGGTTCCACAAAAAACACGAGGAAAAACTTTTTCACTGTGCGGGTGACAGAGCACTGGCACAGGCTGCCCAGGGAGGGTGTGGAGTCTCCTTCTCTGGAGACATTCCAAACCCAGCTGGACGTATTCCTGTGTGACCTACTGTAGGTGATCCTGCTCTGGCAGGGGGGCTGGACTAGATGATCTCTAGAGGTCCCTTCCAAGCCCGAACATTCTGTGATTTTACACTTACCAGTTTGATATCCTTTTTGGCTCTACCAGCATCCGTTTTAGCCTCATCATAAGTCAATGATTTATCTTTTGCACACCACATATTAAGATTATGTAAAACCTAAAGAACAAAATCTACAATTTAGTAGCGTAACAGCATTTAAATGGAAAACTCAAGCAGGAAACAGCCTGATCTCTATACATGAAAATAAAAGTACTGTTCAAATGTTACACTGAAGTCAAGGAATTTTACAGGACATGCTCTCTGAATGGACACTGGTGCTGAATTGGCAGTTACCTGTCTAATGTCCTGATTTGCCGCCAGGATTATCTCTTGCATAGCAGGTGGCGGAATTTTTAAACCTTCTTTAAATGCAATAGACATCATGGCACCCTGTAATACAGACAATTGAGAAATTGTCATTAGAGAATTCCTACAAATTCTTCCCCCTAAAGAATGCATTGACATACCTATGAAAGAGCATTACCATATATTTCTAGTTTTTTTAAAAAACATAACAAATTTTCTCCCATAAACGTAAGTTTTCCCCTGTCACTAGGGTAAGAAAAAAAAAAGCACATGACCATTTAAAAAAAGAAAATGTATCTTTGGATATACTTAAGACAGACTTTGGTTTACTTCATTCTTTGAAGAGAAATGCTCAGACAACGTATTCTGAAAAGCAGAGCTACTCATCGAGGTGATTCATTAAGTTTTAAGTGGCATTTCCAGTTCCATAGTTTCTGATGGTAATTCAGGGCAGCCCATACAGCCACAGCCTTCTTACCTTAATCTGTTCCAGACGAGGTCTCTGAAAACGAAGATCCAAACAGTAGTGGACCAAGGAACGAATTTTAGGATGGTTTCGATCATTACACATACAGATAATGGGTATCTTTGTATGTCTAATCAAAACAATCAGCTCCTGTGATGTAAACACATTACAACAACTACATCAGACGCCTCAGAGAAGTGTTTAAAATGTCATACCAAGCAGCATTAGTCCCTGCCTTAACTCAGATCCTTGACAGATCTAAGTCTATAAAACTCTTCCTACTGTAATCATGTTTCTACACAGCAAAAAACTAGCCCCTCTCTGACTTTTTTCAGTTGTTCTATTCAGCTGCAATAAATCTGCTGTCTACCCATTTCCGCTATCACTCCCAGCAGTCATCTTTAGACCATTCTTCATAAAGCAATTAAGATGGATAGTCCAGAGTAGAGTTGTCCACCTGCAGAACTAGATTCATTCATCCAAAGGCCAGTGTGTCCAGAGGGAGCACACATCTTTCTGATCACACCCTGCCACAAACAGCAACAAAACAGAAGTGAAAAGATCAGCTCTTCCCCATTCAAAGAGCTCAACTCTGAGGCTTCAGCACTATTAGGCTCACACCAGAATAAACTTTGACTGTTCTAAGTGAAAGTGAAACTCGTTCAATTTCATATTCCTGAAATATAAATGTCTGCCTCTGAGCTGAAAATCTGTATTTATTGTCAAAATATTGCATGTGAGCACAGAAGATCTTCAGAAGCTAAAACTGGAGTTGCTAAGGAGAACAAAAGTATAACACTGCCTTTGCAGCATTGTTTATTCAGTGTTACTGCCTAGTGAAGAGAGTGACTGTCCCGGTCAGATTACAAACCTCCCACTACAGGTCGACATCAGCTGCAGAGACCCAAGGATAAATTCACCTGTCCAGGAATAAACATCTAACATGCCCACACTACAGTTCATCATGCCAGGTTTGTTGGTTTTAGTTTTTACAGAAGTATCTTTCCCCCCTCTGCCCCACTTCTACCAATGCATAGTTCTTACACAAGGACAGATTTCTCAAGAAGGTCAAACAAACAGTACTCTAACTGAGGCTTTCTCTGGCTCATGCGTTGAGGACAGTAAACTGGCTTGAAATATTTTGTGTGGTACATGGTATGTACTCTTAGGAACTATAACTATAGCAGTTTCACCTGAATCCCTCCTCTGTCTTCATTGCCTGCCATACCATCCACTTCATCCATGATCAATACATGTTTCCCGCTAACTGATGAGGATGTGCCTGAAAATGAATATGGACAAGAAAATGAGATGGGGAAAAAATAAGAGTCGTGCTTAGAGTTTTAGGCAATGCTTTACAGGTTCGGTAAGCCCATCCGACACAACTGAGGTGGTGGTGAACTTCCTGCTCTGCCACTCAAACACATGAATTTACGTCCTTGGAACAGAACTGACTATAACCTCGTCATCTTCCACAAACGAAGTCCCACACAACAGAAGAACAACTGCAGAGCTCGACTAGTTTGTGCAGATTAATAGTTCTACAATAGGATTCAATTCTACAACTGAAGATGAAATAGGGATGGCTTTGTTTTAGTAAGCTATTAGAGAAAGATCCCTCCACGCAATGAACAAGTTAAATTCCTAACGTTGTGTAATAAGGAAGCTCTGTCCCTCCTGTGATTGGACTTTAAACACAACAAAAATTCTCCTTCAAACAACAGACATACCAGAACAGAAGTCTTTGATGCTGGTGTTGTTAAGTGATTCAGCAACTACTTCCTTCAGACTGCTCTTACTGCGAGTGTCACTGGCGTTCAGCTCCACGTAGCTATATCCCAGCTCCTAGTCCAAACACACAAACCACACACACACACAAAAGAGACCACAGATCAGTGAAAGAGCATACGCATGCTCAGAATTAGAAACGGTATTTCAGAGTTCTCAGAGAAAGCCCTTCCAACAACCTTTTCAAGTATAATTTGTGGCTTTAATTACTCTCTCCCATTATATTCCTTTTCTCTTGCACTCCAAAAATATATAACTAGACATAGAAGAGATATGCCCAAAAAAGATATTTTTGTTTTGTTTTTAAGAGGGGTAGATGGGTGCGCAGGGAAGGGGGCATGGGGGAAGACAGTGGCACTGATTTGGTTTTGAAGGATTAACAGAACTGCCACCAGGGATAGAAACAGAACTGCGAGCCAAGGCTGCCTGAGCTTCGTGGTATTTCCAGCTGCATATCAATATCTTATGCACAAGGAGTCAGGAAGGGCCTCAGAGCTGAAAGAAAGAGAAGCTTTTAACTATTTAACAGCTAGGAAACACAGCACTCCCCCAGCAGTCCTAACGTTTCACAACACGGCTGGCCTGCACAGCAGGCCCTGAAAGAACTTAACCCAGCTGCTCCTTTACCAGTGAACTCCCCTGCGTGAGCTGCAGGAAGCTTTGTTCCCGCAACTCAAACCACGTGGTATTGTTGGTTCCTCCTGTGGAGCACAGTGAAATGCCCTGCAGAGACGTGAAGCAGCTGTGAGCAAGCAAAGTTGGGAACCAGAGGCAGAAAAACAATGCTAGTGCAGAAATGAGCGCAAGCCAGCACAGCCAGCTTTTCCGCAGGTCTTGTTTTGGGTGTGCCATCAGCTTGTGGGCACAAAGCTCCAGGGCAGGGGGAAGACTGGGAGTTACACTGTACAACTCAAATATTGACATAAGCAATCATTCCTTTCCAGCACAAAGATCAGACAGCTGACAACAGCTCTCAACACTTCCAAGCTGGCATCACATTTTAAGAAAGTTCTTGCAAGCCAAGGAAGAACAAAGATACTCTGTAACTGGATATAGGAGCATTATTACTTTATTACTTATTATTACTTTATTAGCTTTAAGGGTATTTCTACACTATGCAGTTCTCAGCCGATTCTCATGACACAGTTAATGGAACACAGCATTCCAGCTAAGTTAGGAACAACTAATTTCTAAATTCAGATTTAGAAATGGACCCATAGCCCTGTCAACTTCTCTCATCCTAACACAGTATTTGAATCTAGAATGAGTCTAGGAAAGATATTTTTGTTAGATATATAAAAGCCATGACCAAGTCTATCATAGAAACTTTAGAAAAACTTGCCAGATTTTGACTCTCATGAATTTTAGCACAAAAACTTGTAGAACAAGCGCTGATCGCTCACAATTCTTGAAAGCCATTTCCAATCGCTAAATATACTGCAATGCGCTTCCTCTAACGGAAAGGAAATCATTGCACACTCTTGCTCCAGACCTGACGGAAGTATCTAAATACCCACGTAGTTTCACCTGTAACCCTGTTCTGAGCAGGTGGAACCAGGTTGGGAGCAGACCCTGGTCACTGAGGGGTTATCCACCTTCCCTCTGTATCTGCACACAGATACAGAACCAATATCTAACAAGAAGTGCTGGAAACAACTTGTTACCACAAGACTCACCTTACAAACCAAAGAAGCTGTAGTAGTTTTACCAACTCCAGGTGGACCAGAAAGTAATGCTGCTTTAAAACCAGAACCATCATCTTTGCCTCCAGTGTTATTGGTCTTTGCTATAAAAAGAAGATTCCAGTTTTTACCCAGGTATGTATTACAGAACAAACTGCATCCTTCTGAATATATCAATCATCACTGGAGTTTGTCCTCATTTAAGGCCCAACATGAATATAAAAACATGCATATACAGCTGCATCCTAATCATTTAGGGAAAAGCACCTTGAACTACCCTAGTTTAAAACTTGCAGCGAGTCTAAATTGAAAAATAGCAAAAGTGCTATTAATGTCATACAACTATTTCAGCAACTTCCTCACAATCACATCACTAAAAGTAAGTTCCAAACACAGCACACAAAAACCCCACCACCCACTAGGGCTGAAGTGAAATTTATATGCTCTTTCAAACATGGCAAAAGCCACCTACAGGATGACACAGACATAGGATGTGGACTACCTGCCAAGCAGGGCCAGGACCTTAACAATTCCTCCCTTCCCTACCCATGACAGCAGCCCTTGAGCCATGTTGCTATCCTGTATTTTCACCACGTGTACAGACAGGTTAGCATTGGCCAACATTTCCCTTGGTGAGAAAGAATTTCCATTTTTACATACATTACTGCTGGTTTATTGTGGTTTCTTCTGGGGAAAAAAAAAATAAAAATCTACATTTAAGCAATTGCCACAAGCCTTAAAAAAATATTTTCAGACACAATTTTCTATTCTGTTCTTTTTTTTGGGAGGAGGGTGTTAAGTGAACAACTGCTTCTGCTGCTGAAAATGCATCTGACTACAGCTTCATTCTCAATTCCTAAAGCTGCTCTGCTATCTCAGAGGCCCCAAGCAGGGTTTGGCATGGAAGAACATAGAATGGCCTGGGCTGGAAGGGACCTTAGAGATCATTTAATCGAACCTCCCTGTCATGGGCAGGGACACCTCTCAACTAGATCAGGCAAAACATGGGGACCCAACGGGGACTGAACCCGCGGCCTTGGCGTTATCAGCACCACGCCCTAACCGAGTGAGCTAACCAGCCCGGACATAGAGAAAAGTTAACCACGCCGGTCACCTTGTCCATCTTCCGAGTTATTCTTGTGCCAATTTCTGAGCCATCGAAGTAGTTTATTAGCACAGCTTTGCTCACCCTGCTGTCCAATTATTGCCTTAAGAGATACAGGCTTGTATTTATCTACCCATAGCAATTTCTCAGTTCCATCTTCATTAATCTCAGAAGCCTTGGGTTTTGGGGCTTCTGTCTTCTCTACAGCCTGCTGTGTACAGTCCATGAGCTTTCGAGCAGCTGCAGTTCCTTTCTTGACAGATCTGACAGTATCTCGTTTTTTAGGAGTAGACTTATGTTTTTTATTATCAGCTTCCCTTTTGAAGGGGCTAAAATTTCTTTTCTCAGCTTCAGCTTTCTGTGGTGTCTTTTTAGGTCTTGACTCTGCTTTCTTTGCCTTAGGAAAATAAAGGTAAGGAAATTAATGGGAAATTTCAAAGAACTGGTACAGTAAACATGCTGTCTTTGAACATGCCTATAGAAGTGCTTAAAAACCTAACAAAGCTTATATACTGACAAAAAAAAAACCACAAAAAACTTGAAGAGCAGATAAAGAAATATTCCTCACTGAAAAATAAGCCACTGTTAAACACAATGCACTTGGTTCTGTAGTACATCCCACAAGAAAGAGGCAGGAAATGTACTGGTCATTCTAAGAGCGTGATGCACCATTAAAAAAAATTTAATACAAAACTGATAACTGCCTGGTTGGAACAAATGGGGCAAAACAACACTTGCAGAAAGCGTTCAACCCAAATTCAAAAGGGAGTGAAAGTAATTAGCAAGTAAGCTCAAGAGTTGCTTTTCCTTAAGACATCAGTAATACCTGTATATGCAACAACTCATGTCTAGCCACATCCAAAGTACCAAGCAATGGCCAGACTGAATGCACAACATGCTAGAGCTAATGGAGATTTTAGTAACATTTTATCTGACGCTACAGACTCAATTTAAATGTGTATAAAAACCTTGTCGTTATTTTTTTTCAGTATTCCCTGAAAAAAAATACCTTTAATATTATTAGTTCGAGTACCACATACAAAGTTCTATGTGCACATAAAGTCTATTATGTGTACACATGGTTTACATATAGTCATCCCGTTTTACAGTTTGATATTGGGCCTGTCCGGGTAGCACACAGCATCAGTCAAAATGACTTATTTCAAAGAATAAACAGTCAAAGTTTAAAACTGAAACAATCTTAAGTACAGGCAATGACCCCTCAGTCAGATACCTAAAATACAGAATAATATCAGAGCATAAAATTGAAAGGTGGGGAAAAAAACCCAATATAGCTCCCAAGCAGAAGTCTTAAACACAAATACAGGGTCAGTGTTACTGGAACAGAAGATCAAAACTCCTTTCAATTAAAACCAAACAAGCAAAACACACACACAAAAAAAATCCTTAAGTTTACTATAAACAAACCTCTGTTTCAGCCGCCAACTCGTATTTGGACTTTTTGCCTGGCATAGTTCGAATAAGATCAAAGAGGCCATCCTCATCAATAATTTTTGTCCCTAAAGTTGACGCCTGAAGCAAAAACAAGAATTAAAAGTAAAGTCAAGTAAAGGTAGGAGTTACTTCAAAGAGCTTTCCAATAAAGACTATGTTTAGGAACAACAACAAAACGGGTTGTTTTTTCCCTATATGTGCATATATACACATAAAAACAAAACAAAGCCCTAAAACATTAGGCAACTTTTCCTTTTTAACACATCCTCTATTGGTAGTACTGCCTCCTTTTGGTGCAGATACTGAAAATCAGACATGAACCGCTCACAGTCACACTTCTACTTCGCTCGGGCACAGGAACACTCACCTTTTCACATTTCGATTGGCCACAGTCTCGCCCCATAACCAGATAGTTTGTCTTCTTGCTGACATTGCCAGTTACTTTTCCTCCGTAACGTTCAATCAGAGACTTGGCCTCATCTCTTTCAATACACTCCAGAACACCCGTAATTACGAATGTCAGGCCTTCCAAACAGTTTTCCGCTCCCTGAGAACCAGAGCATTGCAGAAAATGCTATTACCTGGTGCAATTCTACCAAATACCTCCTCAACGTAATCTTTTTTCAACCCCCTACCAAGTCAAGTACCCTATCAAACTTTAAAAATAAGCCTATCATACCTAGCTAGGTACCAGTTCTAAAAGTTCAGAAGCCATTAAAAGGAACAGCTACCAACAAAACTTTACACACTGTTTACCTGACCAGTCATAACACTGTGCTTCAAGCATAGAGTGTCAGGAAAATGAGTGACAGCAATCTTCAACCTTAATACTTGTAACTATTTTTCATTATCATGACTTCATAAACCAAGCACTGAATTTTATTTCTTAGTATGTTTCCTTACATGTTAGCCATTACTCTTCAGTTTATTTTTTTTCCCCCCAATACACACTGTGTATTTGAAAAAAATACCCGTTTTTAAGCAGTTTAGCTGATACTTGTTAGATCACTTACAGCAGCTACTCCGTGATACATTCCACTCCTCCATACAGGATTCTGCTGCAGGCAAACCTACCTGAGGTATCTCTTTGGAACCCAGCGCTTTCGGACCCTCACGATTAAGGAAGCTTCGGTAGGCTTGATAATTGATTCGCCGCTTTTCAGAGTCCTCAGGACTTACAGACTGGGGCAGGAGGGGATAAGAGTTAATATGCATATTATATATACATTTATATGAAAAAAAAAACCCAAACCTCAAGCATCACAGTTTAATACACTTTTATGCACCAAACTGAAGTTCTAACACTTGCTTTTAATCTATTAACATGCAATATCAGAGCTTGCTCTGGGTTTGGTCCTTTTGAGGTATTTTTGTTGTTCTTTTAAGAGATTTCAAAAACTCACATGATAGTTTATAAAATATGTACTCATTGTTTATTGCCAAATTTCTGTAGATTCATCTGTATTCCACATGTACGTGCTTACTTAATTCAAAATAATGTTGCGTTAAATTCACATCCTGTTTTTTCAGGCTAATGATCAGGTATCGACAAGACCTACACTTACATAAAGTCTACTTCATAGTACTTTTAAGAGACATTTAAGCTTTTCAATCAGTAGAAAAATACTTAAAACATGCCCTCAAAAGAGCTGCAGGCTCTGCCCCCCAATCACAAATGTTATTTAGGTGTCAAAATTGATTTTGTGCTTTATGATTAAAAAGTATTTCTAAAGGTTGCCAACAGTTGCCAGGGTGTTCTACGATGATAGTTACTGAATCAGCTAAAAGAAAACTGTATTCCTACATAATGTATCAATCCCAAGAAATATATTTCCGAAATAGGAGACTAGGGAGTGAAGGGAAAAGAAACACACAAAAAACAATGCCATTTATCCTTCTAACAGCAGCATAGACTCACAAGGTCACCACGCTCAAACAGTGAGCTTGCATGCACTACATAAGCATGAGAATTCCTGCATTCTGCATTTTTTCAGGCAAATTAAACAGAAAAAAAGCACTGAACTGATTTTGCAGTCTACATGCATACCTTAATGAGCATTAAAGAATTCCCAGTGCCTCCATGCATTTAATTTACATTTTTCCAGCTATGTTTTTTCCTGTATTTCTACAATGATTAGGAACTTAAGGCCTTACCAGAATTCAAATTCTTACAATTGCCCAGAAGAGTCAAAGTACCAAGTTAAAACAGTGACACGCAAACAGTAAAAAATGAAAACTATCTTCCTGCAAACTCCGCCAAGACAACTGAATTCACTTTGCTAGCTCCTACCTCGGTCTTCTTGGGAGAAACTTTCTCCTTCTTTGGCGTTGTCTTCTCTTCTTCCCCTGAAGAAGTTTTTTTTTTTGATGCTGAACTTTGAGCGCCTCTTTCCTTTTCAGCAATCTCTTCTTTTTGCTTCAGAGACACAAGCTTAGAGCTAGGTTTCAAAGGCAAGGTCTTATCCATCAGCTCTCTTGCTATTTTACCATCAGATGATTGCGGCGATAAGTGAGGGCCTTTTGAATGTTCCGATTTAGTTTGCTGCTTCGGAGTGCAATTCTTTGCTTCACTTGTTGAGTTTGTTGCTTTCACTTGGAAGGAGACAGAGGGAGGAGCGCACATATATATAAGAATGTCTCATTAATATTGTAAATTGGTGACATGTTTTCTGTATTTCTTGTCCTACCTCTTTCTGACTGCTTATGTCTTTCTGTCACATCAGGACTGCTCTTGATGCTCCATGCTGTTTGCTCTCCTCCTGAATCTTTCCGAGCCTAAACAAACACGCAATGCCACAGTCAGAGATGCATGTCCCGAGCTCCTATTAAGTCTGGATTCCCGAGTTTCCCCCTCATTAAGTACAGCACAGACCAAATGACATCTAACAAATCTGATCCCTACCACAAGTCAGCATACAATCTCTTACCTAAGGGAGGTAAAGGAACAAATTCTGCACTCAACTCCTTAAGTCAAGTACTAATACTTGCTATATGCAAAATAGGAATCCTAAATTTTAAGATTCTTTATGTACAACCCAGCAAGTATCTTACTGTGCCTTGCACCACAGGCTATGAGGACTGGGAAGATTCCCACCACTGGGGTTACTCACAATACTCTCACAGTTCCCGCTTGCCCCTTCTCTCAAAGCAAGGAGAGTATTCTCCTCCTTCCTTTTTCTGCCATCACTTTTCACCCACTTGTACCATTGATCAGTTTACTTGATTTGGTCCTCCCAAACCAAGGGAGCTACAGCTATCTGAAGCACGATTCTTCAGCAACACGCTTCACTTGATTAGAACTAGAACTAAAAATCTCATTTAGACTGAAGGAAGCAGCACAAAGGTAAAATGTTTGCTGTCTGATTTCAAAGGACACCATTCAGTCAGAGAAATCCAGGAGGGAAGTATGAAAAGTGAGCATATTATTTTCATGTAAACACTGCTGATTTTAATGTATTTGTACAAAAGTCTCAAAACAAAGGTTAGGTGCCTAAATAAGAACACTCCTAGCTATGCGATTTCTGAAAACTGAAGTTTAAAGAGAATTCAACCTTCTTCTTCTGTGGTGTTTCATCCAACATGGCCAACGTTTTTGCAAATTCTTCATCTTCATGCAGCTGTCTCTCCAGCTGAAAGAAAAAAGAAAAGAGATATTTCTTAGGCTGATGTCTGACAAGTTACAGGAAGCTGATCTAAAATAAGACAGCACATAACTGAAAACAGTCCATCCTAGCAGAAACAAACAAATTTCTGAGAATGGCACCGGTTACTTATTTCCCCCAAAATGAGAGACTGAAGTCTAACGAGAAAAGTAGAGTTTGGATTTGTTGCACTAGAAACATTAATAAGCCTGTAATATCTGTTTTCAAAGAGGTTTTCTGTTCCTTCATACCTTTTTTTTCCATTCAAAAATACAAATGTGATTTCATTTAAGAATCAAAACTTTAATAATAAAAACTTGAAGGCAGGATCTCATGACAACCAACCTGCATCAAGATGCAACCTGTTGGCTTTAGAAAACTTCCAAAATCAGACCCAAAAGACAAGTGAGAACAACGCTTGTTAAGTACTATGGTATCTCAATAACTTTTTATTCTTGTTTACTGCTAGCAATATATCATAGGAAAAAAATTCTGGTAGTTTTGGAGAATTTAGCTACTGCCCTTGTTGCCAGTTCTGTTTACTTAATGTTAACAGATATAGTTCAACTTTTTAATATTTTCACTTACACAACTGATTTTCTTTGACAGAAGAACCAGTAAGAACAAATACTGCGCATGGAATCTAAGAAAGCTATTTATTCAGTGTAAAAATCAAAGGCAGCTCAGTTTCTTTTTTTTTAATTTCACCTAACAAAATAAACATGACATCTACAGTGGTAAATGATCATCAAGTTACCTTTCCTATCCAGTATGGTCCCCTGGGGAAAGTTTTTTTCTATTCCCCAATAGTCTATCTACATTGCTGCTGCTGAATATTGACCATTATTTTAACAAAAACAACAAAAATCCTACAATAATTGTCTTGAAGTCCAACATGCCACGCTATAAGATTCCAGCAGATGACTGCATAAAACCAATACGCCACACGCATTATTGTTATGTGCCCATATCGGTGAAATGCTTTTCCCTGTATACAGTGAGAAAATGGCAGTGGCTACTAAATGCAAACCCGAGTGAGGCAGAAACACACCTGAAATAAAGTACAGTCCTTTGATTATAAATACAGAAAATGAGAGTGTTACAGATAAGATCAGTTCAAATAAAAAACACCTTGTTTTTTTCTGACAGGTTTTTTTAAATGTCTAGTAGGTTAAAGCTAGATTCACCACACCTCTGGGGAGATCAATGATGAAACTAAGTTTTGTATGTATAACGTATTTATTTCAAATTATATTGAATACTACCAATATACGGGAAATTAATCATTTTCCCAAAAGCAAGTAAATACATGAGAAGTGTACCTTTCCCTCACACTAGCACTGATTCAAACATGAAGGTTTAAGACACATGTAAGGGTCATTCACACTTCTCTCGACCATAAGAAAACTCAGATGACACATGAAACAAATTATGGATGGCAACGGCTTTTAATTTTCACTCAGTGGAAAAAAAATTTCTACTTACGTAACTAAATGCCCATAAAAATGATTGCGTGATTATGTTTGCACATATGTGCAAAAGTTAAGTATACAGATGAATTTTATCAGTTATTTATAGCATACACAGAAAGTCCATCTTAATTTCTGAAGGAAAACCAATTTTAAGTTAAACAAACTGCTCGACATAGGGTAGCAAATTTATAGAGCTTTTACCTCTGAATCTTCTTCAAGTTGCAGTTGCCTAGCAATGGCCTCATCATCTACTGTGCTGTCTCTGCTTTGTGAAGGCTGTATTTAAGAAAAAAAGACCATAGTTCAATTTCCCCAATATTGCATAAATTATAATACTTTAATCTGTATGGATTAATTTTGTATACTTCTAGAAAGACTGGGAATGAGACTTGCAGCATTTTATTCCTACCTCTCTAGCACTATTAAACAAGGCTGTTTTCAAGATATTTTACTATTCAAAACAAAAGTATACTCTAATATTTATATCTCATTTCCTCAAACAATGCTGAACATCTCTGAAGCTACCACAATTGACTCACTCCAAAGAGAAACCAGTCACTAAACTGCAAATTTTTATTTCCTCCTTACTTGATTTGGTGCTTTGTTATTCCATGAATATACATGCCATGAAGCTTGGAAAAACAAATCTCCTTTCTCTCCCTCCTACCCTACACCTCCACCTACAAGCTATCCCATCCAATCATTAATCTTGGAAAAACTTCTTAAGAAAAGACACTTAAGAAGAAGCAACAAAGAAAATTAATTTCAACCTTGTGCTATCTTCACAAGCATGGACATGCTACTCTAAACTTGCATTTGGGGCCTTGATATGCTTGCATGTATCAGAATTGGACTTAAAATTGAGCAGTGATTTAAAAGTAACATTGAGCAGGACAAGCAGTTAAGTACCTCCTTGCAGTCATTAAACCGGCCGTTTTGATCTGCCACCAGATACACAAGCAGCCTAAAGGAACATCATCAGTACTCACTTCTTTCCTTCTACTTGCTACCAGTTTCTTTTCTGATCGCTGGACACTACTTGTCCCAAAGTAATCAAGCGCTGAGGTGGGAGTCTGTTTCACTGGAGATAATGGTTTGCTTTTATCTCGTGTTTTTACACCCTCCTTCACTGCAGTTGTTTCTGGATGACCGATCGTGGACGTCCCATTCTCTTTTGGCTTCAGGGAAATTTTTCTGTTGACAAAGTCATCTTCTTCATCTAAACATGAAGAGTATTCTATTACTTCTGGTACATGGAGCTTAAGTTCTTACAACAGAACTGTCAGAATAACTATTTTGGCAGGTGCATTAACTCAGATACTAAGGAAGCACTACAGCTGTTCAGAAGTTACTTGAAAAGAACAGGCTTAGCACATAGTATTTAGCATCTGTAATAACATAGCTCAAGTCCAAATAGATTCAGTACTTGAAATAACAACACAAAATTGTTGCTTGTGTTCATATACTACCTCTCATTTAAAGAGGCTCACAAAGAATGCTCTCTCTTCCTTACCCAGGAAAGATGGCAAAACAGAAAATCAGGTCACTGAAATTTGAACTATCTACTTAATGCAGCAAACTGAATAGCACAACTCTCTTTTCACAGAAAATATGAAGTATAAAGCTACATTTATTTTATTACTTTATAGTATTCATTAACAGAGCAGCTAACATAGGCTTCGTAGACTTGTATATTAAGAACCTCAATATTACACTATAAACCAGGGAAAAGGGTTAGAACATTATATTTACAAAAACCTTCTGGAATAAGTTTGCTATTTAGAGTATTTGGCAGAAACACTAACATAATTTTTTACTGTCTCCCTTTCAGAGATTATGAACTATTTATTCTCCATCCTCTACATTTCTGCATTTAAACACACTTTTCTTCCAGTAGAGTCAAAACCATCTCAAAGAAATGCAGCCATTTCACAGAGCACAGAAACCAGACACGAGGTCAGCCCACAGATTTTTCAATTTAAAAGGAGTACAAGTGGCACACACACTCTCATTAAGAATTAGCCCACAGACCACTGAACAAAACCTCAACCTTTCCTCTTCAGACTCCTGTAGAATAGCCAGCACACGGTCTTCCCAGCAATGAGAAAGAGAAAGAGGATTTGATGGTCATTTATTCACTCCAGGCCAAACTTTTCACAGTCTATCAATCAACCCAAAAGATTACCAAGGACTTCACAGAGTTTTGCGTCCTGTTGTGAAGTCTTACTGACAGTTACACAAATGAAACCTTATCACTGAAGCGTACAAAAACCTACAGGTGATTAGACTACACGCCAATGTTAGACAATATCCCAAATGATGAGACAGCACAGGAGACAAACATCACTGGACAAATTTCTTGAATTATGATACAAGCATTTTATTTGTGAAATCTTCTTAAAACTCAAAATGTGCAAGGGCTAAGAAGCAAACTGCAAGAAAAGACCCCAAAAAACCCATCAGACGCAGAAAGAATAAAGCACAAAGACCTGAGAGGAACAGAAACGGAGGCTGTCTCATTTGCATGTCTCTAACTGAAGCCTGGTTTTACTTCTCTCAAAATAGAGATGTTTCAGACTCTCCTGTCAACATCATAAAACACAAAGTGTTCTAAAAATCTGTTTTATAACTGAACTTAAATTGACAGTATTATCACAAAAATACATTTATTTTTCAGTCATCTTTAAGCCCCCCATATTTTTTTCATACAAACATTTTCTTAACTTCTCTAAGTTAAGACTATGCCATATGTCTGTCATCTAAAATTTTTCTTTATACACTAGACAGAGACAGAGGGAAAAAATTACTTTTGTTTCACCTCTTCTGAATAGATGGTAGTAACAAGAGTATTTCAGGCGTCAGCTGGAACTTTCTGCTGAACACTTACTAAACTGAATACAACAAATACAACGGGGGATCTTGACTATTCCTGGGAAAGAAAGTTCAGAGAGAAGGAAAAATAAAACAAAGATATATCTGAAAGGGAGGAAATTGGCTCAGCAGTTACATCAAAAATGCCTAGCGATACTTATCTGGGCGGTTTGGACACAAGATACGTTAGGCTCCTAATATGTAACATTAACTTATCTCATACTTAAATTCAGAAATATTTTTGCTTCTTTTAAAGTCTTCAGTTTAACATGAAAATGCATTTGCAGGAGGAACCTATTACTAGAAATCAACAGTTCATGTAGACATATTACATTTATTTGTCTTGGAAAGATGATCTAAATCCTCTTCTGCCTCTCCACTCACAGCTTTTCTTCAGCTAAGGACTGCTCCATGCTAGAAAAGAATCTTTACTCATCACCGCCGCTATCAGAAGATCTATACGCAATACTGATTTTTTCATTATTCACTCAAACATGTAAATAACAATAAAAAAACCAAGAGGATATTGCTTTTGCTTGTGTACAAAGAAGCAGAGTAAATGTAATTAGATTTTAATTAAATTACTCAAATCCACACCCTTTTTATGATGTCAGTACTAAGTATTACCAATAATTAGAGCTTTGCTTTAACTACGTCCTTACTAGAAACAACAGGAGTAGAAGCATTTACTGACTGCAAGTGGTGGCTAAGTAAGGACAAGAGACTCACAGACTTACAGTCGGCTACAGATGCAAATAAAGGCAGAATGAGAACATGAAAGTGGCCATTAGAAAACAAACCCACCCCAATGCTATTAAGTGAGTTTCAAAAGACACTTTAGGGGACAAATATTAAGGCTACCATTCCGTCACAGGTCCAGGAAATCATAAGCACATCCCAAATTTGCCTTAAGTATTCAATAAAAACATCAACTTTTTCAGTAAAAACTTGATGCTTCTTCCTTGAAGCAAACCACTCATGCACACCTACTGCCACAGAAGAAAACAGCCAAGTCCATCAGTTGTACATTTTCAGTTTTCTTACAAGTATGAAGGTGACTTCTTTTACAACTTTGAAAATATCAAAAGTCCTAAGACTTCTGCTGGGCTACTCAGGTCAATGTTTCTCAATACATAACCAGAAAAAGGAGAGAGGCATTCCCATCCACTCAAGCAAGCCAGTAATTTGTGGGAAAATAAAAGTGAAAAATCAGATTTTAGCTTGCAAAATCTGTAGATTAATTGCATTCTTATAGCAACTGGCTTATTGAATAGCTGAGATAGCTTTATACTGGGGCATGGCCTCCAAAAAGTAATAAACAGAAATCAATTTTTTCATCAACTATATTAGTTTTACGCTACAACACCTTTTTATGTTTGAACCAAACTATTCCAAGAATAGTATTTCTTGTTTCCGTTAACACTTTTGTGTGTGTGTGTGTGTGCGCGCTACACCATGAAAGAATACCTGAGCATACACATTTGTTTTCTTTCAGGATTAGCTCTGAACTACAAATCCAAGTCAAGACCATGTATTCTAGTTTTCTGGAAATTAAGAAGACATGACAAAGAGAAAGCTAATCATGTGATTAATGGAACAGGCAGGCATGACAACCAGGAGACTGCTTTTAATCACTTTGGATGGAAACACTACACACAAAGCAGGGACCTATTATGCCAGGCAACGTAGGAGGCCAAACTTCCCTAGCAACAAATAATAACTGTTAAATCCTGGGGGCTTTAAGACGTATTTCATGTCATTAAAGCACATAATTCTGTATGCTGTTCCAGCAGTAGCACAATTAGGTTAATTTATTAACACCTGCAGCCCACCTGTAACTGTTTGTTACTCCTTTTCATCTTTCCTACCCTCACCCTTTCTCAATAGGTTTTTACTTGCTGATTAGAGAGCAACATGTGCAGTTGTTCCCTAACCAAGCTCTATCAGGATTATCTAGCCTGTTTTAAACATTTGTTTAATAAATTCAGATAATTTTAAAAGGCTCAGGTTCAGAAGTTACCTCAGCCAATCTAAAAAGGGAGCACTCTATTGCAGGAAGGGACAATAGCAACAAGCAGCATATAACAGATTCTCAGATGGCCTTCAGAACAAGATTTTTTTTTTCATCTTCGTTTATTATTTCTGAGCTGTTGAGTTCTTCATCAGTATAGCACATAATTCCCTGGTTCCCATTCTTTTTAGAATGCAAAATATTTAAGGGAGAGACAAGCTCTTATTACGATGTTATAAAACCAATTTCATTATACACAGGGCATCTATAGGTCACAAATAACTTTAGCATAGATTTATTATTGTAAGTACGGGTGGTGTTTGTAGACTACTACATAAGGATTTCCATATGGAGCTAAAGGGCTATATACTATTCAAAAGTGGTTAAATCTACAGTACTTGTATAATATGACAATATACTTGACATTCTGCATTTTCAACATCACCACATCTGCACAAGTATTCAAAATAATTCCCGTGCTCAGGAACTTGAAGCCTAGAGCAGGCTGCACTGCTGTCCCAGCTAATGCGGGTGAACAAAACAGCGTATGAACGAGTCTTCGCTGTGTCAAGTTTTGATTTCAAATATGCGCTGGTCAGCACTCAACAGTCCCAACACTTTGCGGCACAGAATTTTGTATTTGCCTTTTGCTTAAAGTAAATATTTAAGAAGATTATCTTTAAGATAACCACCACTTCACAAAAAAGTCAGCAAGTCTATTCAAACTCAACCCCTGTAACTCCCAAAAAAAGATGCGTGACCAGCAGAGTGTATTTCTTTTAACCTTCCTCTGCATTTTAAAACAGAGTACTCACAACATACATTTCAAAAACTGATCTCTACAGTCATTTAGATTTTTTTATGTCATTTCTCAACAAGCTAATTGATTTTAGACGTACTACAAACATGCACTTTAAACCACAATTGTTAGCATTTTATCTATATCGACACGCCAAGGTTCAATGCTGGCATCAAGCTTACCAGAACCATCCCAGATTTACTTGTCTCAAATCAAAACTAATTTGAATTTTCCAGTTATCAAAGACAACTTTAAGAAGTTGCCTCTGTTATATTTTTCACTTTAAAAGGCAAAAGGTTCCGGGATCCAAGACCACAATGCAATGACCACCATGTCTAATTTTAATTATACACTTCGGTGGCAAACTACACAGCCATTGACACTCTTTTTTGCAGTACATACCAAATATAAGTGTACATGTTTGACTAAGAATTTTCTTTTAAAAATCTCTTTAGGAAGAAGTTTTGGGAACTTTAAAATATAAGACGACTGAATATATTTAAACAAAGCAATCTTCATCTGCAAAACAACCAATTATAGCAATTCCTTCCAAATGAGATACGCTTGCCATAGAAACCATTGCATGTATTATCTTGGCGTGCAATTAGATATTATCAGTCCATTAACTGTTTCCAGTTTATTCCAGAGTTTTATTCATTTGAACTGGTTACTTTTACCATAACAGCTGCTTTATAATTTCACAAAAGCAGATATGAATCCTCACCATGCAATGAAACTTCGTATTCTGGTTTAGTTGCCTGAAGTTTACTGCATGATAGGAATATTCACTAACGCCAAACGAGTAATTAGGAAACAGAAAAACAGTAACCTGCAAAAAATCTAGGCAAGTACAAATTTGTTAATTTTTTTCAGCTGCAGATCAGGCAGCTCAATTTACTGCGCCATTTGGGACACAGTGTTCTGTTTCAAAGTGAACTAGTCAAATAAAAAAAAAAAGTCCTCTTTTACATTTTAAACTAATCCAGCAGATTAACCAAATCCTTTGTAAATAAATAAATAGAAATTAAGTGTTATAGTCACAGAAGATGCATACAGAAAAGTGGGAACTAAGGAACTTCACCTGCCCAATTTTATCAATCAAATGCAATATACTGACTTTTAAAACAAGTTTACCGTATTTCTAAGCAAAGGTCATTTCTGTGAGTATTTAAAAAAATAAAAGTTTAAAAAAAAAAATTAAGTGGAGAAGCTTTACAGCAAACAATGTGAACAGCAAGAATTTTTGAAATTCTATTGCCTTCTGAAAAGTACAGAAATTTGCCATCCATTTTCACATGCTTCAAGAAAATAGTTAAAAATCTGCAAAACTTGTAAAAAAAAATCTACATCTTAAAAAATAAACTACTAAGAAACTACAAAGCAGGTTATAACATTATAGGTGCATCACATAATACCTATACCATTAAAAAAACCCAATAAATTAATGTGAACTCTGAACCATAAATGGCAATACAAAAAAAAAAAACCCAAAACAAAACAACACAAATCTATCTGCAGATAAGTTACTCCTATCCACACCACTTAAATGCCTACAATAACAATATATGAGTGACTGATGTAGCACAGCGACTTTGTAAACAGACATAACCTGCATGAGTCAGTATTTTTAATCAAGCTTTACTCCAAACATTACTGAGTACTACCTCTGTGTTACAGTCTCAGGTCCCACCTTAAAAACATGCTGTCTTACATAGGGGACACAGCACAGAAGCAAGAAACATTTGCACTCACAGGACTAAAAACATTAAAATCTGGTTAACTACTAAAAAACTTAATCTACCTAATCTTCAACTGGGTCCACAATTCATGCTGGAGATCACAAGGAAAACAGACTTGAATTGATTGGAAAAGGCTGTTCCCTACACTACAATTTTCATGGTTCTATTCCAAATGCTCTCCTGTTGAGATCCGAGTTTCTACTTCCCTGTACTGCCTACAGTGTCATGACCATCAATGTCACGCTGCTCTGATGTGCACATAAATACGCAGCAAAACACACCTGCTGTGTTTCACCACACTGATGGCATAAGGAGGCAAACAAGGTATCATATGAAAAAAAAGAAAAGTCAGGACTCAGCTGGAAAAGCACACAGACACATATGTCAAAGATTAGGAACACAACATTGAAGACATACAATTAAGTTCCAAGAAATGCAAAATGCAAATGCCAAAGGTGCTTAATAAATTTACAGTATGTGCATATTTCTCTGTAGTTTTGTAATTAAAGACAAAAAAGGCTGCATATGTGCAATTCGCTGCTAGTTCACAGCAAGGACATTCGTTTTTTTCATTATACTGCTAGAAGGAAGCAAAAAATCAACTGAAACATTAAATGGAAAGAAAATCCAGTAAAATAGTTTGTTGCAGTCACGGAAGAGCATAATGCTTACGAGAACAGGTACCTCACAGTACTATCTGGCCAGTAGATTAACACTGGATTAAGGATACCACCTCAGTTCCTTAATTTAAAATAGATTTACTACACTCATCCAAGGTAACTTCTGCATTCAGCTGCCAGGAAAAGAATTATTCACTTGATACTGCTTTCCAGGGCAAGAAAGGGATTAAAAAGCATTAACTCTAGCACTCAAACTTGGTTTTTTGACCACCAGCACTATCACTTAACTGATTATTTTTTTTCTGTCAGTTTTTGGTTGTTTCCCCACCACCCCAATATTCTCTATATTGAGTCTATATTCACAAGCACATTCACAAGCCATTTTCTTCTTGTCCTATCTTCTAAGCTCTCAAGGAACAGTTTTCCTATAACCTACAATCCTACTCAGTTTCAACCAGTTAGTTTATTTTCTAGCTTTATAAATAATTCAGCCTGCCACTAGTACAAGGATTCTTTTTTCAAAAGGTGTATTTTCAATATTCAACCAACCAAGGCAATTGCTACATAGGGGTAGTTACCTCTCTACACAAGGTATATGAAAGATTAAGTATTCACTATAGGTGAAGTCCTGCCAAATAACCACTTGTGATGAAACCAGATTAGGTTCAACACATCATAATAACAGGTCATCTTCTACAAACAAAGCTGAACGTTCCATACTTCATTTAACAGTCAAACAAAGTGTTATTTTAACAAGTACAACAAACATTTGGATTTATTCCCAGTCCACTAAGACTGTTCTATCAACAAAAAGGCTCTTTTCCCCCTGTTACCTGCTACAATAACTTCATTTTATTTTTGGCCATCTGTAAACTAAATATTTATTTAAATTTAATGTTTTGTTAATAACAAAGTATTTCTTATATAATTACAAAGAAAACTATTCTTGCTTTATTTTTTGCCTTTTTTTTTAAAAAAAAGGGCAACTTCACAAGCTAATAAGAAACAAAGCAACACAATAATCTCATCAGTCCACTCTTATACAAACCAAAAAGTTAAACACTCAAGAAAGCTGTATCCCACACAATTTGAAAAGAAATTTGAGAAACAACAAAAAGTAAGTTTCAAATGAAATTGAAAAATAGATTCAGTCAATTAAGTACCAAGATTCCACTAACCCTTCGAAGCCAAAAGGCTCTTTCAAACCCCTTGCCACCGGCAGAGCCCTTGAAAATGAAATTCTGACTTTTGAGCAAGTCCAACAAGCATATTCTTAAGTTTTCAGCTGCATTTATATATTCAGCTGCATAACACTAAAAACTAGAAAAGGACAAATGCCTACAAATTTCATTAGAATCTTTTCTATCTACTATTTCTATATTCTTATTCTTGTAAAACATGTTTATTTCAAGCCAGTAACTGTATCAACACCATTAAAATACACTCAGCTTGACAGCTCTACTTGAAGATGATGAAACAATCTGCACAGATCAAATACAAATAAAATTCGAGCACTAAGTCTCAAGGTTATAAAGGCATTGTTTTAGTCAGACTATTAAGTCAGCTTTGTGTGTACTTAAGATTCTTTAAACAGTAACCTTGAGCCATGGTTTTCAGGGATTTCACCAATAACCTTGACCCGTGTTTGCACGGTATCCCTGTGCAGAAAAACCTGATTGCTCCACCTTGAATTGCATAATAAACCTAAATATGTACTGTTTATTCACCAGGAATCTGGTCATTTATCTATTCTAGGATCAATGCTGTTAAAGATCCTTTTTAATTATGAAAGAATTATTAGCAAAACTGTCAAAGGAAATGAAGTTTTGAAGGAAAGGCCAAACAAGATAAAGCATTCAGGATACATTGGAAAACTGAACTCATCTGAATATATGACATAGTACATGTCAGGTCAGCTATCGAAAATAAGTAAAATAAGCACAATCCATCCTAAGAAACACGGATTATGAAGAGAGCCTGAGGAGGAAAAAGGTATAGAACAAACCACCTGAGCCACATCTCTAATGGGATACTGCAGCAAACGATCCTTTTTTTATTTTAAAAATACATGGTGTGAGACAAAGTTTATGTTCAGCCTTTATCTTACGGGGAAAAATAAAACTATACCCAGGGACTGCATCCCCTTTCCACAGAATCACAGTATGCTAGGGATTGGAAGGGACCTCGAAAGATCATCAAGTCCAATCCCCCTGCCAGAGCAGGAACGCCTAGACTATGCCACACAGGAACGTGTCCAGGCAGGTCTTGAATGCCTCCAGAGAAGGAGACTCCACAACCTCCCTGGGCAGCCTGTGCCAGTGCTCTGTCACCCTCACTGAGAAGAAGTTTCTTCTCGAGTTTAAGCGGAACCTCTTATGTTCCAGTTTCAGCCCATTACCCCTTGTCCTATCAGTGGTTGTCACCGAGAAGAGCCTGGCTCCATCCTCGTGACACTCACCCTTGATATATTTGTAAACATTAATGAGGTCACCCCTCAGCCTCCTCTTCTCCAAACTAAAGAGCCCCAGCTCCCTCAGTCTTTTCTCATAAGGGAGATGCTCCACTCCCTTAATCATCCTAGTTGCCCTGTGCTGGACTCTCTCCAGCACTTCCCTGTCTCTCTTGAACTGAGGGGCCCAGCACTGGACACAGTATTCCAGATGTGGCCTCACCAGGGCAGAGTAGAGGGGCAGGAGGACCTCTCTCGACCTGCTTGCTACTCCCTTTCTAATACACCCCAGGATGCCATTGGCCTTCCTGGCCACAAGGGCACAGTGCTGGCTCATGGTCATCCTGCTGTCCACCAAGACTCCCAGGTCCCTTTCCCCTACACTGCTCTCTAATAAGTCATTCCCCAACTTATACTGGAACCTGGGGTTGTTCCTACCCAGATGCAAGACTCTACACTTATCCTTGTTACATTTCATTAAATTTTTCCCCGCCCAACCCTCCAGCCTGTCCAGGTCTCGCTGGATGGCAGCACAGCCTTCTGGTGTGTCAGCCACTCCTCCCAGCTTGGTGTCATCAGCAAACTTGCTGACAGTACTCTCTAGTCCCTCATCTAAATCATTGACGGATATGTTGAATTTCTAAGTACGTATCCTAAAACTCAAAGAAGGATCACAGAAAAACTGGAATTCTAACACTTAAAAAAAAGGCTTTATCAAAACAGATTTGGATTAAAGTTTGTTAATTTTCTCACAGTTTCTAAGAATCTATGCAGGGCAAGTCCTGTGGCTAATAAAGAACTCTACTACAGAAGACAAACAGAGAAGATCTGCATTTACAACAGCCTCAGCTGAACTCAGACCAGACACAGTAAGTTCATCTAACCACTGCAGCAACTCATGAAAAGCATTAGGTCTTTCTCACTTCAACCCTAAGTCACAGCAAGTAGAGATGCACTCCAAACTGTAAGAAACACCTTTGCGACCAGAATGCATCCACCTGGCGTTGCAACTCTCGGGAGATTCTACAGTTTGTCTTGCACAGGTGATCGGAGTAAAGTAATCAGTATCAATATCAAAAATACCTAAGTTTATCTACGCTATAACAAATCAATGTGAAATTACAACAGATCCAGTGCAGAAAGATACCTTTTCCGATTTGCTTGTAAAATGCAGAATGAACCTAACATAACAAGAGATGAAGTTGGGAAGCAATCAGCTCTGAACAGCAGACCATTCAAAAAGCTTCTAATTTATCAAATTACCCAAGTCAAATTTAAGATGTTTCCAAATCTACGCCATTCAGTAAGACAGGAATCAAATTCATCCTATCATCAGCATCTTAAGCGCATTCTTTCAGCCCACATACAGTCTTAATCTTTGCTTAAGTGCCACTAGAAGATCTGTAAGTAAGATGGAGTAAGACAACAATCAGTAGTAAAAGTAGCCCTGACACTGTAAGCACTTAGATGCATTTCAAATGTATTAAAAAAAAATTCAAAAAATGCACAGCATACACATTCAGCCAACTGTTCTCACATGCAAAAACAGAAGTGTTAAAGTCAATACTTAATATTTAAGCTATATACTAGAAGCTCTGCTAATTTTCTTCCACGTCCTGCATTTTTATAGAATTCACAAAACCTGAGTATTTTCCCCTATACTGGTGGCATACCTTTAAGGACTCTCGATTCATAAATAAGGCTGAGTCCACATAAACTGATGTTCACCGATCAAACAACAGCAGCTAATGCTACAAACTTTCCCACATCATCTCAAATTTAGTACGGCAAAATGCACAATAGGAAGTAATTGGAAACAAAACTGCAAGCAAAAAAAAAAAATCACTACCAGGTTTTTTTTGTTTGGAACTGGGAAGGAAACATGTTTAACAGGAATTCTGCAGGGTGAAACTTCCTTAACAGTAGATGAACGTCTCCCCTGCACTTTACAGTCCTGGGGAGCACCAAGATCAAGAATCACACAAAAAGCAACACTGAAAGCCGTAGTAAGGAACAACCACCACGCAAAGAAAAATTAACACGTAAGACACTTCAGGCTGATAGAAATTGCCCTTACTTATTCAGCTGAATGGTACTTATAGTTTAAGATTGTGGTTTTAGTTAACTATGCAGCTTTTAAAGAAAAGACTATATCTAAACAAAATTCATCTGAGAACTTTGCAGTTAATCACTGTCACCATTTTTTTTCAGAAGGTTACAGACCCAAAAATTATCAAGAATGGTTAATTACACTCACTCCTTTTCCCTAGAGTAAAAATAGCTCCAGAATTTCAAAAGTTGAAATCCAAGACTGAGAATTATGGTACAGTATGGTATACACAAGATACAATGCAAGGTTTTGTTACAAATGGTTTTTTCCAATTCGAGTTATTCCTACAAGCCTAATAGACAAGTAGTGTTCTTTCAAAAAAAAATAAATCTGTGTAGATATGGAAATAAAATACAAAACCCAAGAAGTTCCGCAGCTACCAATATATTAGGCAGAGATTGAAGATGTGGCAAGTCATACAAGTGAAACAAAAATCCAAGTTTTCAAACCTATTTATGGTAACAGTCATTTTACAAATTGTGCAAGTGAGCAGTTTAACTATATTAAATATTTCCTTTACTTAACTCCTTCCCCTAAATTTACGGAGTACATTTACGCAGGAAAGCATTAGCTCATAAAACCATGTCTAAGTTAGCCTAAGCCAGTACCCAACACCACCTCAGTTTTACCCTGCTCCCGGCTTTACAACACTCAGGCTCAACTTCTGAAATTCTTTTTGTTAGCTTAAGGAGAACATAACTTGTCTTTGTCAATAATAGGTTTTATGGTCATATTTAAGAGTGTATTACTCAATCCATCCCATTTGTAGCACAATCCACCTCACTACAGCTGAACACATAATGATATATTTCTTCCATTACCTGTCTCTGAAATATAAACAACAGGATCCCGCTTCAGAACTTTACCAAGTTTTGAAGGAGCTGCTTCTTTCTCGGATGGCTTCTTGGATTTTTTCACTGACTGCACCTCTTCTTCTGAATCTGTATTTTGACCAAAACATAAATGTAGACTTCCTCCACATATATACAGGCTTTAAGTAACAGATCACATAATATTAGTTAACACATGTTCACATATATTCAGCTGTGTGAAAAAAAGACATCATGTGGAAAGTCAGCACACAGCTTTGTTTTCTCCACCAGCTAGTAACAGCCTAGCCAACATTTACGCCAGCATATAAACGACTAAATGAAATTTTGGTCAGAACTCAGTCTAGGCAGTGCTTTTTGTTTACGTAGCAAGAATTATGTTGGTACTTATTCCAGGAACTGCTATGCCTGTACAAAAATCTTCCCAAAAAAAGGGATGCAACTGGTCAGATTAATAAAAATTTCTTAAAAGACACATTAAAGAAAAGCACCCAAAAACACTACAGCAAGCTTTTAACATAGATTCATTAGCTTGATTTATATAGTATTACGTTCTGCTGGCATATTCCACATCACCTATTCCAAAAGCTAACAACAGACTGAAACAGATCACCGAGGTTATGCTCAGATTTCCGAGGAGCACACACACGGTCAGACTGCCATTCACATCACTAACCACTCTCCATACCCCAAAAGTTGTCAAGATGCCAAACTTGCATCCCTGCAGATTACGTATTCCAACATCCAAATGAGCAAGTGGGACAAACTCATGCAGCCAAGACAACTACCAAGTGTAACAGAGGGCTACCCTTCAGAGTCTAGCTTTTCCCATGATAAGCATTTATATACATTGTGGTTATTAAAATATTAAAAAAACACGAAAACACACACTTTTCCATCTTCAAGAACTTAGAGCACTCTTTTGCTTTCATTTTCCTATTACAAATGTGCTAGAATTTGCAAAACCTCCACTTTAGCACTTCAAAGGTAGCAGCTAAGTTATGTATTACTTCTGTACTCCGCCTTTCAATGGAGAAATATTTCTACTGCTATTCCTCACTGTTTATAGAACAGTTTATCTGAAGATTTGAACACATCTTCTATTTATAACAACAGCATTACTCTGACAGATGTTTGTGTGATCATTTTTCTTCTAAGAGAGAAGTAATCTTCTATTGTTAAAAGGATTGCTTCTAAAAATTCACACTGAAGTCTTCAGCTGGAGTCAAAAATTGTAGAAATTCCTGCAATCTTTTCTACAATTTCACAACCAATGCTTACAATTCAGAACTCAGTCAAAGGAAAATTAGATGACATAAAAGCTCAGAAAGTTTTAGCTTAAAATATCTAGTTTAATCTGACTTGGTAGGCAACAAATTATGTTGGTTTTGTTTGGGGTTTTTTTTTGGGGGGGGGGTGGGGTGTATTTTTTAGGATAAGTGCTATAAAAGTGGTTTCCCTTACTGTAATATTTCAAAACAATATTTTTAGAATGCGATAACAGTGTTTTAAATTATATTCCGTGTGTTCCACATGGTAAATTTAAAACTATGGAATGAATTATCACTACATTTTTTTTTAAAATATCTATATGAAACACAATTTAGCCTTATAAAGCAATCTCTTATGTTCACGCAATGCACAGAAATGCAAAATTACAGTATATGATTAGCCTCCTGTGTAGGATGCTATTTAACCCTAACAGAATACAAAACTTGCAACTCTCCACAATTTATGTACGTCTTCATAACAAAACAGAACAAAAAGGTTCCGGAGTTTTGACAGATTTTACTATCTCAAGGGGTTTTTGTTTTTTCTAACGGAGGCTTTGTTAAAAATTCTTTGCACTGTGTATTACATGCATGGCACACACTGCACTCTAACCTTTATATAAATACATTTTATAGATAATATACAAGTGTATAAAATTTGTATTTAGATATCTTAAATTATATTAATATATTTAATATAAATAATATTTCACTATCCAGTAATAATTACTATGAAAAATGTTTTTAACTGCATTTACTAAAAAAAAGGAAAAAAGAAAACAACCCACAACACAGCTTTCTTTCAGATGTACCATCTACCTTATTGACCTTGAATGGTGATGCAAATGATAAAGAAACATTTAGAAACAACCATGATAGCTACCTGAATCATAGATTATTCTTTTTTTCTTGTTTGTCCGCTTTGGTTGGAAATCATCTTCGCTGGGTGAATTATTGACCTAAGAGTAACAGTCCATTAGTTCAACCAGTAAACAGGTCCTTTAAGTTTTTACTCAGTTACACATTCAAATTTATGACTGTCAAACAAATACTAAGAGAAATTATTCATTTCCCAGTATTACCTTTATGCAAAGTCTTGTGCTAACTCACGAGCGGTAGGGATAAGATGCAAGGCAGAGGAAATAAGCAAAAAACTGCAGCAGTAAAGCTAAACATGCCCCAAGCAAACTACAGATGATTATGTGGAGGATAAATATTCAAGCTGAATGCCAATTCAAGCAAATCAAACAGATTTTTGAGCACTTCCAACTTTTACTCAAAAAAAAATTTGCATGGTCCCCACCAGAAACAGAGGTGGTACAGGCCAGTAAGTCACTCGTACAAAATTCAGCTTTCACTTCTGGTTATACCACATTCTTGATACAGTAGAGCCGTAACCACCAGAATTCAACCCAACTTCAGAGTAAAATACAGCCAATGGAAGAAGGGGAAAAGCACACACAACAGTTGAAGCTAGACTCATTTCCTCAGCCAGCTCGGTTGCTTGCAGCTTCTACTCTCACCTGCTAAGCAGCGCGATGACCGTAAGAGATTGCACCAATGGTCACGGTTGACAAATGTGTTCTATCTAGCAGCAGTTAATATTAGACTGCGTCAAGGAATTTTATTTTTTTTAACAAGACATTGACAAGTTTTAGATATTTAGAAAAATCACAAGCTGAACAGGTAGGAAGTTTTCCAGGCCTACCAGACTACCAACTATGTTTGCTTTGTGGTCACGCACAACTGTAAATGCTTCTAAAAACATAATTCTAAAAGTAACCACACATTTTGTAATCCATATTCAATTCTAATCTGAAACCTGTTAAATCCTTGATATAGTTGTAGAATTGCAAAGTAAACATAGTAGGTCACATAAGAGAATTGCTATATCCTTCAGTTCCACTCAATGGTCCTTTATTTTCACACTGAAACAATGAATTTACACAGCCAAAATATTTTAAAATAATATCTTTTGGATTGTGATGCTTCACATTAAACATTCCATCCTCCTAAAAAACCCTTCCAAGCATCAAGCAATTTTATAGCCCTCTTCAGCCACTCCTTTCTATTTTAACCTGTCATTTTACAGAATTTGGTCTTTGTAACAGCTTTACAGAACTGACCCTGTCCAAGGCAGCATCCATGTTTCCCCCACAGGTGTTTAGAAAATGTCTCGTTTTAAAAAATGGTCAGAGGGCACCTACATCTCACTTTTTCCTTACTTGAAAACAAGAATCTTAATTAAATTAAAAATTAAATAAGCAGAGCTACTTAAGAGAACTGTGGGCTATAGCTAAAATAACTTCAAATACATCAGATTGTTCCCCCATTAGCGCCTAAAAATAACAACTTCTACTTACATCCCCTCTGCCCTACAACCCAAGTATTTTTAAAATTATCAATCTTCTTCACCACCTGCAAAGTTTTGCTGTTAGAAGTCAAGCCTATGCCTATAAAAATATCTGACATAACAGTCTGGATTTTGAATTCATGAGAAGATGTACGATTTAAAGAAGTACAAGAGAGATACAAACAATCCTACATCAGCAAACCCAAGCACTTCACAAGTAAGAAGAGCAAAACTAACCTTAGTCTCCTTTCCCCTCTTCTTTCCACTTGAAGGTTCATCACCATTTTTAATTTTTTCACTCTTGTTCACAGTTTCACATGCTTGTCGCTTTCCAGAAGGTACAACGCCAAAGAATTTCCGGATATCCTAGTAAAAGGGAAAACAGATTTATAAATTTTTAAATACATTAACCTCTTAGAAGTTTCACACTACAAAACAACAATACATTTAAATAACTTGCTCAACAGCCCCATTATAGTATTTGTTGATCATGAAATTTTGTTTACAATTTAAAAAAAAAGGACAGCTAGTTAAATATAGTTGCTCAGACACCGCACCACCTTTCTCCTGCCCTTTAATCATGGAAAAAAGTTTATTTTTCCTTTAGTTAGACATTTTCACCACCACGCACTTCAAAACAAACTTTCATTAGTAATGAAATAAAGTGACTTAAAGCAAATACATATTTTTTTTTCAAATTAATCATCATAAACCTATCCCAAAGTATTCCTATAATCATAATTATCGCCTCAGGAATGAAGTAGCATTCAACATAAAAAGATAAAAAAGCAGTAAGAGCTAGAAAGTCATCAAGTGGGGGGACATACTGCATCGTCCACCTCTTACAAATTTAGAACAGTAACTCTCATCTCATTAAAAAATCAGCCACCAAGAAACACTGAAATCTAAACAAAACAAAAAAAAAAAATACAAAGAGCTCCAAAAGGTCTATTTTGTACTGTTACTTTAGCATCTGACCACAGCACAATCATAAAAAGCTTTCTAAATTTGTAAAACCAGCAGCTTGTTAAAAAAAAGCACTACTGTACAGGAGAAAAAAAAACCCTACTCTGATTTCTGTTGGGAAAAAAAAAAAGATACTCCAGTTTTATTATTTTATTTAAAACAAACTGAGAAAACACATACCTGGTCAGTAT
Source organism: Trogon surrucura (assembly GCA_020746105.1). Taxonomy (NCBI): domain Eukaryota; kingdom Metazoa; phylum Chordata; class Aves; order Trogoniformes; family Trogonidae; genus Trogon; species Trogon surrucura. Next base: position 56,642,595 of record CM036620.1, on the reverse strand, counting down.
TACCACCTCCAGGTGTAGCAGCCATTTCAGAGAAGGAAAGCACCTCCTACGGCCTAAATATATAGCTGGCAAAGGGAGTGGCTCAGCACCACGTTCTACCCAGCTGACAGCGATTCCCCATCACACACTTCATCTGGGTAGTTTCTGACTATTAGAGGGAACTACAAGTGAAGTAGCAAATTCTGAAGAAATCTCCATAAACGTCTGACTGACAAGAAGGGGTGTTTCAGGCTCTCATCTCTTGCCAGTCAATTCCCCGGCAATTTGGATTATCGGAGCCCGTAGGATTTAAAACCAATGGAATACATAATCTGAAAGCGTACACGAAATGCGGCACATGTATAGATTTATTTGGTATATTTAGCTTGATTTTTAGAATCGGAAATGTTGTTTCCTGTAAAGATTTAGACTTTTTCTGTTTTACCTACATGTAATAATATGGATTCAGCAAACAGACTGGGAAGCATTCTTCCCCAATGAGACTTCACACGTCTCCATCCATGGAATTTAGGCCCTGAGGCATTAATTTTCAACACTGCTATTTCACATGTACTCCTACAATATAAACGCACTACTACAGAAGCTCTGAAATTTTGACTGCTGATACTTACAGCTTAAAGAAAGCATCTATTTAAAAAGTCACAAAGTAGATTCATGGACTCAATCATAATCACCGACCTTTTTTTAGAGGCTCTAAAGTAACACAGGCAACAGAAAAATTGATTACAAGTCTCATTAGATCTCTTACGTAGCAAAATAATTTAAACACTTGCTACAACACTGTAAAATACAGTGACTTTAAAGTTTAGGGCTTATTTGTAAGTTTGTTGCTTTTATACTTAAAATATTCGGAGAATAATTATAGATTAATACTAACATTCCATTCTAGTATTTTAACTAAAAACCTTAAATAGTGAGCTGCTCTGCAAATACCGTATGCAGTAATATGAGATTTTTTTACAGTTATACAAGGAAATACCATCATATCCTGGCTTATGAAATGCAGACTTTAATAAAGAAAATACATTAAATACCTGTCTACCTCAGCTTCTTCCACTATTCTAATACCACAATTCCTGAGCCAAGGCCCAAATTATAACATGTAAATTATTTTCTGCCTCATGAGTTCTCATGAGATATCAAGTTAGTTCTTCATAAATACCTTTAATTCACAAAATGAATGCCATAGCTATGAGCCTGTCAACATTTGACATGCTATAAAGATGATCTAAACTGCCACTTCAAACTTTTAAAAAATAGTATCTAGTCAGTGTCCACTTTACAAGCGATTTTCCCCCAAATCACTTCATAAACACCTAAAATAAATGAGTGACAGTCAACTGCTACTGTATTTTGTAATGCAGTTAGTATTTCATTAGATAAACAGATCAAGTAAGAATAATTTTTTCTTTATTATTCAAAGCAGGATCTTCTACTCATTATTAAGAAAGTAGCATTCATACAAATACTACTTTTTCTTTGAAAATACTGTGGCGATACAGCAGCTACATGTTCCAAAATTGCCTCCCTACGTTAACAAAACTCATTCTATTCTCGAGGAACTACACTTCAGTCCTCCAGAAACGGCAGCTTTTTCCTTTTCTGTTACTGTTACATGCTTCTGTTAAGGAATTTTTCAGAAAATACTGTGAATATTAAAGCACACAGGGCACCTTGAGGTTTCTGAATAGCAGTTTCCATTAGGGTAGTATTTTTTAATTTCCCATAGTGACCATCGACTTCTGAGTGGCTAAACTACACAGCCCTAAGCTACGAAGGAGAACTGACACCTATGTACAGCCTTCTATTTTCAGAGATATAAATCCTCCAGTCTTCGTCAGCTACCCTGCTCTTCAGAAGAAAAGGTAACCTGTTAGCCACAGCTGGACAGATAGTGAGTTCAGAATTGCTTGGGAGAAAAGCATGCCATAGTGCAACAATGAAGTGATCTTTCACTGAACCTTTTATCCGAGAATCACGAGACAAATTTTTCATGCCATTTATTTAGAGATGTCATATAAATCCTTAATTCATCGCCTGACTGACTGCAGAAACGAAGTAATATAAGGACCTATCAGCCTGATTTCCATCCGTCAAGTCTGAAGCCCTCAAGACAACACGACACAGACCTGTTGGAGCAGGTCCAGAGTAGGGCCACAAAAATGATCAGAGAGCTGGAGCACCTCTCCTAGAAAGACAGGCTGAGAGAGTTGGGGTTGTTCAGCCTGGAGAAGGCTCCTGGGAGATGTTACTGCAGCCTTTCAAATTTTAAAGGGAACCTGTAAGAAACCTTTCTTATACGGAACAATCTTCTTAGCAAGGTCTGTTGCAACAGGACAGGGGACAACGGATTTACCCTAGAAGAGCATAGATTTAGACCGGATACAAGGAAGAAATTTCTTACAATGAAGGTGGTGAAACACTGGAACAGGTTGCCCAGAGAGATGGTAGAAGCCCGTTCCATTCAAGGTCAGGCTTGATGGGGCTCTGAGAACCTGACCTAGTTAAAGATGTCCTTGCTCACCGCAGGGACAATGCAGTCTATGCAGTCTATGATTCTATAGAAGCTTAGATCCCAGACAGGATCACCTGCCTCCATTATGGGTTTATCTATTGAACATACTCTGACTGACCATCTTATTGGTATGTAATACTGTGCACACATATGGCATGTAATACTGTGCATACATATGGCATCACCAGGTGGAAAAACTGCATATTTTTATCTTTTATCTGTGCTCATTCGGATAAGGAAAGGTGTGTACCAATGTAATTGGCACATTTCCTCCCAGGACATTCCCCCAAAAACCACATGAGTCATGAACCCTGTGTATCCTGGAGACACACTCGCCAGCATGGCTGTCCCAGGTGGTCCCCTTGCCCAGAAGGCTAAAATTAAAGAAGCGAGGCTGTATTAGTGTGGCTCCCCAAAGGTGCTTCGGCAGCAGCAACAAGACGTGTAACTTCAAGCAGTTCCACCTAAGTAAGAGCTGAACTAAGTAAGAATTTCTGACCACTCTTGCTAAATTAGGGGGATAATCGACACATAGCATCTGAACAGCCTAAAACGCTGTGCTTGGGTGTACTGGTTCTTCCTGAGCTATCTCAGTAATTTTACGATCTCAGTAAGGGCTGCACCATCTTGTTCTTGCCACTTTTGGCTAATGCTTTCAATCTTTCATCTTATGCAGTAATAGAAGATCATAGCAATGAGCCATGTCAGGTTGCAAGTTTTCTCGTGAAAGACTCATGTCTGTTTTACTGAGGAGAATAATACCAAAAGAAAGTGAAACCTACTTGTTAGGTAGTACAAAGACTGGTTATTGGAAGAGTTTGTCAGGATGACTTTTAATAGTTTAGTAAATACCCAGCTCAGAAAAGTCAGTTACAAAAGTCAGAAACACTCCATAGTGGTTTTGTGCGTTTCAAAAATACCCTAAACCAAAGACCAACTACTCCAACACTTGACGATAGAAACATCTCAACCTAACCACAATAGGTACAGTGTTTTTAGAACACTAGAGTCCAGTAGTGCAGAATATTTTCTAAAATAACATCACATGATTCAATCTGCACCTCAAAATACAGTACAAGATAGAAACCTGAATTTCACCTTATTTCAGATATTCTGAAGTGTGTCCATGAGGGCCTTGCATGAAGAAATCATATTTATATATAGTCTGAGTACTTCAGTGCAAGTTCTGTGCAAATATCAGCTCTATTGTTTCCAGAAAAATTACACTAACTGAAATCCAATTTATAGTATCACTTCAGCGAAACCAGTAATACTTGCTTGGATAACTATACTTAATGTTTACTACTAGAGGCAACTGCAGCACAGGTACTATACAATGTTTTTCAAGAAGTATCATAGTTTTAAGTAGACACCAGCTGATGCTTCAGCTCTGGCCATACGAATGTCTCTCTCGGCTAGAGGTAACTCAAGCAGCCCCTACTCCAAGTCATTCCTTCGCTCAGTTGTACCAGTTTAGCTCTCTCCTTGGAAACTGCGTCAGGCCACTAACCTGGGTAGAAAAATAAATCCCTTCTAAGCCAAATCAGTTCACTGTGTAACTCTACACGTATCAGCTCAGCACAGCTGAGAAGATGCTGCAGAACCAACTCAACAAGGGCTACTTATGTTTGACACTACATAGAATCACAGAATGGTTTGGACTGGAAGAGACCTTAAAGACCATCTAGTTCCAACTCCCCTGCCATGGGCAGGGACACCTCCCATTAGACCAGGTTGTTCAAAGCCCCATCCAAACTGGCCTTGCACAGGGGCTCCACAACTCTGGTCAATCTGTTCCAGTGTCTCACCACCCTCACAGTAAAGAATTTATTACTAATATCTAACCTAAGTCTACACTCCTTCAATTTAAAACCATTACCCCTCATCCGATCATAGAGTCCCTCTTCTTCTTTCCTGTAGGCCCACTTCAAGTACTGGGAAAAAAGTCTGGTTTCTGTTTGATATTAAATTCCAACATGCTTGTGCTTTCACTGCACACACAGAACAGGCTACGTGTTATTAAAAACACTGTATACTTGCTTCTACCACTACAACTGCAGCAGTGACACCTGTACAGCCTCTTCTATTCACCACTGAAAAGGGAAAGGACTGAGGCAACTCATCCTCTCCTCAAAATGACAGCTGTCTTGCTCCCTTCTGGAAAAATGTCTGATATGGCAAACTGCGTGACATTCAGAAGACTACATAGAAGGAGAAAGCCTCTGTCCCAGGTGGGTGAGAAAGTCAGAAGCAAGTCTTGTGGTAAGATGAGTTTTCTAAGGTGGTGAAAGAGGGACAGGAGAGGCAGACTTGTACATAAATTTCAAGCCATCAGTCACCCCTAACAAACTATGAAAATATCCCAGTTTAACAGTTTCAGGACTCTTAGTGCTGGCAGACCTTTGCCAGTGCTGTGACTCGGATTGTACCATTCCTCATTGCTGTGCATCAGGTGTAAGATATAAACAAGGTCAAACTCTGTGGAAAGTCCAAAATCAAAGCTGAACCTAACTGGCTTTGAACTGCATCTGTAGTTAAGCCAGTAAAGTTCTGCCCAGAGACTCTATCTGAGTAGAAGCAAATTTATCTGAGGTGGAGATGAAGAGGAGAAACCATCTCATAATGGTTGCAGCACTTTAGAAAGCACACATTCAATGTCTACATTTATATGTACAAATCCTCTACACCCTGAGGGTTGCATCCAATTTATAATGAAGTGCCTGCTTGAGGACTTCTAAGTTCGTTATTTCCCCGCTTGTATCGTTTTTCTGCAGACGCTGCCCACCGTCCAGCTTGGCAGCAGACGTGCCCTCCCGTGTGCTCTTACTGACAGTAACGGAAGAGTTAAAACTTGGGCAGGCTGCCTGTAGAGAGGTGTAGCTCGCCCACCTTTCCCGCCGGGACAAGCCCGCGGTCCGCGCCTAATTCACCACCCGGGGTCGGGGAGCGGGGAGGGGGGAAGCTGGAGGGGCCCAGACGCTTCCCCCTCGGGGCTCGGGCCCGATGGCGGCCCCTGCCCGCGCCCGGGGTTTGTTCTCCTGGCACGCGCGGGCAGCCGGGCCTCGCCCCTCGGGGCGGGAGAGGCGGGAAGCGCGCGAGCAGGGCGGGCGGCCTCTCCTCCGCAGCCTCCCCGCCAGGGCCGGGCTCTGGCCGCCCCCCCCGCAAGCGCAGCGCTTCCGCCATCGGGGGACCCGCAGCCCCCAGGGGAGAAGGACGCGGGCTCGGCTCGGCCCGCTCCGCTCCCGCAACGGCCCCAACGGCTGCAGGGCTGCAGTCACGCGCCGAGGAAAACGCCTACCGGGACACCGAGCAGCGCTCCCTCCACCACACAGCTCCCACCCGCTGGGCAACGGCAGAGGAGGGAGGGGGGACGGAGGGCGAAGAGAGGGGCAGCAGGCTCACCATGCTGCCGGCGGCGGTTTATCTCGTTAGCGGGACGCCTCCTGCTCCATGCCCCGCACCCCGCTCCGCCTTCGCGCCAACTCCCGCATGCCAGCGCGCCGTGCTGGCGTCACAGCCGCGACGGGCGGCGCAGGGGCCGCCGGCACCTCCCTTCTCCGCCCCGGCCGTTGGTGGCGTCGCGGGGCTCTTGGGTGCCTCCCCTGCGCAGCCGGGCCTGGCCAGTTTTATCCCCGCCCTTTCCCGTCTCCTGTTTTCTGTGCAGGCTTCAAGGGCTGGTCTCGGCGCTACGTAGTTTAACCGCTCTGCTCAGCCTCGGCAGGAGGGCCGGGCACCCGCCTAGGCTGCTGGGCTGTAGTTCTTAGATTCATAGAATCCTGCAATCATAGAACGCGTTGTGCTGGAAGGGACCTTTAAAGGGTATCTAGTCCACCCCCCGTGCAGCGAGCAGGGACATCTTTAACTAGGTCAGGTAGCTCAGAGCTCCATCAAGCCTGACCCTGAATGCCTCCAGGGATGGGGCCTCCACCAGCAATCTGGGCAACCTGATCCAGCAAAAGGGGAATGTGCCCCATAGTTGACAAGGATCAGACTCTCCTTTTGAGGAAACAGGTCGCCCAGAGAGGTTGTTAAAGGGAATGGGTATAGCAACTCGCATTAAAATGGTGTGCTTCCGGCTGCTGGCCCCACAAGGAATAGCTGTGCCCTCGGTCACCTCTGATGGAGAAGGAGAGGCAACAGTTATAACTTCTAACAAATAAGCGAATGGTGCCAGACCTCAGCGAGATTTATAGGTTTTTAATGCACTGAGGGAAACGAAGCAGCCTAAATACCTGGACAGCTCATAACACAACAGGGCAGTCACCCTAAGTCGGGTCTGAATCAGCACAGCACGTAAAGCCATTTCCCTGTAACAAACATGCAACAATCTCTTCTTTCCTGGTTGTGACGGAAAGGTCAGGGTTTGATTCCTTCATGATATTTTCTCTCATGAGCTCAGTCTGTATCTGAGGAGTCCAAGAGAAACTGGAAAGTTAACGCTTTGTCTTCACTCACTGACTGTTTAATTTCTAGTCAATTGATGAAATCTTCTGTGGTTTCTTCTGTTTGATTCCTCTACTTGCTGAACACTGGGAGGTGATAAACTTGGGCAAACCAAATAAAAACAGTCCACCCTCAATAATTAATAACATGTCTGATGTTTAGATTCTACCAGCCTACTGAATAGTTAATTATTGCTAATCTTGAAGAAGAATGGGGAGGCCAAACAGAATCTGTGACATAAAAAATATTGCCGTCAGTTTAGAAAACTACTCATAAAAATAAAAGAGTACAAACCTAATTTGCACTTGTCTCAAAGAGCAGTTTACAGTGTTATCACTTTTAACATATTTCATTTTGGTTTTTTTGTCATGAACAAGAGAATGTCTATTTAGTGGCAAAGATAATTGCATAGAGAGAAAAGTCACATCTTTCTGTCTGATCTGAGAAAATGTGAATGTTAATGATACCTGTTACCATTCCTGTTTAATTCTTTAAATTGGACTTCAAGTAATTGTAAGACCCTGTTTGTATAGAAATTGCTACTCCTCTTTTCTGAACGCACATGGTCAGGTGGAGTCTGAAAATATTCATTTTTAACATTAGCATTGCCTATGAATTTGGATTTCTGCATAGGAAACACATGACAGAGCAAGCAAGTAAACGCAGACCCGCAGCACAGGCTGTGCTTTTTAGCCTATTTTGGGAGTTATTCTGTATACACTCAGCTGTAATGGCTAAGCAAACAAAACTGGTATCACTTTAGAAAAACATCTCGAGCAATGTGTTTGTATTTACATACTTAATTCTCATTATGTAATTTTTAAAGCTTTGCATAGTAAAGAGTAGCTAAAGTGGCTGACATTTCTAGGAGCCAGACAATCTGTTTAAATAATGCTAAAAGAATTATTGCAGGTGGTTATCTCTATTTGTAGTTGATAAAGCTACCTAGAATAACATCCAGCATAGCAGTATCTGCTTGTGGGCTTGTGACATGTTCATGTTTCTTGGAAGGCAAGAGTTTAACCCTTTTGGAGAGATCAGACTGACTACCTGGAATCACTATAATTCACTCCTGGGTATGGTGGGGAGACAGAGGACACCTCTGTTTCTATGTGCATGGCTATGAAACCACTGGAAGTGGGAAAAATCCTTGCTCTGCCCCAGGGAACAAAAATGAATACCCATGGGAATTACGGTGCACTTTGCAAGATGAAATAAAGGCAATATCCCTTTTGAGTCTATCATGTCGTCACGGGTCATGTTTTAAAGGCGTATCACCCGACTAAAAGTACAGCTTTTTCGAAAGTAGCTAAAGTACACAGACCATTTGGCTTTTTGTGTTCTTTTTCTTCCAAAATAAATGAAAAAAGTGGGATATTGACTTTTGAGCTTAAGGGTTTTTCCCCTATTGAACAAGAACAGTCCTGCTGTTATTATTAGTAAAGGTTTTGTCTTGCCTTGTAGAAAGAGGAGGTTGTTTGCAAGAAAAACTATTTTTATATTGAGAAATAAAAAAATAATCTGCTTTTCTTGTTAATGTTTTGTTTATTTTCAAATTTTTTATATGTTGAAATCAACTTTATTGCTACTTTTAAAGCAAAGTTTTATTTACTATTCTACAAAGTTTGTTTGAATTGTTTGAAACACTTGAAGTATAAGCCAGGTACTCATAACTTAACACTGAAATACTTTTGAAGTCCATATGGCAGCATTTCTTACATGTTTTAGGGGACAATACTCTTAGGTCATTCAAGAAATCTTTATAACAGAACAGATGTTCTGAGCTTCATATGCGTCCAATGGATCTCTGAGGTTAGGAACTGCCCTGAAGAAATACACTATGGTAATGTTGAGATGATTAGGAAAACACAACAACGGAACTGTGTTTTGTGAAATAAAAGTTTCAGGTTAAATTCTGTATTTTTTTCATAGCATTAATAGACCTTAAAATGCTCATTTACTAGATGGCAGGCCCCATTTTGGAGTAGGGAATATTTTGCTTACTAGAGTCTCTCGTAAGCAGAGTCAAACTTCTCTCACATTGTAGCAACAGGAATAAGCATTTTGTTGCAGGCCAAAAATTCCCAAAATTCTTTGTAAATCTGTGGTCTAGTTTCTGTTTACATGAGGCTTTCTGTAGTATTCATCACAATTGTGTGTCTTTAGAAGAGACTTGATCCCATCTCAAACAGTTCTTGCTGTACAAGTAAAGGTATAAGGTAAAGATAAGTGATTTGCATCACACTGTTGAGGGCAATTACATAAGATGTGCTTTGCTGAGCACCCAGTACTAGTAGATCTGAGCAGCTGATGCTAATGTAAACATGACACTTTTTCTGAGTGAACTTTGGGTTTGGGTCTTTTCTCTCCACTTGCATATCTAGGCAGAACAAGTGTGTCTTATCATAGAATCATAGAATCATAGAATGGCCTGGGCTGAAAGGGACCTTAGAGACCATTTTAATCCAACCTCCCTGTTGTGGGCAGGGACGCCACCTCTCGACTAGGTCAGGCAACACATGAGAACCGAACAGGAATCGAACCCGTGACCTTTGGTGTTTCAAGCACCACGCTCAACGTTGGTGGCTGATGAGGGCTGAGCGCCGAGCGAAGCTCTTTCCACACTCCAGGCACTTGAAGGGCTTCTCTCCTGTGTGCATACGTTGGTGGTTGATGAGGGCTGAGCGCCGGGCGAAGCTCTTTCCACACTCCAGGCACTTGAAGGGCTTCTCTCCAGTGTGGGTGCGTTGGTGGTTGACAAGGTGGGAGTTCCAGGCGAAGCTCTTCCCGCACGTGGTGCAGAGAAAGGGTTTCTCCTTGGTGTGTGTCATCCCGTGCTGCCGGAGGCTCGTGCTGTTGACAAAGTTCTTCCCACACTCTGGGCACTTGAAGGGCTGCTCTCCCAGGTGGACCTGCTGGTGACAGATCAGGCTGCTTCTGCACGTGAAGATCTTCTGGCAATCCCCACACTTGTATATTTTCTGTTTGAAGCCACTCCTTGGGTGGGTTCCAGCTTCTGGATTTTTTCAGCATACGTGCCTTTCAAAGAGCATTTCCGGGGTCTTCTCTGAAAGAAGACTTCTTCTTGGCTACTTTGCTCATCATCGTGCTGATGTTGAACTTCGTGGTCTATTTCCACCTCGACTTTGTGGGACTCCTCTCTGGCTTCTTCCACCTTCACCATGTCAAATTCCAGCTTCACCGTGTCCTCTTCCACTTTCACCATGACCTGCTAGTCCAGAACCACACCAGTCCTTTAGAAAAGGAGCAACTGGGAAGAAAACACATTGATTTAATTTACTCCTCCATGGCCCAGTCAAGCGTGTGCTCCACCACGGATTTGGTCCTGAACTGTCAGCCTAACATGACATACATTCAGAACTCTACTCCTTTTGGCTAACATGTTTGGCATTTCTGCGGGTTTTCAAGCCAAGTCCCTAAAACAAGGAGAACGCGTATTCAGTGGTCATGTGAAAAATTGTTTTTGTAGGTTGAATCACTTGCCTTGGCAGAGGCAAAGATAGAAAAGGAAAATTGATAGCTAAGAATTGAACTGAATCGTCATTAGGCTTCCCAACTACTGTAACAGTAATGGCAGGTGCCCTGGAGAACTCAGCCTTTCCCAGCCTTGATTTATTCTGAAACCACATTAGTTAAGTGCATGGCCAGAGGCTGGAAATACCCCAGTGCAGCATCGTTCTGACATCCACCCAGCACATCAGGGTTGGAGCCTGTACCGACTCTGCCACTTGAGCTAGTGGAATAATTAATTTCTTCCTCTTCCCCCTCCTTTTGCACCCTCACTTCTCAGCAGCCCCTGATCACATCTCATTCCTCTGTGCTAATTGTCTTCCAAATTGTCACAGTGCTTCCCCAACTCTTTGCTCAGCTCATCAAAACCTCCTTCTAAATTCAAGTCACTATATGAGTCTCATCAGGTAAATTGCTTCCTCTTTACCAAGTACTATTCTAGCCCAAACAACTAAATATGACAGCGAAGTAAGAAGCTGGATTCAGAGGCCTGAAATATTGAGACATTTTCCAACTTTGATTATTGCATCCTCCTAGTCGTATCAATAATAAGGAAAGAAATACAATTCAAATCTGTCCAGATCAAGCATCAGGGAGGACAAGTCTCTGCTGTGCCTTTCATATCTTGTGCAGAGGGAGTATGTTGTCGTCAGTAGGACACCGGTGGTACTGGCTCTGCTGTGGTTAGTGGGGAGGAGCCTTTTGTCTTTACCTTGCCCGATATATTGCCATGGTACTACAGAACTGTCAAAGGTGTTTGGAACTCAAGTGTCTGGTAATCATGGTAACTAAGTGCTTTAGAAATATAGTGGCATCCATAATGACTTGTATTGGGGTTTTCTTTCATAAAGGACAATACATACAATCAAAGCTTTTAAATGTTAAAGTAGAAGGATTATGTTCATGCAATAGCTATCCAAATTAGCATTTTAAAATGCTATTCCATAGAATAAAAAAGGAACATGCCAGGATATAACTGTAGACGAACTTGGTACAGTCCCTATCTACTTCTCTCTTTACCAAGGTAGGATCTTGGCTGAGAAGTTTGGATCGGTTACTTCAGGTAGTTGAGGGAATGCTGATCTCATTATATGGGAGAGGCTCGTGTGAGATGCATGGCTACCCTGCCAGCAGGGATCTGCCGTGCAGGAGATACCAGTGGGAGCTTTTTTTCTTCGTCTATAGTGAAACCATTTCTTGCAAAGGCACAGCAGGGAAATGCTTACAAACAAGCATTGATGTTTTGTTGTTTATCATAAAAAAACCCCAAACCGTCTTCTATCTTCTATTAATTAATCAGCTTTATTGTGAAACTATGTCTCAATGGCATTATGCAACGCTGCAAGCATGCTCTCATAGGTAGCAGGAGCAGTAAAGTGGCAGTAGCACAGCACTCCATCTGGACTTTCATGTCCTACATGGCAGCAGGGCTAATTCATCCAGGCATCCTTTCTTACATGTAAAATCCATTCTTCCTTATGTATAAAGTTACTATCACACTGCTATCTTGTTCTGCAAATCTCTTCAGCAACTGCGGTCTATGTGTGAATACACTTTACAAAAGTGTACTTTATAAAATCGTACTGTGTTGGGTGAATTGACTATATCTCAACACGTGGTTTTGCTGTAATTTGAAATACGTTAAAAAATTAAATTATATTGCATAACTGCTCTGTAAGATATTTGCTGTACTGATGCCCCAGCTGTGTACACCAAGATTGTTAAATTAATCAATACTGAAATGGCATCTTTCAGGGTTAATTATCTTTGCTAATTGTGTTTATTTGAAGAAATCCAGGGAAATTGCTTAAGGATTAGAACAGACCCCTATTAATTTTGTACTTCTGCTGTACATAGAGCTGCACAGCAGACTTATATGGGACAGAAAAACAGTTGCATGTGTTTGAAAGAAATACTGACTTACTTTGCATTTTTATATAGTTAGTGGGATGTGCATATATCTCATGTCCACAACAGAATTTCCCACGGGTCCAGGGAGAGTTTTTCAGCAGAAGTAGGATGTTTGAGCCCTGCCAGGCATCCGATTACACAGAGAGGATAAATCACTTTTTAATTGGAGACTATGTAGTCTGGATTATATTTCTGCCACGTCTCCTTGAAATACAGCTGCACAAGGTATAAAGGATGTGATAGCTTCTTAGCGTCCTCTGTCACCTATATTCTCCCACTAGTATGACTGAGCTTTAGGTAATGATAAACTAATTACTACTGTTTATATTGTTCAGGCAGCCTATTTTCCTGCAGTAAGAAGCCAACTAGGTGTCTCAGTGGTCATACGGAGGCCACCTCCCTAAAAATTACACCGTTCTCTGACCCGTTCTAGGTCTCACAGTTCAGGCTAATCATTGACAGGGCTTTTACGATCACGAGCTTTTAGTGAAGCTTTGGTCAGACACTCCAGCAGTTCTTGGCAGATGAGGACAGTCCGCACAGCAGAGACTCCAGCAAGTGAATGGATTTTTTTCAGCATCAGCGTGAGAAATCTGACTTTTAACACTGGCACTGTAAGCTGGCATAATGTGTGGCCAACGTCTGGAGAGATTTGTTGCTTTTTGGATGTTATTTCTCATAAGGATAGTTACTGGGCTCGCTGGAGAGGGAAGTTCTGTGTGGAAAAAGGATCCCCACTTCAGCCCCGTGAGCGAAACACAGATGTTTTTGTATGACACTTTCCCCAAAGAGTTTCTCTGGGGTGTAGGGACAGGAGCGTTCCAGGTGGAAGGCAGCTGGAGGAAGGACGGGAAAGGCTCCTCTATCTGGGACCACTTCATCCACTCGGAGTTCAAGGATGGTGACAGCACAGACGCCTCCAGTGACAGTTACACCTTGTTGGACAAAGATATGTCTGCTCTGGATTTTTTGGGAGTTACTTTCTACCAGTTTTCAATTTCATGGTCAAGGCTTTTTCCCACTGGAGTGGTAACAGCTCCCAATGAGAAAGGACTCGAGTATTATAACTCTCTTATTGACTCTCTACTCTACAGAAATATTGACCCCGTGGTTACGCTGTACCACTGGGACCTGCCCTTGATGCTGCAAGAAGAATATGGGGGATGGAAAAACGAATCAGTAATTGACATCTTCAATGACTATGCCACCTTTTGCTTCCAGACCTTTGGGGATCGTGTTAAATATTGGATTACAATCCACAATCCGTATTTAGTTGCTTGGCATGGGTATGGCACAGGCATTCATGCTCCTGGAGAGAGAGGGAAAATAACAACTGTCTACTCCGTAGGACACAATTTGATCAAGGTATGGTATAGTAAGGTTCTACAAACTGATCTTGCGCTGCTGTGGGAAATGAAGGGGAGAATCAATCACAAAATGAATGTTTGAAAAAAAGTAATCAAGAAATGTGCAAACACCAAGACATGACCCTTAGCTAAGGCAGTCTTTTTTTTGTATCCCCTTGTTGATTTCATTGTTGAACAAGCAGGAGACTCGGTTCTTTTGTTTTAAAGTGCTCGGTTATTATTTTATTTAGATTAGGTTTTGCTTACAAAATATGGCTATTGAAGAGTGTGATTTTCCTTCTTTATTCTTTCCATGTAAGTACACTGATATGACCGTTCATTCAGCTGCACTGAAATGACTGTTCTGTTAGTTTAAAGTAAAATTTATTTGTATTTGCATATTGGATCAATTCTACTAGCCATAGAGTATGTATATACACAGTTCTAGCCTATACCAAAGATATATATATATATATATATATGTAGTTTTGTACCTACAAAGACTAACTTCTAGTTTAGTAAGATCATATTGCAAAATGTAAATTACTAAACAGGTCAGCAATTCTTGGATTTGGAAGAAAACAAATGTCCTCTTCAGTATTTGAGAGTTTCAGAATTACATTGTTTCCATTACATTTTCAGCATTTTAATTTTTACGTCAGACTTATTTACTAGCTGTCTTCTACAGAATTACACAACCAAAAGTCTTGCTCCCATGATCAATAGCTTCAACAGCTGCATTACTGGGTACTAAAGTCATGGTATTCTTTCTTTGGGAAGGGCAAGAAGAGATGTCTGAGGTGGATTGTATCTTTAAAGGAAAAAGCACAAATGTTTCTGTTATTCTCAACAGCATTGCAGAGTTCACAGCATCTCCTCTGACAGATTACTAATTTAATTCTGTAGAGTAGCTATTTCCAATGCATAGGAGCTTATATTTATATTTTCTTTTGCTGTAATGTAAAACAATTTCCAATAACAGCAGTTTAAGATAAGAATTGACAATATCAATACATCATTTTTTTCATCTGTAGCAAAGTACTTTATAGAGCAGGTCACTGTCCTGTCTCTGATAGAGCAGCTACTATAATCCTCCCTGCCCAGACTATTCCAAGCTGTCATAGAGATATTTTTTTCTGCTACCAACCATACATTATAAATGCAGTTAACAAATTAATGTGAATGTATTTGTCCTACAGAAAGAAGTATGCGTCTGAGAAAAATTAATTGCCACAATAATTAAAAATATTCTGCAACTGACCATTTCTGTTTCTTGTATTTGCTTCTGGGCTTAAACCTGCAGAACCTCCTTTTTCAGAAAATCCACACTGCAGTCAACAGAAGTTTAGACATAGAAAAGTGATTGAACATCCTGAGTCACTGATTTCTGACTTGACACAAGAATAATTTAACTATGGAGATCTGAGAAGCATCTCAAAGGGAACTGACGCTCAATGCTTTTTATTTTCAAGTAGTCTGTAAAATATATGTGATATAATACATGTAAAAGATACAACATAATTGTGCAGCATTGTTTGCATTTCTGAGTGGCACAAGCAAATCTGGGGTACCAACTAGGCAGTCTTTGCATTTTCCCACTCTGTAAAATTGGTGTGAGCAGCACACACCATGTAAGGAGCAGTCCCGCTGCTGAGGAATCAAAAGGGTGTTCCAGGAAGCCAAGTGTAGCTGAGTCTCATATACAAATTACTGACCTAAATTCCTTGGACAATATTGTTTAACTCTCAGACTTGGTTTGATAGTTCATTTAGTTTTAAAAAGTCTGTGATTCTGTGTATAAAGTAAATCACAGCAGTGAAAGAGTTAATGAGGCTTTCAGCAACACACCATCCATTAACTAGTATTTTATTATTATTGGGCAGAAATTATTTTCATGATATATCTTTTTTACAGCCCCATGAACATTATGTAAGGAATTAGCAGTTGTCTCCTGTGGTGCTGTAAACTTTCTGAAGATTTTGGGTCTTCATGAAGAATCTCAGAATTGTAGTAATGTATTTGGGGAACTGGAGTTTGGAGAAACTGAACAAGGCTCTGTTATGAGTCCTACTTTTAGTTTCATTTACCACTGTTGCAGTTGGAGTGTTGTGAGAAGTAATCACCATTTATATAAAGGAGTGCTTTTATGTAATATATCAATCATAAACTGAAACTAAGTTTCATAGAATCACTAAAGCAATATAACAAACCATAAACCTCTGTGTTTTTTGGACTTTGGATTATTGTAAGAACAGTTTGAAAGCGGCTGGAGGTTTTTGCATCTCTAGAAGAGGGCTGAAGAAATTTCTCTTAGTTTTAAACTATCACTTTTAGTAGACTAAAGAAAATCAACACCTTAAAATTCAAGTAATTGTCATAAGAAAAAAGTGCATGCATTTTCAAACTGATTAAAAAACTATCTGCTTCTGTGAATGGATTCAGGTAGGTAATTAGGTAGATAACGATCTTATTAAAGCTTTTCAACAAGAGTAGAATTGGTCTTCATGAAGCCCCCGAGCCCTATGGTGTTAGCTAACACAAAGCATGGCAGGTGCTGTATCAGCTGCTACCTGTGCTTTACTTCTGTGCCTTCCATCTTCTTAAGCGGATGCCCCAGATACATCTACTTAAGAAACAGTCCTGCTTTCTACATGGATGTTGCCCATTAAGAGAGCTAGTGGAGGCAGAAGCAAAGGCTGCTAAGCAGGGCGCTTAGGGACTCCACATGGGGAAAAATCATCCACAGAAGAACTCAAAATTTCAATTTAAAAAACGTATTTGCATGTTCCTGCATGTGCTGTTCATGATACACTGAGGGTAATAATTGCTACTGATCATTTTAAAGGACATGATACCTCTTCTGTGGAAATTAATAGGAAATTTGACATTTGATGCTTATCAATTATAAAGTGGTAGGTGGTTCGCTTAAATAAATCACTATTCAATTGCATAATCGTTACCATTAACATGAGGAGCATGTGGAATCTTATAGCAGATGAAAAGTGGCCATCAAAAGTGTTTCTCTTCATTAAAGGAGACTATAATTCACAAAAGCAACGTCAGAAACCACTCAATGATGGCATGTTACTTGCCATGCAACAATTGAAAGACACGTCAGTGAAGATACAAAAACTACAAAAACTATGAACTTGCTCCTGAAGCAGCTGTCATACTGAGGGAGGGAAGAAAAAAACTGCACACAGAAACATTATGTGGTTTTCTTTGATTCAACAGTAAATAAATCTGACATGAAACAAGAAAATATGAAGCAGATGAATCATTGTGGCTAGAGATCTATTACCATTCTCTCTGGATCTAGTTATGTTCTTTTATACTTAGGTTGAGGTTTTTAAAGATCACAAACTGCAGACCAAGCTTTCTTCTTTTCATCTTCTTTATCAGTGCCCTCTGGGCAGTTCTGCCTTTGCTACCTAACAGACAGAAATAGGCGTGCTTTTGTATTTATTTTTTTTCTCCTGTTAAATTTCATTCACTCCTTTCCTTCTGGCAGAAAAGCCCAGCAGAAAACTGTCAGTGTGAGGTCTCCCTAAAAATTCTCTTCATGGACACACCTTCATATCACATACTGGGAAAAGGCACTAAATTCCCTTTCAAATAAAGTGTCTCCGTATAAATCCATCACAGATCAGCTCTTTGGTAGCTCTCACTGTGCCAGGACTTCCTTGTAGACACTTCTGCCTTTGGGATATTTGGATGCGCACGTCCCAGAGAAATTCCATAATTGACTCTCCTTACAAACAAATTTCTACTGTGCAAATGGGGCATGATTCTTATCCATACATCCAGCCAGACACTTCCCTTCCTCCAAAGGGCCTAGGCCCTCCTTTTCTCAGAATCCAGAAGGATGAAGCTACACCAGTGCCCAGTTGTCTATGCTTGTAAATGTCCTTCCTGGAAGGTTTCTCAAACAGTAGTGGCCACCAGTGATGATGTAAAATTTAGCACTTTTTTGTATGATTTGTTATTTTCAGGCTAGCTTTCTTACACTTCTCAGAAGTCATCAAGAAAAACACAATCCACATGCAAGACAGTTATCATGCAACAAATATGATAGTAAAGCCTCCGTCCTTGAAACCACCCTCTTAGAAATTTAGCTGCCTACAACTTGACAGCCTTTTTTTCCTTCACAGGGACTGAGCTTCAGAGTCAGTTTGCAAGGGCTTTAGCTCTGCTGACTATGTGGCATCTTTAGCGTAGACCAGAAGGGCCCTGAACTGAAATGTACGCTCCAGATAAGCCACACACGCCTGCCCTTCTTCCAAAGTAATATTTAATACCGTCATCATCACACTCTCTATTCTAGCTCATCATGGTTTAAAAACCAACTGATTAAACACAAAGCCAGAATAATTTTATTAGCATTTTTTTAAATTCTAGTTTTGCTCTATAGCACACTAAAATAACTCCATTTTTTTGTGCTGACACTGTTTTGTGCTCATTGCTGAGACATTCAAGGAAAATTGCTTGACTTTAACATCTTGCGAATTTGAATGTATTTTTCTTTCAATAGTAAACTCTTTGTGTACATATGTAAGTTACAGAATCAGAGTTTGAAGGAGTATGTTAATATTTCAGGAAGAGAGGAGAACAATACTGTGATCTTGATTTTATTAAATTGACTTATCTAGCCTTTTTACAGGGTTAATACTGATTCGGCACTTGCTGTGACTTTCAAGTCTATGGGATAATTTCTATATTAATACAAGGAAAATATGCTGAAATTAATGTGTCATATGTATCTAGAATAAATACGCAATATTGATTCTGCTTTCACTGTGTGCTTAGCCTTGACATTTGTCCTTGATCTAACGAGGGAACGATTAGGGATTAAACTCTAACTGGAAAAAAGATTAGTCAAGATTTACTCAAAATAGCCAAACTGATGTATGATACAGCTTTTAAATTGATGTTTGTTTTTTATGTAGTCTTACGAAACAGATTATATTAGTTTGTTCCATCAACAATAGCACTCAGTGAACACCTTGCATCTGAGAATGTTAAGCTGCCTTACAGATAATTAACAACTCAAAACAGAACTATAGGCAAGCAAACACTATTGTCTCTACTACATCTGCAGAAACCCTCACTATAGACAAGAGACTTCTTTTTTCAATAGCTAACCCTCAGTGAGACATCAGTTCCACGTAAGAATTTGTGTGTGTGGATCCTATCTTGACTCATATTAAATGTGCTTATTTCTACTTGAGGTCTACCCATGTAGAATTATAGCTGTGGCTGAATTCTCCACTATAGACAATATTTTTAATAGTAACCTTACTCTCTTCTAATCAAGCTCTTGAAGGTGTGTATGTATACATTGAGTTGTCCTTGATTGTCCTTTCCCTGTCAATATTGCATTTTTATTAGTTGTTTTTTGGCAAAGCTGTCTTTCTCCACCTCACCTAGAAATGTGTGAGTGCTAAGATTTACTTTTGCTGTTGTTGTGCCACTTGGTGTTGTGCATAATACAGCTGACTTCAGCAGGGTTTTTCTTGTTCAGCCAGTGCAACCGTACACTTGTCATTAAGCAATGGTGTTGGTAGCCTGTGTCTGGGAAAAAAAAGTACTAAACAGGTGAGAAATCAGTAGAGACAAAGAACAAAGTAAACCTGGCCCCATCCTGGGGTAGGCCTGTGGGAAAGTGTCACGGGTTAGGGCTGGGCCGGCCACTAATGCGGACAGGCAAGGGTGAGGGGATGGCAGTGGCCTTTTACATTTTCTGATAAAACTGGTAACAAATTTTATAATATTTTAACTGTATCTTGCAGTTTGCCTCATGAGTACAATTTTGCTGACTTCCGGCTTCAGCTACAGAACCCGCATTTCAAAGGTTAATGTTACTTTATCAGTATTTTCAAAGACAGACCTTGAACAAATGTTACAAGCGTGACCTTAGAAACCATAAACAACTGATACACAAAATTTCACAAACTGTAATTCTTCGGTACTCCCTAAGTTAGCCAAATATCTACCTGACATTAGGTCTTTTGGTTTTTTAAACTGTCAAGGCTGTGTGTTTCTAGATAAATTAACCGAAATTATTGTCAAAGGTAAGCAATGCTATTTGACTTGGTAATGATGTCAGTCTAACTTGGCACTCTATAAACATTTCACAATGCTCCTCAATGTTTTTTTCTGGGTGCAAACAGTTAATTTCTTTCCAGCTTAAGAGTATAAAGCCACATTTCAGGAATAAGGTAAACCCTGAGTTACTTGACAGCCTCAAGAGTTCAGTTTCCCTCCCCGGTGTCAGATCCTCTGGTGTGATTCATGCTGCAATCCAGAGTCACCCTTCTCTGACACCTGAGCTCTGTCCTTCTCCTGTGTGACTCTGGTCACAATGCTCATAGTTCTTCAGTCTCCTATGTATTTTTTTTTTTTTGTCTACATTTTGACTGCTGTATTCTCTTCTTTAAGTAATAACATGACATTTTGAAGGCATTTCTGGGGTGTGACAACGTTAACCTTTTTAAAACATGATGCTAATCAGAAAAATGGAATCAAGATGTGTAAAAGATACGCTTTCATTGTCACTAACACAAATAGCAAAACTTCTGTCTATCTGAGGGCAGTTAATATTTGGCCAATTATGAGTACGAAAACATGCCATATCCAATAGATCTTATGAAATACTGCTGCTAAATTCCCTTTTAAAACCATAGTGTCATTGATCTCTACTTAAAATGAATAAGCTTCATTTTGTGCTGTTGCATGTATTGTCAGGAAAAAAAATTATTATAGCAGCTTCAAAGAAGAAATTAACAAACCCCTTGATCAGAATTCTGACACAACAACTGTGAAACTTGGCATTTGGGTTCAAAGTTTGCAGCTGGGCCCTTTCTCCAAGTTTTTACATTGAGGGATTGTGCAAATACCAAAAAGTTGAACACTTATTCATGTGATTAGGCCAAACTCAAATGGAAGTGTATCCCAAGAAGAGGAATGGAGTGGACATGGTTCCGTCACAGAATCATGGAATGTGAGGGGTTGGAAGGGACCTCAAAAGATCATCTAGTCCAGCCCTCCTGCCAGAGCAGGACCACCTACAGTAGAGCGCACAAGAACGCGTCCAGACAGGTTTTGAATGTCTCCAGAGAAGGAGACTCCACAACCTCCCTGGGCAGCCTGTTCCAGTGCTCTGTCACCCTCACAGGGAATAAGCTTTTCCTAATGTTTTTGTGGAACCTCCTATGTTCCAGCTTGTACGCACTGCCCCTTGTCCTGTCAGTGGACGCCGCTGAAAAGAGCCTGGCTCCATCCTCCTGACACTCCCCCTTTATATATTTATAAACATGAATGAGGTCACCCATCAGCCTCCTCTTCTCCAAGCTAAAGAGACCCAGCTCCTTCAGCCTTTCCTCATGAGGGAGATGTTCCACTCCATTCATCATCTTTGTGGCTCTGCGCTGGACTCTTTCAAGCAGAGTAAATCCACAGCACAGAGCAGTTAGTAGCAGAGACAACAAAGGAGAAATCTGCGATGCAGAATTTAAGGAATAATTGTGTAGATGGTTTAAAATTTTAACTCTACCAGCCATCACTGCTTGACAAGGAGAGACCTAAATGGGGCTGTCTAGATCACAGAGTCCAAACCCCACCATTAAGAGCTGTTCAGTCCCAAAGTGTCCATGTAACAGCCCTTCACACCCCTGCTGGGATCTCTTGTGAAATTTAGACCTATGTTAAAAGGCAAAAAGCCACAGTCATAAAAACAATGCGCATGAGATATTGAGCATTACCATCATCTTGAGGCACCTTGCAGCATAACAGTAATTGTGGAGGGTAATTAGCATGCCTTAGCTGTTTGTTAATATTTCCATCAAGGTCTGCAGTGAATCAGATGCAGCTCCCTGCCTGTCTAGCTGCCGGCACACACAGAGATTTATTAAAGAGTTATGAACTAATGCTATTTTTCTCTCATCAGGCTCATGCAAAAGTTTGGCATAACTACAAAAACCACTTTAAGCCATCTCAGAAGGGGATGATGTCCATAGTACTAGGATCTCACTGGATTGAACCTAACAAATCGGAAGATGCTTTGGATATTTTTAAATGTCAGCAGTCTATGGAGAGAGTACTCGGATGGTTTGCTAAACCCATCCACGGGGACGGCGATTATCCAGAAGAACTGAAAAATGAATTCTCTTTTTTGCCACGCTTTACTGAGGATGAGAAAAACTACATAAAGGGAACAGCTGACTTCTTTGCATTTTCCTTTGGTCCAAATAACTTTAAGCCTCCAAACACTCTACCAAAAATGGGACAAAATTTGTCACTCAACTTGAGGGAAGTACTGAACTGGATTAAACGGGAATACAACAGTCCTCAAATCTTGATTGCAGAGAACGGCTGGTTCACTGACAGTCACGTGAAAACAGATGACACCACAGCCATCTACATGATGAAAAACTTCATTAACAAGGTTTTACAAGGTTTGTACACAAGTTAGTTGTTAGATTTTTTGAGAGCTTTTTAAGATCATTTGATATTTAGGTCTGTGATGATTTCAGATTTTTTTTTTTTTTGAAGAGATAATGGTAACTAAGTTAATTATTAATTATTTATACCGCATGGGTACAAGTCATGGATCAGGACCTACTGGTGCTAGGTGTTGTACAAACACAGAAGAAAAACATATTCCCTGTCTCAGAAAGCTGAAGTCCAACATCTGTTTGTTTTTAAAACTAAGAAAGTGCAAAACTGGGTGCTAAATTAATGAAAATAAATGTATGGGATATCATTTTGCACTGCTGCCAGTCCAACTGTTAAACTGTGGGCAATGACACACCTTGACAGCAGGAAAACAAGACTACAAGCTGTCAGTTGCCATGCTGGGGTTCTACTCCAATGCAAAATGCACAGAGGAAATCAGCAGGAGAAGGGCAATCATTCGCCGGGATTATTGTATGCCCAACAGTGAGAATATATTTTAAAGACACACCTTTAATCTTGCTATTTGCCCTTCATAAAGCCAATGTACAGGGGTGCTCTCTGAAGGCAAAAGATTTAATTTTGTATGAAATAGAAACACTTCTAGTGTTTAACATCTCTGAAAAAAAATAGTATTTCATTTCCTCCTTGCCCAGTTTGTAGGTTTGGTGCTGGGAGAGGGATGGCTGCTGGTCCCGAGAGCCATTCTTCCGTCAGGCTGCCCCACTGCTGATGGCACACTGCAGTGATGAGATGGCTTGGATCCCTTTAAAAAAAACCCTTTCTTGTCCTCAGAAAAGGGAAAACACAAGTATTCGCATAATGTGACACCAAGTCAGGAAGTACCGTATCACCAACAAATGTAATTAAGCTCTAAATGAAGACTATCCAGATATATTTAAAGTTGGTTCAAATTGTAACCTTCACATAGTGCAACTGTGTGGTATGTCCTGCCTTTTCTAGATTTTCCAGTATATGGTTTATGATATTTTAAATACTGCAGTGACATAGCAGCAAAGTCTAGATGCATGCCTGCATCTGAAGTTGTGGAACAGGTAGATTTCTGGACATGTACGTAAGAAAATCCATAGCATGTTCTTTTTTTGAAACCTCTAGAGCAGATTTGGCTGTAATAACCATCCATGGATTCACACTTCTGAAATACTTGTCAGTGTTCAGTCAGTAACTGCCCTTCAGGAATCGTCATCTAAATTTTTCTGTATGCAGATACTTCAACTTCTGCCTCAAAATACAGGATCATTCCTTAACTAATGATGTTTTTGTGAAGCAAACTTTGTCTGATCAGGAATAATATTTGGAACATATCTTCATATTTTTACTTACGGAGAAGTCAGGTATAAATTTGCTATTTGCAGCAAAACAAATTGGATCATGTTACCCTCAAAACATCATTTACTTAGGCTAAATTGTAACTGGATGATGTTAAGATAGCACACAGCAAGCTACAAGGAGCTCTACTTTTGTGTGCGCATGTGTTCAAGGAGAGTGCTGTAAACTTTACACTGTACGTCCATAACTCACGGCACTGTGAGTCATGAAAATATGTGATTTACAACACCACCATCGCAATGACCTGGCCTCAGCTGGGATAAAAGGCTGCAATTGAAACTGCAGCTTCTTAGCGGCCTGCATATGCCTGCCAGCACTGAAGCTTGAAATCTCCTTCCGTACACATCAACTCTGGTGACAAAGGGAGCTTAATTAACTCCTGACATCTTCCACCTTCAGCCCTTCGTTCCTGCCCCCAGTCATCCACTTGGTTTTTAGAAGGATTTTCTCATCCCCATGCTATCATCCTGACTTCTGTTTCTGCCCTCCCCTTTCGCTGTCACTGCAGGCAATGCCACAAACTGTGTTGATCCACAGGATCATTGCCTATCACCAACCTAATTATTCTTCTAAGCACAATACATATATAAAATATGGGGGTTTACATACCCATTTAAAAAGCCAAAAATTCTCATCTGGGCATGCACCATCTCGAGTACCACAGTATCTTTTTCTCTGGCAATTAAACTTAGCCTCCACCCATTCAGTATGCTTCTAGAAAAAATAATACTTTTTTCTCAGTTGTCATTTATGCCACCCCTATCTGTCTAGGTCTATTTGTCCAACCTTCTTCACTGCAAACGTGAAGTACTTGTCTTTACATGCAAGGCCTTTCTGGCCTATCTCTTTATCCTCTCTGTCATTCTCTGCCTCTCTGCTTCCCAGTTGATATTTTCCAACATTTCTGTACTTTCTTCCATGGTTTCCCTAATATTTAGAAGTTGCTTTTCTGGAAAATACATGCCATTGTATTGCTTTGTGACATCACCTCATCTCCCTATCAGTATTCTGGCCTTGTCTATCAGCTTCTCATATACTTACATTGTGTCGTGGGTTGACCCCTGGCCGGCCGCCAGGTACCCACACAGCCGCTCACTCACTCCCCCCTTCACTGCTGAACAGGGGGAGAAAATATTTCCAAGGGTTCAGGGTTTGAGATAAGGACAGGGAGATCACCCTCATTTACCGTCCCGGGCAAAACAGACTCAGTTTTGGGGAAATTAGGTACATTTATTAAAAGAACTAATCAGAGAGGAGTAGTGAGAAGTAAGAAAAAGCAAACAGATCTTAAACAGAACACCTTCCCCCCATCCCTCCCTTCTTCCCGGGCTTAACATCAATCCCGGTTTCTCCACCTCCTCCCCCCGAGCGGCGCAGGGGGACAGGGAATGGGGGCTGCGGTCAGTTCATCCGACGTTGGTCCCACCGCTTCTTCACTCCGGGGGAGGACTCTTCACTCTTCCCCAGGGCCACCGTGGGGTCCCTCTCACGGGAGACAAGCTTCACGCTCTCTTCTCCGCGTGAGTCGTCCCACGAAGGGCAATTCATCACAAACTGCCCAACGAGAGACACCTCACGAGGGGCAGCCCACCCCTCGTGAGTCTGAGGTGCAGTCCTTCGGGGGAAACTGCTCCAGCGTGAGCCACCCACAACGTCCCAAAAGTCCCACCGGCCAACCTGCTCCAGCGTGGGCATTCCCTCTTCCACGGGCTACAGGTTCCGGCAGCAACTTGCTCTGATGTGGGCTTCCCACGGGCTACAGTCCCCTTTCAGGCATCCACCCACACGGCGTGGAGTCCTCGGTGGACATCTATGCGGTGATCCTCACGGTGGACTTCTGCACCTCGCCCATGGGCTGCAGGGGGACAACCCGCTTCACCATGGTCTTCACCACGGACCCGGGGGACTCCTTCTGCTCCGGCGCCTGGAGCTCATCCTCCCCCCCCCTCCTTCTTCACTGACCTTGGTGTCTGCACAGATTCTCACTCCTCCATCTCTGTGCCAGCTGTTATGGCGCAGTTCTTTTTCCCGTTCTTAAATATGTTTTCACAGAGGCGTTCCTCTGCTATCACCTTACTGATAGGCTCAGCCTTGGCCAGTGGCGGGTCCCTCTTTGGAGCCGGCTGGCATTGGCTCTATCAAACTTGGGGAGCTTCTAGCAGCTTCTTACAGAAGCCACCCTGCAGCTCCCCCCCCGCCGCTGAAATCTGGCCAGGCCAAACCAAAACACATTGCAAGCTCTTGGACTTTCTAATTTATTCATCAAACAGCTAGTAAAATATCGTGCATAACGGTACCCCTGGGTACCTTCTTACTCTGCGGCACGAATGCAAGCACAGTGCAAAACCACCTCCTGCTCAAGTTGCAGCATAGTGTGACTAAGGCAAAGAAATTCAGCGGAAACACAAAATTACGCTAAGTGAAGTGTCTTGAGAAAATAAGGCAAAGCAATGCTGGGCACAAGCAGAGCCTTAAATTAGAGTACTTCATCTTTGCTCCTTGGCTTACTCTGGGTGGACTACAGGTGAAATACAGCTGTCTGTCTGTCTCTGCCAAAATCCCCAGGAACCCCAGTCAGTCACTGCTTTGCCCTTGATATTCCAGCCTGTATAAGGTTAACATGAGGAATTATCCTGCGTTATTTCCTAGCTTAAAGCTGGGGATGGGCAGCTAACGTGACTGACCATGGAGTTCGGACTGTCTCTTCCAGGCTGATGGCTGGCACATGCGGTAAGTGGGGCACAAATTTTGTTGTTGGTCGGTGTCCAGCGAGAAGCTGCTTTGGGAGTTCTGCTGCCCTGCCTGCTGGATCAGGTTCCACATCTGAGAAAGCAGTCATTTTGTCATCCCTCTCATATATTATATGTAAAAGATTTCACATATACTCTTTTGCGGGGTGGAGGGATGTTAAGATTGCCAAAGAAACATGCATGTGCTGTTCCCAGTCTGTGACTAAATGAAGCACTTCAGTGACCGGGTTGATCAAGCTAGCTTCTTCTGAAGTCATGTGTCTCATATCAACAGATACAGTTTTTCAGTTTAGAAGCTGGATAGACATTCGTTAGAGTTTGCAGAGGTCTTTCAGATAGTTTTAGCTTCATGACAAAGTCACAAACTAGATCAGCTGTTGCACCCTTAATTTTTAGTCATGCTTCACTAATTTTATCGGTATGTATTACTTGCAAATAATCAAATGCAACTTAAAATCTGGTGTGGCATAATATCTCACATTTTCTCAGAGCAGAAATAAAGCATCCTACAGTAATTTAATTTCTTAAGGAACTAGTGATGTACATATTTTTTTTAATGAACAAAGACTAAGATGTATAACGTTTGACACAGTTTTGCAATAAATTCAATGGGCCAATAACCCTATGAATATTGAGATAACCCTCAGGATTTTCAAACTGACTTTTCTCATAAACATTCCTTATATATGAGTGTTAAATATAAGACTTATGGATGTTACTTTCTCTTACGCAGCTATTAAATACGACAACGTAGATGTGTTTGGTTACACAGCCTGGTCACTCCTTGATGGCTTTGAATGGCAACATGCTTACAACATCAGGCGTGGATTATTTTATGTAGATTTCAAAAGTGAAGAAAAGGAAAGGATTCCCAAGTCATCTGCACTTTATTATAAACAAATCATACAGGAAAATGGCTTCTTCCCACGGGAGGCTACCCCAAGCTTGCAAGCACAGTTCTCCTGTGACTTCTCCTGGGGTATCACTGAATCTGTTCTCAAGGTAAGCATAAAACATTGGGAAACCCACTGGAGGCAGAACGATTAACAACTCTACCTTGTGAATAAATAACTGTGTATGGCACCTTGTGTTCAGGAATCTCAATGCACACTGCAAACAGAAGTTAAGCCTACTCATAATTGCATAGGTTCAATTTTAGCTACTTTACAGGTTTTCAGATGAGCTAGTCACAGAGTGCTTGTGTGCTCCTGTAGCAGCAGACTCTTCCAAGGCCAGTCCTGCTTTGCCTTCCCTCTGCTCACGTCTCCAACTAGCACACCAGATCAGGAAATTTCAGACCAAGAGGCTGACCCCAACCAATTGTTCCTGGGTTACTTTTCAACCAGGGGAGCTTCCCAGTCCAGAGATGCCTACGACACTGTGACGGAGAGGGTGGCACAGAGCAGGAACAAGATGGTTATGCTGGAGGCAGCAGAGCTACTCGCAGGCTTGTGCTCTCATCCAAAGCTACTAAACAAGGCAGAAACAGATTCCTGCATTAATCTTGGCTCTAAGTGCCATTTCCATAAGCAGGTAACAAGCTGCTCTTTAAAAAGAGTTATACCACAGGCAAAGATAACGAACATCAGCATATACACCTTTTACCATCTGAGCTCACATTTGAAAATAGATGATACCACCTTTTTTCCAAACTCATTCCTACTGTGTCTATTTCTACTTTAAATGTGGTAGATATCCTGACCATATGTATGGCCAGTGTTGTGATACTCTTTGTCATCGCATACAGATAATTCAGCAACCAACATTGGCCCTAAAAAAAACAACCAAAAAGCTCCCCTCAAACCAGTAAAACTCCATAATTTAATCTATTCACTGACAACAATAGGGAAAAAAAAAATAAAGCTTCTATATATTTTGTTAATTGCTCTGAGGAAATACACAGCACAGAAAAGTCATTTTCTTAAAAAAGACGCACAACAAAACAAACCAGA
This sequence comes from Trogon surrucura, assembly GCA_020746105.1. Lineage (NCBI taxonomy): Eukaryota > Metazoa > Chordata > Aves > Trogoniformes > Trogonidae > Trogon > Trogon surrucura. The sequence continues at coordinate 56,614,346 of CM036620.1, read as the reverse complement.
TTAAATATTTTAAACTTCACTATGGCGTATTCTAGATCCTATAAAGAGTGTTAAAAAAATTGGAATATTAAAAAAAATATCCTGTGCTACACAGGATACATCCTATACTAACTTTGTTGAGTAGTAGAAAATAGTAAAGATACAATTCATAATAACCACTACAAGCTGTGTGTGTCAGACGTTTGCACAGGCAGAAGGACTATTGGTAAGACCAGGGAACACTATGCCACAGTTACACAAGGTTGATTGCAGCAGCAGTGACAAAATAATCCTTGCCTGCTCACACCTGCCTGGGCTTGTTCTTACTGCCCGGCCCTCCTGCCAGCTGCCTGAGAACTGCTGTTTGCATGACCACCGAGTGAACTCGGTCAGGGAGATGTATCTTTGTGGAAATGTATGCTGCATAGGCTGGTGGCAGCAAAAAGGCCAGCGTGTAGCCGAACAGAAAGGACAGTGCAATTTTAATATTTTCCATAGATGAAGGAACAGAACAGGCACGACAACCACTAGCGCAAGGTGGGCTGGTTATCCTCTTCTCCTCGGAGCATCTACGTGGGACCTCCTGACATCCAGGACTAATTTTACAGCCAAACACAGGCAGAAATACAGACTACAAGCAGGCATTCATTTTATTAAACCCTGTTATAACACACTGTTTTTCTTTTACAGGCAGAATCCGTGGCTTCCTCACCACAGTTCTGTGATTCCAGCTTGTATCTCTGGAACATCACGGGAGACGGGCTCCTGCACAAAGTTAAAGGGGTGAAGCTAAAAACCCGACCAGCACAGTGCACGGATTTTGTCAGTATTAGAAGGCAACTTGACCTCCTGGAAAAAATGAAAGTCACCCATTACAGATTTGCACTTGACTGGTCACTAATTTTACCTAACGGAGATTTGTCAGTGGTCAACAAGCAAGTTCTTAGGTATTACAGATGCGTGATTAGCGAAGTACTGAAACTCAATATTCAATCCATGGTCACCTTGTATTATCCAACTCATGCCTACCTGGGCCTGCCAGGTCCTTTGCTCCAGACAGGAGGGTGGCTGAACCAGTCTACTGTCTACGCTTTTCAAGACTACGCAGCTTTATGTTTTCGGGAACTTGGCGATTTGGTTAAACTTTGGATTACAATAAACGAGCCTAACCGGCTAAGCGATGTCTACAACAGGAGTAGCAATGATACGTATGAGGCAGCACACAATTTATTAATAGCACATGCCATGGCCTGGAGAATATACGACGAGCAGTACCGGCCCTTTCAGTATGGCAAAGTGTCCCTGTCCCTGCATTCTGACTGGGCTGAGCCTGCCAACCCCTACTTTGAATCTCATTTGAAAGCCGCCAACAGATTTCTCGAGTTTGAAATAGGCTGGTTTGCCGATCCCATATTTAAGACAGGGGACTACCCAGCTACTATGAGGGAATACATTGGCTTTAAAAACAGAAAAGGCCTCTCGTACTCTCTCTTGCCATCTTTCACAAGTGAGGAAAAGCAGCTCATCAAGGGCGCAGCTGACTTCTATGCGCTGAATCATTTCACCACCAGATTTGTTATTCATGAACCTCAGAATGGCAGCCAGTATGAATTTGATCGTGACATTCAATTCCTGCAAGATATCACCTGCCTGAACTCCCCTTCTCGTTTGGCAGTGGTGCCTTGGGGAGTGCGCAAAGTTCTCAGGTGGATTAAAAGAACCTACGGCGACATCGATATTTACATCACCGCGAATGGAATAGATGATCAGTCCTTAGACAATGACGAACTTCGAAATTATTACTTGGGAAATTACATACAAGAAGTTTTAAAAGGTGAGTGTATGATAGATTCAAGTTCCCCAGAGACACTTGCATGGCACAGACTCAGACATTCCTTAAGCCAACACCTTAGACTTGCCTCAGAGAGAGCAAGCAGCTCTGGCGGAGAGATTGAGGAACCAGCCATCAGCATTCAGCCCCCTGAGGGGCCTGTTCCTGCAGTCATGCTCAGGGTAGATCCAGCAGAAAGCAATGGCATCCAGCCCCTCACATGAAACACAGTCACAGCTGCTTCCAGTTTAAACCATGGGAGAAGCCATCCAGGCATGCTATACAGCAGAGTAGTTATTCACAAGTTAGTAGGAGATAGCACATCAGACCAATGGCTCCTAAGAGAAAACTCTAATTTCTAATCTACAAAGAGAGGTGGGAGCCCCCTTAACTGCTTGCTGAACTCTAGACATTGGACAGGAAAGCACAAGCAAGATCAAGAAGACTTGGAGGGATATACAGAAGAAATACAGGTCACTGGATTTTTATGGAAATGTTGAGTAGAGAATCAAACTCTAGTTCCTGTTCCGCTACTTGCTTTCTCCCGGGCACCTAGAGAAATCTAGTTCTTCACTTTAGAGAAAAATGAGTAACAGTTATGGAGGTAGAGGACAAAAATGTTCAAGGCAATAATCTTCAGCAATAGCTTCTTGTATGAACAACGCTGCAGGGATCTCACCCCTCTCATCCCCCTTCCTCCACCCAAACTTTAAAAGGAAAGCAGTGAGCCACGGGGTACAGAACAGGCCCCAGTACCTGAACCACAGCCAAAATGAGAGTACAATATATCCCTGCACGCACTGCTCCCTACTGGTGAGCACCAGTGAGTTCCCTGACCAGGACATAGGATGTCTAAAAGTTCTTCTGAGGCACATGTCCCCAAAAGTAGTCTAGGTATTCTGGTTCCTCCTCTCTAGCAACTAGATATGTAAAAAATAAGAAGGATCTGACTCATGGCTAAACATGGCTTCAGATTACTTTTAGACACCAAAAAGTAACTGAACAGTCCCCCTCTGGTGCATAGTTTTTTCAGTTGCTATAGGGCTAATGAGCATTTGATGATTTATTTTCCACACTAATTTCACATTGCAAACAAAAGAACAAGTTATTAAAGGAAAAGGTTGTTTAAAGGGCACATCATCACAGTATTCCCATTTGAACTTTCAGATAGCATGACACTTTTCAGTACTCACAGAAAGATAACCCCAATTTACAATGTTCTTGCTTAATCTGGGCCACATCCCTGACTCTGCTCTCTGCTTAACACATGAATTGGAGAGGTGTTTACTCACCAAGAACTGCTATTTATGATTTCATTAAAGTATTTTCACACGACACTTGGGTGCAGCAGTATAACGTGCAGTCATGCGTGCTGCGAGGCTGAGCAGCTGGGCTTGGAACAGCGCAGGAATTTTCAGAAAGCTCCTCTCATGGCCCAGATGCTCCCCTTGAGTCATCGCAGCTGGGTTCAGTAAAGAGCACTATTTGAGTTCTCCCAGAAAATCCATCTTCCAGCTCTAACCCTGTTCAAATCCAGCTTTCAGAGTAGGTCCAGCAAATTCCCAAATTATATATTTTTTTTTCTTTAAACAATGATACACTCTTTCTACTGGACAGTTGGGTATTATTAGGAGCAGTAAGTGCAAGTAAACATTTTATGATGCAATTACACTTTTCTAAATTTATAACTTGAAATCTCTACTCAATACCAGGAAGTTTGTAGGTCACACGAGGTTTTAGTAACATTTGGCTCTGTTTGGTTTTTTTTTTGTTTCCCTTCCCAGCATACTACATTGACAAAGTCAAGATTAAAGGCTACTATGCATTTAAGCTGACTGAAGAAAAATCTAAGCCCAGATTTGGATTCTTCACTTCGGATTCGAAAGGAAAACCCTCAATAAAATTCTACAATAACCTGATAAGTAACAACGGCTTTCCTGCTGACTCTTCAGCCTGCGATCCTTCCACCCAAGAAAAGCAGTGCAGCTTCTGCTTGTTTATTTCTCAGAAGAAGCCGTTAATATTCTTTGCCTGCTGCCTTTTCTCTACCCTTGTCTTGCTTTTATCCATTATTGTTTTCCACAAAAGAAAAAGGAGAAAACGTTTTAAGGCAAAAAGTATCCAGTGCATCTGTGTTTCACTATAAAAAGGGGGCAGGAGCCCACTTTCAGTGAGATCCATCACTGTTTGCATTGTACAGAGGACGATGCCGATCAGATGACTGTAGAAAAGCACTACGTGAGTCACTCCAGTCATACGCACCCAGCGTTTCATTTGAAAATGGAAAGTAGCTGTAGGCACAGGAAGAAAAGCTGTGACATTTGTTCTGTGAAATTACTTTTATCCACCTCCTGTACGTAGAAGATGACAAATTCATCTATTTAAAACAAAAAAAAACATGGAACATTTTATGACTCTTCCTGTGCTTTGCAATAATCTTTCCAAGACTTTGACTTGAAAAGAGATACTAAGCTGTGAGAACTGACATGCACTTTTCTATAGACCTCTGGACCAAAGTGTCTTTTGATGTATATTCATGTTACAAATGTTGTTGAGCATGAAACTGCAATTGTTATGGTTTACAAATAAAAGTGTTATTAAAACCCACAAGCTTTCAGCTAAGTACATGACCAAGAATAAAATATCCTGAGCCAGCTTCTGAAGATACTTCTAGAACAACAAATCCAAGTTAACTCCATTATCAACCAACATGCCTCTATCTCTTACATATTGGGTGAAGCAGAGATTGGATGTTCACCTTAAGTAAATGTAACTGGACCCACAGGAGACAAGTCAAAATAGTACACAATCACTATTTTTCAACTCCAGAACAGGGCAGCCATAACAATTTTTACTAGCAGAGAACATAAAAATCAATAGTAACTATTAATCCCCTCAAGAGAGGAATAGTTCTAAATCGCACTTTTTCATAAAAGCGTGTTATCATCTTAGCTCTGCTCAAATGCCAGCAAGCCATCAGTGGGGTAACACTGTGGAGGAGTTTATTGCTATTGCTGCATTAAACAAAACCTATCCACCCAGGCATAATGCTCTTAAAGGATAAAAGAACCATTTAAATTTTTCAGGGACCAAACCCAGATGTTTCCCTCGGTCTGGTTTTGGTCATCCTGAAATGAGCCCAACAGCTTTTTTTCTCCCATGAACTGCACCATCATTTAAAATTCAGGTTGGCCGGCCTTTTCAGTCATCGCATCAGATTATCGCTCCCCAGACAGGTACGACACACTTCTCCAGAAGGGTAAAGAAGCTGCTCTAGAACTGTAGCAAAGGGCAGAAGAGCCACCAGTTAAATCCCCACTGCGTTCCAATCTCCTTTTCCAGGGGCTAGTATCATTTTCAAGACACAACGAAAGCCCCACCCTGTTCCCACTGGAAGCTAGTTACCTCAGTCTTAAGGTCCCCAAAACAGATAGACACACTTTATCTGTATCCCAGCACCTCCGAACAGATGATGTATCTAAACACATAAGAAAGCACCAAACACCCAGTAAATTAAATGATCACATATTACCATAAACTAAGCACCAAAGTATTACGGCCACGTAGAGATTATTAGAAATTCTGTGGAAGTGCTACCTTGAGGCTATGTGCAATTGACTGAACAGCAAAGTGACAATTCTTGATCCAACCTTGAGTCTTGGTTCACAACAGCATGTGCATATTCCTCCATTATAAGTATTGGTTAACATCACAGAAGGTTCGTGAATTAAAAAGGTTAAGTACTAGTACAATTATAAAGGACTGGCCCATTCTACACTCCAAAATGTTCTACCAGCACTACAAAAAGCACAGGCGTTGGAGGTGCTGAATCCTTCCATCACCCAAAGTCAGTGACTAGTCATCACCCACAGCAGCCATCGAATCGCACCGACACAGCAAAACTCTTGAACTCTGCATGCACCATGGGAGCACAAAGAATTTCAGAAGACTCCTTTAGCAGCACAATTTGAACAGCGCAAGATCCCATCTTAAAAACATTAGACAGGCCACGTACAATGTCCACATCTGCAGTTAAGCACAGCTGCCTCCCCAGGCTCAGACACTGGTACCACACACCCCTGTTGAACTCCGGAGAATCATGCAAGTGGGTGCTTTGGGCAGTTCTCTGAATTTCTGAGGCATAGGTAGATGCTTTCCTTGATATTAAGCTTTAGCTATTTGTGGCCAGGTATGTTTCTGCACTATCACAGTATTTCTGGGAGTTTTTTTCAAAATTGAATGCACCAAGTGAATGTGGATTTTACCGTAGCATGGCAACAGCACGACATCCCAACTACATGTTGCTACATGGCAAGACAAGTAACCAAGAAAAACCAGAGCTATATCCCCAGATGGCACAAAACACTGTTGGCGAAATTCAGCCATAAGCTGTCTGAACTCTGAGGTCAAGTCCTTGGCTTTCTTAATTGAGCAATACAGCTAAACCATTGTATTTTCAGACTACTTCTCTCTCTGTTCAGTTTTACAAATCTTACAAATCTGGTCCTACTGATTCCAGTTTTCTTTTTAATCTGCTTCAGATACTGTCATCACAAGTCTGAATTCCCCTCCACAAACTGTCCATGGAAATCAAGTTTCTGCAGTCTGAGGTTCTTATATCATGTGGAAGAACACTAATCTTCTTTCTGTGAGAACAATGTTTTTGCTATTTATTAATGCTACGATTTAAAACTACCACTTCATGGCTTTACACACTGGGTCCACACTCCACTAGATGACATTTCCAAACCATCAGACTTCACTCAGTTCTCAGACTGTAAAGGCAACATGTGCACAGTGCTGACGTTATCTTGCGTGACCCTGTGACAATGTGTTTCTCCAAATGCCAAAGATCTCCATTTACTTCTTAAAAAAAAAAAAAAAAGAGGCCAAGATATGAAATAGGTTTTATTTTATTAAAGCTCTCATGGTGTTCAGGTTTTGTATTAGATTAATCAAGCTGGTTCTTGCTAATGTAATGTCCCATGGTTGTTTGTTTCAGGATCCAGACAACTGTAAATAGAAGTTAGGAGCTTTTAGAAAGGTTTTTGCAGTGCAAATATGAAACTGAAAGTGTACAGACATATGACAATTTATCTGATAGCTTTAATGCAAGATAGACATTAATAGCTCAAAGAATATGCCTAATTTTGTTCAGACAGAATTACTTAAAGATGCCTCCAAAGACAACAGCTCATGACAATTTAACAAGCTGGTACCAAGTTGTTCCACCGCCCAAGAACTCACAACAGCAGTAAAAATAATTTTTTCAGTAGCTTAGAAGTGCCAGGTATGTTTAAAGAACTCATTTCATCTGCATCCTCTGTCTCAAGTTCAAGTTCAGAAGGCACAGAACATTTATTTCATTTGCAACAGCCTGTCTCATCCTGCACAAATGTTCTGTACCATGTACAGAACCATACATAGCTGAAATACTTCAAATTCCATTTGAAGGTAAAGGTAAAATTCTTAAAATTACCCCCAAATCGTACTCATCTTCAGTAACAAATGTACATACACACTGTAACCACTTGTCCTTGTTATATTGACCTTTGTTTGCAAGCATTTACACACAAACTACATGGAAGACTTTTATCCAGAAATGGCATGCTGACCACTTTTTTTTTTTTGGTGAAGTCAGCATCCAATCAGGAGGAACATGAGTCTAAGAAAAGTCTTCTCTGTAAATAGGTGTAAACTGATTTGTCATGCTCAGTCAGCTGGCTTTAAATTCTCAGGCACCACCATAACCAGCATTCTCAGCTTAGAACAGAGCACTTGACTCAGATGTGTCTCCATACAGTAGCGTAATACTGACTTGATGGGAGAAGAAAAATTGCTGTCAAGCGCCACACCAAAATTTAAGTCTTATGATACCTCTTACAATGCCTTTTACAAGCACAATTGCATCCCTGTTGGGAACCTGCCTAACCTCAGCCTTGTTAAAGCAGATAAACCCTGTCAAACCCCCGGATTGAGTAACCATCTCTACACAGAAGATGGACCAATGTTAAAATGATACAAACCTATGAAGAGCTTTACTCATCTGCCTGCTGTACTGTTCCTTTCTCAGAGACATAGATACCATCCAAGAATTTCCTGATATCCTTGTTCTTGACTGTAGTGGCTTGCTGGATCAAGGCAGCTGCAGACAAAGCAACACTGTTAGCACAAAGCAAGAGGTCCAAGCCAACTTGTAGCCTTTGTTTGCTCTTCAATGCATCGACTAACATATAAAAACATCACTTGAAATCTTGTCAGTCCTAACAAAAACACAACACATCAATAAGCCTGTCTTGGCAACTCAGGACAGTGAGTGTTTATTACTGCATACTTGTACAACTGAAAAGCTGACAAGTTTGGTGAGAAAAAGCCAGCAATACTGACTCAAAAAGAAAAAAAAAAACAGTCCCGTGGAATTTTAGAAAAACATCTCTAAGTTTAGAAAAGGCTAAGAAACTGTAAAAAGCAATTATGGTGACTAGAGGAAAAAAAAAATAATCCCGAGCTGCCCTTTCACTCAGGGTTTGAGAAAATGAGAATTTGCTAAGCTGACATCTTCAGGTAAAAGTGGCTGTATCATTTTATCTTCCCATACATGTACTTTCACAAACCTGAATTGGAGACCAATTCAATGTCATTCCCTTCAAGGATCAGCTCATCTTTCTGGGCTTGAGATACTGCACAGGAAACACCTACAGAAAGGGAAACACGTAATCTACACTGTTTGTGAAGACATTGAATACACTCAAAAAAAAAGTATTCATGTTCTGTCCCAACTTGCAGATTCAGAAAGTAGCATTCCAGGCAATAACTACCTTCTACAACAACTTTTGTTAAGAGTCCCCCAAATCCCTTCCAGTATTGTCCTCCCTCACATCATTTTGGAACTCAAAGATTAGTGCAAGTCACACTCTGGATTGAAAGCAACTAAGTGATATTCCTACCAAAGTGTTTCTACATCACAGCATTAATCACCAACACCACTGTACAAGCCAGAGGTTTTGCCAGTATGGCTTTGTCAGCTAGGTGGTGCCATTTTCCACATTCTTCAGTTCATTAAAACCTAACTGGAGTCATCCAATCAAAAGTCATTAAAAAAAAAAAAACCAAACCCTGATCCCTTACATGTCAAGGACCATGATCAAACTAGCAACACTGCAATACTCATAAGAAGTCAATACTAGGACATTCAAGAATCTAACAGGAAGCTTCCATTTACAAGGAGAATAACACAAGCAAGTTTTTATAGCTAGGCCTATCCAGTCAACAGACATCAGCTTTTAAGACAACACTTTACTATCCCTTAAGTAAACGCTGACTTAAAAAAAACCAAATGATCAAACCCATCCTTATTATTCCACAGAAAATCAACAGTCAAAGCCACTGTAAGTGGCTCTGCACTGCATCTGCCAGTATTTTTGCAAAAGTCTGACACTCGAACCTAAAGCCACCCCAAAACATCACCAATCACACTAAATACTGCCACTCACACCTTCACCAGACTTTAAAAAACACAGAAATGGAAAGTGTTCCCAATGGTCTTAACTGTGCTTATGAACTTTCCCAAGTTTAACAACCTCCGTAAAATGCCTACTCTGTTAAAACATTTTGCTAAAACTCGAAGTATCCAAGCTGCAACACCCAACAGTTAAGATGACAATTTTGAAGTTCATCATACTTGCCCCTAGACAACCAGGAAATTCAAACTACAACACTTCAAAGACCAAAAACATGATATAGTGTGAAACTAGTTCATGTACAGTATTTAGAAAAGAAACACAAATCTGAAATAAAGCACCTGCAGTTTACCAACTATAAACACTGTCAAGATCTCACAATAACACAAGTAAACACGGGACTCCTCGTAACTTGCAGTACAATAACTAGCTCTAAATTAGTTGTTAGGTATTAACTAGCTCTAACTACTCAAATTATAAAAAACATTACTAATAATAAATCTAAACAGTTGTAGAAGTATCACAAGATTACAGAAACTCAAGACAGGCAAATGCTGCTTCAACAATCATTCCCCATCTCCTGCTACTGGTGGCAGGACCCAAAGGAAATGGTTTAGACAGCCCAGTCAGAAATAGCAGAGCACATCTCCAGCCACGCTCACCTGGTCTCATACGCACTCGGCGAATGTACTTCTCTCCCAAGAAGTTTCGGATCTCCACAAGCGAGCCGTTTTCCTGTATAACCACGTTGATTGGGAAGTGAGCATACACAGACCTCATCTTGTAACGAAATCCCTAGAATAAAGAACATCATCAGATATTGAAAGCAGAATGCAAAAGGTAAAACAAATGCATAAAGCTTACTAGAGACATCCAAACCCAAGTTATATTGAAATTAGTTTAACAAGGGCAAGCCTCTAAGCCCAAGAGACATCCCGAGTTTATTGTTCATGCTTTCTTCCACAGACAGAACTTGTCTGATGCACAAGCAAGATTAAAAAAAAAAAAAAGACAAAAAGAAAGCTACACCCTGGGTGCTTAGAAAAGCTTTCACTGAAGTCAAAGGCTGCCTGTGGCCATCACTAACAAAAATGACATGAGTTATTCTATTTCAAAATAAAACTCACCAGTGTAACACCCTTTATCATGTTCTGTACATGGCTGCAAATTGTACGAACTGTTGCCAGCTCCTTTCTGTTACCCCACCATTTGTCAACACGCAGCTGCATTACAAGAAATAAATAAAATTAGCAAAGCTTTCGGTTACACTTCAAAACTAGGTGTGAAACATTTATGTGACAAACTAAGAGTGCACAGTTCAGGTAAACTACTGAAAGGCCCTTCTAACAAAAACACAAAGGTATTTAATTTCTTGGAAGGTGCATCTACTTCAAGCCTTTTAAGTTCTAAAGTCCCAGATGTGTCACAATTTTTTTCTTCATATCTTATTACTAACAAATCTTCAAGAAGGTGCGGTAGATACTCTGACATCTTAATCTGCAAGATGCTAAAGACTGAACAGGTTGTTCCAAAGTCAGTCGCTCAACTTTTTAATGAAACTGTGTGTGAGTCCAGTGTTTTAACGAAACACTAGGTGTTTGCGAAAAAGCAGCTGAAATCAGTCACTCTTCCCATTTTCTTTTTAAGACCATACAAACATATTACCCATTTATGTAGGAAACGTCTGCTCTCCTGATGCAACTTGCCAATTCTGAAAGCTAAGTCAGTACATTTAGTTTTATCTAGCTAGAACTAGCCAGTTTATAAAACACAGCATACAACAGTCAATCCCCTTCCCAGTAAATGCCTGTAACCATAAAGGAAACCGATGAACAAATTCACTCCAACACCACGGAACTGCAAGACTTCCATGGTGCCCAAGTAGATCCCAAAGTTCTACAAGACCAGCCTCTTTCAGAAAACACAGAGATCAGCAAAAACTTCAACAACATACCCACAGCTAAACATTTGGGTTCAGTCTTCCACACTACCAAGTGTTTAAACCATCAAGCATTGAAACTGGGCAAAGAAGCAACCTCTGCACCACTCACCTTCTTGTGTTTCTTTCCCAGGAGGGACAGCTCCACATTGATGTGGTTAAAATCCCTTCGCAAGGTTCCTCGGGGGCCCTTCACTATGACTGTCCGGCCCTTCAGCGAAACGCTGACTGGAAACCAAAGGCAGACGCACGTTAACCCGGCTGGGGGCTCAGCACCGCGAAACGCCTTCCCACGGCGCTGGCAGACGTACCTTGCTCGGGGATGTCAACGGTCTGGTTGCTGAGAATGGTCTTCATTCTACAAAGGACAAGCGGGAGAGAAGCTGCGGACCCTCGAGGCAAAGCCCTTTTCCTACACCCTTCCCTTTCCTTCCCCGCGCCTACCCTAGAACTGCGCAACTACCGAGCGCCGGCCCGATGCCTCCCCGACCCCTCTGGGCCGCCACGACGCCGGGCTCCGCTCCCCACACCGATGCATCTCGTTCAGACTGCCGAGAGACGGCGAGAAGTGGCGGCCTCAGCGCTCAACTCCACCGCGGGGCCTAGAACCGCCACAGGAGGAGAATGGGGGAGGAGGGAGGCTGGGGAAGGCGCCATCCCGGGGGCTCCCCTCCCACTGTGTTTGGGAGGGGTCGCGGCGGCGGGGCCCAGCGCCGGCCCGGGAGGCTGCCGGCGCCCGGGCGCGGAGCTTGGGGGGGCTGCCTGCGGCGGATGGCGGCGGATAGTCCCGAATGCCGCCACCGCCCCACACCTCACCTCGCAGCAGGCCGAGCGGAAAGAGACAGCGCATGACGTCATCACGTATTTGTAGCCGCTCCCGAACCTCTGAACGTCATCACGCCGAGGCAGCCGTCCAAGAGGGAAGAGTAGTTGAAGTCCGATGCGTGTCAGCTGACTGGGGCGGACCAGGCGGGGCGGCTGAGCGCTGAGAGGATTGATCGGGCCAGCCCGTAGGGAGCCGGTCCCGCCGCTCCGCGGGCGCCGCCATGTCGCTGCTGTCGCGGGGCCGCCGGTGCGGGGACGCCGCCGCCACGGCCGCCCGGCAGCTGCTGCTGGGGCCCCAGGGACGGGTGAGTGGGCGCCGTGTCAGGACCGTGTGCCGCCGGGGGACGGCGGGCTGCCAAGCGTAGGAGAGCGGTCGTTGGGGCCCGGCCGAAAGGAGACCTCGGGAGGGTCCCCCCCGGTGAAGGGACGGTGCCGTTACCCCGGTGGCTGCCGGCCACAGGCACACACGGGCAGACAGACACAGACAGGCTGAGCCACGGAGCCCATCCGCTGCCAACCGCGCTGCTGAGAACGTGACCTGTGCTCCTTTCCGTCGGAACTAACGCCCGTCAGTGACCGAGCACCTCAAGGTCTGGTTGTGCAGCCCCGGAATCTCAAATTAGTCCGTAGGATGTTGTTTGTATCCAAACCACGAGGTGACTTAGCTTGACACCGAGGTATTTTGGAAGAGATCATGCTTCACGTCTGTTTGACTTAAAGCGAAAAGAGATAATTACATGCTTAACTGAAAAGCAGTTGGGGAAATGCTTACACAAAATGTACAGGAGAACGAGTATATATATTTAGTATATAAACCCAGTATATTTACAATTCAATAGAGTGTTGCTTCTTTTAGGTTTCTGGGAGCCATGTGTGTAACCAGTACAGAGCATCAGGCTCTTTGCCAGAGGAAAAAAAAGAGTTTCTGCAAAACGGACCAGACTTACAAGATTTTGTATCTGGAGATTTGTCAGACAAGAGCACGTGGGCTGAGTATAAGGGCAATTTGAAGCGTCAAAAAGGAGAAAGGTAATTATGATCTTGAACAACTGTAGCTGCTTCCATGTGCTATCTAGCGTGTTTAGTATTAACTACAAAATGTATACAGTCTATTTTTATTAAGTTCCATTGTGCTGGCTTGCAAATCTCGTATATTTTCAAGAGAGAACAAACACATTGTTAACTTCAAATGCATAACAAAACGTGAAGATGCGGTGGTATTTTCTCACTTGAGTGCTTGTGCCATGGCCTGTATTAAAATACAAATGTACATGAGTAGGTGACTGTGTCCTGCTTTGGCATTGAAAAAATATCACTGATTGAGTGAAGCAAGACTAAATTTAAAAAATGCTTAACCCCTCTGTATTTTCTGGTAAAAATTTGAACAGGCTTTGTGATAGCTCTGTAACAGACATTGCATTTTCCAGTGTGACACTGTTAAATCCCACCAGTACAGTTAATGGTTTTAAACCTTCTAGTGACACCGGGCTCCTGCTCTTGAATGTTGGGAAGAGACAAGTCCATTACGACTGTGATGTTAATATTGGTTGCTGAGTTGCATCAGTTTTCAAGGAATCTTTTCCAGTTGGGCTCTGTAACTAATTAAAGTGTATTGATGAAATTATTCAAAGCTTACCAGGTAAATAATTTATTCATCTTTATGTTCGTTTGATGTTATTCAGGCTGCGACTTCCTCCATGGCTGAAAACAAAGATTCCCATGGGAAAGAACTACAATAAACTAAAGAATACCTTGAGAAGTTTAAACCTTCATACGGTAAATGCGGTGCCAACCAAGTTTTCCTGTAGAAATGAGGCATTTTTTACAGATACAAAATTATTTCTCCGTGGACAACACATAGAAATCACATCTTGCGCGATCTTCAGCACCGAAACCAAGCCCAGTGCTGCTGCTTTTTGCCAGCAGTGATTTTACCCATAAAGAATGCAGATGAATCCAATAGAGTGCTTCTTCATTTTCCTGTTGGGATTTTAAATGCCAGGGTTTGCTGCTTGCACCACTGAAGAGATCAGAAGATGCCCTGTGTGACTGTTTCTAATGGAAACACACACAGCGTACCTTCCAGCTGGTAAAAGGTGGTGGGTATGCATGGGGAGCTTCTTTCCTTTTTTTGGCAGAGTAAGGTCATGCTTTGATGCATCATAGACTTAGTAAACATTTTGTCAGTTTTAAAATTTAAAATGTTAATGACAATGTGTGCTAATTAATAAGGCAGTTACGTGGTCAAGGAGTTTCTGAAGTAGAGGAAAAGAATGGTCATTCTCTTTCTGTTCTACTAACTTCTTATAGAACAACATGTAATTATTTGTCTCATCACAGGAGGAATTAGGTTTTGTTTGTAAGTTACTATTGAAATTGATCAATAATAGTATGGAGAAAAGACCGGTATGTTAGATTGTCTTTTACCGTTAGGTGTGTGAAGAAGCACGTTGTCCCAACATTGGAGAATGCTGGGGAGGTGGTGAATATGCTACAGCTACAGCCACTATTATGGTAAGCCATTAACCATTTAATAACCACTCATAACTAAATTTAGAGTGAAGCACTATTCTAGGGATATTGGGATTTGTCTGGTGCAGCTTATGCAGCCGTTTCTCAGCTGAGCAACAGTAAAGGCAGGAATGTCTTTCTTATTTCAGCTCATGGGTGACACGTGCACTCGAGGTTGCAGATTTTGTTCAGTAAAGACAGCGAAAAATCCACCTCCACTGGATCCCGAGGAGCCTTACAACACAGCCAAGGCCATCGCTGAGTGGGGCTTGGATTATGTCGTGTTGACATCTGTGGACAGAGACGGTTAGTACGGTGTCCCTCGTCTCTTCCAGTCTGAGCTCTCATGTGTGTTACGTGGGGTAAATGCAGACCTCGATAAACATTTATCACTCGGCACGATTGGTGAGGATTACTATCTTAAAGGAGAAGCGTGGAAAGTTTCTACATGTTCTTAGTAATTCTCTATGTCTGTTAAAATAGAACAGAAGTTACACTGTTATTAAACATCTAGAATATTGCAATACTAAATATTTTACAACTCGTTTTTGCAAAACACCTACGTATACACCATATTCTATTAATTCATTATTAAAAAAAACACAAAACAAACGTTCATATACAGTACTATTGCAAAACTTCCTTCCAAAAACTGAACTTGGAATATATTATATGTAACAGAACTGAAATTTGCCTTTTTTTAAGCTTGTAATAGCACCTTTGTGGTGACACAACATAGGTGGGGAAAAGCATTGTAAAGACTGTTCAGTATGATGGAAAGTCTAGTAGCACTAAAATATCAAGAATATGTATGTTTTGATTTTTGTGGAAGTGTTTCTCAGACCAAAACCATGAATAGATAAAGTCATTCTGTGCTGAGAGTGAACTTAGAGATGGAGTAAACGTGTGAAGTCTGCCCTAGACAATCACAGTCAGACTTTGTGCAGAACAAGGCTGGGTAGAGTATCTGTTGTAACCCTTTGGCGTAAGTGATAAGACTGGGGTTTGACTGCTTTATTATCTTGCATTTAAATTCAAATTGGTAGGTTTTTTTGTGGCTTTGCTAATAAGTAAATACGTTTCTTGAACAGAAGGGTTAACTGAATAATTGAAATGCTTCTAGATATGGCTGATGGTGGAGCAGAACACTTTGCAAAGACAGTCTCTCATCTGAAAGAAAGGTATATCGTTAGTGTATTACTATTATTATTAAAACTTTATGATGTGTTACTGCACATAGGTGAAAACTACCTTTAGCTGGATTATTCCAGGGCCCATCCCGATGCAAAAGTCAGCCTTTAGCCTATCTGTGTCCCTTTTCCCCTCCATTTTTAATATTTATTATATAATGGCCCCAAAGTATTTTGAGTTTGGATGCATTTCCAATTTAGCCCAGGCTTCTTTAAAGCTGAGCACTGGATTCTTCAAACAGGCAGTCGGTTTACCAGGAAATGAGTACATACTTTTGAGGTACGTTCATTCTTGAAGCTTGGGACTCAGTCACAGTGTATTTGGGTAACAGTGTCACCACACAACAAAAAAACCTCGGGTTTCTTTTTCGGCAGCGATCGGATTGCTTTGCGTTTTCCCACAATAGCTGTTTGGAAGTCTGCGATCATCCCATCCTGCTCTCCCTAGCTGGGCCGCCTTCGCTCTGTATCGGTGCCATTTGAGAGCAGACTTGTCTGCCTGTGGATTTAATTCATATAACCTCATTTAAGTCTTTTATCTGGCGCATCTTGAGGTTCCTGCAGTTTTCCCCACCTGCCTTTCTGAGCTGAAATCTGGCTCCTGGACACCTGGATTAGATTCCAGGGCAAGAACGCAGAGTCCTGTTATCCCAGTAGGCAGGATTGTAGCTCCTTTGTGTTTTGGAGCTGAATTAAACTCCAGTTAACCTGCAACAGAGACACATGAAAAATAATATATAAACAGTGAATGTGATTGTTTAAGAGATTGTGGGAGTCGCTTTAATATTTATTATTTGGCTTTCATACTATTTCAGCTCAAAAGTAAAATCAGGAATTTAAATACATAAAGTTTTGAATTGTAACGGAAGCATTTGCAGAAATCAGGCAGTTTAGAGTTGTATCCTGAAAAACTTGATTTGTCAGAGCATCGTATAGTTAGTTATGTTTGGTGGTTTTTTGCCGTATTGAGTGGTTTTAGCCACGGTGACCCAAATCCCACGAATGCGTTCATTTTGCCTCTCAGGAATTCAAAAATCCTGGTGGAATGCCTCACCCCCGATTTCCGGGGGGACCTTAAAGCCGTGGAGAAAGTTGCGCTCTCGGGACTGGATGTGTACGCCCACAACGTGGAGACGGTGCCGGAACTACAGAGGTGAGCCGCCATCGGCGGGGACCTTTTGCGAAAGGGATGAGGCCGGAGCCCTGTATTGAGACCCGCCTGCCCTGGGCCGGGCCGGGCCCGGCGGCGTTGAGGGAAATGGCGCGAGGGGCGCCGCTCCCGGCCTGCCTCGCGCGCCGCCGCCCGCCTTGCCCCGCCCGCCGGCAGAGGGCGCTCGCGCCGCGCCGCGGGGCCGCCCCTGAGGCGGGGTCCGCGCCGCCGCCTCGCGCCCCGCGCGCGTCCCCGCCGCGGTGGGGGGAGGTGTAGCGGCGTGTCCCGGGAGTGGCGGTGCCGGGGAGCCGGTGTCACACTCCGCAGCGAAAGGCTCTGAAGTTGCCGTTTTCCCGTAGCGGAAACGAGCAGAAGGCACCTTTCTTGGCCTCTCTAACTTGTGTGCAGCCTGCCGAGCGTTGGTTTTGGTTTTTTTTTCCCCCTTGGGCTGAAACCACGAAAAGGAAGGTGCGTGATCCCCGAGCCAGCTTTGAGCAGTCCGTGCGTGTGCTGAAGCACGCCAAAGAGGTGCAGCCCGGCGTCATTTCCAAAACCTCCATCATGCTGGGGCTAGGCGAGACAGACGAGCAAGTCTATGCCACCCTGAAATGTAAGTTGGTGTTGAAATACGTCCCAAAATGCACAGGTGTGAATTCTGTCGTGTTGGAGAACAGTTATAAGCATCTTTGCCTTTACAGTTGGCCGGTGCAGGAAATGTTTTCTAAGCTTTAAGGAAAAAGGTTTGCTTAAAAAAGACTGAACTTCGAAACATTTTGCCTTCATGTGGCTTTCAGACTCAATTTGAGAGGTAGATCCAGCTCGTGTTGATTTCAGTGGAAATTATAACCATCTCTGTGTGACTGTCAACATTCATACCTTTGCAATACTTAAATAATAAGCTTGCAACATAATTGCCTTATCATACATTGCTTTTTAAGAATAGCAAACCTGATTGTTTAAAATAATTTATGTCAGTTTACTTAGATGAAAAAATGTTCTCCTTGGAGCTGGAGCATTTTCTTATGTTTGCATGTAAATGTATTTTTAAGAGGATAAGAATTCGGTTTTAAGTGAATGCAATGCCAGAAGAAAATCATAAATCCTCTGGCATTTCTCCCATATCCTGAAAGAATGCCTACCTGGTACTGTATTCTGTGTACAACAATGCATATGTAGAATGCATTGATATAGTCTATTTTTTTCTGCAGCTGTCCCACAATCTGGACCATAAAATCAAAGTTTCTGATGTTCCCATTCTTCCTGCCTAGTATTTCCTAGCCAGAAGAGTATGAAATTTCAAATTTGTTGCTGTTTGTTTCAGGTCACTTTCATGGATGTATTCAGAAACAAGCTCTTACCCATTACATTCATTCAGTTACTTTAATTTCATTCCCTTTCCATCCTCAAGGTACAAATTAAAAAACATGTAAATGTGCTTATATTGAAACACTTTCTTTACAAAACTGTATCAATCTAAACAGATTCCAGAGTATTAGTAGTCAAAACTCCATCTTTTGTTCCTGTTTGATGTGGGGCAACCAGCCCAAGTAGACAGAAAATGCAGGGAGGTGTTCATGCAAAATCAGGTTCCTGAGCCATCCCTGTGTTCAGAATGCCCCGCTAGCTGCTGTGAACATAGTTCTTCAGGCTAGCTGTTGGGTGTCTGGATTCCCTCTGTAAGCAGGATACCCGAACTCATTTACTGTATATTGGTTTTAGAGTGTAGGCAAATTTCAACAGACAAAGTTTATGAGATTCTCCAGGCATCAAAACTAACGTACATCCCAAGTGTGTAAAACTGGCAGAAGATGTTGGCAGTTTCCCCTGGCTTATAGCTCTTTAGAGCTGTCTGCATCTTTTCAGCATGAACTCTCTTGAAACAGTGGAGAAGTGCTAAGTGTGCGTGCATGCATCCATTATTTTTTTCGTCAAATGAAGGCCCTGACCTAAAGACAGAATGAAAAGCATCAAGATCAGAAAGACAAGAGCATGTCACTCCTACAATGAGACACGTGACTGCAGCAAGTGCAGCTCCATGGCATCCTCTCTAGCTTTAAACTAGATAGCTCAGGGTGAGGTACGTTGCTGCTCACGGAGGTTGCAAGTTCCCTTTGCTGGAGAGGAGAATGTAACTCCCACAGGGCGCTTGCAGCGGTGTTCAGACTTGGGGAGAGGGTGTTCTCTAGTTGCTGACAATCCCGTGTGATCCTTCTGCCACTAATGGGGGAATCTTGGTTTTGCAGTATTGCGGGAAGCAGATGTAGATTGTTTGACCCTGGGACAGTATATGCAACCAACAAAACGTCACCTAAAGGTAACAAATGTCTACTTTATAGGCAGTGTTCTGGTCTGTACATTGCACGGTCAAGTTTCCCCTTACTAAACTGAGCCTTGATATGCACCCTTACCTTAACTGCAGATGTTGGGGAAAAACCTTCCTTCCTTTTTTACCTGATCTTTGTCTGTTATGGACTTTTCACTAAAAATTACCTCAACCATCTAATCCCTTCCAACTTTTGCAGATTTCCCATTGCTGCTTTCTGCTGTTAGCTGGGGAGACAGCTGGAGCTGAGGCACGATTCTGGAAAACAAGAGTCTCAGTGTGTGTGTCTCAGACGTCATGGCTCAAGCCAGCTCCCCTTCCCTGTCTCATAGGCTCTCCCATAATGGTGCCACTTCAGCTGGGGAAATTACCATTTTCACATTCTGTAATCTGACCGCAGCTCTCCAAGTCTCTGTTCTGTTCCTGTGTTTTGCTGAAATGACTGTTAGTGAAGAGATTTGTAGAACTATCGTATTTTTTTTTACTGACTTAAAAAAAAAAAGTTTGATCAAAAGGACCATTTGAAAACAAAGTGAAGAAAATGATAAAGCAACAACTAAAAATTAAATTCTAAACCTTTCAACTAAATATGGAAAGCAAATAAAATGGATTCCTTGGGTGGAAAGGAGAGAGAAAAATTCAGTTTGTGACTTTGCTGACAGTTTTGGAGGTCGACATTTTGAACTTGTCATATAACTGTTTTATCTCACTACATGATAGCTATAGCCATTTCCTTTGCATTAATACCTGATCAAAATTAATTCCTTTCACTTAGGTTGAGGAGTACGTAACTCCCGAAAAATTTAAGTACTGGGAAAAAGTAGGAAATGATCTTGGATTCCATTACACTGCTAGTGGGCCTTTAGTGCGCTCCTCCTATAAAGCAGGTAAATTACTGATATTTTTTAGTACGTAATATTACATAAAGTTAAAACGGTGAAGTAATATGCCATAACGCTCACCTTAGCTCAAGGACACCTCCTATAGTAATTTATTTTTTTAAATTACTCATATTTACTGTCTTCTGTAAGTCATTTAAATGCATCCATGTGACAGTAATTGGTATTTGTACAATTGCTGTGCTGCTTAAGCTATTTTTTTGCCAAGCCTAGTTTGTCCTATACTTAATGCATGAGACAGGATAAAGGGTTCCAAATTTGCAAGTTTTCCTTTACATTCTGCCTCTTGGGTGCTTCAGGTTTTAATGGGGCCTTTTATTGTTTGTGATATAACTTCGTTGGTTTAGTCAGAATTTCTTTCCAGTGCTTTAGAAATAATTAAACACACTTATGGCAGTGCTTTTTCTGATAAAGCACTGGGCATTAAGTAGCAGCTGATATTAATGGAACTGTTGTTGTGTATGTGCAGCATCCTGCTTTTTCCTTGCAAGAGAGCAGTGAAGACCCATCTGGGGCACCTTGCTTCTCAGACTGTTTTAATGCCAGCTCAGACTAGATTTATAGGAGGTTTCACTCTAAGTTGCTGATACTTTATGAATTAGGAATTATTTAGCAAATCAATTCACCTTTGCCTGTTGGAAAGAAGAAAGAAACAGAGCTACTTCATAAAATTGGGCATGACAAAAACCAGGATTTGGGGGATGGAGGGTTTTTTTAATTGGGTTATACGTTTTGATTTGTGTTTTTTTACATCCCTGCTATATTGAAAGTGCTGTTCTGTAGAACCGAATTACTATAAAATACTGGTAAGAACAATTGTATTGTAGAATAGAATACTTGCATTAAATTTGTAGTGTTCTGCTTTATTTTGTTGAAATACCTCCAAATAATTTTGGTGGGTATTTTTTCCTTTTAATTAGGTGAATTCTTCTTGAAGAACTTAGTAGAAAAAAGAAAGACAAAGGCCATCTGAAAATGAGAGTGAACCTATTTAAAGCAGCCAGTTATAAGGATCCTTTTTCAGCATATAATTATCCTCAGTTCCAGAAATGCAGAAAACCAGATGGTGGATGTATGAATAAACTTACTATCTTTCCAGAACACTTTTCTCTCACTACAACACTTCACCTTATTTTACCTCATTCCTCCTGGCAAGGCTACAACTATATAGGACTTCTAGTGTTCAGCAAAATATCAGAAGACAGAACTGATTTTGAAAGAGTGATGGAACTGAAGTGGAAGAAATGTAAGCTGGAAAAAAACCTAAAAATCAGACACACTGAAGTAAACAAGTTTGATACTACCATCAATATTGCTGGGGTTAGTATCTGTGAGGAGGCTGCAAATGGTAATTGGAGGCTGCTAGTGGTGATTGAAAGCTGTTGATATTTTGCTGTGTCTTACTATTATGTAACACAAGTTTGCAGGGACTCTGGGAACTAGAGGAGTTCTAAAGCAAAACTCCGTGCATGACAAAGGACCAGATTAGGCCTGTCTTGAACCACACCAGAGAAAGTGTCAGTAATAATCCTTCAAGAGATGGTATCGCTTACCTGCATCTGAAGAAAATGAACTGTACCATTCAAATAGCTAATACTTTTCAGGTGCTTTTGTGTCTCAAAACGTGAGCCTTGGTAAACACAAGATTCCAAGCTGAAGAAAAAAAAGAGCCCTTTGTGGCAAAACAATTAACCTTGTGTAGTAGGTACCATATAATTTCAACCATATGGAAGATGGGAGTTGCCATAACAGCATAAACAGAGCCAGCCCTAGTTTGGGTATATACCTGTAACCCCACTTTCTTGCACAGGTGCTTTGTTGCTTAAGGGCATGTGCAGAACTACTGTTATTCCATACCATGGTTCTGTTCCATAGGTATTGTCTTATTAAAGGCAAGTTAAAAACCCAGACTAAGGATGTGGTGGTTGTGTGTGATTGGTCTGGTTACCTGCACCCCCTTGAGACCTGTTACATCTGAATGCAGAGAAATGAACCTCGTTGTGGGTGAAATGTGAGATCTAAGATCTATTGTATATCCTACTAAGCTGAAGCAGAAATAAAAACATGGCTTTTGGGATGCTAGGAGCTGTAAATTCTTCTCCTCACAGTCATGATAGTTCAAAGTGCATCTCTCCCTAATCATTCTCAGTTGCCTGCTGTGGACACTACGTACCATTTTTGAACTGGCTTCAGCTGTATCTTCATGAAGTTATTTAGGAAATGCCAGGAACCTGCACTGTGATCCCAAACTCCCATCATACAGGTCAGACTATGGGCAGCTATAGCACTCTTCTAAACTCCTGTAGTCTGTATGAGAGCAGATCCTCCACCCAGCCCAACTCAGCAAGATGTCAGAAAGAAGACAGCTAATTGGCAAGTTAATACAAAGTTTCTCCTGTATACTGTCACAAACAACAAGAATCTGTGCTAGTTTTGCACAACTGACACTTCACCAAATAAAGTATAGCAATATTAAAGGACTATGAGGACAAATCACCTGAAGTTAGAAGGAATGTACTGCTTAAACTGAGTAAATTAGGGAAAAAGAAATCTGAGCCTTGAGGAAGGGGAAGAGAGAAACAGAAGTCTTGCTAGCTGTACTTTGTAGAGGCAGTGAGCAAGGCAAGGCTGTTTTGTTGTGGGTTTGTGGTTTTTTAAAAAATTAAAAATTATTATTAATAAATTTTAAATTTTTAATTAAAAAAAAAAAAGAGTCTGACTACTAGTCTTGGAAAGATGAGACATACTTTGACAGAAAAATGCTTTGCCTCAGCTGAAGCACACTGCATACCAGAGCAGTGGAAGGTTATCAGCTATGGTAAGGAAATCCAATACTCCCTCCACAGCAGCAGGGAGGGAGTGGTACAATATTAACTCCAGGATACCCACACATTTAACAACTGCCAGCCTTTGTTAGAGGTCCTGCTATAAATACTGGTTTTGACCTGCCTACAGAGCGGATTTAACAGAATATTACTGTAGCTTCTGCCAAGTTACTGCTCTTTCAACACCAGAAATAGGAATAAGGACTTCTGAGTCATACAGCTATTACCAAACTTGAGCATGAGGACACTGCACAGTAATTATCCATAACTTCTTTACAGTCAGAGAAATAATGCTCTGCAAACACAGTCCAATGTTATTTCATGTTAGAATTATCTTATGAATTGCTGCAGGCTGATTCAGAAGATGATCTCACGCTTTTACACAACTATTGGCCAGCTCGGTACCAAGTTTCAGAAGCTACATAAGCTATTTTCTAAATACGTGTTTTGCTGTGGTTTCTAAGAAAAGCAGTCACATTTTGACCTCATAGATCGGAGGGGTGTTTAGTTTTTAAGGACAAGTCCTAAAGTCCTTGTCCTAGTTAAGAAATCGTGCTTTTACAACCATCTTCCCTATTGCTCATTCAGTTTTGTCATGACTCTATGTTAAAGCACCAGACTCTCAGAATGCCTAGTTACAAATTCAGCACAGGTTTCACGACTATTTCAGTTTTGTTTCCGATGAAGCTTCATGTTTAGTGACATTTTCTTTTTGTATGTCAATCACTTCATTCTGTCGGTTTGTTTCACAAAGCAGCCATAAAATATTTTAAGAAACATTAATCTTCCTTGCAATCAGGAAAACATCAAACTGAGTTTTGGGAATGATTTCAAGTTGACACAGGCACTTTTAAAAGAATGAGTAGTCTTTTTTAGCATCATTATATCAATCTACTACACTGTGTGAAGCATAATTAAATGTTGTGCAGCTGACTAGAGAACTGCTGCATCTTCCAGTGACTTCAAGTGTCTAGGTTAAATCAAAGCCAGCATGCTCATTTAAGAATAGTTTTAAATTTTTTTCCTAATTTATCAGTAATTCATATTGGTGCCCCCTTCACTTAAAAAGACGATGACAAGTATTTATGCTTCTTTATTACAACATGTGGCAACTTACTGTAGATACTCAACTCATGACAAAAATTCTCAGCTCAGAATAGAAAAAGTAATGAATACTGACTCCAGTATTCTTAAGTCAATCAAATAGTCCATTATGCTTTCCTGTACTGTTTTATGTTTAATTTCAAACTTTAGTTGTTGAACAATATAAATTCCAGCTCAACAGAAGAACCTCAAGCGATAAAGCAATAACCTTGCTGGCCAGTACAAAAATCTCACCGCTAACTGCTCCTATACTTACTAGTCTTGGTCAAAACTGTGTTTGTTCTATTCACCTGCAATATTTTTGGCTATCACATAGCCTGGAACCAGACTAGATTTGCTTCAGCTGTTGTATTCACATTTTTGCACTGAGAAGCAGCATCACTGTGGGATTGCATTTTATTAGAAATCCCATAAAAAAAGAATTTCAGAGCACAGGACTCCGTTACTCATATTACACAATTCTCATCACAAATTACATGCTGTAAGATCCCATAAAGACTTAATAAGCATTGAACCCCACCTCTATACATGCACTAGTCAAGCCTTCAAAGCAGGAATGCAAGTCATCTCCAATCCTCATTTCCCTGGCAACTGTACTCTGAAGATGATGGCTTATGATTCACAGCGCTGCAAAAGCTCCCCAGAGCTCACTCTTTTGGCCTGTGGTAAGGTTCTCTTGCACACAAGCAAGGTGAGCATTGCGGTATCCTGAAGGCATGTTCCACCAGCCTTTCAGACTGGATTCATCCCACAATCCCCGTGTCCCACTAAAAATAATGCAGCCACCAAGAAACTAAATCAGGCGACTCTCCAGTGAAGAAGGGAAAATGCCAGCACCAGTTTTACGCTTGATTGCTCTTCAGAAAGGATCTTCAGAATGGGGAGTTAGAGTGATCCCACTATAGTGGACTTTATCATCTTTATGATTAAACCACAAGTCGCTATCCAGGCTTTGACTAAGTCTGCAGGAGAAACAGATAAATAGTGGGTATAGCACGTAGTTCCTCCATCTCCTTGGGGTGGCATGTGAAAAGCCACTGGAAGCTTCAGAAATGCTGACCAGCCTTGCATATTCCTAACAGGAACAGCGCCTCACACAAATTGCTTCAAACTGGTGAGGACAGGTCCCATGCAGAGGCACTGCTATTACAACTGCGCGCAAGTTTCTGAAAAGCATCCCGATTTTCTGAAACCTCTATTCGCCCTCCTTGTTAAAATGAGCCCTGAAAGCAGTGCTGTGCTCTTCTGGACACCTCTCAGGACAAGAGATCCTTCGAGCACAACTTGTCAATACCCTCTCCTTAATCTCCAAGGAGAAGCAACCAGCCTGTCCTCTCAGGTGCTCTGGGGGCAGACAGTCAAGAGGATGCCTACCTCCAAAACCAGGTGATCTACCCCTTAGGTTACAATGCTTACAGATAGCACAGCAGTATCCACGGAGTTGTCCCTGCTCTGTGGGTGTTGTTTGGAAGCAGCACCAGTGAATCGGGAAGAGGCGACAGCATGATGAAACATGACAGTTTGATTTTAAGCCCCTGTAATACACACTCGCTTTGAGCGGCTTCTGATGCACTCCTCACAGAACAGTCTTACAAAAAGCCCAAGACACATCTGCCTGAAGTGCTGAGTGATTGCTATATAGTAAGACCCTCTGTGAAAAAGCCATTAACGTGCAGAATCTGAAAGCATCTGTTTCAAGGATAGATCTATTTCAGTCAGATTATGCTCTCTTGTATTGTCTACCCAAACTGTTAGACAAGTTCCTTAAATCTTCAACAATTTCTCCTAGAGCTTAAACTCTATGTACATATCTGTGGGTCAATAGTTACGATAATAGCACTCATTACCAAGATGACACTGACCTTACACTCTGTTTAACTGTTGATAAAGCATACTTGAAGACACATCTGCTAAATAAATTCAGAAGGTATTACGTGACTAGTTACAGGGTAATTCTCTAACATTCCGACACTACTATTACCCACCTAAGACATCTACACCTTCTAGTCTGAAACCTGTTCATGGTCATCCCTCTCTATCCTCCCCTCCATTGCACAGCCCCATGCAACAAGCCAAACACAAACTCTGTCATCTCAAGGACTTTAATAGCACTGGCCAACTGAGAATAATAAAAACAAGTAGAAATAATAGTAAAGGCAAAAATACCAAGATAACATAGGAATTATTCATTCCTGCTAATTAAATGAGGTAGCAAGCTGATTAACTTATGGGGCTGAATTTTTGTTTTTAATAATTTCGGAACAGCAGAGAATAATTTTTGCAGATTCATTACGAAAGCTGCTCTCAGACAAAGTAGAAGCAGAAAGGAACAAAATAAAAAAAAAAATAACTATCAGGTAGCTTTGAAGCCAGTATTTGCTTTCTGCTTGGACTGACACCAAATTAAGGCAATTCTGCTTAAACTCAAATGTTCAAACAAGCAGAATGTTCCTCTGCTGAAGATGGGTTGTGTTGCTGTAACTCAGGAAAAACTTGCCCCAGGAATCCAGTAAGATCAATAATTTACATGGCTGCACATGGAATGTAGGCAAGAAATGGTCAGACTTGATGATCTTAGAGGTCTTGTCCAACCTTTATGATTCTATTACCAAAAGTGAAGATCTGACAGTGGAGTGGTTTATAGCTGTTAGTCCCCTGTCATTAATTACGTGATGGATACCTGCAGAACTATCTGGCCTCCCAACAGATGCAGTTTTGAGCGCATCAGTGCCAACTGATCCCAACCGGGATCGGGGTACTATTGTTGCAATCAGCTCTACTTTAAGGGCTCAACCCAAATCCTACCAAATTTAGAACTTTATCTTTTGAGTTCGATGCCACTTAGAGCAAGCATTTAACTGGGCAAAGAGTTACCCCAAAAGAAAATGAAAAAATTGGTGAGATCAAAGTTCCCCAATCACTGTCCATTACTGGACTAAAGTAAAAAGATATTCATTGCTAGGTTAACGGCTGGACTTGATGATCTCAAAGGTCTTTTCCAACCTAAACGATCCTATGATTTGCTTTCATATCATTTGAAACATTTAAAGTGCCGTTTAGGAACATTTCTGGAAGCAAAAATTTGCAGTTGGAAGGTAACTTTTCTGCTTAAAAGATGATTCATTATTAAAAACAGATCTGTACCATTTTCAGTAATCAAAAAAAATTGCTATAAAAATAGAGATTTGAAAATAGACTGAATTCACATGTACCAGGTACCATTAATAGTGTAAAATTGGTTTAGTTTATGAAAAATATCTTTCCTTAAAAAAAAGCATAGGTTTACAGTTATTATCACTAAGAAGGTCCACAGAATTCCTTCAATACCTATTAAACATTATACTCTAGGCTTTTTGACAGGTGGATCCTGCAGACTGAACTTAGGAATTTCACATGAAGAAGCAAAAGGAATTCTTTTGGCTGACACCTTCTTCCCAATTGTTTCAATCTGAAAGAGAAAACACATTTAACAGGTGAGTGTGGCAAGCTAACTATGATGTCCAGCCTATAAGGAATCTACAAATTAGATCCAGGACCATGACCACATTCCATGAACACTAGAACAACACAAGCCACAAAAAGAACTGTGTGCCCAGGGACAGTTTCTGGGATTGGAGTTGCAAGGAGGTGGTTTTGGTTTTGTCTGTTTTTAAGAACAGCCTTTCGCAGGTGCCTGCTTTGCCTATTTAAAGGTGTTTTGCTGATTTGAACATTTGTGTGCCCCAGCTTCCATACGACTATTAGTACAGAGCGCCCAAAATGTTTCTGGGTATTCACAAAATGTGGGTTCGGCCACCTCTGTCTAAAAATTTACATCCAATAAAGAAGGATAGAAGAAGCTTTTTTCCCCCTCCTTAACGCTGTAGTTGTTTTGAAACAACACAGCTCTGGGAGGCTGAAGGCAGCCAACTCTATATAAGAGAAAGCATGTACCAAAGCCAATACACACATAAGTCTGGTACTGCAAAATTCAAAGAGAGACAGCTTACACCAATTTCTAGGTCAGACTAATGTAAATACTAATGACAGAGCCTGCAGAGAACAAAACACCAACTAGCAAAACAGTTCAGACACCCAGTAAATAAGGAGAACTGTAGCTTTCCTCTTGAGTAGCACAGGTCAGGTGCAAAGCAACAAAAGACAAAATACTTCAGCTATTTCAAACTGAACGGCAAATTGATGAAGATATCCCAGGCAGACACACGAGTTAACTGTGAAAAGAGGTGTTTAAACAGTCACGTGACATGTACGTGCCATATTTGCCCATAGCAGCTTCAACTGACTGGTTAAATCAATTTAAACAAGCCTGTTCATGAACAGTATAAATAACTGTAGTTTAAGGAGGGGAAAAAAGCAGGAAGCAAGCAAGCCTAAAACCACCATGTAAATCATCACAGCACTCCAGAGCAACTCCAGAATGCAACACAACTGAAACACGCATCTGATCTGGCCTCGAGATTTTGTTCTGCCTGAGACTTG
The DNA here is from genome assembly GCA_020746105.1 of Trogon surrucura. NCBI lineage: Eukaryota > Metazoa > Chordata > Aves > Trogoniformes > Trogonidae > Trogon > Trogon surrucura. Next base: position 56,585,831 of record CM036620.1, on the reverse strand, counting down.
CCGAAATGCTTCTATCAGACTGTTCAGGTATTTGGCGATTCTAGTATTAGTCAAATTCTGTCTACGCTAGAAGTGCTCCAAACCCTTCAATCAAGGCTTACTCTGCTTTTCTCACATGAGACCTGAGCAGATTTTTTTTTCCCCAAATTAGAAATTACTTGACCTGCAACTACAGAGCTTCACATTCATATTCATATTTCCTGAATTAAGCTTCCACTATGGAAACAAGTTATAATTGAAATGGTAGCTGTGTTTTAAGTTCTTTAAACTCCAGTTTAAGAAAAAAACTAAACCAGCTCCAATTCAGATATTTTAATTGCATATCATGGAATTCCTTATTGGTATCAGGCTGTCTGTGCAATAGCTTTTAACAAGGGCAGTTCAAAAGGCTGGCAACCTAAAAAAATACATTTTGGGGTCATCCATTTAAGACAAAACCCTTTTTATTATATTATACAGAGAATACAGGTCAACTGTTGAATGCCTCTGTAATGATATTCTGGATGGAAAGTCTGGATAATAAACCTAGATGACAAACTCCTGAATTCGTCAAAAATTCAACTAGAACTTCACAGAAAAGTCACCCAAGAACTAGGAAAAGGAAACGTAGAGTCTCTGATTTGGAAAGTCTTTAAAGGCACAGACTTCAGAAAGTTCCTAGAAGAAATATCACACTGGTTATAATTTGATACATTTACTATGAGCTTAGCAAAATGCTTAGCTAAAAAGTTCACAGAATCACAGTTAAGTGGTTACTTCTGGGTCCTCTTTTTGGTGCTAACAAACCATTATTTTCATCTTCTGCCTGATGTAAATCAAATCACGATGGACTAATCAATCATCTCCAGCCTCCCGTGCAACACCTTAGCACTTCACTGTCTTATCTTCAGACACATCTTTGCATACAATGCTTTCATCTCCAATGTCAGCCAGCCTTCTTGTGCAGACCTCAGGGAGGGGAGTCCAAAACTCCTCTTTGTAAGTCTGTCCAAGTGGAGAATCTCACTGGCTGACAGACATTTGTTACCTGCATTACACTTATGTCATCAAGGGGGAGTGTCAGGAGGACAGAGCCAGGCTCTTTTCAGCGACATCCACTGACAGGACAAGGGGCGATGGGTGGAAGCTGGGACACAGGAGGTTCCATAAAAATGAGGAAAAACTTTTTTACTGTGAGGGTGACAGAGCACTGGAACAGGCTGCCCAGGGAGGTTGTGGAATCTCCTTCTTTGGAGATAGTCAAAACCTGCCTGGACGCGTTCCTGTCTGCTCTGCTGTAGGTGACCCTGCTCTGGCAGGGGGGTTGGACTAGATGATCTTTGAGGTCCCTTCCAACCTCTAACATTCTGTGATTCTGTGATTCTGCAAAGAGCAAAAAGGGTGTTCATAGCTTACATTTACTTTTGAAGAAAGCATGTCTTGCTATCCTGTAACTGTCAAGTTTTAAATGATGGGGTTTTTTTGTTTGGTGGTGTTAAAATAAGTTTCCAGGTAGGAGCTGTGGCACAAGTTATAGCATACACCAGATGCTAAGCTCAGCCCTTCTGCTGGGTGACAGCAGCAAAGACTGAAGGACTTCAGGAAACTGTTGGAGGGGCTAGTTTTGGACTCAAATATCCTGCTGATTACCTAGAATGAATTTAGGAGTGAGATTCAGCAGGGTTTTTTTACATCTATTTCATAACCCTGCATGATATCCCTGGTCCAAAGAAGGGCAAAATGGAATTCACATGTTGGGTTTATAGTTGGACTCAATGATCTCAAAGGTCTTTTCCAACCTAAATGATTCTACGATTCTAAAGCATGCTTATACTGCTGAATGTTGATGACAGCCTCATGTAACTTGAATTTTAACAGAGCATCAGTCTATGAAAATAGGAAGGTTATGGAGGAAGACAGCACTATTGAAGAGATTTTGGTTTTAAAGAGTTTTTGTTTGGGTTTTTTCCCCCCTTGGCATTCATTGTAGTAGGAAAGAAACATAAGAAGCAGCATCACCCAGCTGATTACCTGGAAGCCAATGACTTGTAGCTCATTGTGAAGATCATCTAGAACTCTCCTACCATCAAATATAAATGCAGGCTTCAGCATTTTCTTATGAATACGTTCATAGTCTAATTCCTGTAAAGGGAAATTGAAGCAGATAGAATAAACAAGTACTATAACACTCCCTGCGTTTTTCTTTAGTTTAAATTGAAGACAACATTTACCTTAAACATGTCCCATTCAGTGCAAATTACAAGGGCATGAGCTCCATCACAGGCTTCATAGGGATCTTTGCTAATAGTGACCAACCGAGACACTGTAATAGAAGAAAAAGTTTTACTCTGCACACTTCTTGAGCATAAATGTGATGTACCACCAGAAAATAAGTCTCCTTTCTCGCCCTACAAAACCAAGGAGTTTCACATCACTCACCTAGACATGTTTTCCATCAAGACATTTGTCACTTGGATTTCACTTATTTAAATTAAAACAGCTTTACCTGGCATCTGAATAGAGTCAGGGCACTTAAATGTGTGAAGTTAAGCATTCAAATATAAGTAGGCAAGAGTATCTCTAGACTTAGGAGTTCCTACAGAGTGTTCAAAGGCCAGCTCTCACAAAGGTCACTGCCTGTACAAGAGCAGCACATCACAGCTCCTACTTAGCACCCAGTTCACACTAGAGAAGACACGTGCCAGGGGCTGCCTTCCTCCTCTGACTGCATCCTTCCTCCTCTGACTGCATCGGAGCTGCCCAGAGGAAACGCCCCCCTCTCCCTTGACTCTTCTTCTCCACATCTCATTTTCCTCCATTCTCTTCACCTCTAGACACCTGATTTAACTTTCTCCCCCCATCCACCCATCATTTCCATTCTCCCCTTCCCCCATAATAAAAGAAAAATCCCAAATACCCCCCTGCTTCTCCCCAACAAGTCTCTAGTCACAGATGATTAAAGTCTTCTTGAATTTAAGGGAACAGCAAGTGATATGGAGGAAGAGAAGACAGTCTACAGTGAATTCCAGAATTATGTCTTTATTTCTACTTTAGATATGCAAGCAAGAACTAAGGCAAGAGACTTGGGACACAAAGGAGCTGACAGAAGAACACTAGTCTCTCCTGCTTCTGGACATTGTTCCTTCTCTTCCTTTCAGTTGTGCAGAGAGAAAAGTCTTTGCATGTACTCAAACAAATATTTAATCAAAAGAAAAATATACAACAGTACAGAATTAGCATTCATCTATAAAAGCTATAGGAAAAGAAGGAAGAGTGAGGAAGAGTTACAGTATGGCAACCTTCTAATAAGTGTAACAACAGCACATTGCCATGGTGAAAACGTGAGTTTACAGTGTTTAAACAGGCTTTGTGTATTTTGAGGATAGGGTGGGGAGGGAAAGGAGGAAAATAAGCTTTATATGAGCATTCTTACCTTGGTTATCTTCTGAGACACCTGGATGCGAGAGATCCAAGATTATTTGTTCCTTAGGTACTTTGGGATCATAGATGTGGAGCTTTGCTCCTTCATCCATTAAATACTTGCTAATGTAAATACTGGATGACTCTCTAGGGAAAAATCAGTTAAGAATCAGGTGGTATGTCCTAAGTAATGAAAGTCTTCAAGTGTCAGGACAATCAATGCCAAAGCTTTTATACTACTTTTACATTGGAAATGTTGGTGGTAATCCATGCCAGCAGCAAACTTGAGGGACACCAAGAAGAGCAATACAAAAACCAAGTTTGCATTGCACTTGCTAAATCACACAAGAGAGATACTAAGCCCCAGGACTCCTGTTGACCATAATTAACGAGGCATCAAGCTTATAAGCATTCCCCACAAACTGCAGTTGGAGAGGTGTATCAAGTTTGAGCTTAAGAGGAAAACAGAATTAACCACCTTTGGGAAGCAAAGCTGAAACTGTGGCTTCACATAGCAATTTAGAACCCATTGCAAATGTGTGATTGTCAAAATCTACTTGTGCTTATACAAGTTAACAAGGACTTCAGTTATCTGCTGTAGCTTCTGAATTATTCAGGTGTGTTTGCAGAGGTCAGGAATCAACTGTCCTGCCCATTTAAGAAAAGTTAATCCTTGTTACCAATCAATTCAGTTACAAGAGGTTAAGGGTCCCATATCTGATCTATTTTTACTAATGCAATTCAGTTGGGTGGTTTAGCTGCGTAGCTGTTTACAAGTGCCAGGAACCCACATTACTGAACTGAATTCACTTTCTTACCTTGTGTCCCCAGTATCCTTTTTGAATGCAAACCCTAAAATAGCGATCTTCTTATCAGTGATGGTATTGAACAAGCTGTCAATGATTCGGGAAGCAAATCTTCTTCTCTGATAATCATTCATGTCTATTACCTGAAATTAAATAATCATGATGGTACAGAAGTGAGACATTTTAAACTATAAACAGATTTCTATTAACAGTCAAGTCAAGCTACCGACACACAAATTTAATAGAAGCTTAAAGGAGAAAGCTAAATATTTTTACTCAGTATCGTAAGTAATTCAAAAATAAATTTAGTTAGCTTATCAAATTCTGAAACAAACTCTATTTTAAATCAGTCACAGTAGATACTAACATAAACATACTATCATGCACTATCTAGTTCAAAGGGTAAGATTTTTCCAGGTTCTTGTTTTGTTTTTGTTTCTTAAATCTATGACTTGTATTCTAGGCAGAAACATGGAAAGCAACTTCAGCGTAGAGTACTTGACGCCACATGGGCGTCCAGTTGCCAGACCTATACTTTCTTACATGCCATGTATAAAAACTGTGAGAACATTTTCAGCTTTTCTAAATCCACATGAACAGATTTCAACACAAAAATCAAAAATCCGTTTTAACCACACCAAAGTCCTTCACTTTTGATATTACATGAAAGTGGGTTCACTCGTTCTGTCTGCTCCTGCACTTTCCTCCAGCCTGTTTCATACTTCGATCTCCAGCCCTGAACACACAGAAGGCACTGGATCACCAGTAGAGCAGAAAGAGAGGTTCCTCCACCTACTTGGTGTTCAGCGTGGACTGAAAGAACTCCACTCGCCTCTTGGTTTTGAGGTTTTCAACTCAAATCAAGAATTAACTGTAGCAGCCTATGAAACTCAAGGCATAAGTGATGCAGTAGGAGGATACTGGTGAAGTAGATTTATTTGAGGAAAAAAAATAAAAGCAGCGAGATTTATGCAACTCAACAGGGTGGTGATGGGGAACAAAAGTAACAACTGATAGGGCAGTAGGTGTGTTTTCAATGGAGATTTCAGTGTTAGAGAGCCCTGTCCTGCCTAAAAGTGAAAGATAGCAAAGTTAGGATTCTGGGGCTGCTTTAATCAGCACGTCCTCCAGAATCTGCATCCTATCCTCAGATTGGTCTGAGGTCTCCCACGTGTATGCCCTGGGATGAGCTGCTGGCAGTGCAGTGCTCAGACCACAGAGCAGGTGCACATGTGTGTGCATTATATGACATGACCAGTGCAGGCTGGGGCAAATAGGGCCTCCGCCTCTCCCTGAGAAAGGAGAAGGTGCAGATGAAGGGCTATACTATGTGAGCACAGCACTTTACCTTATCCTAACTCTGCAGCAGCTATTCTTATAATCCAATTAGTCCACAGCTTAATAAACCACATAGAAACACTGCGATGAACTGCTATTAAAACAGAGACCATAAAAGCACTTAACTAGTTTGTTCACACTAATAATGCTTTTGTTAAGTTAAAACACCACCTCCACACAGTGTTCTTATGCCTTTGGGTTGCCAAGATACCAATTACGTTGCATTTTGAGAAGGACCCTTGTGATCTCACAGGACAGAGCCAAACCCATTTGTCTCTTTCTAAACAGATTGAAATTTATCAGATTATCAGGTAAAGTGGTTAGCTCCTGCTGCTCCAGGGATTTTCTGTTGTCTGATTACCTCCTATGCTGAGCAAAAAGCAATAGTTCTTAAAGCAAATATCAGAACCTAGGTCCCCTTCTCTTTCCTTCTGTGCCAATGCATCCAGGTCCTACGCTGAACCAAACCTCTTCTGGATGCTTGCACAGGGTTCATGCAGTATCTTAGTCTCTCTTCACTGATGTGATTGCAAGTCTCTCCACCATGGCCTAAACTATCGTAAGGAAGCACATTTTTAAAGAGGATGTCAGTCCAAACCTTTTCAGAGGCAGACAGCATAAACCTATGTCTTCCTTGTCCCAAGCAATTAACATAAGAGTTATAGTCAAAAGCAAGTAACGAGGCAGCTGATTAACCCCTGGCTGGAGGTTAAACTATCTGAACAGGATCTAGAAAGCCATTGGACATCACAGGTAATGTAAGAAGCCGACAAAGTCACAGATAGCACTGTGAGAGATGCTGAGTTTTACAAGCAGTTATGGGGGAAATTATGAGTGAGATCCAGCCAAGCCTCAAGACAGGTGGAAGGAAGTACTAGGGTCCTTCTGGGGAACTTTGCAAAGCCAAGAGAGCTTAAGGAACCCCATTGGTAGTACCACATGGCCACGATGACCTAGGTAATGGTATATGAAATATTGAGCTTCAGTAGGTATGTGGCACAACTGACCAATGATAAAAAAGTAATCATGGGCAGGTTGTTTATTTAGTAGCAGGCTGGGATGGAGAAAAGTGAGGGGGGCAAAAAGCTAAGCAAAAGCAAGATTTAAAAAAGGAAAGGTGCTAATAAGGCAGGTGTGCTTGGTATTCTGGGGGTATCTGCTAGGCAGCCTGGTATTTGATGACCACAGCCTAACTCAGGACAATAAACCAAAGCTGTTCTTTTGACCATACTACAGATGTTAAAGCTGCCTCCTCAGTCAGGACTGGGAAGAGGGGTGAGGTGCTTTCACTGGTTAATATGGAAATACTTGCTAGTACAGTCCGAGCATCCTGGTATTGCTGCATCATCCTAACATCAACCAGAGGACAGCAACAAGCATGGGGGTTTTGGGTTTTGGTTTTTGGTTTTTTTTTAAGAATATCAAGTTCTGATGAGTTCTTTCAGAAAAGGAACAGTAAAAGTAGATCCTGAGGAAAAGATAAGATCTGAATTCAAAGCCAATAGAGATTACCAAGTTCAATAAGAACACAGGAGCACAGACATGCTTGTACTTTACGTTTTTCTACTGCTACTTTTAGACAACTTTCCAAACCATTTGGAAAGTTTGATCCATTTGATCCAGACAAGTTAATTCACCCAAAAAAAAGCCCAGGTACCCACAAATATCAAATACCAACATTAGATGAGGGCCCTAAAATGTGAAGATGATCAACATTAAAGTATCTTCTACTTAAAGCTGAACCAGATTATATGTGGACAATGACCAGAACCTCAATGCCTGAAAGCTCAATGCTGAAGAAGCACGAGTGCCTCAAAAAAATTTGTGAAGAATTTGTACCTGTTGCCAGTAGCGGGCTACTTCAGGTAAGTTCAGTGCCTCACAGAGGTACACTAAATTCAAGACATCCTTCTGAAAACAGCTACCTCCAAACCCTGAAAGATAAAATTATTATTTTACAGGTGCCTAAGACCCTATTCTAACCCAGTCTTTGGAATCAAGTAGTTTTTGGCAATCTTTGACACAGCATTATAATTTTTCCAAGTATTTCACTGCTAGCAAATGAAACCTTAAGAATCTCTCAAAATCCAGCTCCTGGACCTACTTACTTTGTCTGTACAGAAGCCTTAAAATCTGCTTCAGATCACTGTAGTCAATGCAAGTTTTAACTCAGTCTTGAGGAAACTTTTTTTTTTTATTAGAAGTGTGTGGACAAGCTTCTGGGTTTGCTCTCCTCCCACCTAGAGATTTAGATTAATATTTCTCAGAAGTATGTTAATATTAGGTTCTTTCCTCTCCTACCCCCCAAAGGGATATCTAATCATTGCCAAGAACCAAAGATCACCAGAGCTGACTAGAGGGAGGACTGAGACAGTTAAGAGGGATCCTAGGACTTTGCTCAGCAGACTCCCAGAAGCAACACACTGTAGAAGGAATTAATAACAATCTAATAGGAATTTGTGTAATGTATTTGCTATCTACTCTTCACTCTTGCAAATATAATCTCCAGGAAAGGTTATATTTAATCAGGTTATTTTAAAGTCACACTTTCTCTTTCCAGCATGAAGACTGTAGCCATACAAATGGGCTTTAGCCTTTTTTTGTAAGTTTGAAAGTTTGTTGCACTGATCACCTCTTTATGACATCTTACTCTAGTAGATCTAAACAACTAAATTCATCCTACACTCTAGAAGCTGCCATCTCACATTCTGACCTAGAGGCATCCCCCTCCTTAGGCCATTGGCAGCAACTCCCCCCAAAAATGGCCGCAGTTACAGTTGGGAAGATATCTTGGACAACAGTATCATCAGCGATGCTTCAGAAAAATAATACTGCAGCTTTTCTTTCCAGTATCCCAGGCAGGATAAACCATGCACTCTGAACTCTTGGGTTTCAGATTGCCAAGGTCTAGAACAACCTCAGTCCTAAACATTTAAGCAGAAAAAAAATATTTATGCCAGTGCTCTATAGCAGCATTTTCACACATTTGTGCTGCAAAAGATTTGAGTATCAGATCACTTACTTCAAAAGATTACTAGTAGATCTATTGCACTATCAATAGAAGCCCAGGAAAAAAAAAAAAAAAAAGAAAATCTGTTTACCAACACTGGCTTTGAGAAACTTATTTCCAATTCTTTGGTCTGTTCCAATAGCTCTTGCTACTTCTTCAACATCTGCTCCTGTGGCTTCACACAAAGCACTGATTGAGTTAATGCTGCTGATTCTTTGGGCAAGGAAAGCATTAGCTGCCTGTAAATAAAAAAAGCATAGTAAAAGAACTTAATTTTTCCAGAAACCAGGACGCCTGCAGGCCAGAGGGATTTACTACTGGAGGGATTACTTTAGTATCTATGTAACTCTGTTTCGATACAATATGGTAACAAAGTATTTAATATTTAAATACCAGTTAATGGGATCTAAGCAAAACAATGCAAAGATTAACTTGCAATATCTGAACTGTTTTATGACGGCAACCAGTTTGTGCAGCACTGGAGGTTTACTCTTAATAATAAATAACATTGCAATAAAAGCAGGAAAGGGATTTAACGGAAACTTGACATCATCTATTAGCTCACTGAGATAAGTGGAAAAGTATTAATATCCTTTGACATGGACATTGGGTCGTCTCAACCTCATCTGTCTTTTCTAGCATCATTCAGTGTCAGTGAACTTCTGCTTCTCAACTTTAGTCTCACGCCCTTTGCTCGTCACAGAAAACAGCAGTGAGTATCACTAACCAGTTTAGAAAGTTCTGATGACCAGGTATTGGTTGTGAGGATTTTTTCTTTGGGCACCCAGTGCTCATAAACCGCACACAGAGCACGGACAGCTTTCTGTCCCTCTGGAGAATCATCTCCACCGATCAGCACTCTGTCTGGGTTCTTCAGGTCCTTGATGGCTGTTCCTTCTGCAAGGAACTCTGGGTTAGACAGCACCTACAGGCACAGAAATACAGAGCAACAGATAAAAAGCCAAAAAGCAATAACCAGCCTTTAAATACACAACCTGGAGATTATGCTTACCTGCAAATCCAAGTCAGGCTTAGTATTGGCATCAAATATTCGACGAATGCTCTCCGCAGCACGTACTGGAACTGTGCTTTTCTCAGTGACGATTTTATAGCCATTTGAATTTTGCACAATTCGTCTAGCACAAGCTTCAATGTATTTCAGATCAGCTGCTCGGCCTTTTCCCATCCCATAGGTCTTTGTTGGAGTGTTAACCTAGTTAGAAATGCATGGAGGTGGAGGAAATCTTACCGATCTCTTACCACAAGAGGTACTAACAAGGTAAAACTGTTAAGAATGACAGATATTTTCCTTCCAAGAGCCCAGCTTGCTTCCACCCCAGAATTATTCTAGTTACCATCAGATGAATAGCTATTAGCTTTCTCAATTACCCATTTTGCTTTCTAAAGTAAGCTCATTGGCCTCTATTCAAATAGAATTTAAACCAGGGCAATTCATAGAACGTCTGCAAGGCTTCAGTGAAATCGAGTCCTTATTCTGGAAACAACTGTAATTTCTTCATGATTACAGCCAGCCACCTTTTGTTTCCCATCCCACATTCAGAGTGTGAAAATTCACACAAGAATCTCTCAGCTACTGAGGAAGTAACAGTTTAAAACCACTTTGCAGTGAAACCTAAGTGTAGAGCTGCTAAAAATTGCTACACTCAAGAATAGAAAAAAAGCAACGTGAGGGAAAATAAATCGTTTGGATTAAGACAGAGTCCTTTTCATTGGAAACTGAAAGAAGAAATGACAACAACATGTAAAACACATAAGCGTGTTTTAAGCCAAGGACAGGTGGCAATATATGGGCTGTATTAGTGGCAGTCATCCAGCCAAGTAGCACTCATTTTAGACTTAATGAACGGAGAAAATTGCGATCAGAAAGAGTTCTGTACTGAGGTGCCTTAACAAAGAGAAGCTCTCAAGAAAATAGGACTTAAGTAACAAAAGAACTCAACTGTGGCCTACAGAGATGAACAGCAATCAGTTCTTCTGAATTCTGCATTAGGAACCAACTTCTAGATTACAAAATGTTACACTGTTTTTGTTTGACTGGATCCCCCTCCTGGTGGTGTCAACAGCTTAGAAATATTAAAGCCATCCCCTTATTACTACACTTTCATAGAAGCTTCAAGAAATAAGTCATCTTTGTAACACAATAATCAATATATGACTTTGCATCCCTATCTAGGAACCAAGTTGATTTATTAAAGTCCTACAACTTTTAGTAGCATACTGCAATGACAGATCTGCACTATATTCTCTTCCAAGATCCCATACATCTAACCAAGCTAAACATCATCATTTTCACTTAGAGTCCTTACTTAACACTTTTCCCACAGTACATAAAATGACAAGGACAAAACTGACACAGTGACCTGATGTGGATGTGGCTAACTGAATCTATATGACAAAATGAAGGCCTCTTCCCCATAAGAACAACATGATCTGATAGGAAAAATTTAAAAAAAAAAGACACACAACCACATTCTCCCCTCTAAACTTACAGAAATAAATACAAGGTCAGCTTCTCTAATGGCATCATCAATACTGGTGGAAAAGAAGAGGTTTCTTCCTCGGCAGGATTCTACCACTTCTTTTAACCCTGGCTGAGAAAAGCAGAAGAAAAAAAAAAAAACCACAACAGTTAAAGTTGATGCAGTTAGAAGAACAGTAGACTGCATGCCCAAATAAACAGCGTATCATGTCACATACAGAAATAATTTTTTTTTCTTTTTATGCACACCACACACACCTCCCTCCAATGTGGCATGTTTTCATGAAAAAAATAAAGCCCTTCCGTATTCAAAACGCTCAAAATGCTGTCTCAAAACTTGTAGACACATGGAACTGCTATTTGCACAACCAGATTTTAGGCTTCAGTTATTCCCAGGCTTGATTCTATTACAATGAGCAACAGTTAAAGAAATACCTGTAGAGTGATGTTAAATAGATTCCAGAGGTAAAGTCTTACAACATTGCCTAAACTGCAAACCAAAGAGGTGGTCCCAACTCTTCTCCCCTCAACTACATGTTCCATGATCTCCTCAGCATCAGATCTAAAACTGATTCAGCACACAAGAACACTGCAAAGAAAACTTTCACCAAATTAGCAAGCCCACATCCAGTGAAAGAAAAGCAGCGGAGACGTGGAGGAGATAAAAAACACTCTTTTCAGCAACCACCCATCTTTAGATTAAGATTAAATTTATGGCACCACACCTGCAGTGTGGAAGAATCACAGAAAAAATTTGATAAGACTTCTTTTTCCAGAGACACTTACTGTGCTGCAACACTTTCTCTTCCCTTAACATCTCGACCCAGACAATAAAAGCAGGAGACCACATGCACATGAGCAACCCTCTGCATTAGAATGGTCTACAAAATGATTTAACTAAGATATAGCTGCCACGGATATAAGCAGTTTTTAATTTTTGTTTGAAAAATAAAGCCACACACTGTAACCTGGCAATCAAATCTCCAGCTTGAGACACACCTATCACGAGATAAGATACTTAAGTGCCAGAAAGGCAAAGGTTCACTGGAGGGAGAGAGAAGAAAATAATGCAAAGGCTTTCTTATGCAAGACATTTTTGCTGTCTCACTTTATACCAACCACCTACTTAAAGGGAAAACAAAGGTCAGCACAGGCAGAATAACATGTGTTACAACCCATCAAATGTTCCAGCTATGGTCTTACTGGGAAGACAAAACCCAAAATACAAAAAACCCTCTCTGTTCAGTGACTCAATTTTACAACTGTCTGAACTAATTCTTGGCAGTTTTTGTACATTCTTTGTAAGCAAAGGACACCATTCCAGGAAACAGATGTTGTGAATTTGGTTTTGGTGTTTTTTGTTTATTTTTAAAACATGCCAAGACTAGCTCTATGTCATGGTTTAATCTCAGCCAGCAACCAGGCGCCACATGGCCACTCGCTCACTCCTCTCCAGTGGGATGGGAAAAAGAATGAGAAGAGTAAAAGTGAGAAATCTTGGGCGTTGAGATAAAGACAGTTTAATTAGTAAAGCAAAAAGCTGCACACAAAAGCAAAGCTAACTAAGGACTTAATTCACCATTTCCCATAGGCGGGCGCAGGCAGGTGCTCAGCCACCTCCAGAAAAGTAGGGCCCCATCACGCATAATGGTTAAACGGGAAGACAAAAGCCATAACACCAAATGTCCCCCTCTTCCTTCTTCCCCCAGCTTTATACACTGACCAAGACATCACAGGGGCTGGGATATCCCTTTAGTCAGCTGGGCTCCACTGTCTCACCTGTGTCCCCTCCCAACTTGTTGTGCACCCCCAGCCTACTGGCTGGTGGGGTGAAGAGCAAAAAAACCCACCTGAATGTGTGCAAGTACTGCTCAGCAGTAACTAAAACATCCCAGTGTTACCAACACTGTTTTCAAGACAAATCCATAACATAGGCCCATGGTAGCTACTATGAAGAAAATGAATTCTACTCCAGCCAAACCCAGAGCATTCTACTATAACTCAACTCTGTCTAAGTGTTTACGGAAAAAGTACTTGCTTTCATGATCTTTGTTCACATCTCATCTGCTAAACTGAGCATTATACAGATTTTCCTTTGAGTATGTAAGACAAAGGAGGTCTATTCATCTTCACTTAAAGATAGAAGGTGGGCGGGGCAATATGCATTACTGTTACAGCACAGACACAATTCCAAAGAAGTATTATACCAAGAGCAACTGTTAGTACCAGGCAACATGCTTTCTCTTCTGGAGCCAACTGAAGATAAGTTTTCACTCCCATTAAAGAACTCAAACCTATAAAAACTGCACCTCATGAAAGAATGAAGGAAAGAAAAAAGAGACCTATTCTTCAAGAGTTAAAAATAACGAAAAATAACAAGTACTAAGAGAAGAAAAAAAGAAAAATGCTTTATATATCTTCAAATCATAGTCATTCTGTAATGAAGAAATAACAGGGTGTTACATTTAAAAATAATTTTTATCTGGCCTAGTCTCTCCAGACCAGATTGCAGGTTTACAGTACAAGTGGATCAGAAACACAACTGTCCCCATCTTACAACATGGCTAAGCACATGGCAGCACGGATTGGATTTTGGCAGTATTCAGAACAGGAATAAAGCTTACCACTCAGTATCACACATTCATATTGTACTACAACACAGGATATAATATCTATAACTGACTAAGAAAACTAGGTTATGATTAAATTTGGTCTCAATAGAAAATCAACATGATTTAGCACAATTCACTAAATATACACTTAGATTTTTCCTGACTAGGCCCTTCATAATAATCTTTAAATGCCTGCCTGCACCAGATACGTTATTTCAAAGATCTAGTTTAATGAGCAGTAGTGACAAGTAACTGTTCCAGAATACTCTTTCTGAAGGACATCACTGTGCTACACTTAAGCTTCAGAAGTGGAAATGCCATGTGGTGGGAGAGGAACAAACACAGCAGTGGCTGGAAGAAAAGACAACAGTGAGACAAGTTTACCTCGTAGATTGGGAGCGTGTCTGAATTCCAGGCATTGATTCGGGCCTCATTAACATCCACGACAGTAACTTTAATATTGGGACACATCTGCGCAATAACACTACAGGTTGGCCCACCAACATAACCAGCACCAATGCAGCAAATCTTCTTAATTTCAAACATGATTGCTCTAGTAAGAAGAGGGAAGGGGGAAAGGAGAATCAGGAGTTCGAAATGAGAACGTTGGCAAAAATTCAAGGAGACAGAAGAGAACTGATGACTTGAGATTTTATTGTGTTGCCACGGAACAAAACGTCTTCTTACGGCTCATCTCTTGTCATGAGTTGCAATTACTCCCTCCAGGCGGGGAGGGTTTTGCCGCCCCTCCCGCAGCCCCAGCGCACACGGACGGCGGCAGAAACCGTTCCCCGGGGTCGCTCTGACGCCCGACAGCGCGAACGCCCACCCCCTCGGGCCGAGGAACCGCCGATGCCACGACAGTCCCGGCCGGGAGCCGAGACGGCGGCGGGGACCGGCGCGGCCCCAGGGCGGGCACAGCCGCGCCGGGCCCGCTCCCTGCGACCCCCGGCCCGGCCCCGCAGCCCCCCGGCCGGGAGACGCGCCGCCAGCGCGAAGGCCGCAGCTCCCGCCTCGGTGAAAGGAGCGGGCCCGGCAGCCGATTCCCGCTCCCCACCGGGCGGCTCGAAGCCGGAGCCGACCCCCGCGGGCTCCATCGCCGGGAGCCCAGCGGGAAGGTTCCCGCTGGGGGCGGCAGACGTGGACCCCCAGCCTCGACGCGACCCCACGCCCCGGGGAGCAGCAGCTGGCGGGAAAGGCCAACACCGCCCCGGGGGAAGGCAGCCGGGAGACCCGTGGCCGGCACCGAAGCCGCAGTCCAAGGACTTACTGCGGGCGGGCGCGTTCCTGCCCCGCCGCCAAGGACAGAGCTGTGAGGGGCCGCGGCGAGGATGCTCGGCGAGCTCAAGGCGACGAACCGCTACAAGCCGAGCGGTGTCGGGGGCGGCGGCGGCTATTTAAAGGGCCGCCGCGGGGCCGAGGCGGCTGTTTCATCCCGGGAACGCCGAGAGGGGCCGGCTCCGCCTTCTCCCTTCCCTAGGGGTGGGGGCCGGGGCGGAGCCCGCCCGCCTCGGCCGCCTCCCCGCGCCGCCGCGCTGCCGGCGAATGGGCGAGGGACACCTCAGCCACCGCCGGCCGCGCAGGCCCGGCCCGGCCCGGCCCCGGCAGTGCCAGCGGCCGCCGGGCTGAGGGGCCGCAGGGTCCCCGGGCACGGCTGGGGTCTGCGCGGCTTCGTCCCGGGCCTGGGCGGGGCCCGCCAAAACGGCTTCCCTCAGCCCGGAGGGAGGAAGAGAGGCGCCTCTTGGGGCGTGACTGTGCCCCCCTTTGGCCCTTTGAGGCCTCGTTTCCTTTGCTTTTTTTTTTTTTCTATTTTTTTTTTCCTCTGTCGTGGCGGCCGTGACCAGTGTCTGGTCTCGCCACCTCTTTCAGGGACCCACCGCGTGTCAGGCCTGGGCTCCCAAGAGAGATCGGGTGCCACCAGTCGGAGGCTGAACCGATCTCCTTTTCTGCCCCGAGGTGGGTTTTTGGGTTTTTTTGTAAGACAAATAAGTTTTGGTGGTCAAATATGCACGAGAGTAAGTTTTGGTCCTTCAGCTGTGCTGTCTGTGAAACACAAAATTTAGTGTTCTTTCTCTCTTGTGTAGTGCTGTCTCAGTAAAGATTCTATAAGTGGGCAGGAACATGAGGAGGTAACAGTAAAATGCAGTGTGCAAACATTGCCAGAGTAAGTAAACAGAACGAGCTTGCACTCTCTTGCCCTTATGATCTGGGCACAGCCCAGAGATCTCTTGCCTAGTTGTATTAAAGTTCGCAGGTACCCTTGCCCTTTGTGTAAACGTGATATGTTATTAGTACGCTTCATGTTCTGTGATTCTGTGATTCCTCTGACTTGGGGAGCAAGAAGACGGTGGGAAATCTGCTGTCTTTTCTCCTCCAGCGCATTCAAGTTCACTTGCGCTGCATCTCCCAGAAGCTGGAGGGTTTTGCTGCATCTGCAACCCTGCAGTCATTTATGCTTTTAACAGATTACAATTTCTGTGTTAAATGTTGCCAGAATAGGTGGATAATGTCCTTGTTAACAGTGCAAATAAAGTATCGCCTTGTTCCTATAGGGTGTTTTTGTCCATAGATGTTAAAGTATATTAAAAAAAACCCTGTTACCATTGTTTCTGTTTTATGTTTTACTCTGTAACTATTTTACTCTGGAGGATCTGATCTTTCTGTGGAAGAATCTGTGCCTACTTAAACCAGTACATACTGTAATTCACTGGTCCTGTAGAGGTGGTGCTATAAAATACGTGTGTTTCTACTGAAGGGGCCTACTGAGGTTTACAGTCTCGGCGCAGGATCCCAGTGGAGTCAGTGTGGTTAGTCAAAGAGCTGCCTGGCGAAGGTGCAGGGTTCATTCTTGTTTATCCTGAGGTAAAAACAAGTAATGCCTTGTCCCATTGCTAATTTGCACAGATGTCTCAATTTTGAGCACATCTCTTCTTCCAGGGAAGTCTTGGCAGAGCTATTGAGTCAGCCTTACCTATACCATCGTCTCTAAAACCCCTCTCCACCTCTTTAGGTCTCAGAATAGCCATAAATGCACAAATGCATACCTTCATACTATAAGAATTTCATCAGTTCCTCTGTACGTGCCTGTTGCTCCCTTGGCAAGACCAAACTCACTTCAGATCCTTTACGTGGTCCCTCAAGAGTGTTGGTAGGATAAGTGTGCTTAGTGTGTGCCTGACAAACAAGGAGTGGATTTTCTAAAACCAGCAGTGGTGCTGCGTGCGAGGCCACATTTTTGAGAAAGAGCTTGCTTTGCTTATTGCTATAGGTATGGGAAGTTAGTAGTTCATGAGAGTCAACTAATACCTCCTCGTTACTGTTTATCGAGAGTTGGGGCAGGACCCTGGTCTCTTTCCTCTTAGCGAAGGGCCTTCGTTGATAGGACTACACCGTCCCTGCAATGTAGATCTCCAATCCTCTCTCGCAGAACAGCACGACTTTCTCAGGATGACGAGGGCTGCTTTTGTTTCCTTGTAGCCTACAATCTGGTGGGCACTGCTGGCAGGGGAATAATGCAGGACTCAATGGCAGGGAGCATGGGTTTCCCCTCTCATTTCAGAATAAATTCTGAATTACCGGTTGGGGTTTTTTTTGTGTTTTATCTTTTTGTTCAGACAGATAAATGATTTACCAGTATGTAGAATTCTTTTACAGCACTGTGTAGAGGCAATAAAAGCTTATGGAAGGCTTCAGGGCTTACCATTAAACTTCCTGAACCAAGCTGCTTCAGAAACACAGCCCTGGACTGCTACAAAGAAGATGAGGCCCATCTGCTGCTGGCCGCATTTTCAAATCACAGAGTAATAGAAACGTTCAGGTTGGAAAGAACCCTAAAGATCATAGAATCATAGAATGGCCTGGGCTGGAAGGGACCTTAGAGATCATTTTAATCCAACCTCCCTGTCATGAGCAGGGACGCCTCTCAGCTAGATCATGCAACACATGAGGACCGAACGGGAATCGAACCTGCGATCTCTGGTGTTTCAGCACCATGCTCAACTGAATGAGCTAAAGCGGTGCTCATCATTGATTCTGTTAACCTAGCACTGCCAAGTCCACCACTAAACCAGGTCCCTAAGTGCACATCTATAAATCTTTTAAATACTTCCGGGGATGGTGACTCCACCACTTCCCTGGGCAACCTGTTCCAATGCTTGACAACCCTTCTGGTGAAGAATTTTCTCCTAATTTCCAAATAAATGTGTGAGTTCTGCTCTTTTTTAATGTAAATTAAATTAAAATAAATTAAATAACATGAGGAATGCGACTTCAGGCATAGTTTAGCATTGCCAGTTGATTAGGTTGGATGGATCTCAAATGCTTATCAACTAGCCTGGACCTCACTCTGAGGCAACCTTGCCTTGCCTTGCCTTGCCTTGCCTTCCCTCTGTGTGAAGAGTTTGTGTATCTAGCTCAGAGCTATAAATTCCCTTCTGGGAGGCAATGCATAAAAACATATGCATCAAATGAAGTTTTGCAATGCTTATTTCTCGCATCAACAGAAAATTGATAATCCTTCCTTCAGATTAGCAAGACATAATGTATAAAAGTTGAAGCTTGAGAAACTCGGATTCAAGATGGTTGTCTAATAGTGATGACGAGCGACCACTGAAACGATTCAGAAATGGTCCATCTCTGGAAAGACTTTCTAAAAGGTGTTTTCTGCTGCAAAAAATAACTCATGCAAATCCTATGGATGTCAAAAGATGCTCACAGTAGTCCGGTTTGACATTATGGTTTATGAGCTTAATATGTATATTATGCAAGATATTACCTAAAATACCCCCTTAACTGGTGGCTGAAAGGTATCTTAGCAGGGCATCCACTCAGTTAAACGTGAGTGAAGGATCGCTGCTCTCCAGTTTTGTGCATTGCAGACTGGGTCAGAAGTCTCCCTGTAGGGTTCATCTCAGTGTCAGTTTCTTTTCAGGTAAGCTCCTCTGTGTGTTGTTTTGGGACGGAAATTGAGAGAGCTGCTGTTAGGACTGATGAGTCACTGTTCCATTCATCCAGGATTTTACGTTTTGTAATTTGCATAATAATTTGACTGTAAGCAATCTACACTTGCGAGAGCACTGCTCGCTTACAGCGCCTGCTAGGAGATCATGTTTTCAGATTCTGATATAAAACAGCCTGAACTGTAATTTGTGGAAGCATCTACGAAGAAGGGTGATTATCATCATTCATACACACTTGCTTGAGGAGAACAGGCATTTTTAGAGATTTTTGTAAATTTTAGGCTACAGATACACAGAGGAAAGAATCTATAACCTAATTAACAACCTAGTCTTAGCAGATGGACTAAAAAACATATATAAAATCAGAAGATACTCAAGTTTTGATATTTCCTTAGATACCTAAAGGTACATCCTCTGCCTCAGCCTAATCTGGCCTGAGCAGTTTAGTTCCCTGCCTCACATCTAAGCTTGATTTGATTCTGAGTATGTGTAATCCCTTTGCTTTATGCTCTCATAGGCCTGACGTTTAATGTGTGCTCTGGCAATGGATCACCAGCAGGATCAAGCGGGGCCCAGGCCAAACATTGAAGACTGCTTAATTCAAAAAGCATCTATTTCTAATACAATGGCTCAATGGTTCGAGCATGTACCAGCGTGAGATTGGATCCCGTGTTCACACCTCTGTGTGGAAAACAGGCAAGAGGGCTTGAGACCGCATTTCTGCCTTTCCAGAAACCACTGAGCGAAGGACAATCTGAATGCCAGAGGTGGGTGGAGAGGGCACTCTTCACATCTCAGATACAACCTGTTCTATTATGTGAGGCAGAAATCATGATTTATGAAGGATTTGGGGGATGAGGGGAAGGGGAGGGAAGAAAAGCAAGAGCATGATTGTGTAATCTGGCTGGCACGCTGATGTTGGAGATGAGAGGGAAAGCCAGGGTATGAAAGAAGTTTTGTATCATATTTGGGGAGTGTTTAATGTCAAACTAATCACCCACTAGATTTAGCTGATCATTAACTAAAGGCAGCTGTGTTTGTGTAATCAGTTCGTGACACTGACATCTGACACAGATTCAACCACCACCATTGTCTGTCAAGCTTTTCTTTAACTTTTAACACAGCACAACCAAGAGGCAGCCTCACATGTGACAGGGAAATCTGAGCTACTCGGCAACAGTCCCACATTGAGGCACAAAAGTGCCCAGAAGACTTGCCCATAGACCAGTTGGATCAGTGTTTGAATCCATGCTTTGTATTTTACAACGCTAAGAGGAAGGAAGGAAGGAGATTACACACAGACGCATGGGACTGGGCATGCGTGCTCCGTTGGAAAAGATTCCAACAGCTGCACAAAACAAGCCCTACGCTGGTTTCGGACAAAGGCGGCCGAGTGTCCGAGCTCCTGTGTTCTCAGAGGCAACTGTCACAGTTAACTGTGCAGAGCCAAACTTAGGAGCTGTTATTGAGAGACATTTTCTGCCTGGCACGTCCCTGCTCACACCCTCTCCTCACCTCTGGCTCACCAGAACTTCAACTTTTATGTTTGATGTGGCACTTTCCGCAAAGAACTTTTGGTTAATCTAATAAAATAATTTTGCTAGTGACAACCAGCACCTCAAACTGAAATTATTGGTAAAATCTGTCGCAAAATGCAGCGAGTTTCTGACCAGGGTCAATATGCCTGTTTGAACAGGCCCAAAACATTTGGACAATAATTTTGCGTGGATTCATGGACAGTATTGCAATATAAATAAAACCCAAAAGCCATGCAGGATTAAAACAACTTTTAAAAACCAGAGGAAGGCCACCCTGAAGACTCTGATGAGAATGTCCTTTCAAACCCTATTCTTTCAGTTCCTGCATGAAAACGTTTTGTTTTCCAGTACATGACCTTCCTCTAATTAGATTATTTAAATCTCTCAGCATACACAGAAATTATCCACACTTCCTCCCAGGCCTGATTACATTTGACGGCCTTACCTATTGTTTAGTAAACACCTCTTTTTTATTCTTTTTTAAAATTTTTTTTTTTTTCACTCTTCTGAAAACCACACGCATTACAGCAGATGTCAAAGCTGTTCCTTCAGAAGCAGCGCTGTGGGCAGCAGCATTGTTTTTCTGAATACGGAGCGTACTAAATCTCCCAACAGGAGAGCCGTTCCAGGCATAACAGACGTTTCAATAAAACAATAAGGAAGACTTAAATGCCAAAACTAATGTAATGGAAGTGAGAACAGCCAGATAAGGCACAGCTTTTCATCATAGCCCCACGGGAGAGAAATCATCTTGTAGTATGACTTCTTTAAAGGGTTTTACTCAGCTGAGTAAACCATTGCCTTAACAGTTGTTCACATAAAATAAGGTGAAAATTTGATCCGCTGTTACAGTACAGCTAAAAGCAAATTTGGCTTAATTTCTTCTCCTTGCACACTGAAGCCTGACAGCAGCGTAGAGCCAGAGGGGGTGTCAGAGACAAGATGCACTTGTGATGCAGATTGCAGGCTAATTTGATGAAACGGGAAAACGATTATTCGGATTTTCTGTTTCATCTAGACAAAACTGAGGATGGAAAACCAGGTTGTGTGAAATCACTAGGACACCTGAAGAAACCAGATTTTTACTCATCACCGCTACAAGAACAAAGCATATTTTGAGGTGTTTTGGTGTAGCGTCCAGTCCTATGCTGACTAATGGGGATAATTTTCTTGCTAATCCAGTTTATTATTTATCATTTAGTCTACAAGGTCTGGTCTAAAATGAGCTCCTACACCTTTTCTAAAATTCACTTTTTTTTCTGAAGCAATGGTAGGACCTTCAGAATATTGTACAATGACGGGGTTTTTTTGTTGTTGGTCTGCATATTTTCTTGGCCCTATCTTTTCTTACATTTTAAGGGTATTTTTTGCAGCAGAAGAGATTAATAATCTTCAAGATTTTTAAAACATGTAAATCTGAAAACTACACAGTCACTGAAATTATTCCTCTTTTTCATCATTTATAGCTTGGAGGACGTAATAACAAAAC
Source organism: Trogon surrucura (assembly GCA_020746105.1). Classification (NCBI taxonomy): domain Eukaryota; kingdom Metazoa; phylum Chordata; class Aves; order Trogoniformes; family Trogonidae; genus Trogon; species Trogon surrucura. The sequence goes on along the minus strand of CM036620.1, from coordinate 56,564,181 downwards.
CCATAAATGCAAGAGACTTTTAAAAAGCTTGTTCCCTGTGATCTTTTCTTAGAAATTACTGCTCTAATTTCATTTAACATTATATAAAATATTTTATAATACCACCTTCCATACAAGAAAGAAGAGTGAAACCTTTAAAAAGCCAGTTGTATACAGTGAATTAATATTTATTGTCATGTATTGAAAACATTAGTCTTGGACACCCTCTTTGACCAACACTCTTATCTGTAGATTTTAAAAAGATAACGCAGAAACCAGATTCTTCTAGTTATTACATTTAACTACGAAGCACATGCTATGGGAGTCAGCAATAACTTTGATACAAGATCAAGTAATATCACTTCTGCTATTCTTCTTTTATGGAAAGAGACAAATCTCCAGCTGATGTCGACGAGTTCAAGTCCCTGGAAGCCAGTAAGAGTTGGGCTGTTTTACAAGTGAGGCTGTGGCTCACCGCAGGACAGTTCGCCTCTTCCCCTGCCCCAAGGTCCGTGTCTGCCGTGAACTGCGCTCTAGCCTGTCGGCTGGTGCTAAATAAGTAAGTGTGGAAGGGGAAAAGAATCCAAGTTGTCCATTTTCACAGGGAACCCGTTTAACGTTCATAGAATGTTTTTGCTGCAATATATTTGTCCCAAACAAATTTCTTCAGGTTTTAGGGCACAGTAATTTTCTCCACTTACCCGGTGTTCTTGAATGGTCAAGCCTCATGCAGATCCATTCAGTGCAGTTAACTGAAATTTGTAGTAGTTTTCTTTCTGCAGCATTTTTCGTAATAGGTATGTGCATCCTTGGCAAATATTTTAACAAGCACTCTTGTAAGTAAAGTTTAGCTTCGGTTTTAGGGGCTATTTATAATCTCATGTTTGAGCAAAAGGGTAAATTCACGAGCAGACGTTAATGATCTCTGATTAAGAACAGAGTTTCTAAACTGACTCAAATGCCTAAAGCATTTCTTATTAAATTCTTATTACTATTGTTGTTAATAATTATTATTTCAGATTTTTTACTGATTCTCTGGCATTTATTACCATTATCTATGGATAGCTGTGTATCGTTTTAAACCCTAATGCTTCCCTGATGTTTTCCTTTTTATCACAGAATCACAGAATGGTTTGAGTTGGAAGGGGCCTACAGATACTGGTTCCACCCCCCCTGCCATGGGCAGGGACACCTCCCACTAGACCAGGTTGCTCAAAGCCCCGTTCGATCTGGCCTGGAACACTTCAGGGAGGGGACATCCACAACTTTTCTGGGCAACCTTGAATTAACACAGGAATCCCTAACATGGGACCTAAGCTGCTGCTGAGGCAGTGCTCAGCATTTTGTGCTCTGCTGCCAGAGGAAGAAGAGTGCTGCACCCCACGGGAACACTGAGGAAGCAGCAGGTCTCTATGACTTCTACACGCTCTCTCAGATCCACTGCAGCATCTTCCTTCCTCAGAGCAGCTCTGGGTCCAACACTGCCAAGAACTGGGTCTAGAAAGTAAACTGGAAATCCCGAAATAGTAGAATTCGATCTAAAATTAATAACATAAATGCCATATTTGGCCTTTTTCTTTACTTTTATTACTGTATTATTTCTAACTTCCTAGGTTGCTTAACTACTTTCAAGAGCAAAAGGCAGAGACATCCACACAGGTCATCAAAGCATCCTAAACCTTGGAAACTGCTTATAATTTGTCCTGACTTTCTTGAGATACATACAGAAGGCAAGTGTCCGTTAGAAAAGTTAGAGTATATGTTTTAGAAGATACTCAGATGACACGCGATTTTAAACAATACTTATTTTTTGATGATTTCAGATTACCTTACAAATTGGTAGATCAGTGCAATCCTACATCTTATAGAAAGACAAGGAGACAAAGACAAAAAGGTACTAATGATTGCTATTTATTTTGTTAAGTCAATAAAAAGTGCATAGTACAAGCCCTTTATCCCAATCCAAGTACTCAGTAAAAGATTACCAGGAAACCACAAATGGCACAGATGATTTTTTGTTTGGCATAATTCAGACATTTCAAACGACCGATTTACATTAGGTACATCACATCATCACTCTTCCTTTTTCAATCATGAACATTACAAGGCTAAAGTGATCTGCAGACAATACATGAATACATATGATTTACCATTTCAGAGTATAGTAATTGTGTTAAGCAGACTCTAAAAATACTATTGTTTTAACAAAGTTCTAAGCTAAGGAATAATTGTAAACTTCCCTCCATATTCCCCAAGTTGCTACAACTTGTGCATCTTGCTAACCGAGCTTAAAACCCTCACTAGAGAATTAGTCATATCCTGAAGCTTCACATACCACTAATCTCTTCCACACTTCTCAAAATTTACCATAAACATCTGCAACTATGACAATTATTTAATCGCAAACTACATCACTAAAGGCCAGATTTCTGCCACCCTTACTAAAGCTGCTACTAGTACATTATCTCAGAGTAGTCCCACAAAATCCAGTGCAACTACTTGATGAGTAAGGCACTATTTAACATGAATAAGAGTGGCAAAATACAGTCCTACAATTGCTTTTATTTTAATTAAGAGTGGTGATCTGAAGCTTTTATTTTGGAGAGAGGATCTGAATTTAAAAGGCAAACATTTTGACATGGGATAGCGGCCTGGCTCTTTAGTAAAACATTTTACAATAAAATATTTCCAATTTTTTTTCTTTCACATAGAAAACTTTAAATAGCAATTTACATGAGGAAAAGCATACATGTATAAAATCACTGGGACAATTACTTAGAGGAATTTCAAGCCAACACAGTTCACTTAAATGTAAAACGTAACATTACTCCAAACAAAACGTTCATTTGCCTAGACTGTTAGAGCTGGGTGCACACGGTGAGTTTTATAAATACACACACACACATGTAAGTAAAGCGAGACTGATCCTCACAAGCGAGGAGCATCTGCTGTAAATCTCAGCGACTTCCAACAGAATGAGGAGTGGAGCTCTGGCTGAAACGAAGCCTGTTTCAGTTGGCTTCTTATGTGTCTGACGGTGAAGAATTCTGGCCAAAAATCCTTGAAGAAAGGGTCAGTGTAGGAGATTATATAGATTTCCTTGTTGGTTCAACAAAACGGTGCTGTGTGACTTGTTCTGCTCAAAACAGTATCCCAAACATAAATGTACAAGGAAGGCAAAAAGCAAGCACAGTCAGACTGCTTGTCCCAGTGACATCTTTACACAGTGTTTGTGGCTTGTACACCGTTAGACGTAGCAGGACAAATTCTCTCAGCTTCCCTGCTGCAGCTCCGTCGCTTTACGTGGCACTGCAGTGATGTCACCGAGAGCACCCGGCCCAATCGTCTTAACTATTATTTTTAAAATTTTTTACGCACGCTCCTATGCTTGGGAGCACACTATTACACAGAAATTCAAAGGGCAATTACGTCAAATTATGGAAGCCTTTCTTCAGGTCTACGCCGTACCTTTACAAGGAGGCTTAGCTGGCTCGCCATCTACCCTGAGGAGGAAAACCCTGCGTGTGTCAACCACGGGATCTGATGTGAGATTTTTGTTAGAGCCCGTTAACACAAACTTTTATGCATCTTAACAATTAGTTCCTTCAGCTCCCCAACTCAAAGTCCTCATGAAAGGAAGGTTTGTAGAGTAAGGCTTTGAATTCTCATATGTCTGTTCTACTGACCTTTATGGAAAGAAGCTTCATGTCGGTAACAAAAAAAATGTTCTTAACAATTATTCTCATCAATTTTTCAAATTGATCAAGAAAAATATACAGTGTTGCTTTTCTGTACATCTTTAAAATGTTCTTAAATTAATGTACATAAAAAAGTAATTCCCATTTGCTACAATGGGAGATGTGCACAGGTACGTGCACAGCCACACATGCGCACACATCAACACACCACGCACACAAATATTAGAGGGAAAAGACATGCTGTATGTAGTCACCTGCAAGTTCGTCATTCTACAATTACAACCAGTAGATAAGGATGAAATGTTAAGAATTGTTGATAACACACAGGTGAAAAAACCTGAATATTCAGTATATGCTGTATATCAAAAGTTGGTAACCTTGGTATCCTCTTGGTATGATTTCATCCTGTCCAATAGACATTCTGGGCCCCTCAGCTCAAGAAAGACAGGGAACTGCTGGAGAGAGTCCAGCACAGGGCAACTAGGATGATTAAGGGAGTGGAGCATCTCCCTTATGAGAAAAGACTGAAGGAGCTGGGGCTCTTTAGTTTGGAGAAGAGGAGGCTGAGGGGTGACCTCATTAATGTTTACAAATATATCAAGGGTGAGTGTCACGAGGATGGAGCCAGGCTCTTCTCGGTGACAACCACTGATAGGACAAGGGGTAATGGGCTGAAACTGGAACATAAGAGGTTCCGCTTAAACTCGAGAAGAAACTTCTTCTCAGTGAGGGTGACGGAACACTGGAACAGGCTGCCCAGAGAGGTTGTGGAGTCTCCTTCTCTGGAGACATTCAAGACCTGCCTGGACACGTTCCTGTGTGGCATAGTCTAGGCATTCCTGCTCTGGCAGGGGGATTGGACTTGATGATCTTTCGAGGTCCCTTCCAATCCCTAACATTCTATGATTCTATGATTCTATGATATCATGCCTAAAAGCTTGTTAAGATACCGATTATTGAAAGACTATACCAGAAGAGAAAATTCTACCAAGGTCTCTCACTAAATTTCTCTTTTCATGAAGTCTGTAAGTAAACAAATCCATTTTTGGAATACCTTTTTTTTGACAACATATAGAGTAAGATATATAAATTTTTAATGAAGAAGATTAAATTATGTTTTGGTGGTATAATCTTCTGTGTAAAGTTCCCAATATATATGTCAAAGCTTTGACGGCGGCAATTATCACATTCACTTATGTGCACGCGCGCACACACACACACACAGAGTGTAATTCTAGCGGACAACCCATGCTTTTGCCAACAACCCTGAAAACCATGTTAATGGTCCAAAGACCAGACTAAAAGCTGCTCTGAACCCAGGGCATATATAAAATAATTTCAATTTTTCACCACATAACTAAGCTAATAGTTGCAACCATAATATAACTCTTAAAAGCATACTGGAGCAAAAATATGGATTAATCTGAAGAAAAGTCAGTAACCTTCCACTATTATAGATGCACAGGGATTTTCTTTTTTTCAATGCGTATCAGAAATCACTGCAAAGAAACTAAGATCATTGTAACAAAAAGAGACTGAGTGGAATGTCCACAGTAACAGTAACAACCAAAAACCCCCTGCAATGCCTCATCATTATTCAAATTACAATCTACTAGGAATTGTAATAACATACAAAGCAAAAATTAACTTAAAATTGAAGTTGCTAAAAGCAGTTCCTGAAGATAACTGCTGAATGATAATTTTGCTCTATATAAATGAGAAAAGAAACAGTATTGAACAGGGTTTAGGAGTAATCTGGTCATTTCGTTCATTTGGTCGTGCAAGGTTTTCACTGTTGAACTTTTCCAATACTGAGCGCTCTAGTCCACTGGTGGTGCTGGTGGTTCTTGTCCCTAGGGGAAGGAGGGAGGAAAGGAAAGAAAAAAAAAAAAGTACAGGATTAGAAACAATGTTTCACATAGGAGCAAAAAAATAATTCAGAACTCACTGAGCTTTCTTTTACGATCTTTCACTCTCTCTTTCAATACTCAGAGAAAATGAGCATCAAAGAACAACAGTATTGCCTGCATCAATACGAATTTTTCCATGATCCCACATCTAGGACAAAGATCACCTTCCTAGTTTCATGCTGTAGTTTTGTTTACCGGTTTCTCTTAAAGCTGTGATTTTCCTCTTGTACATAAGAAAGCAGGAGGTGGTTCCAACCGGGGACAGCCAGTGTCCAGAGGACATTATGACCCATACTTAGTCACTTGTGCCTGGTCCATCCCATGGCAGGCCTCACACTTGGCCTTCGTGATTCTGCTTTCACTTTGGTTTTATTCATTTTCATTGTTAATGGAGTTCCAAGAAAACACGGGGGGAAGAAACGTAAGGAAAAAAATGACTGTGAGACAGCCTGGATTAAAATAAAATACATTTAAGCTAGAGTCTCTGTGCAGGGAACTTGAAGATGCACTTACATTATGTGGGCTGGCTGGCTTTCCGGCTGTGCTGGATCCTCTCAGATTACCAGGTCTCAGTAAGAACAAGACAAGTGCAATCACCACCCAGGCCATCATTATCATGGGAAAGCTGATGAAGTTGTCACTGGAGGAATTTGGTCCTGGCACTACAGACAAGGAAAATTCGAGTTACAACACAGAGTGACAGCAGTTCTCTCCCAAAAATGTAAACAAAAATGCCAGTGTGAGTCCCAGAAAATAACATGAAATATTTTTTCAAATGAGTTTTCTGATTAGTCCTTTCTTTTGGCTTTGCGACAATTTTTATTTAGTGTCACACTGTTTTTTTATCACATTTCTTACCCCTTTGAAATAAGAATTTATTTCATAAGATTTCACTGGAATTCTCAGAATTAACTCCTAATGACCATTAACTCCTAATGAACTGGAGATGATAAACACACACTTTGTGTTTAAGAAATCCAACTGGATGCAAAATATATTTATGTGGGAAAACCCCCCATCTGTATGTTGGTGTTTGGTTTTTGCCTCAAATAAGTATGAGAATAAGACTAAAGAGATGAAAGCTTAGACTCCATTGCCAGGCCTCACACAGAGAACATGCTAATTCCAGCAAGAAGGGAGCAAATGAATGGTTATAATTTTGTTGGCTACTCTCAGTTATTTACTGAGAGTTTGCTTGAACAAGTATCAGGGTCAATATGCCAGATCTCTATGACTTATTCAGGTCATGCTGCGTTTCTGACAGCATCAAGGACAACGTATGTGTCAGGAGAGGAAAAAATGCTGAGGAGATACACAAAAAAGTGAAGCCCAGGAATACGATATCAAATTTTTACACCTAATTTCCATATAGAATAGCTGAGACGTCAAAGCATGGAAATAAAACTGAGAAGATCCCCTCAGACTGGAGATGGCTGGTTAGTCTTTTTGGATCGAGGAACTCTTGCGAAAACCTGCACATCTGAAAGCAACAACTTCTTTTATCCGAAACGTAATTTCAGATAATCAAACTATGACAGCTGAAGTGTAAACCAACATAATTACCTATGGCACTTACATGGCTCCATTTACAATAGTATCTAAAGACCTAACATCTTCATTAATGATCTAGATGATCAATTAACACAAAGCTATAACCTTCAGAAAGAGCAGAGCTGCTCTGTTTTATTACTCAAGTACCTCATTCCACAGCAACTCTTACATCTGTCAGATTCTTCAGCTGTCTCCACTCGTTTGGATCATCTCAGGGAGTCAAGTCTGGATCCAGTATCAGCTGGAAGTTGTTCTTATTTAACATTTGCCAGATAACTTACATCGTGGGAGCGGCTGGAGTCATCTCCTTTGAAGGTTAATGCTGATACCAAAGAACCCGCTGGAGCGGGTCCAGAGGAGAGCAACGAGGCTGGGGAAGGGACTAGAGGGAAAGTCCTGTGAGGAGAGGCTGAGGGAGCTGGGGGTGTTTAGCCTGGAGAAGAGGAGACTCAGGGGGGACCTTCTCACTCTCTACAACTGCCTGAAGGGAGGGTGTAGTCAGGTGGGGGTCGAGCTCTTCTCCCAGGCAACCAGTGACAGGACGAGAGGGCACGGCCTGAAACTGTGTCAGGGGAGGTTAAGGTTGGATCTCAGGAAGCACTTCCTCACAGAGAGGGTGCTCAGGCACTGGGATGCACTGCCCAGGGAAGAGGTGGAGTCACCGTCCCTGGAGGTGTTTAAGGAGAAGCTGGATGTGCCACTTAGTGCCATGGTCTGGCCAATGTGGTGGTGCTGGGTCATAGGCTGGCCTGGATGATCTCAGGGGCCTTTTCCAGCCTCAACATCGCTGTGATTCTGTGATCGCTGTCCCTGGGTAGCATTTTTAACAGAGGCTCTGCTATGAAAATGGCTTGTTCGCAGCACAGCTAGGACACAGCAGAGGGGCACTGTGGGGCAGCTTACAGCTATGCCATTCACCGCGCCGCTGTTCTGTGAATAAGACTTCACAAGCTGGGGGGGTTGGACTGATGTCCTTTACTGACATCACACGCACGTGACACAGGAAAAAAAGAAAGTGTTAAAAAAGTTTATGCATCTCAAAGCACAAACACCACCGTTAACTTGCATGAGCAAATGAAACTGCCATGCAGCTCTTTCTTTTTAAATATCCAAAATATAGACATTTCAAAACCTGAAAAGTTGCTGATGTAGAGGAATTTTATGATCAGAAGTATATACAGTAACAAGTGACAATTCTTTGGGAGATTTGAGTGAATAAAGGGCACTGTATACAAGGAGAAGGTATAGTGCAAAGAAAATAAACGAGGATGCTACAGCCTTTAATTCATTCAACTCTAGCGTACCTTTAATTCAGTGAGCATATGAAATTGTGCAGGTTAGAGTTTAGACTGCAATTGTGTTGAGGGAAGATACTGTTATCAACAACATATATCAATATTTTAAATCTCGGATGACCTTTATATATGCAGTCCAGTAAATTAGCATATAGTTTGGCATGAAAAGAACAACTGCATTATTTTGGGGCTTTGAGACAGCAGTAATAGTCACCCTGAGAGTACCTTCAGCAGCATGTAAGACAGCCTTAGGTACCTGGTTTAGCACATATGTTCAGTAGAACACTGAAAATTCAGATCACCTGTTAGGGTGGACTTAGGGTCTGTGGTTAAACAAGAGGTGGGGTAAGTAAACTACATCAGGGGTTGGGGTAAGTAAATGCTGCTAGGTCAGCTCACGCTCCAGGTCAAGGAAGGGAGCAGAAGGAATAAGAGAGGGAAAGCACAGGTGTTCCTGCAAGACACAATTTCTTTCTGCCTGCGCTATAATAAGGTTTAGAAAGAACCAAATGTGCTGAAACGTTCTAAACTAAGTTAGGCAAGACAACACCTGATCTAATGCAGTTTGGCCCTGTGCTACCTACTCAGAGCATGCCAGATACTAAACCAGCCACAACACTGTTTACACTATTCAAGAATTCCAAATCTCTCACAAATGACCATGTGTTTTACTAAGGATGATATATTTAAGAATCTGCTAGTTTAATTTCTTAACATAAGGAAATGAGGATAAGCAAAACTTCACATAGCTGGGGTCAATCACACTTCTCAAAGCTTTGCATCCCAAATCAAGAACAGACAAGAAGTTGTTTCAGCTACTGAAGCAATAATAGGTAGAAAACAAACAATCTTTTACCACAGAGACCTCCATCACTAAGATCACAAAATAACCAGATAAGACCAGCTTATGGATAAGGAACAGTTGAGTGAAGTTGAAACCAAGTGGGATGGAATTTATGCTCACTGGCAGAAGAAAAAAAAAATCTTATTTTTAAGAGATCACAGCCACAGTGCTTTCTTAACTATAATCAATATTTTTGCAGATAATGAATGGTAATTAACCTTCAGTGCCTGAGAGACACAAACCAGCACAGAACACAGCAGAACATATTCCCATGTCACTGAGGGACATGAAACTTAGAGTCTCTAACCCACTCATCCACATGATGCTGAATCCGGACCAAGGCCTTTTGTTTTCAGAGTATCTGGTCCCCTGGGCTCAGCATATCTCTATATCCATGCACTTCTGAATAAAGCCTGCAAGCGGTTCTGCCCCAGGTGGTTACCCGGGATTTTTTTACACCATGGCTGAATTATCTCTGTGCCGGAGAAAATTTTATGAGGAGCTGGTCTGAAATTGTGGGATGAACTCCCACAGGAGCTAATGACTACAGTGAATACTATCTTTCGTTTCACATATGAGAAAGAGTTCTTTGGTTTGCTTTTTCCTACAGAAACAAGACTCGGCCACATAAACTAGTCTTCTCTCAGAAAGATATGGGAAGGGGGGAAAAAAAAAGTCTTCTGTGACAGATGTTTGCCACCTCATTTAATGTTCTACTAGAAGGCAGCCAAAAGTACTAAAATGATGAGTTTGGTAAAAAATAGTTTCTAAAGATTACAGGTCAATCACCTCCTGACTGCGCAACTGACATCTCAATAATACAATATTAAAATTAATAAATGCCCTTGTTAAAGACTCCTTACATGAACTTATTTCTCCTCTTAAAGTGGTATTTTTCATTCAGTGTGAGCTGGTACCCTAGAGAAAAAGAGGAAAGATTTACTGTAAAAGTATATTCCATGTAGCGCTTTTTTTCTGCCCTTTCACAGTACAGATAACTCCTTCAGCTTTTTACTGTACAACATCTGCATGTGGAAAGGCAAAAGCATTCTCTCTGGCTTGTGCCGCCTTCTTTTCACAGTGTTAACTTGGCCTGCTCTGTAAAAGAAAGGCAGAAAACTGTATGAAGAGAGGTATCTTACAGATGCATCATCAGAGAAGACGAAAAGCCTGTGGGACTTTCAGCTGATAATCCCTGCAAGCTGATACTCTCAAAGGCAGGAATAAGGCAACTGAAGAAAGCCAAAAAGGGCTTGAGGAGAGGAGAAAGGAATTACCAGAAAAGGGAGGGAAGAGTTGGCAGACATTTCATGACGTGAGGTTAGGCTGCTGTGATTCCCCTACATGAGTACAACTCGAGATGAATCACAGATACGCATTCATTTTAAAATACATAAAACATTTGGAAGTGGAGTAGACAACATTTGAGACAGTCATCCCTGCCATCTTACAAGCTAGTGGAGCCTTGAGAACAGTGTTGAAAGTATGACTGTGGTAAATTCAGGTCACAACATCTGGGAATTGCTAGAACACAGAGAAAAAACTCAGGCGGTGTCCTCTCATTTCCTTTGCCACGGAAGGCTGACTGTGAAGGGCCATGAGCCATCAGAGCAGCTCAGCACCAGCTGGGATCCTCCCTGGGCTGGAGGAACCGCTGATGTTGCAATTGCCGCACACTTCAGAGAAATCTTCCCTGCTCCTCTTGTATTAGATAGAATTTAGAAAAGAATTATCACTCTTATTCCTTGTTTCAAGGGAAACTCTAAGATCTTCTGATTTGCTGGGCATAAACAATCTTAACAGATTATTACATGTGTTGCATATTCAAAACTCACAGCCTTTTTTTTCTCCAAGGCACTCACTGAAATGGAGGGAACAGTCATCAGACTCTGACACATGCTTTACTGTCACAGCAGATATTCTGAGCAGAGGAACTGCCACCAAGGAGAGTGTCCAAAAGCTCTCTGAAGCAGTGCTCACATCCTCCTGGATGTGGGAGTACAGATCCAAAAGTGCTGGTCTTGACCCTGTCAGGAAACTCTGCAGGGTAGTCACTACAAAATAATGGTGCCAGCAACCATAAGAAGAATTTAGAGCTAATAACACAAAATGCGAATGAGGGAGCCTTGGTGCTACTGCTTTGATCTGGCTCCAAAGACCTAAAAAAGATCTGAAATCAAGGGTTGAGAAAACAAAGTGTGCTCAGGAAGAATCAATGCAGGGTGTTTCTGAGAACTTCCAGCTGGTAGCAACAGCACAACGCGTGACGCTGCTGAGACACTGGCTGAACCACAGCCCTGACGTTTCCCAAAACAAAACCACATGCATTTCATCAGTTATTCCACAACCTTGCAACTTAAGAATCTGTGTATGACAACATTCCCAGCTGTGCTTCCAGAAGGAAGACCAAATCCTGGGAATGAGCAAATGGGTGGGAGTGAAACAAGCTTCTTCACATTGAGGTCTTGAAACGAGAAATCGAAGTCAGCAAGTAACAGGAAATGAAGCTGTGGGACCTAGGGAAGAGGAGACCCACCTTAAAAATAAGCTCATCATGGTGTAGCTCATCAGAACAGGATGAAGCAATGGGCAGAAGACTGGCCCAAAATTGTTTTAATCTGACTCTGAAAACATCTCTCAAATCTGGTTTTGCTTTTGACGCCTGTGAGTCTTACAGAGCTCATGCTGGTCCAAGCACAGAATCACAGAAGCATTGCAAAATAATCTGACAGACAGGCAGTCAGTGTCATTGCATCAGCAGAAAAAATACCTTTGCTGGAACTAAATTTAAGGCAATATAATAATGTAGGAGAGGATTTACTCTGCAATTTTGTCTTTGGTTCTTGAAAGAAACCACTGGTTTGGAACAATTGCTGCCAAATTGCTCGCATCTGCACAGTTAGTTATTGCAAAGACCTCCTTCAGGATGTAAAGCTATTTGCCACAAACCATTCATATCCTCACTGTAATAGAACTCGGTATCATGAAAGCCATCCAGCAAAGCTCTGTGCCCCTACATAACAGGACTTACTCATTTATACAGTCTTTAGTCTAAGAGCTTCATGAATATTGATGAGCCAAGACTCCCAAGGCTTGAGTGAGAATGACCTACCATCGCTTGGTTTTGACTGTAGACTAAAGCTCAGAAAGCTGCACAGCCTGTCTGTGCCTCCTTCTAATACAGAAAATACTCTCTCTCCTGTCTTCTGCCTCTTTCCCTCTCCTGTATGCATGTGATTTTCAAAAAAAACCCAACAACACACATGGAAGTCTAAGATGTGGGAGAAGAAAAAATGTGTGCCCTACTCTTTTTTTTTATCCAGGGGTTATCTGGGAAAGCTCATAGCCTTTCCCCTTCAGCCCAGCATGGCAATGAGTCTGGGACTGTTCCACACTGGGAGGGCACAGTGCAAGTCCAAGCTAGATGCCCACCTCTGAACAGGTTCTGCTGGGGAGTGGAGAGGGAGGAACCTGAGAGCGAACGAAGACAGGCCCTCTCCCCAGGATCCTGGAAACCTTGACTGCTCTGCTCCTAGACCTGTGGAAGACACAAGCACCAGCATCTCTCGCTTCCAGGAACACTGCTCAGGTACTTCCTGCTCCCTCCAAGCATTACACTAGTTCCAATAGAGGCTAACTCAGTGAGCTCAACTGGTAAAGCAATACAGAAAAAACAGATCCGCTTCATTTTTATTTATAAGCATTTGGCAATGCTCCCTCTAGACCATGGAAAGTGTAAAGAGAGTGCCTCGGGGCAAGCTTACATTAGTGCATAACCTCTGCGCAGTTATGCTTCCCTGCCGACGCTGCTAAAGTTTGACTGTCCTAGTAATGCTTACTGTTTGGGAGAGGGTTTTCTTTGGGAGAGTATTTCACAGCAGATTTCAAGGAAGTGCAGACATCAGTACTCTGCTTCATTAACTGCACAGCTGCCAAGTCACAAAGAAATGCAGTCACTGTGTATGTCAACTTACCAGTCAGAGCTGGCAGGCAATCTCCTTGCCCTCGCAGTGAAACAGAGCGTGCACAGAACTGACAGTTAAGTCGCTCAGCCCCAGTGATGAACATGTGTACTTGTGGGGGTCTGTGCTGAATATCCAGTCTTCACTGGTTAGACTGCTGTGACTGTAAGCAGGACAAATAAAGCCCCCTCCAAATTTTCTCCATAAGAAAAACCTGAAATCATCCTATCTAGAGGCTAATCATAGAATCATTTAACTTGGAAAAGACCTTTAAGATCACTGAGTTCAACCCTTAACCTAGCAATGCCAAACCCACGACTAAACCACATCCCTAAGCACCACATCAACACATCTTTTAAATATCTCCATGGATGGTGACTCAACACTTCTCTGGGCAGCCTGGTGCTTAACAACCCTCTGGGCAAAGAATTTTTCCTAATATCCAATCTAAACCTCCTCTGGTGCAACCTGAGCACATTTCTTCTTGTCCTACTGCTTGTTACTTGGGAGAAGAGACCAGCACCCACCTCACTACAATGATGTCTCTCCTCAGCCTCCTTTTCTCCAGGCTAAATAACCACCAGTTCCTTCAGTGGCTTCTTTTAAGATTTGTACCCTAGACCCTTCACCAGCTTCATTGACCTTCTCTGGACACGCTCCAGCACCTCAGTGTCTTTCTTGTCATGAGAGGCCCAAAACTGAACAGAGCATTCAAAGCGGAGCCTCACCAGTGCTGAGTAAAGGGGGACGATCACTTCCCTCGTCCTGCTGGCCACACTATTTCTGAGGAAGGCCAGGATGCTGTTGGCCTTCTCAGCCACATGGGCACAACTGCTGGCTCATCTTCAGTCGGCTGCCAATCAGCAGCCCCAGGTTCTTTTCCATCGGGCACCTTTTCAGTCGCTCTTTCCCAAGCCTGTAGTGTTGACTGGAGTTGTTGTGACCCAGCAGGACCCGGCACTTGGTCTCGCTGAACCTCATGCAATTGGCCTCAGTCCATCGATCCAGCCTGTCCAGGTTCCTCTGTAGGGCCTTCCTGCCCTCCAGCAGATCAACGCTCCCTCTCAGCTTTTTGTCGTCTGGAAACTTATTGAGGGTGCACTCAATATCCTCATCCTTATCACTGATAAAGATATTAAAGAGAACTGGCCTCAACACTGAGCCCTGGGAAACTGCTTGTGATCGGCTGCTAACTGGATTTAATTCCATTCACTTCTTGGGCCTGGCCACCCAGACAGTTTTTCACCCAGTGAAGAGCACACCCGTCCAAGCCATGAGTAGCCAGCTCATGGTAAGATTCAGCAACGCTTGAGGTCAAATCTATGGTCATGATGGTACATTGATACCTCCAGTCTGCTCGCCATTGCTGCTTCCAGTGTACAAATGTTCACCTGCATCACAGGTTCTCCGAAATTACCTTCCTCACGTAGCAATTTTAGTACTGTAGTATTTGATTTTATGTCACGTTACTATAATGTTAAATCAACTGCTGTATTTTTATTATTACTGTTTATTTTATTTATATGCACCTGATCTTGATAGTTACTCACATTCCTGAAGGCATTCTGTGTCTGTGCAGTAAGACTGGGACTGTCTCAGCTGAAACAGAGAAGAAGAAAGGTGTCACAGTTAGCAATGAGACTTAGTCAGCTTTTACTGAAATCATGATTTAGTATAATGTCAGAGCACAAGTTCAAGATAAGGAAGATTATAACTGATCCTTTACTGCATCACACTTGGCTCATGGTGTGCAAAAAAATCCCAGGTATGGAGATAGTTTCTGAACACTATTTACATAATACCTTTAAATCATATGACTAAAATGTTACTGCTTCCACACAGGTTGCAGCCACTGAATGCCTTTTAAAATTTAAGTTAAAAATCTATAGCGATATAGACATTGTATCTGTTAAATACAGATATACTCTCTGCACATATTTTGGGATATATCATAGGTAGGTGTTAGTACTATTATCTAGATCAAATAACACTAAAATACTCTATGATTACATAACAGTAAGTGATCAGACTGTGATAATGGTGATGCACAGAGAAGTCAAATTGAAATTGCGCATTTAAACTTAGCACTTACCTTTTTTCTACTGAAATTCTATTTTTAAAAGCATATTTTAATGGGTATTGTACTGTTTTTTCTCTTCACTGATGGGTAAAATTTAAAATGTTTTCAGCAATTGTAATGACTATTTGCATTTGCAGACTAGTTAAGCTTGCAAGAGAAGTCAACGCTGGCTAACCTGCAAATCAGTAAAACTACATTACAGATGACAGAGTCAAAAAAGAAAGACAAATATCATATTCTTTAGCAGGCACAGAGAGGTTAAATGGATGGGATTTAATCTGCTGCATTATGGAAACAGGTTCTATCCTCTGCTTAGGTAAACTACATGGATTAGTAATAAAAGTTTTTAAAAGTAGAGAATTTTTACAGTGTCTTGGTTAGAACTGATATTTTCTTTTTGACAGGTTTTATGTCACAGTAGCGTCACAAATCCCAACACTTCTTGTCACAACAGGCTAATCTTCTCATTATCAGTGTAAATATACAAATGTAAAAGAGGAGAAAAGATGATGTTCCTCATGAAAGAAATACATCAACAATTTTTACAAACCAAACTTCCCCTTGTATTGGCGTAACTGATTTGCTGTATGTATGTAGTCATAATACTATGCAAACCACATCAGGGAAATAGATGAGCAAAGGAAGGAGGAAAACATCTGGAAAACTCTAAGCTCCTTCCTTTATCATAACGATTTTCAACGATTTTTCAATGACATTTGAGAAGAAAAATAAGTAATTGGACATTGATCACATTTATTCTTTCATTAAGATATTTACTGAGGCTACAAAGAAGTTCCTTAGGAAGTACCGGGAAGGCTGGATTCAACCTTTCAGCTGTTTCTATGGTTAAAAACAACAGCAAGGGAAATTCAAACAGAAGACTTACCTTATTAAAAAACCTGTAATTTATCAAATTATGCATATTTCATGCCTTTCTTATAGGAAAATAAAAGCTCATTTTATTTTCAAACTTTGGAATTCATTCTCAAAGGGGAGGTTTCATGTTAGCAGTAGTACCAATTTGGAATATCGGACACTGCGAGATGCCTGAACGGAGAAAACCGGCTATGGCTACACTCACATTTTCAAGATATCATCAACATAATTATCTTTTGTTTGCAGAAGTGTTTAATTCTGGAAGCGGCTTAATTATAATCCCTACTCTGCAAAACACACATTTTTTTTTTCAACACAGAATGATGCTCAGGATTAAAAAGGGTAATAGGTATATGATCAGAAACATTGCACGAGCATATAGCATCTAATTATCCCTCTTCGGGATGCCCAGGCTGGCTACTGCTCACATAGTTTATACAGCTTGCCCAGACAGGCAACACTGCCTTGGGGCAGTGAGCCACAACAGTAGTTATCTCCCATTCTAAGTCTAAATACAACTGTTTTAAACCACGCAATTAACTGCTTTTTTTTCCTTTTTTTTTTTTTTTGGTGTGTGCAATTACACTTCATGGTCTCTGCTACTGTGATTTTGTGGTATTCATACCCAGCAATATAAATATTTGTTAGAAATATTTCTCAACCTCTGCAGGTAATATAAATATTCCTTGCAAAAACTACGTGTGCTGGAGAAGATTTGGTCGGAGCAGGACCACCCATAGACTCAAAGAGGTTTTAAGAAGCCGAAGATGCTAAAACCACACTCAAATACCTTCTCTTGCTTGCTTCTCCTCCTGACTACAAGCACGTGTAAAAACCTCAGGAGCCATGAGCAGAAGCTCTAGGAGAACTCGGTAAGGCGGGGAGCCAGGTAACAAATCTGTTTTTAACAGTTCTGTGACAGGCTGCATATTGTTCTCTTGGGATGAAACACAGCAGATGATGACAAACGAGCAGCAGTTAAACCCAGGTTTTTCTAAATTCATTTGGGTGAACAAGTTCCTAACTCTGTAATACAAATACAAATCCGATCTCTTGCAGTCACTCAATTAGTCAAAAGACGAGAAATGATGCTGGCACGTGTACCAAATGCTCACAAAAGTTGAATGGCAGGGAAAGGTAATGTCTTTTGCTGAAACAAGAATGTTCCTTCTACCAATTAGCTCTCTCTCAGTGACTACACTCTTATGAGACACAACTGTTGGGAAAAAAATTGAATGTAAGACATTAAACTCATCACGTAATTGAAAAAAGAGCAATTATCAGTGACTGAAAATAAACAGTCCGTTGTATTCTTATTTTCTATTCTGATGTGGAGGAGGAGTTTGGATGTGAAGAACCAGACCTTCGCTCTTCTCAACAAAACCCTCAAAAAGACTTTCAAACACAGCCAATGTTTTTCAGACTGGGAACAATACAGAGTTGATGAGAAAAAATCTGAATGGAGAAGTAATTCTTAGAATACGATAACCCTTACATACTGAAAGGCAAGATTATTAATGATGGTTTTGGTTTTATTCATACTTCATACTATTCACATTTCTGAGACCTTTGTGTTGTCAAAAATGTGAATTTAGTGGAATATTAAGAGTTGACTGCCCAATCCGAAACCTGCTAAAGTCAGCAACTGTCTTTTTTCATGTTTTTTTTCTACATTGCGGAACTGGCCCTTGAAAAGAACACAGAAATTAGTGGAATGAAACATTAGGGCTTATTCAACAAAAGAAGACAAGAGCGAAAAATGTTACAAAAGTAAATATTTATAGAAATTATTATTTTCTTCCATTTAAATGAAGAGGATTATATTCGAGTTTTAACATTCTCTGTGCAGTTTTTCCTCCAAATACTATAAATTGCCTAGTGCATCTGAGCCAAAAAATGAACTAATTTATCTTTCATTGTCCAAGATTAAGTAAACACGAATTGTAAACAGCATGAAAGCTAAAAGGGAGCTAAAAAGGCTACAAAATTTAGCTTTAATACATTGCAAACTTGCAGGCAACAAGTAAGAATGTTAATTATAAAGGCAAATTATTTACAATATAACTGTGAACTTTAACTCTTTCCAAGTACACTTAAAATCTTGAATAGCTCAAGTTAAAATAATATAAATTAATAACCTCTGATACACAAAAACTCCTGGTCACTGTGAGTATTTGGTTTCTACGAAGCCCCTCATAAGTTCTTGGAACTGGGAGGCACCAGTAGCTGAATTCCAGCAAAGCAGTGTCTGCTTACTGATATATTTAGAATGTAAACCCAACACAATGCCGAGAAAAAAAAGAAACTGAGTTTCTTCTAGTGGCAAGAGAGAAAAGGGCTTTTCCTCACTCTTCGCTCATGACACTCAAATTTTGCAAAAATAGAAAGAGCACATTTCAAATTCCTAGTTACAATCTGAAATAGCTTCCCCCCCCCGCCCCAATCCCCCAGCTTTTAGTCCCTAATCACACTAACACAAGTGTTTAGGTCCTGCTCCCTTGACACAGTTTTAACGTGCCATTCCGTGGATCAACATCATCTAACCATCAAGCACAGCGGAAACCTGACTGTGTCCTGCTGCCAGGCAAGTCTTACGGCAGATGTCACGATCTGACAGGAGTCTTTTAGCCATGAGAGCCACCACTTTTCACGATCCCCGGCTGTGAACAGAACATCAACAGCCACAGCAAAGGGACCCTGCTATCTGAAGTGAAGTCACTGTATTAAGTCAAGTCTCTATTTTTTTCGTGTGCAAACCGACTACGGGCACACAAACGTGCCACTGTGTGGTGAAAACAGGGCATAAACTTTCGCCGCACGTTAGCTGCTCCACCAGATCACTGGAGTTCAAGTGAAATAGTAAGCCCAGTGAAACAGCTTCAGCTAGCTCTACTGAGAACTTCTTTTTCCCATACAGTGACCTCAGCCACTGGGATTGCTTCAGTCTTCCCAGGAAAGAAGTTAAGCTACTTTACATTTACCACTCATCACAGGTAGCTGTTGTGGAGAAGGAAATTCAGATTTCTGCCTATATTTACAATAACTCGTTCTGTCAACTGCCTTGCTTCCCCTTAGAGGAGTTTTCCAAAACTCTTCAGATGAGTTTTCAAAATTTGCTACCTCAGAGTTCAACAATCCAACAAACCCTGGGACTGGTCCTGCAATCTCTGCTCAGGAAAATTTATCTTTTTTTTTTATGAAAGTCATTAGCATCTTGCCTGAAAAAAGATTAAGGGTTCCTATCCAGTAAGAACAACAAAAAAAGTAAGACAAAGGATACAAGTATCAGGAAGACACCAATGATCAGACAACTCACCATTTAGTCATTTTTCAGAAGAAATAATGGCGTAATCCCCAAACAAAAGCACATTCTAACTCCATACATGGTGTAAGGAAGAAGAGGAAAACAAGAAGACTAGTGGCAGGAACACCGTCCAATAATCCATGAAGTCTAGTGTGAATGGCAGGTGAGATGAAAGTAAATTATTTTTGTAGGGATAACTACTATAATCACCTTTTAGAATAACTTTGAGACACCTTGAAGTAGAAATAAGATTCTCAGTAAAGACACGAAGGAAAATTAGCAAGTTCATGAGCCAGGTCAGGAAAGGACCTCCTCACAAAAAACTGTGATGGAAGAAAGCCCAGAGAGATGTGTGAAAGAAACAGATAAATGAGGTGCAAAGATAAGAGAGCAGAAACTGATAATGGTGGCAATGAAAAGGATAGATAAGTAGGAAAGCAAGGACAAATAACTAACTTGATATGGTCATTTATCCCACAAATAAAAGGAAGTTTAAAATGCAATCATAAAGACTGTTGAGAGAAAATTTTATGTGATAACAAGGGCAAAATATCACCCCTTGTACAAATACTTTGTTTGCAATATAGACCAGTTGTAAGCTCCGCTGCTTCTCTCCAATGATGCCAGAAGATGACAACACCATGGCATCCTCCTGATGACATTCTCATGCTTCTGGGTAATCAAATCACCGTTTAAGCTTTGTTGGCAGCCGTGTCTGTTCTATCCAAGGTATATAAACGATTTAGTAAACAACATAATAAATAAATTGCTGTGGTAGGATAGGCCAGTCCTGACTACAAGCCAGGTTGCAAATTGAACTGTAGCATTATCCGTAGAGTTTAGATTTAAAGATGCAAAAAATGGCACCTACATGCATTATTCTGCTACCAGTTGGCCAAGAGAGTAAGAGAAAAAGAAGGGGAAAAGGACATATTGATGGAATTCAATTGGCTCTTAACTACGTTAGGTACTCTTTGAGCAATAAACAAGGAAAAAGCGAACACTGCCTCCCCACTCTTATTTTCTATGAGCACACGCAGAATTAAAATAAAATAAAAACTTGTTGATACAAGGACAGAATAACAGTGTGCGATAAAAATACGGAGTTTGGCCCTGTTAGGTGACCAATAGTTTTCTCTCCTATGGCAAATGAGAAAGAAAGATGTGTGGTATTTTTCAGAATAATATTTCTAGATCACACAGCAACCCTTAGACCCAGAACCATCAGCCAGCTGTGACAGAGGGAGAACTATAACTTTGACACTGAAAGACATGACATTCTATGGAGGAAGATGCATCAGATAAACAAGTCCGAGGGACCACAGTGCAAATAGGAGCCTTGATTTGGGCAAGAACTCATTCTCCCCTTTATTTTCTCATTTCTCCTGGGATTGCTGTTCCACCTTGACATCATATAGGTCTCCCTTTTCACACTCTCACACACTCCTACACTTTCATACAATTGCATGACTTTTCAGTACTTTATTTAATAATTTTGCTGGCCTTGAGGACCTGGGATATCACTGGCATTCTACTTCTAGTAAGTGCAAAGCAGAATGAATTAGGAGAACAAGGAGAGTCAGGAAAAAGAAGCTGACGCAGTGTGATAGTCAGAATCATTACAAGGAGCTCACAGCACCTCTGACTACATGAAATACTACACAACAAATGGGTGAGAGAGAATATTACACAATATTACCACTGAGGCACCTGAAAACATTCATGAGCAATACACACACATCTCCCAAGAGGGCATTAGCAAACTTATATCTAAAACACAAAACCAGAATACATCTGTCCTGGTTTGATGTAAGCAGAACCAGTTCAATTCAGTGATTTTACATTTCAGCTCAGTTTGTTCTAAGAGACCGCACTTTCTGAAGCAGGTTTTTGCAGACAGTGCCTGCTACCAGCAGTGATAACACCTGATGTTTACAGTTTCTGCCTGGGACTGGTATGCAGAAAGGCTCTTGCTGACACTAATTCCCTTATTCCTATAGTGACCAAGGTCACTGCTGGATGCTGTGTGCCACGCTGGGGGTGCCAGGAAGTTAAAGGGGTCACAAGGAAGTAAAAGGTTGCACCTCCGGGGAGAAGCGGAGGGGACAGTGACCAACAAGAGGATTCCATTCCATGTACATCATATTCAGTATAAAGCTGAGGGATCATGAGGGTTAAAGCCTCTTCTTGAATGGTCGGCATCCGAGGAAGACTCTGTCATATCTCCTGCCTTAATCCTGAGTTCCCAAATCCAGCTCCTGTACACAGTTCTCCTCTGTCGATGAGCCTGGGGCTTCCCCGGTGCTGCCTGCTCTGCAGCATCAGTGGGGATTGCTATTGGGGGTGGGGGGAGTCAGGTTCGATACCAGTTTTGTTATACATTTGCATATATTTAATTATTTTTGTTATTCCCTTATCAGTACTATTATTGTTTTATTAAAACTGTTCTAGTCTTCTTTTCCAATCTGTAAGTCTCTCCACCTCATTCCCTTTCCCTTCCCCTTTGAGGAGGGAGAAGACTCAGAGAGCATCTGTCATCCTTCAGCAGCTGGCTCAGCCCTAACTCTCAACAACATGTTTGGTTTTTTTACCAAACAGTTGAGTATCTTCTGCAAAATGATGCCTATTAGCAAACAAAAAGGGTACTCCCACATAGACAGACAGCCTTGAGGATAGAACTAGGCTTAGAACTAGGAGTTCCAACAGATAAGTACAGTGTGCTCTAATTGTTAATTACATCCATACATGGCCTGAGAGAAAAAGCACAAATTTCTTCTTTTTCCTCAAATGAGATGGATACAACACAGCTCTGGTCACCAGAGTTCAGCCATTCATAGTACAGGTTATAGCTATTACTTACTTCTGGAATATCAAGCTGACAGAATTTTCAATGCACAGTTTTCTACACTTCTTGCAATACTGTCACACTATGCATACTTTGAGACACTCATGAGGTGTGACTGAGTATTTTTTTATAAATAGGAAATTGATTTTTTTTATATATATACTGGTTAGGAAGCAGCAGCTTCCAGCATACTACAAAACTCAAGAATGGAACATGCAAACGACAAGCACCTTCAACTTTCCGTTAAGTCCTGATACCTAAGCCCTTGAAAGAAAAAAGAGTCTCCATGAGGCACAGACACCATTTTTCATTGCCTTTTTTTTTTTTTTCTGAACATTCACTTACCTGTCTATGCAACAGTCTCCATTTATAGTGCTTGATCTAGAACTAGTTTCTAAGTGCATGAATTCTGTGATACATTTTTGAGGCGTTAATGTGCACGACACTAGTACCTTGAGCACCCAGTAGAGACGGGGAAATGGAAGTCAGTGGTGCAAGTGTGCTCAGGAATAGGCTCACACCCTGCCACTCCGACCTTGTGTTTTATTCTTTTGGCCCATTGCCTTAGGAGATGCACTAAGCCTTTTCCCCATCTCAGAAGGCTGACAGCTTCTTCGTCCTAATGAGTAACCTAAGGTTCAGCTGTTGGGAAAAGTCACTTTTGAACCAGCCTGAACACCAAGAAATTGGGAACTGAAGGCACAGGTCTGGAAAAAAAGGGGCAAGTGAGAGCAAAATGCAATTTCCTGCTCTTGGGATTGCTGGCTAAGAAGGGCTGTAGCCAAGGGCTAAAATGCTCCATAGTTTTTTTTATAGCAAATGCTATAAAAAATAAAATCGACAAGACAAATTATGTGGAACATGTGTAAGAAGTCTCCAGGGCAACCTCCATATTTAGGAGATCACTTTAAATTATCACACATGTATTCGGTATAGTTCTGCTGTGCTTTCAGTAGAAGGCCACAACAGTAAGCCAAGTCACTTTCGATGGTTGTCTGAGGGACTATTTAAGTTGGGCTTAGCTATGTTGACATCTTGAAAGCTTTTCAACCATTTACAGCACACAACACATCTATTTTAGTCATCTGTGTTTATTCTGTGCTGTTTGCAAAAAGTCTACCTCAGCCAAGACTCAGGGCTATGCTGGATACTATTTCCGATGATGCCAGTGCTACAGTAAGACTCTAAAATCACCTGGCCAAGAGATTTACGTGGAAACTTTGACAGAAGAGTGTTTGAATCAACTGTATTGAAATAGTTCAAGAATTTGCAACTTCTGCCATAAAAATCTAGTGACACCTCAAAATATAAGAGATTAAAATAAATAATTATTTCCTTTGTATCCCCCAGAGTTTTGAGAGACATTCAAGCCTTCTGATACAGCAACATAACTAGACATGAGCCATTACTTTGCAATTAGCTACAGAAGAATAAAACACAAGGTTGGAATTCTCACAGACATTTGTAAGGCCATCAAATCTTGACACCACTTGTGCTTAATGCCTAAAGAAGATTATTCACAGGAAACTACAGAGATGGGAACAGGCCCTGCAGTGGTGAACTGTTTCCAAATCCCTCTTTGCATGTTGTTGACTTGATGTTCCATTCCCACAGCTGCCTAACCATGATCTGTCTTTTTGTCAATGAAATAAAGCCGAATCACGCATACTCAAGGAAAGGCGAAACTACAGTCAGGTGAGTTATAGGGGTACCTGACACCAGAGGCCCCCAGAGACCCTCCAGGTGATCCCCTGATCCATTTAGAGCATCTTCTAGAAGATGCCACAGCACCTGCATGGAAATTAACCCCCTCCTACAGGGGGAGTCTGCATTAGGTTTGTTGAACTCTGTAAAAGGCAAAGTATCAAGTTACAGGTTTATCGTTCTACTTCCCTTTAATATCATGTAAGTTTTCGCGCTCCAATTACTCATTGCTCAATAAATCATTTGCATTTTCTGATTGTTGGTGTGGTTGCACCTCTTATTTTGTCTGTGGGATCCTGAACCTCAGTTATAAGCCAGAGCGAGCCCAGGGGTCACATTAGTTGAGACATGACAGGCGTAAGACATGGGCCTGTTGGAGCAAGCCCAGAGGAAGGCCATGAAGATGATCAGAAGGCTGGAGCACCTCCTTTATGGGGACAGGCTGAGAGAAGGCTCCAGGAGGACCTTATAATGGCCTACCAGTACTTAAAGGGGGCCTACAGGAAAAAAGGGGAGGGACTCTTCATCAAGGAGTGTAGCCATAGGACAAGGGGTAAGAGTTTCAAACTGAAAGAGGGAAAATTTAGATTAGATCTTAGCAAGAAATTCTTCTCTGTGAGGGTGGTGGCTAGGTCGGAGGGAGCTTTGAGCAACCTGGTCTAGTGGAAGGTGTCCCTGCCCAAGGCAGGGGGGCTGGGACTAGATCATCTCTAAGGTTCTTTCCAAACCAAATGATTCCATGATTCTATGATTATTCCCTGCCACCACATACACTGTGTTTTCAGTCTAGTTTTCAGACTTAAACTGAGCCTTGGGCTAAGATGCTCCATAGGTCAGCCATCACAGAATCACAGAATGTCAGGGGTTGGAAGGGACCTCGAAAGATCATCTAGTCCAACTCCCCTGCCAAAGCAGGATCATCTAGAGTAGGTCATACAGGAACACGTCCAGGAGGGTTTTTAGTGTCTCCAGAGAAGGAGACTCCATGCTTACTCAGAGAACAAAGTCCAAAGGAGTAACATAGTACAATCAGATTTTTATTTTACACAAGAAGTGAAAAAAAAGGAATTAAAAAGGTTTAAGTATGATATTGTTCTTTCTAAAGATTTTCTATCTCCTGCCACAACTAATACAGAAACCGTTTCCTCTGGATACCAGAGAATGTCCTTCACCATGACTCTTTCAGACAACTGGCCCCATGTCTGACAGAGTTCCCCCCATCAAAGTACTTAATGTCATTTGTTGTTCTTCGTTCTTGAACTTTGGCTTTTCTTGTCAAAATAAGTTTTGCAGATGGAGGAGACTGAAAAGGAGATAAAGTCATACAAGCTAACAGACCTGCCATTGTCTTCTGAAACTCTTGCGGATCTGCAGAGGATGGAAAGTCAAATGTTATTTTCTTCTGTGTTTACTTCCTCTTCTGGAAGTTCTCAGTTATCTGCTATATCCATAGAGTAAATAGTGAGCCCAACATTCAATAGTCAAATTGTTACACAACACCATCAAATCATAACAGATGTCGCCATGGGTATTACATACTAGAAATTATATTTATGAAGTCACGGCCAAATATTTTAGATTTCTACTGTTTCCTAGGAATATTTGGAAATCATCATATTTGCTTATTACTTACAGTGGCCACCCTACAGAAGTTTACCATGTGTGAAATTTTCCAATTTTGAAACTGAAGAAGAATGATGAAAAATCCACTTCAGGAAAACGATAGAACATTCAGCATAAGAGAATTCAATGCCACCTTAAGCATGTATATATTAGTTCATAAAACTGTGGGTATGAACAGTATCTCCCAGTTAACCTAATAAGAAGCAAAAAATCTTTTAAAAATATCATGCACACTAGAGATTTAGAGTCCATTGTCCATAAAGTCTTCATGGTATTATGAATTAAGAAGAAAAAAAAAAATCGACAAAATAAACTTCTGCTTATTCAAGCAAAATGATGGAGAGAAAAATAATCATAGAATCATAAAGGTTGGAAGAGACCCCTAAGATCATCAAGTCCAACTGTCAACCCAACACTACCGTGATCACTAAGCCATGTCCAGAAGTGCCACATCTACACGTTTTTTGAACACTGCGAGGGATGGTGACTCCAGCACTTCCCTGGGCAGCCTGTTCCAATGCCTCACCACTCTTTCAGTAAAGAAATTTTTCCTAATATCCAACCTAAATCTCCCCTGGTGCAACCTGAGCCCTTTTCCTCTCATCGTATTGCTTGTTACTTGGGAGAAGAGACCATCACCCACCTCACTACAACTTCCTTTCAGGTACTTGTAGAGAGCAATGAGGTCTTTCAGCCTCCTCTTCTCCAGACTAAACAATCCCAGTTCCCTCAGTCACTCCTCATACGCCATGCTCTCCAGACCCCACACCAGCTTCACCGCCCTTCTCTGGACTCCCTCTACTACCTCAGTGTCCCTCTTGTGGAGAGGTGCCCCAAACTGGAGGCAGTACTCAAGCTGTGGCCTCACCAGTGCTGAGTCCAGGGGCACAATCACTCCCCTGGTCCTGCTGGCCACACCTTTTCTGATCCAGGCCATGGTGCTGTTGGCCGTCTTGGCCACCTGGGCACACTGCTGGCCCATGTTCAGTTGGCTGTTGACCAGCACCCCCAGATCCTTTTCTGCTGGGTAGCTTTCCAGCCACTCTTCCCCAAGCCTATAGCGCTGCCCGGGGTTGTCATGATGATGCTTAAAAAGTGCTACACTTTTTAAAAACAACCAGCTTTCTTGTTTGTAATTTTCTGTGGTGTTGCTAATAGCAAGAGAGAAGAGTTTAAATGACAATAGTTTTTCCTTTTTCATTTCATAAGCATTAATTGTAATGACAACATGAAGTGAACCATTTCAAAAGTAGATATTTAAACTATATGCTATAAACAAAAACGATAATGTATTCATCCACAAATATTAATTTGAATACCAGATACATTTTCTTAGAATTTTAAAGTAAATACCAATTTAATTAGAAATTAAAAGGAATATGCTGGGAATTAAACCAACAACTTCAGGTTGTAGAGTCAGGCTTTTTGACCTCTTGACCTCAGCACATCATCATTCAAATTTCCCATACAGCTAGCTCTAACAGAAATCCTGTGCATATGAATATGTATTTTTATCTCTACATGTAATAGTGATAACTGAATATATCATGTCTTCTTCATTAGCAGAAGCCTTAACTCTTATCAGTGTTGTTCTCTACAGGTATAAACAAATTAGTCTGTAAAAATGAGTTTGCTTAAACCTAAATGCAAGTTATTACAGTCTATATCAACCAGGAGGTTTGGCACAATGTCATTACTGGGCTGAGGAATCTTAAATGTACATTTTCAGACTTGGGCATCTCTTATAATTACACTGTCATTCTGTTAAATTTGATCTTAACTTCTGGATTTACAATGCTTGGTCTGGAGGTAATTACAACCACCTCATTAAGCAATTTGGTCCAAAATCCTGACAAGTACTCCCAGCTGTACCACCATTCAAATGTGCTCTGGTGTCCTTTTTACCTATTTAGATTAAAAAGAATCAAAAATTCAGTAGGCACAGGGAACCATTCAGGATATACAACATGCTTAGAAATTGTATTTTCCTCCACACTCTAAAAACCTGCAGATTACGTGGCATTCTTGTATCCCAGTGGTTTTGGAGTAAATGTTTTGAGGATCCAACTTTTAGAGGCAGCAGGCACCCAGTCTCCATTGAGACTTGTGCTGTTCAGCAATTCTGAGAACCGATGTCCAAGGATTAAAACAAACAGTAAAATACCTATTTGCTTACATTCTGTAAGATTGAGTGACAAAACATCAACTTATAAAACAAACTATTCCTGAAGCATAACAATTACAGAAGCAATACTGAAGGTTTAGCAAGTTGCCTGCTAAAATTTTGCAACAAGTTACGTGAGGATAGTCTGGCTGCTGACTGAGACTTTTCCACTCTAGATTCTGCTGAATTATCCCAGCTAGTGATTTGCTCTTATAAATATTTAGGAGCATCTGGTTTGCTTTTTAGGATAGAAGAAATCTGGCATTTTCCCTTACTCCTAACAGTTTTAAGTGCTAATTGCTATGATCTTTTTGGAAGTTGGACCCTGGGCAGTAAATGCCATTTCTGCAACTACACAGGAACGCTATTAGACTGGTCTTGGTGCCTGTCCAAGAGCGCGCACCTGTGACGCACTCCATTTACGCAGGAACCAGTGTGCCTCTGGATGATCCGTTTGCACCCATCCTACACTGCACAGAGCAGCCCAGAAACAAAATCTCACAGACCTTTGTGGCACTTCTGACTTTGGACACAACTCGCCTACATTGTTTGTACCTCCAGCCACAACATAAAGAGAACTGGCTGACTGATACTGGAGATGGGACTGTTCAGTTTAAGGAAGAGGGGGGACCTCATCATGCTCTACAATTACTTGAAAGGACGTTGTAGAGAGGTTGGTGCTGGTCTCTTCTCACAGGTCATTAGGGACAGAACCAGGGGGAATGGGTTCAGGTTGCAACAGGGCAAGTTTAGACTGGACATTAGGAAGAAATTCTTCACGGAAAGAGTGCTCAGACACTGGAACAGACTGCCTAGGGAGGTGGTTGAGTTGCCATCCCTGGATGTGTTTAAGCGTCGCTTAGATGTGGTGTTGGGTGATATGGCTTAGGGGTGAACTTGTAGTGTAGGGTTGCTGGTTGTAGTGTAGGGTTAACGGTTGGACTTGATGATCCCAAGGGTCTTTTCCAGCCTGAACTGTTCTATGATTCTATGATACTGTCAGTATCTTGCAGGGAAAAAAGGAAAAGATTAAATAAATGCTGAATGGGGATCAAAAGTCTGAACCATCAGATTTGCATCTGACAAGCCTCAGAGGACAAGGCAGTGAAGATGCATCCTCCTTTCTCCCTCTCAACTTCCTGAAACTTGGTCCCTGGGGTTCCTTTGTCACCACTTTAGTATGTGTCCAGAAGCCTCAAGGTCCAGAATCATCACAACTGTGGGATATTGCACAAATGTCATGTTGAGGACAAGAGCAAAATCCTTCTTGGGAAAGGACATGTGTATGAGAGTACACATGCAGGGAGCAGGAAAAGCTCAGAATATTTTGAAATTGTGTCTCTAACTGCGAAGCATGAGCCAGGATGGCTGGGTCTTGATGTAAAGGCTTCACAGAAGCCTCAATTTTCTATGCCCTTGTGCCAACAGCATTGACCTTTAAACAGCGCATAAGTAGACTGAAGGATGCGATTACAGCCCTGTACTCAGCACTTCAAACCCGTATCTGGAATACTGCATCCAATCTCAAGCTCCCCTACACAAGACATATTTACAGACTAAAGCGAATTCAGCAAGGGGTCACCAGAGGCTGGAGCACTTGCCCTCTAAGGAGAGGCTGAGGGAGCTGGGCTTGTTCAGTCCAGAGAAGAGATGGTCTTAGGTGGATCTAACAGCAGCCCCTCAATACTTACAAGGAGGTTACTGAAAGGACTGAGACGGGCTCTTCACAGTGCTGTATGACAGAGGGTAAGAGATGTTCAACCAAGACAGCAGATGGAAGAAAAATCTGTATCACAAAGACTGTCAAAAATTGGAGTAGGTTGCCCCAACAACCTGTGGAATTGCTGTCCTTGAAGGTTTTTAAGGCTCAGCTGGAACAGAAACCCTGACTGATCTGGTCTGAATTCACTGTTGACCCTGCTCTGAGCCAGAGGTCAGCCTCCTGAAGTCCCTTCCACCCCAAACAATTCTGCTAACACCAGAAAATGGGCACGCATCCCTTTTACTTCTTGCACCTCCATCCCCCAAAAAAGCCTGTTGCCTGTTCAACAATAAGAAAGTAAGTCAACTTCCATTCTACTTTGTGTAGACTATGAAGAGAGCACTGGCTGCACTACACTTAGGAACTATCCGAGGGAAACTGTATCAGGCCCATAAAGCACACGGAACCAGCTGTGCAGGTATCCTCTATCTGTCTGGTGTCATTTTGGACTGTGGTGCACCTGGCTACTAAAATGATCTGGCCTGCTGTTTTGGTTTGGCCTGGCCAGATTTCAGCGGCGGGGGGGGAGCTGCAGGGTGGCTTCTGTAAGAAGCTGCTAGAAGCTCCCCAAGATTGATAGAGCCAATGCCAGCCGGCTACAAAGAGGGACCCGCCGCTGGCCAAGGCTGAGCCTATCAGTAAGGTGATAGCAGAGGAACGCCTCTGTGAAAAACATATTTAAGAACGGGAAAAAGAACTGCGCCATAACAGCTGGCACAGAGATGGAGGAGTGAGAATCTGTGCAGACACCAAGGTCAGTGAAGAAGGAGGGGGGGGGAGGATGAGCTCCAGGCGCCGGAGCAGAAGGAGTCCCCCGGGTCCGTGGTGAAGACCATGGTGAAGCGGGTTGTCCCCCTGCAGCCCATGGGCGAGGTGCAGAAGTCCACCGTGAGGATCACCGCATAGATGTCCACCGAGGACTCCACGCCGTGTGGGTGGATGCCTGAAAGGGGACTGTAGCCCGTGGGAAGCCCACATCAGAGCGAGTTGCTGCCGGAACCTGTAGCCCGTGGAAGAGGGAATGCCCACGCTGGAGCAGGTTGGCCAGTGGGACTTTTGGGACGTTGTGGGTGGCTCACGCTGGAGCAGTTTCCCCCGAAGGACTGCGCCTCAGACTCACGAGGGGTGGGCTGCCCCTCGTGAGGTGTCTCCCGTTGGGCAGTTTGTGATGAATTGCCCTTCGTGGGACGACTCACGCGGAGAAGAGAGCGTGAAGCTTGTCTCCCGTGAGAGGGACCCCACAGTGGCCCTGGGGAAGAGTGAAGAGTCCTCCCCCGGAGTGAAGAAGCGGTGGAACCAACGTCGGATGAACTGACCGCAGCCCCCATTCCCTGTCCCCCTGCGCCGCTCGGGGGGAGGAGGTGGAGAAACCGGGATTGATGTTGGGCCCGGGAAGAAGGGAGGGATGGGGGGAAGGTGTTCTGTTTAAGATTTGTTTGCTCTTTCTTACTTCTCACTACTCCTCTCTGATTAGTTCTTTTAATAAATGTACCTAATTTCCCCAAAACTGAGTCTGTTTTGCCCAGGACGGTAAATGAGGGTGATCTCCCTGTCCTTATCTCAAACCCTGAGCCCTTGGAGATATTTTCTCCCCCTGTTCAGCAGTGAAGGGGGGAGTGAGTGAGCGGCTGTGTGGGTACCTGGCGGCCGGCCAGGGTCAACCCACGACACCTGCTCGGCAATTCCAGCTTTGATGCTTAACCCAAGGGTCCTGCAGTCTGTGAGACGACAAGCCCTCGCCATTTCCTATTGTCCTGTTGGTGTTTTGCCTTCTGCTGCAGCCACTGATGTAGCCCTCCCACTAAGAGAGCCTGATCTGGAGTATTTTGGCTCCCAGTGTGGCCTGTGTGTTTTTGAGGAGCCGTTCTGTGTGCACAGGCCCACAAGTACAATGTGAGAGCACGATGGCACAGGTTCTGCAGTGCTGCGTTATGGACATGCTTACTTGGAGCAGAGTAATTCTGGCCAGTGGGATCAGCCAAGCTCCCTGAGAGCACACACAGGTACAGCATCTGGTTGGCTCTAGGTTCTTCCTCTGGCACTCCAGAAGAGGTAGTGGAACAATACACTCTAAGGCCACTAAAGTGTAGACACACAAGATTTTATGTTCGGGGTGAAGCAGGGCTATATGAATGCAACCCACACACATTTGCAAGAACAAGCTATATAAACTCCTTGCTAAGCGCTCTTTCAAACAAGTCTATTCTTTTGTGGATGTATGCATGCGGAAGTAGTTCTATTCTAAGAGCAAGCACACAAATTGATTCCTTACTCTTTGACATACAATCTTTGGGGACTTACACATTAGCCCTATTCCTACAATAGGCTAGTGGATGCGATATTTTCCTGATAACCTTCCTAAAATACTGATAAGAAACTTCTTGTAGAAGGATGTGATCCTAGAGAGGATGCTCTTCAGACATACTGCCTGTACACAGTAACATAAAAGGAAATTAATTTAGGTCCTAAGAAAGCAAATGGGATAAGAACAAATTTAGGAAAACCAGCAAGGGGAAGTATCTCAAATGAAGCTGATGTGCAATGGGATCTTAAAAAACAGTTTAACCAAATTAGAGTTGTAATCAGGTTCACCTAATTGCTTACAGTTCACAAGTGTTAGTGTTATTTTAAAAAATATATACTTAGAAAAAAGTAACACTTTGCAACCTTTTCTTCAATGGACAGTGAACTAAGTTTCACACAGAAGCAGAGAGTCATTGTTATTTTACAGGTCCCAGTTACAGTAGCGTAAATAACTTGCTTAAAGTTGCTCAACCATATCACTGACATAGGAACAGAACTTAAACCTCATAGTCACTGGATTCTCAACTTCAGAATTTTTTTAAAGGTTAGTTTAAAAAATTTAGACATTGTTATCTTGCCATACGAGTATGTGGAACTTCCTGTGTGTGGTATCACCTTGATCTCAAAGAGTTTGCAGGGTACTTTCTTTGGACTTATGCAGACTAAAAAAGGCTTAAAAGAAACATTTCAATAGAAATACTGTCAATGCTTTCAAAATGCAGCCCTGGGAAATAAACAGAAAGTTATCATTTGCATTAACTGTTCAAAAGCCCATCAGAGAGTCAGATACACAGATTCTAGCTTTACATGCAACTGAATAAGCAGAATCAAAAGCACCAGTAACTGCAAATCTGCAAGAGCTGAAGTAATGTCTGAATAGCCATCCTTTCAAATATCCTCATGTTATCCTTACCAGATTAATCAGTCTTCTCATTGCATGTTCATGCGAGCAAATGCATTCACAAGGATCAAATCCACCTTCTGCCATGGTTCTCTGGATAAACCTGAACTTGTCTGTGAACACCTAAGAAGAATAAGAATAAAAGGACAATGAACTCTTTTTCAGCTGACCTTATTTTCCAGAGACTCACACATCAAGTTTCAGTTCATTTAATGCCAGGGTGAAAAAGCAAAACAAAGCAGGGTAATCCTATTATTCCTTTGGCAGCATGAATGAAGAAGTCTGGTATGTGCAATTACATTTTGATGTTGCTGAAAGCAGTGTCTCAACACAAGCTTCCTTAGACAGCCAAATAATTTTTTTTCAGGAATTTGTGTCTCTCTGCTGGGTTTTCCCACATGCTGCAAAGAAATACATGCTACCAAACAAGAATCACAAGGATTAAAATCTGGTTTCTCATTTGCATAGTGGGACTCTTAGGTGTACAAATAAAATTTGAAAAGTCATGGGAAATTGTACTCCTAAACCCTAACAAACTGCTAGCATTCTCCCTCTGGATCAATGTACAGGAAAATAATTTAAAACCCTTTGCTAAAGGGAGAAACAATCATCCTTACTGTATAATGAAAGTAAGCAGCAGGGGTGAAAAAGTGGATGTACTTGGAAACACTTTAAAAATAGAGCTACCCACACAAATTTTAGATCAAAGAAGTAGGTCATTCACTTAGCAATACAGAAAGTTCAAAGGAGCTGTAACGGACGTGGTGGGGAATCAATTCTGTGTTATTCACCTGCTAAAACCATTTACACGAGACACATCAAGCGTACACAAGCGTATCTTTACTGTTTATCAATAAGGCTTCTCAGTGACTGAGTGGATGGTCAAAATGGGGAGCAGAACGCAAGGTATTTCTACCCTTGTGGTCAAATCAGGGATTGATTTCTCTCGAGCGAGGACGCCTGTGATGTATTTGAACAGTTCTGCATGATACTTACAAAATATTTTTGTTAACTTGGTATCGATGAAGCTGGATTCGGATTGTGTTTGTGTTGCACGCACTGGGGCCCCAATGTGAGATAACTGGCAAGCTTAACAAACGCAGCAGCATAGAGCAGATACAACCTCTCAATTTCCTAAAACAAGTAGTTTACGAAGTGGCCAGCCGTTTGATAAGGGTGTGCTGAATGAACAGCTGTGTTTCGCAGTCATCACCTACAAAAACTTACAGCCTTGATCAAATGTAAGCATTTCAGTGTTTCAAGTTCTCTAGGAGAAAGAGGTATAACCCATATGGCTATAAGATACCTTTATCCAATAGAACGTACCACCGTAAAAGCTCTTCCCTCTTGAGGGAAGAGAGAGATGGAGAAAAGAAAATGCATTTCAGAAGTCCTTCCTCTGTCAATACCTACCACTCTTCTGTATTACCCTCTGCCACAGTGGAGAGAGCCAGATAGTAAAAGAAGGTAAGAGATATCTTCGTTATGGAATCTGAACATCAGTGTCCTTAATCCGCTAGTGTCTTCACTTTTTAAAAGATCACTGAAAACTTAAAAAAGAAAAAAAAACAAAACAAAACATTGAAGGGATGGAAGACAGGCTTTTTGCCTAGACACTAAAGAAAGAATAATCTGGCAATGTAGAGAGAAGACTGAGAAACGACTTGTAGTGTGTAAGTACCTTTGCTTAGAAAAATAAACCTGCATGTCGTGTAGTTCTTTAGTGAAGAGATGATCAAGAACGAATGACTGGAAGCTGTTATCAACTAAAATCAGAAGAGAAGTAAGGCGTAAGTTTTTACCATCACAGCAATGCAACAAACTGCCAAAGGAGTGAGTTTCCCATCTCTCAATGCATTCAGAGGTGCTCCAGCCAAACACAGGTTATTGAGTAAAGAACAGAAGCACTCAAGTTTAGATATCACAGGAGACCACAGCAGGTGACCTAATGATTCTTTTCTGGAGTTAGTTAATTATATAAAGCTACTATACTAACTTTCAGGAAATTATCTTAGAAAAACTATAATTGCATGACAGCAATAGAAGAAATTTTTTCACTACACAAGCTCTCGAGATGATATGCCACATGGACCAGAATAACCTCTCTAAATTTGTCTTAGCACGTGGAAGAGATAAAAGCACTGATGGCTAAACAGTGCAAAATTATACATAACAAATTACCTTAATGAGCTAAAATAAAGCAGAACTCATGTCAGCAAGTAAAATGTCATCCAAGCTTTCAACAAAAGATCCCTTACAAGCTTTTTCACCTTCACATGATGCTGAAAGGAATCATCCTTTATCTTTCCTTCCTCCAAGCCTATAACAAGCTCTTTCATTGGCAAAGGATCAAAGATGAACCACCTATTTTTGGAACAGAGCTAGTTTTTCCCCTGATAGAGATGATTTTATTATTTAAAGAAAAAACAGATAATTATTCCCCATTTATGCAATTATATTTTGCTGGGGAGTGGAGGAAACACAGATTTTACACTTGTAAAATTCGGTAATAAGAGGCTAGAGTTTTTATATACCACGGAGCAGGATTCTTTGGCTCCACTGCGTGCTCTTAGGCAGCCCGTTCAAATCAGAATCGTGTTCCAGACTTGCAGTGTGCTTCCTGCCCGCCTCCCGGTACTTGCAATTGTCTGATCCCACGTCAGCAGCTAATTCGTCCTGCCCAGCCCTGACCTCTTTGCTGTGAGTCACACCAGCTCTCCACCTTTCGCAAATACAGTTCTGCACACAATCTACCACAAAAAAAAAGGAGGATGTGCTCCGTTCTTTTCCTCTTGACCTGGACGAATCAAAAAAAGCTAGTAGTTTTACTTTATTTTACTTTCCTTATTTTTCTGTATGTTTTTGTGTTTATTGTTACCTTGTTTTTCTTGGAATTTATAGAGTAACTGGTTAGGACCACAGCACTTGGTAAGGCTATGATGTCAAATACCTGCACGCACTCTGATCGAGAGTGTTACTTTTACTCAAAATCACCGTATTTTGACTTGGCCACATCACTGCTAGCACAGTATTTAATACACAGAGTTTACAAACAGCTGGAAAATACATTCAGCAAATATGCCAAAGCTCTCACTGATAACAGCTGAAAAGGTATATATTATAGCTTCTAGACTGAGCAAACTGACAGAGAGCATAATAAAGGAGAAAATTATTAAACGTGGACAAATATGACGTACCATTAAAGAGTCAACATGACCTTTACAATGTGAAAAGGCCCACAGAGGCAATCTTAAATAGTACTACTGAAATTAAAATGCTGTAGTCAGAGCTGGAATCACTATGATCTGGGAGCAAAGTGGAGGATGGTCTCTGACTATTTAAGAGAGAAATAAAAGCGCACCATTACCTTCTGACTTGAGCATCTATGTGAAACTGTAGGCAATGAAGCCATGCTGAAAAATAGTCTCTCATGATTTAAAAAATAGTATTCTCAGTTATAGTAATTATTGCAAATTGTTTCTTCTTTTATTATCTTCCCCAATCCCACCCCTATGGCTTTGCATTATATTTTATACACCCTGATATCAAAAAAGCAATCTTTATAGCTACAATCTGATTGGTTTTTGTATGTTGAAACTCTTCTGTATTTTAAATTATTGCAACGACTACACATTATTTCCCAACTCAGCAACACCTCTCCTGAGTAAATAGCATACCGTTGGTAGACTCTGGGAGACAGAAATTATACTCTGCTTCTCTCCACCTTCATCATTACAAAACTGAATTCCTTTCTAGCATGAAGACAGACAGGTTTTGTCAATTTTCCATGTGTTGGATGCCCTCCAATATGACTCCAATACAATGCTGATTAGGAAGACTGTCAAAACTGCACATATTGGGGATCTACTCCTTGGTATAAAGGAGTGTGTAAAATATATATGTAACTACAGTATTCAAAGAAGCACTCACTCTGCATGATACATAAATTTAGTCACTGCAGATTTATCATGGACTAAAGCTGGCATCTTCAGCACCAAAACCCTACGCCATTAACTCTTTCCTTCGCTGGATCCAGGCACTTTGAAAAGGTAAACTATCACATGCACATGATACCTACAATGGCTGAAGATTTCCTCTGCTAAGAACTACTTTTGCTGTGTGGCTATTTGCCTGAAGATTGAAGGTAGGGAATCCTTGGAACCAAAGTATCTCACAGTCCAGCAGTCATATAACAGAATCTTTCCACATTACTTCAAAGAGGAACAAAACCCTATGAGCTTCCTGTTACTGTTTTTCAGCCAACTACAGTTACTGAAAGCACAATTGTCAGGTATATTTATCAAAGTTAATTTTGCTTCTGAGTTCAGTTTGAGAGAAGTGTGGCAGAACAAATGAAAATACTCAGAAAATTTAAAAGAAAAATGTAGAATGAAAGCAAATGACTCGTTACGCCTCTGTAGGCATTCTGAAAAATGATAAAGGGCTAAAATAGCAAAAGTCACATACAAGGCACAAACAATTCACTGCCCCAAAGGTAAAATGCTCATTTTTATCCTACTGTTAGAGGCAGAAACCCTTTCTTCTACACTCTTCCACAATCTCCTAAAGGATCCAGGCTTACATAAAAAGGATTTGTTCTCTTGCCTTTCCACCTGCACCTAAGTAACCTTAGTATTCATGTTTTCTTACAATATCTGATCCCTTCTGTAACTCTTTTCTTCACAGTACACTCCAAGTTTGGTTCTTCCATATAAACTTATCCATTTGCAAATGACCTCTAATTATTCTCTACTAGCATCTAAAACATCCTGTACATTGGCTTCACGTAGTGAAATTTCTATTTTTTCCAGTTTCTTTGACCAGAAATGCAGAACTTTTCCTATCACCAGAACAATATAAAAGAGGGAAAAGGCAGAAATTATAAAAGAGCCATTAAAAAAATCAAAGGAGGGGAATAACTAACACAGCATAAAACTACAGGAGAGTGTAAGAAAACAAAAGTGTTTGTGGTTGAACAGGGAAGAAACATCACAAAAGGAACTACAGAAATAGGGAGAAAACAAAGAGAAAAACAAGCAGCACTTTAAAAAAATAAATGTTACTCTGTCTGAAGTTAATGGATGTACACTTCTAAGATGATAGGGGAGGACATCACAGTAAATCAAAATTAATCCAGAAGCCAAGGGCCCAGCATAAATATCCAGTGGAGGTGGTCTGCATTTTTTATGCAAGAGTTTTAAAATGTTTGAGCTGTAGAACAGGCAAAAAATAAGCTTGAAAATTTCTAAGGAAACTTCCCTTACAAAGAAACTTCCTCTCTTCAAATGAGGCTAAAAATAGTTCTGCAGGCAAAAAAAGAATCTTGTATACATATTGAAACTAATTAAAACATACCAGGGATCTGTTCTCCTCTATTATTGTAATTTAGATAGTTTGTGTAAATATTCCCTCACAGAACTTAAGTCTGAGACACTGCAACATTATATTTGGTTTTTTTATAAGGGTAATTTTTAATCCTTCTTACGAACAATGCAGGAAAAGCTTTCTCCCACTATCTCTTCCATGCCTACAGCTCCATCCTACTTTTACCGAAACAAGTGGCAGCACTCCCATTGGCTTCAGTGGACCAGGATCTAGTAGCTCTGCAAGCTCACAGATCTGTAGAGGACCACGGACGATCTTTCTCTACCAGGCCTCCTCCCGGGCAGTAAATTGAGTTTTCGGGACAAAAGAAAACCAGCTGGCTGACTGGGCAGCAAAAGCGAAACAGCAGGATATAACTGTGGGTCCTGCCAGGAGGAGCGCTGCCACAGCAAAGTGTGGCGCCAATTACAGCTTTCTCCAACTAATTGTCCCAGTTCAGATCAACCATTTGCCTTCCCTAGGGAAAGGAGCTGCAATCATTTCGATGGCGGATCCAATACCCAGAGAGGGTTCCTAGACATTGCAACATTTTCAGTGGATAAAGCAATCTTGTTCACTCTCTTTCCTTATAATTCCAGGGGCGGGGAGAGCAGCTGATTTTGTACTTGAAAGCATCAGCACATCTCCCTAGACTTCCAGCTGCAGCCTAATGAGTTGGCAAGTGTATTTTTGCACTGCAACTTGTCTCCAGATAATTAACAAGATCCGAGATGAACTTTTCAATGCAGATTAAGCTAAACTAGCTCCTTTGCTTGTGGAAAACTCAGTGCTTACCCATGCACACAGATGTAGGCAACCGGTGCTGTTCTTGTTGGTTTCAACGGAGACATCAAGACCAGTAGGAGCTCCACAAGAGAATGGCTCACCCAGCCACATCCTGCTCAAGGCAGTGGGTAGCTTTGCTACTGTCTCTCAGATCATTTGGTACGTAAGTAAATTACAACTTAATTTTCTAGTGTCATCCATTTGGTGCTTCTAACAAATGCTAATTTAATACAAAGCAACTCCTTAAAAATAGAAGCAAAACCAAAGAAACTAAGAAATGCTGAGCTTGTCACTGAAGAATACTACAGTGACACGCTGAAATCAGGGAAGGAGGTTTTGAGCACAGACGGATTCAGAACTGAGAAGTAAATCCTAAGGACCTTTCTTTTTTTGTTTTTTTTTGATGGTCTCACAAGACTACTGAAGCAACGGTACCTCCCTTGCCCCCACAGCATGAGTCCATCACTGTGCGACCATCACGAAGTTGCGAACATTGCTGGGCCACTAGCATTTTTACCTTCACGTGTACCTCTGGACTTGCTCTGACTGGGTCAGGAAGTTCTGGCAGCCCCGCGAACTGCGCTACCACCTAGAGCACTGAAGCAGGAGCCACAGCGTGAAAACCTAAAAGACATAGTTATGGTCAAAGTCCCTTCACAACCAAGCACCACAACACTCACTGAAGTACGTGAAAGAGTTTGCACTGCTTTAAAGGGTGGCAGGATGTAG
This sequence comes from Trogon surrucura, assembly GCA_020746105.1. Taxonomy (NCBI): domain Eukaryota; kingdom Metazoa; phylum Chordata; class Aves; order Trogoniformes; family Trogonidae; genus Trogon; species Trogon surrucura. Next base: position 56,524,500 of record CM036620.1, on the reverse strand, counting down.
TGAGCAACTGGTAGGAAATTCACTCTCTGTGCAAAAGGCTAACCAAGGTTACAGGTATGCTGAGGTGCATCAGCTCAACACAGAACGGTATGTCAGGGAAATACGGAAGATGACACAGGTCATGCTTCTTTCAATTTAATTAAGACTTGTCAGTGTCAAGAACAACTCTCAGAGGACAAGAATCCACACTTTCAACCCCCCCTCCCTGTTTCAGTGCTGTTTCCCTCCTTTTTTTTTCCATGGCCAGTCCCAAATATGTGAGGAGAGATATTTCAAGCTTTAATGCTATAAGGCTGATGTCAGTGATCAAAACTGAATTCCACAAGGGAGCTAAATAAGACACTCCAAGATTTAAAAAAAAAAGCTATTTACTTATTCCCCTGCAAGTGGCTTAACATTTCTTCTGGGCAAAACACTTGAAAAGGAGCTAATTATGCACATCCAGTCATGGACCAGAAAAGCAGTCCAGCTATTTTAGAATTCATTTAACTGATATTTGATACAGTATGTTATTTCCAAACTCCAGCTGTCAGCATTTGGTCATCCTTTTGTTAAAATGATGACATTTTTCTGAAAGAAATCTCTTGGAATATGAAAGCTAATTAAGAGAAGATGTCAACGACATAGGACGTTGTCTAAGAATAATACCCTCTTTCTGCTAAGTAAATGCCTCAGCTTCACTTGTACATTTATTTCTAGTGTGGGAGACTGTGACAATGGTCTAAGACAGAAAAACCATTCCTATCGCACTGAATGACTAATGGCTATTTAATCATTTTGTTTGACATATGCTACTGCAAAAGGGTGGGCTAGCATCTGTACTAACACATTGTATTTCAAACAGTTTACAGAGCGAACTGGGAGCCCTCTCCTGCGGTCTTCAGGAAGGCAGGAATTCTTATTGACTTTAACAGGATTTTTCGCTTGAGTGGTAAGTAGAAGAACCAGCTCCTAAGCAAATTTGCTTACGCTCCTGCTTTTGGTTAGTGTCTCTGGCACTACAGATGGCCCCACTGCTTGCGTCGACATTCCTCTTCCCATTCCCCAGCAACAATCGCCAGAATCCTAAACCCAGTAGCCCTGCAGCTGTACGAGCGCTGCACCACTGCTGGCAGCAACACGTGCGGAACGCGAACCCCCCGCCGAGAGCACTCCTACACCAGCGCTGAGAGGACGCCCGTGCTGGGCCGTGCCAGCCAGGCCTACAGGTTCGTGTTGCAATGTTTTGGCAAGCCCGATTCTGAACAAGTGGTTACAGACAAAAGAGGAGCTGGTCTTCCAGAGAGCAGACTTTTGTAGGGAAACAAGAATACAGGGAACTCTCTGCAGATGTGAAAACGGCAGAAGTGAGCATCTCGCATTGTCCTCCCCTCGGGAGTAGAACACAGAAACTGACTTTCCTGTTGGTTACCCTGCCCAAGGGATGGTTTGCACCTAAATCTGGGCTTCAAAATGCAAAACTAGTCATTTACTTTAAAAGACTAAATATGGAAAAAGAGTATGTTCCAGTAACTACCTACCTATCCACCAAACGTCTCTGCTCTTATTCCAAGATCTACGAATCAAGGTCATGATTAATATGTCCCAATGTATCAAATCAAGCCGAGAGGTCAAAGCAGATCCAACTTTAAGGCTCCAGACTCAAACCTGTGAGCAAATTACCATGGTGCGCCAAAGCCAGGGCACAGCAGCTGAGCTGTGGCAACGGTCCCCACCCACACTCTTGGGCCCACAGGAACAGTGAGAGAACACGACTTTGCTTAGTCCATAAGAGAAAAAGGTTAAGCTGAGACACTTACTTCAGAGCTGCGCTGAGCACCCAGGCGGTTACCACAGCTGCTCCGGTGGCCTGCAATAACTCCCTGTTTTGAAGTAATTTTTTCAGAGAGTCAATCGTTCAGAAATTTTTATGCATTTTATCTCTTTGCAAAAATAAACACTAAAAAATTCTCTTATTCACTCCTCTGCAAAACTGTACAGTTTCAAAATAAATCAAAATTAAAGTTTTTTCACCATACTGAGTCAGCAAGTGCAGCCCTAAACCATGAGCTACGAAGTTTTTTGAGGACAACTGCTTAGATTATAAAATACCTTACTAAATCCTTAAACCCACAAAAATACACTCCAACAACTAATGTTACTCCAATCACATACAAACACAAAATTATACTGAAATTCTTTGGAATATTTTCATTAGTTTTTTTCTCCGGGGATGACATATGTTTCTAATAACTTGCCACTGAGCAAACAGATTTAGCAGGGTAACAGCATGCTGAGAAAGATAGCAGGATTTTCAATTTTCAGATGAAAGCAGCTGTATTCCCTGGCAGCCCTCCTCCTAACCCCTCTAGGCCAGATCAAATTTTATCTGACGCTAGCGGGTGCCTGTCTTTGACTTCAATGGAAGTCGAATCAGGTCTTCTACATACCTGCAGTAAACAATTTGAAGCTTATCAATTAGAATATTTTTAATCAGTACTTATACCAGAGGGAACCTGTAGCAATTAACAGGATTTCTGAGCTTGGTTATTTACATACATTTAGCTAAAAGATGACCCAGTTTTTATCAGAGAATATCCGTCTAATTCATCAGACTCACAAACTAGTTTAGATTACCAAAAGGAAAGTGCTATACAAATTACACAAGCCTCCCCTGCACCGATCACCCATGGATTTTAAAATCTGTTACAATAATTTGCACAAGGAAAATCTATGGTATCACATTATCACACAGTATCACAGAATGTTAGGGATTGGAAGGGACCTCGAAAGATCATCTAGTCCAGTCCCCCTGCCAGAGCAGGAACACCCCGATGATGTTACACAGGAAGGCGTCCAGGCGGGTTTTGAACGTCTCCAGAGAAGGAGACTCCACAACCTCCCTTGGCAGCCTGTGCCAGTGCTCTGTCACCCTCACTGAGAAGAAGTTTCTTCTCAAATTTAAGTGGAACCTCTTATGTTCCAGCTTGATTCCATTACCCCTTGTCCTGTCATTGTTTGCCACCAAGAAGAGCCTGGCTCCATCCTCATGACACCCATCCTTTATATATTTATAAACACTAATAAGGTCTCCCCTCAGTCTCCTCTTCTCCAAGCTAAAGAGCCCCAGCTCCCTCAGTCTTTCCTCATAAGGGAGATGCTCCACTCCCTTAATCATCCCAGTTGCCCTGTGCTGGACTCTCTCCAGCAGTTCCCTGTCTTTCTTGAACTGAGGGGCCCAAAACTGGACACAATATTCCAGATGTGGCCTCACCACGGCAAAGGAGAGGGGAAGGAGAACCTCTCTTGACCTACTTGCTACTCCCCTTCTAATACACCCCAGGATGCCATTGGCCTTCTGGCCACGAGGGCACATTGCTGGGTCATGGTCATCCTGCTGTCCACTAGGACCCCCAGGTCCCTTTCCCCTACACTGCTCTCTAACAGCAATAAAATCTATGGTACTACTCCATGAGATCAGGATTAGTTTGCAACACACATCTTGCCTTCGGCTCCACAGTTTTCCTGCAGAGAAGGTGGTATTTTTCATCTTTAGACACTTTTGTTCTACGTACTAACTTGAAACTGAAGCATTCGATAATCTCCACGGCACAACAGAAGTCTATGCATAAGAATATTCCTATATATCACAGAGTTCTCTCATAAAAACTTTATCTAGTATTTCCAAATAGGGGTGCTTAACAAGAGGTGCTATCTAATCAGTCTCACCTAGATATGAAAGTGATGAGCCCGTAACGACACTGCAGCTGCTAGCACAGGAATTCCTGTTAAACTAAGGCTGCTCACGCCAGGAAGCTTTGTTTCACACTTGATTTAGTCCAACTATTTGAACAGCTAACCCCCAACGTTCCTTCAGATAGTAATGTGATTTCATTTGGACAGCTGTTCTTTTCCTAAACTTTTTAATGTATGAAAACCAACATAAACCGTTTTACCAAATTCTCTAAAAATAAAACTTTTATGATTAGCTAACAGGAAATACAAGAATATACACACGTGACTATATGAACAAAAGAGCAAAGCTCTATTACTAGAGATCCTTATTTGACAAAGATTCAACAAATAAAGCATTACAGCTGCTTATATCATGTAAATGGTTGGGGCTACATTTTTGTACAGCTTTTCCGTTCTTCCTGGTAAAAATATTTTCTTTCCTAGGAGAGCTTTGGATCTGACACTTGTCTAGCAGTTTTATAAAGTAAGAATGAAACTATATTTAGCTTCAGAAAGCCAAGAGATTTAATGCATGCAAAGCTGTGGAAGAATCAGAACCAATCTTAATGAAGAAAACTTTTATCAAGTACAATGCTATCTGTTCCCACCCAAATGGGACTAATTTGTTCCACTATCTGTAAAAATACCAGCTAGACACTTTGACTAGAGCCTCTGAAGCATATTTGTTCAATTAATAACCATGCAAATGTACAACCACTCAGTCATTTCAGAGGCTGCTTCTTCAAATCTCTCATGAAAAGTGTACCAATCACGAAGGAACCTTTTTCAGCCAATATCACAGAATAGGTGATGCAATGGAAAGAGAAGAATAGGACCATGCTCCTCCACCGTAGTGCTAGTGAAGTCCAGCAGAAGCAAGACTAACACAGCTAACACAGACTGAGCCTTCTCATGTCCCTGACTGTATTCCTTCCTAATGAGGAGCTAAGGAGGCTTTCTTCAAATGAGGCTCCTTGGGAACCAGGGAAGCTAGCTAAACGAGCTATTCTGGGAAAATATTTCCTTTTTCTTTTCTTTTTTTTTATTTTACCTGAACAACGACTGCAAGATTTTGCTCTGTGGCACAACCTTACGCAGTTTTCTTAGCTTTCACTGTACTTACAGAGGACTTGGGAGCACTTGGATCTTCCAAGAAGTACTCAGTATCCTGCAGAATCAAGTGCCTCATTAAGAACTAGCTAGATCTTTTCGTATTAATAATCTATAACCTAGGAAGTTAGAATCAAAAGCATGCTTAACATCAAGTGTAACAGCTTGTATTTAAATACATATATGCAAAGCACGTGTGTAACAGCCTGTAAGCAAAGCAGGCTCACAGGCTCTCTGGTTGGCTTCCCTAGCAAAATAGGGGCAGATGACGTAAATTTTTCTATGTATAAAGGTATCTGCCAAAGTATTTTTATATTTGTTGTGATGAGTAATTTGACCAATATTCAAAACATACAGACCAAGAATCCGACACTTGGTATTGCCATGGCACTATGCACCTTTCCCATTCATACATGCTGATAAGAACAGAAAGAAGATCTCGCTACTTTCATTATACCGGCCCTGTAAATACTTGTGATGTTGTTAGACCCAATTCTGCTGTGAACTTCAGTAGAGACAAAATTTGGTCTTTAGGTATGTATGTCAAGTACCTAAAATATCTAGGAGGGCAAATTCTGAAAGAGTTTGCTTTATTCCATGTCTGTTATGCAAATAATATTCACACATCACTAATTCTGAAGTCTAAATATATGAAAGTAGAAAATGGAAAGTTAATAACAGAACAAGAAGTGAGTTAGAAACTAACTTTCTCTAAAGCCAAATACCAACCCTTTGAAAGCAGGTACAATATTCACAAAGCGATTAAAACCATAATGCATTTTGAAATTGCTTTTATGTACATTACTTGTTTAACAACAAGTGTCTTGTTCTTAGAAGGAGGGAAGAACATGGACTGCAGAATGTTGCCTACATAACTTCAGACTTGATCGCGGTTTGGGTAAGGTGCTGCAAAACCATCACAACTTGCATGGTATAAGGCATTTCATACAGCCATGTTCATCACGTTTATTTCCATACTCAGCAAAATAATACCCAGCAAGGCTAAAAAAAGACCCACCCAGATCTGCCACCTCATTTCTAAAGCAGACCCTCCCAGCTTATGGTCCCGAGTGGGTCAGGGACATCCCTGCCTGCCAGAGAAGCACACGCAACAACGCTTTGTGGAATGACCGATAACACACCCAGCATGGCTTTGCATTTGTTCAGCGCCTTCTCCAAAATGATCTTAAACCACTTAAAATACAGAACTCTGTACCACTCCAGAGTCTGGCAAAAATCACAAATCTCATATTTTACAAAGCAGGGCAAAAAACCCCAAAGAGGTTGGGCTCACACACTGTAGTGGAAGGGGAAGGAACAGAACTGAACTGACGTACTGCTAACACTACACTCACTTTTATTTTGTCAACTGCTTCTACCATTTCAAGCCACGCTGTCAGTGACAGGGTCACTTTTTTTAAAATCAATGATCAACAACAATAGCTCGATTTCTTTCATCTTGACAGGTTACAAGAATTAGATGAAATTATCAAGGATTTATTCTCTCTCACTGCATATAGAAAGAAATCAAAAGTAAGGATGTGGGGTTTTTTCCTCATTTTGATTTTTTTTCAGCTGACATCTGCTTTTGGACAGTAACAGAAATGTGTAAAGGTAGACAGCACTAACAGCTAAGCATGTAAAGACCTGTAAGACATAAGCCACTAATGCTCACTGCAGAGATACCTTCCCCAGCAGGTATACTAATAACATTAACATAAAACTTTGTTAAAATCAAAAGAGCTACATGCCCTCAGCTCTAAAAGCTGGAGACGGATTTCAAGATCTACATATACGCATCCACATGGATGACCAGCCAGTATACAACGCAACTAGTCCCTGCACCAACGAATCTACAATCTAAAAAACAGTCCTGAAGACCAAGTAGACAAACAGGTGTTTGCTAGGAAACAAAAGTTTTTGATGTAGGTCATGTGCCATATCCACACACAGGCAGTGGTTAGCGGAGGCCTCACAACTGCCATGGAGGGCAGTGGCTGAGCTGCAGAGCAGGAGCCCGGCAGGGTGGCAGCAGTGGAGGAATGACCATGGAGGCTATTGTGTGGTCTCCTCGGTCAATATAGCCCTCCCCACTACAACCTGCTGCAAATCACATCTCAGAGCATGCATCTGAAGAGCTCCTGGCAGGAATCCTATCTTTACCAAATTAATGGTAGTGCGACGCCATCCTTCTCCCGAGGTTTTCTTTCGCAAGACATTGTTCAATTTCTCCCACTTTAGTCGCAAACACTTTTCAAAAAGCGGGAGCAGCCTGGGAGCACCTACCCTGGTGTCAGTATGCCACTTACAGCTTCTTTAAAGAGAGAAAACTACAGCCCTTTGGCTTAAGGGATCAGACTGAGATCCTCAAAAAAAAAAATAGAAAAAGAACCGACACAAGAGTGCTACTTTGCACTACAAATCCCAACAGCCAGAAAACCCCAAATCAGACCAGCTGTAAAGCAGACGAGCTGGACGCTTCCTTGGTTTGAGGAGGAAGAGTGCTGCTGCCTGATAACGAGGAGAGCGGCTCGCTCCCTCCCGGTGTTTACCTTCCCGGGCGCCCGGCAGCGGGGACGTTTCCTCAACAGGCTTGAAGTTAACCCCGCTGCACCCACCGGGGGCTCCCGGGGCTCCGCGCCCCCTCCCCGGGCCGCGCCGCTCCGCTCAGCTCCGCGGCCGCAGGGCGGGACGGGCCGGGGGGTCGGCAGAATCCCGCCCGGCTCCGCCTGGCCGCGGCCGACCTGCGCCCCCTCCTCCCCTTCCCCGCCGCGGCCCCCTCCCGCTCACCGTGCTCTGGCCGCCGTCGCGGGGGCGCGGAGGGCCGCGGCGGGCTGCGCGGCTCGGGGGGGGGTAGGGGCTGGGGCAGGGCGGCCGGGCTGGCGGAGGCGGCCCCGCGGCTCGGCCCCGCTGCTTCGGGCCGGCTCACACGTCAGCCCGCGCCACGAGACCCGGATCTGCCGGCTCCCGGCGGCGGCGGCGGGGTCGGGGCGGTGCCGAGCGGCTCCCGCCTCCCCCCCGCCCCGCTCCGCGCCCGCCCCTCCGCGGACCGGCCCGGGAGAGCGGGGGCCGGCCCTGCCGGGCAGCGGCTTGCGGGGCGCGGGGAGCCGCCTCTCGGGGTTCGCATCCCGGCCGAGGCGGGCTTGGGCGCTGCGCGGGTGGGAGCGAGGGAGGATCCGTGGCCGCGGTGTCCCGGCGTGCCGGGCGGTGTCGTTTTAGAGCAACGCGTCGGCCTATAAATAAATGGCCAGTAAGCGAGAGCTGAGAGGGACGCAAGGAAAGTAGCTCTGCGGGCGCCCGGTGTGGGTCTGCCGCAGCCGCCCTTTTAAAAAATATGCGCCCTTCTTAAAAAATAGGGTCACTTCGGTTGCTTGTCCCCCCAGCCATCACCTCCGAGGTATGAGGGAACTGACAGCGTAGTTCTTCACCTAGAAATCTTAAGCCCGTTCAGGAGCTTGTGAGTCACAAGGCTTCTCAGCAATTAAAGCATCCCTCAAAATACGCATTTACATGCCGTGGAATGAAGTTAGAAAGGAAAACTTCAGATCGTGGCTTCTCAGGTCTTAGCCATCTGGGTTCACCTGTGCCTAGCCAAGGAGCTGAGGTGTCATGTGCCCATACAGAAAGACGGACCCTGTCCTGTCATGACAGTGATATCATATCATGCCACAATGCAGTGGGGATTACACGGGGGAGAAAATCTCATCCTCTGATATCTGCAAGTGTCGCTTACCTCCTCCAAGCCAGAAAACAAGGATGACGCTACAATTACAGTGTGAAAGGAAGGCTGGGTGTAAGTTGCGAGTTCTTGTGAATTAGTACCTCCTCATGGCACCAGTGCCTCATAGAAACATAGAATGGCTTGAGTTGCAACAGATCTTAAAGATCATCTGCTTACAATGCCCCTGCCATGGGCAGGGACACCTCCCACTAGAGCAGGTTGCTCAAAGTCGCATCCAGCCTGGTCTTGAACACTTCCAGGGATGATGCATCCACAGCTTGTCTGGACAACCCGTTCCAGTGTCTCACCAGTCTCATACAGTCCAACACAGCCCACATATGGGGACAAGCTTGGTTGTTCTCATCAGTCTTTTTGCTCTTGTCATGGGGCTTTCAAGCCTCCTTTCACAGCTACAGGTTTTTTTCTGATATTTTTTTCTAGCCTTGGGTGTCAAGCCTATAAAGTTATCCTGCCAAGTCTTGGGTGTGTTGCCAGTTGGCAGCCTTGCAAGTCCAGTCATTGTTGGTGTGCAGAACCACTTCTTCCAGCATGACATGGGTAGGCTGACTCTGCTCATTAGGGCTGGCCCTGGACGTGACCATTTCGCTTCCTGACGGGCAGCAGACAGGCTGCCTTTGCCAAACCATGCCATGAGGTGCTGACTTGCTGTGGATCTTGCCTCACCTTTCTCATGTTTCAGCCCTTTCTCTTGTGTTAGCACTCAATTAAACAGTGGCAATATTGAAAACTGAATTGCAGCACTGACACAACGCCAGGCCGTCACACAGAAAAGGTAAACTATGAGGGGCTCATGTCATCTTGTCTTCCAGCACCTCTGGGAAGGCACTAATGATGCTAAATTTTATCTTTGATTTGGAAATATGAAACTACATCTCTACAGTGTTTCCTGGGAGAATATGTTTCTTGACAGCCTGCCCAGGATTTCAGAGTGCAACAGGAGCCATGAACATCAGCAACATTGAGGTACGTTTGACTTGAAGTGTACTTTGGCTGCCCTGGCCAAACACAAAGCTATCCAAGACAAGAGCATCACAGGGTGGTCATAAGCAGAACGATCAACTGTTAGCTTCAACCTTCCGCCCAGACCTCCCTCAGCCATCCTCCTAATCCTTCATCAGGGAACAAGCCATCCTAGAAGCAAGTAAGTAGAGCTTCCCAAAACCATTAAGCAGCCTTGCCTATCTGTCTTGCACACCTAACACACAGGGATAGTCATTGTTCCAGAAAATGGAACTGAGATCTTGAAATCCCCAAAACAGACACAGCTCACCACTAGTCCTGGCTCAAACAAGAGAGGAGAGCAATGGCCACCACAGAAGAGTGGAGAGGATGGTTCCTCCTGTCAAGCTGAGGCAGGAACACTGAACATTTATATTTTCTTGCCTGTGGGTAAAGCCAAACAGTCTGCTGTTGTTAAAAGGATGCCAAACATATTTGGGGCAATGGCTGGAACTGAGAAGAGAGTCTTATAGTGATTGGTTCTTGGAGAACTGAATTTAAGCAATCCTAGAACTGGAAGGGCAAGACTAAGTAAGCTGGACGGGCAGTGTCATCAGATTCCTCGTCGGGGACAATATGAACCTGCAAGGAGTCTGCAGGAGCTGATGCAGATGACAACTGAGTGATCTACTGGAAAGCAGTGCGCAATGATGGCACTTACAGCTAGAGCTGCAATGTTTTCCTCTCTTACTAGAGGATTAAAAGCATCCTCCTCAAAACTCAGCACATCACATCTTTCTGGCTCATTTCTCCCATCACTCCATCCAGGAACTTGCATCATGTCTAGTAATCTCTTGAAATTGTCCCTTGAGGAGGCATACAAGCAGCACAATCTGGCCGGCCGGCCAGCCAGCCCTCTGGGTGACATGGAAGCACTCACACCAAGTAGCTCCCCTTCCCCACCCTTGTTTCTTCCCACCATGTTGTTACTGCAAAGTTCTGCACATCTGCAAATAGTTTTACCTAACTGGTCTCAAAAAAAAGCTGAGCTTTCCATTGGAAAACTTGGAAATATGGGAAGCTGATGGGTCTAATGATGAATTTGGGAAAGGGTGATCCTCACATATGAAACTTCAGAGTATGAACTATCAAGGAAGAGGGGTAGGCAACAGGAGCTAAAGTAAAGAAAGTAAAGACCAGGAACACAAGAAACTATGCATAAACTTACTACTTTCAAGTCAGCAAGTACATGTATATGAAAGTAGCTAAGTATTTTGCATAAAATATTCTGCCAGAGCATCCCTCAGAATTTAGCCCTCCTGGTTCCCACGGGCAAATGAACAAACCATAGCAGGCACTGATTCCATCTCAGCTTCCTACTGCCAGGCTTCAGCCATCTGCTCCCCCTTACACTCGCAAATTTAGAGCATGATACAGCAGTAAAAGGAGATCCTGATATGGAGGCTGTTTTCAGACTCACTCTATGAAGTTTCCTTTCTGGCAGTCAAACTATGATGAAAACAGTGATGACTTGGGCTACTTCATGAACAAAGGCATGAGATGCATTCAAGATCAGCTAGTAACAAGGACAGAACAGTAAATCCATTGATTTTGGCACACTAAAAAGAATTGTGTTGCCCACTGCCAAGCTAAAACTATGAAGACAGCTCTGCTTGAAGGGCAGAAGATGGTCATTTTCCTTTCACTCATAACCTGGTACAACGGAGGAGGGTGAGACTTGAGCAAAACTTTCTATGCTATTCTTGAAATCGTTCATCTGAAAGTAGTGTGGATTGGGCACTCTGTAAAGGAACAGGTAGATTTCATATTCCATAGCACAGTGCTAGCTTTCAACTTTTCTAGTCTGATAGGCAATGAAAACGCAGGAGTCATGTTGGTGATCTAGCTTACCAAATAATGGATGAGCTTACCCAAGAACATTTCCCATCCTGAAGTTCTCTTTCTGCCAATGTCCTCATTTTCGTGCATAACTCACGCCACTAAGTGTTGTATTGTTCACATCCAGACACTTTGTGGAGTGGAAATTCTTCATCTGCGATTCATGCAGCTTCATTAGATCTGAAAAATCTTCCTCATGTAACTCCTTTCCTGTCTGCTCCCTCTTTTCCTGTATGCAGTCTATAATGAATAGATAACGCTATTCCCAGAAGGCATCTACATGAAAATTTTGATCTACTGCAAATTTTGATACGAAAGAGCCACTTGGAAGACATCCACAGCATAATCTGAAAATCAAATCCAGGACATGGAAAGAAGAACATTACAAAGTACTCTTGCAGTAGCAAGGTAGGAGTGGCCTTTTGGCAGCAACACTGGGTTTTTGGAAAGAGGCATCTGATTTTGGAAAAAGAAGCCAAGTGCTTAGAAAAGTTGCTCACAAACATTCCTAGAATTCAGCTGGGCTGGCATCTGACAAAGCACTGGAGAATTGCAAAGCACTTTGGGATACCAGGCAGCAAGCCTGTGAATTAGCTGGCACAAAGACTATATTGTGTACTTAGGTTAATTTAAGAAAAATTTAGTCATGTGATCACCACTGAACCAAATTTATACTGCCAGTTTTTCTGTCATTGTACAGATTCAAGCTCAATGAACATCCAACCACAACCTAAACTGTCAGGACTTAGAAAAAAAATGGCTCAGTGGCAAGAAGAAACTTCACTGAAACTGTCAGAGGTTCTGTAGAGGGCTTTTGTGCTCCTGGAGCATCAACACAGACTTAACAATAAATTAGCCACAGTCCATGGGAAATGATCACAAAGGATTGCTGCAATGTTGCCAGATCACAGCTGCCCAATGAAGATTTCCAAATTAGGAAATGCAGGAAGGAAATCTGAAGTTGAGGGAACGACAAGGATTATTTTATGCTTAACTAGAATATTGAAATGCAAGCAGGCCAACTGGGACACTTACAAGATCAGGCTTGCAAAAATACATTTAAAAATAGAGGACTAAGATCTGAATCATCGAACTGTTAATGGTAAGACTCTCTGGTAAAGATATACTATCTGAACCAGGCTGAAATAAATTTGTAGAATTAGCAAAGTGACTTCTCAATAATCACACAAGTTAATCAGACAAGGGTCCACTAAATTTCATTGTGACTGACAGTTATGCAATCAGTGTTAGGAACACATTTTGCAAATGCTTTGGGAAATTCCCTCCAAAAATGTGGTCTAAGTGAACCCACAATGGTATAACCTCAACAAATCGTTTTTCTTCTGGGGCAGAAACCATAACAGCAGCTGCACGATTGTCATGGCTTTCTTGCAAAGAAAAGATGAGAAATACTGTGAACTGCTTCTTAAGCAACTGTAGTTCACAGCCATAAGCTGTCTGCAGCCACAAACTTACCAGCAGCTAACATTGCTATATTCATCTGAAAATTGCTGCCACTCGGGAAAAACACATCTCATGTCACCCTCCCTCTATGTTGAGAGCCATTACAGCATTCGGTTTGAGACTGTGTCTGAACATGAGTCAGAGCCCTCAACCATTACAGTTCTTACAGACTGGAAATAAAAATTAATCCCAGTTCATTTTCCAAGAGAACATCTAATAGAAGCCATATCTACTAGATAAACCACAGGCACAAAATGCAAGCCAGTAGGTTTGATGAATGTTGTAGAAATGGTGCAGAAAAAAATGAGAGAGAAGGAAATGAAAATAAGAACCCAAAGGATTTTTATTTTTTTTTAAACAGTTTGCTGCATCTAACTAAGAAGCAGCAAGGAGTTAAACCTTTCTGGTGAGGAACTGAGAATGACTCCGATCTGAAACAGATATATGCAGTTTTGCAGTTGGTATTAAGCACTCAGTATATGACTAAAATTTAGAAAGCCAAGGCATTATTTACGAAGAAAAAAAAGAGAGAACAGAGAGAGGACATTTCATGCATCACTGAGGAGGTGTATCAAAAAGTATGACTCTGCCAGTCAGCCCTTGGAGATCAGTATTCTATCACATAAAATGTGGCAGCATCTCTGTATGGACTACAGAGGAATAAATCAAATTGGTGGAAAAGAATCTGATCTGTGATCATTGCAAGTGATACTCTGGTTTCTGTAGTGCATTCAACCATGTTTTTCATTTTGGATCTTAGAACAAGAGCATTGACAAGTGAACTAGAAATGACTGCTTTCTCGGCTGGCCAAGATCTGTGTGAACATAACGCAAGGGTTTTAGCTTGTGCATGTTTGCTGTTTGACGATGTGGTATGATACAGCTGGATGTTTGCTGCAGTGTGTCAAACCACCAAGTGGTTTGGTATAAGAGGAAGAATTAGGGTTTACAGATGACAGGTCAGGGGAAAAAAAAAAAAAGACAAGAACGCTATAGTAATCAGCTCACACTTCACAGTTTACAAATTCTGCAAAAACACTGCACAGATTAAGGGAAACCATTTTGGTGTTCAAGAGTGTGAAATTATATTTTCAGTGTTTAAATGGGTTCTTGCAGTTATTTTGTATTAAGCTACTAAGGTCAAAATTGGACATAGATGTCTCTAAAACTGGAGGTAATTACTGGGGAAAAAAAAAAGATGGAAAGATTTGAAGCCAATGCCATACTATAGCAGAAGTCCAATTCTTCTGTAGAGAAACTACTGAGAGTTTTCTCAGTGGTGCGTAGCGACAGGGCAAGAGCACTCGGCACAAACTGTAACACATGACGTGCCAGTCAAACATAAGAAAACCTGTATTTGCTCTAATAGTGGTTGAACACTGGCACAGGTTGCACAGAAAGGCTGTGATGTCTCCACCCTTAGAGATACTCAAAATCCAGACAGACATCATCCTGCTGGGCAACCTGCTCTGGCTGACCCCACTTTACCAGTGGGACTGGGCTAGATGACCTCTGGAGGTCCCTTCCAGCCTTGACCATGCTCTGGGTCTGCGATACTGTGCCACTCAAGAGGGAATCCAGGAGTTGGTACATCTGCACGGCACTTTCACCACAATTCCAGTGGGAGTAAATTTATTTGGCATGGATGATTTTAAAATACAGGGATAGTGAGACACCTAGAAAGACCTGTGCAGGAAGACACTGTACATATACACTTACACAGTGTTAATATCTTTTATGTCTGCTGTGTGTTTGGGGAAGGGACCAACAGTGCAATGTGTTAACATTCCTGAGACTAAGAGTTAGGATCTGCAGAGTCCTGAGAGACAATCATACAGCATGACTGAATGTCTACCGGCATGACTAACCTCTTATTGCGGAAAGAAAGGTACAGCCTAGAATACTGCCTTTTAAAAGGTGACAACTTGCAATTTACCATGTGATCTTTTTGCACTCTGTCAGAAAGATGGAAAAGTTGTAGCAGGGAATTTTATGAGATGGGTTATACTTCACTGAAACTGCTGTAATTGCTACCCCTCATTTGAGAAAAATGTGCAAGAAAAGAAACTCCTTACATCTAGGCTAGATCTTCCACCTAAACAAAGATATATGCTACTACTGAAAAGAAAGACACACAGAATAATAGGGGATTTCTGTAAGCTGTTCTGTGCAACATCATGTGCCTGACAGACATCCAAAGATCGAGAAATTGCTTACTTCTGCTGTGTTCAGGGCAAAAGTGTATTACTCAATATATTAACTGAACACCATTTGAGCCTTGTTTGTTTAACCTGACTTCATCCTCCATCTCATCCTCCAATAACTTGTGAGATCCTATGTTCTTGCTAGCCACATGGCCAAACTGGAGACAACCAGGCTAGGAAAACAACAAAATTAGCTCAACTTAATTCATATTCTTGAATTAGTCCTGACTGGTTTCTATGACTTCAATGCAGTTCAATTAACTTTTTATATGACTGTGGCTTAAACAGTGGCTAGTGATTTAGACTTAATGGTTTATCCCTAAATTATTATTCTACTGTAGTAAGATCAATAGAAACGTTTGCTTGTTTGTTGTTTTTTTTTTCCTAATCCATAATTGTTCTTATCTCCAAAATGCAGATATTTTAGGATGGTATCAACAGCAATACAGCTTGATAAATTACCCGTCTGTCATGGTTGAGCTGGTTTCTGGATGATCTCTGAAAAAACTTCATTATTTTGTAAATTTTTATTGTAGACAGTTCCAAAAGACTTCCATCAATTGTGGATTTGGTGCCCATCATGACAGATTATACTGTAGTATAGCAAGATGGCCATCATTAGAAATAGATTCAAATTCCAATTAGAATTTCCAAAGAGCTTCAGAACCCCAAAATTCTTAGATGAAGCAATAATAACTGAATTCAAGAGCTCTAGATTTCTTTTTTTATTAAAAGGAGTGATATTTTCCCACCTTTCGAGATTTCTAAAAAGTCTTGTGCTGTACAAAACGGAGAGACCATTGAAGGGATTCATAACGACGATGCATCATAGACTGGAGCATATTCTCTCTGTGGCTTGGCTTCTAGTAGATTTCTGATTTTACTGTGTATGTTCTTGTATCATATTGTGGTTATTCATACATCTTTAATCCATATTCTCTTATAGCTGGAAATCTTTTTCTGAGTTGGGACCACATGTACCGTATAACACCATTGCCTGCAGGAGCTTGATCCTGCGTATACACCTCCCCGCAGTGTGCACTGATGGCTCTATGTCTCAGGTTACGTACATGAAGAGGGGAAGGTGTCCAGTCTCATCCTTTTCTCTTCATGATGTACTTGCTGTCAGCTGGGCCACTTTGTACACAATGACCTTTTCAGCAGCTAGCTTATCTACACTATCAGGAATGTGAAAGTATTTTAGCAATGAAAGACCTCTACCAATGCTGTGCCATTATGCTGTGACTGTATTTACTTTCACTCTAACAGAAAGTGTGTTTATTTTTGATGTAATCTGGATTCCCGTATTAATTCATGTAATGCTTGACAATAATTTGCTGTTCCAGTTCTAATTCTAAACTCAGCTTTCCTGATGAAACTCTAACTCCACCCCCAAGCAATCACTCCAAAATATTAATGCTGTTTTATCGTCTCTCTTACTCATTGCATTTACATACTTCCATGGCTACCATTGCACTGAACAACAAATTTAAGCTTCTAGCCTCAAGGTCCTATACACTTCAGTCCTGATGGCATTTATGAAATGGAGGTTTTCTGAGCATCAGCCTGAATCGGATTTTAGCCCCTATACTCATTAAAATAGTGGGGATTGTTATTCAGTCACAAATCCTAAGGACATGAAGAGAAGATGATGTCCAGCTGGCCAGGAAAAGCTGGCCAGCTGCCATTTTAAGGCAGCTCTAAGTCCCTTTTGTACCTATCTATGAAGGAAGATTGCCATATTTAATTAAATAAAGTTACATAGATTTGATAACGTACTATAAGTTATTACATTAATAGATGCTAATACAAAATGCTTAAAATGGGACAAATACTTCACTTAGGGTAGCAAATGTTTCTGAGTGGAAAACAATATACCAGCAATGTAGCATGGTGACTATATGCTTTATATTATTGGACAAATCCTCTCTTCTCTTACAGCTCTAATACTCATAAAACTAATAATAATAGTGATGTTATGTTGTAAAATCTATATCTGTATTCCCAGCTTACATGCATTTTGAAAAAGATTGAAAAGATTGCTATCTTCTTTCTTTAATAGGAAGAAAAGAGCATAGCTTTACACCTTTTCCTTAATAAGAAATCCTTTTAGTTCCCTGTAATCAATTTGTGAGTCTGCCAATGCCAAATTTTCCAAGGTAGGTACCCACTCATTAAGAATATTAATAAACTTGGGACCTCCTGCAGAATTACAACAACCATCTCACAACTGAACCTGCTTTCTCTTATTTTTTTTTCTTTTTGCTGTCCATGAAATTCCATGGCCCCTAGATCCCAAGGTATATGTACCGCCCGTTGAAAATCAGTCCTCTACAAAGAAGGGGAAGTTTAAAAGAACAATAATTTGGCTAGCAGGCTTAAAAGCATTAGGGCTGCTTGTATCTAGGTTTCCTTACCAAAACCCATCAAGTTCAGATACTGGCAGGCCACCAAATCAATGAAAAGGCCAAGGTGTCCTGTTGATTTCTAATAAAGGCCCTTAACAAGTGAAGAACAATAGGGAGTTATTATTAAGCTACTAAAAATTTCCGTGCATGCGTTATTTAATGAAAACTTTGCTAAATCTTGCTTAAGCCATAGATTGATTGATGTAAAATTCAATAGCTGTAGTAATTTCTGATCTGACTCTGCTATGTCAGACGAATTGCATCCTATGAATTCAAACTGAATGACTTCAGACGACTCTGATGTTAGTACACTTCACCGCCTTTTTAAGCATCTATATTTAAGCAGCTAGTGACATGAAAGAAGACAATCTGGAAAGCACAGACATCATGAGTGAATACCTCCTCTCTCTGACAGTAACACTGAACAACTTCTGTTCTACTGTTTCAGGCATTTCTGCCTGCAGAAGTCCTACAAGTTCTTCCTCAACACCTTTACAGGGAAGGCTGGACAAGCCACTGCGATCTTTTTAAGGCAAAACCCCCGAGTGATCAGTCTCTTAGGAGCAAGCCAGTCTGCCCTGTTCCTCCCAGGAGAGGGCACTCTTACACCTGCCCACACAACCGGCTGTGGACACGTATAGGAGGAACAGGAAAGTTGTCAACTTAAAAAACTCGGTCAACTCGCACAACCAGTTAGTTATTTTTATGATAAAGCTAATCTTCGGAATGAGTTGAGTCATCCAGACGCTGCCACAACAGGAACACAATATGACAGACAATAAATGCGCTGGCTAAGTTTATTCGTAGGCTCTGAAATGCGCTAAATGATAGGCAGGCAAAAAAAGACAATTTGCGGCGTGTAGGCCTCTCTGTTAAAAGCTGGGATGACAGAGAGAGAGCTGTAGGTGTAAGCTGGTTGGAAAATGAGGGTTAAGCTTTAAAATAACCTAGTTTTATTATTATTATTTGTTGCCATTTTTAAAAAACATGCTTTATATGATTCTATGATTATTATAAATGAGTGTATGAATATGTAAATGCAAAATGCGTGCCATGTAATACTAATACAGCCTGTAAAGTTAATCCTCATATGGATACCTCATGAAATAAACAAAAGAAGAATTAAAAATATGTTAGCAGTTTGACCCTGTTTCCAAAGTGTTTTAAATCAATATACAGATCTTTTGAGACAACTCACCTCTCCAGTAAGAAATCCCTAATAACGAGAGAAGATCAAACCTGACATTTCTGATTTTTCTAAATTTGGCCTCTTTAGACCAAGATGAGAAGGGGGGAAGCCTTTTTATGCAAGACATAAAATAGCAAAAGAAATGCTGGAAAGGTATTTTCTTCTAACCACAGGGAACAATTTCTATAATTCCAAAAATTTCTCTGAGTAAGTCTAGTAGCAAAAATATCCTATTGATATGAACAGAATAAAATTAGGAAAATACGAAAATGAGAAAAAGATCACCAAGAATCTTAACTTGAAGAACAGAAGTTTAATCATACTTAGTGCTGTCATAAGCATCTTGGAGTCCCCAAGCAGTGTGCTGGGGTTGGGGGCACCCGGAGTCTCTGACAAATGATCCATGCACATGGTGACTGTGCTGTATGTACAGCGAGTGAGTCGAACGTGCACAAATTGTGCATGAACAGTAGCCACTTTTCCATTAAAATGTTTTCCATCAAAAACTGTTTGGTGTATGTAGGTTGTAGGATAGGTAATATTTCCCATATCATTTGGGAAATGATCACAGTGTTAAGATGTTTGGTTATCCTTAATACTGGCAGCCTTTTCACATTGGGAGCTTGGGCCGAGATATTACAACTGCTGATCTTGCACTATAGGCACTCATCCTATAAACTTTCCCCCTGCAGTAATCTGACATAGTTTGAACTTCATTTAATACACCATATTTTCTATTCCTACTTCCAGAAGTATTTAAAAGCAATATGTCAAACATACAAAACAATGCTGAATACCCATAATTGTATTTCCCATTCTATTATTTATAATCAACACCAATGGGCAAAAGCATAGACCGATTAGCAGCCAGTTTGTGAAAGCTGCTACTGAAAGAACTGTTTGATACAAGGCTAAATTGATGATGGGATCAATGGAAGAACTATCTCCTGAAATCAGATATACTACAAAATTCTTCAACTCAAAAAGTGAGCTGACTATGTTCAACAGAATACAGCTTTACATTTTGTGGATGGATTTTTCTAGGGGAGAAAGATTAATGAGAACTTAAGTCAGAGGATAGACACAGGACGATATCATCAACATACTATAAAATACATTATGAACTCAAATGCGGCAGTCACTGAAATCACACAAAGAGGCTACGTTCTCATTTTTTTCTAAGCATTTTCTTATTTGACAAAACAAAATCAAAATAAACCAACAAAGAACAACCCCAAACAAACCCTAAGCTAAAACAAAGCCCAAACCCCAAACACGTATTCAAAGAATGCTACCTATGGTCCTTTTCTAGTTTAAACCCCTGGAGAGTCTTCTGTAAAACAGCAGATTATAGTGAAGTGTAAACCAGTATAGGATATGACAACCCTAGCATGCTGATGATATAAGGTGCTGATTTTTATGCAGGATTTTAATCCCGGCAAAACTCGCAACTACTCCATTCAATCCCTAAAAAAGCCTTTCTATATCTACCTTTTATCAAGGAGAAAATTAACACAGTATCTGGTGAATATGAAACAGATGTGAGGGGAGTGAAAGATGCCTATTTAAGGACAAGGGAAAGGAGTGGGGTATACCAAGGAAAAGAGATACCGTAATTCATAGTAATTTGATTTCCTTTTTGCAGTAACAGACTCTGACATTTGTAATCCAAATGAGCACATTAAAATGAACCTAGATACAAACCAGGCAAAAAAGCATTGCCCTTTACTGTGGCTGTTCCTGAGTGTCTACTACCTATAACATACAAGCATACCCACAGGAACACAAAGGATTTTGACACCTGATAAAGGTCATGTTCCCCACTCCATTCAGAGCCAAATCTGAATATTAGAAGCTCAGCTTCTATCTGTGAGCTGTCTGAAAAGACACCAGGCATTGAACCCTGAGATTTTATGTACTAACATTACAATTTTTGTTTGTAGTACTCAATAGGAGCTCAGCACACCATAAACCTAACTTTCATCTATGAGCTCTAAGAGGCAGAGAAGAGTTATTACCTGTATTTTAAAGGTAAGAGCCTAAGGCACAGAAAAGCCAGGGCCTACCTCTTCAAAAGGAACTTAGGATACATCAGCAGGACTTAGATGTCTAAATTATTCTGAAGCTGAGGGCCCAAGATCCCACCCAAAGTCATTAAAAAGAAATCAGGAGGCCTAATGCAAAATGGTCCTTCTCAAAAAGGTACTGGAAACCTCAGCTGAAAAATCGCATCGTATATTGCATTAAAACCTAGTTTCAGTCTGAAAAATACCTAATTTGATCAACAGATGCATGTGGTACGATATTCTTGCAGGAAAATGGAGTTTTTCCAGTCAAGCCACAGGGGAGAGTAAACATACACAGAAAAAGGACTATACGCATCTGTATATAGTTGCCAGGTATTTTTCTTAATCAGTTGGCCCTATACTTACTTTACTGTATATATGGTAGTCAAAATGCCGCGAGTACTAATGGAGATAAATAAACAGCTCTTGTAGATGACAGCCACACCAGAAGTAGACATTTGCTGAGATAAATGTCAATGTTGCACACTGTCCTGCGCTGCACGATTAAGAGGAGGCACTATAAATTCTTTCTATAGACCTTCATGTCTTGAAAGCCTCTAGTTTCTGAATAAACAACAGTTGCAAGTGCAATCTCTCTGAAAAACTATCTACGCTCTTCCATACCATACTGTATTTTGCGTACCTCAGGCTAGGAAGGATGTTTGCTGGTAATCGTATTTCAGTTTTCTAGACCAAGCAACATCTGTGGCTTGTCGTGTTTGCTTCTGCAATAAAATGTAACAGGCCATTAGACAGTGCTGACTTTCACCTTTTACTCTGCTTCTAAGATCTTGTAGCAGAATCCATAAAAACAGTTGCTTACAGTGCCTCCTCAGAGCCAGCCGCCTGCTCCCGGGCCTGCCGGGCCTCCAAGTTCCTCCCTGCCCCGTGTGAGGAGGCAGCAGCGTCAAGGGAAAGGCGAGGGACCCAAAAAATTAGAAAGGAACTGTGCGGGCACGTCGAGCAGATTCTCAAGGCGTGCGTAAACTCCCCCTGGTTATTTTTGGCCAGGGACTTCAGCAGAAGACATGTCAGCAGCGACCCCAGCCAGCTGATTCCTCGGCGACGCCTCAGACTTCTCCCCTGCCAACTCGGATCCCCTCCCCGGCTGCCGGCTCAGCCTCCCCGACGACACTCCGTCACCCCCGGCCCGGTGCCTCAGGGCTCGCCACTGCCCCGCGCTGACGGCACAAGGCCGGCCCGGGAGGCCGCGCTGCTGCCAGCGGCGGGAGCCATGACAACACAACCGCGTTAACTCTGCCCCGGGGCCCGCCGGCGGCGGGAGGGCGGCGGCAGGGCTCTGCCCGCAGGCGTTTCTCCTCACGATCTCGCCGGGCGCCGCCGGGAACCCGCCAGGCCCACAACACGGCGAGCAGCGGCAGGGAGGGAGGGAGGCAGGCAGGTGTCTCCTGGGGCGAGTGGCGGGCGGGAAGAAAAGCCCGCGCCTCCTCGGGAGGCGGCAGCGGCGTCCTTCCCTCGGGGGGCAGTGGAGGGGAGGAGGAGGCCGAGAGCGCATGTCGCCGCCACCGGCCGGCACCCGACTCCCCACTGTCGGGGAACCCCAAGGCCCGCTCCGCTGCGCTCTAACGGCGGCCCCTCCTGAGCGGCGGCGGGTGAGCCGGCTGCCCCAGCGCGCATGCTCGGCGCAGGCGCCATTTTGGTGGGGCCGGGACTTAAACAGCGAGAGCGGCGGTGGAGCTCGCTGGGCCCGGCTCGGAGGTGGCGGCGAGTGGGTGTCCGCTGCGGAGATGGCTAACATCGCGGTGCAGAGGATCAAGCGGGAGTTCAAGGAGGTGCTGAAGAGCGAGGAGGTCAGAGCCTCTCCCCTGGCGTGCGACCGCCACCCTTCCCCCTGTGTGTGTGTGTGTGTGTGTCTGTCTGTGAGTGTGGGCAGCGGGGGAAGGTGCGGGCGCCCCGCCGGCCTGCGTGGGGACCCCGTTTCCCCCTCGGCCCCACCTCCCCGGGCTGGGGGTGGGCCCGTCCCACGGCCTCGGGGAGGAGAATGGCGATTCCTGGGGAGACGGGACCCGCCAGCCGCCGGCAGGGAGGAGGAGGAGGGGGCCGCGGAGCCCCTCCCCCAGCGGGAGCCGCCGGCGGCCCGAGCGGGGGGAGCTGGGCCGCCGGGCCGGGCGCAGGAAGTGTGGCCGTGGCGGCGACGGGGGGGGCGCAGCCCGCGGCGGCCCCGCAGCGCGCTACCAGACCCGGAGGCGGCGGGGCGGGGCCTGCCCGGCGCGGGGCTCCCGCCGCCCCCAGCCCGCGCGTGAGTGCCGCCGCCCGCGCGCGGCCGGGCCCACGCGCTCCGCGCCCACGCGCTCCGCATCGCCGGGGGGAGGAGGGGAGGGGTGTTTGATCGCCCACATCCCCTTCAGCCTGAGGCTGTGAGTGTGGCTGCTGCTGTTATTATTATTGGTTGGGAATAAATCCGTATTTATTAAGGTTACTTTAATACAGACCTTCCTTTTATCGCGCTGCAGGCTTACGCACCTTTGGGTGGATGCTTTTAAAGCTTCCCCTCGCCTCAGTCACGTTACCTGGTTTCCCAGCACAGGTGTGACGGGCGAGGGAGGCCGCCCGCCCTCAGGGGGTCGTCAGGGAAGTTCTGGTCGCTTCGAGGGAATATATCGCAGCGTTTGCAGGGTTGCATCAGTGCAGCTTTTGCTGCGTCCGTATCCGACTTGTTGGGTGTCAGCCAGATGGGTTTTAATGGTTGTGTCGTCATTGTCGTCCTACTTGGGATGCTGTTGCAGGTTTGATGGTTGTGAAATATTAATGTGAATATGTAACTCTCAAAGCTGGTGTTTTAGGGATCTGGACCTATTAATGGAGGGGAAAAAATCGAGAGGACAATTTTTGGAAGGTACTAATGACTTAAGGAAAATGTGTTTAGGGTAGCAGTAGTTTGATGGGCTTTTAAATTGTGTGCTAACAGTATTGTTGCTATGCAGCTTGAGCTAGCCCCTAGAAAAATGTAAAGGCCTTGTTTTACAGCTGCCTTCAGAGCCCAGGCTGATCTCACCAAGCTATTGCACAGCAAGTACAGAACTGCATGTAAACTAGGAGAAATTTCTAGGTGGATACCTTTTTATACCAAAGCTAGAAAATCTAGATCTTAGACCCCATATAACTGGCTGATGTTGTGGGAACAAAGAAGTCTTTATTTGAAAGTGCTGTCTAAAGACTTCAAGACCCTTTACCTCTTCTTTATGTAGGAAAAAAAAAAATCTTCCATAGGTTTGGGGTCCATGCTAAAGGCTGGAACTAGCGAGCAGAACATCTTTCACTGTTCTGTTTGTTTAGTCTATGCATTGAATGTTTCAGTGCAGGATGTTGAGAGTGTTAAGAAATAGCATTTAAGCAGCCTGAAGCTTCTCAGAGAGAAGACTACCATTCTTGCAAAACTAAAATGATGGAATCTGAAAATTATAGTACAGAAGGGTTTGATATTTCTTTTTATTTCTGCCATGAGTAAGCTACATGTGAGTGTTATATTGATACAGCAGTATGGATAGAATTGTTATTTAGGGAATATGCTATCCTGAATGCAAAATTTCAGCATTTCTCAATTGTCTGAGTTGCAAGCGAAGTTTTTTGTGAATGCTTGTGTATTCAAAGGCAGTCAAGCTATGGTGTCAGCACCACTAAGCATGAGAACATATGGAGTGAAATGGTGAATGGAGGTATAACCAAGTACTACAAATCACATAGGAAGAGATGTTTTTGGGGTTTTTTTAATGTGATTTGTGTACTAAAATGATTATTAAACCTTGCTTCTTAAAAAAAACCCCAAAAGACCAAATCTTTTTCATGAATGGTGATGCTAAATTTGTTGTTTAGAAGTTTTGAGCCTCTCTCTGAAGACTAAATGGCTTACATTATCTCCCCTTAAATTATTCTTGATTTGATGCTTTGAACTACATCTGAATGTGAAGAGCAACCCTCCTGTTTCCTTTCAGATGCAGTATGAGCACAAATGCTGAAGAGGGGGTGGGCAAGCAGGCACACTTGGGAAAAGTACATAGGAAGTTTGTTCTATGTCTTTCTGTAGTGCTCGCCTTTGGGCTGAAATAGAATGGTGGAACCAAATTCTTTTTTTAGAAGGGAGCAGCTGGATGGCAATTCCTTCTGCATTTGAAGATGAGTGAAGAAAAAGTTCTGAGAGGTGTGTTTATCCTTGCAATGGATAAGGATCTGTGGAGAGGATCTTGGGAAAGGATGTGATGGGATCTTTGCTGTTCATATGACTGAATATACATCTCATATTACTTGGTTTTCTGTTTTGTTGATTAAATGGCATTTCTGGGAAATTACTAAAATGTAACTTTTAGACTGTCTTGTGCTCTGGCTTACAGATAAGAGGTGGAGGGTTTAAACTTTTAAGTTTAGTCTGGTTCTCCGTGTATATTTTGAACAAAAGCACTTAAAGTCTCTTCACACATGAGTAACAGAAGTGATTTTGCTCTGCTTGCTTTATGATTTTAAATTTTATTATAAGCCCTATGTATTAACTTATGAAGTGGGATATTGTGTAGGAGAGATCCTTGTAACTTTGCATCTCTTTAGATAAAACCAACAACAATTTCTTTGTCAGGAGTGCTCTCCGAAGTATGATTTAAATAGTTTATTTGCCTTTGTGTATAGAAAAAGCTTTAAAAAATCTGAGGTAGGTGAGGTACTGCATCTTTAACAAAGATGTAGCTGTTACATTAACCTAGATAGTAACTTGACTGGTTAAATAGGTGTTGGGGTACTATGATTGTATTGAAATTCTAAAATGAGTAAGCAGCGTATTAAATCAGATCACATTCCAAATCCTAATCTAGGTGAAGGATCAGTTACTCAACTTTCTTTTCCTGTTCTGTTATCTTGTTGGTTTTATGGGCTGAAATTCTAAAGCTGCAAAACACATTTTGGGCAAAACTAGGAAGCTGCAGCTTGATGGAGAAACCAATAAATAGATGGAGGGAGAATAGTATCCCACTCTTAATGGGTGGGAGAAGGCACTGGTGAAGGTTAGCTGGTATTTTAGAATAGAGTTACTGGAATGCTGCAATGGGTAGCCAGAACCTTACCTGTGCTCAGCTGTCTTATGAGAGGAAGAATCTGGCATTTAACAATGAATAGAAACATGATGAAAAACTTTGTGGTCTAATGCTGAGAGATGCTTGTAGTTCAGCAGGTGTGTTGAGCGATGTGCGACTTGTTTTCGTATAATAATGAAATATTGGCACTGCATTTTAAAGAAGTTGTATCATTTAGTCATTGAAGGAGTCAATGTTTAATTTGCCATCCATTTTCTTTCATCATGTAGAAATGTAAGGTGTTTTTTGGCCATCTGTAAGTTGGTGGCTGATAGATACCTTACAGTGAAGCCACTACTCTGGTACTCAGGACGACACATTAGGAAACATACCTTCTTCCTAGCAGGAAGAGAGTTGCTGGTATCTCTACCATGGAATGTTCTTCTCTTATGAATATCAAGAGGCAGTGGTTTGTCTGCAAGGGAGGTAAACCCAGATAGAGCCAAGAGTGAATTGAATTCGACTGCAGTTATAGAATATCTGCAGGAGCAGAAAGTTAAAATTTGTAACTTGCTTGTATCCAAAATAGCATTCAAATGGAGACAGCAGGTTAATGGCAAAATTTGAAGTATTTAATTTCAAAGAAGGAACCAGACATTTGTTTTGGAGTCCACTGTGTGTTTTTTGTGATTTACAGGAGGAAGCGAGAGGTAATGGTAGTCTGCCATGCCATGTCACTTCTTAGGCTTTTAGATACCTAGTGAGTAGCTCTGGTGGTTTGTGGCTTTTTGGTGTGGTGTTTGTTTTTTTTTCTTTTACTGTTTCACCTAGAGGTCTTGTGTTTTCTGTCAGTAAGATGCTAAGTGGTGTCTCTGAAACCTCCTTGCTATGTGAAAAAGTCATAAGCATTTAATCTTCAGGCTCAAAAGAACGTCATTACTTTGGTTTGCTTACATCCCCGAGATTGAAGCTTTAAGTAGCAGGTGTGCTTTAGTGTTACTGGAAGGACTTGCTGGAAGTGATGGATGCTTGTTTTTCTTCCCACTTTTGTAGAACTGATGCAGATACATAAGAATGAGATCTTCTGGTATGGCTCCTGAATCGGCAATTTTTAAGTGGCCATTTTCTGTTAATGCATATACTTAAGTTTTGATTTGTAAAAATAGTCTCATTCAAGTCAGTAGAGGTTTAGCGAGTGCAGTGTGATTGTTAGTGTGAGTAGAGCTAGAGCGTGCCTAGTTAATTAAAAGATGTAAAGGTAGAAGGTGTAAAGAGGAGAACTCTTAAACTGTCATTGGTACCAGTCTCTGTTCAGGCTCTCAGGAGGCTTGCATATGGTTAGAAAAGTGATGGTGGTGGGGTGTGAGTGTGTTGAAGTCCAGAGCTGCTATGCAAAGAGATCTTAGGCTGGAGAAGTGAATGGGCTGACAGGAATCTTTGTAAGTTCAACAGGGGCAGGTACCAAATCCTGTGTCTGGAAGGAAGTAAGGCCATGCGTTGGGACAGGAAGACTGGAGCCTGGCTGGAAACAAAGCAGGGTAGTAGGAAAACACCTGGTGGAGAGCAAGCTGAATGTGATTCAGCAGTGCTCTTGTCGTGAAGAAGCCTGGCCATGTACTAGGTTACAGTGGCAAGAATATAGTCAGTGGGTTGTGAGAAGCGATTCTTCATCTCTGTTCTGTGCTTACAAGACAATATTTGGTGTACTGTGTCCAGTTTTGGACTTTCCAGGGTGGGGCATTGGTATACTGGAGTGAGCGCAGCAGAACACCATTGAGGTAGTTAAGGGGCCTGGAGCATGTGATGTGTGAGGAGAGGGGGAGAGAACTGTCAAAAAGCCAGCCTTGTCTCAGAAGTGCATGGGGATAGGACAAGAAGCAACAGATGAGCTGAAACATGGGAAATTCTGACCATGTATTGGAAGAAAAAACATTACTCTGATAGTAGTCAAACAAACAGATTGACTAGTGAGGTTGTAGATTTTATCCTTGAGTTCAAAACTAAAGTTCTTGAACAACCTGCTCTTTGGACTTCCTTTGAGCAGGAGGTAGGAGGAGAGGCCACACAGGTGTGTCTTCTTACATGACTGCATATTTCTTGCATACATTTGCCTTTTGATTGCTGTGTGTTTTCTCTTTGTGAGGGAAAACGTACAGGCAGAGGCTTCAACTCTGCCACACTTGGTAAAACAGTCCCCTATAAACAGAGAATTTTAAAGTAGACTTCTTAGTTCAGAAGTTTGCACTATTGTAAGGCAATAGTGATTCCTCTTCCTCTTCAAGTTAGGGGCTGTTTTATTCTGGAAATGTAAAGCTGTCAGGGTTTTTAGTTTGAACAAGTTCTGGGTTGGAACCTTGAAGGTAGAACAGATGTGAGATCCATATTGCTTCCTTAAACTGCGTTTATCTGAAATCTGAAGATCATAACTTGAAAACAGCTGTTTGAAATCCTTTGTATGTTGCCAAAAATAATTTTGTCTACTGTGTATTTCAAGCTGTGCCTATGATTTTAGGCAAGACAGGATTTAGACTGGTTTCCTATAATTATATGAAAAAGATTTTGAGATGCAGTTACTGCGTGTCTTTTGGTTTTCCATCTGTGGTGTGTTTGGTTATATCTTGTAGTTTGTACTGGAAAATAATGCAGAATGGTTCTGTAGGTCTTTGCCTTCAAATGAATTTGTTTGTAAGTAATTTTTTTTTGTAACTGAAGAATAGTTAGCTCAAAATGCATTTACTAGGAAGTTTTAAGAAAACTGCTAATTAATCTCACTTCTAAAGTGGTGTTTTTTGAAATATTACTTTGCTTCTAGTTTTATGCATGTTTGGTTGAATCATGTAGCCGTTTTTCAAGTTGTATGAATATAATACCACCTTAGTTTTAAGATCATTGCGTAGATACTAATAAGCACTAGTATTATGAGTATTACCTAAATCTGTGATTCAAAATAGTTAACATATGTTTGTTATCATTGGACCAGATGCACAAGTTGGCTGATTATTGGTAGTTGGAATATTTGTGCAGGAAAGGAAAGGTCTGTTCATTCCTGTGTTCAGTGAGTGGCATTTTTCATGTTTAAACGTGTATCCAGTTGAGTCCAGATTTCTAATGAATAGTCTACTCGGTTTCTAGAATCCTAAAGGTTTGAGGAGTAAGTTGAAAGCAGAAAAATAAAGCTTGGTCTCCATTGGAGTTGAGCTCATTTGGTTGTATTCTGTAACCTCTTAAAAACCTGAGGAAAGGGAGCAGTCTCTGATCCCAGGGCTGCATTAGTCAGTTCAGAATTAGGGGTTAGGCTGCAGCTACCAGATGGTGCCCTCAGACCACAGTTTGTGAACTGAAGGGCTGTTGGATTTAGCCAACTCTTTAACCCTCCCAGTCTCCCACTTGTTCTTCTGTGCTTATTTCCAGGAGTTTGGCTTTAATAGGAAAGAAGTGTATGAGTCTTAAGGTTAGTGAACTTTACTTTGTGTGAAAGTTAAATGAAGTTAATGCTTTATTGTGGTAAATTTGTGGAACTATAAACTGCAAGAAAGTGCTGGTTAACAGACCAGTGCTGAGTGGTCTAATGGTCTTTCAGCTACATTAAACTTGTCAAACTAGTGCAAGTACTTGATATAGCCCTTTAAATTATTCACCTGTTGTACAGTTTCTAGCTTATTTTGTGATCCTGGTAAGGGCTGTTGTCACTGTTGTACTTCCATCACTTTTACACTAATAATTGCTGTTGGCATTAAATGGAGAAAATGCTTTTGGTTAAACTTTATAATGTGCATGCAGGCTGTCTTTTTGTCTCTGATAGACTAGGTGAAATTTTGCTGCAATTTAGATAAGGAAAATAAACAATTTAGTTTTTATGACAAAGTGGGAATTTTGAGAAATCGTATTCTCTGTGGTACTCTAAGGACATAGTCCACTTTGACACTCCTGATTTACCAGCGTTTCCCCTTCAGATTACTTGTAATATTTGTATTGGGAGCATTTTAATATGCCGACCGTGAGTATGTAATAAAATAGTGTCCATGTAATAAAGTACCTCCCTAAGCAGCAAAAATAACCTTGTTTTGAGGACCACATCTGTGTCTGTTATTCTAGTATGTTGTGAGAGAATTGTACTGAGGCTGTCAATTGCTCTTCTAGTCTTCAGAGTGTCTAACACAGGAGAGCAATGTTGTGAATATCCCTAACTGTGGAAGAAGCTTCGTTCAGCATTTATGCTTTATTGGATACCTTTGCACTCAGTCAGTTTGGCTGTGTTTATGTCTGAGAGCTGAGTTCATCCTGTGTGTCATTCTTCTGTTGGAATGCTAATAGGGACTATCCTGTCTACCTTTGTTGTCACAAACCATGTAGGAAGCTAATTTGTGTTCATTATTTCATTGCTTCTGTGGAAATCATGGTAGGTGTGTTGTTTCCTGTTTTTCTGGAAACTCTTAGAACCTTCATGCCTTATTCCACCTTGGAATGAGGGTGTCCATATGGGAAGCTAGTAGGGGAAAAACTGTTCTGAGCTATTTCTGCAAGTCTTCAAGCTCTGGGACTGAGTGAATTAACATAATTGATTTAAAATGAGCTGAATCCTGTGGTTCCTTTATATGTAGGATTACTAGCAACTGGAGCAGGGTAGACTTAGAGAATTGGCTGCAGAATCTGTATGAGATGGTTTTGTGTGTTTATAGTATGGTTCAAACTGATTATTTAATGCATACTTTATCTGTAGGGTCTTTCAGTTGTTTTGCATTGATGACAGAATTGTGCACAAAAAGACAAGAAAAATGCATCTTGCATTCCTGCAAAATTGCTTGTTCATTTAGGCTTTCTGGAATAGGGTTCTCCAGAACTAGAAGTCCCTTACACTGTGCCCATTCTGATGTTGAGTATTTCAGTGGTGCTGGGGTTAGATTTGGGCAGCTCTTGCCTGTGGTAAGTGCTCTGAGCTACTGTAACTGTCTTGCATGGCTAGACAAAGCCCATGACTGTGTAGGGGCCCTTATGCCAGCACAGGAGTGTAAATATGGTGTTATGGACACAGCTTTTTCAGCATAGTGTGACCAGTTTAACCGCACTACCTGTTAGTGAGGCAAGCAGTGATTGTGTAACTGCACTTAGGGCTTATGCCACCATAACTGTGTCAGTTACACTTTTTTGCATCCGTGACTGTTGTGATGACTTTGTTAGAAATAGTTCAGGCAGGCACTAGACCTGAAGTTCCAGAATTATTCTAAAGCTGTCCTAAGGCGGTATCAAGAAGCAGTGTCACGTTTACTTGGCAGTATGGCTCCTCTTCTGACTTTTGTGCTTCTCTTACTTGTAGTATTTGTGGTGAATCAAAACAGGGAGTTGAGGTAAAATGAAAAAAATTAGTAACAAAAATAGCTTTGGTTAACGTGTTTGCTCTTCAGTTGTATGAATGCTTGCACAAAATCCTGCACTCTCCTTTACGTTGGTTTTACTAGGACCAGGAGGAAAGTAGGACTGTGGCAGGTGTTAGACTGGCTTAAGTTGCCAGGGAAGTACAGTCTCTTACTTTTTTTTTTTTTGTGGGGTGATGTTCTAACAGCTGAATGTTAGGGAGGATAGGTATTTAGATACCTTCAAAGTTTTAGTAAAACTTGGTGATGCTTCATGTCTGACTCTTGCAAAATCGAGATGTTAACTATTTGAGATGTTTTGTATTCTGACGGGGCGGGGGAGAAAAGACCTCTCAGTATTATTCTTGTATGTAAACGTGATAATATGGAATTTTAAGGCTGGCACAAGTTTAGTCTCTTGTTAATGTTTTATTAAATCTTATCAAGATGCATTCACTAAGTAAAACTGATAAATATGAAAATTCTAGTCCATCTACCAATACTACAGTATTCATATTTGTAGCTTTGTTGCTATGTTAAAGCACAAGTTATGTAATGTAGTGTATTGATCAGTAAATGAAGAATTATGCAAAAATAATCTCACGTATTTTAGTAAAACAAGCATAGTCATAAAATACATGTAAAGACAGTGAGATGAAATAGAATGTGATGTGGATGAATTTCAGAACTGAAACTGATAGTAGGGTCAAAGAACATGGGAGTGTTTTAAGAAAATGCATTTCTTTGGCTTTTTCTTATCCGGGAAAACAGCTTTTTGATGTGCTTTAAATTCAGTTTCCTCTCTTCTCCTTGCCCTGCTCCAAACGTTTGATTGTTTCACAGACTCGTGTTACTCTGTGCTTTGAAGGTCAGCGAGACCTCTCTCTGAGAAGCCGAATGTGATCTCCTGATCTCTGCTGATAGTGCAGTGTTCCGTAGGTGTGACTGTGGTAATTGTGACATTTCTGCTTCTTGATAACAAGCTCAAGCTCTGGACATGCACTTGATTCCATCTTATAAAATGGAATAAGTCTGAAGAAATACTTCCCAAGTATTGAACTACTTCCTCTTGTTTTGGCAGCTCTTTGGGGGAAAATACAAGAATCGACAGTTTTACAGACCTCTATTTTTGAAGTTGGAATTGCCATTTTGCTGCAGGACAGTTCCCTGCACTTCTCCTTGTAGAGTGATATATCCTGTCTTTTTTGTGGGAAAAGAGCAAAGAGTGAACTGAGTGGATGCAGTGTACTTGGCCGCAACTACCCTGGGGTAGCAAAGGGTTAAGAAGGGTAGAGTGTTGGTTTGAAAAGAACTAATGCCAGGGAGGTGAGAGGAGAGGCTGACAGTTGACTTCTTTGCCAGCTGCCTAAGGAGGTGAGCTTTTGTTAGGGGCATCCCTTTCTGAAATACCAGTGAAGGAGGGCGAGCTGAATCAGTTGGACTAAGTTGAGAGATCTAATGGTATTGTAGCAAAAGAGCGTAAGAAAATGTGGCAATTATGGCAAACCAAAATTACTTTGAATACTTATCCACAGATTTGCAAGGGCTGGGTAAATAGGATAAGAATGAACTCGCTCTTTAAGTTATTAATTTAAATAATTATTTAACAGAGTAAACTGCTACTGAAAGGTTGGAGTTCTCTGCTCAGTGCGTATGTTGACTCGGATTACACATGGTCTTCTGGAAACATAGCATTATATGGATCTCATGATAGTCAATCAGATCTTTCTCTATAATTCTCTTCACATATATGTTCATGCCAGATTTTGGTGTAGAATTGAGATGTTGTGGTAGGATATGAATTGGGGGGGAGGATAAGAAGAGTTTTGAGACACTAGTAATTTTACAATACCATAGATTAATTTTGCTAGCATGGCTTCAGACTAGGGTGAATTATTTTTTATTTAATTTGGCTTAAATATTGATCCTTAACAGCAGTGTAAAATGTTTGGATGTTCAGAAGTACCTACTTTGCATTTGTAAGTTGTAACTAAATTTTTATTAGTTTTTAAGGTGGCTAAAAAGTGTTTGTTGTCAATATACCTCAGAGGAGTCAATTTTAATTTTTTTTTTTAAATCTGAAATGTAGATAAAGTAATGTTTTCTTAGTGTGATTGGAAAATAATTAGTTATAGAAAACATTTTGCTTGAAGTGCATGCCCTCCTTTGCAAGGCTTTGGACTTTGTCCTCGGTTGAGAAAATTCTAGATAAATTTTTCAAATGATTATTTGATCTTTGCTGAAATATTGGCATATGCATTCGTTAGTGGTTTTGTCCCTTATTAAAACTTTTCCTTAATGTATAAGTTGCTAGTCTTAAAGAACTAAATAGAGTTTTAATACTTAGATGCTTTTATTGCAGTTCATTCATCTATCTATACATGTCACTTACTGTTTATATGTCTGTCTCTTCTGGTTAGTGTTTTTATGTCTGGGGTTTTTTGTTTATATTCATACATTTCTAGAGTTTTCTATTAATATTTTTCCATAAAAGCAAAGTTAATTAACAGAAAATAGTCATACTTTATCCTATATAAAGTTCCCCTTAAGATAGAAGAAAATCTTGTTAGAGGACCTGTAAAATCACAGACTGCAGATAGTGAATTGCTCTGTGGAATAGTGGGACTTTGGTGTTATTTATGCACAGAATTACTCAGAAGTAATCATGGGGTTTTAAATTCCAAATCTAATTCTTTAGGGTATTTTTTGTTTGTGTATGTTGGTTTTTATTTTCATAAATCCTTATTTACCAACTCATTTATACCAAAAAGATTTTATATGAATTTTACATGTGGTATCTGGATATGTAAGGTGAGACAGATACACTTAACATATAGGGAATAGTTCAATTTGACATTACTTTTGGTTTTAGGAAGTGACATGTGAAATTAAAGGTGTTGATATTGCTGATAAAGATAGCTTCCTTTCTTTTTTTTTTTTGTTCTGACCACAGCAGTTTTAAACATAGTATGAATGCATTGTGGAGAACTTGGCCTGTTACATTTTTAAGAGTAATTTTATTATGTGGGGATCAAAGGTCTAATGTTAAGCTAATGTCATGGGGGGAGTAAATAGAGCTGGATAGTTCTGGAATAACCTCCCTCAATGTTGGGTTTTTTTGGTATGCTGTCATCATACAGTATTGAGTTTACGATGTGCTTTGTAGCAGTGGCTGACATGGGAGTGTGAGGGCTTTTGGGGTGGTTTTTTTCCTTCCACTCGAGGGTTCAACACACGTCAAAATGTGATAGCCATATAATCAGAAAAAACCAAAAACAAATCTAAAACATTATTCCTGCATTTCTGATTAAACCTAGTAGTATCTATCAAAAAGTTGCTGGGTCTGATAATAGAATCATAGAATGTTAGGGATTGGAAGGGACCTCGAAAGATCATCAAGTCCAATCCCCCTGCCAGAGCAGGAACGCCTAGACTGTGCTACACAGGGATGTGTCCAGGTGGGTCTTGAATGTCTCCAGAGAAGGAGACTCCACAGCCTCTCTGGGCAGCCTGTGCCAGTGTTCCGTCACCCTCACTGAGAAGAAGTTTCTTCTCGAGTTTAAGCGGAACCTCTTATGTTCCAGTTTCAGCCCATTACCCCTTGTCCTATCAGTGGTTGTCACCGAGAAGAGCCTGGCTCCATCCTCGTGACACTCACCCTTGATATATTTGTAAACATTAATGAGGTCACCCCTCAGCCTCCTCTTCTCCAAACTAAAGAGACCCAGCTCCCTCAGTCTTTTCTCATAAGGAAGATGCTCCACTCCCTTAATCATCCTAGTTGCCCTGTGCTGGACTCTCTCCAGCAGTTCCCTGTCTTTCTTGAACTGAGGGGCCCAGAACTGGACACAGTATTCCAGATGGGGTCTCACCAGGGCAGAGTAGAGGGGAAGGAGAACCTCTCTCGACCTACTAACCACCCCCCTTCTAATACACCCCAGGATGCCATTGGCCTTCCTGGCCACAAGGGCACAGTGCTGGCTCATGGTCATCCTGCTGTCCACCAAGACTCCCAGGTCCCTTTCCCCTACACTACTCTCTAATAAGTCATTCCCCAACTTATACTGGAACCTGGGGTTGTTCCTACCCAGATGCAAGACCCTACATTTACCCTTGTTGTATTTCATTAAATTTTTCCCCGCCCAATGCTCCAACCTGTCCAGGTCTCGCTCGATGGCAGCACAGCCTTCTGGTGTGTCGGCCACTCCTCCCAGCTTGGTGTCATGTTTTTATGTTGATTATCTGAGTGTAAGCTTTTTTTTCCTGGTACCTTACTTAGAAGAATAACTGCAGAACTTAGAGGCTTTTTAGAAAGCATAAATTCTGATGCACTTGGAATTCCTACTTCTTAAAAAAAGCAGTTTTATGTACCTTCAGTCTTCAGAACTGGCTTGAACTTGGAATATATAATTAATTTCTTGGTAAATGTAAACAGTGTTTTGTATGAGGGAAGTAAATGTTTAGAACAGTGCAATTTTTATCTGTCTTAATGCATCTGTGGTTCTGTGTCCACCTCTGGGGCTGCCAAAACAAGAAGGTTGTGGACCTGTTGGAGAGGGTCCAGAGGAACCTGTGAAGGGGTCTGGAGCACCTTCCCTATGAGGACATGCTGAGAGAGTTGGGGTTGTTTACTCTGGAGAGACCTTACTGCAGCCTTCCTGTCCTACAGGAAAGAAGGGGAGGGACTCGGATAGAGTGTCATAATAGGACACCTGCGACAACATGGGGTAATGGTTTACAACTGAAAGAAAATAGGTTTAGATTAGATATTAGGAAGAAATTCTCGGTGATGATAGTGACATGCTAGAATAGGTTGCCCAGGGAAGCTGTGGAAGCCCCCTCTCTGGAAGTGTTGAAGGCCAATTTGGATGGGATCTTGAGCAACCTGGTCTAGGGGAAGGTATCCCCCCCGTCCCCATGGCCGGGGGTTGGTACTAGATGATCCTTAAGGTCCCTTCTGACCCAAACCGTTCTGTGATTCTATAAATGTATTCCTGTGGTGGTCTTATAGTCCTATCTCTTTGGGGTTTTTTTATTTTCTGTGAAGGAAAAAAATGATTTTTTTTTTTAAGGGTGGAGGTCCTGGACTAGTGCAGGGTGTAACAGGCCATGAATAACACATAAAAGAGTTTTTTAAAGATAGATTGGAGAAGAGAGAAGGAGGTGACATGGAAGGCTCAGGAGAAAGAGTGGATTAACTGTAAAAAAAAAAAAAAAAGAAAAAAGGCAGGCCCCCCTGAGGGACTTCTTGTTAAGGCCCATAGACTAGTAGATAAAAGGAATGAAAGAGTTTGTCTGCCAAGAATAATATTACAAGATCTGAAGCTGCTTTCTCAAAGAATTTTGGTATAACTGGAGAAGATGTGTGTGACCAGTCTTCAGTGGTAGGACTTGGTCTTCAAAGTTTCTACTGGAGTGGATTGTGTGTTTTATATGTGGAAGGTGTTTAGGTGTAAGACTAGACGGTGTAATTCTGGATTATCTTTTTTAAAGAGGAGTCAGGCAAGGACAAGTCAGTATTATCAGTTAATAGCTACTGTGATTGTATGTCCAATCTTAGGGAGACGCTCACAAAATGACTGTTTGTGAAAGATTGATTCTTTTAGGTTTCTTAGCGATAAAGCTTTTGTAGTGGAAGGAAGTGCCTTATGAATCTTTTCCAAGTTTTCTGCCTCACTCTTTGTGTGCCTCCCAGGCATTGGAGATCAATCTCCATGAGACAGAACAAAATTGGGCAAGTGTGACTCTAGCAATGCATGAAGAGTCTCAGCAGTTGGGATGGTCTAAAAGATGACACATCTTTTGACTGGAGCCCTAATGTGAAGAAGGGAATGTGTTTCAAAAGAAAAAAGGACTATGTGTAATTTGGCTAGAATATGAAGAAAAAGTGATGGGAAGTTCTGATGGTGTGGTATTGGACTTTTAAATTCCTAGAAAAGTATTTTGGTGTTGGCGTGTTTTCATGTTGGCAAGAAATGCTAGTGGAAATTGTATTATTACAGAAATTGACTTTGATATTATGGAAATAAGTGCTGCTAGCAGTGGCATGATTCATATTTCAGGAACCTCCAGCCCAGTGATTTAGTCACTAAAGTGTTACTGAATCAACAGGAGGTCATGCTGTTCTGGACTTGGTATGGGAATGTAATGAGGTCTTTGTAGAACTTCTGGAAAATCAACTTTGTGTTGTGAGACCACAAGTTGATGTGTAAATTCTGTGCTGACATCATTGGTGTCAGAGGCGTGCTTTTGGGTAAGTCGGGTGTTGATAGCGTTTCAGAGACGGCTTGAGTGATTATGGTGGAGGCCAGGGATTTATTCTGTTAGAGCTGCTAAAAGTAAGTAATTTTCCCTATGTGATCTTTGTTAAGAGGAAAAGTTGTAGCAAAGCACAGATTTAATTGGAAAAAAAGTCACTTCAGTACAGTTAAATATTAGTTACTGCTCTAGGGATGAAGGAAGAGGCAAGAATTGGAAAGGTCAAGCTGAGTTGCACCTTGACAAGCCCATCACAATAGCATGAAAGGTTCTTTAGCGGTGTCAGTAAAATTTGGAGGGCATGGTAGAATTTAAGCATGAACTCAGAATTGAATTAATCCTTACACTGAAACAGTATAACCTGCCATTGTTCCTTAAGGTTCTGTACAAAGGAAGTTGGGATATGTATATAGCTATAGTTGTAGTAATAAACGCAGTCATCTCAAATGGGGGAACCAGGATCACCGACTCTTGACAGAAACTGAGCTTAGCAGTAGTGTTTGCTTGATTTTTCTTTTGTTGCTGGGTGATTTTTTTTTTTTTTAAAAAACCAAATTTAGTGTCGGAAGGAATTTGTTGTGAAAAACAGCTAGTGTACTAATTAAACTACTTAGGAAGGTGAACATCCAGGCTGCTACAGCAGCGTGCAGGGCATTGAAGAGAAGTAAAATGCTCAGTAGAAAATTAAACAAGCTGCAATGTGGGTTAACAATGGGTTGTATAATTGAAATTCATGCCTTTTGTTATTACTGTAGTCCTGAAATGAAAAGTTGCAGATTTACTTGGAAGGAGCAAGAACTTTGGTCAGTTTGGAGCTTACTGGGTGAAGTTGATGGAGGGAGAGCAGGAGAACTTAAATAGACCTTAGGATGGTGGCATTATGAGGGCAGGTTGTTTTGGTGACTCATTAAC
Source organism: Trogon surrucura (assembly GCA_020746105.1). Classification (NCBI taxonomy): domain Eukaryota; kingdom Metazoa; phylum Chordata; class Aves; order Trogoniformes; family Trogonidae; genus Trogon; species Trogon surrucura. The sequence continues at coordinate 56,486,226 of CM036620.1, read as the reverse complement.
TGTATTGATTATTTAAACTTGTTTTGGTGGCTCGTTAACTGTATTGATTATTTAAACCAGTGGGCTGTCCTGTGACTTCAGAGGCAATGCACAGGGGGCAGTACCTCTGAGGAAAACACAATCCTGTCACTGATGAGGGCAAAAATTTCCATAGAAAGCTTGGCTGGGACTCTCTTGCTTGATCTGAGCCTTGTGATGTGTTGCTGTGGAATAGGGAAGTTTGATTTTATGTTATGTTGGTTGTGATTTCTTTTCAGTGAGTGCAACAGTCTTCATGGCACTGATTCAAAGACTTCATGTTAATTCATGTACGTAGGGCTAGTTAGGTGATCATGAGATGTAGAGTGGGGAAATTTAAAAAAAATCGGTATGGTGAGATTGACATTTCAGTTGTAGAGTGAAATTAAAGCTGAAAACTGATATTGGTGTAAATACTGTGTATTTTATGAGGGGAATAAATACTAGAGATACAAAGAAACTTGTTGAAGGTAGGAAACAATGGTGTCACAGGTGAGCATAAATGGATTATAACTTTACCTAAATTATAGTTTAGAAAGCTTTTAACAATTGTGAGGTTGTGGAATGAGCTGCCAGTTGGAATAGTGAGCAAAAATACTTAAAGGAGTTTCTCGCAGTGCGTGGCTGTTGAGGAGGGCTCTCTCTCTGGGACAGTCTGTCCTGATGCTCCGTATTGTGGAAACAAAACTTTTAGAAGAAAACTTTTGGTTACTCTCTGGTCATGCAACTTCTGTTTTCTATCCTGCTACTGTTCATTTCTCTAAAATATGTTTAAAACCAGAATTTCACCAGTTCTATGAATAACTTCCTTTCTCTGATGCTTTGAATGAGGTCATGAAGGGTGATGCAAGAGTCAATGTGATGCTTAAAACAAGAAGCTGGCTTATGGATACAGATTAGTATAACAGAACCATTACATCTAGTATTTAACTGGCTTTTGATGTTGGAGGTGCATGGTGTGTTCTTAATTTGTAGTTTGATTGAATCTCTGTTTTCTGAGGTGCAATACCTTGGCCTCAGCTGTGCATTTGCAGGTGCTGCCTTGTTTGTGTGGGTTGAAGGGTTATAAAAAGCTCTCAAATCACCATGGGATTAATTGGTGAAACTTCTACCGAGACTTTGATTTTATTTTCTTTGTATCTGTGAGCATCTTTGGTCAGAGGAGCCCTCTCTTTGGTGGGGGAGCTGAATCTATAGAACACTTACAGGAAGGAATTAGAGGTAATCTCCCCGCTGTGGTTCAGTGACTTCTGCATCCCTGATAGTTCACAGAAGTAGTAGATCCAAGAACTGATTGGTGGCAACCATCAGCTTTATGTGACTTAACCCTTTGACAGCTGTGAGCAACCAGGTTTACTCTGAGAAGGGAAGTGCAGTTGTGTGGGGCTTTTTGGCATAGAACTAGTTGGAACAATTTTAAAGGATCTGGGCAGATGCTGTGAGTTCTTGGCAAAAAAAAATAAAATTGTAATACTTGGGAAATGTATGTTACAGTCAGTGAGCATGGTATACAGAAGTAGAATGGACAGACCTGTGATTACTCGCCTCTAGAACTTCACGGTGTATCTTTCTAAAAGGAGATTCTGCTTTGTGTCCACCAAAGAAAGTTTCTGGCTGGAAGACTTGCGTGGATTTCACTAATGCTGCTGTCTGGACTTGGAACGCAAATTCAGTGGGATGGGTAGCTCTGGCTGTATACTTCTATGAATCAGTTTCTGGGAAACATATGTTTTTTTCAGTATCAAAACAGTGTTTTTATTTTGTAGGCAAGTTGATATGGGGTGTGAAAATGTTGAGGGAGGTGACAATGAAATTCAAGTGTATAAATTGTACCTTATGCTTAAATATTAAAGATAAACATGATCTTAAGCAAGACTACAGTGTTCTGTGTGGATCATGGTATTGTTTAAAAATAACAAGCACTCCTTTTTGCGGAGATCTTTTTGTAGTCCAGTGAAAGTGACAGTCATGTCTTATTAATTGCTCTAAACAAGAAGAAAAATGAGTAACTTGATCAATTTGATTTTATAGTTAAAATTATGCAAATTGTTGATTTGAAAGATGATCTTTTTAAAATGTAGTTAACTTAAATATACTTTATTTCATTACTGGGTTGCTGTGCTAATTTTAGTGATCCTATAAATAATAGTATTGAAATTTCTAATGCTTCACAACTGGGAGCTTTAGGCTACTATATTTTTTAATTTATATATTTTTTTTAAAAACCCAACCATTACTATTCCAAAATTGTAAAATATCATATTTTGGGGGAAATATGTATGTCAAATGCTTACTTATGATTCTTTGTTTCTCTGTTTATTTTTAAGACGAGCAAAAATCAAATTAAAGTAGATCTTGTAGATGAGAATTTTACAGAATTAAGAGGAGAAATAGCAGGACCTCCGGACACACCATATGAAGGCAAGTAATATTTTTGTGTATGCAAATATTGTACACTTCAAATCATGTGTCTTGAGATGCTTTGTTTGTAAAATTAATTTACAGCATAAAAATGTAGAGCTCTGTGTTTTAAAAATAGTCTTTTTTTTAAAGGCAAATTCTGAGCTTGAAAAATATTTCGCTTCAACTTGTGTTGCCTGAAGACAGATCTCTTTTACAATAGGGTAGACTGTTGTGTATCAAAGGTTAATTTACAGGTATAAGCTGTGCAGTGTAATGGCTATAATTCTGACTTTTAGCTGTTTACTGTCTTGACAGCTTAAGCTCCTTAGCCATGAAGCATCAAGAAACTGAGCTTCAGAATCTAATGTAACTGTGTACATGGATTTCCTGTGGTGGTCATTCAAAAACATGTTGCATTTTTCTGTCCCAAGGAGAGATGCTATCACAAGTTAAATTTTGAATTAATCTTGGGCGTTCATGGCTCCCAATGCTTAATTTATACTGGAGTGGAAGACTCTGTAGTAGAACTTCATGTCTGCAGTTCTCCAAAAATTATATCTTACCAGCTTTAATGAACAAGAAAGTCAATATTGGTGATTGTGCACCTCTTCAGTCTGGAAAAAGTGAGATAATTATTACATCTAGAACCTTTAACAGAAGCCAGTATAGCATACCTCAGGGATACCAAATTACACAATAGTGCTCATACTTGTGAACTTTGCTTGTGTGTAATATATATGGAGCTGTCAGACACTTTCTATTAATGTACTTTGATGATAAATGAGGGGTTTTGGTTTTACATTTAAAAATAATAAAAAAAATAGTTACTTTTAAATGATGTTTTATTCAAATTTTCCATTCCAGATATCTGCTTTGATTTGAATTTGAACTTCTAGTAAAAAGAGTAAAATCCATCTCAAGAACTGTTACAGGCAAAGAAATTAAAACAATTTCCTGAGTTTTTTTGATTGCTCTAGTTACCCTGTGCCCTGGAGCTAAGAGTGGGACTTACGTGCTGTCCAGAGACCAGACACATGCTCTTTGCCATTATTTTGAAAAATAAGTTCTCATCAGGTAGGGAAAACTATCTCAAAGCTGTTGTGGAGGTAGAGGTGTATACGCACTTGAAAGCCTTAGTGGCTTCTGATGAAAATCTTGTTGTTGCCTCTTGCTGAAGGAGGACATCCCGTGGGAGTTGCTTCTCTAGGCTAGGAGCTGCCAGTGAGGGCAGGGAGAGAGTCTCCCCAGATAATGGAAGAGGAGACAACTGAACAGAGGCTGATACTGGGGAGGGGTAGAAGGTGTCAGAAGCTGAGGAGGAAGGTAATGAGTCAGGAAGGGAGAGTAGAAAAGCAAAAGCTTCTGTAGTGATAAGGATGTTCCTCCTACTGAATTCAAGTCCCAGAGTTCCTCTGCTGTCCAGCAAATAAAGGTGTTTTCCCCTCTCCCTCCCTCCCTTCCCTGCTGTGTCTCTGTCCTCATCTCATCAGCCATGAGAGTTTGCTTAACAGAAGATAATGTCTGGAAGGAAGCTAACTTACGTGTGCCTTCAGTTTAAAGGGGGAACTGTGCTGTGGATCTAAAATACTTAGTTGTGCTGGTGACCTATCTGGAAGTGGATAATTTTGTTTAGTGTAATAGTTCTTTTGCAATTATAGTTGATTGTGTAAAACCAAGTCTTATATAGAGATGTTAAGATGTTGCAAAATTAAAGTGGATACTGGGAGACGTCTGAATGGAAGCAGGAGAGTGGTGCTTTAAGATAATCCAGTGTTTGGATTTTTGTGTTTGGGTTTTCGGTGGGTTTTTTTTGTTTGGTGTTTTCTTTTTGTGTGTGTGTGTGTGTGTGTTTTCCCCCATTCAGGTAGGATTAATCCTTCTTGAGTGAGTTGTTTTGTCATGGCTTGCCTTTTTTTTTTTCTTCCTTCCCCTTCAGGTCAACATTACATCAGCTTATAAAATGGACTTTTTTTGGAGAATGTATTGAGAGTTATTTGAAATGAAAGATGTATTCATGTGTCACAGAAGTTAAAAACTGTAGAGCAGTTCATGAAGAGGGTAAAATGAGATTTGAATGCTTTTCTGCAGAACTGGGCTCTGTGTGATGCTGGGTAGTTCAGCTAGACCAAAATTTCTGAAGCAGAGTCCAATGTTCGTGGATTCAGCATATTGTGCTAATGAAAATCAGTAATACATGTTTAGTATAGAATCTCTTGATGTGAAATGCATGCTGATATACATATGAGTTCATTTAATGGTGAGGATATAGTAAATATCCATTTTGGGGGGCTAAAGCTATTATGTATTCAGATTATGGCAAGGATCTCATGGAAAAATAATGTGATTCTGTGCTTGGCTTCATTCTAGAATACATGTGCACCAAGGAGCAAAACGAAAGTTACTGACAGCCTGATTTCTGGTGTTTCCTGATACTAATTTACTTTGGAATGTTGATATTTCTGTAGCATAGTTTTGTGCATTTATTCCCTTATGTAATTACGAAGGGCTTGCCAGTGTGTGTAATTTTCATTTTATGACTAACGCAGTAATGTGTGCTGCATAATTACTGACTGATCTCCTGTCATCTGTAGTCTGAACAATGACACAGCAAGAAGCGCTTTATGAAGAAAAGCTAATTAATGTAGTAGTTCAGGTCAGACAATTCTGTGATACAGGAGGGAATTCTAGGACCATTATGAAGTGGAAGAACAATAATATTTGTTGCTGACCACAGTTGTTGAGGTTTCCGGAAAGAAACTGCTGCTGCAAAAATCCTCTGTAGGTGATGCTGGGACATTGCTTTAAGCATGACTGAGGGGAAGAATGCCATCTGTTGTTGACAAATTTTATAACTTTTGTTTTTCTGTTGGTAGTGTCAGCTCATACTGATCAATTATCAGAGTGTTGCAGGGCACAGTTTCCAAGTGAAACACATTTGCATCCCGTGTTAAAACATAAAGGTCTCTATTGGGGAGTGTAGTGATAGGACCAAGGAGAAATGGCTTTAAACTGAAAGAGGGTAGATTTACATTAGGTACGAGTGAGAAATTTTCTGTGTGAGACACTGGAGCAGGTTGCCCAGCGAGGTTGTGGAAGCCCCATCCCTGGAAGTGTTCAAGACCAGGTTGGACGGGGCTTTCAACAACCTGGTCTAGTGGGAGATGTCCCTGCCGTGGCAGGAGGGTTGGAACTAGATGATCTTTAAGGTCCCTTCCAACCCAAACCATTCTATGAATATTTGGACAGAAGACCTTTTAAAGTGTAGATTAATAGCTACTGGCTTTTACTTGATTAGAGAGCTTTTCAATAGATAGGCTGTTTCGTTTGGGTTTTTTTTTTTAAACATGTGTAACAATGATATTAATTTTAAGTCAAGTTCACATGTGAGCTACGCTATCTGCAAAACTTAAAATAGGGTGTTGCTTCAAGGAAAATAGTCGAAAATTGCTCCAACTCTATTGAGACACGTGCCCTAGTAGCACAGAAGGAATATTCTGCCATTACTGTTAAAGTTGATCTTGAATATTAAATAGCTATGAAAAAAATTCATATACATACTCACTTAAAAAATCCACAGAAGTATTGGCATGCAGAAGTTAGTATATTAGTCGCTTGCCTTTTGAATGTAGTGCTGAGGAAATGAGTATCCAGAACTATTTAGCTTAAGTCTTGAAGCCTGTATTTTTATCTGTAAACTTCAGTGCATGACAACATTAATGTATAAATAATATGACCAACTCATTAGTCCCTGCAGTTTTAAAATCTTTTGGACTTTACATTCCTGATGGAAAAAATTGATGATTGAATGGCCTGTTGTGCAGAACACTGTGATAGCCTGTCTTTCAGAGCCAGGTGTTAATGGTAAGTGGAGGAAGTAGTAATACCTAAGGATAAGTTGAGGTGTTTTTTTTATTACCTTGGAAAATAGTATCAGTAAAATCATACAGGGACTGATGAAGTTTTATAATCAGAGAACAGTGTGATTGTTCTGTTTCTTAGGAAGAAAACTGCTGCTGAGTTATGCTTCAATTCAGACAACAGGAAAAGCAAATGTAAGGTCTGTTGCTCGTCTGTGTCTTCAAAAATATTTTGCCTGTGCTGTCCTATAAGCAGACAAGCAGTCAACTTAGGCATTGACTATTACAGTTTTGGATTTATTGGCCTTCTATTCTGTTTTGTTAGAACTTGAAGTTACTGTAATATTAAAGTGAGGAGAAAAACAGCTATAGAAGGTCGTGTAGAACACTGAACTGATACTAACCAGTTGCAGGTATAGTGTATTAGACTGAACTACAATTAAAAGTGAGAGGTTTTAGTAGCTGCTAATGTGCATTTTCACACACATAGAAAGGTGCTGTAGCCTCCAACTGTTCAGAGTATTCCTTTGAGGGTTTTTTTCCCTGTGTATGAATCTTGCTGCCCATGTTGAGACTGCTTGAACTGGTTTTGTGTAGTGTGATCTGCAACAGAGTAAGTCACTCTTGAAATCCCAAGGAAAGTAAATTACATACACTTTGACTTTACTTTGAGAAAGTTTATAAATTGTAACAAAGTATTTTGAAGTATGCTGAGAGAACGGCAATAGGAAAGAAATGTTGCAGGTAAGCAGAAATGCTTTGTTTCTACAAAAATGGCCTAAATTGGTGTATGTGTTTTGTTATACTGTTCTTTTTGTCATTAAACTTTTGAATGTTAGCAACTCTAATTGAAGTAGACATAGGTGATGATACTGCAACAGTGAAGGAAAACTGAGAAATGTTCAGAAAAGGGCAGTAGAAGGTGGGTCTGTCTGCAAAGCCTGTACTATCCTGGTGCGGATGTAATCCTGCAAATTGTATTATTATGTTACACTACCAGTGAATCAGTGTTTGCAGAATTGGAATAGGAAGTAAATACTTCAGATAACGGAGAACATAGTGGAGGTAATATTGGATCTTCTTTCCCCAAAGTGTGGAAGAATGTATACGTTAAATATACTTAAGAAATATGGTTGCTGATCTGCATAAGCAAATATGACTTTATTAGATTGACTATATGTTTTTATTTATAAAATTTATGAAGTATATAAGTACCTCCTAACTAATGCTAGATTTGAATTAGTTGAAAACCTGTCATTTAGAAAGGTGAGCTTTATTGTTATAAGAGAATGAACTTGAGTAATGTTCTTTTAATTTCTAACGTGTTCTTGTCTCTTGCAGGTGGAAGGTATCAACTAGAGATAAAAATTCCAGAAACATATCCATTTAATCCTCCTAAGGTACTGTAAGCTTTTTTTTTTGATAAAATACTTTTGCTAACAATTTGTTTCTGAGTATTCTTATTTGCTTGTGTGTAGTCTCTTTTTAATATACTTTGTTTTTAATTCTCCTTTAGGCAGGCATTGGAGGTGTAGGTAGAAATAATGTAGGATGCATAGCTGTATCCAATCAGAAGTATGTTCTGATTATTCCTTAAAATACAAACTGGCGAATTCTGGTGAGGAACTTCTGCTTTATTACTGACTCATATAATGTCTTTTTGGCAAGAGAAATACAGTTTTCAAATAGTCTTACTTGATGTAGAGAGTACAACTATCTTTCTTCCCCCTTGGTATCATTGAAGACATGCTTTAATAGATAATTATTGATTCTTTTAAATTTTTGAGGTCGGTAAGTTTTTTAGAAGAGTCTGGGTTTCAACTTAACAAGCTTATAATAATAATTAGTGAGGTGTACAGTTGTGAGTTGAAGAATCAATAGAGAAGTGTGGTGATCTTACTCTGTTAAAGGAATGTGTAAAACATGCACATGGATGACAGTGACAAGAGAAATGACTATGGTAAAGTTGTTCATAAATTGTTGGATTTTTTTTTCCAACTTACTGCCCTTTCAATTTTACTGTCTCTTTCTATCACTTGAAACTTGTGATTCCACTTTCCTCCTAAATGGCTCAATCTTGTGCAGGTTGATTTGTGTATGTGCAGTTGCAACTGTATTCCTGTGCCTTGATTTAGTCCCTTCAGTGGCTTCTGATGAGTCAGCAAACTCCCAAGTTGTCTGACTCGGCTTCTTGATTGGTTTTCCGTTTGTCTGAAAGATGTCTTTGAATTAAAAATGTGTCCTAGATCCTGATTATTTTCACCCTGGTGTGTAATGCTGGGAAGGAACTGGGGAAGAGGAGGAAGGGAGATGTGCCAGTAGCTCATAGCTCCTTGGCTCTTGTCCTTTGAATGGCTTCCTTGAGGCTGGAGTGAAAAAACAGAGAAAGTCTTAATGAGATGTCTGGTTTCAGTTCTTTCATCTGCCTATGTTCTGGTGGGAGCTAAAATGAGGAGAGCTGAAACGGGTCATAGGCACTGAAAGATGGGTCTGTGGACCATGGTTTAATTGCTGCTTTAGGGCTTGGTGGTTTCCATTTCCAAAGCTTATAGACAGCTGTTAGAAGCTCAGTGTGCTGTAGCATAGTACTGCTTATTCTGGAGCCTGTATTTGAGGCCTTTTTGCTTGTGTCTAGCCCAACCTTTCATCTGAAAGATTTCTTTATCTTGTTCAGTATGTGCATTGACAGCCATTGTTAGCTGTCAGTCACTGTGAGAAATTACCTGCCATTTACATGACTTTTTACATTTTCAAAGTGATTTAGAGAGTTGAGCTAGTTAGTGAGTGGCTCAGCTGACATGATCTTTTATTTTCTGTCCTAGAAAGCAGAACTGTTATGGTCTTGCCCATTTATGCACTGTGATTGCACTGTTATACCCCTGTACATACAGTTTTTTGCTGTAGTGCCTGACAAATAACAGGTTCTGTGCACTGATTTGCTTGCAGGTCAGGGGCGAGAGTTGAAAGATCTGTGCTACATATAAAAAAATTTGTCAGGAGTTTGGGGTGAGGAGGTAGAGATGAGAAGCCGATGGGTCAAAGTCACTGGAAAGCAGTTAAAGTGCAACCTGAAGTAAGGGGTTTGGAGAAAACAGAAGGGAAATTTCTGAAGGCAAGTATACATTCCTTCCAGAGAACAGCTTTGGGTTTTGAGGCTTTTAAAAGAAAATGTTCCTTTTAACTTTCTCAATGTTTTTTCAAAAATAATCACAACACAAACCTGACTTGATTCATTCTTTGTGATCACGAATATACTTTAGTGTAAAAATATGGATATGATCAGTGAATGAGTTCTGGAACTGGATCTTTTCAGCATAAAAGAAAAATAACTGTCATCTGGTTGAAGAGCTTTCTGCATATGGGTAATGAGACTAGATAGCTGTAGAAGTAGTAGCACCCACCAAAGAAATCTTCATAATACTTTTGTAGCCACCAATAATTTAGCTGAATAGTGAGATCCCACGCCTACATCAAGAGTTTGGGGACTTGTTTCACTTGATTAAAAGTGAACTTTAGCATTTACAGCATTGAAAGTTTTAAGTCTGTGTTCAACTGTCCTTGTGTAGGAATACCAGCACTGCTGGAGGATGTTTGTGAAGTGGTGTGTGGCGCAGGGGTATGTACACGTGACGGTGTATGGGAATAAGTTAGGGATGAGTACGGTGTCCTCAAATGGGCAGTAGTCTGGTTTGGAGTAAAGCAAGGCGATGTCAAAAAAAGGCTTTGCCAATTTGAAGCATCTTGAAGTAAGTGGTATCGCATGTCTTAGCTCTGGTTTTTAGCTTGATGGTTCCTAAATTAGTATTTCTTTATAATATTGCTAGATACAGTGTGTTTAAAATATTTACTTAATATACTGCACTTAATAACTGGTTTTATTTTTTAAATTGTTTTGTCTTCTAGGTGCGATTTATCACCAAAATATGGCATCCTAATATTAGTTCGGTCACTGGCGCCATTTGTTTGGATATTCTGAAAGATCAATGGTAAGATTCCATAAGGATTTAAATGTGTGGAATGAAACATACCAGTGTCTTGGATTGGAGGCCGCAGCTCGTGTTGCTTTTCATTTTGCATTTGTTGCTTGAGGTGTCCTTAAAGCTTACTATATTTTGGTATGGTATTCCGAGTTGAAAATGAAATGATTAAGTGGTAGTTTTGGAAAGTACTAAGTAGCTACTGTATGTATAGAGAGCTTTTAAAAAAAAAAAGTTAACATTAGGATGACCGTTTCGTTGTTGTTGATATTTTGGGTATTTTTGTAGGAGTTAATTTTGTTTGATTCTTTTTCATTAACAAATGCTACCTATTGCCTCCTGAATTCTGTCCTTTCAGCTTCCTGAGGTGTAAAAAAAAAAAAGTGCTTTTCTTCATTCTTGATTCTTGACTTCTACTAGTCAAGAATCTATTAGTTCTATACTTCTATTAATCTATACTTCTATTAGTTCTGATAGAGCTAGAACAGTGTATGAAGTGAACCTGGGGAATATAAAAGGTAACAAGTCAACAGTAGGAGAGGGAGAAGAGACTGTATTGGTTCTGCCTCAGTTATTTCTGATAACATTTGATTTTTGCCTCTGTAAACCATTGCCTATTAGTTGCTGGTCAGTTGCTGACTTTCAGTTACTTAATGTTACTGAAAAAGTTTTAATAGCCAAAATCTGTGGAATAGACCTATAAGTGTTTTCTCATTGTATCAAAGTCTGTGAGCTTTGACAAGTATCTTCAAGGCTGAACTTCCTACACAGGAGTTCTTAAACGTCACGTTTCTCCAGTGATGCTTATCTAGTATTTTCCCCTAAAACTTTGAGGAAAGATGGTTCCTAGTAGAAGTAATGCTTATCTATCACATTCTGAATTAAAACCAAAGTAATTTAACATCTTTTTAAAGTGCTTTTATCTTCATATTACTTCAGTATATTCCCTAATTAGTGTTTTCTGTGGAGAAGGGTGTGGATGATCTTGCTTTTGTAGCAATGGACTGAGATTCAGGAGACCACATCCTGGTTTCCAGCCCTAGAACAGGTCATTTGTTGTCTTTCAGCGTTGTCAAACATTGTGACTTGAAACAGTCTCAAAAAATTCAGCCTTATGCCAAAACTGCTGTTTTAAGAATGAATGAAGCAGTTAATAGCTTTAAAGTTTATCTTTTCAGTCCTCAATCAAGCTAAAAACTATAAAATACCAAAAGGCAACAAAAATCTGGAGAAATAATGAGCTTCAACTTATTTTTAATTGACTTTATTTTAGTCAAAACCATTGAGATTTGGAAAGGAGAAACAGGAAAGGAGGTTTGACTTGTGTTCTTGTAATCTTTGAAAGTCAGGTCTTGTACAGATAACTTAATCTGTGCCTTAGTTCTGCCTGATTAAAAGAACCATTAATACCTTCCTTCACTGGGATGTGTACAGATAAGGAATATTGGAACAAGAACTTGCCTGGCTGGCACAGGGAGCACCATTATTATGCCACTTAAATCCTGCTAAGTTCTTCCTTTGAAACACTGTCTTCGTCTGGAAGGACTAAGGAAAGAATTTTGTGGAACTTGGTGGTGGCAGGGGGAGGCTTCCTTTTTACTGTAATCCTTTTCAGATGATCCTTAATGTAATGATCCCTTCGTTTTCTAGTGGTGCTCTGTAAGTTTTATTTGGTTTTTAATCGTAGAATAGTAAATGAAATTCACTTGAGTGCTGTTGAAGTGGTTGTCAAAGGCTCTGGAGAAGAAGAAACTGCTGTGGCTACCTCAGTCCTTTCTTGTTGCAAGGATATCAGTATTGTGATAGATAAGCCTTTTCTTTCCCCCTCTGAGTACCTTCCTAAAACTTCCTAAGCTGCATGAATGGTTACCGCTGTTTAAAGCACCGCCCCCAACTTTGATAACATAATGGATTTCACCAAGTATTCAAAGGCGACTGGGACAACTGTAATTCTGAAATATTCTGATGGCTGTGTTCTAGGAAATATATTTAGTTCCACGGTCTCTCTTGTCAAATCTTTTAGTAAGAAGCTCTGTTTCTCAAGTGCCACTTCATTGACTTGTAATGCTCTTAACTGAATAATGCTGCTCTTGTTGCTGTGTTTAAACGCAAGTCTCAAATTCCAGTGCATAGCTCTGTTTCAGTGAGGTCAGTGGGAGTTGAAGGATGAAATATGGGCCTGTGGGACTTCGTAGGCTTTCTTTAAAGAGTTAAACTGATAAAATACTCATACATGATGAATACAAATACAAAGATTTTAATGTGTAAAGTCTCTTCTCTGCTCATCCGTCCCGTGATAATTTTTCTATTCTAATGAGCGTAGTTGAAATACTGTTCTGTGTATTGGCAGGAGGTTTTATCAGTTTGCAAAGTAATGTCTTTAAATTGTTTTTTAATGAGTTTAATGAAATTTTCTCCACAGTATACACTTGCTGCTGAAATTCTTTGCAGCTGTGGATTTTCAACATGTTTAGATTTGTAAATACCTGTTATGCTGGTTTGTTTGCACAACAGCTACTGTTTGCTGGTAGAGTTAGGGATATGGTTTTGTAGAAGGAACTCTATTTATGTTGATCCGATATGACTTTCATGTTGTGGTTTCACTTGCTGTACCCTATACTTCCAGGCTAGTATTCTGTCTCAAAATATTCTTCTTAAATATGAAGTGTATCTGATACTGTTCCTTGAAACCTGAGGACTAGATTACTTGAAAGTTATTCTGCTTAAATCTCTGGAGCAGTGATTATCAAGCAAATGTGTTGTGGCTGTGTGTGGCTATGAAAAATCTCCTGGCTGTTATTGTGTTGACAGTCAAAATAAAAATGAATAATTATTTTTCTAGTGACTGTACTGGAGTATTCACACTTCAGTGGTAGTTGAGGTTCAGAAATTATTATAAGAGATAGTACAATTTTAATAAATATTTAAGCAACAGCCAGCTTGTGTTGTGATTCTGGGCATATAAAACTGCTGGGTTTTGTTCAGGGTGTTTGAGGAGCAGTGAGTGTCTTCAAAACTGAGAGAAATGCTGAGAATATTAACATTGTTTGAGGGAACTCTTCAGTAAGTGGGCTGTCTTTCCCTCCCTACACTCTATCAAAGCTATTCTATTCTCTTTTATTTTCCCTAATGGATGCTCAGTCTCGTATTTCTCCTGTAAATAGTGACTGTACAACAGGCATCTACTCAAAGGCCTTATTCATTTCCTCCCTCCTTCAAGATTCCATAAGGCCTTGGTACAAGTTTCCAGAGCTTTTTTTTCCTTGGGTTAACAAGCTTAGTTATTTCACAAATGGAATAAATATTGCAGATTTTCGTTAAAAATAAAAAAATGAAAGTTGTTCCCAGTAGCCATGTTTGGTCGACAGAGCAGAGCAGCAATCTGCTGGCTGCAGCTGTTCCTGTTGTTCTGCCGGGTTACCCCTCAGCGTAACTAGAGAGAGTGTTTCCAGAGAGGAATGTACAGAGCATAAGTAAAAACTTCCTAAATGGAAAATTACTTAGCCCTTAAAAATGGAGAAAAAGAAAAACTGGCAGTGTTTCATAATCCTCTTAAGACTTTTTCAGCTCATTGAAAGGTAGGATATTTCTTACCTCAGGCATGCTGGGCACAGCTTTTTAATATTATCATTATATTCACCCAAACTAGGAATGCTTTTTTTTAATGGAAATGCCCTAAGATATTACAAAAAAAAAAAGTGTAACTCAAACATATCAGCTTACTTTGTTCTGATTCACTCCAGGTTTCCCTTGCTGTTTAACAAATGCGATGCCAACAGAAAGCCTGGTTTTTATTAGGATATCTGGGGTGGAGGCTTTTAGTTTGAAGTGCTTGGAGGGACAGTGGGGGCTCTCTGCAGCTCACTGGGAGATGTTAGGGACGTCTGCTTAACAGGAGGAAAGGCCAAACTTGCAAGCCTGCATAGTGGTAAAATATCATTTTGGGAAGGGAAGGGGGAGTCAAGGGTTTGTCGCAACAGTTTAGGAGGAAGCGGGAGCCAGTAATGTCACGGGACAGGGGCAGCGTAATGCCATGTGCAAGGTAAGGTGCTGGGGTGTAGGATATTTTTACCTGCTAAACTCATGATACAAGCTGCCTGCTGCTTGTTGGAGTAGTGTGCCCACTTTGAGCATTGTATTCCAAGAAAGATGGAAACCATAGGAAGAACCTAGAGTAAGGTAGCAAGAATGATGGTCTAAGCAAATACAACCTACAGTAAAAGATTGGAAAGCCATTTTAGCATGCAGAGTATCGAGCGTTGTGAAGCACTGGAATAAATTTTCCAAGGAACTTGTGAGGCTCCAGTGAAGAACAGATTAGACTGAAGTCTGTCAGGAGCAATACAAAACCTTCCCTTTGGCAAGGAGGAGAAAAAAACCTAAAATGCGAGCATGTAGCTTGCTCAAGTTACCGAAGAGAATTGTTTGAACACCACTGATATGTGCAAAATCCACACCTAGAAATAAACTTCAAATACAAGAAGAGTTGGAAAAATTACTTTTTTCAATATTCTATGCTGGAAGAATAAACCACTGAGGAGCACTGGAAAACGCAGCATACATATATCTTTCCTTAAAACAAACTTTCAGTGAAAAATACAACTTTTTTCTTTTTTTAGCACATTCTTCTCTAGCTTGTGGGTGTGCTGCCTAGGGTGTGTGTTTGTTGGGTGTTTATTTTTTCTTTGTTTGGTGCCACTATCAGCATAGGTTTTCCTCCAGAACTGAGGATGAGAATTGTTCTTGCTCTTTGCTGATGAGGAAGAGGTCCTGCCTTATTAGTGTTTGTAAATGTAGTTCACTTTCTTCTCACAGCAGAAGGTAATGGGAAGAAAGAAGAGCTTTTTAAGATACTTGGAAAGTAAGAATCTCTTTTTAGCTGTCCCTCCAGTTTCTTCTGGGAATCTTGATTTATGTCTGAAAAATTTAGACTAAGCTACACAGAAAACTTCAAGACTTCTGCTTTCTTTGATCGGGAAAGCTAATTGGTGTCCTAAAGGTAGAAAATGTTACATGAGTATAAGATAGTTACATAGAATGCTTCAGATTAATCACAAACTGTAATTTCCTTTTTTTTTTAATACAGTAGCTGAAGGTTTTCTTTTATGCTTTAAGGCTACTTCTTTAAAAAAAAAACTTGTGTCCAGTGAAGACTTTGTCATATTATGCATGAGATGTGAAAAACATTTTGAGATTTGAAAATAAGTTGTAAAGTACATTTTTAAACCTTTTTACACGTAGCTAAACTAGTCTTGTCTACAAACTTATTATTTTAGTGTTTGAGTTCTCTGAGCGTGTAGCCATCTGTATACCCAAATGGATGAGGTGTTTTTATTACTCATTTTGAAATTGGAATGTCAGAACAGAAGTTCAAGTCCTAGTATGCTTTGTGTAAAAATCTACAGATGTAACAGATGAGCAGGGACTGAAAGAGCCTGGCAGTCTTCGAAGCCAGAGATGGCTGGAGCCAGCACAGAACTTGTGTTCTAGGCTTCCACAGCACTTTGGGGCTTTATTAATGCTCCCTGCTCCCCAAGGTATGTTTTCTGTTCCTGGAAGGAACAGTGTAAACGGAAGAAAATTGCGTGTAAAAGTGGCACAAGTAGCTGTGACCCCTTCTGTGTCATCTTCTGTACTTTAATGCTGGCAGCGTTTTCAGATGTCTCTAGGGTTTCTGTAAAGCAAAGTGCAGAACAGCTTTTATTTGCTGAAAGTAACTACAGCATCAGTTATAGTTGATCAATATCTCCTGTTAAGACTCTTTAAATAGCGTAATACAATTACTTATCTGGAATTCACTGCATGAAAAATGGTTACATCTATTTGAGCATAGTAAGGCTGGAAAGACTTGGCATTCTGCAATACCTGAATGCTGGAATGGTGAACGTGTTGTGTTACATTAATTTAATGCTAGCGGATACCACTTTGAATTATGTCAACAGTGTGTACATAAGATTAATTTCAGTGCAGTATTAACCAAAACAGATCACAAAGAACAGGAAATTATAAAAGCAAAATAGTGTAGGTACCTGTAAAGCAGAAATATTTCTATGTTTTTTCCCTGAGGTGTTTGCGTGTGTGATTTAGGTGTGGAAAAACAAGATGCTTTGTACTCTCGAGTTTACTGTGTTAGCTAGGCTGTCATCATACAACTGAGGATGTTTCAGTAACTGGGCATTCTGTACCTACTTATGTCTAATCTTAACTAGTTTATCCTCTCTATTGTCATTTAAAGAAATATTTGGCTTGGAAGAAGCATTGAGCTTGGAACTGTGAAGACTTAAATTTTTAAACTGAGAGAGAATCTGAAATTTGGCGGGGGAAATTTAGTTACTAGGGAATTCTTTTGGAAAAGAATTATATGTTGTGGAGGTTTGGTGATTTATCAGTTCTAAAAGCAGGAGAATTTTTTAAAAAGATTTTAGACTGCAAGGTTCAGCTTGAGGGGCTTCAAGCTCATGTGGCAGTTGGAATGAGACAATATGTGCTAATTAGAATCGCTGTCATTTGGGATTTTTCTTGCTGGAGTTTTGATGTAGAACACTGCACTGTGAAAACTCAGTGATGATTATCAAGCTGGGGAGAAACTTCTAGGAAAAATCTTCCAGAATTAGAAACGATTAGGGAGGAATGCCATATTGGAGTGGTTAGTGGCATAGCAGGAAAGCTGTCAATGCAAGCATCTAGGAATACAGTATTTGGGTGTCACGAGTGTACCTCTGGCACTTTGCCAGCATGTATTCTCTGTTTATTGGTACACTCTGCTACAGAACCTCCACACAGGGCCTCGGGACTGGAAAACTTTATGAAATATGAGAGTGGAAATAGATTTGTGAACAGTTTCCTTCGTGTCTGGACCATCAGGTCAAATTCTACCTCACCTGCTCTACTAGTCTCTGCATTTATTTTTGGTCTGCAGAAAAGATGAAATTACTTTCTGTTGATTTAAGAATTGAACAGTTTTTCTGTAAGAAATTGGATGCTTGGATGCCTGTGTTTCAGAACTCTTCTCTGGTGTTTTGTGTGCTCTAACCATTTTGCTCAAATCTAAGATGTCACATTTCCACCTCTTCTACTAGTGCTTGAGCAGAGCAAGCAGTTCTGTGCATTGATTTGAGTGTCTGCCTGTGCCTTCTCCACAATAATTAACGGTCTGCTTAACTCTTCAAATCAACCGAAATACTGAAGTTTTACAGGTTCTATGGGGTCCGTGTCTGGTTTCCTGTGTGTGCCAGCTGAAATGATAGGTCAGAGATGGTATTCATGATCAAAATCAGATTAAACTCTATATTTAAAATGTTACAGCTTTCCAGATTTGCAGTGTGTAACAATCTTGTGCTTTTACTTTTCTGTTTATTGACTTATTGAAAACCAAGGATATTCATATTACTAAATTATTCAAGTCTTTTATTCCAAATATACTTTGAGATCAAGGTGAATTAGGAGACCATAGAACTTTAGTAAGTTCCTAGTAAGCTCCAACTCTGTACTACCTCCAGCAAGATTCTTTCATGGGGCACAGGAGTCACTTTACAGCACCATCATGATTATAGAATGGTTTTCTGCTTCTGACAGTTATGTCAGCTTGAAACAAGAGGAAGTTGAGATCTTCACTTGCATGTTCTGTAATACCCAAATGTTTTTGTTGTTATAGTAGTAGCAATTCACTTTGTAAACTGTTAAGTTTCCTTGGAAAATGTCATTAAAACTGCTGCAGTGCAAAAGGTACCTATTGTATAAAATTTCTTATCTCTTCCAAATATTTAAAATATAGGTCACTATTTTTGTATATGCTATTTGGCTGTGAAGAGTGCCAGCAGAGGGAGCACACATGGGCTGCCAGCTCAGTACCTAGACCTTGCTAAAGGTGCTGTTAATGGTAATAAGGATGACACAAACTTCAAGTGGGTGTACTTTTTTCCCAGGTGAAATGAATTCTTGTAAGTGGGTATGGTCAAATGTGTAGGTCAAGGACTGCATTTTTCTGATAGCTTAAGAAAGAATTGTTAGTAAGTCCACATTTAAAACCTTAAGTACACATATTGAATAATATTCCAATACCTGTAAGCTGCAGTGGTTTAAAATTACAATTTTTAGACTTAGTCTGTATGTGTACTCTTGTATCTTCTATGATACTAGTACAGCAACAGCAAGTGTGTGCAGACATGGGCTTCAGTAAAGTAATTTTCACTTTTTTTTTATTTTAGGGCAGCAGCAATGACTCTAAGAACAGTGTTGTTATCACTGCAAGCATTGTTGGCAGCTGCAGAGCCAGACGATCCACAAGATGCAGTAGTGGCAAACCAGGTGAGATACTCAGTTTTTGCCCTGCAGTAAGTGTGAGTTACTGTGGTGTTTTGTGCTCTTTACTCTTGGGATGCCAGAGTAAGTAGCAGTTTTTTACAGTGTTGGGAGGTTTATTTTGTTAGTTTTGTTCCTTATTTAGCTTCTAAGAAATGTCAGGAGATAATGATATAGTAAAATGAATTCCAGTATAACTTCTCTTTTAAAACCTAAGGCTTCTAAGGTAAGAAAAGCAATTTGAATTGCTTTAAAATGAGCTTTGCCTTGGTGTTCATTTGATTTGGCTTGATATGTTTCTGCTCTTCCAGATTTAATGAGTATTGCTGAGCATTATATTTGTTTGATGTCAATTTTATGAATAGTGACTTTAAATTAATTGCATTTAATCCTCAGGAACAATTCATCTGAGTGAAGCATCTTACATATTTTTGCCTTGGCAAGCATTCGAGATGCCATTTCAAGCAGTGACTAAAATGGTGATCAGTAGAATTCTATAATCGACAGAGTTTGTTACACTTTGGGCAGTACCAATAACTTACAAAAAGCTAGTAAGGATAAAATGCCTTATGCCATACAAGGACTGACTGGTTCTATTTAAGGTGTTGGTGAACGTTAGGAGTGGTCATTACATAACATAATAGTCTGACAATTTTCAACAGAGTCACAAGTATGGGCATGTTGTTTTCTTTCTTACTCTGGGGACAGAGAGGAGGCCCAGCTTCCCCACATACTGCTGGTATATTTTGGTAGCAAACGAAATGAATGAGTAGAAAAGATTCTTCCAACATCAATCTTGTCTTTATCTCCCATAAATCAGGCCCTTCTGGGTTAGGGTGACTTCAGTGTGCTCTCCTTCCCTCCAAGTCTGCGCGGGGTGGATACGTCAGCAGTTTGTCAAACCTGTCAGGATTTGGAGGGAAGCGCAGAGATCGAGGGTAGCTCCTTGCACCGCTGGGCGAGGGGGAGCTTTTGCAGGGATTGCTTGTGGGATCCTGCAGCGCCGTACGGCCGCTCGGGACAAATGTCCCTGAACGTTTGTCAGACTGAATTGCTCTGCACAGGGAGAGTTGTCACAAAGGCCAGCAAGACCACCAGGCATGTCCCTGCATCCATTGTTCTTGCCCGATGCATGCCCTTGCTGTCACACTCTCTTTTTTTAACAAAACCATTTAAAAAAAAAACCCCAAACCCCACATAACATTTCTCATTCTGGCCCTGATGGTGGAATTTAGTGTGGGAATTGTAACAGTCTTACAGAAGCACTTGAGCCGGAATGAGAGGGTTTTTTCTCAGGCAAAAAAAAATTTAATGTATCTTCCTGGGTTCTGAAGAGCAGTTTTCCAGGCTGCTTCTCAGGTGCTTGTGGGGATGTGTCCAGTGGGACTGTAGCAAGGCTGATGTGGGAAGAGGATTTGGTTTCTCCTGTTCCCTGCAGATGTCTGCATGAAAATGAGACTCGGGTTTGGCCTTTAGTTACAAGCATGTATATGTAAGTAGAAAGTGATTATGATGTCTTTGAAATGTGGTAGTAAATCACAGTTCCTTCATGTGTTGTTTTATGGTAGGGTCTTTTTCAGTTTGGGATTTCTTGAGTTGGTTTTGGTTTAGTTTTTTCAGAACTAAAATTCACAAGGAACTGGTTAACCTCTGTACTAATTTTTCATTACCTTAGTTTTCTAAACTGTGTGTTAGACTACTGAGCTGTCCAGGTAAGTTGCAGTGTCTAACAAGCTCTCAAGCTGAATCCCAGGGAGAACACAGGGAGAACTCCTGTTTGAATAATGGCAGTATTTTCAGGCACCAGCTGTCTGGTGTCAAAACTACTTGAGCTAGCTGCTGGTTTGTTGTGTGTGTGTGGTTTTTAAGTACAGCAAAATTAACTGCTTCAGATTCCCGATATAGAGACATCAGTAAAAGGTGCCTTTAGGCTTTTCTCAATTCAGTGAGAAGCTAGGTTATTTACAGATACCTAAGTAAAGGAATTTTATTTATAGAACACTGAGAGCTAGTTCTGAATAAAATGTAGTTATGCAGTTATGACTAATCCTTTGCACTTCAGCTAGTTGCTTTCTAGGCTTGGCAATG
The DNA here is from genome assembly GCA_020746105.1 of Trogon surrucura. Taxonomy (NCBI): domain Eukaryota; kingdom Metazoa; phylum Chordata; class Aves; order Trogoniformes; family Trogonidae; genus Trogon; species Trogon surrucura. Next base: position 56,465,582 of record CM036620.1, on the reverse strand, counting down.
TTCTCAAAAATATTTAAAAAAAAATAGGGGAAGATCTCTTAAGAGCAGAATATAGTACTTGGAGATGCTACTGATGCTTCAGTTAATCCTTCCTCTTGTCATTACAACCAAGGAAATGTGTTACAGAACACACAGTATTTGAGTCAGTGACTTATTTGCAGTGATAGATCGATGCCTGTGTCTGTTTTAATGCCATGAATAGGTAGCAAATACACAAATTACTCCATGTGGAGCAGAATTAGTGGGAGGTGCACAAAGCACACAGTGCAGTGTAGTTGGTGTGTGGTGCTGTAGGAGAGGTAAAATGAAATGTGCAGCAGTATTGTGTTCACTTTGACAGTGCTTTATACATTTAATGAGTGTCTTCATGTGTATATAAAATGCTTAGAATAATAATTGGCTGTTTTCTGTCCTTAATGTTACCTATATATTTAAATAAGATATTTCCCAATACCTTGTCTTATTAAAATTGGTGCTAAAAGTTGTTATATATCTCGAGGTAGGAATGCCTATTTAAAAAAAGTGTAATGATTAAGGGAAAGCGTTTTAAATACAAAACCTTAAACTTCGTATAACATACAAAAGCTGCTAAAAAAGGAAACGTACCCTGCTTTTCTGAGTACAGTGTAAGACAGATGACCCACTTCCTTGGCTTTTGAGTTCTTGATGCAGGCTGAAAACTCTGATAAGGTCCATTCTGTTGACTAGAAAATTTGTTAGTGACAGGATTGGTGCAAAATAATATTTACATACACTGCATGATTGATTTTTTTTTTTCCTGGTAAATAATAGCTTGCATAAGATGTTGCAGCTTCCTAGCTTTTTGCACATGCTCACCCTATTTTTCAGCTTTTTTGTCACGTGTGCTGTCGATATCCTTATTCTCAGGAGGAAGCCTGGTAGTAAAATGTCAGCCCTGACTGAAAAACTGCAGACCTACTTGCAGTATATAAAACCAGGCGTATTTTTAAGTGATTAAAGCAATACAGTAGAGCAGTATGCAGTACCTGGACTCAGGAGATGCGAACGTGGGGATAATTTGTGCTCTGCCAGACTGAATATAAATTTTCAGTAGCTGTGCTATATATAGCCACTGCACTTCTGATGGCTGCAATCGAGAGCAGTACCTGACCGTACACGTAAAATACCTGTAGTGTCTCATTTAACCTAAAGGCAAACATGTTAAATCAAAGGCTTGCCTGAGTTTATTCTACATGTAATCCTTGCCTCCTGATTTTAAAAATAGCAATATGATCAGTGTGGAACACTGAGATACCGTGGAGAGAACGATGGATTGGGATCTGCCATATCATCTTGCTTTTTGGTTGGATTGTGGAGTTGTTTTAACTTTCCCCTTCTCTCTTTTGTGTAGTACAAACAAAATCCAGAAATGTTTAAACAGACAGCTCGACTTTGGGCACATGTGTATGCTGGAGCACCAGTTTCTAGTCCAGAATACACCAAAAAAATAGAAAACCTTTGTGCTATGGGCTTTGATAGGGTAAGTATATACAACTTAAATACTTTTCAGTAGGGGCGGGGCAAGTACCTGTGTATAAATGCAGGGAGTCATTAGTTTAATAAAGTAGATTTGCTTCTTCCGTGATCTCTTGTAGGTATAATCATTCTGTTTTGCTACTTGTTTTTAAGAATCAGTTTTAAAATACTACGTTATTAGTAAATCTTATGAGCTCTCCCTGCTCTTTTTTTGAAAGAATTTTTCTGTGGATTGTTGGTTAGGATTTAACAAATGGTAGAGTGCCGCTTTCTGATTAATCTGTGAACTTTTGATTCCACTTCTCGGAGCTGCAGGTTTGCATGCTGAAAATATTGCTTTTGTTTTCTCGTTGCAGAATGCAGTAATAGTGGCCTTGTCTTCAAAATCATGGGATGTAGAGACTGCAACAGAATTACTCCTGAGTAACTGAGCCATGTAGAGAGAGAGCTGCTTCGATAGTCCAGCTTGCCCCTTCTGGAGGAGCATCACCATCTGTTATTTTTAGGATTCTATAATAGATTCTCTTTTAAAACTGGCACTCTTGCCTGATGATGCTATCTAGGCACTATTGGAGACTGAAAAAAAAGCGCTCTGTAAATAAAGCTAATTAAACGTCTGTGTAAATTTAAAAAGGGGAAATACTTTAATTTTTTTTTTCTTACTAAATATTGTAAAAATTCTTTGAGCTCAGCTAAAATAATGGGGGGGAAAAAACATGCCTACTTTAGTGTTTAGCAGTGTGACGAAGACTAGCAGGAACTTGCTTCAGGATTTTGATTTAGTGATTCAGAAAGCAACATTTTTTTGAGTGTTAGTCATCAAAGACTGTTGGTGCCACTCATCACAGCTATCTTACTGTTTTTAACATGGATCCTATGTGCCTGTGGATTGACCTATATTTGCATGCTTGTACTTAATAGACATATTAGGTAGGGTCGCTGAAGAGAGCACCATTGAAATACTCGAGTGTTCTTGTAAATTTTTTATTTTTTCCTGAAAGACTTTGAAGATTTACCCAAAGTTCCAAATGGTGACCTGTTCAGAGCCGGTTTCTTTCAAGCTTATTAATTGGGAAACCTGATTCTCCTCTCCCTGACATCATACAGCTGAAAAATCCTCACTAGATTGTTTCATCATCTGTGGGTGTTATGTGTGCCATTTACAGTAGTCTAGGCTCCTCTTGAAAAAAATATATTTTGAGTTACCAGTAATTTTCATCCATATGTTTTCTACACAATCTCAGAAGGAGTATGCCTCTATAGCACAAAAAGATGGAGGTGGGTTTATTTTTGGGGTTTTTTTTGTTTTAAACAGATGTAAAATGTTCTTCAGTACATTCTGGATGATATGATTTCACTGGGTTTGAAGGAGGAGAGAGCTGATTCTCCAGTGTTTCTGAGAATTAAAAAAATAATTTCTTTTGAGTACTTGATATGATGCAATCAGCTGTGTTTTTGGTTTTTCCAGCTTTTGGTTTTCTAGCTTTATTTTGGGCTTCAATTTTAAGGATTACTTACCAGGTACTTTAAAGTTCATCCTTGCTTGTTTTTTTCTCCAGTTGACACATGGAGGCTGTGTTGGTGTTTTTTCTGTACATACTTCAAATGCACATAGAAGTAGAAGCGTGTTCTCAGTTTAGCTTTCTTTTGGATTGATGTTTCTGATAAACGAGAACTGAAATCTTATCTTGGCTTGTACATACAGTCAGTCTTGTTATTCGTATTAAAATGACATTTCATCCTGAGTGCAAAAGCTTGAAAATTATTAGTTTTAAACTTCCAACACTAGCACATCTATTTAAGGAGACCTGTAATGTCTTTGTGAATATGATGCTAACTTTTGAGAATATATCTGACAAGGAAGTTCAGAGAAATCCTGAGACTAGCGAGTGGGGATTGTGGATAATGGAGTACTGTATAAGTCATCTTTTCCATGACTACTTTTTTCCCCCCTCCTAAACTGTGGATTAATGGGGTGGGGGAATACATGTCTGTCTGGGGTTTTTCTGGAGCTATGAAGTACAAGTTGAAATAGTTCTGCACTTCATAGACAGTCCATTTATAAATCATACTAGAGGAAATCAGGAACATTATGGTATCTGTTAAATATCTGGAGTGTAGCGATAGGGGAACAGAACCAGAAAACAGAACCGTAGAGACCTACCTGGTTTGGGGATGTTCCCTGTAATGCCCTGTCTGGTGTGTCCAAAGTTAACATATTTCAGGGCACAGGCAGTAAATACTTTGAACTCATATCAGTGCAATACTAAATGCATTTGTTTAGTCTTTATACTTAACTGCTTTTTAAGGTGTAGTCAATGATTGGTTTTCTTGAGTTAGTGTAAATCATTTGCAATGATGCCAAAGGAAATGAGTTTTTTTTTGTCTTTCCTTATATTTATTTTTTAACAAGGAGCTGCTACCGTTCACCTGGTTTGCTAGGGGAAAGCCAGGGATGGTAGGAAACTATGCCACTTGTGTTAATCTCAAGTTGCTGTCTTTTCTGTTGTACAGGCTAAGAACTTCTTGTTACATCAACAGTGTTGTTTTGTGGGTTTTGTTGTGGTTGTTTTTTTTTTTTTTCTTTTACCCTGGTGGTAATTATAAATTGCTGACTACTTTCCCTTTGTTCTTCGCTGCTATTTATCAAAAGAAAGAACTTGGAAAATGTTATTGAGGACATAAAACTTCTCAGTTAAGGGCTTCTGAACGTGTCTTTTGAAAAGCTTTTAGTCTGCTAAGAACAGCAGGTTTCTTCAGTGATATATAAAGGGGTAAAGGAAGCCCCGGGGGAGGAGGAGGAAAGAAGAAATGGCTCTTAGGTGAGCATGGTCACCTCTGAAACAATGCCCTGTTAGGTCTTACTTCTTTCACGAAGTTACCTCATTTTCTTCTCTACTGTAAAACACTCGTCTTCCCCTTTCCCCGTAGAGGTGCTGGGTGCCTGGTGTTGCCCTCCATCCGTGTGCTTGTTAGCAGAGGTGTCTTGATGCCAGCTCGGGTGCTGGCAGGAGGGAGGCTTCTCGAAGTGAGCTGGGAAGGAAACATGACCCAGCATTTAGGAGGCATCTGTATTTTTTGACACACGAGTCCTTTATAAGAAGTTTTTGTATTTTTGGTAATTATCAGAGTTGAATATAGGGATATTGTACGAGGTTAGTTTAACTGCAGCTGGTCTGAGCCCTAGGAATTTTGCTGTTGGGTGTTCAGTTTATCATTGTGAGTTTGTACATACAAAACCTTAGTTCTGCTTTCTGTGTGACTGAATGTCGCTATATTCAGGGTCCTGTGCAGTCACGGGTGTGGAGTTGCCATGCGGTCCGCTCCAGCCACGGGCTCAAGCTGCGCACTTGCCACTCTCTCATAACAAGAACATAGAATGTGGGTACAGTTGCTTTCTAAGTACAAATAATTCCCCCATTGTCTTTCTCTGTTGTGTAAGCAGCTTGAAATAGTAGTTTTGAAGTCTAAGTGGCCCCATTTTTTCCAAACAAGGTATCGGTGATGATGCTCGCTGATCGCCAGAGCATCCATCGGATTTCGCTGCCGAACATTTTAATGTACATCTGGCAAAGTGGTTTATCCCTTGTTTTGTTGAGGAACAAGAAACTCCGATCTCATCCAGTTCCTCCAAAGAGTAAAGAACAGCTTTGTTCAAAGGTAGAGAAATACCCTTTCCCGTTGCCAAAAGCCCTGACTGTATCCCACCCCCACTCCCCAAATTCACGGTTTCCTCCCGGTGCTTCTGCGAGCAAGCTGTGCTCTCAGTGTGACACACTGGTACATCTTGGAGACAAAAACTTAGGAACATATCCTTCTGGAAAGATGCAGCACTTAGTGCTATTCATTCTGCATATTCCAAGCTTTATTTCTTTTTTTTTTTATTGCCACAAAGAACATGGGGCCTTGACTGTAATTGGTTCAGCTATCTTGAGTAATTGGGTACTACTGGTGTAGGAATATGTCTTGGGTCGTTCTTGTGTTGTGGGTTTTGGTTTTTTTTAAATTATCATTGTATTTAACTGTTTTCTAAGTAAGTTAGCATTGTAACTTTGACAGAATAAATACAGGATTTTTTTTTTGTTATCTGAAAGAAGGAATTAAATAGCCAGAAAGAAGCTTACCTTGTAAGGCCAACTCTGCATTATATGGTGTGGGTAATGGAAACATTTAAACTATGCAAATTTAAGCTTAACAGCTGTGAATCAGACTAGGCACTTCAGAGCATATGGACTGCTTATTTAATCAGGGAAGGGAGAAAGGGGGGGAATCAAAATACAGTTTCAGACGAGAGTTCTTGTTTACCACATTGGTCGTATGCTGTGAAGGTGAAGTGTTCCATTTTCAGCACAAGGGGAGGCCCAACTGTGTGTGTGTCCCTCGTTTCCTTTCTGAATACCAACAAAAGCTACCTTAGGGGAGGCTTGCCCGAAGGGGGAAGGGTTAAATAATTTAGCAGAGAAGCGTAGTTCTACTCGAGCATCTGTTCATCAGCAGACATGGAGAGGATGAGGTGTCCTCCTGTGTTTTGTTGATGGAGTTGATGAGAAGCACCTTGGTGAGCGTGGCCACTGATTTGTGACCAGGTGGTTGGTTTGGGTGATCAGTTGGCTTGACAAGAGATAGCAAATGTGCTTTTCATCGTGCAGCCTGGCATCGCAGAGCTAAAGCATGAACATTAAGATGCTCATTAGGTGCCTAAAGCTTCTTCTGGGAAGACCATGAAGATGTTTTTCACCGTCCTCATTTTCCAGGCACAGCTTTCTCCTACGGCTAGGCAAAGGGGCGATTGTTTTTTTCAGTCATTTTCTGATCTATTCCAAACCTTCCAGTAAATCGTGTAGCTTGCTCTTCCCATTTGTGGCATTACCGTCATCAGCTGATTCATCATTAGACTCACATGACCAGCTGTCATTAACGCCTCTTGCTTCTTGCTTGGTTACTCCAGCTGGGGCGCTCTGTAGGCGGCAACTCCACGTTTGTTCTTGGTGGACAAACCCGTGCGACTCATTTGCGCTGTGATGTTCCTTCTCTGCTGTTACCTGCTCTGTAGGCATCAAACTAGCTTAGCCAAGGGCTTGTGGTGCTGAGCCATCCATCGATAATGTCAGTTAAGGTACAGGACTCGACAGATGAGGAAATTTACTGTGAAAATTCTGTACTTGTCCGGTTTACGATTTGTGGCAACTGCTGGTGCTCTGTTGGGGTGTCTGAAGGAGGCTGCCATCATACGAATGCTGATGTCAACTGCTGAAGAACCCTGCTTTTTACTTTTCCATCCTAAATTCTGACTTTTCTAGTTAAATAAAACTATCAGTAAATGACACAGGAGGTTCAGACTTCCTGTACAGAAGGAGCGGGAGGGCTGGAACGCAGCATCAGTGGGTTTTTTTTTTTGTCTAGAAAATAAAAACTACACAAACACTTTTGTACGCAAATGATTTTTTTTTAAATAAACACACATTTTAAAAGATGTTGATTTTTGCTGGGAATGCTTAAAAATAAATGCATGTTTCCCTGAAAACAGTTTTCACTTTATTTCTGGTAATCTTAATTGTTCTGAGATAACAGGGTATACCACCTCCGTGAGAGAGAAGGGGATGAACATTTTCATGATCATTAAGAGTTGTTGAAGGAAGGGGTGTAAATACAAGCTTTGTAATGGAAGTGTGTGTCATGTCAACTAGGACTGCCTCATGCGAGAGCCTAAGACCTGTATGTACATCCACAACACCTCCTGTCTCCTTTCAAAGGCCACGTGCGAAGAAACAAAGTCAGTAACTCAATGGGAGGAAAAAGTTTATTTTCTTTGGATTTTCTGGCACTGCTCGTGTTCATCTCATCTTTGTGCATTTTGATTGAATTTTAAATGACATACTTGATATAATCTGCAGGTGGTTCTGTAGAAGAATTTGGTATAGATGATAACTATGGATTTGTTTGCTGCTGATCCATACTTTTTTTTTTTTTTGCATGTGTTGAATGGAGTGAAGCAGTTTGAAATCAGAGTGTCTGCCCAGCTGCAGCTGTGAGCTGGTCGTAATACTCTGCTTGGGATCTATGTCCCATCCTCAGGTGTGTGTTTGTCCCTGTGGGTGGGTTTTGCAGGCTTCTGAGCAGGCTCTGCCAGTTGTGATTGGTGCTGCATAGTTTTACAGTGTTAAAAACAGTCGTGTAAGGGGCATTTCTTTGTTTTAAGTTTACTGTCAGCAGGAACTATGTTGTATTGTGGTACCTCATTCATTAAGAAGGGAGAGGGAGCATTTTCCAGCCCCTCTGCTGTGCCTGGGGGCTGCTGCTGTTAGCCTGCCCAGTAATTTAGAAAAATTATTAAAAAATAACCTGTATTCCTTTGTTCCTGTAGTTGGACATTATTATGATGTGACTGAGAGCTACTTTATACTGAAGTATTTGCAAAGTTGTGCAACAGCCTTGTCACTTCTTCCAGCACCCCAAAATGAAGTGATTTTTGCAGTTGAAATGGACCAATAGTGCTTACTAGCTCAACTCCTCCTGTATTGAATTTTGTTTCGAGAGCTGTAGTACTGACATGTTTAGCTCTCAGGCAGGTAACTGATACTGCCAATACAGCAAAGCCAGGATTTTAAATTGTTTTAAGGTCAAGTCTGGGGTCTGGGTCTGAAGCACCCATGTCTGATATAATGTCAAATAAATTACATTGCTTCATTTAGTGGCTGCTTTGTGTTGAAATACGTGAAGTCGGTAGGTGGGCTTGTGACAGCCTGGTATAAAATAAAGGTGCAAGTGGTGCTTGGCGGTGGGGGAAGGTGAGAGAGAAGCTGTTTTGTGCTGATGTTGTCTGAGCCGTGAGACCCTTTACCAGCCTGTGGGATGTGAGGCACAGGGTATAGACATCCCCCCCCTCACTCTTAGAGTGGGTGCAAAAAGCACTATGCATAGCAAGCACCTTGCCTCCCCTGCCCTGCTCTCTTCCCTTCGTCTTTCCCAAAATTACTCTTCTCACAGCTGACAGTTTATGAATGTGCTAAGTGGTGAGTAGTCAAGGCTTCTGCTGATCCTGTCAGAGGTTTGGGAAGTTCCCTGCAGCTGAGCCATGTGCCTGGGTTGTGGGAGCAGCCTTTGCCTTTTTTTAGGGCAAAGCTGCCTGTCCCTGCTTTAAACATCTGTTCCCCTGCCAGCGTGCAGAGCTGGGTAGGAAGGTGGCTTCCTGAAAGGAATGTGTTGCTGGCCACAGCACCAAAACAATGAGCAGGTTATGCTCCAAACTGGATTTTGGTTTAAAAGGCAGAACCTAGAACTGACCGATCCTATTTCATGCATTCCCGTTCGGTTCTCACGTGTTGCCTGACCTAGTCGAGAGGTGGCGTCCCTGCCCACAACAGGGAGGTTGGATTAAAATGATCTCTAAGGTCCCTTCCAGCCCAGGCCATTCTATGATTCTATGCTACACTTAGGGAGAGCATGGTAGACAAGCAGTTGTTTTTGACAAGGAAAGATCAATGGCAAAGTTGTGTCATGGCCACTGATTTAAGCTTCCCTGAATGCAAAGCTGAAGAACACCAGACATTGAGGGGGGTACCAGGTGTTCCTGCAAGTGGTGGCCAACCTGCCTTCATGTCACTGTGACAAGCTCTGTTGGGTGTGAGGTAGTTTAGCTGTGCCAAAAGGACCTCAAGCTGTCACTTCAAATGGAATGAAAACCCTTTGCATTTATGGCTTTTACTGTTAAAGAGGAAACTCTGAGAAGCGAACCCTGCATATGAACTTCCCCGAGGCAAAGGACGCGCCAGGATGGGGGCAAGGGGTAGGGATGCTCTTTCCCTCTTTCGCTTGGCACGCACATTATAGCATCTTCCCCATTCAAGTCCTTCAGTGGTCTGAACCACATCAAAAAATGCCCAGAGTAAACTGTCTCTAGGCCATACGTGTCAGAAGAGAGAGCTATTTTGCAGTAGACATGTACGAACAAAGTAGTTACCAAAAGTTCACCAAGTCAGATGATGCTGAATAGAGAAAAAAAAAAAAAATGTTCTTAAGAACAAAGAGGGAAAGAGGGGTTGGTTGTATTGTTCCTGTGCTCTTCTCACCTGGGGAGGAACAACAGCTTCCCCTGCCTTGGTACTAGTACATGCTGGGGCAACTGGAAAGCAGCCTAGCCAAAAAAAAAAAAAAAAAAAAAAGGACCTGGGACCTTGAGGATCTGGACCAAGTTGAGTGGGAGACACCACTTGCTGGTATAGCAAAGGCGGCAAACAAGTACCCTGGATGACAGATGTGATCTCGGGTCTCACATCAGCGCTGGTGAGGTCACTTGCAGCTGGAGGGCTGGGTCCAGCTCTGATGGGCTGGGCTGGAGGCAGCCTGCAGTCCAGCGTGGGCTTGGCTGTGTCTGACTATGATGCTGCAAAAGCAGCAAATCAACTGATGAAGGCCCAGGTCCTGTAGATGTGAAATGACAAAGCTTTCTTGATAGCAAAAAAGGTTAAAGATGCACTGTTTTTTTTTGGGGAAAAAAAAGAAGTTAGTGATGCTGAGTCAAATGAAATTCTGGTATTATCTTGGCCAATTCCAAAAATCCTATCCTCAGGAAAAAAAATGTGTGCAAAGAAAAGCTCTAGGAGCAGGAACCCTCCCTCACTGCCCTGGCAGAGGCAATGAGTGTCCTTCACACGTGGTGCAGCGCCCTGGACAGAGGGTGCTGGGGAGAAGAAGCCTGGGCACGACAGGGGAAGTGGTCTTTTGGAGGAGGAATGAGTTACCAGGGCTGTTGCCCGTCAAGCACCATGGTCTCAACAAGCCCCACACCAGGCAAGGCCGAGGGCACAAGCCCCGAGACCCTCTTGACAAGGGGCGAGTGCTCCCCCAGATGCAGTTGCCTGTGGGCTGAGCTTGGCACCTCCGCCCTGTACATCCCTGCAGCACCACGTTGCAGTCCCACCATCGTGGCTGTCCTGCTCCAAAAGCTTCTGCCACACGCCCAACCGCTTGGCCACTAAGGAAGCTGCTGACAACCTGAACTGTAATAAAGTAAATATATTGTTTTAATTAATTTTTTTAAGTAGGTCAAAGCTCCCTCCATTATCCTACTTAGAAGGATTTCGGTAACATCTGCTGCGTCAGTGCATTGGCAGGATTGGTGCCTGAAGGTTCCAGGAGATTAATACAAAAAAAGCCCTTGTGTTTTTCCCACACACCGTCTTTACTGGATCCGAGTGCCACTGACATATTGAACTTGGTGTTTGGAACCACTGTTGTGGCAGAAAAACCCTTGAACAGCAGGAAGAGAAAAGGAGAGGGAAAACATCCTACTGTGAGGTGACGCTCCTAACACAACTTTGTATATAGAAGACCAAGCTCAAGCAATGCTCCATGGAAAGAATCATCATTATTTCAGAGATCCCGGGGCTAAATGCTAAAATAAATCAATCAACAACCATGTGTTGTACCTCCAAGCACTTTCCGTGTATCCATTTGTGCTCTGCCCGTTATGTATTTATACACGTTGATAAGCTCTGATGGATGATCTTACCAGGAAGACGTCTTTGAAACTTGGAAAGCCAGCAAAATAACTACATCTACCTCATTATCAGCACAACAGGACTGTAAATGCCACCATGAGCTGATATGTACAGTCAGTGAGGGTTTGGTGTTTCATATACCCGTAAGGGCTGGAAAGGATTGAAAATACACCCTCCTTTCAGGTGAGGGGGTGCTGGATCTCCTGTGATAGCTTGTAATAGGCCAGATGAACACATTTCCCTGAAGCGTTTGGAGATTTGGCCATTCAGCGCCTTTTCACAGACTCTCAGACAGCGCCTGAGATGACTACGTGTGGCTCACAGACTCGGTGATGTTACAGTAACGCACAGGTTACCAGAGCCAGAACCTGCGTGGTAGGTGCTCTGTGAGAAACAACTCCCCGCTTAGCAAAGGGAGCAAGGAACAGCAACACCCTGTGCTGAATTAGGGAGGACACCAACTCTGACCGTGGAGAGTCCTTGTAGGCAAAACAGAGTTTAAAATCTTGTTACTAAAGTGGAGCCTGGTAAACTGAACACATTTCCCCGCCCCCCTCCCCCCCCCCCCCCCCCCCCCCAAAGTATCAAAAACACAGAATTCCTCTTTAGGCTGGAAGTTGAGGCCACATAGAAGAAAGCAAGAAGGTAATGAAGAAAAGGCAATGTACAGGCATGGATGGATACAGCAAAGAGGGCCTTGAAGAGTGGCCAGGAACCAATGTGTTGCAGCTGGAAGGTTGAGAAAAGGGGGTGGGAAAGGGCACTAAGGAAGGGCACTGAGCTAGTGTGGTCATGTCCACTCCCCGAGTCTGCAGAGTGGCTTCCTTGTCCACATGCCAGCTCAGAGCCTGTCCTGGTGTAATGGTGTGAGGAAGAATGAACAGTGATTGCTCCTACTGCCATCCGGAATACAGATTGGTCTCTCCTTTCCCTGGGGATGGAAGCGGGCAGGAGGTGTTGCCATGAATTACTTGGGCAGTGACAACCTCCCCTAGTGTCACAGGAGTTGGAGAAGAACTTAATCTGTGGGCAACAGGACACCCTGCATGTGCTCTGGAGACGGCATGTAAGCCTCCAGAGAGAAGACAGCCACCGGACCCATCAGCAAAGCAAGTCAACCACAATCACCCACCATCTCTTGCTTCAGAAGCTTTGGTCCATTGGGGTCAACATACATCAACCTCCACCTCCAGGGCAATAAGAGGAGAATTAAACGCCTCAACTTCAGGAGCAAAACATGTATTTCTTGTTCTGGAGCATGCCCGCCTCGCGGCATTATGAACACGCACATCTGAGCTCTTGTGGCTGCTGAAATAAGTCTTGTCGTGGGAGGATGCTCAGCGTCCACAAAGGTATTGGGTCATGCCTCTTGCCTCAGCTGACATGCTGCTGAGACTGCACTGCTGCCAGCACGACTTCCGTGAGTTCCACGTTAGCTCACATTACCTCTGTGCTCCCGTGGGAAAGCAGACGGGTCTCCTGACGGCTCTCCCTCCTCACCAAGTAACGTAGGGTTCAGCTGCGCTGCCCTTGGGTGTCTTGGCTCTCCTGACCATGGATCTAGCTGCACAGTTCGTGATGAATCCACCAGCTTCAAAGTTTAATGGCTTCTTAGAGCCACAGAATCGTTCCTTGCCAAAGTTAAAGGGGTCACCAAGAGTCCTGATTCTTCCTTCGGCTGTTGCACAGTCAGGCAGTTCCCTGCTAAAGTTGGTAACGACTTAGGCTTTCTAGGCAGACAGAGATGTTCTGTTGAGAATCAGACAGCTCTTTCCATTATGTTAGGAGGGCTTCTTCCAGGGTATGATGACTGCAGGCTGCCTGTTGCAGTAACTCTTCACATGCAGTTTGCATTGAGTCCCTGTGAGCAACACCCAGGGTCCGAGGAACGCACTCACATCGTCTCTACACACGTGTGATGCCAGCCGAGTGCAGGCACAGCGCTGCTCCTGCCGATTCCTGCAGCGAGCACGGTTGCTGCTTCAGCTTTTGCAGCCCGAGTGAGGGGGAGGTCATCTGACCCAGAACAAGCCTGAATCAACCTCTTGCTGCAGTCCCACTTGTTTCTTTACAAGCAGCTGCAAATACCAAAAACTTGCTCATTTCCTTTCAGACTGCAGAAAATAAGGCCAGGCACTTGCCCTGAGTGAGAGATGTTCCTACTCTGAATTTAAAGTGGTCTAGTGAGTCAGGTTTGTGGAAGTAATCATCCTGTGGGTCACCAATGTGACTTGGTGTTAAAGAATCTCTGATGGGAGCCATGGGACTGGCCACCTTCAGGTAGAAACAGAAGATCACAGTGGGAGAGATGGAAGAAACTGGGTTGCTCACCCGCTTTGGTCTCTCCTGTGGTAAAACTACAGGAATAAGAAATTTTGGATCCACTTTCCTGACCCAGGTTGTCAGCCACCACCTCTGCGTCTGTACCAGGACTTTCACGTTCTGCTCCTAAGGAAGCCCAGTCTTGTTTGCTGCTTTCCAGTGACCGAGGCAAAGGGAACATGGTGCTTAAAAACTCTTTAAGGAGTGGAAATTGCTGTTGATCTTAGAAGTCCAGGAGTATTTCATCTTACAATTCCAGCTTCCCTCTGACTGTCTGAGTACTTGGGGTACTCATCAGCAGGATGATTCCCTCCTCTTCAGCAGTTTAGGCAGAGGAGGCCTTCCAGGGACATATCAAGTGCTGCTGTACTTTGCTAATTGCTGTTTAACACCTCGCTATTCCCTACGTAACCTGTTCCTGCACCGAGACACCATTCCTTGGGCTAAGACCAGCTGCTCTGTGACTAACACTTGGCTGTCAGCTCTGCGCATCTGCAGCCTGGCCAGCAAGTAGACTTCCCAGTCCAGCTTCTTCAGTTTGGGCTAATTCCTTGAACACCGCTTTGGGACTTGATTTCCATGTGCAAGCCAAGCTGCTGGTAAATATAAAAATGCAAGCCAGCTAGGACCCACACGGATGATTCCTTAAAGAAGCAAATTTCCTGCGTATTGCAAATGTTTGGCGATCCTGAATCTTTTTGGATCTTTAGATGAGGCAGTTCAGCTGTGACGGCCCCACCTGCTAACCTGAAACTCAAACCTGATGCTGAGCTTGGTCCAACAATGTGTGCTAAGTATCTAACTGTGGGAAGTACATTTTACGTAAGGATTTGTTATTTATTTACCAGTTCTAAAACTTTAAGGCTTGTCAGCATGTGCAGAACAGATTTGTACTGCATATAATTATTCCTGTTTAAGATTGCTCTAGAAAACATTATTGTCTTAAAACAACTCCTCAGGTTTCATTTTGCTGTGTGATAGAGGTTTAAAAAGTATGTTCTCAGAAGAGTTTTCCTGTCTTTGTTATGAAAGCTGTGCAGCAGTCCAGGCATCAGAGAACACAAAGAAACAGAAATAAATGTATGTTCGCTAAGAAACAAAGCCACACTTTCATGAAGATGGGAACTTAAAGATGATGAGAACTTCGCTCTAACTACGTAACCAAATGTGAAACCTCAGCACCTTTAAATCCGACAGTGGATAAAAGCCATAAAGACTGGGTTTTATCGGGCTTTCTTTTATTCTTTATCACACATTAACAAGTAAAAAACTGAGCATCAATTTTCTTATTACAGTGAGAGAATCCCCATTCTTATGTAAAATTTTTAAAAACTAATATATGGCCAAGTAGAAAATCCCCGCTTCTTCCTTGGGAATAATCTGCCTTCAATTCCAGTTTTATACCGATTACGCTTTTATAGATCTTATTTTTAAAGCATCAGGACTCCTAGCAATGCAAATTGCCTACGTATAAAAAAAACTATGCCTGTACTTCCCTGTATTTGTTTCAAAGGCCGACAGCTCCAACTGCAGAAGCGAGACCGCTGCACATGCCCCCTGGCCTTAGGGGAGGCCGTTCTCAGAAGGCGTCCATCACTGAGGCAGCTCTCAAGGGCACCGCGGGTGCTCTCGGGACTTTGCCGAGGGAGCAGCACAGGGCAGGCTGAGAAATTCCGTCAGGCAGCCTGGTCTGGGGCAAGCTCTGAAAAATAAACAGCGGGCTTTTTTCCTATAGTCTGTGTGCCCCGTTTTTGCTCAGGTAATTATGCCCAGCATAATTTCCTGCATGAACGTACCGATTTTGACTATAATGATAATCAATACATGGAAGTAAGTCAAATGGTACCTGATTAAAAAAAACCAAACAACACAACAAAACAGAAGAAACTCTATGTAAATAGGTAGAAATACAACTGAAACCCCTGATCTGAGTGTAGCACTGAATGTACAGAAACACCTTCTAAGTTATTCTATCCTTGACTAACTTGACATTTGAACTGATTAAAAACCTGACCATAAAGGGAAAAGAAGAAAAAACCCCAACAAACGACTGCAACAATTATCCACTTCACAAAAATCAAAGCTTTAGAAACAATTCTGAGTATCTGCAAGATTTGTCAAGTCCAGATTTCAAATCAGAGACACACCAAAGCTCATCTCTAAAAGAGCAGGGTTTTTTTTTAGGTAGCACTTAAAGACTCCTAAAAAAACCCCATTTTAAAATTGGTTTAAACCAAATACACCAACTTTTGCATGAGGGAAGTATTTAACCAGAGCACTATAAAAGAAACTGCATTATGATCGGTTAATCCATCTTATGAAATTACTCCAGTTTTAGATCTCAAAGCCCTGGTGGATGTGCTTTTAAAATCGCTCAGCTTCCCCCTGCCAGAAGTTTTTCAAATCTTCCAAGCCAAAGCATCGCGGATTGCTTTAGAACAAGAGTGGCAGACAGTGCTTTTCTCTGTTTCAGAGGAAAAAATAACAGTAACGCCACTTAAACCCTCGATAAGAGAGACTTTGTCACCATTTACCGCACCCTACCCACTTCAGGAGAGCAAGTAATCTGTCACTAACACCAACAGCATCCAGCTCTTCTACAGCAAACCCAGGGAGCTCAAGACAATATAAAGAAGGGAAACGGGGAACTGAGGCACAGGGAAAGCGAGGGAGCTCCTTCCTGTCACTCCGAGGAACAGCCCCCTTCTTCTTCCCGCACAACTTTACAAGATAAAGCACCGTGACTTCACCTCAACCCCCCCCAATCTTTTAAACTCTGTCTGCATCACAGAATCACAGAGTGTTAGAGGTTGGAAGGGACCTCAAAAGATCATCTAGTCCAACCCCCCTGCCAGAGCAGGATCACCTACAGTAGAGCGCACAGGAACGTGTCCAGGCGGGTCTTGAATGTCTCCAGAGAAGGAGACTCCACAACCTCCCTGGGCAGCCTGCGCCAGTGCTCGGTCACCCTCACAGGGAATAAGCTTTTCCTCATGTTTTTCTGGAACCTCCTGTGTTCCAGCTTCCACCCATTGCCCCTTGTCCTGTCAATGGACGCCACTGAAAAGAGCCTGGCTCCGTCCTCCTGACACCTCCTTTGTTGGATATAGTATTTCTATGAACATCCAAGACCATGCACAGATACAGCAAGGAGTTTCCTGTGAAAGAAAATTTTTTTAAAAGAAGAAAAAAAGATTATTTTTTTTTTTTAAAAAAAAAGACTGCCACGTGACACCTAGAAGCGTTTATTTTATGCAACAAACTTAAATATGATCATGTGTACATAAAAGTGTACACTGTATCTATGCTGAACAATGCCAGGAAACATAATATTGATGCAACAATCTTCTAAAATAAACATTAAAAAATGAGCCTGGACAGGAAGACAAAATGCAAAACAGACTTACTTCCAATCAGCACAATGCTTAAAATTGAGAGCAATCCTAAACATTTCCAACTTTCCTTACAAAGCTGCCAAAGTCCAACTATTTTTAAAAATTGATTTTTTTTTTTCTTTACATCAATAATAAAAATCTGGTGACAAACATTATAAAATCAAATGCTGGACTGTCTTTACTCCTTTAAAATTTAGAATATTCCAACAGAACCGCAGGAGTAAAAACACTTAAAAGTGATATATGTTTTTATAAAACAAACATCAATATGTACATTTATTGCAAATTATATTAAACTAAAATGGAGGGAAAATTAAAAAAAAAAATGAAATGTCTACTTGCGAATTAATAATAATTTTAAGTGATTACTTTCCCACTCTGATAAAAATCAGAAAGCAACATTTATAAAATTGCCACCACATGACTTTTCATAGCAGGGAACTGAAATCTGTACATCTTATTTTTGCAGAAAAGTAGGCAGGCAGAAAGAATTATACATAAAACAGTCTCCAAAAGTAAAGCAAAAAAAAATTTTTTGTGATTTTTTTTTTTTCCTCTAGTCTTGTTTAAAATCCATTCAGTAGACTTCTACTTTTTCTGTGAAACATGGGAATACCTGGCTCTAGGATCATGAATTTTCAATGTCAGTGTAAGGACCTCCTCTGACTTTCTTTAAAAAAAAATGCAGCATGAAAATTAATGGTGTAAATACACTTTTAAACTCCAGAATGCAGGAACTGGAACCAAGTGTTAAGCAATTTGCTTAATTATTGACTTTTCATAAAAAAAGTCTCTGGGGAAATAAGTACAGATGCTTTTAGCCTCTTTCTCAAGAGTTTCTGCTTTACATTTCCATTGAGAAGGATTAGTTTCATGTGAAAGGGAAGCATAGTTTTCCTTCTGGTTTCAGAGCTGAAAGCTGTGTGTTTTGAAGTAATTTCAGTTCCTGTACAGGAAATTTCTGAATCCTAGTTTTTGCAGAAGCTTGGAGCATGCCTTTATTTGGCCTTCATTTCCTCCCTTTTCGAGCAAGTTTTCTTTTTACCTTTTTGGGGCGAGAAAAGGAGATAAAAGTTAATCATAAAGGACATGGAAATTACATCAAAATCCTACCTAGATTGTTTATATTTTAGCTTTTACACTCTTTATCCTGTGATTCTTCCAAAGCCATCTTGCATCTTCTCAATGGTTACATAATTAATTGAATATAACTGAATTTCCTTGTTGTACAGCACAACTTCCTGACAAAGTTGGAAGAACAGAAGCTGAATAATAGTAATTCCATAAGCGAGTAATGTTGTTGTTCAGCATAAACAGAAATACATTTATGAATAGCTTTCACTAGAATCAGAGAATAAGGATGGTAACTTATTCTAATTAGCGCTATTTAATTACTCAGGTTTATAAAACCAGTCTCCCTTACTTAAGAACAAGCACTGCTTCAAATGTTTTTCAAATATTTGAGGTAATTTGCACATGTCTACTTAAAAGCAAAAAACCAAACCTATCGGACAGCTATTTTTACATACATTTTTCTAGAAGACAGACAATTTTCTTTTACTCCGTACTGTATAAGCTACAATAAAAAAACTAAAACAACCAAACACAGAATTGTCCTATATAAGATGCCTGCTGCACCTTAAGGAAGCCTCCCTCTGCTATCTCTGTATCCTCAGTATCTACCTGGCTGCTCCCACAGGCCTTAAAAAGATCCATTGCATTTTGGGAATATTCTGGACTTGAGTCTATCTCCAACAGTGAATCGCCATCACTTCCCAGCACCTGGCTTCTGAAAAACGTTAACAATGTTTTGGTATTTGTTCCAAGAAACACTGCGGTATGACATATCTTAAAGAAGCTATCTGGTACAGTTGGCTTATTAAAGGCTAAGGATAGTGCAATTTCTGATGAAGACTTAAAGAAATTGGATGTATAAAACAAGCATTGCAAGGCAGTACATAAATATCACTCTCCTGGAAAGACTGAACAATTTACTAGTGTATGAACCTTGCTGTGAGAGAAAAAGGTCACTCTTTTGGATTTAAGCTCTCTGCAAGATATTCAATTTATAAAATCTCTAGAAAGAAACCATTTCAATAATTTTTTCTCCTTCCAGATTACTTTGTGATTTCTTCCAGCACACTGGTATGCTAACTTCATGTAACTGCTCTACAACTTAAGACTTTTTTTGCATTAAAATTATTATTGTATCAGGTTCGGCTAAACAAATCTCTCGGTGTTTATGTGCATTTGTGGTTCGTATCGGAAATCAAATCCCATTTAAGCACTAGAGTACAGAAAAATAATCATCCAAGAGCCGTTCTGTAGTTTACACTGTTCCATATTCTGCTTTTGATTTACTTAAAATATACATTAAAATATTGTTAATAATAAAAAAGCACAGACTCAAAATATCAGAAAAGAAATACAATTAGAATTACAAATTTTTCTGTTCATTACCAATGATTGGTTTTCAAGCCTCTGTTATCAATGACCTGAAGCAGAGCAGAGCACCCAAATTCCTGCGTGCCCGGCATTAATAAATGCACTGAAACACTCTCAACTCTTAGTTCTTTTACGCAGTAATGCTAGTAAAGGGAACCAGGATGCAACAGGCAAAAAATACAATTTGGTGAAAACAGGTTAGATCATCCTGTTCTGACCAAACAATTTAATTTCTCCAAATCCAGCTGCTCTGGTACTTTGAAAAACAGAACACAATGCAAGGTGTGTTGTATCATGGTATTTATAAATCATTGTGGTTTAGTTGTGCCCTTTAACTATGCTAGACCTGTTACAATCGTAAATTCAGGGTTTATTGTTAGACAGGAAAGGCCCACTCTATTTTATTAGTTATTTTATTCATTATTTTTTACCTTTGTAGATCAATTTGTCTCTGTGTTGCTGCTGGCTTTTTTGCTGCGTCTTGCTGTTTTGGTGCTTTGGCATTACCTGCCTCTAAACTCCCTGGACCTTCTTGACTGACTGCTGCCCTTTTCCTTCCCCTGACAGGTGGTTTATTTGTTTCCTCATTTTTTGCAGTGGTACCCTGAGGTTCAGGTTTGGCTGGACGCCCTCTCCTGGTTTTTGCTGCGAGTGATGGTCCTGTTTCATCTACATTTTTTTCTTCCGGTTTTTGATGAATATTCTCAGTTCCAGATGCTGTTGCTGTTCTTTTTTTCCCACGTTCAGTGCTGTTTCCTTGTGTAGCCTGATCAGAATTAATCTCCTAGAAAACAAAAATCATAAATGTGAAGGAAAAGTAAGATTCCTAAAGGCAAACTCAAATTGCTACCTCCCTCTGGTAGAAGCGCGAGTTCACAGAACAGTGAGTGTTCTTCAAAAAAAAAAAAACCCCACCGTGTGGTCTTAGGCCTAGAACAAGTTTTACTAAATGGGCTCTCAGACATTAACCTCGCATAAAGATTTTCTGCACTGTGTGTAATGTTAGTACCTGCACCCAGCATATCTTTTAGTTGCTTGGAAGTGAGATTACAGTAAAACTAATAATCTTGGCTCCTCCCATGACAGTCCTTCTGGACGAGCTCCTTTTACTGCCTCTTTGCCAACTGACAGGAGAAAACTGAGGAGCAAAAGTAACGATGTTGGTACAGTGAATGGTATTTACTTCAGTACATGCAAATTTTGAAACCAACCTTTTGTAAAGATGCAGATTACCAAAGCCCAAAATGCCAGTAAAAGAAAAAAGCCAAGGCCTGCAGGGAATGAAGGGACTAAGACCCAGCCACAAATGAAACTTGCTGTCTTTGTAAATTCTTTGTCACATCTGAATAGGTACGGCCTACATGCTTTTTTTTTCTCCTCAATACACTGAACAAGGTAATGGAAGTGATTGAATTTCATGAAGTGGTGTGTGTACATGTGAAACAGAGGGGGTGGTGGCAATGTAGGCCTCTACGCAGGAGAAGTATTCACGGGGAAACAAAGAGGAAACAACTGGGTGCTGGCCCTTCCTTGGGACACTGCCCGCCCCAGAAGCCGGGAGGAGGGGCACAGAAAAGGGTGCTGAAGGAGTATGGCTGGGATGACTTAACAATTTCAAACAAACAAATCAAAAAAAAAAAAGTATGTCCAGCAGGTCTAGGGAAGTTCTCCTCCCCCTCTACTCCGCCCTGGTGAGACCACACCTGGAATACTGTGTCCAGTTTTGGGCTCCCCAATTCAGCGGAGACAGGGACCTACTGGAGAGAGTCCAACGGAGAGCTACAAGGATGATTAAAGGGACTTGAACATCTCTTCTGTGAAGAGAGACTGAGAGAACTGGGGCTGTTTAGTCTTGAAAGGAGATGGCTGAGAGGGGACCTTATTAACGTATAGAAATATCCGAGGGGTGGGTGTCAAGAGGATGGGGACAATCTGTTTTCAGTGGTGCCCAGCAATAGAACAAGGAATAATGGGTTTAAGTTAGAACATAGGAAGTTCCACCTCAACATGAGGATGAATTTCTTTACTGTGAGGGTGACAGAGCACTGGCACAGGCTGCCCAGAGAGGTTGTGGAGTCTCCTTCTCTGGAGACTTTCAAAACCCACCCGGATGCGTTCCTGTGTGGCCTGCCCTGGCAGGGGGGCTGGACTAGATGATCTCTAGAGGTCCCTTCCAACCCCTCACATTCTCTGATTCTATGAATTTAAGTGCTGTGCCTGAACCAAGGACTTTTTTGTTCAATATTCTACTATTATTTCTTAAATGTTTAAATAAATCAGGCAGTCTCTAATCTCTGCTGCTGTTCTAGCAGCCTCATAGCAAACTTTTACAAGTGGTAGTCAGAAGAACTTTACAGACAACCACTCTGAAAATTCCAACTAGAGCTAGGTTTCGAGAACCTAGAAAATATTTTTTTAAGATTTATTTCATAAATGTTTTGCCTAACTTCTCTATATTTCAGAGGAACCCTATTTTGGGGAAAAAGAACCCAAAAAGGAACCATATGTTGACATTTGGGCAAGATCATCTTCATTAGGTTATTTTTAAAAAAGTAAGACAAAAACTTTTCTATTTGATAACAAATCCAAACCACCTGCTTATTACTCTGATTTCATCTAATCATAGAAGACTGAGTAGATAGATAATTTCTTAAAATAATGCATGAACCATCTATGTATCCTTACATTATTACACAAAAAAAACCCTATTTTGATTTTAGAGACATAGAATCATCCTGGTTAGAAGTGATGTCTGGAAGTCATCTGGTCAAACCTTCTGTTGAAAGCACACTCTCAGGAGTTACCTAGGGCTCCTGACAAGCCAAGCTGTGAACAGCAACATTCCACCACTTTTCTGGGCAACCTATTCCATTTTTAATTGTCCTTGCAATGTAGAATTCCATTTTTTTTTTCCTGCTTGCATCCAGATAGAATTCCCCCTGAAGCAACTTCTGCCTGTAGCCTTTTGTCACCATCTAGATACTGCAAGACTGATTAGATCCCCTGAAAGGCTTCTCTCCTCTAGACTGAACAAGCAAATCTGCCTACGCTATTTTTGAGCATGAGCTCTATTAATTACTCTGCATAAAACAAATAGTAGTTTTGAAAATAAGGGAACTTCTGTTGGGCTACGAAAGGGATATAAGTACCTGAAACAAAATCAGACATTACCAGTTCCAAGGACACCACCCACAGTGATGCGTACTGAATAAACCCTCAATGCCAAGCTTATTAGAGAACTAAAATCCATAAAATCTCCAAACATACCTTGTTTTTCACAGGTTCTGTTTTTGCTGGTGTGACTGAAATAATCCTCACGGGATTTTCATCATTTTCACTGACGCCAGTTTCCGATATATCCGAACTTTGTTCCCTGGTAGCATAATTGAAGACAAAATAAAACCAAAATATACAGGACAAAATAAGAAAAATGTTTGCAAAAACATTTGCAAAAACCAAAATTATCAATGCAGGCAGGCTAAATTAGTTAAAAGATAGCTGAATTTGCCCAAGACTACCCTTACATTTTGTTTCCCAGAACTGGGAAAGGTCTGAAAGGGATTGGCTAGTCATTGAGCCAAATCCCTTATCACAGACACAATGCCATATAGTTCCTTCTGCAGACCTATGACCAATGCTCTAAATGAGGCCATGTTTCTTTCCCAGACAGAAGAAGCCAGTACTGCCAAAGTTAGTGAAGAAAAATAAAGACCATCAATGCTCAAACTTCAAGTTAATTTACACAAATACACAATAGTTTTAAAAACCAACAGTTAAAAAAAACTGATCAAGATTATAACAGCATATATCATGCACACTTATAAAACAAATTCAGAATGGAGTTATACTTTGGCCTTATGAAATGTAGTAACTGGTGCTGACCTTCTCAACTTTCTTTAACCTTTGCCAGTTAATCAATTCCAAAGCAAATTAAACAATCTCAAGATTTGAAAGTGTAAACTGTTTCTCCAGACTAAGACAACTTTAAAAACTCTGGATCCACATAAAAATAACACTTACTAGAAGAAAGACCAAATATTACAATCATATGTTGCATCTTTCCACTGAGTACCTGGTACTCCTCAGCGAACTCTTTTTAATTGTTCTTAAACTTAAATAGGTTAGACTATGTCATCTACATCAAAAATGTTTCTTGTTACCAATCAGGATTAATCCTAATTTATACATCTAAAATGCGTGACTTGCAAAATCTGTTTAGTATTAACTATGGCTGGTCTCTTCAATTAATATATTTTCTGATGTAAATATATTAACCACCAACATTTCCAACAGTATAGTGTTGCTTCTACTGTACTATATGTAATTACAGGCAGGCCACACCTACACACCATACTGAATTTTTATCTACTAAAAAAATGCCAAAACAAAAAGCAAATATGCGAGATTTTACCTATAGAAAACTGTTACATTTTTAAAAACTGGACATAACAGACACTCTTCAAATACATAGGCATAGATACCAAACTGTCTTCTGTCCTAAAAAACCCAAGCACACTAAAGAATGTGGAATAATGAGTCAATGAAAGAAATTTCAAACTCCTGTACCTTGATCTGTTTCCTGCAGAAGAGCTCAGCTCAGAGTTTACACTGATATTGCTTCCAGTCTCTGATCCTGTAGTTCTAATATACGGTCTCCTTCCAGTTGCAGATAATGGTTTGTTCACTGTACCTAATACACCAGTTGGTTTTGGCTAGAAGAAAATGTTTAAATCTTAAAAAATGGAAGCTTCAGATACATATTTATTTTTTAAAATATTTTCCTTGAGTATTTTAAAATACTTTTTCTGAATTAGCAGTCTCAATCATGGTGCCATCAGTTTAGAGTTACAGACCTCATCTCTACTTAAAGCCCACTGAATAACCTCCTTCTATTCCTTATAATTTAAAAGCACGTGTTCATTGATTGCCTTGCTCTGTCTCTCATGCTTGAAGGGATAGCAGCTGGAGAAGACTCAACAAAAGCCAGAATGTTGGGCAATATTCGAAGACAGAAAGGATGTGGCAATATCCTTTCAGTCTCAGTTTAGGAGAAAGCCTCTGGGTAAGGATGAAGGCAAAAGCAGATAAAGTAGATGTCGTTGTGGGAGTCTACTGTCAACCACCCAGCCGGGACAAGAACACCGCTAAATTATTCTACAAGGAATTAAAAGCTATCTGTTAATGAACTGCCGTTGTCACCTTACGGGTGATTTTAACTTCCCAGACATCCACTGAGAATATCATACAGTGGAGACAAACCAGGTTGAAGAAATTTCTGAAGCATGTTGAAGGTAACTTCTTAGTGCAGGTAGAACCATAGAATCATTAAGGTTGGAAAAGACCTCTAAGATCATCAAGTCCAAGCACTGGCCTAACACTACCACGACTGCTAAACCATGTCCTGAAGTGCCACATCTACACATTTTTTTTAACACCTCCAGGGACGGTGACTCCACCACTTCCCTAGGCAGCCTGGTCCAATGTCTCACCAGTCAGTAAAGAATTTTTTCCTAATATCCAATCTAAACCTCCCCTGGCGCAATGTGCGCCCATTTCCGCTCATCCGTCCTATCACTTGTTACTTGGGAGAAGAGACTGACTCCCACCTCACTACAACCTTCTTTCAGATACTTGTAGAGAGTGACAAGGTCTCCCCTCAACCTCCTTTTCTCCAGACTAAAAAAATCCCCGTTCCTCATAAAGACTTGTTCTCCAAGGTACTACGGGAGCTGACTAGGAAAGGTGCCCTCCTAGATTTATTTGTCATTTGTAAATAGAGGGGGACTTGTGGGCCTGTAAGACCTCTCTGTAAGGGAGGTCTGGATAGACTAGAGAGCTGGACAATCACCAACTGCATGAAATTTAACAAGAGCAAGCGCCTGATTTTCCACCTAGGACGGGGTAAGCCTGGTTATACATATAAATCGGGGGATGAGATGCTGGGAAGCAGCCGCACAAAAAGAGATCTGAGGGTTTGAGCTGTTGGCAAGCTGAATATGAGTCAGTGTGTTCTAGAAGCCAAAAAGGCCTACTGTGCTCTGGGATGCATCACACACAGCATTGCTAGCCAGTCCAGGGCGGTGACTGTCCCACACTGCACCGGTGCAGCCCCACCTCGAGTCCCATGTGCCTCAGTATAAGAAGACATCAGACTATTAGAGGGTGTGCAGAGGAGGGTGACCGGGATGCTGGTGCAAGGCCTTGAGGGCAAGACTTATAAGGAGGGGTTGAGGTCATTTGGTTTGTTCTGCTTGGAGAAGAGAAGGCTGAGGGGTGACCTCATCGCAGTCTACAACTTCCTCAAGGGGGCAGTGGAGGGGAAGGTGCTGATCTCCTCTCTCTGGTGTGACGCTGTGTCAGGGGAAGTTCGGATTGGACATTAGGAAAAGGTTCTTCGCTCAGAGGGTGGTCAGTCACTGGAACAGGCTTCCCCAGGGAAGCAGTCATGGCACTGAGCTTGTCAGAGTTCAAGAAGCGTCTGGACAATGCTCTTCATCATACAGTTTATTTTTAGGTAGTCCTGTGAGGAGTAGGGAGTTGGATGTCATGACTCCTAGGAGACCCTTGCAATTTGAGAGATTCCATGATTCTAACATCCTATACTTGCAAAGTGAAGCACCTCTTGGAAAAGCTTTCCAATATGTAATGCAGAATTAGGTTCACTGAAACAGCAGGAAATGTGTATGCTTTTACTGTAAGGAAGCTAGTATAAAAATATTTAACACCATCTACTCTGGGTTTCTCAAATACAGTGATAGTATTTTACAACTTGTTAAGGCTGGTGTCTGTTGACCAATTTGGTCAGTCTGGGTAGGCAGCAGGAAGTTTTTTCTGGAGAAGAGTCAAGGAAGTTTTCATAACTGACATGTCACATTCTTCACGTAATTTTACATTTCCTCAGAGACCAAGTCAATTTATTAAGACATTCCCACAAGAAAAAATAATTCCCATGCGTGGAACTTATAAGGGAGCAGACAGGAGAAAGATACTACAGATGCTGGAAAACATTTGGCTAAGTAAAAAAAAGCAACAATCTCCGTAGAAACAGCCTGTTACTGAGCACATGTTCCATAGCTGTATCATCCCCATGCTAATACTGCACAACATTTGCTTAAATATACTATTCTCATAATATTTGATCAATTTACTGAGTATTTTACAAAAAGTAGGAAGCATTTGGCACAGCTATCAGAGGAGAGAAAAATGTTCCAGAGAAAAAAGGAAGTGCTCCTGCACAATCAGCAGGTTGCAAATTGCTGGCACCTACTGCCACAAGAAGTTGTGAAGGCAGAACATCAGGAGGCTTAAAACCAGAGCAGATAAATTTGGGAAGAAGTCTGTGAGCAGATATCAAAACCAACAGGTGCAGATGCAGAGTCTAGCATCCCATTATAAAAATTATGAATGCTGGGAGAGCAAGAAGGGGAATGTACTGCAGAAAGTAGTTAGACTTGCACACCCTCCCTAATTGTGCTGGCCCTCTGGAGAAACAATACCAGGCCAAGGAGGACCGGTGTTCAGAGGCAGGGGGGTATCCTTACACCACATCTGCATTTTCCGAAATGGAAGTAGGCAGGAAATAGCACGTGTTTGTGTAGTCTATTAGAGCATGGAATAAATGTTTGTTTTCCCAGAACACTGAAAATTACCTAAATACTACTAGCTTAGTATGGGACATCCCTCCCCCCGCAGTCTCACTCCATTTTAACAGAATGCAAGAGAGAAGCAGTAAGGTGTGTTTTTTTTAGTGGAGCCATAGCTTTAGTCTACGTTGCTGAATGCCTTATCAAAAGAGAAATGTACTAAGTTTAACACAACCAATTAAACTTGCTTCAGATGCTTCATTCATTACATTTGAATTATCAAAGGTGAAACAGCAGTAGACTGATACCTTCTTCTGAGGATATTTAAAGCACCAAGCTGGTACTGGCTGCTGCCAAAAAAAGGTGTCTAACATCTGTCTGCCTCCTCCCTTCCTAACGTAACTCCAACCCAGCTCATCACGTAGCATCCAAACTGGTGTCAGAGGGTGAACATGAAGCAAGTAGAGTTGGGATTCTATGAAATGAGCAAACGTCACCCACATGAACCGCTCTGATAGCGGAAACTCTTTGTATAAATGAAAAAAATCAGTGTGAGAAGTAGCCATTTTTAATGATACCGCTGTCTACAAGTGATCATTTGTCCCTAACAACTGCCACAAAGTTCTGTTCCAACTGAAGACTACAGAAACTAATTCAGTTAACAGTTCATGGAACAGAAAACATAAAAACTAATAAATGCACATGAAATCCGTATTAGAACCATGATTATACTGTTGTAAGGATTTTTATATTTTATCGGCCAGCCAGCGTTCTTTCACTAAGCTTGAGGAAAACTATCTCAAAAAAAAAATAGCATTTGACCAAAAAAAATTCCACCATAATTTAACCAGAACCTAGGAAAGACAGTTTCAGCTGCCCCGCACCTCCCTTCTGCAACAGTATTTTCTCTGCCCTGTGAAGGTATCAACCAAATTCGGTCTGAAATAAGGTATTCAAAAGGGTGTAGACATTTGCAATTGCATTTAACAGCATTAACAACTGTATTAAAAATATTGATATTGAAAATTTAAGACCTCCAATACTAGTGGTGTCACAGTTCAGTATGTGCACTATGCCACGCTTATCTGCATAATGGAAGAACCTGTAGCTATGTGAAGAACTGTAGGCAATCAAGAACCTATGCCTCAGTGCACAGCTAAGAATCTTGGTGTTGTGTACTCACCAGATAGTACGTTAAAGGCATTAATTATGTAATCAAATAAAAGTATTAGAAATGATTGTACACAAACCCTTAAAACAAATTTCAAACTACAGCAGTCCAGGACATTTAAAAGAAATCCCAAGTAACATTCAAAGAACTGTAACTTCTCAAAATACAGTACCTTTCCTGTCAAAAGAATAACCCTTGTCTCTTCTGAAATGTAATTCCTGTCATTGCAGAAATCCTGTATAAAAAAATAAAAATCAGTTTGTGTTTGATTTCTCAATCTTGCAGGGTTTTTTTTACATATATATATATATACACACAACTGACTTCTCAAATTAGATGCTAGTATCAAGTGCTACAGATATTTCACACCACACAACCTGCTGACAAACAAATCAATCTAAAAAAGATAGGTCAAAACATATTTTAGAGATTTGTAGCAAGCATTACTGAATGACAGTATGCCACACCTTAAGTTGGGATTAACGTTTTTTCTTCTTGAATGACATGGATTGTTTGAAATGAAACAAAACTGCCCTCCCTATTTTTTCACTTGTATCTTTTTAATGGGAAATCCAAACAGAGGAAAAAAGGTGCTGTTTTCTCTAAACAAGTTGAGAGTTAAGTTTCTCACTCTGAGTACAGTTTACACAGACCAAAACCCTAAATCTGAATGCAGGTAGCTATCACGGACACCATCTCCCTGTTACCATGGCACTTGTCATTTCACAATTAAATAAGCAAACTAAATTTTGCTTTAACAGACTCTGGAAAGGCTGTTAATTAACAGAGAAACTTGTGAAATGTATTCTTCAATACAACCAACATCAGGTCTGGTCCAGAGAATTACTTTGGTTCCATTTACACTTTTTGTAAGTATGCCTCTTGAAGAACAGTAGTGCTATCGCTCACAGGAGAGCTGTACTCGCCACCACGATTACTAGGCAGTAAGAGGACCAACTTGTACAGCAAGCAAATAGCCAAGCAGCTACTGACAGATAGAAACATTTAAAAAGTTCCCTTTCATCTTTTTTTTTGTCTGCTTTGCATTCTAATTCAGATATACAGTCAGAACATACACGTATTCTCATATATGACGATGCACTTGTAAAACACTTCAATGAAATGACCTTGCAATATGTGCTAATATACCAATATTTATTCTAATCAGCTCTCACCTGGTTACATTCATCACCTGGCACACATTCATCGTACACAAGTAGCATAGCAGTCAGTCAACGTTAAAAAAAAAAGTAATTGCTGAGCATAAGATACATGCATTTTCCCACTCATTATATTATGTTATGGAGATAACCAGCTCTCAACTTGTCATGGGTTAGGGCTGGGCTGGCCACTAAACCCAGACAGACGCTCTCTAACCCCCTCTCCCTCTCCAAGCGGGAAGGAAAAGGGAATGAGGCAGAGAGACTTATGGATAGGAAAAAAAATTACGACAGCTTTAATGAATAAGGAAATGACAAATAGTGAACTATATACATATATGCAAAACCTATATCAAACCTGACTTCGCCCCCCCCCCCCCCCCCCCCCCCCCCCCCCCCCCCCCCCCCCCCCCCGATAGCAAACCCCACTGATGCCACAGAGCAGGTGGCACTGGAGAAGACCGAGGTTCAGTGGCGGCAGGAGCAGGATTCAGGAATTCAGGATTATAGAAATCAAAGCATTTCCACTTATTACTTTGGAAATTAAAGTAACCAATTTACCTTTTCAGGTTGTGTAAAAAATTTGGTTGGCAATACAGGGTCCTTCGGTGAATCTGCATTGCATAAAGCACTTTTGCTGTTGATTACACATAGTGCTACATCACATACTGTATAAAGTTTCTGAATAAAAAAAGAAAAACATGCTTTAGGAATTATTTAAGCACAGAGAATGCAGTTCTTTAAAAAGTTTAATCTATGTGTTAAAATAACTGTCACTAAGGATGTATTTTGTAATCTCATCATCAACCACACTCATCTCTTCCAACACATACAGAGGTCCCCATTTTTCATATGATACTATTTAATAAAAACAAATAATACTTTGCATGCCCCTGCTGTATAACAGAAGCTTCTATCAATCAATTCACCATAAATGGTTTCTCATCTGTGCTAGAAACTAGTAGGTTTAACAGTAGCCATATAATACAGTATTTCCTTCCCTCACAGTAAAAGATACTTGTGTTGGGAGACTAGGTAGTAAGAGTTAAAATAAGGCAGGTAAGTAGGTAGTAACAGGAATATTTAACCAATTTTATTTATTAACTTCATTGGGTATTGTGTGCTCGATAAGGTCAGCAAGGTTCTGAAGGAGTAACATTGGCAACATCCAGACAATATTCACAATTAACACTCTCTAAAAGACCATCAAAATGTCCAAGCTAGTGCTTTCAGATTTCCTGCAAATCCTGTTCATCAACTGCTTGTGAAACCCAGAGCCCATCACCCAACACTTATCTGAATTGCATTTCTTACTTCATTGGCCTTCGGCTCATCAGGCGACTGAGCATCTCGGGTAAGCTTGATGTTTTCTGCCATCTTTTTCATGAAGGCATGGCTATTGTTCTCATTCTTTGTCATTAAAACTTCAAGCATGAACCACAGGCACCTAAAGAGCCATAAAACCACAAGCAATTACATTCCAGCTTTTATACTGCAGCTCCCACATATAGTCTTAAGTTTTTCTGTCAGCTGTACTAGCTTTTTCTTAGAGAAACCACAATCAATTTGAAGATAGCATGAACAGATTATGTTATCTGAAGGTCCAAACAGAACCTAGACCTTTAACACACAGAGTTTTGATCATACTATTCGGAATAAATCTGCCAAATTAGTGTGCTTCTTATATCTGTAAATGCTGCCCAACCAATCAACTTTCTTTTCCTCCAAATATAAATAGAAGCAAAAATTCTGGTGCTACCATCATCTAGATGAAATTCTGTAATCACCACCTCAGGCTATGTCTATGTTCCTATCAACTATGTACCATGACCACACTTAAAACAGGCTCAAACAAATTATACTGCTGCTACACAGTTATCCACACTGCATGGTTCAATACTGGAATTCAAATAGGAGAGGAGATCCAAAACCAAGCGGGTCAGATTCTTGCTAATATTCCACATGGGAGGAAAAGAAATCCTTACAGAGAGACATAATGGAATTAGCTTTTCCATTTTCTTTCTTTAAATCTAGTTTATTTTTAAGGAAACCCATTGCATTTTGACTAAAAGTTTGTCTTATATCATAATGGAAAAAATCTTAAAGCATAAGCAATCAATCCACGCTATCATCTGCTATCAAGCTTCACAGCTGGCTTAGAGGGTCAGCAACAGCCATAATATGGCAAAATAATACTTAGTTGGGAAAGACATATGGGTGGGTCCAAGAAATGCAGACTTTGCCAGTAGCTCATTTAATTCTGAAGCTCTGGAAGAGAGATTACCTTGTAGAAACAGGCCAATAAAGAAACCAGAAAAACAGGATGACTGAACATTAAGAACTCCCTGTCCACAAAAGCCCCGAACTTCTTAACCAATACAAATTAAACATTGCAATGTGGGAGATGGAGGAAAATTTCTCTCAAAAACTCAAAGTGAAACCGGGATGCGCTTTGTCAGAACACCTGAAGAGTTACCTGGTGTTCAAATAAAATAAGACATCTATATTCTGACTTGCATCCATGAACTACAGAAGCTACAGTAAATAAATCTGCTAGATACCTTTACATCCATTTATTCACTATTCTCGAGAACTTAAATGGGATGAATACTGGACCAGTAACGCACTGCACTTCAGCTTCTCCAAAACCTTGTGTCATCCAAAGATTACTACTGAGGACAAATTTTACTCCGGTAACTCCAGTTAATGCATGTCAGCTTGACTTGCTAAGTCAACATATCAAGTAAATCAACCCTGAGCAAGACCACTCCAAAACAACAGTGGGATTTCACATAGAAAAAAATAAGCACCTAGAGGACCACTGTCATATAAATTAGGTTAATTCTCTGTATCCGTTTTAGGATTTTTGGCCTGTGAATTTGGAAGAAAAAACATTGTCTCAAGATAAAAATCAAACCAAAACACAAACCTACCTCTGTAGGATAAGCTTTAAAAACTTTGTAAGAATAAATATCACAGATTATACTTAAGGAACTTGCCAAGCATGCATTTACTTTATGTGACTGTATTTATGCAACATAAAACCAAGAAGAACTAGGGAGACAACTACCAAACACACTGCCAGTCTGCTTTTCCAAGCTTGCAAGCATCTATGTTAACACTTTAAAGTGAACATCATGACTCTCAGAGCTCTTGAAAGCAGCACTGTATTACATTATATGAGAAAAGTCTTTTGCATTTATCTCAGGAGGCTCTTCAGAGAAGTATTCCTGCCAAAATTCCTGCACAAAGTATTTCTTTGTTTGGAGCAGGCCTCTCTGGCTACTTCAGCCAGCCTGTGACAAACATGAGGGAGGAAATTTGACAACAAAGGAAAGCTATACAAGGGCTGTCCAAAAAAGCTTTGTGCACTAGAAAGCACTTCTCAGAGAAAGTATTAACTCAACAACTGAGAATCAGAACTTGTTTCATGCATTTTGGATAAAGTACACGCTGGAGGATGCTTTCAGATGTTGCCGGGAACAGGGAGTCCTGGGACAAGATGCATGTGGGCTTGCTGGTTAGGTAAGAAATCCTCACCGACCACATTCTGACCAGGTATGAGTCCAGTAACTCAAAAATCAGAACAAAATCAGTTTTTCACTTAAAGAAAGAATCCAACTTGGACTCTCATAGGCAAAGGGGCAAAAAGAATTAAGATGTGAACTGGTCTAAACAAACTGCTTTTCTCATGATGTATATTGTAGCATGCCTTTGTAGTACCAAAACAATGTAGCTCACAGCTGCGCCAAAAATAAATACAAGAAAAAAACAAACCCACTGAAACCAAGGCTGGGGAACATGACACTTCAACAATTTTAAAAAACTGTTAAAATTTAACTGTTTTTTAAAATTCATTACAGGACGCAGAGGAACACAGGAGTCCTACTTAACATATGAACGATTACTTGAGGCATACAAGAAGGTCTCAAACTGGAAACAGTGCAGAACAAGCTTCTGTATGACAGGCTCGCGTACAATAATCTGTGTTGAATGCGTTAAGAAGCACTAAGCCTGCACTACAGACATATAATGCAAATGATAAGTCTGCAGCAAACTTCGCATGAATTCTAGTAGGTTTGCAAGAGGGGGGGAAAAAAAAAAAGGTTTCCAGAAGGTTTCCAGTGAAGCAGGACTCTGACCTAACATCAGTGGCATTACGTTTTCGAGTCCTGGAGAAGCTCTGTATTTTAAAAGTTCCAAAATATTTGAACTGATGTTACTTGGCATCTCTTAAGCGTGCTGGGACAAGCTACAGATACCCTAAGCACAAATACAAGGATGTAAAGATCACTTTAAAAGTAGCACTTATTTGGTATACTATGGTGTGACCTACAGGCTACCATTGGGGCTTTCAGGATACACTGCTAGAATCTTCTGTCACTTACTCTTTGACATCACGAAGCTGATCAATATCCTGAGGTTTTGTGAAATCTGGATCATGCGCCAGTAAATGAATCATATATGGTACCACATATTCAGGCAGCAAGGATAGCAACTTTTCTGCAATAACAAAAAAATCATAAATAATGTCTGTATTACACACGCACATGCATCACAATAAACACTTTTTCACAGAATCACAGAATTGTCGGAGTTGGAAGGGACCTCTAAAGATTAAAGTTTTTCAAAGTATTCTAAGATTTTCAAAGTATTGCTTTTTAAAATATGGAATGTAAAATGTTGACTTGCGTTTTCTTCCTACAAATTTTACTTTTAATGAATCATTAAAAATACATTAATGAGTGTTACTACTACAAAAGTACTTGATATTACTTCAGAAAGAAGATCATAAATCAGTATTTTTGTTTGAGCAAAACAGCTATCACAATAACAGCATTGTCTTTTCCATGTATAATTCTCAGCAATACACAGAAAAATATTTTATGTTTTATGCCAACATCAAACTAAGTACGTTTAGATATGAATAGTCCTAATATAACATGGGGAAACAAATTAAACTTATCCGGTGGTTCTTTACATAAGCAATTTGCTAAAGTTTTAACGATTACTCCTTCCAGTTTATTATTTGACTGCTGTATTCTTAAAAGTTTTACTGCAATACTAACCGTTAGCCATAGGATTCTGCTTAATATATTCTCTTCGTATACTGATGTTTTTGAGCAAGCACTGTCTGGCATGTGCTCTTCTCTCTTTCACAGGGTCTTTGGCACACAAAGCAAAGATTGCCATATATTCCAAAGGGAGCAGTAATTTCACGAGTGCCTTATGCAGTTTCTGGGCAAATATCTGCCTCACTTGGTAGCACTCATCCTATAGCAACACAAAACATAAGAAATCAACAATAAAAATCTTAGTCTTTATTAAAAATAAAGGGGAGGAGGCACTGAAAAGACATTTAAAAAATATCAGCAGGTGCATGACAATAAATATTTGAAATTTCAACAACTCTTTTGAAAGCTACAGTGAGGAATAGAAAATGCCCAGTGTAGCAACAACAAAAGCTCATGTGAAGACTACGAACTCAATTAATTAATTAAAAGTCACTTCAACTGCAGTTACTTACATTAATGACAAGTGCACAGAGCTGGAACTGTTCTGGGGTAATTATTTCATGGTAACAGGGCTCCTGTGCAAGCTTCATTATTGCACTACCAGCAGCTAATCGCAGTCGAGACATATCTGATTTACTATATAAACATGAGAGAGAAAAAAAAACCACAACTCACTACAATTATCCTTAAATTACTTGCATGTCAGAGCAATTAAGTTTTCCTCTGAGGAAGATCAGTTCTTTAGCTTCAGATCAAGCTAAATGAACCCAACCAATTTGTGAAAATAAGGTGCTTTGCTTTCCCCACCAAAAAAAAAAAATTAGTATAGAGTGAAGTTTCTTGTTTTCATATCACTGCCTAAATGAAAGCAACACTTTTGCCATGTATTTTCTCATTCCTTCCTTCACCCTCAAAATGAAGATGAGGTGCAAAGTTACTGTACTGTTGGAATGAAGAAGTGCACTAATCTCACCACTCAATTGTTTACAAAGACCTGCAGGTCTTTTATTCTCTAGAATGTCTCCTACTGTCAAGATAGCTACAGGGTTCTGAGCTACATTTATTAGTAAATTTTAAAAAAGAGGGAATATCAAGCATATTTTTATACTGCCATTCCACTCCTACTATTAAATCTCCAATCAGATCTGCCTTCTATC
The DNA here is from genome assembly GCA_020746105.1 of Trogon surrucura. NCBI lineage: Eukaryota > Metazoa > Chordata > Aves > Trogoniformes > Trogonidae > Trogon > Trogon surrucura. The sequence continues at coordinate 56,430,337 of CM036620.1, read as the reverse complement.
ACTCCATCAGCCACCACTGCACTCACCTTAAAATTCAAAAAGAGCTCCAGAAGAACTAACATTCTTTGAAATTCCACAACAGAACTGCTGGAAGTATGAGAGGAAAGAAATCTGACCTGATTCGCTTCTGTTCTGTCAAGTCTCCTTCGCTGACGAGCATAGCTGATAATAACCGGAGTGTGGAATTTGCAGATTTCGACTGGTTGTTTTTCATACCCAGCAGCCAACGTACCAAAAGTTTAATTGCTTGCACCTATCAAACATGAACAAATCAAAAATGAACTTATTTCCTAAAGCTGGTAAGGCACTAACACCTACTGCTGTCAAACTGAAATTTCCATAGGCTCCTATTTATTAGAGCTGATATGCTTTTAAAGGAAGAGAATGAAGCAGTAAATATTTACAGAGCGAAGAAGGAAGCAGAAGTCTTCGTGACATTGGGACATTTCAACTATGGTTCGGTGTCTTCTCACAAATGCATCCAGAGGATGCAGCATATTTGCTATACGACTAAAACTAAGAGCAACTAGATAAGCATTTCTAGAAATGGCCATAATTTGATTCATAGCAAATAGCGTATAAAGATGAATGAATAAAAGTCATCAGGGTCTCAATTTATTTCAAATCTGCTCACAGTCAGTAAAGACAAATTACCTTTCTTGTAAGAAAAGGTAAAACTTGAATCTCTTTTTCAACCTTCAGCATAATTAATATGGGTAATCAAAGACACCAAAGTGCATAGTCTCTACCAGTTCTACAACTGTGTGTATAATCCATAAAAACTCTAGCAAACTGCATATTCCAAGGAGACTAATACAAAAGTAGTCAAAGGAATTTATTCTAACACTCTCCACTGCACAAAAACCGTAAAGTTTTAATCTCAAATTATTAGTGGCAGAAGATCATTCACCTTTGCTAGTACTTCTGGAGAAACTTCTTCATCTGGAGACCACAATTTTCCATTTTTCTCACCTGTTGACTACAGACATTCATGTAAGTTTAAGAACTGGTTCAATCCATACAGAAAATCCAGAAGTAAAAATGGAAAAACATCATGGACTAAGCTTTCTTTCACACAAAGATCACCTTTAATGCAATTATCACTGTACTAGCCATTTATAGAACATTCCTTTATTGACTCATTTAACAAAAAAAAAGCTCTATTCCCCACAGTGTTAATAACAGGCAAACAGAATAGTAAGGACTTACCAAAAAAAAAGAAAATCTTACCCTGTCATTCATTAGGAGATCTTTCACAATGAAATTTGCAACAACAGATTTCATTGGAGAAGCAAACTGGTCTGGAGCCAACATAGAAATATGACCCAACGAGACTAATGGAGTTATAAGTTGTTCTGGTACATCAGCATTCAAACTTCTACTAAGAGGCTGAGGAAGAAAAAAAAAATAATTAAAAATTCAACTACAGGTAAGTAAGCTAGCATGCCTAAAAATCATTTATTTTACTGCTAGACTGCTGATGAGTTTTTCAGTTTTTCCATAAGAACTAATAAAGCTAGCAAATCAAAATGGAGAAAGAATGAGATTTCCTAATTATTAGAGTAAGCAAGAATCTCGCATGAGATAAGGACAGAACAAATTTTATATTCTCTGCCTGTTTTAACAGTAAATCGCATTCAAACCTGGGAGATATGGGAAAGAGTCTGACTCAATTCTATTCAGGAGTTGTGAAAACCTGAATCATAGGTGCAAACAGCAGAAAATAACAGCAGGCAAAAAAATCCATTTCTATTAGTGATCAGTACTTCCACTCCAGGTAACAGTCACCCGGATAATTCTGCGGTGCTGTAGCAACCTCAGATCATATTCTGGTATTAGGGAGGGAACATGCACTCCCACAGAAGTCTAAGCAGAGATCAAACTCTGTAAGCTTAATTCAAAGCTTTTCACACTTCTGAATTATGCATAGGTTCAAAGACAGCTAAGATTAAGAACCCAAGATATTTTACAAGTGCAGATTAATAATGTTATTATTTAAGAGATTACAGCGAAAAGTAATAACCTCTCTGCTCTGTATAAGGTGACTCTTGGCTTTACAACTTGTCTAAGCAAGCAGTAAGTGAGCAGTAAGCTGATGTCTGGGCTTACTCGTTATTCTGCACTAACTTCTCCAGTGAGAAAATGCTGCATGTGCAAAGACCTTAAAGCACAGTAATTTAACACAGTTTGAAAGTAGCGGATGTTATCTCTCATTCAGTATCTGCTAAACGTGTCCTCATGATTCAGTGTAGATCTTTCTAGCATATTTAGCTTACTTCCCCCTAACTATTCCTGCGTAGGACAAAATGAGTACCTTACCAGACATCAGAATATTACAAAATTGTGAACGTAAAGACACAAACATCAATAATTTGCAATTGTAAAATTGACGACTTATCTTGAATACCATGCACCTGTAGGCTTCCTGACCTCATAAATTGTTATCTGTTCCTAAACAGCATGAATTAAACTAGTGTTAATTACTAGTATCAATTAGGAACAACAGAAACAAATATTAAAAACAAAAAAGCAAGATATACCTCAAAGATCTGCGCAAGTTGCACTTCTTTATTTGAAAATATGGCATGTATACAGTGAACAGCTTGTTTTGCCTGATGAGGAGTGCCTCTTTTTGCTTTCTGATGCAAAATCGGAATTAGTGTTCTGTGAACATTAAACAAAATACTTCAAAATGCAATTTGCAACCCACAAAAAATACAAGCTTTTCACCTATACAAATCTACTCTCCACGTCTTATAAATCAAGCATTCCTTTGAAGTCTGTTCAGGAAAAGATCACAATCATGAAGTGAATAGCAGGATGGAATAGTATTTAGTCATACTTGTTGAACATCTGACTGTACATATTTAAGCAGAAAAAAGCCTCCAGGGAAAAAATCCAACATGAAAGAAAAGAATGATCAAAATAAGGCTGTTTAGGAAGCCAAATATAAGGTGGGGGGAACCTGACAGGTTCAGCTAGGGTAAACTCCTGGGCTTGTTATCCAAGCTTGGAAGTGACACGGCTTAGGAAAATTTATGAAACTTAGGAATAACCATTAAACATGAGCGTGTTTATAGGCCTTTACTGCTCTAAGTTTTTAATCACAATGTACATCCAAGTGAACAACTGCTTTGTTCCGAGCTTTTGCTTTTGAATTCCCTGAATCCATCTGCTGTTCAGAGGCCACCGAAGGAATCAGGAGGGCAGAAGCCACTCCGGAGACCAGGCTGAGGTTGCTCAGACTGTTTGGTTCCACTTCTGAGAGCACGCTGGAAGGCAGATCTGTCTCCTGAGAGCTCATAGTCTGAGACATTAACTCACGAGGTTTACCTCACAACTAACCCAGCAAGTGACACAGGAAAACAAAATTGCCTGGAAAGCATCTGACACAGAAATATAAGAAAATCCCCTGCTTTCTTGAAAGGCTCAGTAACAATACAGCATTCAGTGCACAGATGACTTAGCACCCAGCCTTCACCGACACATTCTACATGATCAAAATCAGGAATAAGAGGTGGAAGAAGAGCTTGCATGGCTGAAAGAATTAAGCCTCAGTTTTCTCAAAAACCACACAAAACCCTTAAGCAAACAAAAGACCCCTAGAAAAACATTAATAGTATCCAAAAGCAGGAGAAAGTCTCTTCTCAAACCTGCTAAGATTCCATGAGTTGGATTAAAGAAGCAGCAAAAGAGCAAAAAACTCAGTAAAACCTACAGCTAAAATAAGCTTCCGTGCCTAAAGGACCATTTTCATCGGGTAAGTACGGGCGCTTTAAAGAGCCTTTGCCAAGTGTTGGTGCATCAGTTACAAACCAAACCTCATCACACCCCAGCTGACACAGACCAGCAAAAAGGTGAAACCTGACAGGTTTAGATGCACCTTTACATGTTCACAAGTTTACATGAGGTCTGTGCTCTCTCTGAGCATGGCCAATGCTTCCACCAGACTCTAGAGTTGTACGGCAGTCCTCGTCCATGAACAAATCTATCCATTTTCTGTAAGGGGAAGAACTTGGGCTACTGCTAGTGAACACCACTTCAAACAGGTAGCCACTTCAGCAGGCAGCTTGCTCACACAAGTGGTTTAGGAAAAAAAAAGCAAACCCCAAAACAACCGGTCACTTGAGACAAACTTCATGATTAAATCAAACTTTTCATTTATGATAGAGATTTCTAGAAGATCTACTTGTCCTCAGACTAGTTTTCCTTTGCATCAGTGTAAACACTGGCCTGGTTTTGGCTTTCAGAACACTAACCTGACCTGTCTGTAAACCACGCCAAGGGCTAGACCTCCATTTTGACAGATTTTTAAGTTATTTGACACTGCCCAGATTATACTTCAGCAATACCTGGCTAACGCATGAAGCCAAAAGAAATGTCAGCAATACCAGCTCCTTTGACAGCAGACTATACACCCCAGCAATGCACAGTCTTGACTAAACTCTGGTAGGGAATTACAGACGATTGGGACTATACTGGTAACTGTAATGACAATGGGGATTGGTGGCCTTTTCCTTCTCTTCACCCCTATAAATGTCTTAAAAGACATACCATATGTGAACTTCTAACATTTTTCTTTTGCCTAAAATTCGATTCAAATCCATAAGAATCGCTGAGGTTACACCTTAGATTCACTGAGAAGTTAAGGTGTTCATAGGTATGTGGCTTGGCATGGTAATATTGGAGATGCTATTTCAATACGTGAGAACTTAAAACCTGTGCTTTATAATCTGGATTAGTTAATTGCTAGCAGGCTAATTTTAAGGATTTAGATGTTACCCACAAGGTTTTAAACAGTCTGTGAATACCTAGTAGATTATACATCTTTAATCAGCAGTTAAAGCATGAATTGCATAATGATGACTTATAGACAGCCAATTATTCTTTCTTAGAAATTCACACCTGCTTTTGGATCTTGTTTCCCAACTTGTTTGATAACAGAGCCGTTAACCCATCAGAGATTATATTTTCATTCTTACAAAGACAGAAAAACTGTGTGAAGGACAAATGTGTACAAATGATGCCAAAGAATTACATCTTCACCATATTTTTGCTGTTGCTTATTTTGTAACCTGGGAAACACGCTAATGCCATTTTTAATTTGTCTGTTACAAGGTTTTTAAGAAGTACTAACATCTTCAATAAGTACACAAAAACTGTAAGAATGCAAAATTTAAAAATGAAGAGACAGAAAGGCAGTGAAGAAATACAGAAGGATGGAAGAGAAGCTGCCCACATGTAGAAGACTATAAAGTTATACTGAATAAACTACCAAGAAGCAGAACGTCAGGTATGAAAAGTAACATGTAAAGAAATACACTCACGATCTTATCTGTGGCAAGTCTGTTTCTATTTTGTGACCCGTGTTTCTGAAAATCTGTATGGCTGCCTCAGCTACCTTATCATCTTCCATCCTGAGGCACTGCAGCAGAGACTCGTAGGTCTCTGCAGAGTGGAACGAGGTAGGATGTGTAAAGGACAGAACCTGCAGATACACATTAAGACAAAGGTATATTTATTCATGGCAAATAAATCGTCACAAATCTCAAATTATGGCTGTTTATGACTATTACTATCAACATAAATAGCTATTACATGCTCATATGAGACTATTATATTGAATAACTCCATTTTGGAGAAGGTTACATACGCATTTTCAAATAAATTCACCTATGCTCAGGTCTTCCCCTCCTCCAAGTATTTTGTAAGATATTACATTATTTGAATATATAAACATTTTTATTAAATTATCAAGAGTATTTGTTTTTATTTCAGTCTACTTAAGGATACTTTTTTCAACCTAGTTTAACGGAACTGAAATCTTAATTTCTCCAGAATCTATAGTCTCTCAGCAGAAAAAACAATCAAGACTGTTAAGATATATACAAACAAAACACAGACTACTAACCTTTTAATCTAAGGCTAATGAAACATAACACATTCTGTTAAATACAACAAAGGTCAAATAAGAAACGAAGCATGCACAGATTCAAGGCAGTACAAGAAAGGACAAAAGGCTATCCCAAAGCAAAACTATATGAAGCAAAGTTCAGATAACACAGAGTAGGGCGAACAATGAAAAATTGCATGTATTTCCTGTATTCTTAGGATTTATCTTGTCTTGGATTCTTTAATCAGAATTGCCTACTTGCATGAGTATCAATGAGTGAAATAACATTTTCAGAGACATCCACGTCACAGCAACAAAATCTAGAACCCTGTCAGACTTTCTTTCTGAGCTACATCAGCAAACAGACATTACGTCCCCGCATACTTCTGTGCAACTATTTCTCCCATGGCTGCCATTACCAAATTTGGTGTGATATGTCTCCATAAACACCACCTTGTTCATTCACACTTTGAAAAGTCTCACTTGAATTATGTAAACCTACCCCTCCGTTCCCTCCTGTATTTTATACTGCCCTTTGTAACATATCGAAAAATAAAGTCTCATTAGTGAACTGCCAAAATCACCACAGATGTTTTCCAGATATTTTAAATCCTTCTGTCTCCCTCAGCTATTTCTCATCACCACTGAGAACACAAAAGTTCCCACACCCCCTTTTCTCTTTCTCCTCTACATAGCTTGGCTTTTTTGAGTTTATTCGTTGCTTTTCCTTCCAGTATCATACCGGTCTCAAAGAACAAGCCTGTCCTAATTTCCCCATTTCTCTCACTTTACCTCTGCACCTCCTGCTACGTGACCTCTCTAAGCCGAAACTAATTTCTGCTTTAACATGCATATTTCAACTCTTGGTACGCTTCTCAAAACATGATTCTTTCAAAAACCATCTCTTTCATTATTCTTTTCTCAAGTGAGTAGTAATAACCAAGTATTTTCATACATTAAACAAGTAATTATCTAAATAATAACTATTAAACCCATACTAACATTAATTCATTACTCACATCACTTCTGTCCCTTCTGTTACAAACTATATCTGCATTATGTAGATTACCTTGAGAAGTTCAAGTCCTGCACGAATAGCAGTATCAGGACTTACACCCTCCTCTTCATCATCAGCTGTCCCCTCTATTGATTTATTCATTAGTTTTACTAGTGCACTGAAATAAAAGATACAAAAAGAAAAAAGCAAATGAATGTGACAATGTACAATGCTAAAGACTGAGGATAATCAGCAAGAACACCTGGCTTTGAAAATAAATAAAGGGATGACAACAGGCCATTGAGGGGTGAGGTGTTCTGGTGTTTGGTTCATGGTTTTGGGGTTTTTTTTGTAGTTTGTTTCATTGTTTTTTTTTAATCAAGCTATTCCATTATTCCCTTTCCTTCTAACTTAGCTTTCTTCCTGCAAAATAAATTCTTTAGGGAAAAGGAAACCCCAAAAAACACCACCATGTTGGCAGCATTTAGCTCAACACAGTTGCATGAGATTCAGAATGTAATTAGGTTGCCAGACAAGTCTCAAAAGAAACCCAAACATTCTCTTACACAATCCCACAAAAGCTAATTAATTCAAATGCTATATGAAAGACTGTGTTGCAGTGTGAAAATTAAGATCATAAATTTCACCTTGAGTTCTAAAAATAGCAGTTTTGCTAGGAACAACTACTATATTATTTTGAATCATTTGCAGACAACACTGCAAAAAAGTAACTCCCACCCCGCCCCCCCCCCCCAAAAACCCAAACCAAAACCCCAAACCAAACAAACCCTGCATTCTCTATGCTACTGGAAATTAAGACATCCACATATTTTTTGTTTTAAGTATGCATATTTACTGCTAGGACACAGACTAATCTAAACAAAATATTTCTTTTAGAAATATGGTTTCCTTTAAATGCTCTTTATAATCATTCATGAGTTAGTATGATCTTTCAAACTTACCTAATGGCTTCTGAGTCAATATGTACAGGGGCAATTCTTTCCAAAAGAAATTTGACCATTTCCAGAAAAGGATTTGTTGGCTGCTTAGGATTTGCAAGTTTCCGGGCTATCTCTCTCTACAAGAATGTTAGATAAAAACAAGAATTATACTCATTTTACTTACTTCTTAAGCATGCTGGATAAGCTAAATATAGCCACTTTTTACCCACAGACATTGGCTATATAATTGGTGAAACCTATTTCAAGGGAGGCTGGTTGTTATCTCCAAGTCTTTCTTTATCATGTTATATTGAAAGCAGACCTACTTTACTGAACTATTTAAACCGAAGTTGCATTTAGGTGTGTGATGAGAGTTCTTCAGAATTTAAGGAACTGCAGGCTGGATCCAAAACAGAATCAATGGAGAGCTAAGAGTAATGAAGATGGAGTACTACATAAATCTGTACATCATCCTGTTTTATGCGTGAGAGTTCATAAGCAACAACAAAAAAACTCCACTAAAAGCCACACGGCTGCAGACACGCAGAAGCACTACCCTACCTCGGAGACAACAGATGTTCAGACCCTAGGTACTTGCCCATGAATGTTTTAGATCCAAAAAAAACTGGTTTTCCCCTCCGAATGCCCAAAACGTCAAGAACATTAAATCCAGCTGCAAACCCAACGGAAGGTGGATAAAAAGATCTTTTTTTGTTTTGAATAGAAGTCTAAAAAATCTCTCCAAGAAATGACTTACTGAAAAGGGTTGGATGCTGCAGACCCTACAAACTAGGACATACTCTCTTCACCAATTGGCCAGGACACTATTCTGAAGGTCTCTCTGTTCCCTTGACTGGACAATTTCAGAGCCATTAGACAAAACCCAAGACGACTATGTTTGTTTGCTGATGCTCTCTATTGTGATTTCTGTCAACGAAATTGTTTACTTTACTTTGGGACCATAATGAAAAAAGAGTTAGTGTGTAGTTGTTGGCACAATCTGTAAATCTCTGTGAAAGTCCGATTTGATATTAAGATCTCTCTCTCTGTGATGAAAATACAGATATCTCTCAAAATAACCTTCTGGGTTTAGTATTTGGCTTGCTGGTACTCCAAACGTGTTTCATCAGTGTCAGAAGTTTAGGAATCTTACCAGAAAATAAACATTTGAAAGAACGTATTTTTTTAAAATTAATCTTTTAGATTTTATGCTCGATGCTCATAATCCCAGGAAATAAAGCTAATGTCTGCTTAGGAAGCAAGATGATGATAAATTATATTTTCCTTACCACACAGACATCTGCCTGTTTACAAGAACATGTAGGGCTGATTAACAGTTCAAGCTGGGACCGCAGCTTCTCATCGTCACCTAGAACCTGATTAAATTTCTTCACAAAATCTTGTGCTTTTCCAGGATCTGGAAGGTTTTCTGTATGATTAAAAACAATTTAACATAAGATAAATTTGCCAGTTCAGCATGGCAAGATTCACAGAAATACAATTTCCAGGAATGCTGCAGTACCAGTTTATAGAACTTAACACTTACTTGCTATGGTCATCAGCTTTCCAAACATGGCAGCACTGTTTGCTTCTGACTGAGGACAACAGCAAAAACAAACAAACAAATCAGTGATATCTCCTTTAAAAACAGACCTTTCAATTAATCTTTTTGTTCATCTGCAGCACTACATTCTACTCTGGAATCTTATGTTTTATGGTTTTGTTTTACGAATAAACACTAGAATAATGTCATAGTATCATCGGCAGTTCATACACACAGAAAAAGGGGAAAAATATTGCAATATCAAAGAACTGCAAAAATTCACATAACGGACCAAAATCAATTGCTAGGGAAAGACATCAAAAAAAACCTCCCAAACACACAACCTCCCCAACCCCAAAGCAATGCCCTATTTAAAGTTTCTGCTAGTTTGAAGATACACTTAGAAGTAAACCTTCAGTATAAAAACTTAAAAACATTTGTTTTCAAACAAATAATTACTTTATGTTACAAGATATTCCATTCTCGAAATATGTTGTGAGAAACAAAAAAGGCCTATCAAAAGCAAACAAAAAACTTGGAATTTTTTTTTTTTTCCAAAGTTATCGACCAGCAATATAAAATAATGGTAAACACAAGGAGGCCATATACCTTTAAGCATTACTGAAAGCAACTTTACTTAATGAGAATGGAATATTGTCTACATATGGAAATTGACATAATAGTAAAATCATGCTGAAAAAAATCACGTATTATTAAAAAAGCCCAGCAAATCAGTCTAACAGGTCCATTGGATAAAGGATTAATATTTTCAAAACCGTACAGTGGGCTGCTTGTGCAAGTCTAGTAATTCTCGTACGTGACTCCTTAGCATGTTCTGGCACTTCCACATCTCATTCAGTGCTCTGCAAAAGCACAAAATCAGAAAAGAAAACCTTACCAATTTGTTCGTGAGAAGAACACGATGGATGTACTAGTAAACAAGATTATTTATCTTACAAGCATAACATTTGCTAGGCACAATCACAACCTACCAAATATTAAAAATAACAATTCCCAACAAGCGGGAACTGATTTTCTCTTTTCACTGAACATCACCTTTCTTATTATTCTACTCGGAACAATTTCACATATGCAGGACAGCCACAGTACGTCATACAAGCACCCAAATTATCTTGAAAATAACATTTTCAACAGAGAAAACAGGCCACTATCAAGCCGAATGTAGTTGTAACTTCATCATAGACCCTAATATACAGCAAATCTAGAAGTTGCTCTATTAATAGTTTTCCTCATCTCAAACATCAACGTATTTTTTTGTCTAATGAGCATGTAGAGTTCGCATATAAAAGGGAAACGTTTTGAAACATTACTTTCAATAACACAAAGCATCAATTACTTATACTTTTATCTAAATCCTGATAGTACAATTAAGACAATACAGATGTTTGAAAAGCAAGTTCGAGAAAGCAAGTATTTGCCGTATATAATAATATAATACTCACTTGACAGCATTTGGATCCAAGCTAGCATACAAATAGTACAAGCACTTCATTCGCTCTTCTGTTTCCAAATTGTGAGGAACAAGATACTGAGCAAAGATTTTCTCTACCAATAATCTGCAGGGAAAAAAAAAGGGATAAAACCTGAACGTTTCCAAAAGTGGCAATATCTTTCAGCAAAATTGAAAGAACAAGAAACATTGGAAATCACTGAAACTTGATTTCTCAACAGAGAAGAAAAAAAAGCGGTCTCTTCTTTGTCTGTAAAGACCCCTTGCACTGTTCACAGAAAGATTTGCAAGAAATGCTTCTTGAGATCTTTTCCATCTTCTTTCATTTTCACATCTAAGAAAGACTAATTGCTTTATTTGTCATCATCCAAATTCTCTTGTTTATTTAGGCTCAGAGAATGTCCCTTTGTTCACTCTCCTACTTAAGAGAAAGGTTAAGATAAAACTGCAGTATTTAAGAAAAAAATACAACAGTTTAAACTACTCATTAATCTATTATTCTAAAAATCAGTATTAAAAAGGTGGAGACAAAGGAACACTAAAACACATACAATAGAAGAAGCAAAAGGAAAACTAAAAGCAAACCAAATCAGCAAAAACATTCTCCAATTACTTTTTTAGAAAATGATACATTTTAAGTTTTACATAAAATATAAAACTTCAACTAAAAAATACGTCTATATGGTTCATCCCAATTATAGGCTCCCCAAACAAAAGAACACTCAGACACTACTTTAATACATAGTAATAACAGATGTGCGCAATGTTCAGCTATACAAATATTTTGTGTGTTTGAATATACAAACTTTTTCACTATGATTCCTAGTAGGTACTCTGGGAGCGCCTTGTACCAAGGCCATAAGAAGGCAGCAGAGGTCAAAAGCACACCTTGCTTCTGCTCAAAGAAAATTTCAAGAGACATGATGGCAAGGCAGAAGGAAAAAAAAAAAAAAAAAGGATGATCACAAATACGGATACAGCTACCTCAAGGTACCCGGCTGGTATTAAATCAAGCTCATCTTTTTTCCTTTAAAAAGTACGTTTTACTAGCGATGACTCCAAGAACTAAATTGTTTGGGGAACAGGACCTTCAGACCTCAGGGGACTCCACCTCTGTTTAAGGTACTAGATTGGAGGCATCAGTTATGTCAGTAACTGAGGAACAGACACATATTCTAGAAAAGCTACAAATGGTGAGAATGTATCATGTCTTCTTGCCTGGTCCCTGTTAGGGTAAAGATTTACAAATAGGGAACACCTCTGGGACACGTTTTTCTCCTGTGAGCAAAGTAACCGGCGAGCGTATCAAGAGCAGGCACGAGGGCAGTGTTTAAGGTGTGGTTATTTTACCCCATTCCCTGTGCATGTGTTGTAAAGCGAAGCAGCTTCAGGAACACAGGTGATAACGCAGTTCTTATGGTTAGAAGTTCTCAGCCTTGACCACACATGCACATCAAATAACATCAATTCCACTTCATATCTGAATACTGTGTGATATTGTGCTATTGCCTTCTGAAAGAAAACGTTATCCCATGCACACAATGGAAAATACTCCAGGGCTCAGACAACTGTTCACTGTTGGTTTTTATCCTCCTCCCTCATCATGGAAGGAATATAGGCCAGGGTTGGCTAATTTTGTCCTACGCTTGTGTGTTTAAAAGTATTCCTGCAGCTCTTCAGGTGCTAAAAGTACTAACTTTGTAATTCTGGCAATAGTAACACTGAAACGCACTTATCGCTCCACTCGGAGATGGGGAAACCAACCCAATAGTATGACTGAGCAAGAACTTAACTGTCAGCCTCAAAAACTCGTGCAATTCGAATTAAAATTCAGGGTACCAAAATGAACTAGAGGAACACTAAAAATCAAGCCATCGATCCTTTCAGTGTGTTTACTCAGAACGCAAACAGCATACAACCCATGCCTACTCATCTACTCCTGAAAAGACCAGTTTCAACGGCTTAATCATACCTTCAGAAGTCTTATCAGAGAAGGAAACTCAGCTTTGAGAACAGCTGTTCCTTAAAATACCTTGCCTCATTTCCCTGACAGTGTTCTGCATTTCCTGTGAGCAGGAATATTGAAAACATCTGCCCCATTCACTATGGAACTTCGATTCATTCTCAGCTCGCTGTCAAACCCATGTACTGACATGAATGTGCTAAACCCCCAAACTTCTCAATTAAAGCATATTTGAAGCACAGACATATGCAGAACGAGCTTTGTATAAACTATGTGAAGATCTCCTAAATGCTCACTATTTGAAACTTCTACCTCAGCAGACTTTCAGTGTAATTTCTGTGTGTACCACCTCATAACCGTATCTTAATTTTTTTTTTTAAAAAAAGGGGCAGCAACTAATTAACTATATAACTGTGGCCCAGTTATGATCAGTCAGATGGATAGAGAGCCTTCACCACTGCAGCAGTACGAATTGTCATAATTGTCAACTGAAGGAAGCTTAATTGCCCATTCAGACTAGTCTCTAAGACCACGAAACATACTAAGTTAGCAGACTCTGTAAGATACTAAGAAATACTAGAAAGAAATTTCCAAGTCTGCTGTATTAAAAACCTAGACTGAAATTCTATCTCTGTGTGATCTCATAGCTTGGCTCTCCTTGTAAAAGACAAGAACTAATAGCGAGAGTTGGAAACTATCTTCCAAAATCTTGGCCAAAATACTTTTCTCTAAGCTAAAACAGTATTTGAAAAAAAATACCAATGGACTGAATGACAAAACAGGGAAGGCTAGACAACAGCAGAAGCACACGTAGTATTTCTTTGGGTTTTGTTCTATGTAAAGAAATAATTTCTACACAGCATACCAAAAGGAGACGTTTGTGCATGTGCTATAGTGCGTACATGCACAATGCTCAGAGATCATGGATTTTAACACGCTAGCCTAAGGAAAGGAGTTAGGCAAACAAGAACCGAGTATAATAAATGCAAAAGTTGGTAAATGACAGTCTCCTAACATCACAGATTTAGTTCCACCAGTAAATACAAGGAATACATGAACAGATAATCAACCATCCTGAATATCTTAGGACGTCTCAATGATTATTGATTAAATATACCTGAAATCACAAATACAGAATGTCAAAAAACAGTTTTCTCAAGACAAGCACATATTTTCCAAGTACCTCTTACAGCTTTACAATTAAAATGAGGAAGGCTTAGGTTGACTCACTTGTCATCAATGCTATTTTGATAATATATGTGCAAAAGTTTATCCTTTATCCAGCTCACTTTCTCTGCAGCATCTTTTCCAGCCTCAGCATGAAGACAATACTTCTTGTATAGCTGAGCAAGACCCATCATAGCTTCTTTTCTTACTCGCCACTTGAGGAGGAAGAAATGAAAAGAAGATGAGGAAGCGGTTTTGGTAAATAAATATTAAATATATACAAAATACAGTAAAGACGCAGAAGGTTCAAAGATAAAATGGCCACATTCTGACCTTCTACATTTAGGTAGCTCAAAAGCTGAAAAATGCTGTTTAGAGCCTTTACATGAGAATCCAAGGATTCAGGGGAAAACAAACAAACAAACAATTAAAAAACCCCCAGACTACAACATCCATAGATGGAATTTCTGGGTTCTCATCCTTGCTTTTGGTGGTCACTATTTTATCCCCTTGGATAAAAAGGAAAAGTCTCATTATTAAACATTTTAACAGACAAGATCTACAACCTCTCCTATGCTGACTTGTGGAAGGAATGATACCAGAACAGACTGCGGATTCATTGAGTGAGAATAGTGTCTTCCACTGAATGATATACACAGAAAGCCTCAAAAGAAACCTCTTTTCCCTCACAATTTTAAAGAAATATATGAAATTCAAATGGAGAGAATTTCTTCCACAACACGCTACATATCAATTTTGGTCTTGAATTCCAACGACTGAAAATGCTTAAATCATTTCACCCTATCAAGCATAAATTTAGAGACCATTATTCACACTGTGCATAACTTCTTCAATCTTGTTAAACTTGTTAATAACACTGAGATACTGTACTGCACATTTAATTTCTTAACAGTTATACTGAGAAGAGAAAAATCTTGAAGATAATATAACTTATGTCAGCACAGCAGGTTTAGACACCACTAGCTGTAGAAGCTGTATCAAGAAGATGAGGAAAAAAGAGGTATTTTGTCATATATTTCCTAAATATTAAAAACATAAGTTACAGGTAACGACTTTGACAGTACACAGTATAATACTTTGGTTTTCGCAACATAGAAAAGTTTTAGATAAGAACAAATGTCATTGTTTAAATTCCCTGCAGGAATTTGTTCACACCAATTGTGAACTAAAGCACATTTTAAAGAAAATAAAGGTCTGAAAGAAAAACATTTTCACAAACATTTTGTGCACTCAGATACACTCTTCCAAAGCAAGCAACAGCTTCATCAGATCTATATGAGACAAGAAGGACGGCAAAATTATCGTCAGAAGATAATGGGGGAGAATTACAAGAAATTATTCTAGAAAATTCAAGCCTTAAATGAAAGCAAGAGTACTTAGCAAAGGGTTCTAAGGAAAGGAGGTTCAGATTGTCAACAGATTTCCAATCACTGAAATTGCTGCAGAAATTAGAAGTCAGAGCACGCGGGACGGCAGTTTTGGTCAGAAGAGGGGAGGCACTCGACAGAAACCCTTAGAGAATGTTTTGAGCCTCCACAGGAGAAAGTCACTGAACACGAGATGCAGGTAGAAGAGTCAGGTGCTACCAAGAATTAAAGCTCAAGTGTTAGATCACAGGGTAAAACATGAAGGCAAGTGAAACCAAAGAGAAAAGTGATAACTTCAAAGGAAGCAGATCAATACACAGAAATACAACTACCACCCTGATTGGATCAACAACAGAATTTTGACAGTCTTAGCTCCCTCAGTGAACCAGCATAATTAAAGTCCTTCACTGAAGAGTGCTGGGCTGAGTTTAATAAAAAAACAGCAAAACACCACCCAAAAAAAAAGCCAAAACCCTGTTACTGAAAATTCAAGACAATCCCTTCTCTGTTGGAACAGCTAACCTATTCCTTCCATAGAGTTAAGACTATTAACATCTTAAAATCTTTCTTCTTCTTCTGTAAGAAGACACAATGGCTTTTAGTACACATGGAGAAGGAGGAGTTAAAATTAACACATGTAGAAAATTGTATAAAGAGAAACAAAAACTACAAGTCTGTTCCTACAGCTCCTTATTCTCTAGTTTTGGACTTCCAGCTGATGATGTGAAAGTCTCTTCTCACGAAGGGATTTAAGTCTCTAGACCACAAAGGCTGTTGGGAAAAATGGGAACACTGTCAAAATGGTCAGCTGTCAAAACTCTAACTTCAGGTTCTTAAAGTTACTCCAGTATAAATGAAAAATACTTGAATCATTTTTAGAAGCTTTTTTTTAAAAAAAAAAAATTAAAAAAATCTAAATATCTCCTGAAACTGATTAACACCCTAGAGACATGCTCCAGATGAAAATTCTTACCAAAGACTGGATTCTAGTTTTTGGGAAGCATCTGCTCCCAGAATTACTTTTCCAACTGGACCATTAAAAACAGACTTGAAGTCTACAGGTGGTGGTGGGTTTTGTTTGTTTTCTTGTGCTTTTCTTTTCTTTTCTTGCTTTTTTAATAGTTGTATTGTGAAAATGCCTATACAGATCAAGTTAGCTAAGGACGTTTTGTAAAAAATGAAGTACTGTCTTTTAGGCTATCTTTGGTAATACTGTGCCAGTTAAAATATGGTTGCGAGGAGAAAAAAAAACAAAACAAACAGATCACATAAATAGTGTAACAGCACGATTTAAATTTTCACATTGTTTAATAAAGAAAAAAGTCAGAATTGAAACGCCATATTAGTGTGTTTAAAGGACAAGCATTTTACTTCAGCCTGTTGGACAAGTGTTATTTTTATAATAACATCTATACTCATTTGATAGATGATTGCAGGCCTAAAAAGAATTAGATTAAGTCAAACAGATGAACAATCATTTAGGAGTTTGCAGTACATTTGACCACCAGATAAAAGGAGTAAATGCAGTTAGCAGAAGATAATTGAGTTCTATGAAGCAAAAGTATCAAAATAGTTACAATGCACTATGTCTGGGACTGAAAGAAATCTTACACAGAAAATATGAAGACAGATACACAGACATATCAATGCTCCTCTTCCAAACTGGGGAAAAATCTTAAAAAGAAACAAGGCTTAAAGTTTACAAGTCCTTCATACTCCCTTTATAATGCTAATTATAAGACACACTGTACTGTTAAGTTCTATTTCAAATACTAAGTATTTATTGTAGTAATTTCTAGTCCAACCTCAATTTTAATTTCTCCTCAGGACATATTTTCATTAAAGCTCTCTTCAGAGATTTTTTTATAAGAGAAACATCATCTGGAGGTGAAGTTGTTCTTCACTGAGGAGTGCCTGAAAAGGCACCGAACTTTGAACTGCAATGTATCATCACACCTACAGCTGGACAACTGCCTGCCTCTCCCTGCTGGTGATATGCTAAAGAAGAATAGAGACAGTAACAATCACCCCGTTCTGATCAGGTAGAAGACCCAGAAGGAACCGGTGGTTACACTAAAAGTTTTTTAGATCTCAAACAACTTTTTTAGACATTTTGCTTAATGGCTGAAAGGTCTTAATCACTCCTGAGAAATGTGCAAGGTGAAGCTGCAGGTACAACTCACTGAAGATCTGCTTTGTAACAGTAAACATACTCAAAAACGAGTATTTTTCTTTGTGCAAAGACAACATCCTCTTCTTGTAGTTCATTATGGTAACATTCTGATTTAAAAAGGTGAACATAAAAAGAGAAAACTATTTTAAACGAAGTAAAGCAAATAGGTAGAATAACACAGATGATAGAATGGATGCCCCCTACCAAAAAAGGAACAAGAAGATCAACACGCCTATACAGCACAGCGAAGTCTCCTGTTAAAACATCATCCTCCAAAGCCACATCCAAAAAAGTGTGAACAGGAAAGAGTATAAGCTCTGGCAAACTGAAGGTAAATCCTTGATGAAGCATGACAGAAGTTTCAGAAACAAATCATTAAAAGCATATTAATTAAACATCCTCATCAAAGCCTCCAGAAGCAGGAAGCCTTCCAGACCCTTTTGTAGAGCTGGAAGACAAACAAGATTTATTCCAGAAGAGAGGCCTGAAGAGGTTTCTTAAAGTGTCATTAGAGGACATTTCAAAACAAATTACTAAAACAAGCAGTAACAGAATCATTAAGACCAGGCAGTATCCCATCCATGACTTCTATGGGAATTTAGAAACGATATGCTAGTTTTTCCTGTTATTGCAATCTATGAATCAACAGACTGAACACAGCAAATGTGAAAGAAATCAAAGGGTCCCAGGAGGAACAGTGATGCCACTCACCAGAACATCTGATTTTGAATAGGCAAACAGGTTGAAACGAAACAGTAACAACAAGAAAAAGCAGACACTGCTGAAAAACGAAGTTATGGGAATGAGTCATTACACTTCACATAGTGGGAACTTTTGTCTAAGAAAAAATAAATTTCACCAGATCCACAAGTGTTTCTGCAAAATGCATTAGAATCCAAGAAAACTTCCAAAGTCTCACACTAGGGGATCTTAAAAATCTTGATGTTACTTAATCATCAGTGAAAACATAGGGAACAATGGGTGGGAAAAAATGGTTTTCACAATGAAGGGAACAAAGCGAACCTATTGGTGGAGTCAGAAGGGAATCTGTGAGACTTAACATATGAAAAATTATTAGAAAATGAGCAGAACACTGCATAAAATTACTGGGGTCATCAGATCTAACATTATAATGAAGAACTGAAAGTGTCTTGCTACCAAATCGCTACTTGCAGAAAAATGTCTTGCTACTGAATCGTTACAATGTGAAATGAAAGAAATTCAGATAAAGGCCAGTTTTTTCTACCTGCATTAACTTTGCATGTATAGTATTAGGCAATGCATTATCTAAAATTATTCAGGAAAGACACCGAATTCAACATGGATGTTTTTCACAACTGTCAGCTCAGTGCTCAGAAATAGTCTAAAAGACAGAACGATAACAGTAAGAAGATAAACTATCATAAAGTACATACACAACACCACGCGCACCTTGAGTGCCATGGCCAAGTCTGGTCACTTTTGTTCCATTCCAACAGGACATGGAACAACCAGACAAGACTGACTGAGTGTACACAGTAATGAACTTGTGTGGAAGTCAACTGGATGATTCTTTAGTTTGGAAAAGAAACGGTATACATATTTATTAATCATGAGTGGGTCAAAAAGTATTTATTATTTTACACAATGCAAGAACTATGAGATACCCAGTGAAATTATCAGGCACGTTTAAAACAAATAAGTGAAGTTCCTTTCTCTACACATGCATTAAACTTGAATTTACTGATGCAGATGCCATGGATGCTCATAAAGTACAAATAAGTTCAAGAAACAACTTGCTAAGTTCATGAAATAAAGTTCCATTGAAAGCTATGATGAAGGTGATCAAGCAGATTGAAGAAATCCTCAAATCACAAATTGCTTGAAGCCAAAACTGACCACTATGAGAACTATCCTGGGCTACTGGGACCTTTGCCCTAAACACATGAGGCAATTCTCACGTTCTTATAATGCGACTGTGCTCCTCATAAGTCAATGATCTTATTTGCCTGACAACACTTGATCGGTGCCTCTTTCATACGGAATCTACATTAAGATGTTCTAGTAAGAAAATTATTTTTACCCCCACAGCGAAAATGATGAGATTTAATGAGATGACTATTTCATAGTCATCTCTAAGAGTCTCTCTTCCTGTGGCTTTGGTTTTTTAGGTTTACTTTTAGCAAATTAGGTTAGAAGCAAATATTCCCCCCAAAAAAAAAAATTAACACTTACCCGTTTGTCTAGTGTTCTTTCCCTTACAAAGCCAAGCAGCTGGTCATTGACTAAAGAAAGATCTCTCTTGCCCGCAGTAATAATTGTAACAATAACATCATGTCGAATGGCTTCTTCTGGGTCATGCGATCTAACCTTCAAATATTCTGTTACAATTAGAAACAATGAAAGGTTTGGCTTTCTTACACAGATACAATGTATTCTGATTTATTAATAATATTAAAACAATTACATGTCCATCACATAACACAACCATATAATCTATTAAACATATAACTGCCTAGAGGAAACATCTGTTCCAGCATTTTCTATGTTAAATATAAACCAATTATATAGCTGTAAATATCAGAAGAATATAAGTGAATTGCTTTTACAATAACCTCATTTGCAACAAGCAATGAAGTGAAATAAATCTGATTAGAATATATTTAGAATCAGGAGGAGTGGGAGAGTGAGACAAAATAAAAAGAGCTGGAACTCTCATTCCCAGAGAGCTCAGAAGGTAAACAGTAAGTGAAAAATACTGATAACTGCTGTAGGTTAACAAAGAACAGTATTTTCAGTGAAGTCTAAAACTTTGTTCATAGTTAAAATGACTATGCTGAAGCGAATGAAGGAACTTCATAGTTCAGATCATCACAACAGCATTTTCTAAACCCAGTGGAGAGAGCACTGGGGAATCCACTGCTTTTGAGAAAAGACGTTGCAGCAATACTTGCTTTGCCTTGCCAAGTTTCCTTAGAATCTAAAATTACTTTAAAAATCTCATTTTGCAACGGGTAGCTTCTTAAAGGCTCACTCTGACAAAGTCCACACAATGTCACCCCCTGCTCTTTTTCTAATAACTGGCTCTTGTCTTCGGCAGAAAGCAGTGACTCAGTAGTCAGCTCTTCCATCTGGCATCAAGCACTGGACATGACACATTTTAGAACGACAGTGCTATGTACAGAAATAATTACAGTCTTCCTTGCAGATTTCTTAAATTATTCTCAACCCCTGTATGAGCATCTTACCAGTGAGGTCTTTTGCTAAGTCTGGATGGTTCATTAAGCAATGACTGGCAAATTTCACACTCTCTAATCTCACAGGGACATGGATATCATTGAACCTAGAGGGATAGAAGATGATGAATGTTAATTTTTAATTAGCCTTGCAAATCAAGATTACTCTCTATGCAGTAACATGTGTTAACAGTATGTTCCATTACCTATTAGACACTTTTATATGGCAAAATAAAGCAATAGGAATATTCTGAATTTATCTCCCTAATGTACCTCATGCAAATTTTTTATGTTATTTCCTGTGAAATCGACTCAGGACTAAAATTAATTGATAAATACGTTACATGCAGATGAAATGTTTACCCAAAGGATCTTGTCTGTTGACTTTTTAATATAATTCTCCATACACTGCCAATTGTATACGTGTGTATATATATTATACACATATATTATACACTTAAAAATCTATATTATATACACAAAGAATAATATGTACCATCTCAAAATGTTTGCTTTTTAAAAAACGATAAATTTCTGTATTTACTTAAAAAGGAAATAGCTCTTCACTCAAAAAGTAAGTGCAAATAAAAGATACAGTTGCAGATAAAGCCGAACAGTATGAAATTTCGGGCAATGCTGGCACATCTATTGTGTAATTTCTGCTACGTATGTAATACATTGCCTATCTAACCTATATTCCCACAACCGACAGCAGTATCGCAGCAGTCCTTCAGGCTCCTAAAATGTAACTGTATGCAATTCTCTGCTTTGAAGATTTAACAGAAGAACTTGCTCAAATACAAATGGTTACATCCTCTAAAAACACAAAGAAAAAGTGCAATCCTATAAAAAAAATCAGAATTCTACTAATTTCTCTTACCGCCCAAGAAAGCACTGCCAAAGAGGACGATTTTGCGTGGCCAGATCAGAATCTTTGGAGCCAAAGAGTTTAGCCAGAAGTCGAACAACAGCCAAACGTTCTTCTCCATCATTGCTCTAAAAATCAAAACACGAAAAAGGAACTGTAAATCATTATCTGTAGTACCTAAATAATAATTTCTGACTTCCTTTTCCTTCTGCTTTTATAAATCAGATTAAAAAGTGAATTTGAAATAATTCCCGGTTAGATTATTACACGAATGGGAATAATAATATGCAAACTGGGGTTGGACTAGACGATCTTTTGAGGTCCCTTCCAACCCCTAGCACTCTGTGATTCTGTGAAACACCTATCGAGTTAACATATTATAGCCACTGAAAATTTCTTTGAAATTTGAAAATTTCTTTGAAATTTTCTTCTGCTTTGAAAATTTCTTCTCTTTCAGGAATAAACCTGCCCAAGCAGCAGTTTCATTAACATCTCTCTCTAACAATTTCAACAATGAATAATCTTATTTTTGTTTTTAAACATGTTTTAAGGCTATTTGTGTGTGTGGAAGAGACAGTAACTGAGCTGTTACAACCAGATGCACGCTAATAAAAGATATATGTAATTTCACCAAATACCTATTTTTTGTTTGTTGCTACCGTACCCTATATGTAAAGGCACATACGTAAAACTATTTTTCTTGTCCACCTACAATCTTAAGAAAGACAAATAACATTTTAATTATTTAAAAACAAACATCAGGGACAAACAAAAAAAAAAAACAAATCAAGGTAAATGAACTATTTCCACGGATTCAAAAGAAGTCAGCTGACTTACTAGATGATTACGACAAATCTGAGAAAACATCTGGAAATACTCTACTATTAAAACTATTTCAGAAAAGGAAGTTCTGCAAATCAATATTGAAGCTGACACTTGCATTTCATGAGAAGCCAACCACACGGCCTAGCTGCTTTATAAGTTTCAGGTGAAAACCAAAGGTTAAGCACATGCAACTTTTGCACTAGATCGCATAAATTTATCGTTATAACGGTTATGTATTTTGTGTGCATAATACATGGTTGCAAACACAAAAAGCACAAAATTGTATACAACTTTCCAGTGTCTTTTCTTTACTATTACATATGTCTTTACTTTAAAGTGAAAAAGACAATTTTTTTTCCTCTCCAGCACAACAACTATTAAATCTACAACTTTGCACTCCTAATATACACACAAATTTTATTATTTTCCAAAGGTACATGGTAACCTACCTTCAGCTTGAATTCAAGCTGTGGCATGACAGACAGCAGTAAGTGAGGATCTATGGCAAAAAGCTCTTGTATCAAGTCAAACACATGTTCTGATAAGTCACTTACTGAAGACTTTCCCAGTACCAGAACCTGGTTAAAAAACTAGAATACAAACAATATTCTTTAGCAGATTTTCATTCATTAATGCAAATGCTATTTTGAAAAATTATTTTAATATAGTATCATTAATACTTTAATTCTAATGGAAGGTACTAAATGCACTTTTTTTTATTACATCAAAGCATTGTACCCTTACAGTTTTGGCCCAAGTAAAAAACAAACATCCTCCAAGTTCCAGTTGTATCACTTCCATCAGTGGATCAGTTAATTCAGGATAATTTGGTAAGTTAAAATATCAGCAACCATCTCCCCAGAAAAATTAACAGGTAAAGAAGAACTGTTAATTTAAAAAGCATGTTTAACCAGTAGAAGTTGAGAAGAAAGATTAGTATCTTATTTTTAATTTTTTATTTAAAACCAATCCAAACTGAAGATCACCAAATATTGAAAAAGAAGCTTCTCTACTTCTCATCCTGTACTTCTAATCTACTTCTAATTTTAAAAAAATGTCAGATGACTTTATGATATGTTCTGTGATATTTGACGGTAACATAGCAAGGTTATTAGTGATCTAACAGGAAAAAAAAAAAAAACAAAAAAACAAATTAGCCTAAACTAGGAATGATTTCTTTTGGATTTGTTAAATTTTAATATGCTTGATACACTTCCTATTAGATACTGTGGGTTAATATTAATATTATTTGAGTAGTGCAAATGCTACAAAGCTATTACACACTTGAATAAGAAAGTAAGAAGAATAATATTAAATCAACTCAAAGGTCACTCTATGCACTATCCTGTTTCCAGCTATGACTAATTACAAAAGCTGAAAGAAAAGGGGGAATTGGAAAGTGGTACTTGTTAGGGAGACTCCCTGAACTTTTATATACTTACTGATTAATCTTTTATAAATTTGCCTAATTCCTTTTTTAAACTACTCTGACTTTGCAGAACTCTATAGGCAAGGCAATAGAATAGACCAGGCTACATTCCTCACAAGACTGTAGCAGCTATTTTAGTAGGTAGAACATAAAATATTGACATTCAACAAAGGAATTACAGTAGAAGGAAGCCTTGTAAAGAACTCTAGTATTTTAATCTTTATGACTAAAGTAAGTTTAGGATGGAAAAAAAGAAAAAGTCTAGTGAAGAGCTGGTAGTTTGAAATGCTTCATCCTAAACCTTGGTCTAAAATGAGGCTGTCTCATTGCTGGACACATGAAATACTAACAATTCCTTTTGTTGCAACAGGATTTTTTGGTGGTCAGTTGTTTTCACAGCCTAGGTTTAGGTTCAACTTTAGATTCAGATGGGTAAAAATTAAATTTCCTCTTCAGTTACTTGGAACACTTCACATACTTCTTTAACAACTAAACTAATAGTATCTCATTTGGAAATGATATTTCTGTAGCTGCATTACAAAATATAACTTTTACAATCACTATTTTTAAACAAACAAATCCCCAATAAATCAATACAGTAACAAGAACACTTGTTAATTGTAACTAACATTAATTAATTAATTTACATACATTGGCAATACACGGTTCAATGGTCTGGACGGTCCTTTTCAACAGGACTTTTGCAAGATCAAATGCTTGTTTATTAAGGTTCTGAAATTAAAAAAAAAATTTTTAAGAGACAAACAATTTTAGATTATTTTTTCTCTCTCAACCTTAAGACAATGAGATCAGAGAGCACGTTTTACCACAAATCTATTAGTTTTCAAAGCTATTAAAGGTCAGTTATGTTAATTCCACTACAGACTTAAAAAAACCTTACAGCTCACTTTTCACACACTGAAATCTAACCCAAACCCATCACTTCCTGCACATTTTTCTAAGACTTTTTCACTCCAGTTGTTACTTTCAGCACTGCTTGCACATCTACAAAAAGTCTGCACATGCACTCACATTAAAAAAAAAATGAAGAAACATTACCACACCTCCATGGTCTGATAATTAACACGCATCAAATTCTGTCACTGAAAAATGAAGTACTCTGACTTACTGTTGGAATGCAGTTTTGTCTCCCCCTCACATACTCATTAAAGGTACACCCTGTAGTAAAGTTCAGCCTTGTCTAGAGGGTAAAACCGTGCACTGACTTCTCCATGGACAGGACTGCACGCCCTGAGATAGCCCACAGAAAACACCTACGCTCAGGCAAACTTTCCAAGCAAACATTCGATTGCAGCATG
Source organism: Trogon surrucura (assembly GCA_020746105.1). Lineage (NCBI taxonomy): Eukaryota > Metazoa > Chordata > Aves > Trogoniformes > Trogonidae > Trogon > Trogon surrucura. The sequence continues at coordinate 56,405,145 of CM036620.1, read as the reverse complement.
ACAAATCCCAACATTGTTTTTATTACTCTTGAGCAAGATAAGGAATGTAACTGCACATCTGAAAAATGTGACTGTCCAAATCTGCACAAAATCCAATATGCAGTATCTCATCTCATCTAGGGATTGATGCAGCTTGGAGGAGAAGGGGGGGCCAAAAAGTAAATGAAAAACAAGGTGGGGGCAGGGGGAAAGAAAGGAAGGCGCATTAGCTGATTGCCCTGAAAACTACAAACGACCGCAGACAAAATACAGATAAAACCTAAGGATGACTGATTCTTGGAAAGACGGTATTTGGCAAGTCTACACTGAGAATGACTCCCTCGTGCTCTTTCAGCTAATGAGATGACAAAGTGAAAAGACAGTTCATCAACTGATAGTAAAGAGAAACAAATGGCCAAAAGCTCAAACAAATATCTGCTCGGTCACCGCAGCACTAAACTGATGTCTAATTACAGAAGACAGACAGGTATGTATAAACTTTTCTCAAATTCAAAATGAAACAGTTTCTCTCCAACCCTGACTATGATTAAAATCTTGTTGGCAGGTATGTCTGTATTAAACTAAAGGACTGCCAGTCTCACACAGAAAATATATTTCACTTGTTCAATACAGCTTCAAGGATTTCTTGCAATAAAATTGTGGTGGGTTTTTTTTTTCCCTAAACAGGTTCACCCCCACACAACACAAAAAAATCAAACCAAACCAACAACAACTCAAACACAAAACAGCTTAGAAAATAAATATATATCAAAACCCAACAATTAATAAACAAATAAATAATCAGTATGTTGGGAAAGAAAAACCCTGGAAGGTCTGGACTGGCCACACTGTAAGAGGATGAAGAAGAAAATACCAATTTTAAACACACGAAACACGTTTTTAAGGAATAACCTTGATATTAAGAGTGTGAACAAAAACACCTACTAAATAGCACTGGCTTTACAGCTAATAAAAGGTCTGATCAAAATGTGACAAACCATGGTGCTACTGAAAGCCTGGACTTACTACAGGAGAATCACATTAGCGCACACACAGCGAAGAGCGTACAGTAAAGCCACTTTACTGATAATGGAGGTACAAATGAATACACTTTAGATGCTGAGGCAGAGCCTACTTCATGTCTAGGTACTGGTATATTTATCTTTTTTATTGCAGTATTATCTTACACAAGGTAAGAGAGCTTAAAACAAAAAACTACAAAAAGACCACCACAAAACAGAAAAAAAACCAACAAAAAAAAAACCCAACCAAAACCACTCCCCCCCAAACACCCAAAAGAATAGAACATATTATCCAACACACATATTTCAGGTCCTTTACAAAGATGAACTTCCACTAAGCCTAACAGTCTCGCCACACTAATATTTTTATTATGACATAGCAGAGAATGACAAGTATTCAATTGGTTTGCATTGACATAAAAGTACTGTTATATGTTCTCTGCAAGAAAATAAAGCGTGCTTTTCAAGCTGTGGTGCTTCTGATTTACATACATAAAGACAAGCAATTAATATAGTCACAGAATTTACTAAAAGACCTGTTCACGAAATGAGAACATAATCACTGCAGTCAAACTCTGCTAGGTAGAGAAAACAACAGAACTCTGGGAGTGGGTTTTTTGGTTTTTTTTGAACTACCATGGTAAAGCACTAGTTTAAAGTTCTATTGTTACAGGAAACAAGTCAAATCAGACCGAAACACTGACCAAAGTATGATACTGGGCACTGACTACAGCATATTATTTGCTCAGTCACGATGGCTAAGAGCCAGTAAGGACTGGCTGCCAGCCCTCTAAGAGATACTAAAGTATAACCCAATATTTATACCAAGTTTACCTCCCTCTTTCTTAGCCCTGGTTGAGAACTCTCTTCATTAGGCAGACTTATATGATTAAGCTAACAACATTAACGCTAAAGGATCATATCCACTTTTACTTTGCCTACACCAAGTAGACTCAACAGACTGTTCAGCTGTACAAGGATTGCCAAGGTCTTTGCATCCTCAGAGCAACGTCCTCCATGGTTAAGAGCATCACCCAGCACCTCACATAGGTATCTCCACTCCTCCGTTTCCACTCCTGATCTGTACTGCCTACAAGTGATTAGAAACAACTTAAGAAGAGTATATTTTCAAGATGACTCTTTTTCTACTGTTGTAAGACGCCTTCCTTCCTGCTGGCAGTTTTAGTGAGACACTATATTGCACTGCCGTCAATAAAAACAAGCTGACAGAATAATATTCCCATCTCATAGTCATGGCAGAAGGAACGCAAATTGACCTCAGACGACAGATAATTTCAGACACCCGATGCTGAGATTTCACAGGTAAATGGTAATGGCCACGGATTAGTTAACTCCCTGTGCCATACACCTGGAATAATGCCTGCTTTTATGTGCTAATTTAACTTTAATTACGTAGTCATGGATGGAGCTACCTTAAATTTTGCCATTATTTTAAATTAACAAATGAACAAACAGAAACACATACTTGGAAATCAGCATAGAGTTCATTTACAGTAGCTCATAAATGAAATTTACTGTTCTCCATAGAGTTTTCAATAAGAAGCAAAAGTGTTTTAGCACAGGAATTTTCTTCCTCAATGTAAGGCAACACAAGCTTGAATCTCACCGTCCCCAACCTCACAGCTAAGGGAGTTGCATTCATTCTCCTCTCAACTTTATTCAGCCATTACAGTACAGGTACTTCAAAAGCTCACCTGCAGACCCACCGACCAGAAAAGAAATCACACAATGAAACCAGAAGGGCAGCGTCAGTTAATGAAGCTGACCATAATGGGGAAAGTCTCTGAAAAACCTAAGATAACACCTGCATGACAGCAGCAATCTGCTGGGAGGGGCTCATGCAAGATTTCTCTAGAAAGAACATGTGGGGTCACTTATGAGCGAGTTAAAGGGGTGCTGAACTCTGCAAAGGGCAGAAAGATACAGAGCTCACAAAAGAATATGGAACACTAAAAGCAAACAACCAACAGCAACAAAAAGAAATACTCCAGGTAATTATTAGGTTTTATTAAAAGAGAAGTTTTAGGGGGAAAGACACTGGGAGGGGAAGGTGGGGGGGGGAGAGAGAGCAACTAGGCAGGTGGAGGGGAGTCTGAGTGGCAAGTCACCACAGAAGTCTTGGGCAAGTCTTTTATTTCCCTTATTTGAAAGAAAACAACCCAAAAAACCTTCACGTATTTTCATTTAAAAAAAAACCCGAAAACAAAACTCTTCAACACTTAAGTTATAATGTTTTCCTACTACATTTGCTTGGAAAGACTTTATTTCTGTTTTGGTACAGAGTTCCTGAGGTGGCAAGTAGGCTGAATCTCTCGACATCAAACAATCCAGACACAGCTAATGAACAGCACCAAATAATTCCCAAAGGAAATTTTCAATCCGCAGTTACAACGCTGGGGCGGGGGGGAGGGGGGGAAAGGCAGTCATGACAGCTAAAGTGCGGGGAGATACAAACGACAAGGAAAAAGCATTAAAAAATGCTTTTATAATGGTATACTACTCTTATGTTTTACTTTACAGACCTTGTGTGCAGGAATGAGGTTAATCAAAATCGAGTCCAGCAGCTCCTGAGTTACTCCATCGCCTTCCATGATGATAGAACTCATCAAATCCAGCATATGCATTTGTACCTTCTGGTTGTGGCTATTACTGAGGTGATAAAGATTATTATCAACATTAAATGTTCAGTCCCTGACAAATATTAACAGTCCTGTTAAGAAACAATGTCTAACACCGTCCAGCCTGCCCTTGCTTAAACTCTCCACATGGCAAACCTTAAAACTGTTTTACATGTCTTTCTCATCCTACAGAAAACTTCAAAAACCTACCACACCCTAGGTTTACTTTAAGAAGTGAAACAAAACAAAAAAAAGAAGAAAATAACAACCATGGAAATACAAATGCAGATAAATGAGTCAGAATTAAGTATAGAGTCCTAACAGGGACAAGAAATTTGAAAACACATCTACTTTTAGACACATACCCCCTCCATACTGTCAGTAATTCCATACTCAGTTGCTTTCCTTGTATCTCCTTGTTTGGAGCCTTGTTCTATTCGGACATATTTATTTGTAGCCTATGCAAGGATTTAGTCAACCCCCATATTTTGACAGTTTAATATATCTGAAGCAATTGAACTTACTTGATAACTGAAAAAAGAGTCCTAAAAAGCTGAATAAAAATTTCATTGCAATCTTCCAACTCGAAGCAGATGTTGTAAGATTTAACCCAAGCTAAATTCTAAAACAAAAATAGAATATTCAGGGTATTACAACTTCACACTAAGACACAAACATAATCATTCTAGTCACATTTTTTCTATTTAAGGAAAATATTATACAATAGATTTTAAACCCTTTGGGGAAAGAGACTGGATATTTGTTTTGCATATAAAGGCCTCTTAACAAAAAGGGGCTTTGCAGTATATATCCAGGAAAAAACTAAATATAGAATAATCTGATTTCTTATGTAGAAAAGCAGATTGACAGGAGTCCATGTTTACAGACCTTTTTTTCTTCATGCTATGAATCAATAGTTTTAAGCACCATTAAAAGATTTACAAACAAGACACCATTTCTAAATGCACACTGATAAAATTCCCCCACTTTTTGTCAAGAGTAGGTTTTTTTTAGTCTTTTTAAACTAAAATCTTATATTCCTCCTCCCATCACAAATACAAGCAGATTTGCATTTTAATTAGCATTTGAAATTTTCTCTTGATGAGCTAATATAATCTTAAGGGTGCATGATATGAAAAAGAATGTAGAGAATTATAAGATAAATGCTAAATGTTAATAAATAGCAATTGTTTTAACATGTCCTCAACTACAGGCTGCATGAATTCATTAAATGCAGACAGAATTAAAACTACTAAAAGCAGCAATTCGTTGAACTTTAATGAGTCCAGTGTGATTTACAAAAGAAATTTCCCAGGCATACTGGCACATCTGGAGAAAGACTGATTACATTTATTAGGTTTACAGAGCAAATACCATCTACTGAAAGTCACAACTATTGTGTTACCTCTAACAAGTAAAAGTATCTGTTAAATTGAGGGCTCTTCGTGTCCTCCAAGCCTTTTAATTGTCTTGTAATAAACAAGAATATGTCCTGTCCAAAACAAAAAAAAAGCATTTAGAAGCTTGATTCAGCAGCGAATAAAAATACAACCCTTTAGTAGTGACATCTACCCACATTTGCAAACTCATGATATGAGAACATTTAGTCACTGACAGAAAGCTATCACCAACACGCACTAGTAAACTAACATTCCTTTACACATCTCTGGCCCTTAAAGTACTGCACTGACTCACAGGACTAAAGCAACATTTCTTTATTAAAACCGAACATCAGTGTAAATATAGGTGAAAAAAAAAAAAAAATCGGATTCAGTTTGTTGCCTTTTTGTGGTTGGTTGATTTTGGGTTTAATTTTGGGGGAAAGGGTGGGGCTGGTTTTGTTTTTTCTCGGTATGACAATGAGGTAGAAAGAAGGCTTTTATTTTATAAAGCTTTTTTACCTTAAGTTTGTCATGTGAAGTATATGGAGCTTCAGGAGCATAGATACGAAAGATATCAGCCAAGCAACATGCTACAAGGAGGCGCACATCTTTATTGGGATTCCTGAGGAAGAATTCAGATGCAAGGTGCAAGGCTAACGGGAGATACTGCTGCTTCTCATCCTCCGAGTCCTGGTCCATATCCATGAAGGTTTTTACCACCATCTGAAAAATACAGAAAAGAACCCAAACATCTGAGTGCTTTCTGCTCTTATTCCCAATTACTAAACAACGCTTTCTAAAAGATGCAGTGCTATCAATACATGTTCCACTGCATAACCACAGTACTACAACTTTTTGCTAGGACAAACATCAGAAGAAGTATTAATCTGATACTTAAAAGGCTTACTGAGCTTGGTATTCTAAATGAAGACACTGAAAAATACTTCGCAGCTCTGGTTACTCTGCCCGTCATAACCTGAGGTGCAGCACAGAAACTGCTGCACGCCGATGAAGTTAGAGATGGAAGTGTTTCTTCACCAAAGCTATTCCAGAGCACCTTAAAGCGAGGACTTGCTGCAGCACAGACAGTACGAGGGGCTGCGGCCGTCTGGCCTAGTGTGTCAGCCATGGTATAACCCAGTTACCCAGTTGCTTTAAGAGCTATGTCAAGACTTGATAGGAGCCTGAGAGGACAGTCTTACACTCTGCCTGAATGAAGGCACAGAGCTCGAGAACTACTTTACACACCCACAATCCTTTTATCTGGTTTAAACAAACTAGACACAAGGTAAGAATTTAATCCCTCATGTCAAGTATACTCAAAACTGCATCTATAGTCTTATCTATATAATGAAAAAAAAATATTCGGTTTCTTCTATTGCAGTTAAGAACTACTAATTCCTATGAAATGCCACCAAAGTAGTTTATTTTTAATTATTAAACAACCCCTGTTGCTAACTGAAACATCTTAACATGATGATTCGGCAAAACTGAAAGTAAAAATAAAAAAAAAAAGTTGCAGGTTTAACTTTTGGAATAGGTTTTGTTAAAGGATCAGGATGACTTCTAGGACATCCAGTTGTGTCCAGTTATGGGCTCCCCAATTCAAGTGAGACAGGGACCTACTGGAGAGAGTCCAACGGAGAGCTACAAGGATGATTAAGGGACTTGAACATCTCTCCTTCGAAAAGAGACTGAGAGAACTGGGGCTGTTTAGCCTTGAAAGGAGATGGCTGAGAGGGGACCTTATTAACATATATAAATATCTGAGGGGTGAGTGTCAAGAGGAAGGGGACAATTGCTTTTCAGTGGTGCCCAGCAATAAAACAGGAAATAATGGATTTAAGTTAGAACATAGGAAGTTCCACCTCAACATGAGGAGAAACTTTTTTACTGTGAGGGTGACAGAGCCCTGGAACAGGCTGCCCAGGGAGGTTGTGGAGTCTCCTTCCCTGAAGACTTTCAAAACCCGCCTGGACGCGTTCCTGTGTGGCTGCCCTAGGGGATCCTGCTCTGGCAGGGGGGTTGGACTAGATGATCTCTAGAGGTCCCTTCCAACCCTGAACATTCTATGATTCTATGTCAGCACAGAACCAGGGGATGTGCCACAGGTTCTTTGTACGACCTCAGTCAAAGGGGTCTTTGTGTGCTATTCCTCCATGTCACCCGAGTATGCTTAGAGTTAAAATTGTGAAGGACAGCCATACTGCACACCAGGAGGATCTAGTATAGCTATTACACACACAGGATATGCAGTGCACACATTGAAGAGATACAAGAAAATATAGAATGATAAATCTTGATGACCCTGATTTGCCTCCACAATATTAACAGTAAAACACAAGAGGAGATTGAGCTCTCACAGCTAATAAGCACATCTTTTATTGTATAATTCAAATGATACTAAGGTTGCTCATCGGTCCTTAAGCATGCCCCTGCTTACAACATGAAAACATTGTATTTCAGCTTTATCTCCTCCCTGAGTTTTGGAACCCGGTTTTAAACTCAGTAGATGTTACAAATTAAAAGAAATGTTTAACAGCAACCTCTCCTACAGCACATTACTTAGAACTCCTCCTTAATTTCTCTAAATTTGTATCTCTTCATGAAACATTTTACAGCAAAACCAAATATCAACAAAGAAATAGAGGAAGGGAAAAAAAAAACACAAAATAACAACACCAAACCAAAATAAAGAGTACTTTAAAGCCACAGCGCCTAAAAATCCAAATTCTACTTGCATTGGCCTGTTTCCCTAAAAATATTCTTAAACTATATTTTCAGGAACTAGATGAAAGGACAAAACCATCCTTCTACTGACAACATAGGTCTGTCTGTTACGGTGTCACACATCTCCTGTCCTTCTGTTGAGGGTTAGGGCTGGGCCAGACCCTGAACACTGACAGATGCCGTCTAACACCTGTCCCTCCCAAAAGGGGAAGGGAAACGGAGTAAGGCAGAGACACAGATTTGAAGAAAAAAAAAACAAAACAAAACGAACTAAAATAGCTTTAACAAATCAACAGTAGTACTAACAAGGAAATAATAAAATAATAAACTATATACACAGAACTGATATTGAACCCAACTGCCCCCCAGTAGCCATCCCCACTGATGCTGCAGAGCAGGCAGAATCGGGGAAGCCCCAGGATCAGCAGCAGAGGGGAACTGGATTTGGGAATTCAGGATTGGGATCAAAGGCAGAAGATTGGACAGAGTCCTCCTTGGATGCTGGCATGCTGACCATTGCAGGGAAAAGAAAAAAGTAAAAAAGAAAGAGACCTAAACCCTCGTGATCCCTCAGTTTTATACTGAATATGACATATACAGAATGGAACACTCTAGTTGGTCACTTGTCTTGTCTGTTACTCACCAGAGGTACCACCTTTTATTTTCTTGTGACCCCTTTTACTTCCTGGCACGCTCAGTGTGGCACACAGCATCCAGCAGTGACCTTGGTCACTACAGGAGCAAGTATGTGCCTTTGCGCACATCAGTCCCTGGCAATAATTACAAACATCAGGCGTTATCACTCCTAGTAGCTGACACCATTTGCAAAAACACGAACTTCAGAAAGTGCAGCCTCTTAGAACAGACTGAGCTGAGAATTAAAAATCACTGGAGAGAATTGTCTCTGTTTAGCTCAAGCCAGAACACCTAGGTATCAGAATTAAAAAACCAAGTAACAGTCTTCAAAACCTACCAGATCTTTTCAAGAAGTAAAGTTTAGGGAAACCAAACTAAAACTAACCCACCCAACCACCCCCCGCCCCCAGCACAACCCAAGGTGATGCAAAACAAACAAAAAGGCAAAGCACCACACACACTCTCTGCTGGTGGCTGGACAAGGAATAAAGGCCCTGACGTGCAGCATGGGATGTAGATAACTATTACTGAAGGTTTTATGAACATGCTAGAAAGGACTGAAAGATAGTGGATCCTACCGTGGAAACTGACGATAAACTGTATCCGGACCACATAAACTTGTTCACACTGAAGTTCCTTCCAGTTGTTTTACTAAAGTTATAGATAACCTATATGAGGAATCTTTTCATCTTTCCCATAAGCCAGATCTCCTTTCTCCCTATGGGTGTTATAAGTTTCATAACATGGATACCCTCCTACATTCTGATCTCTCTTCATGTTCTCATATTCCTATGACAACTTGCGTAAATCTTGCATATATCCCTTCTCCAATATGTCAAAAACAGACAAGGTGAGGCAGCATGGTTCTGTGAAAACTCTCACAACTTTCCCATTCACATTAGAATATTCTGGGATTAAAGCAACGACACTAGTCTTTGCCACAATCTTGCCCTTTTGAAAACACACCAGCCTTAAGGATTTTCCTATGTTGCTCTTGCATTCAGAAGGAACTGCCAGGAAATATCCATAAAACCTCATTCTATTTCCTTGCAAAGCAACCCTTGATATTTCTTTTCTATTATAAAACAGCACGCGAGCAGTAACTGGGCCATTGGCAAGCTGCAACTGCTATTTAATGTCCTGATCTATGTTTCCTCCATTGTTTCTTTATAGTCCCGTATCTGCTTGTATTTGAGTGTTGTCGTTTGTTTTATTGAAAAGTTTTTGGTGCATGACGTTCTCTTCATGGCATGCGCAAAAAGGGAACAGAACGCTCTCTTGGTCTTTATCTAGGATCCCAGACGCTAAAGCAACACAAATTACATGTATGGGGTACACAAAATATATAGCATAATGCAAATAACAAAAGTAATATATGAACAAACTACACAGGGCTACACTTTGCTTAAAAGGAGGATGCAAATTCTTGATAGTGGCAGGACTCTCATAAAAGATTTGGGGAAAAGGGAATTTATAATAAAGACTTGCATTTAAGTATAATCCATAAATTTGTTGGTCTCTGTCCGCATAGTTCAACAAAATAATTCTATAAGTTTCTCGAATGTGTGCAATTAACTACATCTAATATCCTACAGCCTGGGAGTAGTCTCTACAGCCAAGCAGCTACTGGCATTGATTACAGTATTGCACAACAGTATTTCCAAATGCTTGCTAATCTATGTATGAGACTGTTTAAGTAGAATAATAATAAAAAAAAAATGTCAAGACATTAAATACAATCTACGGTTGGCTCTTCACACTTTCTAGAAAGCCAAAAATCCACTCAAAATTTCACCAGGCTCCAAAAATTCACTCAAAATTTCACCAGTTATAGGACTGGTACTCTTGTCCTTTGACAAAAATCCTTAGAAGTACAAGATGCTGTTTAACACCTTGTTGGTGATACAGGCAGTGGGATCAAGTGAACCCTCCGAAATCTGCTGACAACAAGCTGTGTGGTGCGGTCGACACGTAGAGGGAAGGGATGTCATCCCGAGGGACCCCGACAGGCAGGCCCACGCTAACCTCATGAAGCTCAACACGGCCCAGTGCAAGGTCCTGCACCTGGGTCAGGACAATGCCAAGCATGAATACAGGCTGGGCCATGAGTAGATTGACAGCAGCCCTGCAGAGAAGGACTTGGGGGTGTTGGTGGATGAAAAGCTGGAAACAACCCAGCACCGTAAGCTCGCAGCCCACAAACTGAATCGCATCCTGGGCTGCATCAAAAGCAGAGTGGCCAGCAGGTGAAGGGAGCAGATTCTCCCCGTCTACTCTGCTTTCCTGAGAACCCACCTGTAGTGCTGCATTCAGCTCTGGGGCCCCAAACATAAAAAGGGCAGGAATCTGTTGGAGCAAGACCAGAGGAGGGCCACAAAGATGATCAGGGGGTTGAAGCACCTCTCCCTCTGAGGACAAGCTGAGAGAGTTGGGGCTGTTCAGCCTGGAGAAGGGAAGGCTCCACGGAGACCTTAGAGCAGCCTTCCAGTACCTAAAGGGGCCTACAGGAAAGAAGTGGGGGGCCCCTTAATCAGGGAGTGTAGTGGTAAGACAAGGGGGTAATAATTTCAAACTGCGAGTAGATTTAGATTAGATATTAGGAAGAAATTCTTTACTGTGAGGTTGGTGAGACACTGGCACAGGTTGCCCAGGGAAGCTGTGGCTGCCCCCGTCCTGGAACAGTTCAAGGCCAGGGCTAGTGGGAGGCGTCCCTCCCTGTGTCAGAGGGGTTGGAACTACATGATCTTTAAGGTCCCTTCCAACCCAAACCATCCTATAATGTTCTATGTTTGATGAAATCACTTATTTCTAACAGAACCGTGTATTTGAGTACAACACACTGATCAACAACAGTTCCATGATTTCCCAGGATATTCTGGTCTTTCTCTCTTCAGCATGTCGCTGCCTTGTTTCCACTACAACGGGAACTATCTTCCCTTCCTCCCCCCGCCTCCGGTTTATACCACACCTAATGCACAGTCTTGGTCTAGGACTGTAGTTCACAAATATGTCCACAATACAAAGAAACAAAATGACAACATACTGCAAGTTATTTTCTGTGTTAAGGTCTGACAAAGAAGTAACTTCTAATCACCTGGGACTGGTATTAGTCAAGAATGAATAGAAATACTAACTCACGAAGTTAAGCATACTTATCCAGCACTCCCCCAAAATCAAACTTAAACTATATTGTAGTCATAGTTATGACTCTCTGTACATTTCTTGTAACTCCATCACGTTTCTCCTTACAAACGATGGGCTTTCTCAGAGGAATTTGAAAATAAATAAATAAATAAAGGAAGTGTATGAAAGTTGCACGACACCTAATAAATATTAATGACATCTTATGAAGCTACATGTCACAAAGATTTCAATAGTCTATTTTTTAGCCATATCACTGCAGCATTAATTGTAATAGCCAGAATCTGACCTGTTAAAGGACTCTGCTAATGAAAGCAAAACCCTGAAACAAATTCTACATACACAAAAAGACTACGGGTCCAAACAACTTAAGGTTTAAAATTATTTTTAAACCCAAACTGAAAATCACTCACGTAACTATTGATACGCATAAATGCAACAGTGAGGGAATATGACAAAGCAAGTAAGCCCCCAAAAATTCAAGGCTGTGGTTAATATTTCACTGAACCAGAGGGAAGAAAAAAATACAACTGCAGAGAGGAGACATGAGTAACTACTCCCAGAGTTTAGTACAATTTTTTTACAAGAATCTGCATGTTAAGAAAATCATCTTTAGTAAAGATATTCATATTAGAGAGACTTTATTGATGAAAATTACATTCAAAATGCCACCTGATCCACCATAACTACCCTTGTTCTAATTACAAAAAAAAGCCCAAACCAAACAAAATCCCACTCCAGTTTTTCTTTGTATTAAGGTTTTCATTTTAGGTCTAAAAGGATATTCAGTTTCCCCAAATTTGATTCAACCATTACATAAATATTTCTTTAGCAGATTGAAGTAGTTATTTCAGAGTTCTATATTAACTGTCATCATGTTAAGCCAGTTTTTATTCCAGGAAAAAGTGATTAAACCATAACAGGAACTCACTACTTTTTTAAAATCACAGTACTATTGTCTAACCCAAGTCTTGCTGTATAGTTGAACTAACCCTAGCTAGAGCACTAATATTCATTTATATAAAACCTTACAGATTTGGTAGCTTCCACAACAGAAAATTGTTACTGTCCTTTGTGCAAAAAAGCAGGAGACAGAATAGCATTATTTAAACAGATTAATGTAACATCATCCATTCTTTTCCAAACAATTAAGCACTCAAACACTAATTGCTAGCAAATGTAAACAAAACACAGTTATTCACATTTACGATTAGATTCACTGTGTTTCTTTTGGTTTATTGCATATTGGTCCTCTTAACTGCCTTGCAAAAACGAAAGTGTTAATACTACTCTAGAAATTTTCATTACTGTCATTTTTACCATACTACCTTGAAATTCTAATTATCAGGCTAAGATTTTACTCTCCCATGTTATGCAAACATGCAAGTGAAACGCCCCGATGATATCATTGGAGATGGTACAGAAATGCAAACACTTTCATTCAAACTAGCGAGAACGACAAGTTAAATTAAGATTGCTTGCTAAGCCACTCTTTGCACGTTACGAACATACTGCAAATTAAAGAATTTAAAGCTTTCAGGTAGATGTTCAAGCCAATGACTCTGGGCTACCCTTTCACTGATCGGAGGGAAATGCACTTGACAGTGACCAAATTCAAGCACGGATGTGTATGATGACATCTACAGACATCGGCTCAGTTTTGCCCTGGAATTCTCTGCGCTGATCATGAAAGCAGCTCGGCGTGACTAGATGCCTGAAACGAGGCGAGACGAACTCTACCTGCAGCTGCTTCTGAGACCGTCAGCCTTTTGATTGCCTTGAATCGTGCACCAGAGGTTGCCAAAGTGTTGTTTGCAGCCTGCCCACACCTCGCACGCAGTTTACACACAGCCTCTTTTCCAAGACAGTATAATCAGCACGGTAGCTTGCCCTTCTGTGACTCAGCTGCATGTGGTTCTTGTGTGAGACCTACGCCTCAGACGGGAACACGAAATTTTGCTGTTCAGATGCGCCAGTTTGTGTTTATCGACCACCTAGATTTAGGTTTGTTGGATTGGCTCAGCTACTGCTGAAACATGCTGATGACTCCTCCATGACAGAGAGCAGAGCTCTATAAATACAAAGACAGAACAGGGTGATCTGTACAGATAAAGGACTCAAAACACTGGTTGCAGAGAGGAAGGAGCAGGCAGATCTAGGAAGGCCTTGCTGCAGTTGGCAGGATAAATACAAACCTCCAAGCTAGTCCCAGCATGGGGAAGGTGTGCGCGGGTTGCGCCTGCTTTACTGTCCTTACAACAGCTTATTTATGCTATTCCAAAGAAGTAATATTGAACTGCCCTTGATTTGGGGAAAAAAAAAAAAAAAAAAAAAAAAAGGAAAAGATACTCGGTATGTAAAAACTCACCTTGCAATCATCAAAAGAAGAAACTGAACAACTGAGAGAATTTCAAGCCATTTATTGTTATAGGAATAATATCAGAAATTAACTTCAGTATCAACAGTAAATACAAAAGATATTTGGAAGTACCACTTTCCCAAGTTGATGTGAGGCCAGCTGACTCTTCAAGAGCTTGGACAGCTCACGGAGAGATGCCAAGAGAAAGCTGAAATCAAAGTACACCCAAATGCTGCCATTTTCAACTCTGCCATCAAGAGTGTTTTTACTTTTTTTCCTCACATAGTTAAAACAACATTACATGTGACTCTTGCCATTAGCTATTAACAACAAATTACATTCTTTCACTAAGACTTATTTGTAAAACATAGCAAAATCCAGGCATGAGTATCTATGAAAAAAATACTCTACATGGTACAGATTTAGGATGAGAAGTCTTGGTCTGCCCCAGATATCATCTGGAATTAAACAAACATGGAAAAAATAGGAAATCACTGTGTGGATAGGAACAAAAATAAAAGATAATCAAACCACGAGGATGAGGACCACTATCAACAAAGCCCCACATAAATTAACTTCCAACAAGGAAGACAGCAACTGGTCAGAAAGTAGCAAATGTTAACCTAATAATCAAGAAAGAAAACTCTGCCAACACTTCCAACATGCTGCCATCAACAAAATTTTATAACACAAACCTAATCTGGAAAGGCTAAATAAACACCAAAGTTAAGAAAAACAGGGTAACACATAAAAAGGGAATTTCTTTGCTAATCTGATAAACTTCATTCGATAAGATAATCAACTCTCTAGACAAGGAACAACAGGACAGGCAATTTGTCCGAGTACCAAGAACAGCATCACACCGAGCCACATGGAAACTGAGGATGTCGGAAGGGGTGAAGCTTAGCCCAATGCTGCCTCCTTAGCCCCTTTCTAAAGGTCCTTACAGGACCTTTTGGACCTGAATGAATCTGTTGGTGGAGAATGGTGTTATAATTGTCCCTATTTGCTATTTCTGTGGTACAAAAAGGAAGAATGAAGCGTCATGACAACAGTTAGGGACCAGCAGTAGAGGACAGGATATTATATGAGAAGAATAGAAGTACCAAAATTTAATCACTGCTAAACAAACACTCATATGCTTAGTGCTTCAACCCAAGAACTTAGGCTATTAAGAGCTTATCAGCTGGAAACAACAGGAGAGGAGAAAGATGGACATTTATTAAGCAACTGTAAAGAGATTAGGAGCCAACAGCAGCTATGTGCATGAAAACAATGAAAAATGCAATTGCAGGATATGACAGAAGTAGTATTTCCAGTCAAGGAAAGGAAAAAACAGCAATACAACTCACAAAATGCTAAAAATACTAAATGTTGATTTAAAAC
This sequence comes from Trogon surrucura, assembly GCA_020746105.1. NCBI lineage: Eukaryota > Metazoa > Chordata > Aves > Trogoniformes > Trogonidae > Trogon > Trogon surrucura. The sequence goes on along the minus strand of CM036620.1, from coordinate 56,389,871 downwards.
ACATCACTTAGGTCTGATTACCCTCACTGATTAAAAAAAAAAAAAAAAAAAGAATTCAGAATGGAAAAAGTACAAAAGCTGGCTACCAAAGCAATCTCAAAAGTGTTTTCTTCTAAGGAGAACGAGACTGCAGCTTGCCTAACCTACCAAAACAACAGCCAAAGGTCTGCCTTTAATTTAAACACAGAAGCGCCATTTACACACTGGAAAAGGACTGCAGGTAGGACAGTAATGGCCCAGCAGCATTTGCAGCCTGAGAACTGGGGCTGCTTTCTGATGGTAGAATCATTTGCTCTGGAGCACCGTCCTCTTGCAGGGCTTCACTTCATGGCAAACAATTCCTTTCCAGGGCCCACATTTATCAGAGTCATAGCTAGACAGAAGCAGATACACAAATTAAGCAAAGGGCACGTGTGAATCACAGAAGCAACGACCCGGAAAGGAACCAGTGCATTTTTGTGAAGTTTTGCTGTTGTCATTAGTAAACCAAAAAGTAGCACTCCCTTGCTGGTATTGTTAGTAACCCCTGAAAAATAGATTTTATTGCCCTATTTCCACTACAAATTCTATCTTTAATCTATACTCTCTGACAAGACACTTCACTGGCACTGAATAACTCATAGGGGGAAAAAAAATATTGAACAAAAGATTATGCAAAGCATATTGTATGCTCTTGAGACCAAAGACTATTTGCTTCCTTCTTTAGAGCCTGCTCATCAAGTGAGGCCAACGACCAGCGTTTTCTAGATGTGACTGCAGATGTATCAGAAGACAGGTAAAGCTGTAAAGCTTATGCAGGAACAGCAATGGTAGCCTCCACATTAATACTCCTCTGAGCAGGCAAACGGTTTAACTGGCCACCCTTCCCAGGGGACCAACCTATATCGAGATTTTCGTTGGAGGCTTGGCTAACTGCCAGATCACAAGCAAAGAAGTCATCGATTCGTCATTTCCTACTATCTTCGCATGGGTAAAACAGTATATTCTGTATTATTTTACTTACAGTGTGCAACTCGGACTATTTTCCAGGAGCCCAGATGTTAAATTAATCTGATAGGTGAAAAAGCAGAAAAACTGACGACTACTACTTGTAAAAAAAAAAAAGCATACTGAGCAGTTCATTAATTTGAAGTGACTTTCTCGATACATGCATTTTAAAGTAACTACATAATGAATATAAATACCACACTCATACAACATTGTAATCAAAACCAGACAAGTATTGTTACCAATTTGGAAGAGAGGTTGTACAATTACCCACATGTTGTATCTCCATAATTAACACACAGCAGAATTCCACTTCTGCCATAAATCTAGAAGATTCCTTAAGTAACATAAATAAAATGGGGAGGGGGAAAGGCAAATAAAATGAAAAAAAAAAATCAGATGCCTTAATCCAAAAAGGCTTTTACGGCACTAACTAGAACATGCTATTTAAATAGCAGTGGAGTATTTTGCCCTGCCAAATCAGTCTTACAACATTTAAGTCTTGGTTACAGTAACTTGTATGGATGGCTGCAAGGAAAGGGTGCAAAAATGTAGGTTTCTGAAGATTGCAACAGCATAAAAGGAAGTAAACCAGTGTCCTTCTTGCCCAGCAGAAGATAATCCTAATACTATTATCACTGCATGTGATAAATCTTTTACTCCTTGGCCGTGAAAAAGCCCACAGGAAAGAAATATCAGATTTACGATGTGCAAAGAAAATACTACATGCCCTTCCTTACCACTAAAACTTCAACTGAACACATGGCCTTGCTTGGAACGGAGCATTTTAGACAATAGTGTTGACTTTTAATTTTTATTAACCTCAGTTCCTTCACTACTATAGGTAACACTGAGGTGCTTTTTCCTCCAAGCCAAATGATACTTTACAGCCAAGTCTATTTATTTTATCTTTAAGGAGGTACCACTCTGCTTTATGTAAGAACATCCTTTAAATTCATTTATACCCACTGTCGTAACAATATGAGATACTTTTCACTTCTCCTCTCTTATGAGATGGAGAACTATTTTAAGCTATTAATATAAAGAAAAAAAACACTCCTTCAAAACAGACTGTGCTTTTGTTTATTCTGAAGGTGTTAAAATTTGTCATTAAGGAGAAAGTATATTATAATCAGCTATAATGGCCTGGAATTTAACAGAACTTTCCTTGTAACTGGCTGACTGGAGTGCTATCTTCTTACAGTTCTGTACACGTTTACAGGGTAAAAAAATAACAAAGAAGCACAGAAATGCAGACCCATTTGCCAACCAGGAGTCACGGCAGTACACAGTTCAAACCCCTCTCTCAGAAGCTATGCTTTTGGTTCCACATGACATGGAGGATCCAGTTTAACCACTTGCTGCCACCATCTCCTTCTCCCTTTCTCACCACTCAGCCCATCCTGGTTCTCACCACGCAGTGCCACTGCATATTTTGCACGGACCGCAACACCTGAGTAACTCCATGACTCAATCTAATTTATTAATCTGACTGAAAACCTCCTCCTCAGAAGTCATGGATAGTTTTCTGACAGGCACAGTTAGTTCCTAGACAGATCTGAGACATTCCAGAACCAGTAGAAGAGAAGGTAGATAAAATTCAATGGCCAAGACTAGGGAAGGAAGAAGAATTAATTAAGCCTTCTGGTACATAAAGAAATTCTTCACTGAAAGAGTGGTCAGACACTGGAACAGACTGCCTAGGGAGGTGGTTGAGTCGCCATCCCTGGATGTGTTTAAGTGTCGCTTAGATGTGGTGTTGGGTGATATGGCTTAGGGGTGAACTTGTAGCGTAGGGTTAATGGTTGGACTCAGTGATCCCAAGAGTCTTTCCCAACCTGAACTGTTCTATGATTCTATGATAAACTCTTAACAGTTAAAACAAGCTAACAGCAATACAAATTAACCTTAATAGTGGCAAGCACACAAAGCCTGAAATGGGCAGTTATATCCAAATCCTACCAGTCCTCCAGACAACTTACCTCCACCTCTATTCAGGAAAAACTTGCATAAGATGTGATGACTGACCATTTTAAATTTGAGGTCTCAGAAACATGTTGTTACAGTGATTTTCAAAATTTGTATCCAATGTATCTGTTGATTTTTTTCACTTTAATTTAATGAAATATATCCTGTGTGTGTACAGTGACCTGAGACAGCATAGGTTCCCCATTTACGTTTCTAGGTCATTATTTTAACTTTGCCTCCCAGGTTCTTACTACTCTTATCACATCCTCATCTCCTACCTTTGGCAGCAAAGGTTCTCTAGAACTGCAGTATGGCACAGGGCACTTTCACACAGTATTAAAACGAGCACGCATGCCTGATTTACATAAAGGCAGTATAATACTTCACCAAGGGGAAGTCGTGCTTGACTAACCTCATAGCCTTTTATGAGGATATAACAAGGTGGATAGATGATGGCAGAGCGGTGGATGTGGTCTAGCTTGACTTCAGTAAAGCATTTGACACAGTCTCCCACAGCATCCTTGCTGCTAAACTGAGGAAGTGTGGTCTAGACTCTCGGGTAGTAAGGTGGACTGCGAACTGGCTAAGGGGAAGAAGCCAAAGAGTTGTGGTCAATGGGGCGGAGTCTGGTTGGAGACCTGTATCCAGTGGAGTGCCTCAAGGGTCAGTACTGGGACCAGTATTATTCAATATATTCATCGATGACTTGGATGAGGGACTAGAGAGTACTATCAGCAAGTTTGCTGATGACACCAAGCTGGGAGGAGTGGCTGACACACCAGAAGGCTGTGCTGCCATCCAGCGAGACCTGGACAGGCTGGAGCATTGGGCGGGGAAAAATTGAATGAAATATAACAAGGGTAAATGTAGGGTCTTGCATCTGGGTAGGAACAACCCCGGGTTCCAGTATAAGTTGGGGAATGACTTATTAGAGAGCAGTGTAGGGGAAAGGGACCTGGGAGTCTTGGTGGACAGCAGGATGGCCATGAGCCAGCACTGTGCCCTTGTGGCCAGGAAGGCCAATGGCATCCTGGGGTGTATTAGATGGGGGGTGGTTAGTAGGTCGAGAGAGGTTCTCCTGCCCCTCTACTCTGCCCTGGTGAGACCCCATCTGGAATATTGTGTCCAGTTCTGGGCCCCTCAGTTCAAGAAAGACAGGGAAGTGCTGGAGAGAGTCCAGCACAGGGCAACTAGGATGATTAAGGGAGTGGAGCATCTCCCTTATGAGAAAAGGCTGAGGGAGCTGGGGCTCTTTAGTTTGGAGAAGAGGAGGCTGAGGGGTGACCTCATTAATGTTTACAAATATATCAAGGGCGAGTGTCACGAGGATGGAGCCAGGCTCTTCTCGGTGACAACCACTGATAGGACAAGGGGTAATGGGCTGAAACTGGAACATAAGAGGTTCCGCTTAAACTCGAGAAGAAACTTCTTCTCAGTGAGGGTGACGGAGCCCTGGAACAGGCTGCCCAGGGAGGTTGTGGAGTCTCCTTCTCTGGAGACATTCAAGACCTGCCTGGACACGTTCCTGTGTGGCATAGTCTAGGCATTCCTGCTCTGGCAGGGGGATTGGACTTGATGATCTTTCGAGGTCCCTTCCAACCCCTAACATTCTATGATTCTATGATTCTATGAATACCCATAGTGTTTACCATTTGTCTCATTCTATTACATTTTTGGACGGAAGCTGTTCAGTGAAAGATTCCACTGGGCAGCCTAGACGGACGCATCAGTTTTCCCTGATCTAATCCTTTACAACTTCATTAAGTCAGCAAGTAGTTTTGTTTTCTCTCACTATTCCTCAACATGCTTCTACTGAGCTTAAGCCCAAAAGCCTCCACTGGATTTATCCCACTCACATTATTTGATTTAATAGGAATTCTGTGAAATCCTCCTTGGTTGTGATCAACCAAACCAACTCACCTCATCACATTCCCCATTTCTGAAACAGCTACAAGGTTTTCAAGCATCCAGAGTACTATCTAACCTTTGGTCCCTGTATGGTTCATTGTTAAAAAAAAATTACTTCTTTAAATCTAGCTTTTGTTTACAGTCAGCTTTTGATGCATGACATTACTTGGCTACTCAACCAAAAACATTTTAATGTAAAAGACATTGAAAAATATTGTTAGTTGGCCTTACCATATTGAAATACTTCAAAGTATTTTGTTATCCTAGTTTTAAACTATTTCACACAATTTTTCTATGATACAAGCTATAATACTGCGGATCAAATCATATTTTAACAATGTATGTGTAATTCTTCTCAAATAATGAGAAGTAAGAGACAGTGCACATTTATTGGCATGTTATCTCTTCATACTCATGGCTACTCACCATCTCTTACACATCTATGATTTGAGTGCGGTGCCACAGCAACAATTTTTATTTTATTTTCTTAAAGCAATTCAGTCTTTTTATTTTTTAAAGCAATTCAGGCAGCATCTAGTCTTTATTACTGGAAAGATCTGCAATGGGATCCTGTTCAACTTTCCTGCCAAAGTCTAGCAATTGTTTAAGTACTCTGAAGAAGGTTCGTAAATTAAAACCCTGAAAGTCTTCTAAATGCTTTGCTTCCACATACATAGATACATAACAAAATACTATTTGCATAGAGACTAAAAAGAGCCCATTCTTTAAACATTCTAATGATAATTCAAGATATCACCAGTTAGAAGCATTTCATTAAATAGTCCTTCTCCCTTAGGTATACTAGCGAGTGTTATATATGGCTGGGGCAAACTCAAAAATTCTTAAAAGTATATTCCCCACGGTCAAGGAGTTTCAACTTCCACATGAAGTTTCCCCAAGTACTTCAATAATAGCCTCCAGATGTGATGGAGAAGATTCTTTACAGCCAGCTCACTGCTGTGTGATAACTCATTTCCTCTTCCAAAGGGGAGGTGGTGCTGGACAAGAATAACAATGCCATTTTCATTTCCAGTGTGAATTGACAGTAGGGATTCAGTCTGAAGTGAATACTTAGGCTCAACTTTCACCAAAAAAAAAATCTCACGTGTTGAGGGTTTCACATTAAAACACAACTAGAGGGCTATGTTTCCAGCAATACTGATGTTTTAAAGACTATATCCATGTCTACTTCTACACCACAGTGCAGGTGTATCCCATGGTACATCATATAGTCTTCCTGATTCAATCATCCAGAAGCAGAGGGTATATACAGCACATCATGCTCTCTTCGCCTGCTTGTGTACCAACAGAACCAATAAATGAGGCAAAAATAAGTGTGGGGCTTTTTTTTCTAAGAAAAGACAGCTTTTCTATTTCAGTAATCTTGTAAATTGTGGCAAGTTGAAAACTTGCTATACCTACTGAAGCAGAAAATCATGTAAAATATTTTCACGTTAATCTTTACCTCTCATTGCACAGTCTGCAACAGTAAGAGAAGAAATAAATTACAATTTCTTTCATAGAACTTGTTCAATGACTGGCAATTACACACAATACCCTCACTCTCAGTAGCACAAGAAGGTATCAAGCTAAACAAGAAAATACTCTTCAGCCATGGAATTAATTTCTGGTTTCTTTAGGAGCCAGATTCCACTGAGCCTCAGCACTGAACATCGGGAGGCAAATCTTGTGAAATCCTCGTGTGAATCCGTATCTAGCGATGAAACTGCACTGAAGAATTTGGTCTGTGTGCCTGTCACCTCCTGGAGCCTCAGTACAGGACTGTCATATTAAAAACCATTATTTAGAATGCCAAAGATGGGGCTGTCCATTCCTGTGCGAGAGGCTGTACAAAAATCAGAACTATAAAACCGTAAAGTGTTCTGGTATTTCACAATCATAACTAACGCTACCAACAAGAAACAACAACAACAAAAACCCACACCAACCCCTACCCAGTGGCACATCAAACCAGAACCTGCTCCCCAGAAAGCAGTGGCTGGCACGGACATTGCTCGTCACCTCACTGCAGCAAACCGGAGCTAGCAGCTGGTGGGGCACCTACCAAACCAGATACGCTTCCACAAAGAACTTCCATTCCAACAAATCAGCTTTCTCCAATGAAGCACTACTTTACCAGGAAATTTTGCTACCTTTTGAGCACTACCATCTATATTATTAGGACAATCCCCCTACCCCGGCTTTTCTCTTTAGGCAGCTAACAAGCTCTAAATCAGGGTGCTCTTGAATGGACTGAAGGCAAAATACAGAAACTTGCTTACTCTGTGTGTGGCTGGTGGTTTGGTTTTAATTTTAAGTAGTCTCATTAAAACAAAGTTTATGGAAATTCTTAAAGCACAGGGTAAAAATCGTGCATGCAAAATTGTACCATGAATCGTATCTGTAGCGGTTTTCTGGCCATAAGTCTTCAATTTAATTCTTCAGTAAGGAGGAAGAAGATTATGTATAATTAGTGCATGGAAAGTAGTATATCAGTAGAGTTCATTTAATAAATTTAAATTATTTTATTCTCAATAGTAAGTATCCCTAGTAATAAAGATTGGTTCCTGATTCACATTACAAGAATTAAAAAATATTTTTAAGGATTTTCCCATTTTTAAATGGATAGGAGACTAAAGGAAAAATAAAAATATCAATATTGCTGATACAAGGACATAAAAGTCAAATCCACAGTCCTCAGCAACGGAATGATGCTAAAGACCATAATGATTATACGTAGGATATTCAGGTTTTGTGAAATAAGCCTGGAAAATTAATATGACAAGCCTATGGATTTTATTATAATGTAAAGAGCAAAGAGTAATATGAAAAGTCATCAATAAATTCAACTTGTAATATCACCATCATAGTTCCCAATATTAAAAGTATGGAAGTATTTCAAATTGAATACATTATTTGCTGTCATGTAAAGTCCTCCAAAATGTTTTCTGTATTTAAAATACTATCTTTAATGTTTTTACTGTTCATTTTATTATACAGTATTTCACAAAAGAATGTAGGCCTTTCCATTTTGAATATGAGAGCAAGGTGCATTTGTATGTCCAAGGAAAAAGTAAAAAGGAAAAGGCAGGAGACTGAGGAAAAGAAAGGAAGGTAGGAAAAAAAAAAAACCTACACTCAAGCCACTAAAACTATGGAGGTTTCCCCATCCATGTCTATCTCGTCTCTGTTTTCATTTGTTGGATCTTGATATTTACACCCAATCACAGGACTATGTTTCCACTTGGCTCTGACGTTGCTAAAGATTTTATCAATACTTTCAAGCCATACATTAAGATGATCAAAAACTATCCCCCATCCAAAATATGTATTCTATTTCCAAAACTAAGACTTATTTTTTCCCTCCCAACTAAAGAAAGACAATCAATACAGCCCTTCTGGATTAGTAATCCTATTTGAGAGAATATGTCACCTCTCAGAATTGTGGTGACTTCATGCTCTGTCGTTATTTTAATGTCAGGATAATAAAGTCTTGTCTGGGAATTCTCCTCCGACAATTTGAGAACTTTACGTAACTCCTGATTTCCTCCACAAGAACCCTGCAACTGTTTTGCCTATCAGTTCCATCAAATTCTTGCCTTGTGAATAGCTACAATATGCCCATAACTGCTGTACCTGTCCCTCAGCATTCCTCATATGTAATCACACACTGATTTTGCTAAGATAAGAAACAGGCAATAAATCAGATATAAACTGTTAATGTGAGGATATTTTTTTTTAGAATGTTTTCAAAACATGTCTGACACCTTTTTTTTTTTTAGGACGTTCCAAAATGAAGTCTTCTTGTACTTAAACTTTCTTAGGGAAATACATAAAGATCAGAAATGTCCCTAAAAAGCAGAGCGCACTAGAAACAAACTTCAGATGGATACTTCATCGTATGACCATTCCCAGCAGACATCAAGTACCCACCATCAGACCCATTCTTGGCAAGTCTGCTCACATCATGTGCATTATGCGGCATTTTCCCATTTTTAACCTCTACATTCCTACATCAGACATTAGGAAGAAGTTCTTTACCATGAGGGTGGTGAAATACTGAAACAGGTTGCCCAAAGAGGTGGTGGAAGCTTCATCCCTGGAGGCATTCAGGATCAGGCCTGATGGAGCTCAGAGCAACCTGATCTAGTTAAAGATGTCCCTGCTCACTGTAGGGGGGCTGGACTAGATGACCTTTAAAGGTCCCTTCCAGCCCTACACATTCTATGATTCACTTGCGCTTTATTGTAAAGCTCTCCATTATCTAAGTAAAAATACTGGATTTTCTGCAAAAAGAAAAGTGATATAACTATGCAAGGAAGGAACCAGGCACACTTCTCAACATTAAAGGCTGAAAAGTCATTGTACACAATTTTTGTTTTGAAAATACCCTGTATATTTAATATTTACTATTTTTTATACTTGATATAAATTTGTATTATTTATATACGCAAATACATTATTTAAGTTCAGTCTCAGAATTAATCAAGCTGAATTTAGATGAAATTTAGATGAATTTAGATGAAAATAACATCTATAACATCTCACTAAACTATGTTGCCGTAATTGGCAACATGCAAGTACTCAGTATCATTTAAGTAGCTGCCAGCAATGCTCTAATAAAGAACACCTAAAACAGGGATCACAGAAAATATCTGAGGTCCAATATACTTAAAACACTTGAGGCATAGTAGCTCTGCATTTGCAAAATACTTTGTCATGTTCATCCAGAAAACCAATTATCCTCTCTATGACAAAATTTGAGAAATTTCAACCTCAAAAGCAAGAAACAACTTAAAAGTCAATCCACTTCTTGAGATTATACCCCTAAGGTTAATTTAACACCTACTTTAAATACTTTATCAGAAAGAATTTTGTCACCCACTGAATTTTACAGTTTCCAACAGTCTCATAGCACAGTTATTTATATATTTATTCAGTAAATTCTACCAATACGATAGTACCACTGTCTTAAGACAGGGTGTACACCGCAGCAGTGAGTTACTTTTGCCTTCTCTTGAAATGGCTGGAAGATGTGGCTGATTCCCTTTTTAAGATCAGACACCTGGAACAATACTAACCTGTACCCTGAGCATGAACATAAATTTGATACCCACTGGCAGAGGGTATGGTCATTTCACAAATGTATGCAGCTGTAGCAAACAGACTGTGCCAAAGAGAAATCTGAGAAGCTTACGGAGAAGGCAGCAAGCCTCAGCCTAAAAAAGTGTGATTGCCCAGAACCAGAAGAATGTGCACACTTCATCAAGAGCACTTCATCAAGAGCACTGGACTGAAGTGACCTGATGCCATAAGCAAAAGTAACACCTCATGGTTTAAAATTTATCTCTTTTTTTGTTTCTCTGACAGAGAACTTGACTCCACTTGCTCAGGGATGATGACCTCAGAATAGTGTCCACAGGCATGTGCTGGAAGTTTAAAAAGCAGCTAAAACCAATAATAATTAAAAAAAAAAAATCTAAAAAACAATGACTGGGAACACTGAAAAAAGGGGAAATTTTACCTATGAAAGGACACAATAGATCCTTCTCGGATACAAACTCTGCAGGAGAACGACAACTACTTGATCAGGCGATTTTTAAAATAGAGCACTTGATCTTTCTTAAGCATAGATGAGACATTACAGAAGCGCAGGATTTAACTTTTTTTATCTAAACACATTCTAGTCTATAATTATTGCTTCAGGTCCAGAATCCCATATAAAGTTCTTCTTAAGCTTGCACATGCAAGACTTGAAATACATGAAGTTCCATCACGTTTACTGTTCAAAAGCCAAAACAGGATGAAACTCAGTTTAATTCACGTTCTGTAGAAAGTTTTTCTAGTTTTTCTGTGTTTTGAGGTGGATTTTTTTCAAATGATCCTCATGATCATAGAATGCAGGTCAGTAGTATATCAAAACAGTTCACCAAAACCACTGTGAAATACATCTTGCTGCATTTGTTTTCTCACCTTTCCATCCCAAAAAGGAAAACGTTAGAGTGCAATATTTTATTCTGATTGGTGGCGTTGGCTTTTGGTGGGGTTTTTTTGTTTGTTTGTTTTGGGGTTATTTTTTTATTCTAAATCAAAACATTCCACAAGACATCTTCATAGCAAGAAAGGAAGACTTCAGAAGTGCACTTTGGCCTACAGATTGCAGAGGTGTGCAACAACATCCAATAGCTGCAAGAGTTCACTGAACATCCTAAAAACGCTGTTGGCTAAGATACATGCACAGGAAACAGAAGCTGTCAACTATAATCTTTAGTGCCTAGAACTCAGGCATAGCTGAAGCCATTTAATACCTTAAAGAAAAGTGCCGAGTCCTAATATTTGACTGTGAATTTTATGGGAAATTAACACAAGAGGAGACAACAACAAGTTGCTGCCCAAGTAACTTATATTGAGGAAAATGCTTCAGTATTTATATAATCAAGTCCCAAAATACTGTACATTCACTATGAGATTAATCAGAGAATTCTGTTCCAGATGTTAATAGTGGAGTAAATAACAGCAATCTGGATAGGGCTGAAATTCCCAGCCAAGTAGCGAGGCCAGATGGTGTTACTCCCAGAGGCTACTATTGGCAGTTTCCTCACTACTGATAAGTGCCGCCCTGCACTGAAGGACCAAAGAGAAGTAAATAAATACTAAAGGGAAACATCCAGCAAAGGAAACTGAAGGATGGAGTAAAACGCTTCCTGCTGCCTGTGTGAAACCACTGCCTCGCTCAGCTTTAACTTTAAGCATCTGTCTTTTGCCAGAGCTCTGACTGCTCACACAGGGTTATCCTGACAGTGGAAACATCATGGGGTAACATTCAAATTGGGTTGTGGCCACATACATACGGCTGCCAGTGTGTCTACAACGTTTGTTTCCGGTTTGCTCAGGAGCTGCTTTCAGATGTCAAAAGGAGGACTTGGGAAGACAACTGAAAAGTAGGTTTTGATCACCGAATATACTCTACCAACTTGAGCATTTTGTATCCTGAATGCTCATCACTTCACTTGGGTGAGGAAGCAGTTATCTCCTGGTCAGCAATCTCAAGGAAAGCCCAGGAAAAGCAGAGTATCTTTCCACCTCATTTTCAATACAACAGTTTTGCAAGCATTCTGGTCTGAATTAAGACAGCACAACTTGATTATTACCTAGAATCAGTGTACCCAAGTCTCTTTGCGTTGGTGAAGCCCCTGAATATATGATTCAATGGTCGTGAATGGCATCAATTACTCCCAATTTTTTTTCACATACCATCAAATACTTGAAAGGTAATTAGAGATTTTGAATCAAGTCTCCAGAATTTACTTATAAACAAAAAGAGTGAACCCCAGGAATCCAAATAGACTACTGACTGGTGAATATAGGCACAGCATGTCCACACATTTATTTCTTAAGACTTATTTTGAAGCTTTCTAAATTGAAGATTACAAATAAAGATTTACTTTAACAATAATACTAAATCAAACAACTAAAAACAACAAGCCACAAATCCACTCAGTAACATGTAATGAAATCAAATTATTTCAAAGTAAGGATGTGGATAATCAAAATTATGCATACAACTTCATCCAACAGTTTCTGACAACATTCCCATGCATAGAAGCTCCTCAAAGAAACAAATTACTACTAGAAAACCAGGTGAAATTCAGTTTGGCAACTAGAGAATTTCAGTGCAAACACCACCACAGAAATGCAAACTCTTCGTAAACAGTGCCTCTTCAAAGAATAAACAAAATTATGTTCAAACATTTTTCAACAGCAAACTGATGTTTGGCCTATCAGGGAGTCCTTAAAAATATGTATTCAGTAACTCTCAGGCCCTGAAGTGTAAAAAGTATCAGTTAAATGAGTAACATTTAAAAGAAGAAGGGTTTTCACTTTCTATGAATAATTCTGGAAGAGCTTTATGTGCTATGAGTCCTGTGGAATGTTAATAATGCTGGCTTTGGGATGACACAAAAAAAGGTTCTACTACTTGCATTTTATCAGTTCATGCTTAGCAGGGAGAAAGCTATTTATGGCACCTATCTGCTGGCTGGTACGATTTTTTTTTTAATGTGTGACTACCTGGAAATAGAAGATTCATTTATTTCATTCTGTTGAGGTATAAGTATGCACACACATACTCCTCTATAGACAGATATACATTCTCTAAGTTAGTGCAAGACTTTATTTAAAGAACAATCAACTCCAGCAGGTGTTAGAACGGGGAGGGGGGGAAATAAGAATGAAAGTTGGCATGAACACAAATCCTTTTGCAAGCACTGACCTGCATTGCCTACTCTAGTTCATGTGACAGCCCAAGGCTCAGTAGTTGTGACTGCAGAACAGAAAAAGACCAGTCCAAACATCAAAACCCACATCTCATAATACTGGTACAGAATGGCGAGCCATCACGCTTACAGAGGCCTGAAGAATATCAAAACCTCAAATTCTTTCTTTTGTACAAATGGAAAAGACCATAAGCACAAAAGAGGAAACCAAACATTCTTAGAGAAAGTGTATGCAAGTACCTGTCATGAAATATTACCACACCAAGTCTTAATTCCCATAAATAATCAATTTATTTTAAAAACAATCATGTACTAGGATGAGCAGCCAGTCAGCTAAAACATAGAAAATTCACTGTGGATTCCACAACATTCATGTTAGTTCAGAATTGCTGGCACCAGCATAATACACACATCTGTGTACAAACATGGCACTGATTTCTACCGTTTCTAACCAGAGAACACCCTTCTCTGTATCTTGGCTTCTTTTTCAGACTCGGAAAGACAGCGCATCATTCACTACACTTACATTTGCACCTCTCCAAAACAAAGGACATACTTCATTTCTATACAGAACCTCACCAAATCAGGGCGGCTGGGGGGTAGTTTATAGAATTTCTTAGGGTGCAGTTTCACAGCAGCACAAGTCAACCCAAATCCGTCAGACCTGTCCTCCACTACCCTGGCACGCACAGTACTGAAAAATCCCCTTTTCTCCTATATGGCTGTAAAAATGCACAGGAGAGGGTGGGACTGCTTCAGTACAATCTTAGCGTGCAGTTTAATGAATCTTTTAAGTTGATTTAATACGGTCAAACCCAATAAACGCAGTGTTCCAAATTAAGGTATCATTGCAAGTTAACAGTTCTGTCACCTCAAGAATGTCATACGGCTTCTGCCAACACAAGGAAGGGGTGGTAGGTGATTGCGTTAAGTCACATGCATCCAAATGAAAACTAACATGGAAAAAACTCAATTGTTTTTGAATGGGATCACGTCAACAATCCAGTTTCCTACAGGCCACAGACACACCTGGGCTGGCATGCAGAAAATGATGGCCCACAACCAAACAAGAGTACTTCACTGACTCCAAATGCTGGCTTTGGTGTTTGTGCTTTCACACAATCCAGTAGAGTGAAGCACAATCAGGGCTTGATTTCGGGCAATCCTCCAGCTCCTGGTGTAGTAACTCCATCCTTTCCAACTATACTACTTTCCCTCTCCCTGCCTACAGTCCCCATGTGCCTCTTTTTCACTTTTCTCCTCTTACTCTTCACAAACTTGATTTGTTTCTATGACTTTGAGAGTGCTACTGCCTCAAAAAGGCAAACAACTGTAAATCGTTATTCTCCCTGAACAGCAATGGCAGCAACAGTGAAGATGAGTAACCGTTTCCTTCAGTAGCGGCATCAACTTAAGAGCGCTCAAAGTAGCCAGGTACAACAGTGTCAGAATGACAAGCTTCCAAAATGCAATTCTGCCACTCTGTAAAGAGGACTTGGCATTTTTTTCTTTTTAGATAAACTAACTTGCTTTTAACGATGTCAAAATACCCATTATGTAGGTCAGCTCAGATTACTAAACTGACTCGCAATACTCTGCAGAACTAACCTGTCATTATTTACCCCTCCACTTGTTCACCTTCCTGATTAAATTATTTTTGCCCACAGTTTTGTTTACGAGCAGAAGATGAAGATGATGAAAAGCAGTGGGAAAACTCTCACCAAATCATCTAAAAGTGCCAGCAATTAATATTTTCCTCACTTCCAAATTTTAGAGGCTAGTTTTAAAATTAATTTAATGGGGAAGTTGCGTGACGCCAGGCTTTTAACCGAAGTGTTGACAGGTGTTAAATCAGATAGTACACAGAAACTTAAACTCATCACGGCCCACGTACAGACTGAAGTTGGAGCGACTCTGAAGAGTCTCAAGACGGCATGAATTAGGGCACAGTTCCACAGCACGATTTCTCAGAGGTAGCGCCAGTGTAAAAGAATCCCTGAAGATGTCTCTCAAACCAGCTTCACTGCCAGAAAAAATGGGGCGGAGATGCCATCCTCACAGACATATATCAGAAACCCAAGTGGAGTGGCACACAGAGCTGCAACTCCAGGATGAGTGTGCTTTAATCTAGGTAACAAATCCAACTCGAACCACATCACCCCAATTTGCACAGGAACCTACACTAAAAACAAAAGGCAAAGATGTCAAAACGAAACAATTAAATGGCAGCCTTTTTACTTTAATCTGACTGAAGGTGTTTTAACCTTTAAAGGGAAGCAAAGGCTAGGACTGAAAGCGCGTAATTTTGGAAAACATTACATGCCACCCCTACTTTGCCAGCTAAGGCTTACAAACACAGCCTTTAAGTTGGTTTTCACTCTCAGTTCAAAGACATTTAAAAAAAAAAAAAAAAGCTTACTAGGTTTTTCTACTGACCTACTTCCAGATGTACCAACGTGTAAATATTCTACAAAGATATATTTTTTGTACTTAGTGAATCCACCCATTTCCTAAAGCAAAATTCTCATGATTTTACAGCAGTCCAGACTACCAGTTCCAATTGGAACAAAGCTGAAATCTCATTTCCAGATTGCCGAATTCCCTTAGGCTGCAGAGCTATGCCTACTATCATATTCTACATAAATTTTCAAAGAAAAAAAATGTCTCTAGCAGTTCACAAATCCAACTCCTAGACCTTCATTTACTGACTTCACACAAGCAAAAATAGTACTTCTTTTCTTGCCACTAGGAATTTTACTGGCGATAGCAGAAGCGGGAGCTTAGAGAAGAAATGGATTAGAAGTTTTTCAGAAATAGTGACACATGTCAACTACATTTACAAAAGATGACTGAATAAGGTATTTAAATAAACATGTTTATTTTCAGCAAAAAGCTTTAAAGTTGCCTTGCATTTCTCTGTTTTGCTTTGCACATGAATGAATGTTAATTCTGTTGCAACTTGGTGCTAAGGAGGAACCACCTGCCAAAAACCAAACATACAGGGTAACCTTCTCCACCCACCCTCAGAATGCTGAACTCTGTTCTACCATCAAACGTACATAGTAATTTTACTTTATTTCATTCTTATTACTGCCAGATCTCAAGAATTAAATTTCACTTACTCTACAATACATTGTGCCACTGAGTGAACACAGAGGCATAATTCCTGAATGACTCTTCACTGTTTCATGTTAACAAAGTTTTTAAAGAAAAAAGAACTATTCTTTCTAACTGACTAGGACTAAAATCCACAGAAAGGCACTGCAGTCAATGAAAGTTAAGCGATGAGGTATCAGGTTTCACTCTTTTAAATCAGAAGAAAAGAACAATTTTTACATTCCTCAAAATTTGATTTCAAATAATTCCCTACTAAATTATGAAAATGGTTTAATGAAACTTCAACAGTAAGTTTATCATGGAGAACTTTAACTGAATTTTGGATAATAAGTACATGCATTTATTTTCAAATAGTAAAAAAGAATACCACAGCTAATCACAAAT
This sequence comes from Trogon surrucura, assembly GCA_020746105.1. Taxonomy (NCBI): domain Eukaryota; kingdom Metazoa; phylum Chordata; class Aves; order Trogoniformes; family Trogonidae; genus Trogon; species Trogon surrucura. The sequence continues at coordinate 56,373,231 of CM036620.1, read as the reverse complement.
TATATTCAAGAAACGGGATTTACCTTACTTTGGCTACTTCAGACAAAGGTAGAGTAAAAATTTTAAGGGTAAACACCCAACATATTTTCCTTTCATAAAATTGGTAACACAAGTCAATGAATTTATTCTTTTAAAGGAACAACTTATTTAACTAACTTCCTTTTCATACCCACACTATGGCATCATCATAAGGCTTAAACTACAAACTTTCACTATATTAAACACTTCCTAAATTCAACTCTGTTTTCACTGCATACATTTTATTTGAGCATTTGTACCATCACGATTTTAAGCAGTCAAAATAAACAGGTAAAAAAACCCCAAATTGTGTAAGAAAAATACCATACAAAACTTTAAAGAACTTAGTACTGTTTTTTGAGATTTTCAGCTACTTTCGACTGGTTTGGTTTTTGGTTGTTTTGTTGTGGTTTTTTTTTTCATTTATGCGTTATGCCATCTATAACAGCATGTCATATAAGCAATTTTCATTAAGACAATCAAGGGATGCAGTTATATTTAGTTGTTAAACCCCACCACTTTCAGTTAAAATTATGAATAACATTTTCAAATACCATGCGCAGCCCTCTACCAGTCTGCGAGTTAAGGAGAGTATTAAAATTTTTCGTGCTTTATTTTAGCTGTTTATCTCCTTTTGTTCCTGCTATATGAAATGAGCTTTATCACAAGTAGCAAAATTAACGATGGCTGGTTTCCAACAGATCTGATCCCCATCACTCTCCTCCGAGAAGGCTGCTAACACCGCTCCCTTGCGCGTTCCTCACTCTCATCCTCCTGCACTACCTGCCCATTGGTCTCTGGGTGTCGAGACTGGAAAGCTGGGGAAAGGGTAACACATCCCCCTACAATATTGAAACACCCATGTGGGCATTAGTTGAATTTATTGCAGCTAACACACGGGCTGCTGCCTTTTTAAATGTATAAACAGTGCTGGTATATTTTCCTTTGTATAGATGGAATTCAGACGTCTAATAGGTGCTGAGCAGAATAGAGACAAATCTTGCATCTCTGAAACCTTTGCCCAACTGCCAGGAAGTTTTGAACTAACATAACGTTGGGGAAGGTCAATAACGAAGAAATTGGACTGGCTGATCAGAAAAAAAAACCCTTATTTTATTAGAAAAGTAAGCTACAAACATTTGTCCAGACAAAGCGCTATCACATACACAAAGTAAACTGAAAAACACAAATATGTTTGCTTTCAATTTTTGAAACTTAATTCTCCAGCACTTCAAACTACAGTAAAAAGGTTTTCCTAAGTACAAGTTCAAAATTAGTCTTTCAGTGGTCTCATGTTAGATGCAGTGATAAAATAAAGACAAGTTACACATTCTAAAAAAAATAAATTATAACAAATCTGCATATCTAAAGCTATTCCATGATGGTCAACAGGTTATTTCCAGAGAGCTCTAAGAAACAAACTGAAATTGCAGAGTAAAGGGAATTATTTAATGACTCCAGGCAAATGCTAATACTACTAAACACTAACATAACTACTTTTTTTTTTTTTAAATGTGTGCATTTTTCAAGCACTGTAGTCAACAAAGAAGGGGGTGGTGAAGACTCCAGAAATATTTTGGTTTCTCCAAACTCCTTTTAAAACATTCTTTCTTCTTCAATTATCATTGAAAAAAAAATATTGATAAATAAAGAGGTATGTCTCTAATGCTTATAAATGTATTTGTCAGTACAAAACTATTTCTCTGCTTCAGCTATTTGGAAAGTTTTGATAAATCTCCTGGAGATAGATGTCATAGTTTCTACCATGAGGTATTAAATTCAACACTAAAATCATAATACAAGGCCTAAACCAGCTAGTGACTACCACACAGTGCTTCAGCAAAAGGTGACAGGTTCTATTCACAGAAAACAACAGAGTACTGTGAAGATTAGGTAATAGAACCGAACAACTAGAAATAACGAGAACTCACTTGAGAATAGCTAAGACATTAAAAAGGCTGCCAGTCTTCACAGTACATTTGAATGGATTTTTCCCCCACCGTGGGCCGCAAAACTGATCCTAACACGGCAGCTCCTACATCTCCGTTGGCTGAGTACATATCATCTCTCTAGCTTAAATAAAACATAAGTTTAGGGGTATCCCATGCTATCTAGGTACCACAAGTTTTCAACCTTCATTTCTAAGCAGGGACGTACTTTGTGCCAATTTATCTTTGTTTACCTTTAGAGTACTTCATCATGCTTAAGACATCTTTGCAACAGCCAAATTCTGATGTCAGCAACAGCAGTGGGAATACAGTTCATTAGTTTACTGCAGCTGCGGAGCCAGCAAACACACATTGCTTTGATGACACGAATAATAAGCATGTGTTTTAAATTTTAAGTAACAATGGTGATTAGGGAAGATATTGCAGTCTGGAAAAAAAAATCACATATGAAGAATTCTTAACATGGATTGGGGATTAGACATAAGTTTGGTTTCTTTAACTACCCAAATGGCTACAATACATACATGAACAAATGATCAGCTAATTATTTTGTCTGTTGTTTTTCTTTCCGGCAGCAAAAGATGCACATAGGCATTAAGCAGACCAAATAATATGAACTGATTCAAGGAGACATGGGAAAAACATAACCTCAGATGATGCTTGATTTCCCTTCCTATCAATCATCTCCATATGACTGTCTGCAAAGCAAGGGATAATTTTTCTTTTCACTTTATAGTGCCGCTGAATTAACACTTCGTTTATGAGTCCTTTGAGCATAGCTAAGGCTCGTGCTGTTTTTGCAAACTTATGGATATAAACTCCTCATAAGAATGCAGTGATATGGCAAGGATTCTGTATCTACACTTTAAAATATTTGAATACACAAAGTCTCCCACATTATATCATAAAAATACATATTGACAGACACACCCAACTAAAGAAAGCGATTTATGTGATTAAAGCACGTCATTTATACTAAAGACAAGATCAGTTCAGCTCTGCTGCAAACTTCCAGTACGACCCTAAAAAATACTTAACCTTCAACTACTTTATGTTTCAATTTCAGCAAATGTTTTTTTCTTCAACAGAAGGGGCCAAAACCAGAAATTCCTGATTTATTATCTGTCATTTGTCATTTTTTATGCTTTTAGGACAACAACTCTTATTCATCTCCTTTCCAAGGTAAACACCCTATACTTCTCAAACCCCTAATCAGTCTCCACAATTCTAATGTCAATATGGTGTTTGGTTAAGTGATTACATTCCTTTTTTCCCCCCTTTAAATAAATTAAAAGCAACAAAAAAGCCCCCATCAACCCCCCCCCAAAAAAAAAAAAAACACCACAAAACTTGAAGCCATCACTTGTTCAGTCCACAGAAAGAACTTGTTCTAGAGTTAATCGAGGTTGTTTGGTAACAAAGTGTATTGCCCAAAGGCCATCTTTCTTATTTATTGAAGTTAGAAGACTATAACAGAAGGAAAATATTCCAGGAAAGGAATATTCTATGCCATGTTTTAAAACAGTTAACTCTGAAGTTGCTTGTTAGCCTCCCATCTATTACAAGTTTCTATCCCATTCTTGTTAAACAGCCTATAACAAACTTTTCACAGAAAACCTTTGTCATTTTCTGAGTTCTTAAGCAGAGACTACGAGGCCTGGTTTACAGAAGTATACGGCACTCAGAAACATAACTCCAATGAAAGGAGCTTGTGGTTGGAACTTGTAAAGTGCAACGGGATGCACAGTCAATTCAGAAGTCACGCTGTAGAAATGCCAAACCAGCATATGAAGCCAGCTTGTCTTTTTTGTGTTTGGATTTGTTTTTTTCCCTTTGGTACCTCTTTGGTTTCCCCATCTTTAAAACTTCAATTAACACAATGCCCTCACTTCACAGAAAAGCATTAGCAACAAGAATAACATTAGTAATTCTTTGAGGTTTATAATAGAATAAATGAAGGGCATAAGGACTTCTAAACTAGTCTGTCCATTTTGGAGGTCAGTCATCAGAAGTTATCACTCCTAATATAGCAACCTCTGATTTTTCCCCCTTTCAAATTGGGGCTTCTTTTCTTTCACAATATATTTATCTTATTGTTGCCAGGAAACCATTAGAACAATATTGTACATGTGAAATTGCCAGTAATTACTGATGCACTTGTAACAAAAAGAAAACTATCAGATACAAAAAACCAGAGTCTCATCATTAATCAATTTGAAATTCAGTAACATCTGGGTGAACCGTGTGAGCCTACACAATCCATTTCTCTAAGGACTGATGAAATTGGGACACTTAAAAAGCAAAAAGCTGGTATTTCACACAGAAAAGAAAATCAGAACAAGATTTCTTCTTCTCTGACTAGTGGCCTGTCCTAGTTAATGAAAAACTTGACTGTTACAAGAGTCAAACTAATTAAAAAGATTAAACTATGAGCAAAATCAAATTAGAAATTTGGCTTTAGGCTTTTGTGGCCAGCAATAGCTCAAGAACATTGTAAACTCCAGTCTGCAGTTAAATACAATTAATGGAAATTTAAAAATTGTTAGAATAATTAACTGCTAATCATTTCTGTAACCTGGCTACATGACCTCCACAAAACTACTTATAATTCTTAAATATAAGCTTGTAAGTACATGCAAGTCAGATGTCTAAGCCATGAAAATACCCACGTCACCTAAGACCTGCCAGCAAATAGTATTTATTAACTAATACAATCCAACATAGTTAATATGTATACCTTTTCCCCTCAAACATACCAAATGCTAGTGTATGACACAAGATAGAATTCCTTCTCCCACATAATACTCTAATGTGTATTTTTCAGTTTTTGTTCAAAATAACAACCTAATGATAGGGAAGTCAGATCAAAGGTCCATCTAACTACACAATCTCAGAGAGCGGCCATTAACTTTGCAGAAAAAAGCAGAGTCGGTACAGAACAACTTTATTTTTGTAACTCTCACATACCTCCAGCCTAGTCCAGAACATCGAAGGAGCAAGCAAGCAACCCTCATCAATTTTCACATTATATAACAGATGCCTAAAAACACACCTATGCATAATATGATAAATTATTAGCATTAATGATTTCTAGTGATACAAGGATAATCTTCCAAAGATAAGGATGTAGCAGGCCCAACTACAAAGAGGCCAACACCTAATAAACAGAGAACATGCAGAAAGACAATGGAAAGGAGAGGGAGTGTTTGTTTCACTCTGGCACAAATACACATCAGATAACTAAGAAATGCCATGGGATGAGATAAGGCAGACTTGAAGGCATAGTCGGAGTGCTGACTTCTCAAGATGATCACAAGTTAGGCCTCGAGATGGGGGTGGTAGGGGAGATTTGGGGAGAGGGTGGAAGGGGGGTGGGTATGCAGAAATCAAAAGAAACTTGCACAGAAAATGTCTTGCCAGACTGTCACCATGGAAAAAGCAGTAAGACTACTGGGCTGACTGAAAAACAAAATTAAAATTGCTCCCCAAAACAAAGAAACAGACATACAAAAAAACCCCTCAAACCAGAAAACAGAATACTAACACCAGCGACGACAAAGAACTACATTGTCCTCAATAAATTCTAACCTATAAAATTCTTAATTTCACAAGAATAGGTTTTCACACTGCCTTAAATCTTTGTTAAGAATCTTCATATTGAAATTAACTTAGCACTCCTTTTTCTTCAGAAGTTTTCAGAAACTTCCTTTTTTATATACCATTTTATCTTTAGTGTCTGATTAAGAGTGCTTTTTACAGACTTAATGAATTAGTGTTGCTTATGCTGATATCTATAGGTAAAAGAAAACATTGCACTAACCACGTTTACTTTTTCCTGCAGGCTTGTCATACACTTTACCAAATGTATAGTAGTTGGTACAAAGCTGCATCTGAACTAGTCATCATGCAATATTTCTTTTACTTCAAAAATCTAGCAAGCAAGATGTTTTTTGCAGAAACAATGCACAAGTCCCCATTTCTATCTCAAAAGAACACTCGCAAACTTTCACATTCAAATCGACTCCGAAGTTTCTTCAACAATTTAAGGCAGGATTGCCACAGAAAGAAGTTGCCTTTCTCCCCTATGCTAGCACAAGCATTTGTGAGCTCTCACAGTAAATCAGGAAAGAAAATGATTCACACTAAAATTAACACAGATTTGGTTTGTTGGTTTTTTCCTCCTAAGTTTTAACCCAAATCCGTTTCACAGTCATCCATTTTTGCATGAGGCAAAACAAAACACTTACAGAAAAGGTTCAGAACAGAGGTTGGGACGAGCGGCAGAGAGTCCCTTCTTTCAGTGGCCGTTCCGCCTTTGCCTACTAAGGCTGTTTAAGGTCAGTCTCTGTGCATTTTGGATTGATGGGGTTATTTTTAGTGTATCTGACAATTATGCACACTAATATTAATCTGATTTGTAATGGCTACAATGTGTATATAAAGCACATCAAAATACCTTCTTGTAACCAAAGAAAGTTTTATCTGAGAGTTAAGAGTTTACTGACAACATCATACAAGTCTGGAGCTTGACAAGGCAGTAAAATACAGTCGATTTGAAAAAAAAAAAAAATCAATAATCATAGAGAAGTTCCACCGCAAAGCAGATGCCAAGTTTCTAACAACTTCTTTTGAACCTTCAACTATCTTACAAGAAAAAAGACATAATATTGCTAGTACAATTGCTCTCCACTCATCTTTAGTTGCTGGTTTCCATTTTGGAACTAAAGGACTACTATTTGAGTGCCTTAATACTGCTTTTATTTTCAACTGCTGTCACTTGGTTAAACAAAAGTTATCATCTTTCCCCAAAAGCCTTACTAAGTTTAACAAGCATCTGACTTACAACCCTGAAAGCAATCTCTACAAAACTTGAGCTAATACAATGTAAAGACAAATATTAGCCTAAAAAAAAATCATAAATTCGTAGCCAAGTACAGTAAGCCTCTACTTTCTGCTACATGCTAGCTGCCTAGTTTGGTTAAAATTAATTTGATCTATTAAATGGACACTTGTCTCCAACCACAGCACACAAGAGTTAAAAATCACTTCTTCAATAGCTGAAATTATACATCATATACTATCCCATTCCAAGAAGGCACAGGGCTATCAATGTAATCTGACATACCAGAAACCACCTCTGACTTCATTAAGCACCTGGTGTTTTATTCATCATACATAGGCAATTCAAAGCTTTTCCTTTCTACATCACTCAGAAGGTGCAATGTTGGCTTTAAAATTCTCAACACTTCCATTTTCAGGACAGTGCTAATGTTATCATCCAGATATATCAAAACACGGTAAAAAAGAATCTGGCCTAAATTTTATTACCCACAACCCCAAGCAGAAGGAGGGAAAGGATAGAAAAACATTCTTTTAAAAGTCTTGGCACAAAAGCTGCTGCTCAGGCACTCTGGGACAGGTGCCCAGAACGTCTCAAGTTCCAATAATAAGAAAAGCCTTCATTATGGGAAGAGGGTCTGGACACAAAAATACAGATGTGATATCAGACAAAGTTTGCTAATAGGGACACAAATTTGTAACCAATTAAGTTGACCATGACTTCAATAAGCTAAAAGAACAAAAATTTGCAGGCACTGACCCAAAGCCATAACCCAGATCATCTTTAGATCATGCATGGCCAAGGCAGCAGCAAAAACCGTGCAGTCTCAAGGACTGATTCACGCCTGAATTTGCACATTCTGCTAAAGCTGAATTTTAGCATTAAAGTTGTGTAAAGTTATCTTTTAACTGAACAAAACTTGTTCAAGCTTTTCCATCCCAAGCACTGCAGCATCACAATATCCTACATGCTGAAATGTATTTGTTTTCACAAATCAAGCCCATATAAAGAAGCATGGTTTTCATAAAAAAAAATTATATATGTCTATACAAAAATATAAAGAAAAAAATACTTGTTGGTCTATTTCTAAGGCATACAGTACTTCCAACTGTCTTGATACCTCAGTAAAGCAAATATCTGACAAAAAAAAAAAATCCTCAAATTCAGATTAAGCCATACCCAGTAAGAAAAGAAAAATCTTCCTCTGCTGTTTCAGTGATGGTACGCCCACTAGGAGAGTATTTGCTCCCATTTAAATTTAGCCTAGAGTCTTGAGGTCATCTGAATTCCTTAACAGCATTTCACAAAAAATGACAGGAAAAAAAGAATCTGCTTAGCCCTGAAAATTATGTCCAACACACGTACATAAATTCAGCAGCATGACTTTCAAAATCTATTATTTCTATTGTCTAGAAATGGCATAGCTCATCATCGCAAGTTTTCCAACTGGGACAAAATGAAATACCATTTTGGCGAGCTCCTCAAAACTGCACTCCTTCCCATTCCCCACACAGACTTTCATTCAAGGTCTCTGTCCAAACAATCAAAATTCTACGATCTTTCCCCATAACTGGCAATATTCCACTGGAGTTTTTGAAAATACGAGGCAGAGTCGTCCATTCAACAATTTTTCAAAAACTGTAATCGGATTAACAAGGCTCATTTTCAAATAAATGACTGACATGTGCCTTGGTACTTTGAAAGCAAAGCCTACCTACAGTCTCTTCACATTTACAGACAAGATATTTTTCTGTGTACTGACTAGCCAAGACCACGATTTCTGTTTTTCAGTCTTTGAAGGGTCACTGTTGTGATGGGATAATCATCTGAGAAAATATTTCTGGTCTCTAAAAAATTATTACTACATCCCCACACCTGGCACAAGACAAATCCCAGGTTATGATAACTTTGTGGTCCAAAAGACCGCGGTGTTAACAAATGAGCTGTGCCAATACTGGATCAATGCTCAACTTTAGTCTCCATTTTGAGCATAGAGTTAAGAAATAATACTACTGTATCACAGTTGTATTTCATGTTGCCAGCGGGGAAAACGGGATCAAAGAAATTAAAAAACAGAGATATCCCTCAGTCACACCATGATAGCTGCCAAGCAAGCACAGAAGATGCTTTTGTCACAGTCACTTTTGTTTATGAAAATTCAGCACAACTTTGCCAAGCACTGGTTATACCAAACAAGAAAGAAGTAACATGTATCATATCAATTGTTTTATCTGTAAGACTGCTCAGATTTTGCAATTTCAACTCCACCTACAAACTCCAGAAATTCATCCTCGCTGTTTGTGAACACTGCTACCTTCTCAGTCAAGAATACTCTTAAGTAAGATCTACTTGGTTTCCCCTGCTCGACTATACGCTTGCTCAAAGTGCTGGAACCCACAAAAACCTCCTAGCTTACTAACAAAAAATTTTTGGTACATATTCTGCAAGTATTACTTAGATTCCACTTCAGATCTCTCCAAAAAAACAAAAAAACATTAATGGTACTTCACATATAAATTAGCGTTAAACGTCTCACCTCCGGCTCTGGAGAGAAACCTCCGTGAGGGAGTACAGTCTCAAACTTACAAAAAAATTTCTCCCTCATCCTTTTAGGAGAGAAGCGACCGATAGCAGTATCCTCATAAAAGGTCTACACTCAATAAAGGACATTTCAACTCTGACAAGGAAACTCTGGCAGTTCTCCTTTTCCAGCAATGAAATGTTTACTTCAAAAAGCAAAAGTTGCAGGGAAGGGGGGTGGTGGTCAGGACCGCTCACCTTTAACCGTTTAACCACCTCATCGTTGGTAATTTTGTCCGTAATCTCCTTCACTCCGGGAGGATAGTAGATGATTTTCCCATCGGCAGCAGGTTTTGGTTGGGCAGCAGGGAAGTCCATCCTGGTGCTGCTGGATATAAACTTTCCTTCTCCACAGTCCTCTACCGGCCTCTATCGGTCAGAAAACAAAAGTTCAGCAGAATGGAAACGACTTTCTATCACCCCTCTTTTTCCATTTCTCACCCTCAATTCGCAGAAGGGCCCCGGTTATCAGCCCGCCGGCTGCGCCCCCCCGCCGCCGCCCCCGCCGCATCCCCTCGCCCCGGGCGCGCCGGAGCGAGGGCCCGGCCCGGCGCCGCCGCCGCTCCCGCAACTCCGGCCCCTCCATTCCCCTCCGGCGCCTCCTTTCATTGCGGGGCTGCTCCAGCCCAACAGTATTAGTTCGAGGCGACGATTTTACAGATGAAATTTCGGCTCGATCGAAGGATGCCCGGGGCCGAGGGCTCGTTACGGCCCGAAGGGCGCAATTCTCGGCGCGGGGGAAGGGGTCGGAGCCGGCACCCCGGCCCCGGAGCCGGAGACGAGGCCTAAACAGTTAGGCCTCAAAACTATCAGGAGGCAGAGAAACCAACAGGAGAGGGGGAGGGAAGGGAGGGAGGAGAGAGGCGGCGGCGAGCACAAACAAAAACACCCCCGCCGGCCCCCCCGACCGGCGCCGAGCCCCCCGCCCGCCCCCCCCGCGGCGGCAGGAGCCCCCCCGGGGAGGGGGCCAGGCCACTTCTCCACTTTCCATTTGTTCCCGCAACTTCATGCCCCCCTCGGCCCCGCAGCCCTCCTCGCCCCGCACCCGGCCGGGCCCACAAAGAGACCCCCACCCCCGGGCTCCGCGCACACACCCCTGCCGGCCGCGGGCGACGGGGGAGGGAGGAGGGGGGGGCGGGGGGGGAGAGCGGGGACGGAGGGAAGCGGGACCCGGAGCCGCCTTTACCTCATGCAGCTCCGGAAGGTGCAGCATTGAGTAGCCTCCGTGCCGGGTGGTCCTCGCCGCTCCGCTGCCGCCCCCGCCGGCCGCTGCCCTGGCTGCTCCCGCCGCCTCCCTGCTCCGCGGTGCGGCGGCGGCTCCGGCTCGGGGAGGGGTGGGGGGAGGGGGAGGCTGCTCGGTGGCGGCAGCAGCGGCGGCGGCGGCTGGGGAGAGGGGGAGGCTCCGGCGGAGCGTGCGCCGCGGGGACACAGTGCCGCTCTCCGTCCGGCCGGGGAAGAACAGCCCGGGAGGAGGCTCCGCACCGCCCCCCTCCCCCTGCCTGTCCGCCCGCCCTCGGGCCTGGGGCCGGGCCCGCAGCGCCGCCCAGCCAGGATGCCCCCAGCCCCAGCCCAGGGGTAGGGGCGAGGCCGGCTAGTAAGTCTCGGAGCCCGCAGATCCCCTCGCAGGGCGGCGGCGGCGGGCAGTACCGGGCACGGCCGCCGCAGCGCTGCCTCCCGCTTGGCGCCAAAACCCCCGGAGCGGCCGGGCCGCTGTCTGAGGGCCGCGGCCTCAGGGCCGCCCGCCCGGCGCCGCCCCGACCCCCCGGGGCTCTTCCCTCTTGAGCGGCAGGAGTAGGAAGACACAACGCCGGCTCCGAGGGCGAGGCTTGGGCGGCGTGGGGCCGGGATTGCCGGCGAAGTGGGGGTTCCCAGCTGTAGGGCGGAGGGGAGAAGCACGTTTTGCTTCCTTCACGGAGCTGGGCTGGCTCATGGCTGCGCGGGCTCGTCTGGCCGGTCCCTCGGGCAGCTGGTGCCGTCGGTGAGGCCTGGTCGGTGTGATAAATAAGAAAATGAGGGAGAGAAGCGGTTTGGGGTGGTGTCAGTGGAAGTGGCAGGGAGAGTGCTGTGCAGGTGGGAGTGATAGCCCTGGGTCAGGGCAGGTGAAGGGGGAAGAGCCGCATTTGTGCGTCGACGTCCAAATTTCTCTCGCCTCGTTGTTGGCGTATGGGTTTCTCATGCATTTATTTAGTTATAAATCTTCGGGAGAAACTTGAATATGCAAGACCGAAGGAGCCCTTGCAGCCAACTCAGGAAATCCTATGCAAAATGCCTTTGTAATTTAATATTCTTTAATGTTTCCAAGAGGATGGGCTGTGTCTGGAAAGTCAGTAGTAAAGTGGGATATATCTGTTCTGAATCTGCATGATGTGCCCTGCATGTCTGAGGTACGGGTGGCTAGAAGGTGCCCTTCCAGGTGCCTGCCCGCTCAGAGAAGATGCCTGAGAGATGACTGTCAAGACTAATTAGGTTCTTCAGCCGACTGTTTCTTGGTTACTTCAAACCAGCTAAAAGTATCGGGTTTTTTTCTCAATTTGAAAATCTCTAATGAAATTTTCCATAGGAGCAAATTCAAGGTGAGGAGGGCTGGGAGCGTCTACTGGTTCCCCACAGGAGCCACATGTGTGTGACAGGGCCTTGCTGGGGCACAGCAGAGAGGCCTGCAGGGCCTCACAGTTACACAGGGAAGATGCAGGAGGGTGAGGGGATGGGAAAGAGGGTCAGTAAGTAAAATTACAGTGAAGTGTGCCGAATTTCCCACGTTTACAAGGTGTTGGAGAAAAATGTAAAAACAACTGAGCAAGCCTCAGGTATTTCTGGTGTAATAGCATGTGGGGAGAAAATTGCTCTCCTAATACCTGTATTCCTTGTCTCCCTGCAGCATTGTCCTAGGAGTTAAGAGCCTTGAATGTCCATGGGTGTCTATGAGAACCAGCTCAGGGGAGGATTGTAGTAAAAATGACCAAGAGTCCCAAGGAACAATTAGGAGATCTCAGACACTGATTTGGAACTCTAAAAGGGTACCACCAAGACAAAGTATTCTGGCTGTGAGTCCAGGCTTAAATAAAAGTGACTGTCTCCATCTTCAGGATTGATGGATTGTAATATTCTCAATGGACAGGTGACTGTGAGAGGGTGGGATAAATGATTCAGTTTTGAACAAGCTGTACTGATTTAATAAACGAAGAAAGCCAAAAACCAAGCATTTTAATCTTTTTCCTAATCCAAACTTCAGTGGTCATTTTAGATTTGCCTTAGAGCTGAAGTACTCAGAGACTAGCTATCAACTCTTATTTGTTGCAAAAAAAAAATACATACTGTCAGAACTATTATATTTCTAATGAATTTGGGGGTTTTTTATCCTTACATTTGTTAAATTAGGTACTTTACTTCCCAAATCAAATTACTAATATAAACAATTTGTAGATGTTCCTATTTTTAATACACTTTTAATAACACAATAAATCAGGAAACAAATCCTAGACTATTATTCTGTAACTAAAAAAAGAAAGTATGTATCAAAAACCTATATAAGGCTGTCTTCAATTTAAATAGAAAAAGAGACAATGTTAGTAAAACAATGCAAGAAGTAAATTTAAAGTGACTTTTTGCTGAGTTTTTTTATGAACCAAGCATAAAAGCTAGGAAGATGGTAGGCAGGCTTCTTTTTGGGCAGAATTGAAGTACGGGTGTTATCATCCTAGAAATTCACCTCAGTCTGAGAACTTACTGGGTTTTAAGAGTTTGTTTTCAAGTATTGCGTAATTGTTACTGAAAAGCAGTATTGTATGTTATATCATTGATGTGACCTACATCATCATCATATTTTCTTGTAGAACTGTGATGATGCATTTTTCACAAACTGACACCATCTTTACTTAGGAAATTTTTATACAGCAAGTCATGCATGAAGCAAAAATAAGGGATGAAAGGATAAAGGGTTTACGCTCCCACAGGCTACGTTTTAGTAATAATGACAAATACAGCACAGATCACTTCTAGTCGCTTTTATTTTGCACTGAAGAGTAAGATGAACTCTTGCATTCTAAGGTATGTGTATGCTGAAACATGTAGTTAGATGTGGCAGTTCAAAGATTTCACTTGAAAGTGCCAGGCAAAGTTTGCTCATTTAATTAGAATTTTATTTCATCTTGAACACATTGTTTGTGAAGCCCTACACTGGAGTACACTTGTTCATGGACCAAGACCTATCTTCTTGCAGACTTCAGATCAATAGTGAAATTAACAATTACTATGGAGTAGTGTTTGAAGATTTTTAATGTTCAAGATTTCATATCTGCAATATAAACCAGAAAAAAGTCCTGAAATACATCGGCAGAAAGTAGAGGTTTATGTGAGTTTTCTGTTTTCACAGGTCAACAGTGTGAAAACTGTGACCATCCCTCAGCATCAATGCTATTGGAGTCCTTATCCATTAAATGTAGATGCAGTTTCTACTGGTAGACTGTTCCATTCCTGGTATAATTTGCTGTCTGACTCTATTTACTGGTATCAAGAAAACCTTGCTGACATACCCGAGATCCACAGCGGGAGTATTTTGCCAGTGCACCAGTGTAAAACTGTCAGGGTGCTCTTAGGGTCACCATTAATTGAGATGCTGTTAGTCAGATATCTGGTGTTTTGAATGAGTCTTAGCAAAGTGGCTGAGAGAGAAGTGCAATTCTGTAATCATGGGATGATTGGGCAATGGTCTATCTTTTCTCAGAAGAGAAGCAGCGGGATTTTTACTTGTGCACTATTTGAAATTCTAAAGGGCTGAAACAAAGCGTGTGTTTCTGATATCACACCCAATTAAGAGAGGTATGAATGAACACTTAACTGCCGATTAGCTTGAATATATGCATGGCATTTTCAGCGTGCGCAAACATAAAAGCTTGAGATAATCTGACCTGTGGTACTGCTTAATCTGAATAGTCCTGAAATCTGCTCGCAGATATGATTACAGCTGCTAATGTCTGGTTTGTTGCCTTTGCTTGTTTGACCTTCACCCTTCTAATTTCAGCAAGCAGCTGAGGTCTGACTTGGACTCTGTTTCTTGTACAGCTGTAGCCAGGTTCACATGATCCCTTGGGTTTTAATGGATGTCTCTAATAATAAGAGCCGGTCCTTTAGTCTTTACCCAGTTTTTATTGAGTCCCTACCTGGACAAATTTCTGTTGGAGTTTATTTACTTTTACTTCTGTTACTGTTATTGGTATGTATTTACTCCAATACGTTTGTTGCTTGTTAGGTTTTTAATGTATTTTAGACTACCATCGCAAGTGTAATTTATAAGCAGGCTGAAATAAAGGGTGCTGAACTGTCTTGTGGGGTGCTTCTTTCTTTGTACCGTGTCAGGAAAGGTCAGAGGAAAGTACCAGGAAAAAAATACTGGTGTTTTTACCAGTAGGAGAAATAATGCAGCACAAGGTTTTCAGAACAAAACGGCTTTCAGGTGAAACAGAAGAGAGCGTGGAGTGATTACCGTAAGGACAGAAAATCCTTTAATTCATGTTGATTAAATTAAGCTGTGCCCACATGTTTCCAGGAACAGCTTTAATGGTTGTCATCAGGTCTTTGTTAGGACAGTAAGCATGGATAGCAATAATGACCAAGAACTAAATAGTCGTGTCAAGACACAACAGTGTGTCATGAACTGCAGAATAAGTCGTATCTGTCAGTCAGCTGGGCTGACAAGAAATTCTGTCTGGTAGGTTAGGAGAGCACTTGTCTTCCTAATAATAGCTGTGCTCTTGAAAGCTCCTGCTTTGCAGAACCAGGTGGTGGAGTGTGATCCTGCACTATTAAATTTTTTAAGTCACAGTCAAATAGGTCAAGAGGAGGGAAAAAAAATAATTACTTGTTTTCGGCTCTAACATTTAGCCAGTTTTTGATATCTAGCAGGTTGCTTCCTATTCATGAATGCTTTTTTTTTTCCTTTCCCCCCATTATGAAAGCCTATTTATTTTTTCGGTGATGCGCATTTTTGACTGCAGTGTACCAGTTCCTCTGAACTCAAGAGATGTCAAACCATGGAAAATAATTTTTGTCCTCAGTTTTGCATAGAAGCTTTCTCTTTTAGCTTTCCTAATTGGTATTACTACACATTTCCAGTTGTCTTTCCTCTTTGTCCACCAACTGATTCTCTTCCATGCAGTTGCATGCAGCTCTTCCAGTTAAAATGATAGCCTCTGAGTTTTCTGCACTGGATCTTCAGAGATATCCCTGAGGTTTCTAATTAAACTTTGCAGTGTAACATATCTTTGATAACAGCACCTAATTGTTTTAATGGCCTATTATTATAAAAGAATTAATCTTTCTTGTATCTGCTGTAAATTGAGAACAATAGTTACACTCACCCAAGTCAAAGGTTTCTTTGCAATGCGGGCTGTCATAAAGAAAGAGCTCCAAAAGGTATCCCATTCTGGAGGCTGTTTGCAGTAAAGTTACTCTCATCTAAGAATAGAACAAGAAGCACGTTTTACCTTGAAAACTGGGTCTTATGTGTGTCTCTATGATCTGCGTTGACAAAGCAAACCCGGAACAGAGTGGAGGGGAACTTGTGTGTTATCTCATGAAGACAATCAGCTGGAGACACAAAGGACTTCCTTGGACTTGCTGACTTTTCATGGAGTACCACCAGTTCTGAACAAAGGGAAGGACTATACACTGTGTGGTTGATAAACTCATTTGAAACTGATCCCTGGCTGTAATCAGTATAAATGTTATATTGCTCTGGTTTTAGTAAGGAGGGCTTTCTTCTGTGCTGTCTGAAGGTGTTCTTATTCTGAGCCATACTTGGAGATGGGGCAGTTACACTTACCACTAGACTGAAGCAGTATCAAGGCATGTTCAGAAATGACAAGGGTTGTCATTGTCAATATATTTAAGCCACTGTGGAAAAGTGTATACTTGCAAATACACTTGTAATTTATAAGAGACTGTATTGACAGAACAAATGCACTTGTTTGCTTTCCTGGCAAGTGAAGTAAAATCAATGTATTGGCACTTGCATATTGGTGATTTCATAGGAGGATTTTTAGAGGGTTCCTTGATTCGTTGCTAGTTCTGAGTGTTCAGAAACTGAAGTCACAGCCGCCTACTATGCCACCATTTATTTGCCTCCTTTCTGGGTGCTCTCTATTATGATGACTTGTCACCACTCACGCTCCATAATTACATTCTCAAGGTTATTTCCATCTCTGCTCCTAATGTGTCCAAAGCACATACATTTACACCTATTCATTTCTGACAACCAAGTCCACTTTTCTCCAATAATACATTTAATATAAGCATTTATCATCTTTTCTGCCCAGGAGATATGCAAGGGTCTTTGCTTGCACCACATCTCAAAAGCTTCAATTTTCTTCCTGTCACTAGCAATAATTTTTTCAGAATTCACGTTCATAAGTTGCTACAGCAAAAAAATAAAGCATTTCACCAGTCAAATATTTCTGCCTTTTGAGGTGATTTTTTTTTCCAGGCTGTTATAAGGAAAGCCATGGATGAATCAACTGTTCTTCAATTTTTTCCAGTTTCTATTGGGCAGGATGAATTTGATCCCAGGTAACTGAATTTATGAATGGTCTCTGTAGGTAGACCATTAAGCATGAAGTTAGCTTATATTCTATTTTTATTAATTAAGTAAAGTTACTTTATTTATGGCACATTCAAGAATAGCCTGTATTTTTCATTAGCCTTTTATTGGCTCTCTTGCTGCGCAGCAGAAGCGATTGTGACAAAGAGCGTTTTGTCATGAGCTGAAGGTCACTTAGAAGGAGTCCATTTCAAATTGAAGTTTTCCATTCTGTAAAGTCCTCCCCAGATTTTTTTTTTTCTTTTTTTCCAGGCCAGGCTGCAAGGAAAGCTAGATAGAATCATAGAATGTGAGGGGTTGGAAGGGACCTCGAAACATCATCTAGGCCAGCCTCCCTGCCAGAGCAGGATCCCCTAGGGCAGCCACACAGGAACACGTCCAGGTGGGTTTTGAAAGTCTCCAGAGAAGGAGACTCCACAACCTCTCTGGGCAGCCTGTTCCAGTGCTCTGTCACCCTCACAGTAAAGAAGTTTCTCCTCATGTTGAGGTGGAACTTCCTATGTTCTAACTTAAACTCATTATTCCTTGTTCTATTACTGGACACCACTGTGAAGAGACTGGCACCTTCCTCTTAACTCCCACTCAGGTATTTATATACATTAATAAGATCCTCTCTCAGCCTTCTCTTTTCAAGACTAAACCGCGCCAGTTCTCTCAGTCTATCTTCATAGGAGAGATATCTGTAATTGTAATAGTAGTGTATGGCTCTTTATGTTTGCTTGGTGGTTTTTTTTTCAAATAATGAGGCAGGTTTGGGGAATTTCTGAGTGTATGGGACTACCTAGCGGAAAAAACACTGAGGAAATTTGAAAACTTTGGTAATGTATTTACCTTACGGCAGCTGCTTACTGGGGGGAAGACAGTATGAGCAGAGTCTCTCTCTTTCTCTGCCCCATTAGATGAGAACTGTCCTAGGATCTGTTAAAAAATGCGAAGATGTGTGGCACTAAAATCCTGAGTATGACACTCCTTTGTGAAAAAGTATTGATTGTATTTGAGATGCCGCTCTTAATTCTTTTGCAGATACAGTGTCTGCTGCTCGCAGTAAGGAAGAGAAGGATACGAAACTTTACAAATTAATACGAACTTAGAATTTATCATTATGGTCAAAGAAAGATGTTTGATGAATGGATATGCAGTCTCGAGGCTGTACGGTAATGATGGGGTCATTTCACAGTGATGGATAGGTGTGTGGTGTACTATTCAGAGGCTTTAAAAGAGGTTGCATTTATCAAACTCAGGGAGGCATCAAAGCATTTGGGTATGACTCTGTGAGCAATAGAATCATGACAGTTTGCCTTTGAACAAAGTCAGGAAATATATTGATCATATAGGTTTATGCTGCTGGGAAGGCAACTAATGATGATTCAGCCAATGTGTTTTGTGAACAGCTTGAGGGGATAATCATTAAAACATTACACTACTACACCATTTTGGAACCGAATATGAAAATTGGAATTTCAAATCCTTTTAAAGAACAATTTACGTTTGCATTTGCAAAATAAAATTGCTGCTTTGGATTGTGCAGCTCCAGTCACTTCATCTGTACGATTCTGCATCGGTAAACGCACTGGATGTTCGTATCCATGCAGGTCACCAGCCAACGTGACAGAGAAGTGCAGTGACAACATCAGTGATCCAGCAGCAGGGAACACTGAGTATCAGTGGAAGAAGATTTTCCTAAATTCAGGGTATGTGGCAGCGGAGAAGGTAACTAAGGTTATTTAAACTAGTAATTGAATGAATATTTAACAAAGCGGACAATGAATTGGTGTCTAAAGAGAGGACAGAAGTACTGAGTAGACAAAGCCAGAAGTAGGCTAGACAAGGCAAGAGCAAATATAGAAATGAGAAAAGTGCAGTCTTGACAGACATGAATGCTTAGTAATTCACAAGCTGTGTTCACAATAGTCGGATGTCTAACCCAAAATTTTTGTGGTGGAATATAAAAAAGTCCATGATGGTAGAGGGATCACTGAAGGTGATGATATTAAATGCCAGCAGAGGGATTACTGCTTGTACAGCAGACTGATACATATCCACTTACAATTTCACCAACATCTAATACCACTATTTATATCCTATCTGAATTTGGTGAGGCAGCTCATGTGTACTCTGTGTAAAATACTGTAACTACATTGTATCAAGCACATAAACACTTGCTTTCTTAAGTAGATCTCTGTACTGTTCTTTTTATCTTCCAGACACTGCATACTTACACCTCATAGAATCAGAATGCTTTCAGTTGGAAGGGACATAATCATGTATGTTTTCAGGGAAGTACATGCTGAAATTGTAAACTTCCTTTATCTGAGACCGTTAAACAGGCAAAGATGTTTAGCCTGCATGTGAACATTTAAGTCCCTACGTTAGATGTACACAGTTTTTGCTTATGGAATGCCACTGATCTACACTTAATATTTTTTAAACTTCCTCCAAGATCTGCTCACTAGCCACCTCTAATCCAGCACATGGAGAAGAAAACTGGAGTGAACGATTTTTTTCATCTATTCTAGATATGATTTATCTTGACACTGCTTGGATGCACTCTGTTAGGCTTGTATCCTTGCGTCAAAAACTGTAACAGTATGTTCTCTCACACAGCTTCAGAGTAAAAGAGATTTAAATGAAAAAATATGTTGACAAGTCTATCAGATTCTGACTATAGCAAGAGAGAACAGAACAATGTTACTTCTAACGGAGAAAGATTTTATCCAGCAATAGATCCTTTAAACACCCTAAAGAAGCAGCTTCGTACAGCAAGTAAGAAATAACACTAAAGGAAGTACACAAATGCGGACATAATTTATGAATAAAAAACCCCAAGGGCTTTATAGTTTCCTGAATTTAAGCAAATTTGCGGTAATATTTCATCTGTCACACCAAACCCTTATTTTGGTGTTTGTCTTTGTCCTCCTTTCTAAAAGGCTTGTCCCTTGGCCTGTTGCCAGATACAGGAAATGGGAACACAAGGAAAGGTATGGATGAACAGGAGAAATGGGAAGAGCAAAGATGAACACATGTGGTAGAGAATCTGCAGCTGGCTGAGTATTAGGGAGTTTCACCTGAGCAAATAAAAAATGCAGAGACAGAAGGTGAAATAAATAGCCCTGAGTGAATTGCAAGTGTATGTTAAATATAATTATTTGTGATCAGTAAGTACAATTTTGCCAAATTCAAGCTGGAGAAGCCAAATCCTAAAAACAATCTGATTACTTGTTCTGTTATGTATCTTAAAAATAGTTACATCTACAGTTCGTATATACTTTATATAAAGGTTCCTTTCAAATTCCATTTT
Source organism: Trogon surrucura (assembly GCA_020746105.1). Lineage (NCBI taxonomy): Eukaryota > Metazoa > Chordata > Aves > Trogoniformes > Trogonidae > Trogon > Trogon surrucura. The sequence goes on along the minus strand of CM036620.1, from coordinate 56,352,952 downwards.
GGCTTTGTGTATTTGGAAGCTATAAAAATAATCTTTTCTGCAAGTAATGAACAAACTTGCAGGAAGATTTTTACAATTTTACAATTAAGATTGTAAGCTAAAAAGGAGATTGCTGTGGATTTCTTTTAATCCCTCTTTAGGTATGAAGTGGAGTCCCCGGTCAACTGGAGAGCTACATCAAAAGACACTGGGAGCTTTTGTTTCTGCATGTGTATGTCCTGCCTGGTGTTTTCATGCTGCCGTGGTTAGTAAATAAATGTCTTCTTACTGAGCTGGGGAAGAACATGTGTGTGACAGCGGCTGCAGTCGCACTTGGGAGTGATGCAACCTGCGATCCACAAAGGAGTGAACCTCGCAGTGTAGAGTGTTGACAGGTACATGAAGCAAGCTGAAAGTATGGAACTGTTCTTTGTTTCCTATTTCAGTCCTAATTGGTTTAAACATAGTCCAGATAGGGATTTCCTTGTGTGTGCCTTTGATGACTGCTGAATTTGAAAAGGGGATGTATAATCAGCAACAGTTGGGAGAGTCCTGAAACATTTGCCTTTAAGAGTCATCAGAGTCACAAACTGCATAATATTGCTGGGGAGAATAATTACCAGTGTGTGCGTGGATGAGGGGAGAGTTGGCAATCTGTTCTTCCAATAAGCATTTAAACTTTTTGCTTTCTACTCTTCGGTGCTGTGTAGTATATATAGTTTATTTTTGGTACATGGAAAATAAGTTCATAACAAAGACTGATGTAAAAATAAAACTCTTACTTGGTTTTGAGGTACGCATTCTTCCAACCATCACCACTGCACAGAATAAGAGAGTGTAGCTCAGAAATTGGAAAACTCCGTAGAAAATAAGAACTACTCATGTTTCAGTGTTCTTCTAAGTTAGAGTATGCTTTCTTCCAGGTTTTGGGGAACGTAAACGGAGGAATGAAGTAATTGAAAGAGTTCAGTGTTTGATCATCTATTTAAAGAAAGCTTAAACATGTTTTTATGCTGGTTATATCAACTGTTTTGTTTCTTGATTTTCTGTTTTAAGAAGTTGCCTATTACAGGTGGGACCAGATCCAAATTACACCACCTCTCCTCCATCCTGAATTGTGTGTGTGTGAGCTAAATCTGGTTGCAGATACCAATCTGAATATCATGAGCTAGAGAAGGGTGGAGTGGAACTTGTCTTATGAACAGACTCGCTTGTCCTTTTTGAACTTCAAGTTGGCATGAATTTGGCAGTTAGGAGCTAAATGATTTTTACCCAGTTGTCAAATAAATTCAAACTCTAGACTGTCCTGTTGCAAGGAACGATTGTTAGTTTATGTCTTTGTAACTCTAAGGTGATCCTTAGCTGCATTCAGCTTTCTAAATTTGAGTTTCTTTTGTTGCTGGTGTTATTCACTGGGAAAGAATGTGGCCCCACTTCCAGTGACAGAGGGTGTGAAATGTTAAAAAGTAGAAGTGATAGCTGGATTTTAAAGGGACACCAAAAAAAAAAAAAGGTCAGAATTTACAGGAAAGCAAAAGAAGGCCTTGTTCCCTATTCAGCAGTGACCAAATAGCCATGGAGTCAGTTTCCTATCTAAATAATTAGGTTCTGCCATGTGACAGTTACAAAGAATGACATACTGAACAAAGGATTTCCTTAAAAAAAAAAAAAGCAGTGCTAACAGCTGTTTCTAAATGCACATCACTCCCTGCGCCCTTCCCCCATCTCTTTGACTTCTTGTTTCAGCGCAAAACATGCAGCATACAAGTTATTCAAGTTTAGAAACTAGTTAGTGAAATTCAATTAATAAATGAGTGCTAGTGGGTTTAGACCGTAACAAGTTCCCTGATACATTTTTGTAAGCAGTTGGAGTAATTTGCAGGCATTAACGACAGAGGTGAAGCTGTAGCTAACCAGTTTTTGTGTAACAAAAGGTGAGTGAGGAGAATTGCACTAAGCAGGATAGCTGCAGGAAACTTGCCTGTCATAGAATTTTAAAGCCACCGAGTTGTGGTATCAGAAAACTTTGTAAAATACGCAGGTCTGGATAGGCTTTCTATTTGAAAATAAGGCCTCTATGAAACTCTTTGAGGAAAGAAATAAAATAGATTTTAATATATTTTAAAGCTTCTATTATAATTAAAGGTCAGTCACTGCAGGTAAACAGATGCATAAATCACTTATGATTGGCAAGCAATTAACCTGGTAAAATAATTGTACAGACAATGGAATAGAGTCTGTTTTGACAGAAGTAGTTGTTCAAGTGACATCAATAAATGATTGAAACTTGCATGAAATTCAGACTCATACTTAACATTACATGTACTAAGAAATTCCATTCTGCAGCAAGGTCCAATGTTTTAACATTTAAAAATTTCTGAACCTGAGCAAACAGTGTAGCAGAACCGGTGGAGGCATGGCATCACGTCGCTGGCCTCCTCCCAGCTGTCCAGGCAGATGGGACAGTGGTTGTCCAGCTCCGTGGCCATGCTCTCCACAAGCTGCAGTGGGCTGAGGGGAGCTGCAGGTGTCGAGCTGCTCCCTCTCACTGCCACTGCAGCAGCAGCTGTCACGCTACAAAAGGAGGAGAGGCCCCGGTCACTGGTGGGCCTGGACAGGGATGGAAGAAAGGCCTGGGTCCCTCAAAAAGGAAACCTTTCCATCTCCCCAGGGTGAGGATTTTCCTCCCAGCTCACCTCTGCTGCTGCAAGCGCGTGACCTTGGTGCCAAGGCTGCCTGAACCCAGCAGGGCCGGGAATAATCCTTTGGTGGCTCTGGCATCAGGCCAAAGTTTTAGTTTTGTAATGACACCTGAACTGAGAATCCATTCATGAGCCGATTTTTGTAGTTCACATACAATGTATGGTGCCAGTTCCTAAAGTTTGCTTTCTTCGGCAGGTTGTGTGGCATTCCATGCAAGATGAGTTCATATGACAGTACAAGCACTTTGAAGGGCTGATAGCTCACTGCTATCCTGGATGAGGAATTACTATGGAATTCACTATACAGGATATTTTAGACTACTGCTCCAGTATTGCACAGTCTCATTAAGTTCTAAAAGGGTATGAGGGCTACAGATGGAGTGGGGCTGTCTCCAAGAAGGAGGAGAATTCTTGCTTGTGAGCTTGCGAGACTGATTGAAAGGGCTTTAAACTAGATTTGAAGGGGGAAGGGGATAAAACCAGGCTCACTACAGACAAGCCAGGGGGAAGTATCCCAGGGTTAGAGGTAAAAACAATGACCCAGCTCAAGTTCAAGAGAGACAGGGAACTGCTTGAGAGAGTCCAGCACAGAGCCACAAAGATGATGGAGTGGAACATCTCCCTTATGAGGAAAGGCTGAAGGAGCTGGGTCTCTTTAGCTTGGAGAAGAGGAGGCGGAGGGGTGACCTCATTAATGATTATAAATGTGTCAAGGGGGAGTGTCAGGAGGATGGTGCCAGGCTCTTTTCAGTGACATCCGATGACAGGACAAGGGGCAATGGGTACAAGCTGGAACATAGGATGTTCCACAAAAATATTAGAAAACACTTTTTCACTGTGAGGGTGGCAGAGCACTGGCACAGGCTGCCCAGGGAGGTTGTGGAGTCTCTTTCTTTGGAGACATTCAGAACCTGCCTGGACGTGTTCCTGTGCAACCTACTGTAGGTGATCCTGCTCTGGCAGGGGGGCTGGACTAGATGATCTTTTGAGGTTCCTTCCAACCCCTGACATTCTGTGATTTTGTGATTCTGTCTTAACCTAGAAAATTTTAGCCCAGTTCAAAATGAGTGCAATTGCTTCTGCAGCTGCAGGTCCTCTTAACAACAACTGCCACAGGGCAGTTAGCTTGCAGACCAGAAACCTCCAGATTTTCTGTCCTGGGGCAGTTTCATTCTTACAGCTGTCTGTACAGATGAATGCAGGCTGTTAATGATACTGTTCCTTCGAAATGTCCTCTTTCTTGATCAGCACACAACAACTGTTTTGGAAAAAAAAAAACCAGCAAAACCACAACCATTAAGTAAACTTCCACATCCTGGTCAAATTCCAGTTGAGATAACAGCAGCCTCCTTACAGAGTTCCTACAATTGCAACTGGATAGTATATTGAAGTCTGTTACCCTCCTCTGATATTGCATACTGTAGTTAAACAGCTGTTGCCTTCTGTTTGAGAGGGGGTCTCAGCTAACTGATATAAAGCGAACCCCCCACATTGGTTGGCTGGTGTTTTTTTTTTCTGGTAATCTTGATCTAATTACTGCAGTGATATAAATAAAATCTGATTTTTAAAAAATAATACAGATATGCAGTTTTACTTCTAGCCTTGTTCTCAGAACATGTCTTAAATACACTGATCTCTAAGATCTCTGATATTAAATTTGCTATGCAATACGATCATTGCAGGTTTTAAAAATAAAGGCAGTGATATTCAACAGATAAAAACATGACAGTTACAATGAAAGTCAGCTTATTACTTTTTATTGTGTGCCAAGAAGACATATTAAACATTGTTTGATTTTCCTTTCTGCAGTTTAAACAGATCAGGATGGATTTTTAATATCTATGAAATCTGGCACATCAGATGGATAAAAACAGCATAGCAGAGAACATCCAATACAGGAATCAGGATCACCACAAATCAAAACCGAAGTGTGAGCTTATTCCAAATTCAGAAGGCCCTTGTAGCAGTGTAGCTCTGTAAGCATGACCTCATTCTTTGCCTGCAGAGAAGACACAATTAAGTGTAATTCTTTACTTCTTGGATTACAGCACTTATTGTCATCATCTCTTTGCATCTGCTTTCCAAAACCGAAGCATCTTTGTAGTTTGTATGTTCTGGTGCTGTTTAGTATACCAGGTATAATAGGCAAATTTTATTTCTGTTCTGCAGTATATCTGGAGTAGGTCATTAAAGGACAAGTACTTTGAATGAAGACTAGTAATATGCTGCTTTAGAATGCCTCTGAACAAGAATTTGAAAATTTGTAACTATTAACATTCAACAGTAACCTTATAAACGCAAAGTTTGACAGTTTACTGATTGGTAGGTGAATCAAAGTATTGATTTGTTAAGTAACTTCTCAATTCATGAGTGGTAACACTGGAATATCTGTGACCTGCTCACCTAAAAATGTGATCCTATTGAAACCAGCAGAATTTTTGCTATTGTCTTCAGCGTGGCAAAAATTGCCCCATGATCTAGATTTTGCAGCTTCTCCATACTACTGTTTCCCCATTTAAAATGCTGAACTAGAATCCTATATAGAGGGAATTAAGGCATTATATTAATATAGGTGTTGTAAAAATGTACTATTTGGAAGGAAAAAATGTGTATGTAAATTAACATTAATGCAGTGATACAAACCTGTTTCTACAGTTAACTACAGAATCAATAGCTATATGGAACAGAAGATCAAAATACTTCAAGTGTAGAAGCCAGATGTGGAGCTCCTTTATGGAGATAAAACACCTTGGTTCACTGTGCATTTGATTTAAATATGGAGAGTGGTGGAGGAGAAGAGACACTTATGTGATTTATTCTGCAAATATCTATTTGTATAAGGCTTCTATCCTTCCTTTCACCCTCCCCCTTTTTTTTTTTTTTCTTTTTAGTTCAGGAATTAGATTTCTATTCTGGAAATTTAATTCTGGCTGAGGAAAGAGTTATCTTTTGTAGGAACACAAAATCCAAGATCATGGACAAAGTTATATTAACTGATATTAATTAGAGGCACAGGCAATCCAAGAAGCCAAGTTAAACATCTTAAATCAGCATTAAGGTAAATCTATTAAAAAAAAAAGTGATGGTGCGGAGGGGGAGGAGAAGCTAGCACTCTTTATTTCCCCTAATGGTAAATGAAACCTAAAGTTGGCAACAGAATGTGAGAGGCTCCTTAGGAAGAAGAAGGGTTATAGCATGAAACAACTGAATCAGCTTTTATGAAAACATTTTTTTGCAGGAACTAGATGAGGGCTCTTTTTATCTCTCCTTTCTGAAGGACAGAAAAGCCCACAGTACTTTGGAGCTTTGATTGTATACTTTAATGGTCCAAAGTAAAATTCTGGATAATGATAAAAATTAGATCTTAAGTTCCTGGAAAAAGAACTTACTTCAGATTTACTGCAGGTAGGCATGGATTTTTAATGCACCCTAATTTCACAGGTGTTTTCCTACGGTATTTATTATTGTATATTCAGCATGTTACTGTAAGTAAAAATAAGTCCTTTAAAATGACAAAGTTAAACATGTATTTCTTGTCACACTAGAATGTTCATCAACCCAAAAGTTTAGCTGCAAGTTGTCCTTGGAGATCAAAATCTAATATAGTACTTTTTAACTATAAATATATAAAACATTTAAAAAGAGAATTTGAGCATAGAAGAAAGGAAAACACAATTTGCTGAGTACACATAGGCTGTATATAATCAGAAACGTTAAAGTGGACTTACATTTCCTTGGGTTTATGGCCCAACTCTGGTAATAACACTATTTTAATGTGAGTTAGAACATAAGCAAGAACATAGTAAAGTGTCTTTGAGAAGACATTGTAGAAACTGAAATGGAAAATCTGTTGTTAGAGCATTCAGTGAAGACCAGACTAAACACTTGAGCCAAACAGCACAGATTTCATGCTGTATGTTCAAGGCACTCCAAGTAAAAATGAGCCAACTGTAGACTTAAGGAGAGAAAGGAATGAAAAAAAACCAAACGCAAAATAATAGCAGATAATAGGTGATTATTGTGTTGCGTTTGAATAAGTTGTCTGAAGACTCAAAAAAAAAAATGACCCACCTGCTTGAAAGAACTACTACCACAGTGATCATAATTATTTAGATACCAAAATCCTTCCTATTTAAAGTGTTAACTGTGGCAGGGAGAAATCTGCCAGTACCCAAATTAGTCTGGCGTTTTCGTGGTGTCAAATACTGTAACATGTACAACTGGCAAAGAACAACATAGTTTCATGCATCAAATGCCAGCAGAAAACCCCACTAGCAATGGAGTTTAATGGAGGCAATCAGACTCGAGTGTACTGAAAACCTCTCTCTTCTTGTTTTTTGGCAACCTTAAAAATACAAAGACCCAGTCATTACACTGGAATTTACATGACCTATTTTTCCAAATGTATGATTAACACATAACCAGCATCACACCCTTAAAGAAAAATGATTTTGTTTCTGATACTTGTCCAGACATTGAACACATGAAGTAAGAAACAGATCCTGGCACATGCATGGATCCATCACACCACATGCACAAATGAATTCTGATCAAGGCTTTTCCTCCAGATTTTTGGACATGTACAATATCAGTGTATTTTATAATTATTTATTTTCCTTTTATGAGTCATGGCAAGAGATGGCTTTTTTTTTTAAACTTAACAGCACATCCTGTGGATGACTATGTATATGCTTTATGTATTGTATTAGAAGTGTAAATGGTTGCCCTTGTTCACTTAAATATTCCACACCATATAACTACAATAGCACTGAAATAGCAAAGTGATAGGCAGACAAAATAGCCATGCCTAAACCAGTTTAATTCCTAAAACATTAAATTAAAAAATTTCTAACATTGCTTTTATTGCAAAATATATACAATCCTACAGACAAGGCCTATTTGCCTTGCCTTTGCTGTGCTACCAAACAGGCAGCACTTTGGGCCCGTGATACCAACAAGCTCTAGAGGAATGACTCTGAACTCCCTTCTGCAATTTTCACAAGACAATTTTAGTGACCCAGGCATGCATAATTAGTTCACCTCAAAACTAGCTGTTATTTATGCACTTGCTTATTCTTTATTGGCATTAAAATTAAACTTGCATCTCTAATGCAAACAGGTCAGTCCTGGTGGCAGAGGGAAGGACTCCCCAGGCCCTAGAAGGGAGCAGCAGTGAGAGTACAAAGCTGGCTATGACTTCATGGTCTTTCTGGAGAAGCATGTAAGATTAGCAGCTCTTTAGTTGCCTGCTACAGGCCAGTTCGTTTCCTTCGTCGAAGGAAAATGAAGGACAAATGAGGCTTGGGGATGCCACCTTCTCCTTGAATGGGATTAATCACAATGTGAGGGACCTTGGGGCTGGGAGACAACCTCACACCCCTCGGGGGGAAATGCTTCTCGCCTTTCACAGAAGTGTCGTTGCTTCTGTTCCTTAGGAAGATCACAGTGGGACACCTCCAGCCAACGTCCTCCAGAGGCATTGTGCCCTGATGGGAGGCGGTTGAATACAGATGAAGGCAGGGGGAAGGGGGAGGTATGTCAATACAATGGAGTGTGGGAAGGCACTGGTCTTCTGGGAATCAGATGAACAGGCGGAAAGGAGTGGAGAGCCAGCCTGTTATCTTGCTTGGGCAGGTAGGGAGACAGAGGTGACAACGATGCCTGTGGCTATGTAGTGAAGTTCTGTTCTTAGAAATCAGTTACGGGTAAATTTTACCGGTAATTTTCCAATTTTATTTTAATGCCCGTTTGTTGACTGTTACATTTCTCAAGCTAACTAATTTCTGTAAAATTACAGAAAGGTTTCCCAGTAGAACCTCCACATCTTGAGTATTTTGAGATTTTTATTTTATTTTATGAGCTTTGCCTCTTTTCTTCTGTTGATAAATTCAACACTCTTGTTCAGATGCCTAGTTCTCTTCATGGTGGCTTCACAGTTCTAATTTAAGAGCTGCTTATCATCATCTTGGTCTGTCAGAAGCCTGTTTCTCTTCCCTTTCATCTTTCCATAATCTTCCATTGTCCATCTCCCATCAAATGCCTGATGCTTGTTGCAGATAATGAAGCCCCTCCTAACCAGTTCCTCGTCTTATCTCCTGCTGCAGCCTGTAACCTCCTCTGCAATCACCGATGCCACATCGCACCAGTCCCTCCTCAGCTTTCTTAACATTTCATCTCCCGCCTGCCACTTCCGTGCTATTTCTCCTCCAGCATCAGCCGCAGACCCCGCATCATCCTGGGCTGTAGGAGCTTCCTCTTGTGCTGCGACGCTAGAAATCGCCTAGACAAACAGGGCACCGGCACCAGAAATTAAACCTTCATCTTTTCTGGTACAAATTTGAAACCCGTCCCTGTAGGGCTTCTCAATCTCTGTCCTCCCCGATTGTTGGCTGAATCCGCCTGTGTCCTGTAACCAGCAATCTGCCCTCTACAGGCAAACCCTCTCTTGTGTCTTGTGCCTTTTTTTTTTTAAACTGGTTTGACCATACCGGAACAGAACACAGTCACCCTTTTCGAAGGTGAACACGTGAAGCTGTACTGACGGTAAAGTTTTATCGGTAACCACTGGAAAAGCTGGCGAGGGCCGCCCCCGGAGGCGGAGAGCTGCCCTCCGCCGCTCGGCCCGGCCCTGAGCTGCCGGGAGGCGCCTCCCCCCACCCGAGTTTCTTCTCCTTTTCCTTCTGAAATGACCCTTCATGGGGGGGCAGGTGCGGTCGAGCTCCCAGACGAAGTCAGAAGCAGAGCTCCGCCACCCGGGACACTCGAGCCTGGCAGCCACCGCTGCCTCCGCCCACCGCAGGCCCGGCCTCCGAGGCGGCCCCTCGCGGGGCGGCCGTGGGTGCGGCCGGGGCGAGCGGGAACCGGCCGGGGCGGCGCTGCAGGCCCCGGGCGGGCAGGGGGAGGGGGCCGGCGCGGAGCCTCCTCCCGGGCTGTTCTTCCCCGGCTGGACGGAGAGCGGCACTGTGTCCCTGCGGCGCACGCTCCGCCGGAGCCTCCCCCTCTCCCCAGCCGCCACCGAGCAGCTTCTCCGATCCCCGCGCCCGCCGCCGCCGGAAACGAACGAGTCGAGCAGCGGGAGGTAAAGGCCGGCGGGGTCTGGCGCGAAGTGGCGGGACCGGGGAGGAGCCTCAACCTCCCCCTGCTGCCAATAGGGCGCGGGGCCCGCGCTCTTCGCCATCCCGGGGGCGGGGAGGTGGCCGGCCCCCGCGGCGGCGGGCAGCTTCCGTCATCCGCCCGTGTCGCCGCAGGCCCGGTGGCGCTGAGGGGCCCGTTCCCGTCCGTCACTGGAGAGGAGTTGCTGGCGGGTGGGAGGGGAGGCAGCGGGGCGGGTGCTGCGCGGCGGGCCCGCCCGCCAGCCGGGGGGGCTCGGCCGTGGATCACGGGCTCCGGCTGAGAGCTCCTCTGCGAGAGGACGGGGCCGAGGGAGCGCTGTGGCGGGCGGCGGGTGGGCCCCACGGTCGCCGGGCAGAGGCCGACCCTCGGGCCTGCCCTCCCCAGGGGCCTGCCTGGGGTGCCTCGCCTCTGGGTCGCCGCTCTGTTGCGGGCACTCCTTGGTGGGAGGTGCCGGCTGCCTGCGCTGCCCTCTCCCGCCGGTGGCTCTTCCTCGCCCGTCAGGGCTGAGGTGCCCGGACTTTCGGTCAGAAACGCCGAGAGCTGCGCTCGGCAGGCCCGCGGAGGGCCCCGGCCTGCCCTGCCCTGCCGGCAGCTGCGGCCTGTGCGGCGGTACCGGCGGCTGGAGGGGAAGGGGCCAGGGTTGGTGGAGGCTCTTTGCCCCTTTGTCCCGAGCAAACGGTGCGGGGTGCCCGTGAACTTCAAACGCGTTCTCTCCAAGAATTGAGCCCCGCAGAAGAAATTTGCCCCCGCGCAAAACAAAATTAAAAGGTTTTTAACACTTCAAGGGGTTGTTTGTTTTGAAGAGTAGGGAACTGCTGAGCCGTGACCGTTGGTCCTTCCTAGGTCGTATTCCCACGTGGTCTGAAGTTTTGCTGAAGTGCCCTAATATCACTGAGGCTTTGGAGAAGCCTGTCTTCAAAGGAGAGGAAAAAAAAACCCTATTTCCTTTTACCCTTCATAACACTCGTTCTAAATGACGAAGAACAGTTAATCTCTCTTTAAGAGACACTTAAAATGTTTTTACACAACGTCTTGATGAAGTGTTGTATGTATCTCAAGTGTTTCAGTAGGACCTTGCAGTGAAAAGGTGCAAATAGTTCATGTTAAGCAAAAAAACCCAAAACCATCCAAAAGTATTCTGGATATTTCAGGTGAAGCAGAAGAACAGAGAAGATAACCAGGTTGGTCTTCGTTTCACCTTCACTGGAATGAAAGATTTAGATTTAGGATGTGATTGGAAGGCTAAAGGTTGAGATGTAAACCTGAAGCAAATTACAGAAAGGCAGGAAAATTTGAGTATGATATATGTTAGAAAGCTGAGAATTTTAGCCTGATTCCTACAAATACAGTCACCATGACTAGGGCCTTTGTCATGTGTTTGCTTGTCATGACTTGCTTGTGTCATGTTGTCAGCACTTTCAAGTTGCAGTAGTTTGTGTTCCTCTAGATTATGTGAAACACTTGTGAAGGAAATGTAACAGCATGAAAGCACATCTTAAAAATCCCTAATTTCTGCTTCATTGACTTTCTCCTGTTGTATTTTGTTTTTAACTGTGGAGTGCCCTATATTTTTTGTGATGGTTGTTCATGCTTTTTAAATATTTTTTTCTCTTCCTCTATTGTATTACCATTAATGCATTTCAGCTGGAGAAGGCACTGATGTAGTGAAGTTCTTAGTGTTACCAATGTGAAAGTGCAGTAGTACCTGACAAAAATATTAGCTGTTTCACTTTACATATAGGTGGATTGTTACCTGTGACTATGTCTATTTCACAAAAGAGAATTTTGTTGTCTTAAATTAGTGTATAAATATGTTGTAAGAGGGACTTTGGCGGGTTGTAGTTCTGAGCTGTTGCATGGTTTCTTGTTTTTCACTCCTACCAGTGTACTGAACTGTAGTCTATGCTAAATGGCTGACATAATCAGTCTAATTATTATTTTAAATAGAGTTCTTCTGCATGTGAGTTTAGCTCTGGTAAAAGATCTTGAATTATTAATCCTTGAGTTTTAGGACGTTGCTGTCTTTGTTTTTCTTGTGGAGCTTCTGCTACTATAAAAAATGTCAGTAGGGCGTTAGTTAGCTGTCAGTTACACTGCATCTCAGAATAAAGTAGGCAGTACATTGGTATTTTCTCCTGAATCCACCTGTGGCTGTGGAATAAATTTTTTCCAGCTGTTTTTTTTTCTCATGACTCCACTGGGGATTTTTGACCTGTTGGTGGGTTAGTCTGTGTAGCTGATCTCTGTTCCATCTCAAAAATAGCCTGTGTTAACTCAAAACACCATTTAAATCTATTTAAGTGGACCTGGCTGATGTTTTTTTACAGTCATACAAGGTGAACTCATGTGAACTGCTTTTTGAAGGTAAATGATAGGTTTAAGTCTCTATCAAATAAGTAATGACATAATTTGGAGGCTGTAAGCTTTTTGTTGATGTACCTAGATGAGGATGAGGTCATTTATCTGCAGTGTACCTTAAGCTGAAAATAGTTTTTATCTTTTTAATAGCTGTGTAATGGTTGTGTGTGTGCTATGTTCAACTGGCTTCAGCAATGGAAATGGATTTGAACATGTGAAGTAGATATAATTGCCCTGATACCTCTGTGTAATGTAGTTTCCAACCTAGGACCTGATGAGTGATTTTATTTTTTTTCCCCCAGAAGATATTTAGGATGTGTACATGAATAAGCTATTCTCATTCCTGTCTTGCTTTCTTTATATGATTTGGTTTCTTGCTTTCTTTCTAAAGTTGTAATCATATGATGCAACTTTTAATCACTGTGAGTTGGTGAATTGCATTATGTGTCACTAATAGTATGTCCCTTTTTGAGAAATTGTGGAGTGATTCTTGTTTGGTATGTTGGATGTGGAGCACCATCAAAGTTCAAAAACTGCTTTATGTCTCTTTCCAACCTGACCCCTCAGCTTCCTGATGTGGCTGCTACTGTTCTGAGGTCACTGGTTAATAGGTAACATGTTGGTGAGAAATCTGGCGTATGTTCCAGCGTACCTTGTGCTCTGATGCCCTGTCAGTCATGGCCATCTCATCAGTCACCTGTTCTTGCACGTGCTTTCTGCAAACCTGACTGCATCTTCATTTTCTTTCTGTGTTTGAGCCCATGCTGAAGTTCAACAATTTCTTGGGCTTCAGCCTTGTCCCAGCGTGCAGCAATGCTCATTTAGAGTCACAGAACTGAAAACTATGAGTCTCTAAGGAGCGAAATGGCAGCTGGGAATCACCAGAGTACAGCACTGTATGCATCACAGACTTGAAGGTCTTGAGCTAACCTTCAGTTAGAAGAGATTATACTGCAGAAAGCTGGCCAGGCAGTGCTGCCTTTGAGCTGTGCTGTGTATCACACAAGGTAAAGGTAGAGCTGAGAAGCCTTTGTATGTGGAAGCACCAGAACCAAGACCTGTCATATTGCAGAAGCCCTGATAGATGCCTACATAGGTCTGAAGATTTGTGCTCTGGAGTCTTTCACAGCCACTTCCATTTGTTTCCAGTCACAGCAGAGTTGCAGCATCATCTATAAGAAGAAAGTAAACCCATCTTCATTTGCATCAAGAGCTAGTGCAAACCAAGATTTGGGGAAGTAGCATTTGCATTTATTGTCAGCCCTGACTGCTGCCAGTGCAGAGAACTTCAAATAAGTGTTATTTTAATGTTTTGGTTTTCCTTCCTCCGTAATGCAGCCTGCATGTGTGTGACCATAATAATAGGTATCACCTGTGATCTTCAGTAATACTTCTCTTTTACAGTATCTTCTTGACTTGATGAAACCAGTCCTCACCGTTTCTTCTGGCCTTTTGCTGGCTTTCCAAACACTTAAATAAATGCTCATCCTTTGGCAAGGTTTCAGTCATGGGAAAAAAAACCAAACCAAAACCAAACAAAAAAATCCTTGAGAAACAGGAAAGAGTAATATAGCAGAATACAGCAGTATTAAAATTAACCTTTTGGACAGTCTCTGCAAACATGATGTGGGCAAGTTGCAGCTCCATTTGGCAGGAGTTCTGTTTTTCCAAGTTCTCTCTCTCTTGCTGTTTTATAGTGTGGAGCAGGAATACGATCTTAGGCAGGAGTACTGACTGCAGATGTGAACTTGCAGAACCTCTGCCGTAAGGGTAAGTCTGGTCTCATCCATGCAGCCTGTTACAGTGTTCTGAGGACTGGGCCTAGGCCACAGCAAAGCACCTGAGCTGCATGGAGTCTGTGCTGGGTGCAGCCCAGGTAGCCTCAGAGCTCTGCCTTCTTGGAAGATCTCCCCTCAAAGCTGAGTTTGGCATGGACATGGCCAACTCTTCAGGACACTCAAGCAGTGCTGTGAGCAGCATGAGAGGCTACTAAAGAGTGTAGGAGGGAAGCTATAAAAGGATCTGGTATCTCTAAGCTCTCCTAGTGCTGGAAAGGCATTTTCTGCCTAAATAAGAAAAACAACTGCTTGTTGATTTTTGTAGTTTGTCATGACGTCTGCGTGTTCCATAATCCCAAGGCTGGTTTGTTTGTGTTTTTTTTTTGCCACGTGCCAAGCTTTGACTGTCAGCACACAGCAAAAGGAAGATGAATACAAAAGTCGTTTTTACCAGGCAGACCTGGTGCTGGAGAATGTGCTTACTGGTGGCTCTACTCTTCCTGCCTCACTGCTTTAATCCTGTGCACCCAGAAGGAGATCTGTCTGTCTTTGACAGAGCACCTTTTTGGGAGCTTGTGCTCACGTGTACAAAGAGCCTTTAGCAAGAGCACCTTCCTGGCTTCAAAGGAAAGGGCGTTACGTCAAGTTCAACAGCTTCTGTCACCTGCCAAACAAACACCAGCTGACAGCCATGCAGGTTGACTTCTCCTTGTGACATGGCATGTGGAGAAGAGCCTTTGAGTCCTTCCTGGGAAAGAGGGCTCTGCTCTTCCTGAAAGTTGTTTTCTTCCTAAGCGTGTACTTCTGATAAGTTTGTTCTGGTTTTGAACTCTGGGTGTAGTTAATGGGCAAAGCTTTCGTTTCATACTCAAAGCAATATTTATTTTTTGTAGTTGCCTCAGAAGAACGTCTCTGGTCCAGGCCATACATGAGGCTTAAAAATCACAAAAGTGGGATGCCCACTCAGCAGAGCAGATTGCATTAAGCAAGTGTGTTGAGACGTATGTGTCAGTGTGTCTTGCACTTCGACAGTATTTGATGTGAAAAAGAGGGCATTTGTTAAAACTGTTGAAATGGCCAAAGCCCTTGGAACAACCCATGGGAATAACACTGGGTGAGAGAAGGAAAAGAGCAGAAAAGATACTTGAAGTGTTTTTAAAAGCTCTTTGTCTCTAGTTGGGTATAGATTTTCACATTTAGGTGGCCAGTTCTGTTGCTGACTGCTGGCAGAAATGGAAGGACGCAAAAAGCTCCCACACTGTCTTCTCTGCTGCTCTGATGCTTACTGAGGAAAATCTGCTGGAAGGCATTTCCTTTTTTTTTTTCCTTCCCTTTTTACCTCCTGTTTTTTAGAGTGGGGACTTGAACACTGTCCAAGAATAAAAGCTTATTTTTTTATAAATACAATTGGAGAGTACAGTGATTGAGTCTCAGTTTGATTTGATTGGCTGCTCTTTTGTCTTGTGCTTGTATTTAAATACTTAATTGTTTTGCCTTATTTATGAGACTTCAAAGTGTGAGTGATAACAAATGAGGAAATAACCTTTGTGTTTTAATGTGTTAGTAGAGCCTGATTCAGAAAGGAGAAATCTGAGTAGTGGAAGTAGTGTGGCATTACACTATTACCAGGTATTCAGCCTTTTTGTTCTGTTCTAGAATGAATTTTATATTCAAGAGATTAAATGTTCTGTAAAATTGCTGAATCGCTTTTTAGCCTTTCCTGGTGTGGTTTTTGTGAAGCCATGTCTTTTGAAAGTTGGGTGAATAGCATTCTCTGCCTCCAACTTGGTGTCTGCTTTGTAAATCTGGATTCGTGCCATCAACTTCTTGCTTATGTGAAGTGCTCTGTGTGTTTTGATGGCAATTTTTAGTGTTTTGGAGCAGTGGAATGGGGTTAGATGCAAGATGGGAGGCAGGTTTATCATCTCTTGTGAAGACTGCTGTGATATAATTGAGTCATCAACCTGCCACGTTAGGAGCACAACAGAATATCTGTTCCCAAGTTTTTACCTGATTGAGGTGTGTATGCTCATGGTTTGGTGTGTTTTTGTTTTTTTTTTTTGTTTGATTTGGTTTGGTCTTAAGTTTAATTTGACTGGAAGCACAAGAGTGTTGGCAGGAAAGTGAGCTCTAGGCTAATATGTGCACTGTGATTAAGTCAGACTTTGAGTAGATGTAACATCTTCAATATGTACACGGTAGATTAGGAGTTTGCAGGGGCTTCAGTGGAGTTTGCAGGGGCTTCAGTGAAGTGCAATATTTTAGCATCAGTAGGGCAATGCAAATTAGTGGTGTAAGTAATTTATTCTGATTTTGATGTACTAGGTTTACTCTGCCTAATTCCCCACGTGATGGAACAACTCTTTTCTTGACCAGCATGGATATGTAAACCTTTTCAAGATGGTTAAGAACTGTGGTGAAGAATCAAGTGGAATGACAAGTAAGGAAGCTTATTTTTATTCCTAACTAATTCTGCTACCGTTATGTTATTTCTTCACTTGATGTAAGTCAGCTTTCTAAGATGAGAAATCGGTAGCTGAAATCAAGTAGGTATTTTTATACTTAGGAAAACTTACGTTTGAGCTCAACTTGGCATGTTGGGTACTTCGGCAGTAAATTGTAAGCTGTACTTAGTCTACTAAAAACACTTACATGTATTGTTTAGTCTTAAAACTTTGCTTGAAGTTGTATGGTCTGTGACCAAAATATCAATTTTGTGTTCTGATCATTCCTTTGTCAGGAGGGAGCATCCACTTCTGCTGATGTCTGATTTGTATGTTTGAAAGTATGGTTTCCTGACAGAAGAGTGCATTATATTTTTTTAACAGCAGATCTTTATTAAAGGTGCTAGCGGTGATGATTTTTGGAAGGATGAGAAGGGACCCACTGCAGAGCAACTCAGTGAAGCTGAAAATGTAAGTTCTGTGCCATTACTGTTTTATCTGAATTACAAATATAGATCTTTTTTTTTTCAGTCTCCAGCATCATCAGTGTGGATATATATTTGTGTGTTAAGCCAGAAGATTCAAATCAACATTAAATGATATTTTATGTAGTTTGAAATTAAAAAAAAGTTTAACCCCCACCCCCAAATTAAAACCAAAAGCAACCCCAAAACCAACCTCTTTATATATATCGACCCGACTTCCTTAAATTGATCAGAGAAATTAAAAAATATATACAAATCAGGCAGCTTTGGTCATATTGGTTGAATGTTACGTTGTGTCAAGGGTGGAGACTTCCTTTGTCCGTAAAGGAAGTGAAGTAATACTGGTAACTTGTCATTTGAACTTGATCATAGTTAAATGAGAAATGTCTTGTACTGCTGAATGCTTTTAGTCAACCCTTGAATAGTGGTTAGGATATTTTTCTGGTCTGTTTGCTTAAATTATCTTTATCACTGATTGTTTCCCAATGCAGTATTTCTGATTTAAAGGGTTTTGTGAATACTTTTGGTGTCAACTAACTCACTTGAAAAAAGTGGTTTAGTGTATTTCTTCCTTTATTTTGGGTGTTCTATCTATTCTTGAATACTACCCGTTTTCTTCTCTTCCTGTACTGGAGATTATATGTGTAATACGACTTGCAGTCAGTCCACTCTACTCAGGAGTTTTGACACATCTTGAAAACAAAAGCTACTATGTGTGGTTTTTAAGCGGACATCGAAGTGTAAGTGACCT
Source organism: Trogon surrucura (assembly GCA_020746105.1). NCBI lineage: Eukaryota > Metazoa > Chordata > Aves > Trogoniformes > Trogonidae > Trogon > Trogon surrucura. The sequence goes on along the minus strand of CM036620.1, from coordinate 56,335,342 downwards.
ATGAGTTGTAAAGCCCTCACCAGATCTTTATTCAGTAAATGCATATTACATTTTTGTATTATACTGAAAATGAAACAAAAATGGCGCACATCTCAAGCCTGAGATTATTTTTCCAGAAATTTTACAGCAGTCAGATGGTGTATTGTTTTATTGTAGCTTTTGTCCAATTTTGTAGAAATACAGTTCTTCAACAATATATAGCGGTTCTTAAAAAGCAGGGGGAATTTCCGACTTGTTGCTGTGGAGAAAAAAAACGTTTAGCTGTGCAAATATAATGTAGCTTCAGTGCAAAACACAATTTGCACCTTTTAGCTTCATTTTAGAAAATACATTTGTACCCTAGTTTTTTCAATTTCTTCAAAGTTCTGGGAGAAGTCTTCACAGGAAGTTTACTGGTACAACGGTAGTGGTTAGCAGTGTGATGACTTGTGTATGACAAGTCAATGGGAGCAATTATTACCTCACTTAAATGAAGTCTTAAGTCTTTTAAAAATAACAGATTTTTGTTTTGGAGGGTCTTGGAGATTCCCCCCCTCCCCCCCCCCCCCCCCTTAGATTTTTGTTTGGATGATTTAAATGTTTTGAATTATTTAAATTACATGTCATAAGAAAGAGTACACTCTGAATTTTTCCGAGGACAATTTCCACTTAAGTTACAATGTGCTTTAACTATATTGGAACCTGGAGGTTTGGGGTTTTCTTAACATTTTTTCCCTTAATGTGAAGAATCTGACCAGGGTGACTGTTACACTTGCACTGTTTAGTATTAATTTCTTCTATGGACAATTTGAAGATAAAATGGAGCCTTTTGAAATGTGTCTGCAAGGGAATTTGTTTGCAGTAAGTCCCGCTGTGGAACCCTCAACACAAGAAGAATGTGGACTTGTTGGAGCAGGTCTAGAGGAGGGCCACAAAAATGATCAAAGGGCTGGAGCACCTCCGCTATGAGGACAGACTGAGAGAGTTGAGGTTGTTCAGCCTGGAGAAAAGAAGGCTCCGGGGAGACCTTATAGTGACCTTCCAGTACCTGAGGGGGTCCTGAAAGCTGGGGAGGGACTGTTCACAAGGGTGTGTAGTGACAGAACGAGGGGCAATGGTTTTAAACTAGAGCAGAATAGATTTAGATTGGATGTTATAAAAAAGTTCTTTACAATGAGGGTGTTGAAACACTGAAACAGGTTGCCCAGAGAGGTGATGGAGGCTCCATCCCTGGAGGCATTTGAGGTCAGGGTTGATGAGGCTCTGAGCAACCTGACCTAGTTGAAGGTGTCCTTGTTCACTGCAGGGGGGGTTGGACTAGATGACTTTTAAAGGTCCCTTCCAGCCCAACATGTTCTATGATTCTGTGGTAAGTATGATGGTATAAATTCTCTCCTTGCTTTATGAAAAAATTATTTTCCTAAGACTGTAGTGCTTCATCAGTGAGTTTGTCAGTTTAGATACAAGAGTGCAAAAAACAGAGAGGGAGAAAAAAACCCTTGTATATTTTTCCTCTTGTGTATAACTGACAGACACTTGTATTTATCAGGAGCATTGGTCATCTTTCTTTTCCCTAGGGAATTATAAACACATTCTTAGAACTAGTTCATGAAGCAATTGTTTTACTTTCACTGGAAAGGAAAATTGAATGTTGTTAGTAAGATACTGGGATTGAGACTTGAGATCTTGGCCCATCCTCCTGCTGTGCCAGGTCAGCCACTTCTCTACACTTCATTGTTCTGTCTGTCAAACAGAAAAGAAAAATGTGCTGTGTTAGGTTGATTACATCGGTGTCTGCCTCTTACTGTAGTGACTGATGTGTGTGTCTGTGCCTGCAGAATGTCTGTGATGCTGCTGTCCAGCTCCTTAGGGGTAGCAGTACTGGAACAGGCAACACCTGAGGCTCATAATCTACTGTCAGACATAAGCTCTGGCCAGCTAGAAATATGATGATAAAGCAATGTGACCTGACAAGTCTACTTTTTCTGTTGTGGGTTGGTAGGGTTTGAAAATTAGCCTGAATTAGCCTTATTTTGTAGAGAATGCCAATGTCTTAATATCTCTTTTATTTGTAAGATTGCTAAATTTGGAAGGTAATTTTCATATGAGCAGATTTTATTACATGTGCTTGTTTGTGGTAGTTGAGTTACATTGGGAAGAGATTCTTAAGGTTGGGAGATGTGTATTTCTGAAGAACTATGAGTGAAGAGGTACTTGTGGGTTTTGTTTTGCTTTGTTTTTAAAGGTGAAGTTGAGACTGCCACAGGAGTATTGTTTTTCATCAGTGCTGAAATGAAACAGCTGTTTGCTCTAATTGGATTTGTGTCAAACAGCAGTACCCAGAACTGACTAGCGAACATCCGAGTATATTGCAGCCTCTGGCTAATTGTCTAGAATTCCCTTTCAGTGTGTTCAGCGCAGCCCCACTCTTCTAAATCATTATGTTATTACAACTCTGTTTGCATCCTGGAATGAGAAAAAAAACCTCATCCACAGCAAGCTACAGACTGATTTGTATTATGGTATCTGGAACCCATGAATATAGCTGACCTACAAGTCAAGCTGTTGAGATATTCAGAATTATTTCCTCTTTCATAGTAAACTAATTTTCAAAAAGGGAAACTCAGGTATCTGAAAAGACAAGTCCCTAGATAAAGTCCTCTGTAAAGTTCAGGGCACGCTCTTAAAAGCAACTGAAAATCATTCCTTTCAGCTGCGCATGTTAGCGTTATCTCTTACATAATACACTACAGTGTGCTGTGTATGTGTGCAGGCATGTGTTTTTATGTACTTTCATTGTGCCTGGTAACATCAACAGAAGATACCGCTTGGGAATCTGTCTCATCTGTGTGTACGTTCTGAGCTGACCAATGTCTTTTTCCCTTCTGCCTTCTTTTCCCTTCTCTGATTGTGATAAACGGTTTAGGCCTCAATAATCCTGAAGCAGTGCACTGTAAATTTGCTGACTGAGATTCATGAGACTGAAGAGTGTGCCTTCATTAGATCATTAGAGTAAGGCATCCTGGTAAATAGTGAGATTCACAGCTTAATGCAGGAAATACATTGGGAGGGGAATATCCTATAGCAAAGTAAGGCAATCAGTTGTTAAAATTCTGAGCTACAGAGCATGTTTTTCAACAGCAGGTCCTTACAGGAGCCATGAGTATAAGAGAGCTGGGTTAAAACATTGACGGCACTTGGAGTGTTCTGCTTCAAGTCTCTCGGTGCTCAGTAATGTCAAGGGTCATGAGTACCTTTCTCCTTTGCAGGGCCTTTTCTTTGTCATTGAACCTGTTTTAGTCCGGAACAGTCACATTTTTTTAGCGCTGACACATTGTGTGAAGTTAAGTCTCAACCTGTTCTACTGGCTGGAGGATGAATCAAGTAGAAATATAAGCTTGAAAAACATGATTTGCTGTAACTTTAAAAAAGTTGTTTTGCTTGAATGCTTTTTCGAGACAGTAAAGAATGGTGTAGAGAACACTAATCAGAGAGGTGAACCAAAGAAAGTGTAATATAAAAACCAGCTGCAATTGTCCTGGCTCAGTCTGGCTAGCTAGCATCTTTCACCGTTGTTTCTCCTTTAATTTTGGAAGTCTGCTTTTTTCTGGGTATTGTTTTCCTTGTTGTGAATTTCAGGCTTCCTTGACCTCCTCGATGTTTCAGGCACCTGTCTCATTCATTTATCTAAGGTCCTTATACATATGGTGGAAACTTCTGGGATCCTGAAATTGTCTGGTTTTCATACGTAAATTTCTATGTAGCAGTTCACGCTCTTCTAAATGCTGCTGCTCTTGGTTTCTGGAAGACATTGCTAGAGAGTAATGGAGAAGTGCTGTCCAAATCTGGCACTGATCTGGCATTGCCCTTTGTGTGCCAGTGATTCAGAGAGGGAAGGACTAAGTGAACTTGGAAGTGCTGCTGTTGATTTATCTGCACGTTGAACTGTTTGTCACTGGAAAAGTAATCTTTATATAAAATTAGGTATTTTATGACCTGCTCAGTAACTGTTACTGCTAAATAGTGACTCTTTGCTGTAATTAACATCAGATTCTGAGCCTTATCGATGTTTGCTAGTCTTCTGAGTAATTGCTTGAAAAATTATAAATTAGTTTATTGTGAGAATCACTAGAATACAGCAGGGCTTTGAAGTTATTTGATATAAAGAAAAAAGCAAGACCACACCATGCTCTGTGCTTGTACTTCAATTAATAATTTCTTTCCTTTTTCAATAAAAGATCAATGCAGTAATTGCAATTACAGATGCCATAATATTTTAACTAGACATATACAAAGGCTTTATGGCAGAAGAGGTAGGGAGATGAACAGAAGCCTCTTCTTGTTTTATGGCTTATAAAGCTGTAAAATGCTTTTAACAATTAAATTAACCCACAGAGGCTGAGGTTGGGAGGCACTTCTGGATGTCGTCTGGTTCAACCCAGCTGCTCAAGCAGGGTCACCTGAAGTAGGTAGCTCAGAGCCTTGTTTGGTCAGGTTTTGAGAATCTGCATGTTTGGAGACTCCACAACCCCGCTTGGCAACCTGTGAACCTGGTGTTTGAGTATTGAAGAACCCAACTGTTTAGTCTTAAGAAATGGGAGGGGTCAGGAGTGATGGAAGTCCTAAAGGACTTTGGAAGGTTGGGAAATGTCTGTTAAGTTTTCCAGTGCTTTTGTAAGAGGAGCAAAATTTCTCAGTATAAGTTCTGTAATGTTAACTGGTCATCAGTAGATGTTAGCAGGGGAATATTTGTGAACTGGCTGCCATGCATTGCTTCCTTTACCTGTCTGAATTTTTCTTTTAAACTCAGTTTTATTTTTTTTCACTTCCAGATGCAGATTCAGTCGCAGTTAGTTGGAAAATAAACTTGTGATTTAGCTGTCAGACATCTGAAAAGTAGAAAGGCAGCCTTCTAGAAAATGCTTTCCTGGATATTTATGTATTTATTTATTTTTTAATCTTCTAGCTATCTAAATAGGAGAAATGGAAATGTGTCCATATGTTTTATTAAAATTTCTCTGTTCTCTTTTTTTTTCTCCAGGTCTGCTATTTCTGTTCTGTGTATCCCAGTTAGGAGAGATTTTTTTGTGGCTTCTGGGCTTGGTGCTGTCAGCCTCATGTGAACAAACTAAAACGAAAGCAAGCTGATTTTTAGACAACATAATGCCACGGAGAAGGAAAACTGGTGGGAGTCCTTCTCGCAAGAATGGCGCCATTGCAATATCCCAACGGGACCCAAGCCACACACTGTCACAAGTAGTGCACAGTGTCAACAAGGAAGAGCTCTTCAACAGCATGTCAGAAATGTTTTCTGACCTAGATCCTAGTGTGGTTTATATGGTTCTGTCAGAATGTGATTTTAAAGGTAAATAATACGCAGCTGGTATTATAGTTTTATTCCATACCCACACAGCCCATAACTAGGGTGACTCCAGAAAACTTGATATGAGTGTTCCAAGCATATTTGTGAGTTTAGCTTTTAATGAGTAGGTGAGTCATAATATTTTGATATTTTATAGCTCTTTCCACACGAGATTCTCCAAGTTTGACAGTGTTTTGGTGAGGCTGGTAATTTGCAGTAGCAGTGTGCTTCACAAATGGAGGTGCAGTTTAGTGGCTTATTCTGTGACACAGAGCAGGGTGTGGTAGAGTGCTGAGGACAATCTGTTTTTTTCCAATTAGTTTCTGTGCCATATCTGCTAGGTGCATAAACTGTTTCTGTGGGAGGGGTATTTTATGTCCTAGATCACAATTTTTTTAAGATAGTGGTACACAGTATGTGGTCATGGCACCATTTGCTTTTCTTAAATGCCTGAGTTGAGCTTTCTATTTTGCGCCGTCATCTCCACTGAGGATTAGTTTTTGCGCGATGAATTCTGTTCGTCATGTTGAATTCTCTGCAACCTCACTTGGGCTTTGTTCTTCCCCTGTATTCTGCCAAGCTACATACCTACCTCTCCTGGCAGACTATTTTTATGACTGTGCCTAGTCCTTCCCATGCTTTTGTGGTTTTGAAATCCTTCTGTATACAAGTTCATTTGCTTATATTGGAAGTAATGGATGAGGTGCTGGATAGCAACATCTGAAGAGCGACTTGTCAGAGGAACAAGCCATATACAGTGCATTTTAATCTGTATTCATATGATCAGATGTGATTAGCTGAGATTTTTTTAAGAATATTTGCAAAGAAGGCAGATTATGGCATTTTATAGATGAGCTAAGTAGTCATTAAAAGGCTAAAGACTGCTTTTATTGCTGTTTTTACTTTACCTAGATAGTACAGAGTTTATAACTTGATAGCTCTTATATTTGTTGCTCTGATGGTTGTTCCTTTGAAAATTGAAATTGATGGAATTACCAATTTGTACTTTGAACTCTTAATATTTAGAAGCTTACTGGAGAATTCAGTAAACACGCTGAGTTCATTATTGTGTTGCACTATTAACAATAGTTTTAAAAAATGAAAGATTAGCATCTTTTCATACGAGTAATAATAAGTTACTCTCATGTAGCAGAGATGGAAGAATAGGGAGGATTTTATTTAATATGTATGCAGAAAGAGATGGACTTTAATGGACATAGACTTTTTGCTGCACTGTCTTTCAGAAAAACAGGATCTTAGCTTTAGGACTAAAATGGTACTTGTGCTAGGATTTCATTTTGTTCATGTTGATCACAAGCAACCTATACTCTGCTTAGTGGCTTTACAAAAATTAATACAGATACTGGAATTTTCAGGCTATATTAGATAGAACATTTTCAATTTAGCCTAGCCATAATGAACGTATTACGCATACTTTCATCTCTTTGGTCCTCAGTGCCGTTTTTCAGTTCATTTTACACTGTTTTGCCAATATGAGATGGGTTAGAAATAAGTGTCCATTTAAACATCCTGTTCTGGTACTTTTTCCAGTTAAGCTTAAAAAGTTCTAGACACTATTTCCTTGGTGATTTTTATGCTTATTAGGCTATCATTTTGCAGCATGCCTTTATTGAGTTCTGCCTTTATCTCTAATGAGAAACAGATCAAGGGAGTTGCAGAAGGTGTATTAAAAGATAAATTGGTGAACTATCTTTTGGTTGTCTCTTTAGTCACGATAAATACTCCAAGTAAAATTGTGTTCATATCAGTTTGTTTATTCAGTTGACCATGGTTTATTCTCTTTATGTTATTCAACAGTAGAAAACACTATGGATTATCTGCTAGAGCTATCCACCCACGCCAAAGGAGTAGCATCTTCAGAAACCTTGGGTTTTGATTCAGTAGCATCATCACTAGCACTTGTTAATCAGCAAAGATCTGTCGCAAATGAAAGAATGGGGGAAAGTACTGCAGAACAAAGTAATTTTGAAGAAGAAAAAGAAAAGGTCTTCTCACCTGATATGCAGCTGACTGAAGAACTGGATTCCTTAATAGAAAACGCCTTTCAAAAATGCAGCTTGGGTGATGAGTTGCCTAATTCTGCAAATGACCAAATAGTGCATAAGCGCTCTGTGGAACACGATGGCTTTAATGAATTTCCTGAGTGGGAAGAATCTGATTCAGGTTGCAATGTCCTACTTTTTCCACAGCAAGCAGGGACAAATAGTGAGGTTTTAGAAAACTTTAGCTTTTCTCAGCCTCCAGTGAGTCAGTTGAGTGTCCAGATGAGCTCTCCAGCTCAGATATTGGAGGATTCTGATGTGTCAGAAACACATGTTCAGCATGATGTACCTTCAGAATTCTATAAACCATCAAATGGAGAAAAGTCATGTGGAAATTCCTGTCAGATACAAGACACTGTTCTGGATCAAAAAAGTGCGACTGCTGCTTCTGGTGAGTCTTCCCAAAGACCTCAGGAACTTGGAGTAGCTCTCAGTGGAAGTCCTGATTCAGGGTGCCTGGAACAGCACGAAGAGGTAGTGACTGACTTTAACAGCCGTGAGAGCAGTGCTCCTCCAAAGGCATATGTCTCTCTTGAAGCATCGAGTTCTAAAATGCCAGATCCTGCGGATTTTCAGCAAACTCAGCGGGATTATAACTTAAATTTTTCTACACCGTCAGGTCAGCCTCAACAACACTGGAATCTGATGGCTCCTGTGTTTTATCCATCCAGTGGAAGTCACAGCTTTGTAACTCCTGTGGCTGTCAGCCCAGGACAGTGGAGACCTGTTTCAGACTATAGGTCTTTGGAAAAAGGAATTTGTTTTTCTTCTCCAGTGGTTTCAAATGCCTGGGATAGCAACCCTTCTCTGAAGGTATGGGGAAATCAAGATAGAAACTCAAAATTGAACCTCTCGCAAGCACAGCAGCCACCTGTTTGTCACATGATGAGAAAAACGATGCACCTTGTAGGTCAAGTACTTGTTCTTCTCAGAGGTGTTCCAGGATCAGGAAAATCACATTTGGCAAGGTAGAACATTTATATTGTGAGCTTCTAAAAGAAATTGCTTAATTGTGTACAGGTTTCAGTGCAGGCAGAGACAATTTTCTGATGTTTGTAAATAGTTACACTTATACACTAATTGCCAGCTACACATGAGTAATAATAATTGCAGAGAGCTGAGTTGCTTGCAGCTCAGTGGAAATTGTAATAGGAGGGGTTAGCTTTAACTTCGGTCACTGGCCAAAAGAGTTTATGTCAGCAGAGAATCATTGCAGTAGTATTAGGTCTGCTGTTTTCTTCAAGTCCCTCTTCATTTCAGGTGTTTCCTTCCAATAACATGGATGGAACTATGCCAACTCTTTATAGGCAAAAAATCCCCTTCCACTGTTGAAATAATATGCGTGGACCTTGTTGAGTTGAATTCTTGATTTGTTTTCTAACTGTCCAAAAGCCTACATTGAGCTTAGACTCCTTTGCTGGCACCTGAAATATTTGGTGCAACTAAGACTGTGTGTGTATTTGTCAGTGTGAAAGTATGTCACTAGATGTAGGTGGAAAAATACCTCCCCCGTTGTTCTGAAATGAGACTTGTGCAGAACCTCTGTCAGCTCTTTCCCTAAGTGTCCTCAGCCTTTGGAAAAGGAAGGAAGTTATTGTAGATCATCTTTGCCTGGAGGGTGATTTTTTTTTTTTTCTCCTTACCTAAATTTAATGCTTTGATTCTAGCTAGTCATGGTTTTGTGCAAGAGACTAAATACATATGTGGTAGCGGATATCAGGGCTTTGGAGGAAAAAGGGGAAAAGCTGTTTACTTCTTGATCTTCCACAGGGCTTTGCTTGAGGATAACCCAGGTGGAATCATTCTTAGTACTGACGATTACTTTTGTAAACGTGGGCAATACCATTATGATCCTGATTGCTTAGGGGAAGCACATGACTGGAACAGGAAACGAGGTGAGAAATAAATAAGGGATTAGCTTGCTCATTTACAGTTCAGTGCTTACATGCTGTTTAAAAAGCTGCCTGTCCTGTAATGCCTGTGTCATAGGATGCAGCATTTATTCCATCTTAGACATATTTTTTTAATAAGTGTGCAGAAAAAGAATATGCACACAAACTTGTGTTTCCAGTGTGTGTTTTGCAGTTAAAAATGCCTTTGTTAAAAAATTGGTTTATCCTCAGATTTTGTCGTGGTATGTGTTTTGGGTTGTGTCCCATTTCTGAAGTGGTAATCTGTACCATCTTCCAGAAGTATTTCTTCTCTGAGATGAGCCATTATATATGCATATGCAATAAGTAATGAAGATGTTGATACAGATAACATACAGATATTTTCTGCTCTCAATTATTTTATTTTTCTCTTCAGCACTAAACTGTTGGCAAATTAAAAAAAAAAATGTCAGAGCAAGATAGGATAAATGTTTTTTCTTTTCTTTCAATAATTGGTGTGGTTTTTGATAGTGGCTCCTGCTAAACTCTTAATGGAACAGTTCCTTTTAAGCTTTTATTTGCAAAATTTGAACCATGATCACTTTTTTTACCATCAAATTTATAAGCAGTGGAGAGATGGGTTAAAAAGAAACTTGACATTCCGCGATAACTTTGGTTGCTCAGAGGTATCGTAACATAGCTACAGAAACATGGTGCTGTATTTCAAAGCTAGTGTTTCTAAACATTTCGTTATTGTGTATTTAAATTACAATAATTCTTTTGATTTTTCATATTTTATACAGTTCACAGAGTGGACTAATCTTAAGACTGTTGTAAAGGCAAGAATTTTGTATGCAACAAAGAAGTCCACTTTAAGGTGATCATGTAGTTTTTTTTAGTTTAATTTACTGATTGATTAGTCATGTTGGTGCATTTTACGTCTGCATTTACATTCCTTGATTATCATACGTATATTAATTCAAAAGAATAATGCCATATCTCAGTAGCTTTACATGTGAGGGGGGGATTTCTAAAATAAGAGGGCCTTGAAAAAGATCAAGCGAGAGTTCTTTACACAGTGGTTAATGATTATGGATTATCTACTTTAAAAAAATATTGCAAATTTTAGAGAATTGGTAAAAATGTTGCGTGTTCACCCTATTGTGATGAAATTAACTGTATCACATTCTTTTGTACACGTGTGTCTTTCAGCCAAAGAAGCGTTTGAGAAGACAATCTCTCCTATAATAATAGACAACACAAACATACAAGCATGGGAGATGAAACCTTATGTTACTCTGGTTAGTATTATAATTTGAACAATGTGAAAAGGGTTTATTGACCAGCATGGCAACAACAGAGGTTTTAAAATAAGATTCTCTTTCTCAGTCTAGCTGTTATTCCACAAGAAAGCCTGGATTTACAAAAAAAAAAAAAAAAAAAAAGTGTTACATGGAATCATAACCGGATGTCATTGTATGCGTCTGAGTATTGACCTGGCCTAGTTATAAAGTGACAAAGTACTTTACACTTGGGAGCAAAAATAAGTATTACTGAGGAAACAGAATACTATTACTCTTTTACATGATGAGCGAAATTATAAGCTACTCTTAAAATATGATAAGCAGTGATGTTTGATGTTCCATGAAACTTGAAAACTCAGTCTTAATTTCATTGTGAATATGACATAGAGGCTGACACCAGCTGACCAGTTGGAGGGCTGGAGTTATCACATGTTGCTAGCTTGCTTAAAGTTATGCAGATTTACTTAATAATTTTTATTAAGTAATAAAAAATAAGTAATAAAAATAATACACCCGCACTATTTTATGTTAGCAGTGTAGTGCTTTTATTTAGTAACTACAAGTGACCTGCTTTTATTTAGAACTCAGTAAGTACAATCTACATTTAACTTCCAAAGTTCCATTTAATTTAGATTTAAGTAACTTGGTGAACTCTTTTAAAGGTTTCTCTTACTCAGTTTTCTGGAGCTTCTCACCTTTTTGCTTAATAGTTTCTAAATGGCCATCAGCACTTTCAGACTCTAGCTCTCGTTTTGCTGTTGATCATTTGCCAATTTGGTTGGCAGTTATAAATTTATTTTTTTTTTTCAGTGCATACAGAACTGCGCTATTTTGTAAAATAATGCAGAGTTTAGTAAGGCAATAAATTTTTTTTTTCTGAAAACAGGAGCAGGGAGAAGTGCACGGTACTCACAGAGTTTCACCTGGTCAGACTTTGTGCTCCTTTTCTGTCATGAGGAAACTGCACCATATGTGGACCGTTTATGTGCACCTTGCTCATGTTTTCCGTATGGCAGGAAGGCTGTCTGCAGTAGCTGTGTTAATTCATGTAACTGAATTGCTTTTTTGGAACTGGCTTATATCTGATCAGCTCTGAGTGTAAGCAATGAGCTTCCCTCTGTCTCAGGGAGGTTGTGTAGGCATGGGCATACCATACCTGGCAGGAGGTGTTCTGCAGTCGAGTCAGTGGAGGTAGAACATTCAAAGGGGTGATATAAAACAACTGTGGTTTTTTTTTTTTTTCCCGTGGTCATTGCACACATGCAATTTTACGGTAAGAGATGTACACGTTTTTCAAAATCTTCATTTATATAATCAGAATTGAAACACTGAACAGAAGTGTGTTATTCCAAATGTTTAATTGGCTTGCAAAAATAGAAAAAACAGCTTTCAAGAAGCAGGCTATATGTGTTGTGTGCTTTTTAATAGAAATAAAAAATGGATGATGTGGTTTGTTCTGGTTTGTACCTGTTTTATTCAGGCTCAGCAGTTCAAATACAAAGTTATGTTCCGAGAACCAGACACTTGGTGGAAGTTTAAACCCAAAGAACTTGAAAGGTAAGAACATAAAGGAAAATGTCATACTAGATTGTATATCTTTACAGTCTATAAACTATGATTTTAAAAAAGGTATCACTTAGTACAGTGCCTGGTGAAGTAGCAAGATATCAGTCAAGATTTTTGCAGTAATAACTAGCTCTTAAATATTTTTTTCTGAAAATATGGGATATGTATTATGATAGGTATTCTTAAAGAGATCTTTTTTTCCTGTCACTTTATTGTAATTATGTACAAAAGACACTCTCTACAAGTACCTGGAAGGAGATTGTGGTGAGATGTGGGACAGTCTTTTCTCCCAAGTAACAAATGATAGGACAAGAGGAAATGGGCCCAAGTTGCATCAGAAGAGGTTTAGATTGGGTATTAAGAAAGATTTCTTTACTGAAAGAGTGGTGAGGCATTGACACAGGCTGCTCAGGGAAGTGGTGACATCACCATCCCTGGAGGTGTTCAAAAAACGTGTAGACGTGGCACTTTGGGGACATGGTTTAGTGGTCGTGGTAGTGTTGGGTGGACAGTTGGACTTGATGGTCTTAGAGGTCTTTTCCAACCTTAGTGATTCTATTAGCAATAGATATTATGCAATGTTTCCATAATTTGAATTCCTTTGCATTTAAGGTACAGTGATTGCTTCTGTCAGGTTGTGGCTGTTCTGTTACTGAGTTTAAGGCAGTCAGCACCTCATGGCCTGAGAGGGACAAACCCCTGTGCATCACCATTGTTCGCTACCTCTTCTTTAGCAGGACCTTCTGCACAGCTGTAGAGCCATTACTTAGAGCCAAGATAGGCAAGATACAACCCCTGTGTAAGTAAATAATAAGAGAGCTATAAGATTGGCTGGATGCCAGGTTCAAAGGGGTGTGAATAGTGGTTCAAAGTCCAGGAGGAGGCTGATTTCCCTCTAGGGAGGGTACCAGGGCTGCTACTATTTAACATCACTTTTATGACTTGGATGTTGGGACAGAGTGCACTCCCAGCAGATTTGCGGGTGGTAATTAATTGAGCAAGAGTGATTTGTTTGGCCTTCAGAGAAGATTGTATTATTGTCTTCAGCTTCTTTTTGAGAAGACTAAAAAGATCTCTTTTGAGAATCCTGCATGGATAGGACGAAACAAACATTAAGTTGGAACTTCAGAAATTTTGATTACATAAAAGAAAAAAAAAAACCACAAAATTGACTTTGAGGGTGATCAGGCACTGAAAGAGTTCGCTTGGAGAGTTTGTAGGCTTTCAGTCATTGGAGATACTCAAAATTTGACAAGATAGAGCTGTGGGCAACCTGATTTAGCTGTACCTCCTGAGAAGGAGGTTGGACTGTGTGACCTCCAGAGGTCACTTTCAACGTAAGTTCTTTTCTGATTTTGTGATATCTATTGTCACCTGAATTTGCAAGCTTAGGTTAAGGTTGCTTGCTTTTCAAGCAAGGCAAGTAAGATTATTTTCTTTCCTAAAACAGAACTTAAACACTTTCTCCCGTACCTTCAGTTTGTGTTTTACCATCCTTGGCAGGATTCACTCATTCTAGGTGGAGCTGCTGCTGAGCACATTGTTAATTTAACAGACTCAGTGAAAATGTCTAGCCAAAGCGTGTCCAAAATAATAGGTGAATAAGTTTTCCTCAAGGCTCAAGTTGTTAGTTTAGCAAAACCAGAGAAGAAAGACTGAATTTGGAAATCTTCTGTACCCATTTCAATATCCTTGCATCACTGTTGAGATCTGATATGATGTGTTTCTGATGCTTGTTTCAAGATGTATTATTGGTACAGTTTTCCATTTTAGTATTAAGCAAAACATCCTGTTGCGGAACATGGCAATGAGGGATGGAGGGAGTGATGAAGTGGAGCAGCAGTTTGTCTGAGATACCCCGTTTGGAATGCTTTACTGCACTGATACAGGGAGAATTGCTGTTTCACAGCTTTTGCCTGGGCCCTCTGAATTCTCTGGTTACTCTTGCTGTAAACTTATTATCATTAAATTATTATTAAATTATTCTCTCATTTTAATATGCAAGTCTAAAATGTTTCTTTTTCAAAATTTTTTTTTAACTTGTAGGAGAAACATTCATGGTGTATCTAAAGAAAAGATCAAAAGAATGTTGGAACGGTATGAACACTGCCTTACTGTTAGTTCAATATTGGATTCTTCAGTCCCAGACAAATCAGAAGCTGTTGGCTGGAGTGAAGAACCTTGTCAGCAGGAAAGCCATAGGTTAGATTCTTCTGCTACCTTTGTAGTCTTCAAATAAAAGGCTAAAACTTCAAACTACATGGCAATGGAACGTGGATAATGCTGTTGAACAGTGAATGCATAAAAAATTACTTAAATAATAAAAAGAAATACGCTACATAGTTTTGATTTTGAAAAATGTCAGGATTTCTAGAGATGAGCAGTCAAGATATCTGGTCAACTTTCCACTGCTTTTTGAAAACCTCCCAGCATGTCTGTGTGTTACTTTTCAATAAGCTAATCTTGATTGACTGTCTCTTATCTTAGAAATGTGCTGGTGGATGTATGTTGTAAATACAAAACACTTAAAATGCTTTTCAGAAGAGTGTAGTCCCAAGTACAAGCAAATTACTAGTTTTAGAGTCTGTTTTGGTACTAAATGATGTCTTTGTGGTAGAAGGTGGATTCTTCATGCAGTAGTAATGAGTTATCTTCTTGCTCTTTAGTGCATTTAATTTAGGTTTGTCTAGATTTATGTTGGCTGTATACATGATTGTTTTGCAGTGGCTAGTCTGAATAATGCCATATATACATTATAATAATGCAGAAGAAATAGATTTTATTGTAATTACTTAATTTGATTTTTTTGCATGCTTAATGTATTTGAAATGAAGTGGGCACTGGTAATTAATGGAATGTAGTTGATTGTGAAAATGGTATGACAAGAAATGGCATGTCCTCTCCTAGTTAACTTCTAGACTTTTTTTTTTAGCATTGAGCCTTCAGGAAAAAGCAAGAATCATTGAATAAAAGCATATTTACCAGGTTTGCTGATCTGAAGGAGGAAATATGTGGCCGCAGGATCCTTCAGTACGTAACTTGAGTGCAGGGAATTGGGGAGAATAGACTTCTGAGAAAATATTCTTAGTTCCATGCTGAAGTAAAAAAGGATCCTTACCCAGGAAAGTTCCTCTTTATAAAAGAGCCAAGCAAAGTTACAAATGTGGACAAGTACTTAAAGGAGGTTTGAAATGAATTTATCTTTCGTTTTGTGTTTCAGAGAGAGAGAGGCACATTGTGATGTAAAAGAAGAGAAAACTTTTGCTTCTGATGTGGAGCCTCTTGAATTAGCTGAAGATGATGAAACTTCTCCTGATACTTTTCTAACATTAGAAAGTAACTGTGATCCTGAATGTTTTCAGAAAGAGGAAAAAGAAATGCAACATAATTCAGTGAAACACACTTCTGAGAACAGCACTGTTCGAGATGACTTGGCTGTTTATTTATCAGATTGTGTAGAAAAAGAACTCCCCTTGGAGAAAAAGGAAGAAAAGGAAGAAAAAACACAAAAAAATACTGAGGGAGAAGTGAATGAGTTTGATCTGGCCACAACTGGAGAGACTGTGTGCTTGCATACAGGAGAAGTTGAGGAATACAGTGATAACAACATTCTTAAAGTTAAAACTGAAGTTGAACAATCTGGTGAAATACATACAGAAAGAGAATCGACACAAAGTAGTAACATAGTGGAACCAAGCAGTTCAGCTTTTGACACATCAGAAAAACCAGAACTAAATTTCCTGGGTGACTGGCCTGTAGAACAAACAATGGGACAGAGAATCAAAAGAGCTAGAAGACTGGAAAAATCTTCCCTGAAGAGTGATAAGGAAGGTAAAACTCCCAGTCAACAGCACCCTGAGTTAGGTAAAGAGCAAGTGGTCTTGCCTGTGACCTGTACTGTTGAAAAACCGTGTGAGGAAGAAAATCTAACCTCTAGCTGTTCCTCTTTTAGTTCAGATAAAGTTACAGCGGAATTGCAAATGATAGGACATTGGCCGGTCTCAGGTTCATTAGAACAGAGACAGCAAAGGTCAAGGAGAATGAGAAAGACAAATCTAAATCGGTCTGATGAAAGCAGAGATACTGATGGTAACATTAATAGCAGTGCTCTTGAGACTGTAGATGTGCTTTGTGGGATGCCTGTAAACACTGCAGAGCAACTGGATACAGAGAGTTTGCATATGCAGCAACCTGAAACAGAAGCTAGTGAAACAGTAGACGAGAAGAAAACCCAGCAAAATAAGAAAATGAGGAAACATCACAAATTAGCCCTCACTTTTACAAACAACAATTTGCCGCATTCCAAAGAGGAGGAACGCTTGTCTGTGCTTAATGCAGCAGAAGACACACAAGACACATGCTCATGTAGACAAAAAAGTAGCTGTTCACAGACTGAATCACAAGACTTTGCTCTCCTGTGGAGATTGGAAAAGAAAATGCTTTTTCCTGAGACTACCAAAGTATTGCACGGCAGACTGGACGGCTTCAAACCCAAAGATATAGATAATGCCTCAGATTCTCAGGAGAAAATACCCTATCGAGTTACGTATGATAAAAGTACATTTGTGGAAGAAAGTGAACTTCTCGATATCAATGAGTCTGAAAAGCTAGATATGCTGTGCAAGCTCTTTGAGTCTGTTTCCTACGAAGCTGTGAAAGATCTGTATGAAAGATGTAACAAAGACATAGACTGGGCCACGGGTCTGCTGTTAGACTCTGATGAAAAGTTACGCAAAGATGTCGGTACTGAATGCTGTCAAGTAAGCGAAGCTGAGCCAGTCATCACAGACCTCGATTTCAAGGCAAGTACAAACTGTGGTGAGAATCTCAAAGACTGCGAACAAGCACCGGAAATAGTTGGGGCGGGCGATATCTCTGAGCCTTCAGAAGACAAGGTCTCGTCGCTCAGCGTCGCAGGAAATCAGGCTACCAAGGCAACTGTGATGGATGCTGATGTGTCTGACCCATTGACTGTTGCCTCATTGAATGATTCAGTGGAACTGATGAATTCTGGAGATGCAGCCTCTGGAGCTGATTCGTGCAGCTTGGCAGCAGATATCGTTGAACCGTCAGTTTCAGGAATGCAGAAGATAGAGTCTGAGAGTCATGTTGAAGAAACTATAAATAAGCCATCGGTCTCAGAAGTCAATGCAGGTTTCTTTATACCCGTGACTTTGCCTCATGGTACTAACACAACTTTGACCAATCTGAAATTTGAATTAAATAGCAGAAGTGACAGTAATCCTTCAGAAAGCAGTGCAGAGAATTCCAAAGTGACTGCTTCGTTACTGGAAGTGGATTGTGCACCTCTTGTTGGTCCTAGGAGTGATAAAGAACTAGAGATGGATAAAGAAACCCAAGGCAGATCCAAGGAGATATGTGGTAAAGAAGGAATTGAAACACCCAGCTGGGATGAAACTGAAGCCAAGATACAAAGACCTATACCAGCATCACGTGCAGCCTTCAATATAGATTGCCTAGAACTAACGTTACCTCCGGAACTGGCACTCCAGTTGAAAGAAATTTTTGGGCCTGTTGGCATTGATGCAGGTATGGGCAAAATTATGTGCATATTTTTAATGAAAAAACACAGTTTGAGTAAGAAAGCCTTTCTTCCTTTTGCCTGTGCTTTTTTCCCTTCGTGCTTTTTTAGGAAGCAGATTTGCAGAATTCCTCGTAATGCTATCGTTTGCTATTGTTAATCAAAAAATGGAACTGAAGTGTGGCATAAAATACAAGTGCAGTAGCTCTACCTTCTGCCTTTTCTTTTTGTAAATGCACATACTTTAAAATCGTATTGGCTTATTTGCATTTTGAGCAAGAGGCCTTTGAGCCTGTATTCAAACTCTGAAGGGATATTAAAATGATGAGGAAGATGCAAATTATGACTGGTTGGGAAAACAGAAAGAAAAAAGAAAGCTTTAGGCATCAGTTAAATTGGGAAAGAAGATGAATGGTTTAGAGAGAAGATAAAGTGCAACTGCACTTAAAAGAGGAGAACAGACTAGTCTGCTGAGAGACTATGATGAAGGAAGCCATAAGCAGCTTGAACGTGCATCACAAAAGTTGAAGACTGGTAGAAAAAGTAAGAAAACGCACAAAAATGTATAACTTGTTTATTTTCCCTTTTTTTTCCTTTTTAAAATTCTTTTCTCCTGTGAAGCTACTTGATGTGAAGCCCTGGATGCCTGATTTATTGGTGAATTTTACTGCTGGCCTCTTTGCCTTCCATACTTAGCTCCTAAAAAATAAGTTTGTTTTTGATACCAGAAAGATGTTTTAACGTGTCTGAAATATGCCCTTTGATACATGTGTGCTTCTTGCCATTTTATTTTTGAAAGGGTGAGGGAAAAGATGAACCGTTATGATACCATGATAGTTCCTGCTATTTCCTTAGAGTTAGAGGGGATGCTTGGAGTTTGCTTTTCTTGAGTTTGTGTGCTTGAAAAGAAGGGATATAACTGCTGCTGGGCAGCGGTGAGTGCATCATGTTACATAAAAGCAGTTGTGTGGGGGTTGTGATGAAACGGGGGCAATCACAGTTTCACGAATGGAACTGTGGTTTTAAATTAACAGTGGCGTTGTAAAAGAAGGTTCTGCTAGAAAAATGGAAAAAATACAAAGATTTGTTCACTTAGTCATATTTCAACAAGATACAATTAATGTTAACTTGTTTTTTCCGATCCTGTCAGAGTTTTTGAACACCAGATAGTGAATTCTGTGTACAATGCCTTTTTTAACTTGGCAATTGCTGAAGTTTTTTTTCAGGCATGACAGTTTGTGCAGAATCTCCAGAATTTAAATTAAGTCTAGGCTGCTGTACTTTAATTGCTTAGATAAGTTTTTTTATAGACTGCTTTAATGAATATATTTTCTTTCTTCCATAAGGATCACTAACTGTTGAGGATTGTGTGGTTCATATTGATCTGAATTTGGCAAAAGTGATTCATGAAAAATGGAAAGAATCTATTCTGGTTAGTAGATTGCTTGCTTACAATATGCTATGGCACGCTTGCGCTTTGTCAAACCATTTGTCTCCGTATGTGTTGGTCTAAATGTGTAAGATAGAAATACCTTTTGCTGGAACAATAACAGACTACAATTATATTTTGTAAGACGTGAAGTTTATCAGCATGTCATAATAATCAGAGCTGTTGAAAGACAATTTAAGGGATGAAGGAACTGCGTGTCCTGAGTGCCTCATTACAAAACCCAAGATTCTTAAAAAAAAAGGACAGTTTCACTACAAGATTGGTCAAAAATTCCACTGGTCAAAAATCATTACTGGCTCTTTGATATGTAAGAAGGGTTCTTTTATGAATAATTACATATACGAAACATCCCCATATACATTATTTGAGAAGAGTTCTAGAATCTCCATTCCTTCGTAGTCTTATGAAACTCGGAATGCTTTTTTGGCAATTTTTTTTTCAGTTTATTTAATTAAGATTATGAAATCTTAGTAGTGGGGCATGCTCATCAGGTTTGTGTTTTCAGAGAGACAGTTCTACGTTTTAAACTTCGTAATTTTCATAATTATTTTTCTTAAATACCCAATATTTAAAATATGTGATCTTTGGGAAATACTGCGAGACATTATTTTGAAGCTGGTTTGCTTAGAATGTAACACTTATGAAGTTTCACTGCAAAATTTATAGCTTACGACATTCACGGTTTTACTATTTTTATTTAGAAGCGTCAGAGGAGAGATGAATCATCTAAGTTGTCTACAGAAGGTATGTCATATATTTCTCTTAATCGTAAAACCACTTAATTCTCATTATGAAAATCCTGAATAATTTGAAACTTCTGTAAGATTGCAAATGTTCTGTCTATTGAAAAACGATGTCACCGTCCCTGGATGTGTTGTTGCCATCCCTGGATGTGTCGCTTAGGTGTGGTGTTGGGTGTTATGGTTTAGGGGTGAACTTGTAGTGTAGGGCTAATGGTTGGACTCGATGATCCCAAGGGTCTTTCCCAGCCTGAACTGTTCTATGATTCTATGATGGATTAATTTATTAAGCCAAACTTTTATTTATTGCCCTTGGTTCCATTTACCATTCACTTACAGAGGTGGGGGCAGGGGGAAGGAAGTTGAATTATAAGCTGAATCACTAGTCCTAGGCAGGTGCAAGGGGAAAAGGCTGTCATTTTGTGTCCTTCCGAGGACTTAAAGAGAAGCTCTGGCTGGATCAGACTGCTCTTTGGTCTTGCTGGGAAGAAAAGGTGTGACCAGAGAATTAGTAGCAGAGTGAGATTTCTGCAGGTGAGGGAAGGAGATCAGGAAAACAACATTTACACGTTGTTGTCCTTGTCAGAGGAATTGGTTGTAGCAGGAAGATGTGTGTCCTTGTTAACGAAGTGTTAAATTCTCTGGCAATGTAATTTTTGTTAAGCTCCCAGGTGAAACGTCCCCCTACTGAGCAGAACACCACTACTCTTGTGTGGGACCTGGGTGTGGGTGCAAACTCTCCATACAAATTGTGGAACAGTGCTGTCAGTGTTAACTCATAGAAATTAATGAACGACCTGAAGTAAAATCAGATTGTTAAGCATCTATCCTTAAGTTGTAGAGGAATGGCAAGTTAACACAAACACTTGAGTCGGTAATTCTCCTAATAAAAGGAAACAAACCTCCCCAAGGTCCTTTACAGCTGTAAGATACCTCTTGGCACTTGAAAATTTGGTGAGGGAGTCTGGTAGTTTTGCTTTTGTTTTACAAAATAAAAATGATTGTCCAGTCTTTGGAAAATAGAAGTGTGTTTTAACGAAACAATTAGATTGAAAACCTTGTTTTGGCTTTGCTTGTATAAATAAACTAATAATGGTTTTATTTGTCACCTCATTTTTATTACTTTTGAAGGTTCTACTGTGATTCAGCAGATAGAAACAGATGACACAGAAATGCTAATGTTATCTCAGAATGCAGACAGTAAAATACAGAAGAAAAAAATGAGCTGGGTTTCAGGCTCATCTAGTGACATGCACTCTAAAAAACCAACAACATCAGACGTTTTTCCTTTTATGGATCACTGGAATGCTCAGATCCAGAAAGTTTCTCTCAGACAAATAATTTCTGAAGAAATAGCTATGCAGGAGAAACAGGACCTGGTATGGATAGTACCATTTTTTTTTATGCAGTTTAAATTTATTTCTGTCAATGAAACAATATGTCTTACTTGGTGCCTTATCTTTCTGCTCTTGATTCCAGCCTGAATTAGTGAGACAAACGCGTACCACTTAATATTGTTGATTACTGTGATACAGATGTTTGTTTGTGGTAGATGTTTCTGATTAAGAAATACAAATCTCATTTTAAATTGTAATGTTTTGATTTTTTCACAAACAGATCATGGTGCATTTCACTATACAGGTTAGCAACTGTGTTTGGTTGAACTGTTTTTTGATTGCTCACCTTTAAACAAAGATCGATGTGATTTCCCACACTTTATTGGGGAAGCAGTATCAAAAAAAGTTCTTGAATAGCTCCATGCCTTGTTTGTTTAGAAGTGGCTTGAACTGATTTTAATATTTTTTGTGAGGAGAACCCACAACGTTCCTTACAGATGAGACATTACATGAAATACCTTAAGTTAATCTCAAACAGGTTTCTGTACCCGCTTGTCAGAATATAGTAATTTTTAAAAAGATTTTTATTCATTTTGTATCTTCCACAAAGTTCCCGTACCCTGTCTGGTTGGCATGTGCATAACACTGCCCTCTACTGCCCGGCACCTCTTCAGAACAGGCATTTTTATTTGTAATTGTCTCTGATAAGTAGCTGTCCTGAAAAAGAGGAACTTTGTTTCTACTGGCGTAAAAAGTTGGATGGATTAGCCCGTACTTTGAAAGAATGGCTTGTGGATTCTTTCTTAGAACTGCATGTATGTGGCTTACTGATAATAACAACTGTGATGTCCGCAGCTTTATTTTCAGTTTGGATTCATGGAGCTTGGCTTTGTTTTGACCACTTTTTTTTTTTCTTCCTCTTCTTTTTCTTAAATCTGAGTATTGGAATGATCAGGCCAATTTATTCTGGGCTATGTTTCTTCTCAGCATGACTTCACAAACATGAATATTTATTACAGTACAACCTCAAAGTTGTTTATGCTGTTTAATAATAAAATATTGTTTCAGTCCCAGGCCCTCAATATAGAGAGGTGGACTTTGTCCAGTGCTAAGCTAGGGAATGCAATCCAAAACTTAAATTCCTCCTAATAAATCCTCCTTTTGTTTTGTCCAAGTTATGAGGAAGCTCCATCTGAGTCATTTCAACTGACTGCAGAGTACTGCAGTGCTATATCATACAACTCACCTATCCCTACTTTGTTCTCATCAAATCAGTGTGGCAGGCTGGTATTGACATGTTGTCATTGCTGTGGGTGCACACCTACTGATTAGATATTTTTTTAAATCTTAACAAATAACAGTAAAGTTGGATAGTCTCTGCTGTTACTGTATTTTGTTCTAATCAAGAACTCTGTAATATTTTTCCTTTGTCTTCTACGTAGAATCGTGTTCCTTCTATGGCCAGAAAAGATTGTGCTGCTAAACTAAAGGAGAAGCAACTTTTTGAGATGTTCCCAACTATTAATCAGAATTTCTTAATGGATGTCTTCAAGGACAACAAGTAAGAAACTTTTAAAGTTCTTTGTGAAAGTGGCACTCTATAGTGCACAGTTACTGCTTTAAAGAGTTAAGTTTGGCCTTTTCCAAACTAGCACACATTTTGTAGATCTAAATAAAGGCAGAACTAGTTGGTCTTAAAAGCAAAAGGGCATAAAAACTATGGACCTGTTTCTTTTTTCCAGGAGTAGGCAATTTCATTTGGAGAAGATTTTGTCTGGCTCTTGGCCTCTGACTGACTGTCAGTGGAATTGCATGTTTGCCCTAGAGCCGAGATTTAAATCCAGTGGGAGAAATGCGGGGGGGGTGGTAATAGTGGGTTCACAGAAAACAGCATCTGCCCAACAGGAAAACTGCCATCACCTGCTGTTCGCTGTGAGTACTTGCCTGGTTACTGCAGCAGCTCTGAAGGAATGAGGCACCTGTCCATGTCTTCCTGCTGACATTGGCTTTCTCTCTTCTGCATTATATTTCTGGGGTATATGGCTACTATCTCAAATTCAGGTTCCCAAGAACTGAACTTTTCTGCAAGAGAAATTTGATTTTTCATCTTTGGCCAATGGAATGTGTGTCTCTACATATGGGTTTGCGTGTCTGCTTGTCAGTCTTTTTCCTTGTCCAGGTCATTATCAAAACCTTTCCTTGAGGGTTGTTTAAAATATGTCCTTCATCCATCTCTATAGCTCAAACATTTCACCATGTCATTTGTCACATTATAAATTCTCTTCATAGTGTCGCCTTTCCCAAAATCTGTCTTTACTTTTGGCCAGTCTTCCTCTTGTCCACTTACTGAACAGCACAAAGAATAAAGAAGGAGGCCTTATTAGAAAACTAATGTGCATTCTTATTTTATTAAATTTATTAACAAAGCTTGACTGGAAATACTGGGATTTTCCTGCATAATGGTTTCAGAAAGCTGAGCTAGTTTTAAACTTGTGTGTAATATCTAACGCTGATTAGAGAAGATTTAAGATAAAGTGATTTATCCAGCCCGAAAATCAGTGTTTACTTCTACTCTAATGTCTGATCAATTAAGGTAGGATAAAATTCACTGCAGTATTTAATAGTCTTTTTAATAGTCAAGTGCCCCTCAGTTGTGTTTCAGTCAGTCAAGACTACATGTATGTTGAAGGCAGGAATGCAGTGCAGTGAGTCTGCAAGCCTTTTTGTTTTAAGGTGAAAAATTCCATTGCAGTACCTTATTTCCATTGTTGTCTATTTCTGTCACAACATCAAGGTTTGAAATACACATTTTAGTAAATGTAGCAGCTATTAATGTATTTGTAAAGTCACAGATTTTACTTATCCTTTACAGTTACTCTTTAGAACAAACTGAACAGTTTCTGAATTGTGTTCTGGAGGCAGATCCTGTAAAAACAGTTATAGCTCAAGAAAGCGTTCAGCAAAATGAAATTGTTTCTTCCAACAGTGCTACAAAGAACCGGGAGAAGAAGGTATTTTTATTTTTTATTTCAAAATAGTAGTTACAAATGTATCCAAAGCTATGTTGGTGAAAACTCCCTCAATGCATACTTAACTTCAACACTGCCAATTCCTACAGGCAAAAAAAAATAAGGAAGAGGATGATCCTTTGAGTGAAGTTTTTCAAGATTTTGAGTATCCACAATATGATGATTTAAGAGCAGAAGCATTTTGTCACCAGCAAAAGAGACAGGAATGTTTGAAAAAGGCTGGGGAGGCCTATCGCATGGGTATGAAGTCTGTGGCAGCGTTTTATGCACATCAGGTAAATGCAATATTTTGCTTTTTGCCTAGATTTAGAGAGGTACTTAAATAGTGAATTGGAAGTGATAAGAAAAACATTGTGCCTACTAGTGTTGATAAATTTGCTCAATTACTCTTCGCTGCCTAAGTGTTATATTGAGAATCACCTTACAAGTAAACTCTCTTTCGCTAGTAATGATACTTATATGGGAAGCTAATGTAACCAAATTTAGTGCAAGATTTCATGAAAGATGATACTTAGTGCTTGGTCACACATGCTCGTTTTCTCATAGATCTCACCCTTGCATCCACACGCTTTTAAGTACCAAGATTTGTGTCCACATGCTCTGACCAGTCATGTGTGCCATGGACTGCAACAAACAGCAGTTTTCGAATCATAGCATCATAAAATTGTCAGGGTTGTAAGGGACCTTAAAGACCATCTAGTTCATCAGGCCCCATCCAGCCTGGCCTTAAAAACTTCCAGGGATGAGGCTTCCCCCACCTCTCTGGGCAACTTGTGCCAGTGTCTCACCACCCTCATGGTGAGGAACATCATCCATATGCGTGCTGCCTTCCTCTTAATTTGTGATGAACAGGCTTTAGACGTGTCTCTTGTGCTTTGGAGGAATCAGGCAGATAGTAACACGTGATCTTTTGCCTCAGAATCTTGCTTCCTTTATCCTCCGTAAATCTCAGGCGAGATTACCTTGCTGTCTTTGCTTTCTTGTTCTCACTGTCTTTGTGGCTGTGGTCTGTCTTGGGTTGGGATAAACGTGGCGTGATACATGGTGCTTTTTGCCATCCATCTGAAGGGTAGATCTGCTGCTGATCAATCCTGTGTGCTCTGACCTTGGAGCACAGGCTTTGGCCTTGGTTGAGGCATGTCTCTCAGTGTATATCAATTGGTCACTGTTGGTCTTTGCTGTTGATTGTATTCTCTGTTGTAAGTATCAACTGTTCTTGTAACACTTTCTGTACGTTGGTTTCCCCATGCCTTGACGCAAGACCCTTGTATCCCTCATTCACATCACTTATAAAAGTCCTGTTACATGTCTTCAAAGGCTGTAGTTTTCCCTCAATCTGATAGCCCATAAAAATTCAGGAAGAATTCATGTTGTAGAAGCGTTTAATTCTAAACTATTAATTGCATGACGACAGAACAAAATCACTTGAATCGCTTGAATTTGCTTTTCTTAAAAAAACTTTCACGCAACTGATATATCACGCTAAATGTTTAGATTGCTACTGTGCATTTAAGAAATACTGAGTATTGGTCTTTATAATGAACTCTTCGTGTTCTCGGTTTATGTATTTTTGATGTTTGGAGAGATTCTAAGCAAAGGTTTGCCTGATTTTAGACAGAAATGTGATTACAAGTCCTGTCTTACTTTTGTTCTTAACCATAATGATAAGTACCATATGGAAATTTATATTTTCTTCCAAGTAACAAAAAGGCAAACTAAGCTACCTTTATTCATGAAAAATACTTTATGCTTTGTGGCTTCAGCCTGTCTTGGGAATCCTCAGCAATTGGGAGTTAGGGGGCTGGTGTCTCTGGTCTGACACTGATACACCTCAGAAAGTGCAGGACAGGCTGTCACTTCTGTTCTTTTGAGCCCCTGTCAGTCCAATACCTGGAGTTAAGTCTTCCATTCCTTTTCAGACTGTGCCTGCAGATCTTTGATGACATAATTTTTGCTTTAGTCTCTCAAATATTATTACTGCAACGTTCATGGGGAGTAGTTGGCACTTGTCCACTGTGTCATGTGAATATTCCTGTACTGCTTCTTGCCCCAAATTCCAGTAGGGACTGTATTGACCTTGTCTGTCGTAAGATCTGTCACAAATATTAGGAGAGACAATAAGCAACTGTTATTTAAAAAAAAAAAAAAGATAAAGAAAAAAGTGTTTGCCTTTAGCTTGTCTAATTTATAGGGAATCCGTTCAGAAGAATTAACTTCAACTATGACACTCAGTATGTTTTTCCTGGACTGTTGGGTAGTTTCTCTGACATCATTTCATTACATTTTTAGCATAATACTTACCGAAAGTAAAATTCCGTTGCTAGGATAATAAATCTGAAAATCAGCATGGAGCATAACTTTTTGGCTTACATAAACCCGTATGGTTTTGTGCCTTTCCTGGCTTTTTTTTCTTTCTTGCAAGGCGTTTGTTATAATTTCTTCTTTGTGGCAGCGTTGAGTAGTTTCTTAAGAACAGATTTCGTGAGATCTCCTTGTGGGTAGGCCTCGCTGAACCTCTTCCAGAAGTTCTGTTACGATTATAAGTCGTACTGCTTCAAACTGTGAACTAAAAGCACCCTGCCAGTACCGTCGTTTTGAACCCAACGAGCGGTGTGGAGCTTACATTATGGCTCGGCATGTAATAGTTGCTGTGCTTATGAATAAAGGGTCGCCTTCATGAGCAGAAGATGAAAGAAGCCAACCATGCTGCTGCCGTGCAAATCTTCGAGAGAGTAAATACGTCCTTGCTGCCTATGAATGTGTTGGACCTGCATGGTCTCCACGTGGATGAAGCTGTGAATCAGTTGTCCAGAGTGCTGCAGGAGAAAAGCGAAGGTAGGAATAAGCTAATAATTCTTGGTCCCTGAAAGTTGTTCTTCTTGGTTTCTGCTAAGAAATGACGGTATGTGGCAATATCGGAGGGAATTAATGTGATTTAATAACGTGGAAAAACAACTGGCTTTTGTGTTATTTTCAGAGTTCCCTCACGAAACTGTTTTTTCTTTGACAGGGCAATGGTTCTTTTTGCTCTCTGTCTTCTCCCCTGCTTCTTTCTAAATATTCATTTTCCTTCTGCTTTGTATCCTTCTGTTTTTTTCTGTTGAAGGCTTGGTCAAAAGACTTGAGCCTGACATTTTTAAGAGGCAATAATGTAAATGTGTCGTCTTTGCATTGCTTTGTCAGAGCTACATTGCTTTTTTAATCTTTACAAATCATTGTGTTGGAATTATAACCACAAGGATTATACTGTTTTCAACTTTTACATGAACGTGTGTCATCTGAGCTATCTTTCAGTAACTTCCATCAGCAGGATCTCTTGAGATCAAAACACCGACGCTTCCGTAAATGTCATTTGGTGCAGTATTGCTTGAGGGCTTGTTTTCTCTCCCAGTGGAGTGTTCTAGTACTTCATGAGTGTTCCTGCTGTTAAAAGATTCATTTTCTGCATTATTAGTTTACTCTATAAATTTAAGCACACTGGGAATGCCTTTATAAGAAAATTCTTACATAAGGTACCGCTGCACGAACCTAATTTTTTGAAACATCTGCTCTTTACAGGAGAAGCAAAAATATTCAATGGGGCCTTAGATAATTTGTTTATTTCAATATACGTCAGGGATAATTAAATTGTGTTATCTTGTACTATTCTTAAAATGACGTTTGTATACTTTAAGCTGTAACCTAATGTTTTTTAGAGGTAGATTTCCTGAGCTGCACTTAAATCAGGGCTCCTGTAATGATGATAATGGCTCTCTGTTCAGTCCATTCACCTAAATCTGAAAAAAAGTTCAATTCAGTCTGGATACATGGGAAAAGGATCAATGCTGGGCGCTTAATGTTGGCAGAATTAACAGTCAACTAATATAAGCCCCAAATAAAGTTAAGTTATGGGAACTGACTATCTTGAACTGTCAAATCTTGGCTTGTTGTAAGAATCCAGTTAAATTTAATTTTTTTTTCTTTTTTCAAACTCTTCATCAGTTTAGGTTGCTGTAGTCTCTGGGCGAAGAGCAAATTCTTATGTTATCAGGGCTAGATGCTCTAATAAAGCTCATGCTATGTGTTGATCTGTTGATTCACATGCTCCAACATAGCAGAAGTTAGTACAAACAAGTGTGACTTAAATGTAAAAAACTGTGTAGATTTATATTTTCCTCCTTCCTTTCTTTTTTAATCCAATAAAATATTAATTCTTTATTTGCGTTAGTTTAAGATAAAGTGTGAAGCAATTGAGAGAAGTGTCACTAACAGTTAACTAGCTTACTTCTACCACTTTTAATTTTGCAATTTTAATTTGTATCATGGGAGGTAAATTCCAAGTGAAGATTAGATTATAGAAACAGTAAAGCTGCTATGAAATTAGAAGGATCTTGTGATGATCACAACACGCATGTTGCAAGCAAGCGAGATTTAAAAAGCTTGACTATAATTTTTCACAATATCTCTTTCAGAAGAGGAGAAAAATGGCTCTGCTTATATAAAAGATGCATAGCTAGCATGGGAAAGCCAAGTTCTGAATCACTAGTGTAAGTTTTCAGAAGAACCGATGGGAAGGCTGTACTGCACGCTGAGTCTGTGTCGAGGGAACGTTTTAACCGTTACCATCCCTGCTGTTACAGAGTACCAGCAGACTGGTGGTAAACCCTATCTCTGTGTTATCACGGGAAGAGGAAGCCATAGTCAGGGAGGAGTTGCTCGCATCAGACCAGCAGCTATCAGATACCTCACAAGCCACAACTTCAGGTGAGTTTAGATTTTTGTTACTGATACTTTTTTTTTTTCCTTAACCCGCATTGAACTAACTGAAAATTGAACTGAAGTTTTAGAATACTGTTAATGCTAAACAAGTTAAAGCAGGTCTGCTGTTTCATAAATCCGGTGCAACTGTGTGACATAAAACCATCTTACACAGGGCACGTATTAAATGTTAGAACCTTTTCTCTGAGAGAAATGAGAACACTATGAATTAAACTTACCTAACAGTTCAATTACACGCTTGCATTCAAGGTTGCTAGCTTTACTGTCAAAAGTTGTTAATCTTTGTTTTTATTAGTCTCCGATACCTGCTGTAGCTCTCAGCTGCTTATGTGGGACAGCAATTTAGCAAGTCTGGCCTGGAATCGGCGTGTTTGCTTGGTTGTGGAGGTGACTGTGAAGGTGGGACTTGGAAATAGCATTTCCTTCTTGCTTTCTGCAGAAGACAAGGGAGAAAATCTGTTTTGAAAGAAGAGGGGATGGAAGGGGAGCAGGAAAAGAGAAGTAGAATAATTATAACCAAGAATGTTGGGCAGCTGTGATTTGGGTTTTTTTTCCTTATTCTTTTTCCCTTTAAGTCTTCTGCTTCATTCCTGCTGTTTCCAGCTCTTCACCTCATTGTATCCTGTAAAATCCTGCTTCGCTCTCACATGCAGAGGATTTGATGCTGATTTCATGACTCTGACAGGCACACATACTTGACTGAGAACCTTATCGCTTTCCATATGTTTGATGAGGGCTGAAGGAGATGGCACACAGCTTTCGTGTTGAAGCTTCATCTTTTCTTGTTTCACAGGTTCACAGAAATAAAACCGGGCTGTCTGAAAGTCATGTTGAATTGAAGGGTTATCGAGAAGAAGCGGAATATAGAAACCACGGTGTCAGATTGCAGCTAAAAACTTTGAACAACTGCAATAGTATTTTGTAATCAGTTTTAAAGGACGACATTTTGTTACAAACGGTCTCAATTTACAGCAAGTGGTTTTGTCAGTACGTTTCCAGGAATATTTTTTGAACCTGCAAAAAGACGACACTTCACAAACGCAGATTAAGAATTCTGCTGAGCGGTATATGATATTTTAAAGGGAAGGTACAATTTTTAAATATAACTGTCTTTTCAGCATACCCAGTCTACATCTTTTGACCCTCACACATTTTCACTGCTGTGGAATCTGTTGTTTTAAAACATAGCACCTTGTACGAAGTTATTTTCTGATTCAGAACTTCGTGCTAAACACTTCATAAGAGCACAGGGGAGGCAGGAACTCGGCAACTACTGATACGTGAGATCCAGTTACAACTCAGTGCTAGATACATGCAGGTTTCTTCAAAAGTCTGATGTAGTCTATTTTTTAGCAGATATTTTGTGATGGGTTGACCAGTCGTTATTCCACTCTAAACTTCTGATACTGACAGATGCGTATAAAGGACCGTGCTCTAACACCAGCTCTACTTTTGTTAATTTTGCAGACTTACTGTGATCTCTTAAAGGGAAAAATACAACGCTGTAAATCAGTCTCTGCTTACACATAGCTAATACTGTAATGTTGCTGCAGGAAATGCCCTTACTTTTTTCAGCACTTGTTGGATTAAAAGTGTTTTTTGCTTTATGGCTTTTTAAATGGAGCAAATTGAGTTTCACTTTACAGGGGTCTGATAATCACGTGTCTTTGTTCTGTGTATTTTAAATTTTGTGATTTCCTTGTAGAAAATATGATTGTTCATGGGACATTTTAAATGTATTTTTAACAAAGTGAATGCTAATACTGCAGAAATAATTGCCTAACTGGAAAACCTGGGAGTAAAAAAGTTGGTTTGTTAATGCTGTTGCATCAGCATCTAGCAATACCTGTGTTTATAAAAAGCCAAAATAGGACAACAACAGAAAACTCCCAAACTGAATATGAACACCTGTACTTTGGCAAGTGTTTCCAGTAAGCATTTCAGAATGTTTTTTTAACAGAAATATCTTCTAGAATGCGTTACTACTTTTAATTACATCTTTGCCTCTTGAAAGGCATACAAATTTTTTACTACAAACAATTTAATTTTTTTTTTGTAAGGCTCTTTCAGAACAGGTGTGAGTTGTGTATTAGGAGTAATATTAGTAGCTTAAGGATTGATGGGGAAGCATTTTTCTTTTTAAACCACATTTACATTAAATTTTGTCCAGGGCGCATAGAATTTGTGGCTGAATCCATATGTGTGTACAAGTTCTGCCATTTGTGCACATGGGTAGTAATAAGCAAGGAACTTCTGTGTGAAAAGCTGTGGATGGAAATAGGTTTCACTTGAAAATGTGTTTGTGTAAGTTGCTGACAAACTGAAAGACATGCTGGTTGCCGAATATCCATCTTTACTGTAATATACACACAGTGAATGCAATGTATGGTAGACTTAAAAATTAGTTTTTCACACTTCAACAGACACAATAATCTTTGCATGGTGATTTCAAATGGAAGGATAGCTTGAATAATATTTAATCAAAGGGACTCTTACCGGAATAATAGACTGTCATAAGTTTTGTATTTTTTGTGGGTTCTTAGTTCATTTGAATTGTGTCTCTTCTTCTTTCTTTCCGGGCTGCTCTGGTGACCAGTGAGTGAAATATAAAAGATCTGTGCTCCCCAAGCAGCACTTAGCAGAGCTGTTTCTGTCACCTCAGGGTATCCTGAGTGGTTAAGCTCATGCTCGGTCCTCTGTGACAGTGCCTGAAATGGACTGAGGTGTCATTTTTCGGCACTTGGACTAGAAACAGCGGTTTCAGACTATCAGCTGTCCAGGGTTGCAGATGCTGTAATTGCTTCAGGTGAGCTAGAATCTGTGTTTTGGACTGAGGAACTTCCTTCTGCTCCTGAACACTTCTTTCTCAGTGCTAGTCTTTTTAACGAACGGAGGTGCGGCTCTCTGGAGTGGCTCTTTAAATCGCAGTCCCTGTTGGTTGGCCCCAGGTGACTTGAGTTACTCAGGAAAGGTCCCGTTCCAATAGCGATGTGCTTGTAAACAGGCAAGTGTCAACACTTCTGGTTGTTTTGGGAGGGTGCCTGATTCGCTCAGCGTATTCGCACCATTCCTGACGTGGACAGAGACAGCCTAGATTTCAGTTCAGAAGATGAACAGAAAAAGTTGTTGTATTGCCCATCTGTTCATCGTAATCTCGTTGTTGACAAGTTTACCCTGGAGATGAGAAACACAGCTTTTTTACTTTCTTCTGGCCTAGCAAGGGGACAATGATTGCGCTTGACTCTCACTTCCCCAGAAGATGCTCTAACCAGCGTGCTCAGGGGTATCTTGAAGTTGCCACTTCCTGAGCTGCTTTCGAAATTGTCACTGCAAGCTAAAAATGCAAGATTGAGGGGACAAAAGAGATGCAAGAATAAAAAAACGCATAGACAGTCTTTTGAAAGAGGGCTGAGACTCCAAAAAAAGAAGCTGTTCCCACTGAGCTTCAAATGTCCCTCCACAGTATTTTTTTGTCTCTTAGTCCTGTTTGGATAAACGCATAAAAAATATTCAGGGAAAAAACCTCAGCTCCACCCTTTACTAGGAGAGTCTCTCAAAATCAGCAGAGAAGTACATAGCTTGAGCAATTTGGAGTATTTCTCTCTCTCCCTCTCTCTGTTGCCCCTTTGGGTGCAGGTTGAGGTTCACTGAGGTACTCCAAATATCCTCTCTGCTTATAGGTTGATCCTTACCAAGAATAAGTTGTGTGTTTACAGGCTGAACTCTGGTGGAAGACGATGGTTTAAAATTGTAACTTGGGCAGAACCGGTCTTGCCTTGATTGAAGTTAGTGACAGAGCCTTCATCAGCTTCAGCAACGCGGGGTGAGGCATTGCACGTCCAACTCCGAGAAAATACGATCTCAGCCTTTTTTTCTTTTTTCTTTTCATAGGAGCTTAGGCGTGTGCTTGGAAACTGTGCTGAGCTCGATAGAGAGGGGAGAAGAAAAGTACACAGAGAGAAATAAAATAGACTTTGATTAGTAAGGATCTCCATGCCTTCAGCTACTTGCCAAACTGTCCAGAAAAAAAACAACCGCTGGAATTTTTACAATGTATAGTGGGTTGAATTATGTCAAATATAATTGTTTCAAAATGGTATTTCAAAGTAGGTTACATTTTAGAACTTCCAGCATTTCTGGATGTCTTTTTCAGTTGCATCAGTGAGAATCCTGAGGTATCATCTCACACTTTTTAAATTAAATTAGCACTTAGCTGTATTGCCACCAGCGCTCTGAAATAATGTGTAACTTAAAATACCTATTTTTGTCTACCACTTTTTATTATATTCTTCAACAGCATGTGGTTGTGATGACTGGTAGTGATTAATGTGTGACTTTTGGTTTCTTTTTAATGAAACATTTTAACATTTATCCCAATTCTTAATTTAGGAAAATCTATATTTTCTCTTTAATACAAAATTTAGTGCTTGTGCTGGCATTTGTGAGTAACTTAAAGAGAGGAAAAAAAAAAGGCCTAGAGGTGCAATGAAGAAAGTTGTTCTAAGTAACATTAAGTGTTTACAAATATATTTCAGATGATTTGTGGAAGGAGTAAGGCAAAAGTGATTTAAAAAAAAAATCAAGTTACTTCAGTGACTTTGGCTTTTGCTTTTGTACGTGATACAATTTTATTGAAACTTAATATTTTTATTGACCTATTGAAGGACACCTCAGATGAAGCTTAACTGGCAGTTTTTTGTGGTTTTGGAAATAATTGTGGCTTGGGAATCCCCATTCAAACAGCCTCTGGATCCTCCAGAGAACCGAGAACATCGGTAGAAGTTGAACATCTGGAACATGACTGTTGTGATTATGTACAGTGTCAGGGAACATCTTTACATACTTAATAGGACATGTTTTCTGGAAGGTTTTACTTAAGGAAGTGAAATGTAACCAATTTCTTACTTAATCTTACTACAAAATGTGGTAGGTGGACAAGAGAATAATTTCATTGTTGATAGTGGCAAAGAATCATCATCATAAATGTAATATGAGAAATTAGACATAGACTTTACACGACTGATACTTATGTCTTGAAATGCAGTTCACATTTCCAGCATAATATTGCCCTCTTTGCAGAGCTGAGGAGATGGTAGAGTACGAACACTCTAACAAAGAGTACGTTGACTTACAAGTATAATGTTCTCTTAAAAAAAAAAAAGTCCCACACAAACCCCAACCGAAACCCAACTGTTCACGCTAAATGAACTGTGCAGAGGATTAAATGACTATGTGAATATGCATGTGAAAAGACCTAGTATTGCAGCTACCACTTGTAAAAGCTGTCAGGACCAGTGCATTGGAAGATATCAATGTTTATTTTTAAAGTAAAATGTAAAAAAAAAAAGATTTTTGTATTTGTACAAAGTTGTAATTTTGCTGTTAACTATAACTTTCATTTTTTACTGAAATATACAGTTTTTTAATTTGCATTCAGAATTTCTAATGTGAAAAGGAATTTACAAAATCTAGTTTAATAAAGGATTTTTGCAACGAGTATAGCCTTCTGTCTTTCCTTGGAATACTACATTTCTGCTCGTAACAAATTCTGTTAAATAGTAGCCTTGGAGTTCTGCATGAAAGCCACTTGCCTTGACTTCAAGATACCATCTGTAGGGAGATGAAGCAACCATCTGCAGGTGTAAAAAGGAACAGATTTGTGGCCTGATTTTAAGTGTTGCAAGTGGGAGCTGAATGCTCACATTACTGAAAACGAGGGTCACGGTTTCAGAGTTATTTGTTTATTTTAATCCTGAAGTAGCTGAAGAGATGCTTTTCAGGCCTAGTTTGTTTTGTGGGAGAGTGAGGGCAGTGGTGTGCGTGAAAGGAAGGGGCAGATCTGACCAGTGTAAAGCTAAGAGTAAGAGGGAGGGAAGTGTTCTGGATAGACCTCGTGTAGCAAGACCCCTTAGGCCAGGGGCAGGAACGGGAGCACAGTCCTTGTGGACTCGGAGCTAGTGAGCCTGTCTTTTCCCAAGCATGCTCTGTGGAGATCAGTGCAGGTATTTCTGCCTCGTGTTGCTGCTACAGGTGTTGAAGCACACGCCAGAGCAAAGTGCTGGCTGGAGTCCAGCCTATTTTATTAGCTCAAGTTGAGGACAACTGGTTTCTTACCTGGGTTAACTCCTTTAGAGTCGTTCCTATGACTGCCGGCTTGTAGCTTGGATAGACTGCAGAAATGGACCGGGTTTATGCATTTGCACAGCAAAGCTCGGGACTAATAAGCTGTTCAAGAGAGTGAGGAAAACCAGTTTGGGCAATGCATGAAAGCTTGGCAGATGCTGGCTTAGATCTGACATGGCAGAGCCGGAGATGGAGAATGTCTCGTTGGTTTCGTGCTCCTTAGGGACAGGACTCCCTGCTGTGGCAGTGTGGCTCAAGGTCCAGCCTGGGCATTAGTCTCCGAAACAGCTGTGTTTTGAAGTGCAGGTACCACCACGGGACTTGCCTTCTTTCTGAAGGCAGGAGAGCAGTTCAATGTGGAGACCCAGGTAAACTCTGCCTTTGCTGAAGCAGGCCACCCTGGTTGACCAGCTGCTGTTTCAGCTCCTGCCCTAATTTCCTCTGTGTTCTTGGACAACTCAGATCTCCTCTTTGCTTGCGCCTTGGAGTTTTCTCCTTGACAGTGCTCTGGGTGTTTTTTGAGAGTCCTTCTTCCTGTATAAATATGAGAAGTAGGATATTTTAGTGTATTCTTACTTGTGGAAATGATTTGAAGGCTGAAAACTGAAGTGTAAAATACAGTAAAATAAAAATAGTGCTTGAGGCAACCAAGAGTTTTTCAGCCCAAATCGTTAAAGTACAATTGAATGTTGTGTCTGCTGGTGGAATGCATCGGGTAGCTTGACAATAGGTGGTGCCCTTGCCAATGGCATAGAGCGATGGTGGTGGCAGCAGCTTTTTATACTGTGCCCTTACAAGAACTGTTTTTTCTCTGTGTGACGTGCACTAAAGGATGTTATTACACATCACGTGCTGCTTGTTTCTTCCTCAGAGGGAGAACACTGCATTTAGAGTATTGTTTCGGTGACTTTTTTTTTCTTTGCAGATGGGTGGAGTAGAATTTGTTTTCGATCCTGCTGCTCTGTGCTGTAGATGGGCAAGACAAGTTCATTTTGCGCTCAGATTTGAAGATGATAATGTTGGGGTTTCTCCTGTAGCTACCCGGTGTTGTTTTTTTGTAGGTTAGTTTGTCTGGATGCTCAGATGGATCAATCTGCTCAGAGACTGACACAATGACATTGTGCAATTTGGTGAAGTCTTGTGCCACTGTGGGTGCTGCTGGTGACACAGAGTCTTCTTGAAAATGCTTATGGAGAAGGACCTTCTTGATGTTGCTTGGCTTTCTACACCATGGAGCCTTGACAGAATAGCCATAGCTTCTCGTTAATTGCCATCATTAATTGTGCGGGATAGGACAGGAAATAAAGTTCCCTTTTTCCTATAGCTTGAGTGGCTTCTACATGCCATGGAGCTGGGAGGTGCTGCCTTTTGAGGATTAGCTCAGAGCGCCTCTCTGATGAACAGGGCCTGTGTTTGTCCCAAATGACAGAGGTTAATAGGATCCAGGAGTCTCAAATTGCTTGGTAAGCAGCTGTATGGATCATTTGTTGGTGTTATCTTGAGAACCTCCATGGCTGGTTGTACACACTGGACAGGAGAGCAAACAATGGAAGTCCTCTGCCTGTGCCTTGCCATATAGGCAAGCCATGGATGCCTGAGAGCTTCAGCATTTCTTGAGATGGTTATGTAAAGTGGGTATCTCGATATCCTGCTGAGAGAACAGAAGGTCCCTGGAGGGATGATGTGCCCTGGCTGACAGGGGGCCTTCCCCCAGAGAGCAGTCTGGGAGCAATTCAGGGCACCTGTGTTGGGCTTCTGGTCTGAGCCTTCCTCTGCGGAAACGTCTCTGGGTTCATAGAACAGAAAGGAGAAACTGGCT
The DNA here is from genome assembly GCA_020746105.1 of Trogon surrucura. Classification (NCBI taxonomy): domain Eukaryota; kingdom Metazoa; phylum Chordata; class Aves; order Trogoniformes; family Trogonidae; genus Trogon; species Trogon surrucura. The sequence goes on along the minus strand of CM036620.1, from coordinate 56,298,399 downwards.
GGTGAAGCAAAGAGCCTGAGACTACGCAGTGCGACTATCCCCATCTCCTTTTTCAAAAACAGGAGGAAGTGGGAAAACCAAATTTAAAACAAAAAAAACCCACCCTGCTGCCTTCGTTTTGCTGATTTTCCCAAGGGGAACTCCAGCGTCTTCTGATCTGTCTGGGGCAAGAGCCCTAGTTTGTGCTGGCGTTTGTTTTCCTGACAAGAATAACATACAGATGGCAGAAATAACAAGGCAGGATGAGGTGGCAGGGTGGGAGGGGGCACAAGTGAAGTGGGGCCAGGGAAAGACTGGCTCCTGGAGAGAAGGGAGGGAGGAGCACCTGGTGCTGCTGGCCACAGGTGGGAGATGTGTGCTTGGCATTAACGTTGCTTGTTGTTCCCCAGGCCCCGGAGCCAAGCCCGAGCTGTGGTTTCGTGGGCTGTGAGCACTCGGCGGGCTGCTGGGGAGGCAGGGCGGGGGGAGCCCCGGGGCGGGCAGGACGGACATGGGGTGGCCTCACAGCAGGGCTGGTGAGAAAAGCTGCTTCTTCTGTCACTTCCTTGCCATGAGAGCTCAACCTTTTCACCCTTCTAGGCAGAATGGAAGGAGGAACCAGCCTTTCTTTCCGGCCTTCATCAGCATTTTCTCACTGGGGAGCACCCTAGCTACTCTGATCCTTGGGGAAGGCCAGGGGGGTGAGTGCGGGAAGCTGACCTGGCCCCAAAGCCATGGAGTAGGCTCAGGTTGGGTATGATTTCACAGAGAAAACCACTGGAGCCTCCCCTACGGTTTCAGCAAAGCCATGGGTATTATTTTTGCATTAAATCCAGATGGAGGAAGGAAGTGTGAATGTCCCTGTGGAGAGAGAAAATTGGAAAAGTCAGACAATTTACAGAAACTGATGTGGGCTTGCACGCTATGCCTCCCTGGAAGCGTTTGCGGCAGGAGAGGGCTGCCCCTCAGACCCTGGGGCTGCTGAGTGGGGGCTGCCTGCCCGGCCAGCCCCTGCCTGGGGTCTCCTGGCTCTCCTGCAGCCCTGGCCACCACCAGCCCTCCTCCTGCCAGCTCCAGGGCTGCATAGTCACTCTGTGCTCCTCGGGGCAGCAAATATCTCTTAAGAGCTCCACCCAAAAAAACATCAGTGGGCAAAGACAGAAGAAATTCTTCTTTCCTCAATACTTCGGGTATTTGGGGAATTACTACCTAGTTTTGGGGAAGAAGGTTGAATTTGTTCTCAGTAGCGTGACAGCTTTTATGCTAGGCTGTCTCAGAATCAGAATGAGAGACGGGGGAGTTAAGTAACCCTCAGTGCAGTTCCTAAACATGCCTTCCCTTACCAGAAAGGGGAAGTAGGTTTTCACACAGCCCTGGAGGAAAGCAGTTCCCAGATACTGTCCTGATCACCACTTCTGTGCTGGCGTCATGGAAGGAATTGTGCTAGGAGGTTAGCACACTTGTTTCTGCTTTTCAAATACCAAGAAAAAAAAAAAAAAGAAGAAAAAAAGCTTGTAAATGTTAGTTTTGTGACACAGCATATGTTGCTGACAACCTGATCTCGAGAGGAACGTCCCAGAAAAATAGCTAATCAGTAGTCCGTACAAAGTGGGAAACATCTAAAAGGAGAAAAGAGTGGTTCTGTAGTTAAGACTGCAGAAGGCTGTGGTCTTAGAAAGTGGGGAAATCTTTGCCTGCTTTGTCTGCACAAATGTATGGCTTTAATGTATGGAACAGGGCTATATCAGTCTTGAAAACATGCTAGATAAATGTAGATGCCAACACCCAAATGTCAGTGCCAAACCCAGGTTTGATCGTCATTTGCACAACTCGGGGTTCCCTGTTTTGGGCCTGAGAGGTGCTGATCAGGCATGCCCAGGTCTAGGTTGCCCAGTGGCTTGCACACATCTCAGCACTGTTTGCACCCAGAAACTGGGTGGCCGGGGGCCAAGTTCCCCAGAGCAGGAATAGCTGGAGAACTGTTCTGAAGCATAGGACATGCCTGTCACTGAAGGCAGCTCCATTTCTGTGTTACAGGGGTGACAGGTCTGCTTTTGCAGTGCAGATGAAGGTGCTCCTTAGCCAACCTTGCCTGCTAGGCGTGCTGGTGGCACCTAGCCTGTGCCTTCCCGTACCGCTCCTTTGCCTCTCCGTGGCCCTTGCGTAGTCCTGCCAGGTGTGGGATGGCAACCAGTGTAAAATGTGGCTGGAGGTGGTACCTAACTGGTGTGCAGCCCATGTCCACAACAGTGGGGAACTGCAGCTGTGGCCTTGGCTCCTTGCCACCAGCTCTGCCTCTGCACCAGAGCTGTTTCGGCTCCTTTGGCATTTTTCAGGGAAGAGGCAAGACGTTGGGAAGGTCCTTAAGAGCTGAGCTGAGTAGAGACTTGAACTTGGTAACTTGCTCTGTAACTCAGGAGGGAAGGACCTTGGGGAGAGGGTGACATTTCAAGAGTGATGCTGCATTTAGGCTTCCCTGTCTGTCACGCTCCAGCCTCAGTACGCTGGAGGGCTTTGACTCACCCTCCGAAGACCTCTAGTTCTCCACACACGATGTGTCAGGAACCGACCTCACACTGGGATTTGGATTCCGTTTTATCAAGTCATGCTTCGGTTTGTGCCACTGCGATACCAAAACTGAAGGGTGTCTAACCACTGTGTTAGCTTGCTGAGGAACCAGGTCCTAAATCCATCAAGGCAAAGTAATTAATAATGTGATAGTTTTACCAAAATCCGTAGAGGGATTGCCTGTGAAACTGAATTTTCATTTCCCTTTGAGATCTAATTCTCTGACAATGAGTAAAGCTGCAGAAGTTACTGTGCCTGTTCTACTTTAAGGACTTCAGCAATGCTCTTGCTGTGCTGCAAGGAAGTGTCCTGTTCTCTGAGATATTCCTGGGAAGGGAGTGCGTTCACCCGCAGGTTGAAATGTGTCTGGGCAATCTACCTGATTTGCCCTGTACTGCCCAGGAACCTGAGGGAAAGCAAATAGCCATATCCCAGGTCTCCCTCCATACAGTTGGCATCTTGGCCACATACATTTTTCCTGCCTCCCTTTGAAAATGTTAACTGGAAAAATTAATCTCTTTTTAAACCAAATAAGCACATTTACTGTGTTTTGTTTATATCTCTGATATAAACTAGACGTAAGCAACGATTAGCTTTATTTTCTATAATATAATGACAATCTAAGATAGGAGAAAGGCTTGTAGGGCTAAATACAGTGGGTATCAAGAGTGCCATGGTTTACTTCCTGAGAGTTGCACGTATTAGTTGAGGTGGACCAAAATCTGAGAACAAAAAGGAAATCAGGCCAGGGGGGCAGGAATAGCTTCCTTCCTTGATCTCGAACTCCTTCCTAACATCAGCAGCCTGCTGGTTTCTCTAAGTGAAACAGAAATCAGTGGGTTGAGAGACAAATGTGACCTTTCCTTGTAGACTGGCTCATGACAAAACCCTGGATAAAGTTATTGTACATAATTGGTCATAAACCCTTTGTTACTTGAGGTTTAAGACTTTATTTTTTGCTACCAACTTAGTTTCCAAAGCAAAAAATTATTTGCAACCCTCCACTCCACCCCCATAAATATTTTCCACAACAAAGTGTTTGTTTCTCAAAGTCCCACATAACGACTCATAGCGAGTTTAAAAAAGGAGAAGCAATGTATTTTTAAATGTATTAGCAATATTCTCACGCAGCCAGATGTTCCCCTTCATTGCACAGCATGAAGAGGTAAAAAGGAGCAGAAAGACCGCAGTAAAAAAGAGAAAGAAAAGAAAAGAAAAAGTCAAAAAATCCCCCCATGAGGATCAAGGGAAACATGTCGGGCTGCAATATCACACCTAACTTTGGAATTGCCTACGTGTTGCACAGAGATCGTGGCCCTGAGGGTCTCTTTGTGGAGTTCCAGGTGAGTAGAAGGTGAAGTCATAGAGCAAGTGCATGAATCTTCTGCATTCCTAAGAAAGGTCTCAAATTTTTACTGAAAAAAATAAACCCAAAGAATTGAAGAAGGAAAACTAAATTTGACATTCAGCTACTTTTGGGAAACTATTGGGTCAAGATGCCTCAGGAAGCACAGTGGTGGGAAATGGATGGAAATCAAGGCATGTTAGAACAGATTTCGTATGCTACTCTTGTTTTCTTTGCTATGTGCACTGGGTAAAAAGTTGTTTATGAAGTATTTTACAGACGGATGCGCTCTTTATCCAAAATGCAAAATGCTTAGCCAGATAGCCTCACATCTGGATTAGTCTGCAGCACAAAACAGAACAGAGTAGTTGCATTTTTAAGTGGCTGCTGTCTGTAGCAGAGCTAAACCAGGGATGATCGTCAAAGACATTTATAACAATGTAATTTGTTAATGGTATTTATTTCTCTATTTCTGAGAAGCCGCAGCATTCTGGTGGAAACATTTCAAACTGTTTGGGTGTCTGATTTTCTTTGTCATGATTGCAATGGAAACTTATTGCCTGATTGCATGCTCTGGTATTGGGAAACCCAAACCTGGTTAAAACCAGAATAGGTGTTTAATGTGAAAATTAAGTAACACAACTTCTCACATAAACAGGTAATGTGCTGAAGCCCCTTAGCCAAAATCTTGTCTCAAACTAAAGAGAAGATTGAAGCTTTTAAGAAGATAGTATTCCAGAAATGCCTGCTGTGAGCAACCTTCCCATACCTTCATCCCTGTTGGTAATTAACTTAATTACATTTTGTACAGAAAAGAAACAAATTGATTCCCCAGCCTAACTGTGCAGCGCTGTTTTTCAAGCTCCGTGTCAGCAGGTTTACAAGAGTGTTTACACAGGCTATGTTCTTTCAGCAGCTATTCGTATTTTTGGCAAAAACTATCCTTCATCTATCCATAAATTATCCTTTTGTTTCCTTTTTACTTTATCTTGTAATTTATTCTGTTGTATTTTAATCGTTCTTGGAAGCAGCATTACTTTATCTGGGAATGCATTGTGCTGTGATAGTGTTAATGGGGACAAATTCATAACTGTCTTTGGAGAGTTCCCGTCCTACAAGGAACACAAACTGCATGACTTTAGGTCTGGATCGGGCAGCATGTTCCTACTGCTTCATGGCTAGAGATGATCTGAAATGGCTTCACTGAGTCCAAATATTTTCTGAAAAGGACTTGGGTTACATTTATCTGTCTGCAGGGCTGGTTTTGATGCTGCTGGTGAACCCACAGCTCATGCCTCTGACTGAGGAGCAGGCAGCCTGCTGCGCTGGTTGTTGGGGGCCCTTACGTTCATCTCTGGGGCACCTCTCCTGCTGTGCCGGGGCTCTTGGGCTGCTTCAGGAGTAGGGGACAGGAATTCCCTCCTTGCAGTTTGATTGCCTGGTTATCCAAAGTGGGCAACCCTTTGTGCTCACAGCTCCTGGAGTATAGACCATAGACCTGGCACTTGAAATCCTGAAATGGTCATCATGGCTTTGCTCTTGGTGTTCTGGTAGGAAAGCTGAAAGTGATGAAAGTTTGGCCAGCTTCAGTTGTCTCTGCTGGGAAAGGCAGGAGTTTCCATGCCTGTGGGCCCTCCTCCTGCTTAGCCTCCTTGTGCTGGCAGAAGAGAGGACGTGCATACTACTAAAATGATACTGATCAATCCTAACCAAACTTCACCGAATTACAACAAATCCCTATAAGCCAATGCTGACTCAGCCCAAAAGTGCCTACCTTGGGTTTTGCATAAGGTCAACTGAACATGTATACTCTCTTTTTTAAAAGTTGGGGCTGTATTCCAGGACGTGTAAAAATATCCCCAGCCTCGTTCATGCTGCTGGAGCGTGAATCGCACGCAGCACTGCCGGGCGGTTGTCGATCTGCTCTTTTTCTCCTCGCACGTGTAGGAGCTGCTGGGCTGCGCTCTGCCGTTAGCCCAGCAGCACAGAGGAGGCGGCCGTAGGAGCAGCAGAGCGCCAGGAGAAAGCTTTTTGCAACCTGGAGGTTGTGCCCCCCCTCCCCCACCTTGAAGGTTTTTACGTCTGCTCTCACAGTCGCCAAAGACATATGCACTCATATACCAACCCACAACAAAACCCACACAGGCAGAGCTGAGGAGCTCTCACCAGGAAGCTGACTTAGCCTAAACCACTCCGCTATTTCTCGTCACACTACATCTGGGTCTGCTGTCACTGCTGCCTCCGGGTGAGCTAGACCTGGTTGCCAGGATTAATTTGGCCTGGATGTCTCTGGTTATCTCTTGTGGCTTTGGGTTTGTTGTTGGTTTATTTTTCTTCCAATAATATGATTGTTCTAATTTCTTAAAAAAAGAAGTCCATCTGAAAAAGCCAAGAACACAGAACGCCACTCTTCTTTTTTTTCTTCCCCTGTCTCGTCTAGAACAGTTGACTTCCGCAACGTTTATTTCCAACAGCCATTTTCAACTTCCTGCACCTGGTGAGTTCCTTGCTTTTTCTTTCTTTTCTAAAAGTCTTAATGTGAATTGATATTCTGAATTAAACTCAGTATCTTTAGCTTTACTTTTACTAGTAAGTTTGTGAAATAGATTAGCATAATCAGTTTTATTTTAAATACCATTTGTTAAATACTCAGCATTTTGATACCCTGTCAAAGAGTCATCTAATCCTGCCCCAGGTCATGTGTCTTCTGGATTTTCATTTGTTCTAGAGTTTGTTTCCACTTTAGCATAAGAAATCCTTGTATGAAAGTAGAAAGAGGGGTGTGATGGGCTATACCATGCTGATATTTGCCCCAATAACTAATGTAAGAAAAAAGAGAGAAATGGAAATTACTCTAAAGATGGTGGGTCTCATTTTGATCCCCTTTGTTGCTGTATGTACTATGAACCCAGGAGAGATAGCCACGTGTAAACCTGGAAGGATGGCTTTCTTCCCCATTTGTGAAGTATGTCATGGCTATGAGAAAACTTCATCTTAAGCGTTCCCAAGCAAATTGATGTGAAGATTTTTTTGTGAGAATTTGAGAAGGGTGAAACTTAGGTCCTTAGAACTGAAGTCAGTTTCAAAGTGTTTTTAATTTGCCAACGTATCTGTCACTGGCTCTGGTTCCAGCGGCTGCTTGGCCCCACTGGGTCTAACAAGCGCTTTTACCACTTTCTGAGGTAGAAGGTCTTCATTTGCTGTCTAAATGGCCGCGGCTGTAACTCTGCTTTCATCTCACCTCTATGTCTTCTTCTTCTCTGCTTTCTGAGCCAACCGTGGAATGCTCATGGTGTGAGATCCCCTCAGAGAGCAATATGTGTGTGTGTCTTTGACGCCCATTTCTAGATTTTGCTTAAAAACCGCCATTGTACCGTGCTCTAGCGGCGGTGGGATGGTCTTGTCACATTGCCAATGAGAGGTAGTTAATCTGAAAGGTGAATGAGGAGCGAGCACACAGAGGCCAGAACCACCTCTCTGACACAGGTCCCCACAAAAAAAATCTGAATGTGGCTTTAAGATTTTTCCAACTACTTGTTTCAGCTGTTTTTCCACCTGTGGATGGGGCGGGAGCAGGGCTGTGGCATCTGGAGGAGGCCAGCTTTACCATGTGATTTATCCTGAAGGAAATGTTTGCAGAGGAAAAAGGTAGGATAAATGAGATTGGTTCATTACTAGCAGGTTCATCTGTCAGCATTTACTTTTGTACGTGTGTGTCTGCTGTGGCTGTCAGAATAAGGTGGGATTCTGTATTGCCTTGTGCTACTTTGTATTTCACATCTTCAAACCTCACCATTTAGATCAGTGGGTGCTTACAAATGTTCCAGTGGAAAAGACTTGCATACTTGACTTTAGAATAGGGTTTAATCTCATTTTTCAGAGACAAGTCTGAAGACGTATCATACAAGTGAAGTTCAATTTACCAGAGAAAATGGGCACAGACTTGATGTGATAACCATGTTTGAGACTTGGGCAGTGATCACAGGATAAAAAAGCTCCACTTGCACTTGCTTCCTGCTAAGTTGAGAGAGCAGGCCTTGGTGGGGAATAATACCAAGTTTCCTATTCACTGGATTAGGTGCTGCAAACCAGGAAAAACAGTAGTTTTGTATTTATAGGCAATCTGTGGGTTTATATGCAATCAGTACTTGCTGTTTAAGTTCCAGAGCAAACAAGTTTTGAAAAATGGGCTTGGTTTTCAAGTATAGCCAGACACAAATTCACAGTCCATCGGCAGAGCAAAGTCACCGTAAATTACTGTTGTTTAATCCCATTTTAAGGGAATTTTACCATGCCAAAGGAGTGTGAGATGGTCACATGGCAGAAAAGCATCAGGCCTCGCATGATTGCCTGTGTCAGAGGACAGTCCCTGTATCTCCACGCAGCACAGTAAAACCATGAAGTTGAAACTGTACTTCCAGAAAGTTTTTAAAAATACTTTCGCAGCCCAGTGACCAGCTTTCTCGAGAAAATGTCTGAAGGCAGAAGTTTAACAGATTCCCGCTCAGCTGCTCCATTGGGACTGTGAATTTGGGGACGAGATGAAAGCCCTCTCCCTGCTGCACAAACCCAGCAACCGGGACACTGATGCTAAAGTCTCCTCAGCTGGTAACAGCTGCCTGTGCCAGTGATACCAGGGAGGAAATATTTTGTACGGCGAAGGGCAAGATGTAAAAATCCTTAGAGACGTAAGTGGACACTTTGCTGTGCATCCAGAGCACACAGGAAACGAGCAGAAATTGCGGTGACGGTCTGGCCTGCCTCACAGAGCAGTGGGTCTGCACCAGCGGAAGCTCCCGAGGAGCTTTCCTCCGTGACATTTTCTGATAACCAGCGGGGAGGCTGGTTCTGATAACCCAGGCAGGGAGAAGAAATTCTGCTGTTTCTCTTCTTGCTTTTGGTGTGCAGCTCTAGACGCATAGCAGCAGCTGGATTAGGAGTTTTAAATGAAGAGGATTTTTTTCAATGGAAAACAAGTCTCTAAAGCAAACCCCTCCCACCCAGTTTATTCGTAAAATGTTCGTGCTGTGTTAAGAAACAGTCGAGTGTTACTGAATGCACCGTTCAAGTGATTCATTTGATTTGGCACTGACCATACAATGAAAAATTTCAGATTTTTAAATAATGCTTTTGATTATGGTTTGAAAAGATATAAAAGAAGCAACTCTGAAAGCTGCCTTTTTCAAACTCTTAGCGTGACATTTCAGGCACCTCACTGCACAGCTTAACATCATTTCCAAATTAGATTCTCACTTTTTGGCCAGAGGTGTGTGGTTTTTATTAAATCCGCAGTTTTCAAATGTTTCCATGGTATGAGCAGAGTTTACAGCTGAAAAATTTCTTGGGATAACCTCAGCACAATAATTAAGAAAGGAAGCTGGCTGCAGCTGCCTGAAGCCCACTATTAAAGTATTACGGCTTTAAAATACTGGACAGGATCACACAAATACAACCAAGTGATGTAGCAACAAAATTTCTGGGCTGTAGCCTACCATTAGCTCTTCTCCACAAAACCAAATCCATTTTCACATATGCTTAGCAGAATTTAGTTTTGTTTTAATTCTTATGTCAGCAAAGAACTGGAAAACTTCTGTAATCCCCCAAAAGCATAAGTTCACAGTGCAAGGGGAGACATTTGAAGCCAGCAAAACCTCTGTAATGCAGCAGTGAATGTGAGCTCTGGAAGTCAGGGGTACAAAACCTTGTCGTATTGGGTCTGAAATCGAGCAGCTACCAAAGCAGCAGGGAGCAATAGTCCCAGCAGTCACATTCTGCTGGAAGCTGTGCCGGGGGATCGCCAGGATCACTGTCACTGCTGGCACGGCAGCTGGAGAACAGTCTGGGGGCACGATCTGAAACTTACTCAGTGTGTGCGTTCCTCACAGAGTGGGTACAGGAATATTTACTTGTACGTAGCCCCGCTCGTGGCCGTGCCCCGCATTTGTTGCGACTGCTTTGAACTGTCCCATCCTGCACAATCGCTTGCCATCACATCTGCATTGCATTTCTTTTGCGCAAGGCATCACATCTGGTCTTTGGTTACAGAAGTCAAGGAGAAGTGTAAATTCCTAAGGGATGAGGGTGGGGCTGAGCTTGGCATGCTTTGCCTTTATATCTGCTGGAATGTATGAACCCACTGGAAACCACACAAGGATCCTGCTATGGTTTGGGAGTTTCCCCAACGGGGTCGTCCGTGGTGACCCATCGCATAGGAGAGACCCAACATGTGCTGGAAAGGGAACGAACATGTCCCCTGGCAGAAGCTGACACGAAGGGCTACGGTTACGTACCGTTCAGTATGCTGCTTGTCACACACAAGTGTGAGCGTAGAGTACCAGTCTCAATAACTGACATTTGCCCAGTTTGAGGTTGTCGTGCCATCTGGTGACATCTCCTTCCCTCACAAGTGACCATGAGTTTCTTATGATGGTTATTCTGATTTATGTCAAACTACAGGTGAGACTGGCTCTGCTAATAAAAAAGCGCGAGACAAAGACGCCTCTGTAGTTAGGGGTCTGTTTTGGTTGTCTCCTGTGCACATGGCCATTGGAAGAATTTGAAACCTCTCACCCTTGCAAGAAAACCATTCTTCCCTTTTGTTAATAGGCGTGCCAGTGGACACACAAATTTGCAGATTGCCTTTTTTTTTCAATAATGACTGTGCTTAAAAACTGATAAAGCCTTTAGAGTTCAAGGTTATTGAATTAATGACAGACTGATTTATCTATTAACTTCCTCTCATCATCTGGGTGATTGCGTTTTGCTCATTACAAAAATATATTATAAAACATCTGTCTTCAAAATTCCTCATGTAATGTCTTTTCTTCCCATCAATTTAAATGGAGAATTTTAAAGTCATCTTTCAGTGGAGTTTTAATTCTGGATGAAAAGCCGTTGGGCAAGATATCTCTGAGTTTGAATCAAGTCCACCAGGATTCAAAAATAAAGCATGAGAGATGTTCTCTTAATGTTCAAACATAGCTCTCCTAAAATCTTTCTCTTTTCATATGTGTGATCATTTTTATGCAAAATATGTAAAATCAAGAAAATCAAGGAACAGTTTCTATGCTTCTCACTGAAAAACAGAAACTCTGCAATAAGATTTACTGTAGTGTGGGGATTTGCATCATCTTTAAATCAAATGAAAGCCAAATAGATGTCAGCTTTAAATATCTGAAATGACTTCTTATAGTACTGAGCTGAAGAGTGGAGTGAGAAAGATTTATGTATTCCTTTTGGTGGTAAAAACAGTAGAGACTTTTCTCCTCTTAACCTATTCCATATGACCCAGGGCTGTCTGCAATATTACGTGTTTTATAGAAAAGTGACACGAGATTAAGGTTATACCGGAATTGGAGAAAAGTAAAACAGGCCCTGAAATATATATTCTGCTCTGGCATATGGTTGATGTAAGATATAAATCAATGTAAAATCTGAACTACCAGGTGTAACTTGTGCTGATTCCAGAAAAAAAAGAAATCTTGACAGCATGTTCATTTGAAATTGGGCTTTAGTTGTAGCTATGCATAGGACATAGGCAGTTTGATGTAGGCAAGTATGCCTGCTGATTTATTCTGCTTAATTTAACTTGCAATTAAGGAATTCTAGGGAGGCTACATAGTGAGAAAAAATATTTGCCTACTTCTCCTGTGAAAACATATTAACCGAATACTAAGTTGTGGGGCAGATTGTGGAAGGCAACTCCTTTTTTAATTCACGAAACAAATAGAAAGGATAAAGGCCTTAAATCAAGAAATGCAGGAAAAGTTATGATAATTGTATGTTTTGTATTGCATCTTCTACTTGCAAAGCAATTGAAATTATTTCTAAGCAAGACATCCAGATTTTTAATATTTTAATGTACGTGCATGCACACACAATATTTGAGAATGGACTTAAGATGACAGTTTCCCTCTGGCTGAAATCTAGGCTATGATTTTAAACAGTCTAATACATACAGAGACATGAAAAAGCTTTTCGTTCCTGGCAGTTATAAAGGGGAAAAGATAAAATTGTCAGCCAGTTTCTCAGTGTTATAAAAAAAATAACCAACCAAATTATTTTTGCTTGCTTCACTACTTTTTTCATTAACTCAAGAAAGTTAATGCTCATCACAGCAAAACTGAACAGTGACATGCAGTAAATATACGTTCCTTCCAAAATAAAGACCCCGGATCAATACGTTTTAGGAAGAAGTCATTACTGTGAGTCGTTTGATCAGCCGAAGCATCATTATTTACTGCTCAAGACATCTATACTTTCAACATATTTCATTCTTAACACAAAATATATGAAAATAATCTTCCATCAAGCGTTGGCTAATTCTGTTCTAACTAATATTTTCCTCCTCCACCTTTACCTCCCACTGAAATCAATCTTATGCAAATATGTAACTTAATGGACATGGAGAACCTTCTTCTCCTCCCCTGAGGTTAGGGAGAGAATATCTGGTCTTAAGAATCTCCTTATTTTGTGGTAGGCATTTTATAAAAGCAGAGCAAAGTTAGACATGAATAGATCTCTGAAAGTAACCTTGTGGATCTTGCCGGGGATCCGTGGAGGGCAGTGGAGAAATGGCAGGACGATTTTTTAAAGACTTTTTAACATTGAGGACATTGTATCACCTGAACTGTTCATACATTAGCTTTTAGCTAAACTGTTAGCATTGATTACTTGGTGGCGTTTAGTGGACCCAGTCGAGAAGATCAGGTACTGTGCAAACAAGAGAGGGGAGCGCAGTCCTGCCCCAGGTTAGAGCCAAAACCTGCAGAAATCAGCCCTCTCCGCTGCAGTGGGCTCTGAAAGTGAGGAAGCCCTTTTGCCTGCAAATGCAAGCGTGTAAGTGGAGCTGCCAGGTTGCTGGCCTAACGTTTTACCATATTGCGCAACTGCAGGATTTAATATACATCCACACATCTCCCTAACAACAAATCATCATAGCATATTGTAAAGGTGTGTCTAAAAAACTTAACAGCTGCATACACAGTAGAAATGTAACTGCTTACAATGTGTGACTATGTAATTTGTTTGTACCTGTAAGACTCTATTATCAATCCATTATATACATAGGTTACTGCAAATCCAGATTTAGCACAGCAGTCATTTCTGTATGCAATTACACATCTGTACCTGTACGTAGAAATAAAGTAATTTAAAGACCATGGTCATGTCAATGTTGCATCCATTCTTTGATGCAAAATATGTATGCAGGATTTCAAACGACAGTAAGATATCCTGCCCTGAATATACATCTGTTTCATATAGCAATTTAGAGCAAAGTCTTCTGCAAATTAATTAATGTCAATGTGTGTGTATATATATATTCATCTATATATGTATATAGACATACAAACACACGTGCACTTACATATGGATGACATATTTTTGTACATGGATGTATAGATTTGTTACTGAAACAGCTATTTTTTAAAAATACACTGATTTATTTTAAATATACACTGATTTATTTTAAATATTTTTGTGTATATATGTACACATATATATATATGCATTTATATTTCTATGCAGCAAGTCTAGCAAATAATGCATCACTCTGCAAGAAATTGCAAATGCTTATTTAAAACCAAAAAATATTAGTTGCCGGTGAAAGGGAAATGGGTACTTCATGATGATTATGCCTGTATCTGCATACCCAGAGAGAAATAGGGAAAGGGCTAGGCTTTCTGGAAAGAAAATGTAATCATTGATGAAGGTTGTAAATAAAAGAGTACCCCAAGTTTTGTCAGCCAAAAAAATTTGAGAATTGAAAGAGTTAAACCTGTAAAAAAAATCTACAAAAATATGTTGTCAATGTCTTTTTGGTTTGCCTCGAACTTCAAGAAAGGTGAACTCTATTAAGAGAGGATGTGGCATGAAAAATTTGAAGTGGTTTGGGGCCCAAAGCTGCGAACATTTCCACATGTGAATAATTCTACACACACAACACGCTCATTGAAGTCAACTACTTAAATATCATACATTTTACAGTATTAGTCCTCCAGCTTCGCTACAGTGCAGTTAGACTTGGGTAGAAATTTGCTTTTTAACTGAGAGTCCGTTCTGACAGACGGAGTGACTTCCCGTAGCTACGTGTGACAGCGCTACGGTCAGCACGTAGCGCTTTACCCATGTTCATCTGCAAGCGTATCTGTATCCCCCGTCTGGACCCAAAAGTAGTTCTATGTTAGTGGTGAATATATGCGTATATATATATATATTCACACATATCGTCATGTGTGTGTGTGTACAAAAGCAAACCGTGAGAGAATGCAGACGGACAGATTGTCGATGAACTTACGTGCTTGAGCATGTACATGTGTGACTTTTGCACACCAGCTGCTGCATGTACGGCTGTATCTGTTGTGAGACTCCAGGAGAATTTATTCTCTGTTTAAAAGCAGAGAAGAAAAATTATCGCAGGGAAGGGTGGGAAAGGAAGGTGATGTACCCTGTGTCTTGCAGAAGGGGAAGGCTTGGCAAGCTCAAGGGCGTGTGCCACACTTCGGGCACGACACACCACTCCTTTTCTGCTGAGTTTGGAGAATATTGGATCAGACTGGGAGCAGCACATGGACTGGTCCTCCATGAAGGCATTGCTTTCCTACACTTGATTTACCCAAATTTTGTTTTGGAGAGGACGCAGCATTTATACTGAAAATGGGCCACTTTTGAAAATGCCCTATAGTGCCATGAATACTGTAGGGTCTGTAATTTACCATCTCAGGCCATAAACATGTGGAGAAAAGTTACTTCAGACTCATGGCTTGAATTTTGAAGCAGCTGCTTAGCACTGCCAGATCTGAATGACTTGTATTGAATCTAGGTTCTCAGATCAATACATGAGAGTCTTACAGATTTTTTGTTGATTTTTGGAGTGGTTCTAATAATTTGTATTATGTTTAATTTGCAAGTAGATGAATCAAGGTGTGATTAGTCACAGCTAAAGTGTTCTTCAAGATAAAATAAATACTTCTTTTCTCCAACTGGGTAATTAAAATGAGAGTTAAATCATTTTTCTCAGTGACTACAGTGAATTTAATAGATCTTTAGACCTGTCGTTATCCATTGCTTATATATATTAATTATAGGTACTATTACTAAAATAATGAACTAGCAATTTTTTATTAAAGATATCTTATTATGCAGCTTTATATGTATGCGCAGTATGTAAGCACGTGGGTAAATATGTGCATTTTCTAATATAGAGAGCTTTAATCTCTTTACTAGGACTTCACACCTCATTTCATCTTGCAAATAACATTGGTCTGTATTTGTTGTTATTTTATAGCAAGATTTCTCAGTCTCAGTATGAGGAAATTTCCTTTAAATCTGATGACTTGAGTTCCCTTGCTAATAATGAAGTTGGCAAAATTCTGAATATGTGATCATAAATCCTTTTCTTCAATTTCACTTGTTAAAATGATAAAGAAAAAAACCCTGAGGTTTAAATTTTTAGGTGATGTCTTGATCCAGAAGTGACTTTTGCAAAGGCTCCTAAGAAACTGATTGTCCGTTTTCTTTAAATTTGATAAATTAGGAATTAAAAAAAAATCTTTTGTAAATTTTCAAAACAATGCACTGAAATTTGAAAACAGGAACAGGATTTCAGTTTTGTAAATAAGGGAGTGAAAGAAAAATTTCAAAGTTGTTATGTCTGCTTTTTTTTTTTTTTTTATCCTGGAAGAGGATTTCTTTTGAGATGACAAGACATTCTGGCTTTGAAAATAGGAGCTCATTGCATGCTGCTTGCTCTTCTAACTTTAAGAAACCATTATAAGTATGATTGTACTTAAGGATAAAATATCTGTATGAAACTTCTCATCCAAGCTTCTAGGCATCCTCTCAATTCTTCAAAATATAAAATCACATTGAGAGATAGTATGACAATTAATCCATCATCATAATAAATGCACCAGACAGCTGAAGCGCTCTGCCAATAAAATAACCTGCCGTCTTGCTCTTACGCCAGAGAATAAAGATGTCCCCTGTGGTAGCCTGCTTGGAACGTGAATGAGTTGAATGCAGATTTTTTTGGTGGAATAGTCTGGGGAAAAGATGCAGCATCTTGCAAAGGTACGGGCTGTGAGCATTCTTCATGTCAATGGCACCACCACTGAATGCCACTGCGAACTGAAATGCTGACACTGTCTGAGCTGGTGCAAAGCTGTTTCCTAGACTGGCAAGATAGGGCCACTTAGTGTTATAGATCAAAATCATCTTAAAATGAGTTTAAAAACCAGAGGGCAGCTAACGCAAATGTCAAGGCATCAGCTTAATGAATGCATGACAGGAAACTTCACGGCAAGGGGCCATTTGCTGGCAGAGTAGCTGCAGTCTCCAGACAGACTGCAGCTGATGTATTCGTTTTCAGTAGCCCTGTGCTGTGGCAGCAAAGGCTGTAGGTTTTTATTTGAATGGAGCCAGTATAACTCACCCAGGGAGTTGACAACAAACTAGCACGACCTTGGCTACCTAGTGTTCTAGCTGAGCATTCAGACTGGATCCACAACAGCTGCAGTGTCTCTGTCACAGGGGGCAGCCGCCTCCCCGCTGCATCTTCTGGGTGCTGCCCCTAACCAGGCAGCAGCATCTCTGCCCAGTCTTGATTTTCTGCCAGCCTTCCTCTTCCTCCTACCGCTTGCAGGAGTTATTCTCAGGCCCCATTGGTGCCCTGCAATGCCCACCGCACCCACAGAGGTGAAGGTGTAAAGCTGTCTGCTGTTCTGGTCAGTGAGGGTAGTCTTCATGTGTCCTTCCTCTCCTGAAGAGCCTCTGAGAGACGCAAGGAGGGTTTTTATGTGTCCGTGGTGCAGTGATTACAGTCAACATGATAGAGAAGAACCGTAGGCACTGTTTCGCAGACCTTTGTGAGGCGGAACTTAAGTTCATTCAAGCACTGCACAGCAAGTGGAAGTCTCTCCAGTGGCTTTCAACTTTTTTAATGGGTATAAATATTTTTATTTCCTTACAACACCAGGTCTCTTCAAGAGCAAGCATATACAATGCTCAGACTGAAAAATTAGACTGCTCTTAGCCTGATATCAACAGGAACTGCACTGAGATATAATTGTGGTAGGGACCGGATAATGGCAATAATAGTTAGCATGTTAATTGCTTTAACTCTCTGAAGCATTTTGTGACTGCCTGATCTAAAAAGCCTGCTGTCTTGCCTATATGGTTTATTTGTGCATGAGCTAACTCTTTCCAAATCCCAGCCTACCTGAGAGTGCCCTATCAATAGCCAAGGTAGCTTTTGAAATTAGGATTTTTTATTTTCCCCTGTCAAAGGACACCGTCCATCCCCTCCAAGTGTTTAGTCATGGTGAACCGTGCTCACAAGGAGCTTGCAGTAGATGCCAGAGGCCTTCCTGGCATAAATGGAAATCCCATTTGTTTTAGTTGATAAACTTACCTGTTCTGATACAAGCATTCCTGCTTTCCTTTGTTGCCAGAATTGTTAAAACAGATATCAGGTTAGTTTTTCATGGGGTGTATGTTCACGTGAAGCCTTCACGTGCAAAGAGCTTGGTGCTGCTGTGCTCCAGTTCCCATCCCATCACATTACAAATTGATAACTCCGCTCACTTTCTCTGTATCATGCTCAGCTGTAATCACACGTGAGGCATTTACTTGCGTGAGATTGCTGAGGTGCAGGACGGGCAGTGCCCAGGGTGCAGCTGTTGTAGGGCTTCTTGTGCTCATGTCACCAGTGAAGTCTGAGGGCTCTACAATCATAGACCAGTGCCAAGGTTCTACATGCTAAAGACAGTGGGAACAAAAACAGGAAAGCAAAGAAAATAAATGTTGTATTTGTTACACAATATGACAATACACAATTAGACAATATGATACAGTTGAAAAAACTGCTCTATCTAAAATTGCGCAAGAATTTTCTTTGGGGAAATCTCAAAGTTTGTGGAAGGTCACTATTCAGAATGACTGCATTCGAATTAGACGTATATTCTTATACTTAACAATACTGTAAAAGCTCTCACCTTATCACTCAGATAAAATCATCTATTGTTATATGTCATGAAAGCAGAAAGCAAAGTAGTGTAAAAGAAGACACAGGTTTATATCTGGAACTCCAGATCCAAAATGGTCTTGGTAATGCTGCACTCTCAGATCCAGACATGCTATGAGAAAAAGGAACCAAAGCTTTTGCGAATATTTACATGACTGATTGTATACTGAGGTGTAGAAGTGCCCAGCACTGTCCCAGCAACGTCCTTTAGAGGACATTTTTTACTGCTGATGTTTAATCTAAAGATTTTTCCACTAATTGAGGTGAACTTGCATAATTATTTTAATACACTACTACTGCTCTTACCCTGAGGCTGCATCAAGGACAGGCTATGTGCATAATTAAAAATACATCTTCAATATGCACATATGTAGTCCCAGCTATATGTGGATGCATATGAACTCCAAACAGCTGTGAACAAAAAGCAAGATCAAGGCCACTTATGGTAATCTGTCCACAGGACCAGAATGTGGACGTTGTTACACACTGTTCATTTTTATTCATCAATGGATTACAGAACAATATAATTTGATCTGAAAACGGTTCCACACTGTCATGGTGGAATATTTCAGTTTTTGTTATTGTGCGTGTTGACTAGCCGTGGTCACTAGTCTGTAATATCTTTTTCAGTCTTTAATCCTTTATATGCTTTCTCTCAAAATAGACAACATAATCAGACCTGGTAATCAACAAGCTCAGTACCAGAACAATCTTTTCATCTGTCTTTTTCTGTTCTGGCGTTCATGAAATTGCAAAAGCCATGCTTCGGACATCCCTGTTTTCCCCCGTGTTCAAATATACACAGAATAGGGAGCCTGAAGTTGTTAAGGACTACTTGCACCAAAGAAATATTTGTTCTGAAAAGGACATTTGGTACGTGATAACTTTCTCCTGGGAGCATGCAGCTACTGGCTTGCAGTGAATTGTGGTGTTTTCAAATTGTACTGCTGACGCAGTTTTGGAGTAGAATACCCTTGAGGAAAGATGATGATGCATTGGACTGTGCATCCTGCATACACTTTTCAAAAGGTTCATAGATGTATTTTGTAAATGTCTTGTTTAATTCCCTTGAGAGCTCGTCTGGGGAGCAGAGAAGGTGACACAGTGGAGTTAGACCTACTGAATCTTTAAAAGCGAATTTCCAGCTTAAATTGACAAGGCAGCTGGTTTCCCGGCAGCCAGGAATACCTTGAAGAGGCCTGAGCCTCCATCCCACTTCCTAGAAGTGAGCTGAGGGGGTGACAGCGGGCTTGCACCGACACACCAGGAAGTGCCGCCTGTTGCAATGACTCCTCCAGATACCGGCAACTCTACGCACAAGGATTGCGTTGCTGCCTTGGTGCCACCTCTATAAAACAACGTGCTCTGGCCAACCACTGAGACATCATCTTTCAGCCGGTACCTGGGGTGGGAGAGATGCAGGTGTGCTGGCAGCACGAGAGGAGGTAGGGAGCTGCCTTGCTGCAAAAGGAAAGCAGGGGAGTTGCCAGCAGCAGTTGGCAGTGTCTGTAAAAACTCTTCTCTAAGCTCATCTAGCACTTTTCCTTTGTTTTTCCTCTTTATGGAGTAAGCCAAAGCTTTGAGCGTACTAGAAATGTGGGTGAGGGGTGGGAGGGTGGGGGGGGTAAGAGTAGTGAAGCTGAAGACTGTCACAGTAACGTAGAGTGTATGTTTTTGGTGAACACCATTCATTTCTGTGCAGATAACCTTAAGCTGTGATTTCTCTCTTCATATACGAAGGAGACAGAAATATATGATTTGTGTAGCATACACAGGACATTTTGAAATTATGTGGTGATACTTTTTTATTTACGTGTTGAGCAGAACTTTGGTTTTGCAGTTGGTGACTTTCATAGCACCTTGTGTGTCACCCTGTGTGAGCAGTGAATCTTGCAAGCTACTGGGGAAGAGGCAAATGCTTTCAAAATAGGAAAATTTGACTGAATGCTGGCAGGAGCTCAAAAGAAATTACATACTGTGAAGAGGTACTCTCAGTTCAGTTTTACAACGGAGTAAAATGTCAGGACAGCTATGTCCCCTTCAGATGATATTGTTTGACTGAGGCAAGCACTGGTGGCATGGCTTTCTTTGGCTTGTGCTTCTTGCTTGCTGATACAAGTTTTGAACCTTTTTGTACTTTTGCTGTGAATCCTTCATTGCTTTTGAAAGCTGTTAAGGTTCGTGCTGCTTGAGATTCACACCTGAAGTCTTTGCTTCCTTATCGTCACAAGCGGTTCTGTGTTACTGTTCATTACAGGATTGCTTAAATAGTCAAATTGGGTTTTTTTCCTCCTGACTGCCTCTAGAGAGCACGGGTACATTTTTCAAGGGAATCTGAACTGATTGGTTGAGAGGAATTCAGGATTCTGTCAGTCTCAGTGAAAGTCAGAGACAGGAAATGTCTCACTAAAAGCAGGTTAGTAGCAGTTATACTAAAGTCAAATTGATTAGCTTTTTAGACAATTGGAGGGATAAAATAGTTAGTGAAGACTGGCAGACATGCTAGGACTGCTAGCCTTCATGAAGCAGTAAGAAGGCTGTTTCCATGAACGGCTGTTGAACACACAGCCGGCTGTGAGGGAACAGCAAGGTTCAGCATCCTCAATATGGGGTACTCCCCATGGTTGTCCAAAGACATGTCCAGGTGTCTTTATCTTGATCTTTGTGGGTTATAAATGTTATATTTTATTCTTACTCTTCCAGAAACATCATTTGACTCACTGAGGAATTAAAACTGACAGTGCCACGGAACCGTGTGGGAGAAAAGGGGATTTTAGACTCAAGTGACACAATCAAGTCTTGAGAAGTAAAGAGATTTGGATGTTTTCTCACCAAATGGAAGTTATCTAGAAAGCCTCTGAGACCACTGCATCTCTCCATCCCACTCCTGCTGTGCAGAGACAGTGCTTTTAGCCCTGGACGTTAATAAAATGCTGGATTCAGTCAAGTGTGTCCTTGTGGGAGACTCTGCTGTGGGGAAAACATCTCTCTTGGTACGTTTCACTTCCGAGACTTTTCCAGATGACTACAGACCAACTGTATATGAAAATACTGGAGTGGACGTCTTCATGGATGGCGCACAGATTAGCCTAGGTCTCTGGGACACATCTGGCAGCGATGCCTTCAAAGGCATTCGCCCCCTCTCATACCAACAGGCAGACGTTGTATTAATGTGCTACTCGGTGGCAAACCACAATTCCTTTCTGAACTTGAGGAACAAATGGATTGGTGAGATCCGCAGCCACTTGCCCCGCATCCCCGTTTTGGTAGTGGCTACTCAGACTGACCAGCGTGACGTGGGGCCCTACCGTTCCTCCTGCATCAGCTCGATAGACGGGAAGCGCCTGGCCCAGGACGTGCGAGCCAAAGGCTATTTGGAGTGCTCTGCCCTCAGCAACCGGGGCGTGCAGCAGGTGTTTGAGTATGCCGTGCGGACAGCAGTCAATCAAGCCAAGCGGCAGAACAGGCGGAAGCTCTTCTCCATTAATGAGTGCAAGATCTTTTGAAGGACCATCAGCGGTGGTTTTCTGCCCGCATTCGCCGTTTCTGTCTTCGCATGAAGATACTGCGGCAGAGAGAAGGGGAGGTGAATCACAGGAGGACTCCCGGCAGTGCCCTGGAGAGAGAGATGTGAGCTCCATCTGATCTGCTTCCCCTGACACATGTGGGTACTGTCTTGAAAAATGAAAGGTGCAGGTACATTCCTTTATTCACAAACCTGTATTTGGACTTCACTAGCCTGGACTGGAGCAGGCCTTGCCTGGAGATCTGCTGATAATAGCTGTGCTGATTTTGTTGTTGTTTCTGTTGATGTTCCTCAGTTGTTGGTTTGCCTGCATTTATTTAATGACAAACATCTGCCTTGATCGACCCTCACTTCTTGACACGTCTATCCACGTGGAGTTTTTTTACTTTAAGTACTTAATGTATAAAATCTAACCACTGTGTATTCTATTTAAAAGACTCTTGTATATGTTGTTGTAAAATCTTGACAGTTTGTTTTCCTATTTTGAAGGTTCTACCTTTAGCTAACCACAGAAGCAAATATATTGAATGGCCTGCAGGCAAGCCTAGCACTTCTTAGACATACCCAAATCACTGCATAAAAGCGAGCAAATCCAATACATCCAACACAGGAGTGATCAAAACTTAGTGACATTTGACAGCAGTCCTGTGGCCCTGTGGGATTTATTTTGTTATCTTAATCTTGTTCCTCAGCAGTGTGGTCAAAGATAGGATGAACCAGGAGGAAACAACCTGATTCTTCTTAGACCTGGTTACAACTCCAGAAGGGCTAGCTTGCCGTTCCAGTTGGTTTAGACATGTTATTGGGGTGACAGAGACGAGTCTGTGCTGTCATCACCTCTGTTGTCCCTGCTGTAATTCTGGTGGCAAAAGATTTTTATCTCCAGAGAGGAAAGTTATGTTTTCACGACCACTAAAATTCTCACACACTTTTAATACACTTCTTTTTGAAACAGTGGTTTTAGGGAAAACCAGTCACATTTTATAGTAAAAATTTAAGTACATAGCAATGTTGAATGTGTGTACTTAGAACAGCTAGATAATATTTTTTCTGAGTCTGCATACCAAGTATAACTGCCTGGATTTTTACCAAAATCAGACTGAAATGCACTTTGCATCCTGCTGAGTGCATCAAGTCTATGAGTCAAATCCTAATGTAACTACTCTGGCCAAGCTGTCCTCCTGCACAGGCTAAGGAGGTGGAAATTCCAGGTGTGTAAGAGAACTCTGCTAGAAGATGAAGTTGGGTCAACATGCAAGGCTATACATTCCTTGTGAGTTGTGTTCACTGCCTCCTCAGATTATCTGTCCCTCTGCCCTGCATCATCTCTCAGGTCTTGCAGATCTGCCACATCCCAAGGTTTCTGCTGCCCATAGAGGAAATCCCTTGGGAGATTTTTTTCCTCCCTTACTCTGTTCTTCAGCTAGCTCAGAAGTGACCTTTGAGGGGTTTATAGCATGGTGCCATAAAAGATGACACAAAGCACAGTCGGATGATTCTACCTCCACATGGATCCCTTGAGAATGACCTGTGTCTGTTTTTACTGAGCCTCGACTCATGTTTCAACGGGAATGGATGCAGTGGCTTGTCTGATTCAAATCCAAGGTGGGACTTCAGGAGTTACCTTCTAGGCAAATAAGCTATAGCTCAGATCGTATCTACCTATAGTTTGTCTCTGAAAAACTGGCTGAGTGCTCTTCTCCATACTCTGTTCTTCCTCTGAGCTTCTCTATAAAGAGAAAGTCCAAATTAAGTCATTCCCCTCCTATGAATCCCAGAGATGATCTCACCTGCGATGTAGGTGAGCAAGTATTTGCATTGTGGGCACCTTGAATCCCAGTGGTGCACAGGACACTTGATGCTGTGATCATCCTGCCAGTTCCCAGGCTGGTGAATATTTACCACACATCAATCTGATTGTAGGCATCCCGCCTCTGGTCATAAAAACGTACTGGTCTCATGTAAGATTTTCCTATCAGCTTTAGATCTTTACAAACTTCTGCAACTGAGCACACAAGATGAGGGCTCCCACCACTGCCAATCTTTCCTGTACCCTTCTCTTTCGCACCTCTCTTTCTCCTCATGTTGATCGGAAATCCTTTGCCCCCTGAAACACTAAAATTGACATTTTGTAAAAGAACCTGAACAGCATGTTACTTGTACAGAGCTACACAACTGACTAGGTATTTGCAGTTAAAAACCTTCTGGCTTTTTGGAGGAAATATGTTTCTACAGCTCGATGCTTGCAATGCCTCTTCACTGAAGGTTTTGGCATTTTTTTAAACCTAATTTAAAAATAGACATTGTTACTGTTTGAACATTAAAGATCACAGGCAAAATATTACCTTGTGAATCTTCAAATCTGTTGCAATTGTAGACATTTTTGTTACGGTCCCCACTCCACTAATGAAGTAATACTTGGTTTCAACTTTTTTTAAGATGTACTTTTGCCAGCGTGTTCTAATAAATGATATTTTGTGTGTGTGTGTGTGTGTGTGTGTGTGTTAAGCTTTGTTTACAAGAGTTCATGATACTGGTTTTGCATGTTGAAGAGCAATGAGTGCTAGGCCAGGATGCTGTGTTGCAGTATCTGCCACGAGATGTCGGATTCAGGGACCAGAAGGCTCCTGGGAGTTGTTGTATCAGACAAAGGCAGATGAAGATATGCTCCAGAATCACACCGTAACTGAAAATCCCATCTCACCTGTGTGTGCCTCACGAGGCTTGTTACGGTGTATTACAAAAGGAAGAATTCAAGGCTTGCTTGCAATTCAGTGAAGCAGAGTGGACAGGCTTCCCTGAGATGTCTGAGATGATGCTACGCGATGCACAAGGAATTTACGGGTGGCTTGACATACTCTTGATTGTGCATCCTAGAACCAGTGCAAGGTGTGAGGCCACTGAATGTCGGCTGATTTTTAAAATTGAATTGGAGAGAGGATAAAGTAACAGAGTTTGGTGCTATGTGGAGAAAAAAAAAAAAAGGTTCCAGTTTTCACAGGCTGGTTATTTTCAGGCTCGCAAAGCTAGAATGCACTTTTCACTGGGAACAAACTGTGAGGCACTTTATTTCAGTATCTAATTATGCAGCTATAGAACTGATGCGTTCAAAAAGTGTGGTGACTCAAACACAGAGAGTGAAATCTGGACATGGCAGAACTCAGGAGAAGTTTGAGCCGAATGGCTTATTGGTGTGGGGTTTGTGCAAGTGCAGCTGTGCTGCACATGGCGTGAACGGTGTGGAACTGCTGAGGTCTCCCGTGAAACTCTGCGGGGGTGTTTTTAGGCAACAGGGTCACTGGGTGCAGCTTGGTGGTAAAAATCTGGCTCTAATATTCAAAATACATTCAAATGAAAGCTGGGCACACCTATTGAGATTCAACTTCTTTCACTCTGAAAAACAGCAGGTTGGGGGGGACACTGAAATAACGTGCAGTCTCGCCTCAGTTGGGTTGAGCTGTTCAGCTAAGGGAAGAGACCTTGCCCAAATGTCCCCTTTCTATTTTCTCAAACCAGTCTTGCTAATTTTACTTTCACTTGTTATTAAAATAGATTAAAAGTTCAAAAAAAAACCTGAAGTGAAAATACTTGGAACTTAAAATGAGAAGAGCAATAGTATTGTTATTTTTGTCAGCATCTGACTTCTCATTCCGACAGAAAAAGTCATTTTGGGTCACTAATTGTTCTACTGAACTCTGCAAGTCGGATAAAAAGTTGAATAGATATGTAACTGTGATTTAAATCAGAAACTATTCTTTTAGCAGAAAAAAAAATAAAATATTTGGTTTGTACCATGCAATATAATCTAAGAATAAATAATAAAAAATAAGTTTCAGATCTTCCCTCCCTATTTTTCAAATGGGAAGTTATTCAAGATTGTTAGATATAACAGATACTGTTTTCCTTGATATTTGCTTTTAACAGTTTGCAAGTATTTGTGCAATTTTTGTGGGTAATCTGCAATTTCTGAGTTCTCTGAGCACATACTAGTTAGTGCGTGTATTGATAAAGAAATGCATTTAAAGTAGTCTTCTTATGCATGGCACCTCAATGAAATAAATCACCACAGGGATCAGACACGAAGACAAAAGAAACATTGGCATTCTGACATTGCAGCCTTTCCTGTATTACTGTCGCATTTGAGTGAATACAGCCATTAAAATAATTTCAAATAAATGGGGCAATTCATGTCCTTTAGCACTTTCTCCTAATGCCTTTGCTACACGGGGCTCAGGTTAATATACAAAGAACAAAAAGCTTAATTTCAGAGCATGATAACGGCTTGTCTGCTCTTGCCTTTGTGAGCAAGTTAACTACCTTGACTTAATTAAAAGTCAGTTCAGCCTCTGAAAAAAAGCCAGATACGAGCAAAATCGGGTTAGTCAAATTCCCTTGTTAGAAACGACAGTAATGAACTTTCTCTACAGATGTGAGGAAACATACTTTACGTTTCAGACACTTCCTTCACAGTTGTAAAGTGCAAAAAAAATCCTGACCAGTTATCAGTGTATACCTGTCCTGGCTGACCTGCAGGTCCTTCACATCATGCCCTGAGCAGGTCTTAAAAACAAAAATTGGGAAAAAAAAACACCTTTGTGAATATCTAGATGTATATATCGTTGTAACTGCTTAGCTACACCAATTCCCTGGACTTCTCACTCCATCACGGTGTGACCACAGAGCTGCTGCATGCCAGCGTGGTCTGTGCTGCTCGGGAGCCCAAAGGCCAGCATCCCCACCCTGCCCACGCAGCCCCAGGCAGGCAGGATTCAAGTAGGACAGAAGAGATGCTCCTCAGGGCTCCCCTTAGCAGGCATCGCAGGCAATCACCCTATTCTGCAAACAGAGCTGCCTCTGCCTCCATCAAACTTCTGTCAGCTGCAGGTGCCTGTGCAGTAACAGATTTATTTTGTGTGCCATTTCTAAAATTGGCATTTCTCTACGTCATTACCCAGGCCTCGTTTCTTCAGGCGTTGCTGTGCTGGTAGCATGATCCGGAGGGTGCGCCTCAGCTTTGCTGGGCTCCAACCACTGCATTTTGGGGAGGATCTCAAAGCACTGAGCCAAAACCTGTGGCACAACTCTTCCTGAGCACGGAGAGCCAGCCTCCAGCCTTGCAGGGATCAGGTGCAAGAGCCCTGAAATGGTTATTAGCAGATTAAATAAGAGCTGTGGCTGCCTTTCTTATTGTGAAGAAGTGAATGAGCAATGTGTCTGTCTCAGGTCTTTCACAACTGGCCGGGGGGATTTCTGTCATGATTTGTCTCACCTTGGGCAGCCGTTGGTAATGATTCATACAGGGGTGGAGCAGAAGGGCACAGGCCTGGGTATGGCTGTGGTTGTTTCTGTCTCGGGAAAAGAGGAAGGAAATGACAACCGATGCCTCCACACCGTGCGAGGTGCTCACTCACCCGCGTCTGCAGCGTTTCCAAGAAGCCTCTGGCAGGTGCTGGCTCCCATGGGCACCCCAGCAGCTCCTCGCCATGCCTCAGGGACATGAGCCAACCCTGTCTCTCATGCCAAGACACAGGCTTTTCCCCCCATCCCTTGAGTTGCCTACCGAAAAGTTTCCATTGCTATTCAGGTACCACATAAAGGGGAAATTTTAGAAAGAACAGAGTTTGCTTTGAAAACCAAGATCCCTTGCAAATGCTGACTGCCCGGGATGTGGTTGAGTGTGCCTACTAGCCACAGGTGGGGCTGCAAGAAGTGAAGACAGCTGGTCAGCCCCAGTGTGCGAGGGGAGATGCCCAAAACCTCAACTTGGTAGTTGAATTAATTATATAGAAACAACTGGAGGGAGACTTACGTGTCTTACATGCCACATCTCTGGTAACACATAAGCAACTGCTGAATTTTCTCTTAGAAAGATATATTCTTTCTATGTATAAAATGTTAGGTGACTTTCTGACTGTTACCTTGACTAAATGCTCTGCCACCATGACACCATATCTGTTGCTTAAAATCCAGTATCAGTGATCCTGCTATGAAGGACGCAGTGTTTGACACAGCATGCATCTAGTAAGGGTTAAAAGTCATAGAATTTCATAAGAGACTCACTTAGAGCTTCTAATAGATAGATCTTGGACATTATATACATACATTTTAAATCATAATGTAGAATGTGGAATCTGTGGTGGTGTCTCATCCATCATAGAATTATTAACAAACGAAACCAGAGCTGCAGCCTTGGCTCATGATTAGGGCACTGGCTTAGACGCTGCTGTTCTGCCGTCACACAGAGCTTGGCCAAAGCCAGGTCACATCAATGGGAAGCTCTCAAATTGAACCAGACTCCAGATCAGGCCTATCTAAGCTTGCAGAAGTAACTTTCAGATACACAACTCCAAAATGACTGCTCGTGTAACTGACCTGCTCAGGACCAACTTGACTCAAATAGATTCACCTTGCTCTATGGCTGGTTGGTGAATGGTGGGAGGATGAACTGCAGACGTGAAGTGCTACTGCATGCCCTTTTTAATTGAACAAAGCATGGATATGGACTGAGCTAATGTCTGATTCTTTGGTGACGTGTTTAGAAATCAAATTCTCCTTTCTTTCTGGAGAATGCTCTTGCATTCACTTTAGTGACTGGATTCTGGACTGGAAATAGGGACATAATTACAGCAAGGATTTTGTACTCAATTGATTGCTCTCACTGAAATGTCATCACCTTGAAAACATTCCTATTTTCTTTATGGGTAAACATAAACGACTGAACACAACCCAAACAAGATTTTAGGTTTAGCACAACCAGGGAATGTAGGCATGAGGTGAGAAAATATGGTCTTTTCAACCTTAGAATTTCCATCATAAAATACTGGGACAAAATCACCAATTTTCCCCAAATTGTTCATTTGTGATGGGAAAGATTTTCATTTTTTTTTCTGCAAGGGGGACAGTCAGGGGTATCCCTATGAAGTCTCAGGCTCCCAATGCAGTACAAGACATAGCTCAAGGAGAGGAGTTTCCTACTCTGCTCCATGTCTTCTACAGCTTTCCACCTTGTTGTCAAGATGCAATCCCCTTGCTCTGGATCATCCTCAATTTTTTGGCTCTCCAGTGTGGAGGAACATAGCTTTGCTATTTTTTCTCTCACTATCCAAAGGCATTTAAAGAAAATGAGGTATCTTTACTCAAGAAATTCCTCTCCTGCTTTCATAGATGACACGTTTTTGACTCTGAGATGTCACAGTTTAACTTTTCATTTATAGATGAAAGAAATCCTACAAGCTTTGCCTAGCAAAAACATTAGTTCGGAAGTTGTTTTTGCCCCCTGAGAATAGCTAGTTCTGGTGCACTCAATCTTTACAACAGATGCCAGCCAATGCTGGCAGAGTTCACTCTCTGTGAAACTGCACAGCCGAGACTGGAGGAATATCACTGCATTGCATACTAAATGCATGAGTGATGAGGGTTTAAGTAGAGAGTACAAACAACATATGAAAACAGAGATGGGTTTTGGAAACATCTAAGGCAGCGGGGTTGGTTAACTGGGCTCCTGTACAGTTGTTAATTTCTGATTGGGATCTGGGACAAATCACTCAGGGACACTATTGAGCTATCCAGAATTAACAGGGCATTCGCCGAGCAGAGAAACTTAGATATCTGCAGGGTAGTGTTCTGATGCCATGCGTATGACAGAGGAGCCAAAACAGAGGGGAAACTGAAACCTGAGGCAGAGTGACATGAAAAAAAACGCTGCCTTTAACTCCACAAAATCAGTCTGCTGAGCTGCATGTGCTGTGGTGATCAGGAAAAGTTTTGAGTGTGCCAGGGATAAGGAACGAGATGCAGAAGCAGCAGTGGACCACATAATGTCTGAAAGCACCAGGAGAAGACAGGAAGAGGGCAGGAAGAGGAGAAGACAAAAGCCTGGGAGCTCTGACATACTCTTCATGAGAGCAATGGGCAAAGCTGCAACAGGATGATGGGCAGAATCAGCATGAATGTGAATGGAAATCATACTCATTTCTGTACAGAGCAGAGGTATGTAAGCAACTGCAGTGCTAAAAGTAATTATGTAACACTTAAAAAAGATCCCTGAGCTGTGGAAATAAAGCTGTGACAGGGCCTCTGAGGACTTGCAGGTATATAAAAAGATGGGGAAATAAAACTTTGATTGGACCTGGGGGTCACAAAGCTGCTACTGATTTGTGAAGGTGATGCTGTGCTTTTCTGGTGGGAAACATGGACGATGGGGACCCTGAAGCCCAGCCCTGTGCTGGTGTTGCCCTGGCAGGTACATATTACAGAGAAATGAGCTACGCTTTCTCTGAGGCCCAGACGGAAGGCTGCGACGAATCTCTGAGTAGCCACAGCCTGAGAAAGCTGAGCCATGATTGAGACAAAGAAGAGGAGCCATGTCAATATCTGGGGTGGCAGCAACGGGTTTGCAAGGCTGTGAGGATGTTGCAGGGGCTGTGGCAGGACCGTGTGTGACAACAAGACTGAGTTTACCTCTTACCATCCTTAGCATGGCTGGGATGGGGGTGAGGGACACAGGAAATTGGCCTCTGAGGGACATCTGTAGCCCACATGGGCAGCAGCATGCAGAGGTGCCTGTGTTAAAGCCACTAATCCCTGAAGCGGGAAGTGTGTGCCTGTGTTGACATGGCACTAAGAGATAGGTTCACCATAACACCACGTCCCACTTTGACCTGGATTTAACAGGGTGAAATGGCCTTCAGGCCTGGGCTGCAAGACACTGAGAGTGGTTGGAGCATCAGAATTTGCAAGAGAAGCTTGTCAGGATAGTATGGCAATCAGGAGCAAGAGGTACAAATAAATAAATAAATAAATAAATAGTAAAATAATGAGTTCGTTGTGTGCCTCTAGGGCTTCACAGCTTTACATGATAGCAAGCAGCTGTGTGGGATTTTGCATCTGAGCAAGCATCTTGAGGTTTGGTGCTCCCAGTGGGATGTGAGCGAAGGAGCCACAGGCAGTGACCATGATGGACTGAGATTTGCTCCTCCTTGGTCTCACAAATATATTGCACAGGACACAGAGGGCAAACGGGAGACAGAGTCAAGCAGAGTCAGACTCAAGTTTGCAAAAACAGGTTTTCTGTCAGTGCTTCTTATGGATGTTCACTGGCCATATAGAAATAATTTAATGGATCTGTTAATGGCTTCAAAACATGAGCAAGGTAGGTAGGACTGCCACTTACAGAGAGTGGTGCAGGGACTCAATTTTTCTCCATGGACTGAGGATCAGGGGTCAGGCCTGGGACCAAAACCAGATCCAGACCTGTTTGAACTCATTAAAGTGACAGGAGATGTGGAAAGTATAGTTGTTATGTTTCTTATCAGACCAAGTGGAGGTGTAAAGCATCCATGGTATTTCACAGTGCAGTCATATTTCTGCCTCCCTGTGAGGAACTGACCTTGGCCAAGGGAGTCAGCCTGTAGGAACATACTTCCAACTGACTATGTCAAATGCCTGGGGAGCAAAAGTCTCCCATGAATTCCTCTGCATCCATCCAGTTGTTTGGAAAAAGACCTGCAGGAATGGAAATATCACCACATTCTCAGGTTTGAACCCACTGGCAACACAGTGAAGGAATTAGAGGCGGACAGATGTCAAAAGAGCAATGTGTCTCTCCTGTTGCTCCCCATCTGACAGCTCAGCACAGAATATTCCCATCTTTTTCAGTCCAGAGGCCTTCGCTGTCCATCTTCCCACATGTGCAGTATAACCCTTGCAAAACCATTTTCTTTTCACAGGCTGAGTGCATACATGTGACAGGTCATCAAAAAGTAGGTTTGCATCTTGTGCCTTCTCCCAGCCCGGTCCCGGATCAATGAGAGAGCTCCGTCTCAATGTAGCAAATGTTGATCAAGCTGCAAAACTGCTCAAATGGATGAGACAGAAAAGCTGCTCGGACATAACAAGGCAAATCCCCTAAGACAAATACAAGCCCAAACAATTCTAGAGTGCAAAGGATGTTCAGGTCACAGAATGAAAAATATTGGTGAGCCAAGGGGTGGAGATGATGCAGTCTGCAAGAACTGGCACCAGCTGGGTTTTGTGATCACTGCTCCACGCTCTTTGCAGCTAGGTGTGAATGATGCCAGGGCTGAAATGAGAGTTCAGTCACGTACCTGTGCTTCAGTTACCTTCAGTCTGAGTTAATCACTGAATGATTCAACATTAATGGCCACATTAAGGTCATGGTAAATGGCACAAACGAGAATAATATTTTTTTCTTTCTTTCTCTGAAGTGTCCAGCAGTTTGTACAGCAAACTATTTTTGCAGGACCACAAACCTGGTCTGAATTTCAAGTTGATAGGGAGCTCGCGTTTACTACAAGGAATAATCCATGGGTTTGAGTTGTATAGGATGTAGCTAAGGGAAACATAGTTCAAACATGT
The DNA here is from genome assembly GCA_020746105.1 of Trogon surrucura. Lineage (NCBI taxonomy): Eukaryota > Metazoa > Chordata > Aves > Trogoniformes > Trogonidae > Trogon > Trogon surrucura. The sequence continues at coordinate 56,266,581 of CM036620.1, read as the reverse complement.
AAAATACAGTTTACTGGGATGATTTTCACACCTGCAGATGGGAACACCTGAAGAGCAGTTTAGGTTCAGAGCTGTGCTAGACCGCTTGATCAAAAAGTAGTGAAGAGTCGTAACAGCAGCAATGGTGGAGGCTCTAACAATGAGAGGAACATAAGGATGTGGTTTGCTCTCGAGAAGGTCTTGAAAGAATGTAGGAGGGGGAAGGAGAGGAGAGAGGTGGGCTGCTGTAAGCAGAACAGTAGGAGCTAAAGCGTAGTGAAAGGAAATAGCTGAAGCTGTAAAAAGTCAAAAAGGTTACTGAGAACTGAATAAATCAGAGAAGAGATAATGTGGCTTAAGGGAGCTTTTCCTCAGCACCATGTTCCTGTTTTCAAATGCTGTTAGCTCGTTGTGGTTTGTGGCACAAGGGGGTATCTGGACAATTTACTCTGATTCTTCTGTGGGCAAAAGAGCAACAAATATGACATCCCAAAATAGGAATTCATTGATCAACAGGCAACATGAGGAATGACCTGCATTTGCTGGTCAAATTGATGGGCTCTTCTGTAAGGTCAGCCTCTGCCACGTAAAGAAGTGTGGAATGGTGGCTAAGACCACCACCTAACCCAGCGATCTCAGCAGAGTTTAAGGCAAAGCCTAATACACTCCCTTAAAAACACAAATCTGCTTTTTATCTGCACTGCAGCAGGCTGTGACATATGTGCACGGCCTCGCACTCACTTCCCCCATATGTGCTCTTCTTCCAAACCTTGTCCAGAGCTCAGGGTGTGTGTCGCCAGCTCAGGGGACTGTGGCACAGGGGACAAGGAGTCTGTCCTTCAGCCAGAGCAGCTCTGCCCAAGGCCAAGAGCTTGGTCCTGTGCCCAGAAGAAGCCTGAGGTCAGGAGCAAGTTGGGTGACTGTTTTGGAGATGCTAGGGCTGGGGCAACTGTGGAAAATGGATAGAGCATCTGTGAATGATCTGGAGTGCAGGGAAGCACCAGATTTGCAACACCCAGTGACACCAAGTGGTAGCAGCCAGTGTGCAATAATGTTTGTGGCACTAAAACTTAGAGCTGATATTTTTATAGTGCTCAGTGTTTGCATACTTACTATAAACATCATGAAACTAGTAGGGAAACTCAAAGCTCGGTGCCCTTGGGTTGCTAAAGCAAAGGTTCTCACACTAAACATGTTTTGCATCTGACTTAGGAGATTTTCACTCTGCTGGGACTGAGTCTGTGGCACTGATGTTGCCTGAGTTTGCTACAGTCCTCAGGGGAGTTGCCTGCCAAGCATCCAGCAGGTTGCACAAACAATCTTATTTGCCAGCTGAGTGATCTGGGTAAAAAAAATCACCTTGCGCCTAAGATGAAGTGACACAGAAAGCCTTCAGAGCACGTGCTGTGGGACTGGCACTCTGCTGTGAAGTCCTGCAGATGCTTGAGAGCCAGGTGGCTTGTGATGGTGCATGGTCCTCGTGGGATGTGATCTCTACATACCAGTAGGTTTTGGCAGGGTTTGCTCCTGAAATGTCGTAACTACTCTGAGTGTAGCTCAGAGCAGAACTGCTGGCCCAACAGCTGGTATTTCTCAAAGCGTTTCAGAACCACGTGCCCATCTGCACAGCACTTCAGAAGAATTGTTGGAAAAGAAGTATTCACAGGATTGAACAGAAGCGAAAGATTAGTAATCAGCGCCTGTTAAGTAATGCAGTCGTGTGCTGTATTCTTCTTTCTTCACCTTGCATGAGCGTACTCACAGGCTCCATGGGTGCCAGCTGCTTGCAGATGTGCAACGGTGTGGGCAGAGGTCTGCTTCTGCCTCTCGCACACTCTTCCAAAAAGTAATCCCAGATGAGTAGCAGAACTGTGCTTCAGAAAAGCAGGTTTCTCACTCTCGGCTGTAAAACGAATCTATACGAGTCACACAGGCATAGGTGTCCACACTGGGACATCTGAAGATGTGGAAATTCATTCCACCCTTGTCTACAGACACTGTAGACAGAACACAGTTAGCACAGCTGCTGGGACCCTTCTGCACCCTTTCTGATACTGGTCTAGTGTGTCCTGCCACAGCTATTGGTGCTGCAGTGCCCGTATGTTGCAACAGAATGGGTGAAGCTGCCTTTCCAGGGATGGGTGTCTCAAAGATGGGTGACTTCAGCTCAGATCACAGCATTTTCACTTGAAGTTGTTTGCATACTTGCATGACATTTTTCAGAACTGAGTTTCTCTGAGGTTTTTGCTCCTTCATTGAACGTAACTGAAATTTGCCAATGCATGAACAAGTTGTTGGGGAGGAGAGAGACAAGTAGAGAGCAATCACGTAATCTTTGTTTTCTGAGGAATTCAGGTGGCTGCAGTGATCACCTTATTTCTGTGGTTAGTCTGATCGCTAGAAAAAATCTTTCCAAACAGAGTGTGTTCACCTAAATAGTACACATGATCGAGACACTGGTGTTGAAACTGTGGGCAGAGATAAAACAGATTTCTACTCGCATTTAAACCATATTTGCTATTACACCATTGAGGGGCACGAAGGCACTTGTCACAACTATTGTTTGTCTTTCTGAAGTTAATTGCACGTTCAAGGTGCTTTTTCCCCACCACACCAGAGGCAGAACTAGAAACTGACAGGAATGACTTCGTGCAACAAAGCAGCATAAAGATGTGTTCATCTATATTTGATATAGAACCAAATAAAACTCAGAGGAATTAGAAGCAAAGTTAAGCTTATGGGCAGAAATGTTTGAAATTCAGCTTCTGCATCATCATCAAGACAGGCTTATTCTACTCTCGAGATCTGAGGCATTTTATCTCATGGCAGTCTCTTCAGAGGTTTCCCGTTGGACAAGATATAAAGTCAGCTATGACAAATTGATGTCAGATTTAGGATTTACTGAGACAAGGGTGGACATTGATGGCTTGTGAGGGATGTGCAGCATGAATGCGTGGCCTGGTGCTAACATAATAGGTGGAAATCTCCCTCTTTAGCCATCCTCACTCACAGAATGGCCCCTGTCAACACTGCAGCTGGAATTAAATCCAGAGGGGTATACCGAGTTCATCTTGACACTGGATTAACAGTGAAACTTGTCCGTTCTTGGATTTTTAGCTGTGAGGTTTTCTGCCAGAGAAAGCAAATGTGTGTTAAATCTAACAGTTTAAATGAAGTATTCTTCATCAATTACACATTAAGGTTAAGATCTTAAAATCTTTCACTACGTGGTGCAGAGTGTTTAGGTGATCACCCAGCATGAATGTGGCCCTCTGTCCTGAAGGCAATGGAAATCATTAAACTCTGCACAGGTTTAGTGAACTGCAGCGTGGAAAGAGAGAGGCTCTGACTCATCGACTCTGCAAACAACTGCATGAGACTGCAGTTTCACTTTTTGATGTGGTCTCCTTACAGAAGTGTATACCAGCTGAATTATCACCATGAAATACTATTCCTTCCACCTGGCTAAGCACTGGGTAATTTAGCTTGAGGTTCTGGGGGAGGAAAGCAGAAGCTGCTTCAGTGGGCGTCATACCCACAGTTCGAGAAATAATTCAGTCCTTAGCACCTTCAGCGAGGAGCTGAGCTCTCCTTTCCACTCTCTTTAACCCCCTCATAGAGGAGAAACAGGAGGTGCATGCAGAAAGGACTAGGTCCCGTCCACCGAGGTCCACACCCATAAGAAATGATTCAAGGCGACTGCATTGAAATTAGGAAGCCTCTGCTGTCATCGTGCCAGACAATGTCTGTTATATAAAATGAGATTAGGACACAATGCTTTGTTTTGTCAGAATGACGTAATGAGAGAAGGGGAAGAAGCTCTCAGATGCATAGTCCCTCCTTCGGTATTCAGACAAACCTCCCTATCCCTAATCGCATGCTTCTGTAGACCACTGTGCTGCGCCGTGGCTATGATTTGGGAATGTTTTCAATTATAAAGTATGTCCAGTATGCAGTTACAAATTATATTAATTTTGGCATCTTTGTTACCTATAACAGGAAGCAACTAATGACAGTCACTGGTCTCTGCCTCCTGGCAACCTCCCCCATCCTGTGGTCTGCAGCCCTGGTGCGAGGGGATGCAGCATACCCTCCCACAGCAAACATTATTGTCTCCCTTTATCATTGACTAGTCCTTAAATAAAGCTTCTCCTGGAGTATTCCTTGGATGGCGATTTCAGGACAAAAAATATTTCACTGAAAAGTTTGTCATTGGCATTCCCAGTATTTGTCACCACAGATACACAACATTGGGAAGCTGGTGAGATGCTATTGGTCTCAAAGTGACCAAAAATTGCTTGTCTCACATAAATTAAACTGCCTGGGAAGTCTTTGACTCAGCCTGATGAATTGCAAGCATACAACTCCAAGTCTAAGGTAAGATGATACCTCTTAGCTGTGTAATCTCACTTTTCTGAATTTCATATGTCAGTTCCTACCCAGGATGAGGAGAATCACCATAATATAAATAAAACCACTAGGTAACTGTGTGAAAGTCTGAGTCCTGCACTAACAAGCATTTGCTACTGGGACCTTTTATCTCTCACTTTAGTGGGAGATAACAGGACCCTTGTTCAATGTGAACCTGACCATGCTCCCATTTAAAAGCAGTTAAGGTCTTATCTTATACCACAGAACACAAATACAACACTTCAAAATGGAGACAGATCATTTGATTAAAGGATGCGATGTGTGAAAGCTTTGTCTTTGCCAGGGAGCTAATTGCCTGAAACAGAGATGCACTCTGGACTGGATTAGGCCAGACCTAAGGCGAAGCTTACTGTGGAGTAAGCTGTTTGGTAAAAATAACTCTCGGTGAATGCTCTTGCACTTTGACGAAGCATGAAGTCATTTACACCTTTTTGCCCTGTGTTTTGCTGAGTAGGAGTGTGTACAATAGGTAGTTACCACGGAATAAATTACATGCCGTAAATTCACACCATCAATTAATCTCTTAATGCCCCCATACTCTTAGACAGAGGAACGCCCAACATCCAGAAACATCTGGATGGTGTGTGAGGAGTGGTGTGAGCAAGATACACTTGTCAAAACAAAGCTGCTTCTGTGCGTTTGTAGTAGGGAAATCAAGAGGCTGAGAAACCTTATGGCCACAAACTGTGTGCCTGCAGGCTTTCCTGTGGTCCTGGCCGTCTCAGGCTGACTCAGAAGCAGCACATCGAGTCTGTCCCGGAGAACGGTAAAAGGAAGGGACCACTGACAGAAATGGGAGCTGGAATGTTCAAGCTGGCATCTTCAACTTAGGCGCCAACATCCCAATTAAAACATGTAGGCACCCAAAACCCTTCTTCAGGGCTTTGTAGCCACAAAAAAAAAAAAAAAAAGTATGAACAAGAAAAATATTATTGTGTGCTTCTGCAGGACTTTGTGGAGAAATTTTATGGAAGAAGAAAAAAGCTGAACTTGCTTCGTTGCTTGTTGTATCGTTGGAGGTGTAGAGATAAACATGCCCCCAAACCTTTGGCCCAGGAAGCCTTGCTTTGCTTCCTGTACTCACGTTGGACTTGGCTGTGCTCTGTTCAGGTTGAGATGAGCAAGTCCAGCAATGGGGATGTGCACAAGGAGCCGGGGAGCCTGGGAAGCTTCTCCTGGACATGGGAGCTGCTGGCAGCACCCACCGCATTGCTCCCCTAGCCCAGCTTTTGCAGCCAGTGCTGCAGAAAAACATGTAAATGTCAAGTTGGGTTTTTTTAAGTTACCTTCTTTGGGTAACATTAAGTACTGAGGTTAACGTTAGGTGTTAAAATACTCCCCTGGTTCTGGAGTTTCTTTTCAGGGGCTCAGATAAGGTGGGGGAGCTGCTCAAACTCAGTGAGAGAGCTGAAGTAAGCTACGTGGCTTAACCACAGCGGCCTGTTTTCTTTCTGCTCCGGAAACACCTGCCAAAAAGGCTGCCTTCACTCTAAATGAAACCTCTAGCCATAGAACAACAGGTCAGGAGGTGATGTTCAGTACACCGGTTGAAATTCAAGGCAGCTCAGAGCGTCATTTCACCAGGTGCACGGCAAAGATAGGGGCGCGGGGCAGCAGGCTACCGTGAGATGCGTTTTTCGCCATGGGCTGTGTGCTGCCAGCTCACTGAGGGGTGCATTTTGCCTACTGACTGAAAAGAATTTGGCAGAAAGTAAACTGCAAGAGAACAAGAGTGTGTGATTCATACTCCATACTGTAAGGCGCTGGCCGTGGAGCTGCTGGCTCCGGTGTGGAGACACGGCACCGTGGTTCAGCTGGCCTGGGACGTGCCGTGTGAGTAGCTCTTGCCCGAGCTCTGCCACTGTGGAGAGGGTAGTGTGTGCTGGGTCTCACCCTGGTCTTCCAGCAACAGAGGTGATGCAGCCCTGTTCTGGGGTGGCCTGGACCCTCTATGTCCCAAAAGAGGGTACTACATCCTTGGTCAAAACCTTGCATTTCCATAATTTGAAGGGATGGTTTGGTAGTGCTTCCTAAGGAGGAGGAACCATCTGCTTTTGTCCCCTCTGAACTCTGTGACATGTGGTTTGCACGACAAAAACCTGGGGCAGGTCACAGCCCTGCACTCTTGCCTAGCGAAGCGCAGCCCGCAGAGGAGGGGCAGCCTGCAATGCCTGATCGGACAAGCAGTTAAACATTTTTGCCTCCTCCTCCTTTCCCAGCAAGTCACTGTGAACGGTTCACTGCTTGCGTCCCGCTCCTCAGCACTTCTCCTCTAACAAAATGGAGGCTTGCCAAGCTGGGGCACATTTAAATGTTAAGGTCTGGGAAAGAGCTGTCCTGCTTCTTTTAAACTTTGCTGAAATGGGCCCAGTAAAAATGTATGCTGTTTGCCAAAAAAACATGTCTAAGTTCTAGCACTGATGGAGACAGTACCTGTGGCCCATGAAAGCCATCCCTTGAGTCTTGCAAGCCCAGCTGGGTCTGACAGCTCTTAAGCTTCCAAGAGTCATCTCCTACCCACACCTCTGGGCAGATGCCTGGATGAACACGTGTGTTAGTGCATGTATAGATGCACACAGGGATATAGGTCTGGAGTGCACTGAGCCCACCAGTTCCTTCCTGACCATGAAAGCAGTTGGTGATCTGTGTGGCTGCAGCAGGGTCTGGAGTGCTATTCACTGTCACTTGGTCTCACCTTCAGGTATCTGTACGGGTGACTGCACTTGGCAAGTCTTGCAGAAAGCCATGGCTCTGAGGGCTGAACATATGTGAAGCAGGAGGGAGGCCCTGGTTTACAAGCTAACTTGTCCTGAACAGCTCACCCTGCCTCTTGTTGTGAGCACCACCCAGTGCAGAGCAGCTCTCAGCACACCATGGATGTGTCTCCTGAATGTCTTCTAGCATTTTGGTCTGTAGTAGGTGGGCTTTTGTGAAGCTGCTAAAGTATGCCAAAAGGCTGCAGTCTGGACACTTGCAGAATCCTACATAAACTACGTGGTGAGGGCCAGGAATGTTTGTGGAAGAACTAGCCTTTGCCAATCATCTCATGTCCAGGTTTAAAAGTTAAATATCCATTGAACAAAGAGTATCTTTATTTATTAAGGAAAAGGAAAAGGAAAAGGAAAAGGAAAAGGAAAAGGAAAAGGAAAAGGAAGGAAAGGAAAGGAAAAGGAAAAGGAAAAGGAAAAGTTCCAAACTGACCTAGCCTTAAATCTGAGTTTCTGAAGGAATAAGGGCGACACGCCAATGAATAAAGAGCTGAGTAAATCTGAGTGGCTTGTGCTGGGTATTGAGATCCAGTCTACATAATGCTGTTGGAATTTATGGCTAAAGAATATGAGATACCTTTATAAATATTCAGTGCAGAATCTATGTGTGAGATAACACAAAAGGCTTTAACAATTCTAAGGTCTGAGCTCTCCAGGTCCAGACTTGTGGATGACAGTGTTTAAGGCTTGATCGCCACAAGGAGGTTGCGTGCTGCCTCCAGTTTGCGCTTGTTTACTGCAACTTCTTGAGGATCATGTTTATTTATGATTTTGCCCCACTGTGCTACAGACTGAAAAAGCCTGGAAAGAAGAAACAAATATCTATCAACAAAATATTTATCTGTATCTATGTGGTTACATTGCTATGGTAAAACAAAGTTGAATTTGCCTAAGTTGTCAATCGCTTCCCCTTCTTTAGGAAGTGGCTGCATTTCAATGTCGTGCTCAATGGATTACAGAATTTTTTACATTGTGATACAAAGCTTCACCCTGTGATGGGCACAATGCTTTGCACCCCTGCAGGGAAAGCTCCTTGGAAGTTTTAACAACACGTTAGTTAAATGGATATAATTTCCTTTGCTTTGCTTGGGTTTGTAATCTGGGAGTGATTGCCCCGGTAATTTAGCCTCAGGATACACAGCAATTAAAACCATGGGTGGTTGCCCTGCAGATAACGCCCCAGGAAGACTACTTCATAGAGGTGTTTTTAGCACCTGATTTGATGAAAACTTTTTGGCAGGAGAAACAATCTGATTTCTTACTTGGCCTCAGCTGGGTCACTACAGCTTTTTGTAGATTTACATCATACAATTAATCTGATTATTTTCAATCTACATTTGTTTCTATATTTGCTTCAGGTTTAGTGCAGAAAAAAATGTATTGCTGAGGGAGATGACCCAGGGAGAGAATCAATAGTGGTGTGTGAGAAAGGGTTTACAGTAAGCTGGTACTGCTTCTGAGAAAACTTTGGTGAACCTCTAAGTGCAGCACAGTCTTAAGCATTTGTTCAGGAGCTCTTTTCCCTGTTGGGGAAAAAAAGTAACCATTGCCATTCAGAACTACTTACAGAGATGATGAGGAGCCATTGTGGGACAGCTGCTCTCCACAGTGGCATTCAGCCAATTTTTGTGAGTTGGTTCTTCCCTGTCCTGGTTTGAGGTAAGCAGAACCAGTTCAATTCAGTGATTTTACATTTCAGCTCAGTTTGTTCTAAGAGGCTGCACATTCTGAAGTTAACAGAGTGTTTATGCAGACAGTGTCTGCTACTAGAAGTGGTAACACCTGAGTTTACAGTTGCTGCCAGGGATTGGTATGCACAAAGGTTCTTGCTGATACCTGCTCCTGTAGTGACCAAGGCCACTGCTGGATGCTGTGTGCCATGCTGGGGGTGCTGGAAAGTAAAAGAGATCACAAGGAAGTAAAATGTTACCCCTAAGGGGAGGAATGGAGAGGACAGTGACCAACAAGGGTCTACTATTCCATATATGTCATATTCAGGGGATCACAGGGGTTAAGCCCTTTTCTTCAATGGTCTGCATCTGAGGAGGACTCTCTCTGATCTCCTGCCTTTGATTCCGAGTTCCTGAATCCAGCTCCTGTACCCAGCTTCCCTCTGCTGCTGAGCCTGGGGCTTCCCTGGTGCTGCCTGCTCTGCAGCATCAATGGGGATTGCAGCTGGGGGAGGAATTGGGTTTGATATTGGTTTTGTATCATTATTTCAATTTTTTTTCCTTATCAGTAATATAGTTGTTTTATTAAAGCTGGTTTAGTTTACTTTTCCAATCTGTAAGCCTCTGCCTTATTCCCTTTCCCTTCCACTTTGGGGAGGGCAAGGAATTAGAGAGCATCTGTCAGCATTCAGTGGTTGGCCCAGCCCTAACCCATGACATTCCCCCATGCTGTTCCCTGCTTGTGTGAGATCACGGATATCATAGCTGGGGACACTCAGAGAGGCTTTTCTGTCTTTGAGTCAGCTATAGTGAGCTCTACATCCTGTAATAACATCAATATGGAGAAACAACACATTTCTATGTTTGAGATTCTTAATGTGGAGCTGTCACTGTTACTACCATGAACACCCTGGTTTTTATCTGAGACAGGTTAGCATCTCCTTCCCTCTCAAAATATTAATCAGCGGTAAAATGACAACATTGACCATCATTTTAGCTGAAAGAAGTCTTCTCACAATCTTGAAAATATGATCAGTTTACACCTGGATTTTAACAGAGACCTGCTGGGTGAGGGTGGAATGAACTTCCAACTTCATACCTGAGGGCTGTCTCAAGGTTGCTGCTATCTTGGTCACTGCAGCCTGCTGCACTTCTGTTATGTACGCTGGCATTTTGCTGGTAGCACAAGAAGGAGTAAAACAGGTCTTCCAGTCACTTTCCTCCATCCTATCCTTGCCACATGCCAGCCCCCATGTTTCAGGATAAAGAGCAGTCTGGGACTCCATGGGTGATCACATTCAGCATAAGGCTGAGCTGTCATGCCCACAAACACGAGGGCCTGCACAGCCAGTTCCATCCCCACCATCATGCACAAAGCAGAATCCTGCTTCTCCTTACTTAACAAATTCCTTTTGTCTCCTGAGCAAAAGCCCCTTGCATTCCCACAATAAACCAAAGCCTCCTCCCTGCCTTCCCTCAATAACCAAAGCTGGTGGGCCAGGCTCTTCCTTCTCTCTCTCATCTCCCAGCCTAAGATCTCTGGTTCCTCTGGCACACTTTTCCTGCAGATATTCTTAACTAAACCAACTACCTTGCTGTCACAGTGACAGTTCTAGCCACTTTGACATACCACTTCACATTCATGAATATGAGCAAGATGACTGGGACTCAGCATCAGCATCACAGTGTGTTAATTCTGCCACAGCTTGTAGTAAAGCTATAGAAGGGAAGCTACCAAATGTGTGCCAGGGAACTAACAGGTTGTTGCCTACTATCACAGCTCTGGTTTTGCAGTGTGCTCTGCATAGGGAACAGAGCAAGAATTTTCCGTAACTAAAGAACCTCTTGAAAAATAGACTGGGAATTGAGAAGAACAGTTACCAGCTGTTGTTTGTATAGTTAGGTATCACAATGCTGATGTGATGTACTACAGGGAATGCCATTACTTCAGACACCCTCAATATGAAAGGCGACACTCAAACTTGTTACGATCCTGCTTCTCAGATATTAGTTAATCTGCATTGAGACTTTAACAAGCGTTCCAATTACAGAATGAGGGCTATTTGTTAGCCATCTCTCATGTTCTCTGCTACAAAGGATTCTTTGATCTGAGCAGAGTCATCTTTGGTGTGTTAGCCACATTTCAATTAAAGGTTACTTACAGCCAGTATCAGGGTATGACACATCCTTTGAAGAGGGATCAGCAAAAGTAAAGGATCCCTAGAATCATCAAGGTGAAGGCCTCTATAGGTAAGGAGACAGACTACAGCAGCAACAGCCAAGGTTGGATGCAGCTGCTACAGAACTGTAAGTTGGACAACAGGGCTAACTTCCCTTCTGGTGTCACCCTCAGTGAACAGCTAAATTCCCTCCACACTCACATGTTCCAGTCACCAACCACCAACTAGCTTTACTTCTTGTTACATGAGACAGTAAAAATGATGCCCACTTCTATCAAGTTATCTTGTCAACACTGTGTGAACAGCATTCAACCAGGACATAACTAGACAAGTTCTTGTAAGAAAATGCAGTTTAATATAAGGTCAAAATACAATTAGAACAAAACACTGAATAGCATGCACACTGATCCGTAAATCATGGCAATTTTAAAACCATGACACCCCATTCTCAAAACTATCCCAGGTGGAAAACATACCTTGCACTAATTATTCCCACATTCTCTGTAACTTTACAGAACACTGAAACTTTATTCTGTATAAAGAACAACACTTCTGCATTGCAAAAGATATCCCTTACTATACAAGTGTAAGGGATGGAACTATGTGTTCTTCAGGATCTTCACCAGCACCTTGCTATTCTGTTAACAGCTTCATCAGAATAGCCATGAGATACCGCTGTTACAACAGTCCCCAGCCAGAAGGAATGCACCCCATACTGCTTTGGAGGAAGTCCAGCAAGCCCAAGAGCACGTCGGAAGACAGTTAGAAACTCCTTCTTTGTCACAGCCATACTGTCCGAGTGCACGAAGAGAGGGCCCTCTCCTCGTGGCCGTGCTGCCAAATAGTTACGGAGAGCTTCAACAGGACACACCCACATCTCTTTAGATAATCTTAACTGGATCAAATACCTCTCCTGGCCCATATGAGATGTATGCAAACAAAGGTTTGCACTCACTTCCGTCAGTCGGAGGTCACTGAAGTACAAGAGCTCTGGCTGTGCAATATTTTGGTGAGTTGTGACCATTTCTTCTATACGGAGTGCAGCAAAAAAAGCTACAGTAAACATGGCACGGAATAGTAGACACTCATAAGGAGAGCTACATACAGATTCCAGAGTCCCCAGGAGAGATCTTAACACTTCAATAGTTACGGGATAGTATCTGTCATTTGCAGTGCCATTCCTACATTTCAGCCTTGATACCATGTGACAGATAACAGGATCTTGAAGAGGATCAGGATGATCTACCATCCTGGAGATGAAGGACAGTCCTTCCACGTACTTTATTATTTTTGCAGGAGGAAGATTCTGGGACTCCATGAAGACCAAGAACTGTCTCACTTGATCTACTGGAACTGGCCAGACTGCAGAGAGTGCCATGCCTTCTCTAAAGTCAAGGAAATTCTTCAGTCCCTCATGGTAGACCTGCCATAAGTGGCTATCTTCTGAGTCCTCCAGTAACAGCAGAGTCTGCAGGGGCCAAGGGCCCAAGGGATGCTTCTCAGGAGGCTGTCTGAGTTCATCTGCTGAAAGAAATCCACGTTAGCAATGTCAAACACGGCAGCCTCATAAACAATAAAGCAAACGTTTTCCCCCTTTCAACACTCTTCAGATTTTGCTTGAGTTGCTCAGAAAAAAAACCCGGTGACATACATTCTTATAACTCTTATTTGCACAGTTTTCAACAACCAGAGCACAGGAGAAGGATTAAATTCTCAAATCCCACAAAACCCCAGCAACTCTTCTCTTTGAAGCGAAATCTTAGGCCTAGTGACACATGTAGTGACTACTATGTTTCTAAACCCCAGACCTCCAACATGGCACATAGACGGTTGGGACTGACAAAGCCATCACAGACCAGCAACAGATTCAGCAGCACATACAGGTCCCAGAAATCTTCCAGCATTAGGGTCAGATCCCCAAAAGAGGGTCGGACCAGGGAGGAACCTGCCAAGTCTCCACACACCCCGACAACAACACGACCGGCTGACCCACCAGGGCCACACTCACCAGCTCCATTCGTGCTGCCAGACTCTGCTCCGCTGGGATCCAACAATCCGGTGTCACCACCCCAACCTCGCGGCAGCCAGCCCATACCAGGCTGCCGCCGCAGCAGAGCCAGCAGCTCCCAAAAGGGTGAAGGGGCAGCGAGCGACTCAACCCTTCCACTCTGCATTGCCGACAAAACGACACCGAGGCCACCAAGAACAAAACACGAACTGTCAAAGTCGCCTCCGTGCTGCTCTTTTATAGCCCAGCCCTCAGTTCTAACCAATCAGAAGCTCCGCCGCCCGCCCTCTTACCCAATCGCGGGGCGGTGCAGCCCGGGCCTGAGTGACGGGGCCGCGGGGCCGCCGGGCCGCCGCAGCGGTGTCCCCTGTCCTGGCGCCTCCGCTGGTGCTAAGGAAGGAGCCGGCGGTGACAGAGGGTGTGCCCGCTGTGTGATTTAATCTGCTCGGTGCTGGTTGTTGTTCTTGCCCCTTCGCCTCCAGCCCACGCCATTTCGTTACTCACATGAGGCGGCCGGCAGGGGGTGGAGGTACAAACGTGGTATAAAGCTGGCTGGGGGACTGGAGTAAGGTCAAATCTGGAGGCAGAGGAAGCTTTCAGCACAGCGGTGGCCAGAGTCCCTGCACGGCTTTGTCCAAAGGGAGGCCAGGCTGAGCAGGGGCACCTGGGGCCCTGTGTGGTTCAGAAGCCCTCGAGGTACCAGGCTCTGCTCCCCAAAGCAAGTGGGCTCTGGGAAGGCACCCCTAAAGAGATGAGGGCTCCCAGAAAAATACCGGGTAAAACCTTGTCGGCTGTGGAGGCTGTGCTTTGTTTTGTTTAGGATTCAGCAGGGATAGCTGCCATAGCAGGGCGGTTACCTTGTTAAACTGTGCACAAAACGCCGAGGCATGCTGTCTATAGTAAACAGCAAAGGAGGACCGATGAGTAGTTCAGAACAGAGCAAGCTGCCCAGAAGCTTTTTAAAAAACATGTCTAGGAGAGCCCAGGAGGACAATACGAAGGTAACATGAGTACTTCTCTCTTGTTTTAACCTTATCAGTAAATCCATTCTAATTTCAGGCTTTGGCCGAGGACAGCACAGCAAATGCCTGTAAGTTTCACGACCTTGAAGTTCGAGGGCTGGGCCCGGCTCCTCGCCCGCTTGTCTGGGAGCCGCCCCCGGCTAATGGCCGCTTCACACCCACCACCCCCGGCTAATGGCCGCTTCACACCCACCACCCCCGGCTAATGTCCGCTTCACACCCACCGCCCCCAGATAACGGCGCCTTCACACCCGCAGCCCTCCTCTAACAGCCGCTTCACGCCCCCCGCCGCTCCCCGCCGGCCGCCGCGCTGGGCAGCCCCGGGCCCGGCCAGGCTGAGCGCAGCCAATGGCAGCTTTCCCAGTCGCCCGGACGCGCCGAGTGCCCAATCGGAGGAGGGCGCTGTGAGCGGCTCTGCGGCTATAAAAGAGCCCGTGGTGGGCAGCCGTTAAAGCCTTCGTGGCATAGAGGGAGGGATGGCTGAGGGCGGTGTTGGTCTTGCTGTCACGTCCGATGGCGCCCGCGATTCGGCCGGGCCTGCCTCCCCGGCGCCTTTTTGGGAGATGCTGGCGCTGCTCGCCCGGGAGCCGGGCATGGAGTGGCTGGAGCTGGGCCTGGCTGGGCAGGACGCCACCTTCTCGCATGGCAGCCGAGGAGCAGCGGCGCATAGGACCGAGGCGGCGGCGCACCCCGGCGGCTCAGGGCAGTGCGGGGAACGTGGCGCGGCGGCGGCGACTGGTAAGTGTGGGCCCTCTTATGCGGCGGTGGCGACTCGGCCCCTGCCGGGGACTGGCCTCTGGCCCTGGGCCGGGGACGAGTGGGTTGGTGGCTCCTGTCGGGCAGCGTGTCCATGGTGTTGCTCGAGTTTTTGTGCGAGGCTGGAGCTTTTGGTTGGAGGCCTCGAGGAAATTCTGCTTCCTGGGCTGGGGGACAGGTTGGTTTCTGGCAGGATTGTGCTGTGTGTCCTTTGCAGTTGTGATTTTTATCAGGAAGGCTTGGTTTTAAAAGTGCTTGTTGCTTTTCTTCTATGTTCCTACTCCACAGACTTGTGAATTGCCAGAGTATTACTGCATCTAGTGCTTCGAGTAGACCTGGCATGTTGCTTGTAGCTTCCAATTTGGAAAATATCTTCACTCATTAATAGCTCTGGGTGTAGCTGTGTGTGAATTTTCTTTAAGAATTTTCTTTTCAGATAAAGTTTTCTTTAAGATGAACTAGCAGAGCACTGTCTAGGGGTGGGTTGCCCTGAGGACCCTTATCTTTATTGCTGCTTAAGTGATATGCTTGTGCTTGTTGTCAGCATGTGCTAATGTGGATCCTCTCTTATAGGAAGGGAGTTTAGTTGCGCTCGGAAGCATCCCTTAGGACCTTGCCCGCTGAAGACTCTGTCGTTTTTGGAGTGCTCAGGGAATAGTAGGCTTTGGCAAGCCTACCTTGAAGGACTGAAGAAATTCCTTATCTTTAGGAAGACCATGGGGATGCCTGCAGCCTGGCCGATTCCAGAGGAGCAAATTAGAGGATTTTTGGCTGTGGAATCTACTTACTCATCCTCAAAGAAAATGATGTATGTGGCAGCACTATCTTATTTATCAAAATTGACTGGTAACCCTGATCCTCTGCGAGATCCTATAACCCGTTGCATGATGATGGGGTTGAAACGCCGAGCAGGCATCCTGAGGGATAAATACTTGCCTATAACAATTGAGGTGTTGCGATCTCTCTTAGGAGTTCTGGAGTCTGTATGCATAACCTATTATGAATGCTTACTGTTTCGTGCATTGTTCACTGTAGCTTTTTTTGGGGCACTTCGAATAGGAGAGATGGTGGCGAAGCACCGTGATGTACTGCAGCCCGAGCTGCTGTACCTGAATGACCTTCAGTTGATGGAGAGGAGAGCGGTGTTTTATCTGCCTAACTCCCCTGTGGGTCAGGAGAGACATGTCATCAGCCTCGGCCTGTCTGGAGAGCCATGGGTGTGCCCTGTTCTGGCCCTCCAGAGCTATGTGGCAGTTCGCCCGCGGCTGGAAGGACCACTTTTTGTGCACTCGGATAACAGGACTGTAACAAAGAGGGAATTCCTGACTGTTCTCCGATGGGCCCTGCAGCTGCTGGGATTGTGCCCGGAGCAGTATGGGGTCCATTCCTTCTGGCTGGGGACTGCCATCACTGCTGCGCGCTTTGGCTACCCTGGGGAAGATGTCACTCGCCTGGCAAGATGGCCCTGTATGGTCCCGGAGAGATCATAGCTGTGAAGACCAATGGGGAAGATAGAAGCTAGTGAATTGCATTCTTTCTGTAGAGCTGTTTGCTTTTTTAACTGTATAGTTTCTAGTCTGTCAGTAATTGAATACTAATACCTGTAATGAATTATCTACCTCACAGTGACCTCTGAAGTTCACTCACAGTTGCTGCTTGTGCTGGCTGCAGTGTTGAGGGTGGGGGAGTGTCAAACGTGCTGTGTGGACTTTGTGTGACTTGACAGAGCAAGTCTACAGATGGTTTTATTTTGTATAATGTGAGTTAATAAAATTTACTTACTTTTTAAAAACAGTCTCTGCCTACTAGTAATATTGTTGCTTTTTCTACAAGAAATTGTAGTTTCAGCTTTGAGAGCAATGAATAACAAGCAGACTCTTAAGTTCTGAAGGAAAGCTTTTGAGCTTTTAAGGTAATTGTAAAACAGGAGGGAGTTAAATTCTAGTGTATTTTGGTGTAGCTGTGCACTTCTTAAGACTAACACATGCAACTAGGGTCAAAAGGGAAAGATAAGCTACATTATAAGCCCAAGAACAGACACCAAAGAATGAGCTTTTTAAAACTGCTAACCGTAAGATGTTCAAAGTGATATCTTGTACTGTTTAAATGGGGGACAGCAGCTTCTCTATTCATCAAACTCTACCTCTGAGAATATTTTCTGTAATCCTCTAGACCCAATTCCCTCTGAGCATAATTAGCCTAATCAGTATTTTAAATAACAAAAATAGCACACAGTTCACTTAACAGTTAATGATTTCCTTAGGATGTGATACTTGCTGTCCTTAATTCAACCTGCTTTTTTTTTTTCCTGAATCTTAAGTTACTTAAAATTAAAGGAGTTTTAAACTCTAATCAAAGTACCATGGCTTGACTGCTTCCAATTTTGTCATTACAGCATTTGTAGTACTCTGATACCATGTGGTGCAATGTATTTTTCACCATATGGCTGGACTGGGTAGGGAGTTGGTGAGTCAGACAGTCCCCTGGCTGAAACTGTGGTGAGCAAGCCTTTTGATCACCCTTATTACTATCATCACTCCAAACCCAAACTGGTTATTGCTTAAACAGGCTGGTTTTATCCAGTACTATCTCTACAGTGGAATTAACTACAGTGTTGGGAGACTGCCGTTATGACCATGTTGGAGACTTTTGTTTTAACTGCAGTTCAGCTAAACCCCGTCTTTTTCATTATGTGGGTTTGTTCCCTAGAAATGCTTATTTGTACAGTAATTTCTGTTGTCAGTGCAAGAAATTCAAGTGTAAATAGAGCTAAGGTGATGCAAATATAGTATCTGCCCAGGAACTTATCCTGAGGTGCCCACCAGCTGCTGCTCCTGGTTAGGCTGAACAGATGCTGGGAACATACCTGCATGAAGAACTGCATTTTGCAGATGGTGTGTGGTGGTTTGGGTGATTTTTTTTGTGTGTGTGTGTGTGGGGGTTCTTGTGGGTTTTTTTGTTCTTGGTTTTTTTTCTCTCGCCCCTGAGCATGTGATGTGTCTGTTGGCTTGTGCTATGCCCAGGCATACTGACTTCTAGTAGTGTCTGTCTCGCTATGAAAGGTCTGTGTATTGGCTGTACGGCATGGTTTTGGGAACGGGGAACTGCAGGGGTGGCCTCTGTGGGAAGATGTAAGAATCTGCCCAGTTAATTGTGTTGGATTTGTGTGGCCAGGTTTTGGTGGCTGGGAGGATGGAGGGGTCAGTGGGCAGCTACAGGGGTGGTGGCCTCTTGGAAGCTGCCAGCAGTTTCTTCCGTATCAGATAGTGCCAATGCCAGCTGGCTCCAAGATGGACCTGCTGCTGGCCAAGGTTGAGCCCATCAGTGATGGTGGTGATGCCTCTGTGACAACGTGGTAGTGGAGAGGGCAAAGTTACTGTGTAACTACAACCAGAGAGAGGAGTGAGAATATGTGAAGCAGCTGCAGACACCAAAGTCAGTGAAGAAGGAAGGGGAGGAGGTGCTCCAGGTGCTGAAGCAGAGATTTCCCTGCAGCATGTGGTGAAGACCATGGTGAGGCAGGTTGTCCCCCTGCAGCCCGTGAAGGCTGAAGGTGGTACAGATGTTCACCTACAGCCCATGGAGGACCCCACACTGGAGCAAGTGGACCCCAAAGGAGGCTGTGATCCCATGAGAATTCTGTGCTGGAGCAGGCACCTACCAGGAGCAGTGGAGAGAGGAGCTTATGCTGGAGCAGGTTTGCTGGCGGGACTTGTAGCCCTATGGGGGACCCACGCTGGAGCAGTCTGTTCCTGAAGGACTGCACCCCTGGAAGGGACCCACACTGGAGCAGTTCGTGAAGAGCTGTAGCCTGTGGGAAGGAGTCCTGCTGCAGAAGTTTGTGAAGGGCTGTCTTCTGTGGGAAGGACCCCACGCTGGAGCAGGAGAAGAGAGGAAGGAGTCCTTCCCCTGGAGGAGGAAGAAGCAGTAGAGACAGCATTTAATGAACTGACCGCAAGCCCTGTTCCCTGTCCTCCTGGAGGGACAGAGGAGGTAGGGAAATTGTGAGTGAAGTTTAGCCTGGGAAGATGGGAGGGGTGGGGTGGAAAGTGTTTCTCAGGCTTGATTTTATTTCACATTACCCTTCATGGTAATAAATTTAACTCATTTTCCCAAGTTGATTGTTTTACCTGTGACAGTAATTGATCTCCCTGTCTTTAGCTCTTTGTACAAAGTAGCTGCACCGGTGTTGCAGACCTCAAGGCATCAAAATGAAGGCAGTACAAAACCAGCTCAATGGATGTGCCTGACCGTTTACCTCCCGGCTAGGACTCTCCCATTTAATTGATTTTTGGTGATAAATTGTGCTTCCTAAATGGGCACAGACAGGAGAGCCTTGCAAATATTTGTTGAGTGTAAATGGATGTTGTACCAAGACAGGAATGGTTGCATTAATGTTAGCACCTTCAATATATGTGCTGTTTTTAAAACTTGGAGGTAAGTCTGTCTGCTGGGGAACCTGGTATTTGTCAAATAAATGCCATGACAATTCCTCTGCAATAGTGGGAAAATGGATGTCAGTCTTATCTGTAATTTCTGTGCCTGTGTGATACATGAAACAGAAGAGTAAATTACTTGTGTTCTTATGTCTACCTGCATTCTGTAGCTGTAGCCAGAGATTTTAGTCTTGTACCCCCTTAAGTTGAAGTAAAATCAAGGAAGTAGCTGTAGAGATGATGAATCAGCTATAGTTATCAACTTCATTGAGTTCTGAGCTTAGCACTGAGAAGAGAAATTTCTTTTAAAGGAACAACCATCACAGAGGTAATTAACTTTTTTAAAAGCCGTGTTTTGATAGGCTGGCATATTTTCAGATAAAAGGGTTATAAATGCAGTGCTTGATCTATAATTACTTGTTGGAGCTGTAGGTCTCCTTTTACATGGCAAATAAAGCTGAGACAGTTGGTAAGTAAATGAGACCCATTTTCTCCTGAACGTTAGGAGTTTCACATCTTATCAGCTCAGAATCCTAAAATGGTGATCTCTGACAAATGAATATTTGCAGGGTTTTTCCATTTAGCTGTTTTAAAGATCCTGAATTGAAGCAGAAGGGGATATAAGAAGGATATTTACTTTAAGCAGCAAAATGGGGAACTGACCTTTCTTACAATATTAATTAATGGTTTCACGCATTTTTTTTAACATGGTAAAGGTGAAAAGCTGAGCATACTGACTCCAGAAAGAGCTAAATTATTCTTGTACTACTGATCACTCCTCTGGGAATTCACTGTATTAGGTGGAGATATTGGTGAATCATTATTCATGTGAAAGCCTGAACTCCTACAATTTCTACAGTTTATAATTGTTGAATTTAAGTAATTACTCTTTTCAAGAATAAAGGGAAAATTATTGTATTTCTTATGGAAAAAATCCATCTTTGTACACTTGATAGGTATGCATTTGATTCTGTTGATTGTCGTAAATAGGCCTTTAAAATCTCTTAGGGTTTTCTTTTCAGTGTTTACATAAATATTTGTGCCATAAAAAGTGCTGAGGAGACTTTTAGAGACAATCTGCAGATGCATGCAATTGCATCTGCCATCCTATTGTTTCTTGTCTGCAGCTGGCACCTGGATGGGAAGTAGACAGCAAAAGACAACTTTAAAGTTTGAAGGGTTCCATTGATTTGTTACCTGAAATGTCCCTAAAGTGGCTAGAAGTCTTTGTCACCATGACTTTTGCCTTCCACTTACTTTAACGTATATATTTTCATTATCTGTGATGCTTACCTCTACGCTGAAGAGAGTTGATAATTAATTCCGCTCTGTAGCAAGGAGGACGCTGACATTCTGCAGCAGCTTGTAACAGCAGTGTGCTGGGCACAACATGCCAACACTCTTTATCCTACTCTGGCTTTCTGCTGAAGATGTTTAATTTCATATTCTTAAGTCATACCTCCTCAGGATGTCTGTAATCGCTAATGTTGCAAACTTGGAAGCTACATAGGCATTAAAAGTACATCTATTTTCAGATGTCTAAAGGAAAAGCAGTATTTTTCAATCAAGACATGTGAAGAAGACTGGTTTATGTGTTGTGTTGCGAGTTTGGCTAGAAGCAATAGTGCCAAATGCACCTATTCCTACTGGCTCTTTGAATCATTTCTTCCAAGGAGGTGGCAAAATGTGTTGCCATCTCTTTCTCTGAGGCTGGCTGTGCTCACTGCACCATGTTGCTTAACCGTACTGGTGTCTTATTTGGTATTTGTATTGCCTGAGGTACTGGTTGAAGGGAAAGAGAGAACATGTACCACAAATCCCATGCTTTTGTCCTTATGTTTAGCTTTCCATTAAGAACAAATAATTTATCCATCAGAGTCCAGACCCGACCATACCTCTGTCATTAATATAGTTGGGTGATGAGCAGCTTTCTGAAATGACAGTGTAATATGCTACTTTTGCTAGAGCCCAGGAGTGAAGCCAATATGGAATTTGTTGCTAAAATTGTTCCAATTTCTAGCAATGTTCTTATACTAGCTCCTTCATACTAGCTTGAGGAACTGTCTTTTGCCCTTACATACGTTTCCCCAAACATGTAACTGTTGGATGATTGTAGGATAGTCTGTCTTCTCGTAGCTCTGCTATAGCTGTAAGCTGTGCACTAATCCCTCCTGCCTTTTACACCAACAACATCTTGATTCAGAATGAAATGCTGTTCATCAAGCTAAAGGCAGCTGAGCAATTGGCAAAGATACCTTACAGTACCATGCCATTTGTTAGCAGACCAAGTGGTAGATGTTTTCCAAAGCACACAAACTAACCAGGTATGGTTATAGTAGCATTTTAATGTTAGAGCACAATATTCTTCTTTGCCCTAACAGCTTTTACACCTTGTGTCACCTTCCACGGAACTTGAAAAATTGCAGTTATTCATCCTGTAAGACTCAGATCAGTGTTGTAGGCTAAAATTTCTATATGGCAAATCCTTAATCTTTATGGACAAAATAATTTTTTTTCAGCCCAGTTAACAACCAAAAAAATATGTTCTTTGCTAGTGACTCCCTATATTAACACTTGAACTTTTTTTCTCTTGGAAGTACTAACCTTATATTTCAATGTGTTTGTTGTGGGCTAGAAAGAAGGAGCTGATAACTTGGCATTGGATGGTGGCTTAAAATTTTAGGGATGGTAAACCAACAGTATGAATGTAACCTTCCCTAACTGACCTGCAGCCACCATGCTCAGACATGCTTAAGACAAGGGATGCTGTCTTCAGCTGAGGTAGTGCTGCTTTGTCCTCTGGATCTAAACGACTCTGTGCCAAAATAAATGTAGCTGCAGAATTTGAATAAAACTGCAGGTTTACTACCACATTTTGCTCAAGAGGAAAGTTTTTTGCTCAGTGCAGAGCATAATGTAGCTAGGCCATCCTAAAGAATGTCAGTACTCACGTACTGTAAGATGTTTCAGTACCTAAACTGAAGTTCTTTTTTTGCCTGAAGAGGTAAGTAGCTGCTGTGTGCCTTATCCTAGAGGGAGGTTTGTTCAGGTGTAAATGCATTGTGATAATTTAGAGTTGTGTCCTCCCCCACGTTGTTGCTCTGTTTTTTAAGTGGGCAGCTCTGTGATATTTGTAAGCTTTGAAGTGAGTTTATTTGGTTTAGAAAAAACTTAGAGTGGTTTGCCAGAGTGAGTATTTTGCACTCTTAAGGTAGTATTTTTGTTTTCTCCTAAATTCTGGGGACATGGAGAAACCACTTGGGTAGATTGGTATGTGTGATTAGATGGAGCAGGAGCAGTTAGATAATCCCAAATTTTGCAATCTAAATTTTTGTGTGGTGTCTTTTTTCAAAGAGATTTGTGTTACGATGTAAGTAGAATTGCATACAGCACTGGTGAAGTAGCGTGTGAATACTGTTTTAGCAGCCATCTTAGAGAACTTAGAGAATTGCAAATTCCTTGAAAACACAGTTAAAGTTTAGGCTGATACATTGTGGTCTGCATATTTTTCTTCATCTTTTGGCATCCTGCCTTTTCAGCCAGCTGCACAGTATTAGTGCGCAGCATTAGTCTCAGCTCTTTCTGGGGAACTCTTAAACTCTGAGAACTCAGATAATGGCACAGAAATTTAGATATACTGTATCTTGTGTTGCATCAGGGGATGCCAGATCCTCTGTGAACATAACCCTTGTGAGCATGATGACTTTCAGTAGTGTTTAAAGAGATGTTCCTCCCCCACCCCTGCCCTTTGAATTTTAGAAAGAGCGAAACTTTAGCTTAGAGTTAGTATCTAAACTGTAGCACTTCAGTCTTGCTTCTTCAGATATCAGTTTAATCTCAGGCGGTTTTTTGTTTTGTTTTGTTTTTGTTTTTTTTTTTGTGGTGTGCAGGCAAGCTGAAGGAATTGCTTTCCAGGGAACCTAGGGTTGTCTTCAACCTGCACTGATAGCTGAGGAGGCTTCCCTCTACTTCCAAAAGCTGAGGGGATGTGGCTGAAGAGTGATCATGCAAAGGAAGATGGTTGAGTCTGCCTACACCCTTGTAACAGGATAGAAATGTTTCTCCAATCCAGTTTGTTTTGGAGTGTCAGCTTGCCTGTTGGAGCAAACCTGTGAGCTGGAAGAGTGCACAAATCCTGTGATCAGCCTTTCAAAGGTATGATACAAAGCTGGAAATGATCCAAATGAGAGAAAGCTGTGTATAATAAAATAGCTTTCTGATAGCTAAAATTAAAAAAATAGCTTTGCTCTTAGCCCTGCAAGATACCTCATGCTTCTCAAGGATGGACGAAATACCAGCCAGCTTGCAAGTGTTCTGATGAAAATGCTGCATTTTAGATCATATTAGGTAATACAAGGCTTCTAGAGGCAAAAGGTTTCTCTGCTTCAGGTGATGGGAGGTGCTCTGGAGAGAGCTGCCTGTGGATCCAAATAAAATTTATATTCAGAAAATTTTACAACCCTAACATATAAATTAGGATTTCTCACCTCTGGAAAATATGGCTAACATTCTACGCTATCTCATGATGTGACATTGTGAATGCTTCCTAATGCGTTTCCTATCTGCCATGTGTACAAGAGGGTGGAAGAAAGTATGAATGAGTGTGCTGGTTTCAGGTGGTAGGGGATTTTTAGAGAGAAAGAAGGAGGTGGTAGTAGGTGGGTGAGAAAAAAATGAGGCGGAGAGAAACACGCTGCATCTAAATGAAGTGCTGCATTCTCCTTTTCCAGAGCAGGCACAGTGAGGCCATTCTACTGGCAAGAAGAGCTGTTCTCCATGCTGTTAAGGATTCAGTGAGTCTAAGAGAAGTCTGGCTCCGAAGAGTTAGTGTGCTGCTTGACCCCATCACGAGATAATATTCTGTAGCAAATGCTGCAAAGAATGTGAACACAACAGCTTCTGGGGAGGAAAATTGGCAGGAAGGCAAGTAGAAGCAGACTGTGAGACACTTCTTACAAACTGTGCTCAGAAACCAATCTGTTCTTCTTTATTGTTCACTGATGAAGGGATGGACTATAAATGGTGCAGACGGCCTTGAGGCCTGTGATAATACATTATCTGTAGCTCTTCCAGTTGGAGGATTAAAAGCTCTTAATGCTTTTTATGCAAAAAATAGGTAAGCATCTATTAAAAAAAAATCTGAAAATGTGCATGTCAAAACCTCAGCCTCAGGAGCCAATTATTACTTTAGGTGGGAGAGGAAAGATTTGTTTAATGGAAAAAGCAAAAATTTAAATGTTTTTACACTTATTTCCTGCTTTGCTTATGGTCTGGCTAAGACGAATATCTAAAGTTAAAGTTTTAATATGAAAAACATCCCTCCTGTGTCAATCTTCACTTCAGTCTGTCCTTAAAGTGCATGCAAAGTCAGACTTCCCTTACATGGCCATATGCTGAATTCAGATTTTTTTTTTTATGTTGTCTCACTAAGAGCATGTGTGTCTGTTGCACAAGCTCAGGGCACCAGTGAATGGTCCCCACTTACCCACTGAAGGTAAGCACAAGCACCATGTTCTGCTCTGTTTATAGCACTTGTGTGTTCTCACGAATGTTTGGACAAAATGTTCAGGGGTTGGACTTGGTGATCTTAAGGTCCTTTCTAACCTTGAAGTTTCTATGATTCTATAAAATGCGTGGAAGCAGAACTGGATATTGCATCGTGAGTCTTAACCGCTCTGCTTCAGCAGAAGCAGCCTGTGCTCTAAATATGGTTTCGTATCATACAGTTGTTGACACTGATATCACAGAATCACAGAATCACAGAATGTTAAAGGTTGGAAGGGACCTCAAAGATCATCTAGTCCAACCCCCCCTGCCAGAGCAGGATCACCTACACTAGAGCGCACAGGAACGCGTCCAGGCGGGTTTTGAATGTCTCAAGAGATGGAGATTCCACAACCTCCCTAGGCAGCCTGTTCCAGTGCTCAGTCACCCTCACAGTGAAAAAGTTTTTCCTCATATTTTTATGGAACCTCCTGTGTTCCAGCTTCCACCCATTGCCCCTTGTCCTGTCAGTGGACGCCGCTGAAAAGAGCCTGGCTCCATCCTCCTGACATTCCCCCTTGACATATTTATAAACATTGATGAGGTCACCCCTCAGCCTCCTCTTCTCCAAGCTAAAGAGATCCAGCTCCTTCAGCCTTTCCTCATAAGGGAGATGCTCCACTCCCTTCACCATCTTTGTGGCTCTACGCTGGACTCTCTCAAGCAGCTCCCTGTCCTTCTTGAACTGAGGGGCCCAGAACTGGACACAATATTCCAGATGCGGCCTCACCAGGGCAGAGTAGAGGGGCAGGAGGACCTCTCTTGACCTACTTGCTACTCCCCTTCTAATACACCCCAGGATGCCATTGGCCTTCTTGGCCACGAGGGCACACTGTTGGCTCATGGTCATCCTGCTGTCCACTAGAACCCCCAGGTCCCTTTCCCCTGCACTGCTCTCCAGCAGGGCAGTCCCCAACCTATATTGGCACATGGGGTTATTTTTTCCCAAGTGCAAAACTCTACACTTGCCCTTATTAAACTTCATCAGATTTCTCCCCGAAATTTTTTTTTGCCCTCCCCGAAACTCTCTCGTGACTGGTCTCGTGTATGGTAGGCAGACCAGAGAGCCACCAGATTCAACCACTGAGCAGTTTTGTTCCTTCTGCCTTTTTTTTTTCTTTAAAAGAACATTTTGCCTCTGCTTGTCTTATACCAAAACGCAAGGCAAATAATCCGCAAAATCAATCGAAGTAAATTAAAATGCAACGTGATTTTTGCGTGAAACGAAAATAGTCTTGAATTGCTGGGTAGATCAGTAGGCTGGCTAGCAGGGCCATCTGCTGGCAGATGTACTCTAATGAGAGAACTTTGAATCGTACTGGGAATGAATCTCGTTCTGGGAGAGGTTAATGGCTTGATTCTAACTTCCAAACACCCGTGACTCTTCTTAAATTATCTTTGTAAGCTGCTTCATACTTTATATTAATTCCTGACTTTGTAGCAGAACTTATTGCTGTAAAAATAGAGAACTGCTTAACTATAAATTTAAGCTCCGTTCAAATGTTAAATGAGATGTTTGATTTGGGAGTAGTATTGCTGTAGATCACACCACAATTTAAAACTATATTCTGAAGAAGCATGGCTTTGTAGATGAATCTCTTGAATCAATGAATGATTAATGTTAATACTTGCTCTTCACACAAAATGCTTGCATTAGGGATGCTTTGATTAAAATTAGAGATCATATTTCTTGTGAACAAATCTAAAGAAGCCAAATGGTCTGACCTACTAAGATTTTTACATTTCTTGCATCTTAAATATTGAAAAGGCTTTTGGATGTGTTTTTTAGAAGCACTGTGTAACCAATGCAGCATTGCAAGCATCACAAGTGTTTTCTTGTATATGTGTGCTCATATTTGCCTGTGTATGTCCAATATATGGCAACTATCGGATATATTTGACTGGAAATATGATAGATCATAAGTGAGAGGTTGTGATCTATCCCTCTGCAAGTTTGTAATGAGTAATATATGAAAAAAGTGTGTATAAGAGTAAAATAAGGAACACATGTAAGCATGTTTGTTGTTTTTATCTTTTGAGAACCTGTAGTTTCCCTTCAAGAAGATGTCATTGCAATAAAGGTGCAAGACTCTCTGAGTTGTATAACATGATGAATATTAAAGTACATTGGTCTGCATTACTTAGCAGATATGTGTTGCTGGTGTAACAGGTCACAAGATTGTCTCAAGCCTGTTGGCAAAGCAGGCTTAGTCTTGGTTCCAGTAGTGTTTATAGCAGCACAATCGTTACTCTTCTAATTACAGTAAAAGAAATGAAACAGTAGCCACTTGCTGACATAATTGCAGTATACTGTAGGCTAAAAGTATCCCCTGAGTGTGCGCTGGTCTGCCTGTATTTGAAAATATTTAATCTTTTGTTTCTGATTTTTATTGTCTCTAACAGCGTATACCTTCTTCCAACAGAAAAAGCAGGATATTGCATACTGCCCAGGGGCTGATCTGACCTTTTTGACTTCTAAATATTTTTCCACTTTTTCCATTTTGACATTTCACAAAATGAAGTGATGGGGTTGGATTTCATTACAGGTGCTGTGACCGAAATTATTTATTGCTTAGCTATTAATCCTCACCATAAATGTCATCGATTTATAGAGCCCATGAAAGCACAAACGTTACCCATTGAGTGCCAGGAGTGCTACTATACAGATATGAAGTGTATGGACAGGTATTTTATATTTTGTGTGAATCAGACCTATTCTGGACCAATTCTTTTTGCTGGTAGTACATTCTGTATTTTTACTGTTCTCTTTTAGTGATTATTTACTGTTACTTGTTCTAGAAGGATGTCAAAATGGACTGAAATATGTTGGAAGGATGGATTGGACTACAGAGAGGAGGAAGTCATCTCTTCTTGTTTGTGAGAAATAAGTACGAATATGCCTGCATTATTAGGAAGCTGCCTTGCCAATATGTGTAATATACATGTATCTATTGAGGTTCTGACCATTGCGGGTAGGTGGGAGGCCAGATGTGATATTGTTTCATATTTATATTTCTCTCCTGTAAGTCTTTCAGCTACATGCAAGAGCTGTTCAGGAACTAATTCTTTGTAAAGTCTGGTTTAGTTCCCCTGGGGAAAGATTATACTGTATTGGGAAATGGCATTTTATCTGCAGAGCCTGGTTTTGCTCTTCATTTACCGTGCTGAGTGCTGGTCTCAGAGTTGTCTGATAAAGTGGAAGTTCTCATTTGCACAGTGATATTGGGCTCCTGTGGTCTGACTGGAGTAGCTGTGTGTCTTCCCTGTGGCACCACTTTGGTAGGTAAAAACATTGGTTTATCAGCATGAGAGTAGTTAAGCTGTGGCTTTTTTTTGCCTGTGTGACATATTGGATATGTGACATGTGGAGTGACTACACCAGTTAAAGTACTGAGGTGGATCAGTTTTTTGTGAGAGTTCGCAGGTTCCACAGAACTGGTT
Organism: Trogon surrucura; assembly: GCA_020746105.1. Taxonomy (NCBI): domain Eukaryota; kingdom Metazoa; phylum Chordata; class Aves; order Trogoniformes; family Trogonidae; genus Trogon; species Trogon surrucura. Next base: position 56,238,346 of record CM036620.1, on the reverse strand, counting down.
CTGAGCAAGCTGTTGCTGAACATAGGGCTAGTAAAATGTGGCCCAACAAAGAAATGTGAAAGGATTCTCCATAAATTGGTCAAAACTTTACACTTGTAGCAAAAAATGCAATGGAATATAGTTTTTCTGCTGCTTATCCCATTCGTTTGTCTTCTCCCTCAGCATTAGCTTCAGAGCAGGCAGCTCTCAGGTTACGGAGAGAGGGAGGGTTAGCCAGAACCCCAGGCGGTGACAGGGACAAAGCCCATTGATTGCTCTAGGACTCTGACAGCTGCTGGACCGAGTTGCTTCTAGGAGCTCATCAGTGCCTCAGCATCTTTGTTGCTGTGCAACTTGATTTTTTATTTTATTTTTAAAATAATTTTGGATGGTGATAATTTTGTGCCCTTGAGTGAACAGTTTTATTTAAGGTCCAGAAATGAAGAGAAATAGCCTGTCCTCCTTTTTCGTCTCTCTCTGGTTGCTGTTTACAGCAGCGATGCTTCAAGGTGAGAATACTGCTTGATAGCTGAAAGTTACATTGAGATTTATTTGACTCGAGTAGAAGCTGGTGTCCTCGCATGTCTTACACAGTTGAGCTCCAGAAGTCTTTCATCTGTTTGGTTTTACTTTGTCACATTGATGCGTAGACAAAATGATCACGTGCAGCTGGAAAAACTTAACTGCTCTTTGTGAAACGTTGATTTGTTAGGATTTCTTTTTAATCGAGAAGGCTTGCTTTGTACTTGTATTAGTCCAGGAAGTCACTGTGAGTCACCAGGGAGTGATGGACTCCAAAGCACTTGCTTCTTACAGTGCCAGCTGGCATTTGTGCAAGTCTTGTGAGTGTTACTGTCTTTGCTTTTTGCTTGCAAAAAATATGTGAATCTAAATGTAACCCAGAGGCTGCCTACAGGAGTGCAAAACAGCGTGGAACAGCACAAGTGTTGTTTAAAATCTAAAGTTGCAGTGAATTAGCCTCAGTGACTAAGTCTGGATAGCAAGAAGCGTCTCCATATGCACAGTTTGGAAAAGGTGTTGGTGCATACATCATGCAATTGCCAATTTGTGAAGAAAAGCACCTCAGGCTTTTTCCAGGTGGTATTTAGAAGAGAAAAAGAGTAAATTCTGAAAGGGGCATGAATCTATCAGTGCTGTATTTAGGGAGATATCACAAGTCATTAGCCTGGAAGCAGTCTTGGACTTCAGACTTTGCTTCTAATTTTAGATTGGCAGATGTGTGACTGTAAGTCAATAATCTCTATGCCTATGAAAGACATCAGTAAAATAAAGGTAGTGATATTTACCTTCAAAAGAGGCAGGAATCTCTATAAGGACTTTTTTTTTTTTTTTAATCAATGACTGTGAAAAGCTAATTAGCTGTTCATTCATGACAGCTGAATGCTGTCCTTATTTGAAGAGCTTCATTATATATACTTCTGTTTCTGCCCTAAATGATATTCTACAGTGTATGAATGGTAAATATAGTTATAGCAAACACTACTTGAAGCTGTAGAAAGAGGATGTTTTCTGATACTTGTTGGTGCTTAATTGGATGTACTGAACAAATCTTTGTTCCACTAGCTGTGGAATCGGCCAAAGGAAAATATGCTCACATGCTGTTTAATGAACTGTTTGAAGACTACTCAAATGCTCTAAGACCAGTGGAAGACACAGATAAAGTACTGAATGTCACTCTTCAGATCACATTATCCCAAATTAAAGACATGGTGAGTAAGCATACAGTTTGGTTTTTCTAAAGATGTGCAGAAATGTACTAGGTGTAAACCTTTTGCTTGGAGTAGGAAAAGCAACTTGCGTATTATGAGAAAGCTTTATTGAAGTTGTCACAACAAGGGTCATGTTCTGCAGTTCTTTATAGATTCTTTCTTACCTGAATGTAACACTAAGACTTCCATTATAAGCCTACAAATTTACAGCTGCTGAATTAAGATTATTTTTTTTAGTTACGTATTGGGCTTGCACACTCCAGGAAATGTTTGCTGAGTTTTAAAAGAAAGAACAAATGCTTTTTCCAAGAATCCATTAATTTCTACATAAGTTCTGTATTTTATCCTTCAGTAACTATTTTATGAATTTGTTTCAGCTAGATATACTTTTAAGGCAAAAGAAAATATGTCAGGAAGGAGAGCAGAAAATCACTTTTGTGAATTCTGAATTACAACTTCAAAGCCTCACCAAGCTTTCAGAGAATTTGTTAAACTGAATCTGTTAGCGGTTTGATATTTGGAAGCTCACAAAATGAAATTCTTGAGATAATGGGAGGCTTAAACAACTGTGATTAAAGCTGGGGAGGGTGCAGGGGAAAGGAGATGTGCACAAGAGAAAGTACACTGTGTGGGCATATGTACCTGTCTGAGAAGTACTCTTGTGGCCTGTCACTATTCTGGCCTGTTTTGGACACTGCGTTAAAGCTGTACAACAAATGCTGTCAGCATCTAAGGTGTGATTTTTGTCACCTTCAGCTGGGAATATTTCTACATTTTTATGCAGGATGAAAGGAACCAAATTTTGTCAGCTTACTTATGGATTCGACAAAGCTGGTATGATGCATACCTCAAATGGGACAAAGATAAATATGATGGGTTGGATTCTATCAGGATTCCAAGCAATTTGGTTTGGAGACCAGATATTGTCCTATATAACAAGTGAGTGTGACTGGAGAAAATCAGCTTGAATATTTGCCTGAAGGAGGGAGGGGGTTGAAAGAGGATTTGACCCACAGAGTCTGAACTTTCATCACTTCATCTTACCTTAGCAAGGGGTGTGTTGTCTTAACATTTGTTGTTGATCATATAAATATTTTGCAATAAAGCCATTGGCAGGATTTGCGAATTGATTGTGCTACATGGCAAAGCTCTTCTGAATTTCTCTGCACTGGGAATTGAATACCCTGGCAGTCTGAGGTGCTTTCTACTGAGGCTGCTGAAGAGCTCTGGAAGAAATGTCCACAGAAAGGTAGTGCATGAAGGTTCCACTCCTTGTTGGCTCTCCCAGGCCAGCAATGACCAGCAGATTATTTTGATCTTTGAATGGATTCTTATCCTACTGTATCCTGTTTGAGGTCAAGTTTGAAAAAACTATGACCAAAAAATACAACATAATTTAGCAGCACTGATGTTTGACCTTAATGGGCCCTGATACCTGTAAATAATATGTACTAGTCAGTTCTCATGAAAATTCGGTATAAATATAAATATTATTTCAGAAGCATGCTTTTAGTAGTGTGAAGTGAAGCCCTCTGCATTTCTGGCCCACACTTTAGATTGTTGCCTGTCAATCCTGACTATCACTTTTCTTCTTTCAGGGCTGATGATGATTTTTCAGAACCAGTGAATACTAATGTTGTATTGAGATATGATGGAAAAATCACTTGGGATGCACCTGCTATCACAAAGAGCTCATGTGTAGTGGATGTATCCTATTTTCCTTTTGACAGCCAGCAGTGCAACCTTACATTTGGGTCCTGGACCTATAATGGTAATCAGGTAGACATCATCAATTCTCTTGATAGTGGTGACCTCTCTGACTTCATAGAAGATGTGGAATGGGAGATTCGTGGTATGCCAGCAGTTAAGAACGTCATCACTTATGGCTGCTGCTCTGAGCCTTATCCAGATGTGACCTTCACACTGATTTTGAAAAGGAAGTCATCTTTCTACATATTTAATTTGTTGCTTCCTTGCATTTTGATCTCTTTCCTTGCCCCACTGGGATTCTATCTCCCTGCAGACTCTGGGGAAAAAGTGTCTCTGGGTGTTACGGTTCTTCTTGCTCTAACTGTGTTCCAGCTGATGGTTGCAGAGATCATGCCTCCTTCTGAAAATGTACCTTTGATAGGTGAGCTTTACATGCTTTGTGTTTAAATATGGCTTATTAATAGCAGGGCTGTATGTCAGGGAAACCATATATAGTTTGTGGCTTCTGGGAAGATACAGGTGCTAACTTTTAAAAACATAGTGAAATACTTAAAATGTGTGTGGAATTGTACAGGTATGCTGCAGCTCTTTAAGGTGATTTTGGGTTGCTTTTAAATTATTAGCTAGCTATTTTATAATTATGAATTAGTCATATAGACTATATAGATATGTATTTTATCATGTCTTACAGTTAAGGTAGCAATGAAAATCAATTTTAAAACCGGTATATGAAGAACTTGTAGGCACAATATCAGACTGTCTCAAGATATGTCTCGGTCAGATCCAGATGGTTGCGTGGTCTGGCTGGGACACTCAGGTTTAACTTAATATCTGACAATTGTTACACTGAAATGCAATCCATTACACTGAATTTTAATTACATCTGAGAGTTCAGAAGAGCTGATGTGTAGTGAAAGGGTGGTCGTCAGCACTGTCCCTTCTGCCTGCACCCTTCTCCTGTCCCAGACTGATCTTCCCCTTGGAGCACGAGGCTGCCCTGGTGGGATTTCTGGATGACTAGGAACATGTTTGCTACCACACTGGCTTCCAGCTTTGTTAAGATAGTTTAAATCTCATTATTTTTATTATTGTTATTACTGTGTATATAAAAAAAACCTATGTGGCTTAACTGTGATAAAACAGTGGTCAACGAACAGAACTGTTGAACGCATTTTCCTGCATCAGCAGCAACTATTCCTGCCTAGAATATGGGCTTGCTGTATGGGAGTACCTTCCCTACCTTCCTGTCATACAGCATTTGTACAGTCTGAGGGAAATCCAGACACTGAAACTCAACAGAGCCCCCCTTCAGCTCTGTGCCCGGCCACTTGGCTGTCAGGACAGCGGTTGTGGATATCAGCGAGGTCTGGATGTTCACTGGCTTGTGTGAATGCGAAGGCATCCGTCTGCTGGTGTGGAGCGTGTCAATAGCTCCAACAAAGCGTTATCATCACTTTTGTTCCGATGTCAGGAAGCGGGATTTCTGTTGTGCCATGTGCACCCATCAATGTTGGGATTTGGCAGACGCCAGGAAGAGAGCAAGGCTCCTGCTAAACGTGTTTAAGCTGCTTTCTGAACGCGTGTATTCTGAGAAATCGGAAGTTTTGACTCGCGGGTATTTACCGTGCTAATACAGTTGTCTCTTACTCATCGGATAAAGACATACCAGTATGAGGTTTTATTTTAATGGCTTTAATATTTGTTTTTAAATCATGAATTGTGATCTAAGTACAGTGGATTGGAGTGATTGAAAATCTGTTTCACTTGCATTTATGTTTAGCACTCTGTTGTCACACTGCTACTTCTGCTTTGAATTTGTTTAGGGTAGCATTTTTAATATGATTTTATTTTATGTTCCAGGAAAGTATTACATAGCAACTATGACCATGATCACAGCTTCCACTGCATTGACAATCATAATAATGAATCTCCATCACTGTGGCTCAGAAGCAAAACCTGTTCCACAATGGGCCAGGGTTGTGATTTTGGACTACATGTCAAAAATCTTTTTTGTTTATGATGTGGGTGAAAATTGCACAAGTCCGAAAAGAGAGAAGGAGGAACGTAAGTTAGAGAGGGGTGATGGATGTCGGAGGAGGCACAAGGAGGTAAGGAGTCACCTTTCCAATAGGGGTGATGACTGCAATTTCAAGGAGAAGCTCAATGGAAATTTGAGTAAAAACTATGCAGTTCATGGCGAAAACGTTAAGGAGACGGTTAATTGCTGTTCCTGTTACAAAATGCTGATTAAAAATATTGAGTATATTGCTAATTGTGTTCGAGACCATAAAGCAAACCGGGCCAAAGGAATTGAGTGGAAAAAAGTCGCAAAGGTGATGGACAGGTTTTTCATGTGGATTTTCTTTATCATGGTGTTTTTTATGAGCGTGCTGATCATTGGGAAAGCAGCTTAACTGAACACATTCTTTTTGTAAATCTGAATGTAGTGGGTCAGCTCATTTTGGTGGAGGTCTGGGACAGGGATGCTTTTGAGATGTTTGTCTTGCATTCTGTAACAATATAAAAATTGTTTCTCTAGGCTTTGACAGTGTGTTATGACTTTATTGAGCTGAGGGCTTTGTTAGTTACTGTACTTGTCTTGTAGCAGAGAAGTGCATCCCTGCTGAGGCTGCTGGGTGAGCCCTCTGTGCTCCATCTTGATGGGTGGTGGCCTCGACTTCAGGCTGAATGTAGTGGAGCGTTGCAGTGATGAAGCAGACAGCACAGTGGGGAGCACTGTATTCACAGGGCTGCATCTCTGCACCTTCTAACTTAGCCAGCACTTTCATTCCTCCAGAAAAAAAAAAAAGGGGGTGTTTATGACATGGTGGCAGTTCCTGGAGATCATCCCTTTGTGGCATTATCTTATGTTTTCCTTTTTTTAGAATGTCTTCCTAACTTGGCCTTTTGTTATTACTCTTTCTGATCACTGTTCCTATAATTTCACCTGTCTATCTGCTACCTGGTGTGCCTTTCACTTCTAACCATTGAGCTTACTGAATATGATCATTACTTTGATCTTCCTCTTAATTTCTGCTGCTGAATAATTACCACATTGTCACCATGGCTCCAGTAAGTTGGATACCTAGGACTACTACTTCACCAAGTCAGAGGACCTTTCTTCCATTCTCTTTCTCTTGAGCCTAACAATAGCAAGAGCTTCTGTCCTTCTTAGATGTCTCATTCCCCTGGGTATTTGCAGAAGATGGGCCTTTAAATGCTACTTGAGACTGCTGAAATTGGAGGCTGTAACTTTTGTCTCTGCTCATATATTGACCTTCACCGATGTTCAGCCCACGTGTCTCTTGTCCACTCTTGCATCCTCTTTAATACTTAAATTTTAAACTGTTTACAATTGTAAGCTGTGTGTTACTTAGCAGAAAAGCGTGATCTTACAGGATCATTAAAGTAGTGCCATAACCAACACTCCTTGCTCAGCACCTTAGTACTTACCTGTATGTGAATGTGTATGTCACCGACAACACCAAAAACCCCTCTCTGTGTGTCAATTTCTGTTAACCCTCTCAGACTGATAAAGCTCTGGAAGATGTCTTATGTAGTAAATTGAGAAACTAGTACCCCAGGCATGTCCATGGCAGATAAATTGCTTTTACAAAGCACCCTGAACTTTGAAACCGTGATATTCTAGATGTGGTGGGAGAGGCAGAATGACACTGTAACAGATCCCAGTCAAAAGTTCATGTGTTCCAGCTCATTTTCATAGTTGTTGTGGTTAATAGGAGCATACCTGTAAAGCTGTAACTTAGGAGCCAGGAGTGAAAATGGCAGTGATGCAGTTGTTATACCCAAATTTACTGGAAGAAAGGGAGTTGTAATATTATTGTTCTGATGTAAATGATACATTGAATTGATAATGGCAGGTTATCTTTTGTGTAGAATAATTAATGCTGTAAGCTTATCTGGATTCTCTTATGTAATGTAAGCCTTAAAGTCCAGGTTCTAATGTACAGCTAAACTGGGTGGCTAGCCAAGCATAAACTCAGTATGTGGAAAAAGTCTCAAGTGTGTTCCCTGTATACTATCAGTTCCCAGTCAACCGGGATAACTTTGAATAGCTCCTTTAGAAAACAAGCTGTTCTCTTTCACTGTGCAGAAAAATGGTTGCACCCATTTGCCGTGGAGTTCAGAGTTTGGCACTTATTGCCTGTTTGAGGAAACTGATTTGTGCTTTGTTGTAGAAAAAAATACTGTCCCAAAATCCTGGAGTGGCAGGTATTTAAAAGTAAGGGTAAAATATTCAGAATGTGATTCTTCAGCATGGAAAACTGGTAACCAAAGGTTTGTCCAAAGCTTGTGGGTGGCATAAAGAAAGCAGAGAGTTACTGTTCACTCTCTTTTCCAATATAGGAAACAGGTACATCAAATGTACAGGTTATGTGACAGTTGAGGGTCTGTACAATATGTGAGAAGGCAAAGGAATTCTTTGCAACGAGATTCATGAATGCAGAGAGATTATATGAATTTAAAGAGTTGGAGAAAAACATGAAAGGAAAAATCTATTGGCATACTACTAAATACAGACATTAAGTGTTGAAAGGTTCATGATGTTTTGTCTGATTGCTGGCTGCTGTTGAAGACAGCTTCCAGGTTTAGACTGATCTTTAGTCTGACTCAATACTTGTCTTAGAAATTCAGATTATGCCCATGCCATTGTGTTCAGAACAAACTGCAGCATGTATGCATACAGTTGTGGGCTTCCTATATGTAAGTTTGGAGTCGTAGATGGATGATGGGCCTTTTTATCATACTGGTGCTCCTCAGTATGCTGTGTACTTGGATGCTGATGCTGAAATCATACTTTGCACTTCCCTAGCATGCTTTATGTGAAATTGTGATAGTACTAAAGAATTCTTTTCCTTATAAGAATATGATTTGAAAATTATTCTTTACTATTTGAATTTATTAACTATTACATTTGCTTTATTATTTTCTGTTATTCTTTTCTTTGGATCACCAGACATTCTCAAGTATTTTTCTTCTTCTATTTGCATGTGGTGAGTCTTTATCTTGATTTTGTAACAAATGCATTTTTAGTTTTAGTTCATAAGAGCCAGATCCAATAAAGAATGTGAGCAGCAGATAATGGGAACTGGTAGAAGTCATTACCCAAATTCTTATTGTGAAGCCTCATGTTAGGACCCTTGGATTCACATCTTTGAACTTGATTATTTTCCAGGGTAAAAACACAATGTGATGCTGCATGGCCATACTTCTGGTGACAAGGCTGTCCTAAGGTCTATGGTACTGCATCCATACAAGGGCTAGCTGATTTAAAGCTAGCTCAGGAGTTTCTAGCTAAACTGTATCACACAATCACAGAATGTCAGGAGTTGGAAGGGACCTCAAAAGATCATCTAGTCCAAACCCCCTGCCAGAGCAGGATCACCTAGGGCAGCCCCACAGGAACACGTCCAGGCGGGTTTTGAATGTCTGCAGAGAAGGAGACTCCACAACCTCCCTGGGCAGCCTGTGCCAGTGCTCTGTCACCCTCACAGTGAAGAAGTTTTTTCTAATGTTTTTGTGGAACCTCCTATGTTCCAGCTTGTACCCATTGCCCCTTTCCCTGTCATTGGATGTTGCTGAAAAGAGCCTGGCTCCGTCCTCCTGACACTCCTTCTTGACATACTTATAAATATGAATGAGGTCACCCTTCAGCCTCCTCTTCTCCAAGCTAAAGAGACCCAGCTCCTTCAGCCTTTCCTCATAAGGGAGATGTTCCGCTCCCTTCGTCATCTTTGTGGCTCTGCGCTGGACTCTCTCAAGCAGTTCCCTGTCTCTCTTGAGCTGAGGGGCCCAGAACTGGACACAATATTCCAGATGTGGCCTCACCAGGGCAGAGCAGAGGGGCAGGAGGACCTCTCTCGACCTACTAGCTATTCCCCTTCTAATACACCCCAGGATGCCATTGGCCTTCTTGGCCATGAGGGCACATTGCTGGCTCATGGTCATCCTGCTGTCCACTAGAACCCCCAGGTCCCTTTCCCCTGCGCTGCTCTCCAGCAGGGCAGTCCCCAACCTGTACTGGCACATGGGGTTATTCTTTCCCAGGTGCAAAACTCTACACTTGCCCTTGTTGAACTTCATAAGATTTCTCCCCGTCCAGCCCTCCAGCCTGTCCAGGTCTCTCTGAATGGCAGCACAACCTTCTGGTGTGTCAATGACTCCTCCCAATTTTGCGTCACCAGCAAACTTGCTGACAGTGCTCTCTAATCCCTCGTCCAGGTCACTGATGAATATATTGAAAAGCACTGACCCCTGATTGACCCCACTAGACACAGGCCTCCAGCCAGACTCTGCCCCATTGACCACAACTCTCTGACTTCTTCCCTTCAACCAGTTAGCGACCCACCTCACTACTTGGTCATCCAAATCACACTTCCTCAGTTTACCTGTGAGGATGCTGTGGGAGACGGTGTCAAATGCTTTAATGAAATCCAGATAGACCGCATCCACTGCATGGCCACCATCCATCCCCACCTGGTTTTGTCTTCATAAAAGGCTATCAGGTTGGTCAAACATGACTTCCCCTTGGCAAAGCTATGCTGACTGCTCCTAATAACCTTCTTATCCTTGATATGACTAGAGACAACGCCAAGGATGAGATGTTCCATCACCTTTCCAGGGATGGAGGTGAGGCTGACCGGTCTGTAGTTACCCGGGTCATCCTTCCTGCCCTTCTTATAGACTGGACTGACGTTCGCTTTCCTCCAGTCTTCAGGCACCTCACCTGTTACCCACGACTTACCAAAGATGATGGAGAGTGGCCTAGCAATGACTCCCGCCAGCTCCCTCAGCACCCGTGGGTGCATCCCATCAGGGCCCATGGATTTATGGATGTTCAAGTGTTCTAATTGATCCCTAACCCACTCCTCCTCAACCAGGGCAAACTCCTCCTTTATCCTGACTTCCTCTGGGGCCTCAGGGGACTGAGGCTCCTGAGGACAGTCTCCAACAGTGTAGACAGAGGCAAAGAACTGTAGGGGTTGTAGTTTGTGTCCCTCCAAAATCTTATGTTCAATTTTTATATCTCTGTGTTCAGCTGTTTCAAAAACTTGCTCTAAATCAACCAAGCACCGTGTTAGTAGTCAGAGGTGTATGTGGCAACTCTAGCACTGAGTGGAGACAAGAATGTTTAATTCTTTCTGTCCTGGTCTCTTCCTCTTTCCTTTGTGTGTCTCATGTGTCTCATCCAGTAATCTTTGGGGAATATTAAATCCAGAGATGATGAATGACTATGATTATAGTAACAGAAAAATAACTATTTATGCACTTGTCTGAGTAACCCTGCAGGCTTAACATGAAGGCAGTGGCGTGACTATATATTTACTGAGGAGGACAGTGATGCTGTAAAAATGCTGTTTGAGATTTGTGTGCTGCAGAAGCCTTTGAGGAATGAGCTGACAGCTTTTTTTTTTTTTTTGTCCACCTCTTGGCAGAGAGATCACCTGTTCCCTCTTATATTGAGTCATTGCAGTGTTAAAATGAGGAGAAATATGTTGCCTCCTGTGATGCATTAATTGTGCAGAATCACAGAACTGAAGGTGAAGCATGATGGCATGTTGGGGTGCTTGAATTTCAGGTGGTGCAGCAAGGTAGGAGATGCCCTTAGCTGCCCCAGGAATTCTGTTTCTGTTTAGAAATTGTAGCCTGAGGATTCGGGCTAAACCCAAAAAGGGTCATCCTGGACATTAAAGGACACTGAAATAGAGAAGTGGGGATCCCCATATTTCAGGAGTCATCAGGTAACCACATGTTTCATCCTCTGGTTGACAAAACTTGCTTCTCTGACTCTGCCAGAAGTATGGGAAGTGTCTGAGAGTTGTTTCTCAAAGAGTATAGGAGTGTGGCATGAACTTGCGATTGCATGTCTCTGTCCCAGTTTGAGAAATAGAAGACCTGTAACGTGATTGTTTAGGAAATGGGAAGAGTGCGAGATGAGAGGGAATTCCTTTAATTCTGTTTACAAAATTAGGAAGAACCCATCTTTTCTTTCAAATGTCTGTTACTCATTGAAGAGAATAATATATCTGTTCTTATTTTCATTCTTAAAACTTTTTCATCAGTGACAAGATGCAGGACCAAAGATGTCTGACTGCAACCATCTCTTTTGGTGTGTGCAGGCACAGTAACCTATGGCTCAATTAAAAGAAGAGAGAAAGCTGAATATCTGTCCTCACTCATTCTAAAGTCCACTAGAAAGAAATCTTTCTTCCTTGTAAGAGACAAGTCCAACTGTGTGGAAAGGACAAGAGGTAGCAGAGGAGTTTCTCTCTCCCTCATGTTGTGCAAATTCACTCCATCTTCTCCAGACACCTCTTAAGAACTCTTTTCTGCAAGGTGGCAGTGAAAAATGTTGTTCTTACATTGCTTGCAGTAAGGAAATTCAGATTGCAGGTATCCAGCTCGGGCTTGGTTTTATAAGTTTCTTTCTAAATACTTTTGTGCGTTTGATTCCCAGTCTGTAGTCCACAGACCACTGAAGGTCTGCAAGACTGCCAGGCATACATGGCAGTTGTTCCACTGGGGAACAGATATCAATCTAGTGAATGTTCAGAAGAGATAAATCAAGATTTAAACATGACAGCTACAGTTTTAAAGAGGGTTTTTCATTCTATTTTCTGAAAATATTTATTTAAAAAGTGATTTGGTACTGTGTTCTTAGTAACCCACCTAGAGTTCTGTTTTGTATTTTTTCTGGGGAGCAAGTATTGTTGTTTGCTTCCTCTGCCATTCTGAGCATTTGTTTTTACCAGGTTCTGTGCCTTATGACATTCACATAGCTACTCGCAATGAATTTGGACCTGTGTTGCAAAAGAACTTGAAACATATTTTTATATGGTATTATTTTTGTTCATATCACTTTTCATTGAACAAGATTGTATTTTTGGTGTTGGGAGTTGCTAGGGACTGCGTTCTGTGAAATATGTCCTGCATTACCCTTTGGTTTGAAGAATGCATTGGTTTTAGTTACTTTAAATGCAGTGGCAGAGCTGGCAAGGGAAGAGTATTGGAGGAGAAGATAAGGTTTTTAAAATTGCTTAAACCTAACCCAGATTATTGTAGACATCAGAGTATCTCAGTGAATAAAATGAGTATACTGGGGTTCACTGCGTATTTGTCACCACTAATAGATAACTTTGATTAATAGTGGTCTTAAATACTGTATAACAGCATCATATTCTGGTTCTGTTTGCTTGTTTCTTCATTAGTGTGCTTAAGAACATGTCAGCAGGAAATTATTGAGTCAATATAATGTGAACAAATAACGAACGATATTGTGATTAATGCATGCGTCTGTATTGTTCTACTGTTAGTGTGCTATAGGTGAGCAATAGATCTATCTCATATTCATTCTGTATTTTCATTTCTAGTAAAACATTATAAAGCTGCTGACTGTATTTCTTCTGGAGTAGTCTCCAGAGGTTTGAAAAGCTTCATCACAGATAAAGCATTTGGCTAGAATGTGTAGTCCGTGTTCAGTGGTGATGAAGAGTAACAATTTGGCTTCCACAGGGCCAAAGCTGGTTAGAGGAAGGCAGCAGACAGACCTGTGTTGCAAAATAATGCTATGTGGCTTTTGCAAAATTTGAGTAAGGAAGGAGAGGGGAGGGGAAAAAAATGACTAAAAATGAGGTGAAAGATAAAATTACCAAGAGTCATTCATCGGTGAGCTAGTTCACTAGAGCGCAATCTTGCTGTAAGCATAGCCACTTCCATTTCACATCCCATTCACTGGCCAGCCTGTGCCCAGGGGTGGACTGCCAGCAAGTCAAGTGCAGCTCCTGGCCTGGGGCTGTATCACAGTAGCACGTCGGTTCTGGAGCAGCGGTTACTGTCTCAGTCAGGGACAATAGTGTCATCTTACCCTGAGTCATGATGATGTGTCCAAGCTTGCACCAGCTTGTGAGGGGCAGGTGGGACCCTGATGAGCCACTGTCACCCACTGCCGATAAACTAATCCTACCTCATCCCTCTGGCTGGTGGCCCTCAGGAAGAAGATTATCACTTATATGATCTGGAAGGTGGGTTCCTCTTTATATGGCTGCTTTGTAGTTCTTTCTAGCACCTATGTAGATTCCAGTAATTTTCTGTCCAGCTCACCCAGTTTCTCACAAGAGGTTGATAGAAGTGCTTCTGACATGATTTAGAGTTTTTTAAATGTTTTGTTCTGCAGGTTATGCCCATTTTTATTCAGTATGTTAATGCTCTAGGTGACTGCCAATAAGATATCTGTGCTGAGCAAAACTTGTGTTGCTTTTATTGTAGTGTGTTTAGCATAGCTGGAGACAGAATAGCCATTGTGAGACAATCCCCTTCATTGTAGATAATGGATGGGAGTTTTTCATAAAGAATTAACACTAACATCACAAAATCAAGGGCAGACTGGCACCCTCAGCCCCCCTCACTGAACCAGTAGGGTAGTGCAAGTGAGCTCAGGGGTCTGGCATTCAGATGCTGGCAAAACTTCAGGTGTGCCCTTAGTTCTGCTTTTGAATGCCATGTTCACTACCTTGCAGAGCTTGTCTGAACTATGAAAGAGAGGATTTCTTAACAGCATGGTTCAAAGTGGAGAGGGCTAGACAAGCGCGTATTTGGCACGGCACCCTTGAGCTGCATGAGTTCTCAGCAGTGCTTCAAGCCAGCAAGCTTTGTGTCACTGGGAGCATTACATTGGGACCCTCAGTTCCTGAGGCAGCAGCAGGAAACCAACCTGGAGGTCTTGCCCCCAGGGGAGGAGAAATGAAGGGTGGTGGTGAGAATGAGTCCAGGATCCAGGTGTCTCTGCTGTGAAAATCAACACCTTGCAAAAGCTCCTCCTGTGCAGGTAGTTCCTCACCTAAATCTTGAGACCTCTAGGGGTCATACACGGGCTGTTCAGTTGCCGAGTGCTTCGAGGCAGAGCCGGTAGGCAATTTTTTAATGATTAAAAAAACCCAACAACCCAACCAAATCAAAAAAACTGCCCTTAGCCTGAGATGTTCTGTTTTCCCCAAGACGCCACAAGTGTTGTAGACTTGGTGCTTCGTTAGGTTGATTATTGCTGCTTATCTTTTATTTAGGTCTAGGTAAATGAAGAATTCTGTCCTAGGGGCCAGTGCAAAGATTGTTGTTCTGAAAGGCCTTTTCATGGCTTCCTCCGAAACCATGTTTTATGCTTTAATCTAAGTGTGATCTGAGGGCTAATAGTCTTATGAACAGAACTGATTTGAGGTAGTCTGTTAATCCTCAAAGTACTGCAGAATGAAGGCTTCATCAGCAGGGGAGACTGGTCCTGCACCTGGTTCAGGACGGTATGCTACTTTGTTGAGATCAAGACAAAATGCCTGATGAAGGCATTGGGTGCTACAGCAGGAGAAACTTGGTCCCTTACCTGGGTGAGCAGAGATGTGTCAACTTAGGCTTTCTGGCCAACTTCAAGTACCTTGGAAAGACAGGCTCTGTGCAAATGGCTTACTTTCAGTGATATTCCTCTTATCTGAGTTGCTCTTGAGATCATAGAATCACAGAATTGTTGAGGCTGGAAGAGACCTCTGAGATCATCAAGTCCAGCCTATGACCCAACACCACCACA
Source organism: Trogon surrucura (assembly GCA_020746105.1). Taxonomy (NCBI): domain Eukaryota; kingdom Metazoa; phylum Chordata; class Aves; order Trogoniformes; family Trogonidae; genus Trogon; species Trogon surrucura. Next base: position 56,223,334 of record CM036620.1, on the reverse strand, counting down.
TCGGCCAGACCATGGCACTAAGTGCCACATCCAGCCCCTCCTTAAACACCTCCCGGGATGGTGACTCCACCCCTTCCCTGGGCAGTGCATCCCAGTGCCTGAGCACCATCTCTGTGAGGAAGCATTTCCTGAGATCCAACCTAAACCTTCCCTGATGCAGTTTCAGGCCATACCCTCTCATCCTGTCACTAGTTGCCCGGGAGAAGACTGACTACAACTTCCCTTCAGATAGCTCTTCAGCCCTTTTCTTCCTCTAGTCCTTGTATTCTCTTACAGTCAAAAGAACTTTGTTATTCCCTAGATGATGACCATACCCATAACAAAAAACGACTTCAACATCATGGTGCTGTTCCCTCTGCCCTCCGAATGCGTCTCCTTGAGTTCGGTAGCCACACGTTGACTGGATAGGGCAACATCACCGACATGGAAGAAAGAGGCATCATTTGCTCTTAGTATTAAAAATCTTATATGGTGCTCACTGCAAACACATAATATTAGTGTAAAAGGGGGTCCTCTCTGTGTGTGAGACTGTCTCTACAGCTAGCTAGATATAGGAGAGGTGATATCATTGAGATGGTTCCTTAGATGGCTTTCGCTTCAAAAGGTGAACACATTGGTAAATGCAATTTGTCACACTTCTGAAGGAGGGAGAAGAAATAGTGTTCTGGCTGGTTCACTGTTGTAGTCCAAGCCAGCATTTGTTCCTGGAGATGATGGTCATTCTCAAAATGCCAGTTTGTACTGTCGCATCAGATTGCTGTCCTCTGGATGATTCCTGAAGCGTGGAGACTGTGCAACTCGTGAGGTAATAGATGTAATAAGACTGTGCGGAAGGTGATTTGGTCCGGCTCTAGTGACACACAGCACTTAAATTGCAGCCTGGTCCTTGCCCATACTCTAACCTTCCCCTGGACACTGTTTCCATTGTACTTGCTTCTGCTCCTTGGAGATGGTTCTCCTGAGCCCCACTAGTGGGTGACTCCTTCCCCTTCCCTCTCCATCTCGAAGGGCCTTGGACCTGAAGCTCTCCCTATATGTGGCAGAGGGGAGGAGGAAATGTCGCTGAGAATGCAGAACGGCTGCAGACACTACCAGACTGTGGCATCACTCTGGGTATATTTGCTTGAATGATGCTATGGTCAGCTTGGGCAGCAGGACTTTGTCTTTATGCAGCAGCAAAACATAAGTCATGTTCATTTCCACTGCCTGGCAGCTGTGACTGTTAACATTGCTATTTTGTAGCATGTGTGTTCTTTAAAAGATAAAAACTACAAAAACCAGATAGAACAGGAAGGTAATTATTAACTGGATTTGGATGAGTATTGGCTTAAATCACAGATTCACAGAATTGTTGTTGAAGCTGGAAAAGACCTCTGACATCACCAAGTCCAGCCTATGTCCCAACACCACCACATCGGTGGGACCATGGGACTAAATCAGTTAAGTAGATCAAGCCCTGCCTATACTGAAGAAGCATGGGACAATTTCTGGTTTCAGAAATTCTTGTCTGTGCAGAACATGTGAAAGGTTACAAGTGGTGAACTCAAAAGAAGAAATGTTGCAGGGACACAGCGAGACCTAAAATTTGCAAGTTTTGCACTTGGATGATGAGGCTTGATCACAGACCAGAGAGAGGCAATGGGCAGATTCGCGGTGGTTTGGCATCTAGCTGCAATGTGATGCTTTAGGATATTAAAAATGAGGCACCGAAATATCATTGTAGCTCTGGGCCAGGGTCCTGCTGCTGATGATATTGCTGGGACTGAGGCCTACTGTTGTGGCTTGCCTACCAGCAGGCAAGTACCGTCTGATTTTCTTGCAGGATGTGTGAATAGCTCTAGATGGGGACGAGTACAAGACAGAACATAGAGTGGTATTGGGTTATTTCATTGCCTGATATGTTTAGTGGGGATGCTTAGCTAGGACAGCATGTATTGTTAGTGATTTATCTATGTCTACTTAGTAACTGTAGCTAACTTTTTCCCTCCTACACACAATTAAGCATTTTTTGACAAGTTTAGATATGGCATTTGTAGAAATAGGGCATAGTGTGGGAACATCTGCTTTGGCTGAGCTCTGGACCCCACCTAGGCTGCTGGCACCTGTGGGTGCTTCATGCTGCAGGAGCAGGACCATTGCTTTGGAGATGTCCCAAAGGTGTGTTGGGCTTACCTGCAGCTCTGCAGTTCTCGTTTGTTGACCCTTCAGGTGCAGACATTATTGCTGTATAAACAACCACAGGCAATGTGTGTACAGAGATAAAGATTTCTCTTAAAATGAATTAAATCTACAGGGAAAGGGAATAGAGAATTACTTTAATCCAAGAAGTGTGGAAAGGGAGGTTGTACCTAACAACACTCAGCTTTGTTAGAATTTAATTTCTTTTTACTTGGTACATTAGCTTCCCCTCTTTTTATTAGTCCTATGGATTATGCTGTCTCACTGTAAGTAATATCTCTCCAAAGAGCAACTTTATCTATAACAAGTAATTCACCTAATTGCATGCTATTGAGAGAAAAGGGTTTCACTCTGGTACCAAGCTAGAAGTTCCAAGGTTCACAAAAAAACTGAAAAAGTATCTTATCAGGGATCTATACAGTCACTTGTAGTTTGTTCTTGTTCCTTTAAATACCCTCCAACAACTCTAGATCCTGCATGAAATAAGTGGGTTCAGTTTTATGACCTCAGTCTCTAACGGGTATGTAATGTTTTCCAAACCTCCTCCTGAGGGGAGATCAATGCTAATTCCTTTTGTTACAGTCAGTGGCATTAGCACAGCCTAGATTCTCTCTTGAGTTTTCTCCTTTAGCTTCACTAAGTTAAATGCCAGACGTTTATTACATGCTTTCTATCTGGGTTTGGTTTTTTTTTTTGCCTCCAAATCTACTAATTGACTTTTGTAAATTTTCCTGGTGGTAAAGGTCACAAAGATAATGTGGAACCTATAGCTTAACCTCTTGGTGCATCTCAGGTTGTGAAAGGCAGTGTTGAAGTCTACTGATTAAATTAATTACTCTTCTGAGGTTTCATCATAAAGAAAGACTATTTTGCCTTCGTAGTTCACTTCCATCTGATTTTTGCATGACATCTCAGACTTTGGTTAGGAACCTCAAATTTTGCTGGGGTGCAATCAGATGGTAGAAACAGCTTTGCCAGATGTAAACCTGACCGTGAACTGTGTTGCACAGGCACCTTCCCCTGCTTCATGAGACTGGAAACCATGTTGTTACTTTTGTTTTTCCTCTATACTTTCTACCTTTGCTAGGAACATCTCCAGAAAGCCTGAGAATAAGACAACGGTGTGGTGGTGCCTGGAGCTACATCAGTTGGCACTGAGTATTCACTCTATCCCTGCAGACAACTCGCTCATGAAACTGAGTGTTGTGAGGGTCAGATTTGATTTCCAAAGCTCCACTTATGTACAAATAGGAGATCCAGTGCCCCAAACTAACCTATTCGTGTCTGAAGTAACCAGGAGCATTTGGCAGCAGGGTGTCCTTGTGGAAACCCAAAGTCACTGTGCTCCTTCCAGCTGGCACTCCTAGTTAGCCTTTGCTTCACCACAGTGAAATGCACGGGGCTGTCTCTGCTGCTTTTCCTGGAAGTCACCCTGGCAGAGTCCAGCAGGGTAGATAGAGCAGAGTTAATCTCAAATCCTGCAGAACAGCCTTTTATTGGGCTGGTTGGAGCACGTGTGTGGGGAGGATGTGCAGAAGCAGCTGCTTGTCCCTGTCCTTTCTGCACGCTGTCCCCTTCAGCTCATCTTTGCCACAGTGGCCCTACAGTGTTCTATCACCGGGGACAGCATCACAAAAGCGGCATTGCAGCTTTTCTGGAGCTCTTGCAGGATAGCTGGTTGTGGTGGTGTGCTAGCAGTTTAACTAAGTTTAGAAGGCTTTCCGGAGGAGCTGGACTACCAGCAGAGGCAGTCATCACAAAGAGATGTGCAAGCCTCAGTGGTCTCTTCTTTATGCTTCAGGGTCCCACAGACTGGCATTGCAGCCTTGCCTTTCCTGCCAGGAGGACCTCTGAGGCAGCTGCGGCAAAGCCACTGAGTTACTTGTAACATGTAGGCTTATGAGTTTAAAACTAGGCAATGAAGTATGCTTATGGCTATAGGAACCATGAAGCCAGATGCAATCCATTACATTAAATAGGAGAGTTCTGAAATGCTTATTGAGGGTTCATGGAAAAGATTGTAAAAATGTGAATTTTTTTCACCTTCCAAGCACTTTGTAGGTACTTATGTATTTGCACTAGTGAATCAGCTAGATGCCAATCCATACCCCAGCTCAGGCAGTGGGGCTGGGTGTGCTCTGCCAGGGTGCTGTGGCTGCAGACACAGGACCTGACCCTCTCAGGCTGCTCTCCCCTCTGCAAGTCCAGGCTTGCGGGAGTTAGGCAGAGCATATGGAGCAGGAACGTAGGTGGCATGTAACATCTGTGTCCTGTTGTACTGGGCAAAAGTTGATTTCAGTTGTCTCCCAGACCCCTTGCTGTGTTTCAGCACAGCACATGTATGCAGTGATCAAATGGACCTTAAAGCAGCTTTTCAGTCAGCATGAAATGGAAACTAGGGCAGCTTTAGAATAAAAGGATCTCCAAGCAAGATCTAAAAGCAACATTTAAAATTGTTCTTTAAAAAATCCATGTGCCTACCTTCATTTTCCAGAACACCCAGTCTTCATGTCCTTTTTTTATTTGCTCACTGCACATAATTTTTCCCAAACCTCACTTCACAGCTCTTCTGCTCCATCATTTCCCAACTTGGAAATCATTTACAGTATGTCTTTAGTACTTGAATTCAGATAGATGGGATTCCCAACTGAAGCCAGCCTTCATTTCGGCTTGTGCACAGGTTGTACTCGATATATGAGCAGTACTATGCCCTGTATGTCCATTACGTCTGCTCCATTTCTGCCAGCTGTCAGGCTATATTCCTAAACCAGTACAGTGTTCAGGCATGATCTGAATAGCCCAAACACCTATAGCAAACCCTGGCGCTGAAGATGCAGTCTACCTGCCAATGCAAATTACTTTCTGCAATAGTGGGTATGTTGTAAGCTTTAATTGTTCCTGTGAGCAGAGTGTGGCTGCGATTTCTCCATGCGCTCATCCTGAATTGCCTTGTGGAAAGTAGCTCTTTCATCCATAACTCCTTCCTTAAATTCAATGGCAACAAACACAAACATTTTCAAAAGTGATCGAGATGAGATTTTTTGATGGCACGTTGCTCTAAACTGAGCTTAGTGTCTGAAAAAAATGTTTTTGGTAATGAGGGCTAAATCTGCAGAAGTGCAGAGCAGCTGCTGCGGGATGGGTCAACATGTCAGAGTGAAACACTGATCTTCTACTACATTGTCTCCAGAGGTGAATGATCGTTCCCACCTTCTCCACAATGAGACATTGTTCTCCTACATTTCAGACCCAGGAAAGTCATGTATATTTTAATGGAAGCAACTGTGTGACTAAAGTGAATGTACAAACAACCTATGGAAAATAAAAAGGAAGGATGGCTGGTTGAGCTGCCTTCAGTTTGATTTGAGAGAGAGAGAGTACTTGGCAGAGATGTCTGTTGACAGTTACTAAATAAACAGAAAATATGTTCACCTGCAGAAATCCCCTGAGCTGGAAATGCCTGGAGGCTTGAGAAGTGCTTGGACACAGTAGACAAACTTGCCCTGTTCTTTTTCTACCCTGGCTATTGACTTCTGTTTGTTGCTGGAGAATAAATCTTGGGCTAAATGGTGCCTGCATCGGTCTCAAGCTGTCTGTAGGTTCTGACTGTGCAGCAACTGAAGAGATGGAGAGATCTTCCTCGGGAATTAATGAATTCTTTGTTAGACTGTAAATGCTGTGGAAGCAAATAGATGCCATCACTCTCCTGTTCTACACCATTCATCTTGGGCTACTTTGAAATGCCATCTTTTCTCTGAGCATTCCTTGTAGCAGACAAGTATATTCAAGCTACTTCGCAGTTTGGGCTGAACAAGAGTAGAAACAAGAGAGTTTAAAGTAGACATAGTTGTCTCTCTTCTGGCAAAACCCCTGATACTATGTTGGACCAGAACAGCCATTACATGAGGCTCTTTGTAACGGGAATGTCCGACGAAAAATCAGAATTTCATGTGATCAGTCACTTTGGCAACAGACTGCCAGCAAGCTGTCATCTAGGAAGCTGCCAGGGTAAGTCTTCCTTACAAGTGAGGAGGTGTTGGCAGCTCGAACTTGCAAGACCCACCCTGCAGGAGCAGAAGTGAGGGGCCAGGGCTGCAGTATGGGGACTGATGCTGCAGCTCCCCAACACCCTGCTGCTCCCTCAACATGTGTGTGTTTCTCCTGCTTGGGATGCAGCTCAAGTGGATGACTCTGAACAGCTTTTTGGCAGAAATCTTATAATGGTTTGCCCAGCTTTATCATTTACTAGTTCACGTATCAGTTCATCCTTGATACTGATTCTTTTATGTCTATTTAAATGTATCTATTTCTAGCTTTCATCAATTTGAGCCTCATGTTTCTGAAAAAAAGAAAAGTGCTTTCTTTTGCCAGAAACCAGTTGTCCAAAAGTTGCTTTCTTACTAGAAAACTGTAAACTGTTTTATTTACCTTTCAATTAGAGATATTAGCTCATTTGGGCCTGGCTCTCATTTTTGGTCAATATATTCTATGATGGTTACCAAAGCCTTTTGCTCCATCTGATCACAGTGGAAAAGTGAAATGGAGAGGATCACCTCAGTTTTCTTTAGCAGCCCTTTGCTTTTTGAGAACAAGAGCTCTGTTCCTTGCCTGTTCTCTCTTCTCCAACCTCCCAAGCCTCATCTACTATTAAAACTTATCTCTTGGATTGCTATTATTTTCTTGATACAAGCAAAACCCTAATTACACACAATTTCTGTATTAAAAACAGAGGGGAGCAGTGCCTCAGCCAGCTCTACCATTTCTGGAGTGAAATAGCTGCTTGCATAAAGCTACCCTTTGTTTCCCTTGTTGACCTCTTGCAGGTTTTTCCACTCTACCTTCAGTTTTTTTCTTCCCCCTTCTGGTTTCATTAAAAGAGTAGCTTTCATCTTTTGTTTCGGGAGGTGTGTGTTCCTGTGTGCTGGCCCTTTTGTACTGCTTTCACGTCAAACTTAACAGAAGTGGAAAACTTGCAGGGAACGTGACCTGAGACCTCTAAGCCCCATCTGACCCTGTCACGTTGTCCTGTCCATCACATCAGGGTAAAATGTCAGACTCCAAGGAAAAAAACAGTCTGGGAAGTTCACATAGAAACAATTTTGTCTGATAATAAGTGTAGTCCCATAACCTTCTACTTACGACTTATTTCTACTTACATTCTGTGATTTAAACATTTTGGGGCTTATGGATTGACCCAAGAAATAAATAGACAGGTAACAACTAATTTATATTAAAAAATAATAAAGAAAAAAATCCAAAGCAACAAAAGGCTGTTCTGGTAAGACCAGAATCAACAGTAGGCAAATATGGAAGGGCTCGAGCCCTTCCATATTTGCCTATTGTTGATTCTGGTCTTACCAAGCATAATTTATTATAATGCTTTTGAGTTTGTAAAGAACTATCAGAAATCTATTCTGAAATATCTTTCTAGCAGTCATGTTTGTCATGTTTTCTTTTTTTTTTTTTCCCCCCAGCATAATGTGCGGTGCTAAGATGTTTTAGTAGTCTCTTCTTAAATAATTTTCCTGAAGTAACAGAAGTCATTAAGTTATGAGTGTTTAAGATTACTATATGCAATCACTCATCTTACACAGGACATTTCAGGGTGTTCCTAAGCCTTGTTAAAGTCAAATTTTAAAATGCTTCTCAGTAGGGATTTTTCATGGTTGTGGTGGGATGAGAAGAAAACACTTCTGTGCTGGTGCAGTCTGAATTACGCCAGTCAAATTGGACACACAGAGGAGTGACACCACAGGAAACGTCCACCTTTTGGTTTTCATTAATTTTTGTTGTTCACTCCTTATTCAAAGGCAATGTAACCTCTGTGGATCACAATGGCCCAGTCAGCTCTCACCACAGCTTTCCCTGTTTTGCATACCGGGAAAAACCATTTCTCAAGTGAACTGTGAAGTCAAACCTCTTAAAGGTGAGAGGGTGATCATGGTGTCTCTAGGACTGCTGCCATCAGTAGGGTCCTGAGACAACAGCAGGAAGAAGCTGAGGTGGGGGGTCAATGCTGATGTGTGAAAGGGCTGTCGGTTCTAGATCTTCCCCTTGATGATGGTGCTTGCTGCTGGCCCTTCTCATGCCTTGAGGAGATGTTTAAAACCATGACGCAAGCAGCAGGAGAGAGTCAGGAGAGCAGATGAGCAGAGGCTGGTGGAGCAGGCCCCAGGTTAAAGGCAGCTGGTCAGTTGGCAGGGATCGTGGGGCCACGCCGGGCACAGGAATGGTCTTTGGAAAAAGCCTACTCACTGGAATAAATGGGTACAGGAGAGCTGCCAGTTCATAGGAGTGGCTCATAATAGGAAATACTGGCACTGAGCATCAGCAGTCTCCAGGAAGAGCAACAGTGCAGTTGTAAGAAGTGGCATTGCTCAGTTTGATCTACAAAATGTTTTCTGTGCTGCAGGTGGGGCTTTCACATGGTTCAGCCACACTCACGTGCCCAGGGCATTGCTAGTTGTGTATTTTTCTTGTGCTCCTGCCCGCTGTGCCCTTGCTATCGCCCTGTGGATGAGAGCAGGCTGAGACAGGAGCAGATGCTGGGCTGCTCCTGGGGAGCTCCCCTGAGCTGCACGGGCTCTGCCTCCTGCCCGTACTGGTGCAGGGGTTCATGTGGGGAAGTGGCAGACTGCATCGGGAAGCTGAGTGTGGTTAAACACAAGCCCTCGCTCCTCCCCTTTGCTTGTGGTGCGTGACTCGCCTGCTCTTGTTCTGGGGTGGTCAAAGCTGAGTCAATGCCGGTCTAGAAACTTTTAAGTTGTGCTCTCACAGCACCAGAGAGGGAAGACCCTGCTTAGCCTGTGCAGATGCGTACATGGCATGTCCCAGGGCATAGCAGAAGTACTTTTACAAAGGTACTTCTCACTTTAGCTGTTATCTTGCTTAGGCCAATGTTTCCATGGATTAAGCAGACTGTAGCAAAAAGCTGTTTAAATAGTCAAACTAATGTCCTAAAGAAGATGTTGGTATGTGTTAGCATGTGGGAGTGCAGCCAAACAGAAAAACAAAAGCAAAAATCCACAGTTCTCAGAAATCAGTGGTTATGCCACCTTCAGTGCCAGAGAAGACAATCTCCAGTGACTGGCACTCTGACAACTGCTGTCGCACCTGTCAGTCGTTTGCAGGGTGGTTCTCTCTGCTAACAGGAAGATCGCAGTGTGTACCCTTCCAGGCAGGACTGACCAAGCTGGGGGCAACTCGTGGGCACAGTCTGCAGAGTTTCTTGTGAATCTTCTTTCCATCAACATTTTCCCAGCCTCTGGCCTCATCTCAGCTGACAATGCCGACTAACCGTTGCCTCACCGAAGATGCTTCCCCACTCACAACCTAGCCTAAAGCATCTCAGAGGTGTTGACTGGCCTTGTCACTGTGGGGTCTGCATGCTGGTCCCTGGAGATGCTCTGGCAGGGTGGAGGTACTGAGTTCAACCCAGCTTTTCTATGCCAGGGGTGTGATTCACACTGCCCATAAAATGGTGGCAGCATGTTCTCGCTCCAGGGTGATGGCAGCCGTGTGCTGCTGGATGGGCTGAACCAGCTTTCCCTACCCCAGCTCACTGGGCACCCAGCTTTCATTTCAAAAGTTGATGGTATTCTGGAGGTGAAGCAGAAGTTATAAAGCTTGCCGCTCTCCAGACTGATACAGTGTTAAATAACTTCCTAACTACGTAAATGCAGGTAGTTGCTGCTGCTTTATCTGAAAAAGCAGTTGGCTTCCGGAAAGTTCTTATATTCCAGTTGCAAAAGCAAAAGGCGGGCAGTCCTCACCTGCAACGAGTTGACGTGCCTCTAAATGCCACAGCCAGGGAGAAATGGTGAAGCCCACTGAGAGTTTTCAAGCTAGGAAAAGTGTTCAGTCATGAACAGCGGCTCTGTCCCAGCCTTCCCTGTGTTAAACCATTCTGATGTGTTGTGCTTTTTTCTCTTGTGGGCAAATCATTTACTGTAATATAGCGATCACAGCCACATAAAATTAACTTCCTTGTGGTTAAAAAAAGAAAAAAAAAGAAAAAAAGAAAAAAGAGATTATGTCTCAGTTTATCTTTCTACATAGGTCACATGGCCAGAGCTGGTTGTAAAATGTTGAAAAACTAGTTTGAGGTGTACCCAGTGCCAAGTGCTGTACATTTCCGTATTCTCCCTCCCCTCCTATCACTCACAAAGACGCCACAGAAAGACAAGGAAGTTTGCTTTTTCAGGGAGTGGATTTTTATTTTTTTAATAAATTTCAAGCTGCATTTATTATTATTAAATTTAATCCTTTAAAACCTCAGTGCTGCCCTAGCCCCAACCCCAAAAGGAACTGTCTGAGAAAAGCTCATATGGAAGCCAAAATGTGGAATGAAGTCACTTAAAACAATTGGAAATTGTCTCAAAAACCCACGCATGCTGCAGGGATAAGGTCAAGGTCTCAGTCTCCCCGGTGAAATGATGAACTGCCAGGTGAGCTTGGAAGGAAGCTCTTGTGCAGCATGTAGCCTCTTGTGCAAATAGCAATGCAGTTCTCTGCGGTTTTGGGGTATCTAGGCACCCCTTGGATAGGCAAAGTCAAGGTGGCCTAACCTGGTGAAAACCCACCTGCCAGGGACAGTGAGGAGGTTGGCAGGTTGGATCAGTTTTTGGAAATTTGGCTCCTGAGTAAGGGGTGATGGCCGTGAAGGACTTCAGGACTCTGAGACAGTGCAGTGCCAACTTTTGGGTTTTCCTTCCCAAATTAGAAATTATAGCAGATTTACATGATTTCTTTTTCTACGAGCAGTAGACTTACGTTGTGCTCAAAGAAGCTCCTGGGATGTCATAGCTTCGGAGCTCTGGCTGGAGCTATCTCTGGCAGCTGGTGAGTCCTTGTCCACTGCTTCGGGGCAGTGGCAGTGCTTGTGAATCCTGAAGGCATGCTCACACCTTGCTCAGCTGAAGTCTTCGCTACTAGTAAAGCATCAGCTGAAGCACTTATTCCTGAGTGAAACTCAATTCTGTTGTGGGACCCAGCCTGAGGCCTGTGCTCTGCTGAAATCCTCTTCTACTTCGTGTGAGAAGAGTGAAACCACAGGAAAACCACATTGCTAATTAGAGTGTAACTACTTTATTTAAAGTACAATTCACAACATCTTTGTCAGACAAAGTATACATGCTGTCTGGTTTTAGGGAAAGCAAGTGACAGGTTCTGAATGAGCTTCCATTGGTGCCTATGGCAAGAAGGAACCTTTTTCCTAAGCTGAGATTCGCTTAATATTGTACGTTTGATGCCTACTGTAATGATGTCTATAATCTTGGTGATGTTGATTGTAGGGGTACCAACTCACTGGTGCAGGACTGCTCAGAGTCAGAGCCATTTAAAAACCATCCGCTAACTTAAATATCAAATACAAAACCTTAATTTGAATTTCAGTCACTTTGCATATGTATATTTGACTATTCCCGTATCTTGGAGAGAATCAGTTTCTCTTTGCTGTTTGTCATATTCAGTATGTTCTCTGGTAAAAGAGAAACAAGCTGTTGGATGCAAATAGACTGACAATTACTTCTTCCATTTATTTCTATTTAGTGTGACCCTGAGAAAAAAAACCCCTGATTGGGATGGAGTGGGAGGTCTCAGCCAGATCAGCTCTGCTTACTGTCCTCATCGTCTGTGTGAGAGCAGGCAAAGGGCTGGGGGGTCAGTTCTGGTTGTTGTGTTGTTTTTTTTTCCAGCCCACTCTCTTCCCCCACGTGTACTCTGGGAACGGCTGACTTAAAGGTGAATACGGTATCTGTCAGCAGAAGCAAGATCACCCTTTCAGTCAGTCTCCCTTCAGAGGTGCTGGGAGGAGAAAGGGATGCATAGCCAACACACTCATGTCACTGCCTTTCTTGGTACACAAAAGAGAAAAGCAGACAATACAGGTATAGGTATTTTTTCTGCCTTTTGTGGGTGTTGCCTAACTCACCCAGCCAATGTCCCCAGTTTGACAAGTGAGGAAAAAACCTTGAATACAAACAGGTGCCTCAGTGGGGGGACCTGCCCTGTACACCTCTGTGGTGGGAAGTCCAGTGTGGAGAGAGATGCGTCCAAATAAAGGACACAAAACAATTTCTTCCCTGACAGGGTGACACCTGACCTCTCTGACCAGCTTTCCCACAGGCCAGGGCCCTTGGATGTCACCCAATCATCAGAGTTTTCCAGTCTATCTGGATGATATCTGCCATGCTTTCTCCAGATATGTCTCCACCAGTACATCATCAAACATCTCATGACCCAGACTGCTAATCTGAGTCGGACATAATGTTCTTCCCCATCTTTCATTTTTGACACGTATGCCAAATGTATGGTGATGTACTGCACCTTATGCTTCTTGGAGCTCATCTGCAACATGAGAGCCTTTAGGTGTGCTCCAGGACCTGCTGCAGCACCGTGGGGCCAGGGCATGGCCAACAGCATTGCCGGGATTCCACAGGAAGAAGGCTGTCTACACAGAGTGTGGGGTGTGCCATAGCTCTCTCAGGCTGTAGCACTCCACTGTGTGGATACAGGGGTGGATGGTCTTTCTTTTGGAAGAGTTTACTGCAAATATTTGTGTGGTAGTAAGAAACTACCCAGCTGGTGGTAGTAAAGGGTTAGTGGAGGGGAAATGTGGGCTGCTTATGTGATGCTAAAGGGCAAGCCTACTGGGCATTTTCTTGCTTGGACGTGTCCTTGGTGATCTGGCTGTTGATGAGGTGCTGGTGCTCCCTGACATTTTATCTGCCAGAGCCCTTCTGAGTGCTCTGCCAAACTCTTGGCAGCTGTACCATCGCTGCCTGGAGGATTGCAGGATGACAAGTGCCTCCACAGTGCAGCTTGGATGCCAGGGTTGCAGTTGCTGACTAGGATTGTGTACCTTTGCGTCCTGCACAAAGGCTGGTGAGCCAAGGGATCTGCCTGCCTGGAGTGAAACCAAGCCTTGAGGGAATCCGTAGCTTATCCATGTGGTCAGAAAGCCCTCCTGTGAGAGACAACATCTTGAAAAGTCAAAAGACTACAGAAACCAAGGATGTCCTGTGTACAGCCAGTGCATGCATAACAAGTTTAATAGAATCATTCAGGTTGGAAAAGGCCCTTGGGATCATCGAGTCCAACCATGAACCCTACTCTACAAAGCTTACCCCTAAACCATATTCCCCAACACATTCCCCACGTCTAAACGACCTTTAAACACATAAGTAATCCTTTGTCATTGCATGCCCTGTTGAGTGACTGCAGTGCACCCTGGTCCATATCCTACAGATTTGTTACAGGAGTGAGGATTGCTCATTGTAGTTATTGCTTCAAAACTTTGGAAGAAAGCAACTGTTCTAAGTGTATACTGGTTTGCCTCTGACAGATTTAAATTCATCTCTCTCTTTCTGCTGGTTAGCTTGGGGTCACTCCCATGGCTTTTGTAGGCTGTTTGCAGGGGGTTTTTTCAGGCTTCAGAAAGATCTTTTGGCTTACCTGTGGCTTCTCGCTTCCCACCAGGATATGGATCGTAGGCAGTGGCCAAGCTAACACAAAAATTTCAGTGACAGTACAAAAAGAGGCAAAAGCAGGCTCAAAGTGCAGCCTGGCTGGCAAAAATTACATGTGTGTGTTTTTTGGAAGAAGTAAAAAAAAAAAAAAAAAAATTAACAAAAGCATATCTTGCTTCAAAGCAAAACTACAACAGTAGGCAACCACACTGCGAAAAGTGACAGAACTTCATTTTGGTGATCACCTAGAAACCAGCTGCATGAAGAAGCCCAGGAACGGTCAGCATGGGTACAAATCCCAAACCCAAGTTTGTGTTCTTGCATCTCCAAATGCACTGGGGAAGGGTAGCTGTGGGGTGGGGAGGCCTGGGTGGATGGAGGCAAAGCCCTGGGGCCCACCATGGCACAGAGCATTGACCAGCACAGCCTATTTAGCTGGAAGTATCTGTCACTGTATCGGGAAGACACGGCTATTTGGTTCACATGGGACAAAGCTGAGCACATTTGAGCATTTTTCCACATAACGTTCTCTGGTGAAGACTTAATCCTTAACTGCTCGCTTCCAGCCTGCAGGATCCACAGTTTTGCCCAAGCAAGGACTGTGAGGTAGAGCTTCTGTTTGATTAGGAAACCAGTGAACTACAGTTCTGGTCTTCTGCATGGAGGAAGAAAATATCCAATCTGATTCATCAACTTGACAGGAAATACTTGGTATGGAAGTATTTGCACACTAACCAATCTATAAAATTTTCCATAGTCTCCTTGGTCTTTGACATCTTGAACGACCATAATTGCATGGCACAGCCAGGAGGGAACAACTTGGTGCTACAAAGCTGCCTTTCTTAATCTGTAACTTGCAGCTTCTTCCTGCAATGCCTCTCTGGCCATTTTGTTGCCAGGCAGGGCTCACCCCTGAAACTCAGTCAACTGTGATTCAGCAGTTAATTGGCACACTGGAGCATAAAACCTGACTTTGCTGGCTTTTAGATGCACAGCAGAGGGAGTTTCTCTTGTTACGAGGTAGATCTGGAGTTTATTTATTTCACAGGTCAGCATGATGGGCCAGCTTTATGGCTGACAGGGAGCAGGTGCTCAGGACCCAGGCAGACCAGAGAGGTTAGGAGTGTAACACCAGCCACAGAGAGGAGACGGGGTACAGCATATACCTTTTCACATGTATCAAAAAGGCATTTTGCATATACTTTGAGCTCTAGTGCTTATATAAATGAGATGTTGCAATATCAGAGTGGTGTTAATCCACTTGAATTTCTTGTTAATCTGTTTATATAGTAGCTGTATCACAGCTGTGTTAATGGGTGGCATTTCCTGAAGAAAGTCAAAGCTGTTTTTTAGTGATTTAGGTTGATACCTAAAAAGAAAAAGTGCATGTCTGCTCTTCAAGATCAAGAAAGACATTCAGAAAAGGAATGGGATCTACTTGGCAGCATTTTGAATTGTCACGGTGCCCAAGGTCTCAGCAAAGCTCCTGACATTCCCAAGGCAGCAAGGTCATCTCGAAAGTACAATTGCATTTCTCTGGCGTTGCTTATGTTAATATCCTGAGAGTGACTTGCGTATTTCAACCTCACAATGAGTTAATCATTAATTAAGATCTTACAAAACTGAAGTCAGAAGCCATCAGTCTAGGAAAATAAAAAATTATCTTGCAAAGTATCTGTTCAGAAAAAACTACATAGATTCATTTTAATCATGGGTAGCTTGGATAAAGGGAAAGAGGAAAGAGGCAGAAATATGTTTGATGGTGGCACAGTTCTTCACCTCACTTGGAAAACGTTGCTTTTTGTGAGGGGCGTGCCTCACGTCTGGAGAACTGTAAAGTGTTGTGGTTTTCTGGTGGTTTCTTTCTCATCCAAATGAGCATAGGTGGACCTCTAGGGAGTGGAAAGGTCAGCAATGAATTGCAGGGAAGATGTTAGTCTTCTCGTGTGACAATGATTTCTCTGACAGGTGAAGTCCTAGTATGGCTATATCTCCTTGAAAGCTGTTTTTAGCATTATGTTCATTATCCATTCCCTGAGCAAGATAGATAGACCTGGTAGTGGAAATGATTTCTGGAATACACAGACTCCTAAAACAAACATGCAATGTTTATGTAGGGAAAGCAGGCAAAATTAGTTGACTCTGTCCCCACCCCCAAATCCTAAAAATAAATAAATAATTTCCTTTTGATTTCCTTGCACAAAAAGCCACTAGGGAAATCTCTCATGATTAGCATCCTTTGGTATGTTGGCGCAAAGTGCCTTGTACTAATTGCATTATGAGAAATGATGTTAGAGGTAGCAAGTTGCAGACACTTTTGCTTTCTTATGAGGAATGTAAGAAGCTCATGCTGTGTTTATTTTGGTCTCCTCCTGTTTCAGATTATTCACTAGCATGAGTCCTTGCCTTGGTGGCCAGCACCTCTCCCATCTTTCTGCTCTGCCTCAGTTTACCTCTGCTCCCTCACGCTGCTCTTTTCTGCAGACTTGGTATTTGCAGCATATTTTCCCCAGGTGGACTTAGACCAAGGTAAAAACCCAGGGATTCCGGAGGACTGCGAATACAGCCAAGAGGTGCAGCTTAGCTTTCTGTGCATTTGAAGGGTGGAGCATGCTGAGAAGAAAATACACCAGCCCTCAGTGCTTCTGCCCTGCAGCCAGGACATAGAACAGAGCTACAGCGGTTTTTGTGTGCTGGACGGATGGAAAGCACGGAGGGATGCCAGCTTCAGCTCCATCCGCATCCAGGCACTGACTCTAAACTGGATGTGAAAAGAGATTTAGGCTGATCAGAGGCTACTGGAAGAATGGGGAGATGCCTTTTGTGCCTACTAGGAAGGTCACTGTCTTCTGCAGGTGGTGGGATGGGGGAGCCAGTGGGACATCTAACATCCCCAAAGGAGGGGATGCTGGCTGCGGCACCGTGTTCCCCTCCTGCCCTGAGCACCCTTTCCCCACCTTGGAGGGGAGCCCAGCCTTGGCACAACAGCTAAACCTGTCAGTGGGATGTTGCAATGAAATAACAGTCTCCATTTTTAAAGAATGCTTTATTCACTACATCCTAGAAATGTACCGTAAATGGAGCAAGAACTAAATAAACTCAGAGGCTTCTGACAGTACAGAGAACAGAGATACAACAAAACACCTAAAATATCAGCTCTTTTGAGAATAAGGCACACTAGTTTTGTTTATTTTTTTAATATATATATTTTTCTTTGTTCTTAACCTAAAGATGTTCACATTTCAAGTTATCAGACTTACCTCAGTAGTAGTGTACATGAAATAGTTTAGAAGCAAGTGTAAAAGACAGGCATGGGTGGAAGGCTCAGTGTGACCCAGCTGCCTGTGTCCTGCCTGTGTCCCCAGGTCCTGCCTGTGTCCCTGGGTCTTGCCTGCTCCCACCGGTGGCCTGGGCTGCCTCGAGGTTTGCCCTTGCTGGCTGCTTTCTCTCTCTGCCAATTCTGCAAGTGGCAGGGCCCTCGCCCTGCCGGCGAGGAGAGGATGAATGTGAAGGGAGCCATCACCCTTCATCCCTCCTCTTTGGGTCAACCCTGGTGTGGGCCTGGGAAGGGACTGGCAGAGACCCAAATCACTAGACGGCCTTTTCCCAACCCAGGCGTGTTTGTGCAGAGCCCATGGACCCACGGCCGGCCGGCATTTACTGTTGAACCTTAGCAGGAGGAGGCAGTGCTGGCATCCCCATTGAGGGCTTCCCCCACTGGGGCTTTGCCCAGACCGCCTCTTCTCACCCTATGAAGGGGCAGGGCCTCGAGGCTGAGGGCTGGGTGCACTTTCAGAGGTGTGGGGACAGACAATAAAAGGCTCCTGGGCAAGGGTGTGGAGGGGCAGAGTCCAGTCTAATGGTTAACCTCACAGTGCTTTCGCTAACGGGACACCAGGGTTAAAGAAGAGCTCAGCTTGGCTGAGCGAGAGCACCTAAAAAAACAACCGCTCGATTTTGAGGCAAGGAAAAGAGAGTGCATTAAAAGGTCACTTAACTGAGCTGGACATGGTTCAGTTGCCAAAATATACTCTGCTCAATACAAAACCCCTTTGGTTGGTACTTACACCACAGAAAGTAAAGGAGTTTACTCACTCCCTGCTTCACACCTCGTGTCACCGGAGTTGTGTTTGCAGGGCTGATGCATTTCATACAATGGGCAAGATAGTTCTTTACCGTTTTGCTGTGGTTTACATTCACTGCACTACTAAATAAAAGCCTTTAAACAGGCCACAAAACACTGCAATAATATATTTACTTCTTAATAAAACAAACTTTTTTTTATAACATCGCAATAAAAGGTTTTTGTTTTGTGGCAAACCACATACCATGTAAATTTTTGACATAAAATGACTTAAAAAATGTATATTAAAGGATATTTACAAGCTCTATGTCTTAAAATCACCGGGTCTAATCCCTCCCACCCCTGATGTGCATGTACAACTCCAGTTGTGGAGAAGGGGAATTAAGTGTGGAAGGGAGGCTGGGAGGGAGGCTGGCCCTGTTTCACTAATTCCAGAATCACTACCACTCCTAGTACCTTGGAATTTTTTCACGGAACATGATGGAGCGATGGGTAAGTAACGCTGCGCATCCTCTCGGCGAGAGTGCACCTGCTCTTGCTGACAGCAGCATACATTCTCAGTCACTACAACATATACTTCAAAGAATAAAATACAAAGCATTGAAAAAGAGCCTAGGCTTTATACTGGATGAAGATCTAAGTCAAGACACCTCGCGCGAAATATCAGCTACTTGATTCTCTGCGCATGCTCCAGCTACAAGTAGCTGCAATAAATAGAAAATCCAGTTGTTAAGGAAAACTCAGAGCCTTTCCTTTACTTAACACAAGCCTACAAATCACACTTGTGAAGAGGTTTGTGTGAGGAGGCTTCTTATCTTTTTTTCCTCTTTCTCCCAAATGGGCAATATTTGTTACTTCCAATTTCAAAGAAAAATGAGCACATTGTATTAATGCCAGCAGAAAAATGCAGAGGTCTTGCACATTTTTCAAATTGCACTTTCCAGTATCATTTTTTAAATAAGATACTTGTTGTTTTTTTCTTAAAAAAAATATCTAAGGTATGTATTCTTTAAATATTGAATATATTCTTCAAAATATATTGTTAAAACTTTCCCTAGCTGCTCAGGTGTGCTTTTTAATATATAGCTGATATATTATTAAAGGCACTACAAAATAGACATCTCTGGAGTGCAGAAGTTACTAAAAAACAACCTTCATACCACAAATATATTGAAAATATAACTGCTAAAAAAAAAAAAAAAAAGACCCTATGCGACCCCACTAGGATGCGTATAAATGCACGTCGGCAGTGGGCTGGATGCATTGAGGTCCTTTAGAAATGTATGAATACAGGCATGTTAAATTTTAAAAATAACCTAAAAAAGTTAGTGAAAACTTCAAGCGTAGAAAATATCTCGAACACGTTTTTCTATGACATTCTTCACTTTCTGCATCGGTTTACCGACCCCAAACTTTTACTCTTTCGCAGCTGGTTCTTTCTTCATAAATAGTAAAGTGTTCCTTCAATGTGTGTTTTTCTCCACCGCCCTCCTCTGCTGACAGTCTCAGTACGTCTGGTAGACATCGTGGATAGGGACCTGGATGGTTGCGGCTGGAAACGCCGGGGGGATGTAGCCTGGGTACCCCCCGTAGGCAGCAGCGGCGGCTGCGGCTGCAGCAGCGTTCTTCTGTAGCGTGGCTATCGTTGCTGTCGCCGCTGCGGGTGCTGCAAATGGCACGTAACTTGTCCCGTAAATCCCGGCGGCCGGAATCCGCTGCACGTTGGGTGCCATGGTGTACACCGGCGTGATGGGGCGGCCCTGGAAGAAAAGCATCGAGTTCAGAGCTCAAAACAAAAAGTGCTTAAATTGCTGTAATATCTCATTTGCACTCCCCTGAAGTGTAAACCCCTTTGAAGAGGAGATGATAACAGGAGGGCAGGCAGCCCATGCCCTGTTGAATGAGAGTTATGCCATCCTGGGGGGCTGTTCCCTCCCTCCCAGATTTGGGTTCTTCACAGTGGGGGGGAAGCAGCTCTCCAAAGTGCAGATGTCCAAGAGAAGTCAGATGCACTGCAGAGCTGTTGGGCACTGTAACATCCTCAACAGCACCTCCTGAATGGGAGCAGGGCAAGAGGCCAGGCTTTCCTCCCACTCTGGGTGTGTAGAGCAGGACATATGGGAAGCAGGATGTATGGGCAGTGAGATGTATGGGAAGCAGGACTTATGTCCTGAACTCACCTGGAAGGGAGGAGGCGTTGAGACAGCTGGTATTACAGCTGCGGCTGCAGCTGCAGCAGCAGCTGCTGCACTAGCTGGGTCCTGCTGGACGGCTATTGGGTTGATGATGTGCTCGACAGTGTGGATTTTGCCGTCTTCCATCATCTTGGGTGGTGGTGCAGCCTGAAACATGGAGTACTGGGCACCGATGGCAGGGATGGCCACTAGGAGAGACCAGACATATCAGGTGTGTTGGGAGAGGGTTTCCAGGACCTCATCTCAAAGAACCCTCCCTCCTGGATGTGCTGGCTCTCCTGCAGCAGTCCTGTGCTGCTTTCCTCAGGGCAGGTAACCCCATGTGCTGGCAGGGGGACCTGAGGGAGGACTGGGGCTGATGAACAGTGATGGGTTTGGTGCTGCTTACTCTGCCCAGCATTTCCTCCCATGCTCCTGACATGGGTGTCCCAGGGCCAGAGCCCCACTGGGGACCAGGAGCTGTGACCCGAATTTACACAGCCCCTTCTAATCATTGCTGTCCTCCTTCCTCACTCTTTGTGGCTGGAACACAGAGATGGGTGTGAGTGCATACTGTCCTGGTACAGTCCTCACTCCAGCTGCTGAGATCGAGAGATGTGTAGCTGACCTAGCTTTGTGGCACTGCTTAAGGAAGACGTCCTTTGCTGAACATTTCAGATAATAACAGTAATTGGATATGAGCCAGCAATGTGCACACACAGCCCAGAAAGACAGTTGCATCCTGGGCTGTGTCAGAAGAAGCATGGCCAGCATGTCAAGGGAAGGTGATTCTCCCCTTCCGCTCTGCTTTGGTGAGACCCCAGGCTGGGGACTGCCGTGCCAGACAGGCATGAACCTGTTAAAGTGCGTCCAGAGTAGGCCACAAAAATGGTAAGAGGGCTGGAACATGTCCCCTGTGAGGACGGGCTGAGAGAGTTGTTGTTCAGCCTGGAGAAGAGAAAATTCCAAAGAGACCTTAATGTGGCCTTCCAGTACTTAAAGAGGGCTTATAAGAAGGATGAGGGTGGATTTTTCAGTAGTAGGGCCCTTGGTGGTAGGACAAGGGGTAACAGTTTTAAACTGAAAGAAAGTAGATTTAGATTGGGGCTTTGAGTAACCTGACCTAGTGAAAGATGTTCCTGCCCATGACAGGGGGGTTGCAGCAGGTGATCTTTAAAGGTCCCTTCCAACCCAAACTGTGCTATGATTTCCATCATTCCCTCATAGTGCACACTTCAGCATTCAGCTTGAGAGCCTTTCAGCAGTAAGGTTACTCACAAAGAAAACAGATTAATCAATGGGCTAAGAGGTGATGTTGGTATCTATGGGAGGTTCAGCTGGTAAGTCAGAAATGAAGCCAAATATGCACACAGGTTCCTTTCACGGAGCTAAAACTGAAATGTGGAAGTGTGCAATTCTGCCTGTGAGAAGGACAGGTGCCAGCAAGCAGTACTGTTTTTGATCCTGGAGACTGCAACAAGGGAACTCATTAGATATCTTTCAAGTAGAGATGCTTCCATCATCAGTGGACTAGCACTGTTTCCTCAAGCAAAGACCTCAACCCATGAGCTTTTCCAGTTCTCCTACACCAACTCCACCTGTTCAGCTCAAACCAGTTTTATCACTGGTCTGAATAACCTGGATAACGTGTCAGCAAAACAAAAACAGAGAGCTCATATGCTCAATGCTGTGGTAACGTCAGGCAGAAAAGCAGTAACAGGCAGCTGGCGTATTGGGGTGACCTCTCAGGAGTTCTCTAACTATTTGCAAAGAAAGGAGCTTTAAGGTAGGAAACTTTGCAGTCAGCACATCTCTACGCCTCTGTTCTGGTAATGTGCTGTCAGAGTCATACCCTTTTAATAACAGGGGCAAGTCTTGCATGTGGTACCTCTTACTAGATCATCCGATCTGGTTGGGGAAAACAGACCAAGTACTTCTGTGCTCAGAGGCTGTGCTGGAACCATTCTGAGGGGAAGACCTGATAAAGAAATTTGAGTCTCAATATGCTTCAAACATAAAAACATTTAGACTTGAGCTTCAGGCTTTTGTTTGGCAGCTGAACGAATTACAGACACTGCTAATAGGTCTGCATTTCAAAGCCTACTTTTCAAGAATCCTTTAGTAATACCTGGAATTCCTGCAGTATCTTTACAAACTTGCATAGCAGTAGTATTTTCTGATTGTGAGTGGATAGTTTTCTCAAGAAGTCTGATTTTCCTTCAGAAACAGCTCTAAACTTAACAGCTTTCCTTTGTCTCTAGACCTCTTCTCACGTTGCCTCGTCCAGCTGTTAGGAAGAACTCTTCACAGCCCTCATTAGATGCAAGCTGTAGTTTCTGCTGACAGTCTCCATACTGTATTTTGGGAAACCAGTGCAGCTCTGTATTAAACATCGGTTAGGTCCTTACAATGTGCTTTGGGAGAGGAATGGGGAGAAGACGTGAGGACTTCTGCCAGAGGTCTCGCCCCCATCAGCTGCAAGGACCTTCTTCCTCAAGCTGCTTTTCCAAATAAAGTCTTTCCAAACAGGATCTGGAGGAATTGCAGGGCTTCAGCCTTCATCCCTTTTGCCTGGGAAGGGCGAGGGCTGGTTACTCAAGCTGAGGATGTGGCAGAAGGGGGGCGATCCCTACCCCCGCCCTTGGGCCAGCTCCTCACATCCCAGCAGAGCTGAGAGGTCTCCTGTAGGTGCTGCATTGCTGCAAGCCGGACAGCAAGGGCTCACCTTCTGCTGATGGTGATGGAGGAGCTCACCTCAGCCAGGGACTTTCCCTCAATGGGGAAGCCCCAGGTCCTTTTCCCAGCCTCACAGCACTGGAGAAATACAAACTAAGCAGGGGAGAGTTCTGGCCTGGCTAGAAATCGGTGGTGGGAATCTCCCAAGGTGAAATTAGCACTGAAGAAATTAAAAGAGGGTAAGACTGCTCTTAGTCACAATGCTCTAATGCACATAGCTAGACCGAGAAGAAAGCTCACTTCCTCCTGAGGAGGTGCAAAAGGGGACAGGAAGAGTGGGCACAGCTTCAGCCCTTTTTTCTTTGGCCTGAAGAGCTCCCAGATGTTCATGTCACCTGTCTCACTGCATGCCTCTTGTTTGCAGAAAGCCCAGCAAGGGTCGGGAAGCATCTGGCATAGGGGAGCACTGAGCCTTGGACCCAGCTCCATTCCCACTGCCACAACCATGGACTGGCTCTGGAGGGGTCTCCACGTGCCTGACACAGGCCTTGGAGGGGGTGTCTTGCCCCTCACCTCTGCTTTCCTCCCCTTGTTGCACATACTAACCTGCACCAGGCTTAATGGCCACCGGACTGACGGCAGGTAACTCCAAGTTAGGTACCAACTCGTATCCTTTCTCTTGCTGTTTTCCTTTGCCTTCATGGTACCTGCTGTAGATGCCACGGCCGGCGGAGTATCCCCCCAGGTAGGAGCCCCTGGGGCCTGGGGCTCTGTTGCCAGCTGCACCTCGCCCTCTGCCTCGTATGCTGCCTGCTTATGATAACAACATAGAAGAGGATGGTGAATGACGGGGAGCGACAGCCCCGCGGGGAGCATGAACATGCCCAGGCTGAGAGCGGGAGGCACGTGCTTAGAAATGAGGCCACTGAGTTACTTTGATCTGACCTTGCTTAGGAAAACAGAAGTTTGGCCTTAGAAGCACCCAGTAAGCCTACACAGATTTTGCTCTTGATGTTTCTGACTATACATTAACTCCTTATTTATACTGATGCAACTCTCATGGACAGTGTTATGGGTCTAGCGCACTCAGCAGAGAGAGAGGCTCCTCCAAGGTGACTTCTCTGCAGTAGGAACAGTTTCTGCTCTCAGCTGTCCTCCAGAGGAGACCCATGGCCTGAAGTTGTACCTGGCCTTAAACCACCGATGTCCCACCATTGCATGTTTTTTTACTAGTGTTGCTTGTTTTCTCTGCTATTTTATTATTAATAAGAATATATTGCCAAAATATTGCCTTTATTTATCTTAGTGACTTCATGAACGTTACGACAGTACTTTGGACAGTGCAATGTTAATGCACTCTGCAATGGCCTAACTGACTATTTAGGCTGTCAGTTAACTCTGTGGAGTTCATTGCAAGTATAAATCTGGAAATTGAGAAAAAGCTGAAATTCTTGATCAACTTGAGTTAAAAATATTTCTTAGTTTATGTAGGTGTTTAAGAATATATTCATACTGAACTGCTGGTTATATGGAAATATACATGAAATTTCAGGAAACTCTTAATTTTTGTAAGTGCAAGATAATTGTAATTATAACACCAGTTATAGCTGCTAGGGGTTTTTATGAATAACTGATTTTTTATTGACTGTAACCAACAACTAATTAAAACACATGTAATAAAAAAAATCATTTTGCACTCACATTTTTCCTTCTGGTCGTAGTTCTCAAATGACTTTATAAAGGGCACAGCACTACTGTCATTTTAATGCAGAGGGCAAATGATACCTGGAGAGCTTCCAACTGAGGCTTTCCCTGACATTCTTCCCTTTGCACAAGCAGGTCACCATACCCACACCCCCAGGAGAAGGCAAAGGGAGCACTCTGTCACAATCTCTAATATTTAGGAGATCCAGCTTTTTGGAAGGAGGCATCAGAAACTGGAGTCCTTGGACTTGCTCAGAGTTAGTATAGCACTCATGAAAACCAGGCCCCTCTCTTCCCCATCCTGTGCTCGATCCATTAGCTCATTCTTAACCATATTTTTCATGCCTCACTCATACTAGCATGTACATTATCAATTATTTATAAATACAGTCTGTATAATCATAAATCAAAATGAGACCAAATAGAAATGTAGCAAAAAGAGACCTATAAAAGAATGTTTAAGAAAAGAGTGCACACCACCAGCTGTCCTTCGGCATAGGCAGACCTTGGGTCGCATCAGCCCGAGATCAAACCTGCCCATCACATCCCCTCATTGTGTTTACTAACCTTTCACAAAGTAATCTCTGTTGGGCCCGATCAAGGCATTGTATGGATATCCATAATACGCTAGTGTGTACGGATCACAAGAGTAAACATAATTAGGTTGCTGAGTTACTTCGGGTGTCGCTGTGGCCCCTCCTTTTGCTGCTTTCTGGTAGCGAGTGTATTGCTCCTTGTCTACTGGCTTAGCCAAGGTAACCTCCAGGCACGAGCCTTCCAGTTCAACACCATTAAGGTTGTTCATGGCGTGAATGGCGTCTTCCCTGGTTGTAAAGTGCACAAAGGCGTAATCACGAATTTTTTTCACCCGCTCTACACAGCCAGGGTTAAACTGCCCAAAAACCTTTTTAATGGTGTCCTCTGTAGTCTCAATCATTAAATTCCTCACATAGAGGATTTTAACAGTCTCCATGACATCTTCATCTACATCTATTTCTGGTTCTGCCCAGTCAACAGCAATTTGGTGTCCCCACAGCTGGATCCTTCCTGGCATGAGTTTCCTCCTGGCCATTGCTGCTGCTCGATGGCTTTCGTACTCCACGAAGGCGAAGCCTCTGTTCTTCATCTTGTCTGCGGCACTGGCATACACGATGACATCCAGCACGCCTTCGGTCACCTTGGCGATCTCTTCCAGGATCTCCTCTCTCTTCTTCATCTTAGGAATGCCTCCGATGAAGAGCCGGCAGTTATCCACACTGCAGCACACACCCAGCAGCCTGCCAGGACGGATTTCATAGTTGTTCAGCTCCCTGACGGCACGCTTTGCCTCGTGCTTCTGCGTGTACATCACAAAGGCATAGCCGCGGTTCTTCCCATCGAAGTCCATCATCAGGCGCATTTCGTAGATGCGGCCGACGGACTCGAACACGGGGACGAGCTCATCTTCGTAGACATCGCGGGGGATTTTGCCCACAAAGACTTCACAACCGCGAGGAGGGTGCAGGCCCTCCCAGCCGGGAGGAGGGCCGCCATACTTGCGCTGCCCATTCTCCTGGATCATGCTGTATCCAGTGCGCTCCATGAGGGCCAGCAGAGCTGCCTCATTGGGGGCACCAGCAACACCTTCCGGGACTTTGGTGGTAGTCACGTTAGAGGAATCGTTGCTCATCCTTGCAGTGGAGTCCTCAGCGGTCATGGTGTCAAACTCATTCACAGCTTGATAAAGCCTGGACAAAGGGAGAAGAAGGATGCTTGTTAGAAGCTGTTAGCTACCACCAGAATCCCACCCCTCTCTTTTGTCGTCCTGCCGTTGTTCTGCAAGTTCATTTTTTAAGCCGGGACTAAGGATGAAGAAGAATAGAAGAACAAGCCACACCTGCCTGAACACTGACACCGCAGGGGGAGCATGTCCTGGATGCACTCGCAGCTCCTTTTTGAGGGCGACAAGGAGAGTAGTTAAGTTGCCCATACCACTCCAGCACCGAGAGCTGCTGCCACAGAAGGCTGAAATTGCATGAATGGATGTCACCAGGTACCTCAAAACCTCAAGACTCTAGGGAGGCTTGTGTCCTCTTTGAAAAGGTAGGAAATGCAGACATGCAGGAGGAGATGATCATCATAATGACCACAACTACAAGACAATGGGCTTCCTCTCTGAGAACAATGAGATAAAACACCCTGTGACTCTGGAAGTAGTTAATTCATTGACTTCTAAAGCTGGAAATGTCCATCAGACCATCTAGTACAAATGATTCTATATGACACGGACCATTACATTTTATTGTTATTTGCACATCGAGTCTTATAACATTTGAGTAAACTGTATATTCCAGAAGGTCCTTGGTTTTAAGGAATCAAAATGCTGTAGACATCACTACATCCCTTTATGGCTTGTTTGATAATCACTACCTCAGACAAGCAAGTCTGCTGTATTTCTTGTGAGAATTAACCTATCTTTTGCTTCCAGCTAGGATTACTTGTTAAATCTTTGGCTGATAGACTAAAGAGTCTTTCAAGACCTCTGTTTTTGCCTTACATATTTAAGTTATGTAACCAATCACAACTCTGTCTTTTTAATACAATTTGCAAGCTGAACTCAATCAGTCATTTTTCACCTAAAATTGTTTTTGTGGCTCTTTCAACAGTTCTCTAGGCTTTCAGCCTTTTTCACCCTTGCCACATACAGGGATGAAGATCATCCCTCTTTCTTCTCCCCATATATCGGTATGGCCAAGGCCTGTTTCTCCACACCTTCTCACTAGCATATGGAGTATTTTTTTTGTCAATTCTAACCCCAAACCCTTCCTAGAAGCACCGCTTGCTGGGACTATATCCCATGTGGCAGGCATGCCTTGTGCTTGTTACTCCTAAGTGCTACAGCCCTACATTCATCCCTATCCCAACTGCCTTTTGAGTGGATTCCACCTACTTAGTGCTACACCATTAGCTCTTCCTCACTGTTTTTTAAAACTTTGTCCGTCTTTGCATCATCCACCCATTCACTTGCCTTGATTTACATTCATGACCCTTGTGTTGACATCAAAAGGCACTGGCCACTGTAGAAAACTCTGCAAACCACTGTAAGAAATGCTCCCAATCTAGGTTTGACAGACTTTTTTTTTTTTTTTAAAAAAAAAAAAAGGAAGACGACAAAGCTTCAGCCAGATTTATGGATTCTGTGTAGATGTGTTATTCAGCAGGACAGAGGTTTCTCTCTGTCCCACAAGGATTCTGCCATATACCCTTCGTTAGAATGATTTGGCCATTTTCAGTGCATTGGTTTTATCATGCAGGCAGGTCTTTCACTAATACAGTAGGCTCAAGTCCACAGAAATATGGGCACAAATTTGATGCGCTGTCTGATTTTTATGATCCACAAGACCTGTGTAAATCCTAGTAACCTTAGCACCTCATATTTTTTTTCAGTAAAGCTCCTGGGCTGTGCAGAACTGTGCTCCTCTGTATCCAGAGGTTCTTCTGCACCACCCAGGGCAAACATGGCTGTGCCTGGTTCAGCTCCTAAATGTGTTTGGAATTGGGAAACCAGACTTCTGAGCCTCGGTCTGTGGTAGGGCCTGGTTCTGCAGCTGTGTTCGGGCCATGGGTGTTACACGCTGATGCTTCTGAGCCATCTTAATATAAAATATGGAGAACAAAAGGAGAGGCAGAGAAGATGGGGTCAGTAATAGTGATGCTGATGCCCAGGCAATGCTTCAGAAAACATGGTTTCTTTGAAGACAGGTTTCATGGAAGTATAGCTATATTGAGATATATATATAGAGAGAGAAAGATAGATAGATAGCCTCTTGTTTTAAAATGCTGTTGATAAACATGTTTCTCTCAGACTCAAATGCTGTCCCTTTTAATGTGTCACAGTCAAACACTTTCATTTTACTCCGGGGAATTACTTGGCAAAATTAATAAAATTAAAGCAGAGAAAAACATTTATTTTTTCACTTGACAACTTGTTCCTAGAAACGTGACTTCACCTTTTCCTGAATGAAAGCAAAGCTTTTTAAACAAACACTTTACTGGGGGATAATGATTATCTTTACATGGGCCACCTGTTGGCAAGCGAATTACTTATTGCCCCAGGTTTGGGTAAGTTTAGAAATTAGTAATTTCCATCAGTTTGAGGTCAACTTACAAAATAAAAGTCTCTGTATTTTATTATCTGCAGGGCTCAGTCGCCGGGGCTGTAGTCTACAAATCTACAGACAGGCACTGAGACTGTGGAGAGAGGAGAGACAGAGCAAAGCCTCCCCTGTCCACCAGAAACCAGATGGTAACTCAGGCAGCTGTCCAGGAACTGGCATGTTCTCCAGCACTGTGCGTGGTACCAGCAGGATGATTTCTAGTATTGGAAGTTGTACTTGAACCTGCTGATAAGTGCTGATGGCCACTGTTGCTGCAAACGCTATCATACACCATTTGTGATAATGAGTAATTAAAAATTCTTTGTGAACCTGAAATGCATTTATCCATATGTAATTTATTGTGAATCAAGATGAAATCATGATGAAATGTGTTTAAGTTTTTTCTGCGCAGATCCATAGAGCTGAGTTTCGTATGGATATACTACAGTTAGAGCCCACAGAGTCCTTCCTTCTTGATGTAGCTAAATGCGCAACAACATTTATTGCCACATGACATAATCAACACCTTCACAAATTCAGATATTGGATAACTTGATGAGAAAAAATGCAGGCATGTCTGTCTGAGAGCTTTCTCCTCCTGTTGCTAATGCCTTACAAAACAGGCTGCCCACACAATCTAACCTTTTCATGTTAAAAAGCAATCACCTCAAGAAAATTGTCTTCAGAAATACCTGTTTCCAAAGTGCTCAACCCTGCTAGTGCATTTTTTTAATCTACAGTAAACCGGTCATGAAAACTTACTACCATGTGTTTTTTTTAGTGTACACAAAGCATGAGGTAATATTGCGGGTTTACTAGAGCCAGACTGATTTCAGTATATCCACCAAGTGTGAGTAATGCTAGAAGAGGCAAAAATTTAAGCTACATTAAAATGTAGTGTCCTGTGAAATACAAGCACTTGATTTTTAGTCTCTGAGGAGGAGGCACCCCTGACCTCGGTGACAAAGATTCATAAAAGATATACTGTCAAAAATATTAATTGCTAATGAGAAAGGTTGTGCTCTGGAGACAACTAAGTTTTAAATGACCGATTATTAGGACTGAAACCAGACTGGCTCCTTCTCAGAAAAGCATAAAGCCTGCTTGATTGTGAGCATCCTTAAATAGATGCTAATATCTGTCTGCCAGGAGCCAGGCTTGTGAGCTCTTCAGTTCAGTGTCTCTGCTCCAAGGACTCTCCCTCATGCAGGTGAACTCTCAGATATACGTGTTTCACTGAAACTATTCAAATTTCACTTCTCCTTGCTTAGAAAACTCTTTCCCTGCTGCCGATCAGGTGGATGTAAATAGTTCTTGCCCTAAACATTAATTACTTCCTTTTTAACCTATCATTTTTCATATCACAGCTCCAAATATTAAATGGGAAAATTACTGTGTTGGCAGTGACTGGTCTAGAGCATACTGTGAGCAGGCTGATTAACTGAGGCAGCTCTTTTATTAAATAGAAATACCACGCCTTGATAAACAACAACGCAGGGCCAAACGTTGATGTCCCTTGCGTCAGGGCAAAGGCAGCTCAGGGTCCCGGTGAGAAAGTAATGCCCACAGCCCATATAGCATCTTATCCCTGGGCTTGCCCAGCACTGGGCAGTGTCATGTGGGGATTTTCGCAGCCACCTACTCCTCTGTTGATCCTGGTGTGGTAAAACAGGCTTTTACAAACATGAGGACACAGCCAGTGTCCTTGTGGCAGCAGCCACGTGTCCACTCCACTCATGTGCTCGTATAAAATGTAGTTGTTTATGTTTGCACTTAATTCATCTGTCCAGTTTTCTGTTACACAGATTTAGTATCGTGATGTGTCCTTCTGCAGGTGACACAGCTGCTGGCAGTCACATAGCACAGGGATGGGTGCTGGCACTGTGACAGGCACCAAGGAGAGCCAGGGAGACCCACAGGCTCTGGGGCGGGGACACCCATGTCCCACCTGCAGACCCTGGACCATCCAGACTCCTGAGGAGCTGGCATGGTGTGCCCTCATGGACACCACACAGCCATCTGTTTGCTTCAAGAATCCACCACAGTTTTGCATTTTAAACCACAGCTGCTTCAGAGGGAAGTAAGGCTGGTCGCTGAAATTTTAACTAAATATAGCCCATTGACGGAGGGAAATAACAGCTACTGGTGTAAATGTGACCTCCCTATATTTTTTACTTGAAATAATGAAGGCAAATGGTAATCCTGCTGCTGACATTGAGCTGCAGCTCTGGAAGCACAGCTGCTGTTAAACTTATTTTTAAAAGCTGACTCTTGGCAACTTTAGCTACATAAAACGTATATAACAACAGCTTACTCAGAACAGCTGTCTAACTTTATCAGAAGCAACAGATATCCACAGAAATGCTCTTGCTGAAAATGCTCAGGCTGAAAATGCCTGTTTACAGATTTATCAGCTGTACAGAAAAACGCAGGGACGCCTCAATCCGAAATCAGGTGGCAGTTCGAGCATTGCTTTAGGTGTAATGTGCAAGTTGCCTCCCTTTTTACAGATAACTATGGTATCACTATAGGTCAGAGTTTCTTTGCAAGACTGTCACTCCTTTCCTATGATTTATTTGCATAAATGAGCTGAACAAAGCCGATGTCTTTGGGGGCTGTTACTGAAGCTGAGCCATGGTGTGCCCGATTGCGGGACCGGGGGACAGCCTAGCAGTCAGGCAGCCTCAGCCTTGGCAGGGAGTCGGAGTGAAAGGTGTTCCTTCCCAGACTAATGGTGAAGTAGAGAGCTGCACTTCTTTTATGAATGTGCCTAATGTAGCCACCAGCCCCACAAGTGTTTGCTGCCATCCCATGAGCTTGCTGGCAGGAGGCTTCGCCCCCTGTTTGCAATCAGCTTAGGAGACATCCTGCTGGAAACAGCGCCCTTGGCTCTTCTCCATGCACAGTGCAGGCAGAAGCCAGGCAGGAAGCAGGTGTGGTGAAAAAAGGGTCCGATCTTTGGTGAAAAATGTGTGCAAAGTCTTTGCCTGACTCCAAATTAATTTCTATTTTCAGTGTCAAAGGGTAGTCTGCGATGTGGTTTTCAACAGGAGTCGGACCACAGCTTGGTTCCCTACCTGCTGTTGCTAGCGTAATGTAAACATCAGAAATTGAATATTGTGGTGGGTCAGTGCAAGAGGGAGTGCAGCATTTCAACATGGCTTTTTGGCTAAGGGCCATGACAACGTCTGCAGTGTGTCAGACATTGCTTTACCTGCCTCTGAGCTGGGTGAAGAAGTTGCCCCACACTACATTAAATGCTTTGAAAAGGTGGATTTTTAAAATCTGAATAATTTTGGCCGAAGTCTGTGGAGAAAGTGGCAAACTGTGTCAGCAGGCCTGAAGGGGCAAGAACATTGGCTGGCGAGAAACTTGATGAGTACCGTGTGATGACCAGCTTGAGAGAGTAATCTCATAGATCAGATCAGCACCAATTATTGACAAGGTGTGTGTCTGCTGTGCGAGTTATCCCACTGCCAGCACCCCTAAAGCACTGCATATTCTCATCATTGCATGTGCCTGAGTTAAAGCAATCAAACTCACCCATCTCAAGCTAGGGTCACCTGGGGAAAACCTTTTGGCTTGGGTGCTGCATGGGACCCCAGGAGATGCATGTGCAGCAGTATTTGCTGCACCACATCATTTCCTATGTACATTCAGGCATGAACAGGTACAGCAGTGGATCTCTGCCCACTAGAAGTACTGCACTTAAATGCACAGAGAAACAGTGTAAAGTCACTAAGGGGTAGGATAAGACTGGCCTACAAAGCCCCTGGGCTAGTGGCTGAAATTCTCACTTCTGCTAACAGTGACACTTGGCATCTTAATCTAGAGCCTATTATCAGAGATCTGGCACTGATTTCAGTGGAAGAATTAAAATTTCAAGCTTAAACTTCAGTTTTATAGCGGCCAGTTAGTCATGTTCCATTTGTATGGGGAACATGTTCTGGGCCTGAAAATCACATTCCAGAGTGGAGCTACTGTGGAGGTGGTCTGTGCACGAATCTGAGTTGCTTAAATTCATCCTAAGTGGCCTAGAGCACGTTAAAAATGATTGGTTCCATTTAAAATACACCCATACCTGTTGGCATCATCTTTTGATTGTGTTCTCTTCAAAGAGGGAACATAAAGAAACAGAAAATAAAGGGTGATATTCCCAACAGCATCTAGCATTACTCCCCCTGCCATCAGTTATAAGATCATAATGGTTTCTATAGGGATATATTTAAGACAATGATGAGCACTACTGAAAATCCTGCCTTAAAAATCCTGCCCAGACTGGTTATGTCCTCCAGGCACCAATCAAAAGCAATGTATTTGGCTTAAAAAATTGGAACAAAACTACTATAAATCTGTTCTTTTAGTTCTTGCTCCTTTTTTAGGAGGAAAACACCTGAAATTAATCTGTAAATTAACATCCCAGTATTTCCCAAGATAAAAATTGAAATCTAATTAGACAACTGAACACTGAATTTGTAGCGTCAACAATTGACTACAACTTCAGATGAGTATATGAAGGTTAAACTTCTTAGTTTCACCACTATCATTAAGAACAATAACAACCACAAATCTAATTCTCTTAGCTATATTATACCAGTTCCCTTAGCTCTATTAATCTTGCCTCACAGCAATTTTATATACAATTTTAAAAATGGAGCTGAAATTACAATTCCCCTAAAAGAGAAAGTCACCTTGTGTTGTGCAAACTTCCTGCCTATTCTGTTATCAACCCTCTTTGCATCCTTCTAATGCAAATTTAATTTGGAGTGTGATCCTGCAAAGGCTGACAAAGGTTCTGCTTGCATTTTCCATAAGCACTATCACTGGCCGTGAACATTCCCAGGATGAAGGTACCTCAACAACCTGGCCTCCTAGCCTAGAAACTGCAAAAATAATATACAATGAGATATCAATAATTATCTCTCAAATAATTATGAAATAATTATCTCTCAAAAGTGAGAAAACTTCTATGAGCCTGTTGCTTTATTTCTTGCCATTGCTTTTGGATGATCACAAATGAAAATTCCGTTCAAGCGTATATGGTTTTCTCATGGTGAGAATGAAGCGATGCTGATGAAAAAGTTATTGATGTGCCAAAGCACCACCAACACCTCTAGTGTCCTCTCAACACAATTGTTATTTTCCCTGCCTCTGCAATATGAATTCTGTCAGTGCAAAGTGTGTTTCTTCAGTGCTTTTACGCTACTGTAGTGCCAAACCCACCATCTCAGCTTAAACCACTTCTAAAGGAAGTTTAGGTAAGCGAAACCCAGTCTCCTCCCTTATTTTATAATGCACTTTGCTGTAAGTCATTCAGAACTTTGTCCCAACAAGTTGTGTAACCTGTGTGTTCTATCGTTTTCCCCAGCTCTTTTACCCAGTCCAACTCAAAATAATTCTATAAATCTCAGCTATTTTGATAGGACCGATCGCTGGCTGAAGCTGGAGTGATCCTGCAAGATATTGAAGCCACATGTTGAGGAAAGATGAGAGATGGGTTGTCTAACTATTCTTATCAGCTTTTCAAATCAGGAAACAACATAGGCATTCCCTTCTCCTCAAATTCCCATATTTCAATCTAGTCAACAAAGTCTATTATTACTATGGTCAGACAGGAAAATGTGTGAGAGAGAATAAAATGTGATGCAGTCACTAGGTATGTAACAAGTCTTTCCTATTCTGGATGAGCTGTACTTAATGGGAATCTTTTCATTTGTTTACTACAAATGCAATGAAACAGTGTTCTCTGCAGAGATGCTGGTACAGATAAGTTTGTCCTCCTTGTTAACTGTCTGCTTTAAATGTATTCTTTCTAGGAAAGGAAGAAGTGTTTCAGTCAGAAACATAAGAAAGACAGGAAAAATCGATCTTCTGCCACTGAAAAACAAAACCATAGCTAGACTCATCTGTTAATTATTACACAGGACAGATAGGATGTTCACCTACTTCACTTATTGCCTCTTTGAAGAAAAATCTTATATATGAACACGGTGTTATAATTTAGTTACTGAAAATGTCTGTGAGAGGCTTTCCTGAACTCTGTAGAATGGAGATATGTGTGTACATGCTTGTGATTTTTCTTTGTTATTATATGCAGAACACTCTGTCTGTGTAAACATTACAGTAACATATTCCATTCTACAGACCAACAAAGAATATCTAAAAAAGTTCTTTTTTCAGCTTTTCTGATCTAACTTTTAAACCAGACTCTTCTGGAGATCCCAGAACAAAACATAACACATCCTGTCTGTTCATACAACATCTACTCACTTAATTGATTTTACAACAATAAAAATAGCTCCAGACTTTTCAGTTCACCCTGATCTTACTTTTTATTGCAACATTCTCAGTTTTGTGTTCACTGCCTGAGTACCACAACAACAGGGGGGGCCCAACCTGCTTTCAGCAGGAGGAAGAAATTTTCGGGAAAGCTGAAAGTGGCCCAACGTGTTCCCTCCCCCTCAGGTCACAGAAATGAAAATCAGCATAAAGCAAACTGCAGTTGGGATGTGAATGTTCGCCACTGAAAACACATTAAACTCAAAGTATTTGGCTCAGTCAGTGGTTGGTTGTGGGGTTTTTTTTCCCTTGTGCACTGACATTTGACCCTTTTATAATATGCACCTTGCACCACTGAAACTCAGTTAGTTATTTATTAAACTCAGGTACCAATGGCTGACTTGCACATATCATGCTTTTAACTGCCTGGCATTGCCTGTGTGCGGAGGAAAGGGGGATGAAAGGCAATCGTCTTTGCTGTGAAATTCTGTCGTATCGGCAAAAAGGAGCTGCAAAGTGCAGCAATTTGTACCTGACCTCTGATCTGAAAGATTTGTACAAACCTTTGAACCTTGAATTGAAACAGAGAAACAAGGTTTACAAGTACAAGGAAGAGATTTCCCATACTCGTTACCTGTGCCCAGGGTTAATTTTATAAATTTTAAAAAAAAATGTTTAACCAAGGCAGGGACTCTCTCAGGAGGCACCATTCCTGTGCTGGGTTAATTCAAGACAACTTAAGTCTAGTAAAAATTACAGCTTGGTGGGAAATATCTAGGGTTTGGAAATGAAATTTCTGTGCTCTTCAGAAAAGAAGCGGTATTTGAGACAGATGTAGTTTGAAATTCACCTCTTGCTGGCCTTTTAAATTAAAAGCTGAAGAAAGAAGACAAGAAACATTTGATTCAATATTATATCTTCAGCAAAGAATGCAGCTGAAATGCAGAATTGAAAAGAAATTATTAAAAAGAGTAGCAAAATGGCTCCTCCCTTGTTAACTTTATTTTTGTCCAACACATTATCTAATCTTGGTTATACAGTGCAGAGCTATATGAGAAACCCATGGAAAAATAATCAAACCAACAACATTACAACAAGCTCTTGATAGATGGTCATATGGCCTCGTCTTGACGAGCAAAAAGGACGTGTTTTGCAGTTCTGTTAGATTAACCCTGTTAATTTAATTAAACAGCTCCCTCAACTCTTTCAGCCACTGGCAAGGTCTTTGGTGCAACACCATCAGTTAACACCAACATTCACCACTGTGTGAAGGCCTTCAGGGGCCTTTATATTAATTGTGATAACACAATTGAAAGAGATGTCCTTTCTTCAACCCAGCCTGTCAGAAGCATGGCAGTAACATCGTGCCGTGACATCCCTCACACGCTCCGAGCACTGGATGCCAACCATGGCAAGCTTGTGTGTGCAAAAGGTGAAGGAGCACTTTATACACACATTTTGCAGCACGGCTTCAATCCTGCCTAGCCCAGGACAGGACACCATTACACAGAACTTCTGCATCTGGTCCACATGCAAACAAATGATTTTGCCATTTGTTGTAATTGAACCTTACTTATAACAACTACGTTTCTTTTCTGTTTCTTTCTTTTTTTTTTTTTTTTTTAAAAGGCTTTAGATTCAACTGATTTTTTCCAGATTTAAGTTCAAACTTCACTATTGTCATCAGTACTGACCCCAATAAAGCAATAAATAAGTAAGGGTGAACAGTTAATATCACATGTCCTATGTCATACACAATTCTTCCATATTTCACTGGCTAATGAAGAAGAATGTGAATAGAATAATATAAACACCTGATTCTTTTAAAATGCTATCAAGCATTCAGTATGCACAAGTTATATAGATTCATTTGTACTACTAATAATTGTGTATATATCTTGCTTGCTCAAACTTTTGAGCCACCTTCAATTTACAAGCCCCAAATTCTGTACCTAAAGCTGATAACTCCCCTTTTAAAAATTGATTTTTATGTCAATGTCTTAAAAAAGAAGAAAAAATGCCAGGCAGCACAGACAGATATCAGATGGTTGTAAATGGCTAGCTTTCACTTCATAAATATAAGTTAAAAAAAAAATCTCCAAGACACAATTTTATTTGTTTTCCTCCGTCCAATATATCAGTGGTGTAGTTTGCACAATTCCGACATTCGCTTTGCTATTTGCTACGCACATTCTTTCAGATATTCACATGTCGAGCTCGCAGTTCAACCTCAGAAGTAGTTGCTTCCTTCTCAAACAACTCTTTGGGACCCTCTAAAGGAGAACAACTCCCAAACCCGACACCTTGACAATGACATACTTTTGGTCTCAACTCCTTGACAAATGAAAATCAGACAAACAGCCCCAGAGAGCAAACGAGATTTCTCTTACCTCTCTGGTCCCACGATCGGAGTGCAACAGGTTAAGAGGACTCGCGCCTTTGCCCGAGCAACCTTTCTGAGCAACCTTTCTTCCTAATGGCAAGAGCCGCGTAACCTGGTTATACAGTTTATGCATCTCTTTATTGGCCAGCGAGCGTTAGCCATTTAAATTCCTTGGGAGTCATTTGTTAAGGGCTCTTAGGCTGAGGCTAAGTGGGTGGGACGGGAGAGAGAGGGGATGTTAGCGCTGCCAGACGCAGAGAGCTCTCCAAAGCGGTTTGAAGATTAATAAGAAACCACCTGCAACGAAGGGATCTTCAGAGGGAGGGCTGGGTCCAGCCTTTAGGGAAGCATAGGAAAGGGAACGTGTGACATTTTTGCAGGGAGGATGAATTTGAAGAGAAAGATTTCATTCAAAATCCAAAACTTGGAAAAAAAAGGGAGTGAAGCATGTACAAACAACTTCCTAGCACAAGGCGTTGTGCAAATAGCTTGAGTTACAACAGATAAGATAAGAAAAGGGCATATTTTTCTTGACGGTATGAGGTTTTTCAGTGAAACTGTTTTTTGGGTTTTTTTTTTAATATATATGTATGTCTGGCAAAATTATTTCAGGCTGTACTGAATCAATTTACCCTTTGGTTGTTAAAAACAAAAATGTGGCCTGCAGTTCCTGGAGTGAGAGGTAGGTTTACTGATCTCAGCGGTGGTAGGACAGTAGGAATAACAGCCTGTGCCGCGTACCCAGCGTGCACCATTTCAGTGGCAAACACGGAAACTCAAACGTGTTTGCTCAAAAGAAAAAAAAAAAAAAAAAGAGCTTGGTGCAGAAGTAAAAGCACAGGGGTGGTAAAACATGATTCATGACAGCAAAAATGGTTTGTACATAACAACGGCGCATTAGGCCCCGGGAGCACTTAGGCAAAGCAAACAACACACCTTCTCGAGCAGCCAAGAGGAGGAATCGCACCAAAACACTCTTTGGATGATGGATTTGCCCGGTCAGCAAGCAGTGTGCACTGCCAGCCGTCGGGAGAAGAAGGAGCAGGCTATGACTTGGAAGATGACTGACTTCTGGGAAAGGACACTGCTCGGAGAAGGTGAAAAGGAAACAACACATCACAGAACAAAACAACTATAGCTTTCAGTCCTTTCTCAGTTGTTTTTATTTTTTTTTTGGTTTGTTGGTTTGGAGTTTTTTTCTCGCATAGGCATTCCTTTCTTCTTCCCTTTTTTTTTCTAAAATGTAAAGCTTAGTCCAAATCTCCAGCCAAGAAGAACACAGGCAGCAACTTCAGGGCATCCTTGTGTGGAAGGAGAAGTGTCTTAACCTCTCAGTGACAAACCATGCACAGTGGTGAATTCTGCAGAGGTACTGTCAGTTTGGGTCAGATGGTCCTACATAACTGTTTGGTTTTGCCCTCTGAGTGGTTTAATCTGGGCACGTAAAACTTAAGAGACATCCTTGTACTGCAGAGTCAGAGCCTGGTCAACAGAAAAGAGGGGTAGGGGAGTCAACAGGTGTAGAGATAAGAGCTCTAAAACTAGAAGGCTCCAAGTTAGAGAGAGAAATGTGAAAGATGGCAAAGGCTGGCAAAGAAGCATCTCTGTGGTGGTTTCTGAGAGCAAACAGGAAGGATAGATGTTCTACTTGTACCACAAACCCAAAGGGTGATTGCAGTCACTCTGTTCCCAGCTTTTTTATGCTCATTTATCCACGGCACTGTGGCTGTGGTTGTTAGGCACTGCAAAAATACACCTACAGCCCAGATACTGATCCTAAAATGCCTGCAGCCCAAGTCTTTCATCTTCAGCGTTCTCTGCAAATGTAAACTTGTCAGCTACAAAAGTTGCAGAGAAGAGGGTACTGCTCTGCAGGCAGGGAAGCTGCGGTGTGGAAATTAAGTGGTTTGCCCAAGACTATGGAAGGAATCAGTCTCAAGTCTGGGGATAAAATCTAGGAGAGCCTGCTCAAATCAGAGCCAATCCCACTGACCTACATAGGGAAGTGAGTATAAACTATTTAGTTGATACAAGCTCGCAAAACTCCCCTCCATCAATTTGATTTTTTTTTTTAAATCAGTATCCTTCCCTTCACTTTGCATTTTTGTTAGAAAAGAAACTAGACTTTTAACCATAAGAATTGTAAAGTGAACCCTATCAGCTACAAATGTGCATGTATTTGGATGCACAGGGAAGACTATTCTGGTGTAAGTGGAATGAAAATCACTGACGTTAGTGAGACGATGGCCTCATTTTTATAAGACTCTTCAATACATCATGTCAATTAAGCTCATGTAGGTACGCTGTTCAAACCCTTGTCTCTCATTTTATACTTTCACTTTTAGCTCCACCTTCTTGTTAGTTTCCAAGTTATGATTCCATTATTGCTTAAAGCAATGAACATCAGCAGCTCAAGCTACTGCAGGGTATCCTGAGGTGCTAGCCTCTCCAGTGGCAGAACCTGAAAATATATTTATTTGTCCTGCACACTGTGCTTTTATAGGGAACCTAAGAAAGTTGGGCAGAATACTGTGTGTTGCCCAGCTTTCCCTGGCACCTATACTTCCCTTTGGCTTCAAGTACACTGTCTTCATAATGATTACAAGACTTTTTAGATGCCTCTTTATGATGACTCTGGCATCATGAGAGGGATACACCTAAGGCAGTGTGGAAAAGCGTTAAGGGCAGAGCCGTCCAAGCAGCTAGGAGGATGGGTTCTGTACACACACATTGCTCTCCCTACGTAGCATCCACTGCGTTGGTGTAAGGATATAAGCACATCTTCCCTCCTAATGTACAGGTTGACTGCAACAATTGCCATCACTACAATAATACCATAAATATTTAGTTGCTTCCTCTTTTTGACGAAGCAGGGGCCAAATCCTAAGAGATATTAGTGAGAACAGTGCAGAGAAGAATCCATCTAGACCAGTTCATGCCTATATTTCCCACAGACCTTCCATCTCCCATTTATTCTTTCCCGTAGTGGGATTGGCTTTTATGGTTATATAGGGTCTTCAAAAAAATACTGAGAGACTGTAATTGAATGAGAAGGGAATGTGCCGAGTAAAATATTTCACCAAAAGGACATATGAGTTTAAGAGTGACCTGTAAGGTCTCCAGTTTCAGCCTTAGAAAGTCTTTACCATTTATCAGTACATTCACACATAAGCGTCTCCTCAGCCACAACACAGACACAAAAATTAAGATCTCATCATGTAACAGAGAGTCTTCTCCCCTCCTTTTCTTTCTTTTCCTTCTCTTTTTAACAGAACTACTTTGTGTTGGTGGAACAGGTTCCCACAGGTTTGTGGAACCATTTTATCACCTATTTGAATGTTTAAAGAGACAACATCACTTTATTTAAATTAATAACACATTATTTTACACCTGTTCTTATGCAATGTGAGTTAATACAGCACAATTCTCGTTTCCTGACTTTCATAAATTATTGCATGTGGAAAACTAGGGAGATGCTTCAGAGAACATACAGTTGGTACCAAAATACCTTTTTTTTTTTTTGATGGGTAGATAGTATACAACAAACACATATAATTATATACCTCTCAGGAGATTTTCAGAGGTATCCAGGCACTCAGGTAGACACTTGTAGAACAGCTTTCCAAGTTCTCTCACACCAAAACCCCTTCTGTGCGTAATCTACATCAGTGCTTTGACCTTTATGTTGCTACATCAGGGAGGATTCCCGGTAAACGCCCTTGCAAAGGTCACTAGCAAAGGTCCCTTCTGATCTGCCAGCCCCAGCCACATCTCCCATCCAAGCAAGGAGAGAGCAAAGCCACAGCCCTGAAGGTGGAGCCCTGCCGGGGGAAATTTGGCCAAGGACACCTTGGGCTTTCCCCTTTTGTTTTTTAATCTTAGGCTTCTCTGGTTCATGGGCAGCAAGAATTGCCCTGATAACAGTCACTGGGCATAGCTTTTGTTTTATTTTTAGCAAACACTTTAACTGTCATTCTGCAATGAAAATCAGCTCAGAGAATCACCCTGGAGACTAGGCTCAGTTTCCCCGTATGTTTTCATTTAAAGGTGAAATCAGGTTTTAGGTTCCAAAATGTAAGGGGACAGATGTTGAATAAACCCAGGGAGTGCAATAGATTTTAATTAACACATAAGAAAAGAAGTAAACCAGCAAAACCCAGAGTTTTTTTAACATAGCTACAGCCATAACATTTCTGTGGCATGTTTGCTCTCTATTAAAATAAATACAGGGTGGGTTCTGGATAGACATATCTACAAGGGAGGTTAATATGATGATTGCTTTTCAGTTTCTGGGTAAATAAAGCACTCTGCGGGAAAAGGGTTTAGCTCTCACCAGCCTGATGTGGCTGCTGAAGACCTGTGCTTCACACCGTGG
The DNA here is from genome assembly GCA_020746105.1 of Trogon surrucura. Taxonomy (NCBI): domain Eukaryota; kingdom Metazoa; phylum Chordata; class Aves; order Trogoniformes; family Trogonidae; genus Trogon; species Trogon surrucura. The sequence continues at coordinate 56,181,877 of CM036620.1, read as the reverse complement.
TCTCACAAACACGTTAAACTGGTGCTACCAGCGTAAGATCCTGCTCCATCCTTCCCATGGCCACCCCGAGCAGCCTCTGCTTGCGCTGCCACGCTACCGGAACACCTGCGCTGGCAGAGCGGAAAAAGAAGGTGGGACTGATCTTTCTGCCAGCATTACTGGCTTAAAGCATTTGGTCGAATCACTGGTGTTGAGCAAATTCGTGGGAAAACAAGGGGAAGGGTTCTTTTGAAGCTGCTGAATCTAGTTTCACAGCAGAGCTCCCGCACAGGAGAAGCAGATGAGATTTCACAGTGGAGTAGATGAGAACCTTTCTGTGACACCAAGGAGCTCACTGAACCGTCCAGAGAGTTCAGAGGGTAGAATAGCAAACTGTTACTCTTTAAAAGTTTGGATGCAGCCTGTGAATTTTAGCGCTGCAGGTACCGAGAGGCTGAAAGTACTGGAGGAATCAAGTGGGGAAGTGCAGTGTGGTGGTGTGAGCTCCACGGGTCACTGACAGGCACCTGGCAGCTACCTCCTGTGGCCAGCACAGGCCAATTTTGATTATTAAAAAGTTCTCCGCAAATAACATTGTTGCTGCTTCCCTTTGCGAGCTTTTTGCAAAACAGAGCATCACAGGGCTTTGTGAGACATGGGCACAAGATGGAAGATAAAGAGCTGCAAACTTATATTTACATGAGAGTGAAGCTAGGTTTCCAGAACAGGGTATGAAAATGAGCATGGTTAGCACCCATAACCCTTCTTTTGACTCTTCCAGCAATTAGCCTTTTACAGGTTGCAGTAGAATATAAGAATATGGAGCAAAAGAGCTTTTCCTCCAGTGAACAGGCATCAGCTCTGGTTAGGGCATAAGCTTTCTATTTTAATTCTTAATAAGCATCACTCGGAAAATGTTTGTAAAAAGAGAGAATCAGATAAGGGAACTGACAGTTTCCTTCAGGAAAACAAATTTATTTTTTCTACCTCCCAGTAACATGAAGTAAAAATTTAGACTAGAGGAGACTAAATGACCTGCAGGGGCATTTGCCATATCCATTAACTTCTGTGCCTTTTAAATTATGCTTTGCTACATGTTCACAACTTCCATTTCTGAGAAAGCTGATTTATTGTTAGAATTAGAAACTGCAGCTTTTTATGGTGTTGGCAGAGTCTGAACTGCCATCCACAGAAAAGGCTTCATAAGCAAAGAAGTCTGTGTTAGGCAGACTAAGCTTTACACCAGTCCTATGCTGGCAGAATACCTGGGATGGAACGTTACATGGTAGAAAATTGCGGTGACCAAGTCACCCATCATCCCTGTGTGCTGCCAGGAGCCAGGAGCAGGGTCACACCTCTTGGCCCATCGCCCTGCCTCAGCTCGGCACACTTTGTCCCCGTGGACCAGCCCAGATTTGCCAGTGCCGTCACATGCTCTTGCCTTACCTAACCTCACCCCAGTGCCCTGCTCCTCCTCCACCAGTGTTTGCATCCTGTCTGCTCCTCTTCACCTCTGACCTTCACTACAGGCAGGTAGGCAGGGTTTGGAGGGTTTGGGCTGCAAACCTGCCTTCAGCTGAGCTTTCTTTGCAGCGCCCAGCCTTGTGTGAGAAACCAGCTGCAGGTGCACTGCTCCCAAGCAGTTGTGGCTTGCTGGTTTGGGGCTGATTTAAGCTATGCTGCCAGTTCAAGATGTGCTCCTACAGTGGAATAAGCAAGATGGATTTGCTTGTTATTCCACCAAACAGTACAGGCAAGCCCTAAAGCTACATCTATACCCAGCCACTTGGTGCAGAAACCCAAGTGTAACGTAAGTGGTTCTTGGTATGAACTTTGCAACCCTGTGGTAAAACCACCCACCGTAACCAAACTGCTTAAATAGTAAAAGGGCACTTTCACCTCCATGGCTGCACCTGGGCTGGGGCCCACTGCTGGTGTGGGGCTCTCGGCATCACCCTTCAGCTGTCAGAGCTGCCTCGGGTCACCCTGTGGGGAAGAGCTGGCCTAATTAAACTTGAAAGTGCTCAAGGACTGTGCTAATGGGCAGCTCTCAGTAATCACAGGAAGGTGATTTTTTTTTTTTTTACAGGACTACACTTCTGCTATAAAACACTTCTCTCAAAGAAAGACGTCAGAATACTGTTGACATAACTTACGCTATAGATATTTGACAAGATAAAACAGGCAGTGTCTGTGATCTCAAGGACCATAATAGCTGAAATATTTAGGAATGAGAAGAATGGTCTGAATGACTATAATTATTAAATCCACTAGTTAAATTGCTCTTTCCTTTCCTTAGTAAAGAAAACATTTCTACTGTGACCTAGGATCTACCACTCTTGAGTGACTGATAACACCTAAGCGGGAGGTATGTCTCATTCAAGATGCACCTAAGCCCCACACTTCTGTCTCTAGCGGAAGATTTGGATTTTCAAGAGGATGTGTCCAAGCTGTCAATAACCAAAGCCTTAAGTCCAGACTCAGACACTGCATAAAAAGGTCCTGAGACAGGAAGATCATTTACTTTGGCTAAAGGAGGAGTTGGAGACACAGAATGAGTTCTTCTGAGCAGTGTCCACACACACAGTTCTGCCCTCTTTGTCTCTCTTTTTAATTCTCTTCTGCATGCAGGCCTGGGCCTGCCCAGGGTAGGCACTATGGGCAAGTCCATCTTGGTTTGTAGAGAAGAAGACTTCAGCTAAAAGATTGTCAGCTCTGCTGCCTTGAAGTCCAGGGAAGGGACCCCAGCATGTTTTAATTTTTAGCAGAGATGCAGCCGGTGGGAACTATTGTTCTCAACTGTTGAGGATAAATAATGCTCTCCATGCACCTGAGACTTCAGCTATTTCCAAGGAGGCATCTGCTATTAAACAGGACATTGCAGCTCGTTAGTGGGTTAATCAGGTGACAAATGACTGTAATGCTGCAAAGATACTCCCTTTTTTGAAAAAAAAAAACCCAAACCAGAGTTAAAATCTCAGGAACTTTAAAAGGTCAGCGACTTTACCCTTCTCAAAAACACACAAGGAAGCAGATTTAATTGATGGGAATACATATAGGTTGCATCTTAAATGTAAGCATGTTATCAAATATCCAGAGAAAGCTGCTACAGTCTCTGTGCAGCTAAGATGGTTGCAGTCTGACTTTTCTAGGGTTGTGTCCTGTCTGCAGAGCACCATTGGAGGTAAGCAGAGACAAATGTTTGAGGATGTTTGCCTTCCTGCTACATTGCTTGAGATTATTCCAAAGGAAGAAGAAAGATATTTTGTGTATTCTGTCCTAGTCTTACCCCATTTGATTCACCAGTACATGATTCAGCACAGAATCTCTGAATCGGAAATATAATATATTGCTGTCTAATACACAGATTAATGTAGCAACTACCTGTCCAAATACTTTAGACTTCCACATCGCTCTCGAGGTTCAAATTTTCTGTCGGTAGAAGGAAGTATTTGCTCTTTTTATATTTAGGAGTGTATGTGAAAAGATAGTAGAAATTTTTTTGTTGTGTAAGTCTATCTGAATGAAGCCAATTCACTCTTGGTGCCACATCATCATGTTTGAAATGAGCAGTGTTACATTTAAGTTGACTTCTTAAGTGTTTCATGGTATGAAACTGGTGGTAAGTACAAGACAGCATGTTCCAGAAAATACAAATAAAGCCATCAGGTGGTGAGATTTCCTTTGTTTTGATCACTGGCCTTTGTAAAATGAAGCAAAATCTTTACTCTGAAGATGTGCCACAAGACCAATGGAGAGTAGTGAAGTTATACTGAGGCTTTAGGCTGCTTTTCTTTGGAAATTCCCCATACTCTGAGGAGTAATTATCATTAAAAATGAAACCTAAGTGGTTTAAGATTGCCTTGCATGTAGTTTCCTAGTATATTGATGATGCCAATAAAAGAAAAGTAATTTCCTTATGCAGTCACTGAGCTACATCATTTCAGAGAGGAAAAAATGCAATATTTTGAGTTTGTGCATTTACTCCCGAAAAGACCATTCTATACATATGAAAAAGGTTACTTTTGGTCTGCTATTGATCACCATAGAAGATTAAACATAACATTAAAAGAGCAAAAGCACAGTACACCTCCTTGGCGCAGGAGGACACTTGCAATCTGGAAGAACAGGAGCCTCCACAACGTCAGCCACAATGAGATATTCAGTTGTACTCCCAATATAGTCAACTTCACAAAGAAACAACCTTCCCATCTAAAAATATAAGACAATCCCTCACATTTAGCAACTAGAAAGAAGGGTTTTCCAGAAACAAGGTTTTTCTCAGAAACAAGGGTTTTCCATAATCACCTCCTCTACGAATACTTACACTGTGTTTTAAGGCATCTACTACTGCCCAGCAGGCTGAAACAGTGCCTCACTGACCAGGCTCCCTCTGACACAGTTCACAACTCTTCTAAATACCATAAGAAATATAACCATGACCACAGTACTGCTGCAGGGTATGGTTACTAACCTTCAGGTCTCTTCTGAGGCGGCCAGCAGCAGTAGGCTTGTGCCCTGCTAAGCCGTCGCGTGCCTGGTGCCACTGTCACCGTTGGGTCCTCGGCACCCAGCCACCCGCTGCTTCGAGGCCTCAGCTGGGGACTTTGTAGGTCACGGGGGAACAGCAGGACAGACCTTGTGCTTTCTGATGCTCATTTACTTGAAACTATCAAGGGAACCTGAATCATTACAACCCCTAACGACAACCAGAGCTGATTAAAGGGCACTTTACGAAAGGTTCCTCCCTGGGTACACGGGGATCGCGTTTCACCAAGAGCAACCAGCTTCTCTCCTACCTCTCCTGTCCAAAGGTCAGCACATTGAAGTGAACAAAGTCTAGCAGTAGCTCAGAGTTAAATGGCTAAAGCCATTCCAACTTACCACAGGTGCCCCAGAAGTAAAGCTGTTGTGACACTCAAAGCTCACAGATATAAAGTACTGTAAAATTTGGAAGGGGGGGGAGTGCATTTCAGCACAGAAGACAAACAGCATTTGCCGCTGTAACTGAGCAAACAGGCAATAAAAAGGCTCGTTGTCTTTGCCTGTGAGTTAATTTCCCTGTTTGCACATCCTAGCACTTGCACGCTCTTCCTGGTTTTGCTGAATGCGTGTTGTTCCCAGCACGGTTTCCTAAAACTGGCCCCACGCCCCACCCCAGCTGTAGGAACCCTCTGTATGCCTGTGTCTGCCAGCCCCCATTCTCCCCATTGACCACTTGTGGACCTTCACTACCTGTGAAACTGCTGGCCAGCTGCAGCCAAGAGGCACGTGGGCAAGGAGGGGTCTCAGAGACCCCACCCTGAGAAGCATTGCCCAGCACGGCTGTACCTGAAGACCTCCAGCAGCCACCCAACCTGCCGGAAGGGGGTGCAGAAAGGAGAAAGGGAGGAATGCAAAGGGTGGAAGGGTGGGAGGAGCTGGGGACACGAGATGGAGCTGGAATTGCTGTGCATTCCCACAGCGATACTGTAGAAAACCAGACTTAATAAGTTCTGCTATTCATAGATCAGCCAGTTATAATGATGTTAAATCCTCCAGTCCTTGTCTGTCAAATTCACGCTGAGATAAGTAGGAATGAAGCATGCTCAAGAGCCTTTGAAGACTGTGTAAGTGCCTAGATATTGGCCTGGGGAGGTCTGAATTTAAATACCTGCGTCTTAAAACGACAACATTTAAAAAAACAGTTCCATCTCTCAGACACAAACTTCAATCATTATATTGTCCAACTCACAGGAACCTTATCAAAATTACGTGCAAAAAGTATACAGTTGCATTCTAACCCTGAGTAAAAATCAAATTTCTGAGACTCTGCTATGCTTTCATTATGTTTAGCATATAATTAACCTAGACCCTAAAATGTCCTTTTGTCTTCAAAACCACTAAATTTAGGCTTCCTTAAGTACACTACAGATGCAAACGTAGTTACAGGAATGTCACAGAAGCAGTAACTAAAACATCTAAAAGTGTGGCCTGCAGCAGAGAAAAAAATGGATTTTTGCACTCATGGAACAGGAGGATATGTATGGAAAATGCTGCCTGTTGGTTTTGCTATTTTCAGCTCATTAGTAGAGGTGGTGTTGTCTCCAGAGAGAGCTACTTTCCTCCCTTCCCTCCTTCTCTAGAAAAAGAGGACAATGTACAGAAGGAATGGCTTGAAGGAGAAATTGTTTTTCTCTTATCCTTTTCCATCTTTCAGTTGCTCTTTATAACAGTGATTAATTTTAAGGCAATAGTAGCACAGGAGACATATTCAGGAAGAGCTGACCTTCTAATAAAACAACCAAACAACACCTAGGACAGGTAGAAATCCGAAGAGGCAACGATGCCCTTCAATAAGGATGTATAAGGGAACAATCCCAGTAGTTGTCTGCCTCCTGGTTTGGAAACCCCTGACAGCTAACGTACTGCACAGTACTGTGGATTTAGTTCAGCAGTGGGAAAACCCAGTTTATTTATTATCCCATTATAGGGTTCTCTTCCTTACTCCCAAAGGCAATAAAAGCACCAAAACAAGGTGTTGTTTAGTATCAAACAAAGCTCTTGTTTCTCCTCAGAGCAGGGAAGCCAATGCTTGCTCAACTGCACAGCCAAAATTAATATAACCATACATTTAGACTGGGCTTATCAGAGAAAATAAAGGACAGCACGAAAGCAGGGAAGATTTATAGCAGGAGCAAAAGGAACGCATCACTACCTGTCAGGAGTTTCTCTAAGTGCCTGTCAAGCTGGGAGCATAGTATTTTACAAACCTCGGTGTCAGTTCTCAGCTCACAAAGAGAAGCCGACAGCTGGAGATGTGGTTGGGGGAAAATGGGCATGTTGCAGCTGAGTGGCAGAGTGACATGCAAGAGCCCCACTTGACGTAGCCAGTGCACCGGTTGCTGCTGGGGGTCTCGCATGTCAGGTGGGTTCTCTGCTCTCCTGGCTGCTTCGGAGCAGTTTTTTCTCTTGGTTTGGCCCAGAAATTACATCCTGGACATGCAAATTCAATTGAAACTGTGAGTTTTGATTCTATTCATTCATGTTCTTCACCGAAATTGTTTTAAAAAAATCTCAACAAGCCGTAACCACTGCCTGTGCTGCACATCCTTTTGGCCTGTGAGGGGGCAGAGGAAGGTACATGTGTCCTTCCCGTTGCCCCAGCTGGTGAAACCCTCTGCCTGCTTTGATCCTTGGAGCAGCTCAGGGCAATCCCACATGCTCTGCACATCTGCACCATTTCATAGCTCAGTTCTCCAGGTCACCCTCTGTCCTGGTCTGCTGAGCATCCACATGGAATCAGTGTTTGCTTCTGGATCCTCTTTTAAACAGAACCAACCTGTTCTTCCAGCACAAAGCCCAGATGTGGCTCCAGGGACAGAAAAAATGGATTGGCCTGTGCCAGGTGTGGTTGCCTGGGCTGATGCAGCATGGTTTTCCAAGAGGATTCCTGCATCCACAGGTGTCCCTGTGTGACTCCGTGCTGCAGCCAATATGCATACCCTCAGGCTCATGACAAACCCTCTGCTACACTTCAGGAGCTGACAGCTAACAAAAAGTCTATGAGAAATGATAATGACGCCTTAGGACTAGGTGTCATCACAGGTGCTAGAGAAGACCTGGGACACATTGTGTGGATGAGCCATCCTGCTTTGAAGGCGTTAATGGAGCACCACAACTTCTGATATAAATAATAAAACTGTATTAAGTTAATGAATTGTCCACTGCCTACTTCTTGTTTTTCCCAAAGCAACACAACACAGTTAACAAATGAAAGTGAAAACTGGTGGTTACAAAAGTTACTCTAAACAAAAATAATGTTCAGTAGGCTAAATAAATTTGGAAATCTGACGTGAAAGCTGATGTCACATCTCTACAAGCCTTCATGTGATTCTACTGAAATCTGCCAGGAAAAATCTACCCTGGGTTCAGGTTAGGCAAAATCTTTTTTCTTTCTGGCTCCTTGGCAGTGAAATAGTTATATGAAATGTAGCCCTACAGCTAAAAGTCTATTTCATTTATAAATGTGAAGAAACTCACATCTAGCATTGGAGCATTTTGAGTGAGATGCAAGCATTTATATACATATCGCCATGCCTGCCCCTGTCTCACGGGGATTTGCTGTGTGATTACAAAAAAAAAACCCCTAAGCAAATGAAAATGGAGCCTTCCCCTGGGAAGAGATAGGCAAGCAGAGGAGACAGAGACACCTCAAGGCACAGCCCGTGGCTGAGAGCATCAAATCACCGAAAAACATGGATGAAATATTGCACGATTACAGCCAGCTCGTACAGACAGAGTCCTGCTGCTGGCAGGGAAAGTCATCTCTCACAATCAGATTTGCAACAAGGGGGTCATGCTTTGGAGATGAGAGACTGTGCAAAAGAAACAGGCTATTTTTCAAAGTCAAGCTGAATGCTTGAAGAAAACCTTCTAAAAAGTAGCCGCCGGCACAGCTGTGTTTATGGGTCTATTCAACCAGCGAGTAGCTGGCTCATAGATTTTGAGTGCAAGTAATGATTTAACACTGTGACCCAAGCGAGAAATTGGAACACCCTGAGAAATGATTTTGGCAAGGGTATATTTAACCAGCCAGAGTGTCCTGTTATCTGATGGTGCATTTTCACATGGTGGGAGCTGTTTTAATTGCTGTATAATAATCTGAGAAGCTACGAAGCATTGAGCACTTCCCCCTCCAGCACCAGCCCAGTCAACACCAGTCATGTTCTTGCATTGTGCCCCCAGCAGCAAGGCAAAATCGCTGTTTCTCCACCAGACCTGTCTGGTGGTGGACCTGGCTATGGAGCCACCATGCACATACCCGCTGAGCAGCTGGGACTGTGAGCTCCTCTGCAGGTTGCCTGCCCTTTGCTGTGCATTTTTCCTTGCTTTTAGGCCTAGGGAAGGAGTCCCATCTTGCTGGTATTTGTGTATCTGTTCTTTTTCACATGATCAGCCAGACGAATAAATGAGAAATAGAGCATGCTCGTGAATCAGAAATAAATCCTGTTTGAAAGCTGACTTGAACAGATGATCCAGATGGGTACATTTGTTCTAGTGATCGTTTTCTCAGAAAAAACCAAAATCAACCCAACAACTCCCAACCTCCTTACTCACCTCCACATTAATTTTCATTTAAAAAAAGAACCCAAGAGAATATTTGACTCTATCCATGTCTTACTGGCAGAGCTGAGAGGAGACTTATACATATTACGAATTAGCTATATGACTAAAAACTGCTGCTCCCAAATATTTTTATAAGCAAACAGGAAAATCTATTGCACATAAAAATACCACTAATGTAATATGCTTATCTGAGGTCTCAAAAAGCTGACCTCACAACAAAAAATATTTCACATTTATAAAGTGGTTTAATTAAAGAGGTAGTGGGGTTTGGAGGGTTTTGGGTTGTTTTTTTTGTGTGTGTGATTGTTTGGGTGGGTTTTTTGTTTGTTTGTTTTGTTGGTTTTTTCTAAATCAGATTAATATTAGATCTGAAATGGCCAAATGCCAGTTGCTGCTTTATATGTGATGGCTTCTCTGTTGGGAACTGCCATCATCTCTAACTCAAAACTCCACTTGCAGAACCTGGAGTATTAAGCATTAACTGCCTTCCTGAGTGAAGCTGGTCACCGGGATTAGGGAGGAGAAGCAGAGGAAGGTCACACACACTGACTTGCTTCCTAATTTGTTGGGTCCTTGCAGATGTCACCCTTGCACAAACTCACAGATCTTGCATGCTAACAGTCTGACAGATACATAACAGAGATATTTTCAGTTTTTCACTTCCCTTAAGAAAGACATGCCTGCTGTCTTAACATAGAAACCAGTCTGTAAGATAAAGTAACCCTTTTTGAAAATTACTTGGACTTTACTCACAAAAACATAACATTAACTGCAAGTCATTTACATAATTACAACTGTGGAAACCCCGCGTTTAAACAAAACAAAGGAACTCCCTAGAACTGCATTGGACAAGCAAAGAAACAAAAGAGAAGAGACAGATCCTATCTCTTATAGCCTGGCATGTTAGCACAACTCTATTCCATCTGACTTCCTAAAACACGGTCAAAATCTGACTTTTTCAAAACAATCTTTTAATCTTCCTCCCCTCCCTTTTTTTAAATACAGCTCCAATATATTCAAGAACAAAATCATCAGGCCTCAAAGTTCAGCACCATGATAAACTTAAGTGCTAGTTAATAACTTGCCAGGCAGAGCATTCATGGACTCTGGACATGAACCCTGGTGAGGTTGCTGGAGACTATGACCTACCCAGGACTAATGGAGACTTGTACCATGAAGTGCTGTCATGAGGTGCTAACACAGAGCCCCCTCCCTTTATCAGATGGGAGCTTAAGCAGACTGCTCAGCTCTGTGAGGAAAGAACCCGTGAAAGCATGAGTTTTCCACTTCTGCTAGTGTCCATTGGAAATTCTAAGATTTGACTAAGAATGATCATTATGCATGTTTTTGAGGTAATTCCTTCTTGACTTCTTTTTAACCTAGCTCTTCAGTTTTCCGTAAAACAGATCTCTAGGCTCCCAATGTAGCAAAGTATCTGAGTAGGTGAAAACAGTTCAAATCTCATCTACATTAACACAATTATAATGTGTTTAAAATGATGCCGGTGCTGGCTGGGATGGACACTACCTACCACTCCCAAAATGTAGCCAAAGGTGTCAGTAACCTCCCTACCACTGCAGTTAACGCAAAAAAAAAGCTTTCACTGTTTTCGTGCTGCCTTGAAGACACTCCCAAGTAATTCAACAATTTCTTTATTGAAACTTCCTTGTTTAAATGCAAATGAAGGGCAGAGCTGAGTCTGAGTGTAGAATGAACAGAAATTGAAATGCCTTAACTGGATTTCTTTTGCATGCCTTCCTTCTTTTCTTCTGCAGGAGAGATGTGTCATCACAAAATTTGAAAGAAAGCTCTCTGTGCATCCTGTGTCTGTTTACAGAAGGCTGCTCACCTTTCTATTTGCCATTTTAAAAACTAACTAAAAAGAAAAACATTCTTCATAGAAAACAGTCCTTCAAGCCTCTGCAGAAAGCAGTCACTTTGAAAAATACTCAGTTGCAGACATGTACATTACTCCAGCTAGTGAAAGTCATGGTTCTTGTATCTGACACCAGCATTAACTCACTAGCCATTTACATAAAAATATACTGCAGCAGCAAGCACATTACTACCCAAAGAGAAAAAACGTAGCCTACAGAACAGCACCATATTAAACAGCTGTGCACGGCTCTAGTTTTAATGTGGGCTATCTCTAATTATGGTGGTAGTAGAGATTCATAATGATGAGTTTTGCCCTGGCTGATCAGAAAGAAAATCTTTTCTTCAGCCTCACTGGAGCAACTGCACAGCACAAAATGGACCAGGAGGGTCTTTGTTGACTTTAGGCCAGAGTGAAACCCCACTTGGGCTTTGCGGAAGAGGACCGTAGCCTGTTGAGCCTGTCAAAACATGTTTCTATTGGATTTACTGACCATTCTCCTTATCTCCAGACTGTGAAAAGGAGGGAGGCATATTGCCTGTAAGCTTCTGGAAAATCTTCTCCCTTGGGTGTGGTACATCTGGTATTTTGGTGTACCGAGGATATCACAGGAGACTGAAGCATAAGGTCTTTCAGAAGCAGAGAGATGAAGAAAAGGGAGAAATCAAGAAGATTATTTAGGCCCTTTTTATTGCTCCTCAGCACTGCTGTCTTGGATTTCTACCCAGATGACCCTGCTCGGTCATGGGTGTGGTAAGCCTCTGAGACAGACAGCTCTTCCAATGTCCAGACAGGTGGACATTAACCATTCTTGCTGCTCCCCCACTCCCTTCACTCTCTGCTCTCCTTGTTTATTTCTGTGCTATTGCTCCTTTCTGTGGGATTTTTTTTCACAGGGTTGTCTTGAGATGCCAGGTGCCCAGAGCTCCTTTCCTGCCTTCCAGTCCTCTCCTTCACAGGGCAGGGATGCTGTGCCTGTCCTCATTTCACGCCCTCTGCACAGAGAGCTCTGGGTTCAACCGTGCTCATCTGCGTTGAAGTGCTTAATCATCTCACACTCCTACCTATGATGTTGTTTCTGCAGATTCTGAGATTATCACAGAATCATAGAATCGTGGAATAGCCTAGGTTGGAAGGGACTTCAGAGATCATCTAATCCAACCTCCTTGACATGGACAGGGACGCCTCTCAACTAGACCAGGTTGCTCAAGGCCTCATCCAACCTGGCCTTGAACATCTCCAGGGAGAGGTTATCCACAACTTCTCTGGCAATTTATTCCAATGTCTTGCCACCCTTGTACTGAAGAATATTTTCCTAAGAACCTATTCTCCTTCAATTTAAACCCATTTCCCCTCGTCCTATTGCTGGACACTTTTGTAAAAAGTCCCTCTCCAGCCTTCCTGTAGGTTCCCTTCAGGTACTGGAAGGCAGTTATAAGTTCCCCTGAGGAGTCTTCTCTTTTCCAGGCTGAACACTCCCAGCTCCCTCAGTGGTATTATGACAGTCCTTACAGCATTGCACAGTTTCAAAGAGCATTCCCCTTGTTAAGGGATTCCCACCTGACTGCCGATGCAGAGCCAAGCTTTGTGCTTCAACACTGATTGACAAGAAGTTTTACATAAAAATGAAGCAGTGGTAATACCTCCAGTAACTTCTACTGTACCCGTTCCCAGCCATGGGATGGTGTGATGGTGTGCTGATGGTGTCCACCACATAGCCAAATAAGATTTCCATGCAGTAATTCCAGGCACCCTTCCTACATTTTCATGCAGATGTGGTGCTTGAAAAGACTTGTAGATGTCCGTAGGCAGGTCATATACATTTTTAGTACTGCAGCATGAGTGTTACTCTGGAACTCCATTCCGACCCATCCTTGCCATTATGTCTATTTAATGGCCCAGGCAGGCATAGCCCTCTCTGATACAGTATTTACTCATAAGCACAGCCTGCTGAAGCCCCTTTGACAAGCAGTACTTAATGGTAATGTAGTTCCCAAGGATAACGTTATCAGGAATAAACATGATGCCAGGTAGAGAAGGATTTGCAGAATCATGATTTTAGCTATCATTCCCACTAACTGACATAAATGGAGTGAGCACTCTCATTAAACTCAGTCTTTAGGTGCTTATCAATGAATTCTCTATTGTCAATTCCTTAGTTTCAGCTTTACTAATAAAGTTGTCTGCCCACACAACGGTAACTCATGTATGGTTTGAGCAGCTCTGGGAACCATTCAAGTGGAAGTCCTTCATGATAGAGCGGCCACCCTGAGTATTGCCTGGAAAAGCATTAACAAAAGTGCCATAAATCAGGTTAGAAAAAGACATTTCTGTGCACTGGAGAATGTTTACATAGCAATTTTCCTTTTAAAGCATTCCCAATTTTTAGGGTGAAAGTATTCAGTTCAGTAAAGCTTTGCAAGATCCCAGCTGACAGCCTGTCTAAGGGCTGCTGCTGGGGCTGCTTTCAATTGCAATTACGGAAACTGCCCAGAGGAAAGAAGATCCATTTTTTCCAGAAACTGTTAAAAAAACCACAGTGCTGCTATAGTGCAACAGCATTTGTCTGACAATATCTTTGCAGGAGGTAGGAAGGACTGGATTAATGACTGTTTTCTGCAGCTTTTCAGAAAAGATGAAGAATCAGTAGTGGCTTCACATCTGTAAAACACAACACTCAACCAAAAGGTTTTGGTTTGAACAAAGTGGTTTGTTTTTTAAGCCAAATACTTAGATACAAGGGAGGAAATCTGACGATCTCTCCAATTTGATTCCTTCAAAATATGAGGGTTAAATGGCACTGCAGCTTTTGTTCAGTATCTTTTGTTTTTCACTCTCATAGCCTGGGAGATGTGGGGAAGGAGACCAATAAATCTGTATGAGTCAGAGTACTGTAGTATGAGAAGTAAGCCTTCATTTACTCAGTCATTAAAAAAAATTACTTCTGCTAAAATTATTGGTTATTATTTCTATTTTTGCCTTCCAGCATGTAAGCAAATACTGTTTGATATTGACAGCCGTTGTTAATTATTGGAAGGGAAACATTGTGACCCAGCACTGGAAGGGGGAGGGTAGGGCTACAATTCATTTGGATAGATACGTTTAATCATCAACTATATACTGCACTCTGATCTGTGCAACATCTGACTACTGATGAGATAAAAGTTCTGAATGTTATTACTAAAAGCAACAAATTACATAAAGAAATATTCTCATTAAAAGTACACATTGCAAATCAGAAAAAAAAAACCCTAAATCAAGATCTAAGCATTTATTTTTTCATTGACATCATTGGGAACTGCATATACATGCATCCAGCACAAAATAATTTTGGTAATTAAAATAATTAAAGGTACTTCATTTCACAGAAATTATACTTCACGTTCAGCTGCAATTCATGGGTTAACACTTTGTGCTATTTTAATAAAATTGAAAAGCTGAGGTTTCAATGCATCACTAGTACTTAATGTTCAGCTGGAAATGCGCAGGGGTAAGTTTCCTTGTCTAATCACTGTCCTTCAAGGCTTGATTTTACCTGATCATTTCATTCACTGCAACAGAAGGAGGAAAAACAGCTTATTGTTAAAAAAATATGCTCCTGCAACTGGCTCTGAAAAGGTAAATCGTTTCCCTCAGAAAACTCGTACTCCTATAAAATGCAAAAATCCCTCAGTAAAATTCACACTTCTGCCTTAAGGAAATAAACTACTTAAATGGTAATGTTCTAAATTGCTCCCAAAGTAACACAAAGGAGCTATTCCAGTCATGTGGGTGTTGTACAAGTGCAGAGCTATAGAAAAGATTTTCCATTATTCAGAGAGAAAAGCAGGGAGCTGCATCTTCATAGGAGAAATGAGACTCCTAGCAGAGACCACAGAGCAGCTTGCTCTTCTATCTCAAGCCCAAAGCATCTGGAATGGCCTTATCCAGGTGCCATGTGGCTGCTATGGCAGGGGAAATACATAGTGACTATGAAAGTCTTCACGCATAAAGAGGTCCAGCACAGCAAACCCCAAGTAACCTGTCTGATCCAGGCCTTTTGTTGTCAACGTCTTTGTAATGGGGAATCAAGGAAAGCAATTGCAACATCTCACCCATGGTGTGATGGCTGCTACACAAACAAGTACAGCAAACGAATGAAAGCTCCAGGAAAGAGTGGAGGAGGTTGCTGAGGGCACAGCCCTGATGCTCCTCTCCTCCTGGCACCTGGCCAGTGACAGCCCTGTCACCCACCCGTGGTGGCTGCTCTGGCCCTGCTGTGGCAGTGCTTGGGACCTGGGGCCCTAGCACATGTGGACAAGCCTGGAAACCCTGACCCTTTCCAGGGAGGAGGCAACGGAGTCTTGCTATGCCCCTGTTACTCTTCTGTAATCTTGGTTGCATGGGAGTGGTTTTTTTTAGTTTGACAAGGTTTGGGTTTCTTTGCGATCAAGTATTTGTCATCTGTATAGAGAGCATCATTCCCTTTCAAAATATCTGAAGAGATTATTCTCGTTTTAATATATCCCTTTAATAAGGATAGTTCTGCTTCAAATATAAATCAGAAATTTAGAGAAGTGTCACTGAGAGATCTCTGTGGGATCCATGATACTCTGTTTTGCGTGGGTCTAACAATAAATCCTATGTCACAGGGACTCCCTTTAAGGGTGAAGAGAGACTTCTTTTTAAGTCTGTAAACATCCCAGGATAAGCATTATTCTCGGTCTTTCCCACCTCATATACCCAGAAAACAATTCTGCAGACCAGACTGTCCTCGTGATCCCTGTGCAGCCCTGCTCCTTTCAGCCTATGTACACAGGTTTAACCAATGGAAACTTGGTAAACAGCTGTGCTGAAAATCAAGCACATGGAACGAAATCTGCTCTCTTCATTTTCACATGTAGTAATGTGTTATTATTTAATGAAACAATGTAAATTGCTTATCATTTACACACAGTTTGAACTCTCTTGCCCTGAAACTTTTCTATCTGATGATGTTACTCCTCAACTCATTGATTCAAAGGTGGAAAGGAGTTGGCGTTGTTGCTCCGAAAGAAGTCCTCTGTAGTGCAAACAGGACTCAAAGACTGAACAGATTTTGTCAACAGCCCTATTCCTTCCATTTAAGCCACGTAATCTGCCTTATAGTCACTCGCTAGAACCCTATCTTTGTATGAAAACAGACAAGATAACATTGTCATCATTCTCTTTTGTTTTAGATATTTATTTTTAAAAATTGAGTCTCTGTGAGCTCTGAGATAAGATTTGACCTCTTTCTTTAGTTACTGCAAAAGAAACTTCAACATCAGTTTAATTTACTGTCAAATACTGGAAGTACCATTCCTGGGAGGAGAGGGCAAAAATCACACATCAGCTATGACACACATGAAAATCACAAGCCTTAATCATAGTCATGCTTTATGTCTATGAATTCACAGGCAGATTGAAACTACAGTGCAGACCTTACTAAAATTTTTATTTAATCATATTTCAATCCTTTAAGGGGGATACTTGTGGGAATTTGGTTGCTTTGTTCTCCAGTATTTTTTCCCTGCATTTTGCTCTATGGGTCTCAGTACTGCTAAGAACCAAAGCCACATTCTGTCTACCTTGAATCAAGCAAATGTGTTACCACACTTTAGTACTGCCTAACACCAGTGAAAATTTACTAAGAATGAATAGCATGTCCTATGCAAGCTCAGTGAGCAAACCCATCAAGAAAACCTCTGTCACTTCAGGGAGCACTGAAGCAAGCAGCAAGCACAGCTAGAGGCCAACACTGATAAACTCGAAGCAACAAATACAAAAAAAAAACTTTCTTGTGTTTTGTTTTGCACACAAAATATACTGTAAATAAACTTTGAATACTGACTACACATCAGTCACTTCACACTGACCCCTCCTCAGGATTACTTGACAGTTACCTGGGATGTAAAAGATTGTTTTGGGGGAGTCAGCATACGTACTAATATAAAGACACATCCAGATCAGCAACAAACACACAGTGGGTGGTTCCTGCATGAATGAGTCAGCTTCCACTGTGTGGCAGAAACCTTCAGTCACCGAGCAAACCTATTTGAACCTATTCAGCCTCGCGTCTCTCAGTGGCATACACATATTAGGAACTTAAATCTTGGTATTTTTTCTGTGCCTACTGTCTTGGAACATGGAAAAAAATCCTGACAAAATTCGTCACTTTGCCTATTTTTGCAGAGCTCATTCAAAAATCAAGTATTTTTCAGCATGAGTCACTACCCACATCCCTGCTGCAATCATTGGATTACACATTTTCATTAGAAACTCTGACTCCTTGTCCTCCTCTTCATTTACAAGATGAGCAGAAACCAGCTGTTTGGAGTTTTATTAGGAAACCATGAAGCATTCAAAATCAACTGCATTAATTCTGTTCATTTGAAGATACAACAAAATCAAAACAACTAGCTAATCAAGCATGAGTTAATCAACCCGCGCTTTAGGTGACACCGTGCAGTCAACCACGGTTGACGCAAGCGAACTGCAAAATAACAACGCTAACTCCTCTTCCGACTTCTAGGGAGCAAACCTTTGGCAAACCTCACAGCCGCCTGTCCTTGCCCTTCTGCCTCTCAAAGCTAGGAAAAACGAAGTGGAAAATGGTACCTGGGGAGAAGCTGGCGTGCTCCCGTGGGTGCTGGCTGCTGCTGGGCTCCTTGGGCAGCCCAGCACCTCCGCCGCCACCGCTGCCTGCCTGGGTCAATGTTTTACCAGGCTGTGAGCGGCTTGTTGTCCCACCCTCCCTGCAAACACCCCGTGGGGAAGGCAGCACCAAGGCCATGGGGGCTGAGCCAGTTGCCCCTCTTCTACCCGCCCCATCCTCCAAACAAACAATGCACACAAAAAAACAGAAGCCTGCTAAGAGAGGAATGTAGGCAAAGCATGCCACGAAGGGGAAAAAGAAAAAAATATGCATAAATGGTGCTATTAATAGATAATTTGTGGCAGGTAAGTCATGATAACCTTTCTCCGTATTGTTCTAAGGCTGAGAGCAAGCTTAGGCATGCTTGGCTGAAAACTGAGTGGGAACACTTAATTTATGGGAGTACATAGATTTCCAAATAAATCTTTGGCGTAAGAGAGAGTAGTCATTCAAATGACAGCTAGAACTTTAAAATGACAACAAAAAGACCTGAAACCGCATGATAAGATAACGCAAAGGGAACCTAAACATGAAGACGGGTGGAAAAGAAATGGCCGAAGCAATCTGCGACATTTTACCTTGCAGGGAGAGGCTCCACTCCTGCGTGTCAGCTTCTCGGGAGTGCCTCAGAGTTAAAGCTCTACCCGCGTTAACTGGAGCTTTCCCATTGCCAGCAAGTTAACAATTACAAGCAGAGGGCAGTCAGAACAGGCTGGAAACCGAGCACGGTGTTGACAAAGTGCCACTGGTGCTCCTCGAGGAGGAGAGGGCAGCTGCTGGGCTTGGGAAGGACTCAGAGGCTGAGACTTGATGGCTGTTCCCAACCTGGGAGACCCTTTCTGGACCTGGTACACAGTTGTGTGCTCAAGGTGAAGCAACAGGAAAATCTAGGTTACATTGTGTGTCCTGGTTTTGTGATACTACCTCGTCTGTCATGGCCTTTCAGTCCTGATTTGGGGAAGTGATTCGTTTTGTCTAATCTAGGATCTCTGAGTTGAGCAGCGTGTATTTTAGTGCACAGGTTTAAGGTGAAAATCTACATCACCAGCAGCTCTAGCTAGTCAGATTAGCCACTAAAACCTCCAACACAGTCCAACAAGGAGCATGCCCATGTGCTTGGTTTGCAGTTGATCTGGATCCTGTACTGCCTCACACAGAGATGGGGTTGTCCATGCTCAGCAATGCT
The DNA here is from genome assembly GCA_020746105.1 of Trogon surrucura. NCBI lineage: Eukaryota > Metazoa > Chordata > Aves > Trogoniformes > Trogonidae > Trogon > Trogon surrucura. The sequence goes on along the minus strand of CM036620.1, from coordinate 56,163,073 downwards.
TGGGTGAGGGACACCAGCTGAGTCTGGTCAGACTGGAGGGAGAGGCTTTCTCTGCCCGATGGCCACGTGGGTGGCCAAGGGCACAGCTCTGTCCAGCTCGAACACTGACATTCACATGTTGTAACACTGTCCACTGGTGCAGCAATGGGCTGTGGCTGGACTTGAGCAGACGTGCCACCAAACCAGGAGTGCTTTCTTTGAGACTGAACTCCTAAGGGGGCTTCCTCAGAGCACAGGGCCTGAGACAAGCCCACAGGAGGCAATGGGAATTATTTAATTCCTGCCTATCGAAATGTGTTCCCTCTAGATAACAACTTGTGCAGCTGCTTTGCAGGATCTGCTCCCAGCCTGTGAGGAAGAGAACTGTGACAAATGCACAAGCCAGGGAAAGACCCGTCTTGTGCCAGTTTCTCAGGCTTGCAGCAGGACACTTGTCGCATCACGTTAGCCTTTCTGTGCCTCGCTGATCCCACAGGTGAAAGTGGAAATAATAACAATCTGCTATTTCACAGAATTGCTTGGAGTCTCAGCTGTGACTGTCACCTCTGAGACCCCAAGGCAAAAAGAGGGGTCTTATCTGAAGGAGCTTATCTGCACTTAAGACCCTGCCTAACCAGCTCTGTGGAGCAGGACCTGCTCATTGCAGTCTTGCTTCACCTGTTACCAAAAGCTGCTCCCAGAGGGGTGCACTACATGGGTGAGGGGGGAGGTCCAGCCTTGCTGTTTCTCACTCCTGCTGGGGTAAGGACTCCACTCGAGATCTTTCAGATCTTCTCAACGAAACCTGGATGGAAGAGACCATGTTTTGGTGAAAAAGGCCTGCTTTTGGCAGCTTGGTGTTTCCTGGCTGAAGAAATGTTTCAGCAAAAGACTCTGGAGGATTGCTGCCCACTCATGGGGATCAGATCTAGATTTTATCAGTCATGTTTCATGTCATGACACTGCCATCTGATCTTTGGCAAGGATAGACACTGAAGCTGCAGTGGTGAGATTTGGAAGTGGAAGAGCAGCACGCTGGTACTTGGGTTATGGAGCCAGCTCAAATTTAATTTGCCTGGCAGCATAGACAAGGTCACTACCTGTTCTGGGAAGCTTGTACAAATGCTCACTTTTTCATGGTGTTAAAACTTTTGCAAAGCACTGTAGCCAAGTACAGGTCCAAGAAAGTCAAATTGCCTGTAGTACTGACCCACTGAGGCCAAAGATCTTCAGAGAAACTCAGTCCTTAGTCATAGCTGCCAGGTGTAGTTACCACAGGAAAATGCCGGTTCTACTATGATACAGCTGAAGTTATATCATGTCACCCTGGGCAACAGAACAGTGGACAGTGAAATGAGTGTGGTTGGCTTCTGGCCAACCCAAATTTAACATGCTTCTCTGTATTTTCTGCTCTCAGAGATGAGGTTTTCACAGCCAAGGGCTCAGAGAGAGGCAGATGCTTCTCAGGAGGCCAAGTTTGCCCCTGTGTCACCTGGTCCAAAGTACCCCTCACCACACTTTCACAGATAACTGGGGGTGGGTTTCTGATTAACAGACGGCTGACAGGAGGGGCTGTGACCCAGGGAAACTCGGCATTTCAGTCTCTTCTCAGTGTACAACCTTTGCAACAGAGCACAGGTTTCAAGGGCAATGCAACACTTGTGTGTTTACTTACTGCAAATGGAGGAGGTGCTGGGTTGTACAGCACACAGACTGCAAAGTCAAACATTAATCCAGTAAAGACACCATATAACTTCAGACTGGCCTGGGAGCAAATACAGCAAAAGATATGGATATTAAAAGTGAAAAAGCACCTAAAATTCACAGGCTTTTGAGCAAAACACTCTCAATGAAACACCAATTTACTTACAAAGTGTTAGCAGCCTTAATAACACATATATCAAACAACAAAACTAAACTATGGGGATTAGGTGACAGAAGGGGAAATTTCTGTGAATCTTAAGTGGGGTATAATTTTGTTCCAGTTCTCTTTCAGCAGATGTTTTTGTATTTCACCCTACGTGGCAACACTTGCTTTGAAAAACAGCACAGGCAGACCCAGAGGGACTATTGCAGAGACTTTGAAAACTTAACATTCCCGGTAAAGAACCTCCCGTATCGGAGCACATGGTGCTGTCAGGAATATGTTCAGACCCATCACTAAGTAGCATGTTGAAACCACCTCCCCAGGAAATACTGAAACAGCACTGATCACCTCTGACGAGAGCCATGTCCCCTCCTCTGGAATAAAGGACTAGCAACTGCCTGCTGCAAAAGAAACAGGTGGGAGGAGAAAAAATACTTGCTGGAAGATCATTATCATACAGGAAAATAGCACAGATGTGAAGTGTGACTTGAGAAGGCTCATCAGCAGTAGCCTGATGGTGGCACACAGGAGGACAACTCTCCAGCTGTGGCTTTGGCTGGGAGTCCAGGCTCTGGGGAGTCGTACCTGGCCATGCCAGCAGAACAAGAGCTGCAGCCTCGCCATACCTATTCTTCCCTTCGATCCACAACTTACTACCTTGTGCTGAGATTTCAGAACATAATGCCGTGTGCATCTTCATCAACTGCAGAACTAGTCCTCAGCACTGGACAGACAAAGTGCTCCTCTGTCTGATAAGCGGAAAGAGATAGCGAGGGAATTATTCACAAACCGCCTCTGATCCCAGAGCTGTTTTGCTGGTGGCTTCACTGGGCAGTTTCAGTCACCATTATTCCTATTCATCACTACTACTGGAGGGAGCGAACCTTGCAAAATCCATGAGATATGCAAGAAAACTTGTTCATGATTCACAGAGAAACCAAATGTTGATGGGAAAGAATATTTGTAAACAATTTCTGTACAACTGATTTGTTAAACACCTGGCTAGCAAAGAATGGCCAACGGGCAGAAAAGTCATATAATGCTAGACTATACACTTTCTAATAGAGGAGGTTTTATTCAAAAAACCCAAACAATAAACTCATCCTACCTTTCTCGTTCACTCCATTATTTGCAGGTTTGTGGGTTTTTTTCAAAAATAATATTTCAAAACCTTATCATCCTAAGGTTTCTTGAGAGCTGCCTGTTTTCACTTTATCTGTGTTTTGTGCGACCACACTATGTTGGTGATTTAGCAACTTCACACTGCAGACAATATTTCATAATATTCCCATCTTCATAGCTGTTCAACCGCTTTTACATGTATTGCTGCATTGCATTACGCCATCCAGAGTCACGCTTTGGAAAGGATCATATTGGAAACACAATGGTTTAAAATCACAGATGTGCATTCACCCATGGGGTTGGTTTTAGTGCAGAAGTCCGTCAGCTAAGCTGCTTCTGGGATTTTCCTGATGTGACAATTACTGAACAGGGAGAATCTCAAGGTTGTGCTTCTACAGTGTTGGTTTAGTCAGGATCCTCACTGGGCAGGCAGGGAGGTCTGTGTGGTTTGGGTGCTTGAGCAATGTCCCTGTCATGTGCTTGGTCCCTCGTGCCTGCTTGTGCAGACCAGGAGTGGAGGAACAAACAAACAGGCTGGCAGTGGTCCTGGGGGAGATGTCCCCACCAGCACCCGTGGCACCAGGGGTGGCTGGCAGGCACATGTCCTCTGGCCCACCATCAGGATAGCACTGAGTGCACCTAACAGTGTCCATAGCATGTCGAGGGGTGCAACAGAAAGGTACCTGGTGAAGCTGGAGAGTTTTTCAGCTGCAGCAGCAGATTATTGCTACTTCTGGGGAAAACCAGAACATATTTTCAGAAGAACCTTGCACCAAAACAAGTCTGAGCTGAAAACAGTCAGGTCATATGTGTCACAAGAAGAATTGTGAAGAGTGTAGTGATTTTATAAATCAGACTCTTTCCCAGGGAGGTTGGTAAGGCAGCCATCAGCTCTCAGTTTGTGCTTACACACTGCAAACACCAACCCAGGGCATTGGGCTTCCCAAGCACCAAGAGACCAGCAGGAGTCCCTTGCAGTGGGGGCCATTTGCTACATGTCGTACCAGACATGAAAGCCAGGTAGAAAATATATTAGAATAATTTCTAGGTTTCTGTGACTGTTGCTTAGAAAATGGAAAAGTTGGAAAAATTAAAGAAACCTAATATTGGTGTAGTGATTTTACTCCTTTCCTCCTTTAAAGGGGTATTACTACGAAGAGATACTTCCTCCACCTACCTTTCAGTTAAGACATTTTTAATTACTTGGTTAAATACACTTGTTATGCATCTGAATTAAATAATTACCAGTCTTAGCTTGGTACATGATTTTTTTTCCCCCCCTGTAGTTCCTTTAAGATAAGAATGAAATAATTTATTTTATACAAGAGAGTACCTGAATCAACATCTATGGGCTTTCTGCCAACATCTATCTATTTATCTATCGATTATCTATCTTTCTATCAAGACACATTGCATTTTACAATGCTTTGGGACATCTGACTGGATATGTGGAGGTGTAAAAAGAATTTCTAATCAAAAATTGTACATGTGTTGCTAACAATGCCTTAATTCTGTTTTCTTGGGCTTTGACATCAGAATAGAAACTAGCCTGTAGCCATTTTAGCAATAAGCAGTCTTCTTAGCTTAGAACCTTATGTTAAATTTGGGCAAATATTTGCCATCTAATTCAGTGCCTAACAGCTGGTGACATGAAACATCTTCATCAGACTCTGCAAGTGCAGCTCATCACTTTGAATGAACCCCAGGAGGCAAGTAACATTTCTATTTTAAAATAATGCTTAAGAAGATAACACATATGGAGATTTAATAGTTGAATGGAAAAGCTGGGCCTGAATCAGCCTTTCCAGCAGATACCGCCAAGCAAATGAATGAAATATTTTTTGTTCTTATTTGCTTTTCTGAGAATCTCGGAGGAGATATTGATGCAGATCTCTGTGAGGCCAGTTCCTGAGAACCGTACTTAAATATTTGGAAGCTATTATTTACTGCTTAACTATCTCCATGCAACCAGAAACAACCCTCAGCTTCAGCACACATATGCCTTTTACAGCACATCCATCTCATCATCAAATTCAAGGCACAAAAGATGCCATTTGTAGATGAGTAGGATGAAGGTCTGATCCACACAGTGGACCTCTTACTTTGCGGTTTTGTTACCATCTGGCCCTGAGAGGTGTCCATTTGCCTCTCCTGTCTTTTGGAGGAACCCCAAGGTGGTGAAACAGAAACAGCATGAATGGAGGAGGGTACCTAGAGATGGCAGCACAGCTAAGACATGGCTGAAGCTCAATGGGAAACCACAAAAATGCGAGGAAGATTAAGGATGCTTAGGATGGAGTCAGGGACTAGATAATTGGAAGGAATAGAGAATCATGGAGATTAACAGGAGTGGTTCAGGAGGAACAGAAGTTGTGAACTGCTTACAGGGCAGGCGATAGCTGGAAATGAAGGTGAGGCAGAACTTGAAGGCATCTTGTATGTAAAAAAGATGAGAGGAAATCCATAATTTCTGAAGGGAAAGAAAAAATAGGATGGGGCAACTCAGGTGAGGTAAGGTGTTTTGGAGGGACAACTAATGAGGTGTAGTACTGCTTGTGAGATAGGAGGAAATGTATGACCTACAAGGAGAAAATGAGGGTTGAAATGGAAGGAGGAAGCAGTAAATACAGACTTCACAAATGCTATCAATAAGAAATGTGAATGAATCAAGTTTAAAAAGTGTACTGAAAGGACATATATAAAAGGACAGCTAGTCCTAGGAAGAACCGGTGGGTCGTTTCCTTTCAACCCAGGCATTTGGCACCACCATACAGGCTGCTGGAAGTCACACTGGCACAAAGGTGAAAGAGATGGAGTCCACCTAGAAAAGAGCCAGAGGTGACAGAGCAACAGAGCCCAATCACAGAAAAACAGGGAGGTTTGAGCCAAAAATTAATTGTGTGGTGGGGCAGGGGCGAAAGGAGCGGGAACTGGAGGAGTAACGGTTCAGAAAGAAAAATGAAACAACAAACCTTTTTCCTGTTTGTGATAAAAATAGCCCCAAGCAGATTTTCATACTTATTAAAAATCTTCACATAAAAAGAACCTAGCAGAACCAGCAATAACCTCTCTACAACAGCTACATCACATGTGCAAATAAAATATGTTGCTAAACTTGTTTTTTTTTTTTCCTGTATAAGGACTAAAACTAGATATCATTTACTCCCATGCACACACAACCATAATACTTTATGCTTGTAGTGTTCCCATCCATTGTATAAAAGCTGGAGTAACACAATGTTCTGTACCAAACTGCAGCATTTAGCCAGTGGTATCAGTTTCCCAGAGTAATTTTATGTTTTTTCTATTTTTCAGATCTTCCATTAACACTCAAAGTAGATCTGTTTTTCCATACAAAAGAATGATTTAAGAGAAAGTCTGTAATGTCTACTCTGGCAAGCACATTGATGCATTTTCTGAGATCAGAGGCAAACCAATCTGCAATTCGGCTGTCCCAAGGCTCCCACCACGGCTGGTGGGAAAGTCCTGACTCAAACTCACAAGTTACAAAAATCCATTTTCTTCCTACACAGGTTTTAGAATTCAAAAACCTTTCACCAGATTCTGAAAAATTCACTTTGTAACCTTTCAGCTTAGGCAGACACCGTATTTTGAGAGCTGAAATACAGAACCCTGCTCTGCTCACTCCCGTAAAATCAGAGTTGTTGGATAAGCGTATTTCTGTGAAGGGGAAAAAAAAAAAAAAAAAGGTGTTTTCCACTTTTAAGCACAGGTGCAGCTATTTGTGGTTGGCTGGGTCTGAGTCCAGCTTACCTGCAGGCTACAATTCAGATTTGAGGCTTCGACTTGATTTATGTTAAAACTGGGATTACACAGTTTGCTCTCATTAACGTTTGCACAAGACAGAGGGACGCTCAGGACCAGCTTGTTCTTGCAAGACTTCTGCTTAGAGCAAAACCTCTCTGAGGACAACAACTTGCATTTGAATTGAGCTGCTTCTGTATTAGAACCAGATCTTCGACTTTGTAGATTCAAAATTGTCCCCTAAGCAGTGAGGATTTGAACACCTGAAATGAAAGGATGCATTTGATTCAACACAGCCCCCTTTATTCCATGTGGATATTGAAGAGTATTTAACTTGTGCCTGTGTTGTGAACTCCTAGTTGGGTCATTTTTATGCTACTGCACATCAGCCGCGGACAGTGTCAAAGTTTAAGGCTGGGCTGGTCACTAAACTTTGACAGATGTGCTCTATGATCCCCCCACCCTCCCAGGGGAGGATAACAGGAGAAACAAGGAGAGAGGCTTTAAGGTTGAAAACAAAACTTGGAGAAATTTAATGAGATAAGAATAATACTAACAACAACAGTGAGGATGTGAAACTATACACATACAAGAACACAAATATGCTGAAAGATACAAGAGAGTATGTTAATACAGGACCCACACCTCCCAGATGACAACGAGGTCCCGAGTGGGAAAAGAAAATACCAGACTGGACTCAGCAGCAGATGGTAAAGCCTGAGCATAAAGCCCCAATGAGCGTCCAAAAGAAACAGAAATTGAGCTGTACCTCTGCCACCCGCGGTGGGGGTAGAGGAAGGTGACTTGCTGTGTCAAATGGTGCTCCTCTGCAGCCTGGAAACAGGGTAGTTGTAACACCAGCAGTGCAGGGGGAAGATGACAAAGAGCTGATGACAACCCTCCCAGCACAGCAGGCACTAGGGTGTCCACAGGGGTGTCCTTAGGGGCCCTTATATACAGAGCACATGGGAAGGAATACCATGACTAGTCCATTTGGGCTGGGCCACTTGACCCATCCTCTCCTCCCCATAGGCACAGCTGTCCCTCCTCCCCACTGATGGACACCTGTGCCAGCAGCCCCAGAGAACTTTTGTCCTGGTGCTCTCAAACCAGGACAGGCAGATTTTTTTGTTTTGCAAACACAGGGTAATAGACGTATGGAAACCATTGTTCTGAAATAACACACATTAGTGGAATAAATGGATGTTACAGATCATTGTGATGAAAGATAAGTCACATTTTCATGATTATCAACACTCCGAGCATCACCGGATTATGAGAAAGATCTTTTAAGATGCTTTAAGAAAAATTGCTAGGTGGCTGTCTAGGAGTCACCATATTCTGAAATCAAACAAATCATTAGCAGTCTGGCAACGTTGAGAACTGTGAGAATGGGATGGCAAATGTGAAAACAGAATTTTCCATGATTGAGTGTACTCTCCTTTTCCTTTCGCAACTTAACACCTGAATCTAAACCCATTTTTGGAGTAATCCTGAAGTATTGTGCAGTGATAGTGTTTTGTATTACAGTTACATGCTTGTGGGCCTTTAAATGCTGTCAATGGCTTACAGGCTTTCCCTTGAAGGAACCCCAGCTTACTTGATAAAGTATTTTCACATAGTGTTTTCATCTCCTTTGATATACAGTTAGCTCCAAAGGAGAACACAGTGGGAAATTACTAAAGTTAGAAATTAAAAAAAAAAAAAATACTTGGTTCACTAGGGTTATTGGGAACATTTTGAGAGATCAAATGCATTTATCTGATCTTGTACATTATTGGGCTACTGATTAAAAATGTGGGGATGGCTATGCTTGGGAAACTGAGTGTCTTGGTCACCCCTAAAGGTTTTCCTTTTACTAAAGTACAGCGCTGTGTCCAAGAGTACAAGCAGTAAGCACCACTCATTCTAGGAAAAGTCAGAAAACTCTCATGTATTTCATTCTTAAAATAAAAAAGGATCTAGATCACAAATAGTGTTTCCATACTTTCACCCATTGCTCAGGTAGGACATAGGGACACACACAACTGCTCAAAAGTGAAGAACTGTAGAGGATGAGAACTGGTCCAACACAACAAAGAGCAACATCTCTGCTGTGTTCAGTTTGGGGCCAGCCCAGGCTGTGCCTGCAAATTTCTTATTTTCCACTTACATCTGCTTCACTAAAAACTATAAATTATCTCCCGCTAGACACCAGGTATGCCTGAGCCGAGGTGAGAAGTGCTACTGCAGTGTCTTTTGCAGAGCTATGGCACGCAGCTGGCACGAGCTTGCCCTGCCAGCCAGCACCACCTCCACCCAGCCTCATTCCTCTCTGCAAGCTCATTTCTGTGTTGAGGCACTGGTTCAAGAGCCAGGATTGAGACCCTGCCACCGGGACGGATCTCCTGAGGTCCTCCTGCCTCCCTGGCTGGGAGAATGCCAAGGGTGTGGGAAGCAGCTGGGGAGCACCCCACCGCCCTGGCCAGGCTGAGCCATAACCCCAGCACGTTTAGGGGAAAGGTAAGGTGTTTCTTCACACCAGGCCTCTCTGAAACGAAGGTAACGGCATGTTGGAACGATGTCACTCCTAGATACAAAAAATTGAGGGCAACTCGGACAGTACAAAAAACCAAATAGAAGCACAAAGCGAAGAAAAATTGCACCTTTTGCATTTGCTGCTGTTCTTCACGTGTGCATTTGACACTTAGATGCTATTATGGTAGATGCCACTGTTCACTTATTGACTAAATCCCAATTACTGAGCACATTTACAACTCTAGGCTGATGCTGCTTTATCGATAAGTTGGATACAATTTCATTTGCCTGTGGCTAAGTAAATCATTGGTGTCAATCAACATTTTCTTGCGGTGCTAAGCCCACAAAAAATGTGCGCCAGGCAGAGCAGTGATGAATATAAGCCTCTGGGATCACACTGCGTGTGAGCCTGAAATTCCAGGCTATGAATCAGTCTGTGTGGCAGAGCCTGCAGCGATCCTTTGCAAAAAATGGCACATGGATTAACACTTGCTGAAACTTCATTTTCATGTTAGTCAACATTTTGGGTACTAGTATCTTGCTGATTGCATTCTTTGTTAAGGAACAGAAAAGGAAGTGGTAGCTTGCAGCTCCTTTTGCCATGCAGATCTCCCATCCATGAGACAGTATCTCTGAAGGGGGGAAAAATGAAGGGAAGATGGATTTATACTGAGGAATTGTCACTGTTTATACAAAACACCCTCCACCCCTGTGCTATTCATGATGCTGTTTGTGGTCAGGAGCTCGGCAAGCTTCTGATCTCATGCAGCCAGCAGAGCTGCTGGCGAGTATTGAGGGAATTTATTTCTAGTGAGCAAATAGTCTAACGTGTCCCATGCCCTGGGTTAGCATTCCTTGGGTGCTGTATGGGACAAACCAACACACACCTCTTTAGTCTTGGAGGCTCTGTTCCTTCCATACTAACTGGAAATGGAGACAAGGGGTTTGTGTTGCCTTAATTCTGCTGAAATCCCTTCCCTTGACAGCTGTGGGCCCATATGAAGTACTATAGGCAAAAGAAAGGAAAGAAAGTAAATGATGTTCTGGAGAAGGCAAAAAGAATTCTGCGAGACCTCATTAAAAACATATCCCTGGGAAATTAATTTCTAAAAATTAAATTTTCTACTGATTTTATTCCATTTGAGAGAAGCAAGAAGTGGTGGGACTACAGCAGTTGCTCAAAAAAAAGGTTTCACTCCTTTAATATTATTGGTGACATTCTTTTAGAAACTTTTTTCTCCAAGTTCTTTCTTGCCTTGCGACTAAGAGGCAGAAGCCATATCCAAGTCAAAGGCCCACATTTCTAAACCAAAGAAAAACGATACACTGCTCAGTCATGCGAATTAACGCATCGGTCAGAATCCGGATATCAGATTATGATTTGAGACAACTTCTTTCAACCTAATGAGTCTGCATTCTTTGTTAAAGCAAATTAGCATAATTCCACTACAGTGAAGGTAGCTGTACTATTCCAGATATGTTCTCATACCGTGCTTATCATCTGAGGGCTTCACAGCAGAGCTTTAAGCAACGTGACTAATATTAGGAATAAGTTGCTTTATCCCCTCTGAGACAAAATGTAAAAATGCTACGAGCAGTTAATACAACTTAAAAAACGCAGATACTATTTCTAAAACTTTTTATTCAAGTCTGTATCATAGGCAGTACACATATGTACAGATGTCAAAAAAAAGTCTATAAGAAGACATGCCCTTAGCTTCCTGCAGCCATGGACAGTCACAGGTCTCAACGACATGCATTCGCGTACACATTTGACTCGATTCTCATGCTTTTGTGCATGTATGTTTGCACAAAATTGGCAGTATCACTTTTGTTGCTTTTAAAAATTACTGTATTTTTTCAAATTATTTATTATTTTTTAAAATTAGAGGTTATTTTAAAAATTTAGAAACATTTTCTAAGCCACAGGAATATCAGAGTAATGTTTTTCTATTTCATGACATAGATTGCTTGTACTGTGTCACATTGACACTCAGATTATAAATTTACAAAACACAGTGGGCCAGAATCAGCTGGTCAGAGTCTCCCTTCCTCACAGCTTCAGACTTTAAGGCAATGGAACTGCACTGATGTTAAATGCTTTAACAAAGTGCTCATCATTGCTGCAGTATAAAAAAGGGGGATACATAACGCTTTTTTCTTTCTGGTAGTCTGAAGATAAGCAAGTTAATTTAAACTACTGAGTATAATGTTTCCTGCTATATATTCTCAAGCACAAGGGCAATACAAGTTTTGTTGTATTGCTGTGAAGAGCGTTTTACTTATTTGGAGGATAAAGGAAGAACTTTGCTAATCCAGAAAGTTTGCCAGAATTTTTTTAGTTCCATAAATGAAAGCACAGGGCTCAATTCTGAGTCCTTCTGCATCCAGAAAGAGGAACAAAAGCGGGTACAGAAGAAGTTGCTCTCAGTTAAGTCAGTCTTGTCAGGCTAGTTTAGCAAGGTTAAAAAACCTTCCTAGCGTAAATAACTGGGAGCACTGCAGCACATGTGGGAAGCCTGGGTTCCAAGAGCTTAGCCTGCATCTTGCCGGACCGCCAGCCAACATACACCATCACGCAATGCTCCTGCCACTGAGCCCTCCTGTTTTCCTCTGCATCTGGTACCTCTACCCATGGCATAGCTGAGGGAGTGACCTGCTTCCCCACGGGCACTGTGGTACCACTGCTTCCTGCAACACTCTCTCCTCCAACTCAGGCACAGAAGGGAAGACCAAGCATCGTGAATTCATCTACACATCAGAAAAACAGCACAAAATTTGCTCATGATCCAAACAAAAACATTAAAGACAGTGTTATTATTTCAGATTTTTGGGGCCCATATAGCACAGTAATCTGTCTGCAGCAGTGGCCACGAGCTGTCCCCTACAGAAGAGCAAGAGCAGGACGAACACGTGTGATCTTTTCTGCAAGTCCTCTTCCAGCCTCAAACCACTTTTGGCTCAGGGGACTCCCTGAACCTGATGCAGTTTGCCCGGTGGCAAATCACTCTTCCAAGTACATGCCCACTCTTCGCTTGAATGCCTGCAAAACCCGGTGCAATTATCACACCCTTTGGCAAAGAGTTTCACAAATCTAGTTTTTGCTGCATGAAGAAATATCTCCTCTTGTTTTGAAAATGGCTCCTAGAGCTTTGTCTAACAGTCGATACTTGTATTGAAAGAGACAGTGACCACCTCACATCCACCCACCCTCCCCACACCATCTGGGATTTAGCGGACCTGAATCAGAGATGCCCACGGTGGTCTCTTTGCCTGAGCCTACTCAGCCAGAAGCTGAGTATCACACATATGTTTTGGCTGCTCGTTTCCAAGGGATTACAGAATTCACTAAAATGTTCCTGTTGCCCAGGCTCCCTGCACATCCTCAATGCAAAACTTCACCCCACGCTCACTGGCTGGACTATGAACGTACTGAGTGTAGCAGCCACGCAAAGCCTGGTGTGGGCCAGAGATTCCAGATATTTAATCACCAGTGAGTGAGCACTGATTTCCCACAATTGCTCTCATCTTGGTACTCGGTGAAGTCGCAGAGATTTTGCTTTACTTGGTGTCCTAAACCTGGGCTATTAAAGCTGAGGTCTCCTCATTATTTAGATGCACTCACTAGTTTTTAAATATACTACCCAGCATCGTGTCTCCCTTTACCACATCATTCTGCCACATTTTCATTTGTTTTATGGCTTGCTTTCAGTTAGCTGCATGAGTCAGCCAGAAAGTGGACCTTTTAATTATATGAACATCATCAGCACCGGGAGCACTCATATACTTACTGCTATCTGCAAATGTCTGCATGGGATACTACTGAGATAAATAACCCAACTGACTGGAGTCTATAAGATTTTCAGTTGCCCTCTGAAAGACAAAAGTTCAGGATGAGGTCAGACGGAGGACTTTTTTAAAAGCTGGCTTCCTAAGGAACAATTTCTAATACTTCATGGTTTTGCTTTCTTAACTTCCCTCAATAAGTGGTCTGTAATGGAAATTCTGCTTGATCATGCAGATCTTGTTCAGGTAATATGCTTTCAATTTTACATCTGTTCACCAGAACTATTTGTTTTAAAAAATGATTTTATGTCTAGCTAGACCATGATCAAATATGTCTAAACCATGTACCCGGCACACGCACCATATGCCTATCTGGTTTTCCTCCCGTACTGGGACAGGAGGGCATTTTTAATTGTTTACAGGAGGGGCTGTAAACAGCATAGCCACATCTGTAAAATACAGCTGTGTTTCCAGCAGCTCTGTGTGTGCTGAGGCATCCCAAGAGCACATTGTGCCCTGCTCACTACACAGAATTTCCAGGCATCTGATCCCCTGCTGAGAAAGAGCTACCCAGCTCTGAGAGTTAGCACTGGCATCCTAAAGATGAGCAGCTGGAGCCAGGAACGACTATGTGGAGAATGTGGTGACAAATGTATCAAATACCTCAGGTTAATTTGCAATCAGTTAAAGCTGATACCTAGGCAAGCTCCAACCATGTTCTGAAATTAGGGCTGAAAGAAGTAGATGCTGAGGGCTCACTTCTCTGCAACTTCAAAGTTAAATAGAAGATGCTGATATTATTTCTTGCTTATTTATGCCTACTGTGTCTTCAGATGTTCCAAAGCAAGTCCAAGATGAGAGCATAGGCCAAAAATAACTCCACAGCACACCACACTCAATGGGGGTGACTTGGTCAGCATCATTCCTACTTGCACAGGCATTTTGGAAAATCCACAACAGCAGACATAGCAGAGGAAGACAGTACTGCTGGAAAAAGGGTAATGAAGTCTTAGCCCTGCTGGCCACCACTCACAGTCTTTCCTTTCAGTCTCAGCTGATCACAATAGTGCTCTTGCTTCCCTGAGAGACATGTCCGAGGAGCAGGGCTAAATGCTCCATGTAACCTCACAGGATCCCTGCTGAAAGACACTGCTGGAGAAACAGCCTGCACCCGAGGACCGCTTACGGACGCCTGTGGATGGGCTTTGCACTTCCATTGTCCTGGTTCTGCGGCAGAGCTAGTCTCAAGTTAATAACAACACGTTTAGTGTATTACGCAACATTCAGTCCTGCTTTTTCAGCGGTGTCCATTCTTCTGCTTTGTGATAGCCACTCCTTTTCTCATTTGATTTCATGCACCACAGGAGCACGGGTCCCACGGGCACCAGCTTTCCCTCCCCAGCCTCGCCTGCTCCACAGCAGTTATCCGGTGCTTCCTGGGTTAGAAGCCGTACACTGCTCGAGCAGCCTTTCTTCTGGATTCAAATTACTAAGAGCAAAAGTTCAGCAGGTTCAATCTTGGCTTGATCTGCTAACATATGTATTTGTGCCGGTGACATGCCAGGTCTTCAGTAGTCTTACCAGACCCACGAGAAGATCCCCGTCTCTATTCTGAGCTCGACTGACTTGTGCAAGCACAAACTGAGGGGCTGATTTTGAGGGAGAGCAGAGAGCAGGGACTAGCAAAGCAATCAGGAAACCACACTTGGAGTGGGCAAGCTACCATTAAAGAATGCCGCCCACTTATGTAGAAAAACTGGGTGCCAGCCCCTCATGGAACCTGTTATTCAAGTTCTGCAGCCTGCAGGAAAGGGCTCTTAGAATTAGCTCTCCCAATCTGGTGGTGAGACACCTCTGATGTCTAAAATGGGTTTGCCTTGGGGTTGTTAAATACCCGCTCCATGTGATTGGGCTAATTAAAAGTTTTTAGCCAAACAAATCCCTGTTTGCGAAGGTATAAAAGCTAAGAGGATTAGATGTTAGTTAAACTAGACATAACTGAGAAACAGAGTTGTTGCTGTTAATTCTTAAAAATGCTGCCATAGTGCTTGTGGGTGAAAGGAGTGAATAACAAAATTAATCTGTGAAATAAAAGTCTCAGATGACAGTTAAATCTGGTATATTCCGTGGAAAAAAGTGTCTGCCTTGAATCTAATATTGCCACATAACAGGAGAAGACTTCGTTCTACATACAGAAGATAAAACCACCTCAAATTAAAATCTCCAGTATTCTTGTCGTAAAGGAAATTTAAGTATTTTCTGTTACTCTGTAGGTTAACTACCATAGCCCTGGTTATACAGGGATATACAAATAGTGCCAAAAGCTGGCTAAGGACAATGTAACTCCAAAATTTCATCAGAAGACTTGACTGCTACTAGACTGAGAAAGCATTCAAGGCTCATTCCTGTTCTGCTGACCAGCTGGGAAGTCAGTGACTCTTAATGACTTTCCACACTGTCCTTCCAGGGGTGGCCTCAGTTATGAAGAATTGGCTTCTTTTTTTGTTTTCATGGGAATCAGAAGTGAACTGTTTTCTTCCTTTGATACAGAACTGCTTGCAATAGCATCCCCAGTAAGGATAGATTAGGGAAAATGGAATTTAGATCCACAATATATTTGCATTGAATAAATGTTTCCTCTTTACCAAAAAAACCTCACCAAAAATAGGCCATTAGATCCTCCAGACTCCTTCTCCCCCTCTGAAAACACACTTTTGTCTTATGCCTGCTCAGAAAATCCTGACTGTATTCCCAGTGAGGCTGATCGGTTGAGCAGCAGCGAGCAGCCCTCACCACCAGCATCTGCTGCTACCTGTCATTTTGCCTTGTTTCACTGCTTCTTCTGGGCAGAGATCCCACAGATCCCACGGTTTTATCTTGATGGCTCTGTTCTCCCCTACCAGCTTCATTCTAGAGCACTTACTAATGCTGGTAGCACTAATTGTGCTTTTATTTGAACGCAAATACTTTGCTTGGGGACATAGTAAGTACACACCTGATTTTGGAGCCTCTGAAAGAAAGCTGTTATGCTCCTTAGTGCCAATAAGGAAAGGGGGGATGTAAGAATTACCTTTACAGAAGTAAATTAAGTTAAATCATGTCAGCGAGCATTTCTGGGCACTGGAAACCAATTGACCCTTTAAGGGTCAAAACAGACTCTGACACACTTTGGACTCACGCCATTTAAATGCCAGTTGCCCAAAACAGAGGGCAGATACCGCTGTTCTAGGCACAAGCTGGAGGTTAGGATGAGCTCTGGATCATTCCTAACACACAGTTTGGGTGTAGCCATCTGGATTTGGTGGGCGAGACAGCATCCTCCTCTGGAGGCAATCAGCCTCAGTGCCAGGAAACGATTCTGGGCACGTTTAATTTACTAGCAGAGATGTAGCTAATAGGGAACAGAGATAGAAAACCAAACCCCTTCTTCAACAACCAAAATAAATCTTTTACATCTGGAAATATTGAGGTAGATGATCAAATAATTAGCACTGCAACAAGTTTGTACTGCCTGCAGCTAGAAGAACTGCTCTCTGTGAAAGTAGGAATGTGGTTGAGCCTGCAAAAATGTGATAAGGGATTTATACCTAATATTTTTGCATGGTCTGCATATGTCACAGGTGAGTTTTCACGGAGTTGAAAGAGCATTTGGGATTGAACTCCCATGTAAAAATTTCCTGCACAAACCAGGTGAGGATGGCTGGGCCATCAAGTGCTAATGCCACATCTTTACTCCTGGGAAGGTCACAGTGTCAGAAGTAGAGGTGTGTAAACAATCTTTTTTCTTTCTATCACACGTTAACCCTGGAAACAAAAATAACAAAGATTTTTTTTTTCTTACTTTTCTAAACAAAATTTTAAAAATAAATTTCAGTTTGACTTTTTTTTTTTTGTAGTTCTTCTTTAAAATTTCTTACAATTTCCACATAAGGTTCTCCAAATTGAAAAGTGGAACTATTTTCCTTGGAATTTTTATTTTTATGCAGATCAGATTGTTTCATGAACAAATAGTTTTATTTTTATGAAATTGTCACTTTTTGCTAAGTGTGCCATTTACATTTCTTTTTCCCCAGCTGGAATCCTGATGAGCCTGCATATTGTAAGGAAAAAAATTACGGGTATAGATTTCTATGCTGATGCTTCGTCACACGTGTGGGCTGATGCCAACTGTAGGTATATAATACAAATTTAGTATATACAGATTTTGCTGATCTGTAGAAGGATTAAATAACACATCTCCTGACCCTTTTACAGAAAGATGATTCAAGCAGTCTGTAGGTTCCTAGGCTGCTGCACAAGACCACAGCCTGATCACACGTGTATGATGGCATAAATAGATGAATAATAGCAACTGCATTTTCAGTCCCACCCACATCTCATCTTATTTTTTTAAATCACGTAACACCTACACATAATGCTTGGCTAAGACCAACAGAGTACAAGAAAATCAATGTATGTTTTCTGTGTGTGTATCTCAGGAGGGAATAATAGCTAGGGCTCTCTGTCTTTTTTTTTTCTTTTCTTTTAAGGAAATAAATCTGAGAAAATAGCAGGGAAGTGATGAAAGCCATTAGTTGCCATGGGATTTCAAAAGGTAAGTCCTTGCACATGTGCACATGGGATTGGACTAGAGCGGGCAGCAGCTGACCTACTCTAACATACGAGCTGTGTTTGGCTCCAGCACACACCATGACCTTGCCTTTTTTGAGAACTAGAAGAGTATTGCCCTTGACTTGAATGGAGGCAGGATCAAGCCCTACCCAGAAAGTTTTGTACGCTACGTGTCGTGTCTACATGCCAGCATTATGCAATGGGGTGAAAAATGAAAACCTGTCAGGCACAGAACTGGTGCACTCAAGGACATACTGTTATTTGTTTTGCAGCTCTGCCACTCTAACAGGGATTAACAATGTGCTATTGATAGCTGCCATGATAAAGTCAACTAAAACGCCTCATTTTTTAAAATTTCAGAACATGATCTAAACTTTTGAGGGAAATAGCTTGCTTGGCCTTGAGGTTTTATTAAAAAAAAAGGTAATAATTACATTGAGAAAGCATTTATTTTTTCCAGCCTTCTCTCTCCAGTTTTCCCCTCCTTTGTCCCCCAGCTAACACAGCAGCAGATTGAATTCACCTCCCAATTCCTTTATTATTTATTTTTTCAACTGAGTAACTAGGTATTGTAAGTCGCCAACCTTTGCTTTCTGGAAATTCTTTAGTGTATTACTGCATAGCACAGTGGTGTGACAAGGATAAAGAGATTAGAAGTAATTTCATATAACTCCTTCTGTCAAAATCTGCAGAGGGCTTTTACTGGTAACTCTGAGTGTTGCCGAAATTCTTCATTAAAGACTTTCAATACATAGGCAGGAAATCTCTAATCACTAAGACACAAAGTAACCAAAACAGAGGGAGAGAAGAAATATTAAATCAAAGTCTGAACAGAGAATACAACGGGAAAAAAAAATATGCTCAAGTACAATAATAACAATGCGTGTTATCTCCAAGGGGGTTGATGGCAATTCAGCTTTGAAAGGCAGAAAACCATGTGCTGATTTTCACCAGTTTCAAGTAATTATGCATAACCAGCACAGACACGGGCTCTCCTTGCCACTATTAGGCAGCCAAAGTGGCTGTGATCTGCTGCTGGATGGTCACTGCTGCAAGCTGCTGTGGCTCACAAAAAATTCAGGCCGTGTTTTCCCTGTGTGTTGTACCAGCACAGTGTACTACAGCCCATACAGGCAAAATCTGTCCAGCAGCTGAGGAACTTTTCATGGTAAGGCACTTGGGTATAACCCCTAGTTTTGTCGGTGTGGGAAAACAGAGGGGAAGACCAGGGAGAAGAAGGAATTCAATATGGTCTGGCCAATGTTTACACTGCAGACCTGACCAAAGCTTTAATGATGAAAAGAAGGAGGTTTGCACTCATAGGCCCATTAAAAGAACAGAAGACTGGACAGACATGAAATAATAATGACAGTCCTGCACTTTTTGAAAAGTTACCATCATGTGTTATAAAGCTATCATCATGCGTTGCAGGTCCTCCTCAGAGCTGATGACCTCGCAGGAGAGCAGAGAAAGTGTCAATGAGCACGGGCACAGGTGCATGAAATGGGACATGCTGTTACAACAGCGTGAGAAGAGTTTAAAAACTGTGTCCCTTATTAG
Source organism: Trogon surrucura (assembly GCA_020746105.1). NCBI lineage: Eukaryota > Metazoa > Chordata > Aves > Trogoniformes > Trogonidae > Trogon > Trogon surrucura. The sequence goes on along the minus strand of CM036620.1, from coordinate 56,143,866 downwards.
AGGGGTGCAAACTCTTCTTCTGATTTTTTGGGTGGCCCTTCTACTTGTTTGTGAATCACCCACCCGCTAGTTTTCATAAGCATGTTCACATGTTGGGCTTGCTCAATGAAGGCTGCAGCATGATCTGCCGTTCCAGCCCACTCGGGACAGGAGGTGTCATCTATATTGTCAGCCATTTGCTACCCGTGAGAGAGGTTGCTCTGTGTGCTTCGTTTCTGACTCGGAATTTCAAGCTGGTTGATCAAGGGCTGCCTTTCACAGAATCACAGAATGTTAAGGGTTGGAAGGGACCTCAAAAGATCATCTAGTCCAAGCCCCCCACCAGAGCAAGATCACCTACAGTAAATCCCACAGGATTTTCGCATCCCTCTGGTATCTGTGATAGCCAGCGCAATGAGCATTTTTCATTTGCCTGCTTCTGCTTTAGAACAATATATTAAAAGAACTGAATCTACTAGTTCACGCTGGCTGGGACTTTTAATGCATGCAAGCTCTGATCCTGCACCTTTCAAGTCACAGAAGCTTTTGCAATGGCTCTAAGGATGGGAAGCAGCCTCAGCTATGCCTCAGCCCTAGCTTGCCTGATGGCAAAGTGCAGACAGAGCTGTGTGGTGGGTGCCTCTGTTCCACAGTCCCATCATCTCAGTCTTCTACGAATCTCCTGTTCCTCACCTGAAAACAGCTTAACATCAGGTAAATATCACTTGCAATTATCATCCACCAGGAAAAGGAGAGCCAAATACCCTAGCAAGACAGGGTTTGACTCATGTTTTTAAACCACTTTATGAAACAGGTCTCTTGAAGAGGTGTAACGTGGTGGTCAGAACTGTGCTGGACCTGTTCCCTGAGAGCGAATGTCTAACGCTAGGAGATCTAGCAAGGGTAATATCCCAGTCCTCAGCAGTCTCCTTGCTATTTATCTTCCATAATGTCTTCCTTCTTTACCCTCCTATGTTTTTTTATCATGCTAAGGACACCAGTCTCATTTATCTCTTCCACAGGCTGTTTTCCCAGCTGCAATGGTGTCAGTGAAAGCCTGCAAGATACTGGTCACCTGCCCTGCTGGGCCAGGGTCGCTAGCTCTCCAGCCTACCAGCAGGGATGCGTGTGGGACTATTGCATCCAGAATGATCCTGAAACCAACCCCTAAGCCAGCGCAATTGAAAGCACACGACTCCCACTCAGGAGAAGCCAATATTCGCTCCTACCACTTTCAGCCCATGGACATGCAGGGGTGCGGATAAAACAGAGGAATAGGCCATGGTGCAGAAGTGACATCCCTGGATTCCCCCTTCCCAGTCCAAAACTTAATCAGCCGCTGGTGATGATGATGTTTCTTCTTGGCTGTTCTCCTACTGGCCCTGCAGCTGCCTGGCTGTGCCCACCCCAACCACTTACCTCTTGGCACGCAGCCCAACCTGACAGGTGGTACCACTGCCCTCAAGCCCCATGTTTCACTAGATGAAGGTGCCAGCCTGGGTCTGAAGGGATGCTGCAGACTCATGTTTTGAAAAGTAAGTGCTGCAATGTGCTCCTTCCTGTGAGAAGTGCTAGAGGTCCCCTGGAACACATGATATTTGGAAGTTGGGTGCTGTGAATGGGATCCGTTACTGCTCCAGATCCTCTCAGGAGATGGCAGCCTCCTTGGCTCACCCTGCAGTGCAGAAGGTGGCCCTGCTGTAGCAGAGAAGCTGGGCTCAACCACTGACAACAGCCGTTCCCACCACTCTTCCAGAGATATTGGAGGTGACATGGTGCTTGATGCACCACAAGAAAGGGGAACTCATAGCTATAGCAGATAAAAAGGCTCTTGATTACTGTTTTCTGTCCTCACCCTGCACATGGATCCTGTGTATCTCTGGCCAAGTCATTTAAACCAAACTTTGTACAAATGGTCACTGACTGCATGTTCCTTATTTTAGGGTGGGAATATTTTCTGCTCTGCAACTTGCTTGCAGAAGCAAAGAGCACATAGAGCTGCAAGTGAACTTACTAGGAAATGCAGTTTGAAAATGTGGATCTTAAGCAAAATTAAGTGTTCTGGAAAATAGATTCATAAGGTGGGCAGAGCAGCTGACTCAGGCTGCTAAGCGAAGTGCAAAAAAAACCCAAAACCCACCCAAAAGAGGAGGCAATTTATTTTGCATCGAGGCAAATACTTTATTTCTGGATTATCTACCTATTTTTTATTGTTAAATTTGGTCAAATTTTTAAATTAAATGTCATCCTAAATTTTTTAAAAAATATAGTTGCATTATTTTGAAAGTGTGGAAATAACACTCAATGATTTGCATATGTTCATTTCTGGTCACCCAAAATAACCTCTGAGCTTGACATAATTCTATAACTAGAGCTTGTTAACACTAAAGCACATTTTTCAGTGAAGATGACTTTTAACTAAAGAAGTTCACCTGTGCCTGGCCCTGGCATCATAAGCTGTACAGTCAAAATTATGGTAAACTTCTTCATTTATATTCTGTGTCCTTACTTTTTTTAATAAATAAATATGAAATTATTATTGTGCAGATTATCTAGTTACTGTTTGTAAGTATTTAAATGCTATAGAGATGAATACTATAAAAAAACCAAAGAGTAATAAATCTTTCCTGTGAGCAAAGCAAAGCAAAAGTATGAACCATTTGCATCCTGAACAGTGGGAGAAAAAAAAATATTTGAAGTAAATTTCTCTCTGACCATCCTCCTCTTCATATGTGGTATATGGCAAGGATCCTACACAGCAGGATCATACTATAATAATACATATCAGAAGGCAAATTAGGATTGTGCAGACTATAAATCTGGCACTATCATATTTTTTCTGAGTAGGATATTTGTGCACTGTTTCCTAAGCTTGTGTGTTTTAGGGGTTTTTTTTAGTGCAAACTGAAACCCAACCCCAAATTCCATCATGTGGCATCCTACTGATGTGTGTGTCACCCAGGGGGGTAGCACATGAGATTTACCGCATGGACTTCTGCTCCATGAAATAACTGAGTAAATCACAGAGTCAGGGCAGCAGCTCAGTCTGGCATTTGCTGGCAGCAGCAGCAGAGAGAAAAGGCAGGAGCAGGGGGCTCTTTCCAGCTTTCCAAGGGAAAGGCCCCAGATTCACATCCCCAAGCACTCCAGCTTGGACTCCATCCAGGCTCATTGGATGACCTGCCCCATCTCCCCCTTCTGCCCTTGCCTGATGCCAGTGCCTCAGGCTCACACTGTTACCTCCCACCAGTCCTTACCTCTCACCCTAAGTCCCCCTGTCTGGCTGGCTCTGTATGCAGCCCACCATGTCAGACCCTGTTCCCAAATGTGCTGTGTCCCTGCCCAGCCACCAGTTCTCCATCCCCTTCATTTGCGTTATCCCCTCAAGTCCCTCTTTCCATCAGTTTTCTGACTCCCCGTCAGCTTTCCCAAGCAGCCAGTTGTATTCTCTCTCCTACCTCCTTGTCCTTCTTTCTCTTCTCCCTTTCCCCTAGGTATGATCTGCTCTTCACAGCCCCAAGCCCCTTCCTTCACCTTTAGGTGCTCTATACACTGCTTTTGAACCCAGGGTCAGAGAGCCTTGAACACTTGTACTGGACCTGCAACTAAAGTCTTGCTCAGACTGGAGTGTATGCAGAGTGAACAGCGATTTGTGAGACTTAGATGTTGAAATCGAAGGTTTCCACTAAACACACGGAAGCTGTGATTTTCAAAGGTTTATATACTGTGTAAACCTGGGTACCTCTGCTAAAGGTCAACTCACTGCCCTAGGAAGAGGTCCCAAAAATCTGAGAAAAAGCAAATTCTCTAACTTTGATTTTCAGAAATGATCAGTGACTCTTGGGCTTCTATCCAGGCAAATGCAGAGCAATTTACATGGCTCATGCACACATTTTGACATGCAATGTTTCAATCCAGGGACTTAAAGCTTTGCAAAATTATGAGCAAATGAAGAGAGCCTCCTACTAGAAAATATAGGTCATGCTTGTTAACCAGAGCTGCTCTGTCTTCTTCCTTTCACATCTACTTGTACAATGGGAACTTCTGGATGCATAGTTCCATGTGCTTGGAGCAGTTACAGTCCCAGATCTCTGTAGGTTATACTGCACGCATCATTTTTTTTTCTGGAAAGGGCTACAACAGTTATATCTATTTATTAATATTAAAGCTATAGGCCCTTTAGGAGTGCATTTCAAGCTGCTTTTCCAAAAACAATAGTCCAAAGAAGAAACCTGGGACTTGTCACAACCAGCACCCTGGGGACTCTCACTGCCCAGGGGCACAACTGGAGTAGAAAATTCAGCCTGCTGGGCAATTCTCGACCCTCCCTTGATGGCTTGTGCCACTGGTGGTTATAAAGACCCACACAGCACCAGCAGCACTTCCCAAAGGTCCCCTTGCCCCCACGGCTGTGTGGCTGCTGAGGACAGTGTGGGAAAGGGAGCTGAGGCAGGGAGGCCAGTGGCTGCCGGAGGTTTGAATTAGGAGTCCAGCTGATTGGCACCTTCCGTCATCCCTCATGAGGGCTCTTGCAGCAAAACTGCTCACACACAACTGCCAACCTCATAAAAATGGAGGTGTAAGACAAACACACAGAAAAACCCATGAGGTTTGCCATAGCTGCCCAAAGACCGGCCACAGTAGATCCTGTTGCAAGACCTCACAACCCGACGCGATGTTCAGCTATACTAGCTGAGGCCAGTAACCACAAAACAGATATCCACAGCAACCAGAACCAATCCACTTGACTATGTCATTCTTAACTCACCTGTGCCATTTTCTGTGGCAAGGCAGGGACATGAACCCAGGTTTCCTAAGCTTTATGCTGGTGCCTTTCCTGCAAAATCAGTCATTCGTATATTTTTTTGCTTCTTGCCTGGCTTGTTCTACACACTAGTGCACATATGCATACAATAACTCAGAAGAGACTTTTATTTAATAGTGATTGACATTTGCAAGAACTTTAAGAATGCAATGATTTTGGCATTGCGTACTTTCCAGGTAAGGATTAACAAGCTGATGAGTTAACAACCAACTGATGTTCTTTGTTTAAAACAAGCCACATTTCAAAATGAAGGCAGCTTTTGGATTTTTTGCAGAAAGATTGTGCTTTGATTTGGAAACAGGGAAGCACAGCAAGGATTGCAACACGAAACAGAGAAGATTAAACAAAGAGGAAACATGACAGAAATGGTTTGGATCTATACAAGGAGCAATAAAATGCTATTCATCTCACACCGTTCATGTTACAGTGCGCGTTTTAAGAGATATAGAGGCAGTGTCTGCTTGTCAGAAGTAAGGCAGAAGCTAAGCCTGTCCTGCAGTTTGGAAACATGGCTAGAACACAGATTTGAACAATGTAGAAGTGCAGTGAAAATGAAAGCCTGATTTCTTCACCTCACGTGTCATTCAGAGCTTCCAACACTGGCAGGGAGGAGGTTCATCCCTTCTGTTTTTCCTTGGTACCAGCATCTCTGCACCGACCTATGTAGCACTCTGACCTCACTTGTGTACGCCCTGATGCTTCACTGACCCCTTGCTCAGCATCCCCTTGTTTTGCATCCTCGCAAACACACATCATGCTCCAAGATCCCTGGCCATGGGCACAACCTTGCTGATGGACCCAGGCAGCGCAAGCAGAGAGTGTGAAGGCCCTGGAAACTGGCACCCGTGCCGGAAGGCGAAGGCGGCCGTTGTAGGATGGGGAAGCAGTGAGTCAGCGGTGGGCGCTGCACGCTGAGTGCTGCACCGCGCCATGTGGATGGAGTCCGGCCACCGAGGAGTTTCGATCCTGTGGTTTTGGCCAAGCTTTGCTCTGAACCCAGAACTCAGAAAGAAACTTGCACAACAACAACAACAACAACTAGCAAGCTTATCTAATCCTCTTTGCGCGCACCTTAGCTCTGGAACGGGTTAGCCCAACTTGCCTGGGTATTCCTAGGGCACGACTACAGGCACGGGGACAGATAGCCGCGTATCTGCCCCATGGTAGCACGATTACAGATCCCAAACTGCAGCAGGACCCTTTCTGATTGCCTTGGAGTACAGGAAAATAAAAGAACATACAGTTGCCTACATATTAAAAACAGGAAGGTGTGCCCAGAGATACTATAAACTCACAGCTCAGCTTACAACTGCCCTGTGCAGCCTGTGCCTTGCATATCCACAGCATTCATGGAGAGCTGTGGTCTTTAGCTGATTTTCACTATTACCAGCAAGAAGCTTTATTGCAAATCTAACCTTCCAGGCTTATGGATACATGTCATTTTTCATAAAACTAAGTTTATTACACTGCCTATAGGTAAGTAGATGGCACTGTCAGCAGTTTTGCTTTCATTTTCTTTGGAGAACTTATTTATTTAGAAAAAAAACTGTTGTCTGTTGGAAAATATAAAGGAGAGATGTTTCGTCCTGGAATCCGGTGCATCCCTATCACTCCTTGTATATACATACTACGTTCTTTAACATAATAGTCTGTCTGCTATGGCACTCCTCAAGAGTCCATTTCTAGTGTTTCACAAAAGGCGAGGGGAAAAAAAAGTTTGGGAAACTATGACACAGTAAGGGAAAATGATCAAGATCATTCCCCTTAACCAGAGACAAAGATGGTAACTGAATAGTGACAGCTGACTGACAGGGCTTTAGGAATTAAAACTCCAGCACTGTGACTGATTTGTGTTGATACCTGCTGTGCATATAGAGAGAAGCCTACATCTGTTTAGAAAAAGCAAAATACTCCCAAACAGCTGCAAAGTTAAACTTAACAAAGCCTTGGTCTCTGTGCCTATAGAAGTACAGAGTACTTGTACTGAAGTCAGTGATCACTGATGCCAGTATAGAAGAAAGGTTAGTATTTGCACCAGGAGTGCAGTAACATAAATATATAAAATAAAAATTATAAATTGTTATATACTTATATAAATATAAAAACATAAAGAGCATGCTTTCCCCGCCCCCCCCCCCCCCCCCCCCCCCCCCGCCCTATTTTTTTTTTTCCTTAAGCTCAGTGATCTATAGATGGAAATGCCAGGATCTGGTCAGATTTCAGCTTCCTCAGTAAAGCCACAAGCTGAGGATGGTCAAACAGGCTTAGCCGTCCACTGTGTTCTCTCCTCCTGATGGTATGGACACTGCAGCAGTACCAAGAGCCTGCTCAGAGCAACCCCACAGTCCAGGGGCTAGTAGGATCGCAGGTAACACACTTTTCTCAAATCCTCTCCATGTTTTAATGGTACTTCTCTTCCTGTTAGCATAACACCACAGATCCATCTTTGACACAGGAGTCCAAAAGCCACAATTAAAACTCCAGATAGTGCTGTAGGTGAAGGGGGAAAAAAGCCCTAGAACTGCTCTGTGATCAAAAAAGCTGTTTGTCCTGGGCTTTCCTCATTCTGATGAGAAAGCCAACAGCCAAGGCCACCAGTGCCTCCAGTTCAGCAACACTTAACTGTGCTTACTCAGGGCTTCTGGCAGTTCATTCCACATCCCTCAGAGCTGTAGGTTTTATACAGTGCCCCATCTATCAGCCTGACAGTGAGATGATAAACTTTCCCGAGGCAGGTGGCCCTGGGAATGGCCAGGAATTTGCACAGGAATTTTGACAGGAATTTTCTTACTTAGATGCATAAGGTCAGCAGACAGTAAAAAGTAAAACTGTTTGTCAGTCTGTCTTGCTGCTTATCAGGAATGTAAGCTTGTAGACAAAACCTGCAGAAAAACAGGACTTTCAAAAGAAATAAAAATTGAACACGGGAAGACATGATGTCTGACCTTCTCAGCATCTCAAATAAGGACCTGCAAACACCTGTGGTAAAACACAGGTCAGAAAAAATGACCTTCCAGTATTGGGAAGGGCTTCAGGAGCTGCAGGCTGGCATTTTCCAAGGCAACAAGGAGCTGAGCAGCTACAGACATGTTCAAGAGCTGCTGCCCATCTCAGGCCGTGTTCCCACTGATCAAAGGCCACGGGAGGCAGAGCACCCTCCCAGCATACCAGACACCCCTCACCACCCCTGTGGTGGCTGGGAAGATTTATTCTGCACACGTACGGTCTGACCTGTGACTCAGACAGGTAAGATGAGACTTCAGACTTCAGTATGTGGAAGAAGCACGTAGGAGCCTTCTTGTTTATTATTGCTCAATACAATTAGCTTCTATGAACACCACTTTTTTTTTTTTTCCTTCCTTTCCAGACAACTGTGGCTTGCTTGGACCGTGCCCAGGTCAAAGCTTGCTTCAGGGCCCTTGGGTTGTGCAGCACCGCTGGGTACGTCTGCAGCTGCCCTGAGCCGAGGTGCTCAAGGTGAGCAGACAACCTTGTCAGCAGCATCTCCTCACCCTGTTTACTTCATAAACACAAAGTAAGACACCACATATGGCAGCAACAATAGGCACATCCAGATCTCCTTGATCCAATCTTGGGTGCCTCCAGCTTCCCATCCATTTAATATGTGCACTCAGCAAGTCAGATAAGGTGGGTCTTTTCTTGCCTACTTTGTGAGATCAAGAAGGCAAGGATAGTGTCAGTCTTCAAGAGCTACAGACTGTACTTCAATCCCAAAAGTCTAAATATGCCCACTCATGAAATCTATCTCTGTTTGCAGCATTACCTGCGGCCATGCTCCTTATTAGTGTTACCTTTAATGGAAATACTAATGACAGTGAAACACTCCCTGTGAGGAGTAGCACTCACATTAGGATGTGGGTACCAGTGTATGAACGCTGGTGAAATTGTAGTATCCACAGCCAAGGGAAATTCTTCTGCCAGAAGCACACACATGACGCGGACATGGCCTAAAGTCATGTTAATAACGCGAATATTTTATTAAGGTGAGCTGAACATGCCCTTTTGTTGTAAAAACATCTTAAGGACGTGTCCCTGCGTGCATGTTCGTGTTTGACTCTACCTTCTCTCCTTGCATCTGGTGCCTTTTTTCCCAGCTCTGGCTCTTCCTCCCTTCCCAACCTTGAACACTCTTGCAGTCACTCCTTACATGCTGCCTGCCCAGTCCTCACGCTCTCTGTTTCTCACTCCAGCTTTAAGACCTCAGCCACAGTCTCTTCATACTTTCTCCCCTCCAAATCCTGAAACCTCATTGCTTTGGCAGCAAGTCTTTCAAACCCTGATGAAGCATCTCTGTGTCAGATTTTCTCTAACTGGCATCAGACTATACTCAGTGAGCTGATATTTCCCCCCTTTCTCCCTTGTCCTCCTCTTTATAAGGATCCCTCATTTTTCATTTACTCCCTTCCGAGCCCTGCAGATACCTTATGTTCACCCAAGTTCACCTTTTCCTCCTCCGGTTTTGATTCTCCATTTTTCTCTTCTCACTGTTGCTGATGACCCCCATCACACCCTTGTCATGCGGTGTCCATCTCACCTATTCACTTCTTCTGTTGCCCTGATCCTTTTCTTTTACTCATAAAAAAAAAAAAGGACTTTTTATCTGGCATGCACTACTCCGACTCCAGGCTTTCTACTGCTGAGTTTTCCCTGAACTAACCTTCAAGTGGTCCCACTCAGCACCATCCATTAGCCACCTCCTTTATGTCTCACCATTCAGCCATTCTGTGATTTCCACTCCATCAACCCTGATGACTTCTCTTTTGCTTTTAACCCTTACCTTTCTACTAAGTTCAATTGCAAATTCTCCCTATAATTCAATTTCCTTCAATTTGCTTTCCTACAATATCCAGCCCAGTTGACCCCCTCACCCACTTTTTCTGCTATCTTCTGAAAGACTGTTTGCTGGAGAGCCTAGCCATTGCTTCCAGCTGAATATGTTTTTATCTGGGTAGCCTTGCTTTCAAGGTACAGCTAAGAGCTGTTGATGCTTTCCACATAGACATTGAAGACATTGCCTATTCTATCTGCCCTCATAGTTAAAACACTTCTCTTGGGTCTCACCCTCGCCTTAACTCAGTAATGCTGACATCCTTTCCTCTGTTTTCATAATTGCAATCTCGATTCCCTGTTTCATCTTCCAAATACTATTAGAAGGGTCATTTTCATAGTCTGATGCTTTGAGTGCCCCTCTCATTTTTATAGTCCAGCTCTCCATTCTCTAAAAAAAAAAATAAAAAATAAAAGGTGTTCTTACCCACAGTGCTTGCACAGGCAGGCAGAGCTGAATGGCAAATGGGTGCCTTTTGCACCTCTTGAACACCCACTTTACACTTCCCGTCAAGTACCTTTCCCTTGTAATTCCTCCCTGAGACAATCTCTCTGGTCATAACTGCAGAGAAACTTTGCTCATCACTCCTTAATTCCTTCTAAAATCTCTCCCTTCCTGCTGAAATAGTGCAAAAGCAGGCAAGCTGCTCTGTACTCAATTGACCCCTCTCACATTTCCTTGTGCTCCACCCCATGTCTAACCCATGTCTTGCCTCTCTCCAGGTATTTCACGCATAAACCCCTCATGGGGGGTGACAGTCCTTCCACTCTGCCTGCAGAGCAGGTACACACTCAGCAGCAACACCCAGATCAGGAATCCTGGGTCCATGACAGTGCAATAATTAATGACATCTTTAAGGTTACTGAGGACACAACTTGCTGAGGTTGAACCTACACCCTGACTGTAGCCAACCTCACTAAGTTTCTCTGATAACAGACAGAAATGCAGAGGGAATATTTCAGTTTATTTCAAAGGTAGAACTCAAGCACATCCACTGGGTAGTCGAAAGTCCAAAACATAAATGCAAACCCTGAGCTTCATCACTCGGGGTGGTGCTTCTCCAGAGTAACTCTCCCAATGGCCATTTCACGCGTTAGTGAATAGGACTGAGCATTTTGGTTGTCAGTGGTTGGTTAAGCCATGCTGCGCACTTTGGGAATAGCTGAAAGTTACTGTTGTCTCATGATTCTTGGTTGAGGATTCTTGTGCATTTGAAGCTTCTTTCCATCTTGTGCCAAATAAGCCTATCTGTGCTGATTTAGTCTCAGCTTTATGACCTAACTAGGTAAAAGATAACATCCAGAGTCTAAGTATATTTTATAAAACACACTCTTTAAAAATATCTAAAAACCCCTCTCTTCACATCAAATGTTGCTTGTCACCACAGCAAATCTAAGACTGGAAAGGACAGAAATGCCCTCAAATGTCAAGTAGACAGCTTTGCAGTTACTAAGAAGTTGCTTTGCTCTGCTGAGTTTACTGTGTCACCAAAACCCTACCAGCCATAGCTATACAAAGCCTGCATTGTCTCAGCAAAGCTACTGAGATGTTCCTGATCTTGGCAAGAGCTAGGTGTACCCAGAAGCATTTTATTGAAAAAAAAAAAAATTACAACAGCAGAAAGAAATATTATTTTAAGCCTTTTACTGGAAAGATAAAGGTCAGAGTCCTTCCTTCTGCTAAAGCAACACACAACAATGTTCTGTTTACAGGATCCATTTTGCGACCTTGAAAAGCGCACCTATAAATCCCCACACAAAACAAATTTCGGAGTGACTTGACTACAATGTAAGGAAAGATTTGTGGTTTGGGTCATCGGTAATTTGGAGATCTCAACTTTCTGACAAAAGAGGCAACTACATACACCCATACACAGGCATGGAGATAGTCCCTTCACAGTTAGACCGTCAGATTTGGTTCCTTGCTATGAAGTACACCTGATCTTTCCATTCATTCAAGTCATTGATTTCTTATGTTCAACAGGAACAGAATCTGGCAACGTTTCTTCACCCTGAGCACATATTTCTCCCTATTAAACCTCAATAAATCATAGCAATGTTGATTTGGGAAACCATGCACAGGTAATCAGGGCCAGCAGTTTGAATGAAAAAGCCAAGCTTATATTATTGCTTCACCTGTAAGTGTAGTGTAACATCTGCTGGAGTTCGTCACTCTAATATTGCTGTGGGCTTCTACGCTAAACGGACAGGTGCTTGCATACCCCTTCCAGAGTAACCCCTGGATCTCCTTCTCTAGCTGTAGAATATTAATAAATTTTGAGTGTGTCATTGCCAATCCAAAGAATATAAATTCAACATACACTTAAAACCATAAAAATCAATTTCACTGGTGGTCAGAGCCAATAATAAGCCTATGGTGGTAGGAGCAAGAATTGAAATCTATGTTGCTGGGATTAAGCACTTTTAATCAGCTACGAAAAAAGCTTTATTTCCAGCTTTTTACCCAAGCAGTCTTAATTTTCACATCTCACATGGGGGGGAAACAGCTGACAGTGGAAAAAATGTATCCTAACAACCAAAAGCAAACTTCCCTGCCTTCTTTCAGGTACTCTCACCGTTTTTGCAGAATAGGGTATAGGATTTCACAGAGTGGTAGCAAAGGAATAAGGGCACTCTGCCATGTGGAGGAAGCCAAGACCCCAAAACAGTGGGCAGCCCCAAAAACAAACCCTGGTGCCAGGGAGAGCCCTGCTGAAGCCAGCTGGGCATGTGCTGTGCAAGGTCAAGGTTTCAGACCAAACTGCCATTGAAACAGTACTCCCTGAAGGTTCCACCAGCTCGGCCACTTTTATTAAATACTTATATTCCAAGGTTTTCAAAGGTTTTTTGTTGTTCGGTTCTTTTTTAATCTTGTGTATTGAAGGCAGCACATTCCTTTACTTCAAACAAATACTTTCCATCCAGGGCTGTCGCAGGGACACACAGTAACAACCAGCAGCTGTATTTCCACGCCATCCCTTACAGCACCTAGGGTACGGAGCCTGGGTCTCAGGAGAGGTTGGTACCCGAAAGCAGGGAAGGGAGCTGGGGTATCCCCGAGGTGGGAGCACCTGTGCTCAGCTCCCGGGCTGCGGGCTGTACAGCTTTAAAGCAAGCCAGGAGGAAAACTTCTCCAGGAATACCCAGCTTTAAAACAAATCAGGAGGAAAACTTCAGGAATACAGAGCGGGGCAAGGCGGGGAGAGAGAAGGGCCGAGCAAGAAAGCTGTTTGTCTCTCCGCTTATCTTGCCAGACAGCGGGCTTGTCAGCCTTTAGCTACGAGGACGCCCAAGAGCAGCGTATTCCCGGCGTTATCTCCCTTTCCTCTCGCAGCGTTGCCTTCCAGTTTCACAGCTCCACACCAGGCTCCGCTTACCACGGCGGGCGACCCCCTGACCCCCGCGGCGCAGCCCGCCGGCCGTGCCGCTGGCAGCCGGCCCCGGCCCCGCTCCTCGGTTGCGAAAGACGAGACCGAGTTCCCCCCCCTTCTCGCATCATGTGAGCTCGGCACGGCTGGTGAAGAATAATTGCAGGCTCGCCCGAAATTATCGTTTGTAAAGTCTAGGAGGCACATAAAGGCAACCATGTTCAACTTGTGTTAGCCCCGGGGCAGTTCTTTTCAGCCCAGTCTTGTGCTTCTGCCCTCTGCCAGGTCAGCCCAGCTGAGCTGATAAAATTTAGAAGGGATTTTGGGACCTGTTAGGTCCTATCTCTAACTATTATAATACTTTGGCTTTAGCTCAAAGTTTTATTTTAAATTCCTAAGAAGAAATGAGCTGTGTAGCTTTTCCTCTTAAAAAAAAAAAACCAAAACAAAACCAAAAACACACACCACCCACAAAAAAAACCAAAATCAAGAAGAGCTATTTCTTTTAACAAAATTGGTTTTGTTTAGCTCAAACCAGGACAGATGAATAAGGAGTCCCTGGCGTTTCTCATCTAATCACACATACCTCAGAGCAAAGGAGAGGCCTGATCGATACATGTATTTTAAACGGTCATCAGAAACTTTTCCCAGATAAGATCCCATTCTTATGTTAATGTCTATAGTAGACTGGCAGACAGCAGCCTATCTCAGAAACCTCCTGTTACCTCTCTGTCATTTGTGCCACCGCTCTGCGTTCCACAAAAACTACAGTATCGTAAGTGTTGAAAAAGAAGAAACAGACATACAAATAAAACACTCCTTCCAAAAATTAGACATCAAGCATGTCAAGCTGTGTGTCCATGTCTTTGACATGGAGAAAGATACATCTTTTAACTTAAAACTTTCAGATCTGCAAATCACTTCTCGCTCTTTCCTTATTTAATACCTGCTTCTGGCTCTCATCTGTCAACTTTCCTCAGGATGACCAGAAATCTATCACTTGGAAAGAAACACCAAAACTTCGCTGCGAATCTCTGCAGTCCTCTCCATTAACCTTTTTCCTCGAAAAATACTTTTTGTATTTTCTGAGCGAACTTCTTTCCTCTTACATTGTCAACCCAATCACACAAGAGTAAACCCTCTGGTAAGGACAGAGGAAGAGCAGAGCAAACCAAAAAAGCGACGGCACCTACCTCCTGGAGCCCTTCTCAGCGCTCAGCACCATTCGCAGCAACGGCAACGTTTTGGGGCAGGAGCCTAATGCATTTTCCTTTCTACTTCTAAATGAGAGTTGAGCAACTCCTCACACTGCTGCTTGGAGCAACAGCTCTCCCAGCCTTAACCCCCTTTCTTGGCTCTTTGCTTTTTTTTTTTTCCTTTTTTTTCCTTTTTTTTTTTTTTTGACGGAGCTTTTGAGCACTAAAATTTGCAATTAGCACCAGCTAAGCTAAAGCCCCTGCTCACCCCTGCCCTAAGCCGTACATTCCAGGGTGCTGAGCGGGGACGCTGTGCTCCTCGCCGGCACCGTGTAGTTCTTCGACTTCCAGACCCGACTTTCTGCCTACAAACTCGATAAGGCTGCAAGAGATCAGGAACGCACACTGAAACTCGGACAGGGGAAAAATTTGTCTCTCATCCCCAGTCTGGGTGTTGTGGTTTTTTTTTTTATCCTCCCCCCCTCTTCCTCCTCCCTTTCTCTCCACACTCACAGTGGCAAGGTTGTCTCTCGACTACTCCCTGCCTTAAACTCACCAAACCAGATTTTTACTCCCAACACCTTCCCGTAAATCTGAACTGAAATTTTACCCTGCTCGCTGAGCCTTGGCTGGCTGAGGGCCAGTGTAGCATTCCTGTTGTTTTAAGAGGGCAGATTAAAACAGGAAAAAAAAAAAAGCCAAGAAAGGAAGAAAATAAAGTGGGAAACCTGGAGGGATGCAAAGGCTGGAGGGCAGCAAACTTTTAGAGTAGCTTTACTAAAAATGTTGTGGGTGGAGGTGATTCCCTTTTATCTTTAAAGGGCTAAACCAGTGATTGTATTCTGGCAGTAACAGTCATGAGAAAATACCCTCCTCAGCCATCTGTATCCTTCAGGTGGATGAATATTTGAAAAGAAAAGAAACTGCTGGTACTCACCTGAAGGATAGCATCGCCGGTGTCAGCAGAGCAGGGAGAGGAGCCTACACTTTTGCCTGAACCAGTTACCCCAAGGCAGCGGTAACACTGGTTGAAGAAGTGCCACATTTTACCCTTTTCTGACCTAAAGTTACATGTGGTTTCTAGAAAAGGAACAAAAGAGAAACCAGTTTATTAAAAAAACCAACCAAACTAAAAAAACCAAAAACCAGTCAAGCCTTTTTAACCTCGAGGTGATCCCTCTGACTGTTGTTGTCTGCAAGGCTTAAAGAAACAATGAAGCAAGACTGTAAACTTTCTCACCCCCTTTTACATTACCTGTCTGTGCCTGGCTATGGGCTTTGATGTATTGAAACAAAGCACAAGACCTGTTTATAGTAAACGAAACCAACCAACAGAGAGATCTAATTCAGACTTATGACTAAACAAACTGGAACAGGAAGCACACACCAGCAGATTTTTTTTTTTTTTTAAGTAGTAATTCCTGCTTGCGTTGTCATGCAACAGAAAAAAAAAAAAGTTTTCAGCTTCTCCCTTCAGTAACTTTTGTTCAAATACAGTTCTGTTTTTTGAAGCTTAATACAGGCAATGTTTCATCATGTATATGCAAATATTTAACAGAGCAGCATGTACCATCAGTAGCGTTTCTCCACCCCCTGGCCAATTAACATCTGTAATTGATGACTAGACAGAGGACTTCATCTAGGATAGCTGGACAAAACAATTTCCCAACAAACAGTAGATTAGCAGTCCTGCAAGTTAAATATTTAAAGAATAAATAATATTGGAGGTTAAAGCTAGTGACAGAAATTCATTCATCATAATTCATCCTAATTTGAAAAATAATTCTTTTCATTCTTGTTTAACTCTTATGAATTCTTAATTAAGAATTTTTCTTAATTTTTAAAAGAAATGTTCAGAATTGAGCACACACGGTGCTGCTTTGTTACTGTTATATTACTTATGCTTTTTGGAAGTTTGCCCTTCTAAACATGTGTTTGTCTAATTCTATTCATTTTCTAGTAAATTCTGATAGGTTTTACCTGAGCAAATCCACCTGGACCTCCTGAGAGACTTTTGCTTCAGACAGAAAGACATGAATCAAACTGCTCTTGGGATAACACGTAAAGCCACACAGACAAATGTTGCAAAGTTCAACTTAGCAGTGTGTTCTCTCCAAACTATTGTAATTCAAAAGTTGATAACGGGATGTGATTCCAGTTTTAGCAAATTCATCAAGCATAACAAAATCTTTCAGAACTTACCAGTATTAATGAACAAATAATCATGGGGAAAATTGCCATCAAATATCTGAATTAAAATGAGAATTCAGCATTAGCTGCCAACATTTTATGGAGTTAAATTCTTTAAGGAAAAATATTCCAGAAAACCAAATAATGAGGGTCTTCGTGGTACAAAAATCTCTTATGTATACTAGTATCATCTTCCTTAAAATCACGGCCCGTTAGTCCAAAGGGAGGTTTTCCCACAGTGTCTTCATCCAAGTTTGCAAATAAAGTCCCCAGGAAATCCATCTTATGTAGAGAGAGCTCATGCTCCATTTGCTCTATTTAGAGGAGCAAAATAGGCATTACTGGCAAAAGTACTTCTTTGCCAACATGTACGGATTACTTCCTCTACATGAGAGACTCTTTAATACAATGAATAGTAAAAAAAATGGAAAGACAAACGCAATGCCCTGCATATCCAGGGTACAGGTATACTACCAAGAGCTGTGGTTGCACTGGTGTGGTAAAGCCAGTTTTTGGAAGGTGTGCTGCTGAAAGTGTAGCTCTGCCTGTTCTACTGACTCTTCACATGTGTATGTGGGTCTCATTTCTGACTGGCATATCTCTGAAAAACAAAAAAAAAGTCCTCTCACTGTGACAACCATACCAGTTATCTCAGCACATGACACCTTTGTCAGTGCTGGTCAGACTGGATTAAACATCTGCTCTGAAAGCCAGTTTACAGCTTCTTTTTCTGGTGGAGGATTCAGATAGGCTTGCTTGGAAGATACCAAAGATAGGAAAGAGTTTGACATTTTTTCTCAGGGCAGTTCAGCTGCAGGTGAAGAGCTTTACAGCATGTGGGGAGGCTACTTAGGGCTAACGCCAGGCAATAGCTCATCCAGCAATTAAAATATCCATCACTGCTCACTGTCTGTGTGTGACAAGACATTTTCCATGGGCTCAAGTGGGGCTGCAAGGTACCACATCTGTCTGCACACCCCTGAAGGTGCAGGGATGACCATGACACACCTGCCCACAGCTTTTTTATGGATTTCCAAACTTTGGCGAGGGCAGCAATTTCTATGCTGCACAGCTGCCAGCAAACCAGTAATGAAAAACTTTCACTATTTATTGCTTGGGGCACTAAATAGAACATTTTGTACTGTACTCTGATTCATGGATTGCAGTTTAAATAACAGGTAAATGTTTCCAGGTTGTTCCTGAAGTGCGCTTTCTTTTCTCAGCATATAGACAGCATCCATTCAGATGACAGCACCAATTCAGGGAATTCTCTTCACAACCACCAAATGCTGGATCTACTGCAATCTGAGATGGGATGAAAGCATCCTGAAAAATTTACGATCAGTGGTAGGATTTGTTGCCATTGAAGGTTCAGGTCCTCTAAAATTAAAAATTAGATCTAATTGATCTAATGGCAGTCTGAGGCATTTTTGATATCAGAGTAATTTTTGTCCCTCTGTAAGTCTCAACTGTTCAGCTGATAGAGTGTTCCAGAGTTGTGAGCCCTTTACATAGGAAGGAAAGAGTGACCCAGCCGTAATTTACTGCAGCACCCTTCAGTCGGTGGGTTAAAATGAGAGACCTGTAGCACAGAGCAGAGATTTCCTGTTACTCTGCCAAGCCATGGTAGGGTTTCTGACCAAAAGAAAAGACTTTAATGAGTCCATAGCAAAGCAAATTAAGCTAAGTGCAGCATGATTAGGCTGTGAACACTAATCTTTAAAAGCAACAGTATTTGATTAAGGAGGGCGTCCTCTAAAACTGATCTTAAAATTGCAATAAAAAATGTCTGGCTATGAACACTCAATGTTGGGGAGCTGTTTTGGTTTTTTTTTTGGAGGGTGTGAATCTCCCAGTTTATAATGCATCTTTCTGAGTACCGCTTATTGTGGTGACAACTGTGTAATATCAATTGTACTGTTAATCACTACTGCCAAAGTTGACTTTACTGCAGTAAGACACTACATGTTGAAAATTTGGTGACTGCATTTCATCCAGGAGGTTATGAAAACCTACTTCCCCCCCTCCCCCCCCCCAATTTCAACTCCAAATTTTTGTTTAAGCTTTCTAACACCGAATGTTTCCTAGTACAGGTTAAATATTTGGATATAATTCAGTAAGCAAAGACAGTCTGCAATTAAATCAGTCATCTTACAGTGTTTAGTTTTTTCCCATTTAAAGTTGAAGCTTGGAGAGTGAACATTTCTGATAGCGGTCTGTGAAATACTGCCATTTGCTACGTAAAAGATGTCAGCATGCTTAGTCTGTGATGCAGCACCTTCTCCTCCAGCAAGGTCTTGGGACCCCGTTTTTTGGGAAGACAGTATGAGACAGACAGGGGCAGCAAAGAGGAGGGTAGCAGAAGGAAAGAGAGACGTCTCTTGGAGATGTTTTGTCTCCTCTGTCTTCTGTCCCATCCACTCTTGTAGGAGATGGCTGAGGCCAGCATAGCATCAGTGTGGAAAAACCATCCTTTTGTCAGCACAGCTGAAACTATCAGAGCTAGCTCTGTCTATAGGTTACCAGCTCTTACCAGCAAAGCTCCTCTTATTATAAACACTCGGCTTCTGTTCAGAGATACTGTGGCTTGGATACAATGGATACAATGCCTTTTAGTAACAGAACCAGCTTGGTTCAAGATCAGTTTCCACCAAGACCAAAAAAAGTGTAATATAAGAGAGTGAATTTCCTTTCAAAGATCAAACCCAGACACATAACTTCATGAAAAGCATCACAGAGTTGTACAGAAGAATTTGCTCAGAAGTTTTTTATGGGTAGGGGAAAAATCTTGTCTCTTTTCCTCATGTGGTCATGAAAACACCTCATCACTGAGTGCAGAAGTTTAATGGAACAGACCAAATTATTCTTGAGGACCTGAATTATAAGGGTTATAATTTGAACTGTTAAGAAATTGTAGCAGCTGACATATTTACCCCATCCTCCTGTCCTCTTGTCTCATATTTTCTCACTTGCTCTGCTTTCTCTTTGATACTTCCACGCGGGCTGACTGCAACTTCTGTCTCTGCAGCTTCCCTCTTTCCCCATCATCTCCTCCCAGTCTGTACATCCTGGTTTCCTACTTAGTGGTTTGACCATCCAGACCCTCTCAACAGCCTCATCTTCTGTGTTTCAAATTCAGGCTTGCATTTAAACCCTTCATATTTCAGCTCTTCGCATTCTTGTCTCCGTCTCAGCACTTTGCCTCTGCCTTGCCAAGTAACTTCATGTGTTCTTCCATGCTGCCCTCACACCAGCTACAATTCCCAAACTAAAAGAAGCAAGCACCAATGCAAGGATGTCACAGCAATGCCTGTCTTTGATAGCAGCAGCTCTGTTCTATATTTGACGTAAGTCCTGCACTCTGGGGAATGGGCACACTTGGTATTCTACGTACTCCCCCAGCATTCAGCCAGGAAATGCTCCCTGGGTGCTCCTGGAGCCAGAGGAGTATGTTGCGTGTCTGCATGATGCACCTTGGCTGCACATAAACATGCCCTTGAATAACCTTTGCTGCACCTCCAGCCAAACCCACAACTCCGTGAGTGCTGCAATAGGCTGCTGTTCTTCCTCCCTCTTCATTTTATTGAAGCTGTGGAAGGGACCTCTGCATTTTCATATAGCCACAGGCAGCACCTTCTCCAGCACAAAAATACTAATAGTATTATCGTTTCTGTTACTATTGTTGACCTCTCCCACATATGTGAAGTGGTTTTCCAGTCCTCGTAATAAAATGAGGACCTGAAAATGCTAGGGTAAAATGCTCAGAGTTGTAGTATTGCTCTTTTTTTCCTGATTTCCTAGCTCAGAATAGTGGATAATTTGCACAGGAAAACTTGGAGGCATCTTTTGCCTTGTGGATCTTTTGCCTTGTGGGTTGAGAATTCACAGGTAAAAACTTGGGCACTCTCCTCATAGCAAATATACATTTCTCTAGCTCAAAACTGGAAGCCATCTCTCGTGAAATCAGAAGCTGGTTAAAATCACAAGGCTATGTGGTCAGATTTAACTCTGGCTAGGAGACATACTGAGTACTGGCCTGATATTTAAGGTCACTTCTCTTGGAAGGGAAGTGAAACAGGCAAAGTGCAGCAGAAGCAGTTCAGCAGGAAATTACTGTAATGTACCAAAGCAAGCTCTAAGAACAGAACAAAAATCAAGTCAAGTAGAACTCAGCTATTTATTAAATCTTGTAAAAAGGAAAAAGAAAACAAAACAAGTTGCCTAAATTCACAATTTCGGTGTCTCAGCATATAGAAGAAGAAAAGTCTGGGAGGCCCCTGAGACAACATCAGATATTGCTGCAGCTCATGTAGACACTTGCGTGCTCGGCTGGGTGTGACTTGTGTGGACATCAGAGGAGCAACCAGAAATGTTTGTGCCTCTGTGAGGGAGGGGACGTTCACACACATCCCGTAATGGTCATGGGTGGTTAGCAAAAATAATGTACTCAAATGACTCAGTGACTCAAAAATAATGGCAAGAACTAAACTCCCACCACTCTCCAGTGGACAGAAGTACTCCAGGCAGACATGGGACATAGGCTGTGGGACTACAATGCAGAAAAAGGAGGCCATCAAACAGGAAGGTCACCCAGATACACGAGATCTCTGTCCTACATAAGCCTTATGTTAATAAACACTAATGTTCTTTTTGATCTAAATAGCTAGGCAAAATTAAAAGGCTGTTCAGGGTCTTTTTTTTTTTTTCTTATTATTAGCAATTTGCAGCAAGACCCAGAACAATTCCAAAAGTACTTGTGTGTGATTTCTTGAACACAGAAGAAATTAAATAGTTGTGAAATAATTTATTTGCGGCAGCGGATGACACTAAACTAGAAGGCCTTTTGGTTGGACTGTCCACCTGCTGTACACCATTCAGCTTCTTCTCCATTCTGTGCATCAGCTCGCAGCTTCTGAGCCCTCAGTTGTCTCCAGTCTACTCACCCACACAAAGGTAATGTTCTTCACCTTCTAATCCTAGAAGGATGTACGCCCAAGGACAATCCGCAGCAGGAAATTATGATTATCTTTGCATTTGCCTTGGCTTTCAGCAAAGCTCTGTGTCAATACTCAAATTTTGAAATTGTTCTTCCTTCTAAGGCCCACTCTGGTACAGGAGCTTGAAAACCTCTGACAACTGCCTTCAGTAACATCTGGCAGATGTCACAAACCGGTTTCAATGAGATCATTTTTGAAGTAATTCCTTAACATATTCCCATGGCCATGATATGGACAAAAGAAAAGTAAGATTGGGCCCTTGGCCACCTTTGAGAGAAGGTAACTCATGTTTCCTCATCCCAGGTGTTGGGCAGCTGCTTCCTGCCCTAACTGGTGAGGGAACCCCAAATACCAAGGCTGGGCAAGCACCAGTGTCTGGCTGCATCTCTCACCCTCCAAAGAGGACACAGAAATCAATAACTGATGACGCACAAGGGAAAAAAAGGGGTGCAGACTACTAGGAGAGCCAAGCATTGTGAAAGGGGATAGAAATAGTAATTAAACATTACAAAATTTCCACACATTTTCTTCTAAATATGGACAGGAGGGCATGTGACAGTGAAATTTTCAAGGTCACAGTATTTATTCTTTTTTTAAAAAAAGACAAAAACTGCAAAAAGAATACACATTATGTTGAAGAACAAATTGCACCACAAGGCATTATGAGAGTGGGATTTGCACAGAACGAGAGTGCAGTCTTGAATCGGGTGTAAGAAAAACCTTCTGCTTGCCTGTCAGGCCAGTCTGAAATCTAGAGAGTGACCAGCTCAGGCTGGAATGCTCTGAGGAGCACCAAAGTCCAGTTTTGACAGTATCTATGATAATTATTTTACAACTGAGCATGTGAGACAATGCTGGTGATAATTATATAAGCAGCAGAACATTGTGTCTTGTTCCAATACTTGAAGAGGATCCCTACCAGGCCTGTATGTTCATGGGAGCAAGATAAACCACAGGTTCCTGGTGTTATACAAACCCCATATTTATCCATTTAATTCACTTACTTGTAGTGCCCTGCAGCTAGCTGATGATGAACAGCTGTATGCTTCTGGGTTTTCCTCTTCTTCAATATTTCACAGCATCTTTTTAGCTTAATCTGAGGGTTCAGACAAGACAGTTCTAAAGAGGAATTTAATCCTCTCCAGCTGAAAATTTATTAAAAACTGTATAGTATAAAAGTGAAATTCACCCAGTCTACATGAAAACTGTAAACTTCAGATACATGAATAAAAGACATGGCACATTAATATTCATGCATTATTTTGGACTTAGTTGCAGTATTTTAATTAATTCACTGTTCTTTAAGAAATTAACCTAGAAATAATATTTAGGATTGCACATATCAATTCATAGAGAGTAAGAAAAAGATCAAAAGAAAACTATGGGTTTTGATTATACATACATACTAAGTGGAAGAATTTGTGACACAGTCACAAACCGGGTCATGGATACAATTGGTTTGGCTTTTGAATAAGTATAAATAATAATAAAAAAGTTAATTCTTCCTCTATCCTGAGGAAGACCTGTAGTCAAAGTCTATTCAGATGGTAAGTCTGTATGGAAAACCATGGCATGTGATCTGCATTTAGCTGCACTTAGACTAACAAGGTCCCACTCCATGACTAATTCCCTCCAGCCCTACAGTAAGATAAGCTATATTAGTGATCATGATAACCATTTTCTCCTCCGTAGGTTTTCCCATCAAGAACTCTGACGAAATACTTGGCAGATTGATTAATAGGATTCACCAGAAGAAAAACTCATGGTTTACTCTGGCCTTAGGGAAAGAAGGCCAAATAAATCTGTGTGCCCTAAAATAGTCTCCTACCAACACATTCAGCGCTGCTTTGACAGAAGTGTTACTTCATACGTTTCTTTCCAGGTGCTGGCCACACCAGCGAGGCATTGTGGCCAGTGGTGGTTGGAAGCCATGGGATTGAGGATGGCAGCGTCTCAGTGCTCTCTCCGGTGAGAGAAGGTCTCTACTGACACTAAAGCTTTAAAAAAGAAGGACGCAAGGAACATTTGGTGCAAATGGGTGGTGAAAATATGTTCTGCCCAGCTGAGAAGGCAAAGGGGATAGTTAACCTGGGGTGGAACGAAGGGAGATGGCAGGAGGCAGACATGGAGAAGATTATGAGGCCACGAGATTTGTATTTAACCTAGAAGTTCAAAGAGAAATCAGTACTAACTCAGCTGTTCATTCACTAAATTCTCTTTATTAATTAAAATAACCAGAAAGAAACCTAGATGAGAAGCAATTGCTTCAGCTTAATTATTGCAGAGCTGTTACTAATCAAAGTAATCAATAGGTGCACTTAGGAAATGAAATAAAATTTCAAAATTAGCTTTTATTATCTTGCAATAAGTAGTTTTCCAGATCCCCTCCCACCTCTGCTGAAAAGTAGGAGTTGCCACAGTCCTGATGACTTACACTGCCTGGAAGCCAGCCAGGACTTACCTTCAGCGCCGTATAATGGAGTCTCTAATCCTGTCAGACTGCTCTTACAAAAGCAAAGAGTTTATATGAATTTTATAGGCCTTAATTGTTCTCTTTTAAAAATACTATTAGCTTAGTAATTAGTGGTTTGTTAATAATAACCTTGACAAAGCCAAAATATCTACTGGCATCACAGACAGAATTGTTTTTAGAAGGAGAGACCGAGAGGAACGTGGAGCACTGAGTCAGAAGCACCTCCCCTGTAGCCAATACAACACGACTGTGTTGTCAGCAGTACTTGCTACTGCAACAGCCAAGGTGCTTTTCAGTCTTTGTTTTGGTGTGGGGTTTTTTCACCCTGAGTAGTACTCTAATTTCTTCTAATCCTTTTCTTCTTCTACTTTCATAACCTTTACTACGTTTCACTTCTTCCTATCTTCTCTTCCTCAGAAACGCCCACCCATCCCCAGTTTATTTTAAAATTCAGCGGTTTAATTTGCAGGTAGCGAAAATCATGGAGCCTACCCAGTGAGATGAGTAACAGGCAGTGTGCAGGAACAAGCGGAGAAAACTAGAACTAGGCTTTGAGCACCTATGGTAAGGTTGCAGGTAGACACCATTGAAAAACGTAAAGGGCTCTGAAAACTACCTGCTCCCTCCCATCTGTTACCACTCTTCAGTACAAGTTGAAGGTGAGCTGAAAGAAAAAATATCATGTAAGCACTTCCAAATGTAGTTCAGGTCAAGTCATCTAAGTTAATGTAAATAGCCCCTGAGCTACCGGCGAGGTGTTACCGGGGGCAGCAGGCAATGCCTGGCTATAGAACAGCCACAACCTGGGAACAAACCTGATCATGCACATGAGCTACTGCAGTGGAATCAGCTTCATGCCCTCACACTCCTGTTCACATCATCATCAAGAATAGTCTCACCAGGTGAAGTATTTTTCCCTTCTTGAAGTGAAAATCTTTATTTTAAAATGTTTTTTTTTCATTAAAGTGTGCTCTTGTTCTTAGTTTTCTCGTGCAAGATAGGAGAGCAACACTGGCAATGGCTTTACAAAAAAATGTGTTTTCATTCTTCTTCAGCATGAATCTGTCTCCACTGAAGCAGATAAGAAAATAACAGTTTTAGTATGCATTGTTGAGTTGAATTCTAAGAAAACCACTGGTTGAATTCTTTAACAAGGCAGCAGGACACTTACTACAATCCAGGCTTTCCAGGCCTATACATCACAGATACCACAAAACCCATGATTTTGAACAGGAACCTTGCCACTAGCAGGTAGCGTCATAGTACAAGTGTGTTAATATTTGAAAGAATATAGTCAAATACTCCTGAAAATTTTACACGGCACAAGAATTTTGCACACCTATCAACGAGCTCTGCTTGCAGAGGGACGGATGCTTTTTTTTTCCTGGCTGATAGCTGCAGCCCTGCAAACAGCTGACTGCTTGAAAATCAAACTGGGGTCCTTTCCTCTTCATGTTATCACAGAGTCATAGTGCTGGAAGAGACTCTGAGAGGTCATCCTGTGTATTCCTCTGCCTAAAGGGATGATCAGTTATTCCCATGCTGTTTCTGACAGATACTTGCCCATTAATCATCACTGTTCAGAATGATCCTGGAGACCATGTTGTGACCACAGTGCTTGCAGTGGGGACTGTATAGATGAATGATTTGTTAAGCCGCTCCTGATGCACAGTATTGTAGGAAAAGGATCCAACTCTGTTCCTTACCTGTCTTGGCTTAGAGGAGCAAAGAAATCCAGAGAGGATGGAAGGAAATAATCATTTACACTAGCAAAGAGCCAGGATTCTGAACACAAAGATACTTTTTGTGGTTTGTATGTTTGTATGGTTGGTTTTTTAATTAGGAACATAGCTTGTAATAATGATCATGGGAGCAATGCATGACACTTCCTAGCAGAAATCACCCAAATTCCCACAAGAATTTTTGCAGTATGCGGTGCTTTCAAGCATAATGTGCTTAGATCCACAAATTTACTGCTTGTAAACTATCAAGGCTGTAGAAGAGAGATTTAGAATCCCAGGAAGAAAATTCACTTGCTGTCATTTCATCTTCTGTTTTTGTGGCACTGCAAAAACTTCTAACCACCATGTGTGTGTGCTTGATCAAAGCAGATGGTCCTGCCATGTCCATCAGTAGGAGCCACCATTTTGAGTAGCCACGGGAGCTGACCATGCAAAAGAATAAATCACAAATAAATACTTTAGACAGGATATCAAATGTCTGAAGACATGTCCTTTGCAGAGGCAGAAGGCCTAGAGAGGGAGGAGAGGAAAGGAAGGAAGATGAAGTGGCTTATTCAGCTTCTTCTGCTGTTTTGATAAGAAAAATATTTCTTCAGCAAAAGCATTTCCTGACGTCTTGATCTCTTTGCTGCTGTTTTTTTGTTTATGGCGTGTTTTTTTTCTTTTTTTTTCTTTTTTTTTTTTTTTTTATCCCAGCAAGAGCAACTTTCTAAAAGACATTGAAAAATGTGGGTGCTGGTCAAGGGAATGTATTTAACTGTCTGTGTATTAAACTGTGTCCAGGCTTCATGCTGACTCTGTTACCAGAGCACCGAGGCACTTTCCATCAGGGATGCTCCTGTGCCAAGGGTGAGTTTCCCCTAGCAGAGCACCACTGAGCAGAGCAGGTGAGAAGTGCAGGGGACGAAGCAGCACAAACCAGCAGCCAAGCAGAGCCCGGTAGGGCCAGCAGCGGGAGCGCCGATACGTAGAAAGCCAGTTATGGGTGTAAACCAAGCCGCAGACAGTTTTCCTTCAAGCATTCAGGTCTTCAAGGTGCTTTCAGGTTTCCTTCCTCTCTTCCAGGCGAGTCTGTGGCTGGGTGCAGCTCAGGGCTGTGCTCTCAACACCCCTCAGCTGCTGGGAACTGAGCGGGTTTTCAACTCATTAGTGCTGAGTGAAACAGCAGCAAAAATATTTCTAGGAGTAAATCAAGCAGCAAGGGGGACCTGAGGCAGGATTTGCCTCTGGTGTTTCTGAAATGTAAGAGGTAAACAAGGACTTCACTCTGCATACGAAATCTTACCCAGGTAGGGCTGATTTTACTTTTATGAGACTGACTGTTTCTCATTTATGCCTTTTACTATATTTTTACAGGTTTTGAAGTTTCGCAGTTGTCTAAACTGCAAAAATCTGTTTGCATGATTTGTAGAACTCTAGGAAAATATGCTGGAGAAGAAACTGTAAATATTTTTAATTAATTGTAAACTACTCCACTCACTAGTAAGATTCAGGCCCGTGTTTCACCCTTGCTCCCAAGCTTGAAGTGACCAACGAGGACAGTGTGGGGAGGGGAAGAAGCAGCGGGTGTCTGGGGAGGGGAACACTGCAGGGCAGGGGGGCTGTGCTGCCAGAGGAGGGGGACAGCACACAGGGTGGCCCTGCTGGAGGTGGATACTGCATGGTCATCTTGTGCCACCTTTCTCACGTGTTGTTTGGAAATGACTGGTCGTTGCAAGAAACACAGGCTGCACCTTTCTGAACCTGTGGTGAAGCCACTATCCCTGCACACCCCGAGACAGCAGTATTTCTTGTCCGGATTGCTATGTGGTGACCATCCTCTTTACCTCTCCCACACAGCAATTTATGCAATTATGTCCTATTAGGACACTCCAGACACACAAATTATTATGAGCACATGCTGAGCCCTGGATGACCTGAGTGAAATCATCACAGCAGACTTGTATTCTGTTTCTCAGGAGTGTAGAGACTGGACAGCAAGTGGCAGATGCAGTAATTTTTACCCTGTCACTGAAGTACAGTATTGTTAACGCGTCTTGCCAGACAGACTTTACCAGGCTGAATCCAAACTCGAAGTCAACCTGGGTCAACTGCACCTTCATACTTTGTGTTATAAACAAGTGCTAGGCAGCAGCACCTCATGACCTGGTGTTTTGGGGAGATGGCCATCAATGAAAAACTCTAATGAAGAAAATGGCTCGCACCAAATCTCTCCATTATGAGCTGATTCTTTTTTATGTTCTCAAACCAGGGGGGGTTTCATTTTTTTTTTCCATATTTTTTTTTTCCCTGTTGCTAATGAGCACTTGAGAATTTGATTTAGCTCCTTGGAATGACTGCCACTTACTGCTAGAATGTTAATCTGTCTAAACCCATTCAGCTCCTCTTACTTGGAAGTCAATCACCTGGAGCCTGCATTTCAAAGAGATGCTGGCTAAGGCAGTCACAACAGCAGAGATGTTTTGAGACAACTCCCACACTTGGGAGTAATCTCTGGAAACTCAAAGCTACTAGACAGCAAATGGGTTTGTGTAGATTCCCTGAGATAAACAGAACTGGAGTCATCCCGACAGAGACGAAGAGCACAAATAGGGGGTGGGGGGACGGGGACAGGAGGCTGTGAAGGTGCAAATCACACAAGGGATGCTGCACTGGCATGTCACATCAGCTCCTCCGGGGGTAAATCTTCAGTTAATGATGAAAATATACCCAGGGAGGACATAGGCAAGCAAGCACAGAGGAGATATGCCAAGACACAGCCCGAGATAAAGTTTTAAAGTGTTAGAGGAGGAATCTGGCTTTCCAGAAGTACTTAGAGAGATTATTTATTTTGTCTTATGCTGGCCATTTTTTTAACCCGTTTGGAGCAGGAGCAAGCACATAAAATCCCATACTAAATGTAGGAGTCATGGGCATCACTTGAGACAGTTGGTGATGTACTGGTACTGTATATATTTGTGAATCACCCCACCGGGCTCTTCTGGAAATGTTTCTCTTTTACCTTTCTTAGCACAATCAGAAACCTCCAGCGGTCTGATCATGCTGCCCAGACCAGAGGAGCAGCCACAGCTGAGGATGAGCGAAAGAGCCAAGATCTGGGCATTGCACTGGGCTGCCTGGGAGCAGAGGGGACCACGAAATCCCAACGTACCAGAATTGCTCCCGGGCATTCCTTTGCGTTCATTACATGGGAAGAAGGGTGTTTCATCCACCTCTGTCCCTGTCCTTTCACTCTCTGTGCAGTTCTCTGTGTTCAGCAGGATTCCCACAGTTCTCTGACTTTGTACAAACTCCACTCTTGCAGAGAGAAGATGCAAAAATTTAATAGGAAAATGGTTGCTTTGCTGCTGCTGCAGAGGAGCAAACTGGTCCTATGAGTCTGTGTGAAAAAGAACACTTCGGGAATAAACAAACATTCAAAGTGCTTATCTGCTCTTCATGTAAAACTTTTAGTTCTTTCTAAATAGTAAATGTTTCTTTAGCATGCATTCTATGAGAAATGCAAGAGGAAGGTCACAGCATGTATTTTGTGAGTATATACAGTCCTTTACGAGCAAAGACAGCCCAACACGGAGACTTACATATTTGTTTGCTGTCATAGTTCTAAAATGAGAAAACAGAAAATGAAAAGTAAACCCCACCATTATCATTATTGATTTTTAAGCAAAACGGAAGATTATGTCCGTAAGGCTTAGGACTAACACCTTTGCTGAGACCTAATGTTAGAATTTCTTAAGAAGAAATTTGGAAAAACAGTATGACCAGCCTTATACACTCACTATAGAGTATGATCAAAAGTGTATTTTAGCTGTAGTGTATAGGGCTGAAGTATGCAGGCACTGTAATAACCTTGTACCTAAGTTTTGAAGTAAACTTTCTTAGAACTACTTTTTAGTTAGCAAAAGCGGTCTGAAGGATTAAATACAGGAATAATAACACAGCTTTGAATTCTAATCTAAATTTTTTTTTATTTTTTACTATGGAAGAGCTACATTTCTGAACTTGGTTATTTTTCATAGACTTCAAGAAGAAAATCTGTGAGAAGCGCAGTATTTTTTCTTTCTGAAAATTTCAGAAGAAAATTACGGATCCAAACCTCTGAAGTTACCAACAATACAACCACTGCCAAGTTCCCCAGGGGAAGGCCTGGTACACAGTAGCACTAGCAACTTGCTAAGCCTAAGGCCATTGGTGAAAAGCAACCAGAAAAATGGCTGATTTTCTCTTTTTGACTGCCAGGATGTTTCCAGGAATGAACCTTTGCTGGAAAACATAAAGAGCATAAAGTGCATCCCGGATGCTGAGTTAATGTGGATGGCTGACTTTGGTTTGTGAAGCCAGAAAAATCTGCCCTTGCTTATGTTGCAACCATACAGCAAAGACAGTGGTCTTCGTGTAAAAAGAAATGAATGTTTCCTCTGTTTATTTACATCAGTGCCAGGTGAAGAGATGGAGAGACTGTAGGTACCTGTATAAACACACAAGCTTTCTAAACTGCTGTCAAATGCAGAAGCCGTTTTTTTTAAGTGAATAAATTCCCAGCTTATCTTCAACTCACAATTCTTAACCTTTTCTTAACAATTTCTGTTTGATTTTAATCATCTCAGGTCTAAAGCAAAGCGTTTTTCTAACACACGAGAGTATTCAGAGCTTTTGGAAGATGATAAAGCAAAGCTGAATTAAACAACCAGGCCTGCCAGAAGATTCCTTTGGGAGGTGAAGGATGGTGGAAGAAGAGCTTTTCTCCATCTGTTATTGTGGCTGAGTGACATATGAGCACCTTGTACCAGTGACCCGATGCCTGTGTGACAGCCACTCTGGGCTATAAGGAAACACAGAGGGGAAGCAGGACTCCCTGGCTCAGCCAAGCCACGGTCCTGCTGCTAATGACAGCCCAGCCCTGTCCTTGCATAAGGATTAAGAGTCCTTTTATATTTGGATTACCCAAAACACAAAATGTGTCCATCCTACAGCCTGCTTTAGCCAAGCCGTTTGCTTTCATGAGAAAAATAAGGATCCTTAAGTGCCATTGTTATAAACTATGCCGGTAAAGAAATACTTCAGCTGCTATAAACTACCTTGGAAAGCAGCTCTGCCCCCCAGCAAACGCAAGCAGGGAGCTGTTTAAACTGTCACTCCGCAAGGATATTTGAAGTGCCTAATTTTTAAGGTCTTTAAGAAGTGTGTCAGCCACAGGATTGATCTTTCAATATTCTACATGAGTCCCATTCCCTGAAAAGTAGAAGTTTGTTGTTAAAGATGGTTGTCAGTGACTGGGGTTAAGCTGTAAGCTGATCTGGAATTTTTTTAATAAAGCACCTATTATTCGCAGAAAACTGCTGAGTAAAGCTGTTCATTTATATAATGCCACCCTATATTTAAAACCATCGTAATAATGTAGAGTTAGGCATACACTTAACTGTGAGGTCCTGCAAAGGACACACCCTGGTCAAACTCCAGTGCACAGCACTGGTACAAGTTATACTCCACTTTTATGTGTGGTTGTTAAAAGAACTGAAACCCTAGTGCAGTCAAACATGACTGCCTGCAATTTGCAGGTATATTCTTCAACACCAAGAACTTTCAGATGTCTTGAAGAACAGCAAGATCCAGCAGTGCTGTCTGAAGTTAAAGAGTCTCAAGGGCTTCATACCGGGAAATTGTCTTCCTGAGTTTCAGCTCATCAAAAATGTCCACATACACACTCCTTCCGGCTGAAATTGATGTCTCCAGCACAAAATCCTCAGCTGGGCCAGTTGTCTTCTTCTTATACAAACCTCATCTCTGGAAGCTGACCTCACTTCTATGATCTAAAGAGAAAGGCATTCTGGAAAAAAACCTGCTGCTATGATTTTCTTCCATGTGTTCCAGCCTGGAGTTTTGAAACCACAGGCCAGATACCAGCCATTACCACCATCAGGAAAATCCAGAAAACCACTGTCTGTGTGAAAATTCCTATATTCTTTCCCACACTGCTCACCAAACAATTATTAGGAGACATCAACCACACTTGTATTGGGATGTAAAACTTCTGACAGACAGAACTATTGAGTTTCAAAAAAGCAATACAAACAGAAATTGATAAAATCAAGAGAAAGGGAAAAGCAAGGCTTTCGGAGGAAAAGAAAATCCTGGGAATCCTCTTATTCTAAATGTCCCCTTGCTGGTGGCACACTGACTGAGGTCCAGGCTCAAACCCACCCCAGTGAAGGGGAATGGCAGGCGCAGCCCACTTATTTTCTTTCCTCTCTGCAGGAGCAAGCAGAGGTCCCTCCAGTGTCATGGGATAACTGAGCTTTCTACCACACCCTGGTCTCTTGCCACTCCCAGGGAGCCCAGAATCTTGTCTCAGGGTGGCATGTGTGACCAGCCTGGCTAGGGCCAGGAGGAGGCTAATGAGAAGCTCCTGTGATGCTACAGCATCCAGATGCTGGCTCCTTCTACCCCTTACACCAGGACAAGGAAAGTTTTTTTTGTTATTAAGGACCTAAATATCCCTTCAAATCCTTTGGCAGGCCACACAGTGGCCCGTCTGCTCCAGGGTTATTCCAGGTAAACCCCAATGGTGTCATCCCATGAACTCTGTGGTTTGGCTGTATGAAATATTAGGACAGGCCACCTCTTTTCCTGCTCTGAGTTGGCAAAACCCGTCTGGGAAGAATTTGAAGATGCAAAGTTAAAAGCTTTCTTCTCCTACCTCCTACCTGATCTGACTTTGAGAGTGAATATCAGCACTCTTTTGTTACCTTGATGGCAATGCAGAGCTGTTCAGAGCAGCAGCTGCCTTTGAATAGGAACTCCTCAGCAGAATACGAACTCTGACAATGTAATGCTGAGACCAGAGAGCACCCTTTGAATTTAAACCCTTTGTATTTAACCGAAAACTGTTAAAGAAAACTATTTGCATGGTTATTTAAGGCAAGCCTATTAAGTTGGACTTAATAGTTCTGTGCAGAAACAATATAACTCACAGACTTCAGGTTACAGGGAAATAACCTTGTCTTCCTCATAATGAGTCATATCATATAACAGTGATATAACTCATCTAGGTGACGTGGCAATCGAAACCAAGAGCACTGCGCTCGTTTGCCATTCCAGGTGTTGTGCTGTATATGCAAATTGTGCTTAACAGGGATCAGCTTTTCTGCAAGACCTCTATGGTTAGTTACTGCTGGTAAATGCTAATCTCTGGGAGCAAGGGTGGAACAGAGGGAACTCCAGCTTTTGTGCCTTCCACAAACACCTCAGGAAAAGTACAGGACACACTGACCCTCAATGCCCAAATACAAAGGATTGCTATCAACCAGGGCTAGATCTCAGAAAAAAAGCAAAAAGAAAAAGCAGCATACTATTTCCTTTGTAAAAGACTTTAAAACATTTATTTTTTGCTTTCTCTGCAATCATTCTGTACACCTCACCACATATATTCAGTATAACCAGCTAGCCATTGGCGTAAAATATAACAGCAACAGAATTTAGAAATACAGCTCTCATGAAAGGCTTCAGAGAAACCAAACAAGTGAATAAAAGCTCAGTGAGACCTACTTTGGCCTGATAGCTCTCTTTTAGACAGGCTTTTGTTTAGGTTCTTGGCATCCTGCGAAAGAATCAAAGGGGTCTAACATATAGGGAATCTAGAAGATGGAGTTTTATTTCCTTTTTAAAACCATTTTTTCAAGCATTCCAGTGCATTGACTGGGTATAGATCACCTCACTCACATCAAAGAATGGAAACAGAAATGCAGAAAAATCCCTCCATTGTAGAAAAACATAACTTTCCAGCGTTGGAAACACATCATTGTATTAAACAATAGTGTCAAATTCACCAGGTAGAGCAAGCATTTGTAAAGTATTTGGGGAAACCTCACTGAAATTAAAACATAAGATGTGTAAGACCTAGGGTGCCTCTCTAAAATTACTTCTGAGGTCTGTAAAAATTACAGTGATGTCTTTTTTTTCTCTTTTTTTTTTATTGTTTGTGTTTTAAGCTGGGTATTTGCAGACTATCCACTCTCCTCAGAACTCTCAGCTGGCTTTAAGCTAATGATGTGCTTATTTTTGATGAACAATAGGGGAAACTTCTACCAGTAGCATTACTTGGCTTCTTTTCTTTTGTGCTCGTTGTTG
The DNA here is from genome assembly GCA_020746105.1 of Trogon surrucura. NCBI lineage: Eukaryota > Metazoa > Chordata > Aves > Trogoniformes > Trogonidae > Trogon > Trogon surrucura. The sequence goes on along the minus strand of CM036620.1, from coordinate 56,110,121 downwards.
AAAGATAGCTTGTGAATGTGGACAAGTGAGCTATTCAAAGTCAGCTCTAGTACAGATTCCACAGATCCAGCAGAGTAGCAAAGGCCTTATAACAAACCCTGCAATATCCTATACAAAGGTTGAGAGGACAAATAAAGCTAATGTGGTAGTCTAATGGCAAAAGAGTACGTGCTGGGTTTACGACTGTTGGCAAAACAGCTTCAGAAACTTCCTCTACATATATAGTAAATTAACTAATCCATAAAATGGAAGGGTTTGGAAGTCTTGAATGGCAGAAGACCATGTTGGCAACCCCAAAAGCGGCATATGCCTCAGTGCAAGCATCTCGCACATAATTCTTCATGAACTTTGGAATCGGATTGCTCAGAACAGGATGCTTTTCCTGGAAAAATGTTGTTTTGGTTCCAGTTTGGGTAGCAGCTTTGGCAGTTCAGCCACTGCTGCCTACCAAAGGAGACATCCTGGCAGTGGAGAGGACACCCTCCAGAAGACAAATGTATAACCTAGAACTTCAGCATTGCCCACATTGTACATTACAGCCCATCACAAAGGCCGTGTGGTTTCTCCTGCTAAGCCACATATTGCAGATGAGACCATTTTAGAAAACAGATTGTGTAAACACATCAAATGTATGTAGGGAGGTGAGAATCCTTCTCTGCCTCAAGGTATCACTCCTGGTCACATGCAGTCTGTGGGAGCTTTGCTAAATGAGTGCTTCCACACATCCTTGAGTTAAGGAAGCTACCATTTTTAGTTTCCTCATCTGGCATAATAGTACAATAATTAGTAGTATAACAGTCTTTCCTTGCTTACAGGGCTGCTATGTGATCCAACATGGCGAAATCCTGGCATAATACAATGCTGACTGAATATTCCTGAATTTTGACTCAAAGTGGTTTAACTATTTTCAAGAACTGGTGAGATTTTGATGAGCTGTTGAAGTACCAAGTACTTGAGCATTTCTGGGTGTTATGTGAAAAACTTACTTTGGGCTTCAGATTTGAGTGTTTGTGTTCCTCACATGGTATAACCTAGTCAAAAAATCCTCCTTAAGAGGCAGCCAAAAATTCACCTTGTTACAAATAATCCTCCCACAGATTGATGCTGGTTGCATTACCCTTACTGTCTTCACACCTTCCACAGCGCAAGGAGTTTGAGATAAAACATATGCCAGAGCCTCAAAGGCTCTTCCAGACCTGCAGCTGCCCAGGTACTGTCATAAATCTGTGGTTCCACATGTCGTCTTTTCAGTAACAGTGCAAACATAAACACTTCAACACACTTTTTTCCATTTCTGGTGCTAGTTTCCAGCCCCCCTAGAAAATTCCAGGTTCACAGCATTGCTGAAGAGACTGTGTGGTTGTGGGAATGAGCACCTGAGAGATGGAAGGAGCTCCCTACCCCAGCACAAGTCGCCAGGAGAAACGTCCGTGGAACCACAACCTAAGGAATGACAAGATCTTTCTTCCATCCTGTTCTCAGCTACAATGAGCAGCAATGGAAGCACTGACAACCCTTGCTTCCCTCTCTGCCCAGCTGCTTCTCTTCTTTCCCTTTCCTCTTGGCTGAAACCAGAGATTAGATTTAAACACAATGAGAGTTTAAAACCTGTAAGAACAGAGGTAGCCACAACTTTTTTAGCAGATGCCTCATTTATAGCTGGTTACAGCCGGTGTACACTTTCATCATTTCTGAATAGTTTCTAATCTCCTCCTCCTCTTGAACTGGAAAGGAAGAGACTAGGAAGGTGGCCTCTCTCCGCCTTTAAGGAACTTGCGGGAAGATTTACATCTATGGAAATCTCCCCCTGTAATGCCAACATTACTGAGGACCTCTGAAGTTAAAAGCACAAACTACTACAATTTGGGCTAAAGAAGTGATACTAATGGGACCAGCTGTTCATTGCTATATTTTTGCTGTGACCAGCCCAGAGGGGAATGTACGTTTTACTGATTCACCCAGTAAAGTGGATCTGACTACTAACGACTGCTTTGGAAAACAGGTCTGAACCCTGCCTTTTCTGCCACATCCAGATTGCGCTCTCCTGTATTAAAAAGCCACCACAAAGAACTCTCCAAAGCACTGGCAACCCATATCGTGCCTGTAACACAACCTAGATGGTTTGACTTTGAAAAGTGAGGAACTGCTGGCACAGTGCCCTCCTATCAGAGGAGAAATGGGAGTTATTTCTGTAAGGCAACAAGTTTTGTGGAACATGCAGCACATGTTGCCTATAAACAAAAGCAATTAGGGGCAGGGGCAGGCATCAGGCCCTGTGGCTGGGGAGAGAAATGGAGAACAGGGACAATAGTAGGAACACTCCCTGAAGCACAAAAGGGGGGGGAAAATCAACATGCATCAAGTACCTCCATGGATTTGCTTTTTGAGGATGTGAAACAAAGCAAAATACTTTGATGCTCAGATTTCTGGATCAGTAAAAGCATCCTGGGAGTCATTGTAATTGTTATCCCCAGGTTCCACCCAAGCAATTAATTCTCTACCTTCTCTTCAAGTTAGAAAGGAGTGGTTTGGTAGTTTTGCAGAAAAAAAAAATAAAAATGAGGAGGCATGTCGATACAAACTGCACAAAACATGCAGCTTAAAGGTCAGTAGAGATTATTGTTGTTATGTGTATTTCAAGGTTTTACTTAGTAACAAGCGGCATTTCAATGACTCTTACTAAACTAGCAAAGTCTCTGCCCTCATCCTGTGTGCATGCATGTGTGTCTGTCATGATTTTAGGAATACATAAGCAATTTTAATAGTTTTCAAGGACATGACTATGTTTTTGACAAGGCCAGCATTGTACTGCTCAGGACCGTCAGAGCAAAAGTGCAAGTGCAAAAGGTTATGAGGCCACATCATGAAACTACCTTTTCTGCTGAGCTACTTGGGTACCCACCCAAACACGATTAAAAAAAAAAATGTTAGCAGGTATTTTAATTGTAGTTGTTACTTTGAAAACATAAATGCATGATTCGGCTTGAGAAGACTGAAGAATAATAACTTTGCTCTTAAGAAAAACTTGAAAAATGAGGTCAGGTACAGTCCAGATTTGTTATGATTCCCCAAGAGTAACGTTACAAATAAAAGTAATCCCAGGCCCTAATATATTATTAATTACCTATCAGGAAACTAAAGGGCGCATAGTAAATGAAGATAATGAAAAGCTATAGTAAATACACAGCAGTAATTTATCATTTTCAGGGGGAAAAAAAAGGATTACCCACTATCATTAAGTGGACCATTGTATAGAGATACTCTGATAAAATATACTAATCTTTCTTACTCAAGCAGGAGTAAGACTCCACGCTGGATGGAGATACCCATTCACCACAAGAATCTGTGTCAAAACAGAATACTTTTGCTATTCTTTTGCTCAGCATTAAAACCAAGAAGTTCTGGTTTGCTAGACCTACCCAGTTTATTACAAGCTTGGGGAACATAACAACAGACAGACATCTGAGGCAACATTTCTTCAGAAATTTGATGCAGTGGACTGTAAATTCTTCCACTTCAACTCTACCCTAAAAAGATACAGGTATTATTTCCTTAACAATGTCAGCTGTCAAGAATGATAATTTTAAATGTTAGTTCATGAACAAATACTTTATTGCCTTTAATATGTGCAATTGAGCTAGAATCAAGTTAAACTCAGAGTTTATCTAGCATTTGATGATACTATATTTAATTAGCTATGAAAAAAATGCTTTCTGTTTACATCCACATCTATTTTATATAATTAGAACATCAGTGATGAAAATATTTGTCCAAGGTCTAGACATATTCAGAGAGTAAATTTGGGATCATTCTTCTTGATTAGAAGCTAATAAATAATTATTTTTATATGGATGATTACTGATTGCAAACCTTTCAAACCTACATGTATTAAAGCTAAATCCTTGGGGCAGGATCACTGCTCTTAATAGATTCTAAAGCATTATCTGTAATGTTTTAAGTGGAAGCCTGGAGCGATAGTCAATGAAGACACAGCTTATCCCACCTTTCAGGCTGGAGATAAGGTGATAGTTGAAAAAATACAGGTGATGAAAGGGGAAGGAAAAATCACTTTCTTTGTAGTTCCAACAGGGTGGCAGACAAGTTTTGTTTCACGAGAGTCAACAGGGCTCCCAGAAAAATGACTGGGAGGAAGATAATGATGCACATTCATCCCTGGTTCTCAACTGGACTTTGAAGCAGGACTGGGTCTCTGCATTCCTGATGACACATTAGCTCAGGCAGAGAACATGGAAAAAGCTAAGTTGCCTTGACTTGAAAAAAGTGCAGATATAAAGTGATCTTCAGAAAAAGTGCAATTCCTTCCCAATAATATCAAATGTAAATCCACTTTTTCTCTTTTCATCATTTTTTCCTTAAATGCCTGCATTTCAATGCCCAGCCTGTGCGTGTACATGCAGTTATCAGGGTGCAACTGCACCAGATTTATGTCTCAAGCTCCACCTTTCTGCTTCCAGCCTAGGATTCTTGCTTGAAGGTTATCAGAAAAGTTATGAAAAAAGATGCCAAACCGGCTAGTTCTCCAATTTCCTACTCAAACACAAATATCCACAAGTTTCACATTTCACAATATTTTACATTTATCAGGGTCTTGGGCAGGCAGATGTGGGTGGGTTCATAGAAACCCTCAGCAAGGGCTTATGTGTGTAATTACATCATCTCCTCATACAAAAGAATGATGGTCTGCCTGGTGAGGCAGTGGCAGCTCAGCCTCCTATTTTCTTCCTTTTCAGTTTTAAAATTCCACGGCTCCATAGGGACTGCTCCTAACCTGACTCCTCTGTGGTTATCCAGTGTGACTGTGTTCCATTTCCACCTGATCAAGTAGCTCTAAACAAATAAACATGTTCACAGCGACACAGGATAAAAGTTCACCCTTTTGATTAAAGGAATGAATCTGGCATTATCACCTAGTCTGGCATGGAAAGCTTCCAGAATAAGCTCCCTCTTTGCCTCACCCATTCTTTGAAAAGGAGATTTCTCTGTCTTTGACTGAAACAATTCCTGATTGTAACAACTCCATGTGTGGCAATACCCACATAAATTCATCCACGGTAATGCTAATGCATCCTTTGACCATGTGGTGAAGTAAGCAGAGAAGACAAACTTCATCTCAATAAAATTCTGCCAGTTCTGCCACTTTTTAATCTGGAGTTAGGAGCATGTCGGGCTGAAATTACCAGTAGACTGAAGAGCAGAAGGAGAGTATAGCTGGACATTAATATATTCTGCAGACTGTCACGTTGACTCTCATGACCATGGCCCTGGAGCTTTGAGGAAGTGTTGAGCAAACCATCTGACAAGCTTATTTCAGAGGCAGCACTAGCTGTGAAGTTCTGGAACTATATCTAAACCCAAACTTTGTTAATTGATTTGGGTATTTTCTACCTGGCCTGGAGGCTGTTTCTGATCCTAATGAAGGAGGTTGTAATGTAACAGCCCATCCCAGACTGAGAAGCTCTACTGGAGCTGCATGTCACATGTTTATAAAAGGCATTAAGGCAAAAAGTAAGTATAAGTGTCCAGTTATTTGGGTTCCAAACAAATTTACATTAATTCCTTGTGCATGAATGTCAAATGCTTTTAGGACCTGGCTAGTTATTTTCCTGTTTATTATGGTGCTCAGCTCAGTGAATGAAAGATAATATCCCTTGGTACAACAAATGCCTAATGAGAGAGGGAAAAGAGATCACCGTGACATTGCACGGTTTGAGAAAGAGACATGAAGACCAAAGATAATGACCAAACCAGCCAGCAAAACCTAACCAGAGAGAAGTTATTGGATGAAGCTGGTAAGAATAAAGCCCACATCCTACAGAGAGCTTTGCACTTGCTTCACTTAGAGCATATATGTTGTTTACTTGCTGCCATTGTCCCCTGGGTCTACTTGCATTCCTACTACCCCAAAAATACAAAAATGTTTGTGGGCACAGGACAGAAATGAAATCAAACCCACGCAGGCAATTTGTCACAGAATCTGATCCTGACAGCATACTACATACAGTAAGATAAATGAGCAGTAAGAAACAAACTTCCATGAAAAAGACCAAGACATGACAGTAGGATTAATATATTTTAGTAATGAAACAGACCAACATATGAGTAAGGTACAGGAAAAATTAGATGCTGAATAGATGACTAAACTTCCTTTTATCCACAGTTAAATATCTATTACCATGGATAGTCAATGAATTTGGGCAGTTATTTTAATTTACTTTGCTTATGTTGCACTTTATGTTGCTTTACTTTGCTTTATGTTGCACTTTCAACTATATTCATGTCTCTTCTACCTGGATTGAACAGTTGTCATGTACTCAGTTGCTAATAATTGACACCTGCAACTAAAAAAATATTAGTGTTCACAAGCACCCAACATCAGGGCCTGGAAAACACTGCCTAATTACATGATAGATCTTTTGCTCCTTTGTAAATCTAAGAAAAAATAGGTAGACAGTAAGCGAGTTTCTCATAAATGTCTTCTATTTGACCTGATGTACAGTAGCATAGACAAAGGGGAACTTGCTTTACTAATGATCACAGATTTCTCGTTAGGATTAAGTTCGAGAGAAATTGGTTGCATTGTTCCTAGAACTCCCCTTGCTGGACGAGTGGTAGAGATGCAGGAAGAAAAGGTAGAAGAGAGTCGCTCCTTGCTCTCTGTGCTGTAAGCAATTGCCAAGAACAGTCATTTTCCCGAGCTGAATGAAACCTTTCATCATTTACTAAAGGGAAATATCTGAAAACATCTGCAGCCATAACGCAGAACTAAAATAACGCGGTTATATGACACTGGTCCTTATGGAGGAAAAAATGTTGCCTTCTGGCCTGCACACTTGTTAAATACTCTTGGATAAACCTACAGCAAGAAAAAAAACCCTAAAAAATGTACTGATAATTACAGCGATATACACATCAGTCAGTACCAGCCCAGACATTTAGCTTCATGGCACTCAGATGACTAGTTAAAGAAACAAGTGGAAAGTCAGCATCCTTATTACAGCTATTGACCTCGCAGTAAAGTTACCATGACCAGTGGGACCCTGAATGTTGATCCTTTTACCCAGGTAGTTTTTGGAATCTAGTTAAATTTCAGTTCATGACCTGCATCCGGGACGAACCAGTGTCTGAGAAGTCTGCCTTTCAATTTGCGTTGTGATTTCTGCTCCCTTTTAGAAATAGCAGCCCCATGGGCTTTTTTGGAAGTGTTTAAAATGTTCTTAATGGAAAGGTGGTGAAAAGTGCTGACCTACCAGTCCTGAAGACTGGCCTGTACTATTTACCAGAGGAAAAAAGTGTCCAAAACTTAACCTTAGCTTTGCCACACTACATTACAAAAACTTCAGCAAAATTATTTTTTCATTCGGAGAACTGCATATAAAGCTACTAATGCAGGAATTCTAAACCATCAGCAGTAGTTCAGATCTCCCTCTTTCTTGGTGAGGCCTCCTGAGGTGTTCAAATACGTAGACACTCCCTGCACATCTGCTAGGCTGAAGTTCTCACATAAGCACTCTTTCCGTGACAGAGCTTGCGAAGCTTTCTTCCTCCAGCCTGGTCAGGCTAGAGAACATCACCTTCTTTACCAGGATGCTGCTGGTGCACAATGAGTTTCTTCTGCAGTCAGTGGTATTTTTTTGGCCTATATTTGCTTCTTTCTCTTCTTCACAGGTCTACAAAATTAAATTTAAAAATCTAATTAAAACAGCTTCTCAGCTGCTGTAAAGCTGGGCATATTCATCGTACCAGAGACACAAAAGAAAGGTTATGTAATGCTAATCATATTATTTTTCTGCTGGTTTTGTTGTATTTATTAACAACTCAGCACTTTAATGTTTTCGTGTATTTCTGAGATTTAAATAGAAAATAAATCTGTAATACTATAAGGGGGAGAGCGCATTTGTTAAATTTAATGCAAAAATATGTAATACCCAGCAAGTTAAGGAATACTTAAAATTATGAGTCTTTCATTCTACTTTAAACAAGACCAAGCTCTACGTACACTTCTGTTAAAAGCCCCCAGTGGAAGACACGGTAGAAACCAGACACAAAATATTCACAGAAAAAAATACCAGAGATTCACAATGCTACTGCTCCCAGCCGTATGCTTCTTTCTCTGAACGTGTGCCCCTCTCAGATCTGCTGATGGAAGAGCATATATGAGGATTTTCTACAGTCCATGCAAAACCCCGCAGCTTACCTTGAACCGCCTTGCACAACAGCTTAGGTTATCAGACCTTGCACTGACGTGGCTGAGGAGTGTTCGCGTGTGCCATTCCATCAGTGATATCTGGCAGAGAGGTGATAACAAATCCCAGGGTGAGAGGTGTGGTAAGAAGGCATTAGCTCTAATTCATTTGTTAAATGAACTTATATCTAAGTCTTGATTTACTTTTGTGATGGATATCTGTGATGTGTCCCTATCAACTATTGGTTATATAGGACAGTGAGACAAAAGCAAGTGTAAGAAAAATGAGGCTGTAGACCAAGTGCCACTTATACTGGTACTAGTAAAGACACTTAGAACTTTGCCTCAGAAGTGAGCCGGCAACATGTAGAGTCAACGAGGCAGACGGACTCGATGATCTTTCAAGGTCTTTTCCAGCCTAAACGATACTATGGATGAGGACATCTCTCCTGCAGGATGGCTCCTCAGCCTAGCTTAGAATTTGAGAATATGGTGAGGATCTGCTGTGTCACGCTTGCGATGCACACACGTCACGTACTCAGAAACACCTTTATGTTGTCACACACAAGTTTACATGCTATGCAAATGGTGACCCCTGTGCCTTTGAGCCCCATGTTTCGTTGCCCACCAGTCTTCCCCACAGTGCCAGAGTAAGGCAAAAACCCCAAAGCAACACCGTGGGGAGACTTGAAATGCCTGTTACCTCGCCCACACTGACTGGGGCTTGGTTATTGCCATCTGGGGAATGGTTGTCCCAGCACAAGCCCTGGCCTCTCACTAAGGCAGAGCCCCCCAGCCGGGCGTGCGGAGTCTTGGCCGGGAGGTGGCAATGCAGAACTGGAGACCAGGGTCTCCAGCCCATGCAGGCTCCTGAGGACAGGACAGAGCTTTCCTTGCACGCATGACAGCTCTCAGGCTGCAGCCAAGCTGATTACAATTCCTGCACGCCCAAGTGTACGCAAAGTGATTTGTTCTTTGCGTTCTTGTGAAGTGTGACGCTGTAGATAATTTTTTTTTTTTCCAAATTCACAGCAGTCTGACTAAACCAGTTAACGCTGAGCACTTAGCAATGCAGTGGTCTTTTTGCAGTTAACAATGTTGTTCCCTTTGATTAGTGGTGCTATTTTTTCACAGCAAGTTGTAGTGATCGCAATGGATCAGAAATCCAGGAAAAAGAGCAGATTGGCATGTGAGACTCAGAGAGGATTGAATAAATTCAGCTTAGTTAGAGATAAGCTTAATGATTTTTATCATATTTAAACATGATGTTCCAAACATGAAAAGTTGGGTCTGCAATTTTCAGTGTGGGGCTGAATCCACACACTAATACCAGGAATGACAACAGTAATTCAGTTGCAGGTGAAGTTTGAGCTCTGGACTTCATGAATTGGCCTGAACTCCACTTTAATTATGTGCTGTGTCTCCAGTCACAGTTTCTTAACAGTGAACAAGACCTTACCAAAGTGTGTGCTGTGTGTGCTTTTCTATTCTCACAGATCATAGCTGTCACTCAACTCTTTGATCCAGAACTTTCAAAGAGATAGGGAAATTTTCTTATTTGATTTCAGGTTTTGTATTCCAACGGGGAGAGATATAACGACAGAAAAAGGAGAATTTGGGTATGTAGCATTCATACAATCAGATAACTGAACTGTCTGATCAAATATTGCCAAATTGACCATGTCATCTATTGAATTCACATACATTTTTTGTGTAATAAATTTAATGTCATGCTAGTGAATTTAATTATAATGTTTAATTAGGAAAAAAAAAAGTATCTGTACTATCCTAGCAAAGTTAAGTTTGCAAATACTATTTTTCCTCTGGAATTTCTTTGTATGCTAAGAAATAGGCAGTATATTTATGTTTATAAATGCATAAATTCAGTTATCAGGATGCAAGTGTGAGCTTTTAGAGTCTGAACACTGTCAGGAAGTACCAGAAATATGGGAAATTCAGCACCAGAATCAGATCAGGTTTTAATTATCGTTAACTGTTCTCCTGGTTGTTGTGAAACTATAACACAACTCACTACTAGAAATCTTTCTGATCAGGAGAGTAGGCCCCTGCCCTACAACTGCCCTCTCCGGGAGATTTCACAGGGGTTACTGCCAAGCAGAGGCAGCCAAATATCAGAGCTGAAATCTGTAAAAAAAGTACACAATTTTTGCCATAAGTTCTGAATATGCCATTGGAGTTCCTGCAGTGGACCTGAAATACAAACTTGAGAGAGTAAGTCTGGAAGATTTCTTAGGAGTAACCCAATGCCTGTTCAGAAGACAAGGTCAAGATTCTCCATTAGAATATCCCTGAAATTAACATAATTGTAATTATTTCTCATTTTCACTGGTATACCTCAAAAAAAAAATTGCTAATTAAGTGGCATGAAACTGCTGGGTGAAGATCCTCAGGCGAAAGTAAACCACTTTTTATTTGTTCTAGCAACCTTTATTTGCTATGATCAGTATACGCTGCTGAAACCAAGGGAAGTTGATCTGAATCAACAAGACCGAGGGTGGTGAGACACTGGAATGTGTTGCCCAGAGAAGTTGTGGCTGCCCCCTCCCTGGAAGTGTTCAAGGCCAGGTTGGATGGGGCTTTGAGCAACCTGGTCTAGCGTGAGAGAGGTGTCCCTGCCCACGGCAGGGGGGTTGGAACTAGGTGATCTTCAAGGTCCCTTCCAACCTTAACCATTCTATGATTCTATGATTTAATAAATTAGAAAAGAAATATTAAATAATTGAGGACTCTTTCTGTAACCTAAGTATAAACCTATTTGAGATCTTGTTTCAGAAAAAAAAACCACCACGTGCTTAGACTTGCATTCCTTTATTTTCCTTTCATTTCTATTTCTACCAATCAAGTGAAATTCAGAGGCACATATAAAACTGCTGTCAGGAAGAACAGAATCTCCAAATTGCCAGTAAATATGCTGACATCAAACAATCAGTGTTTCACTCATCTATGTAACAAGAGGAAACCCCAGGGCCCTGCAGTCCTGTTATGATTAATGGCATCACTGAAGTTTTTAACAACTGAAAGAATCGAACAGCAACAACCTTCTATGTCATTTTATAAGTTAATGTTACAATATCCTTTGCTAGCCCAGCAGAACAGGTGCTTCAAGATGAATTTAGTACATATAAAACTACGGAAAAAGGAGATGATGATAAATGTGAAAATACTGTTAATATGTTACTTTCTCATTCTTTTATTGCTATTTTCCTTTTCGTTTCCTTGCAGTATTTTGAATAGAACGCTTTTTTCTTCTGTGAAAAGCGTCACATATAATTCCAACAGTCTCTGCAGGAACCCATAATACTTGAGATTGATTATCAAGTTGTGAAATGCTAATATACACAGTGTTCTTTGGCTTGGACCAGACCAGCATACTGATGCAGAAACAGTGAAATTTTAAATGGAAGCTTGATGCCTGTTTTGATTTAGGACAGATAAGCACATTGCTATTTCTGTTCTGGAAAGTTTTGCTCAGAAAGTCAAGATGATCACAATAGTGCACAATGGCATTCAACAGCCCTAGCTATTAATGTTAATGAATTTAATCACTCAGAAAATGCAATCTTATCACCAACTTCCTCTGAGTAATGCAAAAAAGCAAATAAGTCATGAAGTCAAGTCCAAGGTATACTCAGGCTAGTCCTCCATGAGAAGAGGGAGAACTGCATAAATCTTTTAATGCTGAAACCAGAGGGAAGAATATTGCCTTCTTCACTCAGTGCTGTCCATCCCAATACTGAACTGATGCCTTTGACCTGCATGGAAAAAACAGAGCCTGTCAACAGCTCCCAAAACTGGTTTTCTGAGCTTGTAGCTTGTATGTCTCTTCCTACTTTGACAGTATGATTGCTTACATGAGACATATGCACTGTTCCTCACCTAAGAGGCTATTATTAGATGCGTGAAATCAGTTGTAAGGCTCTGTTTTCTAAAGTCTACCCCATTTTATAGAGTACTTAAACACTGCTGGATAGAGGCTAGGGAAGTGCCAGACTTTATGTCAGGTCACTGCTGTTTTTCTCTCCCTGAAAGAAGCTGAGCTTAAAGTGAGGAATACAAAGAGAGGAAAGGATAGGCACTGCAAAGACAGGCTTCAAGCCTTAGCAGTATCTATCCTATTACACAACAAAAAGCCAAGTTTGAAAGTCATTGGGGTATGCAGGTTAGCTGTTTTACAGACAATAGGTCTAAAAAAAGCCACTAATCTGAGATCCGTCAGAAGGCACACAATGACAAGCTGCTTATTTCAGGTTATGTACCTGAGCAAAATTCCAGCAAAAGAATGGAACACCAACTGCAATCCAAAACCACTGTGCCTCCTCTTTGTCCTTCTGGCTTTGATAAATACTCTTATGTTGCCTCTGCTTGTTGGGTGAATTAAGTTCTTTTTATCTCTGTTTCGTTTCTGTTTGTTCAAGAATATGGAAATGCAACTATGACTTGTCAGGACAAAGACTGTTCCTTTCATTATCTCTGTTTGCTAGGTATTGGTGAGAACGCAATGGTCATACTAAAAAACTTGTCAATCCGTGTTATTAACAGACTATTTTGTTATTACTGCTGGAAAATCGTGACAAAGTATTCAGAAGGGAAAAATGGACAATTTCATGCAAGTGCACTTATCAAGTGAGCTGCAAATGGTATGCAGCAGTAAACAGGAGCACAGCGTGTTTCTTACTCCTGTGACTGCATAATAGATCAAGCAACCTTATCCCCAGCCTGCAATTTGATGATGCATATGCACTGCTACAATAGCTGCATTGAAATTAGATTGATTAGGAAACACTTTTCACAAATGCGTTTCATGTAAAATACACTTGAGGGGGAACTGACTGATCTTGTGAATAGGACCGAGTTAAGATAATTCTGAGACTTAAAATGCTTGGTGGCATTCCAAGGAGAGTTAAACAATGGCTTTCTCTGAAATATTCCTATCTGCAGAGTAGTGCCAGAGATTTCTGAAACAGGACTCTGCTTCATCATCAGAGAAAAATACGTATGGGCACCATGATGAATGCTCTTAATCAGAAAGATGTCCTGTAACAAACAGGTGTATCTTAAGTTGCAAAGTCAGCATGTTGACATTCAGTCGAGACTCAGCTCTTAGATGAATAATTTCCAGCAGGCAAAGAAAGCAGGAAAATCATGACAAAGATGCTCATTTTCTGCCTTAGTTTACAGTCAATAGCCTGATCCTATAAAATCTACTGCATTGCAATAGGATTACTTGAAATATGTGACTAGGCTGTTGAGGGTTTGAGCTCTGGAAGTATGAATCTCCATCTTTTTAAGCTTTACTTTTTTTTTTTTAACTCTGCCTAACACATATTACAAACTTTAAAGAGACACATGAAAATAGCCTTGGCTAAAAAGTATGCTCTTGGATGATAGTCACAGGGAAGACTACTGGAATGCAAGGCTTGTCTGCTAAATCACTCTGACATGAGGCATGGGTACCCTGTATCAACAGGCAGAGCTGAAAGAGCTGTTTAATCAGGCAAACGGATCCTCTTAGTTTCATAAGTAAGGGGCTGAAGCCTCCATCAGAGATAGGAGGAATTTGAAAACCGGAATTCCCCTCCAGAAAAAGGAGCAAAATGTAACCAAGCTCAGGAGGATTCTTGGGCACATCATTGATCGTGATAAAAATAAAATTAAACACAGTAAAGTGGGTGCTTGTGGACATTAGCAGCATGTGTGCTCACTTGGTTTAGCCACAAAGATACCTTAATATCTCATTTAGAGTTTACCTTGGCTTTGACATGTGACTTACAGAAGAGACAAGATCAGAGGAGAGACACAGAGAGCAGTGCCTTTAAGATAGAAATAGTATGGACAAATTTGTGGTTTCTGTAACTGAAACTTTGCTGTCATAGTCAGAGGGACATCAACGACAGGGAGGAAAGCCGGAGTGCAGAAGGCAACATGCACAACCCTGCAACACCAGTCCTCCCATGCAACTGGATACTTACGATTTCCTTGTGGATGGAACAAAAATTATTTGGAACAACTGGCATAAGGAACTAAGGATCTCAAACATGACACCACTGGTGGATATTACCTGGGCAGAGGCATGGGGCAACAAAGCCTGATCCCATATCGCTGAACTCCGCAGAAGCGTTTAACTTTAGTTCAGGTGGTGAGAGGGAAGGCTGCTGGGGACCCAGAAATGCTACATCTGTCCTGATGTCTGGTGCTGCCTGTGCAGGGGTGCTGGAGGAGAACAGAGGGTCTCACTCCTTTGCATGCTCAAGTCGTCCTAGATATTCAGATTTTCTCGAACCAAAGGTATAAGAGAAAGGAGGAAAACAAAATGTTGACCACCACTTTAGACACATTCCACAAAAAATTTACTAACAAGGCAGGCTACAATTTTATTTGCAACTGTAGTGACACGTACAAATCTTTTGAGATTCAGTTCATTATGCATTTATAGCTTCAGGGCTTTCCATTCTGTATAAATGTGCTTACCTTTGTACAGGATAAAAATTAAATGAGTTGTTTATGTCACTAAAACCTGAACATGCTGTCCCTGACAGGAGAAAGAATGTTCTCTCTTACACTTTGCCAAACCTCACGACTGCTGCGTTTTGGTGTCAGATTATCTGACTGTGCTTTATTTCTTTGTACTGTATCTCCTTTATCTTCCTGGCAGACATATTTGCAATTTTATTAGTATTTACATAAATCAACATTGTCTTGCACAAATTCTTTCTATGGTATGTATGCAGTACTTTTGTTTTTCTTCATGAAATATAAACATTGGCAACAGATGTGATTTACATGTTAAATTCTTGCATTTGAGATGTAATTAGACTACACTGGGAAGTATTTGTACTCATAATTGTTCTCCTGTTCTTAACTTCAAGGAATAATATTACATATGTATCTACGTATATTTTTGGAATATCTGTAAGGGTTTTTTTTGTATAGATATGTCAGACTTTAGATTTCCTAAGCCATATAATTTTGATAAATGTCCACTAATGCCAACAGGAATTTCTGCCTGTGACAGGACTATCTATGAAAATTATTTGTGAATAGAAAACCACTGCTGAATCTCAGTGTTAGCAGCAATGATTACTATATAAGCTAAAGGTCATAACCATCAGAAACAAGGAACTCAGCCTTGTGTTTTTCTTGGTAAATAAACACGAGAAATGCATTTACTTAACCTACAAACCAGTGAAACTGAAGAGGAATGTTTCATTAACTTGGCAGCTGTATTTTTACAAAAAAAAATCATCATGAACTCTTGGAAAGCTAAGGTCACGACTGCAAACAAATGTTAATCACAGCTGCAATGACACCCATTTCACCTCGCTTCTGTGTGACTGGAAGCTCCACTATTCTGCTCTGCTCCTTAGTCTCTGACAGTTTCTGTCTAGAAACTTTGACTCTTCTTCCTTTGTCCCTTACTCCTATTATGCCTGAAGCAGCTCACCTTACTCCAATCCTTTTCCAAGCCTCTACCCACCTTATTAATAGCAACTAGTGTCTGATGTCCGGATTTTTTCCCTAGACCTCATCATCTACTTTCCCTTGTCCTCCACAATAGCTAAAACAATTCTTTATTTATCTTACTGTTATCAAGCAGGGTATTTCTTAGTCTCAAGCTCCTGTTAGCTTTCCTGTGCTATTCTGAGTTACATTCATGGTCCTCCAAGCCATAAAATAAATGGTCAGAAGAGTCAATGGGGAAAATTTACAACACTCTAGATCCAGCCAAACTTGTTTTTTCATTATTATAAAGCATAATCCAAGATTGCTTGTAATTGTTGTAAGAGAAAATATAAATAAAAGCAGAGCTATTGAGTAAAGAACATATCCAGGCAACCATTCTGAAACTATTAGCAATTTTTGGACTCATTTGCCATTAGCTTTAACAACAGCAACAACAACAAAATCCATAAAAACTAAATGTTAAAACTTGTTTTTTGAATTAACTCCTTACATTTTGGGCTGGATTTGCAAACAGACTAGAAAAGCAAAGAAGAAAAGTTTGTTTTATACCCTTTGTTTTCTCAGACATTAGATTCCAGGAAGAAGTAGTTTGTTTACAGTTTAATGGTATTTAAGGTTGAAGTTATTATACTGCATTGAGATTAACTTCTAACTTTAAAAAACTTTAACTAACTTAAATCTTCCACTTCTGATTCAGCTGATTCTAACCAGGATACCAATGGATATCTCAGAAATCAATGGCAAGTGTAGCACTTCAATAAGAAGAAATGGCATAAAAGAAAAAAGGAATTTAAGGTAATATCTAATGTGTTTTCACTACAGCTGCCTATTTAATGTTATTTTGAACATAATTTGGCAAATGTCTAGACTGTGCTTTTGCCAAGAAAGGTTGGACTAGATGATCCTTAAGGTCTCTTCCAACCTAGTATTCTATGATTCTATGAAATTTAAGACATGGTACTTGTTAAATGGTTTGAAATGTGAAACAAAGGCATCTTTGACACAAATAAAATACAATAGAATACAGAAGACTTCCTAACCCTCTCCTTTAAATCTGACTCAAGAGCCTACCATCAGAAGCAGCACTGCCCCAAGCAGTTCTTATGTACACGTAACCAGGAGACTGAAGACTGCAGTTTTAAAACATATCTCTCTGCCTAAGTCAGCAGAGTAGCACTTCAACATATGGAGTTTAGATCACCAGAAAAAGAGAATCAGCATCTATCTGCTGGTTTGGCCATACACTCCTTCATGATGACGTAAACTGAAATTTTTTAATGATTTCATATAATCATCGGGCATTTGAACAGGAAAACTACTCATCTTTCCCAAAAATTTTTTTCGGGTTTCTGTTCGAACAAATCTGATTAAATTATTTTAATATTTAAACCATTTAGATACTTGCAATGATTTGGGGTCTCAATTTACAAGGATGCTTTGGATGAATTTTGACATACTTCAGTTTTTACTGGAAGTACTTAATCCTTTACTTCTCACACAAGAGGTATGAGAAGTTACAGTCTTTACAGTTGACTTTATAAGAGCGACTTCAAGCCAGCCCTGTTTGCCACCAATCTGCTGGCTCTGAATGTTCTCATTACTTCTGGTTCTCAGTGCCAAGACCCAAATATACCTTCAGGAAGAATTCATAAAATCCGGTAAGGAGATGGGATATTTCTCCCCTCGATCTTCAGTAGCAAATTAATATTTACCTAAACAATATTCACATTTGCTTTGGAGGTGAGAGTAGTACGCAAAAATGACAATGATATTGGGCAGTAATTTCCAGCCATGCCTTTTTAAAAGAGCTGCCGTATATATTTGGACAAAATGAAACAAAGAGAGCGAAAAACTGTTTTCATCTATATTGTAGTAGCATAGTTCCAGATTGATCCACACAACCTATTAATCACCCATTGCTCCCCCTTCATCAGGAAGGATTTAAGATTTGTTTGAACTGCTGCATGCAAAGTTTACCCAGCTTACTTGCCTTGTGTAATTAATTGCTGCTTTTGCAACTGCAGCAGCATCACTGGAGCACGTAGCAGATCCAAACCAGAAAGGTATCTTTGTACCATCAGCAAATGAATGATTGTTTTTAACTCTCCAAATTTTCTAGTCCTGATTGCACAGAGTTGCAGCTTGGTTTGATGAGATATCTGATAATATTGATATCAGAAAGGGATCTGGGTAACACCCAAGTTTCAGCAGGGATAACAAGTGGTGGCTTGTGTGCTTCAATGGAAGTTGTTTCCAAAACACTCTGGGGGCCTCCCAATTTGTATGAAACGTGTGCTAAGATTTGTACTGAGCTTTACGAAATGTACAGTCCAGGTGCAGTCCTGCTGCAGAAGTGAACATCTACCTTCCCCACGTAACAGCCCCCGTACCCGTGGCAGGTGCTTGCGTGAGGCTCCCGGCAAGGTAATATTGGAGAAATGACACACAGAAGGTGATCGCAGGTTTTAACTGAATCATGGGGGTGTTTACCACTTGTTAAGAAGAATTTGAAGATTGCCCGTAACAGCACTGACATAGCAGAAACAAAGTTGATGTGGAAAAAGTAGATTTCTGACAAGGTTATGGCTGATTATTGGAATAATTTCAAGAAGTGCAGGTTTTTTTTAAACAAAAAAGAAGTCTGGAAACAACTTTAAAGCCTGATACAACTGTGTGTTTTGAGGCTCTGAATAAAAGCGGAGGTTGAGACAGCTAAAACGGGGTAGGGGAATAGCACCCTGCTCATTTCTAATTCAAACCCAGCACCTTATCTGGGGCTATTGCTGTGTTTGCAGGATTTCCAGTCCCAAACCTGGTGTTTTGATACAGTTAGAAACCTGAGTGTAGGTTAAGTTTTATTGCTTAAAGTGGTCATGGAGCTTACAAGAGTTAATGCTGTTCGGGGAGTTAAACATTTCAGAACAATTCTAGAAAGGGAACTCTTGCTCCCAAGGCCGTGGACATTTTCACAAAGGTCTCGCCCCTGCAGTCCCCAGGCAACACGTCTCCTCCACTCGCGGGAGGGTTTGCTGTTGCCAGGGTGGATCGTGGCACTTTGTTGTGGCTCTTTGAGTAGTTTCGCGGCTCCCGAGATGGGCAGGGCTCGGCCCGGCCTCCGGTCACGCCGCCTCCACCCCTGAAGACCTGGTTCAACACCGCGGCCCCTCGGGCCAGGCCCAGCCCAGCCCCACGGCACACTCCGCCTCACGGCGCCTCCTCCCGCCTGCCACGGCCTGAACCACCGCCTCCGGCGCGCAGGGGGGCCGTCGGCGGGAGGCGGTGGCAGGCGGGGGAGCTGGGTGTGCCAACACCCCCTCCCCGCCGCGGAGGGTGGAGGTGGCCCTTGTCGAAGACAACGGTCGGCAGGTGGACCTGTGGGCGGCTCGGCGGGCTGCGCGCTGCCGGTACGGGCTGTCGGGGGCGGGCCGAGGGGTCGAGGGGGGGGCCCGGTAACTCCGGCCATGGGGCCCCGGGGGAGTCCCTCAGGCGTGGCGGGGGCCGCCTCTCCTGGCAGCGCCGTCGCCAGGGCTACCCCAGCGGGAGAAATTCCGTCGGGGGCAAGAAGCACGGACCCGTGGGTTGCCGCTGACGGGAGAGGGTTTAAGAAGTTGCACCGTGCCCACCTGCGTGGGTTTTGGGGGGGATTGGTTGTTTTTCAAGGCCCTTCAGCCCACTGTTTCAAGAAACCCGTGTACAAAGATATCTTGTTTTCTGCATGGCTACTATGAGTTGACATGGACCGTTTCTCATAATGAAGTGGAGCTGGGGAATGGTTTCGTGGGCGATGCTCTTTGCGTGACTGTCACTAATCTTTCCTCTGGCTTAGTTCCCTCAGGTTGGGGACAATTTAAGCTTTATGATCCATTGAAGGTCTGTATCACACAGTCACGGTTGGTATTAGAAAGGAGATATGGTCACGTTATATACATAAAATCAGTAAGACAAAACAGACTGTCGAGGATTTACTGTTTGTTGGTGAACGAGGAACGGTGTCCATGCTCACAGAACCACTTTCCGGTAATTCCTGTTAATGTGAGTTAGTACTGGGTGGCCAGGCTGCCTGCTGTGCTTGATACAACACAAATGCTGTGTGGCTGCTTATTGTTTATCTCCTTTCCTGAATTGTATAATGTTGCTGAATTGTATAATGAGGTTACTGAAAAAGGTGATAACTGAAGAAATAGGAAAAATACATGTATTGGTGAATAAACAGAGGAATTAGGGACTTTTAGAGCGTGTGTGTGGAAATCCTTTACTACGCCGTCTAGTGAATAAGTGTTGTAATTCTGTTCACTTGAGTTCATTATGTCCAACCTGGAGGCATCCTTCAAGCTGAGTGTTTATGATACACTAGTTAACTTCCATTTCACGTGAAGTTATATTTAAAGTGGAAACATTTTTTATTTGCTATTCACATAGATCTGTATTGTGTGCCACAAATACTGCATTTGTTTAGTGCTTTTTGCAAAACCATGTGGTCTAGGGGTAGCTTCACTTGAAAATAAGAATATTCAAACAAATTAATCCCATTTTTCAATTCCACTGGCAAGCATACTGGCTAAATGGGTAGTTAGTGTATCTGTGGTATTGAGAAGCAATGATTATTGATTTTTTACGTGTTTAAATTTGCTGGTCTTGACACAGTTCTATTTAGTGGGCTTCCTGTGATTGTACCCGACAGATACCTGTTGTGTAACTTTTCCCCCAGTTGGTTTAGGGACTGAGAAAAGCATTATCTCGAACGTCTTGTTCAAGGGCTTCCCCAGAGTGTGAGCATAAGGTCTTTGTTCTCTCACGCATGTTCTCTTCAGGTGTTCTTCCAGTGTCTTTCCTATGGGCTTATTCTTAGACATGTCGAATGCTTCAAATACAGAGCCTGCCAGAGCAGCTGAGAGCCCCACTCAGTCTGTGGAAAAAAGATGGGAAAAAGTGTTGTGAACACCTCCAGGCCTCCTACCTTGCGCTGCCTGGCTGTAAAACAATATATCCTGATTTAGTTCCCCATCCTCCTCTCTGGTACCCACTCTGCTATTTCGAACCTACAGTCTTCTTATCTTTTTTGCCATTGTTTGTACGTGGCTGACAATTTGTGTTAGAGAAATCTATCTGCATCCATAACGCAGGTGTTTTCAGAAGAGATTGTTGCTGGTTGAACTGTTGTGCTAACAGCCGGCTGTCCTGATAGTTAGTAGCAGTTTAGTGGATTATGACTTGATGGCAGAAATGGCGAGGTATTTTCTTGTCTGTTTTCTGTGCTTTCACAACAAATATTATTGTGAGATAGATGCTTGCTGTTCACAAAATAAATTCTGGGTGTCATGGAGAACAGCTGCCTGGTAACTGTCCATTAAATTTTAGTCACAGGTGTCTTCAAGGTCCCTTTCTCTACATACTGTGTTGCTACTCTAATTTGCAGATCTGATCAAGTTTAGAGAAAACACTGTGGAAGTGTATTGTCAAGGACTTGAAAACCTTATTGTAACAGCAAGTTTCTGCTTTCTAGATGAGGCAGCTGTAACCCCTAGTCAGCCAGATCACTACAATATCTATGGATTTTTAACATTGAATCAGTGTGCTAAGACTGTATGGAGAGATGCTAGATTTGGGTCCAGATCAGATTGATTTAATGTTTGTAGGGCTCAGGAGTGTTATAAACTGATTTTATAATTTTTTTTTTCCTTACATTCTTCTTTCATCTCTTCATTTGACACCCTAACACAACAAGTTCATGTTTCATTTGAAGATTTACTTAAAAGAACAATGGAAAAAAAAATCTTTCTGAATTTTAAAGGCTATCCTCCCCTTTAGGAGAATGGTGGCCTCGTTGGAACTTTGAGGGTTATTTTTTCCCCTCAGCTGAGTAATCTGCTTCAGGTTCAGCTCATTTCTTTTATAGACAAAGGCAGCGTCTTTTCTCTAGTTCTTCCCAGCCGACCTTCATATTAATCAAGCTTGGTGTTCTCTGCTTGGCACAGACCTTGGTAATTCGACCTGTGATTTACAGTGTTGCAACCAGACAGTGTGTCTGCAGAGAGCAAACCACTGTCATCTCGTCTTTTTTGAGATGACATTTGTCTTTTGAGAAAGTGTACTTGTCACATCATCTTCATAGCAGTGTGTCTTCTGGGGCAGCAAAAATGGCTTTCGCAAAGAAGTCAGAAACAGTGATCAGGAACCCTGCAAGTCTTGAAAGTCCTGACACCATAGACGTTCGTCCACTTGCTGTGTATTCTGGAGAGGAGTATTTTGTGTTCCACTGGAGAAGGGGGTTGAGCTCCAGGTTCCTGTTAGATGCTGTCCCCGTTTCTGTGAAGTCATATACGTGTTTTCTGGTTAAATTAAGGTAAAAGATCCTGAAAGCCTTTAAATTATTTTTTTCCCCTTTCTAAGCACAAATTTGTTTTAGATAATCTGGTGTTTTATTCTAATGAAGAGTAGTGCTTTCTTTTGATGGCACTGCTTGTCCTGTTTCAATATGGCTTCATGAATTTATGTTTGCTCCTTGGATCCCTTGGTGCTTCATCTAACACCAGGGATGTTGGAGCTTAACTTTGACCAGAGGAAACTGTTTGTCGAAGGCACAGGACCTCTGTAAAGAAACAGCAGAAGTTGTTTCTACAGAGTTAGCAGGCCTCAGTTTTGGGGAGCGAACCTGGGAAAGGACAACGAGATGTGGCCTCCTCCACGTGAGCCACCAGTATTCAGGAAGCAACACTGACTGGTTGTCTGGAGCGTGCTGGGCTGGGTGGATGCCAACTTGTGCCAGTCTTGAAGAGGGGAGGAGTGGGCTGAGTGTCACCCGTGTTTGGGAAGAGGAGTTTGAACAAGAGACTGCTGGCTCAACGTGGGGCTGCCGGGTGGCGAAGTAACAGCTTGTGTTTGTCTTTCCCCCTCCAACCGTGCGTGCTGCCTTCCTCCTTCTCCAATATGTTTTGTGTGGTGGGGGCAGGAAAGGGGAGAGGAAAAAAGAGTGCTGAGCGGAGGAGTGTGTCAGAGCCAGAGAGAAGAGGTTTGTAATAGATCCTGAGGAACGTGGGCGAGCACAGGAAAAAAGCTTGAGAGTTGTACTGAACTGAATTATATAGCAAAGGAGAAGATCCTTTCTGTTTGTTCGGGGTATCACCTTGCTTTTGGATTTTTAGACTGGCAAAAAGAACAAATTCTGCTATTCTGTGATGTTAATTTTAAAATATCCAGAACTATTTGTCAGCAGTGGATCTATGCCTAGACTCTCTGAATGTGTTTCCTGCATTTAAAATTGTGTTTAGGTAATACGTTAAATAAATTAACACTTAGGTGATCTCTGTTACCCATTTTTAGGAAGAGATATGCGGTTTAATGGACAAGTGTGTGAAATTTATTGCAACTCTTTTCAAGACCATTCTTCTTTGGAAGACATGCTGTCTGCTTTGAAATTTCTGTAGTGTCTTTTTATTAAAGAAGATTTCCTAGTAAGAAATACTAGCCTGTCTGCAATAGCAATGCTTCTTACTAGACACAGAGGATCAAATCTCTGCATATAGTCTACTTAGGATCATTTATTGTAAAGCACTGGCCTTTTTGAAACAAGTAACCAGTCTTTTTATCTGCATTAGTGAAAACAAGTAGGTTAAGAAACTTTTATAAATCTCTACTACATGTAAGGTGATAGACATGTAGAAGTATAGGTGATACATGCGTATACGTCTTTGCAGAATTAGAGCCTAAAAAAGGAAATAAATTCTATTGAAAACCTGAAAATGAAGGGAAAAGTGTATTCAAGTGAAAGAAAAATTCATAATTCAACACAAACTTTGTTTTTTGCAGAGCAGCAGGATTGTGACTTGCACTTAAGGAGTCAGCAACTGGAAAAATGCCAGGTTCTAAAAGTAACCTGTCTTTACATGAGGGTGTTGTAAATGATACTTCAGACTTGAGTGAAATGAAAAATAACATGTCTTTACATGAGGATGTTATAAATGATACTTCAGACTTGAGTGAAATGAAAATTTCAGATGACAAAGGATCTGCTGAAAAAAGAACAATGACTGTGATTGGGAAGAATGGCTATCACGACCCCGTGTACATAAACGCAGCTAAGATTTTCCGAGGCATCCGTACTGAAAAGCCCAAGGATAGAATATTGGTGCGATACGGTGACGACTCAGGATCTCCCATGCGGACTCTTAAAGATGAGTATTCTCAGCGTGTATCATATGAACTGGCTTTCAGTGCTCTAAAATGTAAGTACAGGACTTTCCCAAGAATTGCCAGCAGAAATGATGCAGCGGAGAAAATATGGAAAAAAAAAAGTCCTTTGTTTCTGCCTGACAGCAGACATCTGGGAAAGTTTTTGTGAAACTGCAGGTTACTGCTAGACTGCTCATCTCTCTAATACTGAAAGAAATTTGTTATCAGCATTTTGTGAAATCAAACATTTAAATTGTTTTTCATGTAAAGGAATTATATTTTAGAATTGCTACTGTTTGTGATCAAATTTGCCCTTAATTTTCATGATGTTTAAACTTTTAGCTTTTTCTTTAATGATTTATAAGTTTTCCCTTTTCTTCCAGAGACTCTTGTCAATTTCATTGCATAACTTGTCATTTATTTTTTCAGATCAAGATCTTCTTGAAGAAATATTGTTAGATAGTTGTGCATACCCATGCCTGTCAATAGTAAGTGAACATTTTCGTGAGGAAATAACTATTTTCTGAGTTGATGTAATTAGATTATTTTCTGAGGATTCTATAATATTCTTAAAACATTTGTTGTTTTGAAGTATATGATAGCCCAAGACTGAAATACTCTTGTCCTTTTTAGATAGTTGTCTAAAGCATCAATCTCCAAGGTACTAGGTATGTTGTTTGTGAGATTCTTGTTGCATGTTACTGCTGGGAATCAGAACCTTCAAGGAAAGAAGGTAGGAGAGTGAACTGAAATGCTTAACGCAGCATAATGCTTGTTCGATGTTGTCCATGAACCAGTCCATTTCCATGTTCTTTCCTTCCCAGCTGTGTCCCCTTGTGAGAGGGGACAAAAAAATCATGTTTCCTTCTGTCTCTCAGAGTTGTGAAGCATGGAGTGTACCCCATCAGGCAAAACAGTGCATTGAACCTGTCTTTCATGCCCTGGACAAACTGTATTGTACACAAATATTGTCCTTACACTGGCAAAATTCGGTCCAGTTTACTCTCAATGTGAGAATAAAAATAACATGTAGAACTGGCAGAGTAATCTGCTGTTCCTTCCGGTTTAGTTTTTGATGCCTTTGAAAATAACAAGCTGAATTTGAACAGATGTTATTTGTGGAGATTGATGTGATCTAACACATTTGATTTCTGGCTTGTTTTTGTAAGGAGGTAAGACTTACATGTGAACCTTTTGGCTTTGGTAGTGTTTCCCTAATAACTTGAGTTTTCTAGTTCATTTCAGTCATATCTGTGAGAAGGTAAACATTTTCAAAGGTGTAAGAACTGTAGGAATGTCATGAAGAGGTAGACAAGAATAACTCAAGTGCTGCTAATACTGTTCCTCGGAAGGACATGCTCCCTGGTTTAAACATTTAGACATGGGAAGGAGATTTCACAAGTTCCCCAAGTGCGGACTGGTTATTATATACTGAGCTTATTGGTTGTTATGTACCAAAGAGTCCCACAAGAGACAAATTGATAGACAAGAAGTTTTTGTTAGCTTAGCTATTCAAGGAACTAGCAGAGAAAATTGCAAAGTTTAAATTCTGATAGCGTTAAAGGTTGTTAAGATATAGTGTGTATGGGAAATATTTTTAATTTTGATAAGCTACATAACTTTTAAGTTGTGTGTTTGAGTTCTTACAAAAATCTTCAGTGTTTTAGTAATTCTCCATGAGGAATTACTTTCATATTCTTAGAAACTGGAGTTTTTAATGCCTGTAACATGGGAGACTGCTGTTTGATATGGATCTTTTTGCAGAAGTAAGGCATGCTTTGTGTCACTTTATACAGTTACTTTCTGTTGCAGCCAGATGAATTAACCAGCTTGCTGCTTGTGATGCTTTATGACCTACAAGACCGAAAGTTTGAAGCACGAGAGATATTTGATGAAGAAGAACCTGTAGCAGAAGTTCGGAAAATAGAGCATTACTTATACAGGTGTACAAGCTAAGAACTTTTTTTAAAATCATACAGTCGTTTTAGAATCATAGAATTGCTTTTAAAGTCATTAAGTCAGATCTTTAACGTAACACTGCCAAGTCCACCACTAAATGGTATCCCTAAGCACCTCATCTACACGTCTTTTAAATACCTCCAGAGATGGTGACTCAACCACTTCCCTGGGCCGCCTAGTGAAATGCTTAACAACCTCTTTGGTGAGGATGTATTTCCTAATATCCAATATAAACCTTCCCTCGTGCAACTTGAGCCTGTTTCCTCTTGTCCTATTGCTTGTTATATGGGACAAGAAACCAATCCCTACCTTGCTACAACATGCTTTCAGGTAGTTGTAGAGAGCAATGAGTTTTCCCCTCGGCCTCCTTTTCTCCAGGCTAAACAGCCCCAGTTCCTTCATCTGCTCCTCATATGACTTTTTTCTGTAGACCCTTCACCAGCTTCGTTGCCCTTCTTTGGACATGTTGCAGCAACTCAGTGTCTTTCTTCTAGTGAGGTGCCCGAAACTGAACACGGTACAGGAGCACAATCACTTCCCTGGTCCTGCTGGCCACCCCATTTCTGACCCAGGCCAGGGTGCTGTTGGCCTTCTCTGGCACCTGGGCACACTGCTGGCTCATGTTCAGCCGGCTGTCCACCGGCACCCCCAGATCTTTCTCTGCCAGGCACCTTTCCAGCCACTCTTCCCCAAGCCTGTCGTGCTGCGACAGGTTGTTGTGACTCAAGTGCAGGAGCCGGGACTTGGCCTCGCTGAACCTCATACAATTGGCCTCAGTCCATCGATCCAGCCTGTCCAGGTCCCTCTGTAGAGCCTTCCTGCCCTCCAGCAGATCAACACTCCCACCCAGCTTTGTGGCATCTCCAAACTTACCGAGGGTGCACTCAGTCTCCTCATCCAGATCATTGATGAAGATATTAAAGAGACCTGGCCCCAACGCTGAGCCTTGGGAAACATTGCTTGTGACCGGCTGCCAACTGGATTTAAATCCATCCACTACCACTCTTTGGGCCTGGCCTTCCAGACAGTTTTTTTTTACCCAGTAAACGAGTACATCCATCCAAGCTGTGAGCAGCCAGTTTCTTCAGGAGAATGCTGTGGGAAATGGTGTAAAAAATTTTACTAAAGCCAGTTAGACAACGCCCACAGCCTTTCCCTCATCCACTAAGTGAGTCACCCGCTCATAGAAGGCGATCACATTGGTCAAGCAGGACCTGCTCCTGGGCCTGATCTCCTGGTTGTCCTGCTCCATGACCTTCCTGGGCACCGAGGACAGGCCTGTAGTTCCCCAGATCTTCCTTCTGGTCCTTCTTGTAGGTGGACGTTGATACATATTAGCAAAAATACAGATTTATATAACCAGTGCCTTTTTTTTTAGTAATTGTCAATATTGCAGATGTCTTTCAGCTTCTAATTTTGTAAGCTTTATTTTTAGTGAGAGCCTAGTGTGAAGGGAAAGTTTTCGTATTCCTATAGTTAAGAAAAACACAGCTAACAAACCATCTTCATATTGTAGATTATTTTGCTCGAAAAAGGTGTCGTCTTTTGGAACTGTTAAAAGTTTATTTTATTGTGCAAGTTTAGAAGAGGAATACTCAGTAAACATTCATAAATATGAATGTAATAGAGTCAAGAGGTCATGAAATGGAATAACATCCTTTTATTTAGCAACACTTCTATTATGGAAGTTTGTTAAATATTTATTATTTCAAGTAATAAGAACAATAAAAAAAAGAGGATAAGTAAAATAAACATTTTAAATAGTGTTCAAGTATTTCTTTCATCAGTCTGTTGATGAACTCAGCAGGCATTTGTTGGACAAAATTGTGCTGCTGCTGGATTTAGAATAGCCCAGAAATGTAATGAATATTTTAAGTGCATGGTATTCCTGGAGTGCAGTAAGTAATATACCTTCGCAGCTGAAGTAACTCAACAGCGATTTTTATTTGCTTTGGAGTATTTTGTATCAAGGTTATGCATAAAGCCTGTGGAGGAAAAGTCTGGGAATGCTTCCTCTGACATTTTCACCTAATAATAATAAAACCAGCTCCTCATTGCCATCATACTTGTGTTGTTTCTGTACACATATAGAGGGCAACTGCTCATCCTGCACCTATATGTATTTATCTCTTCAAACATACGAAAAAAAAATCTGATGATTGTATTCCACAGATTGCAATTCCAAAACACTGATTTTTTTTTTAAGCTTTCTGAGAAAATGGGTACATTTGGGAGTCATCTGTCATAATTCCAGTCCCTTGTGCATTTAAGTAAAATAGTATCAGCAGGTGCTGTGATCTTGCACCTACCATTGTTTGGGTAGAAAATGTCATATAACTGTGTATTTTCTGGAACAGCACTCAAAGTGAGGCCTCATGTTTGGTTTTGGTTTCTGAGCAAGATAGTATTGTAACAGAAACATTGGGTGTTAATAGCTGACGTAAACATTTATAAAACTTACTGAACTTGTGACTATGCTTTTGTAGTTTTAGGACCAAATTGGCAGCTGCACTAGCAAGATGTCGCATCAAAAACGATGCTCTTTCAATTGAGTACTTTCTACCGGAAACTGTACGGAAGCAGGAACAAAAGGCTTCTTCTTTACCTTTATATTTTTGGATAAACACATTTAAAATTGGGTAAGGTCTTTAAAGTATCATCTAATACTGATATTTTTACATACGAAGCGTTTTAGAATTTTCAGGTTTTACTAGTACCAGTAATTCAAGATTCTTATAATAAATTCTTCTTAGTCCAGTTGTTTGGCTGTAGTTTTTATATACTGCAGTAATGGCATTCCTAAGCTGTGAAACAGTTTTTCATACTATTCGGTTGCTTATGTTGGTCTTTCATCAAATAAATGAGGAAATGAATTTTGAAAAAGCTATATGGGATAATTAATTCTCACAAAAAAATAGAGAAAACTTCTTTAAAGTTGGGCATTTTCCTGTAAGCCATAACATTGGCAAAGGTGTTAAGACAGACATAATACTTGCTACTGGTGTGTATTCTGTAAGGATAGTGTAAATCTGAAATAAAAATGCACTTACATTCAGTGGGCTGCTATGGATGTACCACTGGTGTTATCAATTCTGTACTAACTGATACGTGAACCATACCAGGTTATCCTGTTATCTGTTTTGTTAGACGTTTTATTATATTTTCAAGAATTTTGTTTCCATACTCTTGTCCTGGACCAATGTTCTGTGCTTAGGTTATAGACTCTTCAAGACAGAGAAGGTGTCTTACTCCGGTGGTGATTTTGCAACCCTTGAATAAGACTGAACTAAAGGCTGCTGTGTTGATCCTATGTTTAATGTATCGTATAAGCTTATGGCCCTGTCTAAAACTGCATTTCAACAAACAAGACTTGCTGTATAGCATATACTTTTAAATCTTTTTGATATTTGAATTGGAAATGTCAGCATTTCTGCCTTCGTTACATTTACACAAGGATTATTTCAGTTATCAGTCATTAATTGGCAAGCTGGGCTGGATTGAAAGCAATTGAAAAAACTAAACTGTTGCAGCAGTAAATTTACTACAGTGTCTCCTGAGCACACAAATGTTTGTGTTTTGATGCTCTAAATCATCCTCTGGAGACACATCCCTCTTTCTTAATCTGTTTTATCAGACTTAAAGACTTAATTGTTTCAAACCAGAACTTACATACCTAAAATAGAGTGAATTCCCTTCCTGCACTGGGCAGTATTGCATTTGTATATATACATAGGTATATATACACACAGTAAAAAAAGGCAAAAATCCATATAATCGATGCAAACTATATTGCTTCATTGTGTATTTAATGGTCTGAGTTTTATGTTAACAGCCTTCAAGATGTTTTCTTAGATTTGAAGGAGAAGGGATTCACAAGAGTTGGATCTGTGTCGCGCTTGGACGGTTACACATACTGTATGGACCAACACTGCCATGATGTAGTGGTTTTCCCTTCCTCTCTTAAAGAAGAACTGCTTCATTTAGATCTTTTTGCAGACTGCAAACTCTTACTGCAGGTAAGCTGAAGTCACTCTTGAATAATATCTGCAAACTAAAACAACGTGTTAGAATGAGGTCAGGTATTGTGTGCTTGTCCTATTAAAATAAGTCAGGCAGCAACATACTCTCACAGGTTTTTTTGACATTTCTAATAATCAAAAGGTTAGAAACAGATTTGCTTAATTTTTCATCCAAATGTTAATGCGTAGAATCAATAGCTACAATTACATTAGTAAAATATTTTAAATTTAGTTTTAAAACTGTTGAAATAAACATGAAAATTGATCGAAGAGGCAGTTTCATTTCTGAAAATGTGAGGGAAGTTTCTACATAACTATGTGCTTTACC
Organism: Trogon surrucura; assembly: GCA_020746105.1. Lineage (NCBI taxonomy): Eukaryota > Metazoa > Chordata > Aves > Trogoniformes > Trogonidae > Trogon > Trogon surrucura. The sequence continues at coordinate 56,079,961 of CM036620.1, read as the reverse complement.
CTGTTATCAGATAAAGGTATGCTAATATTATAACATCTCTTCCTCCTCAACTGCATATTTGTGATGGAACGATGATGCTTTTTTTCTATTTTGTGCAGTGTGTTTCCTAACTCTCCATAAGCCCCACTGGTCTCTTTCTTGACTTGCCACCGTTAGCCTCTCCAGGCAAGACTGGTTGAAGGTTCCAGTTGCAGACTGCTGGTTTGGAGTAACCCTGCAACAACACCCAACCACAAGTTGTATAAAGCATCTGATGCTTCTTGAGTGCATATCAGAAATGTTTCACAGGATACTTTCCCTTGATGATTAGCATTTTCTGGAAATCTTAGCTGGAAAATTTATTACCCAACTTACATAGTAATTCGGAGTATCTCATTTCAATGTTTATATTTTGAATAGAAGACTTACAGAAAAGAACTATACATGACAGCCCCATAGGTCACCAGAACAAATTCGGTATATTCAAAGTTAGGAAACAGAACTCTCAAAAACTCCATCTCTGTGTGGTGGGGTAGGGTCGTACTTGAATAGTGTAAGCAGATATATTAACATTAATGCAAATTTAAAGATTTAACTTTTGTTTGTTGTTGGTTTTTTGGTTTTATTTTTCCTTAACACCAGCATTTGCCAGACTTGGCGCAAAACTTGGCCCCTGTGGTCTGTTTCTTTGCCTTTTTAATTAGATAGAGGTAATGTTCGATATCTCTTTCTTCAGTGTCTGTAGTAGAGACCATTTACTCCTGTAAACGCGCTTTCTGCATTCAGATCTGCCTCAGTGTTCAAATTTCAGCAACATCTTAGTTCTTGATATGTAAGGGCTTCATTTTTCCTAGTTAGCTTCAGGGGCTGTGTGAATAGTTCTGTATTTCTCTATTAAGCTGCCTCTGAGGATGAATTTTGCATATTGTGGCCTATCCTTTTCTTTTCTGGAACTGGCTGTCACTAAGTTCCTCCAAATGGAGATGATATGCACTTAACATTTCTTTCTATCTAGAGATATTATGCTTTCTTGTGAGTTGAAATTAAAGTATTTAAATTTTATGAGTTTAACTTAAGATGCTTGGGTTTGTACTTGTATTAGCAGCTACCCATGATTCGGTTTTCTCCTCCCTTCTTTCTAGTTTGTCTTGAAAACCGACATACTTCCCTTATTTGGAAAGGAAGGTCAGCCCTCACAGAAACCAGTCGGTTGATCGGATTTCATTTTGGGTCATTATTTTCTAGGATAAGTCTCGCAGCCTCGCTGTACACTCTGCACAGGCTCTGTTGAATGTGGACGAGGACATTATAGTGGCTCACGCAGGTTCCCATCTGACCATTGCCCATCTGTCTGCGCTGACAACTCACAAGATGTGCAGTGTTTTTGTTTGTGGCGTCAAAACTTCAGAGAAAGCAGCTGAACTGAGGAACTCGTTCGATCACATGGGATGTAAAAGTAGGTGTTGAAACAGTTGGTCTGCATAAAGTAATGTGGATGTTTGGGATTTCTGTAAAGACAACATACTTCTATCAGGATTTGAAGATCTCTCGTTTGAGGATTTGGGCGGGGCAGTAACAATTTGTTTTTGCCACAATGTGAACTGACAACTCTTCAGCTACAGTCAAGTTAGTCAGAGGTTGCAGATTAACTGTCAGAGATGCAGGGGCCTGAAATGTCAGGGTGAAGTTTTCCCATCTACACAATTCCCGTGTGGTGGCTGGTGTTGGTGGGACCTTTTGGGTCCATTTATGAGGCATCTTGGCTGTTGCTTCCAGTCTGATTTTCACCTATTTCTGAGAGCATTAATCCAAAATGTGCGCTTTTCCAGTTTACGCAGACGACACAATCAGGAGAGAGTACAACAGGGCGCTGGAACCCCGTGAGCAGACTTTTCAGTGGGAGATGCTAAGGTCTAGTCCTTCAGTCTGGCTGAAATCAGTGGGACATAGTTTGGAGGATCTGGGTCCAGCAGGCTCTAGCTCTGTGGAAGTCTGTGTGACACCACAGCCTCTTCACCTTTATCATGTTAAAAATCAGGCAGGCTTGTTTGTATGTAGAACTGTTGAGTTTTCCCCTTTGTTCCAGATATTCGGTTGTTGCACGAAGACTTTACTGAGATTGAACCAACAGATCCGAGACTTCAAATGGCAAAAGTTATTTTGCTGCTACCACAATGCTCTGCGCTGGGTGTTGGCAATCCAGTAGACTTCATTTTAAATGAACACAAAGGTAACTTTTGATACAGTAGCTTTCTGGTGAAAATAGTGTTCAAGTACTGTGGTGTGTGGACATTGTAGCTGCCTCAGGAAATGGTACCATTTTATAAAATACAGTTCCTTTTAGATTTTTAACTATATAAAACATATATATTAAATAAGTTGTGTAATTCTGCATTTGTAATGTACGTGCAGGCTACTATGGAAATAAAACAGAGAATAAATAAATGATACAGATGATTTTTCCACACAAAGTGAGCAAAAATGTATGTGGCCTAGCTTAGGGTTCACAACAAGAAAATCTTTCTAGATGGCACTGAAGGACTGAGAGTGTTCTGTAAAGGCAATCTCAAGTCAGTAGTATGAAGTTTGAGGGTTATTCTGTGAGCAGAGTATATATAGTGTTTCTTTTACAGTAAAAAGACTATAGGTAGAAAATTTATTTCAAAATACCAATGAGTGTATATAATTTTCCCTTGATTACATTCCTTTATTGATTGTGTGAGTCTACTTACCGTACAATTTTCATTAAGTAGAAACAAATAAGAGGCGGTAGTGATTACAGGTAGAGAAGAATCATTTAGGCATTCATTGTAATTCATAAAACCCAATTTCTCACTGCACTAGTAGCGATCAGGTCTGTTGCAAAAAATTTTCTGCAAACAGCTGCTTTTTAAGACACTAACACAAGTTGCATTAATAAATTTACAACTCTCTGCATTTAGATGCAGGATTGCTAAAAGACCTTCTCCAAGGATCAGTATCTGAGGATAAACTCCGTGTTCTTGCTGAGCGGCAGCTTAATGAGTTGATGCACGCAATGAAGTGTAAGTGTGCTAGCTCTTGGATTTTTGGGAACACCCTGTACTATCTGCAGTTTTTATATAGCTAAAAGTACACTGATTACTCTGTTAGTTAGCTGTAAGTGTGTAACCAAACCCCTAAATTATGATCTCCTCTAGTTTAAAGCTGTAGCTGTGTCCTAGTATTCACCAGCCATTAATAAAATAATCCTCAGCATTGTATAGAGAGACAGCTTAGTCATACTCACCTTTGAAAATGTTGTTAGATGCCCTGAATTTCTGCCGAAATGTGCAAATATTTGAAAAAGAATATTAAAAACCACTAGAGATTGAATATTACTATATATAGGAAGATGAGGGCCGGTTTAGCTCAGTGGGTTGAGCATGGTGCTTGAAACACCAAAGGTCACGGGTTCGATTCCCGTTCGGTTCTCACGCGTTGCCTGACCTAGTCGAGAGGTGGCGTCCCTGCCCACAACAGGGAGGTTGGATTAAAATGATCTCTGAGGTCCCTTCCAGCCCAGGCCATTCTATGATTCTATGTTCAAAGTAATGTAGGATATATTCTATTGGTAAAAATTATATCCAAGCATAATTTTTATGATGGTTTCAGTCCTTGCTAAATTACTGTGTATATGAAGAATTTAACAGTAGAGAAGTTTTGTTTGTTTTGTAGTTAAAGTACAAGCTATTGTTTACTGCACTTGTTCGCTTTACCAAGAAGAAAATGAACTAGTAGTGAAAAAAGCACTGAAATCTGAAGTGGAAGGAAATAAAGTACAACCGTATAGGTATGGAATGAGTAGTTTTGTGTGTGTAAAAATTAAGTGTAACTTAATTAAGTGTAACTTAGAATTTAGACCGATCCACATCCTACATTAGATTAACATTTAAAATAGTTTTTGCTGCCTCTCATTCCATTCCTTTTGATGTGAAAGTACTAAGTAGCATCCACTTGACTCTTTCATTTAATATTTTTGTTCCCATTTGAAATCAAGACAGGAAGAAAGCATCACGGGTTGGAAATAACATCACGGTGAGCTGCTGACAGAGCTATTGCTTTCATGCTATCAGTAGATAAAATGCAAACTAGAAGTGAGGGAACTTGCTAGCATGCTCTCGGCTTCTCACCCAGAATGAACAGTTTCAAAGGAAAAAGAAACCAAGTCTTAAAATGTGTGACTAATAAAGAAGCGTAAGAACTTCTGCTGTAGGATTGCTCATCCCTGTATTCCAGTGAATGAATTCCTTCTAGGGAGGCACAGTAAGAGAACATCTGGCGCCATCATAACAAATATATGTGAAAAGAGCAAAAGCACCAGAGACTGATACTGTATTTTTGAGGTGTTAGATGATGTTAATGACTTGGCTGTCGTGGGGAAAGGTGCTGTGTTCAGGATACGAGTCAGTGTATTTAAATTTTGCATGATTAAAATGGTAAATATTAACTGTGGCCGGGCCAAAGAATTTTAAGAGACATGTTACGTGTAATGTTAAGGTACAGTACAACAAAATGCATCTTTCTGGCAAATCACTGATAGGAAAGAGTAGCCTGCTTGAAAATTTATATTAAATAGGATGAGGTCAGGGTATGTCTTGCCAAAGATGCTATGCTAGTCCAAAAGCATATACAGACTTCTTGTATACTGTATTTTCCTTTGTGAGTTGGAATTTTGTGACATCTGTCATATCTTGACCTCTATGTAGCTACAGCTCTATGGGGAGAATTAGGAGGACCCTTGTAACATAATGGTCTCTCAATTATTTGAGCACAAGTAATACATAAATTCATTATATAGAGAATTTATATTTTTAAAAAAGATATCTTTTTCCAAGAGCTTTAACTCTTTCAGAAAAAAATCTCCCTTAAATAATCCCCCCACCAAGCCAACGCAAAATCTATTCAGTGTTCTGCAGAAATATCATGAAAGTTGCCATGCCACCAGATTGCCTTGTATTTGAAAGCAAAAGTGTAATCTCAAACAAAGGGAGAATAAAATTACATCGGGATTTTTGCAGAGCTGAGCAAATTTGTGACTTAAGACTGATTGAACTTCATAAATGCCAATTTCAGAATCAGTTCCTCCTTCCCTGACCTGCACACATCTGGGGTGGTTTTGTGCATAGTTCTTGCTAAAATAAAGCTCCTGGTAATCAGCATAAACTGAGCAGTAATAGAACACCGTAAGTAAAATATATAGCGTGATTATGTTTAAGGTGAAAGCTCAAGCAGTACTTAACAGCGGTCCTTGTACACTTTCCTTAGAATTAGGTACCATATTTGATGAAAAGAATGCAAGATAGAATGAAAAACTCTATTGCAGAATTACCAGCTGTAACGTGTTTTAATGTCTTTGAGATGCAAATTCTACTGATAAAACAACCTGTCTGATCATCACAGATCTACTTAGTAGAAATCTCCTTTTCCAAGAAAATTGAGGGCTTTGAAGAAACTCTTAAACCAATTGTGCTTATTTGTATTACATCTTTTGGAATTACTGTGCAGTGTTGGAGTGGTGCTGAACCACAATATGGCTCTGCTGGAGTTTGAGGTCCTACAGCTGGTCTGTGCAGAGGATTTCAAATGTGTCCCCACTGCCTAAGCTGACCTTACCTTAAGGAAATGACAGTTTATAGCAAAGGCTTTACCTTACGTAAGGGTACATGTTGTGAACAGGTGGGTAGAGAGGATTTGCTAAACCCTTCGTGCATTTCCCTTTGGCCTATCAAATTTGAGTTAATTTCTGCAGACTTCCCCTTAAAAATGGCCTCGCCAGCCAGTGGTGCTTACACCTATCGAATGCATTGCTCCGTAGCTGTCTTTGAATAAAGCTCTGTCTCCAGGGGCTCAGGGGAGCACTGAGGAGGGGCTGCATCTTACAGTCCTCAGCGAGGTGAAGAGAAGAAGGTAAGAATTGCGTAAGGATGCTCTGAGAGCAGTTTTTCTGTACTGGAACAGCTTAGTACTAGTTTAGCAGCATTAAAAGCCAAGTCCTTGAGGCCTGTTTGTAACAGCCAGGGGTTACTGGAACGGAGGGAGATGCTGAGAAAAGGCTAGTTCTTCTTTCCTCACTGATGCATTGAAAAACTGTCAGTTTGAAGAAAAAACCCCACAAACAAAACAGCACTCGGTTGTTAAAAATAGATGATTTTTTTCTAACCTAAGATATCTAAGCTTAGATAGATGTATTATTTATTATGAGTATATACTTAATAACTCCAAGTCAATACCTCTGCAATTCCTGTGTACCACTTGGTGCTTTCAGAGCATTCCCCAACTTTATGGACAACTTGCTAATCCAGTAATGGCAGACCTGAGAGAGAATGTAGATGTTAATTATGTTCATACATATTTATAATCTGCTGGTTAATATATTTAATCATTGAGAAAAAATTTATATGGGAATTATTGAAAAAAAATCCCCACAATTCTAAGATGCTGAATTCTCATGTTTTTCTTGAATTGCATTTTTTATAAATGAAGATAAGACTCTACAAAACCATAATAGAAGGATATAATTTGGAAGTTCTTTTAATATGTTCTTGTTTATTTCCTTTTATATCCTTAAATATTATTTTCTGGGAATTTGTTTATTTTTTGCAGGCTTATTCCTCCTGCCTTCTCTGCTTGCTCCAATTCAGAGGCCTCCACTGATTTTTTTTTCAAAATGGAGCCATCAGAATTTTCCAGTGGCTGTTTTCTAGCTATTCTACAAAGAGAGGTAAGCTAAGAAAATTACCATTTAAAAACACTTTGCAGAAAAAGAACATTGGCACTTTCCACAAAAGAATATATGAAATGGAACATTTAAAAAAATTATAAAAAATCCTGGCTGTTCTTTAGTTGTCTTAAGAACAAAGAACAGGTGAGCAGTTGAAATGTGCCACTTGTAGAATTTTATGACGAGCACAGCTTCCCACCAGGTGCCTTTTCTTCTGGAGCTGCTGGTGATCAGAGCTGTCTGTTGATCTAAGTGGGTGCCAGGACCATCTAGAGGAAATAGATCGTTGCTGTCACACCTTGGAATGAAATACATGGCTGGCTTAGACTCGGGAGAAATGAGTTATTCGGGTAACGTTTTTTTGTTACATCTGTGTGTGGCACCAAGGTTTTCTGGTGTCCAGGCAGAACGTGTCACATGTAGGGATGAAGAATTCATTATAATTTAAATAAAACAGGTATGAATGCATTTCCTTCTAAAACTAAGGCATATGCAGATCGGGCCTGAAAGACAAGGGGGCTTTTGCTGAGTCGATGGAAAAGTCTTGGCACTGTTCTTGAGGAAAGGCCTTAAAGGGCTGGTTTGCATCTGTCAGCATCAGCATTTTCCTCTCGTGCCTGAGAAAAATACGACTTCTTTCAATAAAAGATGAAGGGAGGGAGCTAATTAGAATTTCATTGAAAATTAAAGATATGAGATCTTATTTGGTTATTTGTACCACGTTCTGTCATACTGCAATTACGATGCTTGAAAGAAGCCCGTGTCTTGGGGGAAATTAGAAGATTTTATTAAAAGTAAGAGAATCACAAATGAAAAGCCTTTCAAGTTATCTATTATTGACCTCTCTCTTTTCAATGTCAAATATTTTTTACCGTGGCTCCTTGAGTTAATAAATTTTAGTTAATCATGCTGTGTACATCTGTCTACTGTATCATCTTCCTCCTATGAAACACTTTTGTTTCAGGTAGTTGAGCTGAGTAATTTTTTTAGTCAAATTCTAATGCACAAAAGCAGTTGCTCCTGTGGCCAACTTTTAGGCAATTCTGGAAATGAACCTTTTCCACAAAGTATAAAATATGTACTTGTAATTTAAACTGGAATTTTTGTTTTACAGAAACCCTTTTCTTGGCTAGCTGCAAATAGTTTCTTCGTCAATGCTACTCAACATATTTGGATGTTGACCATCTAGTTGTGAGAGTTCCTTGCTTATGTATTATGAGCAAGGATTTTCATTATCATGAAAATTATTCAAATTCAATGCTATAGATAATATTTCTGTATTTTAGTAACTATGTCTGATACACACATGTGTATGTGTATCATTACAGATACGTTACAGAGCAAGTCAGTGTGGGACACAGTACGGAGTCTGGAATTCAGTTTCCCCTCTTCAGGCCTGTAGAAGGCAAAGTTTCTGAAGAGTGAATGCTCAGATACTTCGTTACACAACAGTCACATACTTAATTTCTTAAATAAATAGCTTGGTTAGCATGTGACTTAAATCTTTCTGCATAGTTTTGTCATGGAGTAAATTCTGAGGAACGTGGGATTTAAAATATTGAGTTTGCAGCTCTGTTGTGGCTTAGATTTGTTGTCGTTTCCTTTGAAATTTTCAGGAAGATCCTTCTGAAGATGTGTCTGCGAAAGATGTTTTGGCTCGTGCTGCAGCAAAAGGACTACTAGATGGCATTGTGGGAAAATCGAAGCAAGAGAAGAAAAAGCAGAAAGTAACACAACATAGACGTAATATTACTGGTAGCGGCATAAAGCCGAAGGTTGCCGAGTTCCTTCACCATTGTAAAGCTGAGGTTTCTGTGTCTAAAGCAGTCGGTAACATCCAGCAAAAGAACGTGAACCAGCCAAACAGGTACGTTCAGCTGAAGAAATCTGTCGATCAAGACACGGCTCTGCCTAAAGTGCTGAAGCACACGTCCCTCTGGTCACCGACGGGCAAGGCACATCCAAGACAGACGCTTGTTAGAAAGGCACATGCAGATCGCAAGAGGCTCGTATTGAAGACTGTGGAAATTGTTTTTCCTCCGGTGGCACCGGCAGGCCAAACTGCACAAGGAAACAAACCCAGGACATCAACTCATCCTTGCTTTCATGGCTGGACTGGCGCAAAGGGTTCAAGCGATAGGATACTTCTGCCACCTCTGTCTAAAGTGGTCACGCCACATGGTGCTTCACCATCCTCCGCCACAGCTGTAAGAAGCTTCAGACTTTTCCCTAACTTTATACAGAAGGTAAAGACTCCTGGGTATATTCATCCATACTCTCAGATTACAGTATGTCTTTACGCAGGGTAACCTTGATGTGGGAAAGAGGTATATTGTGGGATATTTGCATAGAAATACCCATATTATTTTAAAATCAGTAATTAAAAAATTTTAAACCAGTAATCACACTGTGAAGTGAACGGAATGCAGCTGCATAAGGCTGATAGTTCGTAGGACTCAAAAAACATACGGGATCTGTAGGAATATTCAATTTCACATTGATTTTTTTGAAGTGATGCTACATTTTGTAAGTGGCTGTTTCTCTTTAGAAGTTCTAGATGCAATTTTTGTGAGTTACCATTCAGACTCTGACACATGGACACTAAGCCTTGCACAGCATGCCAGCTAGCTCAACTTCTGTACAGGCAACTGGCCAAGTATGCTGAAGCCCGTGCACAGGCTTTTTTCAGTTTCTGCTCAGGTGTGTTTCAAAGTATTAAGGATAAAAACTAGATAAAATATTCTCATGCTAAAAATACTGGATTGTTATTATGATATCAAGGCAGACTGTGTCACAGCTCATAACCAACTTTAACACAAGCCGTTCTTTGTTGAGAAGAGCTGCTATTGTCAAGGTAAGTTATTTTTATAAATGCCACTGCCAGTCCGCTGAGTAATGACTGAACACAGAGCAGTTTGTCTGTCTTTGGAAGAAGCTGTGGGCTTCTAACCCACTTCCTTCTTGCTAGCAAATACAAAATAACTGTAAAATATGTACAGTCATCTGATCTGAGCAGAGGATAAAAGGAACACACAGAGCTATTTTTAACAATAATCTGATTTAGTAGTAAATATATACAAGTATAAAGAAGAAAAATGGCAAACAATGACAGAAGGACAGTAAGAGGAACCTTGAGACTCACATTTAGATTAGAAGCATTGTAGAAATGACATAAAGACAGCACAGCAAAGGTAGCTGTGGCTCAGAAAAGAATTTTTCCTCTAGGCAATCATTTCAGATACTTGGCAAAAGTGTTGCCAGTAGCAGCAGCTGTATGGTGTGGAATCTTAACCTATTTGACATGTGACTTGTCCAGTGAAAATGTTTTAACATCTCTATTTTTTCTTTCCTTGCACACACCAGTCGATGTAGCTGGACCAGCACCTACTTTTAGAAGAAAGGATGTGACTGACACTACACCAGCTGGTACTTGTTCATCAGATAAATACCGTAGCTTCACTGATTCAGTAAAAATTTCTTTTAACATTTTAATCTGAATCGGCTATCCTTTTGAATGGCACCACTCACCTGCTGCCCTGTGAGTAACTTTTGTTCCTTACCTGTTCCAGCAAAAAGATGAACTCTGTTCTTATTTCTGAACAGAATTGCAAGGATAAGTATACACCTGTGGATATGCAGTGTAGAGAACTGAAAAAAAAAAAATAAAATCCCTTTTTTATTTCAAAACTGTCTGGGAGCAGGAGAGATTCTGTATGTTAGAAGGAAGAGAGGAGACTTTGGGGTTTTTTTTAGTATGGTTGTTCAATGCTTAAAATCAATTTAGAGATTCTGCAGCTAGAGAACTAAACTTTTTCTAAATCAAAATCCGTACCAGTCATTATTAAATATAATTAAAATTACTTGTAAAAGAACTTACAGGTATCTGATGACAGAATTTCTGTGCTGCTTATGTAATACGTGTCACGACGTCCCCCAGTTGGCCTCATCTTGCTGTCAGGAGCTTGTGTCTTTGAAACGTTATGGAGGTGAAACCCATTAGAACCTGGATGTCTGCCCAGGATACCAAAGAGCTGGTAGTGAAGAATTTGATTCTGCAGGGTGGCGGCTTGCTTTGTAAGCACAAACATCACGTGGTGGCAACATCTGAGGCTGACTTCAGATGGGTTGTAGGTAGAAGTTTGTATGCTCAGTTACAGCTGAGGACTTTTGACAGCAAAGCTGTACCATATGTAACTAATTTTCTGTAATCCAATTGCGTATTTGTAATTTTCAGCTAGAAACTTGATTCAGCTTTCCGGATACGAAAGCATCTACTGTATGGTTCTTGCCTCTAAACCACCAGGATGGTTTTCCCTCCCGTAAAACATGATTTGGAATGAAAGAAATCATTTCCCAGTTCCGTGGAGCAGTAACAATTGAGACAACCATTTTATGCAGCTAAATTTATTCTCAGAACAGATTACATTTAAATGTGGAGAAGTGGCCAATAGCAGGGAAAATTGTCCTTTTCGGTGTTGATCGGGTGCTTTACTTAAGACTGAATTCTGCTAATCAACAGTGGGTGTGTGTTTCCGTCTTTCTTAGCGCTGTTAAAATAAATCAAACCTGCTTTTGCTGACTGTACAGCACAACTTTTAGCAATGTATTAATTTAACCTGCCCAAGAAAAGGAGTAGTGGGGTTAATGGTAATGCTGAAAGGCTGAGCCCGTGTTGGCTGTTGAAATAAGGAAGCTCGTAATTTTCCATGGGTGATTTACTAACAGTTTCAGCTCCCTAGTTAAATGATCTAGGAAATGCTTGATAAAATTAAAAGGGATGTACAACTCTTAGTGACACAGCACTGGCATAAGCCACAGGTACGCCACAGGTTTTGTTCCTCTGTCATGAGAGGACACAATATTTCAACAGGTGCTGGTTTTTGGCTCTGAACGGATCCTCTGCCTTTGCATCCCGTTTCTGTTACTCTTGTTTAACCACCCTGTAGGCAGCTCCTGTAGCCTCCTCTCTCCCACACCCTCTTGCTCGCCTTCCAATGAAATGGTAAGTGGCTTAAATAAAACCTACAGCCAGCACTGCAGATTTCAAAAGAAAGGCTTTTATCTTAGTCATTGACTGTGAATATAAATTGCCTTGCTCCTGCAAGGGAGCATATGAACGACATGACTGACACGTGATACTTACCTCTAACTTATTACTTGCATTGAAAAAAATTAAGAAATTAGCTTTGCTTTATATGATTTTTCTACAGACTTCAATAAAAATGTGACTACAAATAATTACAAAGCCTGCCTTTGTTTTTGGCAACCTATAGTACACAGAGTGGAGAATATTACAAGAGCATATCCAGTACAGACAATACATCAACGTAATAATGCAGGATATTTCAGTAAAAATAGAATAAATAAAATAAAAATATTTTAAGCTGTATTTAACAGGTTAATTTAGAATATGGCATCAGACATACAAGGCATAGTGAACAGGGCTGCCTGCCTACAGGATCACTAGGTATTATAAAAAAATGCATAGATAACTGAAGGGTCGCTATAACGTCAACTAAAACAGTGGCAGTTGCTCAGACACATACCCACACATTCTTTTTTTTGGCCATGGTAAAAAGACTGTCTTAATATATTGTTTAACAGAAGATAACAGGCTGTGCAGTATTAGGCTCTGATTCTGCAAACACCTGGGTGTATATTTAATTGTTTGGAGAATAAGGAGCTCTACTGAAGCAAAAAGGCCACATATAGTCAGACCATGAAGCACACTACTTAAAGGCAAAATCAACAGCATTTTGTTAACAGACACAAAACTCTTAGAACATATATTGGTGAGTGACCTCCGGCTTTTTGGACACCCTTCTGTCTTCTCCTCAGCCCTTCCTGCAATCGCACGCTCTGCTAGCCAACGCTAACGACATGTTCACAGCCTTGACAACACCGATGCAGAAGAACTTTTACGCTGCTGTTTACTAAGTGTTGCTTTCGTTTAAAGAGAGTCCTTATCGCTCTTGGGGAGAATCAGCACGGTGCAGCTGCAACTACAAAATTGAACTATACTGTTTAAAAGTCACTGTCATAGAAATCCCCAATCCTGGCCTTACCAGCTGGAACTTTAAAAAGATACCATCAAAGTATTTTCTGGAATTTAAAATAAAATAAATGCGTGAATCACTAGCACGATGATGAATAAGGAACCTTTTACCTCTTCGTGATGCTACTTAGAGGTACGTTGCTCAGCGCCACGTTTGGATAGCAGTCACGATGGGAAGCGAGATCCTACACTGCTCCTTGCAGGCACCTCTGGGATGGATACTTACACAAGGCCTTAACAGCGGCTGCCACCTCCACCCTTTGTGATCTGCCTTCACGGTCAGTTTAAAGCACGGGAGCTGCTAAAAGGGGTGGGGGGTTTGTCTGTGTCCCCTCGCCTCCAGCTGTCCCTGCCTACGTGGCCAAAGCAACTTCTCCTCCAGCTGTATGAGCAGCAGAGCGGGTGCAAAGGAGGCAGCAGGACCGGGAGCCTTGGGAGGGGAAACAATCCCTTCAGTGCCTGGGGTGCGGGATCGCAGTCGCAGAGAGATCCGAGATCAGTGGAGGATCAGCTCTTCAGAGGGTATTTGTGAGAGCTGTATTTAATTCCAACAGTTGCATAGCTAGCCCTCACCTGACACTGGCTCATATATCACGCTGGGTTTAGTTTAATGTTTTTCCTCCATTTTTCAGTGCAGAAATTTGACTCATTGTTCTTTTCCCCTTGCTTTTGCCATTAGCTTCTTTAAACAAGGAAATAAAAAGAAAATAGTTTGTTCACAACAGTCTCTTACATAATAAAATAATAAAAAAACGCAGTCCTTGTAATAACAACCTTGCCGATGTTCTTTTAAAATTACAGTATAACTAGATTTGCAGACTTGGGAGACAGTTACAGTTTGGAACATACCTGTAAATGGAGGGAAAAGATTTTTAACGCTAGTTAAAAATATCTTTAATGTCCCGTTTCTAATATTTGTGCCAAGCTGCCAGTGTAGACAGAAGATGGCAAAAGGAGAGATTCAAGATGCGTGACTGTATTTGAAAATTCGCTTGAGGTGCAATTTTAAGGGGCAAATACTAGGCTGACCCCGTTGGGGTCTGCAGCAGTGTCTAGGTCAAGGCAATTAGATGAACGAAGCCTTTGGAACAAAAGCACTGAAATCAAGTTGTACCACCCCAAACACTACCCTGTTAGAAAAAGCAACTCTCTTCTTGCTTTGTCACAAGAGCATTAAAAGTCAAAGAAATTTCATGGAATTGTGTAAAAAAACCAAGGAACACGATTGTTCTTTCTGTGGCATGTTAAGTATTCGGCAACAAGCTCCGAGGGGAGGGGGGAACTGTGCAACCAGACACTGAATTGAACATTTCATCAAACGCTTGCATGGAAAAGGTGTGGAATATTTTAGTCCCTGTGAGAGTCATAAGACAATATAGCTATGACTAGTTCTTCCTTACTCCTGATTGGTTTTAGCCCTGTGTGAAACAAATGGTATTTTTGATGAATTAATGGCAGATTTAGGAGAATAAATTTAACAGCCGCCTGTTGCATTCGTATGTTTAAAGCCGAAAAGCTTCAGCGGATGACCCTGCAACTCAATTACTGAAAACACTTCTGGATTTTTCAGCATTGGTTTGGTATGAAGCAGGATTCTTCTCTAAGACCATAATGTATAACCAGGAGATGAAGTAATGACACCGTGATTCAAAAGCACGTCACGGAAACATTAAAGGGGTTGCTAGACCAATGCTGACAAACAATTTAAAACAGGTGTAGTTCTGTAAAAAATAAAACTCGGTATTTAATCTACAGTAATTCAATGGTCGCTAATACTTGATACCTATTCCAGTGTCAAAAACAGAGTGAAGTGCTTTAGGATTTAAGATTGGCTTGTGACAAATCCAGCTCAAGACGGTGAAACTATCAACTCAGGCGTCACTCACTCCAAGGACTGTAGCATGAGTTCACTGGGAGGGACGTGGCTGTATTTTTTTTGTGTGTGTGAGTTTAGGTTATGTTCATGTATTTACAATCAAACAGACCTTCCATTGCTCATGACGTAACTCACCGACAGCAAAAAATTACTCATGCTTCTTTTCATATCACACGATGGCGGCGAGAACGAGAGAACATGCTTGTCTAACATTGTTTCGATAAGGGTAAATTCTCTTTGAAGACGAAGCATCAGCAATTTGAAATGGAAGGCCAGACATCATCGTCAGTTCGTTTTCCTTAGTGTAGCTACTCGTATCTTCAGTTAAACGTTAGGAGAATCTCTCTCGCGCTCAGCTACGGCATCTCGCTGACTGGGCGTTTCTGTTTCAAAGTGTCAATGAGGGACAAGACTCCTCTTTTTACGTTAGTTGTAACTCTTCTCGTCACTGAGTCTGCAGGAGGTGGGGGCGGTCGAACTTTCTGTGAAGGAGGTCTGGCTACTAAGCACTTCTGATACCGTAACTGCAACAAAGCAAAAGCAGTCTGCAATCCTTGCTGTATCCAACACGTCCACAGAGCATTTTAAATACACTTTTAGGACTTTCTCATTAAATACAGTCAAAGCTCCGTTTTGGCCGTGACAATCAGCCCAGACGAAGCTAATGCGACATTGATCTGTCGATCTGTGGGCAGAAACTGTTCATTAGCGCGCCACAGATACTAAACGTTACAAACAACCCTTTGAAAACGGAAAAATAAGTTTTCTGGGTTCAGCTGTTGTTGAACAAGGATTACTTTCACTTCATTGTCACGGGATCGTGTAACACAACTCTCAGCCAAATGTTTTTCCAGCATTAGGTAACTCATGTAGCAAAAGAAAAGATTTCTGACTTACACAGATGTTGCAGAGGTCAGGAGGGAAGATGATTAAAGGGTCATTGTTGACTAAATTGACATTTCAAGCTTGTTTGGGTTTTAATTGATTAAGTTTAAAAGAAACCCAATTCCTATTTTTATCTGTTCTTTTTCTGTCCTGAAATTAATAGAATTGCAAACTTGGGAAGACGATTATTTATGGAGGCCGTGAAAAAGCTAAGTGCAGTGAGGTGCCTTTGGAGAAGGTCACTTACCATACAAGCGGCTTGAACAGCTTCTGATACGTTGCCTGCATTGGGTTCACACCAAAACACATGGCACTCAAAATGCTGGTTTCCTGTATCCATAATGAAGGCAAATGTGTGAACATCCTTGCCTACTCCCATGAAGGACAGGAACCGCACACGACACTCCACCATGATTTCCTCTTCGTTCTGGTCATGAATCAAATGATTGATTGTTACTCCTCCATATTCCATAGAACTTCACTTTCAATTTTAAGATGATTAAAGAGGGGGCACGCTGAGGCAGTACTGTGGAATTCCTTTTCATCTATCTGCATATGGGGACCAATGATAAGTAGCATTCCTCAGGGATCGCTACTGAAACCGGTGCTGTGTAACATCTTTGTTGGTGACATGGACAGTGGGATCGAGTGCACGAGTTTGCCGACAACACCAAGGTGTGTGCTGTGGTCAACACACTGGAGGGAAGGGATGTCATCCCAAGGGACCTTGACAGGCTTGAGAGGTGGGTCCATGCCAACCTCATAACGTTCCAACAAGGCCAAGTGCAATGTCCTGCACCTGCGTCAGGGCATTCCCAAGCACGAACAGAGGCTGGACCATGAGCAGATTGAGAGCAGCCCTGCAGAGAAGGACTTTGGGGTGTCGGCAGATGAAAAACCGAATGAGAGCCTCCAAGGTGCACTCACAGCCCAGAAAGCGAATCGCATCCTGGGCTGCATCAAAAGGTGCGTGGCCAGCTCATCAAGAGAGGTCATTCTCCCTCTCTAATCTGCTCTTGTGAGACCCCAACCTGCAGTACTGTGTTCAGCTCTAGAGGCCCCAGGTCCCATGAGGAGGACAAGGACCTGTGGGAGTAAGTCCAGAGGAAAGCCATGAAGATGATCAGAGTGCTGGAGCACCGCTCCTATGAGGACAGGCTGAGAGAGTTGAGGTTGTTCAGCCTGGAGAAGAGAAGGCTCCAGGGAGACCTTATAGCAACGTTCTGTACTTAAAGGTGGCCTACAGGAAAGAAGGGGAGGGACTCTTTATCAAGGAGTGTAGTAATAAGATGAGGAGTAAGTCTCAACCTGAAAGAGGATAGATTCAGACTAGATATAGGGAAGAAGCCCTTTACCCTGAGTGTGGTGAGGCACTCGAACAAGTTGCCCAGGGAATCTGTGGATGCCCCCTCCCTGGAAGAGTTCAAGGCCAGGCTGGATGGGGCTTTGAGCAACCTGGTCTAGTGGAAGGTGTTCCTGCCCATGGCAGGGGGTGGGAACTACATGATCTCTAAAGTCCCTTCCAACCCAAACCATTCTATGATTCTACGATATATCCAGTGTGCTCAGGCCTGGGCTGGATGGATCTCCCCTTCTAGGCAATCACCAGCAGACCAAGGTTTTGAGCATTAGCACTGAGTGTAACGTGCATTTTAAAACCTGCTTGGTTTGTGAAGAAACAGAAGAACATGGCTGTCATGACTCCAAAACGTGCTCCCCTATAACTGGTATTTCACAGAGATGTTGGTTTAGTAACTCATGAACAGACATACATAAAAGAAATAACATGCAAAATAAGCAAGTGAATTCTAGTGTAAATTAACACTTTCTACTATTGTTTCTGTGTTTCAACACTCATGTTAAATGCATTTTAAACAAGCCAGTCTTGACTTACTCTTTCATTGATGACTGTGACAGTCGCATCAGCAACATTCATGGTAACTGGCATCCAGTCTTCTTTGCTGGAGGAAGCCATTAGACTTTCAATGGCACTGTTCAGAGTATCCATTCCTAAAAGAGAAGAAAATGCAACAATGAAAAATAAATATGTGAGTATCAGTAAGCAATAACATTTTAATTTTCACATAGTAGTACAGAAAACAGATTGGTTTGGACTCCTTATTAAAATTAATTTGATGACAGAGGAAAGGTTGTGAAGTTGGTTTTCTTTGTCTACAGAACTAGAACAGGTGCCTCCAGCTTAGAAAAAAACATGACAGAATCTTGTTTACCTGGTGCACCATTTCAGTTCTCTAGGGCCCTTTCTCATTTAGCAGCAGAGCTCATGTTCAGCGAAAGCAAGAGAAAGAAACTCCACCTTCTTGGCAGCTCCCCAGATACTCTGGTTGCAAAACATATGTTCAAATGACACCTTGAATATTAGATGACTTCATTCCTGACATGTGTGACTGAAGTACATGAGTTGCTACCCTTCAAAAATCACTCATTTACACTTGGCTAACCCGAGTCCAGCCTTTAGAGTTTCTGCAAGGTACTTTGGAAGTCACTAAAGTGTTACATACCCACAGGTTTTGCTACAGGTAGCATGCCCAGGTACTGGACGTGGAACTTCTGTACCAGTTCTGTCTTTGGTGTTGGGAAATCTACTGCATGGGAACACAAATCAATTTCTGTTAATCATAATTCACAGCAGAGAAAACCACTTTTTATTTCATCAATAAATAAAAGAGTTTACCCAATAATTGTACACTGAAGGTACTGTATTGATTAAAACAAATCTTTACTCCTTCTGACAGGAACAATGTTCAGTCATTGCTAAAGGAATTAGGGGTAACTTTGCATCACCTAATTCTTGATCTATGCTAAGATCTATGCTAATGTCACATTATATTCCTGGCATATTAAAACCCAGAAAACATAGATGAATGTGGCTCTGACACATACAGACCTAAATTTCACTGCACAACTACATAAAATCTGGAATTTGCTTTTAATACCATCCCTGTTAATATATTAAACACAGTCTATGTGTAATCAATACTACTGCCTGAGCAGACAATTACACAAGTTGATGTACAGATTCAGAGTAATGTATTCACTATAAACTGATAGATCTAGAAGGATATAATTTCCTGTAAAGTTAACCCACAGTATGTTTTTTTCTCCTGGAATACTTTCAAAATAGCAACCACCAAGCTATGACTAATAAAGGCATGCAAAGGCAACTTTCTTCTACCATGCAGTAGGAGTGGGCACAAGACCCTTAAGCTGGATGACAACCCTCTCAGCACCCCTTGCTGTGGAAGCTGCTAAAACAGATCCTGAAACCTCAGAGGAGTCCTCCTACCACTCCTCAGAATCCAAGCACTTACCTGGAGTATATTCTGGTTTTAAGGAACATTTGGTCAATTTGTGCAGTCTCAAGTCAAGGGGTGTTTTGATTTGAAAAGAACAGTAAGTGCAAGTAGCCACAAATAAGTAAGACTGTGTTCGCAACATTTGATTTCAAAACAAAAGAGGAAATGCACAAGTTGACATAACTTGGCAGGAGTTCATTACTGTCAGCATAACCAATACAAATGTTTAATGCAATATAGTAACACATTACAGTCACACAGTAATTGAAATACACGGTTACACTCCTGACCTCTCCACCCAACACAGAATTACAGAATCATTTAGATTGGAAAAGACCTTTAAGATCACCGAGTCCAACCGTTAGCCTACCGATGCCCGGTCCACCACTAACCCACATCCCTAAGCACCACACCTACACATCTTTTAAATACCTCCAGGGATGGTGACTCAACCATTTCCCTGGGCAGCCTAGTCCAGTGCTTAACAACCCTTTGGGTGAAGAATTTTTTCCTAATATACAATCTAAGCCTCCCCTGGTGCAACCTGAGGCCACTTCCTCTTGTCCTGTCATGCTCCATTTTGGTCAAAAGCAGCATCAGAAACAAAACTTGTAAAGCAGGGCCACCCCAAGGCCACCAGCTGTAACACACAGTACCTTGCAGAGGAACATCAAGGGTGACATTTGTCCTGTCTTGCAATGAGCTGCAAGCCATAGCTTTAGCATTCTTCCGCTCGGCCATAATCTGAAGAAAGTGATAACAGAGCATTTTTTATTTTTAAATACAGTACAGTAACAACTACAAGTATAAATTTACTCCTATTATGACCCTAGTTTCTGTAATTTGAAATAAGTCAGAAGCTACATGACCAAACAGGTTATTCTTTTCAAATACAGCTTCAGTTTTCCTCCAGTTTATTCCTCATACCTTAACTACACAAAGAACTTATGTGGTGTCCAAGCCTAGATAAAAGATGTAGGAGGAAAAAAAACTCTAGCCATTTTTATCAACTGTAAAATTGCAGTGAGGAGTAATATAGCAAGAAATATAAATATTTAACACACAGAGTAGAGTGTTCATTATTCATGTTCCTCTCTAATCTATCTTCTGCTGTGTATATTTTTTTCCTCCGTTTTTATGATTCCTCTGGAATTAAAAATCCCATGCAAAATATAACCAGTTCTTCCCCCAAAACAACCAAAAACTCCCACCACTTCAAAATACGCGCTTTGGATGATCATTCGCTACAAATATATGACTGAGAAAGGACCCAGGGTAATTAAAAGAGGTTTCCAAGCTCACATATGAAGCATTGCTATCTGCTTCTTTACGCTATGACTGTTAATTGTAATTAAGATACAAAGATAACTGCTGTTCCAGCAGATGACACTTCATCTGAAGATGCTTCTAGCAAATTTCTCCCCCTCACTGCCTTTTTTTTTCTTCCTCTTTTCTTTAAGGTTTTCTCTTTTGAAAGCATTTTCTGTTATAGGGACATATGATAATATTCCCCTCTGCAGATGAAAAACAACACACGGTAGCTTAGGAAGAAGCCCTGACTCATCAAAGAGGTCCAGCGTGTCAGTTAGCACACGCCAAGCACTTCCATGAATCACAGTTACATCTATTGCTGGATTATGAACCAACACGCTCTAATTAACAACACTGCCCTGTTTTATTCTGTGTTACTATTACCTACAGTTTTAAATGCTCTGTTGCCCTCTTATCCAAAATTAATGCCAGGAGTTTCATGTCATAGTTACATGTGACAGCTCTACTCCATTTCCAATACCCTTGTGTACAGTTACAGTGGCATTTACTTGATGTTGCCCTTACTGGACAAAAGCAGCTGTGGCAGGGCCTGCGTTGCATGTTTTTCCTTGCTAGACTTGCTGGAAACATCTGTGAGATTTGAGATTTGAAGGAGAAAAAAGAGGGATGTAACAGCTCTAGGCTTCCCCAGGCAGCTGCTGCTGCAGTCGCCGGCAGCGCACAGCTCCCTGCCCAACCCGAGCAGGTCCCTGAGCCCCATCACCCGTGTCTCCTCCGGCACCCAAGCCCGGACAGAGCTGCCAGGCTCTGCAGAACTGCCAGGCTACCTTCTGCCTCTGCCAAAACTTGGCTGCCCTGAAGGTTACAGTAATGCACGCTGTGTAAATGCTCACGTTGTCTGCAGGAAACACCACGACTTCAGTAGCTGGGTCTGCAGTGTTGCAAAAATGAAAATTTTTTAGACTATACAACTGGCTGCAGAGGGGAATTTGACATCACCAATTCCATTCACTAATGGAAAAAGCAAATGACAGGCATATAGTAAATCAGCAGAATCATAAAACCTGAAGGTTTTCTAACTAGCTTTTCTCAAAGAGTTAGTTGTGACTTGTCAGGAGAGACAAGTTACACAGAGATAACTGATAAGGTTACTCATAGCCACAGCCCACTTATCCTGTGACATAAACTGATATGTTTTAAGGAAAACCAAAAAGAGCAGCATAGGGAGATGCAGCCTCAAATCCATCATAGCTCAATAAAAGAATAAAAAAAGAGTTTCAAGTAGATTGTTTTAACTGCCTTTATAGAGAGTGCTTCAATAAGATTTGCCTGCTGGAAAGGACATGTTGCCTTGTTACTGCTGTATGAAATGACTGTACAGAGGACACTCGTGAGAAAACCAAAATTAATAACCAGGGAATGGTGGCAAAGCTGTAAGGTAAAATAACTGAACAGTCCTCTCCACTATTACAGACAACACTACCACAAGCAGGATCTAAGATCCTTTATAGCATTTGTAACCAAGTAGCTTAAATCCCCTCTTCTCCCCAATTTTTTCTTTTTTTTTAAAGTGGGCACAGTAATGTTAGCAACTACTTTCCATCCTGGAGGTTAATACCATTGAAGCATACCATTCAAACAAGATCTTAGTTATTTACAAAGCTTAACATCATCATCTAACACTGACTGAAACCACATGTTCTTTTTCCATTTTGAACCCAGAGCTTCTTTATTATTCAAGAAAACCTCCAGTCTCTATACAAATCAAAAGCACACAGCATCTTTCTCAAATCTAATTGCTCACCCTCCTGTTACTCTTGTCTATTTGTGTCATTTCTTTTAAAAATTCTCTGTGCCATTTCTTGTCATCAGCGATATAAACTAAACTAATGCTGCCTGCGGTCGCTGGTTGTATGGATTAGGATCAGGAACTTCACAGACAAATGCAGCTGACTTTAAATCCACTTGCCTTTGAGCAGATTTCGTGTAAACTTGTGGCGATGGCTTTTGCGGGTGTGTCACATCGAAACACATGACATTTCAGAATTCTCGTGTCTTTGTCTCTTGCCACATAAGCAAAGTCTCTGTGCAAACAAAATGAAGCGACATATCACAAACAAGCAAAACGAATTGAGGCATTAGAAACAGTAGCGTCTCCAAAACAGCAAGTCCTACTTCAAAAGAACAAGTGAATGTCTCGGTTGTCACAGAATGAAACACGTGCTTTAGACAAAGTAGACCTAAAAATGCATTAAATCACATACCCATGAAACACATATGTAAGGTCTGGTGCTTATTCTATATCATTGAAAGAGCTCATTACACTCTGCTAACACCAGCAGCTTATTGAATTTACAACCCATAATTCCAGCTGCAATTGCAAATACACGGGAAAACTTACTCAAATATTTTATTGAAGACAAAGCAGGGAGAGAATTATAGATTAAGACAGAAAATACATGAAGCTTTTAACTACTAAAAAACCTGAGCAGCAGCACACGATATTTTAGTTAGAGAAAAACTGTATTTTAAAGGACTGTGCAGTGTGTTTAAAATATGCAGACAGTAATTAGAGATCTGGTTGCATAAGGGAGATGTGAACCTGCTGAGCTTTGCTCACAGTAATTGGCCTAAATTTCTGGCCTTATTTTTTTGAAAGTTAAATAAAGCTGCCCTACAAAAGAGATTTTTGCACCATACATGTTAGTCACCATGGCACAGTATAGCTTTCCATCAAGGGCAATGGAAGCGTCAGGATTACGTTCATTTGTTCTCAGGCTGTTTAAGACTTAGAGCTCTTCTGAAAAATTCTTCGTGGGAACACGGTTTAAAGAAAGCATCAGGGTTTGGATACAACCCAATTTTGGGGATATCAAGTCAAGGCCTGCCCCTGCTCCAAAAGCCTGTCACCATGGATTCCCACAGAGCTAATTTGTCTTCATGATGCCTCTCGGGACAAAGATATCCATTAACCCACTTGTGCCAGGGACCTGAAGCTGGTTCTGCAGGCATGCGGAGATGGCAACCAGACAAAACTAGGCTGCTTCTCACTCAGTTCTCTTCTTGCTGTACCAGACTGTGCTTCTCAGTCTTGCACCTCTGCCTTTTCGCATCCTCCAAGCAACCACAGCTCAGTCCTACTTTGTGACCCTCCTGCTGTCTCCAGGTTCCTTTGGGATTTTGCATTCCTAGGAGAGCTGTGCTGATTAGATAACTAGAATCAGATCAGACAGGTGAAGCTAGAGCTCCCGACAGTCTGAAGTATCTTTTAATTGCCCTTCCTCTTTACACACAAGTGATTACCAGCAAGATCCTGACTGGTGAAGAGATAGGTGGGATATTCCAGGCAGGCAAAAAAACCATTACCCCACCCCTCCTAATCCACAAATTTTATATATAGGAATACTTCAGTTTATACTACAGTCTGTAAATATCTCAAGCAGGGCTTAATGTAGTGTGGATAGCCAATTTCTTTGTTCATTGTAGATGCCCAGTGAACTGAAGAATTTTGTACTGAAGGTAACGAGGGAGAACCAGAGATTGTGGAAGACTGACAAGTGAACTTCCAGGTCTGTACAAGACATGGACATTGTCCTGCAGTTAAGTACCTTAACCTGTATTTGGTTCAGCAGCACTAGATTTTGTCATTAATGAGCCCTTGCAATGAAAGGGCCAGTTGCCCACAGTCTGGGCTGCTTATTGACAGGCCCAGGTTGTTCCTCTGTTTAACTGCTTTGCAAGCTGAAGTCTGATGAATAATACTTTAAAAACCCGACAGAACTACCAGGAGCTCAGAGTTGGAAACACGCTGGAGAGCCTTCTCCACCTCGCTGCATCCCAATATGTGATGGTACGTATCAGAGCAGAGCAGAGAGAGGGGGCAGCAGGTGGAGAGTGCTGCCACCCGAACCCTTCCCATGTGAGGACACGCAGCCCACGGGCTCCAAGACCGGCTGTCACTGGCTGCAGCCCTGCCCTGCCAGCAAATGCGATGCAGGAACCCTGGGGAGGGACAATGTTTCACCCAATCGCTCGTGATTTGCAGGAAAAAAAAATCATAAAGCAATAATTCATGAAGGTGCCATCTCTTATGGAAGATGCCCTGAGGTTTCCTGGCTCCAGCCTGAACCCCAAGCACCTTGTCCACAATTTGCAAGAGCCTTTTGGCATGTTGTTCCCTTTTACCGCACTGCAAGTTCATGGGGATGCTAAGCTCCAGCTGGAACCTTGCTCCTGGAAAAGAACTGATGCTTTTTGGCTCAACTGTACATGTGCCAAGACTTGCTTTAGAATGGTTTCCTTCCAGCTCCGTGTTTCAAAAGCAACTGAACACCTCTAGCTGGACTCTAGCCATAAGACTGAGAAGTTGGTATGGCTCAGCTATAGCCACAAAATTAGCAGCTATAAAGAACAAAGCACCATATAGAAAAACCTTTGATTTTTTTGCCTTTTGAAGCAAGCTTTCAACATTACTGATGTTCCTGAAAGACCTGCGAAGCAAGTATTTGGAAATGCTCAGGCTCACGAAAGTCCCACATACAATACCCTGAGCTCTGAAGAGACCTTGCCTGGTCTGAGAGCCATAACTGAGGAATTTCAAGACATCCTAAGCATTTGGGATTTTTCTTTTCTACATGTTTGGCTTTAGCTGCCATCTTTGAAATGCCCTAAGTTTCAGATTTCACATTTTTGAATCCAAATACCTTCCCTTACAAATATTTTAACTGACTACGAACACACTGTTCACTTAACAGACACAGATTTGCTGCCATAGCTTCATTAAGATTTCCTCTCCTTCACATGCAAGAAAAACTTGCTGGCAGTGACCATCACTGCAGGGTAGCAAAGATGCATAAAACAAGCAGACTGCTGCACACACCTGATTATTGGATCAAGGTCTATTCTTTCAGATTGCAGACATAACAGCTGAAATCTGTGCTCGTATTAACTTAAAATAACATTGAAAGCCATCTATGTGACCATTACATGGCTATTTATTACCTTTTACAAGCGTTTACCTCAAATCGATACTATTCCTTCGAGGACTCATTTACAAGTGATTTATGTATTCCTTTACAAGATGATCCTAGGAAGAGTGCCCTGTGTTGTTTTGCCAAATTGCTTGCACTGCGCAGAAGCCTGTTTGAATAAACAGAAATCTGCACAGCCTCAGAAGCACTGATCAATTGATCAATACTAGGATTTCTAATTATAAAGCCACGACCTTCAAGGAGCTGCACAAATGCAGAGGACAACTTGCCCCTTCTGTTAGCCAGAAAGCTATCTGTTAGAATCTTTTATTCTTAATAAAAACTAAGATGGGACAAAGCCACCAAAGCAAGTCACTGGGGCTTGGAAGACGTAACACCTTACCAGCAAAATCCATTTATAGCAGCCCAAGAAATTGTGGTCCAAGCTTTGGTAGCTCTGGCGCACCACGACTGGTCCCATAAGGTACCAGGCTTTGCTATAGGAGACCACAACAGGCAGGGCATCTCCACTGCGCTGCCAAGTCCCTGATGCAGGGACAACCCCTCAGGCTACATTAAATCTCACTCTACAGAGAGTTTTTCTGAGACCCAAGCTCAACTGCAAGGACTTTCCGCCTTAAGGGAATCTGTAAGAACACCAAATGTGTTTAGTCAGCACGTTATCTCCCAGTGGAGGCAGGACTCAAAGGATTGCAGAGACAAACATGAGACGAACAATTAAAACTCTGTTAAACCAAAGACTGAACTATGTCAGGATCAAAGATTTTTGTCATAAAGGCACACAACTCATAATTATGCCCCATAAGTGGGAAATACCCTAGATGATAGTATTTTCAATAGCATTTTAAAGGCACAGAGGTGGGCTGGGGGCAGCCTACTGAGCTTCATTTCTCTCACAGCATAAATTTACTTTTCTGATCAAAGGACTTGGATGTGAAGGGCAGCAGTGATGTTAATCATGTGCTTTTCAGTAAGAACGTTTCTCTGTTCCTGGAAGGCTACCGACAGCCAAATGAATGAGCCACCACGCAGAGCCTGGCTCAGTAACCTCTCTGCATGGCAAGACCTGCAGTGAGGGCAGGGAGAAGGAGTCTGATAAAGTTATGGATGTGGTGGGACACTCTTAGGTGACAAGGGGACTCACTTGCCACTTTAGCCCTCCCACAGAAGTACCTGCAACCCCATTGTCCCTGTAAGAGGAGGGTGACAACAGTGCTGATGATACAAACCTTCTCTTCACAAGCCAAAGGGCAGATGCTCCCCACAACGATGTTATTCTTAGTCAAAATGCAATGTGTTGATGTACTGGGTTGGAGTTAATTTTCCTCTTCCCCAGCCAAAACCAGCGGAGTTGATTTTCTGATGGAGCTGGTAGTGACCCTACGTATAGGCCACCTAATGCTCTCCTCCATGAACTTCTGCAGGACTTTTTTTTTTTTTTGTAACGGTTTAGGTTGAAAGAGACCTTTAAGGTCATAAAGGCCAAACCCCACGATCAACAGGTACATCTTCAACTAAATTTGGGTGCTCAGAGTCCTGTCCAACCTAACCTTGATTGTTTCCAGTGATGAGGTTTTTACCAGCTCACTAGGCAACCTGCTCCCATGTTTTACCATCCTCACTGTAAAAATTTTTTCCTTGTATCTAGTCTACACCTACCCTTGTTTAGATTAAAACCTTTACTCCTTGTCCTATTGAAACAGGCCCTACTAAAAGCTCTGTCCCTGTTTTTCTTACAGGCCTCCTTTAAGTATTGAAAGGCTGCAATAAGGTCCTCCTGGAGCCTTCTCTTGTCCACACTAAACAACCCCAATTCTCTCAGCCTTTCCTCATAGAAGAGGTGTTCCAGCTCCTTGATCGTTTTTGCGGCCCTCCACTGGACGTGCTCCAACAGATCACTGTCTTTCTGAAGGCTCCATGGACATAGTACTCCATGTCGGGTCTCACCAGAGAGGAGTAGAGGGGCAGAATCACCTCCCTTGACCTGCTGGTCACGCTTCTTTTCATGCAGCCTTCTGGGGTTGGCCTTCTGGGCTATAACTGCACATTGCCAGCTCATGTCCTGCTTTTCATCCACCAGTAGCCCCATGTCCTTCTCCGCAGGGCTGCTTTCAATACACTCTTCACCCAGCTGGTACTGATACCAGGGGTAGTTCTTCTTGAAGAAATGCTTATGTCTCTACTATCTGTGCAGCACATCTCCAGCCTGTGACCTGGAAAGCCTCAGAGGCTGCAAGAAATGCCTTTGTCCTGCGAAATTTCAGTCACATTGAGTCAACCTTGAAAAAGTGCCAGAATGTCCTGGGTTTAGCTGAAAACCCAGTCCTGTTTAGTGAATTTTACTTTCCAGTTTAGTGTCTTCTCAAAGG
The DNA here is from genome assembly GCA_020746105.1 of Trogon surrucura. Classification (NCBI taxonomy): domain Eukaryota; kingdom Metazoa; phylum Chordata; class Aves; order Trogoniformes; family Trogonidae; genus Trogon; species Trogon surrucura. The sequence goes on along the minus strand of CM036620.1, from coordinate 56,052,475 downwards.
CTGCACGTTCTGAAGTCAGCAGCATGTTTTTGCAGACAGTGTGTGCTACTGGCAGTGATAACACCTGATGTTTACAGTCACTGCCTGGGACTGGTATGTAGAAAGGCTCTTGCTTATACTTATTCCTATAGTGACGAAGGCCACTGCTGGCTCTTGTGTGCCACGCTGGGGGTGCTGGGTAGTAAGAGGGGGGCACAAGGAAGTAAAAGGTGGCACCTCCGGGGGGTAATAGACAGGACAGGTGACCAACGAGGGTATTCCATCCCATATACGTCATATTTAGTATAAATTGAGTGATCACGAGAGTTTCGTGCCTTTTTTCCCCTTTTGTTCGGCCTTTTTCAGCCCTTTTGCTCTTTTCAGCCTTTTCACCCTTCTTTTCTGCAACGGCCGGTGTCCAGAGAGGACTCCATCTGACCTCCTGCTTTTGATCCGGATCCTGAGTTCCCGAATCCAGCTCCCTGTATCCAGCTCCCCACCGCCGCTGAGCCTGGGGTTTCCCCAGTGCCTCCTGCTCTGCAGCACCAGTGGGGATTTCTATCGGGGGAGGGAGTCGGGTTTGATATCGGGCTACTATCTATAGTTGTATATAGTTCTTTACTTTTATCTTTTTACCATTATTTCTGTTACTTTCATTAAAGCTGTTCTAGTTTGTTTTCTCCTCTAACACTTAAGTCTCTCTGCCTCATTCCCTTTTCTCTTCCCGTTTGGGGGGGGGGAAGAGGGGGTCAGAGAGCGTCTGTTCGTGTTAGTGGCCGGCCCAGCCCAGCCCTAACCCGCAACACAGAAACACCCCTTCCTGCCCACAAGGGTGTTGGTGGGTGCTGGGGGCACCTGGTCCAGCCTTGGCTCAGCAAGCACTGCCCTGGTACTGCAGCGGTGCCTGTAACACTTCTGTTGAGTCTCTCCAGCACTTGGTCCTGCAGCTTCTGTAAATATTTCTGCTTCCAACAGTATGCATTCATAAACAAGGCAGTATAGCACAATTACAGGAGAAAATGAAACATAAGCTAATACATTGGTTTCAGCTAATAAAACCCTTGCAGTGGTGTTTTGGACTCGCACACCAGTGTTTCACTTTAAGTACCTGAACAGCTTGAACAAAGTAAATCAGCTAATTACACGCACGGATTGTGAATATGCATAAACCTGTAGATGATCAGGGCCTGCGTCTGTAAATGTGCTGAGACAGAGGAGGAAATCCGAGTTCTTCAAAACCTGTGGCACTGCATCATGCGCAACCCTGCCAGCACCATCTGCTTTCAAATCATCAATCAAAATTAGCACACGACCTGTCCTTCTCCCTTCTGACAGTGCGCAAACAATACAACTGATTTCAGTAATTCATGAAGTCACCTAGATGTCCATGCACTCGAACGAGTGGTCCTACATGGCAGCCCACTAGCCAGGACCTGGGGACGGTGGTGCAGGCTGGTGGCAGTTGGCTCCTCTAACATCAGCAGGAGCCACACAGCCTCGCTTCAGGCATTTCTAGGCATTGGTAAAAATTGTGCTCTGTGCTTCCCCTGGGAGAAGAAAGGTATGCCTTTGGGGATTCCAGAGTACTTATTCCTCACAGCATCAGTAACAAAAGTAAAACTTGGGCGAAGTTTTGTGTTTCTGTACACAGGACCAGAAGGCAATGGCTTTCTCTTTGTCCAAAGCCTTGAATACCAAAGAAGCCAGAAGACTGCTCTCTGATTCTTCTTTCACTTCAGATTCCTTCTGGGTCGCTTCATCTGTGAGCCTTCGTTCGACTGCAGCTCACTTGAGGCCGATTAACACTTAAGTGAGATTTACGTGCAACAGGCCCATTTAATAATGAAGAAGTGCCGAGTAACGTGTTTGCAATATAAATTTATGAAAAAGGGCAAATTCCTCCTCTTACCATTTCCATCTCTTTACACCTTGCTCAGAAAACGGGAAAAAAGAAAGTCAATAGCTCATAGCTGGATACAGAGTTAGCATAGGGTCAATAAATCACTTCTCATCCAGCCAGAGCATTCTCTGTCTCAACAGGGCGTGTGGTTTGAACCACAGCTCCTGGCAAAATTTCCTTCCATGCCAGTGAAGAAAGCAGCAAGTGGGAGAACAATGTATTTTGTTGCAGAAAACCCACCTGTATATTCTTAAAATTTTACAGCAGTATTATAAAGAAGAGGTACAGCATAGTAGGTTCTGTTTTGTTTTTTTTTTTTTAAATCATTTGCACTCATAATACGTGATTCAGTAGTATCTTTCTAGTTATAAGAACTGAAAATAAATCAGTACTCTGGTTTGCTAACCAGAAAATTATTTTGCTACACAAATGGGCAGGACTGCTTCTACTGAACAGTTAAAAATTCAGTAGAAATTTCTTTATTTTGGAAGAGCACAGGTGCTAAGCAGAAAGGAATTTTTTTTATTTGCTCTTTTACTCTCTTTAATTGGCAAATGACTACAGTAATTGACTAAACCTGAGATAGCCATAACTATTTAACACCTGGCTAGGCATCACTTAGCTGCTCAACCTTGGATGAATACAATCACATTAAATGCAATTTATGCTAATGCAGTCCTGTTTGAGTAGCAGTCAGAGCCATTTGCCACTATTAGGCTAAAGTCCTAGGAGACATCCCAATTAAGTACAGCCAGAAAGAGCAGCACATCCTCCATTATCTTCTCCCTATAAACTTATTTCTTCAAAAGAGTGTAGAACGACATTAATCTTGTTTTGTTTTTATTTTTTTGTTAAAAACCCCCAACATCCTAGCCTTGAAATCTGAAATAAAACTTTCTACTCCTATCAATCAAAATTAAATTGCCGCTGTTGCAAACAACCATATTAAAATGATACATGTGCAGGAAAATGTAAATTGCTTTACAGATTTATGTATTACAAATTGTAACAAGAATCCTTGGACCAGAAAATGATATCCTCTGGGCTTGGCTTAAAATTGATTGAAATTCATCTGGAATAGCCTACAGAAGCTGACTGTTGATTTCTACGTACTCGTGTACAGACTCCTGTGACTCCAGGGTCACAGAGCAGACACCGCCGGGCTGCGGGGAAACTGTCTCTTGAGTCTGTAACCTCCAAGACACGCTTTGCTTTCCTGCAAACAGCTGCCTGGACATTTGGGAAAGCAGGGAGAAGAAAGGGGAGAGCAGCCACTGCTACAGCCTAGAGAGGTCAGGAGGCACCTGGCAGGAAGCTGCCATTCCTCGGTGAGACATGAACATCCACGGGAGCAGAGTGAATGCGCAGAGAAGAAGAAAAGCAAGGGAAATGAAAGGAGACACGAGAAGAAAAGCGGAAAAATATACTGCCAACAAGACTGTGCTCTGATGGGGCTTTTCCATGACACCCCAAAATGCTAGCATCACAAACAGCAGAGAAGACGTGGTCCAAGAAACCCCACAGTAACATGTCTGACAGAAATTATACACCTTCTCGACTGACACTTTAAATTTTTTTTATCGAGGCTGTTCTTTCACAAAGGAGAAAGGGGGGAATGACTTATAGCTGAAATGAAATCTGTGACTCTGTTCAGTTCACATGTCTTTCTATTAAGGTCACATCAAGGAGTTTGTGAAGTTAGGGGGAAAACCTAAAGAAACCAGAACTGGATGAAACAAGCAGCATTCACACAAGCTGCAAAATCCGTTTGTAGAAGATTTGCTGAGGACCTTTCAACTTCCATTTCACCTACCAGGCAGACACTGAAGGAAACCACTGCTTCCCTTCCACACCCTCCAAAGGACACCCACAGCCCCTTCTCCAGACGGCTACACCAGCCACTTCGGATTCGAATCCTGCAGGAGCAGGATGAAAACATAATCACTCCCACGAGTCTTCTCTTTCCCATTCCTCCCAGATAGTCATGGTGCATTTAGCCACATGTACTTCTCTCTTCTCAGTGATTAGAGTTAGAAGAAATATGGGAAAGAATGAATTTTCCCTATGTTTATGACAATTGCTGGCAATACTAAAAGCATATAAAAGCCCTGCAATTTTTCTTCACCCCATAGAGCTCCTGCACCATTTTGTCTGCTCCCCAGTGACAATCCAGAACCGCAGGCTTGGCCATGGCTACATTAGCCTGGTCATTAATTTTTGATCCCTATAGTTAAGATGGCCTCCCAAGCAAAGATTTTTGGGAGACTTTTCTTATTTCAGTTCTCACATAACTTGAAAATGCGTTTCCTTGCAGCAAAAACATCAGTTTTGCATTTATTAAATTCTCCTCAAATGGTCTGGCATTCATACAGAATAGCTTGTTTTCTTTAATTCATGCATAAAGTTTGTAGGGCAAATTATCCCCTGCTGAAAGGCTGTTTGCTTCGTTCCTTGATAACGTCACTTGCTAACTCTGAAGGAGGAGCTATGGCTACTTTGCGTGATACTCAGAGGCTTTAATCTGGCAGCCCTAAAACACACAGCCTGACGGTTTGTCTTTGATGTCTTATCATTGCCACAGTTCCGCGCTTCCAAAATTTGTTAAAACCCTCACAGAGCTGATACGTCCGATAGCCAGCTCAGCCCTTTAGAGCCTGGCGCTTCCAAGCCTGAAAGCATTTGCACGACTTTCACTCCAATTTCCTTCCCGTAGCCTGATCCTCACGAAGCCGTAGAAGCCATTCCCCCAGATACGCTTCCACGTCTTGATGCTGCCCGCCACCTCCTCCTCGTGGAGAGGGTACAGGACTCTGGCCAGCCTTGCCACCACTGCCTCAATAGCCAGAAAGATGGCTCCAAGATGCTGCAAATCATTTCCCTTTCTACTTACCAAGGGCTATGTTTTACCCCTGCAAAGAGAGAGATGGAGTTGTGTCTGAGCACGACGCAGTAGCTAAGCTCTCCAGATCCATGAGCTGCTGGTGACAACGCTACGGATCATACAGCTAAGATTTATATTCCATGCTGGTCTTCCATCCCAACCTCACCTCACGATCAAACGGCTGAAGTACTGCTCTCAGGGCGAGGAGGACAGTCCCATCACTTCTGCCGTGGTCACCACCAAGACTGCCCTGGAGACCTGGGTGCTCTTGTAGCGCTGGCAGGACACGGGGGAGGAGATCTCAGGGGCACAGGCCACCTCTATCAGAGGATGCAGGACCCCACACCACACGCTGGCAGAACGAGGGGAGCCCAGTTACCAGTGTGCCGAGCTCAGCCTGTGCTCGGGGGCAGATAGGGCTTACTGCAACAGGTTAGACCTCAACTAAATAAACTTAAAGGAAGGCAGAACTTCAGGGGCAAATCCTACGAAAATCACTGATCACTGACTTTATTGCTTCATGGTGGTTTTTTTTTTTTTCTAATTGCTTCACAGCACTTAGGAAACTATGTGCAGGCAGGGGGCTGCCTTCCTACCCTCCATGGCAGAGTTTTCAAGGCTAAATGCACACAGAGAAGGCAGGTTGTCAAAGCCACCATAGTTGTTGCTTCTCCTTTGTAGCATCACAAAGTGGTTATTTACCTCTTCAGGATGGCATTTTTGATGAATCTTAAACTTCCTTTAAGTAAATTAATGTGTTCCTAATGCCTGTGAACCTTTGAACAGCCTCTTTGCAGCAGATCCTGTAAATTTGATTTTGACAAATCAGCATTTAGCTGTTTTTGACAAAGCTTCTATCTTCAAGATCTAATTGGAAGATGTCGGACTTTGTTTATATGGAATATTTAAAGATTGAAAGAAATACATCGAGTTGAGATGCCTAAAGCACTACTGCAGATTTAACCGAAGAAGACAGCGGACTATACCGGAACAGTTAATCTCTCCAGTGTGATTTATTTTATAAGCAGTGCTTACTAGTTCTCCTTTGTTCTTTATTATTCAGACAGAGAATGCAGCAATCGTGCACAGACACTACCCACGAATCTGCTTGCAGCACGCTTTTGCTAGTGCTAGTCTGGGAGGATCTTCGCTTCCCATATGCATGAAACCTACATTAGATTGCAGAGCCATAATCAAGGAAGTTCAAACATTTCCCTAGGCCGACATCGCCTAAAGAATTGATTAAAAACCAGTCAAGCCTGGAAACTGCTCTCATTATATTCCACAAAGCAAACTCAACGAGCGGTCCGCATCTCTAAACCACATTCCTTCTGCCCAGTTCCACTTTCAAGTCCTTACAATTTAGAAGAGCAAACAACCCCCAGCTCGCATCCAAGGGACGCGATTCTATCAGTGAGAGCCTCTGGAGTGGCTGCAGCCCTTGTGCTGCAAAGCACCTGACTACAATGCCTTACTGTCCTGCGCTCCCATGAAACGCGAAGCATTGTCGAGAAACCCAAACGATCCCTTTGTACATCCAAACAAATCAAACATGCTGGGCACAACTTTTCTTCGAGCTAAAAAGACAAGCGACTGACCCAGCCAGAGCTGAAACAAATACCAAAATCAGAAAATAAACATCAACGTTTCCAACTCTTGCTAAACTTAGCTCTTCAATCCCCTGCTCCTAGTATCTCAGTTTTGAAATTTTTAAATAAAAGGTAGAATTTTAATAAAACTTTCTTTCATTTCAGGTTGCAGAAAACAATGTTGTCTAATTTTTAAACTCAAACACCAGAAGCAAGTATCAAAACCCACTGGATCACATCATTTTAAACTGTTCTAATACGAGACAGTTTGGGACCTGGGAAAAAAAACAACCCACAACAGGCAATATCAGCTTGACAATACTGTTAATAACAAGGTGACAGAGATATTAATTTGGTCACTAAAGCTTAGCTTCTGTTCACTGATACAAACAAACAGATGCAACATTGTTTGGTGCATACTGGAAGGATAAACATGAAAAAGGAAAAAGGAAAATCATTTACCTCTCTCTGAATCCAGGGAAGCATGAAGAAACAGAAAGAGCAAGTTAGAAAGCACTCACGCAGACAGAGCCCCAGCATATGATGAGACAGGGTGGCTGTAAGAACTGCCGTACGTTTAACATTTGCTGTTTGTTTGTGGCACAGTGTATCTAAGCATGCTGCCACTATTTCACGCTTATTTTGGTTGAATCCTGTTGCTCTGAAGTTTGTATTTTTGGAAACATGCAGTGAAGCCAACAGGCTGGATTTAGAGAGGTTGCACAGACATATCAACACTGGGAGGTAATCAAGCTTAAAATACCACACACAAGTCTGTCCGGGAAGTAGTACGCAGAAAGCATAAATAGAAATAGAAAGTGCACGGACCTTCCTTCTTCCACAATAACACTTTTTAAAGCAGACACTGACAAAACAAACAAGAATAATTCTTCAGGCTGTGAAAACCTTACATTGTTTAAACCAGAAGAGTAGAAAGATTGTCGTGAGGGGTTTTTTTAATGCCTTTTCCAAAAGTTCACACCTCAAGGTCACTTGGCCTTCTCTGAAATTTGCACCCTGAAAAAGTGACAGCTCAGGCAACAGCCTCACATGAGCACTGAGCTGAAGCCAGGACCTATAAAATCACTACACAACTTCATTTCTGAAGCACTTCAGCACTCGCTCCTACAACTTAACCGACAACCCTTTCCTGAAGGTGGAGCCAGAGTAGCACAAGGGGCTGCCCTTCTCCCTTTCCCCACAGAGCTGCTCTGTCTGCCCGGCTCCCTGCCCGAGCCCTGGTGGGAGGCTCGCTGGGGGTTCCCCCAGCATCCACCACAGCTGGCTGCTCTCTAGGTCCCGCCAGCCACCACGAAACACCAGCGGCGTGAGCTCACAGGTACTTCTGTGCTCACGGAGCTGTCGGGTGAAGAAACACATGGTTTCCCGTGATGTTACCACCAAGGGTTAGCAGTGCTGGGGAACAGGGAGGGTTGCTGCCTGCTTCTGCCTATCCCTTCTTAAAAACTGGGCTTAAAAAAACACTTTATGCAATGTATAGTGTCTGTACAGGGATAATAACTGTTCTCTCCTGTCCCTGCATGCATCTCACAACTCCCCTCTTTTAAGAAGGGCTCATTTCCAGTGAGTGTTCAAGCAAGGTTCATGTACCATGCACAAAAATGAGGGACCCTACATCACCCTAGCTTGTAACTGACTGAGAAAAAAGAGTAGTGGAGTGGAGAAATCATTCCATCTCAAGTAATAAGGGCAGGATTAAAGACAGCATACTGAAGGGAAGGGATTCAATTCTCATTAGACATCTCATTTTAGCAAGCTTGCAAAGCTTACAGGATTGATCTGTTGCTTAGAAATGGCTTAGTTAGTAGATCTGGAATAAATACAAGCTTTCTAAGCCAGGTTTTAACTGAACGTGCATATGGTTAGCTAACGCATCCGCCCAACATGGGAGTGTAAGTCACAAGTGGATGCATATTTACAGAGCTAGAGGTTTAATTTCTTTCTTATGTTGAGATGAAGCTTCTCCTGGTGCAACTTGTACTCCCATTGCCCCTTGTATTCTCAGTGTGGCTCCTTATGAAGAACAACCTCTCCAGGGACATGGTAGAGTCTCCACCACAGGAAGTTTTCAAGATGTGACTGGACAGGGTGCTAGACAGTTCTCATCAAGGCTCCCTTTCCCATCAAAGGTTGGATGAGATGGCCTTTTGATGTTCTGTCCAATTCAGGCCGTTCTATGATTCTACGAAAGCAGCCCAGTTGGAAAGAAGATCCATCCTTACAAACGTAACAGACATTCCCAGACATTTTATAATGTGAGAGATTTAGCCTTATCATAAAGAACCAGCACCACAGGGCTCTCTGCTCCATCTCCTTCCATGCAGTGAACCAGGAGTTTCCCCTTTTCAATATCCAGTGGTGACCTGAGTGGATCTCCCCAACCAAAACTCCGCTTAATCCTTCGCTTCAGCTACCTGGGCTTTCTACTGGGCTTTGCAGAACCAGCAAGGACTTCACCATGCCTATTGCTAATGTCTTAGAAATTAAGAGGTTAAAATTAGATCTGAGTGTTGCAAATACAGAAAGTTTTTCAAGCCTAAATGGCCCTTGATTCTCTATTTCTGTGCCAATTTGAAAATCAGACTTGAAAAAGTAGTATCACTTTTACTCTCCCAGAAAATGCAGTCAATGTTTCTAAGTAGTACGAGAAGCAAAATACGTATAATTTAGCTCATGCATTAATCATTGGCTTTATATGAAGTGGAGAAACAGAGATGATCTTTCAGAAAAAGCTTTATATTGGAGAAATCTTTCAGCAATTTAGACACAATGTACTAGGAGAAAAAAAAAGGGGGGGAGGGGGAAGAAATATCTAGCAGATTTTAAACGCAGTACAATTAGATACAAAATATGACCTGCTCATACAAACTCTTGAAGGAAGATTTGTTAATTCCCCATTGTTATGCGAGATACAATTGTGCAGAACAATTACCATTGCAGCTGCCAGCACAAAGCAAAGAGCACAGGAAGGAAAGGTGAGAGAAAAACACAAGCAGCTGGGCTGCTGGACTTCCCCAGGCAGCGAGGGACCAAGTGGGCTCAAGCTGGGCGACTTCCACACCTTGGGGTGCACACGAATCAAGGGGTCTGCATCTTGCTTCTAACCAGTTAATTACAGCTTTCCAATTAACCCAAAATCTCCTCACAGAGTGACTTGTAATTTGCTAATTATTTTCACACTAAAGATTATTTGCCCATGTTCTCTTCACATTCTGGTAGCTCAAATACTGTCAGATGAGTTATCTTTAAGCTTAAATGAATGAATTAAAAAAAAAAAAAAAGTGCCTCAAGGCTAAAAAGGAGACACTGAAACTTTCACTTGAAATGGCAGATTTTAGTGATGGCTCAAAGTGCCAGAAATGCTGCAAGAGCAGCTGTGCAAGTGCTTTGGTATGGTGCTCCACACATTCTTTTCCAAGCTGACAGAGTTAAAAGGAGTCAAGCCATAGCCTGCCAACAAAGTGCAAAGATGATACCTAGAAAACTGTGTCAGGGCTGCTACAAAGGATTTGAGATTCATCTCTGAGGGAGCAAAGGCCAAGACCTCTGAAGAAATCAGCCCACAACCTTCCAGCCTGCAGAGGTGTGAGAAAGGAGCCCCCACTCCCAGACAAAGCCCCGAGGTGACACTGCCTCCTCAGGAAGGGGGTGACAGTCTCCTCCTTCTCTCTTCTGCCAGGTTCATTTATTCCAGATTGTTTTTCAATCAGCTCCTTTGGAGGCAGCACATTAGAGAACTGCCAGGGGTGCCTCTGCCTTCCTGATCACCCCCTTTCCTCCGCACTCCTCTCGGACAGGGTCGCACTCCGACCAGGGATGCCCCATAGGCAAGGCAGCTGCAGAGAGGTGTCACTGATGGGGAACCATGCTGCAGGAGAGGTCTGCAGCACAGCATGTGACAGTGCTTGAGTATAAGACAATTTCTCCTTCCAGCCCCACATTTTGTACATCAGGGACTGATGCAAGTTGTACCCTGGAGGGTGACTGCTGATGTACAATGTGCCCACCCCACAAGCTGAAGGATAATGGAATTTTTGCTAGGAGGAGAATGAACTGAGAGATGCAGCGGTAACACCCTCGTCCCCCAAAAAACACACACCACATGGCATTCAGGAGGCTGTATCTGGATTTCTGCATCCAGATTTGGGTGCACCAGTACACAGGAGAGAGTGACAAACTGGTTTGAGTCCAGCCAAGGGCCACCAAAGCTGCAGGAACCACACCTATTTAGACTGGAGATAAGGTGGGCTTGTTTAGCCTGGGGATGGAGGGGAGGATCTAAGTAGTGTCTCCCATTTGCTAATGGAAGGGTTTAAAAAATAGAGCAAACCCAAGTTTCCTTGCCAAGAGAGCAGGTAAGCCAACAGAGACAGTCTGAGAGGCTATGCAATCTCTGTTCTTGAATAACAACCAGAAACAGCTCTGATGTAATTCTGAACCTGCCTGACTTTGGCCAGGAGGCTTGTCTAGGTGACCTGGTATGGTCCTGTCCAGAGTAACTTTTTTCCTGTAACAGAAGAGCCTCAACCCACAGGATGGAGACGTGCTGTACAGATGGACAAATTGATGCTGTGCTTACACAGATGACCAGCCCACAGGCCTTGCTCACTGTTGGACAAAGGGAAGGTGGCAGGCGCAAAAGTATATGTCTGAGAGGCCCAGCAGCTCAGGTCTCCTGTGCGCCCATCTATTCCTGGGACAGATGTCTTAGGCTCCAAACAGTCCACAGTCACTACTGTTGTGTCTTCTACTTCAACAAGAGCCACTGCAAGACTACAAGGTGATGGGGAACAAACCACACCAACAAACTCAACAGGTTTTGTTCCTGTTGGCATCTCTGACAAAGTACTTAAGGATCAAGGTGATGCTCTCATGCTTGGCCAATGCTTTAGGGGGGCACCGCACTGCACATGAGCCTGGGAGTGCATTAGGGGGTCTACTCTCCTGGACCTGGCAGAGTTCATTTAAGTCTACAGCCCAGCCATTTTTGCGACTTGGAAATTCAGATAAGAGTGCGAAGAGGTTAACGTTTCACATCTGTACCTTCCCCTGGAGTCTGGCTGACTGGACCTTCCCCAGTTGTGTCTTTTGAGCAGATCAGAAAAAAACCCACAACTGCCATGTGTCACCTATGCCCTGAGCAAGTACAGGGGTCTGCCCTCCAACCTTCGCGGTCCTTAAACGTTTTCATGTGGAACTGCATCCATCAGCATCAGCCCTGATCGTCTCTGTTCCTGAGAGATAAGAACCAGTTGAAACGTCTTTGGTTTTAATTACTGTAGAGTTTTAGTGGAGTAAAAACCATCTTACTTGATTAAAAATAACAATGCATAGCACGAGCCTTTCGTCTTTATTTACAGTTATAAGTACTTGCCCAAGCATATCCTCTGAGACACAGAGGACACCCTGCCCTGGTTTTCTAATTTGTAATTATGAAGTTTAGTAGCACTTAATGCAGCAAAACGTTTGTGTAAAATGTATTTACACCTCCACAACATAACATGAACAAATAAAGGAAACCTCCCTCATTTCTATGCATCTGCAAGCCTCTCTGTTGCTTAGAAAATGGTTGTGTCCTTCACTTATGTATGCCATTAGAGAAATGACAGTTGTTTTCACTGAGAGGAAAACAGGTGTGGTTGATAATTTTTCTAAGGGTTTTGTAGCTTTTTAACTTGTTTTTTTTTTTAATAGTCCTTAAGCCTTTTGTCTTCCAACAAGTATCAGACTATTCCAGCAGAGTGGCCTTGAGTTTCTGGGTCCTCGCCACCACCAGGATGAAGACTGAACGGAAGTACAAGTAACACTTTCTGCAGAAATCCCCTGTTCACTGTGGGCCAGATTGTGCCATCAATTTTTAAGTAATTCTCTACTGGTAGCAAAGAAGATTTCTACTTAAAAATTGATGGCTAGATCCAGCCTTCTGTTGCTAATCATATATTATGGAGACTACTATAACCTAGTAAAATTCTATTTTTAAAATAAAAAGAAAATATGAGGCACGTTGACACAGTATGTGAATCCACATTTTGTAAAGACTAAATTGTGCTCTTAAGACCAGAGTCTTTGAATCAGTAAGTCCCACTGATAACTTCGGTGCTAGACATCCCACTGGTATCTGACAGGCAAGCTGGTTCCTTATCATTTCTGAAGTCCTCTCCATAGACAAGCAACATCAGGTCACTTTATCATCTCTTCAGGGTTTCCCTCATCTGCACACACACAGTGATGGTGACTGAAGACCTGAGATGAAAGAGTGGGGGCACCTGCAGCTCCCTGAAGCACATGGCACCTCCTCTCCTATTATAAGCTGGTGGCATTTTTCATAACCCATCACAGACCATTTCCCATCCCTTAGGAAATGTTACATTTGGCTTGTTAGTGAAAACACACACGTTTCTGGAAGCATGAAAAGAACTTTGAATGGTAAGCCACTTTTCCCTCAAATCACTAGACCACCATTTTAGATGGATGAGTTGGAGATGAGATTTTTCTGGTTCATTTTTTTTTAAAAAAATATTAAATTTAGCCATAAAGGTATTCCAAATTTGGAATAAACTTCGTAGAACATATAGAGAAGGCTTTATCAAAATACACCAACAAAATACAACAACAGAAGAAGAGAATGTTGATTTCTTTGACAGACACCAGACCAAATTCAGAGACGTGCCAGTTACTTTCTAATAGGAGGAAATGAAAGAGAATGATTCTTACTGACTTGATATTCCCTGATTTACGATAGCTACATTTCAGTTTTTGACCTGGATTAACTTCACCCAGATAATGAGGTTATCTCAGCCTATCTGAAACTACACTGGAACAAAGTCTGAACTCTAACACAAATTAAAGCTTTACAGAGCAGTTGAATCAATACTAGCACTCTAATACCAGTGAGAGGAGAATTCTGTCCACAGTAACGAAGTTTTATTTTGTGTCACAAAACACAGGGAACCAGAAAGCCCAGCCCAACAGGATACCCAACAGACAAGAAACAGCACAGACCTCCAATACACACCTTAATGATCTAAAATACCAATTCACATAGTTTGTTTGATCCTCACCTGTATTCCAATTGATCAGTATTTAAAATATCTTCATACATAGGGTTATTTATTTATATATATCCACTGTTATAGAAGGGAAAACTAACCTGTACTTTTTTTTTAAAAAAAAAATCAAATTGGTATTACATAATAAAGCCCCACTATCTCCCCCTCCTCTCTAACTCCTTATGAAAATAAATAAGGCAAAATAAAAAAATAAACAAAGAAAGAAATAAGACAAAAAGTGAGAAATGCTCCAGAGCTAAATAACATCCTTTTCCTCACAAGTTGTTACAATTACATTAACTGCAAGGCAACAGATACAAAAACATAATTAAAGCCATAGTTTTAAGAGATGAAACACTTCATCTATTTCCCTGATAAAGATCAAGACTCATCAACATTTATCGTCCTTTAAGAAAGCAAAAATTACTGCACAGAACAGGGAGAGCAATGAGGTTCCATAACATGCAAGAAACCTAATTTAAGAGTGAAGCTGCTGAGTTTAAAGAAAAAGATAAATGTGCTTGTCTCTCTTCCCTTCCCTCTGTACCCAGCATAATGACGATTCAAAGCTATATATCAATTAACAAATCAATGAAATTTCTCCTGCTGCAAATTCTTTATGAATACAGATAGGATTAAGCAAGCACAGAGACCTCCAGGCAATATATTACATTTAAATCATAAAGTTTCCTCTCTGTCAAAAGAGCCATTAACCATTTCACTTCAGCTAAATATATTTTTACATACATGTACCCCTCTAATCTTCTGTCTTCACACATTTGTTTCTTTTGGAGCTCTACAAAGATTTCAAATCACACAATCTCCATTGTTAATTACAGGCTAAAAGAAGCCAACCCAGACTGGCCAGCTAGAAGTTAGCTGGGAATTACACATAAATAATTGTACAGGCACTGTATGTTTGGAGGAAAACACAGGGAGGTTTCTGCTCTTCAGTAAATTAGGTTTCTGCTGTTCTTAACTACGATGTCTTTTTATCCCTTAACACAGCACTACCAGTAAAAACAGATTACGATCGTGCTCTACAGAATCAGGCTGGTCAACGGGCAGTCAGTAATCGCAGCCAGTTTAGGAACATGGAATTCTGAGCTGAACGCAGTCCCCCAAACCTATTAATCACCAAGATCCATTAGTTAGCTTACTGCTTAAATGAGCAACATCGGAAGGGATAAAGGAAAGGGAGAACAGCATCAAACACTTACCGCTCAGCACACAGTCCAGCATTTCTGCTACAGTGCTCTCCTGAAGGTTGTTAAGTGTCAGCCCTTGGAGAAAAGAAATCTGACTTGCCTTTGTCACACTAGGAGCTGTAATTTGCCTTGCAGGCATCCACAAAGAAGCTTTAGACTAACGGACCATAGCTTTGAAAATACAGCTCCAGACAAAGGCTACTCGTAACTGAGACTGTTGTCTGGGGGCTGGGCAGGCTGAGTTTTTTTTGTTGTCACTTTTTAAGTTTCTTACCTTTGCCTTGCAGCAAACAGGAATTGAATGCCAAGCACGTCAAACACAGAACACCCAACTCAACGCTCTGCCTGGTCCCCGTCTCCGTTAGCATCTATCTAGGCATCAGATGATGCAAAGTGCACTTGATGCAGCCGTGTACTTGTACTTCAACGACGGGGGCCGAATACCCCCGAGAACAGCAGCTCATTCATTTTGCATCGAGTCGAAGCACATCATGTCAGCTCCCGCAGACTCCCACGGCCCCTCATGGACTGGACACGTTTGTGGTCGCCGGCTCCAGCTGCGATGGACTGGGTGCTTCTCCCTGGAAGGCACCGCTCCACCAGGGGTGTGTCTTTTCCTCCCTTCCCATCGCTCTTACCATTTGCGTGCTTACCCCCACGCTCTGACCCGCAGAAGAGGCCCCTCTCCTCCTCCCTCTAAGTCTTCCTTGCTATGACGCTTTGCGTTTCTAGCCTGTAAACTTCTGTGATTAATCTGCTGTGACAGAACTGATCTTCTGGGGAAAGCCGAGGCGTGTAGGGGAGCTTTCCCCTCCCAATTCTCCCAAACCAGTGCAAAGTGCTCACAGCGTGACTCTGAACTGAATGCAACAGAGAAAGAAAGTCTCTTCAAAAGGCAGCGAAGATTTACAGCCAAATCCAAGAATTCAGACAGAAGTACAACTGCATTTGCTTCAATGAAATTACACCAGCTTATGTTAGAAGTGAGATTTATCCTTGAGCTGTAAAAACGAACACACCAAATAATTTGATTTTCCAGAACTGACACGTGCAATAACAGTAAATCTAATTTAGAGGTGTTGCTTTCACTAAAGGTGATGGTAAACACAATGTTCCTGGAGCTCCAGTTTTTGTTTGGCAAAATTCCCCATCAAACACCCTCAGCTAGCAATAAAGAGCCGCTTCCCCAGGGACTGCACTTGAACTGTGGAGGGGCTTAAACCCCCCAGCCGTGGGTATTCAGCTTTCACAGCTACCCACAGCATTGCACATCACTCCTCCTGGATGCAGGGGAGGACTGGGAGGAGGCAAACTCCAACCAAGGAACAGCTGCAACATCACCAGGACACTGGTCACCACTCTCCATGTCACTCTTCTCTATCACTCACTCATTCCAACAGGACGGTTCGTGGGATCACACCCTGCCCTCCTCAAGGGAAATGAGCCAACGTGACAAACGTCCACCACTCAGCCTCTTCAAACTACCTGAGCTCAACACAAGTGAAAGCAGCACAGGGGAAGGTATTGCCACCGGCAGATTTGAGAGGGTGAAAAGCAGTTAAGGACACTTTGCTGGCAGTCACTTCTTCGAGCTGCACAAATGCATTGGGAGTAGGATATTTGTTCACAGCCTAAACACACACGAAGAGTCTAGTGAGGTTCCCTCCTTCCGTCTCTCCCTCCTGCGCATCGTCAACAAGATTTGGCAGGATGAGGTATGCTCAATGAGAACCTGTGCCATCCCGAAAGCTTTCCGCTGAATTCCACGAGAGTAACAGGTTGGAATTTAATAAACAAATCTGTTGATGCTGCCTAAGAAGAAGCAGATCCAACTCCTTCTTTCTTGGATGTGCTGGATGCCCAGCGCTAACAAGAATTCAAGGCTGCATAGTAATTTTTGCACTAAAGTAAACCAGTAAGTTCTTGATGGTTTTGATATAAGTATAACTCACTTGGGGGGAAAGAAAGGGGCATTTTATGGATAAGCAAAGTGGCACTTGAAACTGGTTAAATGCTCTAAGATACACATGTGCTGCATTTTTAATCCAGGTTCCAATATGTGTTCAATGTAACTTGTTTAAACTTGCAAATGAAGACAGAATTAAATTGATAACTATGACAACTACCCTCTCCATTGCTGTCCTCCTCTTTCACTCTCAGCAAATAGTGTACAACAGGATATGGTAGAATTCCAGCTGGCCAAATGACAGCACTTGTGAGAACAATGTCACACTCCAACGTAAAGAGCTTCTGAGGAGAGAAGTCAAACTTTACCGTTTTAATATGCTGGAACAGTTTGTGGGAGAGAACCACTCTTCCCTGAATTTCCCTTCGGTATAAGAAAAGAGATTCAGCAGAACTTTGGAAACTTGTAAAACTAAGTATAATTAAAATTATGGCCCAATCCTGTAGTTTCCAGCTGACTATCCAGTAAATGAACTGGCACTGAATTCTAATCCTGTGTTAGTTTAGATATTTTGGTATATGGTACATGCAAAACTTACTGCCTGTGCACCTCTCAGTAATGATGCGGCTACAGCTTTAGTGTGAGGGTGGTGAGGCATTGGCACAGGTTGCCCAGGGAAGTTGTGGCTGTGGCCTCCCTGGAAGTGGTCAAGGCCAGGTTGGATGGGGCTCTGAGCAACCTGGTGCAAGGTGTCCTTGTCCATGTTGGGGGTTGGAACTAGATGATCTTTAAGGTCCTTCCCAACCCAAACCATCCCACGATTATGATTCTATGACCAGTGTTCCAGCTTCCCTTGCCCTTGCCTCACTCTCTCTGCTCCTTCTAAGTTTGTTGCTTCTAGTTGCTGTATATGGAAAGGGGAAACAGCTATACCTCTGCTACCAGCAACAGGAAAATCTCCTATGCTTTGGCCAGCAGGCAGTTTCTGAAAATGAAAAAGCAGTTTGGGTCCAGTGTCTTCCTGTTTGCGCACATGCAACTTGTTTGTAACTACAGCTGTGCCTTGTGTTTGTCATTCTGGTCAAACTTAGCTTTACCAGTCCTCAATTCCACCCAAAACTGTGAAATTCAAACATGAATTTAAAATTCTAGATACAGGTTTGGGGTGTGTGTGGTATCTGATTTCTGATTCCTTTGAGCTTACCTGGTCAAATACATGTATTTGGAAAATGAAAGGTGAAACTCACACGTAAGTATTCTTTTCATGACTTGTGTTTTAAAGAATAGTCATTGATAACTTAAGTTTTGAGACCAGTCATTGAAGTCACAGCACTTGGCATTGCTTGCAGAGTTTGGCTGGCAGGCTCTCCCCAGCAACAAGCACGACCATAAAGCACGTGAAAAAAATTCCAGTGCAAGTACTGCACTGAGTACCAATTCCCACTGCCAGCCAGTGCTGTGAGCCTGCAGCCAAATCCCCAGACAGTAGGGATCTTTGTACTGCAAATTACCTACAAGCTTCAAAAGAAATGAGCTTGCAGCAGGTAACAGGCCAAATTCACACTGACAAAAACATCACAAGCAGCCAGCCCTGGCAAAGTGGAAACTGCCCAGGAGAGCTCCCAGCTCATGAAGACCCGAGAAATTCAACTCCGGCACTGCAAAAAGCGTCAAATTCATGGCAGCAGGGGTGTGTTGGGACATTCCTGGTGGATAAATACGATGTATGTTGTTTCAGCCTCTCCCAGCTATCACGTGCTGCCCTCAGAGATCCCCAGCAGGGTTTTATGTCCCTAAGGCACTGTGCTCCTCACCGGAGATAGGGTTCAGCCAAGCTCATAACCAGGGATTGGATATTTAACACAGTAAAGAATCTGGGTAGATGTCTCCACACACTCAGCAGTGATGATGTGCTCAATTCTCCAGTTAAACTACCAGTGAACAGCAGGGCATCCAAGTACATGAAATTAGCTTGTACTCTAAACAGAGGTAAGACCATGTTCTTCCCAAATTGATCAAATATTCTTATTGCATGGCCAGAAGCTATTTACCTCAGAGCAAAATACTGAGTATGCACAGTCCTGGTAATAACAGCAGAGCTGTGGCTGGACCAAAGAAACAAACCCACCATCATCAGCTGAGCATCTCATACCCACCCCGAGCATGCACAAGGACTGGATCCAAGAGTTTCACATACCAAAATTTTTTTGGGAAAAAGAGGATGAGTTTATGAGTAAGGAATACGGATTTAGGTTGCAGTTTATTTCAGTTTGAACATAAGGAAAATGATAGCAACAAGCGCATGTTTTTAGGCCAAGAGTGTATTTTTGTGGGTAGAGGGTAGTTGGCCCTAGAAGCTGCACTCACACTTGTAAGACCTGTAGACTTGTTAGTCCTACACTTGAGATAAAAGCAGAAGCAGGTTTGCATCCCAGTTGCTGCACCTGCAGCAGTCAAAGCTCCACTTCTGCTGCACTACAGGAAGAGAAACAAATATTTCCAAAGCTTGCTCTGCCTTTTGCTGTTCTGAGGCATCCGTTGTACCCTGAAGCAAAACATTCTGACATTTCAAAGAAAGAAAAAAATAAGCCCTTTAGGAAAACTCAGAACACAACGACAATTTTGTCTAGCATTTATCAAATTTAAAGCCTCCCATCGTTGCGATAATCCATTTTCATCACAAATTATTGAACAGCAACAGCAGTGTCAAACCTTCTAACTTATCTGAAATTTCATATTATTGTCAAAAAGAGAGAGGAGAAGGTAAGGGACAAGTGAGGATACATCTCATAAAGTATAAATCCTGAATTCAGAAAGGTATATTAGAATCTTCACACACATCACAAAACAAGTTTTCAGCGTCCATGGACGGGTGAAGGAAGTTTGAATACTACCTTGAATCCTAAAGGCTCAAAAGTGAAAAAATTAATATACTGCTTATGAGTGCCAGGGTTGGCAATATCGCAGAAGAGCTTTCTTTGTTCTTTAAACTAGTGCCCTTGAAGCCACGTATGTACTTCATAAATGGAGGGCACAAGCAATTGCTTAGTTTGCTTCATCTAATTCATCTCGTTATGTTCCTGATGGTAGCTGAGCAAAAGCAGAGATGAAAGGCAATTTTCATAATAAACTAAACACCAAAAGGAACAGGCAGAAAATAAACTTCTTAATCAATGAAGAAAGACTGCTGACACGCAACTGCAAAGCAAAAGCAATTCAATACATCTTTAGCAAACTGAACTATGCCTTAGAGCAGCTTGACAAAAGGAGGACCTTAACTGCTGTGAGATTGTCTGAAATTACGGAGGACAGGCCATACGGACGCCAGTGAGACCCTTCCAGCCTGAGGTACTGAAAAATTATACTTTAAGTAATCTACAGTTCCTCTTTCTTCAACTTTTTGACAAATACAGTGGTGTCCCAAACACTGCCACATGTCAGCAACAGGTATCCCAGAACACAGACAAGCTCACTTTCACAGGTTCTTGTCTGAAGTGGAAAAATTCCCTTACTTCAGTGGTGCTAAACATATCATCAGCAAAATACCAGGGCAAATACAAAAGTCAGCCGCCTCACCTGACCTTGCAGACCTCAGACTCTTTCACAGTCTTCTAAGATTCATAGCAGGCATCTCACTTTTCCACCTGCTACTCTGCTCTTATACAAGAAGAACCCTACCCCTGCTAAAGAAATAACATTTACACCATCCTGCTGCTCCCAGAAGTATGACATGGTTTTTGCTGAGCAGTACCCAGGTTTTCCAGGGCCACATCTGTAAGTTATGGACTAAGCCACCCCATACTGAAGTTAATAAATAAAACTTCCCATCAATCATAAGAGGAATTTTGTCAGACTCAGGGTGCACAAGCACGCATCCCACCAGCTTTGAAATTAATCAAGGTGGAGAGAGGGAAACATGAAGCAGTGAAATACTGAAATTTTTGAGACAATTAAGTTCTATGTTTAATGCATCATTCAAATTAAAAACTGAAATTGTTTTTATGGCATTAAGAAGAATAGCATTTATGTGAAGCAGAGCATCACCACAAGAGATAATGCACACAGATTTTTCAATGCCATTAAGCACAATTTTCTTCTCAAAAAAATACAGATGTTTATGTAACACGGTTCCTAAATACAAAACCAAGTCAATCAGTAAAAAAAACCACAACACCAAACCTAAATGTTTAAGACACTTAAATTATCTGCTGAAAAAAATCTTTTAGTTTGCTTAAATTAGTGTTTAAATTTCTGCTTATCGATCTGTACATATCAAAGAGACTTCAGCAGCCTATCTACCTCCATTGCCAGAGGGCAAACTGTGCTGAATCCCACTAACAAAAAAAGGCCCTTTTCTCTGGTGGAGACAATGTTAGGAAAGAATCCAATGCACCATTCTCAGAATTAAAAGCCTGAAGTGAAAATGCTTTCTAAATACATGTAATGGATAAGACAGTATATCTATGATTTACATAAAGATGTACTGCGTATAAATATTTGAATTGCAATCAGCTAGCAGCAAACGTGGAAAAGCATCCCAAGGCAGATGCAGCATTTAAATAATTTAAGTGGTAAATTGATAGCAAGAGCATCCTCTTACATTTTAGAAGCACATGCTAAATTATTATATCAGTGCAGTCCAGTCAAGTTTGTGACTGTGCTTAGAGACACAGGACAGAATTCAGACCTTATTTTACTATAGTATATACCAAATTCCAGAAGACCTTGAGTGGTCTACAAATACGTAGTATTAAGTTCCCTTGATATGAGGAGTGTAACACTGACACGTACATGAAAAGTGTGTTTATGTAGGTGGATATAAATATTTACACAGTAAAGGTATATATAGAAACATCCCACCCTCCCTTGAAGGCTGTCTCCTTGACAGCCTTCACAATGCTGTCAAAGCCTAATTCTCTTCTGAAAATTTATTCCACCGGTGGCTCCCTCTATACACAGTCCCTACCGTTGATATATCACCCGAGAGATGTGTAGCTAACAGCCTGACTTCAGTGCCACAGAAGATGTGGCACTTCACGATATAGTTTAGTGGTCATGGTAGTATTGGCTTGACACTTGGACTAGATGATCTTTTTCAACCTTAACGATTCTATGAAGGGCCTGAAGGAAAGGCAGGTGCCTTCAATCGACTCTAGTTTGGGAAGGAGGATGCTATTTTCTGTTAGCACAGCCTCCGCTGAGAGGAAGCAACAGGTTGTGCAGGCACCGAAGTGCACGACCAGGCAAGATACACAAGGTGAGTTGAAATCACCTTTGATCATCACTTAAGATCAAAGCTTCTAACTGGGTGTTGATAACCAGGAGGGCTGTGGAGAGCCTGGGAGAGAGAAGTTTTCTGCTCGCAGCTGCGGAGCCAGAGAACAGCTGCTCTTTGCATCACCTGCATCACTGCTTTGCCATGAAGTTAAAGCAGCGGTTAAATACAGGAATCCAGCCTGGGTGTAGTATCTATTTAACAAACAGTGAAAAGAATAATAGAAGAAAGCATCACATTCCCACCCCAAACTGGCTGCCAGTAGCTCTCCTGAGCTGCAGACGTCTTCAGAGGCAGCTCAGGCTATTCTCAAAGGACCTGTGCGAGAGCCACTCCAGTTCACCGATTACCATAGTTGTATGCTAAAGCATTTAATAGTTGGAATCTTAGGAGATTTTCTAGCAGAAATCTGCAGAAAGACTTTAAGCCAGGGACTCAGTCAATATGCCATCTTTCCTGTTAATTGGAATAACCTGACTATATCATAGTGGCTATCTGTAGTCCAGGTTTAGACATACCATTTGTCTTAACTGAAAGTTGTACACTTGAATAATTCCAAATGCTATTTAAAAGCCTGCCTCTCAGAAGAATCACTAGATACAATTCCTAAATTATACACAATATTCTCCATTATTTCCTGAAAACAAATACAGAATAGTGGAGACATTCTACAATAAAACACTTAAACAAGATTCTGTTTAAGGTGACTGAGTATTTGTTGCCATGCTGAAGCCACTAGCAGAGCAAGTGACACATTTTAAATGGTTGTATGGTTGTTTTTCCTAATAAGAAGGGAAGCCTCCTGCCATTTTTCTCAATTCTTTACAAGCTACTCAGTGCTACTCTGAGCTCTCCTTCATGGGCTTCTCTGTTCCTGTCCACCTCTCCCACAGAAATCTCCTCTTCTGTGTTTGTCCCAATTCCCTTGCTCCAAGACCTCTCTGCATTTGTGCTGCTACTTTGCTTTTCAGCTGCTATTTCTGCATTTAAGCTTATCAAAGGTTACCAAATATCTACAGCAGCGTGGCCAACAGTCTCCCTAAGCATATCTTTTTTTCCCAGCTGCAATTAAAGGGTGAATACGTTGTTTGTGAGCACCTGAGCTGCTCAAAATCCTCGTCTGTAACACAATAAAACACCTCACCGTCACATGTTAGCATTTTCCATCTCACTAGTGGCATTAGGCAGAAAGGATCGAGGGATGTTGCCCTAACACAGTGGAAGCCGCTATTGATACAAAATCATTTATTAGTGCAAAACTATGGGTGCTTCTTTCAAGTTAATACAGGCCTGTTTCAATGCATCTTCAGTCTACCATGTGTTTCATGTTAAATTCCGAAACTGAAACAAACCAGTGTCATTAATCAAAGGAAGAATGCAGACACATACAGCTTTCTGCACCCACTTAACTATATTTCCTTGAAAACACATTAATTCTGTAAGCTTGACTGGATTTCCCCTTTCACAGCTGTATTGTTTCATTACCTCCTCCTAGAACACGCTGTACTTGCAAACAGTAATGTCAGTTCTTATGGATATAAATGGGAAGTTTTGTATAAATAATCACCTAAATGATGTCTTAGCGAGAAGGGAAAATACTGTCAAAGTATCAAAGGAGAAAGCAAAAGATTACAAAAAGTCAGCTAAGAATATGGGTCAGAAAAGCCAGTAAAATCTTTTTCCTTCAGTGTAATCCCTCACCTATGCCCTACTTACCTGATTCCTCACAATATGCTTTGTCCTTATTCCAAGGTTACGGGGACTGAGGGGAATACGCAATACTGATAAATGGTGTCTCAGAGTTTAAAGAGTTCGGCTGGAATTACACATTCTTTGAAGAGTGTTATCTTTTCAGAAGAGAAGGTGCAAATACCATCTCAGTTCTAACTTATTTTATTTTCTGCTTTTCTCAATCATGTCCCCTTAATGCAGAAGAGAAAGCTTATTATTATCTCGTACACATTAATAAGCTTCTCTCACGGAATTGGAGAATGACTCAACATCTTTGAGTACCTTCAATCATCACCTCAAAGGGAAGGCAATCCAAAAAGAACTTAAAAGACCTCCCTGATGCAGCTAGGAGCCATGCTGCATTACTGAAGCCTGATGATGGGTTGTTTGTACACAAAGCATTTTCTGAAAAGAGGTATGATAAATTTCAGACACTACAGGATATTCCAACCATGCTAAGTTACCTATTTATCGTCCATGTTTCTCTTAGCTTTTCGTTGTCTAAGGCCAGGTATCCCTGCTAAAATCTCACTTCCATGTGACAGACACACACTGGAGCTCAGGCCAGGCAACATCTCTAAGTACACAGTTTTAGCTCAGAAATACAGATCAGAATCCTACGAGGCCGGCACTTGACCTGCAGCGCAGCTTCCACCCTCCCCACTCATCCCTTCTCTGTCCTCTGACAAACCAGTGGCTCACTCAGGCATGTTCCTACACCTCTCAGCTTGACACACAGTCAAAACTAAAAAGAAAACATTTAACCTGCTGTAGTATTGTTGCTCAAGTAAAAATTTCCAATTCTGGATGTCTAGAGAAAGGTTCCTAAATCTGTATTTAGACATTTGATTTTCAAAGACACTAAATACACAGAAAACCTACTGAAGCCAGTGGACAGTACATGTGTTAAAACATTTTTGAAACCAGGCCATTTTTATTCAGCTATTGAAACAGTAAGATAGGATACTATTTTTAATCTCCCATATTCTGACGAATCTGAGTCACCGCTTTACATCATTTCCTCCTCATTTTCCACACATTTGTCTCATTTTCTCACCCACATCACCCCAACAGTCTTCTCAGCTCTTGCCCTAACAACTCCTGAGTTAACAGAGCTCAGCTAATTTATATTTTGTGGTTAGGACTTTCTTCTCTTCCAGCCTTATGGGACTATGTCCATCTGGCTTGCAGCATCTATCCATTTAGCTGTCTGCTCTCCCTTTTTGAGCTTCATCTTTGGTGGGTGAATTGTTCCACTTTGGTCAATCCAGCTATCCTCTCTGCTTTTCTCCCCTTTTTGACTTCCAGCCTCATTTTATTCATAGAATCATAGAATGTCAGGGGTTGGAAGAGACCTCGAAAGACCACCTAGTCCAACCCCCCTGCCAGAGCAGGATCCCCTAGGGCAGCCACACAGGAACGCGTCCAGGCGGGTTTTGAAAGTGTCCAGAGAAGGAGACTCCACAACCTCTCTGGGCAGCCTGTTCCAGTGCTCTGTCACCCTCACAGTGAAAAAGTTTCTCCTCATGTTGAGGTGGAACTTCCTATGTCCTAACTTAAACCCATTATTCCTTGTTCTATTACTGGGCACCACTGAGAAGAGATTGTCTCCTTCCCCTTGACACCCACCCCTCAGATATTTATATACGTTAATAAGGTGCCCTCTCAGCCATCTCCTTTCAAGGCTAAACAGCCCCAGTTCTCTCAGTCTCTCTTCATAGGAGAGATGTTCAAGTCCCTTAATCATACTCGTAGCTCTCCGTTGGACTCTCTCCAGTAGGTCCCTGTCTCTCTTGAACTGGGGAGCCCAAAACTCGACACAGTATTCCAGGTGTGGTCTCACCAGGGCAGAGTAGAGGGGGAGGAGAACTTCCCTAGACCTGCTCGACACACTTTTCTTAATGCACCCCAGGATACCATTGGCCTGCAATGGCCACAAGGGCACATTGCTGTCCCATGGACAACTTACTGTCCACTAGGACTCCAAGGTCTTTCTCCAAGGGGCTGCTTCCCAGCAGGACAGCCCCTAATCTGTACTGGTGCCTGGTGTTATTCCTGCCCAGATGTAGGACTCTACACTTGTCCTTATAGAACCTCATGAGGGTCACTGTTGCTCAGCTCTCCAGCCCGTCCAGATCTTGTTGCATAGCAGCACAGCCTTCTGGTGTGTCAGCCACTCCTCCCAGTTTTGTATCATCAGCGAACTTGCTGATTCCCTGATGTCTAAGTAGAAGAAGAGCAGCGGTTCCAAAAAGCAGGGCAATGGACATCCACACAGATGAAGAGAATCCCACCGCCTCCACCTGACAAAATAGGCATTATTAGGGCAGAGGAGGGAGCACAATACTTTCACGCTGTCTAGTCAGAGTGCCTACAATCAGAAAACCTGAATATCAGAGAAGCTACCTCTCCATCGCTTAAGAACCGAGAGCAACCACACTCCCTCCTCAGCCTGTCAGGGAAACGCACGAGCTAGACAGAGAAAATAAACCTGCACTATGTGGTGACAAAACCAGTGAACAAACACAGACATGTGCTACGTGGTTTGTCCAACATGCCAGGTGTCCACAGCGCCCAGTAACCAGCTGCATATTCAGTCCCACCACAGCTGTCTCCCAAGACCACCTGCAGCCCTCCTGGCCAGCTAACCGCTGCATTTTTCCGCTGGAATATACTACTGCTGTATGGAGACATCAGAAGAGAAGAAACTGAGATCTTTCAGGGAATTAAAGTCCTGTAGAGGTTTTAAAAGTTGAGGCAGGCTTTGGATTGGTGGAAGAGCAATAAAGAAGGATTCAGGGAAATGTGCTCATGGAAACTCTTTTACAAAATCGATGGGCCCTTACCTTTTCTCTCTTCCTTGTTAGGGAGCTGATCAGAAAGCGAAGGGCATGCACCAGTAGTCAAGAAGGGGAGACAAAACCCAACCAGAGGAATGATTAATGTACACTACTTGCAGCTCACAAGTAAAAAGAACAACCCTATTATAAGCTTCAACGGCTAGTATTTTCTAACATGCTTATAAAGTCCAGAAAAAAACCCAAACCTTGTCATGGGTGGTTTGTTAAGAAGTAAATACATCACTGACTATTCGTCATTGATACACCTGTGATAAAACAAATCCTTCACATGGCAATGACCCTACTGACCCTGAAATCAAAACTATTCAAGTTTACAAATAATACTACATGAATTGTTATGGTTCTGTTTTCAGTACAGCAGAAGCGGAAGACTGTACAGAGAGTACAGTGGCTTTTCTTCTTACAAAATCGCATATCACCCAAGAACCCAACTCTGCCAAAATACTGGACAGATAGAGTACAAATACTCTTCTTTAATGCCCATATATATGTATCAAACACAGGAGCTCAAAGTTTACACATATACATACTCACATGTACATGCAAAACCAGTGGTTTGTGGGAACCTGCTTCTGTTCACAATTTTACGAAGGCGCTCCAACCTTTCTTAAGGTCAAATACATTTTACTGTCTAGTTAATTGAAAACAAGGGATGCTACTTTTTGAAATACAAAATCACCACACAGCCTAAGTCAACAAAATGATGAAGCCTTTGCTTATCACAGAACTGTTAAAAAATGGAACTCAAGAGGTCAGGATAATTGTGTAGCGTATGGAGAGAGTGATTACAGCCTCCCAGAAGACATTTCTGCCTGAGGTGAGTTAGCAGACACATCCTCAGATTAAACTTTCATCAGCAGATCTCTGTATTTCATCAATCTTTCATTACGGCGTAGCTTTAGAAAATCGTCTGGTCAGGTGTCATTAGAAAACCTCTTCATCTTCCAAAGCAAAATCTATCCAAATAAATTACTATAAGCAAAACAGTTAAAAAGGAGGGCTCAAATAGCTCAAAATACAGAAAAACACACATTTCTACAATATTTAAAAATTAAAACACTGCCTTTCACAACAAACCCAATGTATCTTATTATACAGGCTTATGTGGACTAGAAGAAGTAGCTTATTAACAAAATTCATGTGAAACAACTTCTGGAAGAGCTTCATCCCAGAAACTAGGATTTCACCAACTTCCTGGGCAATTAATCCATCGAGAGAGGAATGGGCTCAGAGATGCTATTTCTTATGCCTTGGGCTTTTGGTAAGTGCTGTGGGATACAACACGGCAAGTTCATAGGTCAGAGCAGGCAGAACAACCTGCAGGCACAGACCTTTCCACACAACTCCTGTTCTACTGCTGGGGCTTTTATTCACCTAAGACAGTTGTTGTTGCTTCCCAGCCCCAGGTATATTTCACCCAAAGCTTACAACATTCTTGGTGCCACTCGATTGCCAAAGGCGCATTTCTCTTAAATGTTCCCCTTTCAACATCAGTGTTTCTACGACAAGTTCTGTCTTTAGGAGAAGCAGGTATCCAGCCCGGAGGAGTGTGGCTCACTATCTTATTTTATAAACAACATAATGGGATGATTTTCTTTTCCAAAGAAATGCAAATATTTGAAAAAAGAATTGTAAATGCTTCAAAAAAATTAATGAAAAGCAAAGCTGGCTTCCTTTACTCTGCAAAGCTGTATCACATTTAGGTGCCCTTTAAGATGCTCTATTTATTTCCTGACCAAAGCAAGCTACTACAAAATCTGACTTGAAGGGAAATGTGCAATGCACTCATTTTCTGAGGCAAACAAAGAACTGTAATGGTTTATTCATAAGAACGTAAAACCTTTTACGTTCCACTATTTCAAACTGGATTTGCCCCTTTTAGATTTCGCAAAAAAAAACAGACCAATGGAAGTGCAAAACAGTAAAAAAAACCAAACTCAACCACCACTCATTTATAGAAGTAAAATATTTAGAAAGATGGAATTAGGTCACCTTTCCTTTTGGAAATTTAGCCAGAGCTGACCAGAAACTTGGGGGGGGATTAAAGAAGTTTCAGAAAATCTTTTAGTGGAAAAGATTTTCTAGGTCCAAAATAACATTTCTCATCAAAATTCAGAGACAAAGAAAACCCCCACCCCTACTATTGCAAGCATCTCAATAATAAATATGAACATAAAGAGGAGCAGATCGTTAGCGTGATTCAATTCTTACTACCCATGTGTCAGGATTGGCATCCTCTGAAGATCCTGGAATTACTCAGTGTGAACAGCAACATTCTCCCACTCTAAATAAGTCACCTTCACAACCCTGTTCCCACAGCACAATGTTGTACAACAAAGAAGGATGCTACCAAAAGAAGCTCAGTCAGGAATGAAACTCAAGGAAAGACTGGCTCCAGGGCAGGACAGCCTTTCCCACACACTTGTCCTTGCTCCCTATGGCAAGAACTTCGGCTCGCAAGCAGTCAGGTTTCAAGGACAAACCTCTGTTTTCTGCAACACCCTCAGGAATTTTCTTGCATCGAGATCTTTAAGTAAGAGTAATCACTTAAAACCATCACTCTTCCCTCAATCCAACTCTTTTCTCCATCAAATCAGGTACCTCAAGAAAGTGGAAATGGATATCTAACTTGGGCCAGCAGTCAGACATACTTGCACAGGAGAACATACTACAGGACATCTTTGAAAACATGGTTTTAGATAAAAATTATATATATATGTGAAACAAAGTAATGTTGCATTTGCAGTTTTATGCACCTGGCTGAAAGGTTTGCTTAATACAGGTTCATCAAAACAGCATACAAGTGATCAACTATGAAAACCAGATATTTTAAAAAGTAACACCAGCACGAAAGAGAAGAATTTACCCATCCTCTCATAGCCCATGGGACACAACAGCTCGATCAAATGAACAGCTTTGATATCTAACTTGCTCCAGGTGTATGTGTCCTCTGTATCAGCAGACAGAAATAGCACCGAGTCAAAAGGGACAAGGAGAGCGAAGACTCACCGGCCATTGTCACGCCCCACGCCCCAGACTCTGATGCTCACAATGGGCTGCGAGTGAAGAACTGTGCGGTCCATGGGGTCAATCAGGTTCAGCATATCATTTTCCAGTATGAGGTACATGTCCTTGCCCTGCAACTCCAGACAAAGGTACAGTTACAAAGTATGGCTCAAACCGACTGGGATCAAGGTGTTACATCTACGCTGTTCAGACTTGCATCCTCTTAATTTACTGCAAGTTTTGGTTTGTTACAGGAGCACTTGTAAATGAGTTCATTTATTTCTGATGTGAAAAAGATCTGAGATAGTATCTTGCTACTACTATATTTTTAAACATTCCCAAACAAAAAGATTTGATCTCTTTTAAATTCAGCTGTTTGACTCATTCAATTCCAAGCCACTGAGTTATTCAACAAATCACGTGCTTATGCTTTCTCAAGTAAATTCTTCCAGCCAAGAACTGTCTTTATAGTAAAGGTTCATGTCAAAACCTGTACTCTCCAGGAAGAGTTTCTTCCTTCAAATAATGTACTTTGCTTCCACAAACTCTAACCAAGAGGTCATGGGAACAGACATCAATTTGTACGTGTCAAAGGATTTACAGGATACTTTTTGAAGAAAGATTAATTAAGGGGGAAAATCCAGCATTAGGATGTGAATGTGAATTTTGCCAGTGACTGCAGAATCCTGGATACAGGATTTCTCCCTAATTCTTCTGGCATGTAAGAACAAGGAGAATGCTTTTTCCCCTTAGAGGAAATAAATATAGAGGCAATTTTCCTTTTGATGCTAATTCCCAAATGCTAATCCTTCTCTTAGGGTTAGCATTTACAAAAGATCTGCTGCCTCTTCCACCACACTTACTCGCTCTCTTCTCACAGGCTCTATGTCTACACTGCAGACTGCTGGATCCCACTGACATGATCATGCACCTATTGCCAATAGGTAAAACAAGCTCCTGCTGATAGTAATGAGAGGAAAGTGGGAGCTATCAGCTAAATATAGAGTAATTTGTTTCCTCTCTATTGTGCCAGAATCTATAAAAAACCAGAAAGAACAGAAAGGGACTGACTTCCTACTGACAAACATTTCAAAAAATGACCTTTTTTCTTCACCTCAGTGACACAGAAACCATCTTCCTGCTTGGTTACAGTGGCTCAAATCTTAATGACGTCTAATTTTGTGTCTGTGTAAGACGTACACTGGTGTCACCCTGGGAGGGTCTGCTTCCAGTGTTTCCAGGCTAGGCAGCAAGGGGCAGGCACTGCCAATCACCTCTCCCACCCACAAATCTCCTAACGAGGATTCCCCGGGGAGCGGTGACACACGAGCTGGCAGCACAAGTGCTGAGAGGGGTGTGGGAGAGGAAAAGGACATAGGCTGGTATACGTGATGCCAGCACAAGAACATTTTACCTGATGTAAAAAGTACAGCTGTGGCTGATACGCAAGGCTGGGCATACAGGCTGCTCCTGAAGAAGCAGAAGTAGCTGCGATAACCGTGAATGTAAACGAGGTGAATCAGCAGCACTGAGCTACTTGTGGTATAGAAAAAACAGAAACATGGGAAATAAAACATAAAAGCCAAGATGACATCAGGAAGACCAGGATGATGAAGGAAGCGAAACAGAAAACACGGTCATCACAAAGAAAAAGAGTGAGGAATTTGCTTGGAGGTCAGATGCAGTAAACAGATTGCGTGAAGAATGTCACAAAGATTGCTTTTTGGACTTATTTCCTACTTATACATTTGTTCCAGAAGGAAATTATTACAAGAAGGTAAAGCTGTTCATAATGCAAAATACACTGGGCTTAGAGTAATAAAACTGAATCCAAATTAGCTGGAAAAGATTGAAGAACTGGCAGATAAGCAACATAAGTCACAGAAAATTATCCTTCCAATGCTCAAGGGATAGCTTGGCCGCAGCCAGAACCAATACACTTTGCTAAGTTCTGTTGCCTTATTATACAAAAGCTATTTTAGAGATGAAAACACTGCACAGGGCAAGAAGAAATTATTCACATAGAGTGGGAACTTCAATGTCTCAGGCTGCTGAAGAGTGGCAGAGACCTGATGTTCCCAGACGAAGAAAGCTGTGGGAAGAGCCACGCAGCGAAAGTGAATGAAGGGAAGAAAGACACAACCCCAGCAGCCTTGCAGGGAAGTGCTTTATGCCGTGGCTTGCTTATAGGCCAATAGAAATAATATATCTTCTTCATACAGGTGATTTTGTAATGTACAGGAATGTAATGCACAGCGAAGTAGCAACACAAATAGATCTGAGTCAAGTTTTTCTTCTTAGATTATTTTACAAAACTGGAAGATAGAAATTTACACGAAATTTCTTTCAGAGGGGAGCAGAGGGCATGAAATCCCATATTAAAGCCAGTGACAAAGCTTCTTCAGTGTCAGGATTTTACCTAGAGCGTGTGGGGATTTTTGTGTTTTGTTTTTTTTAAATCATTAAAACTTGGGGATGGTCCTAGGCCCAATTTCACTTTCATTACTTTCTATCTAAAATAAATCTTTAGGCAATCTGAAAGCCCCTATCTGCAGTCATCAGTTCTACTTTCATAATAGATTTCTGCTGTATGTGCTCCATCTGATGTGTCAGTGATGAGCACACTTTTTCAGATTCCTGCTTAAAATGTGCCTCTTCCAATCACTCTTGAAGCATTACCTTGCCAGTAGAAAAATGTGGTAGTAATGATTTCTTTTAAAATCAAGAAGACTATTTACTTCAGGGGCCACTTATTCAAGCACAGTACCTCTATTGTTTTGTCAGGCTGATTTTTTTTTTTTATACTAGCATCCATTAATTAAAACTTGCATTCAAGAGGACCAAATTTTGTCAGCATTTTGGCTTGAAAACCTGCAAGGGTTTCCAACAAAGAACAATGGGACTGACAGAGAGAAATATGGAAAAATGTGAACATTAACTCTTAAACCAAAATAAAGTACATGGTTTCAGGACACTGAACAGAAGCCTTTGACCGTAACAACAGCTTCAGAGACTGAAGGATATTCTTCCTAAAATTTGTACTGAAGCAGACAAGTCATCTCTTAATCTCTCTTCTGTCCAGCAGTGCTGTTTCTCTTATATAACACAAATATCAGCAAAGGTAACAACATTCACTCTTATGTCAGTTTTGCATTCAGATCTTGTGTAGTAAATCCACATTAGCATAACCCTCTTGAAAACAGGTCAGGAGAGAAGTAGAGAATAAGATTTAGCTGAAGCTTAAGCTTCTCCGTGATTAATCAAATAACAAAGATGTTTTTCTATGGGTTTGTCTCTGTATATCCCACCACTATAACTCCAGTTTTTCCTTTCTTCTTGTTTCACGTACTGATCCCTCCTCACCTTCCACTCCTCCATCTGTCCCCAGGACACCTCTTCGCACCACAACACCTCTCGCTTCCTTCACGTTTCTCCCTGCACTCCCACAGCGTTAGCCTGTCCCTGCTGCCAATTCAGAACGAAGCACTGAGGTTGCACGGTTCAGCTGATGCAGGTATAGTGATCCATCGCCAAACCAAGAAAGCAGAGAGCTGGGCTCTCTGTTTTTCCCTCCATGTGTGGGAATTTGGCATCCTTCAAAACTGGATGACACTGCTGAACAGACTCAAGAGTTATTGGAGAGGTACCAACAGACAGACTGATGACATAAAATTAATTTCCTTCAGAAACTGATAAAATGATCATCTTAAAATAAGCCATCTGTCCATCAGTCTCAATCTTCTCACCCATTTTAGAAGCACAGGTCACACCGGTCTGAGTTTCTCTGAAGCCCTTTTGTCACTGGGAAATGTGTGAAAATGCTGTTTCAAAGCATCACTCTGAAACCTCTGGTCAGGAGAACAACCTCCACTGATTCCAACAGTTTGTCCTAACCCTGTTGCCCAGGTGTGTACTCGTCCAGGCGCAAACATAAAGATGAGGTCTTTGTGGCACTTGCTGTCCCAAAAAGTTTGAAACAAAACTGTCAACACTTCCCCTGGATGTTCTTATATTATTTGGCAGCGTGAGCTGAAATAGGGAGATCTCAAACCCCAGAGCATAGACTTATTTGCCTACAGAGTTGTTGCTCTCAAGATGTTTTATGACGTGAGAGGGATGTTCCAAGAGGAGGAGAAGTTCACCCTGTGCTTACCTCTCCCCAAATGCCGACAGTATCTCTGATGTCATTTTTACAGTAAGAGAGTTGTCTGATGCAATTGTTCACAGCAACGCTGCTTTTTCCAGGAGCAAGATCTTCTTCTGCCATTTCTACCCAGCCCAGAGATCGCACGGCAAAACACTAAAAAGAAACCAGAAAATATCTGAACATGTATCAGAACATGCATCACGCTGCTGTATGCAGATATGGAAATCTTGTCATGAAACAGAAACGAGTCAGTTAAGGTTAAAGACCCCAGCTAGGAAAGGAACAAAATCAAGGCCTTGCATATGAGCTTATGTTCAAAGATAAGTAATTTTAAATACAATTTGAGAATGGCAAAGTAAAAACACTGAAAGGAACAAAGAAGAATACACAACTTGCCAGGAAAGGTAAGAGTAATGCTTTACAATAAAACACTTAAGGAGGAAATGAGCGAGCAGTACAAATAGTAGAACACACATAATCACAGAGAAACAAAGGAAAAAGTACAACTACAGATAGAGCAGATTTCAAATTCTGTTGTGAGATTTGCACTGATGGTATATCTCACTGCTTAGCTTTCAACCAGAAAATTCTTTTTTTCTTGTGGATTACAGCAATTATTTGTGCAGTAAATTTAATTAAGGTAGCAAACAATAACAAATTCAAAGTGCTAACAAAAAGATAAGCTATCATAAGAGGAAAGCACGCTTTTTCTAGAAGAAATTAAAAATGACCTTTAAAATAAACCAATCTAATTATACATTTTTTTAGCAGAAGGATGTTTAGCCAACCAGAGTACTGAGTTGGCAGAACAAGCCAAGGCAACGTTACTTTGCACATATGGTGCTTTTTGCAAACAAAACAAAATGGAAGAAATTCAGTGCCATCATCTCTATTCTACATTTACTAGGGTAGAGAATAAAAAAATAAATTCTGAAGAAAATCTCGCACATTTACTCTCAGGCTTTATGGTAGGTGAAATACAGACCTCACACTAAATTAGTGGGAGTTTGTCTATGAGAGCAAGACTTTCTCCAGAGAACATTATGGGTATCTCACACTCAAACTGCAATGTGCTGCCAGAGAAGGATGCACAACGGACTTACTGGTGTACCTCCTTAACAGGTACGCCAGACATTTATGATGGTCCCTAAAGGTTCAGCAATAACAGTTCCTGAATGAGCCCATACCAAATTCCTGCTCTCTTCTAGGTATTTAATACGGCAACAGACACTGCCACTGAACACTGCTCTGTCAAATTCCACCCCATCTCTGAGCTCGGTT
Organism: Trogon surrucura; assembly: GCA_020746105.1. Taxonomy (NCBI): domain Eukaryota; kingdom Metazoa; phylum Chordata; class Aves; order Trogoniformes; family Trogonidae; genus Trogon; species Trogon surrucura. Next base: position 56,017,641 of record CM036620.1, on the reverse strand, counting down.
TCCTTGCTTGAGTCAGTGATTAGATATCGCAGCAGCACTGACACAAAGTTGCACTCCGTTCTCATACCCAAATCCTCCTTGCTAGCCATGGTGCCTCCTACAGAGGTGTCAGCGAGGATTAATTCCAAAAGTAGAATCATAGAATGGTTTGAGTTGGAAGGCACATTAAAGATCACGTAGCTTCAACCCCCTGGGGCTGGGAGCCCCGCTGCCCCCATGGGACCCTGCCCACATGAGAAAGAAGCCCAGGAGCAGCAACAGCAGGTCCATGCTGGAGTCCCCAATTAATCCTTCTTCTTGAGAGGCAGTAAATAAATCAGCTTCAGAGTTCAAAAGCTGACACTGAATATTCATTTGCTGCCTTCTAAAAACTGCTGTGAAAACAGCGAGTAGATCAAGCTCATGCACTATCACTGGTGTGCCATTTGGGAACCACCGTCCCCAAAAAAAGACCCCAAAACACCAAGGTATTTTAAATATGCATAGTATGTCAACTTGGGCAAACAACGGGAGGCATAAAATTCACCAGTGGGTAAAACGATTAATGAGTTTCTCCCTTCCTCCCTTTAAAACTTCTCCTTCAGCCTTCTTTCAGCTCGCACAAAGGGCTCAGCCAGCAGAAAGCCCAGCCTAAGAGCCTGCCTCTCGTACCTCTGGTACCTACTCTAGAAGTAACTAACGACGCATCTCATCTAAGAGATGAGATGGCAAATACAACCCGCAAATTGTGTGAAACCCTTTAGCAAGAGTGGGTAAAAAATTAAAGCCACTCGAGATTTTTTGTGGCTGTTTGTGTTTGGGTGATTTTTTGTTTTGTTCAGTTCTCGGGTTTTTTGGGTGGGGTTTTGGTGTGTTGGGGTTTTTTTTTGCCTCTTTTTTTTTTTTTTTTTTTTTTTTTTGCTTTGCAGACAAAGAAACCAATATGCAAATTCTCCTATGCTGCTGCTTCCTGACCCGGCTCTGCTGGAAACCCACAACAGCACTGACTTTTAGATTTTAAAGGGAGATGAAGGAGAAGGTGAGAGAGGAAACAAAGGAGGGGTCACTGCTCAAGGGTGCTTTTCACTTTAGGGCTAGACGAGACACTAAAATATCCATTTTTTAGCAATTACTAAGGTCATCTAATCTCAAAATTGCAGAATTGGCTTTGGCACCTCAGATGCTCATGAATCTTGCTGAAAGTGCTGTGATACCCAATTGGGGTATTAAATATTTATCTTTGCAAGCTTTTAAAATACAGATTTTTACTGTGCCAGAAGAAAGGCATTTTTTACAAGTATTTCAATATTAAATTAAGTAAAAGAATACTAGCAGAGATAAACATTTTCCAAATCATCTTAAGAGAGACGAAGAACCAAATATATACCATACTGTTTCCTCATTATTCTTAATTTCTCAACCACATATGCAATTTGGTAGCTGCTTTCTGAACACAAAGGTAAATATAGTCCTTGCACCAAAGAGGGTACATCTTAAGAAGGTAAAAAAACGATGAAAGACAATCAGTTCAAGTTGACAGCTGGTAAATTTCTTATTAACAAAGATGGCAAACTGTTTTGGTATTTCTTTTTTCTGGCCATTTTTATTCTACATTTAAGATGGACACTCTTGTCCATCCCACATGTTCCCCTCCGTGTGAAGGGCTTGGCTTCCTTCCCACTTCCATTCCCTCTCAGTGCTTCCAAGAGGTAGATGTGAGAAACCCCTCTGGCTTCTGGCACTTGGGAGGTCTTCATACATGTGATTTACAAGAAGCCCTTACCATAATCCAAGTAAAATACTTCAGAACAGTTTCATCAGAACAAGCCCATTTCCCAAAGACTCACTGCAAACAAAAAAATTCTCAGTAAACCCCAGAAAGACTCAACACCCCATTCACAAGGCAACATGTGTACCTAAGTATACACATACAAAATAATACGATTTTGCTCAAAATACACATAAAGACCAAAAAACTTCTACTTCTTGGTTAACTGAATACATGTGCTGGCACAACTCAGAATTGATGGCAGCCCTTCATGCAGATTTCAGTGCTAGAAAATACAAGGACTCGGAGTAACACGTGATACAGAACACAGCTCATTTTTTCATCAGTAAACCAGAAGTATATATATACATACACCCACGCCTGTGGGGTGGGAGCGCGGTGGAAGCGTGTGTACACACGCCTGCATCCTTCACTCTCTCTGCACCTTGCCAACAACTGTATTATACAAGATCCACTTTGTGTTTTCTTGTCGGTGGGTTTTCTCTGCCTTGAATTGACTCTGAGGTTCTCTTTAAAACAAAACAGTATAAAACCCAGCAGAAACGAACTACCTGGTGTCTCCAATCAGGTATGACCTAATTCTTAAACCAGGGCTGAGTTGGCCATGACAGCAGAATTGCTTGGCTCTCTAGCACACTAATTAATACAGCACCAGGGCTCCCTGGCTCCCATCAAGGATACAAAGAGACAAACGGCTTCCTTCGACTGAGCGAGCTGTGTGAATGCAGCCTCTTTTCTCGTGGAACTAACATCTAGAGTCAAGCTGAAAAACGGAGCGCAGCTCCAGGCTCCCTAAAACAGACAGTCCCGCTAATGCCAGCTGGTTAAGTACCTGTACTTGAGGCTCAGAGACAATTACTGGGAAATCATAATTACTGTGCCATCACAATTTCAGAGTAATCCAGATACCAACTTTTGGCTTACAGTAGTTTACCTAATTTCTTTTCTCCGTTAGAGAATAAACAAATAACCCTTGCATCATGTAAAATCTTATTAGTATTAGCTTAGTAAAATCTTAGAGCTTTCTGTGCGTGGTCAGATCCTTTGCTTTATCTTAAAATCAAAACTGTGAAAAGGATGATTAAATAGCCATATATGAATAAAGATAAGCGAAACGTGATTTTCCCATTTGCTTGTCCACAGACACTTTCCAAGAGCTGGTAAAAAACCAAAACAAAACACAACAAAAGAAACCAAACAGGTTTGAAGAAAAAAGAAGAATAGAGCAGAATGAAAAAGATTTAAGAAGTGTCTACTGTATTTGGATCACTGCTGTTTGGGACTGGGAAGATAAAAGGTACTACCACAAACACTGCGTGCCTGAGAGAAGTGAATTAAAAAATGTCATTTAAAACATTGTCCAATAATCTTGTATTGTCATCTCGACCGGAGAACACATTTCCTGTGAAGCTACACAGGACATCATGCAAAGAAAATACACGTTATCACACACTGCCTCAGGAAAAGACAGGTGAACAGAAATGAAAGTGCAGGTATCACTGCTCAGTTTTACAGCTCTGGGGAACATGTTTGCATGGTTGCAAATCCAATTAATATTTCAGAGTTAATGATCTGTAGCCAAAGAAGCAAACTCATAAATGCCGTAATCCAAACTCTGTAAAAAGCTGTAAACCTCCCTGGCAGTGCAGTTCTGATCTAAAACATCACCTAAAGCTGGGAAGCTTGAGGTCTGAAGGAATAAACAAACTGTGTATCACACTTCTGCTCTTTGGCATCGCAAAACCTTCACCACAGGGTAGGGATATGCTCTGCAGCAGCTTTTCCAAGAAGAACTCTGAGAGGAGCTTTGACAGAACTGTGACAAATCTCTGCATGTAAGCAAATACTACACTCTAGCTGTTGCTTCACATAGCACTAAGCATGTAACTTTAACAAAATTAAAATGAAATAATTGAGAAGACCACAGCAAATACAATCCGCTACTAGACAAAGAACAAGACATCAATCACACATGATTGATGGCAGAGTGGTATTGGAAACTGGATGGATCATAAGGGCATGGGTAGAAAAGATCTCATTACAGGGAGAAAATGGATTAGAATATCAGTTTGAGAACAATAAACTAATGTACAATTACAAAACCGCAGACTGATTGTTTTTCAGATCACACAGCAGTTGGTAACCACTATGAATACCTAGATTCGGGTATGTTTGCCGTGAAGATTTAAATCTGTGCTACTAATTTCTTTTCTACTTCTGAGCCTACAAGACTTGGGTTTGAGCAGTTTCCCTTTGTTTCCTTTTATGTTTTTTCTTGTTAAAGGCTATATCTGTCTGCAGACATACGTAAATCATTACAGTATTTAATAAGGCCTTTTATCACAGACCACTGAACAGGCTTGTATCTGAGACACAACATGTAGGTCACATAATTAACTATTTCTTATACCACAATCTTGGAAATTCCACTTACATTTTCTTCAATAGTTTTAAAATAAAACTTTGGACGATCAAAATATAGCCACCCTACTCCAAGAAAGAAGTATATTCCAGCTTGCAGTAATTCCAGATGAAAATATTGGAGATGATCAAAACTAAATTGAGTAACAAAAGAATAAAGAGATTTGATGCAGTTAACGAACAAGGAAACACTTTCATTTAGTTGACATGAACAGACTGCAATGCATCCATTTTCTCAGAGAAATACTGACAGTTGTCACAAAAATCCTTAACTACAAAATATTCAAATCACAGAATCAAAAACATCCAAACGATTTTTTCAACATCTCCAGCTTTCTGTTGCAGTTCATGTTGTATTAGTTGAACTACTGAGACTGTGTGTTGAATTCAAAAATAAGCACACAGATATTCGGGTCACAACCAAATTCAGAAATCCATTAATAACTGCTACTTCAAGCAGATGATCATAAACTAAACTTCTGCGGAATAAAATATGAGAGCTTTACAAACAATGTAAAATAACGTTTATAATAAATTATTTCTCTAGAGCAGATCAGTATTGAATTCTGTACTCTCACAGTCCCTTAGTCACTCTCCAAGACACCACAGGCTCATTTTTTCCAGGCTCACAGACTCCAGCACGTAGGATGACAAAAGTCCTTCTCTTATTTTGCTCTTAATACTTCTGTCTCAGTGGCTCCTGCTGGCTCACAGCCAGAGGTCAAATCTGCTCTAAGAAGGCAAGGTTGCAAGACCATTGTGCTGCTTCAAGATCTTTTGATTCCCAATTTTTTATTCATTACTGAATTTGTGAATCAAGCAAAAAAATCTACTCAGCTGAGCAAAAAATGCAATGGACACGATTATTCTCTACTAATACCCTTTTGCTGTATATAGTTCTGAAAACAAAATTAAAATCACCTTATTCTTCTCTCCAGTCTTCTCAGTAAAGAACAGGCATTGATTTTAGATGATCTGCAAATGCCTTGACTTCACACCCTAAAGGGATGGGTTTATGGACTTTGCTTTGAGGTAACAGTGTTTTGGGTTCCGTGTTAATACAGTGAAATGAAAACCCTTAGTGAAGAAAAGACAGTCATATTTTTCATGAGAAACCAATAAAGAATGGCAGTTGCAAGGGTGCTCAAATTAGGGTGTATCTGGTAGAATAAATGAGCTCAAGCAGGTTTCATTATTCTGCGACACACAAATGACCCCACCAAACACCCGCATGCTTTGTCAGTAAGGACAAGCCCTGAGAGAGTTTACAGGGCACAAAAAAATGCGTGCATTCATTTCTTAAAAACTAATGCCCTGCACTTGTTAACTTTAACCTTAAATGCTGTATTTTTCTGATGAGACCTCTTCTACAGGCTGATAGATCTAAGTGATTCTAATGCAGCCAGCAGCACTTTATTTAGTCCTGTGGTGCACTATTTCAAAGGCAATATGCATAACAGTCAACTCACAAAAAAAAAAAATAAATTAAAAACCTTTAAGTGAACTCTCAGCCTTACTGAATCAATGGAGAAAATCCATCTTCACTAAAGTCAGGATTTCATGTCTCTTTAGATGCAACATTGTTAAGAGTAATTTGTTCTCTGCAGAAATTATGTTTACAACAGGATTCAAAGTCTATGCAGTAAAATCACTGTTGATTGATTCCAAATCTTTGAAAAAGGCTCAAATAAACATGAATCCTGGTGGGCCTCCCACATCTGAGGGCCCACTTACTGTCACTGCCTCGCTGCAGCACAGCAATCTCCATCAAGCATACGCAATAATGCAGACTTGCATAGGAGAAACACGGCGTTATGGTGTACTACATATCTTGTGTTTTTAAATCTCTTAAGAGACAAATACAGCCTCCCACTCCCTCTTCTCTTTGATGAAATATTGGAAAGAAGGAAATTGGAGGAAATATTGGCAAAGGAGACTTCCGGTTTTCTAAAGTGAAATTCACAGCAAGAACTAAAACCAAAATACATGCACGCTGGTAGAGCAATCTAAATATTGCTCTGTCATTCAACACAATGTTCGATTTTAACTGATTTTTAAATTAACTTCCTCCATAACTGTACCTTTCAGCAGGTCTGTGACTTTAAAAAAAAAAAAAGTGGAATAGACGTATCTTAGTGCTTTAGTCTGCTGTATCTAAAACTGCTTCCAAAGCAAAATGTTGAGCACCTGCATCATTTACCTGCAGCATCTCCACAGCTGGGAAGGTGCCTTAATGCTGCTAATGGCAAACAGCCAAATTCAGAAACAACCAAGCAGTGTAGAAACTGCCATCCTCATCACTCACCACTGCTACCCAGAAGCTGCAAGGATGCAAAGATGGATAAAGTTATGCTACATTAAAGTAACTGTCGAGACTGACCACTTTTTTGATTATCCACTGGATGTTCCAAACCAAAGATGTGTGTTTTGACTCAGTTTCGAAAGCTGCCCAGCTGTTGAGAGAGGGCAGAAACTAAGGACACCTTTTTGGTTTTGAAAGAAACAAGGAAAAATCCTAACCCCAAACTCCACTGCAATGTTTATTTTTGGTTTAGGTTTGGTGCTTGTTTATTTGTTTGATTTCTTTTTAAAGATTGTATTCCTAGATTGCCAGTCTTCCCTCTGAGAGCCAGCAGCTTAGCGTTAAAAGAACTGTGTACACACTGTTCAGGCTAATCCCTTAAATACAAAATTCTGCTGTTCACAAGAAACTTTCAGCTACTGCCAATAAGATTCTTTACAAAATCAAACCAAAACAAAACTACCAACTCCCTCTCTTGACTAAGGTGCTATTCAAATTGTTGAGACGAAGACCAGAACTTTTCTTCTACTCACTCTTACAAACTTTATGGCTTAAGTTACCACTAAAATTATTATCTACTCAGGAGTCAAAAAAATAAATGAAATTATGTGTCAAGTACTTTCCAAAAGAGAATATGGACTTTTTAAAGCTACCCTACAAGACCCTGGAAAAACTCCACCCCTAGTAACAAATCGAATTGCCTATGGGAAAAATTAAAGTCAGAAAACACAGAGCTGCTACAACACTCAGGGAAAAAGAGACTCGTAAGAAGATGTTAACCCTCATAGTCTCATTACAAGTAACTAAAAGCACTTGCCTTGTTTACTTTAATAAAGCTAAGCTGAAGAAGAGACAAATTTGTCTGCTATAAATGCACTACAAGATGGCCAAACATAGAATAAGAGGATAAAAAATGTCCTCAGAAAGTTTAGGTTAAAAGGTTTTTGACCATCAAATTGTCAAATACTTCAATCAGAAATGGTAACACTTTAATCAGTTTGTCAGTAAGGCTAGTCAAAGCAATCTGCCCTCTGCCCAAATGTTTAAGAAGAAACTTGAAATTAATACATGAGATTATATAATGTGGTTCCCTATAAGGGTAAAGAAATGGGTTCAAGATTTCTTTTAGTCCTGCACTCTGTAAGAGGTCGTATTTGGTAGGGAATGAAACCCAAGGATTATTTCTGGAAGAAACAAATCCCCATTCCAAAAACAAGCAGAAGTACCACTCTGGAAGAAAAACTGTTGAAGATGCTTAAATTTTCTTTTAGATTTAATCTCTTTTTTATATGGAGACTTAGGAGGGTATAAACTCCTCAGATTAAATTAATTGAATTGAATCCAATAATACTAATTGAGTTCATTAATTGTAATGAATTGAACTGAGGCTTTTTGTAGTGTTTCACAGCTCCTGAGAAGCAGCACAAGATGGACTGTGAAACTGCTGGAAAATGCTGAATACTCCCCATTTGCACCAATAATTTTAGAAGCTGCTCTGACTGTGAGAGAGAATTATTGACTTCAATGCAAAAAACCGATCCTTTCTTGGAATTACTGGACAGGATAGAGCCTCCTCCTCCCTGGTTAAGTCTTCGCTTGCATCAGAAATCAGACTCATCTCCATCACCACAGAGACACGCTGATTATTTACAAACAGTTTTGTGTCTAGCCAGGATATTTGCTTCTGGAGAAGATGAGAAACAAGCAAGTGGAGAGTGTCTCCAAAACACACATACCTGCCTCCACAGCATGAAAAGCAGCAGAGAGATGGATATCAACTCTTGGGGATGGCATACAACACTTCGTAAAATTATTTCAGTAGTGCTATTTACAGACTACAAGTTGTCTGACAAGTGAGATTGTCAGAAACATCACTCGCATCACTCCAAAAAGCCCAAACGAATGGTTAATCCCTAAAGTCCAGATAATCCATAGGAGTTCATCACCAACTCACTTCCCATGAAAACTGTGTTTTCATTCACCTACCTATTATCAGCATCTCCTACCTCTACCCCTCTTGGAAATAGTCTCCTTTTCTTCCTTTGAGATCCTGAGCATTTACTAGAAGAAAACAGACTTCTGGAGCAACTGCCTAGTACTATACATTTGTATCATTCTTAGATATTGATATATAGCTGAAACTACTCTGAAATGAGAAGGCTGGAAAGTGAAGCTCAGGGAATTCAAAAATCCATGCTTAACACTGAAGGACAACATTAAGCCTTAGCAGAAAAACACATTTCAAAGTTGAGAATAAAGATGAGACCAAATGTCAGGTCAAAGAGGCCAGTTCCGAAAAGATTTTGGAGAAATGGTGTGACACAAATTTTCAATTTTTCATTGCATTCCTAGGGACAGAGGCAGGTTTCCCAGAGGTTCAATTTCTCTGTAAGACCGAGAAGAAAAAGATTAATAACTTCCTATACTTTACTACACGGCCATCATATTTTACAACAATGTAAAAAGAGAAGCCCAGAGGAATTTACAGTCCAGGATTGCTAAAAGTATCTTTTCACCTCCCTTGAAACTCAATTAGGAAGGCCCAGGTTGTTCTATAAATTAACCAAGAAGGTTATAATGTGTCTCCTGGGAAGTACCAATTCAAAACTCATTTCTAGTTGTGCATGTTTCCCATGCAGAATTACGTTCCTTGTCGACCTCTTCAAGAAATTCCTACCAAAATAAATTACTGCAGTCAAGAAGCTGGATGTAATCATTATCCCCTTTCTCTCCCTTCCTCTTTTCTTTCATGGTCTTGTGCAGACAATCTGCACTGCCAAGGATCAGAAGCTCTTAAGCACATGATCTATAGAGAAGCTTTTGCTATTTATTGAAAATTTTGAATGCTTAACTGTGTTGCTGCATGCATCACTTTTCTTACAAGAATTGCATTAGTTATATGACGCACTTTTCCCGACACGGACATTTTTGCACGACACAATCTCTAGAGAATGAGCTACTTCAGCGTTCCACAAGGTGGCGCGGTTCCCCTTGCTGAAAGATGGTACTGAGTGCCATGGCGGAAACTTCTTTTCCTTTTCTTTTTTTTTTCTTAAATGTACTGGCTGCTGTCATGATGAATAGTTTTAAGTAGGTTTAAGATCTCTAAAATACCTCTAACCAAGATTTTAACAAATTCTTCCAACAGAGAGTTAATGAGTTAAAAATAGCTTCCTCCTTCTATGCTGAAACAAAGAAAAGGTACCTGTGCTTGCTGCCCTGCTAAAGCAAACTTCAATCAAATGCAGGTAAAGCACGTCACGTGTCAGAAGAGAACCTTAGGGTTCTCACGCCCTGTGAAGTACGGCCATGCAGCAGCTGCTTGTCCTGTCCTTGGGGCAGAGGCAGATGCACGGAACAGCTTTGCCCACAGCCTCTCCGGCTGCAAAGCAACATCAGCACTGCTGAGCTTCACCCGCAGGACCACGCACAGGGTCACTACTGCTCCTGCACAGCATCCCCATCAGGCAGTGACAGATAGCAGGTAAGGTGCTTTGACTCAAATGATTTTTTTTCTTTAAAAAACCCCACCCAAATACACAGTTTCTCCTCTATTTCTTGTCTTGCTCCTCTCAGTCACTTCTGCGAATGTTTCAGCACTCGGTTTTGATTACCCATTTAAGCGTCATCAGCATGGTTTTGCCTAAACAGGAGAAACAAAACCAGCTGTGACAGACGTTGGGCATTGACCCGTTTCACAGACACCGAATTGGGTATCAGTTCCATAAATTTTGCAGTTTAAACAGCAAGCCAGAGAGGGAAGGGAGATGATATTTGACACAGTCTCCCACAGCATCCTTGCTGCTAAACTGAGGAAGTGTGGTCTAGACTCTCGGGTAGTGAGGTGGACTGTGAACTGGCTAAGGGGAAGAAGACAAAGAGTTGTGGTCAATGGGGCGGAGTCTGGTTGGAGGCCTGTATCCAGTGGAGTCCCTCAAGGGTCGGTACTGGGACCAGTATTATTCAATATATTCATCGATGACTTGGATGAGGGACTAGAGAGTACTATCAGCAAGTTTGCTGATGACACCAAGCTGGGAGGAGTGGCTGACACACCAGAAGGCTGTGCTGCCATTCAGCGAGACCTGGACAGGCTGGAGCGTTGGGCGGGGAAAAATTGAATGAAATATAACAAGGGTAAATGTAGGGTCTTGTATCTGGGTAGGAACAACCCCAGGTTCCAGTATAAGTTGAGGAATGACTTATTAGAGAGTAGTGTAGGGGAAAGGGACCTGGGAGTCTTGGTGGACAGCAGGATGACCATGAGCCAGCAGTGTGCCCTTGTGGCCAGGAAGGCCAATGGCATCCTGGGGTGTATTAGAAGGGGGGTGGTTAGTAGATCGAGAGAGGTTCTCCTTCCCCTCTACTCTGCCCTGGTGAGACCCCATCTGGAATACTGTGTCCAGTTCTGGGCCCCTCAGTTCAGGAAAGACAGGGAACTGCTGGAGAGAGTCCAGCACAGGGCAACTAGGATGATTAAGGGAGTGGAGCATCTCCCTTATGAGAAAAGACTGAAGGAGTTGGGGCTCTTCAGTTTGGAGGAGACTGAGGGGTGACCTCATTAATGTTTACAAATATATCAGGGGTGAGTGTCACGAGGATGGAGCCAGGCTCTTCTCGGTGACAACCACTGATAGGACAAGGGGTAATGGGCTGAAACTGGAACATAAGAGGTTCCGCTTAAACTCGAGAAGAAACTTCTTCTCAGTGAGGGTGACGGAACACTGGAACAGGCTGCCCAGAGAGGTTGTGGAGTCTCCTTCTCTGGAGACATTCAAGACCTGCCTGGACACGTTCCTATGTAGCATAATCTAGGCATTCCTGCTCTGGCAGGGGGATTGGACTTGATGATCTTTCGAGGTCCCTTCCAATCCCTGACATTCTATGATTCTATGATGACACGAGTTATTCGTCCACACAAACACTGCCACGGTTCTCCGCATAGGAAGGGCTCCTAATGCTACCCACTGCAAATCACCTGGCAGAGAGTCAGACACAAAATACTGCCTCCCCATAATCCTTTCCATACCATAAGGCTTATCATGAAAGGAACAGCTTTCTGGTTCTGAGGACTGGTACCTAATGCTCATCACTCCTCCAATTCCATTTACTGTGCTTGGAATTTAGTGCTTGTCATTGTAATGAGCACAGCTGAAACCCTTCCTTTTTAACTGCCAGCCTGCCAAGCAAAACACATTTGTTCATATCTGATTTAAATATCACAAGCCAAATAATCAAGATGACAAAGAAGTTTAAGTACCCTTATCAGTCTGTTTTCTCCCCTAAAACATATCATTAATGCTATTATAATTATTAACACTGTTGTATACTGACCTCCTGCATATAAGTAGCTTCTGATCCTGTCAGTCACTGCAGGTGTATGGCACAGCCAAAACATTTAAATTACTTAGATTTCCAAATATAGAGATTCACATACATTCTTAAAAACACATGCAAACACAAGGCAAGACAAATCAAGAGATATGTATACAACCATTTAAAACCTTCTGCTACTTCTTTCTCCTCAAAAACTTTAGATTACAACAATAAAGGCTCTGATTTAATTACGGTGCTTGACCAAATAATGGTCTAATTTTCCTCTGAATTTTATCTTCAAGTTCCTTGATCTAAAACTTAACTTCCCTGTTACTAGCTGTGAGTTCAAGCAGCCACATAAAAAAAGGAAGAGTCCTTACAAAAGGGACAAATTCAAGAATAAAGAGCAAATTCTGTCACTGAATGCCCCAAGAAGCTATCCGACCACGACGAACAACAGACCCCTCTTTTAGTCAGGGCAGAAAACTCGCTTAGTTGTGCAAGGAGTCAGTTATTACAGTTGGAGAGAAGAATCTTAAGCTGTAACATTCAATTTCTTGGCTTATGAGGTTTTAAAGCAAGACACACTTCCCCAACCAAATTGAATGAAGCTTTAAATCTGCAAATACCTTTGATGGAATTAGTCTTGCATGGTCAATCTACATTGTGTCAAGAGGAGGAGTACGGTTAATTTCAAAACTTAGGAGACATTCTGCACCTTGCAAGTTACGTTTACAATTGCAAATTTTAAATTGTTATCCCCTTGTGGATCTTCTTACAGACCTTGGCTTCTGGATCGCTGTTGATGCTACAAGAATCATCGTCATCAGATTGGGGACCATTTCTGTTACAGAAAAAATAAAATTAAGTTGAATTAATCTTTAAATCATATAAAAACCACAGCACAAGATGGAGCTGGTCATTCCACAGAGACTTCTGAAGTCATTGTACCTGAGCTTCAAAGAGGCATAGCGTAACGTTGCTCCTTCAAACTCTTTCAGACTCGGGTCTGGGTTCACAGTAGCCGCATGCAGATCCTAGAGATAAAGGCAGTGCTTTTAGTACAGCATTAAGTGCTATTAATATAGTATTAAGTACACCGCCATGTTATTTCTTATTTCAAAGGGAAATTAAATCCTCCCTGCGAAGAAGCGACAGTATTTCTGGCTGAAAAGAGGCATGCATATATTCTCAAGCTGCATTTCATTCAGTGCAGGCATCTCGCTCGTTACGTCATGGCAGTCGCCCTGCTAGTTTAGACTGAATCCATTCCCAGTGGAAAGATCAGAAAAGGCAGCATGTTTGTGAGCTAGACATCCCTAGCAGTACCCCCATTCACTTCGGCCTAGGTTATGAATGACATTCATGGAAAAACAAAAGGGGGGGAAAAAACAGCCACTGCCATGCAAAAAACCAAGGGTAATAGTATTAAAGTTCTAAAATCTGACAATATACTTGCCTTCCAAATGTCACTATTAATCTTTCCCCCATTCAGTACAGCAAAATCACTCCATGGCTGTTTCTAGACACATAATTATTCACACAGGAAGAAGCACATTGATAAAAAAAAAAAGAAAAGAAAAGAAAAAGAAAAAAAACACAAGACACTGTTGTTAGCATTGATATTTACAGGATGGGTTAGGGAACAGATCACCTCAAACTTCAACTAATTACTCCACTATACCATGGCATTTGGAAGAAAGGGGAGAGAAGACATGCCTCTAACAGTTACTTACCGAAACAAATGACTGAAACAAGGGAAGTTAATATAAATTAGGAACAGACAATGAAATTATTCTTTAACTATGATCTTGAAAGCAAGCAAAATGAATCTGAATATGAATGTTGGCCACAGCTGCTAGAGCCTTTGATAAATTGCAATTAAGGAGAAACATTAGGATTTCCATTTGATTGGCTTTTTTTGAAAGACCCTAACACTACCAGAACCTGACATACTGAAACACAACAATATATACGAGGGTAAGATACATACAGGGTAGAAATCAAGTATTTCTAAAGAGAAAGCACATGAAAATAACAGTGGAGGGAAGGAGGATTAGTAAGGAGTGCAGAGAGATTTCTTGTGGTAGATTTCCAAGTAGTGTTGGAAAGTCTAGCAGCTTTTTTAAAAAATGGAACGAAACAAATAAAAGCCCAAACAGACTACTCACCCTCTCATTTTCCCTTCAAGTTTATCTAAATTTTCAGAGGCGTTCATTAGTAAAATCAAGCAAGTGGCAGTGCATTTAGCACTACAGCAACCTCAGGTTCATCTCCCTCTGTAAAGCCCGGAAGAAGAAGCTGATGTTGGAGCTGCCCCTCTCCTCTGCTCCTCGAGGACAGAAATCCCACAGTCCTGAACTAGAGCCAGGTGGGACAGGAGATTTGGCCACTGAGACACCCAGAGCCACCTCTTTGTAACTTCACCAAATCAAGGATTCCTGTAATTAGTGCCCCTTTTAAGACAAGCTCTCCCAGGTTGACCAGCTCAGCCTCAGGATGAAGTGGTACCTCTCAACACAGCCCAACGTGCAGGGTGGACCTCTCATCTCAGAATTGTTCTCAGTAAATCCCCACCAGAGGAATCATTTGATTAAAAGAACAAATCTCAGGAGTAACTCTTCCCTAACATGCCTTTGATTTAAGGGACTTCTTAGCTTTTCATACCAAGCACCTCCTCTTTAATTACCATCCACTCATGACTATGTTACCTACAGAAGAACTTCTAGAAATGATCCAGGCATGGGATGAGTCAGGCTCTAACTAGACACAGCTACCATCACCAAGTTCTGCCACCATCTCAAAGAAGCTCTTACTGAAAATTAAAGCCTATGGATTTTTCTCTGCATGGGAAATAGGGAAGAGGCAGTAAAATCTCTAAAAATTTGGAAGAGAACATCACAAGAGACAAGGATTCACAAAGCAAGTTATTGGGCAACACACAGGATAAAATAGTCATCTAAAACTAAGTCAATCAACTGTGCAAAACCAAAACACATTTCCATGCTTGGGGGGAAGGCAGGGACATTCCAGGTTATTCGTATTTAGTATTTACCAGTAATTCTGGTAAATGTGCAGGAGTTTTGCATAATACTTAAGACATAATTGCTTTTGATTGAAATTTACTGATTATCTTGTGAAACAAAAATTGCCTTGCGGCCTGCACAAAAGACATTTCTGCATTTTTTTCCCTTTTAAAACCCTTTTTGCTATTTGTATGCACTACAGCATCATTCCTCTCTACCCATTTTTTTCTGACTCTCTGTTCAACAATAGTAACTGCTTTTCTTTATGCTAAATATCCAGAGTAAGCTACAACATAAAAATGGCTGACTTGATCTGCTCTTTGTTGACTGCCCTCAGCTGTGAGCCACATTCTACCAAACGAAGCAAAGCTTCTGTATATCACATCATTTAAGAGACAGGGACACAAAATAATAATAATTAAAAAAAAAAAACAAAAAAAGAAGAAAAAAAGGAGGAAACAAGACAAAGGGTAAAAAGGCATTACTCCGGAAGGGTAAGGGAGGTGTTTCTAAATGTTTATTTGACAAACTCAAAAGCTGAAAAAGCCCAAATAAACTCATTTCAAGACTAGCCCATGATACTTCCCAGCCAAATGTGATAAAAGTATTTTTTATGGACTCGTGGAAGCCTATTGGTACAGATATGAAATGCTCACCATGCCAGTCTTCAATCCTCAATTATACTCTTTCATCTGCCTAAAACCTATATATCCCCCAAGCTTTTTAGAAGAAAGCAATACAAATTCCAGCACGTGGGAATGAGCTAAACCAGCCCTACCAAGCCAGATTATCTCGGAGCACAGGCTTCCAAACAGCAACGAGGGAATGAGCGGTGCACAGCTCACATGTGGTCCAGCTCAGAGCTGGAAGCTGTCCACCACAACTGTGGCTGCCAACAGCAGCGCCAGGATAAAGGTGTTTGGGAATCCCTATTCTAGATCAAAATCCCCATCTTTTTGTGAAGTGTCAGATCGACCATCTCGCTCACGCTTGGGTTAATCCTTCACGGGGAGGGAAGGGGGGAGCTCTCGGAGTAGGCTGCAGTGCAGGGAACAGTGACCGAAATCAGCATCACCTGCAAGTAACCTGGAGATGATGAGCTGCTGGCAAGTACTGATTGAGGAGAGACGAAAAACTGAAGATTCATGATAGCTAGCACAGTTAAATTTAGATTACAAATTATTTCCTACCTCATCTCTTAATCCCACATCATGGCTTGTTTCCCTCTTACTGCCCTGTGCTGGGGTTCTGTTCAGAACCAGCTGAATCCCAAAGGATTCTCCCTCCGTTTCCTTTATAAACCTCAACATCTGCCATTCCAAGAAACACAAGACTTGTCCTAACAATTCCTGTTATAACTCCAGCTACACCCCTTCTTTGTAGCAGTTTCAGTATTTGGCAGCACACAAAGTCCTAAACTCAATTCACACTCTTAGTTTGAACTTCATTTCTGTAAGTCTGCTGGTACCATATTGCAATGCTATCTTAATAACCACTCAGTCAAAAAAATCAATAACGGTACGTAAGATGCTCATCAATGGACGCAGAAACGTTCAAGGTACAAATGCCTTCATCTATGCCCACAATTAAAATAACCACATAACATTATACTAACACAAATTTTGGAAGTTTGCTTATTTTCTGCATCATATTTTACACAACAGTATATGGTCTTGATGCTGCCACAGAACTGTATATGCACAAAACCTTGCTGGATCAAAATCAAAACCACCATCTCAAAATCTAGATAAGCCTACTATGTACTCACATACCTGGCATTTTAGAATGAATCCTCAAATGTCTTAGTAAATACATCAGTATTTAATTATTTATTATTATTTTTAAGTATGTATTTAATTTATATATTAATTATGTATTTAATTATACATTTAATGATGCATTTAATTATTAATTATTAAATACATCGGCATTTAATAAGATTAAATATACATTTTGTATTTAATACACACTGTAGTAAAACATATGTTGTTATAATTCATACACTTCATAGTCTCCACGTTGCTGCTGAGAATTAATGATCATTACTTATCATCACAAAATATTCTTCATTTAAAGCAAAAAAACCCCTCTTGTGCAATGTTAAAAGTATATCTGTCATGTTACCAGCAGGTCTGAGATTGTCATTGCAAAGACATTTTGAGCCCTGGTAGAAAA
Organism: Trogon surrucura; assembly: GCA_020746105.1. NCBI lineage: Eukaryota > Metazoa > Chordata > Aves > Trogoniformes > Trogonidae > Trogon > Trogon surrucura. Next base: position 56,000,633 of record CM036620.1, on the reverse strand, counting down.
ATATTTGAAATTAATACACACATTTTCCTTCTGTACTTTATCAACTGTATGGATTTCTGGGGATTTGTGAAAGACATCTACAGCTTACTAATTAACACCCTATTCTCCATATTTTAGAGTAAGAAAAATACTTAATGGTGAAGTTATATCCCTCATATGTACGTTACAGGAATTTACACTGCAAGCATGTGCAGCACTTTACATTCAGCATTTCTGGATTATTTTTTCTTGTTTTCTACCTGAATGATAACAATTGCTGTTCTTCCTCCAATAACCCTCTCAGAAAAAATTTCCAGCACGCTTGGTGCACAGTATCTTCCAGAGGAGCTCGAATGATGCAAACCATAACTAAAATACTGTACTCAAGTTTGCAAATCTTATGAATAGCATTTATGAACATGTGGGAGCAATCTTTCCTAAATAATGAACCAGAATCATAGAATCATAGAATGGCCTGGGCTGGAAGGGACCTTAGAGACCATTTTAATCCAGCCTCCCTGTCGTGGGCAGGGACGCCACCTCTCGACTAGGTCAGGAAACACGTGAGAACCAAACGGGACTCGAACCCGCGACCTTTGGTGTTTCAAACACCCCGCTCAACCCACTGAGAATGTATGTGTTTAAGCCTATACAGGCTTAAAGCTTCAGGGTTAAGATGGTAACACATACATGAATGTCCTTAGCTCCTGTTAACTTTAATTTCAGTTATTTTGGTTCATACAGCAACAAAATCAAAACCAGAAGAAATGTCCTATCTACAAACCTTAAAAAAATTAAAATACATGCTAAGGATTGTCTGATCCAAAACTCGTATATAAAAGTATTTTTAAAATATTAAATAAACCCCAAGGATTGTCTGATCCAAAACTCAAATCTAGGGCAAAGATTTTCCTTGATTTCACAAAACTGTGGAGCTTTGGAAAATTCAGTATGAAAAAGAACTAGTTTCAAATCAATTTGATTTTATATTAGTATTTCGTTCCCTAGAAGTCTTCCCAGCAAACTAAAAAAAAAAGTGCTTGCATTTTTATAAGTACAGTTTTCTTTCTGATAGTTTATTTTATTTTTCTACTTATATGACACCAATCAACCCCCTGGATTGTGCCAGAGAGGATTGTTTTAAAAGGCGGTACCATGTATTGCTGTTTCAGCACATGTGGCAAGCAAGTGCATTTATTTCTGTTTCTAGTTAAAGATTGACTGCAACACAGTGATCCACTTGTGCAGATATTTTGTACTGGCAGGATGTTAAGAAACTTACACTTGAGAATACTTCATGTTTATTTAACAGAAACTATCCTGTAAGGAAACTAGTGTCTCGAATGAAGACTCATAGGTCTTTGTGTGATACTTCTACCAAGTGAACCAAAAAGAAAGATGAAGACAAAGAGTCCAGCCAAAAGATTGCTATAATGTGCAAAAATTTCATGTATCCTCTACCCATATAACGCAGCAATGCTTCAGTGCCTGCTACAGAACCACAGTAGTTCCACATTCATCAGGCGCTGGTGGTCTAATTTATCTGAGATATGTCTGATTTCATCCTACCCATCCAAATTTTAGGATGTTCCGTGAAGCACAGACATTAGAAAATGCAAATAGAAGATAGATACTTACAACATATTAATAACAAATAGCTACACTTTAGGATATTATCAGTCCTCATATTCTAAAGCTCAGTTTAGCTAACAGTTAAACCTGCAAGTTCAAAAAGTTATTTCAATTTTCTTTATAGTATGCAGCCCACAAGAAGACACAGTGTATTACCTCAGTTTCTGGAGTAGGAGATGGAGTAATGGAACCAAGCGATCCTTTTCGTGAGCCCTGGAGATCTGTGGGAATGGACACAGGACGCTGCCACTGAGTTGTCCCTGTTGGTATGTGCCAGTAGTAGATCCCAGCAATGTCATTGATTTTTTTCCAGCCAGGTGGTAAGTCTGGGTCTGTCTGAAATGAGTGATCACTCCAGATATCTGCTGGGCGCAGGGCAGGGGGAGGGTTGGAAGAGGGTGAGAAGAAGAAAAGAAGAAAAAGATCATGAGTCAAGGTTACTAAGACACAAACAGTTCTTCCATGAGTCTGCTCCTGATGCAAGTGATGCACAGCCGGTACTGCTGTTGTACAGTCCCCGTGTAAATGAACATTCTGAATTATTGAGACTCAAAGTGAGGTGACAAAGTCTGGTTTGACTTTACTGACAAAGAGAGGAAGAAAATACAGTACTTAACAAAGAGCTGTTTCTAATATGGCAGCTATCTAATACCATCAGATAAACTAGCTCTTCTAACAGGGTTTAGCTTCAAGTACGTTAAATCACAGCATATAAACAGGTATTTGGAGTTGTGGTGTACTCTATCCTCTTCATCATAGCACCTTCCCTTATCAGTGCATGGTAGCAGAGCACATATTTCTGCTAATCAAAGTCAGCTTATCAAAACAGAATGCCACCATCACCAATCAAACAACCGGCACTGGTTTTATTTACAACATCTAAAAACCCACTTGTTCAAAACGATGAGAACAAAAGAACTGAGCAATCATTTTACACACACCCCCATCCCAATTGTCACAAAAAAACATACCGTTTTAAATTGATTTTATAATGCAGTAGGGAAAAAAAAAATCAAAACCTCATCCACAGTGCCAACAGAGAGATAAAATACTGGCTCCTACTAACTGAAGAATGCATCAGCAATCCATACCATAATTAGAGACATTCCCAGATTTGCCTGGGACTACAGATGCATATAAGAGATGTCCCCAGTGGAGAGCATATATCACTCTTTAGAAAGGCAGAGGCATCACTTATATGCAAACCAGCTGTACCCCAGCAGAGGCAGTTACCTTCTGCAGGATAAGCACTTGCCAGAGCCACTCGCAACTTCCCAGCTTAACTGCTTTGCTGGTTTCCTTATGGTACGTGCTATTAACCCACTGCTTTGGGGTCTACTCCAAGGACCATCGAGTTGCAGGGAGAAACAAGCAGCCTCCTGGACTGACATTTCCACCAGCACTTCAGCAGACCTGATGAAGGTTGACACCAAGACAATGAACTGAGCTAGCAAGAAAACAAGAGTGTAAAGGAAGCACCGTACTAATGAGCTGTAGCTCACCTAGTCTGGCAACTTGTTTCCAGCTTTCAAAACCAGTCCTCACAACACCTTCGATGGACGGACAGATGAAACATCTATTGTTATACTGCTGCTCTTAATCAATTTTTGGAATTAAAAGTCTATCCTCAAGCCTCTTACTGGGTGTTTTATCACAATTGCTTATTGCTGAATCTCTCCCATTTCTGCTGCCCACAGTTATGCACACACACACATAATCATGCCATAACAACTGAGAATAACTCTAACACTCCATGGCACAAACGAGACCCATTTCTTCCACAGAGCCACTCAGGAGTTCTTAAGTTACTGATTTACCACTTGCTGACTAACCTGAACAAATTCTGCAGAGGTAAAACTTGACAATATTATTACACTTAAATTCAATAATGAGGCTCACACATGGCCCAGTATCTGAAATCAGCAACATTCACATAATCAGTTCTAGAAATTCCCAAATATTCTAAAGACTCGCTTCTAAATGTCCCTATTTTAGCCTCTGCTACATTCAAATACATAGTTCCTGACTCCAGGGTCTTACAAGTTTTAAACCCATTCACCTTCAAGTGAATTCACCAACTTTTTCACTGCGAGGGTGACAGAGCACTGGCACAGGCTGCCCAGGGAGGTTGTGGAATCTCCTTCTCTGGTGACATTCAAAACCCATCTGGACGTGTTCCTGTGTGACCTACTGTAGGTGATCCTGCTCTGTCAGGGGGGCTGGACTAGATGATCTTTTGCGGTTCCTTCCAACCCCTCACATTCTGTGATTCTGTCTATTCCGACTGAACAACCCAGCTGCTCCCTTCTCAACTGTATACAAAGAAAATCAAAACACTTTCAATAACTTGACCACACTCTGCAAAAAGTGAAATGAATCCAATATCTAAACATTACACTGAACTACGCGTGGCAACATCTGCAAGTCCAGATACACATGGGTAAGTTTAAGTATGAGAAAGCAGACACTGGATTTCTTTAAGAAACATGGATTCACATTATCTGTAGAGCTCGTCTTTCTACATCAAAAAAGAGTCAAATTCTTATCAGCAGAAAGACTATTTTAAGATGTAACCGCTTCAAAACTCTGCATAGGAAAGAGGTACATCTTTACCCAGGCGTCACGCAGCTTCACACAGCACTGCAGACCCTTTGAAAGCTCCCTCTATTTTTAGAGAAAGACCTTACTGAATAGGGTGGCTCCACTGTCTACATACACTGGAGATAAAGTCCAAGGTCAGGCTTCATCACAGGAGACTGAGCGGTCAGCTCGCACCTGATTCTTCACCTCGCTTTCCATCACTGCCCAAACCCAGGGTGCACAAGAGCCATGACTAGTGAGGCAGACCAGCTCACTCCACATCTGCCCACACCAGCACAGACACACCAGTGAGTCCTCATGGGCAAGCTGCTGCCTGGAAATCTGCCTAAGATAAGTGTGAGCTGTCACCACCCAGCTTCTGAACCACAGTACTGGCAGCTTAAAGGCCAACTTAGCTACAAGTTCACAGCTGGTCTACTGCAGGCAGATTCACATGAAAGGACAGGTCGCAAAGCGAGGACTGACATTTTTCAGCTGGAGCTTTGTCTCGCTGAAGACAGATGATTAAAGCCTTGTCCGTATGGGGCGAAGGTCCCCAACTAGTTTAACATTATTATGGAAGAAGTGCGGGTCAATTCTAGTGAAAAAACATGAAAGTAAAAGAGACCTGGTAGAGGATTTTGAGGACTAAAATGGCAGATTACATAAAAACATGAAAGATGTGATTTAAGACAAAAAGCTAACTTCATGTGAGGAAAACTGAAAACCGGAGTGGATTTCAGAGGGCATTCCTGCCTCCACCACCTTCCTGTACCAGGACCTGACAAGTCCCTCAGGAAACTAGATCTTTCCCCTTTACCTAAAGTTTGCTTAGAGCTGGCACCATAGTCCCTTCTTACAAAGCCCAACATGATGGGACACAGGACTGCCCCCAAAAAACCCTTTGTCACGGAGCTCTGCAGGACTCAAGAGAGAGGAATCTGCTTGCTGTGCCCCACCATACAGCCTCTGCTTCATCTCCTCAGAGACTCAGCAATGCCAGGAATGTTTTTAAAAGAATGAGAAAATAATTCAAAGAAAAGCCAAATAATCAGAAGCCCAAAGGGAGGGCAGTGCCTGCAATGCCTCATCGTTCCCTTGGAAAACCAAATGGGGAACTTTTGGTGGTAATTTCTCTTTAAAAATTAAAGCACAAGAACTAACTCACAAAAATCCAGTAAGGCTTTAGAAAAGTATCAATTAAACATTCTATTTTCTTTAAAGGTATAAATAGTTCTTTCAATTTTTAATAAATATATGAATGAATAAAAGAGTCTGAAGAGATTCCCACTTGCTGAAATTGTCTGATAAAGTTTCACTCAGAAATAAATGCTTGTGTCTGAATTTTTGTCTGAATGGCTGAAACACGGAGACTAACAGCAAAAAAAAGAACATCCCCCCCAATACAGCCTTCATTCTAGTATCATAACTGAGGAGAGCAGATAAAACTTCAAAAATACTGAAAAAATTGTCTGTTACACAAAATGAAACTATTAATTCACTCTTTTGAAACAACTAGCAACAGAGATGTACCTCCACAAAACCATAAACAGCCATATTTAACTGGCAATTCTAGCTAGCAGAGCTTTGCGAACACATTTTGTATTCTACAGAAGATAGGATAAAGCCCATATAATGCGATATATTGCTGCTTCTAACTCCCTTCTCCAAATGTCAGCCTCTACCAACTACCTGATATAGAGCAGTGATAAATTCCATGCTGCAGCTATAGTTCAGATACTAAGTTTGGCATAATAATTAGAAATTTCAGTACTTAAATTTTTATTTCAATTTAAAATTATTTTACTATTTGAGGCTGATTCAAGAAACAGTGCTACGATACTGAAAAGAGATGGCGATAAACAACATAAATTCACTGAAGAGCACATGTAATTGGTGACCAAGCTCTTTGCTAAAACTAGTATTTTTTTCACTTATTTCATTGCTCTTTCAGGTGAAAGGACATTAATCAAATTACTGCCATCATGAATTACTCTTTAGCCCTCGTTCAATTAAATAGAAATCAAAAGTACAACATTCAGCAGGATCTTTCAGAGCAAACTTGTGCAGCAAGTGGAGACCATTTATTTTTCTACCATTTTTCAGTGCCACAAACTTGCATCCCATGTAAGGCAAGGTCAACGCTCGCCAAGCACAGGTCGTATCAGCAGCATCACAACAGATGCAAACTGCTCTCTGCATCTAAATGCCACGCCGCTTTCCAGCTGCCATTCCCATCGGCACCAGTCTCTGTTGATGTAATTTGTGGATCTTCCATAATGAGAGAGACTAAATGCCACGAAGCTGAAGCAGCTTTTAACTAGTTCAGACTTTCTTCTGCAGGCGCAGCTAGAAATCCCTTCCACCAAAAACCAAAGGCTGTCATTTAGAAACAAGTACAGATGGAAAGAGAAGGGCAGGAGCTCTGGAAACACTTTCTGGAAGAGCAGGAATGCAAAGGTACAGCACATAATATTTTAAATTAAGAGAAAGCTGTGTTAAAAGTTTTGAGACAGTAATTACTCATTTTCTTTTAGAAAGAACTACATTGAAGCAAAGTGTTCCACTGGGGCTGATTTTGTATTAGAACAAAGAAGTATACTGGCAGAATACTTGATTTCATATGGACCAAATTCTGTTACCTAGAAAATGGTTCCTCCACTGTCCTTTGCAAAATCGACATTTATCAGCATAAACCAAACAAAATACTCAACCCACCACTGTCATAACTTGGTTTAGCATCAGCCTAGTCCTAAAAATCTGTCTGTACTACATTGGGCCTGTGCTAAATTAATCAGGATCTCTTCTTGATACAAAGTAGAAACACACTGCATCACTTCAATAACAAACCTCAGCACTCCTGTCTGCAAGGAATATAAACTTCCCTTTCTGAACTTTAGTAGATGATGACGAGTGTATTGACACATTGCTCAGAACTGGAAGAAAAAGATCACACTATGTGATAGAAAGAAAAGCTGGTAATTGACACCCCAAGGAAAAAAATGCACCAGTGATGAAACTGTGTGAGAGTAAAAAATACAATTTAAAAGAGTAATAAACTTTTTGCTTTCATTTAGATAAACTAACAAAAACAGGTAACAGCAGCAACGAGGTGCTATCTCCACTTTGAAGAGAACATGGTGGTGATGTTAAGCCAGGTGCTGGGGATGGAGACCAAAAAGCCAGTGCCCCTCCGCTTAGGGCCTTGTGTATGAGGGATCCAGAGCCTCAAACGTGGTTCACTAAAGGCCAAGCAAACCTACTTCCTGAACAAAACACTCTTAAGCAAGGTGACAGGTCTAATGCAATAAATTTTGTATTGAACTGGAAGATGTACTTGGAAAAAAAGACACGTATTTTCAGGCACACAGTCCCAAAGGGCTCAAGGTTGGCAGCACACGTGGCTTCAAACCAGAGACTGTAAAAGTGCTGCATGGAGGCATCCAAGTGCTGGAAATTCTGTACCTGGGAGGTACAACGGGAACAGTACCTACGTCACAGGACATTTAATTGTGTTATTTCACAACTTAAAAGCACTTTTTGGGAAAACTGGGAGAGAGCAGCAAGGCAGACTCAGAGCAAGACAGAAAATTTATTGAGGGAAAGCTGAGCAGTATCATTGCATCACTACAAGCACATACATCTTTTGCTTTTTAAGCGTTTCATTTCCACACACAGACCTCGTTTCGCCAACTTCAAAGCAGCAGCAGATGTAAATGCACAGACTCCAGCTCCACAGGAATTAGTGAAAGTGCCTGATTTCCAGTCAGCCTTACCAGGTAAGGGTGGGGGGCTGCTTTCACTGCCTTGCAGCAGAATGACCAAGTGAGGCCAGTTGTCTGCAAGGCTCAACAAAACTTGCAAGCACTTGATCTGCACTATCTAAATAGGTTAAGAAATAAAATACCTGTACTGTACAGAGATAAAGATGAGAGATCTCACTTTTTTTTGGTACTCCTAGCTTACTTATCTCAATTCTTGGGACTGTTTTGTAACAACTTTTCTTCTGTAAAGATCCTCTGAAGAAAAGAGATATCATCCAAACCAAGGATTTGATCCAGACTTCAATTATATATCGTCTCAAAAGTATATTTCTGTAGTTAAAAGTTAATGGAAAAGGAGTATTCAGTGTCCAGGCTGGAAGCACAATGGTCCGAACAGAAACTCTTTCACAGTTTTCCAAATCTAGAAGAGTAATCTGTCTACTAATAACTCCGTAAATCCACTTCTGAATCTCTGGCCTTCCCATTGCTCACATTCCAGCAGCAGATGCATAATGTAAATGAAGAAATTCAAACTGGTAAGTGCCTTGTTTCTAAATAAGAGATCTGCACCAAAGCTTCCTACGTCAAAAATTGCGAAGAATGGGATGGCAACAGGATCCAACAATGTGCTGTCCTAGTGTTCAGGCAGCAATGGGAAAGCACTAGCTTCATATTTGATGGCTTTCTTCATCACTGGGATGAAGCATAATGAAAGGACTGGCAAACAATATCATGTGCATGTTACAGATGCTGCACTGGGCACACAAGGGGAAGCACAGGAAAGGAACTGGGAAGACAGGTGGATAAGAAGGTTTTATTAAAAACAAAAGGGATGGGGGAAAGCATTTTGTTCTCTTCTGAACTTCCAAAATCTTGGAATAAAAACTTGTCTTTCTGCTTTCTTGGCCTAAATAAAAGCAAACCCAAAGGAAAATAAAGCCACAGAAACTTAGTCTTGAGAAGATATCAATGACTTCAGCAGATCCTGGAACTGATCCTAAAGAGAGAATATTCCTCCCCCATCCCATACATACGCTGAAGATCAGGGCAGGCACTAGAAGGGAGGAGAAGACATGCTGCATTAATGAGTGACAGTAAACAAAAAAAATAAAGGAGTACTCTTCATTAGAAAGAACACAGGCCTTGAATATTTTAATCCCCTTTATTTCCTGTAGTGGGCTCAATGTGCAAGTTTAAGTTGCTCAGGTTTAACAACAGAAATAAAAGACTCCAAAGACAAATTTTCTCCTCTCTTTGCACGCACTACAACATAACCAAGGGTACCCACCTACTCTCGTAATTCACAACAACGATGGTCAGCAGGTAGTCTCGCCTAAGCATCATTGCAAGAAGCATGACTGCTCTCTCAGAAACAAATGCAGCAAGAATGCAAACCACTAGGACGAGTAATTACAAATCAGACAAGCCTGTCTAATTTAGGGAACATTACTCAACAAGGAGTGATAAACAGCCAGAAGCTGGTCATTTGGCATCATCTTTTCTCACAGCATGCAACTGGTTGTCATGACAACCCTGTTGTCCTCCTTGCTGAATCGCTGAACCAGCCACATGCGTTTGGGTAGAGGAAGATTCTCAAACAGGTTACAGGAAAATGTGCTGAACTGTGAGATTTACAGGCATACACATAACCAGACACGATCTGTGCCAAAATGAATTGCTGCTTTAATCAACTGTAACAGAAAGCATAATCAGAAAAAACTGATTTCTTAAAAATCGTAAGGAAGCTTGGGATGAATTGCCTGTACTATTATTTTCATATGATGTGATCTTCATCCTCCTGTATAAATCATGAGTTACTACAGCCATATGAAGCATTCAAGCAGAGATGACTAATCTTAAGGAACAGAGAGAAAGCAGATTTGTCAACATTCAGGAAAAAAACCACACCACTAAACCCACTTGTTTTGATGTCCTGGCTTCTACTCCCTTTCAACCACCAAACCCCAGGCTGCTGACATAAGGACTGAAGCACTAGAACAATAATCGAAGAAAGCCAAGGGTAAGCGATCTGAGAAGTTCAGAAGAACTGTTGATGACAGCCCTAGATGAGTACTCTGGGTGCTACTGCCTGTCCTGCTTAGGTGGGAGAACTCTGGGGCTCTGTGAGGTGTCTGCTCAGGGGCAGTACAGCCTGAGTTCCAGAGGTGAAGAAACCAACACTGCAGCTTGTGTTTACATGAGCTGATTGTGAAGAAAGGGTCATGTGTTCCTCTGCAGACTCTGGCAAAGAAAGGAAGGAAGACTTGGAGGTGATCTGAGCTGTTGTTCAGGGGGCTGTCACAGGGGAAGCTGTGGACCAAGACAAAGCCAGGCTCTGGGAAGACCCATCCCACCTGGAGGGGGGTGGAGCAATGGTGGCAACATGAAATGGTGGACACAAAGGAAGGACCACCTCAGCTGGAGCAAAGGCTGATGAATCTCTGCCTGAAAGTGCTGTCCTGGAGGCACATCCTACATCTCTTGCACAAACATCACTGTGCGACGAGATCTCCATCTCTTGATTGATGGTGGATGGTGCTGCATCCAGTTGGTGTCCAGTGACCAGTGGTATCCCCTAAGGACCAGTACTGGGCCCAGTCCTATTCAACATCATTACTGATGACCTGGATGAGGGGATTGAGCCTACCCTTAGTAAGTTTGCAGATGACACCAAGCTGAGGGGAAGTGTCGATCTGCCAGAGGGTAGGAAGGCACTGCAGAGGGACCCAGACAAGCTGGCTTGATGGGTCGAGGCCAATGGTAAGAAGTTCAATAAGACCAAGTGCAGGGTCCTACAGTTTCGCCACAATAACTCCCTGCAGCGCTACAGACTGGGGGAAGAGTGGCTGGAGAGCGGCTCAGCAGAGAGGGACCTGGGAGTACTGGTTGACAACCAGTTGAACATGAGCCAGCCGTGTGCCCAGGTGGCCCGGAAGGCCAGTGGCATCCTAGCTTGTGTCAGGAACAGTGCGGCCAGCAGGAGCAGGGATGTAATTCTGCCCCTGTACTCACCACTGGTGAGGTTTCACCTCGAGCCCTGTGTGCAGTTCTGGGCCACTCACTGCAAGAAAGACATTGAGGTGCTGGAGCGGGTCCAGAGGAGAGCAACGAGGTTGGGGAAGGGACTGGAGGGAAAGTCCTGTGAGGAGAGGCTGAGGGAGCTGGGGGTGTTTAGCCTGGAGAAGAGGAGACTCAGGGGGGACCTTATCACTCTCTATGACTGCCTGAAGGGAAGGTGTAGTCAGGTGAGGGTCTGGCTCTTCTCCTGGGCAACCAGTGACAGGATGAGAGGGCACGGCCTGAAACTTCATCAGGGGAGGTTGAGGTTGGATCTCAGGAAGCGCTTCCTCACAGAGAGGGTGATCAGGCATTGGGATGCACTGCCCAGGGAAGAGGTGGGGTCACCGTGCCTGGAAGTGTTTAAGGAGAGGCCTGTAAAGGGCTATTTTACATTTGTGACAAAACCAAGTCTTGAAAACTTACCAAGGGTTTAGCTATTGCAGAGCAGTGCTTGCACAGGGCCAAGATCTCCCCTGTTTAACACTGCCCCCAGCTAGAAGCTGACTGGGCATTGGTCTGCTGCTGGGAGGTCAACAGTGATTGTGTTTGCATCACTTGATTTTTTAAATATTTTTTTTCCTTCACTTAGTAAGCAGTTTTTATCCTGCCTCATTTGCCTTTCCAATTCTATTCCCCATCCCACTGGGTGGGGGGGTGTGAGCCCCCACAGAGGTGTTCAAAGCATACTAGCCAAGCCCAGGATCCAGGAAGGAACAGGCAAGTACCCTCTGGGGTGGAATGAAAAGGAGTCCAAAATGAGCAGGAGCAGCATACAAATGAATGTCCTTTTCATCAGCTTTGTGCTTAAATAAGGCACAGCCTCAAATACTGTGCAATCAAAACACCATTACGTCGGCAGATTTCTGCCAACAAATTTCCGCAGAAGTCAGAATAATTTGCTACTGTTCTAGCAACTGAGTTACTCCTGCTTATAAATATATTTGCATATGACCAGTTATCACCGGTTTTCATGCTCATTTGAAATGTTAGTTCTCTATTCTTTCCACTAGATGGCAAAAGCTTTTACTTAAACATAGTAAGTCAATACACAGCAGAGGATACGTCTAAATCCACTGTGACTGCACATTGTGTGATTGCACCCCAAAGGACCTCCTCAGTATCTTTTCCTCATTAGCAAATCACGAAAAACGGTTTGCAAGTTACCTTTCAGGGCTAAAACAATCCAGCAGCAATCTGCATCTGCTTTATTGATTTTTCTTTTGTTTTGGCATAGCATCTCTTCTTCCTAGGCATTTCCTGACAGAGAACAGGATTGCAATGTATGATCTTGTGTTCTGGGTTCATATCCTACTTAACTACTTGGCGCTATTTTAGAAGGTGACAGTTGTCCAGTCTAAAGAAGAAAAATTAAATGGCTGTTTCAGCCAGGGGATTGCTAGACCCACACAGCAAAGCCTGCAGGTGTACTACCTCACCCTGTAAATTTTATCTGTCTCAGCAACAGCAGCCAACCACTTGGCAGAAAAAGAGAGGGGGAAAAAAAAAAAATCAGTTTGGTGGCAGCTCTGGATTTATGTATTTCTCTGCTAAATTAAAGAGTCTGACTCTTCTGTCCACTCAAAGCAAATCAATATGTTAATGTCAAACCATCCACAGAAGAGACCATTAACGATTTCATTTCAGGCAACAAATATAATCTGGGCTAATCACACGGAACAGAAAGATTCAGCTTATAAACGCTGACACAAAAAGCAGTTAAACACAGATGTCAAGAGGCCTGCAGAGAGAGAGGAGAGGCTGCGCCAACGTTCAGCGCAGAGCAGTATGGTCACCTCAACAGCCTCAACTCTCCACACAGAGACTGCTGAACCATTATGCTTTATTTCCAAGTAAAACTCTGTTTTACAGGCAAACATCACATAGCTCAGTATCTCCTGATGTGTAACTCTCAGTTTTGCTGGGACTGGCTGTAGACACATGTGGGTCTCGTCTCCCTTAGACCTTCTGCTGGTAGCTGGTGCTACTTGACATGACAAATGCCACAAAAGACAGATGGGCAGATCTTATTCCCTTACTTAACTACAATACATTTGCCATCATGTCCTGGTACAAGACAACAGGCTTGGACTCCACACTTTCATCGGATTTGTTTCAACTGAGGAATAGAAAGAGCCCCAATATTTTAAATTTGGTGATGTTAGTGGTCTCTTTAATCTCAATGACATAGGTAGTAGGAGAGCATGGAAGAAGGCATCTGACTAGCAGTTACTATTTTCTTCTTCCTTTAGAGTAAGAACTGCAGGAAAAAAAAATTTGCATTAAAAGTCAGGTATTAGGCCCAATGATAATTTTCTTCATCTAAAATACGATGAGGCCTACTGACTTCAGGAGAGAACAATGCAGAGAAAGGAAGGACTGTACTCCAGAGAACATACTGCATAGATATATTGATACAGTCTGAAATTTTATAGAAGTGCTCATTAGTGGGTTTTGTGATCGGCTAATTAAAAGCCAGTGAAGTTGGCTGGTGGCACAGACAGATGATTCAAACGGTGGTTTGACTAAAGCTGCTTTTCTTTGACAGCTTCATTTACAGCACTGTGCAAACGCACTGGAAAAACCTTTTCCTGAATTTAATGATTCAATGAAAACAGAACATAAAATTGAATTACAACGGAGTTACTCTCTGAAATTAAACGTTGTGCTTCAAGAAAAAGCAAAACCTGCAAGAACAGTCATTTCCCATCTCAGATGCAAGCTCTGCTCATCCCTCAGTCCACGCGGACAGCACGGCTTCACACACAGCACAGCAGATGCTCTAGGACACCGTGAAAAAAAACGACTTTACCTTCATACCAACCTTGCGAGGCAGGAGAATGTAAACCTCATTTTAAAGAAAGCCAGGCAGAGGTAGGAGGAGAGGTCTGAGATGCATTAAGTAACATGCCCAGGCTCTGCACACTCCTTGGGATCTGTGCAGGCTCCCTCCACCCAAACATCAACCACAAGATCAAGATGCACAAACAGAGACCAGTCACCGTTCTCCAGCATGTGCATGTGCCAGAGTCCCACACAAAGGGCCCTTCCTGATGGGACAGAAAAGTAATTCCTACCCAATTTAGTCAGTTTAGTACTACCAGGAAAGGTCAGAATGCTACTTTTAACAACATATACAATGGACTAGTTTGCCACTTTAAAGCTGTAGTCAAATGCACATTAGAGAGAAAAACTGAAGGCTCTTCCCCCCTTGCCCCCACCCCCCCAAACACAGAAGCTAAAGATTCCACCTCCAAATTTGTTTCATGTTGCTACAGTATTGAAAGGCAGGGAGAAGTTATTATGGGGAAAATCCACTCTATTACCATGAAATATTGCAGAAGCATAGGAAGCAACGCGTTGGCCCTCAGGGCCTACAGCCTGCAAAGAAAGATGTTAAGGGAGAAAGCTTGGGCACATCAGGCAGCTGATGGTTTTAATGAGGCCTTGGAAGATGTGAACTCAGCTCCACTTCCCAGCCCTCAAGCTTTGAGACTTTTTAAACAAACTGCCAAACTTTAACCTTTTCAGAAGTAATCTTGCTTCAGCTGACCTAAGACTTCTCCTGTAGAATGCATAGAGCCATATATGAAACACAATGTATACTATCTACAATGGGAAGGCTTTATGAACGGGGGCTTCTGACAGCATCTGCAAGTGTCAGGGGAGCTGACTGCATTTCACCCCTGTGGGAGAGGGCAGCCTGCTGGTAGCACATAATTTAAGCATTCATTTTGCTACACCGGTATAAAACATTCTATTAAATCTTGATTCATACCATCCAGATATCTTTCAGAATTAAGCAAGCTCAGAGATGTTAATCATCTTTGAAAACATCCATCTAGCATTAGAAATATAATTATTTTCATTCTCGTATCTACTTCATGGCACTCCAGCACTATATTTTGTATTCATCTTTCACAGAGATGAATTTAAACACATAATTGAAGCTGGATTCAGAAATCCACATTTAAGGAGCTCAAGGTGGTATCTCTGACATAACAACTAACAAGAATTACAAGAAAATTCAGAAAAATAACCATGTCATCTATCACCCTGTAAGCCTAACTTAGCAAACAGCAGCCAGAAACAAATATAACACACAACATACAACTGGAGTTGTATGCCAGACAAGCATCCGAGAGAGAAAAAAAAGGGGAATAATTTCACAATTCTGTAGAACCAGAATAGAATTTCATTTGCAATTTGCACCACCTCTAATTCAAAGTATATTATCAAAGCAGCTACTTGCTTTGAAAACTTGAGAACAATCTCTCCTTAAAGCTGCATATGCGCAGAATATAACGACTTTGAAAGTTTCCTTTATTGTGTGGCAAGTGCTAGAATTTCCCTCAAAACAAACACCTGCTTGGCAAGCATGTAAACGTACCAAAGTACAGTAAAACAATACACTAAAGGTCTCCAGTACATGATGTACCACAAACCATCAACATCTACTGGCACCATGGAAAAGACACAGCTGACCTTCACCACAGATTGTCCCAAAAGCAAGAGATGCACAAGCAACAGCACAGCCCTTCCCCTACCTTCAAATAGTACCTAATCTTTGGTGAAAATGTTGCAATTCCTGGACATGCCAAAGGGCTGCAGGTGGGCTTGGGAAGCAGGAAAACCACAGTTACACAGGACAAGAAGATTTCCCTTTCTAGATTTAGTACTTATCTTTGTCGCTGTGCAGAAACAAAAGACTGCAAATAGGTCCTACAGCCTTTGGACACAGTTTCAAGAGGTGTTTTTCTACCGCACATCCTTCACTTTTCAGTTTACTTCACCACACAGACGTCCGTCTCCTGATTTTTATTAATGTCAAAGTTCTTTATTGTTATTCTGATCTGCTACTTAAAATCCTCACATATGATATCAGGCAACTAATTACTTTTTTGTCACTCTGGAAGGTTCAAAGTCACTGAGTTCTTTGAAAACAGCAGCTTGCTAGTCACTGGCAGCAGAAAAAGTTCTGTGCTAAGAACTAAGATCAAGACAAAAATCCTTACACCTACTGTTCCAATGTAAGCTGAACTATCACAGCATTGGTTTGTGCACTTCCACACGCCCTGTCGTAAAAATGGATGTAGCAGAACTAGAAACGACAAATACAACTGTTTCTGCAGGCAGAGCCATTGAGTGTAGTAGGACTCTGGAGTGTGGAAAAGGAATGACAGCGAAGAGGGAAGGATGTCACAGAAATCTGTAAAATCATGAATGGTGGGAAGAAGGCAAGGATGAAAGGAAACAATCATTCACTGTTACATACTGCTTCTTATAACAGAAAAGCAATGTGCAGCTAATGAAATTATTGGAGAGCAATTTTATAAGAAAGGGAAGTACTTTTTCATACAACGCTAAATTAAATTATGGAGCTCATGGTCACAGGATGTTGTGGATGCCAGAAATACAAACAAGATCAAAAATGATTGGACAAATTCATGTTAGAAAAGTCTATGAAGAGCAGTTAAAGAAGATAACATGAATGACAAAGTCTGAATTCTCTAAAGCCACCAAGTGCTGAAAGTGAAGAAGATATAATGTTACGCTAACCCTGGTTTTTGTTTTTATTGCTCCCCTAAGTTTCTGCTACTGACTATGGTCAGAGGCGACCGATAAAGAACTACATGTGCGTGAGGTCTGCTCGATATGGCCATTCTTGTAAGCTGATATACTACCTCGTGATGTACAAAATGTAACTGTAACCTCTGCAATTCTTGTAAAAGTGAGCTCTAGCTCCCAGTCAGTATGTTAGTTTGCAAAGACAGTGGAATTAACAACGTTATTAAAAGACTTTCATAAAAGTAACCACAACAATTATAGTGGGTTAGATTAAAAAGACACATCCAATACAAGAATCCTCAAATGGATACATCCAAGCTTCCTCTAAGGGACATATATATTCCTGGAAGGAAAATCCACAATAAATTTCATAAGTACAAATTTACACAGTTTGCTGCTTTGAGACACACAATAACCTCATTTGACAACAGCATTGCAGGAGTTAAGGGACTGAGTATTACTATCTTTAAACATTTGTCACTTTCAATTTAATATATCTAAGAGGAAGGTGTTACTACTTTTATACTAAAGCATACAGAGCCATCTAACAGAAAAAAAAATTCTTTACAGGCATATATATCTGTTGGGGTTACAAATCTTTAAGAGTAAGGAAAGGGGAATGTGTTTGAACTACCATGAAGAGCAGTAACTAAAAGCAAATCTCAGCTCATGATTACCGCAGAGCTGACTGCTCCTGAACGGTAAATAACACTGCTTAAACTACAGGCTTTTACATATGACAATTACTGCAGTTCAAAAGAGCTCTTATGCCAGTAAACATTTACAGTCTTGCTTCCCTTATATTCTTTGCTTTAAAAAAAAAAAAAATCAGAAAAAGAGAGATGATGGTAACCTACTGGAGGTGAGATGCTACTTAGAAATTCACTGCTTCTGCACTGATAACGAATTCTCAGAGAATTCTGTCACCTTCCGAAAACAGAATTACCCCAGATAAAAGACTGTGGCCAGCACAACATACAATCCTGACATAGCATTTGTAAAGTGATAAATCAAAAGAAAAATAACTAAGTCAAAATAACCTGATCTGGTGGCCTTTACACTGACCCTTTTGCAGCAACGTTGCCAGAAGGAGAAAGCAGGATTTTTCTCTCCTAAACTTTGACCCCCATTCTAGCATCAGCAAGTCATAAAATAACAAAGCATGTCCCACCAAAAGACTTTTAACAGGTAGTAGCTTTATTTGTCATTGCAGAATTCAAGCAATTTAGACTCCTGTTTAGCGACAAGGTGTATTTGTTACAAGAAAAAATTACAATTTTGTTTTCATTTAGTTTTTAATTTCTTTCTTGGTGTAAACTGAAGCATTTATTCTAATCCATCAGTACTACAGCCTTCATAAATGCATGATAACTATAAGTATTCTTGTGTAAGAGAGGATGTGAAACAAATATGTTAATAACAAAAGAGCAACATGTGAAAACTCCTTCCTCTCTCTTCTGAAGAACTTTTCTGCTTCCAGTGCTGTCTGTCCACTTGCCCTGTCTGCAGAAGGCGTAGTTTAACGGAGGAAAACAAGAGATACTCTGCCAATGTTAGACATATTCCTTCACCTACAGGAAAGCTTCTGTTGTATACTTCAATGCGTAAAAAGAAAGGTTAAAAAAATACAACCAGGAGTTACTATTACTAGAGCATTTCAAGTGCTGTTTGCAGAGAGCAAAACTTCTAAATCAGTAGATCTTTATCTGGTGGTCTTTGTTTTGTTTTCTAAAACACTGTCAAATAGTTACTGCAATGTTCTTTGCGAAATTTGGAAGCAGTGAACCTGAAATGTTGGTTGAACACACTGAGAGCATCTCTACCTACTTCTGACAGGGAGACCTGAGAGACCATCCACCCCTCTGCATCACTCCTGGAAAACCACAACTCCTCCCGAGTCACTGCTCAAGGGATTTTATGTTGGGGCACCTGAAGTTTGTCTCTCTCAAGTTAGAGACACCTGACTGTCCAAAAAAGGCAGGTTTCCTCTGGGAAGTGTTAGGCACGCTGGGCCATACACCACTGCTTCCTGGGCTGGCTCCTTGAAACTAAAAGCGAAGTGGACGTGGACAGAAGCCACTAAGAGGAACAGAGAATGGGGCAACTTTCATGTCAGCCTACTCCCAAAGCACCTTCTTTTAAGAAACTGCATTTTCCCTGTGAAGTGATTGTAGGATTAGATAATCTCTGGAAAGAGGAGCTTCCCATAAAGGAGTACACTAGCTATATTTAAAGTACAGAAATCTGGAGTACAGTTATGAAAGTGAGAATTCAACTATGACTTGAAATCAAGAAAAATACAGAAAAAACATCTGTTCACCATTACACATTCATTTCTATAGCTGCACAAGGACCTTATTTCCTCTATGTATCCTGAATACATACAGACAATATATTTTTATAAAGCCCAACACATCCATTTTAGTGGAAAAAAATACAATCCAATTTCAAAAAAAAAAAAAAATCAAATAAACTTTCGATTCTATGCCACTGGAAGCTTTGTCCTGAATTCTCTATTTTTCTGACGTCTTCTTCCTACTTTTCAGATCTTTTTGTTAAAAAAGCACTGGATATGTTTCGATACAATTAACCATGGGAAATTTATGTAGTCAGGAGACTGCAAAGTTCCTTAGTCAATCTGTCGACAGGCTCCAGTGGCAAAAAAAGGGAGACTCATTAATCTAGTTAACCACAAAAGAAAATAAAGTAATTCAAGTTTAACAGCAAATGTTATCTTGAAAGTCTGCTACAGCTACAGAGAGTATCAAATGATATTGGCTTGACTACACAAAAAAAAAATTGAACCAAATTTCCAATATTTCACAAAACCAGATCACTATTTCTTGTTACTGGTTTGTGTTTGAAAGGAACAAATAGTTACGCTATTTAATTACAGTTCCACAAATGAAGACAAGAGGTTGTGTAAAGGTTTTGTGTGAACCAGTTTTCTGACAAAAGATCGTTTTTTCTGACCTACCCAAAATTTAGGGCTGGCAAAACGAACAACAACAAAACGTCCAGGATATTAGTCAACATTCTTTGACAGATCCCAATCAAATACTGGCTATAAACTGCCTCACATTTCTAAGCCCCAAAACCTCACTTCAGTGTATCAAAAGGTGCTTTACCCTGAACTTTAGGAAATGATCAAGAGTACTGCTCTTACATTATTTAGACGGACTTTTTTCTTTTCTTTGACTGCAAGGAAAATAAAGCAGTCTCAGGGGAGGGATTTGTGACGTGTGAAGGAGAAACTACAAGCGTGGTACATAACGTATTTTAAGCCTACGTAAAAACCTTCAAGCTCTGTGGATCATAAGTCTAAATCATCACTTGTTAACTCACTACTGCAATGATGAGCATTTAGAAAAACACCTTTATGGTATTACTGCAACTTAAGCTGTCAGATACCAGTTGATCTTCCACTGAGCAGAATTTTAATCAACAGATAAAATAACTATATTCAATATCCAGAGTTAAGTGACATTGCCAACCAGACCTACAAGAAGTAAAATAGAAAAGAAGCGTTACTTACAGTTACTGGATGCTCCCGTACAGTTCAACATGCACTGATCTGCTACCAGCATCCTTTAAGTTTGCTATATACATGTCCCAACAAGCTTCATATTCTCCTTCTGTGTAGCATCTCCAACTCAAATATGGGAAAATACACTGCTACATTTAAATAGACACTTAATTAGTCTAACGAGGAACGGTGCTTTGCGTGGGAGAAAAGAAAAGCCACCCCCATTCAACTGCTCGTAGATGTAACAGAGGAAACACCACATGTTGACCATATAAATGGCTGCGTTTTCTAATAAGCCAGGAAAAAAAATGAGAGGGATGGCTATACAGGAATTACAGCAGCATGTGCATACAGTGCATTCTCTACTGAATTGATTCCAGCTTGCAAGACATTGATGTATTTTCTGACTGACTCTGCTCAGCAGACCAGCTTTTGAAACAGTACTTTCAGCCCACAAGCCTTTGGATATCAATCACATCAAGATTTAATCAGCTCAACTTTGGACCAGAACAGCCCCTCACCCTGCAAATTAACCCCTGGAAATATATTTATGTTGGGTTTTTTCCTCCTTAGCTGCCTGTATAAACACGAAAAGAAAAGGCGCAGAAAAATGTATGGCAAAGATCCACTCTTTGAAGGCAAAATTCTTCTTAAGGCTGCTAACCTCCGACTCCCTGAAGGTGCATTGCAGCAATGGTAGAAATTGATTTAGTGAAAGGCTTCTATTAGCGAGAGCGCTGCTCTCATTGCAAAGACCCTCCCTCTTGCTATAATCAATAATTTAAGCAAAGCCAAGAATCGTGTCAGCCAAAATGACCAGGGCAACTTGACTGTCTCTTTCTGGCAGAGCAGAAGTAAAATCAAATTAAAGCCTGAATGGGAATGTATTCTAATTTAAAAATTAATTTGGCCGATGCGAGTTGTGCATTTGTTGGCCTTCATTTTCAGAAGGGAAGGAGGGATGGGCTCCTTTGCTTGTTACTAAAAACTTCTCAGGTTCAGAAAAGAGCCAAAAATCCACTTCTAAAAAGTAAAGGAAGCCATAACCTTAGAGTAACACACACACAAACATACTATGCAGTCACAACTCTTACTTCAGTATTATGACAGTGCTACTACATCCATCTCCCAGTGCACTGCAAACATCTTTGTTAATAATTGAAGAAGTGTTTCATATTTAAAGTTAGCCCTACAAAAGCTCAATTCAAAAGCAACTGAAAAGAAAATAATAGGAAAAAATAATTTAGTCAATATTAAATTATGCTGCTGTTTAGGAAAAAAATAGTTTCATTAAGAAATAGTTTCACGAGTAGTTATGAGACTGACTACTTCAAAGTTTTTGCTTGAAATCGTATCAGGTAATAAATCAGTCCCGTGTATCCAATTGCGTACATATAAAATTATCAATATAACACAATACGGCTAAATACAATCTCTCTAACATAACACCATATAAAAATGGATAAAAATGCCCCAGAAACACTATAAGCAAGGAGCAAAAATATATGTTTCAGGTTTGAGATTGTCCTCCCCCTCTCCCCCTAAGGATTTCTCATCACTGAAGCATCATGGATAAATCTACTGTGCAAACCAAAGGACACGCACTGCTGGCTTTAGAAATCCAGATCTCAGACACTACAAGAAACCCACTTAATGTCATTATCCTGAGCTCTGTGGCATCCTGATATTGGAAATTTACAACCTAATGTTGAATACCCAGGGGCTCCAAACGTCTCAAAATGAAGCAATTGAGTCTTAATGGCAAATGCATGTGCTTCTATGGGATCGCTTTAAAAAGGCTTCATGTCCCTTAAGGCAGGGACCATACATCCACTCTCGAGCGAGGACTGAGTTCAGAGCAAGGTCTCTGCAGCACGCCAAGTCCCATCACACAAGATCTCTCCTGCTTGTGGAGATGGCTTGGTACTGCCCTGAACCTACCCACCTTCTCTTGATGCAACACCAGCAAACCCAAGGCTGCCTACAGCACCAGCTAGTCCACGTCTCAGCAGTACGTGATACGGGTTTCCACGCATTTAACACCACAGTTTGCAACAGCACAGTTGTGGCTCAAGGGATCTATGACTCCAGTTCAGACAATCTCATCATGGAATCACAGAATCACAGAATGTGAGGGGTTGGAAGGGACCTCAAAAGATCATCTAGTCCAGCCCCCCTGCCAGAGCAGGATCACCTACAGTAGAGCGCACAGGAACGCATCCAGGCGGGTCTTGAACGTCTCCAGAGAAGGAGACTCCACAACCTCCCTGGGCAGCCTGTGTCAGTGCTCTGTCACCTTCACAGTGAAAAAGTTTCTTCTAACATTTTTGTGGAACCTCCTATGTTCCAGCTTGCACCCATTGCCCCTTGTCCTGTCATTGGACAACACTGAAAAGAACCTGGCTCCATCCTCCTGACAGTTCCCCTTGACATATTTTTAAACATTAATGAGGTCACCCCTCAGCCTCCTCCAAGCTAAAGAGACACAGCTCATGTTGTTAATTAAAGCTGAATTAAATTTCAGTTAGTTAAAGCTGACTTCCGTGGTCGGGCATTACAATGCACTACCCAGGGCAGTGGTGGAGTCATCGTTCCTGGAGGTGTTTAACGAGAGGCTGGATGTGGCATTTCGTGCCATGGTCTAGCCAATGCGGTGGTGTTGGGTTATGGGCTGGACTTGATGATCTCAGAAGTCTTTTCCAGTCCCAATAATTCTGTGATTCTGTGTGAGTTAGGCACATGAAGAACCAATGCACTGAGAGACTGAGGTCTAAAGGAGCCACTAACTTGGGGAGATGAAAAGAAATATCTACAGGTTTAGCTATACCAAGGCAGAAACTCGAGGGGAATTTAAGTCTGTGTCCCTCACTGCACAGACATCTCCTCCCACCAGGGCCTGGATTCAGTCCTGAGCTAGGATTTGAATTTTTCTTAGCAGCACTCAAGCATCAAATAACTTTCACCCAAGAACTACCTTGTTTTTGCGTGCTTTAAGTTTTCAGAACTGTGAAATAACGCCCCAATCTCGAGCATATGCAAATTCCCCAATACTCACTTCTGCTGCTTTCCTCCCAGTCTTAGTCCATCCATTTATTGTCACTGTCTTTGGGCTAAGTCCCCCTTGCCTAACCTACTGACACACCCCTGCTTCCTTCCAGTTCCTGCTTGTTTCAGCTTTGCCTCAGTTTGTGCCAAGTTCTCATTGATCTCCACAGCTGCAGTTACTCTCCTTTTGCTTTGTCCTCCAGTGGGTCTCTCATCTCCCTCCAGGTCACCCCCCCACACACCTTCCAAGCCTTCCTACCTTCCTTTCCACCCCACAACTCTTCTTGTTCCCACACCGGCCTTCTCCCTTGCCCCTGATGCAGGTATTGCTGCAGATGCTCAGAGGATCAATCATAGTGGCCCACGCTTTGGGTTTCCACTCTGCAGGGGATCTAGCTGCCAAGAGGCAGGAATCACTTCAGAGCAGGAAAGTCCCAAAAACTGTACCAGCCACCCTCGGTGTTAAACACCTACATGAATCGCTGCTATTTCAACAACTGTGAGATCCTCCAAAAGCTCAGGGGCCACTGTAAAGGCTCAAGGCTTGTTTTG
The DNA here is from genome assembly GCA_020746105.1 of Trogon surrucura. Classification (NCBI taxonomy): domain Eukaryota; kingdom Metazoa; phylum Chordata; class Aves; order Trogoniformes; family Trogonidae; genus Trogon; species Trogon surrucura. The sequence continues at coordinate 55,976,930 of CM036620.1, read as the reverse complement.
CTGCACAGCAATACCATAATTCTACCACGCCTCCTGCAGCCGAGATACAGGAACACAGAAGACAACAAACACCCAACCAGGCTGCACACAGAAGCCACCCTGCAGAATATACTCACATTCTCAGCTTGCCCTAGTGAACAGAATCCCACGTGTTAAGAGTCCTCCCAGAGATAACACTGTTTTTTCCTTTTCCAGAGAATTCCATGCCCATTTCAAAGCATTCATCAGATGGACTGAAATTTGGCCTGAGTTCTATGCAGCATTTAGAATTGCTGAGGCAGAGGTTTATTGGATCGATTTTGGTCGTAATTTGTTATTACTTGTGCAGGTTTATGAACTGGGTTTCTTTTATTTTTTTTTTTTAAGGAGGGATGGTTAATCTGATATTAGTTGATAGTGGCTTTCTTTTGTGCAACTTCCTGCCTTAACACCTGTCTGAAAGAGCTAGCAGGATCCTGACTTTTCCCCGTTACCTTCTCTGGTTTCTCTTCTGCGGTTTGTTTACCCTGCCTCCTTCCTTGGTCCTGTGTCTGACTGGGCCTGAACTCTTTCCATAGTCTCAGGGAGAGACTTGTGAAGACACACAATCCTAGGCACAGAAGAGCTGTTTCAGCAAAACGCATTCAAACTCACAGAGGATATGCAGGATCCAGAACTACACTTCTCCATCCCTAGAAAAAAGAAGCTTGAAAAGCTTCCAAGTTTGTCAAGTGAAGTACCAGGTACAATTAAGCTACTCACTGCTTCTGAAACTTGAGTTTTCCCTACAGATGCTCAGAAAGGTCTTCCACCTTGCTATGATACACAACAAGCGCGGTAATAAAAACCACATCTGAGTATCTCTTAACATTACACATCAATGTAAACTGCCCTACAGAGTTAGGGGAAACTTGTGATGTCCAAAGATCTTGTGAACTACTCTACAGCTTCCACCCAGGGGTAGTACCACGCTGGCGTTCACTTTCCTGAGCTGTCTTGCCACAATCTCTATTCCCCGTTGTCGCCCTCTGCTTTCCCTCCTCGGTATTCCACACGTTCCAGCAGCCAAGCTTGCAGACACTTGTTTACCCCACAACTATACTTTTTACTGAGTAGAAAATATTGATTTTTAAAACACCCCAAATCATAGCACTGCACTTAAAGTATGACTCTGATTTTGTCTGGATTAGGAATTATGTGCTCTATTACGCTAGCAAGGAAAGTTTTCCTGAAAAGACAAGTGCCAAACAACAAATGAAATATGAAAAGGGAGAAATAAGCCAAGTTGTTAAACTCCCATCAAGTGGCCAGAAGTTCAGCTGGAATAATGTCAAAATTAATGAAGCTATGTCAGTTAGGAGAGGGTCCCATTTGACACTGTTTCAGCCAAAGCAGTGATCTAGGCACAGTGATGCTTTGATTGTCAACACACAGTCACCAGAAAGCAACTGTCTTTGAACTCAATCTCCCCTGGCCTCAGAGCACCCAGGGAGAGATGTCATGCTGCGAGAGAGTTGCATTTGGAAAGAATATGACGAAGCATCCCAGAGCCTTTAGGCACAATATAGCAGAGATTAACGAAGGAGTGGTTTTTAAAACAAAGCTAGACCCAGAAAAGGAACAAACTTCATTTCTGCACTGCAGGGGAGATGTTGCAGGCTCTATCCAGCTGGTTAATTAATTTGTGAGTGTTATTTGATGTGTGTCCGCTTAGCCTGTGGTTGCTTCCGCAGAACTCAAGTCTTCGTCCTTGCCTCCCATCTGCTGCCTGTCTTGGACACCACCACGCAACTGAATCAAGCCCTCCCTAGGGAGGAAATGAATGGCACTGATGAAATAAAGAATCGTTCCTTACCTTTTTGATTAACAATAAGTATGAAACCGCAACTGTGCCCATACAATATGTCCTGGAAACCCTATCCCACAGCCTCAAGTTCTAGTAATTGCAAATAGAGTTTGGGAGATGATGCCAATCACTATTGCATAAAACACCTATCCTCCCATTCCTGATAATCCACTTTTATGTATGTATTTTTGTTAACTATCCCAATTCAAAAGGATGCTGATCACCATTTTTTACCATGGAAACTTCAGATTTCAAGTTGGAGCATTTATCTGAGCACTCAAGATATAGATTTAGGCAGCTCCACTGAGAACCACAGGGTAAAACCAACCTTACTGCCCAAACACAGCAAGTGGGCCCTCTGTGCAGCTGACAGCAGCAGCACGTACTTGAGAGAGTCATCTTTCAAGTTCAACGTTAAGTTTTCCAGGACTTGAATAACAAATTGTGCTAACACAGAGAAATCGATGACAAAACAGTTCAGAGCCCTGGAATTAGCATATTGTAATTTTCAACAGAGTCCACTAAGTAAAACAGTATTTCTATCTTATTCCTATGTATACTAAAATGCTAAATACAATCTCTGGATTGAATATCAATAATTCTCCAAGTGTCTGCTAGATGACACTTGTTAATGGATTAACTGCTCTCAGAACTGCATCTTTTTTCCCCCTTCCCAGAAGCTGTACCACTAAAACTATCTACTGGTACATCTTGCAGATGCCTTTCTCCCTTTGGTCCCTAACATTTATTACTAGAGCATAAGACACAAGGGTTAGAGAGTACTGAGCTGTGAAGACCCCGCACGATGCTCTCCTCCCACCCAGATGCAGCGGCAGTGAGGAGCCCTGGCTGTGCCTCAAATCTCAGACTTCCAGGATGGGCACTACCAAGGGTCACTGCAGGACTTTCCAGTCGGAAAGGCTTCCCTTCACCCCTGACACACAGGGACAACAAGGAATGAGAGATTACGCCAAAAAAAAGACGGAAACGATCAACCACAGGGGAAAGCACTCCATGCCTTTGGAGCAGATGGCCTGACCAGGTTGGGGCAACGCCTTCATGGAAGGATCAGACAATCACAGAAGAGTCAGGATACCACCAATCCTTCTTGCCTGCTCTTAAATGTCGTCCCTTGCACTTACTCCATGACCTCAACTGGGCTAGATATGGCCCCCTGGGGATCTCTCGGGTTTTCAGTCAACTACCACTGACACAAATGCATTGGATGTATTTTCTGCTTGTGAGCAGGGCAGAAGGGTACAAGGGGTTTTGGGAAGGAGTAAGTGTTACTTGATTTCCTTCAGCACCTCGGACTCCCTCCACTGCTGTAGCACCCAAGTCATTTGGCAAGGGAGGTAACTCCCACAGCTCGACCTGGCACAGCGAGAGGCAAATGGTTGCCAGCCAGCACCACAGTAACTTGAAGCGACTCTTGGGAAGGAGATGGAAAAGGCACAGGCAATTACAATGCAAAATACTGAACAGTTCTTGATCCTGCCTCAACAAAAGAAAGTTCAGTCCATTTCCCCAACTTTTATTTCACCTGTAATTTTATTACCCGTCAAACATCCTTGGAAATTGTCCTGGGTTTAGCTAAAAACCGAGTCCTGTTTAGTGATTTTTACTTTCCAGTTTAGTGTCTTCTCAAAGGCTGCACGTTCTGAAGTCAGCAGCATGTTTTTGCAGACAGTGTGTGCTACTGGCAGTGATAACACCTGATGTTTATAGTTACTGCCTGGGACTGGGATGCAGAAAGGCTCTTGCTTATACTTATTCCTATAGTGACCAAGGCCACTGCTGGCTCTTGTGGGCCACGCTGAGGGTGCCGGGTAGTAAGAGGGGGGCACAAGGAAGTAAAAGGTTGCACCTCCGGGGGGTAATAGACAGGACAGGTGACCAACGAGAGTATTCCATCCCATATACGTCGTATCTAGTATAAATTGAGTGATCACGAGAGTTTCGTCCCTTTTTCGTTTGGCCCTTTTCTTCGTTTCGCCCTTTTCTGCAATGGCCGGTGTCCAGAGAGGACTCCATCTGACCTCCTGCTTTTGATCCGGATCCTGAGTTCCCGAATCCAGCTCCCTGTATCCAGCTCCCCACCGCCGCTGAGCCTGGGGTTTCCCCAGTGCCTCCTGCTCTGCAGCACCAGTGGGGATTGCTATCGGGGGAGGGAGTCGGGTTTGATATCGGGCTACTATCTATAGTTGTATATAGTTCCTTACTTTTATCTTTTTACCATTATTTCTGTTACTTTCATTAAAGCTGTTCTAGTTTGTTTTCTCCTCTAACCCGTAAGTCTCTCTGCCTCATTCCCTTTTCTCTTCCCATTTTGGGAGGGGGAGAGGGGGCTAGAGAGCGTCTGTCCGTGCTAGTGGCCGGCCCAGCCCTAACCCGCGACAGACATACATGAACATGCCTAGGGATGGCACATTGTTCAAATCTAAAAGGCTGGAGACCCTGAGAGCAACTAGAAAATTTACCCCCAAACAAAGAAGTCTAGAGATATTTGCACCAGTTGTGATTTCTTTGGGTTTTTTCTACCCCACACCAGCAATGTTGCTTTTTGCACCCTCCCCCCTGCTTTTTTTTTTTTCCCAACATCCCAGAAAGAGCTGCAGGGGAGCCTTAGAAAATGGCTGAATTTATCATGTCCAAAAGCCATCCTGGCATTCATGGCAACTCAACATTTGATTTTTTAGTTCTCTTCTGTTGTATCAACTGAGAGTCCATTTCGGAAAGAACCTGGAAACGTTTAATGAAACAATTTTATCTGAGTGGAAGTAAATTCAAGATAGCAAATAATTCTAAGAGATGGACGTCTCCAACTTGCAATAGTTGGATGTTTTTAAGAGTCCATGAATACTTATACATACAGGCGTCTTAAAACCAGTGATCCCATCCAGCATGACAAGTCCTGTACCCTACTCGGTGCTCTCTGACCATGACCATGAAGATGAGAAAGAAATAGCTCTACCTCTTCAATCTTGAAAGGCAATTTTGAGGGGTTTTAGGGCTTTCTGTTTATTTTTAACTCTTTCTTACAGAGACTGAACTCATATCTAGACATCTGATCTTCTGTAACTGTCTGTTTATGAGACACTGATTGCTAGTATGATGAAGCTAGCGGAGAATTTAAAAAGGCTCTTTATTCTGCTTTGTAAGTGTGGTGAGCTCTCAGGTCTTTATTAATTGAAGTTTTAAAAATTATTTCTTTTCGAAACAAGGAAATCCCCCATACTCAGCAGGGCAAAACTCCTCTTTATTTCCACAGTGTAAATAAACCAGAGCTCAGCTCATACTTGGTCAATTAAATAAGCAAACTTGCCAGCACCTCAGAATAGCTCAGAAAATTCCCCTTTCCAATGCTGAAAGAGCTCGTACACTATACAGTTGCAATACACACACGGGAAGAAGATTTTAAACATATTATTTAAAAATATACAAAACTTAAGCTAGATCTTAGCATCTTAGGCCTCTCTTTCTTTCTTAAACTACTTGGTATTACTCTAATTTAGTTTTCAGTAAATACAAACTTTCTACCCAGTTTCATTTCCTATCAATAGTTTCTCCAGAAAATGTTATCAGTGGTGTCATACATATTATATCAAGTATCCCAACAAATAATATTAAGTCAAACAGTAATTTTAGTCAACCAAAAGCTTTTTCCTTTTGCACATAAAGATATGACTATGAACATTTTCTCTCTCTTAACAGCAAAGGTTTGTTACATATGGAAAAAGAGATCATAAGAATGATTTTATCTCACATAGTGGGGAGCGATTTGAAAATACCCTACACATTGAAAAATGAATTACTTTTGTCATAATCGTGCATGACTGATGTAACGCAGCTGTGGATTTGGCTTATAGTGGCCTCCAAGCAGTATACAATCACTGCACTACAGTAATGAAATCACTTAAAACAGAAACAACAGATGATGAACTTCCTAAGCCCCCACGTCATCTTTGAGAATTGGATTGCCTCCTCCCATTTTGACAAAGTTGTACCTTGATATACCGGCATGGATATAAAAAAAGTGACAAAGTCCATTAACTAGAGTAAACAAGATCTCAAGAGTTTTTAAAAACACTGCAGAAGTGTTGTAAATCACAACAGAGCCAGTGCAGAAGTCATCATTACTGTTCAAATAACTAACGAGCCATGGCTTCAGCATCTGAGTTACTTTATGGAACTGAATAAAGAACTAAGAAAACAAAACACAGAAATTTAATGACCCAAAATTTGAGAGGACTTTTTTTTAAAATAAAAGAACATACTCAAATGATGAAGGTGGCGGGAGGGCACTCACAAAAATTTGAATTAGAAAAGTAAAAATCTTCACTGAAACTATAAATCATTGCTCAGAAAAGTTTGCTTGTTGTTGGCAGCTATCAGGAGTTCAGCATCTGCAGACAATTGTGTACTTCTCGCAACATCTACCCATTGATCAGTGATGATCGATTATTTATAGCAAGAGGGGCAGTTGCCATATTTTTAGGACCCTGCCCACAGCATTCACTGGGGCCTTTCCTGAAGCAGCAGTAAAGCCGCTAGGATTGAGCAGGAGGCTGCCAAGCAGACAAGAAGCTGTAAGCCCACTGCTTGCACTGTGATGTGGATCCACTCCCCCACCAAAAGCACCGCTAAATTGCTTCTCTCCTTCCACCTCCAAGCTGAGAGGAGCTAAGCAATGTATTTCTAAAACAGCAGCCACGAGCAGCCTTTATTCGCGTACCTGTTTCATCGGGTGAGCTCGGCGAGGCGCTGTCCTGGGACAACGTGGTCCAGCTGGAGTCCTCATCGCTTGGGGCCAGGTTTTGAATCCTATGGAGGGCACAATCTGTTTTGGCCCCGGTTTTTGGGTGGTCTTTCTTAGTCTCTGGGCTTGATGACACTGTGGCAACTTGGCCATCCTCTGGGCTTGAGAGCTGGTTTTGTTTCCGGGGCAGGACTTCCCCATTGACAATAACAGTAGAAGCCTGGCTGTTGCTTTGTGCAGATTTCTCTTCCATCGCAACAAAACTCTGCTCTAGCTCTCTAGCAGATGTCTCTAGATCCGCATAATAATTCAGGAAGCTCTTGGTCCTCCGTGGCTGCGAGGGCAAGATCTCACAGCCAGAGGAATCCTGCGGTATCGGCTCTTTGCCTTCAAACTTCTCAGAAGTTATGTTTATGCCCGCAGTGGTACTGAGGTTTTTGTTGGGATCCTGCTGTCCCTGCTCGGCAGCTTTCCTGAGCTGGTTTTCTCCATTCTTCACCAGCTTTATATTTGCAGAGCTGTTGCCCAGAAGGGGCTGAGCTGCCGGATCGGAAAGACCCATGGCTGTCTGAATATTAGTCAGCGCGTATTTTTTCCTGCATTTCGGAGGAGTGCTGTTCTTGGTCTCCGTGTGCCTAATCTCTGCATTCAGAAGTTCGTTGTGAGAGGAGCGCAGGTTAAGGGTGTTTGGCGGGGTGGCGGGGCTGTTGCGGTTCACAACGTCCGTCGTGCTGCCACTTGCCATAAACACGGCCAACGCGTCCACGCCAGAATCGACTAGAAAAGTAAAAAGAGAGAGTCATGAAACACATTCGTTCCATACGCTATATTGCTAAGGCTTCTGGTAAAGGGATGCAGCACTTGACATAATTGTTTTACAGCAGGAAAATTTTCACAATCTGAGTGGGTAGGAGAATAGACAAAAGCTCAGCTTATTTAACAAGAAGAAACAGAGGCAGAAAAAACACAGAGATCATCAGGACCACGAAGCTGAGAAAAAGCAGAGAGCTTGACCCTAAGGGAGGCAGTTTTAGGGCAAGTTTTCACATCTGACTCTGCCACAGGCAGTCTTGGGAACAGGAGAAGTGCCCTGGGTGTCCAGAAGTCATCCTTATCATCACTTCAAAACAGTATTTCACCTCTACCTCTGATGAGGAGGGGAAGAGCGCCTCGAGCGCTCAAAGCTAGAAAGCAGAAAATTTGAGAAATTTCCAAGCAGACCACAGACAGATGCTGCTTCTTTTCCATCTAGGGTAGAACTCAAGTACTGTTACTTTTGAACCTGATTGGCCAGCCAGCTGTTGCCTCAAGACCTGCATTTTCTCCACTCTTTGCCTGTCTTTCTTGTAGACCTGGGTTTTTTTTTTAGGGTTTTGGTTTTTTTTCCCCTTAGGTGAGGAAGTAAAGGATTAGGAGGTAGAGAATATAAGTAGATTATTTCACAAAGGTGTACTTGATTTCTGTGGGAGGAAATAAAAATTCGCTTGACAACAAATCCTGTTCTAACTTAATCAGAGCAGGGACAACTGGCTCACTATTTCTATACTTCAAGAAATTTAAAATTAGGGATAAAATGTATATCCCTGGGTGGAGCACACATTGTTAAATAAGAACACTCTTCTGCCTACTTGTAGACAAGTTTCTGATTTTTGCCAGCCAGCAGCACAGCTTACATTTTGAAAAAATATTAAGTCTATTAAGGGAACACACTATCAGACTATGAAAAATGATTAAAAAAATGTATTTTTAAAAACCTAATTTGTTCCTGTACTGTCTATTTATGGCTCCCACTAATCTACACAAATACTCCATGAACACCTCAATTTACATGCTGTAGTCGTCACTGTTGTTTGACACCTGGCAACCAAATTAGAGGCCAATTAATAAATCACTCCCATCTGCCACAGCATAGAACACTCTTACTGTTGTTCCTAATTCTCAGATATCACTTGCTGCTTATAATGCACATAAAAACGTGTCTGGGGCTTATCCAGGAATGAAAAGCTGTAATTTGAGCTAGCTGATGACAGATCATTCCAGCTGAGTTGTGCTGCATTCTTGTGTATTTGATATATGACAGAACTGACTGCTGTACAGATCTACAAGAGATTAAATATATGGGGTTTAAAAGAACATATACATAAATACAGAGTGAAAAGGAGCACTTCACAATGTTACCTAAACACACACATGGTTGCTAGTGTTCCTTCTTCTCTGATACGCTGTCAGGGCTGCGTACTTTCAACCATCACTCCGGTTCATTTAAAACCAAGCAGGCCAAGTATACTCTGTTCCCTGAACCACCCGTGTAGAACAGCTCCTGAAACTTGTGCAAAATAGAACTTAAACTAAATTTCACAAGTTTTCATGTCTGCCATTTCCTCAAGCCTCACTCCGTCTAGACCAACTGCAAATTCTTCTGAAGATGGATCACCCCACGCACACTCTGCAAAACCCATCAGCCTCGGTAACAAGTAACAAACATCCTACAGACAATTTCAACTTTAGCCACAGAAGACTTCTAAAACACGACCATCACATAATTTAAAGGAACTTTATAAATGTACTTGTCATAGAAATACATCTATAAATGATGCTTTCTGAATCTCGCCTAAAATCAATCAAGTCTTAGATAAGCAATATTCTACATAATGTTATCAAAGCACAGGCTTCAATCTAAAAACATGAAATGGCCTGTGTTTATGGACTGGTTGCTTTGTACTCTTTCTGGATCTGTTAAAAGTCTGACAATTTGGAAGTCACATAATAAATAAATTAGTAGGGCAGGATAATTTTGACCCAGTACCCGAGTTATGGAATTACACATTATATATTTATTTCACTAGATTACATTTTATTGTATGCTCCAGCAAATTAAAACAAGATTTTTTTTCAATCAATAAATAAACTGCTGCAATCTGGAACAAGACTGAAATTTATTCTTGTTCTTTGTTATAAGTGAGCTGCTTCATGCAATGTTTGCCACTATTTTTACAGAATCACAGAATGTTAGAGGTTGGAAGGGACCTCAAAGATCATCTAGTCCAACACCCCTGCCAGAGCAGGTCCACCTACAGCAGAGCACACAGGAATGCGTCCAGGCGGGTTTTGAATGTCTCCAGAGAAGGAGATTCCACAACCTCTCTGGGTAGCCTGTGCCAGTGCTCTGTCACTCTCACTGTGAAAAAAATTTTTCTCATATTTTTATGGAACCTCCTATGTTCCAGCTTGTACCCATTACCCCTTGCCCTGTCAATGGACATCACTGAGAAGAGCCTGGCTCCGTCCTCCTGACACTCCCCCTTGACATATTTATGAACATTTACGAGGTCATCCCTCAGCCTCCTCTTCTCCAAGCTAAAGAGACCCAGCTCCTTCGGCCTTTCCTCATAAGGGAGATGTTCCACTCTATCATCTTTGTGGCTCTGCACTGGACTCTCTGAAGCAGTTTCTTGTCCTAACCACCGAACACATTTCTTAAAAAATTATCTTCCTGGATAAAGATTAAGTAGCTGCCTGTCAGATTATCTTTAGCCAGTCTCCTACCATTAGCAATCCACTTACCAAAAATACTGTAAGAACAAGCACATAGAAACACTGAATTCAAATGTATTGTGTTTTACCCATCTGATTGATAAAATTCCCCCATAGATTTACGATGAACATTGCCACACTGATCAATGACTTAGCCAAAGCCTCCAGAAGCCTTCGCAACCCAAGCAGCGTTTGCAAGTTGGCTGCTAAATTGGGCTGTTGTAGGACCGTAAGCAGAAAAACGTCAAAATGAACCTTTCACTAGACACCATCTCCCCTCCTGACCGCCTTTCAGATGATCGATGGGCACACAAACAGTAGCACAAGCACAGAGAGGAGCAGGCTGTCCTCTCAGAAGGAGAGATGTCTGCTCATTGGCCAGCACCCTGCACCCCCAGCCGGGCTCTGGGATGGGAGCAGACAGCATCCCTCCACTCTCAGAAAGAGATATAAATGTGAGGAAGAAGGAAGCAGCAAAAGAGGTAAAAAAAGAATAAGAAACACAGACGGGAAGGAGGAGGTCTTGTGTCTCAAATTGCTACCAGACCAGGACTAACTGAAGTGCTGGAAAAATCTGAATGCAAGGAAACGCTTAAACGCACAGAAAAAAACCCGCCCTGGATTGCGCAGCAGAACAGTGTAAGGAAGAAGAGTGACAGCTGGTCATGGTGGTGCTGGAAACACACCACCTTTCCCAGAGGAAGCACATCCCATCCACCTAATCAAAAACCTAAAGGAAATGCAACTTCTTCCCGTGCCTGCAAAAGACCAAAATTCCCCTCGCTGACTCCCCATATCCCTCCGATCCTGCCTGCCCTGTCGCAGGGGTACCTGCGGCACGTTGGTGCTGCACCCATCACCTGCTACCCAGCACCCCATGCCAGGGGTCCTGCACCCAGGCACCCCACGGACCGGCAGACCCCGTCCCCCCTGCTCGGGCAGCTCCTCGCACTGCTTGGCTACCAGTAAGGACACTGCTACTGGCACAGGGCACCCTTTTTTCAACTCCTTCTGCTGAAAAGCAAACACAAATGGAGAAGCAGAGGGGGGAATCCCAGAGTTGGTTGCGTGTATCTTGGCTCAAGCAGAGAAATTAGCGGTAAGTGACAAGCGGGTAAAAATAAGATATTAAAATTTAAAAAAATATTGGATTCTGGTGTAAAACTAAGACTAATTAGGACATTATCATTACTGAGAATAACAACATATTATTGAAATGCTAGTACTTAAAGGCAGCAGCTAAGTAGATAAAAGATCTGTCACGGCAATTCATTGCTGGGTTTAGCTTGCTTGTTTTTTAAAACAAATTCACAGTCTCAGCTGCATAATTTAACATTTAGAAACACACCTACAGATATAGATTAATATACTTTCACCACTGTAATGCGTTTAACACGAAGTAGTCCCAATTTTCTAAGCACCATAATAATACAAATAGCACTATTACTTGAATGGCTTTTATTGATATTTCTCATTCTTGTCATAAAAGTTACAGAGCTAGAAGAAGGAGAGAGAAAATACCATTGAAAACAGAAAACAGTGCATGACTGATCTGTCTTTACCTCTAATGAGACTTTTTTGCATTGTATTGTCTACAGGAATAGTTCTTAAAAAGCTGAATAAAGAGTTTATTCAAAAAGGGACCGTTAAAAAGAAAAGAAAATGTTTGCTCTTTTTCATGTGTAAGTGCAAAATGAAAGCAAAATATGGACCTGGGAAGAAGAAGGAAAAGAGGAGGCAAGTTTCACATATTTGCATAGCAGAATCTTTTAAAGGGCATCTGACCTGGAAGTACTTCTGACATGGCTCACGGGGCGTCAGCAATGCATCAGGAAATAGATTATAATTTGAAATCTGAAAAGAGGGATCATTTCAGAATTAAAACCAAAGGAAAATACAAAATAAAAACACCACATTTCAGAAGCTCCTGAGAGACATTAAGCATTCTATAACAAACTCTGAATGTAACAGGGAGGATTTTCTAAGCTTTCAATGATATCTGAGAGTCATTAAAGTATGGGAGTCTACAGCAGCGAAAACAAGTAATTATAAATTATTATGACATTTTTCTTAATGGATGCTTTACTAGGAGCACAAGTTCAACAATATTCTTCAGCTGTAATCAACATACTGTATCAAAAACTTCACGACATTAGAAAACCTGTTTTTTTTCCCCAATCGCCCAACTACAGCTTCCTGCAGAAATTACAGGAGCATTGACGAGAAAAAAACATCGCAATATGTCATGTTCACATTGGGATTTGCAAAATGACATCCAGTTTGTGAAATTTAAGAAGGACAGGCTGCAGGGTTGATTCCACAGGAGGGAATCTTTACAAGGAAGCTAGGCAACAAGCCCCTGTACAGGACTCTTTCTGGGCCAGCTTCTCCTAAGTAAATCATTTTGTGTTACAGGCTCTGGTTTGGATGCGAATGACACATGCACTGGGAGACAAGGTATTTCTATGCACTTCAGACTATTTCTGCCATTGTGTCCAGGAAACATAAGGAAAGAAATACAAACCTTTTCATAATGCAGATTGCCTTTCTGCAAGGGTATCTACTGAGTACAATCCTGCCATGGGGCTACGGCCTCAGGTCCTGTACATTTCGGCTCTAGTTAAAGCCTAAGCAGCTGGAGAGAATGCCTCCGCTATATAGTGACTGTAACTCAATGCTAGCTAACTCACCCTGCTTCAAAACGGTGAATTCTCGCACTGAAATATTAATTCTTAATTAAGTATGCTTACACACCGTATTCTCACATCTGCATTCATTCTTCAACTAAACCCAGGAAAATGGTAACAGCTAAACCGACATCAGACAAAAGCATCCCAATAAAATCTAGACTTACGTTAATGTAGCTGAAACCAGAATTGAGACTAGAAGCTTTCTTAAATGCTTTCAGAAGGAAAACACTTGAAGTGCTGTAGTAGATCGGAGTAACTGATGATAGAGTAACGGAACAGAGTAACTGTTCCTACATCCAGTGGTTTTCCTCTCACTGCTCCTTCAGCAATGACATCTCTGCTGGACTGAGCTTAGAAGTTGAAGAGAGAAAGCTCAGCAAGGCCAAGAAAGCAAATTCCAGTGGGGAGCAGAGCAGTTTTGGGAATGCAAGAGCTGGAAAAGGAGTAGGGCTGCAAGCAGCTTGCACATGAGCTCTCAACCCATCTGCAGGCTTCTCCACACAAACCTCGGAGTTACTGCGCATGGGAAGGACCTCTCAGGACTGTCTAATCCAACCTCCCTGCCCAAGCAGGGAATCGCTGCTACCCTCTCCACTCCACCCTGGCTCTGTCCTCACAGCAGACCAAAATCACCACTTCAATCTGCTCGCTAAATGCAGCTTCTCCCATTTTCAGTTATTTCTGCTTCACCTAGTCCTACGGAAATAATTGGCATCTGGTAACCAGGTTTCTGTCTTGGCTCCTCTGTCCCCATGAGGCACCCTGTCAGCCCCTGCTGCCACCATAATGACATTTTCCCTTTTAGAGCTAATCATGCTGCCAAACGACTGCAACAGTCTAGCAGCAGTGCCATCTCTGTTCTAGTGATGTTCTCATTAATGGAAATCCATAATGCTGATTTGTCTTTAACTAATATCATAAAAGAAAAAACAACTTCAGATCCTGCGATGAGTTCTGGCACTCAAGTGGAAAACGCCTTCCCATTTGCCATTTTCCCTCCCCCTTCTCACACAAGTCAAATTCCTCATCCAGAAAAAAAATCAGAGACAAGATGCTGCTGAGAATTAGACTCTAGCAGCTACAAAGAAAAAAGAAAAACAATAATAATGAAGATGATAATAACAAAAAGAAACGTGCTAAATCCATTGCTCCTTTACTAGAATTTTATTAAGAGAGACACATTTAAATAATCAGTGTATATTTTACTATCTTACTGAAAATCTTAGGTTGCAGATGACCTGGGTCATCTTATGCTACTAGAGTATTGTTAAATCAAATGATCATCTGGAGAAATAAGGAGTAATTCTTTTATTTATATGAGGCATAACCACGACATGCAATCACAACTAATCCTGCATTTAGTAACGGAAGAAACAGGATGGCATACTAAGTCTTTCCAAATTAAATTTTATCCCTTTAATTAGATTTTCCCCCCTGCGTAGAATGGAATGATCTGGGAGGCAAAAACCAGCGCTGTCACGGCAAGAAGATGGCGGGTGTTTTATCTATTGGGTTCTTGGAAGCAGAGATAATACGACCTTCTGTCATCAGATTCATATATTCACAGTGACATTTGCTAAGTAAACCTCAGCTATTTTTTCTAATCCTGTTGTGTAAATTACACTCCGGAGCTTTAACATTATTTTTTTTCAATCAATGCATAAATTACTCAATCTGTACAATACAGATCACACCTGAGACTTATTTGCTAATTAAAAACTACTCAACTTGAAATGCATGTGCTAATACAGGGTACAAGCACGAACTTCATTTTCTCTCTGAGACACAAATTCAGAAACTGCAACTTAAATTTCTGCAACTTAGCTGACCAACAAAGCACAGACTTGGTCTTCCGTATCCTGTAATCCCAGTCTCAAGTGCCATCCAAAAATCACTCTTACCAAGTCTGAAGGTAAACAATGTGTCATCAAACCTGATTAGAATTACCAAACCCAAAGAAAGATGCCATATGAAAAAGAAGCTAGGCTAAGCTGTCTCAGGAAAAAAAAAAAGTAACCAAAATGCTTTGTGGGACAAGTAGCCTACCCGTATGCTTAATGGAATAATAGAAAGGAATCAATGGCTGCAGATTTTGCATACAAAATGGCTTAGAGTTACTCAGAGTGAGTCCAGACCAGGAATTTTTAAGCCTCACATAAATTTAACGCAGAACATTCAACAGCTCCTAAAAGATGAAGCAAAACCATTCAAAAGATGATCAATGCCTTAACACGGTTAAGGAAACCCAGCAGTGCCCAGCACCAGACTTCCAGCTGTTGACAAGCCCAAGCCCAAAGCTCTTAGACAAGCAGAGAAAGTAGGAAAGAGACTAAGAGTAGGTCACAACATTATTAACATTAGGAACAAAAATGTTAACTGAGCCCCTGTCAGATGCAATGGATGATTTAACTTCCAGCACAGATGCTGTGCTGGACAAAAAATAAAAAATAAACAGATGATTATCATTTACCACCTCCCACACACCTTGTCTGTGGCCCTGCTATTTGCAGCTTGCAAACACTCGACTGTTCCTGCAAAGCCTAGAAACGACACCGCATATTCCTGAGCACAATCCACTTCTCCAAGAAAAACTATCTGCATGCACATAAATGCAGACATTTCAGTTTCTCTTTTTAAACAAATGTATTTTAATAATTATAGTTCTGATGGTCTGGCATAATGATTTCACCTGCTACAACTTCATCTGCCCTCTGTATTACATACAGTAATGTTCTGTCTAGTTACACGTTACGCTTTTATCGAGGTTATACAGAACTGTTTTTACCCTCATATTACCCAAACAAGTAGCAAAAGTTTTGAGTCATGTATAATCACTGACTCATAGCTGAGATGTTAAAACGCATTTGAAAAACCACAGTACACAAAAAATTGCTTTCTTACTGTCAAATTGAGGTCTAGAGATGAGAAACTGAAAATTAAATAAATGGTAAATCATCTGTCAGTAAACTCTCTACAATTCTATATGAAATAAAAATGCATGTGTCAATGCAAGGAATGAAAACCTCTAATTTCACTAATTCATAAGTGTTTGCAAGTAATTTCAAATTGCTAACTGCAAGTCAAAACCCGTGAGAGAAAAACAAAAAGTCCAAGTCTTCGTCACAGAACAGAGCATTGGATTGATTGCCACGTTTTGCAATCAGGGATCTCAAGGAGAGGAAATTAAGATCCTGTACATTGACAAGTTTGCTCCTGTTCCACATACATTAAAAACATTCTGTATCTCACCCAGGAAAGGTTATTGTATGTGCACTTTAACTACATCTGCTAAAACTGTCTTACAGTTGGACTCGCGTGTCCTACCCACATATCTCTTGCTCCCAGTAATGGAACAGGATGTATTTCAGAGCACAAGTTGTATAAAACCAGAAAAGATCTCCACATGTCTAGCCTGGTTCTCCATGGAAAGTTGATCTAAAAGAAGGCTACATCTCAGCAAGGCTGAAAGATGCCCACAAAGCTACGTATTGTCTTCTACCAAACTTTAATGGGACAGATCAGAAACATTTCAAAACATACTAACAGTTTATAAATGAAGTGTTGCAGTACTGCTTAAATAGACAGAATGCTGAGAGATGACTAAAACAGCCATACCCTAGAGTAACTCGCCACATAATTATGGTACTAGCATACAGGAATAACCGTAATCTTGGCCTGCTATGGCAAGTAGAGCTCCTTAAGAATGCTGCTGTACTACGCTGAGAAACTTCTGCCTGTAGTGCTCATATATAAAACAAAACCACAAACTCATAAATAAAATCAAAGTATCATATTTACTTTATGTTCCCCATAAACTAAACAGATCAATCCATAATAAAGCAGAGGAGACAAGAAAGCAACTGCACTTACTGGCACTTATACCAATTACACTAAAGTGTGGCTAAAAGTGGACTCGGTTTCAACAAACGGCAAACCTGGCAGTAGAAGACATTGAACAAGTGGAAAAGAACAGGCTACTAGTATTACTGGCCGGAATTTCTACAAGGAGTCTTGAGTTCTTGACATGCTAGCCAAAAGCCTCTACTCCTTTCTCTCATCTACGAAATCAGAGGTGTTCACAAGGAGCTTTAACACCAAAGGAACTGGGGCTCTTGTGAAAAGGGACAAACACGGGATGCAAATACGGTACCGTGATGGTTCTCCACAAACATGCACAACCCTAAGTGGAGTTACCAGGAAACCTTCAGCTTCAGAGCACTCTACCTCTGGTTTCACCACAAAGAAGACATGGACCTGTCACAGTCCTGGGATAGGGGAGCTGTTTAATTATGCTAAGCCATGAAACCAGAGGTGACCACACACATTCAGAGTAATATGCAGTTCTTAAAGAAAGCTTTTTATCTGCAGACATCCTATCTGAGGAAACCAGCACATGCTCTAGGGCTTCACCAGGATCACCCAAGAGGCATTGACAAAGTTGTTGTGCAAGTTTCCAGTAGATTCCTAGGAAAGGTAGAAACCGAAACAAGAGGGGCTTTAAGGGGCAGAGCAACATACATGTCATTGAGTGTTTCTGTCATTCTCATTCCACAAATCATCTGTATTTCCACCTTTTCCTCAGCCAAGCAACAATTACACAAAGCTTTTCAGCAACTGTACAGAAAATTGTCCCTCCTAAGCAGTGCTAACACTTGAGTCTCATTTACACCAAGATACCTTTCTCTGGAAAACAAAGGTCAGGAGATATAGGGCAGGATTTTGCAGATGTAGAATTTTACTGGGATGCCTCTAACGAGAGTTGCATGCTGGGTACACTCCTCCTTGGCAGTCAAGGTGCCTCTTCGGGCAAGTTTTCCATTACTCTGGAAGCAGCTCCAAGCTGCTCCACAGCACGTTTTCACACCAACTCATCTTGGGCTAAGAGCAGCAATGTAATTACCAGCACTGGCTGCTGGACTGCAAGTTTAGGGGTTTTTTTCAGGGGTTTGCTCTTATTTGTGATGTCGCCATTCTCAAATTTGTTTCGTTATTTCACTGCAACAAAGCTAAGACTTCCCAGCAGTTTCACTAAGCAATAGTCCCCTTGTAAGAACAGCAGCAGGGGACTGCCCCAGGGCAAAGAAGGTTGCAGCTGGACACGCTTTGGGAAGCTGAAAAGGCACAGGTAGGGCAGGAATTTGAGTATTCCTGCTGGGAAATCAAACCCCATGTTCATAAAATCAACCTTGCTCTCTCTGTCCTCAAGTACACTGAATTATTTATAAGAGCAGCTCTAGCACAGCAGATGATAAGGAGGAACCAAGACTCAAACCTCTCCCCTCTGCTGTCCCGGGGAGTGACTTCCCATGAGGGACATTTCCTTTCATCCTCATCCTTGAATTATGACCATTTCATCAAAATGGTATTTCCCTAAAAAAGTTAACTTGGCAAAAAAAATGAAGAAAAAAAAATCACATTCCATAAGACATTTCTGAAATAAAACTCCAGTTAGCACTAATAATTACATATCTGAAAGACAGGTTTGGGTTTTCTTCTTTTATTCTTAAACAAAAGCACTCTCATTGAACTGTGCATTTTATTACTATTATTTTTTAAACCCTTCCTGAGCATTTAATGCCAGCAGAATAGCAGTGGAACTAATTCCATTTTCTCCAAAATGCTTTGCTCAGATTTCACTATTGTGCAAAACACAACTAAAGTAAATGAATTTTTACCTTGGGGACAGACAACCCGTTAAAAAGTTTTTTCCAAACATACAAACCCCTTTTACTCTGTGCACAGAAAAATATTTTTTTTTAAGTATGAAAGAAAACTTGAACCTACATAAACAACACAAACAGTACCATGTTCTCAGGAGAGCTGCTGCAGAAAAGTGGGGTTTATGAGCAAATATTAGAAAAGAAAAAAAAAAAAGCTCAGCGAAATTAAGAAGATGGTTTACAAACCCTAGCTTCTCAGTAGCTGGAGACTGTACTTCCTTAGTCCATATTTTTCACAAGAAAAACACAGGAAAAAACCAACCAAACCCAACAAAACAGCACATGAGGGAGTGTTAAGTCAGGACAAGCAATGCTCGGCAGAGCCAGGGATACACCCAAGACCGCTTTGCTTATTGTCAGTAAGAAAGGGAGATCATTGCTCTTTAATTACACATCTAAAAAGTCTAAACTAGCACACACCTGTTCAATTCACAGCTTTCAGTTCTACATTTTAAACACCTTGCTGCTTCTTATATCTTCAGCACCTGTTTTTCAAATTCATTTCCTAGCACTGAGCTTCAAATAAGCTGTCTTCTATTTAAATTGTTAGGTGTTTCCTTGGATATAAAACCACTTGCTGTTCTCCTAAGGCCACATACAATTATATTCATTACATTTATGAAATCAGTCAACAAAACAGCCAATGTGATAAATGGATGAAATATTATCTCACCACTAAAGAAGCGACACAACTGCCATACACAGACCTGATTTTTCCCTTACAGACTTCATTTAGGCATGTACATATGTACAGACAGAAGACAAAAGTCAGGGACTAAGGTTTAAGGCTGCACAAAGTCCTTCATGCTACAATGTTAAGATCATAAACAACCATGAATATGAAATACAATAGCTGAGATTGTGCAATTACTCAATTATTTATGCAAAGGGAAAAAAAAAAATGTATTTTACCAGCACTTCTACTAAGATCTAATCTGCTATCAGAGATTTCATTATGATCTGCATTTCCCAAAGACTGGGCAATTTCAATGCCATTATTGTTGGGCGACCAAAGCACTTACTATGTTAAACCCCAGGAAGTTGCACAAATCATACAGAAGCAAACCCAAAAACTAAAGTAAGCTTCCTGGCTTAGAAACCCTGGCAGGTTAAGGAAAGGAAAAGCTTGGCTCAACAAAAGCATAGAGTAATCATGAAGTAGGTATTTTGATATCTCTTTCCTCAAACAGAACACTCTGGCGACAGTTGATCCTGATGCAAGTTTCAGCCGTGGCAGATGATGTGAACCCCAGTGTTTACCCAAGCAAAAAAATTCCACTTCTTCACCCTCTGCAACTGCTCAGCTAGACAACAGGAAAAACATTTTATGCTCTTCTGGTTCAAATTACTTGTTCTCTCTAAGCAGGAATGGGAAAGACTTGATTACATGTCTCTACGCTAGATCATTTTCAAGCCTACGCATGAGACGTGGATCTCGTGCCCTGCAGTACGCCAGGAGGATGCATTTGAAGGCTAATGCCTAGATTTAATACCAAGTAAGCCACACAGATTAATTCTCTAGTCCAGCATTTGACTACCAGAGACCTGTCAAAACTGTAATAACCATTTATTGCCTCCATTCTGGTATAGACAATATCCCGACATTAATACCCAAGACAAATTCTTTGGAAAAGTAATATCCAAGTTGGTTCTAATGCATCATTTTAACAAACATCTTTGTGACATCTATGGCTAGTCTGCAGCAGAGAGGAAACATGTTTTACTGCCTCCTAGGATTTAGCCTTAGGGTTAGGAAATATCACCCCGCACCCCTCCCAAAGTCAAGTTCTGAGTACAGGCCCTCACCACGCACTTCCTCAAGTCTGACAGCAATGGCACCACACCACAGGAAGTCCCTGTCCTGCCACAGCTGTAAGCTCTCACTGCAGTTTACTACTTGCATCAGCCAACACAAGTATGTGTGGAGCAGGATTCCTGAAGTGACAGTTTTTTTAAAGAAAAATATTGAACAGAAAGAAGAGCCCAGAAGTGAGAGCTTCTTGAGTTGGCTCTGATGTCAAGAAAAGCCACAGAGGATCACGATCTTTGCTAAAGCAGAGAGAAAAGAGAATGCAAAAGTTAATCTACCACAGCTTCACTGCGGCAGCCTGAGGGATCAACAGAAAGTGCAGGAGGATCAGCAGCAGCCTTCTGGAGTCAGGGAACTGCCCCACACAGCTCTCCAGGGAAGGTCACATCAGCTCATTGCACACAGCCTGAGCTGTGGAACCACTATGGTGTGGTGGCTGCCATCTGCACCAGCACGAGAGACGGCTGCTTACTCAATGGAAGGTGCAAGTGCTGAGTTGCCTTTGCATTTTTACAGAGGACAATAACATAATATAATCCAATAGGATACAATTCAGAGAAAAAAAAAACACCACAATGGGAACAATATTGAACTCAAGCACATAAATAATCTGAACTGGAGACACTAGTTGCAGTTGTAAGCAATTAAAGCTATAGTGACATTTTAGGATAAGCTCAAGTAATTTGTGAATTTGGAAGTATCTGGTACTAAAAACTTGGGAGGTATCTGGAGGGGAGTGAAGAGGAATAGCAGCTAAATTTTTGAACCCTATAATAAATGAAGTTGGAGACCTTGAACAAAAAACAGAGCACAAAATACAGTACACACTGCAGCGGACTTGGTCAAGTCACACCACAAGCTGCTTCTTAAAGTTCTATAAAATACTTTTGCAGTTTGAACATAAATCAGCGTATTTACCATTTGGGTACACACACAGGAGAGCTAGCATCGATTAGAATATGTCAGCATCCTTTATAAATACTATTTCAAAATTTATAAATTTAGCAGCCTTCAAGAGTAATAAAGCAACAAATAAATTAGAGCAATTGCATACGTACGTGAGCTGCTTGGCCGATAGTGAGCCCCCGGGTACCGCCTGCCCATAGTGCCAGTCAGCACATTACCGCCCGCTGTCAGCTGCTCTCGAAGTACAAATCGAAACGCTTAACTAAGGGAGAAGAAGAAGAAGGAAAAAAAAAAAGTGAAGATTTAGTACAACAGCTGTATCTTTTTCATTAAAATGCTAATGACCCCTACAAATTTCAAGATAACTACATCCATAAATTATTCATAGCCATGTTGTCAGAGGAGATGAACTGTTGTGCTATACACGCAGCACAAATTTATTATTAGTGGCTGGCCTCCATTAATAAGCTCACATAAATTTCAAGGCACAAAGAATCCTCAGGTCATACGGTAGCTTCTTTTGGCCCTTGATACAGGCAGAACAAACATTGCAAGAAAGAGCTTGCTTCTGGCTTTAAATACAGTTAGACAGTAGGTGACATTTAATAACAACGTTGTCTTAAGTTTTGTGAAGCAATAATTAAGCAACAAATTTATAAACACTTTGCTACAGAAGAAAAACTTATCCATGCTACATAACATTGATGCTTTGACTTTGTCCCCCAAAAAACAAAGTGTCTACAGGTACGCAGGCTATTTACTAATGTAGCAGTGTTCTTAAAGTATTAAAAAAATCCAAGCATAAAAGAAATGCATGGCACATCTGACGGTCAGTTTGGAATAACAAATCACAAATCCAAAACCTTAACTGAAATGCCACTGAACCTGTCAAATAACTAGGGTAAAATCCTTTGGTCTAAACCCAAGTTCCATTAGTTCTTTCTTCGGTGTAAGATTTTGTACTGAAACAGCCTTCAGTTGTTTTTGGGCTTCACCTCTCAATTCGTGTGAATAGCCTTCATGTTCCCAGATGTCTTCCAATACGCACTGCAAGTCTATAAAGATACATTTCCTTTTATTACATTCTCTTCTTGCTGGAAAGACCACAAAAGCAACAAATTCTGGGCAGTGTTTTTCTTAACTCATTAACATTTTTTACTGTCTCAGGCTGCAGCTACAAGCAGAAACTTGTTCTATCCAGGGAACAGGACACCGATGAAATCGCATTGCACCAAAACCAGGAGATTTCCACAAATGTTCAGATATGTCAGTTCCCCGATTCAGCTGAACACCATCTTACTCCTGCATCAGACAACCCTTTTTTATATATTGGCACCCATGCAATTCTCTGGCAAGCCGGTCTGGGAGCCAACACAGCTGAAAACTCCACATAAATAGTATTTTCAGGCAGATTAGGCTCCTGAATCGGCTCATGGTGGTTGCACTGGTATTGGTAGCTAGTGAGGGCAAGCGGAAAGAGTGGGACGATAGCAGTCAGGGCTTAAAATGACTTAAAATGCAATTGCGTACCATTGTTATAGCCTCTGTGGATTACTCATGAAATACAGACACCCACAAGGCTGCCTATTTGGCAGTGCAAAAAAACAGGCAAAGATCTCCATTATGCCCAAATCAGTGTTGACGAACCGTGTCCTGTTCAACTCTCCTCAATAAAGAAAGTTCAGTGAATCAGTGGGACAGTACTCTCCTGCAACAAAAAGCAGAATTCTGACTGTTAAGATGAGAAGTGTGTGGTAAACTGCAAAATTAAGATTAGGTCAAAAATCCTTGCATTTCTTTTGCAGGGCAATATGGGACAACTCCTTGTCATGGGTAAAACACACTTTTTCAAACTTCCATGGTGGCCTAGTAATTCAATGCGTTCTAATGTTCTGCAAGGAAAAAAGTCACAGATGGATGCTTCCCCTTTCCTGATCTGTAAGAATAAATAAATAATAATTTAAGAAAAATAGTAGGAGGAAAAAATTAAGTGTCCCCTCACCCCAAATTCATTAACATTTTTACTCCCCTCAAATATCTATGCCCTAAGTTCATAATTCCTGGCAAAAGACAACAGAACAGTCCCCAGCCGTGCCAAGAAAAAAAAAAATTAAAAAATTGCTGAGGAGAAACAGAAATTATAAACTGATCACAATTCTTTTCCCTAGCTTGTGAAAGAATTTGATCAGTATGTATGGAACTGCAAGATTACTCATTTTTCATAAACGCACTGTCTTTCTAGAACATGGACTTTTCTAAAGCAGCACCACTCACTACATATTAAAGGTCTACACCTGAGACACACTATTCCTTCCCTACCTACCTAGTAGCATAGCACTGGAGGGGGCTTTCTGTGCCATATCATAATAAAAACCTAAGAGACATAAATTAAAAATCTTTCGAACAGTTGAATTAAACTAGAGCACGGATCTCCTACAGAAGAGTGCCCACTGTGGGAATAAACCACTCTTTGGAGAGGCCAGGTGAGCATTGCAAAGGTACAACCATGTTAAATACCACACTTTAAAACCCTAGAAATCTTAGTGAGAAGGACAACATAAAGAGAGAGATTCTTTTTATAGCAGAGCTTTCATCAGTTACTGTATAAAATGGGAGCTGCAAAGATTTACAACCTGAATTAAAGCCAACTATCAAAAATCAATTTAGAAGCAAGTGCCACACAGTAAGTGAGGTTAAACTGCCCTGCAAACCAGTAGTGACACTGGATTGTACATACCAGCAAGGACATACTCAGATCAAGACAAACAAAGATGCTGTCCAGAGTTGGGTTTTTTGGGGTTATTTTTTTGATCTTGGTTTAGTTTTCAAGAACAGTATTTGAGTTGTGACCAGAACAGCCAAAGCAACCTGCCTTTTAAACACACCCACTCGTCCAGGTGAATCTTGGAGGGACTCCTGAGCTTCAGCAAGCCCAGCGACCTCCCACAGAAATGTACGTGACCTTCTTGGTATCCAAATGGCACAGCTAAAGCATCTGAAAACTAGCACTTATTTTCCATATACATCCATGAGAACAAAATGGAAGGAGATCTCATGTAATACTTTTGAGAGTACAATGTATGTACAGGTGTCGATTCTGTTTTGGTTTTAAATGTAGAGAACTTGCGTACCTGCAACTGCACATAAACCTGAGTCAAACCTGAATGTATCTAATATGTCACACCAGGTCTTCTTAGTATTATTTTTTAATGGGGTCACTCACATTTGTTTTGTAACAGCTTTCTGCCATTTTATTTATTTTAGTATTATTATTATTCTACTGCAAAATTGCTCTAAAAATGTTTTATAGTGATTTTTACATCTTAAAGTTAAATTAAAAGCTATATACACAAACACACATAGAGCCTTATGGTTTCTCTTCAAGAAATATTTTCATTTGGTTCTGCCTGAATATTTCTTTTTTGTCCCTTCCTGATGATCTTCCCTCATTCATTTCAGGTGACCAGCCCCGCACTGCAAGCAATTACAGACAACCATAGAAACAAAACCTGAACGCTATCATGACAGACCTGCCAGCCAGGGGAGCACCTGAAAGCACTGTCCACTTCACCTCATGCCAACCCTTTTCTAGGAGCTGTGGTGACAGAGCTACCAGCTACTCATCGTCACACATGAGGGCATAAATCATCTTGCAGTAGGGCTTGTCATGACTTTCAGCTGCGGCTGTCATCTTCCAAGTCATTTTCTTTACTGAGCTTCCTTTGTTGCAGCTCTTTTACATTTCTTAGTTTTTATAACTGCTACATAAGAGTTTCATGTTGCTTATGTTAATCTTTTGACACAACAGGAGGAAAAAAAAAAAACAACTGAATTCTGATGTCTTTTTTCTTTTAATGAGAGTCAAATGAAGAGCTATGTTCATATAGCAGACACACAGCATCAGGTTTGCTTGAACTAACTCCATTATCTTTTGTTTAAGGAGAAACACCTCATAGTTCAATCTCCTCACTTTTAACAGGCATTAAACTTCGAGTTGTTCACACATGCTGCTGCTTATGAGGGTAGTAAATGGTCGGATGACTCCTTGGCCTTCATCGGTTCCTCTACAAGCAACATTTGCTATAAATACATGTGTGTTCAAACACAAGTGTAAGTACATGTATACTGGCTGATCTAACTTTGTATAATATACTGCCAGCAGACCTACCCTGACACGTTCAAGAAAAAGGATACAAAAAAAGAGAGATGACTGCAAATTACCTACAGAAGTCACCCAAGTGTGACTGACTACATAATTTGATGCTTGCAAGAACAGCTACACACAGCAGGGAAAGAAAAAAGGTTATTGCATCATGTTTCTGCAGAGACAACTAGTCAAGAAAATACATTTCAGTGCTCTCTGGGTGATATTTTGACAAACAACACAATCCCACCTTTAAAGTCTTGCTTTGAATACCAGGAAATAATCCTGCTAGGGAATGGCTAAGAGGAATGCCTTGCATTGTGTTAAAAACACACAGGGACCACAGGTCCTATATAAAATAGGCCCCCTGTACAGCCAAGGGTTCAGGTGCTGAAAGAGGCTAATTTAGAAAATAAATGACAAAAATATTTTAAAACCCATCATCCTGTAAGGCTGTTGGTTGGCTCATTCCGAGCTATCCCTTTTTGAGATAAAGTGTATATGAACATACATGTAGGGTTTTTATCATAGAATCATAGAATGTTAGGGATTGGAAGGGACCTTGAAAGATCATCAAGTCCAATCCCCCTGCCAGAGCAGGAATGCCTAGACTAAGCCACACAGGAACGTGTCCAGGCAGGTCTTGAATGTCTCCAGAGAAGGAGACTCCACAACCTCTCTGGGCAGCCTGTTCCAGTGTTCCGTCACTCTCACTGAGAAGAAGTTTCTTCTCGAGTTTAAGCGGAACCTCTTATGTTCCAGTTTCAGCCCATTACCCCTTGTCCTATCAGTGGTTGTCACCGAGAAGAGCCTGGCTCCATCCTCGTGACACTCACCCTTGATATATTTGTAAACATTAATAAGGTCACCCCTCAGTCTCCTCTTCTCCAAACTAAAGAGCCCCAGCTCCTTCAGCCTTTCCTCATAAGGGAGATGCTCCACTCCCTTAATCATCCTAGTTGCCCTGTGCTGGACTCTCTCCAGCAGTTCCCTGTCTTTCTTGAACTGAGGGGCCCAGAACTGGACACAGTATTCCAGATGGGGTCTCACCAGGGCAGAGTAGAGGGGAAGGAGAACCTCTCTCGATCTACTAACCACCCCCCTTCTAATACACCCCAGGATGCCATTGGCCTTCCTGGCCACAAGGGCACAGTGCTGGCTCATGGTCATCCTGCTGTCCACCAAGACTCCCAGGTCCCTTTCCCCTACACTACTCTCTAATAAGTCATTCCCCAACTTATACTGGAACCTGGGGTTGTTCCTACCCAGATGCAAGACTCTACACTTACCCTTGTCATATTTCATTCAATTTTTCCCTGCCCAACGCTCCAGCCTGTCCAGGTCTCGCTGAATGGCAGCACAGCCTTCTGGCGTGTCAGCCACTCCTCCCAGCTTGGTGTCATCAGCAAACTTGCTGATAGTACTCTCTAGTCCCTCATCCAAGTCATCGATGAATATATTGAATAATACTGGTCCCAGTACCGACCCTTGAGGGACTCCACTGGATACAGGCCTCCAACCAGACTCCGCCCCATTGACCACGACTCTTTGGCTTCTTCCCCTTAGCCAGTTCGCAGTCCACCTCACTACCCGAGAGTCTAGACCACACTTCCTCAGTTTAGCAGCAAGGATGCTGTGGGAGACTGTGTCAAATGCTTTACTGAAGTCAAGGTAGACCACATCCACCGCTCTGCCATCATCTATCCACCTTGTTATATCCTCATAAAAGGCTATGAGGTTAGTCAAGCACGACCTCCCTTTGGTGAAGCCATGTTGACTGTCTCTAATGACCCTCTTATCCCTGATATGCCTTGAGATGGCACCAAGGATAAGTCGTTCCACCACTTTCCCAGGGATGGAGGTGAGGCTGACCGGTCTATAGTTACCCGGGTCCTCCTTCTTGCCCTTTTTGAAGACTGGAGTGACATTTGCTTCCCTCCAGTCCTCAGGCACCTCTCCCGTCTCCCAAGACTTGGCAAAGATGATGGAGAGTGGTCTAGCAATGACATCAGCCAGCTCCCTCAGCACCCGTGGATGCATCCCGTCTGGACCCATGGATTTATGGATGTCCAGATTGCTTAATTGGTCCCTAACCCAGTCCTCATCGACTAAAGCAAACTCCTCCACTGCCCTGACTTCCTCTGGGGCCTCAGGGGAACAGGGCTCCTCAGGACAGCCTCTGGCAGAGTAGACAGAGGCAAAGAAGGCATTCAGTAACTCTGCCTTCTCTGTATCTTCTGTCACCAAGGCACCCACCTCATTCATCAGTGGGCCTACATTGCCTCTGGTGTTAGTTTTATCTGCCACGTATTTGAAAAAGCTCTTCCTGTTGTCCTTGACCCCTCTCGCCAGGTTCAATTCTAGGGAGGCCTTTGCTTTCCTAGTTGCCTCCCTACATCCTCGGACAACAGCCTTATATTCTTCCCAAGTGGTCAGCCCTGCCTTCCAAGATCTGTAAATTCTCCTCTTGCCCTTGAGCTTACCCAGCAGATCCCTGTTTAGTCACGCAGGTCTCCTGGCTCCCTTCCTTGACTTCCTACGTGTCGGGATGCTCTGATCTTGAGCACGGTAGAAGCAGTCCCTGAACGCTAACCAACTATCTTGGGCCCCTTTACCTTCAAACAGCCTTCCCCATGGGATTTTCTCGAGTAGTTGTTTGAAAAATCCAAAGTTTGCCTTGGCAAAGTCCAGGGTTGCAATTCTGCTTGCTATTTTGTTTCTGCTACATGAGATCCTGAACTCCACCATTTCATGGTCACTGCAGCCAAGGCAGCCCTCAACCTTTACTGCTTCAACCAGATCCTCCTTGTTAGTGAGGATGAGGTCCAGCAGTGCTCCTCTCCTAGTCGGCTCCTCCACCATTTGCATCAGAAAATTATCATCGATGCACTGGAGGAACCTCCTGGACTGTGGCTGGCTGGCTGAGTTGTCCTTCCAGCAAATATCAGGGAAGTTAAAATCCCCCACGACAACCAGGGCCTGTGATTGTGAGACCGCTCTCAGCTGCCTGTAGAAGGCCTCATCAACTTCCTCACCCTGATCTGGTGGCCTGTAATAGACACCCACAACAGTATCCCTCCTGCCAGCCTGCCCCTTAATTCTAACCCATACACTCTCAACTTGCTCCTCATCCATGCCTGGATGGTATTCAAGACATTGTAGTTGCTCTTTCACATTTGTATACATAATGGAAATATGCTTCCCGTACTCAACTGCTTCTCATTTCGCCACCATTCAAAGCAGCCACTCAAAGCACCACCAGAAGGACAACATTAGCAGAACACAATTTAAACAAGCAAACCAAGCATGCAGCCAGGCCATTAGGAAATTGTGCTGTCGATTTCTAGAAGCATGTACAGAGACAGCACATTCATTTTCTGTGCTGAGAACAGCTGTCAGATGTGGATCTCCCAAGCCAAACTGCCTATTGGAAAAATCATAAGAACAGCATCACAGAATTGTTGAGGCTGGAAAAGACCTCTGAGATCATCAAGTCCAGCCTATGACGCAACACCACCACATTGGCCAGACCATGGCACTAAGTGCCACATCCAGCCTCTCCTCAAACACCTCCAGGGACAGTGACTCCACCCCTTCCCTGGGCAGTGCATCCCAGTGCCTGAGCACCCTCTCTGTGAGGAAGTGCTGCCTGAGATACAACCTAAACGTCCCCTGACACAGTTTCAGGCCGTGCCCTCTCGTCCTGTCACTGGTTGCCCGGGAGAAGAGCCCGACCCCCACCTGACTACACCTTCCCTTCAGGCAGTTGTAGGGAGTGATAAGGCTCCCCCCGAGTCCCCTCTTCTCTACTAGCCAAATACCTTCTATCATCGCAACTGTGTCCATTTTTGGGATCATTAATGATTCATATCCGTTATCTAATAACTACTACCTTTTTTTCAAAAAAGGTATTGTCTTTTCAGGCATTTATTTTTTTGTTTTTTAAAATGTCTTCTGCTACTCAAGAGCCCTTTCTTTCCATCTTTCTAGTTTTGCCTGTAAGCATTCACATCCAGTAGGCTGTACTTTCCCACCACCTGTGTTTGCTGAGAGGCAGAAAGCCACTGCGCTTGCCAAAAGACTCACTCCCCATCATCCCAGCTCGCTGGCGCAGGATAAAAGCCTTCCGGGAACTGGAAAGACAATCAAAACCTGACGGCCAAGGGGATGTCCTGCCTGCACTCCAGCCCTGCTGCACTCGCCATGGGTTTACCACTTGGATGCAGTATGATCAGTTAACAAGGGTGTGTAGCATCAGGACGAGGGACAACGGTTTTAAACTAGAGCAGGGTAGATTTAGATTAGGTATCAGGAAGTTATTCACTACGAGGGTGGTGAAAAACTGGAACAGGTTGCTGAGAGGTGGTGGAGGCTCCATCAATGGAGACATTCGAGGTCAGGCTTGATGGGGCTCTGAGCAACCTGACCTAGTTAAAAATGTCCCTGCTCTCTGCAGGGGGGCTAGACTAGATGACCTTTAAAGGTCCCTTCCAGCCCTATACATTCTATAATTCTGTGATTCTATGACATGAGACATACTCAGAGACCTGGAAAGCCCTGCCCTGTCCAAAAAGCCTGGCAACTCCAACGTATCTCCTTCCAGCAAATCCATAGTGCTCAGATTCTTGTTTCTTTCTTGTAATCATTCTCGCTTGCAGTTCTCGTGTCTTGTGCACTTTTTGGCTGCCACCATGCTTCTAACTTCCCTCCCTAAATTCCTGTTTGGATGCTTTCCCCCTTCTCCATTTTTGAGAAGTCCTTCCTGAGGGTTTTTCTTATTCTTGGTCACATTTTCCAGCTACTGTGTCACCTGCCCACTTAGTTGAGGTTCCCATACACTATGTGGGGATGGGTGTTATTTTCCACTATGTTCTGGAAGAAATCATCAGTGTTAGTCACTTGGATAAAATTCCTGCAGTGTCCCTGTAATTGGTATTTGAGGCTTTGTCAGAGTCTCTAACTCATCAAAAACATTTTTTCTGAAATGTAACATTTCAGTACTTCTGCAGCCAGATCATGCAGAATAAGCTGAATTCAAGTCATTCATATCCCCAGATGACAGACACACCTGCTTTTAGTATTTATTTATTCTACATTAAGTTATCTTAAGGCAGATTTTGTTCAACCAATCAGTAAAAGAAAGCATCAGGACATTTTATGTGTAACTGCTCAGTCCAGATATATTTTAACACAAAGAAAAACACTGTCTATAACATTGTCAGTTTGTTGTAGGGCCGGTTTAGCTCAGTGGGTTGAGCGTGGTGCTTGAAACACCAAAGGTCGCGGGTTCGATTCCCGTTCGGTTCTCACGTGTTGCCTGACCTAGTCGAGAGGTGGCGTCCCTGCCCACGACAGGGAGGTTGGATTAAAATGGTCTCTAAGGTCCCTTCCAGCCCAGGCCGTTCTATGATTCTATGATTCTAAATCAAGATAACTTCATTCAAACTGCTGCAGCTGTCTGAACTGATATCAGCTAACTATTTCAACCTTACTTGCTCTTCAGGGGGGATTTGGTAAATTAGAAGTAAAGTCGCACATGGAAAAAAAATAAATACAAATAAATAAATCCAAGTGAAGCCTGACAAGACCATTACGGCATGCTTCGAGCCTCTGAGTTGCAGCAAGGTCGGGCTGCGGGCCAGAGGGAAGCCTGGCAAGCTGCGGAGCTGTGCTGGAGTGCAAAGGCATTACACGATTAAAGCCATCATCATCCGCTGGTAGCACAGATCTTCTCATAAAGTCTAAAACAAGAGCGTGGTATTTTGAGTTGCAGTGATGCATTTGAACCTCATTTACCCCGAGATCAGTGAAAAGCATTTTTCAAAGCTGACTATCAGTTAGCAGTAGTAATTCTAAATGAGAAGGTGTTTATTCACCTCAAGTTAGAGATGCCACTTTGCTTTTGCCTTCTGTAAGGAAGCTTTTTAAGCAAACTTAGCCTTTCTGTTACAGCACTTCATCACTACTCTCCACTTTCTCCTCTCCCTGTATCTTGCAGGAATAAAGAAAATGTTGCTGCTGTCCTTCCAAGAATGGATGCAAAACTTGGAAGCTGAGATAGAGCCAGGAACTCCACAAAAATGTCATCATTTCTAAGTTTGCCAGCTCTCAATTAACTAACGGGATGAGCTACAGCTTCTCTCTCCAAACTGATGTATCTGTTAAACCAAAAACGCCCATCAACTGTTCAGGCAGAAAAGCAAAAACAAAACCACCACCACCTTCATCCTGCTGGTATGCTCCATTAAATATTGAAACATAAGAGAATGACTTCATTTTATAACCCAAGACAAGAATTCCCAGTTTACCCATCTTGCCCACTTGCATCTAAATGACCTAATCCGCACCCTTCCACAGGACCAGCGAGCACAGCAGAACCCACCTACTGCCAGAAGATCAGGGTTTCAAGCCAAGGTTGTTTCTAACTCCCATGGTTATGCAAAAGCCCTGGAAAGACCAGCTGAGCATAAGGCAAAGCTGGTTTCCAAGGTGTGAAGACAAAAGAAGAGAATATTGTAAAGCAATATATGAAAAACCTGCACTGATATTTCTTTAAAAGTTTCTTCTAGAACAGTTGTTCCACCACCAGCAGATACCTTCTGTGACTTTCCCTATTGCTGTCCCAAGCAGCCTCCGCTCTTTCTATCTTGAAAGCAAAATACCAAAACAAAATCACAACAATTCTGTTCGTATCTTATTACTCATTCCTCCTGTCATCAGAGTTTCCTATTTTTATTTAACCCGACCGCAATATATCCCCAGTCTGCGACGCAACAGTCACAGCATTAGCTGTTGCTGCTCCTCAGGGATCTGGTGGTAGCAGATGCAGTGACAAATGTAGTGCAGGTTGTATTTTGAAGCTTCAAGGTGGAGATTCTTCTAAGGAATTTTACCCTATCATTTTTTTTTATATAAAAGTATATATCAAAATGTACATTTATTATATAAAGCTTTTTTATATACAAAATATGTATTTATGTGTGTGCATGTAACTGCTTCCTGAGCACTGGACAACCAGTTAAAATACACTTTACAATTCACAGCAAAGCAATAATGCTGACGCAAACTGTTACTTTAACAAAATGTTATTTGACTTGTGGCAATGGAAGGCTAAGACACTAACACAGGCTCCCTCCGTGCTTGATTTTGATCCCAGATGCAGTACACAAACTTCAGAAGCCCAGAGGAGCCAAAGTATCTTCAAGCATTTTTCAGAGACCATAAAACAAGGAAGATTTAGGGAACGGACAAATACCAAAAAACTACTGTACAAGAGTTTTGATGCACTGAGGAACCGCAAAATGTTTACCTCAGATTAATTAACAAGAGGGAACACAAGGAAAGGTCTAAATAAACGGTTCCATGGGAGCAAACTGGGAATTTCTCCTTTCAACACAATAAGAGGAGAAAGGAAAATACAAATTATCCAGAAGTGTTGAAAACACTGGATGTTAAAGGGAATTTCAACTGATCATTAATGATCTTGCCGCAAAAGGTATTAGTGAAATCTACAGGTGACACAAAATTCGGACGCCCTGCTGCAAGGAGAAAGATGGAACCACCAAAATGAAAACCGCGTGCTGAGAAGGAGCGTAACAGGAACATAATGAAGTAAGGCAGAGCAGAAGGACGTTCATTCAGGGAATCACTAAAGAGATTATGTTGTCAGTCTTGGCCTGTGACTGTTTGGATGGGATGGAAGAAAAAGCCCCAGGTAACATCATCAGCAAGGTCCTGACCTGCTCTGAGCTTCCAGGGTTATGCGGACACGGGGAAGGCAAATGCGTTCTTTGGTTTCAGCCTTTTCTGCCAAGCTGGGAAAACACTGACACCATCCTGTGAGGTAGTGCCCAGACCTCATCTGACACAGCCTGGGAGCATCTGGTCCCTCACACCCCAGGGATTAATGGAAAACACGGGAAATTGGAAGATAATCAAGGTACCAGATCTGTGTCTTGAACAAGGATATTCAGGGCTTGGCGTGCAGCAAAAGGAAGGCTGAGAGAAGCAATAAGAACTTTAAAGTGTCATGTTGGCACAAGAAATGAGGGCATGTAAAGCAGTCATTGCTAAATTTAGGCTGGCAATTAGAACACACCTAACATCAGAGAAAGGTAGTCCGAGAACAGCTTTCCAAAAGGTTATACAATTGTCTAAGAAAATCATCTTAAAAGTTATGACTCATGTGATATGATGGGGTAAGCATCTGAGTGGGAAATACTTGTCCCTGTTGTGATTAATTTTTTAATTTAAAATAAATAATATTAATAATAATAATAACAACAACGATAATAAAAAGCATTGACAATTTTTCTGTGGAATTCACTGAGATGTTAATGAGACTCTAAAAAACCACCTCTGGGCAAAAATCCATCAGGGTTACAAAATTGCACTGTTATTGAATAACAAGGATATCCAAAGTTTAAAAAAAAAAAAAAAAAAACAAACACATATGATTTGAGGTATCAAGTTTCAAAGGATAAGACGGCTTTCACCTAATAGGATTTGGAAGAAATTTTGTGAACAGATTTTTCACTCTGCCTTCTGCACCATTTCTTGGCCTTCTTACTTCTCTGAAGCAGTCAAAACCAGGAATGACTGAAAACAGATGAACTATTTCTGAAGTATGATTCAGAACTTTAATTTCTACTACTATTTTTTCCCCTTAAAAAGCTCCCTTTTCTAGGTGCGTTTACCAAGCTTGTGTCTGAATGTCTCCATTTGCCAAAAACTGGACAACGGCTACAGCTCTAGCAACGTGAGCAGCACATTTGTTTTGCTGCTGAACCAAAGGAAGGACCAGAGCCTTATTTACAGGAACCAACTCATTTACATTTTTAACAAGCAAACAATTCAGTCCTCTGGGTTTTTGTTTGTTTTGTTGTTTAAGCCACAGGGATATGAAGGAAAAATAAATTGAGAGTCATGAGGAACTCATA
The DNA here is from genome assembly GCA_020746105.1 of Trogon surrucura. Classification (NCBI taxonomy): domain Eukaryota; kingdom Metazoa; phylum Chordata; class Aves; order Trogoniformes; family Trogonidae; genus Trogon; species Trogon surrucura. The sequence goes on along the minus strand of CM036620.1, from coordinate 55,942,603 downwards.
TGGACAGCAACGCTGTAGTATACAAACGTAGTACACACAACAAATCTCTCCTTTGTTTTTTCCAGTTTTGACAGGTTTTATAGCAGAGACATTTGATATGGAGAGCTCTCACATAACACCTCTATTGACTAAACAGTTGTCAGGGGTTTTTAGCATCTAGAAGGAAGCCACACAAACTGCTTCTAGAGCTCTATAACAAAACCTCATGATTAATATATCAGCGTCGTGCTGAAGTACTTCTGAAAAGGTAACCAAGTAGTAATTATGCTAAAAATTATATTGGTGTTTTTGTCAAAATGGTTGGTTAGCCTCACGTTTCCTCAAAAATAATGGCTACAAGATAGAGCCAAATCATGTAACGTAAGATTTGTAGCTTTGTTTAACTGAAAAAGTGTTGAAACCCATGTCTAGTGTACTGAGATAACACTTTGGTCAGCCTTTGTGGATGTTGAATGATGTACGGACATGATCCACCCTGCATGTGAATCCAGTTTTATGCTAGCAGCAGTCACCAAAATCACTTGCATAAACAACAGAAGAGTAGTCGTGAGTCAGGATTTCATTGGGGCTCTTTGATTCTTTCTTCAAAAGCTAATGATGACAGGCATTTACAATAATAAAAGCATATCCCTGGGTACCTCCCTTCCTCTCCCTTCACAACCCATATTGTGCTGACAACTGCTGCAATACAGCGTGAACTGCTCCTAAGCTCATGTCCCGGTGACACAACACATGCCGTGTTTTTCTTTGACAATACAGTGGAAAGGATGTTCAGCATCCAAAAAGAAAAAATTATTAACTGAGTCACAAGTCAAGATATGGTTCATTACCTGAAGTTACCACATAGGAGTTCCACCTTTCTGGATGGAAGAACTTATTCTTAGGAGAAAAAACAATTTTTTTTAATAATTAAACATCTGTCAGAATAATTAGAAGAGCTTCATGTTGTCACTGATCCTTCCTAATCCTAACTGAGCCATGAATAATCACATTAAATATTGCAATAATCTATTAAAAAAAGCAATTTTATTTAACTTTTTCTAAAAAAAAAAAACCCAACCTGTTGATTTCTACCTCACAGTACTATTTTCCATTTTTTGACAAATAAGATGAGTCTGGGGACAATAAACTACCAGCTCAAGACAAACAACCAGTGAAGATTCAATTATTTCTTTTCAGGTCTCTCCTCTCCACAATGTCCTCCCCCAAGGCAAGAGCTGTGTCCTTGGTTTGCAAGGACAACTGCTATCAATATAGTGAGAAATTTACTTCTTTTTGAAAGTATGATATACTAAGGCAGTAAAAAGAGCTGAACCATGTCCTACTCTACCCAGTACTACATCTTCTCCTGCTGTTACCAGTGGCAAAAGGTGATGATGAACAATGACAACACTGGGAGCGGGAGCACAGACTATTCCATTCACCTGCTGCAATCTGAGAAGCTCCCCCGGGACTTCACAACCTATTGCCATTATTAACCAAATCCTGCACTAGAGAATTGGCCTGATTTTGTGAATAACACCTTCCACAAACAAGCAGGTATTCTCTGCAGTCCTAAGTGACAATAATCTAGCAGGAACTTTCCGATAGCATCTGCTAAACCACAGAAAGGGCTTCCAGCACGCTACTGCAGAGCTACCCAGAGGTAGTGCAACTTATTTGCCAAGCAACAAGTACCAGAATTACCTAATGATTTCAGCATCAAAACAGGCCAAATCGAGATCAGTCAGAATGGGACCCATTAAAGCCATCTCCTACAGGCTCCCTACAAAGTATCACAGAATACATGGTCTTTTTGGGCCACGCTTGGGCCTGAAGTTCAGGTTCAGCCAACCTCATTGCTTTGCTGCCAACAGTTTTAAATGTGATAGTTTCTTAATAAGAAACTATTTAACTAAAGAGGGGTAACCAATACAAGTACATCCTGAGTACATGGATTTTTTTCTACTAGTCCATGAAACAAATGGTCGATTCTGGTTTAGTTTTCCGATCTATAAGGGTCTCTGCCTTATTCCCTTTTCCCTTCCCTTTGAGGAGGGAGAAGGGGTTACTAGAGAGCATCTGACATTCATTTAGTGGCTGGCCCAACCCTAACCGTTGACACCCTAACAGACACACACACAACAAAAATTACTGTCTCAGCAGAAATACTGGAACAGGCACGAAATCTGAACTCTCTTGTTTTTAGCAGCAGAGATCGCACTGAAGCATGGAGGAAAATGCTAGTGTGGCCTAAAGGACACCCAGAGCTATTGCTGCATCCACACAGTTTGTTCTTGGCACGGATTTCCGTATGTTTATAAAAATGCTTAACATGTCTGCAGAATACAAATGTTAATCCAGTGAAACCTGAAAAACAATTAGTCAATGCTACAGCATCTGTGGTCTCGCAGATGATGTGGTGAGCACCAGCTCCGCTGTGAGCATGACACCCATGTCTTGTGTCTCCAAGGCTTGCTAAAAGACTGAAACGCAGCGATAGCTGCTCAAGTGGTTGAACCACACCAACTCCGTTACTTCCAAGACCTACAGTTATCACGGAATGAGTAACCTTTCCTTTCAAATTCGAAAAGCTAGGATCTGGCAAGTCATGTCCTCGCTGAGCAGCTGGGGTGAGGAGTTTCAACTGCATTAAACTATGGCTGAAGCACTGCTCCTCTCAGCTTGGCATCAAAGCAGTCTGCCCTGAGGATGCTGATTAAAGATTAGCAGGGGTGGTCTTGCAAAGCTGCCTGCAAGACATGTAGCTAACACCAGGCCAATGGCTGCATCATGCCCTGGCGCAGAGCTTCCTCACAGTAAAACACAAACCAGGCAAGCATCATGCAGTGAGCAATTCCCCTGAAGATGCTCTGATGGACAGCCCTTTGGGGAACAGGACATGGCTGCAAAGAGGAGTAAGATGAATTAGGGTGACTGGTCCTATTAAGGTGAAGGCCCTCAGCTCGATGGTTTCTTCCCCAGGGAAAAGACTGGAATTTTATTTGAGGGAAATTATGAGACCTCCTTACTGATAACGTAAAATTACTCAGTACAGCAAGAGGACTTACAGGTTCTTCTAGATAAAGGGAGAGGACAAAAAGAAAGGAAGGAAAAAAAGAAAGACAGACGTAAGAATGACCTACTATATGATACAAATTAATAATTTGCATGTTTTAGTAGAATAGCGCTTTGTTCCCACGTAAGAATTGAGGCTCTGTCAAGCAGGCATAGAGACTAAAGAAAAACAAGTTGGAAAGAAAAGTCACATGATCAGCCCAGCCTCCTGTGTATTACAGACCACTAAGCCTGGTTCACTAACATACACAAAAAGCACGAAGACTAAGACTAACTCAAAACCTTACATAAGTCCTTAAGAGACATCTTACTGCACTGGCTAAACCATTCTTGTCTCACACAACTGCATATCAACATGGGATTAGCCCTGGCTGGAGTCCCATCATTCTTTTTGTGCACAGACGGCTTTAGTAAGAAATCTCTCATCTCACCGTACTGCAGCTTTATCTAGGGGGCAAATAAGCAAACAAACTATAAAACCTCTGAAATTCTTCACCAGGAGAAGTCCTTTGTAAAGAAGGAATTCTCTGGGAAAAGTAACATAGGGCACGAAAGATCATTTTCTAAGTCAACGTCTCAGCTATGTACCAGCATTTACCTCCTCTCTATATGTTAACTAACCAGCTAAAGAGGAAACTTATAGGATAGAAGTTTGGAGCTGTGCACCATAAAAATAAAGCAAGAGCTTGAGGCACATGCAAGATTTGCTCAGCAGCTACAAAGCTGGCGTACACCTGAAGGACTGTACAAAATGACTCTTCTAAGGATCACCTATCTTGATGGAAAAAAATTATCATCTCCAGCAGCAAACAGTGCAGATCCTCCACAGGGCTGTGCCAGTACAACCATTAGTACACGGTGTAGGCAAACCTATAGACATGGTTAATCCAAGTCTCCCAGCTAACAGCACCTTCTCCATGAGCAGACAGCACCAGACCTCTCGCATGTTTCTGAAGGCAAGAAGCCCCATGGCTTGCCAGGTACTTGGAAGTATGTCCAAACCTGTAAGGTCACATGAGGAGGAAGGGAAAGCCACAGTGCCGGAGGCTGCTGAGGAGCGTGGTGCCAGATAATCCCTCCATGTAGATGGCCTCAGCTGGTGCCAGAGTGCAGCTGCAGCTATGGGCCTCCCACTCACTCCAAAAGCGACATGGAACCACTGAACACATCGCAGGAGATCACACTTCCGCTGCACAGAATGCTGAAATCCAATTCGGGTGTCTGCATTAACTGAGAGGATCACCGACACCACAGAGGAACAGCACTACTACGCAACACCTCTGTTGCATACAGCCTTTTCTCCCAGGAGGTGGCAGAGCAAGTTGGAGTGATTTGGTGCACAAAGAGTTAATCTGCAAGAACAGATAAACCAAGAACTGCTCTTGCTGGAGTAGGAGAAGAGCTGGAGCACCTTTGTTAATGAACATTACGATAAACAACATAAATACTGCATAGACATACAGGTACCTCAGAAATCTGTCTCAAGAGAAATCTGAGACTTTGGTGTTTGAGATGTAGGACAAGAAAAGCGCAGAAAGGACCCCTCACCCTAGAGGATTCCCCAGAAACAGAGCAGGTTACTTACTCTCCCCAGTTCGTTGGTGGAGAGCCCATACCACAGCACTGAGTTCTGAAGTCCTGGGTACCAGCAGCTCCCCAGGTCGTTGCAGAAATCAGGCAAGCTGCAAAACAAAACCAAGTCACACATTAGAGTTTTTGTTTATGAAGAGTCAAGGAGGGATTAATGGAAACTACTGCGCTCGCAAAAGGTGCAGGTTACCAGAAGAAACCCGCCCGGTTGTCGTTCGCGGCAGCTGGAGCCAGCACGGCAGCGGGAGCCTGGGAATCAGATGAAGCATGACAAGTGACCGAGTAACCCAAACAGACACCTTCAGCTTAAATCCTTAAAAACCATCTGCATTCAAGAACATGCATGCAGGATAAGTAAAAGTAGAAGAGAGGATTACAGTGCAGGGATCTTCTCAAAACAGGTGTCGCAAGCTGCTCTCAGACCGTGACAGCTCGGGCATGTAAGAGATGCTGCAAAGCACACTTCCAGTTCTCTCTCTCTCTGCGCTGCACTACAGACCTGAGGTGTTCCCCACGCACAGACACTGAATATCACAAAGAAACTTAATTTAGATGATAGAGGTGAGCTCCCAGTTAGGAAAGAACAAAGCAGCAAGAAGTCCTCACTAAACAGTACATCTATAATCTAATTTAGAAAACAACGTGAAAAATTATCTTTTCAATTATGCTTGGGTTCAGCAGACATCAAGTATATAATTTATTTCTGCAAAGTCTGTATGCTGCATCAGTCATTCCCCAACCGTTCTACCCTGTGGTAAATGATCACGTTAACGCTACGGGTTTTGGTACGGAAAAATATATTGGGATTGTTTCCTCACAGTGACAGAAAATGAGGGTTATGTCCCTATCAAAAGATCAACAGCAACAGATCTGTCAAACTATGTTCTAGGATTCAACGCGTTATTCAACTTTTCTCCCATTATTATTTTTTTTCCTCCCAACTCAAGAAAACAAATACACAAGACCGAAGGTACAGATCTCATCTGCCGTAGAGCTTAATTTTTTTTTCTTTGTTAAAGCAAATGCCAGGCTAAATCAAGCCAAATTTTATTTCCTTTTAAAGTGAGATCTATTTTTCCCCATTCTTATTCTAACAGAAATCCAAGAACTATAAATCCTAGAAAGCAGTGAGACAGAACAGATCATTAAAGAGAGCTAAAAACATTCTCGTTGAAAATCGTATTTGTCATTTGGAAACTTGAAAATAGACCTTTTTATAAGCCAGATGAAAAATAGTTTTATAACCTAAAGCTTTTTGAAGAAATCCAGAAAATATACTCTTTTTCATTTCAATAATGAAATTGCACTTTAAAAAAACAGTAACTGTTCAAGGGGGAAGGAAGAAAACAGAACAATGCTCATCAAACTAATATACTAACCCAATTTAGCAGGTGCATTTGTGGACTTTTGTATTAGGTAAGATTTCAGCATTCAAGAGGAAAAAAAAAAAAGAGGGAAAGACAGAAAAACACATGTTGTTGTAATACCTTCATACCACTAAAGCTGAGAAACAAGTGAGTTTCTTCTATGTGAGATTTACAGGTTTTATCTAAACAAAACTTTCTGGGTTAAGTGTTAAGACCCTGAACTTCTCCACAGATTGGGCAGCTGTTCTAGCTTTTCTCCAAACAATTTTAAGGGGTTTCTGCCTGAGATAAACAAACAGATGTATCTGTCTGTGCTGGCAGGGCCATTTTTATAATTAACCCTTTTCACCAATATATGAAATCTAATTTGCTCTAAGACCAAGCCTAACATAAAGAAATTAATTCAGTTAAAGAAAAACAACCAAAAAAAACCAACAAACCAACCCACAAGCAACAGCACAGAATGCATTTTACGCCTGAAACAAGACAATTTCTCGATGCAAAGATGGGGTCAGCTGCCACTTCTGACACCAGAGGAAAGCCCAGAATAGAAACCACGGGTCTCCAAAGTGGGAATAACCAAGCTCTCCAACAACAGGGCAGATAGGAGATTGCAAAACAAAGTTTCAGTAGGAGACCTCTGATCTCAGATTGAAAGGGATATTAACACTGCTGACATAAATTCCTGCTACTGCCCACCAAACATTTTTTATTTCCCCAGTTGAGAATCTCTCCCCCCACCCTGAGCAACCTTCCCTTTTTCTGTGTCCCGATGAATATGTCCACCTCTCCACCCACGTTTTCCCACGTTGCCTGCCTTGAAAATTGGCAGACTTAACAACTTGGGAATGAAGAGAGGAATTTTTTTTTTCTTCCTGTTTATAAACCGTAATATTTCAAAGGAAAGCTCTGCCAACCAACAGTGCAGCAAGCTCAGTCTCACAGACCTATGCAAGCTGGAATAATTAACTTAGGACTTTATTAAAAGCCACAAATTGGAAGGCAGATAGCATGCAGGCACCGATTTTTTTTTTTGAAAATGAATTAGCAAATGTTTAAAACGCCCACAGATGACACAGTAGGAACATACTGTTACAATTAATGAAAAAAACAACTGGCTGGTTGAGGTAATACTAGGTGTGAGCTGAAAGAATTAAATAGTCCCTATTTACCTTTTTTTTTTTGGTGAAGATAGGGTAATAGTTACATATATTGAAAGTAGGATTAGACATTCCTGGGTACTTGAATTCCCATGGTAAATGGATCTGTGATCCTGTCCTCAGCTGGTCTCAGAAACGGATCTCACTGGTGCCAGCGTGCAACCTGGGCTTGGGCACATCACAGAATTTCAGTTAGAAGTAATAAAAACAAACCAGAAACACCAGCCAACAAGGGGAGGAAAAAAATAGAACCAAAAAAAAAAAAAAAAAGGAAAGAAGTAAAGATACCATCGTTGGTGAGATGCTAGACCAAAGCTTACTTTTGTAGATCTCTCAAAACAGAGACAGACATCTACCAGATAGACACATCCCACTGATCTTTCATGTCTGAACTCAGACCAAAGCTATTTTCTTGAGGTTTAGAAGGACTTTACTGAGCCTGGAACCACTGCAGCCCTTTCCCTCCTGCTCCTCTGCAGCCTGTGCTTGTGCCTGGTGGCTTCCTGCCAGTATCTAAGGTTAGCAGGTTTGACAGTTCTCCTTCCCAACCCGCTCTCTCTTGGTACGGAACTTTAAAGTTTAGGTTAAATATAAAAAAAGACAGGTTTCCAACAGCCAAATTTCAGCTCGAGTCATTCAGTACCAAAGAAGGTTTCATACTTCAGTAAATTCTTTCCTGAAGCACACACTGTGTATAAGCAGTGTGCTCCTCAGCAATGGCGTCACATTTTTATTCCCACCTTGAAATCACAAAAAAACGCTGCACCAGTGAGGTTTTCGGATGCTTCTGCTGACTTCAGCTGAGTTACTCTGATTTTAACTATACTTAACCTAAAAAAGTGACACAAGAATTTAAAAATATTCACCAAATTTTCCCCGTTCTCCAGTGGGCAACTGCTTCTCACATGGTGCCTGTGGAAAGCAGCCAGTCTGGGCTTGACAGGGGCATATCTCTCCCAGGAGAGTAACAGACAGTATTCTACTTCTTCACCTCAGAAACTTGTTTTGTAGGAAAATAAACCCATCCGTGTGCATCAGGGAATAAAAATATTTAGGATTACATCACTCTGGAGCACTCCACCTGTATCCTTTATAGTAATGGCTGTATATATACACATATTGCTAACAGCCTGTAAACCTGCTCTTGCTGGGTAGGGTGGAGGGATGTAAAATCAGGAACATGCAAGTTGGCAGGGATCCAGTTGCTCTCAAAAACCAAACCTATAGATGACCCAATTCTTGTGCTTTTAGAATAGAAAAAACTGTTATGAACTTATGCGTGAGGTTGAGACTCATATACGTACAGTACTCATGATAAAGAGATGTGTGATTTCAGTAGGAAACTGGTGACATGTTTCATACAGCAGTTTTCTCCAGTCGCGCCCAGACATGCTGCATTCAGCCTGAGGATTCTGCCTTAAATTGGCTTTTAAACAGCAATCACAGGATGCCACCTACCCCTCCATTAACATTTCCACCTCTTTCTCCAATTTAAAAATAGCAGAAAGAAGTCCAGCGTAATATCAATAATTAATAAGTACAGCATGGTCATCTATTTTAGGGACAATTTTTTCTCTTTCCTTTTAGAAAGTCCATTACCGGTTTCCAACTCGGGTCCATCAGACAGCCTCCCAGTGAAGCTCATGCAACCAGCCCCAGCACCCCAGGCTGACGGGGTTTGTTTCTGAAAGCAGGTGAAAAAGAAGAGTTGAGTTTTGCTCTAAGGTTTCATAGGGTATTAGTCTGCAAATAGTTGTTTGTTTGTTGTTGGGGTGTTTTTGTTATTTTTTTTTAAGAAAAACGTAATTTGATAGTTTAAAAGAAAAAACAACATCAAACCATCACAGGACCCACATGTTCCAGGGGTATTAACAAATTGCACTTCAGTCTGACAGGAAGGACTCTCATAACGTAATGACAGGTAAAAGACTCATTAAAGGCGGGGTGGGGGAGAAGGCTGCTGTTACCACCTCAAGAATTCCCTGATGTTTTTAGCAGCTTACCTTCTTTGACAGCAGTTTTTGCCAAATCCACAAAAGGAAGCATCTTATACATTAATTCACTTACTGCCCTAGAGGGCTAAAACGAAAATAGCATCACTTGGATGTTATTTTACTCTTCCAAATTTTCAAAGCACAATTTTTTTGAAGGTCAGGATGAAGAATTTATTTCACAATGAGTGGCTAAAACGCTGAAATGCACGTGGCACTGTTTTATTTATGAACTCTGAGAAACCCAACAAAACTGAAGAGATTTGGATATCCATTATTTGCAGGAGGTGTCCCAATCTTCCCTTACCAGGTTAAAAACAAATATATTCTGGGCACCTTCCTGGAAAACGCAGAAGATGAGTCGTGTCCTCTTGGGCCAACAAAGAACATGGGCATGAGTTGTCTGGCTCCCCAGAATGCATGCTGGGGTTACTACAGAAGAGACTATGAGGAGGGAAATTCTTGATATTTATGAATGATATCCAAATCTGTCTGTTTCATTTCAGTGATTCTTTTCACTGAAAATGTTCCAAGTGGGTATCGGAAGGCGTTTTTTTGTTTTCCCTTTTACAGTTTTGCACAGAAGGTAGCGCGGGGCAGGAGGGGAAGAACTAAGAGACTTTCCTTTCATGTCAGTCTGGACCAAATCTGTATTTCCATTTTAGCAAATCCTCCCCACCATCACCTTCAAATCATTTACATAACCTTCCATGTTGCCAGTGACTGCTCCCAAACACTGGGGTGTTTCTTTGTTCCCCTGGCTGCATGACTTACTGCTTTCCTCAAGTCTTACTGCTCGCTGAGCCGTGCTGCACAGACACCAAAGCAGAAGAAAGCAAAGCACTGGGAAAGAAATTAATTTTTCACTTCAGAGAGTCTGCCACCTCCCACTGCACGGCACCGGCTCCAGCTCACTGGGGATTGGACTTGATGATCTTTCGAGGTCCCTTCCAATTCCTAAAATTCTGTGTGATTCCTGTCAGATTGTGCACCCCAAAAAACCTGCTTTAATTCATGGTTTGCCTCTATAGCTCACAGTATACTACCAGTAAAAGCTTTTATAGAAATACCCTACCCTTATAGCCTGAGAGAATTGGTATTTCCACTGGTAATTCAGCTTCCTAAAGGTGAACCAGCCAGGCAAGGAGCTGTTTCAGGAAGACAGATATTGTTCTGGTGCTGGGTCTCAGCACACGTACCCCTGACGTACAAAACACAAAGAAACACCCTGAATACAGCTCCCACAGGCACTTCGCAGCCTGCTCAGGATCCCTCCAGCAGCACAACTAAGCCTTGTGTTCCCCTTTCCATTCCTAAGGCCACCCCCTTCTCTCCAGCATCACTGCTGTCATGACTCGCAACAAGAACGAGACAAGTAGCTGCTATTACAAAACTGTCTGAGCAAACACCTGGGCTGAGGCTGACAGTTTCAGGGTTATTAAGCCAAAAAGCACAGCACGGTCCACATAGGGGTACGTACGGCCCAACATCAACTCTTCAAGCACAGCCTGAGTACTACTGCGGCATGTTTTCCCCCCGGTGGATGGCAATCGAGACGTATTTTGTGTTTGCTCATCCCTCCTGACCCAAGCTGTAGAGCTCACAAAAGCCCAGCACAGGAATTGTTCAGCAAACTTCAAAAACAAGTGCGCTTTGAAAACACTTAAGCACATGAGTTAAAAAGAACTTAAAAATAAAAATCAAAAATGGGAAAAATAACTTGATCTGAAAACAAAGCAGTCTGGAATTTCTCTCAGAAAATCTTATTCTTAGCACAATGGGGTGCAACTTAGCTATACAGTTTTCTAAATACATATTAATACTAAAACTTACTGCCATGTAAGCCTCACTTTTTAAGAAAAAAATTGAAAGCCTGGGAATTCACATTCATACATGTGACAGAGACCTAACGTGAAGGACAGAAGCAATTAAAAATGCTCATCCACAGGTTGTCTGAGAGAAAAACACCTCCAAATGATTTGACTTCTTAGCAGACACACCGTACTTGAGACCAGGTTTTATCTGTCACTTAGAGAAAGACCTGTGGGCGATGAGTATTCAGGTCACACACACACACACACCTTTTCTGCAGCAACCCACAGCACAACTATTCATGTGGTAAACACCCACGTCACAGCAGAAGCCAGTGGCAATGAATAATGCAGGAGATCCAGTCACTCTACCAGATATCATACCCATGGGATATGGAGGCAGCATTTTAGCTTAAGTCATCCTTCCCCCCCTCAGGGCACGAGCACTTTTTAGTTACTCTCTCTCCAGCTCCTGCTCTGCACACATGTTAATAGGTCAAACCCAGCAAAACAGGATGAGCGGTTGCAGAAGAAACAGGGACGCAAACCGAAATGCAGTACACCCTCTCCCAAGAAGACATTTCCATTTCCCAAGAGATGTGCTTTCCCACCATTAAGAAAATAATTCCGCAAAACATTAGCTAAACCAGGACAAACTAAAATGGAGCCACACTCAGCCTTAGCTTGTAACCCTGCCGAAATGAAGGCAGATTATTAAAAGCACACCACAAAACCAAGGTGAAATCTGAATTTGCGAGTCAGTTCCCTTTTAAAAGGGCTGTGCTCCAAGTACAAAGTCTCTCAGTAACTGACTCCAGCTATTAATTACTATTCTGAACACCATTATCACTGCAAAACTCTCCCCAATCCCGCGTGATATGGATGTCAGGAAGCCCTTCCTCACGGAGAGAGTGCTCAGGCACTGGGATGCACTGCCCAGGGAAGGGGTGGAGTCACCGTCCCTGGAGGTGTTTAAGGAGGGGCTGGATGTGGCACTTAGTGCCATGGTCTGGCCAATGTGGTGGTGTTGGGACATAGGCTGGACTTGATAATCTCAGAGGTCTTTTCCAGCCTCAACAATTCTGTGATTCTGTGATATTCTCCAGCAGTTTCTGGCTTACGCTGCGCACCATGGGGTGCTCCACCTGAGAGCATTCTCGATACCTGCTGGGTGCCCTGGCCCGGAGCTTATGGCATCGTGGGATGAGGCACTCGGTGACACCAGCCGTGCTCCTCTGGCACTCTCTGCCTTTCAGCACCCTGCTTAGCCAACCCCGCCGCCAGCAGCACTGCCCTTCACGCAGCTTTCACATCAGCCTGGGCATCCACTCATCCTGCAGAGTTATTAGTGTCATTAGAAAGGTGGTCGGCCCAGCCCTATCCTGTGACAGTCTTTGTCTTGCATCTGCATTGTTTCGTACTCTTCCTTTTATGTTATTTTCATATATGCAAGAAAAAAAAAAAAAATCTATATAGGAGAATTTGTCCAGGAGACCAAACAGCATTCATTTAAAGCTCAGGCAGGCTCTCAGACTGCACACTTAAAATGAGTGTGCTAAAAAAGAAATATTAAAAGCAGAATAAAAGCCTCAAGTCTCTCTCTGGTTTTAGTCATAATCAATTTTAATTACGGTGTTCTATAAAACGTCATTGTTTTTGCATCAAAGCCAGCTAAAAGATAATGAAGAATCTTTAACTTAGGCAACGTGTATTAATAGAAATCATATGGATTCTGCACACCAGGAAAACATTGAAAATGTTTTGCACAACAGGCACTTGGCTGTAAAAACGGACCATCTCCTCTACCTTACAAGCTTCTCTAATTCTAGTTCAGGGAAGTGGTGGCAAGGTGGGAAATAAAGTAAAAAAATAAATAAAAAATTACAGCACATACTTTTCAACACACTGAAAGATCTTATGCAACCCTGTGAAAGGTCTGAAATAGATAATTCTACCAGCATGCATATAATGAAGGCAGAACCACTGTTCAAAGTAACTATCAGACTTGTCCCATCTCCATCAGCTCAAATACAACAACTGTTGAGGTTTGGAGGGGTTTTTGTGTGATGCGTGCTTTGGGTTTTTTCTTATTTATTTATTAAAAAGACAAGGTCAAGTACGTGGAATATTTCTTGCTCAGATTAGCCCGTGGGTAACAGAACAAAATCTTATTTAGTTTATTCTTTTATCAATCATCCTTGCTGGCTAGCTGACTCACCACCTAGGGTTGATCTCTTCAGGAAGTAAAGCAGATGAAAAATACAGCCGCTGTGGTCTCACAAATCTCACCAAGACCTCAGTTCTAGTGCTATGCAGTATTTTCTCAATTCTCCCTCTGATAGGGAGATCTATTAACAGTACAATAACCTTGTAAAAAGAGTCAGATTAACTTTCTGATCATCTTCAAAAAACAAGCATACATCTTCCTACTGTAAAAAATCTGCTACAAGGCTAAAACCTCTTACCTAATGCATATACTTTCCATATTTTTTTATTTTATAGGAAAAAGAAAAAAAACAGCAAAAATCCAACTCAAGTAGAAGAACCCACTAGTAGAAGAGATCCTGCAGTTTATCCTGAGAAAATAATGATTTACTATTCTAACAAGAACAAGAAAAAACATGCTTTCCACAGAAGAGAAATTAGGAAGACAGAAGATCATCAGCTACAGAAAGGTCACGAGAACCACTATCTAAAGAGCAGACTCCAAGGATGGCTGTCACATGACAAGAAATTTAGTACTTACACACTAGAGATATTACTCCTGTATCACAGATTTGCTTCATGCATGGACCAATGGCTTCTCATTGTTCTGAGTACAACCTCTGACTTCAGAACAGCATTGACTACATCTTTGCCTTAAGTTATAAAAAGGCTTTCTTTAACCATCCCATAAGCTTTAAAAATTTATTCTCCTAAATTTTACCATATTCTACCTGGTAAAACATAAGAATATTCTTAATTAATCTAAAAAACCCTTTCTGGTAATTGCAGGCATAGTAATTGCAGGGTTTTTCTTTTTTTTTTTTTAAATAAGCTTATGCACATACAAACACACGCATGAGAGAAAAGAGAGGCAGCTATGTCTATATTAAAAGGAAAGTAATTTAGGAATGTTTTGATTTGAACTGCCCTGTCCTACAGGACATCACACATACTTAATTATGCTGCCAAAAGGTTATATTTACACTTCACGTCGATACCAAAAAGTCAAACTACAGAAATTAATGTGTTGCTCTGCAATATTGCCAAGTCTTCAGTAAAATGCCCTGTACATTGCTAGAACAGCTTTCACTAAAACATAGGAAATGCCATCTCATAACAGACCTGATGGCAGCTATTACCAGATGCTCTAAAAAAGAAGTAATAAAGTTCACCCAAATAACATTCCCTCACTCTAGTTCACTTATATCCCTTATCATTTCTGGCTATGAATAAAAATCTCCTGCCATCCCCTTGTTTTAACTAAGGCCTCAGTTCCAGAGAATTACATTGAAATTTTTCCCCCAGTACAGTGATTTTTTTTTTGCCATTCATGCAGAACCGTCCACACCAGTGAGAAACTAAGGGGTATCATACATAACCACAGCAAGAAGGATCTCATTTCTCAATGCCGTGCTCCTAAATTGAATTTAACATAGAATAAGACCTTCAACCCCCTTCCAAAAAAAAAAAAAAAAATTGAAAAAACACTGTCCTGGATACAAACTGCAGCACTTTGTCCTAGCATCCCAAATTCCCAACACGCCCACTCATTCTGTACCAAGAATGCAAGCTATGTTCAGCATTTTGCTTGGAGGTACTGCAGGAATCTAGGGTCAGCAGTAGCTACATGCAGCCAGATTTACTCAAAACAGTTAAATTAATCAATACAGGGGAAAAAAAAAAGTAACCTTCAACAGAGCAGTGGGGCTTGATAGCTTCTCAAATGAGTACTGATAATGACTAGAAGAAGGAGAGCCATGTTGGCTTGGACAGAAAAGTTCTGGAGCTGTCTGTGTAGTGACCTCTTCGGTTAAACTGTGACAAAAGATGTAAAGTATTATAAAATTAAAAATTAAAAAGAATGTGCTCTAAAACCAGAAGTGAAGCATGTAGTAGACAGAACAAACTGAAGTGAAGTACTGATGGGAGAGGTCTCAAGAAAGCCTCCAGTAAATCAATGGAAATTTAGCCACTTATTTCACTGAACCTAGATTGAGGCTCCATGCCACAACTGAAAAATAAAATCCAAAACTCTTCTGGAGCTTACAAGTATTTTTCCTCATACACACCACCTCCAGGAGGTCTCAGAACCTAGGAACAAAATGACTGACCAGTCATACCAAGGTTCAACACAGTGCAAAAGTCAAGACATTAAAACTCTCTGCCAGACCCTTGAAAACCTAAGCAGTGCCAGAAGTTGCCAGAAAGCAGCACGAGAAGCGAGCAGCTCAAGTCCACAGAAGCCGAGAAGAAGAGTTCCCATTGTTCCCAGCTTACCCAGCAAGGAGGCTGGCTGTGCTCAGAGCTACTGTGAGAGAATCAGTAGCTCCAAGAGTTCCTGTCAGATATAATGCGAGTATGTACGTGTATATACATATGTATAAGTGTGCATCATTTAAACTCAACTTATTCCCATAGTCAAAACCAACAGTGAAATCTAGTATTGCTATTAAGCACAGTATAAACTCGAAATATGCATAAACAAGAGCTGGAACTGTCTTTAATTTCATGCAAGCAGAACGTAAATGGAACACAGAGTCCTGGACTCTACAGGTTAAACTGGGTACAAACAGGCAGTGCTCACCTTGGTGTAAGGAATCGTTTCACCTATATATAGCTATACAGAAAGTAATAGTCAAAAGTTCCTGTTCCACAGCCAGCAGAGTGAAATGCTTCATTTAGTGGTACAGCTCTGCATCTACACTGATTTAAGCCGTGTCTTTCAGCAGCAGTTGGCCTTTCAACTAGCTCAGCCACCTCAGCACAATGACACTGTCACAAGGATGCGACTCCGCTGGGTCCTCAAATTGATCAGCTGGGGGGGCGGGGAGGCAGGCAAAAGGGTGTCAGGGAAGAGGAAAAGCCATGCTGTGACAGCTCAGAAGATGTACAGGCAGCCTTTAAGCGTTGCTGTCGGCAACAGCTTTCAAAATATTCATTTTGGAGCAGTCCAAAACAATGTGAAACTGTGCCCATGATCTTTCACCACATCTTTAAACTTCATTGAAAGATGTCACATCTGGCACACGAGACTGGCCAGGAGCAGCGCCAGCGCTAATGATTCGGATGACACGCGTAACCTCACCAGTGTGCTTGACTCTTATCCTGACCACTGCTTTCAGTGTTGTTTAAAGGTAGGAGGGAGAGGGAAAAGAAAAAAAGAGAAAAAAAGGTATTCTCATATCTGAAGCTTACAGAAATCTACACACGGGTTCACGTAAGTTTCAGGTGGGAGCCTGATTTAATTTCAGCACTGACAAATAGGACCTCCTCCTCTGAAGGTCCAGAAAGGTGAAACAGCTGACAGAGCGACAGCCCTGCTCACTCCTTGCCACCTGGGCAAGGAAGGGAAGGGCGACCTCAACAACGGTCAAGCAAAAGCCTCCCCAAAGGATCTAGAAGTATCTGGCACACGCTGCCCACAGTAACAAGCATTTTTTAAAAAGAGATACCTTTTGTCAGAACATCAGCCAGGCTGGGCAACACCCAGAAGCCCTGGGAGCTTCAGCAAATGCAGGAGGTGGATTGCTACAAGCAGCAAGGGGATTTCACTTAGAGAAACATCACAGAAGTCTCTATACACTGGACACCTGGTCAGAAAAACATTTACCTGACAGAGACACCAGTGCTCCTGCAAGCCGAACTGTTTGTGCAACAGTTGCAATAGTATGACAGTAAAAATAAAGATACAGCTTCAGAAAGCACCAGCACTGTGGTTCAAAGGCAGCTGAAGTTTGGAAAACGTAACACGAACCAGGCAAGTGTTCTGCATCCCTTCCTAAGGGAGACAGACAGTGCCACAGGCAAAGGTACCTTCAGTCACAGTAATTTAAGCAAAGTCTTAAATCAATGGAAAACACTTTGGTGTGAGGGGAAAATCTTGTTCATGGCAGTAATTAGCAGACAAAACCTGCTCTCTCAGCAAAATCAGTGGCACTAGGATTCTGCACTCTGTTTCCACAATTAACACCAGTGGTTTTTTAATATTCCTTCTCAATTACATATACATTTGGCCAGGCCTTTATCAAATTTTCAGAGAAATCAATGCATTAAATATTTTGTTAAAAAAAAATACCATACACTTTCGATATACTATGCCAAGACAGATAAGTTTAAAAACCTGATTTGAGAGGATGACTTAAAATTCTCAGTGCATTCGTATCAGTCACCATCTGCCACCTGATCTTCTGGGGTATTTATTACTGATCATCTTTCCAATTAATCCTGTTTCTATCTGTACTTCTGACAAGCAACTTGTGAACTCGCCTAAAGATAGTCTGCTAAAAGGAATAAAAATATCAAAAACTATTTCTAGTTACCAGAAAAAAAACTTCCATAATTAGTATAGCACAGGCATACTGCTGTATATTTCAACTTCAACACAGAAGATTATTGAAAAAAAACCTGTTACTGCCATTCAGCAAGTATTCCTAAGAGACAGACCTTGCGGCTCATCTTTTTGCAAGAACACCATATCAGACTAGCAGAAAACGCATAACACCTTTAAAAGCTCACCATACACAATGAAACTACTCCAGAAGGTAAAATCCCAATTAATGA
Source organism: Trogon surrucura (assembly GCA_020746105.1). NCBI lineage: Eukaryota > Metazoa > Chordata > Aves > Trogoniformes > Trogonidae > Trogon > Trogon surrucura. Next base: position 55,924,862 of record CM036620.1, on the reverse strand, counting down.
TACCTGCATGCAAAGCATACAACGCAGAAGTCGCTGACCGGCAGTGGACCACTAGATTACAAACCACATCCTTCTCTGTTGATCATCGTAAAGGCACATGAAGATTTATGTTTAAATTTAACACAATCCTAATGTGGCTGGTACACTCAGCAAAAGCAAGGCTTTCAAACCTAACAGTGTGGGTAGCCCAGTTGTGGCATGAACAAGTTATTTGACTACAGCACTGCATGAGCTGAGAACGGGGTAGTCCAGCTCACACCGAGCAAAGACTGGACACACGACCCAAAGAGGCACTTCCAGAGGGTTGACAGGCTAAAAAAAAAAAGCAGCAGCAGCAGCTTCTCTTTCTACTTCTGCATAATACAGCAGTGATAGGGAAAAGGAGAATAGTCAAAAACCCACAAGCAGGTGCCCTCTTTTTCATAAGAAGGCTTTCAAAAATCCTGTAAAGCCAAAAAAAATCCATAGGTGGGCTAATTCTGTGAATCCTGACAACTCGGAATGGAAGTGACTGTGCTTTGTATAAGCCAAGCAAAGATTTTTATTTTTTTTTTAAGATGGCTTAAATAAAACAGACCCAAAAAGAGGAAATAAACGTTACCTGAGTTGTCTAGCATGTTTCCATTGTCTCAAGTGCAGCAGACACCAACCACCCCAGACCAGGGACAGCATTTCATTGCCAGGGTAAGGTCCACTTCCCTTTTGGTGCAGAATACGTTTAAGTAATCTTAATTCTGTCATGTATGTTCTGATGGCTTATTTATAATTGCTTACAAAGCATAAAATCATCAATTTTGGGCCCAATTCCCCCCTTTCTGTTGTGTCAACCTCTCCCATTTTGGAGCTAAAACTGGAAAAACGGTGGGAATCACCGTTATGGCCTGAGGGAAAAGGGCGGGAAGTGGCTTCTCAAGAAAGCTATCAGGTAAAAATACTGACCCCAAACTATCTCCTCACTTGACTAGTTTTGGGACAGATCAATGCTGACACTAAAATGGACAAAACTTCTGAAGGGTTACCTTATAAAGAGGACAACAATCCTCTTTTTCCTTCAAATTCGTACTTTTTTTCCAAAGGCAGGTCACTCTGGTGGGTTGACCTTGGCTGGACACCAGGTGTCCACCAAAGCCACTCTATCACTCCCTCTCCTCAACTGGACAGGGGAGAAAACATAACAAAAGGTTTGTGGGTCAAGATAAGGAGAGCGAGAGATCACTCATCAATTACTGTCATGGGCAAAATAGACTCGACTTGGGGAAATTAATTTATTGCCAATAAAATCAGAGTATAGAAGAATAAAACCAAATCTTAAAACACTTTCCTCCCACCCCTCCCTTTTTCTTGAGCTTTACTCAACTCCTTATTTCTCTACCTCTTCCCCTCAAGCAGTGCAAAGGGACAGGGAAATGTGGGCTGTGGTCAGTCCATCACATGTTGCCTCCACCACTCCTTCCTCCTCACTCTCTTCCCCTGCTCCAGTGTGGAGTCCCTCCCACAGGAGAGAGACTTCCACAGAGTTCTCCAGTGTGAGTCCTTCCCACAGGCAACAGTTCTTCACTAACTGCTCCAGCGTGAGTCCCCTGTGAGTCCTGTCAGAAAACCTGCCCCAGTGTGAGCTCCTCTCTCCACAGGTCCTGCCAGGGGCCTCCCATGCGGTCACAGCCTCCTACAGGCACCTGCTCCAGAACAGGGCCCTTCCTGGGCTGCAAGTGGACATCTGCATCACCATCAATCTTCATGGCCTGCAAAGGGACAGCCCGCCTCACCATGGCCTTTACCGCAGCTCGGGTGGATCTCTGCCCTGGTGCCTGGCGCACATCCTCCTCCTTCACCGACCTTGGCGTCTGCAGAGTTGTTTCTCTCACATATTCTCACTCCTCTTGTTGGTTGCACAACAGTTTTTTTTCCCCCCACTTATTAAATGTGTTATTAAAGAGGCGTTAACCACCATCGCTGATGGGCCTGGGCTTGGCCAGTGGCGGGTCCATCTTGGATCCAGCTGGCCTTATCTCTGTCAGGTCTAGGAGAACCTTCCAGCAGCTTCTCACAGAAGCCACCGTTACAGTCCCCACCCCTACCAAAACCTGGCCAAGCCAACCCAATACAGTCAGAGAGGTCCATCAGACCAAGGTGCTACCAGGCTTCCCCAGTGGTTCAGGTTGCAGCCAGCACCACAGCTGCCTTCTCCTGCCCCTTCTGAACCCCAGCGCCGTTCAAAAAGTTACAAGCCAAACTGCGGTTATACGGCAGATAATCTAACCAACCACACTCCAAAACTTTACTCTTAAACATACCCATCACAGTAAAGCAGAGGGCATCTGCCTGTAAATACAAATACACAGCGTAATAGTCTGCGTTTTCCAAATGTGTTGCATTTTCTCTCCAGCTATGAGGAAAGGTTTGGTTTAAATTGTGGCTAAAAATTCTTTTGTTTACCATTTTTCATTTAAAAAGTGTAACTGTTGCTTTGAAATTAATGTCATTTTTTTTTTGATACCCAAAGTACAACCAGTGGTGTAATTTAACCCAGCTTAGCCAAAGCCTGTCTTTGCCTGATGAAGACACAAGGTACCATAAAAGTTTGAAATATTGTGCTGCCTTCACATATTTACAACAAATGCAATTCATTTAAAAACAACTCTTGAAAACACTTTTCTTCCAATTTGTCTAGTACAGAAGCAAAGCTTTTTTCTAAATTTTACTCAATAAAATAACAGCTAGAAACTAAATCTAAATAAGTCACATGTACACACCTTTTTAGTGCAGAGCTTCCCCAAGAATGTAGCTTATTCACCCATATATAGATACAATAGGGCCCTGTTCAGAGTAAAGGTGGCAATCAAGTTTTGTGACCAAAGAAAAAAAGTAATGGTGATTACTGGAGATAATGAAACATAAGAACAGTGACTACAGTTGGAAAAGACAGACACTACAGAGGTTTTAAACAAGTGATTTCATTTCACCTGATAGTGTTAAAAGATCAGGTTCTTCTTTTGTACTTAAAACTTGTTTCTCAAGCCTCCATCTCTTCTTCAGAGATGTGGTTTAGCAAAGATAACGTTTCCTTTATTTGCACAGTAAGAGAGCACACCTGGAATGCCAATAAACCTCAGACTTCCTTAGGCTGAATCATCCTCTGAAATACCTTAAAAAGTAAATACCTGCAACAACACAGCTGTGAGGTGTATTCCTATTAGTTAGCTACAACCTACCTTATACTTAGTCATCTTTATTTATTTTATCTATCAATTGAACCAGCATCAAGAGACTTCTTTAAATTGGAATCTACTGAAAAATCATAGCTGAGGCCATGGGTGAGGTATCAGTTCAGAGAATGGAAGATCAATGGTTTTTCGTTTACTACTAACAGCGAGAAGGGCCTTGTACAAATTGCTTACACTCACTGTAGGACAGTTTACAAACCTGCTAAAACCCACAATCATCACTAGTAGTACCCATGGCTTCTTGACAGGTATGGTAATATAGCCTGGAAGAGAGAACCTGTAACATCCTTTAGAAGCGTATTAATAACTCATTTTGACACTGCTTAGAGACCCTTCATTGAGGTATATCCTGTGCATAAAATATGGAGTCCGAGGAGTTCTCCACAATTTCCAAGCCAGACAACTATAGCAAGGTACAAGAAAGCGACAAATCAATAAACAAGACATGACAAGAGCCATAAAAAACCAAAGTCATCTTTTATTCACAAATAAGAACATCTCAGTCAGAGGAGACTCAGACTAACCATTCTTAAGACCAAAGCCCCTGCAAGATAAGATGGATCTTCAGGAATCCAGCCAAACCTGCCTACACAAGGCAGGCAAGATATGTGAAGAGCCTCCTGTCATCTACTGCTGTAAGGCAGCCTAGAATCACACATCATCTGATATTCTTAACTCCTCATTTCCAGGGCAGCAGAAGCTTGCTGAAAGTCTGCAAAACATCTCCAGAGCTGCTAACCAAAGGTAAGGTGCAAGTACACCTTAACATAGTAAACCTAAGCTATACTGCTCTTCTGTGCTCTTACAGTCTCCATTTCAGAGAAAGGCATTTTATAACAACAACAATTGCAGCTATATAAAGACTATTTAAATGACATGCTAGCTAATAACAAGACAAATCTACTCTAAGTTTATCATCCTGAGGGAGAAGAATAAACAAGTAATAAATACCCACATTTAGGGGAAGCACAAAGCTAATGTTAGGATTAATCTTAACTCACAGAAAACCTAAGGGTCTATAAATGGTCCTAACGCAACAGCATTTCTTCCAAAACAATCCATCCAGTGGTCTGTTTGGTGGAGCACAGTTGTGAACAACCATAAACCTGAGACTAAAAAATTTACAAACTACAAGATAACGTATATACCTGAGCCCATAGCTGAAGCAGGTAAGGAGATAGCACTTTCCTACCAGAGCCAGTCTTTTGAGTAACTACTGCATCAGCTCACTAGTGATAAACTCTGCAATCCATAGAAGCAATTTCCAACAGTGAGACATCTCAAAACAGGGTAGTTTTAATCCTCACTCACTACACTATAGTTAAGCTACCAATTAAGTTAACTTCTTGGTTTACATGAAGAAATAGTACAAACAGTTCAAGACTGATGAATTGTCACAAATCACAAATTTCCCTTAGCAATTGCAGGACGTGATGTCCAGTGTCTTGCAGGATATAACCAGATGATAACTAAATTACATTTTCAAAATGCAGCCACATATACTGGATGGGGCTCTGGGCAACATGGTCTAGTGGGGGATGTCCCTGCCCATGGCAAGGAGGTTGGAACTAGATGATCTTTAAGGTCCCTTCCAACCCTGACAATTCTATGATTCTATGAAAGCATCCAACACTGATGCAAAGTTCCATGAAAGGATAACCCCTTCACGGTGGGAGGGATCTGAGCTCATGCACAAAATCTTAGCTCTCCCTAGAGATGCTGCTGCTGCTGCAGCGGACCCAGCTGCGAGTACTGGCTGTCAGAAGAGCTGTGAAATGCAATGACTGATTTCAACCTGACACCAGCTGCAGCAGTCTTCCACAGCAAAGAAGCTTTACGCGCTGATGCTTGCACTGTAGAAGCATTAGAAACATCTATTCTCACAGTCCATTCATGTTTTGCAGCACTTTCTTTCCCGGCAGATTACTACAGTGTAATATATTTATCTGATATCTGCAAAACTCGAGGCCAGGCTGGTGTCAAAAGTCCTTAAGCTGGCAGTGGCGCAGAACTGCTGCGATTTAAAATGAATGAGGAAATTGCACCATGTAATCAACAGGTTAATTAGTGTATATTTACTTTGCCAGAGGAATACAAACAGGGAAAGTAAAAAAGGCTCAGTAACCACTCTACTGCTGGAGGAGAATCCAGGTTCTGTACAGGCAAGAGGCAATTTTTCACAGTACTATTTCGCGTGAGAGTGCAGCAGAGGCCAGTTTCCTCCTCATCACACTTGAAAGGAAACCCAGAAGACTAACACCTCTGGAAATTCATACCTACAACAATGGGATAAAATAAGCAACAGGACAACCAGCCAGTCAGAAGCACGGATCACAAACAGCAGCAACAGCAATATACGTTACGATACTAAGGATTCAAAAGCAGAAAGCTGCATTTTTATTTACTATTAAATGCTGAATGGAGATGAATACCCACTGCATTTCAATGTCTGTTTTCAATTTGGATAATTCCAGTTTGCAAGAGCCTTGACAGATCAGCTCTTCCCCATCCCAAGAAAATTCTGATGTTTCTGAAAAAATAAAACGCAATGCACCCAGAATCCATAACTGCTGCACTGAGCAAAACAACACAAGTATACAAAAGTTTTGCTTTTCTGCAATGAATCCTTCTCCCCTTTTATAAGAATGCTTTAATCTAGGATTCCAGAGTGCTCCTTTTCAGTGTTCATACTTGCCTGGCGAGTCCTGCACACCTTGTGTCTTCCAGATCACATAAGAGCTAAGGCAAGGTTTCTCACACCTCCTGATCCTCCTGTGCCCATTCTGGCACCCATTTAATTGGGCAGTGAGCCTACGCTGGGAACTAACTCAGCAGAATGCTCAGCGGGAGTAGAACAAACCCAGACAGTGGATTTAAGTCTCAGTAACTGATATATCAAAAAAAAAAAAAAAAGGCACCCCAGAATTGTCTGAAACAAGGAGGCAGGGCTATGTCACACAAAACCAATGAACCAAAGGAGTAAGGATATCCTCTTCCAGTAGTACCTCTCTAGCTGAGCTGTAACATTAATTTTCATTCTACATGAAGTCATTTGGCTAAAAGGATGCTCTTTGGTCTGTGAGAACTCTTCTCCCAGAAAATCTTCTGTACCCATACACACCCAGTCCTCTCTCAACTGTAACTTGAGTTGAAGCTGTTACTTCTACACTGCTTGAAACTGAGTGGCTTCCATGCATACACACAGTTCTTAAAACTACAGGGCTGCAAAGTTTGGTGATTTCACCTGAGCTCCAAGTTATGAGAATTAAAAAATAGACAAATACAGGAAAAAAGCTGTATGTTTTCTCTGAAAGCAGCATAACTGCACCTCCTCATTCATCACCGTGCTAAGGCATGTGCTCTGTACCTGGATATGGTTTGCAAGTAGTGCAGGTTCATTTTGCCTTGACCTCCCTGTTCTCAGTGAAGTTAGAATCATATGATAGTTTGGATTGCAAAGGAAGTCAGAAGCTGAGGACTTTAAAATTTTCACCTTTATTTTTTAACATTCAGTTTAGCAATTCTGTGCTGTTTTGTGAATCTCTGTTTCTTTGAAGAGAGGATCACCGAAGAGGCCTTAACCTAAAAATGTTTGAATTTTGGTGACTGTTGAAGAAACTGAAAAATAAACAAATTTAATAAATAATACTAAATGAAAAATTTCTTTATTGTGTAGACAGAAACAAAAAGAGCCAATAACCACAAACAAACACCATGTATACACCAGAAATCTGAAAACTGTACTATTAGTTTGCAGCTGAAATTGTTTCAAATGCAATTAAGTCTATTTCAAGCTACATTTATATTAGTGCAATGGACTAATTACTTAGCAGTGTTCACAGAATCACAGAATGTGAGGGGTTGGAAGGAACCGCAAAAGATCATCTAGTCCAGCCCCCCTGCCAGAGTATGACCACCTACAGTAGAGCACACAGGAAGGCGTCCAGGTGGGTTTTGAATGTCTCCAGAGAAGGAGACTCCACAACCTCCCTGGGCAGCCTGTTCCAGTGCTCTGTCACTCTCACAGTGAAAAAGTTTTTTCTAATATTTTTGTGGAACCTCCTATGTTCCAGCTTCCACCCACTGCCCCTTGTCCTGTCAATGGACGCTGCTGAAAAGAGCCTGGCTCCATCCTCCTGACACTCCCCCTTGACATATTTATAAACACTAATGAGGTCACCCCTCAGCCTCCTCTTCTCCAAGGTAAAGAGACCCAGCTCCTTCAGCCTTTCCTCATAAGGGAGATGTTCCACTCCCTAAATCATCTTCGTGGTTCTGTGCTGGACTCTCTCAAGGAGTTCCCTGTCCTTCTTGAGCTGAGGGGCCCAGCACTGGACACAATATTCCAGATGTGGCCTCACCAGGGCAGAGCAGAGGGGCAGGAGGACCTCTCTTGACCTACTGGCTACTCCCCTTCTAACACACCCCAGGATGCCATTGGCCTTCTTGGCCACGAGGGCACATTGCTGGCTCACGGTCATCCTGCTGTCCACTAGAACCCCCAGGTCCCTTTCCCCTGCGCTGCTCTCCAGCAGGGCAGTCCCCAACCTATATTGGCACATGGGGTTATTCTTTCCCAGGTGCAAAACTCTACACTTGCCCTTGTCAAACTTCATGTGATTTCTCCCTGCATCTAAATTCATATATTCATATATTTTTATCTAAAATTCATATATTTGTATCTAAATTCAACTTTTCTTTACCATATTACTACTTGGTGAGAACTGCCTTTAATTTTGATGAGTTAGTGGAGGAAAAGAAATGCAACAGCATATTAGCACATATATAAGGAAAGAATTTCTTAGTTAAAATTGCACTATCTACTATTTTTGCAAGCATCTAAAAACAAAGCCAGTAGTCAACTGATAGAATAGTTGGTAGAATTGCTGAGTTGGCTTTTTAGAAAGCAGGACATGGAAAAAAGAAAAAAAGAAGAACAAAATTGCAGATCCACTAAAAAGAGAAATGACTTTGAGTTCAGGCCAGTTTCTTATCACAAAAGCTCAGTAAAATTGCTACTGAAACAACTATTTCTCTTTTGGCAGGACATCAAGAAACAGACTTGAAACATTATCAAACACCCATTAAATAATAAATGTGCCCCCCAGTTCCTTTTGACCTCAAAGAGAAATGGTCTCAGCCACAGTCAACAACGTCAGTGTTATTCCTCCTTGCTTTCACTTGGGCACCCATCCTCCAGGGGAAGGGATCTGATTTCCCTACAGAGGCACTTCAGGCTTGACACATTGGTCAGACCATACTAGAGTGACACCAAGGTGAAGCACCCTCCCTGGCCATTTCTGCAGCACCCACAGTGCAGAGGCAAAGAATGGCAACAGACCAGCACCAGACAACACAGTCACTGAGAAAGAAGAGCAGATCTCCCAACACCGTCACCACGCAACATCATCTCATTCATTAAATGGGTGCCTGTGTTTTCTGGACAAAATACAGCAAAACTGACAACATCTGCAAATCCGCAGCACTCCCCAGAGAAGTGCCAACAACCTCACCTCGCCAGAGCCACCGCGGCAAGGCAAGCACTTGGAGCAGTGAGAAGAAAAAAAAAAGAAAGAATTCAAGAAAGTGGCATTAACCTCCCCAACCAGAACTACTGCCTGGTTTTCTCCAAACTTGCACCAGGGTGTTGAGTAGCTATTGAAATGCCAACACCCCAAGAAGTACTGCAAAGAATTATCCATTCCAACACCCGAACATGATGTCAGGGTGGGGACTGTATTCGGTTTAATTACAGATGACTTGTAGACTAACTGGGAAACTTCCAAGAGCACAGTATCTCAGGAGTAGAGCTACATTGCTTAAAGAGAAGTTGGGAAGCCCTACCAGCTCAGGTCTGCCCATAAAAATCCCCAGTTTGCCCCTCAATCATGTGCTACAGATGCGTTTTGGTTTCCCACAGCTGCATGCTGATATAAAGGCACAGCTCAGTGACCTGGTTCTGGAAATCTGTAAATTTCCATTTTGCTTTTCAGATTCAGTTTTTAATTATCAGTAGGAAAACAAAAAATCCTCTACTTTGTAAAAATGCAAAACATTTTTATGCCTGTTACCAAGCCAAAAACAACACCAGATGGAAACTCATTTAAAATTCTTACATGCCTAGCTCTCTTTCTGCAAGTAGGTTACTACTGCCAGCCAGCCAGCCCTAAGTAAAAAAAAAAAAAAAATTAAAAAAATAATAAATCAATGGAATATGAAAGTGATTTACATTATATGAGATGACTGGAAACAGGTGAAAAATGATGAAACCACAGCGACTGTTTAAAAAAAATAATAAAAATAAATAAATGCCCCCAAACTCAAAAAAACTTAGTATTTCCTTTGAAATTAATGAAAAGTGGTGAAAATACCAGCCAGCAACTCTTAGCTCCTAAAAGGTTATTAGGTCACAAACCAACTTGCTGTAAGTCAGACCATGCCAGCTGCAGAGGTCAAAGACACCCAAAAGTCAGCTTGACACCTCCATTCCCCTTTCCTTGGCTATGAGACGAGTGAGAAAGGCAGACCAGGGGAGAGTCTGAGTGGTCCTTAGAAGAGCAGCACATTTCCAGACAAGACATCTTCTTGTCTCCCGAGCTTCCAGCTGCAGCTTTAAGCTAGCTGCTCTGCATGTCTCTGGGTCACATTTCCCACTGCAACTATAGGAACAATTCTGTAGGTGGCTCATTTGTAATCCATAAAATCTCGAGCAGTTTGCAGCTCTTCTAAAGAACGCAAAGCAGCTCTTTCTGGTCTCATTTACCACAGCTATTCTCAAAGCAAATTGATGTTAAAAGTCAGTAATGAAAGGTTCTCTGATACTGAGAATACTTAGCAAATAGTGTAAATACAGCACTTTTACAGCAAGCTTATTCAGAAAGTGTGCAGTAGCCCTTAATATTTACAGTTACTACAGAAATCTGAACAATGGCATGTCTTTTTAAGAAAGTGAGAGCTGTGAAAGTTGAGTGCTATATTTACACTATTTGCAGAGCATTCTTTATTTAGATTTCTATGGTAACCAGTAAGTAAGAGGACCACAGTTCATATTTTGAATGTTTTAATTCCCCATGGCCCAAAACAGCAGAATCACTACAGCCCTTTTTTAAGCAAGAAGAAGCAATAAGCAAGCATATTATTGACTTAAATACAGCCCAGTCTTTACTGATTAACTTGAGTTCTCCAACACAGCAACAATACATTCATTCAAGTTATGCTGTTTAACGTGACTTAGTAACAAAACAAGTCTAGTATGTGTAACTGACCAGGCAAAACTTGTCAAAAGTACATTTCTGCTGTTACATCACTTTACCTGTCAACATACAACTTGCAGAGAAGAAACACTGACAACCTGCTTATCCCTCTGAACTGTAAGGAATCTGGGACCAGATACATTAGGAGAATCGGTACTTGCTGCAGGGCTATGGCACTATTATTGCAGGAGGAAGCATTTTTCATTATTAAACCGCACCAATTAATTTGAAAAGAGCATCATACAGCACACTGCAGCATAAGATCACCCACACCTCCAGAACAGCCAACAGCCACTGGTCCTGCTGCAACTTCTGCTTGGTGTAAACACTACAGGGCCAGCATTGAGCAGTGCCAGCTCCCTCATCCACACTGCCACTGTCTACAGGGTTTCCTCATCAAGTACTCCTACCTGCATGCCTCTGGACTGATTTGGGGATAACAAAACATCAGGGAGGACAGCACAACTGTTGTTTTGCAAATAAATAAGAGCTGAAGAAAAGGAAATTTTTTTTAAGAACCACAAAGCAGAACAAAAACCTACGTCTCTTATGATGCAAAAAAAAAGGTCCATTTTAACGTCAAAAATATATGTAATCTCAGGTACTAACCTCCTTTTGCTAGTGTTTATTTCTGAGAACATCAGCTTCAGGCATCAGTTAGTCTTTAGTCCCAAATATCCAAGACTAATTTCCAAAACTCTCAGAGAAATTAATCCACAGCCAACAACCTCCAGCAGTGCTACAGGCTTGGGAAGGAGCAGTTGGAGAGCTGCCAGGCAGAGAGGGACCTGGGGGTGTTGATGGACAGCCAGCTGAACATGAGCCAGCAGGGTGCTGAGGTGGCCAAGAAGGCCAACAGTGTCCTGGCCTGGATCAGGAATGGTGTTGTCAATAGGAGCAGGGAGGTGATCCTGCCCCTCTACTCGGCTTTGGTGAGGCCATACCTCGAGTACTGTGTCCAGTTTTGGGCTCCTCACTACAAGAGGGACACTGAAGCGCCAGAGAGGGCACAGAGGTGGGCTACCAAGCTGGTAAAGGGCTTAGAACACAAGTCTTATGAGGAAAGGCTGAGGGATCTGGGCCTGTTTAGCCTGGAGGAGACCTTATTGCTCTTTACAGCTACCTGAAAGGAGGCTGTAGCGAGGTGGGGGTTGGTCTGTTCTCCCTAGTGGTGAGTGACAGGATGAGGGGCAATGGCCTTAAGTTGCACCAGGTGAGGTTCAGATTGGATATTAGGAATAATTTTTTTACTGAGAGGGTTGTCAGCCACTGGAACAGGCTGCCCAGGGAGGTGGTTGAGTCACCATCCCTGGAGGTGTTTAAGAGAAGGGCTGATGTTGAATTGAAGGACATGGTTTAGTGCTGTTGATAAAGCTAGGAAAAGGTTGGACTCAACGATCTTCAAGGCCTCTTCCAGTCAAAAATGTTCTATGATTCTATTACAATTGATTACTGTGGAATATTCCTCACTCATGGCCCACATATGGCTACTCTCCTCTCAGCATTTCATCTGTCAGAGATGGTGCCACACACTTACCCTCTGGGAATTCATGAGCAATCCTGCAGCAAGCACTTCCCAACAGCCCGATTTTTGCCCAGTGCATCAAGTTAATTTTCTGGGAATCACAATTCCTCCTAGGCCAAAGGCTATTTTTATCAAGGAGGGAGGAAATCCTCCCACTCCGTCTGCTGCAAGTTTTATCATATATCCCCAATTCCCAAGTGAAACTGCACAGGACTTTGAGAACTACCACACTCCAGCAAGACTACTGGGGATTTAGTAGCAAGGCAGCTCTAAAATACCTATAACAAAGCAATCACTGAACTTTCCACAGCTGGAGCCCTCTATTACCATATTCACTACTGTCCAGAGACCGCAGGTAAGATGGCAGAGGCACTCCACCTTCAACTGCCCAAAATATCCTTGAGCCAGGAGCTCTCTGCAGCTCGGGCAACTCACAGAGCCAAAGTAAAACAGTGGGAAAACACTGAGGAAGGTGTACTTTACTACTAGAGCCCCATGAATGGGCACCATTTTGCCTGGTTCCTCCAGGGGCCTGTAAGCCCCAGCCACCGGCTCCTTCCCGCCAACTTCCCCTCTCCTCAAAACAGCAGCACCTGAGCACGGACAAAGGCACCCTGTTTTAACGTGCTGTTTTATGGCACGAGCATGAAACGGGAACACTAGGCAATAGTCCAAAAAATAAAAGAAAACATAAGTTCTGTGGAAAAGAAAGCACCGAGTTTCAGTGGGACGTGGAAGCCAGTGAATGAGCGCTCAGTTTCACTAAAATGCTTACTTCAGGCTAATGAAGCATAACATTACACAGTGTAATAAATTTGAAAAATAAGAGTTTGTTAGATACAGCAAAACTGGAATGCGTTTTTTACCTGTGGCTTATACTCCTTTCGATGTCATAAATCCAAATTAATTTCAATATCTCCGAAGGAAAACAGAGTACTTTATCTTCCTCCCTGACAATGCAATGCAACTAACTGGTTTAAACTGGGAGAAATCACAAGTGTCCACGATGAGACACATATCAGCAGACATAGGCATGCTCCTTGCCAGCAAAACTGCAGCATGTTCACCTCTCCACCTCCCAAACCAAGCCTTCTGGAATGCTCTTTCCAGCATATCTTTCCTCAGAAACTTCCTATCATGAGCTTTACCGAAATACCTAATGCCATATTCTGAAAAAGCACACTGCAAAGCTCTCAAATATTTCCTCTGCAGATGGACATGTTAAGTCATGTTTGAAAGAACCACAACAATCCACCATTTAGGTGGTATACTTTATTGTGTTCTCTCCAGAGAAGTTATTCAAGGTATCCCCCTGCACTTAAATTACTTCTCTGCTTGGTTACACCAGGTTAAAAACACACCTCCCATACGCTCATGCTGCATGCTGACTAAGGGTTCCAAGCAATTGCAAACTTCAGTCCACAAGCACTTTAATATATGCTTAGACAAACATCTCCAGGGAGGGATGCTCATTACATCCAGCTAATTCCTTTCTGTACTTACTGAGTGGTTCCCAGCCTGTCTCACTTACCGTGGGTACAGAATCCTCATGGAACATACCACAATAGCAACATCTCTATTCACCCCATACTTGATGACCACACCCAGACTGTCCCTGCTGGAGCTCAGAAAAGACAGGAATAGCAGGAAGATGAAGAACTGAAAGAAAGATCCAGAAGCTTTAAAAAAAAGAGAGATACCCAAATGCCTAACCATATTTTGATCCAAAACACACAAGCCAGCAGCCATCCCACAGTGAGGACAGCAGTTGCTTCTAGACAGCAGATGTACTTAACCTACTTCAGCAACAACAATCCCAAGGACAGCAACCAAGAGAAGTAGTTTGAGAGCTACTGCATAGGGGGATGTGAAGCCATATTAGCACTTCACATCTTTGAGGGTTTCTGGGGGCTTTTGGTGGGGGTTTTTTTGTTATAAGGCTTTGCTTTGTGAAAGCTCAGACCAACTTCCATCACAAGAACGACAGGAATCCTCCAGAGCATTGGCAGATGGGCAAATCACCCTCTGTGTGCACCTACCCGAAACACCACACTGTTCAACTATAGCACACTAGGCAGGTCCAAGAAAGTTGATACTATCTTGTCCATCCAAGTAGAGCAGCCTTCACCCAGCTGTAGATGGCTGACTGATCTCCCAGAAACAACAGCAGGAAGGTCACCATCAGCAACAACACAAGTGCCTGCACAGGATCCCCCTGCTTTCAGCTCTTGCATCAGTCTTTATGAACACAGTTTTCGTTGCTGACTGGAAGTTATGCATGTCAGTAAAGTGCTTTTGTCAGTCCACCATCACCTACATATACAGTGGGGAAAAAACCCAAAACACAACAAACATTCCCTTTCTATTCATACACTCACAAGCCAACCTCCTGTTGCACAGAATACTGCAGCATAATAGTCCTGTGCAAGGGCACTTCCACTGGAACACAAGAGGTGATGTGGGGAAAAACCCACAAATCTATGATACTTTCTCTCCACAGTAAAGGGAGGACAAAAGCAAAAAGTTCTCCATCAAAGAAAATACTGCACACGCATTAAAACAAACAAAAAATAATAGAGAATGAGTGGTCCAGCTGTCACCATGCCCACGCTGATGTTCTGCCCTGCTGGTAGGTGGCACTGTAATCCCTCAGGGGCTGCCACTGAAAGAAACAGAGCCAGCTGCAGAGTAAAACACTCACAAGAGCAAGGGAATAAGGAGGCACGACTTTTGATGGCTTTTGCTCTAAATATTTCCAAAAGGTCTGTGCTGTTTTAAAGAACTCACTTCCTTTTCTTCTGTTTGCAGCATACTTTCACTTTTTCGGGTTTTTTTTGATCCAGTTGATCTTCCTGCTGTCCACTCAAGTAATCCAACAATTCGATACCTGAACTCGTCAGTACTCTTTCTAACATAGAGTTAGCTTGTCACTGATAACCAGCTGCTTAGAGTGCACACACACACCCCAAAAATCCATGTGCAGTTCCAGTGGCTCCACACCATAAATGCCTCAAAACTACCCTGGAAAAATACCTCTAGCTTCCAGGTATAATGAAAGGAGAACACATGTGCATACAGTTGAGCTGACCCAGATAACAAATCCTAGGCCTCTGTGTGTGAGGGGCGGGGGGGAAAAGAAAAAAAAGAAAAAAAGAAAATCCAGATTTAATTAACCACAAAAAATCCAGGCTAGGACTGGCACACCCCCTCATCACCCCTAAACATCCCCAAACCAAAAAACAAAACCCCACATGAGCACAGCTATTCATAAGGAACACCATAAGAACGTTTTGCTACATTGTTCTCTACTAAGGGTTCGGATTTTGAGGCTGGATATAACCATCCATGAAGTCACCCAATGAAAGGGGAATCGAACACCAGCAATGGTCCCTTTCCGTGCTGGCTTTAAACAATAAAACCAAAATCCCATGGTAGCCATCATGAAGGTACTAGAGTTATATACTAGCATTACAGAAATTTAGATTCTTCTACATTTTGAGGTATCTTTAAAGCACTGCTACTCTGCTTTTGTGAGCTACTTCTGTCAACAACCCCACAGTGCCACAGGCCAGCTAGAGAGCAATACGTATCCATTGTTTGGGAAGGGTTATGTGGGAAATGCAGCAACAAGCCTGGTATCAGTCACTCGGTCTGATACTCCGCAAGGAAACAAACTGAGCTGAGGAGAAGACACTCAGCAGCACCGCATGAACCACACACCTGAGGTGATCAGCCTCTTCAAGACACAACAGGGAACAGGGAGCCTCCCGTGCTTCTTCCTCGGCACCAACCTGAACAGTCAGGCGCAATTTTCTATTATCAGATAAGAACTGGCTTTTGGAAGGTTAAAAGACTCTGACAGCTAATCAAGGAAAATTCACCCCAGGGAACTGAATGCTTACTTTCTCCAGAAATCATGAAACACATCCAGTTGCTTCTAATATAAAATAAAGTCAGATTACACAGCAATCCATACTGCTAACGCTGTAGTCTAACACTTGAAGCATTGCCATCAAAACTGCCCGCTTACAGTGCTGCTGAACAACACCTTAAGAGCATACTGCAGTTCTATTTATCTTAAAAACTGCAGAGTATAGAAAAATGTCAAAGGCACACTGAAAAGGTAGCTTGGTACTTTCTTCTAGAGTCAGCTTTCGAACAACAGATCACTGACAGGAGACCTAGGAACACCACAGGGGTGAGTTCTCCAAATAGTTAGTTCATCGGGTTACCACAAAAAATGCAAAAGGTCTCCAAAAAGCCCCTTACTTGGATCTAGCCAGAAACGCATACCACAAAGCACAGTCCTTCCACTTAGAAAGCAGCCTTTGGGGTGGTTTTGTTCATGTGTCGATTAGGCTGTTAAAAGCATTCAGAGATACCCCACCTACAAGGGAGTGCATTCCTCAGGGTGTGCAAAAACAAAAAGTCCCCTTTTTCACTGAAGATCTCTACAACTGTAACAGAGAACAGATTGTTTCCTGGCCTCTTTCATACAACACTGTTTGTTTTTCTGCAATTCAAACATGCTTTTCACGGTATTTAACTTTCTCATTTTAATCCCTTAAATTTGATGAATATATCAGCATTATTTTCCCTACAGAAACTCAAAACCAATTTATAAAACAGCAAGGCTTCAAGACCTTCAGTTATAGTGCCATAAATTAACATTATAGTAGAGTCCAGGTGCTGTCATTTACATATAATATAACTTTATTCACATTGCAAAGCAAGGAGGCAAAGGACAATGCCTGGACAGGTGACTGTTGTGACAATTATTTTTCTTTAACCTATAAAACCTTTTCTTTTAAATATAGTCTTGCAAATGTACACACAACAGTAATACAAGTTACACCAACCAAGGTACAGGAGCACACGAAAAACATCAGCAATGCCAATACTAAATCGCAGAGATCCATCCCCGAGATGGCACGCACTAAAACTCCCAACACTGCATGCAGCTCAAGCACATTGCTTCTGGCCCTGAGCTAGATTGCACAAAACCAGCTCAGATCTCCTCTCTGCAGTGCAGATATCCTACCGTAATGCTACAGGTTTGAGGAAGAGTGGCTGGTAAAGCGTCCAGCAGAAAACAATCTGGGGGTGCCATTGAACAGCTGGCGGAACATGAGCCAGCAGTGTGCCCAGGTGCCAGAGAAGGCCAACAGTGTTCTGGCCTGAATCAGAAATGGTGTAGCCAGCAGGACCAGGGAAGTGATTGTGCCCCTGTACTCAGCACTGGTGAGGCCACAGCTTGAGTACTGTGTCCAGTTTTGGGCACCTCATGACAAAAAAGACACTGAGGTGCTGGAGTGGGTCCAGAGAAGGGCAATGAAGCTGGTGAGGGGTCTGAAGAAGTCTTACGAGGAGTGGCTGAGAGAACTGGGATTGCTTAGTCAGGAGAAAAGGAGGCTGAGGGGAGACCTCATTGCTCTCTACAACCACCTGAAAGGAGGTTGTAGTGAGGTGGGGGTCAGTCTCTTCACGCAAGTAACAAGCAATAGGATGAGAGGAAATGGACTCAAGTTGCACCAGAGGAGTTTTAGATTGGAGATTTGGAAAAAATTCTTTACTGAAGGAGTGGTGAAGCATTGGAACAGGCTGCCCAGAGAAGTGATTGATTTGCCATTCCTGGAGGTATTCCTGGAGGCATTTAAAAGGCGTCATAGAACGGCCTAGGTTGGAAGGGACCTTAGAGACCATCTAATCCAACCTCCCTGCCATGGGCAGGGATGCCTTTAACTAGACTAGGTTACCCTAGGCCAACCTGCCCTTGAACTCCTCAAGAGAGGGAGCATCCACAACTTCTCTGGACAATTTATTCCAGAGTCTTGCCACCCTTGTACTGAAGAATTTTTTTTCTGAAATCCAGTCTAAATCTATTTTCTTTTAACTTAAATCCATTTCCCCTTGTCCTAATGGTGGACACCTTTGTAAAAAGTCCCTCTGCAGCCTTCCTGTAGGTTCCCTTCAGGTATTGGAAGGCAGCTATTATGTCTCCCCAAAGTCTTCTCTTTTCAAGACTGAACAATGCCAATTCCCTTAGCCTATCTTCATAGCAGAGGTGCTCCAGCCCCTGGATCATCTTTGTGGCCCTCCTCTGAACACACTCCAACAGTTCTGTGTCCCTCTTATGGTGGGGACACCAGAACTGGATACAGTATTCAAGGTGGGGTTTCACAAGAGCAGAGTAAAGGGGGAGAATCACCTCTCTTGACCTGCTGGCCACACTCCTCTTGGTGCATCCCAGGATGCGGTTGGCCTTCTGGGCTGCATGAGTGCACTGGCAGCTCATGTTGAGCTTCTCATCTATCAACACTCTTAAGTCCTTCTCTTTAGGCCACATGCAGATGTGGCACTTAGGGATATGGTTTAGTGGTGGACTTGGCATTGCTAGGTTAAGAGCTGGACTCAGTCATAAACATTGAGCAGGGCAGATTTAGATTAGATGTTAGGAAAAAGTTCTTTACTATCAGGATGGTGAAACACTGGAAAAGGTTGCCCAGAGGGGTGGTGGAGGCTCCATGCCTGGAGGCATTTGAGGTCAGGCTTGATGGAGCTCTGAGCAACCTGATCTAATTAAAGATGTCCCTGCTTGCTGCACGAGGGGCTGGACCAGATGATCTTTAAAGGTCCCTTCCAGCCCAACACATTCTATGATTCTATGATCTTTTCAAACAATCTATGATAATGGGTACCATCAGCACACTATACACAGAAACCAATTAAGAGCTGGAAAATATTTGACCCACACATATAGAATTAGTGACTAACACTCGATCACCATTTGATCTCAGTAGCTGGGCTTGCATTAGGAACACCAAGACAGGATTCACATACTACTTGATAAATTTCCCCGAAATAACACACATGCCATTATCTAGTGTAACCTTCCAATTGTTCCTCAAGTCAAGCAATTTTTGTCTTTGTAGGAAAAAACCAAGCAGCCAAATAAACTCATTTTTTTCCTCTCTCTGTCTTATATATGTATATATGTATGCACTGAGATCTTAATACGTGGACGTATAGGCAGGCATAGAAGCACCTCTTCTATAAAACCAGTGATGGAAACCTGAAGCTCTGACCACTGTTATCTGGAAACAGAAATAAAAATTTAAAAATTTACTGTGATCACTTTTTCTTTTAATTTTTTAATTTATTTCTGTAACAGTGCTTCCTTGCTTGCACATTCTGGCTAAAATCAGAAGTGGAAATGACAGAAGAAAGGGTGGGTTTTTTTAACACCGTTAATTTTAAGCCAGAACAGAAGCAGGAAATACCGGAAGTTTCACAGGAAAACTGGTCAGTTTAGTTGTATTGCTGGAAGCTATCTCAACATTTCTTTTAACATTTGAATAGAGAACAGATATGAATCTCTAAAATTAAGGTTCATGTGCAGGAAAACTAGAGTAACACATGAACGGGTGCCATTATCAAGTTGAACTGTAACCATCATTACATCAAGCTCACCATATACACAGTGTGATGTTTTACTTAATAAAGTGATAAAGCCTTGGTTCTTCAGGATTTTGAGAAAAAAAAAAAAAACAACAACACTGTGGGCCATTAAAAATTAGTACTGAACTATCCCTCTTAGTGCTCATGAAAAGTTTGACTGCTACACAGAAATTCTTGGAAAGCTGTATTTCAAAGTTTACACTTTTCAGTCAATACCTAGAGATACTGAAGACATAACAATCAATTTTGGATAGGGGAGTGGTGGAAATCTGTTGGAAACATAAGCTGAGCCGCCTCCTTGTGCAGTTCTGAGCACCTGATAGCATCTGCCAGCTGTGCAGCTACACACCTGCATCTTACTGCAAGTGGGATCCCCTCTCCAAAAGTTTTAACTACTTGAAGTTTTTACACAGCAGAATCAAACACACACTTTCATAGTTACTGCTTAAAGTCAATTCCAAACAGTAACTTTTAAAAAGGTAACAGGATATGCATGTGCATATAAAAGGCAGGCTAAAAAATTAAAAAGGAAACAGAGTTCTCATGTCTGTCATTAGAGTTGGTATGTTTTTTGGCATAAAGCTAAATAAGGAAGAGAAGGGAACAAGAAAGGCTGGAAGATGAGGCTAGAACACATCCAAGCTTTCAATGCTTCTAAAGGAACTGACATTTACTGGCCAAAGAAGAAAACACTTCATAGCATTTCAGCCAAAACAATTCTTTCCCCCCTAATTCTTAAATAGCTGTAGTTACTAAGGGAAGACTGTCTTATTCACCTGAACTACCCTTCATTCTTCAAACTAGTGCTTTACAAGCAAGACTATCAATGCAGATGTATTTTACAAAACCAATTCCAAGTTCAAATAAAGAACTCGTACCGGACTGCTCTGTGAAGGCCACCAGTACCACACAAGCCTGAACCAAACCTCATCATCATGCAAAGAAACCCCGGCCAACCATGATACACACACTGGTGTGTGAAAGCAGCTTTGGCATTCAGTAGTTCCTGAAGCATTTTGAACGAGGCACACTTTGCGTTGCCTGCCCAGTGAAGGAGGGAACCAAGGACTACCATGTGCACCTCTCCAGGCAACATGGGCTTGCCAAGATAGGCAGGTGATGGGCAGGTGGTGGGATGCACACATACCAAACCCTGGTTGGGAAAGCAACAGCAAGGGTGAGAATAAGGGCTCTCACTGTGCTCTCATCAGCAAAGATGAGCAGCAGCCTGTCTCCCACGTCCTTGTGTTGTAAAGTGTTTCATAGTCCAACAAACTCAAAGGAAAGCTGCAGCAGGGAGAGAAGGAAGGCAGGAACATCAGCAGATGACAATTTCTGATGTAAAGCAATATCTGACAGGACCTTGAGGACTTTGCAGAGAGAAATAAGTGACAAATATAACACTAACAAAATTCAGTATTAACAAATACATACTGAATGCAAGTTTTCACAGTAGCTATAAAATCTCACAGGATTTTTAATTAAACCATTAATTAAAGGATCTGGCAGGAACTTGGAACAGCTCAGCAGAAGTCTCTGCTCAAGATACAGCTTTAGTTTAAAAAAAACCCAGAAAAACAGAACCAGAAATTCCACGGCCTTGCATGTACCCAACTGAGATGATGAATAACATTATTCTAGAAGACAATAGCACACACTGTTCTGTAACAACATGCTGTGCTAGTCACCCCAAAACATGCTGCTAAACCAGCCAGGGCTACCTATTTCAGAAAGAGGTAACATGTCTGGCTCTGGGAACGGAAAAAATCATCAAAATAAGCTGTCTTCCTGAACAGTCCCCATCTGCTGAAATACACACCCAAGTATGATAAGACAGAAAACGATTTGGAAAAGGAAGTCTGGTAGTTTGTTTGCATATACAAGACAGTTGTGTATGTATAAATACAAACTAAAATCAATTCCTGCAGGAAGTCAGGGAAGTCAAGTATGGCGCTTTGTTGGGTTTTTTCTTTTTTGTTTTTTGTTTTTTTTTTCTCCTCTGGTACCAGGCAAAAAGAGCCCTGCAGAGGAGCAGCAGTTACCTGTTGCAACTGGACTGGGTTTTAAACTGAAAGAAGGTAGTTTAGACTGGATATAGGAAGAAAGGCTTGTGATGGGGGTGGTGAGACACTGGGACACAGGTTGCCCAGAGAAACTGTTGATGCCCCGTCTCTGGAAGTGTTCCAAGTCTGGCTGGATGGAGCTTTGGGCAATCTGATCTAGTGACAGATGTCCCTGCCCATGGCTGGCAGTGGTGGTGTTGGACCAGATGATCTTTACAGGTCCCTTCCAATCTAATTCAAACCATCCCAGGATTCCATGATTTTACCTGCCCTATAATCTCATCTCTACCTTTCCTGGCTACCACCCACACAAAGCCAGCACGTCTGGGAAAATAAGGAAGCACCAACCACATAGTGCCAAGAGCCAAAAAGACATGACACACAGACGACCATACAGACAACCATACCGCCCAGCAAATTAGAGCCTCTGGTCCTGGTGCAAGCAGGAAAGACAGCCCCATAAGTACACAGTAAGTACACAAGACACCCAGTACATAAGTAAGTACATAAGACACCCAGTAAGTACACAAGAGTCACTCAGAGAAAGGGTTAACTTTTGCAGAGCTGGTTATTGCTCCTCAAGGGACAGCAACTCTCCTTTGAATGCTCTCTGATTTCAGACCCACCTCTTACATCCCTCTGCAATACTGGCTTCTATGACACTTTGGTGCATTTTCCATGAGGAGGTTTGTCAGGCCTTTTTTGGCAGCCATCTACCAGGGCCACAGACCTCTCCTCCTCCTTTTGTCACTCCACCTATACTAGACACAACAGAATCCTCCACATAAATTGCACTAAATTTAAATCATTTCAGAAATTGCACTCTCAGCATCTGGGAACATACACATTCCTTAACAATTTTCTCAGTACTGCATATGCTGCTAAAGACTTTTCAACCCCTTCACCTCAGGAAGTATATATTTAGAGTCATGTGTGGGCAAAGATCTATTTTCTCAGAGAACTGATGTCCTAGCTTCAAGCTTAAATAAATCAATAGCCCTTAGATTAAAGCATCTTGCTGCCCTCAAGACAAGTCCAGAAGAATTTCTTTCCAACTGCAGAAAAATAACAGGTTTACGCCTTTTTCTGCCATTTCGTAGGCCAAGCAAATGTGACTAATTTCTTTGTGTTTAGACTTAATTAAGTGGTCTTTGGAAACCATCAAGACCTGTCATGTCATCTCCCTTCCTATGCTAGGAAAGCAACCAGTATTGTTGCCCAAGTAACTGTTTTGCCAGGACATTAGCTCCTCCAGTGGGTAACCTCTTTTAGCTTATCCAAATTCCATCTTCTCCATAGAGCCTCCTTGATCCAAGACACAGGCCCAGGTAAATTAACCCATTCTATTCTGTGCAGGCCTGTTGACTTTCCCTACTGAAGGCTCAGTCATGATCTCTACTCAAATGGAAGATGAGGACCAGGTTCTCTCAGTGTCTTGATATCAGCATCACTGAGATTAAGTCCTAAATGATGAAAGCCTCTCCATTACTGGAAAATGCTCAACAGTTACCTTCCAATTACCACCAAACTGTGTTCTGATAATGGTCAGTGAGGGATGGAATATCAGTAATCAAAATTTTGTATTACTTTCTTTTCTTTGAGGGGTGGGGTGAGTGGAAGGCACCTTAAAGATCATCTAGTTCCAATCCCCCTGCCATGGGCAGGGACACCTCCCACTAGACCAGGTCGCTCAGAGCCCCATCCAGCCTGGCCTTAAAAACTTCCAAGGAGGGGGCATCTACAACTTCCCTGGGCAATCTGTGCCAGTGCCTCATCACCCTCATAGGGACGAATTTCTTCGCAAGATCTAACCTAAATCTACCCTCTTTGAGTCTGAAAACACTACCCCTTGTCCCATCACTACATTGCCTGATAAAGAGTCCCTCCCCTTCTTTCCTGTAGGTCCCCTTTAACTACTGGAAGGTCACCCCAGAGCCTTCTCTTCCCAAGGCTGAACAACCCCAGCTCTCTCAGATTATCCTCGTAGAGGAGGTGCTCCAACCCCATGGTCATCTTCACGGCCCTCCTCTGCACTCACTCCAACAGGTCCATGTCTTTCTTATGCTGGGAGCCCCAGAACTTAACACAGCGCTGCAGGTTGGGGTCTCACCAGAGCAGAGAAGAGGGGCAGAAACACCTCCCTTGATCCCCTGGCCACACTTCTTTTGACGCAGCCCAGGATGCGATTGGCTTTTGGCACTGGGAGTACTCACTGCTGGCTCATATTCAGTTTTTTATCCACCAGCACCCTTAAGTCCTTCTCTGCGGGGCCACTCTCAATCCACTCATGGCCCAGCCTGTACTTGTGTTTGGGGCTGCCCTGATCCACATGCAGGACCTTGCGCTTGAACTTGCTGAACTTCACAAGCTTTGCACAGGCCCACCTCTCCAGCCTGTCAAAGTCCCCCTGAATGACATCCCTACCCTCCTATGTGGAAACTGCACCACACAGCTTGAGGTCATTGGCAAACTAACAGTTTCACAGGTACATCAAAGGTGACCACTTAAGACTTGAGCAAAATAAAGACTTGAAGGGAGCAGTGTGTGCATAAAGAGACCAGTTCCCCAACAACAGCTATCTGTACTCATACAGTGGAGTTGCTTGCTATGTAAGCCTAGTATTAGTGGTCTCATGATGAAAATAGCAATCCTTTCAATTCAAATGCAATTCTTCCAGAACAGCCAAAGGCCTGTCCATATTTTGGGGATGTGGACTTTTAAATAGTCTGAAACAAAAACAAGCACTTGCAAAAGAAGGATAGGAAAGTATGATGTACAGTCTGAGCACAAGATCTATGCTTTCGCTGTAATGAACGGGTGTTCCTGCAAGAAGCAAGGAGATGCAAAAATTGAGCAGGACATCGATAGGAAAACAGGTGCCTGACTTCTACGTCAAATTGTACATCACCACGTTCAACATTTCACTGGGGACAGCATCCTAGAAAGAGAGAGGGGGAAACGGCACTGAAAAATGAGAACATTTGGACTTGCCTGAATCCCACCCACTGTGAGGACCCAAGATGCTCACTGACTCCAGGCCAAACACACTCCACCTCCGAGAGGTGCCAGATTAGTCCCTTCCAGAAACAGTGGGGAAGTTTGCTCTCTCCATTACAATGAGGTAAAAGTCCTCCTTACTCCAGAAGCAGCACTTGCACAGAAAGCAGATGGAACAGGGACCACTTGCTTCCTCACATGAAGATGCTCAGAGTCCAATCTCTTAAACGAAAGCCTCAGCTGTGAGGCAGCCACCTTCTGCAGATGCCAGGAGCCAGCGCTCCCCTTCAGACACGAGCCACGTTGTGCCGGTAGGGCTCCATCGGAGAGGGTTAATAGGCAGAGAGTGCATTAGGCATTAGTTTACAAATGGATACTAATCCAGTTAAGTTAAAAAGAGATTATTTTTCCCAACTGTGCCTTCCAGCACACTTTTCTCAATGGAATGAAAACTAAAATTTAGAGTTGTTGCATTTATTTATCTCTAAAGACTCACTGGAATCATAATTGGGCAACCTAACTGCTCAAAAGATTGTTCTAGTGATTCAGTTGCACCGCAATATAAATAAAGATATCTGCATAAAGTGGGCTGCAAAGTACTAAAAATTAAGACCAATTAAGTTATACATTTGTGCATTGTTGCCCTCTCTATTAGAGTTTGGAAAATTGAAGGCAACATGCTATTATACATCATGTGCTATTATTCACATAAGTGCCTAAATTACAGAGTTTGGGAGATACTAGTTACGTGCTTACTAAAAAGTCATTTAATTCATCGTATAATACACAGACTTTTGACACTGAAATAGGAGACATGAAAGCTGCATCTGAATAGCATGTCTCAATCAAAAATTATTTCTGCTGTCATAACAACTGTTTTTCCCTCCAGATTTTGGTTTCCCCTCTCAGACTGAGCCACAGCAGAGGCTGGAGGTGAGTTTCTAAAGTCTAATTCACGCTCTTCGCATTTACCTCCTTAAAAAAAACCAAACAAGCATGTTGAGTACAAACTGTGATGGGAGTTCATAACTCCTCAAAAAGCTGTATAAAATTGCTGATGCAAATTAAAAAAAAAAAAGCAATACCAAAAAAATCCCCACACACAATAACCAAAGTTAGAAGACCTGAATAGATCTGGTTTAGTCTGACTGTTTAGATCAGATACTCTCAGGAGGTAAACATCCACATTGAACAGAACAGAAATACAGGACAGGTTAAAGCAGAGGATATCCGCAGATGTGCAAAAAAAAAAAAAAAAAAGACATGGGGATACAATCAAGTTAGCTTTTGTAGCAGATGTGATGGAAGCCTTGGTCCAGCTTGCCCACACACAAATGAAGATGCTGAGCAGCTGCCAATCATGTGGCCCTTAAGGAAACCCTGCTGCTGTTTCACATCCAGCTACCACTTTTTGGTTTTCTTCCTTATCCTTTTCACCTTGTGCCTAACTGATTACAAGCTTGGCTAGCACTGGAATTTGTTCGGCTTCACAGTACACCAGCTAGGAGGGGAACACCAAAGCGGGGCTCTGACAGTGCCAGCCCCATCTCTGGGACAGGAGCAGGGCCAGGGACCAATGCCAGAGCCCAAAGGGCACCACAGGGCAGCTGACCTCCGTCCCTGTGCCATGAGCTGCTCTTCAGTAAAGTTCTTTCCACCTTGTGAATGCTAACTCCCCAAATCCAAATTCCGGGGTTTATCAGCTCAGCTTTTCACAAGTCATTTAACATCAGAAAGAGCTTTCCAAGCACTGCCTGGCTTCCCCCTCAAAGGATTTCATAGAGCATCAGGGAGACAGAAGAAAATTTCCTTTCAGAAATTTTCAATATTTTAAAATACTTACATATATTCAAAACAGACTAAAATATTTAAAAGAATTCCTAAACTACAGTTTGTCTCATGTGAAGGGATTTCCATGTCTTTATCATAGAAACCACAGCTGTTAAGTTAAAACGGTGTCCGAAATTCCATTTTTCATTTCATCATTATTCTTTCGACAGTAATTCACATTAAGCACAGTGTATCTTTTACCTTAACAGTTGACAAGAATTTCTGAAGTACTAATTCATACAACTTCTGCTTGAGTTAAGAAGGCTATTACCATCCTCATGTCAGAGAAAGATAAACTGCAGCTGCCGCAGCGCTGCACAACACTGCCGTCACATAAGCAACATCTTTCCCAAATCTCTCTTTTAACCATTAAATATGCATGTTCCTGTCAGAAAAACCAAGCACAGAGTCCTCCACAACCAAGGATGACACACACTGCGCTTCTGTAATGGTAAGAAATTGCATCAAGTTACAGCACAACTGTCTCCGGCGAGATGTAGTTTATCCTTCATTTGACTTCACGCATTCTTACCACTTGTGCTCAGTGATGTGGGCTTGAAGCTCTTGAAAAAGACCATGAATCTAAAGCTACGTACTACATTTAGCCTCAATAAGGTCTTTGAAGGCTTCCAAGTCAGCCTTCTCTTGGATTCCACAACTAGCTCCTGGAAGAGCTAACAGCAGCACCTTTTGTGTGGCCTTGCAGATGGGATGGCTGTGCCTACAGGCAAGCCCTAAAACCTTCACTCTATCATGTCCCCCAGCTTCTCTGCCTTAAATATTCTGAAGCAGAGGAGGAAAAAGGAAAAAAAAATCTGATGCAGGAAAAAAAAATAAAAAGGAAATTTTTAGCCCTCTGTTTTGACCTGTCACTGTAAATTCCTTTAAAACTAAGAGTGCGGTTTTGAAGGCACAAAAACCCTACAGTATAAAAATTAAGAACTTTTACACTAAGGAAGAGATTGGAACAGAATATCTCCATATTAACACTTTTGAGGAGCTGAACAGGAAATTCATGAAAAGCAATCCTTCGCATTTGGTGGTTTTCATTAAAATGTCCTGTTGTATCACAACTTTGACCAAACTTCTACCTGCACGCAATTCAGGGCATTGGGTAAGTTTAGAAATGAAGTTGTCTCTCTTTACTCGAGAACACGCAGAAACTTAAATTCACAAGTCTCGTCACTTCGACCTAAAAAGCCCCAGCTCAGCACCAGCACAGCCCCTCACGTTGCAAAGCGTGCTGGTGGGCTTTCCCCTCCTTGCTGGCTAAAGAGATCCTTGCTGGGAGGAGAGGATGGTGAAACACACAAGTAACATCAACCAGGGCCTAGACAGCTACTTCCATGCCATGGTAAGGCCAGGTTGATAAAAGGTGTGAAAGGCACCTAAAGGCACTCTGGAAAAACAAAACACTCCAGCAACAGGAATCGGGAGCTCAGTGCGACTGGATGCGTTTGTAAATCCTGCCAGGAACATAACACTCCTGGTAAAACGTGGCTATCGTGACAAGGTAAAGGAGAAATACTTGCAAGCACGTGCTATTCAAAGGCTGTGTCAGCTTCAGCTGCCAGGCTGCTAATTCTTGTTGTTGGTAAGTTTTTAAACAGTTGGCTAGTCTTTCAAGAAGAAACAGCCTGGCACTGACTCAAGGTCATTTATAAAGACTTACTTTGTCTTAACCATCTATAATAAAAGAAGAGCTGAGCTGCAAGTAAATGACCAACCAGGCAGGCGGCTTTCCCTCGCGTCAATTCCTGCACATCACACAGTCCTTACGGTTGTGTCTACCATGCTAGCTGTCATCTGCATGGCCAAACATTCCCTTGTAGTTGGCACTCACAACACCAGTGCTAACAACAGAGAGCGAGGAATGTCCCCAGAGGCTATGGAAAGCGATGCTTTAGGGACACCTACATCTCGAATCTATGACTCAGTAAGTAAAACAGATACGTATCTGTCTTCTTCTATCAGCTGAACAACATTACTCAAGCCACCTCCCTCCACTTTTCTCCCCAAAACACATTAGAACAGTTACTAAATATTTAATATATGCAGGAATCCTTACATAAACCAGGCATTAGAGCATGTCTTAAATTCCCAAGCACTGTCAATGCAGATGGATCCTTTCAGGATTAAGCACTATGTGGTTATGTAGGAAACTGAAGGCAGCACAGATCCCTAACACCCATACTCCTTGTTTTGCAAGAAGGTTGCCTTTGCAACATAAATCATCTTTACTGGTCATTAAATACTGTTTTTTCATATAATCTTAGAACTGTTCTGCAATAAAGTGTTTCTTCTAAATGTAACACTTTCCCCCAACAACACTAGAAACACTACTTAGGCAGTTTGATACAATCAGAGGGTTTACAAAGAAAAATAAGGGAATTTAACAGCAGCCTTTATTTTGAAAAAAAAAAAATAAAAATAGCCAAACCAAAACTCATCAGCCACACTGAACTTTCCCATCTGTTTGAACTTAGATTAATAAAACCTTTCCTGCTGTACAGATTTTTTTCTCTTTCTCCCTATTTCTGGTCACACAAGGACACAAGCAATGCTACTACAGGTTACCCATGAGGGAGATGTCCTGTCCTGATGACAGTTAAAAAGTTCATCTGGTACAGAAAAATCTCAAATAACACTGCCAGTTTGCGTTTTCTTTGGCAGGGAGAAAAACACAAAAAGGGAGAAGGAGAAGAGATGTTTATGGCCCAACCTGCCAAGGCAGGCTGAAATAGGGCCAAACAGCCCATGCGCTTAGACTTCCTTTGCTCTGCGCCACAGCTTCCCTGCTTTACCCCATTTAATCACGTACAAAACCCATTAGTGATCTTCCATCGGTGTGCTCCTGCCTTCAGCACAAGGCCATGCATTTTCTGAGTGCTGCTCTGTATCAAATGCACTGCAGTCACTAAACAATTGCTAAACACTTTTGAGTCCAAACACAGCAACTCTCCCCCACAACATACTGCAGCCTGTTTGGGGAAAATAAAAACAAGTCAATAAATCTTTAGCTTTGAGTAATTTTGCCTTGTGTTTTGCAGCTTCTTTATACGTAGAATTATAGCAAGGCTACTTGTCAAGAGCTAAAGAATATCTTGAAGTCGGTATTTCACCAGTCTAACTCAGTCACTAGTTTCCCGTCATCAGAACAGTAGTTTCTCTTGGTTCCTGGATATATCTCAATTTTAAAGAACTACCAGCTGAACTAGCAGGACTAAAAGTGCATATCTGAAAAACAATATCCTGAAACTACAAAGGTTGCACTGTCTGCCAGGAAAGAGCATCAAAAACGCACTCCAACTTGGCTGGTCCTTAGACACCGTCTGTCTGAAGCCAAACCAGTTCAGAGCCAGATACTTCAAGCAAAAGTGAAGCCGTCTCTGGCTTACACACCTCCGGATGCAAATGACCCAACATTCATAGGAATTTATGCCCCAAGGTGTAAATTCATACGAACAAAGTGGCATGCCTTTCAAACACAATACAGGCCATGCCTGTATTTTGGGGAAGTACTTCAGGCCATGTGTCCCCTCTGCATCAGGGGGCCAAAATCAAAGTTCCGCAGGCATTAAAGTACTGCTTAAAATACAAAAGCAAAGCCAAAGAATCAGACACTGCGAAGCAAAGCAGACAAAACATTCTTCTGGCAGGTAAAAATGTTTTCCCAGAACATCAAAATCTCTATCCTAAGGTAACAGCAGCATGCCAAGCCATTCGGATCCAAAGGTCTTGGAGGTTATTGGAAACAACATCTTTTACAGAATTAAGCATGCCCAATGCCGTTTTTAAGTCCTGACCATGAGCAATCCAGAGATAGCACTCCTCCTTACAATCAGTCTTATCTTACCACAATTCCCACAGGTTACTTAGAAGTAGCACGCAATGCATCCTTAATAAGTGTTCCTTTGGAGGAGAAAAATCTATTTCCTACACTGTTCTTCTGAGTCTAACACAAGACAGAGCTTACTACTTGAATAAAAGATTCACTAATGGCTCTATAAAATCTCAAATTGTTGCCATGAAGAGCTTAAATACAGCAGATTATTTAGGAAAGCCATCCCTCATCCTTGCTCTAATGCCTTCCCTGTCTACCTTTACAGAGCCACCTTCATCTACTACACAGGTCTGCAAGGAACAAGAACAGACACTACTTGGAACACCGCTCTGGAAGAGGCAGCTCCTAACTCAGCTACCACAACCTGAGGGAGGCTTGTAGCAGGGAACTGCTAGCACTGCTCCTAGAACTGCTCACCCTTCCCAGGACTCCATTCAAAGATATAATCACTTACCTGGGGCTACAGTGACATTTCAAAAATCAAGGAGGAGAAATGATGTTTGATATTTTTAAAGAAAACGATAAAACACAAACCAAACCCCAAACCTGGAGAGCTTCAGATTACATGCAACCTGACTATGAACTAAATTCAGATAACGATAGCATTTAATAAACAGAAACATATTATGCAGCCTTCTATATTTCATGTACTGTTATTATAATTACGTATGCACTGAAGTCCTTGCCAAAGGACTTTGCAGAAAGCAGAGAAAAATCAAAACTCTGCTGATGTTTTTTCGAATCGATCTCCTGGTAAGACCCAGCACCCACAGCCTGAGAAACTGCAGAGACACGAGCTGTCCAAAACCCAGCCCAGAAACTACAGAGCACTTGCCCCCTTTCACAGGCTGAGGAAGCCAGTCCAGTTACCTTTAATGCTGCTTCCAAAGACAATTAGCAAAGTCTCATTTTAATTAGCTTTTCTAGGGCCATGAGCACAAAGAAGAGTACTGGATGACTTCGGAAAGAAAAAGTATGATAGAAAAGGGCAAACTGAGGTGGAGCAGGAAAGGAAACTGGGAAAGGATGAAGGAAATGAGAGACAAAAAAAATCTCAGGGTGTCTCCCGATGAAATACTGGGTACTATTTAGGACAAAGCCAACACACGTATTCAGAATGAGGGGCTGCCTTCTTTTGGGTTCAGAATTATCCTTCTCACTTCTCATTATCAAAATGATTCATTTATTCCTAGACAAGACTTCTACAGTACACTATACAATGGCTTGATACATCTACAAGTCTACAAGATCTCACTTAATACCACCGCAATTAACATGTCTTTTGCACATTCCTAATTTGATTGCCAAAGTTTCTGTGGCAATATCCCATCACTAGTCTTGCCCAGCTTAGGGGTCTCCTTGGCTCTCCTATTATTTCCCCTTTAGCCAGACCCTTAAGTGCTTTGTAAGTCTAATGACCCGCTCCTCTAGTTTAGAGTTCCCTACTGCATGCCATAATAAATGTTTCATTAAAGAAGAGATAAAATTAATGTATTTATCCTAACCTGCATTTTAAGGTGGGGAAAAAAAAAAAGTCATTTATTCTGGCACAGTCTGCCTATGGAAAAACTTATGCTGCATTTTGTCCCATTTTCCATTCATGGTTTTAATTACCCTTTCCTTTAATATCTGTTTTAAAACTTTACATATCAAAAGACTGACTGTTTCTTCTGTAAACACACAACACTGTGCTTCAAACACACCATGGCTGTTACCATTTAGGAAAATAAATAACTTTTGTACATGTTCGTATTCTATTAGAACCAAACCCAAGAAATATGCAAAGAATGAAAACACGATATTTCACTGCTCAGGGTAGAAGTTTAATAAAACCCAGAAAACAACACACCCAAAACCCTGAAGTTCTCTTTCACTACAAAGAGGACTGATGTGTATGTGGAGAATAAGCAATATGTTTAGTTACCCAAGAAAATAAAAGCTTTTCCTACAACTTCGGGTCCACTTAAAAAAGCAGCAGTTTGCTGAGAAGCAGAAATTCAAAGTTTGTGTTTTCCCTTCCAATAGGAAAAACAACCCCAAGAAAATTCACACTTTCCTTAACAAACTGTACCCATTCATTTCTCTTCTTCATACAATACCTAACCCAGAGCAATGGCATTTCCATCACTGTGACCAACACCAGCACCCATCAATGCTGGGAATTCACCAAGCGACTAATTGCAGAGAAGTGTGACTGTGCCACAGGCCTTGGGAGGAGGTGTTAAGCTGCTCCGTGCTGGGAAAGGGATACGTGAGACCTTCCAGACTGGTTGGTGGCACGCATCAACAGTCCCACACAGCTGTCCCGAGTCACACAAGTGTACATTTGTACAAAGGGGTCACCGACATGAAATTAAGCCACCAAATTTAAGCCAATTTTGATATATGAGAGCATAAGAATGAATTCAGTGGAGTAGAGCTCTCTATGCTGAAGACTTCCATATGCATGCCAGTCTTAAATGCAATCACTCAAAAATTCACAGAAAAAGTCCCAAGTATTATTCTCACTATGCCTGCTGGGATGCCCAGGCAGTATGTAACATCCCTTTCATACTGCTCAAAAGTGTGGCACACATAAAACTAAAACACTAACAGTTTCTTAATAATACTGTGATCTGAGATCAGGTGGCTGGCCACAACATAATGAAAGAGAAGAGTAATCTGTGATTTAAACAAAGCTAGGATGCAGGCTAGAAGTGAGATTTGTTTCCTCTAGAGAAAGAGGCAGAAGGACTTAAACAATAACAATTACCAGCGAATATTCAGGCAAACAGATCAGCTCCAATAAGAGCAAGCTGGAAGAGTCAGGTATACCATCACCATTCCCAGCTCCTATTTTTATCCTACAACAACAAAAAAGAATTGACTAGTGGTTTTTGTATCACCAATGGCTCTACTTGGAAAATGAAAATGGTGAATTATTCCCCTTTTAAAAAACACTCCTGTTTTAAAGTGGGGAGGAATCAACAACTGGAAATATCCTGTTACTCACCTTTCTTTTTAAGGCATTTTGGGATGACAATCCTCATGATTCAGAGGGGGCACCAGAGACCAACAGAAGCCAACAGGGTGCACATTCTCATGCCCCAAAGGCCAGGCATCCCAGCTGCAACATGCCTAGTACAAGTTTCACCAAAATAACTTTTGCTGCCCTCACAGACGGCCACCTGTCAGCCATCATCTCACAGGAGTAAAACTCAAAATGAGCCACATCTCAGTGGTGGCAACAACAGGCCTCCTCTGAAAACACAATCATTAACTAACATGCAACTTACAGCCAAAGTTTTTAGTTCAAAAAAAATCAATACAGTCAACGAAATTTACATCTCACAATCAGTATTTTGAGGGGACCTGAGGGAAGACACCTCCTCACCAGAGAGGATGGCAGGACTTGATCTGTGAGGCCATGGAGCAGGTCTCACATTACACACCAGCTACTCTGAGATAGCATGAGGCAACTTAAGAGATGAGGGAGCTGGGCACATCAGGTAGATATTTGGGCAGCTCTGCCCTTGGCTGGCCCACTCTGAAGCCCACTTCTCCACTTGTCCAGTTCTGCAAGTTGCTTGGTCCCCATAGCTTTTATTCTACCCGATGTGGTGGTGGCGGGTCACAGGCTGGACTTGATGATCTCAGAGGTCTTTTCCAGCCTCAATAATTCTATGATTCTGTGCCTACTGTAGGTCAAACCTCTGAGCAACAAAACCATAATCATTACAACACACTATGCAAATGATGAAGCTTTCTTCAGTGACAGCTTGAGGACAGTGTAAAGCCCATCACAGTAACAGGACCTAAACACAGCATCTACCCACACAATTTCATTTAGGATGCAGGAACAAAGTCAAGAAAAGACTTGCTGTTCTCCCTTCTCTCCTTCAACAGCAGCCTGTGATTCATTTCTGAAGACAGAACTTCTCATGTTTAATATACATGAAATGTTTATGCTTGCCTGACTCGAGTAACTAGGTCAGGGGAGCAGTTATCGAAAGTTAGATTAACATGGAGAAATCCATGTGACAACAGGAAAACCAGTAGATCTAAAAATTCCTGTTGGCATGCCACTTCTTAACTTCATATTTAAAGCACCTTATTAAAAGCTGCCAAACCCATGCTGATTTTATAAATACTTTGCTCTTTATCTTTGTTTTTAAGGAAAAGGTTGTTCTAAACACAGAAATTAATACACCAGAAAACAGCAATGAGCACATGAAGGAAACGAGCATGTAAAAGTCACCTAAGACTACTCCAGCTCAGAAGAAAGAAAGCAAGTTTCCTGATCTCAATTCCTAAAGTAAATGGCCTTTCTACAATAACAGTTCAATTTCTGAAACCATCTCTGGTACCTCTTAAGATAACAGCACTAGAGTTACATTTCCCAATAGAGTTGCCTCTTTTTTTTTAAAAAAAAAAATAATAAAAAAAAAACAGAAACAAACAAGCCAACCAACAACCTTCTCCTCATGAGAGGGGATCAAACCCACACTGCTTTCTCACTGCACTGCTTTGCCTCGATCCATCTCCAGCATCCATTTAGTAAAAGCAACCTGCTCCAGTTGCATTAATCTCACCTTGCAAAACTGAAAGGCTCCCCACAGTTGAAGGTCCATTGAAGAAACTGGTTTGCTTTAAGCATTTTGTTGAGCTTAAGATATTGTGGTGCTTTCTAGTTAAAGCTAACAGCTATGAAAACATCCATTTCAAAAGCACTAATAATTTTACTACTGTTTTCCATACGGTGTGTAAATACTTTCCACCTCCATATTAGTCTCTAGAAGAGTCAAGCATTCATGTATGTACTGTTCCACTTAAAAGAAAAAGTTAAAGAAACAAATATTGTTACAACAACATGATACTTTACTTGAAATAAGTTACAGTCACTGTGACATTAGGAATAATGGCCAAAAAATTGTAAAGGAACATAGCTCGTGTGTGAACCTCCTAGACACAAATCTCAGTTTCTGTGAAACAAAACATATTTATCTGCAAATCTCAGTTTCTGTGAAACAAAACACATTTATCTGCAAATTTACATACTTTTAGAATCTTTCAGGACAAGCCCAGGCCTGTCCTTAAAACAGACAAGGGGAGGAAAGAAAGAAATCCAGAAGACATTTTTAAGTGGGTTTATATGGTACTGAGTACAGAGTTTGCCTCCCCACTGCTCCACAGAAGAGTTTTATTTCAAGGTTAGTAACTAATTCTGTGCAAGTGATTTAGGCTTATTTAACTGCGTTATTATGCAGCCCATTTCATCACCTAACTCCTCTGTGTAATTAAAGCTCCTCTTCACCTATTTATGTGCTATCTCCTGCCTCCACCTGAGCCCTCGGGCACCCACCCCTCCTGAGCCAGCCTTTAGGACCATCCACATCTTCATTTTGGAATCGCAGGCTATGTGCGTCACTCTCCTTAGAGCATTCTGTCAGTTTTTAAAATCTATGCTAATTCAGCTTAATCTTCTACCATGATGGATCTAGAATTTCAATGCCTTCTCTTGAGCTGACCTTCTGCAAGGAAGTTTCACATCCTGCTATGACAGCACATTGCATTCACCCGTGCCAAAAACGTTTGCTTGCAATCTCAGCTCAAAGAGCAACCCCAAAATGGGGAAAGCCCAGTTCCCCACTTGAACATTGGCTGCTTGAAGTTCTCAGGCATTCACACTCAGCAGCAGGGAAAACTCAGGACATGCTAATACCACATGGCAAGCAAGAACACCCTATGAGAGCCCAATGCTGCCGTGGGGCCAGTATCCACTGGTTTTGAGAGAATTAATGTTACTGGTACAAACACCAGCATTGCATGAATTTTCCATCCCTGTACAGCAACTAAAGCAGTATCGGCAGCAGGAGCTAAAGCTCAACACTAATTCGGTTTGAAGTCAGATCAGTCTCTCAGCATCTCCTGAATCAGCTCCGTGCTATCCACTCCTGGTTTTACCACCAGCGTGTTGTGTGGGTTAGCAGTCTTATTTTAAACCTTGGCACACATGTTACTTAAATAATCCACAGATTTAAAACATCCTCAGGATTTAGAGATGAATCTTAACAGCTTTCTGGGAGTAATAGGATTTATCAGGCCAAAAATTAAGGGGTTACAAACTTACATTTCTGATTTATAGCAGAAGTTCATATTTCTTAATTTAAGTCCTAGTGCAAGCTGGAATACTGTCAGCCAGATCGAGTGTTGTTTTTTCCAGCTCTATATTTACACTTCAAGGATTATGCAGAAGCACAGAGCAGAAGCAGAGAAGCCAGTGAAATGCTTCAATGTGAACCTTTTGGAGAAGTTTGGGTTATCTGTCTTCAAACAGGTTTTCAAAGCGGTATAGATCTAGACATCTATGAGAACTCAAGGAAAGAAGATCCAAGCTTTAAATTTAAGAAAATAATCTACCTTGCACATGTACGAAAACTTGAAAAAGCACTGTGAGGAAAGCAGGTTTCTCTTCCGACATGGAAGGAGACACAGATGAAAAATTTCAGCCTCACCCACATAAAATCAGCTATTTATTTTGGACAAATCCCACAAAATGTTTTCCAACCAGCTAGTACTCCTACCTGCTGGTTTAGCAGCAGTGGACCAAAGCACTGGACCAAAGCAAGATGGCAAGCAGCCAGCCACCAACTCCTGTGTCTCTTCAGAGACCAGGAGGGTAGGTCTGCTCATGAAAGCCTCCAGGTTACTGCAAGGCCAGGAGAGAGGCAGCTCTCCGATGCTGCATCCCTGGGGCTCCCAGTGTCACCAGAGCCACTGCTACCAGGGAAACACTTTCATACAAATGTTCCCAGCAAGGTCTGTTGCAGATTTAGGGATGCACCTTGCCATGTCCTGCCTGTCAGCCGTACCCATCACTGCAACACATGTGCACACATTGAAAAGGAGGGAGAACAGCAAACATCACCTCCTGCCTTGCTGGTTGGACTGGGGAAGCACTAAGGAATCCCCCTTTTTCTGCCCCCAAATGAGTAAGTAAAATCACATCACACTGAAACATTGCTCCTGCCTGAGGTACAAACCTTTAATGATCCAGGGGCTAGATCACTTCTGCTACAAGGATAGACTGAGGGAGCTGGGATTGTTCAGCCTGGAGAAGAGAAGACTCCAGGGGAACCTTATAACTGCCTTCCAGTATCTGAAGGGAACCTACAGGAACACTGGAGAGGGACTTTTTACAAAAGTGTCCAGCAATAGGACAAGGGGAAGTGGATTTAAATTGAAGGAGAATAGATTTAGATTGAATCTTAGTAACAAATTCTTCAGTGCAAGGGTGCCAAGACTCTGGAACAGATTGCCCAGAGAGGCTGTGGATGCCCGCTCCCTGGAGATGTGGAAGGCCAGGTTGGATGGGGTCTTGAGCAACCTGGTCTAGTTAAGGGCATCCCTGCCCATGGCAGCAAGGTTGAATTAGATGATCTCTAAGGTCCCTTTCAACCTAAGACATTCTAAGATGCTCTGAGGATCTCCTTCCTCCAGGACTTCTTTGGCACTGATGTCCCTAGGAGCCTCTCAATTGTCCTTCAATCCCTCTTTTGCATACAGATCCCTCAATTCAGAATATCTGAATTTTCTGTGGTCTTCCACTTCAGCACAATTCAGTAGCACAGTATCAGCATGCTCTTAGACTGCAAAGACACATTTCCCAGGGACCATTTATATAGTTTCCCTGACAAACAGCATCATCTCTATCACACCAGGGCATATAGCTATTTGTTTTCAAAAAAGACTTAGTGGTTCCTAAATACCCATATTCCTCTACCAGAAAACTTCCTATATTTTGGCATATGTAGGACCATTATTTTTACCCAAGTTTAAATCCACACTTGCAAAGGGAAACATACAGGATATTTAACTGATAAAGTTTAGACATGCCAAGAATTGGCAAAAAAATGCAGTTAGATGAATGCTGATGTAACAGCATGCAAAGATTATAAAAACAAAGTTAACACATTTATGTAGGCAGGCATGGTTTGCTAGCAGCTCTTGCATGTGCTTAAATAACAGCACATGTTTAAAGCCAAAACTGTGTTGTCGCCAAGTTACTTCAGTATCCTTGAGTAGTTATCAGCCTACAAACTTATTAAGTCCTGTCTCAACCATTTCTCAGAAGCAAACCTGAAATAATAAAAAACATTTTTTTTTTAATGCTTTTCTTTTCAAATACAAAGGTGGTGTCAAAAATTTTTCTTATATTTGATAACTTTTCAAGCTAACAAACCTCAGACAAATCTTATTTGCCTGAATACATGCAGCTTTCCATGATCACTCCCTTCACTGATGGTTCTCATGTTGTTCCACTGTTTTCCTGAAATGTGGTAGGAAGAAGAAAAAAAAAAAACAGAAAAGGGGAAAACAAGAAATAAAAAAAGGTAAAAAAGGTAAGTAGGCTCCCACAGGATATGAGTTATTTCTGAAGCAGGAAATTCTCACCAGCTTTTAGATTCAAGTGAAATTACCTTTATGACCATCCCCTTTTTCTTTACCTTTCAGTACACACTCCATTTCTATTGTATTTCTAAGCTTCTACATCCATACTTTTGCGGAAAAAAAACCATCATCACAGTAAAACTTAATTTCTTAAAGGGCAGATTTTTTTTTAACATTTTGATTTCTTCTAAAAACCTCACACCATAATAAGAATTTAAGAGTAAGCAACAGAGCATCCGATGTCATTTTGTTAACAGAGAATCTAGGTGGGGTATTTGCTCACAAGTCCGAAGCAACGTCAGACCGCAGTGGTGTATGTAGGTCTCTGAGGTATGGTGGAGGAGGAGGCAGAGCTGCAGCAAGAAGAGGAAGGAAACAAAGGCTAGCGCCACGGTACAGTCCCTCTGCTAGGACTGAATTTCCTTTTCCAAGCCACATGAGCTCCACGCAGCCCCTCTGCCTACCCAGAGACCAGGTATCCACACCATCACTGCAACACTGGACTCCCCCTATCCTGGCAGCAGAGCTTCTGCCCAGATGTTTTAAGATGTTAAAACAAGCCTCGAACTTGCCTGGTGTGGCAAAACACACTGTGCCTGTTGTCTGTTTCCTACGTTTTCCTCTCAAAGGAAGCCTGATTTACACACCCAGAAAAAATGGTCATTTAAGAGGGAAGGAAAAACAGCAAGAAACTTTTGCATAAATTAATTCTTTTGAAATACTTTACATTATTCTGTAAAAGGGAGTTACCAAAATTTAATTCTGTCCTAATACTTTCACTCTTTGTGCCTCTTCCTGCTGACGGCTATCACTACAGTGATTCAGACAGCATGTGTCCAGCACCAACCATTTCACAGGCAAACAAAAGCTCCCCAGAACTGCTGGGACAGCCCCCAGCATGCTGCTCCACCTGGGGGCCTGGCTGGGTGAGACCACTCACTCCCTGAAGAGCATCGTTTTACACCCAGATGGGTACAACGGAAACAATCGTGTGGTCTCCCTGCCTTCATGCTCACATAAGAGGCATACGGGATGCTAATGAGACAAGGTCATCACGTAGTACTGGAGGTTTCCTTAATACCACATGTATTGCAAACAGTCACAGAATCACAGAATTGTTGAGGCTGGAAAAGACCCATGAGATTATCAGACCCAGCCTATGACCCAACACCACCACACTGGCCACACCATGGCATTAAGTGCCACATCCAGCCTCTCCTCAAACACCTCCAGGGACGGTGACTCCACCCCTTCCCTGGGCAGTGCATCCCAGTGCCTGAGCACCCTCTCTGTGAGGAAGGGCTGCCTGAGATCCAACCTCAACCTCCGCTGACACAGTTTCAGGCCGTGCCCTCTCATCCTGTCACTGGCTGCCCAGGAGAGGAGCCTGGCCGCCACCTGACTACAACCTCCCTTCAGGTAGTTGTAGAAACACCCAAGTTCCTTACTGTATATACCTGCAGGTGAATCTTTCCATAAGTTCATAGATGACACCCTATATGTATATATCTTCTTCTCATTTAAACAACCTAATTAAACTATCTTCCCATTATGCTGCGTTTAAATCTCAATTCAACCTGGCAAGCGCTGAATTCTCCCTGCAAGAGCAACCTTCCTCCTTATTTCTCTTCACAGTTCTCCTTACACTTATCTTTCATTTTTCCTGCTGGTTCTCCACACAGCTTCCTCCGTAGCTACACAATTCAATACCTTGCTAAGAAACATCCCTTCCCGACAATAATCCTCTTTCCAAATAGAATTAACAAGGCAAATGTAAACATGGGAGCAATGAATTAGTTGTCATATTTACCCGAAGTACTGCTTCCAGTTCCTTAAAATGAAATTCTATATTAAATACATATGATAGCTTAATGTCAAGCTACTTATTTGCTGCATTAGGCAGCTGGCCAGTAAGCACCCTGCAGCATCTCCCTCCAACCCACCTGAAAAATTACACATATCAAGTTTCCAATCAAGGCTTAACTAATTTGTGCCAATATCAGTCACACCAAATTATTGTCATTTAATAACTGTTCGGAGCACTTCCTACCATGAGAGCACTGCAAAAAGAATGACATGTTTCTACAGTAGGCAGCAACAAAATATGTAAAGTTTATGACAGTTTCTTCTGTTCAAACAAGTTAATTCATAAAGGTAGAGAACATTCAGTGCCTGCCAGCTTCCTTCCCCTTGGAATCTGTCCTTTGCACACAATAATTATACCAGGAAACCTCCCTTCATAACCAGCTAATAGACACAAGAAGAAAAATCAGTTGTGACTAAGACTCCTGTATGAAACACATTTCAGCACTGATATCAAACCCAAGGGGTATTTTTAAACACACATTCTACACTTGAAATCTGCAGAAGTACTTTAGAAACATTCCTTTGAAAATTAAACCGCACTTCTTGCACTAAAGAAAAAAGAAAAAAAGCAAACCAATCTTCAACAAAAGAACTGAACACACCACAAAACTGCTTAAAAGCATATCATAGCAAAGCACGTCGACTGCTTCCAAGAGGGTTTTCCCAAGGGCAGGCAGAGCTGATGCCTGTCAGATGGGATATATTACCTGGGGTGCAATATAATCCAGCAAGGAAGACAAAGGAAAGAGAGAAAGATTTCTGTTAAGGTTTCCTCAGGGGGGGAAAAAAAAAAAAAAAAGAGGGAAAAAAAAAAAGGACAGCCAAACAATAAGAACTAGATTACTAAATCGGTGGGTTCCAACTCTACTTTGGCATAGCTACAGAAGGACATGACCGAGATTTTAGCAGAGGTTTTAAAACTGTTAAATCCAAAAGATTAAACTGTCAAATATAAGTCTGCCAGGAGTTTGCCAAAAGAACTTTACAGCAGCAGCACTATTCATAAGGTAAAACAAACCGGAATTACACATACTGGCTATCTGGTATTGAGATCAAAAGCAAAAATTTACGTATTTTACTTTGTAGCAAACCTTCCTCTGTCATATATTATTTCTCTTAATGCACTACTGCTCAAGTTAGTAGTTTACATTCATGAATATCCTAGCGTAAACTGCATCTGACTTCATTCATCCGAGATCAGTGTTCAGTATCAAACACAGAGCAGAATACTGATAAAGGCAGAAATCTGCATCTCGTTAATCATCCTAGTTGTTATGCAGACCACTTTAAAAGGCACTAATCAGTGTTATACACAGATGCAAAGTTTATTCAGCAGTAAAAATCACAATCTAAACGCTTACCCAAACAAATATCACATTTTCAGGGGAGACAGAAGCTCAGCAAATTTTAGTTAAAAAAAAACAGATTTGAGGCTAGGAGACAGAACGTAGAGGTTCACCCTAGATCTCAAGTTAAATGGAGCTTGATCTTCTCAAAGCTTAAAAGAAAAAAAACCACCACAAAAGGTTTACTCATCCTGCAGGTGATAGACGCCAAGTGCCCACTGTCTTTTTAAAGGCAGACTCCTACATTCATTCCCAGTGACCTCACTGCAGGGTCTGCCCTTAAACCTCTGGCAATTGGCTTATGCAACCAGGACCTCTCAGGAGAGGCAGAGCTAAACCAGCATCTGTTCACAGTCCCAGGGCACTCTCCACAAAACTTTGGCGAAATTCTACTGCCAGAACTCTGCAACCTCTCGTTTGAAACATTCTTTGCAGAAGGTGAATGGAAAGTGGCAAGAGAGATGGCAATCTCAGCGAGGATCCAGGAAACACAGAGCTGCAAAGCCCAACACCTATACTGGGCTAATAATTAACTCAACTAATGCTAACGATAGAAGTAGAGAATTTGGTCACATGGATAAATAGTCTGCTGGAGAAGAGTCAGGATGGTTTGTATGGAGAGAAATCTGCGTAACAAATCCGAGCTCTTCAAAGGTGCTAAACACAGATAAGGTACACCCATTCATTCTGACTTATTTTCAGAAGGACTTCAGCCAAGTCCCTTACCGAAATCTAAGGGCTTTCTTAAGGAAACTATGCAGACAGAGGTAAGAGGAAAGGTCCCAAGTGGATATACGGTTGCAAAAAAAGAAACAGAATAAGGGTAAGCGTAAATGGTCTTCTCTTGGAGCAAACAGAAGCCACCAACAAAGTTTGGCAGAGACCTGTGCTCAGATTTCAGCTGTTTGACACATTCATGTGAGACATGAAAAGAGCAGTAAGCAGAGAGTTGACAAAGTTTGCAGATGTTAAAAAAAAATGTATTGTGGTAGCAAGGCCAGGATGTGAAGAATTCCAGACAATCCTGGGTGACTGAGTCAATAACAGGGCAGAGGAAAGCTAAGGCAAATAAACATGAGAAAAGTAAGAAGATGCACATGGGAAAGACAAAACCATGGCTATACCTAACTGAGGGACTCCAAACTGACAGCAACATCTTGATGTGACAATTTCACAGATTGATGAAATTAACTCACTAGTAGTCCAAAAAAAGCAAATCAAACATAACAAGTCGTTAAGAAAGAAAACAAAACACGGTTATGCCACTGCATAGCCCCAAAAGGCCACCTTCACATTAAAAATCGCACACAGCCCTGATCCTCCCATCCTAAAAGGACATGTAGAATTAGGACAGACCTGTGGAAAGGGATGCTCACAGTCAGGAATAGCTTCCACACAAAGAGTATCCAAGTAGGTAACTCTTCAGGCAGGTCAAAAGCCAACTTGATTAGGAAAACAGAAGCATACAAAATCACCAGTGTTATAGTGCAGGATCGCTACCATCTCTGCCACACAAGAGCTAAGAACCACCAAACAAAGGAAGCCAGCTCAGAACAGGATGAAATTCCTTACATGGACAGAAGCAGACCCACGGAGAAGCAGGACTCCTGGCCAAAGGCCGTGGAGGCTACAGTGAAATCCCAGGGGGCTGCAGACAGACCAGACAAGCATTTGAAACCAAAAGCTACTGAACATTTTGAAACAGTGAAAGGTTGCACCCAGCCCTGGCAACCGCAAGCTGAAAACAGACAGAAGCTCAGAGAGCATCTATAGAGAATGTTTCGAATAAGGTCACTCTGTTCTTATTTTTCCTTGGGCATCTGCCTGCTAAGAGAATTAAAAGGAAAGGATGCAAAAGACAGCAGATCAAAAAGGGGGCATGCTGCAAAGTGAAGGGTTAAAAAAATTGCAAACTAAAGCAGGACACCATGCAGACAGAACACCCCAACAGCAGCCTCTACTCCTTAAAAGTCTGGAGACAGCAGTGATTAGTCCTCTGCCCAGACCCATCAGGAAACAAGGAAAGAGAAACAGGCACGGCAGTGCTGGGATCCTGCCCATCAAGTCTGGAGCCCATCAGTCTCCGGAGCAGTAGTCAGTTCAGTCAAGGGCAGGTGGAGGCTGGGAAGAGGATCCCATTCTTTCATAGGGTGGCAGAAGGGAAAGCTATAAACCAAAAACGCACCCACAAGCTCAGGAAGAGGCTTTGGAGAAGCCAGAAGAGGAACTGCAGCCTCCTGCATTAGATGTACATGTCCCAAGGTCTCCGTTTGCCTGCAAAAGGGATGTGAGTCACAGAGCCAATGAAGTACATCATAAATGCACCCATTTCCACCTCTCCTAGATTAATTTTCTCACATTTGATTTCAGTGGGCAATAGATTAATATTAGTATAGATCAGCCTGCAAGAGCTCCTCATCCGTTCTGATGTCAAGAGACCGCTTTCTGTCACAGGGCAAGGAAAGAAGCTCTTCAAGGTTCTGCTTGGAGGTGAAACCAGCGACCATGGGGCTTGCTTGAGTTCTGTGTGATGTAGTGGGCCAGAGAGATGAACTTTTGTCTTGGCCCATCACAGCTTCCATTTCTATGCTTACTACATAGAAGCAGTCAGGTACAGCTGATAGTAATAGGGCCCATTACACAGCTCCTGCAGCTGGTTGTATTCTGTGTTAGGCACACAATATTTTTAGAACCAACTACAGACTTCTGTATGAGTTCAACTGCTGCAGCCACAACCACTCTGGATAACTCCCAGCTGTTCTGCGTAACAGCAAATGAGACAAACCCCATGCACAACTAGCTCAACAAGACTTGTCTTCAAATCTGTTTTAAACTTCATTTTTCCCAGTCCTCCAGTCACAGCATAGCTTGGAGCACTAGTCTTAGTTCACAT
Source organism: Trogon surrucura (assembly GCA_020746105.1). Classification (NCBI taxonomy): domain Eukaryota; kingdom Metazoa; phylum Chordata; class Aves; order Trogoniformes; family Trogonidae; genus Trogon; species Trogon surrucura. The sequence continues at coordinate 55,880,133 of CM036620.1, read as the reverse complement.
CAGCTGGGTCTGCTGTACAGCTCCCCCCAAAGTCATTTTTTGGAGTACTTATGAATTACTTCAGTAAGGGAAAAAAAAAAAGTTTTCTGCAGTTCATTTTTTAACCTGAAGGATAATAAACTCAAATAGCTCATACACACACTAACACATAGTCTCCTTTTGCACAGTTTTGAAGAAAAAGGAATTTCCACATGATTAGATGCAGCTGTAAGTCAACATTTATTATCTTGGAGGGAAAAATAACTCACTTGCAAAACATTTCAGAAAGTGGCCGCTAAGCATATCATAACCCTTTCTAAGTAGGAATACAAATTGTAAAACAAGCATTTTATGTTTATGCCAGTTCTGAATGTCAGACTTTAAAAATAAGAAACACCAGTGTAGAAGAAACATATTCACTTAACTCAGATGTATGTAAAAGCTTCTCCCACAACCAAATAAGACAATAAAAACTTCCTCAATATATCCACAAGAGCCAGTTAGGGGGCTTTTTCCCACTTCTCCTACCTGAAAGTTGTTCTAGAACCTCAACCCGTTTAGGAAACAAGCTGTTTAAATTCCAGCTTAAGTTTATTCATGCCAGTTTATATCCATTTGTTCCTGTGCCAGTGTTGTTCTTTAGCTTAAATAGTTCCTCTCCCTTTCTAGTGTTTATATCGTGCTGTACTTGCAGTCTGCAATGACATCCCCTCTCAGGCCTCATCTGCTAGGCTGCGCAAGCCTAGCAAGCAATTGGCATTGCTGTCCTCCAGCCCCTCTCTGCACCTGTCCCACCCGCAGCACAGGTGAGAGGACCTGTGCCTGGCACTCCCTAGGAGCTTGAACCCATCCCGTCACCCCTCCTGCCACTGTCCTGACCTAACGCACTCTGCCATCACCTTCTCCATGGCAGCAGGACAGCAGCAGCTTGGTCAGTGACAAGCTAATGCATCCACCACATCCCAGCCAGGAACTCCTTGCTCACATCAGGGAACAAAGGCAAGACCTTGTCTTCTTACCAGCAAGGCATGTACATACGGTATAGTTTTGTTTTCAGCACGGATAATTTGTTCAAGTGTGACTGCACATCCTAGGTCAGAGTTTCTGAAAAGGATCTGCTATCTGAGAGAGATGCAATCAGTTGATTACTCGCCATCACCTACCAGCTACCAGGATTCATTTTATTTTTCACAGCCTCTGCTAAAAAATCCTTATAGAGGGCAATCTCAAGTACTTAATTCCTCCCTAACTAGCTGCTGAAGTCACCACTCTCTTCAGCAGCCCTCTCTAGGCTCCTCAGGCATTTCCTAAGGAAATAACCATCCCTCTCAAGTGAGGACACAGAAGAATTCACCCAACACCCCACCAAAAATGACCAGCTTTGTCACTGTTTCCCAACCTAGCTACAGAACTGAAAACCAAAAGAAATAATCCAGGTTTCCAAGCCGTGCATTCTCTCTCCTAGGAAACTGTTCCCACATTGTTGTAATCTTAGATGCCTCTTTTACTGGGAAGCGCACAATTCACTCATGCTGCTTCAGAGCCAAGAATCTTCCTCCTCTCTACAACCAAGTCATGTATTCTTCATAACACATGATAAAACTATCCTTCTTCCTGAAGAGTCCTCTCCAAAATTCTATTTCCTTTAAGCCACCAAAACACCCACAAAAATATAAGCCAAAAAAAGTATTCCATCAAACACTCAGCACTGTAAAGGAAGAACAAAAATACCCACACTCAGCGGGGCTGTTCCAGGCAAGAAAGTTAATCAGTCAAGATTTTGTCCCAAGGTCACTATAACAGGATGTCTCTCCCTTTAAGCGCTAGGACATCTGCACACTTTTTATAACCAAGCGCAATTATGCAGGCAGAAAATAGTTTTAAACACGAGATGGATAACTCATTCAGGCTTTCAGGAAGTACTAGGGCGTGAGATGGCAGGATGATGGACATGTCAGGTCTAGAACAAACTGGAGGAACACACTGGTGAGCCAGAGGACACCGCAAGCCTGCAGCAACTCAACAGCAACACGGACATTGACCTCTTGGGCAACACAGTAGATCTTAGGTGAAACATTAAAACTTGCTACAGACAGAGTTACCCTGCGTGGCTGCCAACAGCATCCACAAGACCCAAAGCATATGCTCCACCACCACTGCAGGGTTGGAGTTTTTTTCTTGGTTTCAGTAATTTTGTGTTTAAAGCACAGAACCGTGCTTCTTGTGCTTCTATCCTCCCTAGCAAGTCAGAAGCCCAGCCAGGAATTATAAAACATCGCAAACAAGCCGGCAAAGCAATGAAGCGCAAACACGAACCATTAGCACTTGCCATTTTATTTCCTCTGTCTGAATACATTCTCTAACCACAACAAGAAGTGGCCCCGCTGCTGTCATGGGACCCCAAGCAAATTCCTAAGAACTTCAACTGGGATTAAATGGGGTCCACGTTTTGTTCCTACCACTGTATTTTCGCACCCTCTCATCTGCAATCCTCGAGTACTATTTAAACGCAGAGCGGAACTCGCAAAGCCCGCTCTAATAACCACAAAATAGAAAGAAAAGGGGGGGAAAAGAAATTAAAAGCTACTTCTACAAGCACTTTCACCACTTTTCACGGTTTTTTAACTCACACACACGCTCACCCAGCAGCACAAGACGCCCCGACGCCCGCCCCGAGGCTCCGGGCAGCTCCCGCAGCAGCGGCAGCGCCGGCACCGCAGCGCTTCTGCACGGCGGAAGAAAAGCCGCGGGAGCGGGGCGGGGGGAGGCGGCGGCGGCACCCGGCAGCCCCAGGCCGCCCGCCCCGCCACCACCCCGAGGCCGGGATGCGCCGGAGCCGCCCCGGGCAAGGGCAAGCGGGACTTCCCCCCCCAGCCTCCCGCCCGCTCGCACCGGCCGGAGCGGTGGCACCGCGGGCGGCCGCGCACCGGGAGTCCTGCCCACAGGACGGGACGCGCCGCGCTACCCTTTCCCTCCGCTCCCCGCCGCGGAGCGCACCTGCCTGCCGCGCCGCTCCGCCGCCCCGGAGGCGCCCGTAGCCCGCTGCGGGATGCGGCCAGGCTGCCGGAAACGCTTCCCAGCCCGCTGCGCTTACCCAGGAAACGATTCCGGCCGCCGGCGGCCGCCGCCGCCCCGCCTGCTCCTCCTCCTCTCCCTCCGCCCCGGCCGCCGCCCAGAGCCGCGGCCCGCAGGGGGCCGGGCGGGCGGGGCGAAGCGGGACAGGGGTGTCGGCTGCGGCGCCATGTTTTGTGCCCGGCGCCGGTGCTGGGTGTGAGGACGGGTCGGCGCCCTCCGCTCCCGCACTGGGCAACCCCCGCCCCGGGCCGCGGTCGGTGCCCCCGCAGCGCTGCCGCACCCCCGGGGGGCTCTGGGTCGGGAGCTGATCGGCAGCTCCCGGAGCGATGTCCCTGCGGGAAGGGGCAGGGGTTATGCGTGAGGGAGGGGGGCAGGTGTAGCCCTGAAAAAAGAAATGAAAAATCATTCTTTTTCTCCTTAGGAGGGGGGGGAAAAGAGTCAGGCTTGTGCTTGGCAAATGTAATGATTAAAACCCTGATGAAGGTGAGGCAGTGGCAATTATGTTGCCAAAATGCCACCTGCTGTATCCCAGCCCTCCTCCAGCAACAGCGAGAGCTGAAGAGGCAGGCAGCCAAGAAGTTTGGAAGCCCACCTAGAAGAATGGGTTTTCTTTCACACTGGACATGAATTCCAGTAGCAACATGGGGGTGGGTTAAACACCCCACTCCAGTCTTGGACTAATGGAGAGTGCTTGACACCAGCATAGCGCTCCAGGCAGCTCTGTTCTGGTGGGTGTCAAAAGTTAAGTAGCCAACATGGATGGAAAGAAACGGGGCATTCTCAAGTATAGAAAACAAACAAGTGAAAAGACCAGACCTGGAAACTTCACAGCTCTAACCTGCTTGCAGTACTATAGTTGAGCGTAAATCCTTAGGCACATCTTGAGATGGACAAATAGGGAATCCCAACAGCATTCTGGGCAGTTAGTAGTAAGACTTAAAAGAACGCACCCATGGGAAGATCATTCTATTTAAATACTTCCAGATAGAATCGTTTAGGTTGGAAAAGACCTTTAAGATCGTTGAGTCCCACCGTTAACCTAGTGATGTCAGGTCCACTGCTAAACCATGCCCCTAAGCACCACATCTACACATCTTAAATACTCCCAGAGATTAAAATATGTGGAATTTTGTCTGTTCTGTCAAGAAACTGCTCATTGCTAAAGCAAACAATTCAACATGGGATGGTAGCTCTTGGTAGAAAGCATGTAACTGCTAACAAGACATTTTACTCCTACACCTTCTAACAATCTTAGGAAATCCCCGGAACAGCAGATGCAAAACAATCTGCAGTAAAATACAGTGTCGTGTTGGAGTGACCAAAGACATACGAGGAGGTCAAAGAAGACTATTACAGTAATGAAATGGCCAGTCTCATTTTCTCTTAAATGAAAATACAGTTAGCAATCTATTGAAGTGCCTAGGTCTACTTTAAAATTTATCACACCATTTATAATAGCAAATCTATCTGGAAGAGATGGTTTTCCTGTGCATTCCAGAACCTTCTACAGTACAGCAACACTTTTATAAGCTAGAACTCATATTTTAACTGACATTTTTAGATCCAGAAATATGAGAAAGCTCTCAAAAGAGCCTCCAAATAGTTCTAATCATCTATACTAGAAATGTGTCATCACAATCAGTTCCAGAAGGACTGATGACCTCCTAAGACATCCAAAGGAGATGCATCAAACTCCAGCATCTGTAAATCAGGGTACTTTCCCTCTTCAACAAAGCACATCATCCAGCAGAAGGGAAAGGTTTTATGCTTTTACAGCGTACTGGAGCAGAACTCTCCCTGGAATTTGCACTTTATCCATCAGAGAGATGCATGACAGCTACCGGGTTACCTGAATTTATTAGTAAATAGCCTATTAATACATTTCCCTGGCAGAAATGGCCAGGCAAGTTACTCATAAATTCTACGTTCATTTGATGAGAAGTGTAAAAGCACTGCGTTGTGGTTTTCACTATGTGGTTAAAATTATGATTAACATTTAGTTACACAGACTATATAATGCACTTTGGATTGCAATGTAGTAAGTAGAGTCATAAAAACAAAGTGTTGAGGAAACTAAATAAGGAATTTCATATACATCCTAGATGGACAGCCACTCAATACAGTCAGACTTCTCAGAAACATTTCCAGATGGATGTACTGCTTGCAAAGGCTCAGCCAGACTCATCAAATACAGATCTCTTGGTTTACAGCAATCCAGTACGTTAACTTTTGAAGTATAACCAAATAGTTCATGCAGTTGTGGCCTTCAGGGATGGATACTCTAGCCTCTGTACACAAGAGGCAAACATCTCATGAAAAAAATGTTTATAAACATAGGAGGAAAAAATTTAAAAAAAGCACCCTTTCTGTGTTATCAGCTCATACTGAAATCATTTCATCATCATCTGGCTGTTTCTATGTTTGAACTATGACTGCAAATTTATTTTGGTCAAAGTCCACCTGACTTTGCAACAAGGAATGACTGCCCGTAGCAGTCTCCATTGGCAAGTAAACCTCCGCACCCCACCTTCCTCAGTTTGGCACAGGTCTGCACACATGGCGTCGCGACTCACTGTGGCCCCAAAGGCTCTCTCAGAAGTTCATCGTTTCGCCTCTTGCTTTCTTCTATATGCCACCTAAACTAAAGGTTAGGCCGTGCAGAGGGATAGTTAAAGTATGCAGTGATCCCCTCTCATGAGAAACTTGTTTCTCACTGCAAAGTAGGAAAGAGGTGAATATGAAATAAGCAACGCTACCATCTAGTGGTACCACTGTACTTTCATATTTAAGAGGAATCACCATCAAGTAACCTTTTGCTGAATACATTGATCCTAAACCCAAGCTGAAGATAAAATTTTAATTAGGAAAACATAGAAATTTATGTAGGAAAATTCAGTTACAGCAGAATGGTCATTTTCTTTGGAATTGTTTCTCTAACATTTTCGCACAGCTCGTCGTGGCATTGTCTCCATCTTAGAAAACTAAATCAAATAATCTTCCAGAAAGAATGAAAAACCACACACATTGCAAAGGCAGCTAGGAGATTTAAGACTTAGACTTGTAGCATGCAATTTTTCATTACAAGTTTGAACATTCTCAGAGAGCTAAATCCCCTGGACACGTAGCTGCCCAGGACCCGTGCAAAAGCATGAATTGCTGCCATTATTTGAGTTCCTGGCTCATTAGTGCTCCCTGGGCAAGCATATAGTGAAAGAAGAATTCTGCCATGGAGGAACTTCCCTGTGTTATTTATGGAGAAGCAAAGACTCCGAGACATCAGTCTCAGATAAGATTACCCCAGTAGTTTAATTAAGCCAGGAACTAAACTCAAGCCTCCTGTTACACTCATGGAGCTGTCTCTTGTCCACTGCATTAGCTACCTCGGGCGTGTTACCACTACATTAACAAAGGCTGTTCGGGAACAAGCAGAGCAATTCACAGGCCAGCAGTTTGCTGATTTCTTGACATGCCAAGCAAGGCAGAATAATAATTTCAAAGTTTCTTTCTAGCTCTTCAGGAATGCAAAGCCTTGCATCCAAGAAAGGTTGTAAAGTTATAAACGATCTCTTAGACATCTGACTAGATGTAATTCTCTGATCTCTTCTTGCCCTGCCTGTTACACAATGGTATATTGAGATTTCGTATGGAGTGAAGGAAAGGTGGCCTGGCCTTGCCCCGAGGTGTATAAACTCCTTGATTACATGATGTGCTTTCCCAGCCTGCCCACTCATCTGGACAGGGGCAGCTCCTTTTTTTTATCATTACGGGAAAGTTCTGGAGGAGGTGAGCAGAGTGACTGTGTTAGCTTGCAAGCATTGTAGTATTTTAAATAGGAGAGCATACCAACTGACCATTGCGGGAAAATAGTCCCTTTCGGACTTTCTTCTAGCTGGGGGGCCAGGCAAGGGAAAGCTGCTCTTTGTAAGAAAAAGCTGCTTTTAATGCAGATTTTCTAAATGGTACAGCAGCTGCTTACGCGCTCTGCTAGAAGGCAGTGAGTGCTTTGAGAGTTGACTTTTCAGCAAACTCCATTTACAGTTTTATGTGGCTCTGGAGGACAGAAATGCTCAAAAGTTGCCACAGAGCAAGACCTGTATTTATAGGTAGTCCAATAGACAGAATAGCTCACACTTGTAAAGCTAATGTGTGGTTAGTTTTTCTTGCCTTTCCTGCTTAAAATGGGAAGTACAGCCCTGCTTTCTGATGGGCACAGCACTGCAACATATGATCTCCAGCAGGAGATCATAGGCGAAATAGGAGTAGAAGAGAGATTTCACAGTGCAGTTTGCCTGTGAGGCTACAACTATTTTGAGAAGGCAGTTGTTCGAACAGCGCAAAATAAAGCACAGCTTAGAACTTTTAGGCCAACACCTCTCCACTGGTGTTTCAGCCCTGGCATTCTTGCACCTTGGAGCTTTCCCTGGCAGTGCTGTGCTGCCGGCGCTGGTTCCTGCCGGGCAGCCGAGGATGGTGCAGCAGTACGGCTCCCTGTGAGACACTCAGGAAACCCATGTCTCGGTCCAGGATGACTAACCCACTCGTATGCTATGCATGCATACATACACATTCACACGCACTAATACACATTAATTAAGAGGTATAGAAAGCTAAGGTAAAGTTTGAAACGCTAGGTTTACTAAAAGCAGAAGGCCGGTGCTTTGTCTCCGAAACAAGAGAGACAAAAGTCCAGTGTCCAATGTCCTAAATACAGCTAGAAAAGTCCAGGCTGCAAATGCACTCAATGGGAATTTTGCCCTACGTGTATAAGCATACACTGGAAAGAGCGGCATGTTTTGTGTTTATATTTGCAGCTACAGAATGTGATACAGTCCCATTGTTTTTCTGATCCATAGTGTAGTTCCCCTCACCACCTAAATATTTTTGTCCACTGAGACAGGGATTTGTTTTGGTGTGCACATTCATACGCTAAACACCTCTGCTAAAACAGTAAGGCTCAAGGGCCTGACGAAGGTGTCCTTCCTACCCACATGTGCTTTGGGAAAACACTTCAAACCAATGCTTGCTAAACTGATATTCAGGAAAAAAACAGTCTCTCCATCAGTCACAAACATTTCTCTTAAGGTGGGGGGTTGGAAATACTCTCCTCCTTGTATAGCGTGGAAAAATTCCTAGAGCAGAGAAGGAGAAAAGCCTCCCTTTCTCCCAACTGCTGATGCTCTGAGACCAGCCTCTGGACATACACAGGAGGGTACTGAAGACTTAGGCTCTGAGAGTGGCTCAGAGCAAAGGTAAGCCTGGTAGGGGTGATGTTTTCTACGCTTGTTTCACTGTGTTTTTAATGTCATTTCTTGCAGACTTCCACAGCAGTGTCAGAGTGGTTCGACCCCTGCATTGCTGCATCTCCCAGCTGGTAAGAGCAGCACGTACAACACAACTGCCTTGCATTAGCGATACACTGGGTGGTCACCATGTGTAAATTGCTTTGTGGCAGAATTACAACTTAACCAAAGGGTTATGTTCTGCCAGATGTACTTCTGGAAATTGGTTATTAATGTGGGGTTAAGTCTCTCTTTCTTACACTTTTTGAAATCAAAGCTTTGTCTTGTAAGTACAAATGAATAGCTACTGTTAATTTGTAGCTAACACAGGGATTGGTACAGGCAAGACTTCGGAGATCTCAGTGGCTAAAAAGCATGTATTGAATTCCACTAGTATGACTAAGGGATCCTTTTAATGTTTCCATGTGCTGTTACAGAGTGGAGAAGCAAGAGCAGCTCAGATCTACGTCTGTCTGGCTTTATATCTATGGTGGTAACATTGAAAAAGGATCAGAGTTGTGCTGCTCTGCATCACTTCTGAGCCACCAGCCTGCCAGAGCTTCACACCAAATATATGTGTATACATATAGGAACTCTAAGATATGCCATAGACCTTAGGAGTGATGAAGAGGAGATAGTTTGAGACTGGCTCAGATGCAGAAAATGTTTTTACCATGCTGTACCACACAGCCAGCTCACTTCAGAACAGGACTAGATAGGCAGGTACGTCTCAGGGCAATCCAGGAACCTCAGGCTTTCATCTTTACTCACTGGACTGGCAGCATCTCTGTGCCAACACTGCTCCCCAGGTGAAGGAGCTCTAACAGAGCAGAGCTTTAACAGAGGAGGGGCTGTCAATGCTTTCTGGAAGCTATGTATGGCTGACAAGTATTCAAAAGTAAGTCTGAGTTTGCTAATTCACTTGTGACTGAAGCAACTGAAGACTGCAGGGGAGAAGTGGACTGGGATAACACCTGGTACAACACAGTGCTTGGGAAGAATCACAGAATCACAGAATGTTAGGGATTGGAAGGGACCTCGAAAGATCATCAAGTCCAATCCCCCTGCCAGAGCAGGAATGCCTAGACTATGCCACACAGGAACGTGTCCAGGCAGGTCTTGAATGTCTCCAGAGAAGGAGACTCCACAGCCTCTCTGGGCAGCCTGTTCCAGGGCTCCATCATCCCCACTGAGAAGAAGTTTCTTCTCGAGTTTAAGCGGAACCTCTTATGTTCCAGTTTCAGCCCATTACCCCTTGTCCTATCAGTGGTTGTCACCGAGAAGAGCCTGGCTCCATCCTCATGACACTCACCCTTGATATATTTGTAAACATTAATGAGGTCACCCCTCAGTCTCCTCTTCTCCAAACTAAAGAGCCCCAGCTCCCTCAGTCTTTCCTCATAAGGAAGATGCTCCACTCCCTTAATCATCCTAGTTGCCCTGTGCTGGACTCTCTCCAGCAGTTCCCTGTCTTTCTTGAACTGAGGGGCCCAGAACTGGACACAGTATTCCAGATGGGGTCTCACCAGGGCAGAGTAGAGGGGAAGGAGAACCTCTCTCGACCTACTAACCACCCCCCTTCTAATACACCCCAGGATGCCATTGGCCTTCCTGGCCACAAGGGCACAGTGCTGGCTCATGGCCATCCCGCTGTCCACCAAGACTCCCAGGTCCCTTTCCCCTACACTGCTCTCTAATAAGTCATTCCCCAACTTATACTGGAACCTGGGGTTGTTCCTACCCAGATGCAAGACCCTACATTTACCCTTGTTATATTTCATTCAATTTTTCCCTGCCCAACGCTCCAGCCTGTCCAGGAAGCACAATGTTATACAAGAGAGTGTATTACAAGATGTAAAGTGCTGCTATTTATGTCTCTCACAACCAGTAGTTTAATTCATATTTTCTCTTGTGCCTCTTAATCTGAGGAAAGCATCAACTGGATGAAACTGTAGGTAAGGATGTAAGTCCCGATCACAGATCATCCAAGTGCTACATCAAAATTGTAATTCATTATTAGCTATTACATGTATTATGCTAAAACATTGTACAAAATGAGGTATTCTTACTTGAGATGTGTATTTTACCTCTCTAGATAAAAGCACTAATCCCAAGAAGGTATAAATTAATGAGAGAAATATAAGGGAAGGAAAGAGGGATTGTTCTCCTCTACTAGACTAGACTAGAAAAACGGATTTGTCCTTCCTGTAGGGGAAAAAGAGTGGCTTGCTAACATCACCAGAAAAAGCATTTGGGGGAAAGGAGACACATGCTGATTGCCCAGGTGCCAATATACTGTCTTACATATCCATTAAATCAAGCCTTGCAAGCTTTCATATTAAGTAAAAGCAGGTAGTATATAATTTCTTTGGAAACTAAGACACCCTTGTCAACAATGTTGTCCCTCCTGCCTTTCTTTGTGGAAAGAGAAAGAAGCCACTCTGTTTGGTTTACTTCTACCGTGAATCAAAGCATACTATTGCTGTGCCTCTGATAGACATTATCACCATATGGTTGACACAATGTTGCAGAGGAACAAGGTGAAGATCATTAAGCATCCTGCCAGACAGATCTGAATTCAAGAAAACCATGGCCGCACACTTCAGAAGTGAGATTCTCAAGGCAGACCTTCAAAGTTACATGTTAGCACTTCAACACTTTGACCTACAAACTTCCAGAAGACTCACTGCATTCTGTAGAGTTTGTTTTTTACATACTGGAGGACTTGGTTGTAATTCAGAGCAACTGCAGAGCCATTGCTGGCCGTCAATACACACAAAAACAATCCTTAGCAGAACAGCCCCTCTCATCTGCCTGATCATTTTTTTCCCATCTATCTGCACAGCTTCAGTGCTACCCCTCTCCAGCTGACCTTCATCACAGAGTTCACATCCTTCAGCAAATCTTCACCTGAGCTGTCCTTAGTCATTGCATCTCCTAGCCAAAACATCCCCTCCTTGTGGAGAAGGGGATAGGAGAACCTAACTTTTCCAACCTTTACATTAAGTAAAGAAAGATTCAGGGTTTCCTCCCTGATTCCTAAGTCAGCTCTGAGCTGCTTTGAATTTCTTTCATTTCCCAGTCTTACTCCTGCTTCACATTTGAGACATTTTAACCCAGAGCTCCCGGCCCATGCAGCAGCTGCAGACAGCCAGGTGCTGAGTGGTGACTGGAATTCCAGTGCCCCACAGCACTGGGCTGCGCTCACCGAGACTCCTCACAGAACTATCTAAACTAACCTGGCAGCAATTGAGAAACACACACATGCCCCTCCTCCTGCTCAAAGCTTTCAGGGACCCAGGTCCCATATAAAAGCAATATCTGCCCTCTTGATCCCTCTGATCTTCTAATTAAAGTCTAGGGCACTCATATGAAGGAATTACTGCTGTGCTCCAGACAATTTACCAGAAGGGAAGGAGGATGTTACTGCTTTACACAAATCCCTGACAGCCGCTGTCTCTGCAGTGGTCTCAGACATGTTTGTCATGTTTTAGGTTTGGTACGTTGTGACACAGCGTACAGGTTCTGGCTGGCATGGAGTTAATTTTCTCCATAGCAGCTGGTGTGGTGCTGTGTTTTGGACCTGTGACCAAAACAGTGCTGATAACACACCAATGTTTTAGCACCTATTTATTATTTAGCTATTGTTGAGCAGGGCTTGCACAGCATCAAGGTCACTTCTGTTTCTCACGCTGTCCCCGCAGCCAGTAGACTGGGGGCTGCACAAGAAGTTGGGAGCACCACAGCCAGGACAGCTGACCCCAACTGACTCAAGGGATACCCCAAACCATAGAACCTCATGCTCAGCAATAAAAGCGGGGAGGGGGGGAGGGGGAGAGTTTTCCAGGGGGCTATAGCTCAGGGACTGGCTGGGCATTGGTTGGCTGGTGGTGAATGAATGCTTTTTGCATCACTCATCGCTTTCTTTTTTCTTCTTCTTCCCCTCCCCCTTTGCTTATTGAACTGCCTTTATGTCAACCCACCAGTTTTTTCACTCTTGACCTTCAGTTTTCTCCCCCATCCCAGTGGAGGGGTATGAACAAGAGCCAAGTGGATCTTAGCTGCCTACTTCAGTTAACCCACAACATGTAAGACCTTCTCCATCACCTAATCTGCAAGAAAGGGTTTCTTCAGCTAATACCAATTTTTTAGTTTGGAAAAGCTACATACATCTGGTGGTATAGCAGTAATAGAGGCAATATCGCATATTCACTTGGTGGAACCTATATGCAAATAGAGTTGGGGGTGATTGCCTTACCCCTCTCCTTTACAATACTGCAGATATAGCCGTGTGTAGATACACTAACATGGAAAATGTTAGCGGTGGAAAATAAAGGCAATGTTTTATTAGCTTTTCAGTTATCTACTGCATTCTAGTTGCTAAATGATGGGAAATTGTCTTGCTTCACAGCTGCGTATCTACCAGGATAAAATCCTGTCATGCTTTCAGTACACTCTGCTTGTGTAGTCCTTCTGGACTGTGGCAGTCCTGCTGACCACTGGGAATTTCCAAATGCAAAATAAAGTCTGTCCTTGCTATATGCTATAATGCATACTCAGTCATATATTGCCATGACATTACTTATGGTGAGCTGCAAGGTAAAAATATCTATCCGCTCATCACCGGGCAGTTAAGGTTGGATTCATCCATCTAAAAGCAGGTGTCCCCACTGTAAACCTCTATACTTGAACTGGGTTCCACAGGCTCCCCTTGTAGCTGAGGGAGAGAAACTGATGTTTCTAGAGCACAATGTGTCTCAGCCTAAAGCTAACACCTCTGTTTGATCCACTGACTCATGCTCTCAAATTTCTTCTTCTCACTGCTGATTATGAAGGCATCCTAAATGCCCCTACAAAAGATGGATAACTACTACCTTAGCTACACTATGACTTGTCAGCACTGGTCTTAGGCAAAAGTAGTCCTAGCAACTCATCCAGGATTTCTGATTTCTGCATTTCTGAACACCAACCTCTCTCAAGAGCACTACTATGGTATGGCTGAGCTGTCGTGCTGCCCTCAGGCAGGATTTACCCTCAATCCAGCAGATGTACTTAGAGTAAGTCATCATGGTAATCTCAGATGCCTTCAACTCACTTAGGGTAAGTGAAAGCCAGCAGTTACCCAGAGAATGGTGATGTGCAGTAATGAGTTCCTGTGGCTCCAGTGCTTGCACCACCATGTACCTACATCCTGCTGCCCTGGGCACAACCAGCCAGCTACAGACACCAATTGTTCTTCTGGGAGGCAGGGAGCAGGGAATTAAGATTTCCAGGCATGGCTTTGAGATCCTTCTTTTGGGAAGTGAATCATACTATAAGAAAATAAGGAAAGGTGCAGATCTGTGATTTTTGCTAGGCGGGTGCAGTTAGTACAGCTGAAGATGGGGACTTAGATTGCCTCAGGGCTTAGATTTTGTCAGAAGAATAGGAAAATTATTTTCTAAAGAATACTTTACAACCTCAGCTTCCATTTCAGGAGCTCTGCATTGTCTAAGGCCAGCTTTGTCTCCTTCACCACACTGTTTGTCATAGGTACTTTTGCTAGGAGATCCTCTAAACACAGAAACAGCCCTTAATTGTAGGTCTAGTTCTTACTTACATAAATCTTCAAGTGAAAGAGGGGGAGAAAGTAAATACTGCCACTGAGCCCTACATTTAAGACAAAGGAATCTGCCAAAAGATCACACATGTAGCAGTTTCTTCTTTGTGCACTTTCTAGGTCAGACATCTGAGTGAAAGCTTTATTTGCAGACAGCATTGAACACCACAAGTACTATTGTCACGGGTGGACAGTGCAGAAAATTCACAAGTATTTCCAGTCACTTTTTCAGGTGATGTGATTTTATTGCAGTAACAGGAATGCATTGGTTTAAATGTGCTAGGTACATCTACTTGCACTGAAGAAAGGTGGTCCAGAGAATTCTTCTTTGTGAGAAGGTAGACAGGGACTGGATACGACACAGCACTCATTTTATACATAACTTTTCAGAGGCAGGCATCTTTATACAGCTGTAGCAGATTTTTAGTAGTTTTGTCTTGTTACACTTACTGTTTCTTTAAAATCAGTATATTGATGGCTTTGGCAGATTCTCCCTTAGAAATGATCACTGCTGCTATGGTCCCTGTATGCTGCTTGTGGCACGCAGAGACTGAAACACCTGCACAGCTGTTTGTAGACAGCCCAGACACAGGAGCCATCCCAGGGATGACACTGTAACCCAGGGATCTGAGCACTGCCATTGTGCTGAGGCAGGCTGAACATTATAACCACCATTTGCCACTGAGCAATTCAGAAACAGAATTTTTCTTGCCATTTTTAGCCTTCTCTTTTGCAAGCTGCAAGATGCGCTCTTTGCCATCCTCGCAGAGGACCTGCATGCAGTCTCTCCTGCATATGTATCAGAGACCATTAGCATCACACTTGTTCATTCAACTTGCTTTGCTACACTTGCATCTTGCAGTACATGAAGAGTCGATCACAAAAGGAATGACAGTCAAAGATACTATATAGAGAATGAATATTTTAGGCCATTTTTAGCTTGCTTATAGGTATCAATGGCTGTTTGCAGCTCAAACATAAGATGGAAAAAGTAGAAATAAACAATACTGTAATTTACTGTGAACCTTCCTCCCACCTTCCCTGAAAATCTCAGATTTTGATCAGTGTGTTCTGTTCTTCCCTTTACTGTAATAGTCTGAATCACGGGATGATGGGATAGGTCAGGCTGCAAGAGCTCTCAGGATGTACCTAGACCAATTTCCTTCTCAAAGCATCATCAGCTACAGTATCAGTCCAGGTTAGTCAAGGTTTTATCCTGTCTGGAAACATCCCAGCTTTGCCCATAAAATACAAATCCCTCCTTGCTATTCTGTTTTTTCTTCGTTAAAGTCTTGTTACAGGTAGAACCAATGTGACACTGTATCTTGTACCTTTTGTGGCCTTATTTCAAAGGTTAAACTGTAAGCTTCCTTCTCTGGGAGTTCATTGTAAACTCAGTAAGGTTGATAAACAGGTCTCACTTCAAAAATGTATGTGTGCAAAAACCTGGCGTGAATTATTCCTCACTAACTTATAGTGCAGTAGATCTAAAGTTAATTTAAACATGCTTGAAATTCGGCAGTTTTGCTGCACTGGGGTCCAAATAATTCTGAAAAAAAGGTGGAAAAACAAAGAAAGCAAGCCATCAAAGCCAAGCAGACTGCAGACACACAGCTGACTATTTTGTTCAGTATTTGCATTGTCTGAAAGATAACTGTGAAGCATCTCTCAACTATCCACAAGGCTCCCATCTGGCTGTTTACCAGTAAAATCTGACAGACTGTTTGGAATCCACGTGATTTCTAGTATTTCAGGCAGGTCGGTTTTGTTTCCTTGTTCCGAGATGTTCTAGTCCAAAGACATTGCGTGGAAAAACTGTCAGGTCGTGAATAAAAGATAAAAAGCCCAATATTTTATAAGTGACTTCATTGGGCTGGTTCAGGAATTGGTTCAAGCTGCAGAGGTGCAATCAGCAGACAGGTGACTTTTGTGACGGGGTTTTATAATCACGCTGAGATTTTAAAAGCAAGCATCTAACGCTTATGTTGACCACCAGATCCCACCGTATATATATACTTCACGGGATGCGCAGGACATTCGGGGAGCGCTCAGGCACATGAATGCTGACACACGCTTTCAGGATAAACACAGCTCGGGGGCCGGGCTGATGGTGGTGGAAAAAACCTGTTGCCTTCGGTGATGTCTGTCGTTTGTCCCCGCCGCCCGCCCCGCGGGGGGCGACGGAGCGAGGGGCCGGGCAGGGCAGGACCCCGCGGCCGCCACCTCGGCCCCGCCGCTTCCCGCACCTTCTCCGCATCGACGTAAGGCGGGCAGGGGGGCCTCCTCACCACCCGCTGCGCCCCGCTCCCTCCGAGAAAGCGGGACCTGGGGTCGGGCAGTACTCCCGGACCCTTCCGCAGCCGCGGCCGGGCTCTGCCCCCTCCCCGCGGTTCCCCGACACCGACCACCCCTCGCCCCTTCACACGCCCCCCCGAGCCTTCCCAGCGGCACACCCGGCCGCCGCGCCCCCCGCGCTTTGGTCGTGCCCTGCTCCTCCCTCTCCCCCCTCCGTGGCGCGGAGTGGGCCAGCCCGCCCCTATATAAGAGCTGGGTGGGCGGCTCCGCGCTGCAGCGTCGACGGCAGCGGGGGGTGACGGCGGAGTGCCGCGGGGGACAGCGTCGTGCTTTGGGGTGCAGCCTGCTTTCTTCGCGGTTCTCCGCCACCCTGCAGCCATGGCCTGGCAGCCTATGGAGATCAACCCTGAGGTGTGTGAGGGGTGGCGGGGATGGGGCGGGCTGAGGGCGGAATGGGGGCCGGGGATGGGCGCTGGGGCGCCGTCTCACTCCCTCCCCGTATTGTCTTCCAGATGCTGAACAAAGTGAGTCCCCGCCGCAGGAACCTCCGCGGGTGCCGCCCTTTCTCCCTCCATCCCCTCGGCATCCTGCCCTGCTGGGGCAGCGCCAGGCGGAGCGGCGCGGAACGGAGCGGTACCGCTGCGCCGGGCCGAGGGCGCACCTGCGGAGCGGTGCTGAGGCCGCGCCCTCCCCCCGGGGACGCCCCCTCGGGCGGGCGGTGGCGGAGCCGGCAGGTGGCGCCGCGGTGCCGCGCGTTGTGCTGTGTCACCGGGGCGCGGCGGGTTGGGGGGGAATGCTGCCGGGCCCCGCCGTGAGGCTGAGGGGCAGTAATGTGGCGGTCGCTGTGCCCCGTACAGGTGCTGTCCCGCCTGGGGGTGGGTCCCGGCTGGCGCTTCGTGGACGTGCTGGGCTTCGAGGAGGAGGCGCTGGGGGCTGTGCCGGCTCCGGCCGGCGCCTTGCTCCTGCTGTTCCCCCTCACCGAGCAGGTAGGTGGTTGGTGAGGCCGCTCCCGGGGGGAGTGTGGCTGTGTCCCCCTCCTGGACCTCTCTCCTTGGCAAGGTCCTCAGCCCTGGAGGCAACAGCCGGGTGGGTTGGGTTCAGGCACGGAGCCTGTGGCTGCCCCAGTGCTGTGTGAGACCTGCTCCTGGGTGGGGTTTCTGCTGTCACCCAGGCCATGTCTGACCCAAATGTCTCCGGAGTAGAAAGACGCTGATGTCAGCAGCGGTGCCTGTACCCATTGGCTGACAGCAGGTAGCGCTGGCTTCATCAGGAGTGTGCCTGTGTCATCGCTCCAAGCATCAGATGGTTGGGAGTGGGTTTGGCTTGCACTGGGGTTGTAGGTGGCTGGTGGGGTGGTGGGTGCTTGGCCTCAGCCTCCAAATAGCTTGAACTAAAAGGAACTGAGCAAGAAACCAAACCTTCTTATTCCGGTACTACTCTTACATTTTGCTTTGTGTATCAGACTGAAGAGGAAAGCGGGAGCAGTGCTGAGTGTGAGGAATAGCAATTCTGTTACCATGCTGAATCATTGCACCTGAAGAGGCCTAAATTACTTCTGTATGACCCAATACATATAGTCCTATTGGATCTAAACATTCCATGGATGCTGAGGAGGTAGATGGGGAGGTGAACTTTGAAATAAAGTGTATTTAACAGGTTCTTCAAAGGAAGGATTGTAGCTTTTCAGTAGGGTTTTACACTTATCTGTGCATTGTTCTGATGGGGGAGGGGTTTGTGAAGGGAATTAACATAAAGGTACAAAAGGAGGCAATTGCGGAGACATGCTGAGTAGTCCCATTAATGTATCAAAACAATGGAGAGAGGATATAGAAGAGCCTATCCATTATATGATTTCCTACCCTAAGCTATTTCCAGTGTATAGAACAGATGGTGAGGCTAAGAACAGTGCCTTTGGATATGACTGAGTCATGCAGGTAGTCCATTAAGACTTGGCTTGCATCCAGTATAGACATAGGATGCTTTACTGAACCTTTGCCACAGAGATGACTTTCTGGGTAAATCTTTGTCCAGTCCTGGTGTTGATTCTCCTGCACAACTTGTTTATCTAGTAGTCTGCACAATAAAAAGATGTCACTGTGGTGGAAATGCTTAAAACAGTTACATGTTTACAGCATGAGAACTTCAGGAAACAACAGACTGAGAAAATAAAGGACCAAGAAATCAGTTCCAAGGTGTATTTCCTGAAGCAGACAGTCAGTAACTCCTGCGGGACAATTGGTCTGATACACGCAGTTGCTAATAATAAAGACAAACTGAAACTTGGTGAGTATGAATGTTCTGAAGTGTTTGAATTTCCATTTTTGACTGGAAGGTTAAGTGGGTATGGGCTACCGGAGGCACCTGGGGCTTTCATGCAAGCCAAATTAAGGCATGCTTGAGTTGGTAAGTGCGTCTAGCAGCTCTTGGAGGGTGACATGTGGTCTCATCTACTGCCTGAATTGCAGAAGGATATGTACTTTGACTCCTGTCTGGTAACTCCAGAGGTATCATCCCAGTGAGCAGTGCAAGGGGAAAAGGTTATGTAGCAGGACTGGCCAAAATCTGTTTGTAATTAAGTATCATATTCCGAAGTAGCTATTGACATTGGTGTTTATGTCAATTGAAGAGAAAGTTCTTCCTGCCACTTACGTCTACTGTGAACCGACTTGCTCAGGGTAGCTTGAAAATTGATCCAAAGCATGTTTTCTTTTTTCTGGGAAAGCAGTAGAGAATAAGGATCTGTAAGTAGACTCCTCCTGCAGAGGTAATAGTTTTGATGGTTCCCTTCCTATAGAAGAGGATATAAAGCTGGCTTAGGCAACTGGTGACAGGAAACTCCTAGGAAATACAATTACAAATTCTTGTCAAAAAAGGGTTGTCACAGAATCCAGGAAATATTTTATTATTCAAAGACTAGGGGTCTGCAAAATACAACTTTGATTATTCTAGGAGAATTTAAACCCTTTGGGTGATGTGGGATTCCTTCTTATACAAAGGAAAACACATATGGAAGGCTACGATAGAGTAGCTTTTCTGTACTCCTGAAAGAATTCTCTGAAATAGCATGCTCTTGATGAATGAAAAAGAATGATGCAGCACATTTTTCATGTAAGACTAGAACTTGGTACATCAGCGCTGTGCTACTAGCTTATGTTCTAAAAAACCAAAGTAAGCCTATCGTGAGCAAGTGCTGTGCTTGCCTGAAGGCAGTGAGGCAACTTAATTTCATCTACCCATATTCTTTTAGTTGATACTTAAGTGTCCTTACAGTTGGTACCTTTCTTGGATTTCTTCAAAACAAGACTTAATACCTTGGCTAAATCTGCAAGGGTGGGGAATCAGAAAAGCTAAATCCCGTTTGAAAAATGAGTTCCAAGAAAAACATCCAGAGTGCCCTGAAGCACTTGATGCTGTGGCTCTTTGTGTAGATTGTTGTTAATAACGTCTGAATGAATTGCTTAGTTGAAGTGGTAATTATAATGTGCGTGTGCAGAAGATTGTTCCAGGCTGAATTCAGTGAGTCCTGGTTAGTGCAACAAGCATTGATTACTGTGGGGTGTGTAATTGATTCTTTACCTGTACTGAATAAAATCTTTGATCATCTTTTGCAGATGAGGGGTCTGCCCTGAAGAAGTTCCTTGATGAAACAGCTGATCTGTCTCCTGAGGAAAGAGCTAAGCATTTTGCAAATAATAAGGTATATGAACTACATGAACTGCTGACAGCTATCGGCACTTAAGGATGTAGTAACCTCTATCTGCTTTCTCTTAAGGCTATACAAGAAATCCACAATGCAGTTGCCCAAGAAGGACAATGTCGGGTAAGAGATGAATGTGTAAATTCTTGGGAGAAGGGATTAATGAAGGTGATAGAGCAATACGATTTTTTTTGTTCAGCAGAGAGCTATTTCATCTTGTGAAGCAAGAGAAATGAGGGACACATGGATGAATGCTTGTGCAAGGGTTTCTTCCTCAAACATGGATTGAAAATTTGGGTTCAGACACAGACTGAAAATATGATCATACATTAGGATTTATGGTGCTTGACCTTGTAGAGAGGTCTCTCAACCTCTCCAGTTGAACTGAAGTTTTTAGTCCCTTGCTGTTACTTTGTTGGTGACATCTCTGTCCTGTAGTGCACAAGTAGGGCTCACAGTATGAGGCTTTTTTCAGTATACCACATGTATCGTATCTGATGGTCTCTCCTAAGGTTGAGGACAACAGTGTGAACTTCCACTTCATCCTGTTTGTCAATGTGGATGGACATCTTTATGAATTGGGTAAGTCCATGAGAGCTCTGCAGTTGAACTGGGACTACCTTACACTGTACAGTAGCACTGGGGGCTCAGGCTAGATACTTGGTGCTAGATAAGCTGCTTGATGAAGCTCTCAAAGCCAATATGTAATCTTTACTTTCACTTGAAGACTTCAGCTGAAGGTGAGTTGTGCTGTGAAGGCCTAGGCCCTCTGGTAAAATTAGTCATCTCCTGTAGAGCAGAGAATACTTGGTCTCCATCTCACTCAAGCTACATATTAACAATTTGTTCTGACCTCCCAAGTGTCTCTGTGTGTACTTGTTTCTTGGGCCTGCTATGCTCAGTTCTACTTCAGAAATAATATTAAGTACACTGAGTGATAGGACTTTTCTTCACAGATGGACGTATGCCATTTCCTGTAAACCATGGCACAAGCTCGGCTGACTTGCTATTGAAGGTAAGACTTCTCCCTTGCTGTCTGTTTTCTTGAAAACAAGGCTTAAAAAAGGATGAGGCACGTATTTGGTGTACAATGGCTGTACCTACTTGCTGTACAAGTTGGTGCTTCTTAGACCATGGTAACAAGGCAGTATATTTAACAGATATCTAGTTCTGTGATTATATTTATTAGCTGGTGGTACAAGACAAGTAGTTTTGGTGGTGGAACCCAGAGAGGAGCTGCAAGGACTTGATCTCTACAAGCGTATTCTGACAGTCTAAACAGCCGCTGCTTTATTTTCTTTTCCTGAGGATTCTGCTAAGATCTGCAGACAATTTACAGAACGTGAAAAAGGAGAAGTTCGTTTTTCTGCTGTGGCTTTCTGCAAGTCTGCCTGAGACTGAAGAGATGCAAGGAAAGCAGTCTAATAGCACACCAGTAATTGCAGTTTAAACTCCAGTGCTTCAGTACTTGTCAAACACAGCTGTTCGGGTAACTTAAATTGTTTCCACCTCTTGCTATACACAGGAGCAACATCAGCTGAGCTTATGCTAAAGGATGAGCTCAAGTTTTAATGTGAACAGTTTGGACACATCAGATGTCTTTAGACTTTTTTCACATGTTAAGTAGAAAATGCTTAACAGGGCTTGTTTAATCTGTCATGTTAATTGAGCTGTTGGTTGATATTTCCTTGTCCTTAATGAGAATAAAATGTTCTGCTGGAAGACTAAATGGACTGAACTGATCACTATAACTTTCTCCACAAGTTGTGTGGCATCCTCTGTAGAACTTGTTTTCAAAGGACACTCAAAGTTTTCTGAGCAAAAAGTTAGTGTCTGTGTGACACATTCCAGTGCTGCACTGTGCTTCTGGTAATGTCCACTCTGACGCTGTTGAGCCACAATTTGCTGAATAAACTTATTTTAGTTAGAAGGGGGTAAGGTGAGACAAACACTCAAATGTCAAAGCTGTCTGCTCTTAAACCAAGGCTAGTTGGTTGGTGTTGAGACAGTATAGACCTTCTCTCTCCCCTATAAAGTCTTAATACTGAATGCAATTCTCAGCTAGCCCATGTGTGCATATTCACCTGTGGTGGTGTTAGGATGGTCTCAGAAGAAGCTACATTACCTGTCCCTTCTGAAGTGACCTAAACCAGGAGAAACCCATACTAAATGAATTTTTAATAACAGAATGAAATTTTGGGTTGAAGGGGAAGAAAGTTAATATATATTACATATTCCTTGGCTTCAGCAGTGACCTTCTACGGAAACTACCGAGTCTAGCTCCTGTTTATCTGCAGCTCCTTGCTGATACCTCAGGCAACCGTAAGAAGGGATAAACCCCCCTTCCACTTGGGTCTTTCTTCTAGTGCATTATGTCCCAGTCTGTGCCTGCCAGCTGTGTTGTGTGGTGCCAGGTAACCTGATGATCTTAGGTGGTTGCTGGTACTCTGTGTATGCTGCAAACTGTTCTGGCTTCCAGTTTTCGGTTTTTTTAAGGGTATTTCAAAATTGCTTTTTTTTTTCCAAGAAAACTGATGGGCTTTGATTAAAGCCATGCATGGTCTGAAGGTGTTGGTGTTGGCCTCATACTTACCTGATAGCTGAAGCTAGCAGGGGTTTGCAACATGTTTTTAAATTCTGAGGATTAACTAAGGCTCAGAGCACTTCCATTCTCAACACCAGTATCTTTCAGCTCCTATTAGCAAGGCTGTGAAAGCTACTTGCCAAGAGAAGATCTGTTGCACGTCACTCACTGTTCTCTACAACAGAATCTTATTCTACCTGCTAGGGGAAGTTGTGGCACAGTGGAGGGAGGTCTCCTGGGGTATCTGCTGCAGCCTCGTGTTCTGACGCAGGCTTGGAGCTATGCCTGCAGCTCAGGCTGCTTAGCAACGAAGCATGCAAGAGAGGAAATGCATGTGGTGTGAGCACAGGAGGATGGAAGGAATGATAAAAATCAGATACCGTAGGCAGAAAGGGCATGAGAGAGAGAGCAAAGCCCAGGCAATTGCATGCCATATGTCAGGGGCTGTGTTTCATTCTAGCAGGGGACCTTTCTTGTGTCTTTAAGACCATTGCTGAGGGTACCTGCCATAACTGTGCCTGTGTACAGTTACAGAGGCAGTCAGTCAATGTTGAAGCAACCTGAAAGTGCTTTAAGATACTGTGTTTTTATGGTGATGGCAACAGTCAACTGTTTCTGGCTTTTTTTGGTGGGATTTCCCCCCCCCCCCCCCCCCCATTTTTTTTTTAATCTAGCAATATAAATCTCTAGCGTTACTGAAGTTATTTTAGTGTTTCATAAACTTATTTTCGCTCAAGCTTCTGAGTTAAGAATCTACTGAAAATAGGTTTTGGCCTCATGGAAAAACAGGGAAAAAGTTCTGACAGGCATTTCTTATTTTCCCACCATCCAGTCACAGGCACAGCTTCAAAGGGCTATTAGAAATAATGAGAACAACTAAGGAATGAACATTATGCACCCACTCACAGAATCACAGAATGTTAGGGGTTAGAAGGGACCTCTAGAGATCATACAGTCCAACCCTCCTGCCAGAGCAGGATTACCTACAGTAGCTCACGCAGGAATTCATTCAGGTGGGTTTTGAATGTCTCCAGAGAAGGAGACTCCACAACCTCCCTGAGCAGCCTGCTCCAGTGCTCTCTGTCACCCTCACAGTGAAAAAGTTTTTCCTAATGTTTTTGTGGAATCTCCTATGCTCCAGCTTGTACCCATTGCCCCTTGTCCTGTCATTGGACATTCCTGAGAAGCGCCTGGCTTCGTCCTCCTGACACTTCCCCTTGACATATTTATAAACATGAATGAGGTCACCCCTCAGCCTCCTCTTCTCCAAGCTAAAGAGACCCAGCTCCTTCAGCCATTCCTCATAAGGGAGATGTTCCACTCCACTCAGGTGTAACATCACTATCAAGGCTATTTTCCCCTGCTAAAATCACCACAGGGGTCTGGCAAATGGCTGAGCTTTGTTTTAAAACATTTTGATAGAAAGAAGAGGATGAGTTGTTGGGCATGGCAAAGATCTTAGGAGCTGGGATAGAGATGCTTTAGATGAAGGAAGTGAGGATCCGTAAACCGAATAGATAGAAGCTTTTGTGACACCAACAGCACCTGTTCCCAAGGGGTTACTGCATTCAGAATGCATGGAAGCAGATATGTGGTGAGTCAAAACCATGCAAAAAACAGCCATAAACAGGAAATATGGGAGACGTTTTAAAGCCATATCAGGTGTGTACAATCTCAAAATAAATGCTTTTTATGCATATTTTCCAGCTAGTTTTACCGACTTTGAGGCCAGATGGCACACATCCTAGAGTACTGAGATTGCTGGCACAGGTTTTCACCAAACTACTGTCCATCACTTGTCAGCAGTCCTGGCAGACTGGGGAGGTCCCAGATGACTGGAAGTCAGCCAGTGTAACACCTATCTAAAAGAAGGGATGGAAGGATGATCCAGGAAACTACAGGCCTATTAGTTTGACTTCAATTCCAGGAAAGCTGTTGGAGCAGATCATCCTGTGTTCCATTATGCAGCACCTGCAGAATAACCAGGTGATCAGACCCAGTCAGCATGGATTTATGAAGCGCAGGTCCTGTTTAACAAACCTGATCTTCTACGACAGGGTGACCCGCTGGTTGGATGAAGAAAAGGCTGTGGATGTTGTCTGCCTTGACTTTAGCAAGGCATTTGACACTGTTGCCCACAGCATTCTCCTAGAGAAATTGACTGCTCTTGGCTTGGACGAGCATACACTTTGCTGGGCGAAAAACTGGTTAGATGGCTGAGTCCAAAGAGTTGTGATCAATGGAGTTAAATCCAGTTCGCGGCCGGTCACGAGTGGTGTCCCCCAGGGCTCAGTGCTGGGGCCACTCCTGTTTAACATTTTTATCAATGATTTGGACAAGGGGATAGAGTGCACCCTTAGTAAGTTTGCAGGTGACACCAAGCTGGGTGGAAGCGTTGATCTGCTTGAGGGTAGGGAGGTTCTGCAGTGGGATCGCTGGGCCAAGTCCAATTCCATGAGCTTCAATAAGGCCAAATGTTGGGTCCTGCACTTTGGCCACAACAACCCCAGCAGTGCTACAGGCTTGGAGAGCTGCCAGGCAGAGAGGGACCTGGAGGTGTTGATGGACAGCCAGCTGAACATGAGGCAGCAGTGTGCTGAGGTGGCCAAGAAGGCCAATGGCATCCTGGCCTGTACCAGGAATGGTGTTGTCAGCAGGAGCAGGGAGGTGATCATGCCCCTGTGCTCATGCCCCTCTACACAGCTTTGGTGAGGCCACACCTTGAGTACTGTGTCCAGTTTTGGGCCCCTCACTACAAGAAGGACATTGAGGTGCTGGGGAGGGCACAGAGGTGGGCTACCAAGCTGGTAAAGGGCTTAGAACACAAGTCTCATGAGAAAAGGCTGAGGGATCTGGGGCTGTTTAGCCTGGAGGGGAGGAGACTGAAGGGAGACCTTATCACTCTCTACAACTACTTGAAAGGAGGCTGTAGCAAGGTGAGGGCTGGTCTGTTCTCCCTAGTGGTGAGTGATAGGATGAGGGGAAATGGCCTTAAGTTGCACCGGGGGAGGTTCAGGTTGGCTATTAGGAAGAATTTTTTTACTGAGTGGGTTGTCAGGCATTGGAACAGGCTGCCCAGGGAGGTGGTTGAGTCACCGTCCCTGGAGGTGTTTAAGAGAAGGGTCGATGTTGCGTGAAGTATAAATATTTGTAGGCTTTTTAGAGCACTGTGTATCAAAACACATTGTTTCCATGAGAAGATCCTCTCTGATAATTTAGTATTTTCTTTTGATCACATCCTACCTGAAGTGAGGCTCAGTTTGTTTGTTGTCTCTCCTTGTTTTCTTCTCTTTGTATTTTTATCTTAAATTTGTAGTTACATATGCAACTGTTACCTTTCCTTGATTTCCTGTACATCCTCCATAATTAGATTAGCTCTTTTAACCTTCTTCATTTCGTATCTATAAACCCTACGTGCTCTTTTCTGAATTTACTCCTGAATTTTCACTGTGACAGTTACTGTGAAGACTATTTTGTGTTTTATGCCTGCTCTGAAAGAAACCTGTGACTGGCTGTTGCCACTGCTGCTTTTCCAGCTATGTAAACAGTCTACTGAGCAAATTATTTAATCTGAATTAAGAGGTTTCTGCCATTTTTATGCAGTCTTCCAGAGGTGGACTTCTAACAGCTAATATACAGTGCTATCCTTGGAAATACTTGAGAAATATTTAAGAATCTCAGGTAGGAATTCAGGCTTATCTGTTTAGACCTTCACATTTCTAATTTAGAATTGTATCCGGGATTGACTGTGCACAATCATTTTCTTGACAGTTTTCTGTGCTGTTTTGAAAGCTTTAGTTAACCTGTTCTGTAGGTGGCAGCATTGGGAAACTTTCAGCAACAAGTCTGCTTTTAGGAGCCACAAAAGGCAAAAGAGATCGAAGCACAACTTCATTCAACCGTATTTGTAATGTTAAGTCCACAGGTAGTCCCATCGCTTTCAGTGGAGCCACTCACACGCTTAAGCACGTCTCTGATTTCAGAGCCAAATATGCAATCCTCAGTTCAGTCAAAAGTTAACTTAGGCATGAGGTAATGTCCAAAGCCTCTTACACATTTCAATAGCCTTTGGCTTAGGTCTGTAGCTTATTTGTAGCTGATACAGCACCATGCCACCTCTTTGTCTGGTATATACTGCTGCACAATATATGCATTACTATCTCCATGCTAAATAGGATTCTTTTTTGGGGGGGAGTAAAGAAAGAAAGAGTGGGCATAACTCCAGCAGCACTCAGCTTTTGATGCCCAATAAAGTTTATCAATCTATAAATATTTAAGATGGAGAACTAGTTACCTGATAAAGGGAACTAGACATACTAGTATTCTCTGACTTTAATACAAATGTACTGGGGAGCTGGAGGGGTCAGTCCCACCAGCCTGTGTGCTGGACACAGGGAGAAAACAAGAGGCTTTTAATAAACCTCTTAGTCACAGGATTCCTCTCCTGGTGCTGCCGACAGCCAAGAAGAAGCTGATGACAGACCTGCAGCTAACTGAGGTGGTGGACCAAATGGAAGGAAACAAGAATTGGGAAAAATGCAGCCAGAAGCTGAGTAACAGCATTAAAATTCCTTTGTGACTAAGGGAATTAAAATATCATTCATGTTTTGTTATTTTTAAATTCTTGCATAGGGTGATACTAAGTTACAGGGAGTTGTGGACATTCCAAATGCTTCAAACCCAAGGGACCTCAACAGATGAGAGGATGGGGCTAGAAGAAACCTCACAGAATTGAGAATGGCAAGGTGCAGAGCTTGGCACCTGGCTGGAGCCACCACATGTCTCTACATAGGCTGGGAGATGATGGGCTGAGTTGCAGCCGTGCTTGACAGGCCTTGGGGGTTATGGCAGGGGACAAACTGAATATAAGCCCATGTGTTGTGCGCTCTCCTTGCATGCTACATTGGAAGTTATAGCAGGAGGAGCAAGGCCAGCAGGGTTATCCATGTCTGCTTGGCACTGGTGAGGCTGCACCTGGACTAGCATGTTGAGTTTCGGGTGTTCCTCTCCCCCGTACAAGGAAGATGTGGAGGAATCTGGAGAGGGTCCAGCGGAAGGCTACTGAGGCAGCCAGAGGCATGGAGCATGTAGGCTGCAAGAAGTTGGTGGAGCTGAGTGGGTACAGTCTCGCATGGAGGAGACTAAGGGAGGATCTAATTGTAGCCTACAACTACTTCAAGGGCAGTTGCAAAGATGACAAAGCCACTTTTTTTTTTTTTTCTTGGTAGTAGGACATGGTCTGTCAAATGGCAGTAACCACAAATTACAGCTTCTAAGGTTCAGTTTGGGACATTTGGAAACTAGAAGAGTACTTCTTCACTGGGAAGGTAGTACGGTACTGGAACAAGTCATGCGAGAATAGGGGCATCTCCATCCCTGGAAGTTTGCAAGGGACCAGGATTTACAAACCAGTTTCATTAAACTGCCCCAGATTACCTATCACAATAGGAAAAATTGGAACACTGATCAGAGTTGCTCCAGCCTTGGGAACCAAGTGCTGTGCTCCTTGACAAGGAGCTAATGTGAGTCTGTGCCATGTGTGGGGGAGCCGTTCCCTGTGGGAAGAGCTGGAGGCTGATGCTGCCAACTGATGCTTTTCTCCTCTGGCTGGGGTGGAAGGACAAGAACAGCTGCAGGAAAAGCAGGCACAGGAGGCGGCACAGGTTTTGTCACCCGTGGGAGGGTTTCCTCTCGACAAAGAGCTGGGGAAAGAAGAGGCCAGGGAAAGATCTGAGAGAGGTCTTCCATGATCAATGAATCAGGAACAGAAGTATGGGGAGTCCTCCCTGAGGATGTGTGTAACATCCCTAAGGGTGACAGGGAATCCTGCTGGGAATGAGGCTGAAGAAAGAGAGCAGAGAATGACAGGGAGAATGGGAAAAGGAGAGAATTCCTGTGCATTTTTCAATTGTCGTCTTTCCAGCAGTGGCATGAACAGCACGAGATGGTTTAATGAAGTTTCCAAACCTCTCAAAGAATTGCCGTGCATCACAAATGCAGTTCTAGATGAAGCCCAATGCACAAGTAATGAGCTACATAGAACTGATTTGAAAATTTCTTGTGTGTTTTTTTTGCTTAGATGAGTTTCAGATGTGGTTAGCTGATATTGCAAGGCCTGCAGCAAGATATAAAAAGTGAGGAGATTGCATGACATTGGAGAAACAAGACTGGGCAAAGCTATTTCAGTGGGTTTAACATTTCAAGCAGAGTACCATAAAAAAATGAGACAGTCAATTCCATTGCTTCAGAACACCCAATATCATACTGAGAGCTATTATTACTTACAGCACCATAGCCAGACTGAATTGCATTTTCTTTTCAAGTCTTTATATATGTGCATGCTAACATCTTACCAGCTTCCACTCTTAATGTATGGAGAGTGGGAGAAATGTAGTTTTACAATCCCCACTTTGCAAGTAAGGAACTGAGACATAGACTAAGTGATTTGCCTAAGGTGATGCTTGAAATTGATGGCAGAGTTGGAATTAAAACTAACTTTACAACTACATGTGGTGGTGTGGGTTTTTTTTGCAGGCAGAGTTCTATGATTAATTTGGCTTTGGGCCTGAGTTAATATACCCTATGTCTTAGCATGGCTTATTAGTTAAAGCTCAGTGTTAGGATAACCTCAACTTGATTGACTTGGAGAACAGGCAGGTGAACTCACGTCTGTCTGAAAAAGAGAGTCTGTATTGACATACAGTCCCCTGAGTTCCCTTCTAATGCCTGAAGATATTTTTCCAGTAGACTTGTATTGCATCACCGTTCAAGAAATATTTTCTCCCTCCTTTTTCCCTTTCCATCCCACAAAAATATTGAGCAGCACTAGAAAGATGAGGAGTATTCATAAATCTAGGTTGCATATGATTACAGAAAAAAGAGAGGTTGCAGTATTCAGGCTTTCTGACATGCAGAAGAGTCAGGTGGCAAAGTTGTGGCCAGTTTCCTGGTGGTTTTCTGGAATAGTTTGAAGAAGTATCAATGAAAGAACAAGATCATTCAGAAAAAATACCGCTATTTGGCTACTTTGACACTTTTTTCTGACTTAACCAACCATTCTGTCTCCTGTCACTGGACAATGGACCAGAAGGTGAAGTCATGTCAATAAACAACATATCTGTCAGAATCAATTCTTACCAAACAAAGCAAGAGAAGGGGTTAGATACTGGGTGACTAATTTTTCCCTATTTCAGAAAGCAGCTGTTAGGGGTTTCTGATGCAGCCCAATGCTATATATGGAGGCGGACATGATCTCCCCCAAACATGAGACACAGTTTGGCACTGAGTTTTCAATTGCCATGACCTTCTGACAAGTCATAAAGTAACCCCTGCTGTGTTTTGAGAAATGATCAGCACAGGCAGTAGTGACTACAAGCTTTCCTGTAAAACACCGTGCAAAAATTTTATAAAACGTGGCAAAATCCTCATGTTTGGTTTGAGTCAGTCTGATGCATGTTCGTGGCCCTGGATCGGGCTACAAGAGTTTAGGAAAGTTGTTGCCCTTTGGGAAAGCGCATGTTTCAGGGCAATGAGAAACTGCTGGTTAAGCAGCCAGGGATCTTGCACAACGTGTTTTACAGAAGTTTCTTCATTTCTGCTGCCCCGTATGCCACAACTGCTGCAGGGATATATGTCAGTCAGGTGATGGGCTTTAATCCTTTGCTTAGCTGCAGTTTGGATGTGTATAGCTCACGGCTGCCACTCCTGAGGTTGGTAATGGCAGAGAGTCCCAGGAGAGCCTGTGACCGCTGCCTTTGTTTCCTGCAGGGAATGTGTTGGCTGTGTCGCAAGCTGAGAACCCCACCGTCATTGACAGGCTGAAAAAACCCCACAACAAACCCCCCAAAAAACAAGAAAAGAAATTAGCTTAAAATCTCTTTGATTTGCAGAACATGAGAGATTTCTCCCACCAGCAGCAAATATGCAGGTGTTTGGGGTTTTTTTTATCCTATAGGTGCTTTTGAACAGAAAATTCACAAGTGAACTTGGGCCCCCATGAGGTGCAGTCAAAAGGACAGAAATAACGCTTCTCGAAAAATTGAAACGTTAGCTCCACAGCAACATCATTTTTGTTACTGAATTGATTTCATCTATGCATGTCAGGAAATGACACTCTGTAACTTTGGCAGTAGAACTCCATTAGATTTGGTGGGGCAGGGAAAAATCCTCTGCTCAAATATGTTACCTAAATTCAGCTCCTAGGGAGGCAAAAGGAGAACTTATTTTTAATTACTATGTGCCACTTGGGCTCTGATTTTGCAAAGCACCCCAGCTCACAGTTAGTCCGTCATTTCAACTAAAGTCAAGCCTTGAGTTAGGCTCAAGCACATGGTTGAAGTTCTGTATAGGCTGAAGCGATTTCCTTAGTCAGACACTTGATGATATTCCCACATCTGCTTAGATTCAGAGCCTGATCCCATCATAGCAGGAGGGCAAAAGTCCATTTGTTTTCAAGCGGAAGCCCCTCACTTGGTATTTTTAATTCTGGATTGGACAGGGAATTAGCAAACTGCCAATCCTTCTTGCAAAATTATACTGATTCTACTACATCAAGTGGGACAGTGTTCCTTAGAATGATTAAACTTTTCCAAGATTTCATATCCTCAGTCATCAGACTCCATTTACTGCAGGAAATTACAGTTAAGCTGTATGAAGACTTTCCCTGACTAAATCCAATGTTTATAAATTATAACCAGGCAGAAAATGCGAATCTCAACAAAGTAACTGGAGTCTGAACTGCAAGCGTTCACAAGTTCAACCGCTTTCCCAAGTATTTTTTACCACAGGAGTAACATGAGTTTGTATAAATAAAGTATACATTTTTAGCATATTTGCACACTGCAATATAATAGATAACTTTTGTGTGTATTAGGAGTGCACAGACCTGTGTGGGCTGTCTCTGGCTTCATTCTCAGACAGGAGGTTTTTGGACTTTTCACCGACAGCGACCACCAACAGAGCAACTTCCCTGTGTTAGAGGGGTTTTTTTCATGAGAATGTTGCTGGAAAGCTTCTTAAGAAATAAGCTCTATAAAGCTTCTTAAGAAATAAAACAATAACAAGTTGGATATTGTTTACCCAGTGCCATATTATTCTTCATCTCTATGGCAAGATCTCAATATTTTTCCTTCCAGAACATTAGCAGTCAGGCCAAGGTATATCTATGTAATAACTTCATACACACAGTAAGAACCAACGGGTGAAGAAAAGGCTTTCTCTAGAGCAAAGAGGAGATCTACTGGCAATGAGGGCCAAAACCAGTCACACAGTGTATCTTCAGGTTTCCTTGCACTGTGCTGAACAAACCACTGACTGGACCCGGATATGCTATTTTCTCTTACGTACATAACAGATTTAGTACCTTATCCACATTGTGTAAAATATGCAACATACAACATGGATATGGAGAATTATTTTTAAAACTTTGAGGCTAAATAGGAAATCATAAATGCTAAGTGCAGTCAATACATCCTGCATGGTACTTCTTTAAAAGGTTTGAGATAGAGCTACTGCTCAGAAGCATATTCACATGTAAGAGGAAAATGATCACGAACAATGGTTACTGCGTTGAATTGAGGGAAAGTTTATCATATACTGACTACTGGAATAAGTTAGGTTTTAAATTCTACAGTTTAATCTCTAGGATATAAATTAGGCTCTTACCTAATTAGTACCTTAGTATCTAAAATATAGTCAATATTTTGCTGAGCTGCTCTTCTTTATGGATGATTGCAAGCAAACCCTCCAGGTATACCCCTACAATACTGCAAAAGTCACTTAATAAAATCAACAGTGGTGAATGTATGGAGGAGGGAGCATAAACTGGTGAACTTCAACAGCAGGTTAATGCCTGGCCTTGGCAGAGTGAGTGGCCAGCCCCTCAGGGCGAGGACTTCACCCCTTGATTCGACATGGAACTAAAAACAGTTAAACCAGGCATGACACTCAGCATTCCCATTTAGGACCAGCTTTAAAAAGGAAAATAGCTCCACTGTGCACCGACAAATTCAGCTTAATTGAAAATGTTAGCACCCATGAGAATTCTGGCCCGTGACCTAGATAAAACAGAAGCAAACCATTGTGTGACTGCATCTCTTTAGTAAATGTAGTACCGCCGTCAGCAGTCTGCAAAAATACTCATTTTCAAAGCAAGCTTTCAGTGAAGCTTTCAGAATGACTTCTGTTTCAGGAGGGAAACACAGATGCAGGAACTAGAAAGGGCTTTCAACACCTGCTTGTTTGTTTATTTATTTATATTCAGTCCTATCTGGGGCAAAAAAAAAAAAAAAGTTTGTGCATGTTTAATTTGCAAATGAAGCATGAACAGTGAAATCAAAACAAAATAAAAGAGTACACAGTGGTACCTTTAAAAATTTGTCCAGTGTATACAAGATAACTAGCTGGAGGAAATCTCTGCAAATACTAACATGCATATACTTCGTAAGCTGTGAAAAGGAAGAAATCACCCATAATGTAGGATAGTGCTATAAAACTTTTGTCATTTCTTGTAGGGAATTAGAGTTGACCTTTCTGCATTGGAAAAGGAAAGGACACCAGAAATTACTGGAAGGGACTACAGGAAAAGGCTTCTTGAATTACAGCCAGTGCATGCTTATGGTATTCAGATATACAACTGCTGCCCACAGTACAAAAGGATAGACCTCTCACTTCATGGTTCATTTAAAACTACAGCTAATCTGAAAAGTGTTCACTGTCTGGAATGGTCTTTTTATATAGAGGTGTACTGTATTCCAGCGTACAGATTTTGTACTTGAATTAATAATGAGTTTCACTGCTGTCTTGTGGCCCAGCTGTGCTTGTTTTAGTACATCTCTAAGTGTGTGCTAGTCTGGGAAGCTTTCGGGATGAGACACGGCAGATGGACAGAAGCAACCCAGGTCCGCATTCCTTCAGAGCAGCCACACAGTATGAACTACACTGGAGTTTAACAAGCATGCAACGACGTGGAGTGTGTTTTCCAGAATGGTCTTTTTCCTAAGATATCCTCTTTACTCCTACCACATCTCAAAGGGTGACAGCTTTCCTCAATCAAGAACACCTCTGCCCAAGAGACTCCATGGAGCCCTCATCTCAGCGAGAGCTAATAATTCTTAATGACATGCTTTTATTCTTGTGCGATATCGTCTTACTCTGTGCTACTTTCTACAAGCCGGTGAGCATTTAGAAGAAGGAAGTATTTACTTAGAGTGACAGGCAAAGGAAGGTGTCAATGTTGAAAGAACTATGGGTCTGTATTTCTGGAATGGTAGCATCTAGACTCTCATCTTGGCTAGCCAGACTCCTGTGATTTCACAACGATTTTGTCACTTCTCTGGATCTAAGATCATAAGCATTAGTCCTGCTGGAAAGCAAATTTTAATTCTCCCTGCTCATTTAAAATATTTCCCCAAAACCTATGTCTAAGGCTTTTGGAAAGATAACACACCAATTTCTCTGAATACCAAACAAATACTAAAAAAGTAGTTTTCAGTAGTGAAAGGCTTTAACTTGTTTCTTTTAAAATATCTGTGAATTTCCAGTTCATTTCCTTTGTTTTCATATTTTCAGAGTTGTTTTGCACGTAAGTTTTTCCAGTGTTGAAAATTGAAGCACATCGCTGTAGGTAGGTGCAAGAAATTCAGCAGCACAGTGAAGCTGTGTTTTTTGATCTTATGTCCTCCAGAATCAGGGTCTGAATTAAGCAAGTTCAGGTAAGGAGACAGTATAAAAGTAACTGGAGTTAATTGTTCCTTTCATTTAGCTTAAGAACAGTTTATCCAGTTTCTTTAGGGACACTTCAGCCCCACTCTCACACAACCTGTCACTCAGGGAAACCTCAGACTTCAGCTGGGCAGTGGAATCCCCTACAAAACAAATGGGAGGAACGAAGAGCTTATGGCCAGGGAACACCGAAACCCACAAGCTGATTGGGGCATTCCTTAAACTAGCTGGTGGGAAATACTGAGTCTAGGCACAGGTTTACTCCAAACGGAGTTAAACAAGTTAAGATGGCAAGGGAGAGGTGTTTATTCCTGCTTAATACCCTTACCATGAACACTCTTCTAATGTTAGGTGCTCTCTTGAAAGAGATAAAAAGAGACAGACAGCCCTGGGTTACGTCCCTTCTCTGGCTAGGCTTTTTCTCCTGCTCTGTAGCTAAAACATACATTGAAACCCTCTGTGTTTAACTAAGTTCAACTACTAAGCTATTTGGCACTTGATGGTCAACGGTTCTCTCTCTTTCTTCCAGCAGTGGTCCTCCACCACAGGAAGCAACGAAATAAGGACTTGAATCTGTCTGTCCCACACCAGTCTCTAGCTCTTCATAATGAAGTCAACATCTCTCCTTGGCTTAATGTACATTCAGTTTCTTTACACAAACCGTAATTCAGAGAGCTGTACAACTCCCTGTAACAGTTTGCTGGTGGTCGCCAGCTCCTCAAATACAGAAGCATCAGCTGCAGGTACAAGAGTGAGCTGAAGGCAGACCCTTGACCTCCCAGTCAGAGCTTTGCCACTGGGTGGTAACTAGACATGCACACCCAGAATTACAGGACTCTGCTTAATTCTGTCCTGTGCAAAGCCTCATCTAAGTACCTTTACTAGACTACTCCCCTGGCAAGGGGAAGGCCAAGTTTAAGAGTCTTCTGGTCCTTAACTGAGACCACCAAGCAGCTCCGTGTTACCAGGAGATGGAGACCCACTAGAAAAAGACAAATACAAGACTGAGACAACACTAGCAGAAGAATACGGTCTGAGGGAACTAGGGGGAAAAGCTGAACAAGTTTTTGGAAGATTTCAGTAGTACCTAAAGAACCACCGCAGTGTCCAGAGTTTTCTGTTGGTTTCAATGGTCAGTTCCAGCTGATGGTTAAATTAGGTAAAAAATGATTTTTTTGAAAGCAATGAGATCTCAGTTTGCAGGCTGGTTCTGTGATCCCTCTATAGATGGCACTGTAACTTACCAAATGCTCTGCTTCCCTGCCCAGAATTTTTCTGATGATATCAGCATTATGCCATCTCAAAAAAGCACATTGAAGGTAAATAAACCTCAAAACCATCAGTAACATTGAGATGAACCTCAAACTACAAGTGTGATTTCTGATCTCAAACCCATTGTAACATTATACAGAATCTGATCAAAAAGCACCCCAGATCAGTATCCAGCCTCTGTGAATGGCCAATACTATAACCCTGGAGTAAAATATAAGAGGAGACTAAACATATAGCGGTGTGCCCTTACATGTTGTACCAGCTTACAAGGAGCTGGAGGGACGCCACGCAGGCAGATGTGGTACTTTTACATTTAACACCCCTTGACAGATTTCTCTTCAGTGAATTTCTCCAATTGCCTTTGCACTCGTATGAACTTTAAACATCCACAGCAAACCAGTTGGTCCTGGTTGAAACATAACTTCTGACTTTTTTTCCAGAGTGAACATAAATCCAAATGCATTGTAAGACATTTGAAGCAATTAATGTGCAAATGATTATCATTACGAGCAGGAGCTAACTGAAAACAACTGCCTACACATGACAAATCATAGACGGTTTCCTCCATTATCTTTCTCTTTGCACATAACTTCTTCACGAAAAGGACTCTTCTATCCTAACAACACCATGTATAAATGGCACTGTCAGCATCCTTAGTGCTCATCAGTAGTTTAGCAAACATCATTCTCAGCAACACCAGGCCCAATACACCAGATCATTTGACTCTGTAACCACTAAACCTTTCTAAAAATATCACTGAATGAAAACATCCTCCATTAAAAGCCTCGTTAGTTCATAAAATTTATAGGATTATCAACAGTTTACCTTGATTCAGAGTCAAAACCCTTTGTGAAATCCAAATGGACAGCCCAGTAGCATGGTTTCCCAGGGTGTAGAGCTCACATTAGAGCTAGAGACAGCTGGAGAGCTACCACAGCACCAACAACCACTGCATCCCTGAAAACAAGTAACAAATAGTCACACCATGGCCGAGAGTCTATACATCTGTCACACAGAGAAACATACCCTTTTAGGAAAGGTATATTTCTATGTAACAACTGTATCAGTAATATTGCCCAAAATTTTATGTTCTTTCTTCAAAAACATATATATATATATATATATATATATATTTAAAAGTTTTAAAAGCAATGGCAATACTCCATTTCCAATCCCACCTGCAACTTCAGTTGCATATACAATTTTAAGATAAATTGTCAGTATATACTTTCCTTTCTGACAGTACTCCTGCTATTATTACCCAGAAGCAGTAAATTGTAAATATCTATGCAAAAAATTGATCCCTTTATCTTTTGGAAATTTATGGCAGTATTCTTCAAAAGTAAATGCAGAGATAGTAGAATGTATACAATAACTGAGCCAGATTTATGATTACGATTATGAAGAAATAGGCCATGGTTTATCCTTGATAAGTACAGTGTATTTATGCTGTGGAAAGATTTATTATGTGTTTAAGCATTCATTTCCGTATTTTTGTGCACGTTTTCTGTAAAGGATGTGTTAAGCATGTTATGACCACTTGAGAACTTAAAGGGGTTTGGTAAGTCAGTCCTAAGTTTCGCAATCAGATGAACATCACAAGAAATCAGTCAGAGGATGGCTTTGGTATTAACACAAACTTTCAAATGCAGAATGTTTCAATAAAGTCATTGCAATTCAGGCATGGAGGGCCAGAAGTTTAAGAGGTGAGAAGGGGGTCCTGGAAATTAGGATGTGCTCACACCACCGTACAGCCCCCTCTCTGAGAAACCTCATCTTTCTTTCTCCTTTCTATGTTTCACAGTCCTAAGCATTAAAAAATACAAATGTATTCAGACAATTTATGTGCTCTTGCCAAGTTTGCAAGGGAGATGCAGCAGAATTATTAAAAAACCCCAACAAAGGTCTGTATCCTATGTATTGAAAAGCAGACTGTCCCTCTCTTACGGCTTCTCCTCTCCTGCTCGAGAGCTGAAGCGTTTCCTGACATCTTACTCCTTTCCGTGCATTACTCCTGGAGGCCCCAGCACTTTCGAGCCCTCTGAAAACAAGGCCCACAGAGTCTTTGCAATAAAGCAGCCGTAAGAACTGACAGGTTTAATGGAGCATGTGTACAGCTCTTACACTTCCCCACAGGACAGCACCGCCAGCATGTACATGTGCACACCACCATGATTTCCAGCTGGGTTCTCCTATGCTGTGAGTGCCTTCTGCCACTTTCAGCACTCTGTACTCAACTCTGCCACCGTGTTTCAGCAGCTGAAGAAATTAATTGCTGTAGAAAGCAGAAGGGAAGGCTAGCAATCTGGTGATGCTGGGACATACCTGCAGATTGCCGCAGCAAGTGCTTTGAAGAACCATTCTTTCTCTAGATGTCACGCTCTCCGTTTTCCTTGGTGAAGCACCCTCCTCCTCTAGGTTTAGATGACGAACATTTGAGTGCTGTATTGGCATCAGCTACCACAAAGCACAAAGGAGAGAGATTCATGTTACAAGAGCTCCCACAGCTGACAGCCCAGTCCCCCTGCACTGTTGGAAAATCTTCCACTCTGCAGAACCACTGGCATGACTTTCCTTACTCACTGGGATGAAGATCCCACAGGTCTTGATCGCCAACAAAGTTTGAGATTCTTTATTCCTAATGGGCTCATCATTTCCCAGCTTCACTGAGGCATGTAAGATGCTGATCAGTCCTACAAGATGCTCCAGAGGCTGATCATTGCTTCTTGCACAACAATCTTTGCCACATTCTGTTTGCAAAGAGGTCTACGAAGAGAAGGATTTACAATGAATCTTGATTGGAAAGTCTGAAAGTAGTGCACAGACATAAATTTGGCATATTCTAATGCAGCAGTGAAAATTTATTAATATACTAATTTTAAGAGCAGTATCATTTAGCAAACTGTCCAAAGTTCACTGAAGGATTCTTGCCCCTTAGAAAAGCTTGATGCTCAATTCAGGTTTACCGAACAATTAATTACTCTGGTGTTCCCAGTATTATCTGGCCTGAACTTAGAGCTATGATTGCTAAAGATTTTCCTAGTGCTAGTGCTCCAGTCTCTTTAAGACATACCATCATTTTGATCTTTTGCTGACTTACTAGCATCTAAGTAAACATGGTGTCACCAGTGTCATAGGACTGGAATTTTTTAAGGCGTGGATGGGACTTAGGTGCTTGATCCCATTAATTTTGATGAGATTTGAGCATCTAACTCCTTTAACATCTTAGGAAAATCCCTATCCAGTTTCCTGGGCATGGGTCATCAACACAATGAGGACACATTCAATGAATATTACATTTCAAGAAGAAAAATCACTCAGTTAACATGGCCCTTTCGAAGAGCAATGATTAATGAAAAGCATAGACACGCTCAAAAACACTAGCTTGGATCAGTTACAGGTATGACAGTTCTGCAACCTATGGATTGCCCGTCCTTTTCTCTGGCTAGATCAGGAGCTCTTGTGACAGGCAGTCCTGCCAGCAATCCAAAAGTGCCTGGATGTAAGAGTCAACAGGTATTAACAATAAGTAACATGGATTCTTGATTCCCAGAAAGTACTATGCTTTCTCTTAAGTGATCAGTTGAGGGTTTTTTTGACCTTTAGGCTTCTTTTGGAGGCCCACAGAGGAGCACTGGGTTCTCTAAATAGGGAAAAACTCCAGACACTTTTGTTGATGAGACAGAAAGATACAATTTAAAAAAAGTAATAAGAGAAAGTTATGAAAATAACTTTAAAGGGATATTTTCCCCCCAATTTTACTATTTTAAGGGTCATGCTCATGAACATTTTTGGCTGTACACTCCATAGCAGTGATTTCTTGGCAATCTCATTAGCTCCACTTTTGTGTGGGTGGGCAGCTCTTGTATCATAAATCATTTAGCAGTTCAGACAGCGATTCAACAAAGTGTAATACCCTTCTCTTCCCTGACAGTTTGTCAACAGGGACAGACCTATGTCACCACATGCAGTCCTAAAGCTGGCTGGAAGAGAGACAACTGCTTCAAAATGTGCTCCATGGTACTTGGGCTTGAGTGAATAAGCCCATCTTGTTAAGCCAGGATCAGTGGTAGAGTAACGTTGTTTCTGCTTCGGAGTTGGCTCACATCTGACCAGCTGCGAGCAGAACGAACTTATGTCTGGGTTTGGAAGAGCGAAGTGAAAAGCTTATGTGAACCCTTCCAGCCTTGAGAGGTGTGGAAGGCCCTCCTGGACCCACACTCTTGCAGGATAGGCCTGCAAGAAAAGGTCCCAGGGATTTCAGTGATGTTAGGTTTGATCCCTAAGAGTTCCAGGAGAGAGCAGAGGAAGTAATTCTCTAGGAGCACTGAAATGTTACAGGAAGGTCCAACAAATATTCATAGTATTGCTTGTTTCTTTAATACTTAAATGCCACACATATATTAGGAAGTATCCTGTGTCTGTGATCATGCTTAGATTTACATTTTCTGCCACTGGTAGCTCCAGTGAGTGTGTATTCAGTTGGTGTGTGTGTGAAATAATATTGCTAAGACATATTAACCTGTTGGTACTTGCAGTTCAGGAAATTGTAAAAAAGGTTGCTATCTGGGAAGATGTCCACAGCTCCTCCTAACTCACAGTAGTAATTTAGCTGAGATTGCAAATAATACTCCATCCTTTGAAACGGTGGGTAGAACAAAATAAAGAAAACATAATAGCTCTCATTTTGAGTTGGGACTCATGGCTGATTTTGACACCCTGACTCTAATGAATATGTGACCATCCGTGTCTGTGACTGCATGGTGGATGTTGTCTGTCCCAGAAATGGTACCTGTTGCACCAAAGCACCTCCACAGGCTTTGATGAGTGTCTTGTTCTGCAAGGATTGTCAAGCCAGAGGAGATCACTAGCAAGTGAGTCTGCCTTTAGGGAATAAACTCACCTGTATCTTAAGCCGCACTGCTTTCTCTGGCTTCCAGTTGAACACAACCATCTGCTATATACACTCCTTTAGAAATTCAATATATAGGAGAAATAAATTCTCTAATATTCCTGTGTCATGGAACTAAATTATAATCATAGAATCATAGAATGGCCTAGGCTGGAAGGGACCTTAGAGATCATTTAATCCAACCTCCCTGTCACAGGCATGTTGCTGAATAAGATATATTGCTGTCCTACTGCATGAAGTCAGTCTTTTTTTCTTGTCTTTTCTTTTTTTCTTTCTTCTTCTTCTCTGCACCTGCTTCTCTTTTTCTTTGCCACTTTTCACTTTTGGCTGCCTATTTCCTTACATTGAGTAAATGAATGTTCCGTTTCACTGTGGACACAAATTTGAATAAAGCCCAGCATTAACTCCAGATACAGGTTTTCCTTTTGACCTGCTCCACAGGAATAGTTACTAAGAAATGTGAAGGTATTTACCAGTTCTTTCTGGATGATACAAGTCATTGCTAAAATTAAAGGCTGAATGTGATGTATTTTTGCCCAGATTTCTCAAACTTTCACAAGCAGCTACCTAGAAAATAGCTGTTCTAACATCAGTGAGAGGGATTTTTGCTATTCCATTTGTATATTTGATAAAATCAATGTTGTTTGGTGAAGCTGGAACACAGGATGTTTCATAAAAATATGAGGAAAAATTTTTTTACTGTGAGGGTGACAGAGCACTGGAACAGGCTGCCCAGGGAGGTTGTGGAGTCTCCTTCTCTGGAGACATTCAAAACCCGCCTGGACGTGTTCCTGTGCACTCTAGTGTAGGTGGTCCTGCTCTGGCAGGGGGGTTGGACTAGATGATCTTCGAGGTCCCTTCCAACCTCTAACATTCTGTGATTCTGTGATTCTGTGAACTACGTGGTAACGCCACCACTACACAAAGTTTGTTACACACCAAGAAAATTAATATCAGAACCCAGGAATTTACTTTGGAAGCTATTTGGTTTCAAAATCACCTTTTTTCCACAGAATAGTTTTTTATTTTCGCTGCATTTGACAGCAGTTCCTCAAAAGTTTCTGATTACTTTCATTGCATTCTGTCTCATACACAACAGACCCTCTCTTCCTACAAATAACAGCTCTGTTGCGCTTGTTCGAAGCTATGGCTTGCTGCAAAGGTTTGCAGACTGCTGAACAATCTGTTCTGGCTACTTATCTTTACCTGAACCAAGCCTAGATAGACTCAGCTGCACTTACGAAACTTGCAGCTGAATTAAAGCCATTTTCTAGGTGATGGCACATGAAAGAGGTGTTTAGGAACATCTCTCCAAGGCTATTAAACCCCCTCCACCATGTTCCTCACGAAGAAAAAATTGAGTAAGTCCATGTGCTCTAAAAGTTACTCAGGTTGGTGAAATGGGGTAAGATGTATACTGGATCGGTGGTACCAGGGGAAGATATTGCATTTAAATGAGCAGGGCGAAAAATCACCTGGAAGATTATTCAGATACATACTGGAGGTGGAGGTTCCTGCTCTGTACCGGAGTGTATTTGGAAGAACACTCCACTTCCAGTCTTTAATGAGGTAGATTGTAAGAAAGTTGCCAAAAAGCAGTCAAATTCAGAAGAAAACTGCAGG
This sequence comes from Trogon surrucura, assembly GCA_020746105.1. Taxonomy (NCBI): domain Eukaryota; kingdom Metazoa; phylum Chordata; class Aves; order Trogoniformes; family Trogonidae; genus Trogon; species Trogon surrucura. The sequence continues at coordinate 55,838,097 of CM036620.1, read as the reverse complement.
GAAATTTTTTTTTTGCCTTTCTGTGCCACTTCCAGATCAGCAGAGGAGCAAGGGCCATTTGCTGGTTTTGCATTAAAGAAACGGCGTCACACTGGCAGGTACACAATCCTACGAGAACTGAGAATCAGTTCCCCATCAATGCACTTTTGTCTTAATGAGCTAAAAAGATCCTTGATAACAGCTGGTGAAAGGCCCATTGTCCTGCCACATCCTTTTCCTGATTTGACCTGTCAAGAGAGCAGAACTATGTAGCTCCAGGAGCAGAGAGCAGGGTGGGAGAGCCATGCTTTCCTCTTTCAGTCACTGGTTTGCACATGTGGTCACCTTCTGTTCGTAATACGGTCTGTATCTTACAGGAGGCTCTAGAAAGAACATGCATGGACTTGGACCTTGCTGCGCTTGGTAGCTAAGAACGCAGAATGAAAGGAAGCTCCCCAGCCTGACGAATTCACTGGTTTTGTGCTCAGGTTTATCCTTTCCTTTACCTTTGTACCTTTTTATTTTGGTTTGCTTTACTTCCCTTTTCACCAATCCTGCACTTGCTTCTTATGCAATTGCTTTTCAGTCAATGCAATTTATGTCTTTTTAACCTTGTGTAACTTGGTATCGCTTGTGATAGTTTTCCTTTCACTGGCTTGCTTTCTGCTTTTCTTTCCCAGTGGTTTTCATGGTTTATATTCGTTGTGTTGTCTCTCCACTTACTCTGTATGAACAAGAGGAAGGGAAAAGTAGCTGAGACCAAAGTGACAGAGAAGGGTTTGAAAGACAGGAGCCTATGGCAGGCTGGGACAAAGTAAAGCAGGATGGCGGAGGAAAAAAAAAAAAAAAGATGCTAGTTAAAGAGGAGGCTGGATATAGGAAATTCCTACACCAGAGGAAAGGCAGGTCTTGATGAGAACAATATAAAGAAGGAAGGAAGTGGTTGTTTGGGCGAGTGAGAGAATTGACTGTGGCTGTGGATGAAAGAAGCTGAGCCAGGCGCTGTGAAACCAGCAGAGCGATCAGCCTGGGATCTGGAGGCCTCCAGGAGAGGCAGAACCAAGTGTCAAAGCCAGAAAGGAGGGCTGGGCAGGGAAAATCCCACACCTAAAAGCATAGCAGCACTCAAAACACAGAGATACTGATCAGGGATTTGTTATACAGGGAACAGAGCCTAGCAAATGACATTGAATGTTTACAGGCATTCATGCACGTGATCTCTCATTTTGAATCACCTACACTCGGATCTATTAGGCTTATAGCTAGTTAAATAGCAACATGTGTAGCAGTGTATCACAGAATGTCAAGGGTTGGAAGGGACCTCTGGAGATCACCTAGTCCAATCCTTCTGCCAGAGCAGGTTCACCCAGAGCAGGTTGCACAGGGTGGCATCCAGGTGGGTTTTGAATGTTTCTAGTGATGGAGACTCCACCAGCTCTCTGTGCAGTCTGTTTCACAGCTTTGCCATCCTCAAAGTGAAGAAGTTCCTGCTCACATTTAGATGGTACTTCCTACGTTCAAGTTTGTGCCCATTACCTCTCAGCTTTTAGAAGGTAAATAAAAATTTAAAAATTAAATAAAGGCAAAACCATGCAAATAAGAAAACATCAAACGGTGCTCAGCCCCCAGGTGACAACTGGATGCACTAGCTTTCAAAAATCAATATAAATTTCCAAAATAAAGAAAAAACTTCTTCACAAAAGGGCTCACAATCTCCCAGGACAGGGTGAGAACGGATAATACTGCTTTTCTCCACAGAAAGAGCACATTTGGATGATCCATCCACTCCTGTAATTCCCAGAATGACACAGAACATCGATGCCAAGCCTGACAATATGTTGCTGAGTGAGTGGTAGCAGAGAGAAAGTGACTGTGATAGAAGACAGCATGGCCGGGATAAACAAACAGGTGCTGTCAGCCAAATGCTGAACACTGCAAATGTACCACAGCAGATGCTCTGATTAAATAAAATGTGAAGTCACAACATTTGTCTGAGTGATTGAAAAAACCCAAACCAACATGCTCTTACAGTCACAGATTCATTGATTTTTCATGAGAATTAAAAATAACTCTAATAAATAAGGACTAAAAGCCCTGGTGTTACTTTTCTTTCAGCTTGTAAGTTTTTAAAAATAAATAAAAAACCTCTTGAATGCAAATGGTCTTCCTTGAGCAATTTTTTAAAATTCAGTCTCTTGCTTCAGAGTGGATAGCTTTACCAGCCTGATTTCAAAGACAGACTGTGTGTCATGGAGAGTCGAACTGTCTTGGAATCTAGTTTTATCCAGGAAGAAAACACCAAACTCCTGGTAAAGATCTCTTCCACCACCCTCCAATGCCTTGATATGTGCTGCTGTAAGCACTCTTCTCATCTGCTCACTCAGCTCACCTCTCAGTTCACCCTTTCACACATGACAAGCTGTGAAAGTGCACAAACAGCCTTTGCTAGTTGGTAAAAAAAATCTCCAAATACTCTCCTGTGGGATTAATACCCATTGAGAGATATTAATACCAAGGATGCTTTCTGCTAGAGCTGCCCAGCTGCACCATCACCAGGCAGCCACGTTGCACTTTGCAATGTTATGAGTCCCGTGACGGCTCAGAGGCTGCCCATGTGAGCAACTCTGAAACAACCTGGAAGTTATTACAGAGCAGTGCGAGATTATGTCTACCCATTTTCAAGCAGAACTTTCAGAATAAATACCACAAGGCCTCAAGTTTTCTGTGTTTGTTACAGGGACAAAAAGGACAAGCAAAACAATGAAATATATAAAAGTCCTTGAGTGAACAACAAAGAAGATACCTGGTCAGAGCCATCTGCCTACAGCTCAGCTCAGACTTTTCCAAAATCTGCCCCAGGACTGTGCAACATCCCCAGCTATGACCATTATGGTCTGGGGAAAAAGGAGCTCTGCTCAGAGAGTATAAGCCAGGACTGACAGATTGCAGAGGAGATAAGGAGGCAGAAAAGCCCTGGTGGTAGCGGGACAACTTCCCTTCTTAATCAGCCCAGGGGCTTGCTGGTTTAAGGCACATTTGAAAAAGCTCTCAAAGAAAAGATTATTAAGCTAGGTAAAAGAGAGCACAAATAGAGATTCTTCCCATTTGCTCTTTGTGCAATGTTGGTTTTTTTTGTAAAAGTAATTTTTCCCAAATGGAGAGTGCCTGTGTTACTGGAAACATGTTCTGTCAGATCTGCTTTGAAGAAAAAGGTTTATTGCCAGGCTAATATGACCAAAGGAGTGAGAGCACGAAGATGTCATCTAGGAGTAGTTTTACTCAGAATTTGATCTTGAACACTATACCTGTTCCTTCAGGGAGACACTTTGTATTGGCAAAAGCCACCCAGGACACAGCTTCCTCAATGCAAGCTGTTCATTGCTACCATGGGGTAAGATCAGGCCTGCCAACGACATCAGCCCAGCCTTAGAACCTCCTGCTCCTGCTATTCAAGAGGCTTCAAGATTTTAGATGTTACTTTGAAGACAAAGAGGAACAGCAGCATTCCTCCTCCCAGCAGAGAAAACTAAACTGGGTAGAAGACAGAACTGGTTACTACAGTTGAACGCTCACTCTACCTGACACTGTACCTTCTTAAAAGCCTCTGGTTTTCCTTTTGCGCATAGCAGCAGAGAGAACTGTGATAACTAGAGAAGACCCTCTTTCTCTCCTTCCATCTTCTCCTATAACCACTGTACTGTACATTTTGTCACAGTTACTTTACCAGTGCATAGGCACAGGCTGCTTTTGGGAAGGGTGATGGCACCTGGAAAAAGATATGCAGCTTGACACTGCTACCTGCACCTCCATAGGCTCTCCCCTGTCATGTAAGTACAGATGCAAGTTTACAACAGGCAATAAGGACTGCTGAGATGCTAGCTTGAGATTTACTAGAAAGAAATCCAGAAAAGCACTTGCTTTAAAATGAGAGTTTTGCAAAGAGCTACAAGAAAAAATCTCCTAATTTGTTGCTGCTGCAAATTCTCTCGCTATATTTCTGGTAATGTTTCCAGTAAGGAGCAGCAGAGCAACCTCAAGAAAACCTTGCTGGACTTTCTAAGGTGCTCATTTTCATATTTTGTCTCCTGGATCAGTTGCCAGAGTAGCTGTAATAGGGAAAGGAAAACCGTTGAAAAACCTGTAACTGGTATTCGAGGGGCTTAGGGAAATCGCTGCAACTCTCCAGGCAGATGGTGGTTTAAATAAAAACAACAAAAAAAACCCAAACAAAAAAACCACCAAGCTGGGCTGATGCTAGAAATGTGTTTCCATGGGAACAGGGAAATAGGGATGCTGCCTTGTACTTGACCGAATAGGAGGCAGGCTCGAGATTAGGATTAGGAAAGAAGTGGCCATATTCCTGCTGCCATTCAGAGTGTCTTTTACACTCCTAAATACACGACAGGGTTCTTCAAAGACTGCACTAGCTCTATATCCACATACCTCTGTGCGGATTTAATTAATTTTAAAAGTTGCCTACGCTTGAATGTGTGTGAATAGAAAGTGTATAAATGTGTGTGAACAGAAAATGTATAAAAGAGCACATTTTAGTGATCCATGAGAACTGACAGTATAAATCAGAAATGAATGTCCACCTCTCAGTTTAAGACAAGGTATGTGGTGGTGGTTGCCTCTGTCTCAAACGGATACTCTGTGTGATGTGATGCTTACCCCAGCGCACTCCAGCTCTTCTAGTTCTCTGAGAAGTGATGTTGAGAACATCAGAAAGCAGAATGATACATTTGATGTTGCATGTTAATAAAAAAAGAGAGGTAGGAAAATTATTTTAAATTGTTAGTCTTCCTCTGCCCCAGGAGAATAAATCTAATTGATGTCTGATACACATCAGTGTTATTTAAATATTACAAGAATTGGAAAACAGTTTATGGTAACATAAGTATTTCAAAATGCAATTATTATTTCTCGTTAAATGTTTGAGATTAGATTACTATTCACAGAGTTTCTGTCTAGTTTCAGTTCTTGGAAAAATCCCCATAAATCTTATCTCCTGTTTTTAGGCCCTCCAGTACTCCACCAAACTTGAAACAATAAACAAAGACCAAAACAAAAGTCAGAGAACAATAAAGGCTAAATTCTGGAATGGAAATAGAGTGAAATACATGCATTTTTGTATTAGATTTATATTCAAAGAGTTAATATTTTTTCTTTGATTGATTTGTAACAATAAACAACATTCAAAATCCCAATTTTTGAACCAAGGGAAATTCAAGCGTAAAATAAGGGAATGTTATAAAGTGGATCCTACAGTTTTCTTCTCATCTAATTTGCTGACAGCTATCACAAGCTGAAAATACGGCCAGTTGTGCCCCCTCAAAAATCCCTTTAGTAGTTGTGGTTAACATTTGCATACCTGCTTTTCCAGCACACAGACATGCTTGCATAAATATAAACAAGCAACTTTGAGTCACGTTTCCAACACTTATGAATGGAGATTTTTAGGATTTGGCTTTTAAAAGGCCTTGTGAAATTTTTTTTCTCCCCTGTTTCTAGAAACTTCCATGCACTTAACCTTAAGCTAAGGACTCTGAGCTAGGACTACTCACACGACCCGAGTCAGTCCGTGCAAGTCTCTGCAGGACAGAGTTCGTTTTCTTCTGCATAAAGAGTAAATTTTAAGCACACCTTGATGCTTCCTTCGCTTTTGGAAGAAGGAAACCACTGTCGGGCACCGTGCTGAGCCTCACACCTCGCAAGGCCCCTCTCACCCCTCAGCCCGGCGAGGAGGTCCCTGCAGATTCATCAGCGGCACCTGCCGCTACTCGGCTCCGGAGGCAGGAGCCCCCCAGCCCCCAACAGGTGGGTGGGGGCCTTGGAGCAAAGCGTCTTCCCGCCGCAGGGTGGGCGAGAAGGCGCTCAGGTGTTTCGTACAACAGTTATTAATAGATCAGGTGTGTCATGCAAACAACTCGCTGCTCTCCAAGAGCTGTGAGGTGGCCGGATCGGCGTTCTTCCCTCCCTCCCGCCTAAAGCTGAGGGTGATTGACCACCGTACCCCCCCCTTCCACCCTGAGGACGTCCCCTCCCCACCGGTCGCAGCGCCGCCTGCGATGCGATGCTCGCGTCGGGGAGGCGGCGGCGCGGGCATTTGCATGGGCTGAAGGCAAAGCGGCTTCGCCCGTCTGTTTTATTTTTAGCTGGCAGCTCAGGGCAGCGCAGCTCCCCTCCGCCGGCAGGGCGGGCGGGGCGGCAGCCGAGGGAGGACCGAGCCGGCGAGGCGGGCGGGCGGACGCCGGGCACCGGCGGAGGGAGAGAGGTTACCGCAGGCGAGCCGCAGCCAGCCGGGCTGCAGAGCGCCGCCGCCCCCGGCCCCCGCCCCGGCGGCTGCGGAGCACAGCAGAGGAGGCGGGCAGCGGCCTCCGGCGTCCCTCCGCTGCGGCCGCGGCTCCCCTCGGGCTGGCGGCTCGGTGCCTGGCTGTTCCCCCGCCGCAGCCGCGGCGCGCTGGGGCCCTGCAGATGGCCAGTGCCGGGCTGGAGCTGGGAGAGGTTCAACCTCCTCCCGACCCCCCCCAGCCTGAGCTGGCCTTCACCGAGGCTCAGAAGTGGATCGAGGTAAGACCCGAGGGGATGGCAGGGGTGCGGGCGCCCGACCCACATCGGGGACGCCCCGGTGTCCTTCCCCCTCTCCTCGTCGCGGGGACCGTAGGCATTTGATTGCACGCCGAGCTCCTTTCCCTCGCTTCCCCGGCTCTCCTCGCTGCGGGGAAAGCGGCCGGGGCCGGCCGAGCCGCAGCTCCGTCCCCGCGCAGTTTGCGCGCCTTTAGGTGGGCCCCTGCCCCCCTCCCTACCCGCGCATCTCTTCCAAACTTAATCTCTTAATCGCATTTCCCCTCCCCCGCCCCCAGGGTCGGGATGAACGGGCGGCTGTAAACAGGAGCCGCGCAGGTGCGCGGAGCGGGCGCGTCCCCCCGCGGGGATAGCGGGGGCGGCGAGGGCCCCCACCGACCCCGGTGAGAAGCCTCCGGCCCTGCGCCCTTCCAGCTCCGCTTGCCCGCCGTGATAGCCGCGGGCGCGCAGGTGACGCTCCGCAGTGCGCGGAGAAGCGGGCCGACACCCCCGGGGCGGGCACACGGGGTCCTGGGGCAGCGCGCCCCGCGGGAGAGCAGCCCTGCAGCCCCTTCTCCCATCGCTCGGCCGAGCCGAGGAGATGCGTTAAGACTCGCTCTTAAGGCAGGGTGGAAAAATAGATCTGCTTGCTCGCGCCGGGAAATGCGAAGACAGGCAGGTGGCGGGTGAAATCGAATAGTTAAATATTTTGACATCTAACAATAGAGACACTTTAAATAGCTCTTCTTCTGATTGCCCATACAGAACACGGGTGAAGGTGGTATAAACCCAGTTATGGCTCCCTTCAGCTGCAGGCTTTGAATTTAATCTGCAGCTTTTAGTAAGCTTCAGCGGATACTGTTTTCCGACAGTGGCTAGGCAAATTGTTGTTAAAATTGTTGTGACTCTGAATTTCCCTGAAGCCCTGGGAATTTCAGACTGTAATGGTTTGTTCCAATATCAGCTAGAAAGGTAATGCTGTGTCAGACTTCAGGGAGTTGGCACTGACACAGTAAGCTGGCCGGTGTAGGGCAGAGGAACAATGAGGAACATGAAAAAAAGAGGTTTTGTGCCAAGGAAAGGTGAGTATGCAGCTTGGAAGTGGAGTGCGTGTAAGCACTGGTTGCCTTGAGAAGATGAATAAGGCAGTTTCTGTATAGTCTTTGAGGGGCACCTGACTCCATCGTACGTATGGTACATAAAATACCTTGTGACCACAAGTTCTGCTGACTTAATGAAGCCAAGAACTCGATGGTGAAGCAGTTCAGATAATGAAGCTGCCAGCAATTGCTGGCATGACAGTAACTGAGGGGACTGTAAGTCTTACTGTGTAAGAGCAGAAACTTGTGGGTCAGGTGGAAACTTTCCTCTTGGGCAGTCAGCTCCACAGATCACCGTAATGGAAGGATTTATGCCTCTTCTTGTGTGACCCAGGGCCTGATGAGCAGAGCAGAAAGGCTATTAGTTCCTCGTGTCCTCCATGCAGGCCCAAGAGGTCTGTGTGTACAAAGGAAGCTGTCTATAACTTCTTGTGCTTCCCCGCCTTTTTTAATCTGCTGGATGCATGAATGACAAAGCTGTAATGTGCTGGTACTATTGCCACTGTCCTTTTGCCTGAGGGAGTATGTTGGAAGCCTGGAGCTTTGCCATGGCTGTGGTGTGAGAGGGAGGCATCTGCCTCTCCAGCGATGCCCAGAGTTGATGCTCCTGCTAAAAGAAAGGAGAAAGAAGCTACCAGTGAAGCAAATGTGCCTTAATTTGCCTAATGTGTATTTTCATTTAATCCCAGTTCGTCTTAAGGTCTGGAACCGTGAGGGTTATTACCTCTTCCAAAAATCTGGTCAGAATTCATGTTCTAAATCTAGATGATTTGGACTGAATTATGCAGAACTTGACATGATAATCCAAAGGTATTGAAAAGCAATGTCAGTCTTAAAAAGAAATAAAATTAAAAATCAAGGTATCAACATTCAGTGTGCCAAGCCCTCTTGATTTGGGTGAAAACCAGGAGTAGGGGTCATGCTGTGTCTGGCTACTAGATCCATCTGCTTCAGCTGGCTCTCTCATTGTCTCTCACCAATTTATTCTTTGGCCTAGAGATGTTAGCAAATGTCCAGTATGTTGTGTCTTCCAGCTCACTTATGACCATGTAAAATGACATCTCTCTCAAATGAAAATAAAAGAAACTAATATAGTTGCAAGTAGGGTTGGTGGACCTCCCTAGTGTGGAGAGAAAAAGGCTAGTGAGCATGTTAGTGATGGAGGACAGCTTAAAAACTGTCTTAGGCTGTAGGATAGTGTCACATGAGGAAATTAAAGCAGAAATAGATGAATTGAAAACTCTGAGCATGCTGTGTGTTTTTTATTTCTAACAAATAGATTTTGTGACTTGCTAGTTGGATTCTTGTCTGGGTTAAATCCTTATGTGAGTGCTGTCACCATTGTGTAGCACTGACAGAAAATCCACACTGTGCTCTGCAGTGTGTTTCTCTGTTGGGGCAGGAAAAGGAGGCTGTCGTCCTCTTACAGAAGGGGAACCAAGACGTGAAATGATGAACGTCTAGATCTGCAAGGATTGAGGTGCTTCCCTTCCTCCAGTCCAGAGCTCTCAGGGTCTTTGTTCCTTGGATTCTTTCACCAGAGCAGGTCTTCTGGGTGCCAGAAATCTTTTTCTTCCCTCTGCCAGCATTACTTTAATCTGGATGCTGCAGGGTAGGGGAGTTTAAGTTGCACTCAAGTTTGAGTGGATCCTCATAGTGATCCTCTTGTCTCTCCCTGAAGCTCTGAACTGGTGGCACTAAGATGTTTACCTGAGTAGGAAAAAGGGCCAGAGCTCTGGCTGTTACTGCCAGAACAACTTACGTGATTAACAATGTGTATTTTGAAAGAGAATATTTTGAGTGGTGATGGATTCGGTGTCATCTGTATGTTGCAGGTGGGATTTTGGAATTCTGTAGACTTTCTACTTTCATTATGAGTCACTTTGGGTAGGAAACTGGAGTTCAACTGGTTAATTTTGCATAAATATCAGCTGTACATCCCTCTGTGTAATAGTAAACCAATCCTATTATTTTAGTTTAGCTTGGTATGTGCTGCTTAAGTGAAGAATGCTCTCTTAATGATAAAATGAGTCATATTAGTAGCACTCGGAGCAGTTAAAATAAAGGCACCGAATGAATAACCCTGTGAGAGAGCTTCATCAATCTACATTATTAAAGGTGTGGTGTCTCATTTCAATTAATGCATCTCAGTTTCACCAAAGAATATAGCGGCCTTGTAAAGCCTAGTGGGTTACTGCAGCAAAATAACAAATCTAATTTAAGCTAATGGCCTGTAATTTTAAAATGTCAAGATTCCCTGTATGTGTGTTTAAATTAGAATAACTGATGGTTGAAAGAACATCTGTATAAACAGAGTTATTCTTGCCACAAAGATTCATAAGAGACTAATACAGTAATAAAGTTGCATTTAATGCCAGCGTAACTCCTGAGGGTATTGTTATCTCCTCATCGCACCTCCTAGCCTTGCCTCATTAATATGCTCTCTCCTCATTGTTGAGAGGTGGTTCATTTAGGGATGGCTTTTCCATAGACTTACATTCCTTAGAAACTTTGCCAGCTGATAAGAAAGCTTCCTTTATAGTTGTAGAGTAATAATAAACAAGTCATGTTTTTCTGTCCCTTATGGTCAGTGCTTGACTTGACCATTTCCTCTAGATGTGCACTAAAACTCATCAACTTCTCATAAGTCTGCTCCTTTTCTTGAGAATTTTCTTGGTGAGAATTTGCCAGCCAGTGGGGCTTGTTGAGTGTGAGTTATTTTCTTTTTTCCTTCTAGCAAAATGCTTAACCTATGCGAGGTTTCCATTTTGAAGGTGACAGTTTTGAGTTGGCGACAGTGATGCTGCTTCTAGGAGAACCAGTGGGGCCAGGTGCGTTCCTTAGTGCTTCTGGATGTGTCACATCATACAGCAGAATGGGCGTGTTGCTTCTGTACCACCATGTCTGTGAAAGAGTACTGGAGGAGCAAAAGCAAGGAAGTGACTCCAGCAAATAAACTTCATGTGCTGGAAGTCTGGAAACGCAATTTCCTAGGGTGTCTTTTGTTCCTGTGGATGAAGTACTAGAGACCTGAGGCTTGTAGCTCCTGCTGCAAAAACATAACTTTAAAGGAGATGAAGGCAGTTCACTGGCAAACCCCTGTTAGGTGAAGGGACTTTATTGAAATATCTGTTGCAGGGGCCTGGAACTTGAGGGATATCTAAGTTTGTTTATATGACCTTCAAAATGTGGTATGATGTTTGAGGAACGTCGGAGGTGTAAAGCTCATTTGATGAAAAGTATTGGGCAAGCTAACTGATTCACTGAGTATATGAGTAACCTGTATCCTGCAGGAGTGGTTATATTTTCAATTATGTGTAGACATCAAGTCTTCCTTTGCTGGGAAGCTGATTTTAAGATCATTGAATAGTGACTCAAGTTCCTCTGAATGTTGTTACAATTCCTAGAACGGTGACTAGCCAGGCTGGGACCTTCAGGTGCCACCATAGTCTTGCTGTTACTTGAATAGGAATGGATCAAATCCAACAAATGTTTTCTCCAGTGAGCAGTTCCAGGAAAGTCAGTCTGACTGCCTTATGAGTGTATTTGAATACAGCCATTTAAGTGTAGAATGATGCACTAAGCTTTAAGACTGCATGGCTTTATTAATCAAATATTGTAGGAAAGTCGTTGAATAAGACTCCAAGCAGTGCCTACAGTTCAAATTTCGAAATTATTAACCTTTTTTTTTTTTCCTTCTGGAAGTGTGTCTTACCTATGTACTTTATATAATGTATTGGTAATGAGTTTATTAAAATGAGCAAGCCTGTTCTCAGACTAGAAGAAACCTATGCGAATGGATTAGACAAATTGCTTGATTTGTGTATGAGCTAAAGTTAGACCAGATGAATCCTTCCCACAGTGTCTATAAAGCAACCATGAAGAGGCAAAAGATGTGTGGCTGGCTTCTGGTCCTAGACAGATGTGAATGCAGAATAACTTCACTGTGATTATAGTGACTGGACTTGGAGAGGAATTCTTCGCTGCGATCTCTGTATCTCCTCCTGTGCAGCATTTAGGGCCTGCAGACAGGGCAGATGGGATGCTCTTCATTCTGACTAAGTTAGTTGGTCAGTGGAATGAAAACTAGATTGATTTAAAGGGGTTGGAAGAACCTGCCCAAACTCTCTGACCCTGTTACCACCTTCTAGAAATTTTTTCTCTCCCAGTTGCCTGGCAGCTGACCTCCTGTCCTGTATACACAGACCCAATTCCCTTGTCATGAGATCCGTTTAAGCCATGTTACAAGTAGCGCTTGGCACGGGGGTGAGAATAATCAGAACAACAATACTATTGATAAAAGGATAATGTCAGGAAATGCAGGACTGAGCTGTTAATTGTCTTAAAACTGAATTAATTTCTCCTTTCAGTACTAAATTTTTAAAATAGGTAAAAGATCTGCACTTAACACCAAAGCCTGAAATGCCATTATGCAATGGGTGGTGAAGATCAGTTAACACAACTATGTAACCTCATTGCACTTGTTCTGCTAATGTTAACCACATTTTTTTCATTTATTTTTTAAGGTCAATATTGACCCTCTGGAAAGGAAGATGAAATCTTTCCCAAATATGGACGATAGATATCAGGTTGATACAGCAAAATTGTTTTCTAGCTTCTTAGATGTGTTGTCTAATCTGGAAAGTGTTTTCATGACAGGTTATACAAACTGCATTATGTTTTTTTTTTAAATTACAAGTCTAGGAGCTTTTTGTCCATGGATCAGTACTTCTGTGCAAGCATCCTAACAAGAGCAGGTTTGGCACAGTGTTACAGGAAAAGCAAGATTGATAAGGGTGAAAGTGTCACTTAAAAGGGCAGCTGCATAGGAGTAAGGTATTGATGTTCTGATATGCCGACTCTGAAGATCTAAACTTTCCCTCCTCCTTCCAATATATCATTTAAAGATGAAAGTACTGTCTTTCATTGCCCTACTCAGTCCCTTAGACCATCACAATGACAACAACAGCTACTATGGCACCAGCAACATAACATCGAAACTGGTAGCTGGAACTTCTGCTATGTTAATGACTGTCTCAGGTGAAGGGGCCAGGGCATGTATCCTCAGTACAGCCTGGTAAGAATGTGAAGAACTATAATGTGCCTGAGCTTAAAATGAAAAAAATCGCAAACAAACCCATGCCTATTGCTGCTTTTTATTTTATAAACAGCATAAATGTACTCCCTCTGTGTGGGACAGGGTGGGGAGTGACTGCTGTGGGGAAACAGCTCTGCTGGAAAGACCTGAGGACACCTGAGGGGCAACAGGCTCGGCATGAGTCTGCAGTGTTGCTGGCAGCAGGAGAGGTTTGCCCTTTGTGGTTATTCTGGAGCTGGTAGATTGATGGAGGTGGTTGCTGGCTTCTGCTTGGCACCTACTAGGCCACACCTGAAATATTGCATGCAGTTTTGGGGCCCAGAGTGCGGAAAGGGCATTGGTAAACTGGAGGGAGCTGAGCAGCAGGTTTCCCCCAGGCTGGTTAGGGCTGGTGGACTTGCCCAGAGAGAGAGAGGGTGATGGAGCTGGGTTTGTTCAGGAGAGTTGTGTGGGGACATGGCAGCAGCCCCCCCATAGCTGTGGGTGTGTTTTTGGGAGCACAGGTGCTTTGCAAGTATGTGGCAGGAGGGTGAGATACACGTGAACTAAAATAGTGGAGGTTGTGACTTGGCGTAGGGAAAAATTTCTTCTCCACAAGGCCGGTGGAGCGTTGATGTGCGTTGCCCAGCGAGGCTGGGAGATCACCGTCCCTGGATGGTTTCATGCCTGGCTGGACAAGGATGGAAAGAGCCTGGTCAGACCTGAGAGCTGCTCTTGCATGGAGCAGGAGATTGGACTGACTTTCCACGGTTCCTACCAACTTGAGTTATTCTGTGCATTTAGGGCTTCCTCATAGTGGGTGAAGAACTTATTTTTAATGCTACTTTATTGATTGCTTATACTATCATAGTGCTTAAGGTCCTGCTTACATGAATAAGATATTTCTCTGTACAAAAGAAAATCTCTTATGGCAGGCATTTTCAGGGTGTGTTACTGAGTTTCCTTTGTAGAAACTCCTCAAGACAGTGTAAAATCTGTTTGACTTCCAGTCTGTTTTTGTTAAACTGGTTTTGTTTTAGAAAACTGTAAATATGACAGATTTCCTTGACTTGGTGAGCGTTTTTTCTTTGTTTAATTCACTGTGCACTGCTGTAATTGACCGATAAACAATTGAAGTTATTTCCATTGCTTTTCAGATCTTGAGAAGATGATGTGCAGACTTAATTCTTGAGAATTTAGATGCTAAGTCCTTAAGAAGTTTTTGTTTGTAGTATTAGCTGGTTATGAGAATGCTCTACCTTGCTATTCAATCTGCTCTGTTCTAGTATATCTTGCTACTGTTAACCACTTGTGTTTTTCTTTTTTATTGCATGTATGTATATGTAATGATTATTGCTAGTAATCCTTACCTTAGAAGAATGGCTAGCTTAACAATAGAGTTAATGATAGAACTTATATCTGATGTCAAAATTGACTTAAAATGGGCTAGTGATTTCTTGCTTGATGAGGGAAGGATAACATCTGCTTCATGTGCCTGTTTCAAGAGAAACCTTATTTTGCTGGTTTCTGCTGTTTTGAGGTCTCATCCATAACATCAAAGACAGCTTGGTTTTGAAATAGACTTTGACAAGCTAAGATTTTTCAAAGTGCTACTGTGGAGGCTTCTTGGCTCTGGCGTCATTGTCAGTGATTCACAGAGCGCTTCACAGGCTGAGGAGCAGCGTGGTGGAGGCAGGGGAAGCAATTTTTTAATTCTGCTTTGTACAGCTGAGTGAGTAAGGTAAGAGGGAAATGCTCTTCATTCATGTCTCCTTTAGAGTTTTCTCCATGTTCCTGGTTCGTGTGGAAAATAAGGTTTTTTTGCACTGTGTGATCCCATAGTGGTTTTCAGGAACAGCATGAAAGGAAGAATGCTCTCTCATGTCTTTTCCCTATAGTGTTTCAACCTTCAAAATCTTCCTACCTCTAGCTGACCTTTTCATGGGCTTCAGAAGAATGTCAGGCCACAGGTTATCTACAAGCTGCAGGAAAAGTGGCTGCATATGCTTTATGTAGGGCAGTGAAGCAGCAGTCCTCATCCTGAGACTGTAAATATATTCCTTATTATTTCCTTTCCTGTAGGTATTGGTAGATCTCAGTACAGTATTGCAGTCGTGAGCAATCAAATATCTTGCTGGATTTACAGCATCATTTAAAAGATAAATTGGGCTGTTACTTGCTTTCCATTCCTCAGATCCTATATTGCTGTGTTTCAGGTTTTTCTCACCAACAGGGAGGAGCTGAAATCTGTAAAAAGAATAATATCCAAGAGTTCCCAAAATTTATTTTAGACTTGAAACATTCAGCAAAAGTGCAGATGCTGTCAGGTCCCTTACACAGGATGGGACTCTTGGAAGGAGAAGTTGTGGACTGAAGATGAATCATGAAAGTGTATCTTCCACTACTGGAACTTTGCATTTCCAGAGTGGCAGAAAAAACTCAAAATGGCCTTTCCACTAAAACCACAAGGCCAGGAAAAAACTCGGATGAATGTGTACTTCAGGAGCAGGCCACATACTGGCACATAGAGTTGTAACCTTTGCTCTGACACGAGCAGCACAGTCTTGCTTTTGCGTAAGCAGAGGCTGATGCCCATAAGTAAGTGATTTCAAGTGGGAGCAGAATGGTTGCGTGGCCGCAGAGGACAAGGGGCTGAGGTTAAAATCTTAGCAGTGCTTTTCAAGCAGTGTTTTCCATGAAAGGCAGAGGGTTACATGACACTGTGGTGTCACAGCAGAAGATTGTGGCTCTGGTGGAATTTAGAGATTGGTGTAACCCCCAAATCCAAACTTATCACTTTAGTCTTCAATTGCCTATAAATATCCTAGGAAGTTATGGAACTCAATGATTTAATTTCTTGGATATCAGTGGTGTGTGCTTTATGCCTGATATGGGTGTGTTGGATACTCCCTTCCAAGTCACCCCAAATGAACCCTGAAAATCTTTCATTCGAATGTCTATTTTGCTAACCTAGACAGTTAAGTATGAACTTTTTTTTCAGTCTGTTTTCAGAGAAAGGAAGCTTCAGTGTCTGAGGAAAATGACTAAAGTCTTCTCCCCCATTTTTGGGGCATAATAATTTGTTTTAAGTATTAACTGCTTGCTGTTGTTAACAGTTTTTCTTGCATTTTTCAGTTTAAAAAGGAGCCACGGTGTGTTAGCTTAAGTCTGCTGTTTGGCAGTGAGTGTTTTCTGACTGGGTTTGGGGAAGAGGAGGGAGGAATGAGGAGAGGCAGAAGTGACTGCCTCGCCTCTGTCAGACTGGCGTGGGCAAGGATGTTCAGTGTGCCAGGGTGTCCAGCGCTGAATCGCTTGGCTCCGTTTCCGTGCAATTGTTGTGATTAATTTCAGTGCGTTAATTCACGTTTCTTGTTGCAACAGAAACAACTCTGGAAATTTTCTTTCAGTCCAGAAGTATTACTGTAAATATGCAATCTAAACAGAAAAAAAAAAAGACAGCAACTATATAAGGTTTTTTCCCCTGTGTATTATTTTCTTGATTGTTTTTTAAAACTGCGGTTTGGGAAATGGAAGTCCTAATTTTGGAGCATGCTTGTGCAGCATCTTGTCTTCTACCAGTGCTTCGATCAGTTAAAGATAGCCAAGAAAATAAACTGTTTTCCAGAAAAAGTTGTACTGCCAAGAGAAAGGAGGTGTCAAAATCACTGAATCACAAAGGTGACTCTTGCCTGAGTTGAAAGAAATGGCACAAAAGCTTAGCCTAACATCCTGTTCCTCCGCAAACCAATTTTTATTTCAACGAGGGGGCCTTCAGTTTTGGAAGAACATGAAAAAACTCATAAATCAACAAAGTTCAAGAAACTCGAATGATCCTTTATTAGAAACAGCTTGCCTCTTCTACAGAGAAGTAAAAGTATGCTCTGAACATTTTAATTATGAACATGCAGTTCTTCAGTTGTGCTGGAGCCTTATTTTCTCTCCTTCCCTCATACCAGAGCTGCTCTGCCCATGTCGCTCCTATGCTGAGGGTGCTGTGCTCGTGGGTGCTTTCCGTCAGGGTGTAGGTACCTCTGCCCATCGGAGGTGTGGGGCGTAGGCAACGTTACACCGATGGCCCAGGCAAGTGACCGCTTCTGGAAGCGGAGGTGGTGGCTGTCGCGTGGTGGTTCCAGCATAAGAGGCTGTTGAATTGCAGTTCCTGGCATCTAGAGCCTCTTAGATTGGCACAGCACAGCTGAGGGATTTAGATATTCTCTCTGAGGAGATGAGCATAAAAACGGAGCACGGTGTTAAAAATAAAGCTGTTGAAGCTGCAAAGTAATTTCACCTCCCTCACTTATCTTTCGATGATTATTTTCTCCCGGGAAGCAGTCCTCGGTTAGATTTCCAGAGGCTCACTCGGTATGGGTGCTCTTTGAAGATGAATATCAAACTGGATTTATTCTAGCCTCACATATGAAGGGTGCACTGCAGGCGGTGGTAGAGCCTTCTTAGAGCTTCCTAAACACAAGATACGTGTTTTCATTTAAAAATACATCTCGGTAATAAATGCTTTGCTACTTCATTCCTTTCCCTCATTTTGCTCCTTGTGAGTAGCTTCAGGGGAGAAAGTAAGCAAAGCTGTTGTAGATAGCTGTGGGATAACTTAATGAAAATTCACTGGGGTAGCTCTGAGGTGACATTCCAGTAACATTTAATAGAAAACTTGTCTATCAGTGCTCATGGGATTTTATCCATTAATTTCCATTCATTGTAGTTAGCTAGTGTCTCTGATGTAGCACTGCTGAATAATAGCTGTAATTCTTTTCTTCTTTTGGACTTCAACCAAGGCTTTTGAGTGCATATTCTGGTTATGGGCAGATCTGATACATGTGGTTTTTCCACCCCCCTCAATATTTGTTAGTTTTTCAGTGCAGCACTTAGTTCTCCAGTGCCATACTGGGCTTTCCTTTTCATTTTAGAACTGTGTGGAGAAAACTTGCATTTCAGCTTCCCACATTAAGGGCCTTGAAATCAATAGATCAAAGCCAGAGCAGTTTTCTTGGAAGTGGTGCAATCTCAAACTGTGTTGAAAGCTTTTGTTTTCTGCCTTTTTTTCCTGCCTCTTGGTGTCTCCCAGGAGAAGGAAGAGTGTAAGGGGGATCTCTGTGTAGGGAGAGGGGAGTATCTCATCACTGTATGCTTGGGGTACAGGGCTACGTGACTAGGAGGAGATGACTTGCAGAAGTAGTGGTGGTGACAGTCTTTGTACAGGATGGGGGCATCCAGTATTAAGCATTGAAGTGACAGTTTCCCGTGACTTGAACAGGGCTCCAGTACACTCAGGAAATAGCTGCTGTTGGAAAAAGCGCTGGTAGAGAAAGGTTTGTCGCTGTTAGCTGTGGGCAGCGAACATTCCCCAATGTGTGCAACCTCAACCAGGTTGAAGTTTTTCAGGATTGAGAGAGGAAGGATAGACATCTCATACATGAAGTATGGAGAAAGTAAAACATAAGCTCCTATTTTTGTGTTTGGTGGGGTGGGAGAGTGCTTTAAACTTAGAACTACAACAGCATGCAAGATCAAAGTGGTTGGTGAAGCAGATGTGATAAACAAAGTTGAGATGCCTATACTTGCCAAAAACTCTTGCTGGTACTCTGTGTTGGAGAAAAGCTTTCATTTCTTCAGCAAAAAGCAAGTAGAAAAATGGCTATTCTACAGTGTAAAAAGCTTTTGGCAAAGGGAGAGGGTCACTCCAAATGCACGATGGTCCAGAGCCTTCTAGTCCAAAGTCAGTTGTGTCCTCTGTCCAGAGGTACGTTGTAGCAGATTTCTGTAGGACAGTGTTGCGAGACGACAGGAGCTGCTGTCTGACAATCCTTCCACACCAGCTGCATTTATGGATTGCCTTGAAAGTGCCTGGTAAACGACTGAACTTGAAGCCGGGCGTGTGTGCCTATGCACTTGTCATGCTCCTCAGAGCTGTGATCTCTTCATGACAGAAGTCTAATGAGGCTATTGGAGGGAAGGAGCACACTGGGTAATTTCTAGAGTGTGGTAACTACAGTTTTTCACTCCAGGCAGTGACAGATTATTTGGATTAACACAAGAAGGAAAATTACAACTTTTGTCTTGCTAATAAAGCAGAATGCCTCTCTCTTGCTCATCAGCAGCCAGCCTGGCTTCAAATCTGACTTTTGACCCGAAGGCTTTGGACGATTTTGCTTGTGTTTGTGTGGGCAAGGTTGGGGGATTTTGCGGTCTGTAAATGACTGCCCAGTAAAACATCTGTTAATGCAGAGTGGCATAGGTGTCAAAAAGCACTCACTTGATGCATCTGTCCCATGGATGCTGCCACCTGTCTGCATCCTATGTGCCCTGGTGCTTTGAATATCTTTGTGAAGGAGAATTGTTGTTGAAAGCTCAACTGAACAATTTTTGTGTAGTTGGTCATCCATCCTCCTTGTATATCCTGGTGCATATAGCTTCAAGGTTTTTATTCTCAACTTGCAGAGGAAAAAAAAAGTGTTCGAAGGAAAGGAAGAGATAAGGAGGAGCAGAGCCTGGATAAATAGCTTCAAGAGAATGCACTCTGTGACAAGCACTTCAGAGAATATAAGCTAGATCAGGCATTTCTAATCCACTGTAAAATCTCTTTTTCCTCTACAAAGTCCTAGTTGGCTGATCGTGTTGCAGGGAAGCTAGTTCTTTCTGCTGGAAATATATTATCGCAATTCTGACTAGAATATGCTGCTCAGCTGAGCTTAATAGAGCTTCTCTGGTATCTTGTTTCTGTAAAGTTGTTTCTTCACTAGTTGCTCAGTGCACCTCAGTGGAAAATGAGAAGCATGGAGGACTGATTTTCTAGATCTTCTCTTTGGAAGAGACTTGTACCTAACTCTCAAATTTATTCCAGAATTACACTGCTGTGTTTCTGAAGAGAACAGCTGCTTCTTTCCTTTGCTGCTTCTCTCTTCCTCTTTCGTGCACCCCATTTTTAAGGTAGAAGGTGGTGGTAGCAGGTTTCAGTTAAACTGTGGTGTCAGACTTGGCCCTTAGCTGTAAGGTTGGGTTGAACGTATTGCTTTCCAGCTCTGGGCAGTTGTTCCTCAAGTCGACTTGAACAGTGTTTCATCCTGACAACTGTTTTGCTGACATTATTCCCTAAATGGGAATTCATTGGGTTATTCATTGGGATTAAGGGCTTTCTGCAGCCATAACTCTTTGCTGGGATTGCTGTCATTTGGCAGACCTATTAAACCAGTAATTCCACAGTGCTTAAAACTTTGAAATTGCCCTACATCCTTCATATTTGGAGTTCCAGCTTAATTGCCCTGTGAACAAAGAGTAAAAACTTATCATAAATACTCTGCCTTTTGTACCTTTTCCTCTCTCCCTCAATAGTTTCAAGATAAAACCTTCAGAACTGGACTTTGTTCAGCTTTGCTCGTTCTTGAGGGATCACAGATACCATATTTGTGCTTGAGGCTCTGTATAAAACTGTTCCTTGAACACTTGGTACATAGGCAACAAGGAGGTCATGCAGCATGTGTTTGTATTGTTCATTTCCTGAAGATGATCACTGTAGTTTCCAAGTTTGGTCCCAAGAAGTGAGTTCTTGTAATGGTGGTGACTGTGGCACTGGTGCCAGTGTCTTCTGCCGGTGCTGATGGTGCAGGTGGTGTCCCTCCAACCTGATGTCCTGCTCTTTCGTGGAGGTGGCAAGAGCAGTTCTTGGCAGCACAGTTGGGCTGCATGTAGCTAGAGGACAGTACTTTGTGGTTTAGGGCCACTTGAATGGCCATTTCTCTTGCTTCTCTGCTGCTCAGCAGTCACCTGGAAATAAGTTGTGTCTTGCAGGTTGGGAGCTCTGGTTTTAAGCTAATGTCGCAGTGTTCCTCCTGTAATTAAAATCAAGAATTGGTTCTATTTCGGATTTGTAGCTTAGTTTGTTCTGGCGCTGTTCCGTGCTGGATGAAGCAGTTTTGTTTCCTTATGCAGATTGTTTTGCTGCTGATAAGCAAGCTAAAGGAAGAACTCTGACTGGGGTGCATGCTCTTGTAACATATGTTTTTCTTCTAATACGTTTCTCGCTGACTGCGGGTCTCTTGCATGATGAAGAGAATGTTAAGCATATGTATGGGGGTCTCATGGTCTGCATCTGACTTCAGCTCTAGTGACACCTCTGCACACATTGTGACTGTAATGTTTGGTGCAATTCTAGAAAGAATTGTGATAACCCCCTAATTTTTATCATACCCATACCCTTTCACTAGACTCATCAATTTGCTCTGGTTTATCCTGTTGCCAACGAGCACTGAATGAATTCTATATGCTTCTGGTGAGCAGTTCTCTTGTGGGCTAACCGTGGGTGTGAAAGGAAAAAACTAAAGGTGGTTTTCATTATTAGAAAAAGCAAAGCCGTGAATAAAAAGACAAAAGAACTGATGCCCCTTTCAACAGGAGATAAATTTTCAATGCTCTGTTCAGCTGATGTGTGTTGTATTTTTAGGCTTAACTGACTCTGGTTTAAGACGTTAGTAATTTCAACTGCTAACCTGTTAGATATTTGGAAAATATTTGGAAAAGCAGGTGCATGTTCATAAGTATGATCTGGCACAAAAGAATTCTGTCTCTGGAAGGACAGAAGAATGTCAAATCGTATTAAAAAATGATAAAAATTCCTGCTACTGTGTCTGTAATCAAAAGGTGCATCAACTTGAAACTGAAGACTATAAATTACTTGCTTACTTAAATGTCATCAGCAGAAGGACTTACTAGATAAGTACTGAAAAATATTTTTTTTTTTTAAATGGGAGACTCAATTTATATGTCCACCTTTCTGAGGCCAAAGAATTTAAATTCCATGCCTTTTGTTTGTACTGTCTTGTATGTGGCTATCCCAGGGACAGATTTAGGACCGTGTTGCAGACCAAGCAGCCGACCCAGCTAAGCTTTGACTCTCCTTTGGAGACATTCAAAACCCGCCTGGACATGTTCCTGTGCGCTCTACTGTAGGTGTTCCTGCTCTGGCGGGGGGGTTGGACTAGATGATCTTTGAGGTCCCTTCCAACCTCTAACATTCTGTGATTCTGTGAAGCTTGGTGGAAGTACAGTGTGGCTTTTGGGGCTTTTGTTTCTTGCAATTAGAGTAGAAGCTGCCAGCCTTGCCCTGCAGACCCAAAGCCCATTGGTGCCCCCTCTACTCTGCCCTGGTGAGACCACACCTGGAATACTGTGTCCAGTTTTGGGCTCCCCAATTCAAGAGAGACAGGAACCTACTGGAGAGAGTCCAACAGAGAGCTACGAGGATGATTAAAGGGACTTGAACATCTCTCCTGTGAAGAGAGACTGAGAGAACTGGGGCTGTTTAGCCTTGAAAGGAGATGGCTGAGAGGGGATCTTATTAATGTATATAAATATCTGAGGGGTGGGTGTCAAGGGGAAGGAGACAATCTCTTCTCAGTGGTGCCCAGTAATAGAACAAGGAATAATGGGTTTAAGTTAGAACATAGGAAGTTCCACCTCAAGATGAGGACAAACTTTTTCACTGTGAGGGTGACAGAGCACTGGCACAGGCTGCCCAGAGAGGTTGTGGAGTCTCCTCTGGAGACTTTCAAAACCCGCCTGGACGCGTTCCTGTGTGGCTGCCCTAGGGGATCCTGCTCTGGCAGGGGGACTAGATGATCTTTTGAGGTCCCTTCTAACCCCGAACATTCTGTGGTTGTATGAAAGGCCCACCAGCTTGCTTTCATTTGCATTTTTATAAAGTAGCATATAGAGATTCTGATGTAATAATTCTATGAAGACTGTTGCTTGGAGTTTGATGGCCTTTGAAAGCAGCCCAGGCTGGACTCAAGATTGTAGCTCAAGGTGACTTCTGATTACTCCGTTACTGAAAAATTTTAAGTGTGTGTCTTGAAAGACTGTGTTTTGTGTATTTCCATCAATGAAGATCGTGTCTTATTTCCTTATTGAGTCCAGATGTTTAGTAGTTTTGTTCTCTAAAACTGTCTTACTCTAAAACTCTGGTTTTAGGGCAAGTTTTCTAACTTTAGATAGAGTGACTCCTTCTGGTTCCTTGGTGGTGGTTGTTGTTACTATAAGATTATACACTTAAATTTTTACAGGAGACTTATTAAACTTAGAAACTTAGTGTGCTAGGAGTAGCTTGACCTTAGTCAGTTTGCTCTCTTTTGTTGTGGTCTTAAGGTAGCAGAAATAAATTCCATAACCCAAATGGGAAGATAAATTATTTGCATTTTTGAAGTACAGAGATGATTTTTAAAAAAAATCTGTTATGATGACTTCTAAAACCATAGAAGTCAGTTGGTATAATGTTGTAGGAAGCTGAGGAAGGCTTAGTGTTTTCCTCTAAGACTTTCCTGATTTTCTATACCAGTAGAGCTTTCATGTATACAGTACCAGAAAATCCAGCTTCATGCCTTCATGAGCAGCAGAGCTTGTAAGAAGACAAGTGAGTACTAACGGAAATGATAATTTCCTGTGTATGTAGGATATTTGTGGGCTAATGCTGGTGTTCTAGACTCCGCTGAAGCCCAGGGCTAGACTTCAGGACTTCTGTGATTCTGTGACAGCACAAGAAAGCTTCTTTCAATGGACTTCTTAATTTATTTTTTTTTTACTGTTTTTCTTTTCAACATATACTTTGACCATTCATTCTTTTGGCACTTTGTCTCTTGGCCTGTGCTGGCAGCATGTACAAACTTAAAAATTTTTGATTACCAGGAGGTGTGCTGTATTCTTCCTGGGCAAATATATAGTTTTTGACTGTACTCATGCAGTACACAGTATTAAGAACCTGATTTAGCTGAAGAGTGCTCACTGCAAGTGAAATAAGAATTATCTGAATAATTACGTGTGTTTTCTGTCTTCAGTCTTGGAGAACGTGATGAAATTTGCAAGGTCAAGCCTGCTAAAATAATACAATAGTGTTGTCTCTGCCAGCTCAATTCTCTGTCATGGACACGCATATTAAATACGTGGTCACCACTGTATTTCTTCTGAGTATCTCTTTAGTGTGAGGAATGAATAGCACAGCTCTTAATGAACAGCTATTCAGTGTTTCACTTTCTCCTTAACTGTTCAACATGCAGTCCTATGCCATGTTTATTATGCACTATTCAGACCAAATCCTGAGGATGGAATTACTTTCGCAGACTTTTGTGGTGCTCATCGCTAAAGTATCTTTGCAGAAAAGTTCTTTGCAAACACGCATCTTATTTCATGCCATCACTGTAAGTACCAAGACTGCGGTACGGAGAGAATAGATTAAAGACTGTATGCTAATTTGAGACTCCTGGGACCTCGAATTCTTTGCTGTGTACTTAGCATTCTGTAGCATTATAGAGGCACAGCTATGGCTCTCTTCCATGCACTGGATGCCAGGCCCTCATAGCAAATGAGCAACGTGTGACTAGTAATCAGCTATCAAAAGCTTGGTATAAATGACTTGACTAGTAACAGAACTGAGTACGGTGGCACAAGCCAGGAGAATATTCAAATCTTGGAGCAAGCCACAGAGCTGGCTGAAATAGAAGATCATCTCCTCGACTGTGGAATTCTTTCCTAGTTTTGCTGTCTACATACAAATTATACGGCAAGGAAATACAGTTGTCCTTGCCTGAACTGTTTCTCTCTAAGGCTTTCAATCTCAGTCTCCTGTGAAATGAGTGACTTAATCAGTTTTTCTTGTTTTAATACCAGTTCTTTGTTCTTTATCATTCTCAGGCAGTTTCCTTCTCTCCTGTCTTCTCACTTGTGCTGTTCTCATACCTTGCTGGACTGTCTACTTTAATGTTGGCACCAACCTAAATGAGAGAACAGTGTGGGTGCAGTTGAATCACAAGATTTGGGACAGTGTGCCACCCTTACCTGTTCTAAGAGGAAAGAAGCAGGGCTGAAATGCCCTTGGCTAGGGAGCTTCTTTTTATCCTGCCAGGATACAATCCTAGTGGCTTATTTCCCTTGCTAATAGATAATGAACTGCTGTAATTAATAGTACTCTTCTTAGTAGTGTCGCAGACCTTCTGTCTTCACCTCCCTGGATAAAGCAAATCAAAGATCTTGCCCAGTATGAATTTTCTGGCTCACTCTACACATTTCAACGAGAATATAACATTTGTCACATTTATGATCAGTTTTTGGAAATAAGAAGTCATGATGGATTAGGAGTCCCTACGCTGGGAGTTCTGAAATGACCTGTGTGGTAGGAGAGAGGGCTGGGCAGGCGAGTCAGTAACATCTGTCCTCCTGTGTGGAGTCATCTGTTCCTGGGTATTCAGGTTGTCTGAATTCTTTGGCTGAAATTCAGCATGTGAAAGTTCATAGATCAAAATTTGTCTGTCATAAAAGCTGTGGAACCTTACTCTGTCCATTATTTTCTTGGTAGTGGATCTGCTTGCTATCACTATGCTATGCTAAATCTGCTTTATCTCAGTAGCATCTTCACAGACTTCAGTAATTAGAATGAAAAGTCGAACTGGGATGATTAATACTCACTATGCTGATTTTTTTTTTTTTTTTTTTTTTTTTTAGTACTGTGCAAGAGTGTTCAGTTGGAATTCTCTAGAATGTTTCATGGTGGATTTAAAGTAGAGATCTATTTTTTAGATTAAAAATCTACAAATTTCACCTTCCTCTTTGGACCAAACTGCAAGGTGTATAAACAGAAGATGTGGATCAAGTGTGCACACGGGCACCCCCACCATGCAGTTACAGGGATGTCACATTTCCCTGCAGCCAGTTCTTGGAAGGCTCTGGGGACAGAAAAGTGATAGTGTCACATCCAGGTAGAAGAGGAATTTCTGGCTCATCTCTGAGAACCCTTCACGCCCTGGAGATCCTTCAGGTTTTTTAAAAAAATTTGTTTCCAAAGTACATGCTGACCCTTTAAATGTTATTGTAGAGGCTTGAGTTTTGTATCTGTTTGTGCTGTGGCTGTAATGTGAGCTGGCTTATCTCAGATAAAAGCTTCAGGGAATTGGAAAACTATATGTTAAGGTTGAGGTAAGTTTTAGGATGCCATTGTAAGACTTCTATTATCATTTTGCTAAGATAAATGTTGATCAGAAGGGAAACCTTATCTGTCTGGCTTTGAAGCACAGGGTCTACATCATACGAGTCTCTTCTGGTGTGTTGGCATGAAGTCATCTCTTGGAACAATAGTTGCACTATGACAGTGGTTAGGAGTCAGAGATAGACTCCCAAATGGGGACACAGGTAAGCAGAATAAAAGTTTTGGCTAGAACCCTGGGAAAATGCTTGCAGTTAGTGTCTCTTGTGGAAAAGAGGAGAAACTTGAGATTTTAGCACAAGGTAGCTTTGTGCAGGTTTCTGTTGATGGCAGAGAGAAAGTGGGTTGCATGGCAGACACTTGATAACTGGGCATGGTGAAAAATACCTTTTGATGTTAAATCTTGTAGGTCCAGGTGGCTTCTGAAAAACTGGAAATACACCTTTTTTTCCTCAAAGTAGCTGACCTTGAAGTCAAGGGAGGAGCTGGCAGAATCACAGAATGTCGGGGATTGGAAGGGACCTCGGAAGATCATCAAGTCCAATCCCCCTGCTAGAGCAGGAACGCCTAGATAATGCTACATAGGAACGTGTCCAGGCAGGTCTTGAATGTCTCCAGAGAAGGAGACTCCACAACCTCCCTGGGCAGCCTGTTCCAGGGCTCCGTCACCCTCACTGAGAAGAAGTTTCTTCTCGAGTTTAAGCGGAACCTCTTATGTTCCAGTTTCAGCCCATTACCCCTTGTCCTATCAGTGGTTGTCACCGAGAAGAGCCTGGCTCCATCCTCGTGACACTCACCCTTCGTATATTTGTAAACATTAATAAGGTCACCCCTCAGTCTCCTCTTCTCCAAACTAAAGAGCTCCAGCTCCCTCAGGTTTTCCTCATAAGGGAGATGCTCCACTCCCTTAATCATCCTAGTTGCCCTGCGCTGGACTCTCTCCAGCACTTCCCTGTCTTTCTTGAACTGAGGGGCCCAGAACTGGACACAGTATTCCAGATGGGGTCTCACCAGGGCAGAGTAGAGGGGAAGGAGAACCTCTCTCGACCTACTAACCACCCCCCTTCTAATACACCCCAGGATGCCATTGGCCTTCCTGGCCACAAGGGCACAGTGCTGGCTCATGGTCATCCTGCTGTCCACCAAGACTCCCAGGTCCCTTTCCCCTACACTACTCTCTAATAAGTCATTCCCCAACTTATACTGGAACCTGGGGTTGTTCCTACCCAGATGCAAGACCCTACATTTACCCTTGTTATATTTCATTCAATTTTTCCCCGCCCAACGCTCCAGCCTGTCCAGGTCTCGCTGGATGGCAGCACAGCCTTCTGGTGTGTCAGCCACTCCTCCCAGCTTGGTGTCATCAGCAAACTTGCTGATAGTACTCTCTAGTCCCTCATCCAAGTCATCGATGAATATATTGAATAATACTGGTCCCAGTACCGACCCTTGAGGGACTCCACTGGATACAGGCCTCCAACCAGACTCCGCCCCATTGACCACAACTCTTTGTCTTCTTCCCCTTAACCAGTTCACAGTCCACCTCACTACCCGAGAGTCTAGACCACACTTCCTCAGTTTAGCAGCAAGGATGCTGTGGGAGACTGTGTCAAATGCTTTACTGAAGTCAAGAATAAAGCTACCCAAAAGAGAATTTTTGAAGCTAGAGTGTGCCTGTTGCACTAACTTGATCCAGATATTCTCTCATGTGGGCTCTAGAAAAAAACTTCAAATACAATGAAGGTGGTTGTATCCTGCTGGCAAGAGTCACCCTGTCTGGTGTTTACTTATTTTTCCAGTTCCTTTATATGTATGAGCACCATCAGTTTCCCATCTCTGAAAATGAGATTTTTCTATCCCGTAAAGGATGAAGACAGCTGTCTAACTCCATCCATGCTTTCTTGGGTGTTCTTGCAGAAAGCCAACAGAAGATAGGTGCAATTTAGGTGTCTTTATCTAGTTACCCTGAAATTTGAGGGTTGAGTTATGGGCAGTACAATATGCTTTTATGGGCTTATTAGTAGCTTTTTTTCCTGTGATTCCCCTGACTATGGTCTCACATCATTAGCCTTAAAGAGTTACAACTTTTCTAAGTCCTGTTGTGGTTTTGTTTAATGTGGTATTAGAACAACATCAAGCGTTTTGAATAAAAGACTCTTCTTTATTGGTATCTACTACTGTATGGCCACTCATTTCACCCCTTAGGTGGTACTGAGAACCCAATTTCTGAATATAGATATAAATTGGGGAGGAAATAAACAAGCCAACAAATATACAGGAAGAAAAGTTTTGTGAAGTAACACAGTCACAAATTTGAATAAACAAGGTTAATTCAAGAGTTAGTCATGTCTTACCACCTCTTAAAGAGCTTGAAGATTTTTCTTCCCATACTTAAGTAAATGTGGTGAAGGAAAATTCTGAAGCTACAATTTGTCTTAATTTCTTGTCAAAAAAATAGATTATTGGCTGACATGAACCAAATATCTGAGCTTTATGTAAACTGTTTGCTTGGCATATTGATTTTTTGGGGAAAAAATAGTATTGAAGCTTAAATTCATTCTGCAAATTCAGTTCCTGTGGAGATTTTTGTGACTGCCAGCATGAGAAGCATCACCATCTTTATTTCGGAGGAAAGTTGGTTTCAACATAACAATGTTATGACATATTCAGTCGAAGTTCCTTTTACAAATGTTCACATGCATTTGTGAGTCAAAGCAGGATGACACGCAGAGACTGATTTTGATTGCCAGTCTTCCACTGGCTTGTATTGCATCTGTCCATATATATAATGTTGATACCTGACCTTTTCATCCTTCCTTCTGAGATTCAGTGAAAGGATTGAGGTTAGAGGAATGAAGACAGTGACTACAAGTCCACCTGTCTCTCTGAGGGCTGACCTCAGAGATGGACTTTGCTTTGAGGTGAGGCTGGCTGAGCACTGCATCCTTTTCCATTGTGCTTGGCTGGCATGCTGGAAAATAGCTTGTTTATGGATTTTTCTGTTTTGATTGTGAGGGTTTAACTCCATAGCACAGATTTCATCATCATTGCTGAACCTGGGAACATACTTAGCTATTGATATGAGCATCTGCCAGATCTATGACCTAACTCTTGGCTTTCAAAAAGTCCCTGGTTGTTGCTTGGCATGTTTAAGAGCCTCTACCACAGTAAGGTTAAGGGTCTGCTGTTCACAGCTTTTCCTCCCAAGCCACTGAGCCTCTTTGGCAGTACTTCTCCCTTATTTTTCTCCTACTATTGTTTTTGTGCTGTTGGTTTCTTCACCTTGCAGCTGTGACCCCTGAGAGTGTTATCAGGCAGGTTCCCCCGAGAGAGAATTCTCAGTGATGTGAGAGTCATTCCTCTTGCCCTCCTTATTTCTCACTTTGTAAATTTTTAGCTTATATTAGAGGAAAAACAAGACCTGGTGCACAGCAAAGTAGATCAGTCATTTGGATACTTGATAGTTATTATTCCATGGTGTGTATGTACATAGAATCTTACAGCTAATCAGCATGAAACACTTGTACCTAATTGACATTCTCCAATCAACACTAATAGCATCATATATGGGGGCTGTGCTCCTCCAACATTCACGTGCGGTATCTGCCTCTAGGCATTGTCTGCAGCTGGATCTAGGAATGGGCCTTTTGAACTTTGAGGTTCTGAGACAAGACAGAGTATCCTTAGCTAGCTCTGCTGCCCAGGAAATGCTCTGTAATTACTGGTGATAGGTGAGTTTCTTCAAAGTGACAGGCAAGGCACTTTTGTCAGTGACATGGATGATGGCATTGAGTGCACCCTCAGCAAGTTTGCCAATGACACCAAGCTGTGTGGTGCTGTAGACTCACTTGAGGGAAGGGATGCCATCCAGAGGGACCTTGATAGGCTTGAGAAATGGGCCAGTGCAAAGTGCATGAGCTTCAACAAGTCTAAGTGCAAGGTCCTGCACCTGGGTCGGGCCAATGCCAGGCACAAATACAAACTGGGCACAGAGTGGGTTGAGAGTAACCCTGAAGAGAAGGATTTGGGGGTGTTGATAGATGAGAAGCTCAACATGAGCCGGCAGTGCGCTCATGCAACCCGGAAGGCCAACCGCATCCTGGGATGTATCAGGAGAAGCGTAGCCAGCAGGTCAAGAGAGGTGATTCTCCGCCTTTACTATGCTCTTGTGAGACCCCACGTCTAATACTGTGTCCAGTTCTGGTGCCTCCACCGTAAGAGGGACACAGAACTGTTGGAGCGCATTCAGAGGAGGGCCACAAAGATGATCCAGGGGCTGGAGCACCTTTGCTACGAGGACAGGCTGAGGGAGCTGGGATTGTTCAGTCTTGAAAAGAGAAGACTTCGGGAGGGACCTAATAGCTGCCTTCCAATACCTGAAGGGATCCTACAGGGAGGCTGGGGAGGGACTTTTTACAAGAGCGTCCACTGATAGGACAAGGGAAAATGGGTTTAAGTTGAAGGAGAATAGATTTAGATTAGATCTTAGGAAGAAATTCTTCAGTACGAGGGTGGCAAGACTTTGGAATAAATTGTCCAGAGATGTTGTGGCTGCCCCCTCCCTGGAGGTGTTCAAGGCCAAGTTGGACAGAACCTCGAGTAGCCTGATCTAGTAGAGAGGCGTCCCTACCTGTGACAGGGAGGTTGAATTAGATGACCTCTAAGGTCCCTTCCAACCTAGGCCGTTCTATGATTCCGTGGTGACAAGACTCATGCAGCTGTATCACTGATGCAACTCAAGGGGGAAGGCTGCATCAAGAGTCCAGCTTGACTGATGCCTGTGACCATCTTTTAAGCATGCCCTTAGTTTTCTAAGAGATACACTGAAACCAAATATTCTTAGCATGTCCAACTGCTCCTGAAATTCCCTTCTCTGCCCTCTCCCCTAAGATCCTGATACCCTCCCTTCTCTTCTGTCTCACCCAAATGTATTGCTGGCCTCCAAAAATTCTATTCTTAACCTGGTGTTGGCTACTTTTCCCGACTGTGACGCTGGCAGTGTTTACCCTCTGTTTTTATGTGCTGTCCCCACTCTGCCAGCAGAACTTTAGATGTGGTGTTGGGGGATATGGTTTAGGGATGAGCGATGAGCTTTGTTGGGTAGGGTTAATGATTGGACTCCATGATCCCAAGGGTCTTTTCCAACCTGAATGATTCAATGATTCTGTAAGTGATGCCGTGGAGCTGGCTTGCTGTCTTAGGCCATTTTTTTTAGCCTAGCCAAGACCCGTTCTAGCAGTGGGCTGATGTCAAATGCTGAGCAGGCCCTGCAACAGCTTTTAGGCAGGGTTTTACTGGGAGGAAGTGTCAACTGAAAATGTGATAGATCAAAATACACCAGAATGAATTTAATGTCTGATTTCATTGCAGCTGATACATGGCTACATTGTTACCGCTGCCATTACTCCACTGTCAAGGAGAGAATATAGTGGACACGATTATTAGCTTTCTCGAGGGCAACGGGCTCAAAGAAAGGGTGCATAAATTTATATGATTTTGCAAGTGTTGTGTTTAAATTAAGCCCTCAGAAATGACATGTTCTTGCTTTTGTCAGAGCTATGGGGGTAAGTCTGTCCCATGGTGGCTGTCCTGGCTAAAAGCAGTGTGTCCACTCTGAAACGCGCCATCAGGCGATGCTTCAGCCCAGCTTCCTGGTGCCTGAGGTTAACCTCAGGCCGCAGCTGCGGTGCTGGGCTCTGGTGCAGGACTTTCCAGCTGCTCCTGGGGCCAGAAGGGAGCTCTTATGGTTTCTCTGTTTAGTTCAAAGATGAGAAAAAATTAGCTGTCTCGGGGTGGGGAAAATAAATCCAGAACTAAAAGGACCGCAGGATGATGATTGATATACACAGATTTTAAGGAAAATACAGTTTGTAAACTTCAGCTTTGTCTGCACAAATATGTTCTTTCAGAGAAGCTATAGACGGCTCCATCCTTTTGTTCTGTATGCCAGTCATTTAGAGGTGATGGATGTTAAGGGAACCAAATTTTGCAACAAAGCAAGCTCCTGTAATGGGCTCGACAGATGCTCTGTAGGGTCACAGCATTTTGGAATTCTTATGTTTGAGTTGTTTTTGTTTTTTTGTTTCTCCCTCATTCATTTTTTCTTAATTCCCCCCTCCTTTTCTAGGTTTGTGTGGTTTTACAAGTTGTGTTTGCATGTGGCTTTTTTTTCTTTTTTCTGTTCTTTCATTTTCCCCCCTTTAAGGGCCAGTTATGAAACTCTTAGCATTTCTGGGTGTTCTTATTTGCAGTTGATGTGTGTGGTTCATTCTCGGCACCAAACAGGAAAGAACAGGTTAAGGCTCCCATAGCAGTCTAAACTTGTTGCACAAAACCCCCCCCCAAAAACCACCTTTGCTTGTCTCTGAATTGATGTGTAAAATAAAAGTATCTCAGATTTCTTTTGGCCATTACTTGCTGGCATGTATATCTATTCACTGAACTGTTTCAGCAGTCCTGGGGAGGGCAGCTGAGGTTGTTCTGCTTTGTGCCAAGTCCAGTGTCGTGCTTTTGTTGTGACATTGCTTACAGCTGCTGAGCTGAGCTGTCTCAGTTAGTTGTGGAATTAATCTGGTAGCAAAGGGCATTGTTTGTCTTTTGCCAGGGAGGTCTTCAAAATCATCTGTAGCTTCAGACTCTATTGGGTTTCTTTTTTCTGTCCTCTATCCTCAAGCTTTTGCAGCATGTCTCCTTCCTTTTGTACAAATTTAGGAACTGCTATCATGTTGCTTGTGGCATGAGATAAAACCGGGAACAAATGCCTGTTACCATGATATATTTGATGCCATTTAATCTATGGAATGCCACACTCCAGCCCCATCCCCAAATTTTTCTCTCCATTTCTCACCTCCCTCACTCCTACGGAACTGCTTAGTGGTTAAAAATTCTCCCAGCTCTCAAGAGCAACAAAATCCTCCGCATCTTGTTCTGAAAGATTGAGATAATGAACATTTTCTATTAGCAGAACATGACACTAAAGCCTTTGTTACAAAAAAAAAAAAGACCAAATCCTTCAAAAAGTCTAGTTATAAATCAGGCATTTAGCATAAAGTAGTGTTCTTAGTGGGCATGTGTGGTGAGTCTGTGATGTGAAAACCACTATGGAAGTGCAATTACTTAAACCTTCCTGCGCTATGCTGGCTTGCTTTCTTGTGGGATATTGAAAGCTTTCATTGCTATGCAGTTTTTCCCTCGGTGACTGATGCTGTGATCCTTCTGCTTTCTAACTCTTGTTACTTAAGCAAGGGGGAAATGAAAGCTCTTGTTCACAGATTTACTGTCCCAAAGAATTCATTTTAGCAAGGGGTCGCTCTGGTTTGAGTTTTTCTTATGTTTGGTGGGTGTATGTGGTTTTGGTGGGTTTTGTGTGGTTCCCTGCCCCCCCCCCGCCCCAGCTGTTCAGTATTATCAGTGTATTGGAAGATTTTTTCTAACTTATGGCCCGAGGAAATACAAGTGTCAGTGGTCTCACACAAGGTTTGTCACTGATTAATTTAGAAAATAGTAGACTGATTTCAAAAGTGCAGTTTTCCTGCTCAGTTTTACATGGTTTATCCTAGCAACAAAATTGTAGTGTATTTTTTCAGACCATAATATTAATGCATTTTCTTTATTAAAGAAGGTTGCATGGGCTTTGGGACAGCCTGTTGCTGCTGAATTTTTCTCCTTTTGTAAAGCAGAAGGTTGATGGATTTACTAAACAGATGCTACCTGGCAACCTTGCTCTTGGTATTGCGTCTTTCTGTACAGGTCAGTGTTGGAGCATTCTCAGCAGTGATGAGGTAATCCAGCCAGTGCTGAGTCCCTAGCATTGCCAGTTGCTTCATGCCAATCACAGTGACTTTTATTCTGTGACCAAAGATGTAGCAGTAGGCCAAACAGCAGGTAGAGGGTGGTTGCATTTGAAAAGCAGCTGTGTGCTAACTCAGAGGAAAGTTTGACTCAGACCAAAGACTGGTCACTAGTCTCCAACTGGAGTCTTTCATTGGGAACTCAATGTAAAGTAACCATTCTTCTTCAGAGATCTCTGCTCTGTAAAGTGCGGACAGAAGTCGTGGTTTGAAATGGATGTTCTGAAAATAGTTGCTGTGAATCCTTCTGGATTATTAATTTATTTAATGCTTAGCTGCTCATGAGCTAGCAGTGTGCCCAGGTGGCCAAGAAGGCCAACGGCATCCTGGCCTGTACCAGGAATGATGTTGTCAGGAGGAGCAGAGAGGTGATCATGCCCCTCCACTCGGCTTTGGTGAGGCCATACCTCGAGTACTGTGTCCAGTTTTGGGCTCCTCACGACAAGAGGGACATTGAGGTGCTGGAGAGGGCACAGAGGTGGGCTACCAAGCTGGTAAAGGGCTTAGAACACAAGTCTTATGAGAAAAGGCTGAGGGATCTGGGGCTGTTTAGCCTGGAGAAGAGGAGATTGAGGGGAGACCTCATTGATCTCTACAACTACCTAAAGGGAGGTTGTAGAGAGGTGAGGGCTGGTCTGTTCTCCCTAGTGGTGAGTGATAGGATGAGGGGAAATGGCCTTAAGTTGCACCAGGGGAGGTTCAGGTTGGCTATTAGGAAGAATTTTTTTACTGAGTGGGTTGTCAGGCATTGGAACAGGCTGCCCAGGGAGGTGGTTGGGTCACCGTCCCTGGAGGTGTTTAAGAGACGGGTGGATGTTGCATTGCGGGGAATTGTTTAGTGGGTTGATAGGGCTGGAACGAAGGCTGGACTTGATGACCTTCAAAGTCTCTTCCAGCTGAAACTATTCTATGATTCTTATGTTTCAGTCAGGTCCTGCCATGAAAGGTCTCTTGCAGTAAACTGTGCAATCTCATACTGGGGAAAGGGCAGCCAAACAATGAACAGTAGATTTATGTTTAGTCATTGACATAAATTAAAATAATTCTTCTAAATTGGAGCAGTACTGAGGTTTGACTTTCCATAAGTCGTATTTCATCAGTATTTTGCCAGCATTTCTGGCCAGATGTAACACAATAGTTTAAATTCTCTGGAACAGAATTTGGAGGCCTTATGTACTGGGACACTTACTAGTGGCTGCTGTGAAATGCCGTCATCAAATTTATGCCGGTGTGTTGGTTTTGCTCAGCCCTACAGGTCAGAGCACACATTGGCAGGAAGGGTCCCAAATTTAGGGGACAGGAAATGACATGGGACAGGAAAAATGGCACTGCTGATAAAGGTGTGACTTCAGGGTAGGTCATGGTTGTCCAGCATCAGGGCTGGAAAGGTAGCTGTTGGGTTGTGTTAAATGGTGTTATGATAAAGGACCTGGACAAGAATATCCCATTTGGACTAGTCAAATAAAATGCCTTCTGTGCAGAGTTGGTTTGAGTATTTCATGTGAGAACCTTTCAAGGGGTAGCTTAAAATAGCTCACTTTGTCCGTGTTATAAAATCACCCTTATATGTGCACTTTAAAAATATCTGTTGTACAGTAAGTACATACAAATTTGGATTCTTTGCTCCTGTTCCCTGTTTGTAGTATTGATTAGCATCTTCAAACAATGAACAAAAATAAAGGTCAAAGAAATTATTTTTATTGTGCTAAAGAAAGAAGTTATGTGGAAAAGTAGTGACAACTGCTTATCATCAAGATATCAGTTCTGTCTTAAATGGTGTTATCTGTCTGAAGATAAACTACTGACAGTGTGTAAAGAGGTCCATATTATGAATTATTACTCGGTTTTCAGCAGCTTTGTAAGTTTCTCCTTCTGTATTTTGTTTTCTTTATGAAATTATATCTGTGCGTGATCTTGCAAAATGTTTGGGAGAAAACAAAAGAAAACACAGTGGCAAATAAGAATGATCACCTGACTCTCAGAATTTCATATACACTGGTGATTTGTGGTTGTTGTAGTTATTGTCCAAAAAGACTTATGAGATATGAGAAGATCTAGAAGAGGAATGATCTTCTGCCAGGAAAATTTTAATAATTAAAGCTATTTCACAAGAGCGAATGACTGAGGAAATGTTTGTGAGAAGATAATTTTGGATCTGTAGAATTCTAGTAGCTTTGAAAATTTCTAGTATTCCTTATTTCATTTTATTAATTCCCTCCCAAATAGTTTATTGTGTTTGTTAAAATTAATCTTGGGTTTGACCTGGCATAGAAGCTCTCCATGAGAAACTGCAGACGTGGGAAAATTTGGCTTTGCTTAATACACAATAAATATAAGAAACAACTAATTAAGATATTTGTAGGTATCCATAGATATGGAGTACTGGTTTTGTAGAATTCTGTTATTTGTTTTAAACCTGTTTTTTTTCTTCCCCGACAGAGTTATTTAAAATACAACTTGTATACATTGTTTAAACCTTCCTTCAGACCTGTGAGAGCTGCTTCAAAACTGGAATTGGGGCACCAATGTGAAAGTCTAAGCATACATGGAGCTAGGAGGGCTCCCTGACCCTCTACTCCCTACAGAATTACATTGTGTGGAGGCTGGTAGTTAAGGAGGAGTCCTCCTTTTTATATAATTCATAAAAAAATGAAACTGGCTGTGTCTTTCAGTTAATCTACCCGAACTGTTTCGTAAGAATTGTAGATAGCATACTCTCACCACCAAGGCTAGGACTGAAGTTAAAGACAGTCTCCAATTTAGAGGTTGCTTGTGAACAAAACAGTTATTTCTTTCGCTGTCTGGTGTTAAAGGCAATGTTTATAGGCATTGGTTTTGCCTTGTTTGATTTCAACAGCTCCTTGAATAAAAGTGACTTTGTGCCTCTGGTGGAGCTGTGTAGAGCACAGTGTCCTACCAGCTGGATTGGAGCTGGGAAATACTGTCTTCATTAGGTCCTTGGGGGGGTACCTCTCACTGATACTTGAATTGACCCATTACATGACCCAGGATTTGGTGCATGGAGAATGCAGAATACTTTGGAGCTTTTTCTAGACCTTAACATTTAAGATATTTAGTTGACCTCCCCACTCCCAACACCTTCTGTTCCCTTGTAGTTATAGCTGTATATAGTTCTTGCATATTGCAGTTCTACATCTAGTTAATCAAATTGAACATAGTGTCGCAGTTGGCTTCACTGGAGACTTGGATAACAGACCTGAGCTTCCTTTGAGAGGTTTCTCTAGAAACTGACATGATACCAGTTGGTTCTTCCTACTAAAACCACTTGTCTGTTGTAGACATCTTACTAACTTACTAGTTTCAGTTCCTAAACCAAATGTGTACTGACACTTTAGTTGAAGTGCAAAACAGTCTTTGTATGTAGCAACTCTTTTTTGCAGCTCTGTCCTCCTTTTGGGAGAAAAAAAATCTTCCTTAAATTCTTTCTGCCTCTTTCACACTTTGGTACAGGTTGTAAAGACATTTCACATGTCTACTGTGTAGGATTTCCTCAGTACGATGATTGAAAGCAGATGTGTGGATACATACACGTACAGTCTCCTGTACTCGTGTACAGGCATACAGAGCTAATGAATTCTGACTGAGCCGCAGATGATGCAGTAAATCTATATGGCAGGTTTGGGAGTGTTGCCACTTGTAGATACACGCATATGGTACGTCCACTTTCTCTTCTCTCTCCTTCTCCAATATTACTTGTATTTAAACAAAAGGCATATCAGAACGCCCCTTGGGAATACTAGTATGAACACATTTTTTTAATTTGGTGACTTTTTCAAAAGTTTAGAGCAATTCTGACTGGATTTTTTTATATTGTTTGGTTTTTTTCCCCTCCAAAATCATGAAAGATGCTGGCTGATTTTCCTTAACACTGCCTTTCCATAGCATTTCATTATGGTATAGAGCGAGACTAATGTACACATTTTGGTGGGTGGCATTGGATTTTTTTTCTGATATGGAAGACTTCAGGAGAGAAACGTTTGGAATTAATGCTCCAAATGAATGGAGTTTTGTATGGAAACAAATTCTGCCCCCCCTAGTAGTAAAGCTTAAAAGTGACTTTTTTTAGCGAGGCCTATTGTGACAGGACAAGGGGCAATGGTTTTAAACTAAAAGAGGGTTGTTTTAGGCTGGATATAAGGAAGAAATTTTTTACAGTGAGGGTGGTGAAACACTGGAACAGGTTACCCAGAGAGGTGGAGGCCCCATCCCTGGAGACGTTCAAAGTCAGGCTTGATGGAGCTCAGAGCAACCTGATATAGTTAAAGATCTCCCTGCTCACTGCAGGGGTTTGGACTAGATGACCTTTAAAGGTCCCTTCCAGCCCAGTGCATTCCATGATTCTCCTGTGATTCTGTAGTCTTCTGTATCATTCAGTTCCATCAGGTTCATCCTTTGTGTAATGCTTTTGCTATGGACAGAATAATTGACGGGTGTGTTGGGATAGCAGATCCTACTCTCCTGTTGAGCAAGAAGAGGAAAACCACACTTTTCTCTTTACTTCTAAGGTGTTTGCTTTTGAACTTGTTCCTACAGTTCTTCCTGAGCTCTTGAGTCCATGTCAATTTTATAGTGAAAGCTTTGTTACAAATGCACACCCACACCTCCTGAGGGACTTCTGTATTTTAGAGAGCAAATGGGTTTCACCCTGTGTTCCCATGCCCCTTGCCATGTTTAAGTAGCACTGTGTCTGTGCTACTCTCGCACTGCACAGGTTGCTCTCTTTGCCATTAGCACTGCCTCTGTGAAGCAGGGGAAGGAACCTTGAAGCCAAGAAAATACTGGTTGAAAACTGATTTGGCACTTTGTTGTAGGTGATGGTCATGATGAATGGTTTGGCTATTTGGACATCTTGAAAATTAATTAGTCATATCATGTGGGGTCCCCTCTCTAACTCCCACCCACAAGGTGACAGGAGAGACCCACTGCAACTCTGTATGACAAATCCAGCAATATTCATCACAAAGCTGCTGTCTGTTGCCAGTCAGCACTGGCTGGGGGATTTCAAGGGGTAGATGTATCAGTAAATGCATTTACTGATGCTGTGGCAACCCACGAGCTTTCATTTTAACATGTTGGCTCTAGAGAGTTTAGGACTTGGTTTCTCTTGACTTTTAATCATTTTGAGTGCAGTTTGGTGTGCAGTTCAGCTTGCACCTTAAGAGGCACGAAGTGCAATTAAGAGCATGAAAAACTGTCATAGGTTTTACTAAAGTTTCTGTGGATCCTTACTAAAGTGTCTCCTGAGAGGTTATTGAAATCCTTTAAGCGGCAAAGAACAGGTGAGGAATTTGAAGTGGGTGTTTGAGCATCAGAGACTGCTTCAAGTTCTGCACCTTATAAGCTGCAAAACTCTAGGAATTGCTTCTCTTACTATGAAGATAGGTATGATGTAATATATCAGAGTTTGGTGCTACCTGGAATGTAAAAATGCTTTTTATGTTAGAGAGGATTTTTTTAATGTATTTTCTGATCTATTTGAGTTTTTCTGCTCCTGCAGCCCAAATCTGACGGTCCATCAAGTTTTGAAAATGCAGTTTTTCGGAGTTGATTTTTAATAGTCATTTCAAAATAAAACTTTGAGCTATTTACAATTTGTCGGACTTGAGTTATATTGCATAAGATAGACTGTCTTCTCAGTGTCTAGTAAAACACAGTTGGTGATATTTGCTGTAATGAACATGCTTGAGAGGCTTTAGCAGTATAATAAGGCTATATAGATCACCCCCAATGCAAATTTGGTCCTGAGCTGACAGAGCAAAAACCTGTTAAATGAATGATTTAGCCACAAAGCCACTATTTCATAACATGAACTCTATTATCTTAAATTCCCTCACTTTTCCCACTTCTGAAATCATGACTGTTACATTTATGATGACTTCTGGAGAAGGTGCTGTGGCACAAGATTCAAATAAGTGGCTAAATATGTGGTTTCAAGTCTTCTAATACACCAGCAGGGTAATATGAACAAATTAATATGCCATCTGTGGAATTAATGTGAGCAAATTAAGAATGATGTAAAGAACTCCATCCAGATTTACTCTCAGTGGTAGATGGCAGGAAGACGTGTCTGGCATGTTGAAAGGGTGCCTAACAGCAAGCTTGCTGTTGGAGAAGATGGATACACTGGAAAACAGTACAAGAATTACTATGACTGTAGATGAGGATATCTCTTAAGTCAAGTTTTTTAACTAAGAAAACTGACTAGAACTTATTCCCTTATTGTTAGTGCAATGTCTGCTTCATGTCTAGTGCTAACTAGTAAAGCTTACAAAGAACAAAAGCTTCAGCAGGAATTACCCTTGGGGCTTGTTACAGTCACTGTTTGCTGCTTACAGCGTGTGTAATACTGGAGTGATACTTTGAACAAATGCCTTTTCTGGTGGTGCAGCAAGGCAGCCCTCTGTGCCCTGAGAACTCTGCCCACATGCTGTATGGTCTAGTTTTTCTTGTTTCCCTACTGTCCTGCAATAGGAAAACGAAGGTGTTTTAAGCTTAATACAGCAGGGCTACTCAGTAGTGAGAACAACGCAAGAAGTCTTGCTAAACTCTCTCAGCCTTAAACCTCGCTAATAGCGTTGGCCGCAACATGGGCAGCAAATACATGCCCATTGCTGAAGCTTTGTTATTGATTGTTGTGCCTTCTGTGATAGTTTTGTAGTTAGAGAAGGAAGAAAACCTGAATCCCCCTAAATTTTGGGAAGACTTACATCTGCATCCCTGGCGTGGAGCCTGCACCTGTGGTTTTGGAGCCTGTCTGGACATTCAGATATGGCCAAGTTCTCTCCAGAACAGCTGTTCTTATAAGATTTAAAACAAGAAAAGGAAATCTCTCAAGAACTGCTGATTGTTATGAAGCTTCTTGCCATTTTGGCAGAAAACTTGCTTTAAAAATTGAGGACAGATCCTAAAGTGCTTAAGTGCATAAGTAACCTTACACACCCGAGTAGTTCTACTGCACTCGGAGGACTTCCCTCTCTATGTGGAGAACTGCTGCTGCACTTGAGTGCTTGCAGATTTGGGCTTGAGTAGCTTGTTGATGAGCCTCATGTTCTTGAAACTTGAATCCACAAATTGAAGACGTGTAGGCAGGAGTTTCGAAGTCATGGGAAAGGCAGAGGTTGAAATACAAACAATGTAAAACTAGATCTTGGGTGTATTTATGCATGTAGAATAGCGCTCAGGTCTTAAAATTGGAGAGGGGAGAATGAAAACTAGGTAATGCAAGGTGCCTTAGGTTTTATGGGGCATCAAAAAAGGGAGGGAATTCATTTTCTTAGGTGTTTGTAAATTGCTGAAGTTGGGCCCCTTAAGTTGAGTTCCTGGTGGAAAAACCTTTCAAGTCGGGTAACAGAGTTGGTTGGTAGGAATTGCCTTCCTTACCCAAGTGTCAAAACACAGCCAGTGTAGTCAGTGCTGAGAGGATGCAACTCCCAGGGCTGGCAAACCCCAAGTTCAGTCATTATTTTAAATGGCTGTTCTACAAAGTAACCAGTAATTGTCCATAAAAATGAGCAAAAGTAGGGAAGTGACTAAAGTGTAAAAAGTAAAAGGTTTCCGTGGGAGCTCAAATGCAATGGGAAAGGCAGTTAGGGTGAGCTGTCAGTGGTGGTGCTGAGAAAGGGGCCTTCTTGTGTTTCTTTTGAATTTAGAAAAGCCAGCTTTCTTCTTTGTGATGTATGCATAGCTGTGGGCAGGGAGAGCAGTCTGTACTTAAAAGCTGATAAAGGGAAGTTCTTTGATAATTTTTGCTGGTGCTGAGATGCTAGGGTAGACTATCTCGGGGCAATTGTGTTCTCTTTTGTTTTTTATTATTATTTTTAGTTATTTATGGAAGATCCTTCCTCCTCTCCGCACAATGTATAGGCACATTTCCAAAACACTGTATAAATGAAGGCACAAATCTAACAGTATGCAGTCTGTAGTGCTGGATTTGGGAACTTTCTGTGAACAGATGGAATTTTTTTCCCCCTCCCTACAACAAACAGATGAAGTGAGAGGCAGGACAGACTTTGTGGATTTCCCTAGGGTTTTCATTCATAAGATGCTGAAGCCCTTCTTTTGTAGGGGGACAGTGTGCTTTCCTGTTAGGCTCCCATGTTCAATTTGGAGTAGTCTGTGATCAAGTAAATCTGACTTACTCTGAGTTAACTTTCTGAATATGTGTGGCTTCCTACTGCAGGTTCGTGTTAAAAAAAAAACCAAACCAACACTTCTTAAAATGTGGAATGCTTGCAGCTAAAGCCAACTTATGGGATTGCTTTGAAATGAGGCAGTTCAACTGCTTGAAGCTGGGAGATGGAGTCAGTACTTTCGTGCAACTCCTTGAAGTCATTGCAGGACTGCTTCAGTCCAAGATATTTGACTTTCCAAGCCAGCGAAATTTACTACAGGAGTTACAGGTTATTGCTTTGTTTGGCTGCCCCAGTCACATGTGAGTTACTAAATTTTGTAGAGGTGTCAGCAGAGAATCTCATGGGATGAGGACACTGGATTGAGGGATAGAGAGGGAATGCCTAACCAGCTTTAGTAGGGTGGGGGCTAACCTAATTAGGTAGTATCCAAGGCAGGAAAAGCCTTTTTCAGAGATAGTGTGAAACAAAGGGATAAACTTTCACATTAGTACACAGGAACTAGTGGGAATCGCTTTGTATCATTGCTGCAGTTACTCTGCAGATGTGGTTCACTGGGATTTTGCAAGCTTCTTTCCAAAATGAATCTGGCTGCTTTGGCTTTTAAAGAATTATTTTTTTTCTTTTGTCTGTGCAAACATGTGGTATCAACTCATTAAAAAAAAAAAAAAAGAAAACCCCAACAAAAAAATCCTTTACTCCATATTGCCTTTAGCAGTAAATGGTTACCAACTGTATAAACAATGAAAAACTTTATGAAAGTCTCAGTTCGCATATGTCCTGGTGTATAGCATGTCTTCAAGTCTCTGAGCTTTGACTTAGCATGAACTGAGACTGTTACATGGCCATCAGGAAGTCTTGGTCAAATTTAAATGTTTTCATTTTGTTACCCAAGATAATTTTATGAATGTTACAACATAACTGATGCAAACCCATTTTCTCTGGAACTTGATGCTTTTGCCTTGTGATAGGGGCAAAACTTTGCCTGATCTTGAATCCTGTGGTTTGGTCTCAGATGTTTTTTTGAAAGGCGTGGTTTGTTATTCCTAAATAAAATTTTAAGGTTGACATAGCAGATGTGCTGTGTACTGATTTTGAGTTCAGTAGAGCATCCCTTCTCTTCAGTTTTTTGTTGTGGTTTGGTTTGGTTTTGTTTTCTGCAATGCCCACTTGCCGATTCTTGAGTCTATTTTTCCTGCAGTGAAGTGGAAGAAAATCAGTGACCAAATGGGGGCAGCTTGGGTTGCTGGGCCGGTGAGACTGACTATGGTGCTGGATCTGCTGGATGAAGAAAACAGAGTAGGTGTTCTCTGGAGCTGTAGGCCAAACAAGAGTTTTTATTGGGTAGGGAACACTCATCAAGAAAACGTAAGTATCACTAGCGTGCCAAAACCCTTTCCTGGAAAAACATTGGCAAAGATTTGTGCCCTGGCCATCATAGGGAACACAAAGGAGCAAAGAGATCATTGAAAGCACTCTTGTGTTTGGGTTTTCTTTGAGCCACCTTACATTTTCACAGGGGGCAAAAATAAGAAACTGTTTTAGTATAAAGGACACTTTAGTCTTGTCCTATTAAATCCAAATTAATGTGTTCTATTTTGACTTTCCATTGATTTGAGCCTAGGTTGTTTGAAGTTGGACAGATGTCGGCATAGCTTGTTTCTGCCACTTAATAGAAGCCATTGTGGCTACAAGACAGATATATTGTTTTCATTGTTAGCTAGCCTTCAGTGTATTTTAACATCATTTTCTCAAAATATTTTATGTAATCTAATGAGTAGGTTCTAAAGTGCTGTATTCAGTGACTTAGTGTATTTGAGCTTTAGTCTTGTCTTTTTTTTCCCCTTAAACTGGTGACTTAGTGACTAGGAGGTTATT
Source organism: Trogon surrucura (assembly GCA_020746105.1). Classification (NCBI taxonomy): domain Eukaryota; kingdom Metazoa; phylum Chordata; class Aves; order Trogoniformes; family Trogonidae; genus Trogon; species Trogon surrucura. Next base: position 55,794,523 of record CM036620.1, on the reverse strand, counting down.
AACCTTGTTTCTTCTGAAAATGATTTAGATTTGTCGTTTCTGAATGGTATTATATTGATTTCTTGAGACTGCAAGAAAATAGTAATAATACATGCATGTGAAACTTCTCTTATGCCGTGTGTGCATTTTGGTAATGTAACAAACTCAAGACTTCTTGGTTTGTTTTAACTAAATGAAAATAAACAGGCAGCTGGCTATGTAATGACATCAGAAAGCCCACGTAAGCCAGGAAAATGTTACAGTTGCAGCTAAATTGAAAAGATACTCTCAGAAAATTCTGTTCTGATGGAAGAAGCAATGTTCCACCTAGGAAAAGAAACTGCAACATCGCTTTTCTCTCTTTTTTTTTTTTCCTACTTTTTAATCTCCAAGTCCTAGTGGGTTTAAAGAACAGTGGAAAGACTTTTCAATATGGTGTAGTTTAGAGCTGGTTCTCTTTCTCTGGGTTGTGAATGCCAACTTCGGTCCAAAGGTACGCCTGGTTTAATACTGCAGAGTGAATAGAGATGAAGTTGAGTGGATAAAACATATCGTTAAATATCATTTAATGTTATTTATCTGCCTATCAGTAATTACTAATAGCAGCTGTTGATTGTTTTGCAAAAATCCTGCCTGTGCTTGCACAAGGGGAAACTTTGTTCTTGAGTTTCTTTCGTTTTGGTAGCCTTTCTATCCCTTATAATGCCTTTGCATCAATCCCTTCATACCATGTTCTGTGGGAGTTTTATGACTGCACATTTATGACTATTTATGATGACTATTTGTGCTTGAAATGTGTCTGGAAAGTTTCACAAACTGTTTGTTGATACTGTCTTCTAGAAGTAGTTGTGTGAGATAGAGGATGAAGAACTGTCACTATGGAAAAGTTAGCCCCTGGCTTTCCATCCCTCCATCTGCAGCGATACCACTGAGGTAAAATGTCTGAGGGGTGTTACGTATCTTTTTCAATAGAATTGTGTCCTTGTGAGTACAGATGGACTTTAATAGATGTACAGAGCTCTGTCTCTTGTGATCTGTGACCTTAATGACCAACTATTCACATGTGGGCAGTATTGGAAAGGGGAATATAAATTGCATAATTAATACTTAGGGTCAGAGTATTTGTTTCACAAAGTAAAAAGCAAGGTTCTGTAAAACTGTTGTCACATACTGAGGTGTGTGTCAGGTGTCTGTATTAAAAATATTGCCAGCTCTGCGCAGAAATTACATCAATGCAGGGCTCTGCTGGTATCTGGCTAAATTATTGGGCTGATGAGGAGCTTTCCAATCTTTCCTTCTGTTCTTTCAGTGTCTGTTACATTTCTTCTCCCAGACGTCACCCAAACTGTAGTGATTCTGTGGGCCTCCTACAACTCTGACAATGCTGTAGTATGCCTTGTGGGGACAGAAAACAGGGACAACCATGTTATTCCCACAGCAATTTTGCAAATGCGCATCAGATGACTAAAGTTCCTTATTTATTTCTAAGCTTCTTTGGCAAGGATTTATAGGTCTTAGTGCTAACAACTCTTTTGCCAGGTGTCAGTAAAGATTATACATTCTTGAAATTCTCAGTATATTCTACTGCTATCTGTGTTTGTCTGTTTTGAACTACCAGTTGGACCCTGAGCATGTGTGGAGTGAATTTTGGTAGCAGGAAGGTAGCTTGGGAAATGGTGAAACACTGCTTACTACTAAAACCTTCCTGTGTGTACCTGCCACAGAAGCCCTCGGAGATGGGTGCATGTTTGTGCTTGGTCTACTTCTTCAAGCTGGAGGATTCAGTGTTTTCATACTGAATATGGTATGAAGTTTCATTTCTCACCTTTGACTCTCATACAGCATTTTTACTTGGAGGGTAAGATCTAAGTATGGCCAGGGTTGCCAGTATTTAATTGGGAAAGGTATTGATTGAAAAACAATATTGGCAAACATGTCTCTTCACCTGAGTCATTTGTACTCTAGACTAGCAGACCCCTAGACGTGAAACCACTTTGGAAAAGGATGTAGTGTGCATGTTTTCTGGCAGTTTCTTCCTACTTAAGAATAAGATGGCTTTGCAGGAAGCAGGGGTTTAAGAAGCTGGAAGGTTTTGTCCACAAAGTTCAAAACCAAAGCAAATCTACAGCTGTCTAAAATACAGCAGCTTTCTGTAGGCTTTTTGAACCATGACCATATGACCCATGGTGGTATGAGTGTCTGAGTAGAGGAGATGGCTTACTGGACAGTTTCAGAACTCTGCCACTTAAAAAAACCTGGGGTAAGGATTCTTGATAAAAATCTGCTCACAGAAAAGAGGATATCTTCACCATATTTTACCCTTCCTTAATCCATGCTTGACCTTTAAAAAAACAAAAAAAAACAGCCTTGAATTTTTGTCTAGACTTAGCAAAGTTTATCAGCAGTCTCCAGTTTTTCAGAGACTTTCATTCTGTTTTTGAAATTGAAACATCCATTCAGCTTTCTCATCAGACAATCATGTTTTAATACTCAGAGCATAAATATACCAGACTTCTTTCACTCTGGCTCCCCAACAACTGCACACTGGCTCTGTTATTTGAGTGTTGGACATCTGGACTCTGTTTCCCTTTGTGACAGTCAAATCCTTCTGAAATTCCATGTATGCTAGAGAGAGAGATCCTCAAAATGATAAACAAAGACCATGTTGTCAAATTCCATGACTGCCTCTTTCATTTCTTCCTTTCCGTTTTCTTAAGAATACTGAAAAGCTAGACTGACATCAGTGCATACTCCTGAAGCACTTAGATTGAGCTTTTCAACTTCCAAAGAATTCAGATGGTCACTAAAGGAATGTTGGACCTCTCTGGAAGTCATGCCTGAAGTTGTACCTGGAAAATGCCCTGTGCTGCATCCTCTGTATTCCAAACAACTGGTGATTTTGTGGGAGAAGAGCAAAGCCGGAGCACTGATTTTTGACCGTTAGCTCACCAACTCTTAGGTAAACCAAATGTAACCATAGGGTTTCCTGTGTGATGAAACTGTATGTTGCCTGGAAGCTGCAGCCCATACCTTGAATAGTTTTCATCTGAGTCTTTTGACACAAGTGCCCATAACTGTCAGATGTTTAACAGCACCCCAGAAAAAGAAAATGGGATGAAGATGCTTTCCTTTTATGAAGGATTATTGCTTCCTTGTGGAAGAAGACAAAAACCCAAACAAACAAATAAAAAACCCACACCTCTCTGTTTAGGGCTAATGTTGTTTTTGGATCATGTTTTAGTCAGGTCTGCAACATGGGTATGAGAAGTCCTACGTGTGGAAAAGTGTGTGAAGTATTTCTGTGTTCAATGTGTTTTGGGCATAAATGCCAGAGCTTGGACTCAGTTCCATGCTTACACTCCTTTGATGCCTGATACTGAAAACTGTTACTGGTTCCATGACAGGTGAGCTGTGATGGCCAGCAATGGTTTTCATTACAAATCAAAAGAAATCTTTATGTTCAAACCTCTGTTTATCCAGCTGCTGCATGTGGTGGATGATGGCTGGTGCAAAACTAGTGAGAGTTGCAAGATTTTCTTAGCAGTCTTCAAACACCAGAGTATTTGGTCTATGAACTCCAGCATCTGAGGGATGATGCCAAGAGTCCTTGTGTGAGCTGGATTGTGGAGTTCTGTAAGAGAGACTTTGGATCATCTGACTATGTTGGCCTTTTTGTTCAGGAACTTTTGGTGTATCTAATCACCTTCATGTAAAAAATTTCTGGAGGCTGTGGTATTCCACCCTATGTCTCTCTGGTGAATAAGGACCAAAGGATTTGAGAGCAGAGGGAACGTCGTGGCTACTGTAATCTCACTCTATAAAGCAAAAAAAGTGATTACACTTTTCTCAGTGATCCACAGATTGGTTTATTTGTTACAAAGTGGGACATAAAGTGCAGGGAAGGTATGTACTTTCTTAGATGTTCTTTCTGCTGCCACTTGCCTCAAGCACAGCTTTGTGTTTTCTGACCAAGTAAAGCTGTGTTGAGGTTTGTTGTTTGTGTGCATCATTTCTGGTCTTTATACCTAAGGTCTAAAAGCAACTCTTTGAAGTTGTCTGGACCAACGTTTTTCTGAAGAACCTGTTGTATAGTTATTTAAGATCTGACAATCTAGAATGTGTTTTCACATCCTCTTCCAAATAACACTTATGTCTTTTATGAAGAAAAACAAATGTAGAGTTGATGACTTCTCTGGTAGCTCATAAATACTCATCTAAGTATCTAAACTGTCTGTTCTAGGCAAGGGCTGTCCACTTAGCAATTCAGAGCAACCCTTGGAGATGTGTGCTTGTCTTCATACTGAAGTAATTTGGGTTGCTCTGTGTTTAGGAGCTGCTCTGAAAGGCAGCACAGAGAATGAACCATTTTTGTAATTCAGCTTTCAGTTTTTAGGGCTTATGGAATCTCTTGCATTTATTAGGGCTTACTGAATACTTTAAATTTCTGTGTGAAAATTCAGCCATGGATCAAACAAGATCCAGTAGTATTCACTTGTGGACATTCTAGTAAGATATCATGGCTTTTACATTCCTTGGGGGGTTTTAAATTTATATACAATATTTTTACATAAATTACATTACAGTATTATAAAAGGCAGAGTGAATTTGAAGGTAAGTCCTCAAAAATTGGTGTTAGTGATTAGATCACTTCTCTAGTCTTGTTTCTAAGATGCAGCATAGGTTGTGATCTTTGCTTGCACTCTCACTTTGTCCAGCAGTCTGTTTGGTTTTTGTTGTGTTTTGTTGTTTGTTTTTTTTCAGTGTGTAAGGTGTATAGAGCTAGTGCAGTTGTTTAGTATTGATCTTCTTTATTAGGCATGTGACATCACTTCAAGCTTATTGCACAATACCTAAACACAATACTGAAAACAGCTTTGTTAATTCATTGCTTTGAGTTTTCATCCTTGTCTCTTTAATTACATTTCAGTGCCACTGGATAGTTATGTGGGTTTGCAGAGAAGAGAAAGAAATATCTGTTTGCTTGTCCTATTCTTATCTAACCTGTTAGGTCTTCCTCTACAGTGGGGTTGACTGTTCTTCACAACCTGATTGTAGCAAAAGTAAATCATGCAGAACCTAATCCCACCACCAAATGTATTTCAGCAGTGAAATTCCACCTGCAAAAATCAGTGTATTGCAGTTCGGAGCTTGCACACGTTTGTAGCAGAATGCAAGGAAGACGTTTAAAAACATATATACATGATATATGGGTGCATGGAAGACTGCTGTACAAAGCCATGGGTCTACAGCAGTTGTGAGAGGAAACTTGGTATATATGGATGTGGCCAGAATCTTGGCTGGTGTGATCACTAGAACAGTCCTGAAAAAAAGAAACCTCAGAATGCAGAACTAGAGAGGATGGTGTTGCATTGAAACCCTTGTTATTGCAGGCAACTGGGGCATATAATTACATAAAGCTATCAGATGGTCAAACTTCTTTTTAAAAATAAGATGAAACAGCAGTGATGCACCTACGAAGCAGTGTTTGAATAACCCTTGAGTCTTTCCATGGCTAGAAACACCCTATTGTGCAACCTATGAGTTATAATTGCATCTAGATCTGCTTATTCCTGTGCCAGTATTTTTCTTTGACTTAAAATAACTCTCTGGATTCCAAATACACCTCATTCTTCAGCTTTATCCTATAGCTCGGCAATCCCAACAACAGGAGGTTGAATGAGTTAGGAGTGGAAATCATTTCCCTGGGTGAAGTGTTAGTTTGAAAGCTAGGCCTGCCTTGGGAATCTTTCAATAAAGAATGAAGAAAAAAAAAAAGAGTACAAAACAGGATTGATGAGTGTATGTGTAGGTTATTACCATGCAATGTATTCCATGTAGGAAGAGGTGATGTCTTGGCCCCAGGCTCATGAAAGCATTATTAATTCAAGTTGTAATGAGGAAAACAGAAACAGACCATCTCTGAACTATAATTGAAAATAGATGGTTGTCAAGACTTCATGTATATGTAAAAAAAAATTGATTATGTACCGTTCCAATTCAGAATATGATTTTCTCCTCTGGTGAAACTGTATTTCAAGAGAGGTTGCTTTTCAGTTTATTTCGCTTGTGAATAGCAGCATCACAACTCTTTCATTTCCTGACTCTTCATACAATGAGACTTTTCAACAGCCAGCAAACTGGCTTTTGAGTTGTTGAGGGGTGAATTTATCTTTGTCCTTATGTTTACTCATTACAAATGTAAATTTAAAAAAAGGCAAGGAAAAAAAAAAATCCCAAACAGTACTTATTGCCTTGCAATTGTACTTTCATCTATTAACAGCACGATGCTCGTGTGTGTGGTAAGCCACAGAGAACTTTCCTCCCTTTTGTTTCCCTAGTAGGCAGCCTGCCTTCGTTAGGAGATGAGCCAATTTGCTCTTAGTGTGGGTGAGAAAGACCTGTCTGAAGCTACATCCAGAGGAGCTGTGTGGAAGACTTGCTTCTTAAGGGGTTAATGATCTGGAATTTCACACATAATGCAAAATGGTTATGCTGTGTGCATTCTCTGTGAATTTTCTCACTGATCACAAAAGACTTTTGTTTGGTGTGCTAGAATGGTCCATAGACTAAACATACCCTGTTCTTTTAATTGGATGGAAAATAACTCTGCTAATTGGAGAAAGCTGAATAAATCAGTTGGTGCTACATGCCAATTTTTACAAGAAATATACCTTGTCCTTCATATGCATCAACAGAGTTATAGTCTAAGTGTGTAATACAGAGTGAAGCTGACATACTCAGAATCAATTCTGTCATTTGAGATACAACTTTTATATGGCATCCTTACTTGAGATGTGCTAGTGTTTATTTTGCAAGCTAAGGCAGGTGTAAAATAAATTGACTTTGCCTGAAAGAAGGATATGACTGAGTGCTTGATGAGAAGGATGATGTTCTTTAGCAGGATGATGCATTCCTCCAGCAGAACAGCCTCTAATGCAGAAGAAAAGAGCAACACATTTCCCCTCCGCCCCCAGTCTGCGTGGTGATGGGAAGACTTGGACTCCCTTCTAGTAATGACTAGCTACTTGGTGTGGAGGATAACAGATTTTTTTAGTTCACAGAATTGTTGAGGCTGGAAAAGACCTTCGAGATCATCAAGTCCAGCCTATAAACCAAGTGATCCCGACATGATTTTAACATGCAGCCTTCTGATCCGGAGTCAGACCAAGATGCTAGCTTCTCCCATGTTGACAAGAGCAGGTTGCATTCCTAGTAACTTACTATTATGGATGATTCATTTCATTAATAAAGGAGGCTCAAAAATACGCAAGCACCCCCTTCAGCATAGCTTTAGTCCTTTTATACTGCTGGTGATGATTCCTAGGTAAACATCTTGGTATCCTGGTAAAATCCCCTAATCCTTTTAGCATTTCTCTGTAGCCTGAAAAGCAGGTTGACAGTGCCAGAGTACATTTTGCAGTGCTACCTTCTAAATAAGGCTGAGATCCTGCAGGACGATTTGAGATTTAGAAATATTTTATACTGTCTGTCAGGTAACAGAACAAAAGGATGCTGGTGATGTACACATCATATAAAGTTGTGTGCAAAATGTACATTCTACTAACCTGATAATTTGAGAAGACCATGTGAAGATATTTCTTTTTGGCTTGGCATCGTAAGTTATCCTGTGATTTCTGTGGGCTGCAGCTGAATGCTTTGTGTCCCTGTTCAGGAGCACTGTCTGTTTATCAGACAGCCACCTTCATGAATTTAGGAGAGCTAGTGTTGAATGGATGCGAGTGGAGTAAGTGCTGGTTTGACTGCAAGCAATATTTATGGTATCATAACTACATGAAATAGTAGTGAGGAAAAAAAATTAAAATGTACATTTTAAGACAGGGAGGGTATGACTGAAGACAGTTGAATGGATCTAGATTACTCTTTAAAATGCTGGAATTGTTCTCCTTAGATAAAGGTTCTTTACCTGGTGTGCATGAGCCAATCAACACAACGAGTCAAGATACTTCGTTTTATTTCAGTTCTATGGAATCAGATGCCGGGCATTTAACATCAGCCAGCACACCACACATTTTCAACTGCCCATTATTTATAACAATAAAATAACCTTGACTGGTTAATAATGGTTCATTCAACACTCCTGACTATACATATGCATCTAAGCTCATGTTTAAAACATTTAGGGAGGTTACCTGATTAGCATGCTCATTATTCACAAAGGAGTGTATATTTTAGCATTATAATTACTCAAAGTTAGTTTGCGATACACTCCTGGCTCATCTTTGGTCCAGAAGTTACATATTTTGTTGTCGTGTATCTGAGTCAGCAACTTCAAAAGAACACAAGACACGCAGTTTTGTTTCATGTTCTGCTCAAGGTTAGGTGTTTCTCAAGATGTCTCAACCATGTCCCAACTGAAACTTCTGAATAAGTTTTTAACTTTGTTCTGTTTGACATCAGAATTCATTATCTCTTCACGATGAACAAAATAATGTAGGAGATAAAAATGTAGCTATTTGTCTTTGTGTAATTGAGTTTTGTCTGATACAGAGTAAACAGAATGAGTTGCTGGATGTTTTCTGAAGGGTGAATAAAAGGGGAATGTGAATAGGCCTGTCTGGGGTTTTTTTTGTGTGTGGTTTTGTTTTGGTTTCATAAACTAATTTTTACCAAGGTTATCATGGGAAAAACATGGATCTCTGATGCATTTGACTGTTAAACATATGCTTCATTCTCACTTATACTGCATGGAGCAATTCCTGGTATATTACTATTCTTTCCCCAGGACAAATAACGAGTCATTCAAATATACATGGTAAACACTTCACATCCTCTGAAGTTAATTACAATTGCTTTAGTAATTTGTAAGTTATGGCCTTGACTGGAGTGGTAAAGTAGCCACCAAAACTTTTTTGATTGAAGGAGAAATAAGAATTGCATGAGATAAAAGAACAACTTGACTTTTTCTTTAATTTTTACTTTTATTGTATGTCTTTTAGAAGTAAGCTGGTGGAGCACATCCAACTATAATAACTGGTCTCCCTTATCATGGAGTCTGCACCTGCAAGGTTTTTATGACTCCAGCTGGAAGGGCAGGCTAGCTGCATTCAACTTTTACAGGCGTATCAAGGGACAGGCAGAAAGGGACAGCAGCTTATATATACCTTGGTTTTTTAAATCTACTTTCAGAAAGATCATTTTAGCTGCTATTCCTGAGCAAGTAAGTCTCAGTTAAATGCCTCCAGTCCAGACTTTTTGAGGGAAACACCCATGCCCATTCCTGTATGTGGTCTTGGGTGTTTGGTGAGCTGGTTGTGGGTCCTTGGTGAGTCAAGGCTCGTTGGAGGAGAAGGGGCAGTTGAGGGTTCTCTGAGCATGCAGGCACTGAGGCAGGTCCTTGGAGATGGTGGGGAGAGCAGTGTACGGCAGCAGGGTATGGCTCCAGAGGTGTTCTATGGAGACTCCTTCGTGGCAGTCTCCTACTCATGCTGGATATCCTGTCCTGTTGTAAGATGTGGGAACCTGGAGATGAGCCTAATTGTTTGGCCCAAGTGTTGTGGGCTGTGTACTGTGGATGCTGTTTCTTTCCCAGGCTGGATCAAGTCCCTTTTCCTGTTGCTTTTCCTTCCTTCAAGCTTGAAACAGTCTTTTCCTGGCTCTCAAAGTTGCTTTTCTCCATTGACCAACAACAGGCCATTGGTGAGCTGTGTACAGTCCCGAGGTCTCTGTTGTCAGCCTGTGCCCGTGTTTTGGAGCCTTTGCTGTTATCCCATCCACGCATTCCATGCTGGAACAAGCAACACCAGGCACCGAGCACCACCTCATGCAACGAGTTCTCCCGAGCTGTTGGTCACAAGCCCACTAGGCCAGGAGCAGGGTTAGCATAAAGCATGTGGCCTCTTACTAGTGGTGGTGGCATTGGTTTTATGGCACCACTGGGCAGTTCAAGGATGTGCTAATCATCTGGACATTTGTGTATGGTTTTTCTTTTTTCCCTGCTTAATTTTCATAGCATAATGTGGTTTGAGTTTTGTTGTTTGTTCCTTTTTTTTTTTTTCCCTTTTAAACCTGTGAAAGTTCTGTATTGTGTGAGTGGACTGCCATAGATGACGTGTTCTGTTTTATCATTATTAATTTGTAGTTCAAGGAAATTTTTTTCTTAATGCTGTAGTGGAAATGCACAGGGTTTGATACTGTGGCCTTAGAGTTTTGCTGATAAATGTCTTTGCGTGTAACGTTAGTTTTAGCTTGCTGCTAGTTTTTCATTCACATGTGCAGCAAACTAAATTCTTTAGTGCATAGTAGTATATTCTTATAAAGGAAGCCCACGTGGTTCAGTTTGAGATTTTCTAAAGAAATAGAAGCCAATTCTTAGCAGAGTCAGTAATAAACCCGTATCTAATGTTATTTCAAAGGAGGCTGTTTATTGACTTCTGTCTCATTGGACACACAGGGGATTGTGGTCTTCAGTGGTCTGTGCTTGCTATGCACCTTCCCTGTGATCTCCTTCAAAGACTATAAAAAGCAATTTCAGGCTGTTCTGCATTCAGTATATTCAGTATAATTCAGTATAATTGCTTATGTGGGTTTTTTAGATTGATAAAGTATCAATATATGTCAGAGCTAGTTCCCTTGGAGCACTGGATCTTAGAGCAAAGTAACAGAAAAAATATTTAATTAAAAATATTTTTAAAAATAAGCAAATATGAATGCTTTCCTTCAGACTTGCCAAAGGAAGAATAACTGGTGCTGTAGAAGGATTTTCTTGGTAATGGTTGGTGTTGAAATAGTTGCTTTTTATTGAATTTGATTTTAAACTAAATTTCACATATTTTGAGTTTGAAATATTTGATTCAACTTTGAGAGATATGATTTCACCTCTAAGTGTCTTTATGAACAACAGGGTCTTTTTTGCTTTGGAGCATCTAAATGATGAAGCAAGTGACCACCTGGGAATAGTGCAAGATAAAGCAATATTGCCATCATAGTGGAGAAGGAAATGCTTATATTTATATTCTTACTTACTCCTTGGGAGAGCATTTCCTTCACGAGGCAATGTGCAGACTGCCGTTCCATCCCTCGGTTCCAACTTCCTGAATTTTGAGTGACAAGTTAACCAGAATATTCTCTGCATTGCGATGTACTAGGATAAATTAGATGCTGTAGTCGGCTCTGATTTGGCCTAAGTTTCTCCTGAGTTGAACTCTATATAGCTTCACAAGGGACTGAAAAGTGTTACGGAGAATACTGGAGGTGAGGATTGACCTGGGAAGGAAGAGGAAGAAAAATGTGAGAACATGGAGCTGGTCATTGGTGTCCCTTTAATTTGAGATGCGGAGAAGAGCTCACCTCCAGAGAGCGTAACTGAGATGGCAAATGCAAATTAATACATGAAATGTATTTTGTGTTGTTTATGTGCCAGTTTTTTTAGCTGCATGACTAGTGGGAGCCTGGACCAGTGGGACCACTGGGAGCCCGAGAGTAGTTTGTTTTGAACCATAGCTGATTTTCTTACAACAAAATGATTGTCGTATTCTACATAGCAAAAGACATTTTAACTCTTAACTCTGAAGAAAATTTTCTGTTTGTTTCTGTAGTTGTGGGGAACTTACAGATAAATACTCAATTTTCAGAAGTTACTCATTTTTAATGAAGAGTGCATTTGAGGAGGTTTAGCATCTGTTTTTACAGAGCTAGCAGTCTGAGGTTCTTGCATTCCTTTTTCTGTGTGTCCTACTGAAAAAAAACTGCTCACAACTGTCAGATTTTATTTTTACTTTTTTTATTTTTTAACTGTAAAGAGTGCCTCAATCTCTTGGTCCTTATACCTGCAAACTGGGTGGCCTGATTTGTGCAAAGTAAATGTATTATCTGAGAGACTGGTCCAGAAAAATAATGAAATTTAAAAGTGGGCGAGAGGTGTATTTTATAAAACAGTACACTGATTAAATAGCTAGCCTCAACATTTTATTTAGGGAAAAATAGTCCCCATGCAAAGAGAGATGGAAAATCCTGGCCAAGTGGCTGGGTTTGTGTAATGCAATTGATATGTTAAGATTTTTGTCTAAGTGAAGCAGCTTGTGGCTGAGCTGCAAACTAGACCCAGATACCTGTGTCCTAGGAGTCTTAACTCCAGGAGAACTGGTCTTGGCAATGATGTAAGTCTTTCTCCTCGTTCTGAGTTCCAGATTTCTCTAGGACTCATTGGTGACCTCTGCAGGGAGTGGCTCTGAAGTTGTTTCTTTTCCAGCATCTTGTGGTGGTGATGGGAAGGGGGAGCACCATCAGGAGCTGAGGTGGGAGGTGGGGTGAAAGGGGCCTCAGGAGGTGTCCAGCAGGACTCAGGGCAGTGCTGGGCTGGTCCCAGTGGTGGTCAAGGGAGCTGCTGGGATGCAGGTGCAGGGATCTGGTTTTGGCTTGGAGTGTAACAGGGAATTCCCTGTTTCCTGACTTTTGGATCAGACAGCTGCTTTTATCTCATGCCTTGGTTGTATGAGTAACTCGGGTATGGGCGGGGGAATAACCTCTCTGAAGCACACATATATTTGGTGTGGCTCTCTGTGGTTCAGAAGTTGTACAGCTGGGTGTTTTAGAGGAAGAGTTCATTTTTATTCTCTGTCTCAATAGCAAAAAGATTGAATTTTGAGCCCAGTGGGAAATGCAGAAAATGTTTTAATTGCAGGAAGCGCTGTTTTAATCTGAATTTCATAGTCATATGTGCTTAACAAGGCTGACCTTTGGCTGGGTTTTGTTTCTGGGATTTTTTCTGAAGAAGAGTTAGATATTTGAAACCTATTAACTCCTTTTCAAAAATAAACTGAACTCTTAAACAGAATTTTGAGATGAAGTTTTGGCATCTGTTCATTGAGTCAAATGCATATTAAAAAATTCTTAGCTAAACCGCAAATAGTTACATGTGAAATGTTAAAGAGAAAAGCAACTGAAATGTTTCCAAACACATTTTTAAAATTTAAATTTGCTTTTATTTTGCAGCTTCCTTCAAAAGTCTTCAGTACAGGTTATGCTCAATGTTCAAAACCATTTAAGTTCTTCAGATACATTTTTATTTGCTACTTGATTTTTAAAGACTTAACCAGTATAGAAAATAGAATCGAACGCTTGTAATACTGTTATTTAACACAGCTTAAATGTGACAACTGCTGATACCGATGAGTCTGAAGTTTCTGATTCAAGTCAGCTGCCTGCCGCCCTACATCGGGACCCGTTTAGTCACACACACATCGCAGCCACGGACACGAGCCGCAAACGGTTTGTGAGTGGCGTAATCTCATGGTTTCACTCGTGCGTATAGATGTTTTGCAGACGAAAATCTTGGAAGGGGTTAGGGAACTGTCGCCCTTTTGCTTTCCACTTCCTCTCCTTTCTCACACCCTCAGCCCTTACACTGGGAGGCTCTGCCAATACTTCTCGGCTCCCTCCTACTCTCTGGGGCTGCCGTCAGCCTAAGAGCTGGCAGGTTTATTGCTGATGTTTTCTTTTTTCTCAGCTAATTAAAACCAGCCTCATTAGTATCTTGTTCTGCAACTATGTCAAATTATTTGATGTATGTTATGTTTTTTCTTGTTTTGTTTTGTTTTCTTTCCAACAGGTACTGTTTGAGAGTCCGTTTTTTAGGTGCTGATCTCCCAGCATTAAGGTGAATTTGAGCAGAGATTCAGGTTGTGCTGTATTCCTGAGTATTTGGAAATACTTTTTTTCCCATACTTTAGAAGTCAGAACTATTTTAGTAGTATTTGTTTATGTTAATACTGCAGTCAGCACACACCTTGTTTTGTTTACTAAATATCTTCTGAGGATTACAGATTTTGTTTGTTTTGATTGTGAGACATATAAGTGTTGGTTCCCCGGGAGGTTGCTCTGTGAATTTGCGAACTGATAAAACCTGTAAAATGTGTTAGCTGGAGAGATCATCTTGTCTATTAAATTGTTGGTTGTATTTAGCTGATGAATGAACGCAAATCAACAATATGAACATTTAAAAACGTTTTATGTGGACAGATATAAAAGTGATATAGATAGAATAAAAAATTTTTTTTGCATAAGGCTATGAAGAAGTTGTGTAAGATCTAGGAGTGACTTGGAGAAAACCAGCTGTTCATAATAAAATGGATGTAATCAGGAAAACCTTTGTTTGATTTTTCCCATCTGGTCACTTCTATTACTACAAGGGGAAGGAACAAAGAGGTTTGTTTATTTTAGGGCACTTGAAAGAAGCAGCAGATCTCAACCTTCTTACCCTGCATGGGAGTTACTAGCTGCGGACAGTAGCACCTTATTTAATTCCCACGCAGAAATGGTCTGCAAATAGCTGAATTGGTTAAGACACAGTTAGTTCCCTACTGAGAACTGAATGACTTAGTTTTCTAAGTCATTGCTAAATCTTAATAGAAGCTGGGATGGTTGTTATTACCCTGGGATCAAACACTGCATGCCTAACTGAAAATGAAGGAGAAACCAAACTGGACACTCAGGGGATATTTACCTAGGCATTAGTTTCCTCTCCTGCGTGGAAATTGTTATTTTCTATTCTTAGCATAGGAAACTGGATAAACTAGACAAAATGCGCTACTGTGACTGTAACACCAAGAGTGAGATGATCAGAGATGAGAAGATATGTGGTACAGGGGTGGCAATAGAAAACCAGAGGGGTCACAGCAATGTCTGTCAGTGAAGATAAAGGGATGATGAGCTGACATTACGAATAGGCTGAAATAAACTTTGCGTTTTTACCTTTAGTTTTATCTTGGCCACACAATACTGTTGACAGTTCATCAGAATGACAAGCTGAGTTGAGTCTGTTCAGCCTGGAGAGGAGAAGGTTCTGAGGAGACCTTATGGCAGCCTTCCAGTGCTTATAGAGGGCCTACTAGCAGCATGAGGAGGGACTCTATAAGGCTGTGTAGTGATGAGAGGCAATGGTGTTAAACTGGAGCAGTGTAGATTTAGATTAGACATTGCTAAGTTCTTTACTGAGAAGGTGGTGAAACACTGGAACAGGTTGCCCAGAGAAGCTGTGGATGCCTCATCCTTCGAAGTGTTGAAGGCCAGGCTGGAATGGGGCTCTGAGCAACCTGGTCTAGTGGGAGGTGTCCCTGCCCATGGCAGGCACGTTGGAACTAGATGATCTTTAAGGTCCCTTCTAACTCAAACCATTCTGTGACTGCGTCAGCTTTTATTTACATTGGTTTTGATTTGATGGGTTTTTCTTTGTTATTAATGTGTTTTATTTCATAAGAATAAATCACAAGTTGTGGATGCTGGATGATCATGTGAGTTATGAGTTTTCCCTGGAAAAGTGCTTTTAAAGACTTTGCTTTTCATCTTCATAAGCACCTCTGCTCAGCTTGTTCAACTTTGGAAGGGTAGTCTTGCAAATTGTCATAGCAGAAACAAATGGCAGGTTTGGGCTTCTAGATATCGTGGTCTGCTTCTACTTATGAGGCCTGCAAAAGACATGACTGTCTCTTGATGATGTAGCAGGGGGTAGTGTATTTGTTATTTAATTTGCCTGCTCAATACCACTCTTTTAATTTTGACTTTAGATGGGGTCATTCCATCTTCCCTTGCTCTCCAAAGCCAAAACAAATGCCACCAAAATGTGAAAATATGTGATAATTTCACCTGCAGCTTGTCTTTACAGAATCCTGCTTCAGTTCTCTAGCAAGTGGCCAAAATCAGTCCTATCGTATGGACTTAATCCGGAGAGGAGCAGGGAGAAAATGGCACAACTGAACCAGGGGGAGGATGTGGTTTTGTGGAGCCGCTCAGGAGGCAGTTCAGATCTAGGTGGAGGGATGCTAAACAGTATTCAAAACCCAGCTTCAGTTGTCTAAATGTTCATTTGCATTTGCTGTCTGGTTTAAATCGTAAACCCTGCTATGTAAAAACGAAGTTTTAAAGCAATGTATCTGGTTTTAACCCAGTAACCAAAGACCACAAAGTAACTTAACTTTTATTCATCTTGGAGAAAATTCTAGGGCTTGCTGGCTTGTGGTTTGGACACAAAACAGATGAAAATAGCATTACTTTTTCTGATGTTTGAATCTTTTTTTTTTCTTATTAATAGACATCCAGTTTTGTTACACTATACAGTGATTCTTAATACAGTCAGGAAGAAGATGCAATTAACTCTTGCGACAGAATCATAGAAGGGTTTGGGTTGGAAAGGGACTTAAAGATCATCTTTTTCCAACCCCTCTGCCATGGTCGTGCTTACATGGTGCCAGTTCATCAAGATACAATTGAAATAACTAGAATGAGTGTTGTGAGGCCATTTTATTTTCCTGGAAATTCGGATGAACATGAATTTTGTCATTTTTGGAGGCAGCAGCTCTGTTTTTCTGCAGGAGTTAACCTCTATCGAAATGACTTTTGTGTAACTCCTAATAGATAAAGTGCCCTCTGTCTCCAACTTTTTTTTATCGTCCTGTGTCTTCTCTTGTTTTGACCCAAGTCAAACTTCAAGAAAGCAGAGAAAATTCATGCTCTGACTTCAGCTGGAAGCAATATGCACAAAGTTTATGGGATGCAATGCTGGATAATTCAGGCACGCGGCACTGTCTTTCTCTTCCTCCTGCCCCCTTACCTCCACCATCCACCGTTTGTTGAGGCAGCAGGAAGATTAACTTTCCTCTTTTTTAATATCCCTTCATTAAATTTCTTTGTTCCCACATAAGCGTTTGTCCTACTCAATGTGTGTACCTGCTGGTGGTGAGTGATTGAGGGGGAGAATCTCTCTTTTTATTGCTGGGGGGTAAAAATCATTGATATTTTGAAAGGTAGAGAGAATCACAGAATCGCAGAACGTTAGGGAGTGATGAGTATAAGCAAGTATCACTTCAAGCTAATAGGGAGAAAATTTCTAGCAGTTCTTTTAAATGTGGAGTCAGAGTTCAGAGTATGCAAAACTGCAAAAGCACTGGACTTTGAAATTATTTGGCCAGCCTTTGCTGTGTATGGTAAAAACAGCTGGTTGGAGAGTGTGTTGGTATTCTTTGTTTTGGCTAAAATAAGCCAGTTTGTGCTCAGATACCTGGTGCCTCTTATGTACAAAACCAGCAGTGGTAGGATTGATACCAGAAGAAAAATTAGCTTTAAGACAGATGAACTGGCATGACTAAATCAAGCGGTGGCTGCAAATGTATCAGCAGATCAGTCCTGGCAAAAGAGCATTGGTTTTCCAGCAGCCTTTCCAGCTCCATATAAACCTTTTCATGTTTTGCTGGGCTGCCTGGCCCTAACTGTGGAGTGAAAAATTAGGAAGCATATTCAGAAACTGGGTTGACTGTTAAGATGACACTGTTCAAATTTCAATGAAGTGTCAACTGATGCTTTTGTAGCAAATAAACTTGTGTCAGTTTGGGGTTTTTATATATTCTTCTTTTCCACCCCTGTCATGGGAAGTCTTAACAACTTGCCCTTAATTCCAGATGACAGGTTGTTATCAAACAGCTGTTCTGGTAGCTTGCCGTAGGTGACTGCTTCGTCCAGCCTAAGCTGGGCAATATTTAGCATGAGAGGTTTAGAATTTGCACCTACTAGAGTCAGCTGGTTGCAAGAGACACTTTTAGCCATTTTAAAATATCACAGGAGTTATCTTAGGGTTTAATATGGTTTTGGGGCACTTGCAGACACTCGGGCTGAAAAACTGTATGAGCCTGTGAACTCCACAGTGAAGGTCCAGCTGTCATGCAGATACCTTCTCACGTTAAAAGACAGGGGGAGAGAAAAACAATTTCCTATAAGTGAATTTGTTCCCAGAAGAATGCTGTGTGGTGTCGTCCAAAAAATGTTAGCTGACACACATATCTGTATAATTTAAATATGTTGGAATATTTTTTTTGTTGGTGTAGGGGATTTGTTATGGAGGGTGTTTGTTTGTTTGTTTGCTTGTGGTTTTTTTTGTCCCCTGTTGTCTATGATTTTGCTTGTAGATTAGGCAGGTGTTCCTGTTCTGGTTCATTTTCCTATTTGTAAGACAGTAGGACTCTTTCATGGTTGCAAGTACAATATTACTGATGAGTGCCACGTACCATTGTCAGTACTGTGTGCTTTTTAATAGAAATGGAGAGAGATGTTGATGTGATATTTATTTGCCTTTAATTTCACCTTCTGTTTGAATTATACATGAAATTTGAAAATTACTTATTTAGGAAAGTAACTTAAGCTTTCCCTTTTATGTAGTTGAATGATTAATGATTGGTTTCAAGATCTCTGGATTTATTTTTTTTAATTTTAGATTTGTGTACGAGTGTCAGGAGGGATGTGGAAAACCGATGTGCGGATAAAGAAACTCAATCCATCATGCTTTTTCCTATAATTCTGACAGCTGAAAGTTTTGAATTAATCAAGTAGTTCTGAGATGTGCCTAGCATTCTGATGCTGATAGATGTACTTTTCAGTGTTGAGTTCTGCTGGTGCTTCATGTTTAATGTAGCATATGATTTGCCCTGTTGACATGAGTGAGGTACTCTGCGTTAGTAGCATGAGGGAAGCATGAAAGTGTTCATGGGACAGGTCTAATTCGACAAGAATTGTAGAAGATTTCTTGGAATTGTAGAAATGTAGCAAATGTTTTATCTTGTTATTTAGATTGGAAATGTTAAGCATGTTTTAATAGGCTTTTTTTCCCATTATTTAGAGCATTATGGTGAAATAATTACATTCCTTCCAATCCATTTTAGACCATATATGGTTTCCACTAAGAGCAAGAATTAAAGTAACAGCAATTAAGATAGTTGTCGTTTTCTTCTCTCGTCAGGAATTTATTTACTACGAGACTGAATTGACAAATTTTGTTGGAGGCGAATTTCTGGAGTTCCCCTTTCTGTATTTGAAGCAGATGCTTGATGTACTTGTTCATAATATCTGCCTCACCCAGCACTAAATAGAGAAGAGAATGAGGGGCAGTGCAGCCTGCTCGTTTGGTGAGGAGGGATTGCTCGTTCTGCGCTTTCCTTCCTCGGTCAGGTCTGTCGTGGCTTCGGAGCTGGTGCTTCTGGAGCTGTCGCTGCTGGCGTTGCTGCATAATGGATGAGCCTGCACTGATGGAGGCAGCAGGTGCTCTAGCAACAGAAAAGAACAGTGTTTGTTATTGTTGTAAGCATCATCAATCCTCCTCCCTTTCTCCCTCTGTTCTCGATGTCCTCCAGACAAAGGCTTGCTGTTCTGCAGCAGCAGGGGAGAAAATCGCTACAACTTATCCCTGTGTTGCAGTTTTCTCTTTCGGGGCAACCTTGTAAATAAGTCTTGATAGGGTGCGCTGGATCTGTAAGTGGCATGTTTATCGTTGCAACAGTAGTGATTTGTTAATTCCATTTAGCAGAAAACTCTACCACTATCTATCTTTAACTGCCCCATTCCAGGTAAAGCTGATGAATGAAAAATGGCTTTTAATTGTAGTGTTTATTATACACTGCAAGATCACTAGCTCCTATGGGAGCAATCTGCTGAATGATAGGACTAAACATTCTTTGGTAGTGGAAAAATGTGATTTTTGGGGAGCTTGGGTGGAGGAGGGGAGAGATGTGAATAAAACAGAAGATGGAAAAAAGAATAAGAGGTCTTTTTATTGGTTTTGGTTAACCTGATGTGGCTGCTCTTGAAAGTGTAGCCTTGAGCAACCTCGTCTAGTTAAGAGTATCCCTGTCCATGGCAGGGAGGTTGGATTAGATGATCTATAAGGCCCCTTCCAACCAAAGACATTCTATGATTCTAAGAGTAGACTGTGATTTGAAATCCTACAGAAGTACTTTCTTTTCTATTTAAAGGCAGCCAATTCCTCCACCATATCATGTCCACTTGCTCTAAAACGTCAGTTGATTCTACCTATTCTTAACTAATTCTCTTGTCTGGAGCATTATTGGCAGCCAATATTTCCTTCCACAGGGCTGTTGGGATGTGAGAGGCACAGAGCAGAGGTGGAGAGAACAAAAAACCAGTTTACTCCAGTAGAGGCTGCAGTAAGCTTTCTATCTGCTTGTAATGTTGTCACCATTTGGAGAAGAGTGTTTTATTTTACCATATCTTCCTGTTTCTTTTCTGGTTTAGTTTCTTCCCTTCTGGCAGCATTCTCTTTGTGGATGTGTTGTTCTCTTCAGTTCTTGTACAAGTTGAGGAGAGAAGGGGATTTTCCATTGCCATATGATGGTTAAAATTTTCTCAATGTCATTGAAAATCAGAAGTTGTTGGGGACTGCAGGGTTTTTACCATTTCTGTTGGCATCTGGAGCGTCTGGGAGCAGAGATGGCATTTGCAGAAAGAGCCCTCTGGTTGTTTCTTCTCTTTCTTACTCTTTGGTCAGGTCTGTCCTGGCTTCAGAGCTGGTGCTTTTGGAGCCATTGCTGTTGACGTGCAGCACAACATTGTAGGTACCTTGTCTCCTGAATGCACCCCTTGTATGTATGGTGTAGATTTTGTCCATTCCTTGTCTTTGGCCCTGGTTCCTTAGGTGAACTTTGGACCCACATTGTAGCCTTGTTTCCAGTTTTATCTCTGGTCCCATCTCCTTTTGCTCCTGACTGGACTCCCTGGGCAGACCCCAGACCCAGTTCATCACTTTGCCATGTCTGATGCTGTGGATGGCTTTACCTGTCAGTTGATGCTGTGTGTGACTGTCCCATCAGTGACAGGACACAATCTGTGCTGGGGCCACCCTCATCCCCTGGGTCACCTGCCTGTAGGGAGCAGATGGCCCTTGCTGCTCCCTGACAGCACTATGAATATAGCTTCATCTTTGCTTGGTGGCCAAATGGTGTTTAAAAACTGGCTTAACTGGAAAAGCATTCAGAGTGTGAATGCTTTTTCTTAACTCTGTCTCTGTAGAGGCAGGAACAAAATAGATTACTTCCAGAGTTATTACTGAAGGCTTCAAAGGTGTATGACCAAATTAAGGTTAGCTTGCATTCTGCAGGGAAGTGGATAATTTTTCTTCCTACTGTGACTTTCTAAACAGGAAAAAAAAAAAGTGCATTTCGAAGCTGGGAGTTGTGCAGTTGGTTTGCAAGTGACTGCAAAGCTGTAGCATACATCTCTGTTCCTGCTGGAGAACATGCAAAGTGATGATCCAGAGTTTCAGAGGGAACATCCAAGGAGCTGAGCTATTGCTCTGTCTCAGAAGTGTTGGTTTGGTTCCGCCCCCCCCCCCCCCCCCCCCCCCCCCCCTTTTATTTGGCAGGAACCAAGTTTTGCAGAGCTATATTGACAGTAGATAGAATTGTGGATTTCAGCAGTATCTGTATCAAGTCACTTATTCCCCATAGACAGTCTCCTACTTTGCTTGCTCTGGGCTTCCAGGCTTATTGTATGGAGAACCAGGTATTAAGATGCCTTGCTGAGCTATACTTTTGTGTGTATATATATATATTTAAATTGTACAGAATGTAAGTGGGACGCTTTACATATGGACTTGTCTTGATATGACTTGATGACATTAAATTTAAAAGCTTCAAGGTAGACTGGTGCCTAGTGATGCTCATCATTGGCATTTCAGAGGCTCCACTGAGACCTAAAGAAATTGTCATCTTTAAATGGCTGGTTAAATTCAGTAATGGTTTGCTCAAGCAAATACGTAATTTCTTCAAAAAGGGAAGCTGGTGTCTCCTAGCAGATATTTTTCATTCCAAAAGCTCAGTAATAGTACTGGCTTCAGTAGTCTCTCTGTTGACAGCAGTTAATGACAAGTTGAAGTGCTTTTAGTGTTGGGCCTCTCTTAATTTGGGACTTCTTTTATGTTTGTATTCCTTTCTCTGTCCAGCTTGAAATGTGTGCAATTTTAAAGTTGTCTGCCAAGATGCACATTCCTGGCAAAAAGCAACATGCTGGTGTCAAAAACTTGCTCATCCAAGAAGCAGCAGCACAGTGGTCTTGTAAAGCAGGAATGCAGTGATAATGTAAAATAGGTTAGAGTGGTGTAAAGCAGGGATTAACAAATCTAGATACTGCAGTGATCCCATCATCTCCTACAGAGCTGTTGATCTCTTCATTGCTTTGAGGGTGAGATAAGGTGCTGGGCTCAAGGAGGAGTCTGCTGCCTGTGCTTTGCTCTGTCTCTGCAGCTGTAATTAGCTGACAGAGCTTTAAACACTTCTGATTCAGGACTGTCTAAACTTTCTAAAGCTGGAGGAGGAAAAATGAAGGGGTTTATTAGCAGATGCTTTAGTTTGAACATGTAGATGATGCAACGCAGCATATATTTTGGAGAAGCAGTTTTTCAAGACTGTGGGATACTGCAACTAGGAAAAGGAGTTGAAGGGAAAAACAATGTCTGTTGCTCTTTTAGCAATGGCCAGAAACCTGTTTTGCTGGATAGTTGCTAATGTAATCAACCTGAGGCAAAGGAAAAAATCTCTCCTGGCCTTTGCTAAAAAATCTTTGACTTGGCGATAAAATGTGAGGCTGACGTGTTGGTCTGACAACTCCTTTGAGTTCAGTACCCAGAGTTTGAGTTATCTCCCTCCATCAGCACTGATTCCGGCTTGAAGAGAGATCACATTATGGAAATAATAGGAGCTAATTTAATAGTTGCTGCTTTTGAGAGTAGTTGCCTGTGTACACTTTTTTTTTTTCTTGCATGCAGCTAAAAAGGCAGTGCAGATCCTCATCTGTCCATGGCAAGCCCCAGGGAATCTCACTAAGGAGGTTGGAAAATCCATAATAACTTTAATCAGCCTTTCCTTTTTCAATGAGCAGACTGCTTTTTTTAGCCTGGTTGGGTGAGAAAATAAGACCCTGGGAAAAGGTGCCCATGATAGCTGGTAATTATTAGTTATCTGCTCCTTTTTCCTTCAAAGGTGTACGAGTTGCTATTAAGTACCGGTTTACCCTGAACTGGGATAGGCTGTGCAGTAGTAAAAGGGTAGGGGTAGCCAAACGGGGAGCTTTCTCCAGATGGTGTAGAGAGGTGAGGCCAGGCTGTCCAGATGGCCAGGACTAGATTAAACGAGGACCTCGAATTGAGGAGGTGCCTCTTGTCTTCTGGTGTGTTGTACTTGTTGGCTCCACATCTTACGTGCTAATCCTGATCTCTGTTCCTCTGAGCGTCTGCCTGCATGGGGTCTTGTTTTCATAGAAAAAAAGCACAGAGCTAAAGAACATATAATTATGGTAAGATGCAGCTTCCATCAAACACAAGTTATTTTCCTGAAATAATGCTTCATTCTTCCTTCTCAGTCAAGAAGGAAGGTGAACACTTGACTGATACATCTATGTCAGGATTCTACAACCCCTGCCCTTCTTTAATTCGTATTAAAACAAAGAGATGATGGATCCAACAGTACAGGAAATAAGTTCTTCTCAGAGAGATCTTTTGGTTTTGTTGTTGTTTAAGCAATAAAAAAAAATCAATTGAAATACTGATTAAAACTAGGTGTCTTAGGGTGTTCTGTCATGTCTGTCATCCAGTATCTAATTTCGGTAACACAACTTGAAGTGTACAGGTGAGAATCGAGTTACCAATAAAACAATGATGCAATATCCATTTACTGACCGTCAAATACACACGTGATGTAAGAGATGACCTGCTGCTGGGTGAAGCTTTAGGGGCTTGCACTGCAGCCAACAGAAGTCTGACAGAGGTCGCTTTTGAATGCTCTCTTGCTGTTCTCTTTCTCCACAAAATGTTCAACCCTGAATGAAATGTTTTCTGCTCCACCCCAAAGGGCTGCAACATTTAACACCTGGGAATGTATACAAACAGCATTAGGGAGGGGAGATTAAAAAGAAGGCTGGTTTTAGTCTATCTTGAATTTTTAACGCTCCTTAGCAGCTTGCCAGCCAAGCGGGATTATACTACCAGATGTCCTGGCAGAAACGTGCGTGGCTCTGCAAGATCATAAATTCAAACAACGTATGTCAACCCTGCGTGTATAATACTCCTGTTAGCAATGCAGAATTTCAGTGTGGAAAGTTGTGATGGGCAGGATTAGTAAGGACAAAACCTTCCCAGGCTTAGCTTTAAAGCCTTAGGTAGGTAATAGCTGCTGATGGCAACAGTATGTTAATGGGGAAAGGAGGAATATAATGATGTCCGTCCTTTATCAGTAGCAATAAACCTCGTTTACTTGCAGTTGTCTTCTCCCATCATGTCTTGGCCTTTCAGCAGACAGAATTGCAGTGCAGCTGTTCAAAGGCAGATCTCCTCTCTGGTGTATACAAAACATTCAGGGGGTGTTGTCAAAGACCTGCTAAACTCAAGACATGAGTCAAGGGAGTGGTGTTGATCTGTAGCAGTTCAGAGCTGGCTTGTGGTTTGTCTTGAGTATAAGTGGAGCTCTGTTGTCTTCATTGTGGTAAATCCTTGTTTAACAGGAAAACCAGGGAGACCTGGAGTGGAAATTGTTGTCTGATGGTGCATTTGGCTTACTCTTCTTGCTGTATTTCACAGAATCACAGAATTATTGAGGCTGGAAAAGACCCATGGGATCATCAAGTTCAGCCTATGACCCACCACCACCACATCGGCCAGACCATGGCACTAAGTGCCACATCCAGCCTCTCCTTAAACACCTCCAGGGACAGTGACTCCACCATCCCAATGCCTGATCACCCTCTCTGTGAGGAAGTGCTTCCTGAGATCCAACCTAAACCTTCCCTGACACAGTTTCAGGCCGTGCCCTCTCGTCCTGTCACTGGTTGCCCGGGAGAAGAGCCGGACCCCCACCTGACTGCACCTTCCCTTCAGGCAGCTGTAGAGAGTGAGAAGGTCCCCCCTGAGTCTCCTCTTCTCCAGCTGAACACCCCCAACTCCCTCAGCCTCTCCTCACGGGGCTTTCCCTCTAGTCCCTTCCCCAACCTCGTTGCTCTCCTCTGGACCCGCTCCAGCACCTCAATGTCTTTCTTGCAGTGAGGGGCCCAGACCTGCACACAGGGCTCGAGGTGAAACCTCACCAGTGGTGAGTACAGGGGCAGAATTACATCCCTACTCCTGCTGGCCACACTGTTCCTGATACAGGCCAGGATGCCATTGGCCTTCTGGGCCACTTGGCATATTGTCATGTTTTCAAAATGGAGTACTAACTGAACCTGTTCTTTTAGCCTACACAATAAATATAAATGCGTGCATCCATTCAGAGGATCATGTTCTCACTGCATTACGCAAAGGATCAGAAAAAAATTGATCAGCTGCTATGGTCTTTTAGTTGTTGCTTTCCTCATGGAAAAGAAAAGGCACTGACTAATATCCTGTAGAAAAGAAATCATTGCTTTGGTGAGAGCTTAGAATTAGGTTCACCAAAGGAGTTGGGAGTATGTTTATACCAGTGGGTATGGTTCTCCCGTGACACCAAACTGTCAGCTAACCCAACTGACAGTCTGGCAGATGGGAATTTAAAGCAAATGGAGGAGAATATGCTGTCCCTTATCTTATAACGTTGTTGCTAGAAAAAATGGAGTTCCTAATGGAGTGTGAAAAAGAGTGAGTCAACTCCCTGGCTCTTTAAAGAATAGTACAAGGGTGAAATAGCCGAAGAAAAAGAACAAAGGGGGCTTCAGCACAGCTGGTTAACTTTGCAAGTTGTGGTTAAACTTAAGTGACCAGAAAATGGGAGATCTAAAAATAAGTAATGTTAAGTGCTTTCTTCGGAGATTAATCTTGCTACCCAAGTGTGAAGTCTCCCCCCTTACTTCCATGCATTCTTTAAATTTTCAAGTTCCATAACACAGAATTTCAGGTGTTGCTTTGCTGGCCACATTAGTTATTCTGAGCTCATGCTCATTTCATCCTTGGAAGTAGAAACACACACTGAAGATATCTAAATTGTTTGCCCTTTTATTGATTTCAGTAGTAAATTACCTCAATCCTGTAATGTGATTCAAAGCTGTGTGCGGAGTGCTTGCCATCATTCAGCTTTTCTGGATGATAGGTATGTCTAGACCAGTGTTTGCTCTTGGAAAACTCGGTTCATACAGTCTTCAAATTTGTCTGTACTAAATAAACTAGCTTCCTAATATTTGTGATAAAGCTGTTCAGGACTGGCTTATATTGCTATGACTTTTTAGCAATTTTGATTCCTCTGCTGTGGAGTGAGAGAGAGGGAGCTCATGCCCAGAAGACGCATTGTGTCCACTCTTGCAGACAGACCGAAGCATCTCATGGGCAACACACAACAGACCCAGGAGCTGGTGAAGGGCCTTCAAGTCCCGTTGCGCTGCCATAGCAATGTGGTACAATTCTGGTTGGCAGATGGAAATCTGGCTTTAAATTTGTCGGTGTTGTCTAGTTCAGAAATCTCTTGTCTATGCTATGTGAAAAAAGAATTTAACTTTGCATATTCCTGTGATTAGCTCAGTATATGGTATGCCAAAAATGGGGAAGTAGGAATTCATTACTCCAGAAGCACCAAATCCTGATGCCCTAAAAACTGCAATGTATCTTTTGGTGGTTTGTGTTCCCTGCTGCTTATATGTTCCAATCCTTTCTATTTACATACCTGGGATTATTACAGTTTAAGCCTTACTTTTCTGTCTACCTGAAGCAGTAGGTCTTCAGTTAAGTAGCAGGGTGGGCTTCTTTCGTTTTAAGTAAAAAATTATATAGGGAAAAATAGTGGTTGCACAAAATGGAAATGCAGTGTACCTGTGTACAAAGAAATGAACAGCCTACCAAACTTCCTGAAATTCTTTCCTTGCTGTCATGCTTCACAAGCTCTCCCAAATGTGTAATGAGTAACAAAGACCTCTCCCTGCCATGTCTGTATTTTTGTTTGCTGCTTTACATGCTATTTTCAGATGTGCACATGGAAAATGAAGCTGTTTTCAAAGTGCTGTCCCTGATGACTTGGTGTTTATTCAAGTACTTATATTTTGTTGGCTGAGAGAAATTTCACCTGAGGCTAGCATCTGCTCACTAATATGTCACGTTTTCTTTTTCATGCCCTTAAGCTGTTTTGACACCAGAGGCTTTGCAAGCTCCATCTCAGGAAGCACCGGCAGCAATAGAAACGCAAGGAAAACAGTGTGAAGTGAAGCTTGGTGAAAATAGTTGTGTAATATGGCACTGGTTAGTGGCTGGATGACAGCCATCCTTTGATGACATAAATTTAGTGGCATGCGTAACTGCAAAGAACAAAGGAGTTAATCAGCAACAAATACTGTATGTAAGAAGTGTTACTCTGTGTAAATACACATTAAAGTTGTTGCCATAAGCTTGTGATAGAGTCAGTGTAGTGTGGTTTAGTCTCCTAATATTCCTTTTGGAAAAACTCTTTTATTATTCATTTTAGGTTCATTTTTTGGGTAGTTAAAGTGGCAGTAAAACTGAGAAATGTGTCCAGCAGTCAAATAATTGCCGTGGTTGAAGATGTTTATAGCTTTTTACAGAGAAGAAAATATCATCCAGATGATAAATAAAACCAACTCTTTCTCACATAAATGAAGTACAATAATAAATTATGTTGTTTTGCTTCTGTTCTCTATTTTTAATTTACAGTATGATGTGGAAAGGCATCTCTTTACCTCTCAGCTTTATAGATTTTAGAAAGAAATGGCATGCTTTCTTAGTAATCAGTAAAGGCAAAACAAAAACTGTATCCTGCTAATGTGCTTTGTTCTAACTCTGATAGCCCTGTGCTGCAGAGCATTACAGTGTGCTGGCATTGCAGAAGTGAAGAGGGAACTCTTCCATACAGCTTGTTTTCTTAAATGATGCCAAAGTGTGCTGGTCCATAGTGGTGGGGACAATGCTGGGCAGCAGAGGGAGTTGTCTCTTAACAGTATATATAAGATGTGGTGGTCTGAAGAGAGTATTGTGAAGAAAGGTGGGGTCTCCGTGTTCTCTCAGTTAACATCTTCATTGGGTTTTGGTATTGCTTTTTTTTTTTTTTTTTAATTTCCCCCCTTTCCTGAAGGCAGCAGTCCAGGATACAGACTACCTTGTGTTTGTCTACAACTGTTTATGTAGAGTTTCAGTTCAGTTTATGTACCAGCTCTCTGTAGCTGATGGGCTAAGGACCTGATCCCTTGATTTCTGCTTTTCTGTACTGGCTGCACATGTGCAGTTTCCTTTTGCCCAGTAAAGCTCAGTAGAAGCACTGTAAACACTACACTCGAGTCCTTGTACAACAGTGTTTACAGAGTTTCATCCAGCAGTGCAACTAGAGGCTTTTTTTTTTTTTCCCAGCGATGGAAGTAGCTTTAAATCCTCTCTCCTCCTGCTCTCAGTGTGCTGAGCAAAGGTTGTCTCAGCGATGTGCACAAGGCTGGCCTGTGGACCTGCTGGAGTTCTTCTCAAGGGTATGGCCCCAAGTGACCTCTGCAGAGAGTGGGGACTGTACGTGTGCGCACACACAAGAAACAAGTATCATAGAACGTGTGTGTGTGTGTGCATATGCCAAGAAACCAAGCTGTAATTTCCTCTGGAAAAAGAGGGGACCAGTTTCTTGCTCCCTTTTTGGGCTTATCTTTCTCGTTTATAATGTCATCTTCATGCTTTATTCATTTGCATAAAATATGCTTGTCAACTGATGTCTTTATGATACACTTTTCAGAGCATTGGGAGGTTAAAATTTGCACCTTGTCATACCAGTTTGCAGGGGAAAGTGCTTTCACATTGAGAAAAGCCCATGTTTTTAATTAAGTGGGAATTAGTGTCTTGACCCGCTTATACCTGATAGAGGTGAGGGTCAAGGTGATTCGTTTTGATCACAAAGGTGAAATTAAGACACAAAAGGTGTCAGATGTCACAAAAGTAAAACCCTTTATTGACTAACAACCACTGGAGAGCAATAGGAAAGAAAGATAAGGAAAAGGAAAAGCGAAGCAGTAAAATGTTTAGAATAGCAAGAAGTATAGCTACCACCACAGATCCAGCGACGTCTCGCAGGTCCGCCTGTTTCGATTCGGTGGGGAAGATCTCCAAAGAACAGCTGTTCACGGTGGCATTTTATAGTGTTCCAAGAGCCACTTTGCTTATCCTCCGCCTGTTCAGTGCATGCGCGTGAGGGTTGTCAGGAGCGATCTTCACCCCCCCCAGTGTCGCCTCTGTCAGTGGGGCATGCAGAGGTGTCCGGAGGGCCCGTGTTTGATAGCCGTTTGGGCTTGCAGGGCAGCTGCCTTATCTGCAGTTACATCGGTGAGCTCACACACCGGTGGGCTTGCAAGATAACAGCTGTATCGGCGGTTGAGCCGGGCCCAGAAGTTGTTGTTCAGGACTTCGAGCCCCCTGGCTTATCAGGCCTGGGCTCTGAAGTTGTTGTTTTAGAACTTATCAGAGGTCCAAGCTTGTAACGGCAGCCTTGTCATTTAGGTTTTAACACAGTCTCTTCTTCACAGAGCCTTTTGGCAAGGATGAAACAAATATTTCTTCATGGGGCATTTTAGCAAGTTTTAACACCAGCAAGGTTGAGGCAAAAGTTCTTAAAACAGTCTTTTACAATTAGGTTTTAGGCTTTGCGTTTGCACTCTTCAGTTCAAAAAAAAAAAAATAAAAAATGTGGTGCTCTCTAAGACTGTGCATAGCTCAAACCAACATTTGTGAAGCTGGTGCATTCGCTAATCCCGTGGGAAACTGCCAAACTTGTCAGTTTTTATAAATTGCTGTCCTTATGACAGGAAACTGGGAGGGGAAGGGTCTTGTATCTGAATGGAGCAACAAGGAGAAAATGGGGACATAAGGACAGATATGTCCCCAAGTTCTCTATGGTGGAAGGAACGCCCAGAGCAAGGGTCTTGCTGAAAGACTGGATGCAAGCCATGAGAACTCTATAAGCATCCGGTAAATGTTTGGGCTGGGTGAGGAGAAGACCTCCTGGAGGACAATTGAAAACTAGGCAGCCTTTTTTTTTTTTTGCTTTGTTTTGTTTCTGTTCGGCTCTCTCTAAATATAGCAAATATTTTTACATATTTGTTGGTGGTAATAAAAAATATTCTTTTTATGAAACATGTCATCTGCCGAGAATGAGTTGAGGATGAATGGCGAGCTGTTGTCAATGTGGTAGTGAGTCATAATTGGGGGTTCAGTCATGCTTGCAGCATCCAGCACCCTCAGGCAAGATTGGGATTCCTAGACAGTTCCTAGATGCTCCATCCCTAAGCAGCACAGACTGGCTTAACTCGTAATGCAGAATGTACCTCCTGGCCCAAATGTCTGTGACAAGACTGCGAGTAGGTGCCTTGCCCTTAGCTTCCACTGGGTTTGTATTCATGCTCACTGTTGACTTCGTGATGTGGAATTATCATTCCATATGACCAGGAGTATTGTGGCCTGTGTCCAAAGGGCTATAACTCATGTAAGCACTTCTAATTGCTGTTTTTATAAAGGTGATAGGTTAAAGGCCAAAAGTTCAAGCCTGGTACAAAGTTTTTAAGAGGCTGCAAAAGAAGCAGTGAAAATACGTGGTTTGTCGAAACATGATAGCTTTAGAATTCAATAGGCTATAGAATAAAATCATTAAAATAGTCTGAGGATTACATTGTAGTTTTTGGTTTGTTGTTGGTTTTTTTTAACTTTCAGAAGACAACTCTGTTACAATCTGTGATTGCACTGGCCGGAGGAAATACCTTATTCTATGTGTTAAACAGCTTGATGAAATGTGAAGCAGAAAAGTGCTTGATAGACATGACTTAGTCCTTTGGCAAGGCCTGTGAAGCTCAGACGTTTCCTATGCAGCAGATGCTTTAGCTGAATATTATGAATTGCTCTTGTAAAGCACACCTTCTAACGGATGTCACTCTTTTGTTTCCCCGTACTCTTTTACAGCAAGTGACAGGCAGAAGTTTTGGTGAGAAAGATTTTCGTTCTGGATTAGAAAATGGCATTCTTCTGTGTGAGTAAGTAACACTTATGGTTTTGAGCCTTGAATGCAATCTTGACTAAAACTGAAATGAACTTTAGCTAGTATGTCTGATGGTGGGTTTCCAGTTGTGAATTTTGACATTGCATATGCTAGTATTGCGCTGCAGCATCGCTTCAGTGCCAGAGCTATTGTTACGATGGGGATTGAAATGTGGCTTAAAGAAAACAGGTTTTGCAAAGTGCTTCCCTCACTCCACCCCAGCTCCTTAACTGTGTTATGTAAAGTAAAAATGTTTGCTTTTTGGTTTTCCTTTAAATAAAGATGTTAATCACAGATTGGCAAACAGTGTTCCCCACCTGCCTGCAGATGTCCCCGCTACAGCGAGGTGTTTTGGACCAGCTCCAGATCTGAACACTGTCAAGCGTTAGCCATCTGAATACCATCAATACTCGGCTGCTTTTATAGGTTCTGGAAAGGTTAAGCATCCTCTAAATTTTACCTGAAGGTGTATTTGAATGATGTGTTTTGTAATTTTTGGACTAGAGATGCGAGTTAGCTTTTGCATGTTTCTGTCTGTGGTTTTAATAGCTAGTTTTTAGGCAGTCTTTCAAAAGCACATTTTGGGCTTAGATGCCAAAGCTGGTGACTTTTAGGAGCAATTTGGAAGTATGCCCTAATGCCCATAGTTCTTTGCAAGTCCCATGCAAGCTATCAGGAGTTTGGGAGAATTCACTGATCTGAATCATCAGCGTGGACTGGTTTCTTTCCCTGGGTGTGCAGGGTTGTCACTGAATGTGGAATAAGCTGTCTTTGCACACCAGAGGGATGAAGCTTGTGCAGAATTGAATGCATACTGAAATTTATAAATGAGATCTCTTGAGATGTTTAGCTGGGTCGTTGCAGCTATTGGTTAAGTTTTATACTAAGAAAGGTACTGGAACTTGGAAACTGTTTTCAGCCGTAGAGTCGAGCTGATCTCCTGTAACTCAGTTCCTAGGTAGCTTATGATAGCTCTGAAAAAACCTACTTGTGTAAATACTGTTGTATGTCTCACTGGTGTCATTAATCAGACAGCTTGAACTTTAGCTGTTAAAGGGGGAAAAATCTAAAGGAAATGATATGATCTATTTTTGATTGTAGTTGCATGTCTTTGCTAAGGAGTGGCTTTGGGAGGAGGGAAGTAGTTGTTATTGTTGATCAGAAGTTGTGTAACTTGTGTAGTTTACGTCTTTGTGTTTAAGAGTTGCCTCTTGCACAAGATCTCTCTCCTCTGTGTGTTCAAGGGAAGTGCTGTGCGCTGAATCACTTCACAGTGCTCTTTAAATGTTGAGGTTGAATTGTGTTGCATAAAAAATAAGGGATGTGTATTTCAAGATTAGATTGTAATCTTATCTACAAGTAAGCAGAGGTAGTCTGATTTAAATGCTGTAAATCTTTAAGATAAAAAATTTAACTAACTAATGTTTTGCTAGTGAAACTAATACATATGTATTTCTTAGAAGGCTGTGAGCTCCAGTAATAAGTGGGTCAAGGGACAACACTTGGTTAGGCTACTAAATTGTTCTGCGATGCTGAGCAAATTGCTTGTCCTTTTTTACCACCTGTAGATCAGTGGAAATCAGTCTGATGGGATCTGTCTCCTCAACCTCAAGTCTGGGAGGCCAAAATTGCAGGATGCAATGCAGTAACCAGAGAGCTACCAATTCGGCCTTCAAGTTTGGCTTTATGATAATAAACAAGTGAGGCCAACAGTAAAAGTGTGCTCCTCACTGTTTCTAAGTCCACTGTAAAATAAAGAACTCAACAGATACTTGGGGTGTAGCACTGAGAACTCTTAATGTATCTTCCAGAAGTACAGGCTTTGGCAAGTAAAGCTCAAGGAAGAAGTGCTAGTAAAATTGTAACAGGAAATATTGTCTTCCTAGATAGGAGTTTTCTGGATTATCAGAGAACAAAATCTAGTGGTATTCAAGCTTTTTCTTAACCTCCCTCCAGTCTGCTGTGCTTTTATTGCAGCTGACCTCAACAAGTAGATGAAAACTTGAACTCAAAGTCTCTGAAAAGTTTCAGAGGACAAGAAAGAAATTATACCTCTATTAGGTTTCTGAAGACAAAAGAATTCATTGCCCTTGGTCTGGTTTATCTGCTTTGAAATTTTTAGGGAAAAGCTAAGCTTGCCTCAGTTTCTCTCCACAGGACTGGCAACATTAACTGGCAGCTCATAGCCAGACACTTGTGCTGGCGGTGCCCGTGTAGATGTGGAGTGGTGCTTGCTTTCACATTGCTGTTTCAGTGTTTTCCTTACCTGTTGCATTTTGCGTGAGGACTGAAAGCAAGCTTGGGTTCCGAGAGATCACAGCAGCTCAAGGACTGGAAGCTGGTGTCAGGAGCGCAGACACAGCCAGTATGCCTTGAATGTCCCAAACGTGTCTCAAGTTACCTTCTGACTTTGCAGGTGTTTTGCCAAAGAGAAGGGGGTAGCCACTGTGCTTGAGTCCATTCCCCAAATAGCCAGACTAGCTACATGCGAAGTGGCATTTGTCTGTGTCTAGAGCAGGATTGTTGGAGGCTTATGCAGTAACGCCAGGCCTCCCTCCAGTTGAGCCAGGTGTGGCAGACATCACTACACTGCTTATGAATGATTCATTCATGCCTAGCAACTATCCATATATTTTAATAAATGGAAGGTAATATAACTGTGCAATGCCAAAAGCTTGGACTCTTGGGATGGA
Organism: Trogon surrucura; assembly: GCA_020746105.1. NCBI lineage: Eukaryota > Metazoa > Chordata > Aves > Trogoniformes > Trogonidae > Trogon > Trogon surrucura. The sequence continues at coordinate 55,761,105 of CM036620.1, read as the reverse complement.
CGCGTTAGGGGCCACCAGCCTGACTGTCGGAGCAGCCCTACACATATGTGCTGGCCGCGGGCACCCACAACCCATATACCTGCCCCTCTGGTAGCGTTTACACTGTGGCTGGCTTCTCAGTCCAGCCTCATCCTGACACTTTTATAGTTTGATGCACTCAACTTGGGAGCTGAGGACCATATTTAAACAATGCAGGATGCTGTAAAGTGGCAAGCTGACAGATGAGAGTAGCACAAGCCTGCCCTTCTTTCTGGATGTTTGAAAGCTCACTTGTGCAGTTGCCCTGATAGTGCTGGCTCTGATTGTTCACCCAGCTGTGCTGGGAAGCCACTGACTATGACTTCTGTTTGTCTGAAATGAGTTCATGGCTTTTTAGCGTGGCTGTCTGACATCAGCACAGATGGCAATTTCCGCAAGGGACATCGTAACTAGGCAGAGGCAATTCTTGCTCTATGTGTTAAATTCTCATATACAAAACCTGAGGAGTTTCCTGGCTGTGCCTCTGCATGGGTGGGCAAATGTGCCCTTCTTGGGAGCGTGGTGGAAAGCTGTATGGGGCAGGAATACAACACCAGAAGCAGGAAATATCACTAGAAATCCTCAATTTCCTCTCTAGCACATGTTCGGATTTTTTTTGTTTGTTTGCTTTTTTTTCTTGTTATGTAGCTTTGAAATTTAGATTTGACCCAGATATCATAAGAAGCTAAAGGATTAATCAGGAGTGAATTAGATCTGGTTATTGCAATGCTTAGGTGTTCCTGTTCTATGGATTCAGGCATCTGAATGAAGGTCGGTTGCAGAAGAAAGAGTATATGGTGTCTCCACCTGCTTAACCTACTGATTTGGGTAGTTCTGTTGCTTTTCTGAAACAGCAGGTGAGGAAGTTGAAGTTGCTTTTATTTCTATCCGTGCAACAATTCTTATTACAAGAAGACAAAAATGCATATGTCTTCTGCAACCTTGCCCAGTTGTTACTGCTCTAATATTCTTGCAAGTGTGTTATAATTTGAGCAGTTCCTTTCTGTGCTCCTTGCCACCCACCTCCCTTTGCCCAGCTCTTCTACTTAGGGATTCCTTCTTTCACACTGGATGTTCAGCAGTCTGAGAGGTCTCTGTGGGCATGCGAGACATGGAAGATCCAAGTTATTTACTGCTTTAATATGACTGTCCGAGGGCTATATATATCTGATATAACCATAAACATTTCTGGTACTTAAGTGGGATCATATTTTCTCTCAGGCTTTCTCTGGAATCAAGCAGTCCTGGGACTCCAGCCACCCTGAAAGTTTGTATCAATGTTAATGAGATTCTAACGTTAAGATTCATAGAAACAAGAATGGCCTAGGTTGGAAGGGACCTTAGAGATCATCTAATCCAACCTCCCTGCCATGGCCAGGAGCCACTCTCAGCTAGACCAGGTTACCCAAGGCCCCATCCAACCTGGCCTTGAACACCTCAAGGGAGGCGACATCCACAACCTCTGTGGACAATCTATTCCAGAGTTTTCCAACCTTCATACTGAAGAATTTTTTCCTAAGATCCAATCTAAATCTATTTTCCTTTAACTTAAATCCATTTCCCCTTGTCCTATCAGTGGACACTTCTGTAAATAGTCCCTCCTCAGCCTTTTCTATAGGTTCCCTTCAGGTATTGGGAAGGCAGTTATAAGATCAACTTTGTGGCTCTCCTCTGAACTTATTCCAACAGATCTATGTCATTCTTACAGCAAGGACACCAGAACTGGACGTAAGAATAGGACCAAACCACAAAGAAGAGTAACAACAATAACTCTGGGCAGTTGTTGGGATCCATGAGACATGGATCGTGGGCAAAGGACAAACTCGAACCAAGTCCAGATTTAGATATCAGCAAAAATGATCTTTGCAGTGGAGTCCAACAGCATCATGAGTGTAATACCTTGGGCTTCCGTATGTCGAATGATTTAGCTGCGTGTCTGTTCTATGTATGTATGTAAAGCAATTTATGCCAGGAAATGCAGGCATAATAAATCATTGATTTCTCTCAAGCATAAAAATTCTAATGAATATTTAACTGCATACCTTGAGAAGTCATGGCAGAAATATGTGAAAGTGGAATAACGGTGTGTGATTAAAGATAGATGTCACTTGCATGTACAATTCTGAATACCAGCTTAGGAGCATTTTCCCAAACTTCTTTTCAGATAAACTTATTTATATATTAGCTCGTGGTGTTATGTAGCTTAGTAAGATGTTCAGAAACTATGCTTATTGTTTTTCATTATTTCTTTTTCATTATTTCTTGAAAGAGCAGATCTGAAGGTATTTTATTGCTTTTAAGTAATCTTGGCAAAATTTGGTATATACAGTGAATTAAGGAAAAAGATTTACAACTTTTTTCTTATGTAGCACGATATCTAGGAAAGGCAGTTCCCTTCAGCTGGGCATGTTAGGAACATATGTTCATAAATATTAAGAAAGTTTTCAACTTTTTCTTTTAAATTAAGAAAAAAAGTGAGAAGTTAGTCATGCATATAGATTAATAGTATTTAAAGAAAAAGTGAACTGTGGCAATAAATCTGAGTGAGCTGAAAGTGACTTGATTAAGAATTATGTAATGGAATTTATCATTTACTCTGTTGTAAGAATAATTTTCTTCTCTAAATAAGAAATCTCCTTAGCTTGTGTCCTTCATGTCACTGGTGATGAATGAGCTGCTGCTTTTCTCAGAAAGCAGAGTTTCTTTGGGCTTGCATCATGGTTCTAGTGCATCTGACCAAGCTTTGGACTGACATGAATGCTGTTTTCAGCAAGGGCTGGGTATGTGCCAGATTGGTGCAAGTCTAATGCTATGAAATAGTAAAACTTTGTCTTCTGAGTCAGTGATACCACTAGGGATGAAGAACACCCTTCACCATATTTACGGTGTTTCAGTTGCTTGGCTTTTTAAAAATTAAGTTCTGCTTGCAAGTTAATGTCATGGAGACTTCGTACGGGAAAACGAATACTCGGTCTTCATTGTAGAATTTTGCAGATATGTTATTCTACTTGTCTGTCAGTGGTATAGACTCTCATCTTGCCAGGCACCACACTGGGGAAGTTAGTGGATGCACAGCCCTCATACTTAATTAGGCTTTTTCTTGAATTTCCTGTTCCTGGAAACTAAGAAGGTATTTGAGTTTCATAGCCATGCTTGAAGTTTTGAATGTGACCCATGCCTTGAGGTGAGAAGGGGATTGGTGTTCTCCTGTGGTTTTCAGGCTCTGTGTTGTGAAGCCAAAACATTATCGGCATCGTGGATTTGGCATGTCTCCAGTTTAGAGAGAGACGGGCCCCAGGGCTCATTAAGCATTAAGATTTAGGTTCATGTGAGGACATTTGAAATAGTTTTATATGAATCCAAAGTTTTTAATCTTTGAGTTTTATTGCTGTGTTATAATGAAAAGCTATTTATTAGTACGGTTTAGGTGAGGGGTCAAAGGTAATGTAAACTGTAATGCTCAGTTGTGTGCGTGAGAAGATGAGAATAGCTGTTGAAGGGCATGCTTGAGTACAGCCAGAATGGCCTGTCTTTGTATTTTATTTTTTTTTTTAAAAAAGAAAAGGCAGCTCAGTAGACTAAATTGGAGAGATTTTTCAGTGGAGCTTGGTAATTGACAGGGCAAAAGACTGTGGAACACTGAACCATTCAAATGGAGTGTTGCTCAAGTGCAAAGCAAGGTAATCCTGTGAGAGGTTTCAGCTTTCCAAGAGTGTATGTTTAAGAAATTACGCTGGATATGTACTTTAGGCAATTATCCAGCGCCATTGCTACTCAGTTTAAAACTACGTGTGAATTGTGAATCTGTAGGTGCATGGGATGCGGTAGTTGTGGTGGTAGGTTCTGTTTAAATAGCTTGTGAAACTACTTATACACAATCTTCCCTGTTGCCTTTCTTGAGCCGTTTTGCAAGGTTTCCGTTGTATTCTTTTTTCTAGTCTTTAGCAGAGCAAGACCCGTGCCTATCCTGTGTTTGGCATACTTGTTTTCTCAATGCTACTTATTTGCATAGTTCTTTATTCACCTTTTACTTATCAGACTGGACTGTGAGTTCTGTCCTGCTTGTTAAAAAAGCACCTTGTTCATCTGATCCTAAATAAACAACGTCAGGGACATCATCAGCAATTGCTCAAGAATGTTTTCCCAAAAATATTTTTGTGACCCCGAGAACATCTCTATATTTTGATACTTCTTTACTGCTTCTTTTGCAACAAAGTATTTTGACTTTTCATTGTCTGCTGTTTCAACATGATTTGTCCATCTTTAATGATGGATTTTTTTCTCCTTTTCAACTATTTAAGGGCATTTTGGAGCTGCCACTAGAGCGTGAGTTGAAAACATGTGGATACTGAAGGCTAATAATTATCAAGTGATGAAAGGCTGCTTGTTAAATGTAAAACTTAATTTAAAAAGAGAAATGTCTCAGTGAAGGTTTACTGTGGGTAGAATTTCCTGAACTCTCAAATATGAAATGCCCTTTTACTTTAAGATCAAGTCATTAGTCAGCTTTTCTTTTTTGGAATATGATCTGTTATTTGAGCAAAGAGCTCCGTTGGATACCTATCCCTGCAGCCTGGACTGATCGGTGAACACACATAATTTCAACCTTCCTTTTTTTTCCATTTCTGAAACTTATTCTCTGAGAGTGCTTCTCTTCCATTTCCTCTTCAAAACAAGGTCTTCTTGGAGGCTGGGTTTTGGCAGCCATCCTCTGAATATTTTCTTAACTGACGCTTTCTTGCAAGTATTTCATGGGCAGTTGTCTTGGTGCTTTTCATTAGATCTTTTATCAGCTGTTGCCTGAAACGCCTTCTCTTCCTGGCAGAAGTTTTTCAAATTCTTAACTGGTGATAAACAACTCCAGGAGGGTCTGGTAGGTTAGTCACACGGTGGCTAGTACCGATTTCAGCTTGTCTGTCCTGCTGTGCAGATACCTTATCTCCTGGAATGCCAAGCCTTGGGGACAGCACCGAATAAAGCAATTGATTCTTCCCGTACCCATCAGAGCTGGGTTTTATCAAGGGAAGGAAATGACCTAGCTTCTCCCTATATGAGTGGGGATGAAGCAGCTTTCCACTTCCATCGTGCCCTGCTGTTTCCATAAGGTAAGGCAGCTCTAAGGTTTTGTCTTCTATGCCTTGCTGTGCTTCGTTTGACACCTAACTACCAAAGACACCAAGCCTGCACCTGGCACAGGGCAGAGAGAGGATGGGTGTGTGCATGTTGGACTGAAAGTGGCAGGAGAACTTTGAGAAGTGAAGAAGAGAAGATTTTCCTGACTCAGGACAGATGCTGGAAGTGGTGAGCAGAAATCCCAGCTGAGAGCCTGAAGGGTCTGGAGCATAGGTCAAGTGTGTGTATAGAAACTCAGGTTTTGTGGATGGAGCCTGAAGAGGCTACCTTTTGTCCTGTTTTGGGTTATTGTCTTTTGGGTGTTTGCTAGAGTGGTCGAAGAGGTTTTTTTGGCTTCATCATACTTTGTTTGAATTCTTTAAAGAACTATTTTATCCGTATTCCCTTTTGTCATGTATTTGCTCCTTTCACTCCTAAAATAGTTCCTTGAGATTTAGGTATCGTGTCTTCCTTCAGAGAAACACCAGTCATACCAGGTACCAGAAAGCCTCAGAAGGAGAAGTATTGTAATCTTTGTATTTCTGGGGTTTTTTTCTTGCTTGTTTTGTTGGTTTTTTTCCCCTCCCAGTGTCATTTAACTTCTTGCATAAGTAGCTGTTAATACTCTAGAATGGTTTTCGTGAGAAATAAGTTTGCTGAAAGCTAAAATCTGAAAAAGTCCTCCCTGAACTTGTTTTGCCAGTCTTCTCCCGAATATCTGTTGGTCATCAGACGTCAGCTACCTAAAAGTTCAAGCTTGTGGAATGTAGCTGCACACTCCCTTTCAAAACAGTATGGAAGGACATCCTTCCGTGGTTTCTCTCCACCACTATTCCCTCACTGTGTGGTGTCAGACCTTAAATTAGCAGTATCTTTCTGGAGGAGAAAAAAAAAAGAGAAAATAGTGAAATATTTTAAACAACCTGATTTTGTTCTCTCTCAGGACTGCTTAGTTGGACTTGTCCCATAGTCCCCAGGACTATGAAAAATAGTACCAATACCTTAAAACCAAAACAATCCCCTCAAAATGCCACAAAAATTCCAAACAAACAAAACCAGCACTTTTATTCCAACTTCGACAGTTCCACTCTGATCATTTATGCAGTAGCTCACCAACTTTGGCTTAGCAGAATGTGGTACACAGTGATAGAAAGGTTTTGCTTTGTTCTTCAGAAGATGCACATCCACTTGAGGATTTTGTTTGAAGATCACAGGTGCACAAAAATGTGAACTGAATTTATGCTTGGGAGAATCTAGACTTGCAACTGGTGGTAGTTTGAGACAAGACCGGGGTCTGAGATTTACATTGGGAGTAAGCCATGTGTCTGCCCGCAGTGCTCCTGTGAGGATGAATGAACGTATCACAGAATCACAGAATGTTAGAGGTTGGAAGGGACCTCAGAGATCATCTAGTCCAACCCCCCTGCCAGAGCAGGACCACCTACAGCAGAGCGCACAGGAAGGCGTCCAGGCAGGTTTTGAATGTCTCCAGAGAAGGAGACTCCACAACCTCCGTGGGCAACCTGTGCCAGTGCTCTGTCACTCTCACTGTGAAGAAATTTTTTCTCATATTTTTATGGAACCTCCTATGTTCCAGCTTGCACTGATTGTCCCTTGTCTTGTCAGTGGACACTGCCGAAAAGAACCTGGCTCCATCCTCCTGACACTCCCCCTTGACATATTTATGAACATTAATGAGGTCACCCCTCAGCCTCCTCTTCTCCAAGCTAAAGAGACCCAGCTCCTTCAGCCTTTCCTCATAAGGGAGATGTTCCACTCCCTAAATCATCTTCGTGGCTCTGTGCTGGACTCTCTCCAGCAGCTCCCTGTCCTTCTTGAACTGAGGGGCCCAGAACTGGACACAATATTCCAGATGGGGTCTCACCAGGGCAGAGTACAGGGGCAGGAGGACCTCTCTTGACCTACTAACCACCCCCCTTCTAATACACCCCAGGACTTGAGCCCTGATGATTTTTACTGCATAAGAAAAAAAGATTGCTTTGTTGAGGGAAAAGGTTAGTATCAGACAGGGTCAGCGGGAGCTGGGAGGCACTTGGGGAAGCAAGTGCTCATTCAAAGTCTTGGTACAAGTCAGGACCTGTTAGGCTTTAAGTTCTTCACCATGAGAGTGGTGAGACACAGGTTGCCCAGAGAGGTGGTGGAAGCCCCATCCCTGGAAGTTTTTAAGGCCAGGCTGGGTGGGGCTCTGGGCAACATGGTCTAGTGGAGGATGTCCTTGCCCATGGCGTGGGGGTTGGATGTAGATGATCTTTAAGGTCTCTTCCAACCCTGACAATTCTATGATTGTAACTTGTTAGTAGGGATTTTAGTGCCTGCCTTAGAGTGATCAGTATTGCTGAACTGGCCAGACAGATCAGAGCTGAGGCAGATCTTAGTGTGCCGTCAACTAGGTGTGGGTTTTGAGCAAGTGCCTTCAAGTGTCTTCCTGCTGCAAAAACAGGTGATGAAAGTAACCTGTCTGAGATGATTTGGGGCTAAGCTCTTAAATGTGTGTTGTAGCAAGGCTTACTTTTATTGCCTGCACACTGTGACTTGGCACAAAGGCAACACCGTTAGCTTTTGTAATGGAAGTAAATGTTGTGAAAGTAAAGCACTGAGTACGTATGTGTTTCAGCTGGTGTAAAGGCTGAAGGGTTCTACATTGTTCCAGTAACACTTGTCCTGCCACCGTGTTTTCCTCAATTTGTGTCATAGAATGATCCATTCAGCAGGATTTCTGATACTTTCTTTTTTTTTTTTAAATTGTCAAATCTGTGATTCCAGAAGAATGTGAAATTGTTTTGTGTTGTTTTGAGGAGGAGGGACTGAGTAATGTGATGCCACACAAAATTTTCAGAGATAACTGTGAGGTTGAACAACAGATGCTGGAGTTGTTCTCTTTTCCATAGCTGCCTACAGTGCAGGTATCTAGACTTGCTGTGCCAATAAGTGCAGAAAATACCTGCTTCTGGTTGCGGTCATGTTGATGACTGTCTGATATCTGACTTTTCCTGCTGTGTGCAGCACAGTAGACAGGACACTACTCTGCCATGTGCTCGTTGCCAGTCTTTCTGAACAGTAAGTATTTTGTTACACAATTTTAAAATTTTTTTTCCTGAGTGCCACAGAGGAATGACAACAAATGTTTATTAACAACTCAACACACATCATTAGGTCAGGTTTAGGGCTGTGAGAATGACAAAGCCCAGAGCTAAAGCTGCAGTGGGGCCAGAGGAAGGTTTGGGCTGCAAATGTTTCTTCCTCTGTGAGTTTGGTTGCTGGAGGTCATGTCTGAGTGTCTTCAGCTCAGAATGAGCCAAGGGTTAAGATTAGGGTTAGTGGTAGGATTAGGATTGGGAAAAGAACAAAGGCTACAGCTGCAGCGGGGCTGCCAGAGGAAGACGTGTGCTGCAAGTTGAGTGCTGGTTTTTTACATGTCAAGAAAGATGCTCTACGTGAGCCTGAGCACAGAAAACTTTGTTTGTGTGTATTGACCTATGTAGGAAGAGGTGTATTCAGTGGCTTTTTCAAGAAGCAGGGACAGATAGTAACTGTGTGAGTGAAGGCGACCATTGAGATGCTCTGCATGAACAGAGTGTCTTTCCAGCGAGGTTGGTGGCAGAGCAAGCTTAAGCCACTTGATGTTTTGGCATCGGGACTGTTGCTCTAGATGAGGCAATAATTCAGAAGTAGCCAGTCTGCTCTGGAAGAAATCTCCCTTTGGCACGTTTTGCAGTAAGCAAGCCCTGGGGGTTTTGGTGCCAGACTGCTTAGAGATGTTTCCAACAGGAGGTAAACATTTTAATAATAGAGACCTTTCTTCCCCAGGCTTTTCCCTCTTGCTTCATCCCATTTCCTCCCTCTTCAGGCTCCAAATGGTGATCTAAAATGTTGTTTATTCTCTGCTCCTTTACTTCCCTTCACTTTATCCTTCTCCCATATTTCACAGGGAAGCCCATACAAGCCATTTTGAATATCGATTTAGAATGGGCTTTTGCATTTGAGGTTTTCATTAAGACCTTTTATTTTACTTTCTATTATTGCCTGTGGCTTTTGATCTACACCTGCAGTGTTTGTTATGGTGCCTGATATATTCATGTTTGAGTAATAAAGAAAATTGAGTGCGTTAGCTAATATATGACTGTTTTTCCTGAGACAGAATAGGCAGATTGGGCCTTGAAATAAGAACAGAGCTATAGTATTTGTAAGAAGCACTTTGATCAAAACCCCCAAAACTTAAATGACTTGGAAAATAATAGTTTTATAAGGTTGCTGCTGTGCAAGGCTGAAAATTGTCTGGTGACTTTTTTTAGGAAAAATAAATAATACTTGTTTTCCATCTCTGAAACAAAACTATGGTTATAGGAGGGGAGATGTGCAGTTCTCTTCTTGCCATTCTATGCATCTAGGGTGAAAAAGTAAATTGTATATACAAGTATATTCTTTAATAATTTGGGTTTAGGACATAAGAGCGTTAGATCCTACCTTAAGGGAGATGGCAGGAAAAGCGCATCAGTCTTCATGAGTTTGGGTTGCAGAGTTTTTAAGATCAAGAAAACACCCTCAACACTCAAAAGTGCCTTTCACGTGATAGTGGTGATGTGGCAGTGGACATGTGGGGACTCTGTGTAATAACACAAGCACAATTTGAGACAGATCGGACAGAAGCTTTATTAGCTGTCATCAGAGAGAATATTTAGAATAGCATCTCCCCCTCTGCTCCCTTGTTCTCTCCAAATAATTGCAGAGACCCAACCCATATACTGTGTCAGGGGAAAAAAGAAAGAGATGAGGAAACCCGATCATTTCAAGGTTAACAAAGCCAAGTATCCCACCTCTGGCAGGAATGGACTTCTTAATGAGCTTGCTAACTGCCAGTGTCTTTAAGAAGGAATCAAACAGTAAATAATGTGACACAACAGAGAGGTGACTCTTGGGTGGAGCCTATAGGAGTGGCACAGCCCATCTTAGCTCAGAACTAGGGAATTGGAAATGGTCGTGGACTGTTAGCTTTTAGTTGAAAGGAATATTCTTTTAGTTAGGACAAACTTCTTAGCCAGACCTCTCAAATATTAAACAAAGATAATTTTAGCACCACAGTAGGCTGCTAGAAAAGTCACTTCTTTAATGGAGACAGTGTCAGCACAAAGTAAGATTCCTGTCTTCCATGGTGACTATTCTCATTTTTTTAGAATGTTTTAAATTGTCATAGACAACTCTATTTCTCATCAGAGGTCTTCAATATGAAGGGAGTGTCTTGACCTGATGGTTTTCTTCCCAATAAATAGGACTGGTTGAATTTTCTTTTGGATAAAAGACATAAGGGTTTTCTCTTGAGAGGAAGGGCGGTAAAGAGACAGTGTTTGTTGCAACAGGATTTTATAATTAAAATTCCCTGCTTTTAGAGGCTTGGTCATTTTTTGGAATATTCTAACAATGAGCCATGTCAGCACTTCTCATAGCACATTCATGGGCGGTGGGGAACTTTGGGAAGGGGTTGCTGGTATTTGGACACTGTTCAACTGTGCTATCACTGGCCCAATGATGTTTTTACCATGAGGCGACGTTTTTTGGGGCTCCCTTCTCACATTTATATTTTATGGGGACCTCCATTCTCCACAGCATATGCAAGGGTGGCATTTAATTTCAAGTGCAGATGCAGAACAATAGACAGGCCACCCATAAAGCGCATGTCCCTTCTCACTTTCCTGAAGGGCAGAAATTGCCAGACTGTTCTTCCCAAGCTGTGATGGTACCTGGATGCCTTCTGGCTTTCTTCTCTCAGGCCCTTCCAGGCATGACCTGTCTCTAGGCAATGGAGGCAGACTGTGTGACAGAATTCACCCAAAGCCTATCAAGACTGATGTGATTTAGATCAATTTAGAATATAAAATAAATATTTTGAAGTACCGTGCTGTGATTTTTTTTAATTTCCACACCCCCCCTCCCTTCCTAGCCTTTCTTCTTTTCAGTGGTGGAACTTGGGGTACACATGCGTGCTTTCAGAAGGGGAAAAAGGGGAGACTCTTCCAGCCATGCAGAAATCCTTACGTGCTGGGAACAAATGTTTGATAATGTGGATTTTGTGACCTAAGACTCATTAATACTCCTTTCTCATAACAGGTTGCTGAACGCAATAAAGCCGGGATTGGTAAAAAAGATCAATAGACTACCGACCCCCATTGCAGGTTTGGTGAGTATATCAAACAGGGAAAAATCTTGCTGTGGTGCTTTTTGCACCTTGATTTTACATGATTCTGTGATTCAGATAGTTCAAGTTACAAAAATAATTGGTCTTTTAAGCTACTGAAGTCAGACAGTCCCTCTGAAATCTGAACTCTCTGTGTAGGCACCTTAAGACCTTCCAGTCTTTTTTTTTTTTGTAAGTGGGCAGTATTCAAGAGTCAGAGTGTATTTTTAAAGGAAGAATATCATCTTGGTTATACATCATCTTCCAGTTGTGGTGCTTGCTTTAGAAAGATTGGAACGTGTACAGTAGAAGCCATCACCACAAAAAGATATTTCTGTGGAAAGAAAACTGCACTTGTGTATTTTGTCTCATTTTCTCTTCCCCCAGAATACCACAGTCTGCAGATAACATTCATTGTGGGACTGTCTAGGGAACTGTTTCATGTTGACTTTAAGGGCAGAGTAAAAGTTGGCCATGATCTGTTATAAGCAAGGAAGACTGAACAGAGGATGTGCTGACAGCCTGTGGGTGCTCCAGGAGGTCACCTCAAGGGATGGCACAGTCCTGTGTCTGCTGGTGGGGAGGGAGGTGGGGGTATGAGTGGGTATGTTGGGTCTAATAGGATTAGCCACATAGATGTATGGCTGTGTTGATTTTTTTACTTGGATGTGGGTGGGAATAAAAGGGCCCCAGAGCATGTGGAAGGGGGCATCCTTGATCTAGATCCATGATACACTTGCATACGTGGTTCCTTTTTGTTCGGGCACTACCCATGTTCTAGTTTTATTGTGCAAGATTGAGAATGTCTTACTTGTTGATAACTGATATTAAGGTTCCTTTACATAAACTGAAATTAAAAGTTTCAGTGTATTAGAAACCATGTCACATTCATTTTTGTATTGGTTCTATAGCCTTTTCAGGCTGGGTCCTTCAGCCTGTAGGTTGACAAGCCTGTTTCTGCGTGAGAACTGCCTAGTTTTAGGACTTAATTATGATCCCCACCACTCTTTCTCTAAAGTTTCCTTGTGTGCCTTTCTTTTGCCTTTAAATCCCATCCTATTTAAAAGGAATATTTGATATAAACAGCTGCAAAAGATACCAGTAGTGCAGTTTTCTTTTCCTTGGCTCCCTTTCAGGAAATACTCAGTTTTTGTTATGACTGTTTTAAGAGGATGATATTGGATTACGTTGGTGTTTTTTTCTCATTCATATGTAAAATCCCACAGGTAAGGTGGTTGTAGTAGGAGGGACATAGAAAAAGTCGTTATGTGTGTGTGTTTTTCTCATTCCTTGAGATAAATCTCTCTTGCAAGATATGTATCTTCCAAGCATTACCGAAAAAAAGCAGCTTACAGGCTGCTAATGATGTAGCAGAATGTTTCTGTGTTAGAAAGTGACATTTTTTACCTCTGTCCCTGTGTCCTCTACTTACCTTTAGTAATTAATTTTCTAAATATTTTTCCCTAATAACTAATTAGGCTATTATAAAAGCTTGCTGGTGCTTCTGGCTTCTTGAACATTACCAGTGAGTGTTTTTATCTAGCGTTCTGTGAATAAATTGCTCCAAAGTGAGCCATCCAAATGTCTCCTTACTTTCAAAGGTGTCTAGTTCCGTACCTCCTGACTTGTTTTGCCATCTTTTATCTAGCAGTAAGTGGCTGTTTTAATGCTTGCACGTGAATTTAAATGGTCAGGTGTTTTAACCTGTTATACTGAATTGTGGTGCATCATTTTAAAGTACAGACATCACGAGTATGTTTGAGCACAGGGTGTACATTTTTATTTTGTCTTACCTGTACCATGACCATGTATACGCAAAAAAAGATAAAAGTATTGACACTATAGTCCAGAAGCAGTTATACCTACTAGATAGTCCCCCACATTTGAGGGATATTCCTGCATTTATTGCCAGTTTTTCTTTATTATCCTAGCTTTGGTTGGCTTGATGCAGGATATAGTTACTGCTTTCCAATTATTTCACCCCAGTGAGTGTGATTTCCTCCACAGAAATACTGTGAAAGCTTCAGTACTTTTTCTACCTTGTGTGAGAATCTGTGAACTCCTAGATACTGCTTCTGCCTAAAAAGTGTAACTTGATCATTCTAACAGAATTAATTTATTTGCTTCCAGTAGCTGATAGAATATTTAGTTGAGTAGTGGAGACAATAAGTAGGAGTAGGAGCTCCTAAGAGTAGGAGCTAAAACTTAGGAGTAATTGTAAAGTACTCAAAATGCCTTTTGTTTCATCTTCAACCTCCAGAGGCCCAGTCAGTCATATATTATGTAGCTCTACAAAACGTCTGCTTGGGTTGAATTCTCCAGCTGATGCTCTATTTTCCTTTTTTGTTATTGTAAGGACAAATGAAGAAGTGTGCTTTACTGAAGGAACGTAACAGTAAACTTGAAGCCTGTATTGGAGGCATGCTGAGATGTTCACCTGCGAGTATTATCGGGTGTAAAAAAAATTTGCCTGTATGTTATGTTTGAGTGACTTCTCATGACACTGCTGTGAAGTATTATGCATAACTGGTCTCATGTTGACAAACTAAATTCTTCAAACTTTTCCTGGTGTTTAAAGCTAGATAAATCTGCAGTTGCTCTCAAATTCTTACTAGTGACTTCCTCAGGTGGTTTACAAGACACTGGCTTATTTGCACACCTTTTGTATACCACAGCACCGATCATGTAAGCCAAATGTATTGGTTAAAGTGTTGTAGTGTTAAAGTGAGGACTTGAGGATCTGCCTACCACGGTATCAAGCGCAGGCCATGTAAATACACAAAGGTGGTCTTTGTCCAGTTGCAAGTCGAAGTCAGGATGTGGACTGCACGCAGCATTACATATAGAATTACATGTGTTCAGCTCGGCAGGCTTGTTTGTAACTTGCTTTGATCTCCAGAAGTGCCGACTGCCTCTGTTATCACAGCAGAAATGATACATTGCTTTAATGAAAAAAAAATGTAGGACCAACAGTTTGGTATTCAGACTACAGCGAGCACTAAATTTGATTGAATGCTTTCTCTTTTCTGTTCAGTATTCGTTAATCCAGAAGGCTAATATTCCCACCAAAAGCAAATCCACAAAACAACCAAAGAACGTATTAGACCTAGCTAGGAATAACAGGCTTTACTGGAAGAGCCACGTTGCCAGAAGAAAATTTCTTATTTAAGAAATTGATATTGAACATCTTTGTTTTAAGACTGTCAGCTTTCCAGAAGCAACATGTCATGTATTTAATTGGGCAAGGCTGGAAAATTATTTTGGCCAAGTTATTAATTAAAAGACCATCTGAAGGTGCAGAAGTTTTAAAAAGATGGATTATTAGGGTACAATGGGTGTAAATAACGTATAAGTAAATTTTACAAAACCGGCAATTTTTTCAGTGAGTTGATGTTGTTTTCTTTCAGTTTGTATGACACTCATAGTGGTCACAACTAGTTTTTAAGGTTTCTACAAATTCCTATTTTGTACAACTGTGACTTATTATATATTTAATTCTATAGCAGTAAAACCCCCAAAGCTTATTATAGATAAGCTTTGCTTTATAATGCGAATGCCTGCATGTTTACTATCTTTTTCCCTTAAAAAAATTACTAGTTTTTGCTTCCTGTCACTGAATAATGTCACTCTGAGAAAAGAAAAGGTTTCTGCCTTATCTTTTGTTTGACAGGGTTTAGGAGGGTTTATAACATTACTTCAGTTCCTTGAACAATCCCCACAGGAGCTCAGACACTTACTTCAGAGGCTGTGTGAAAGAATCTCGCATATAATAGTAGGAAATAGTCAAGACAGAGTTGGAGGGCTGAACTTTTGCTTGCGTCTTGGCTCATGTTTCAACACTACTGAATAAAAATCTGTTTACTGTGGCATCCAGTTTTCAGCTTGTGTTGGGTCCTCAACTTTGTGACAGTTGTGTGATCTAGCAGTGGAAAAAATAACTCTGCAAAAGCCACCTGGTTGCATGGTTATTGCACCAAGATGAACAGAGCTGTAATGTGCTATTTAAAAAAAACTTGTTCCATTGAAAACAAGTCAGAGGTTTTTTTCTGTAATTATTTTCCTAGGAAGTTTCTCTTGGCAAAATGTTCTCTGGGAACTTGCTATGAACCTTATTAAGAACCTGTCTGCTCATACTGGTAATTTACTCTTATGCTGTACTGTTGCATAAATTCCAGTATTTTTTTGATGTCATATGATGTCTCAAAGACACTTCAGCATTGTGTTAATTTTCAGGAGTTTGTGCTTCTCATGAAGTTCAGTAAATTAGATTTTTTTTCTTCATGAAGATAGGAGCCTGAAAATAAAATTACAGGGCCCAAATATAGTGCAGTGCATTTCACAGAATTAAAAATAACTGGAGAAGATAAATACATGGAACTAACAGATATGCATTCCTTTTATCGCTCTTTCCACTTACACTTTAGTGTTACTAATTTTTTTTCCTTAAAAAGTATCTTATTCTTCCTTTTAATTTCTCAATCTCTCTTTAATTCTTTATAGTACTTTCTGGAAAAATTCTTTATAGTACTTTCTGGAAAGAGCCTATTCCTATTGTAGTATCTAGATTCATAATACATGATAATTTCTGTTTCCTAAGTTTGTACTACTTCTTGCTGCTGGACAAGTTTGGTTTTTTTTTTCCCAGCACAATTGTATCTGTAAAAATATCTTTCTGTCTAAGTTGTGGTACATGTGAAGTAAACAGAAGTAAAATTTCCCAACTGTCTAAAAACAGTAAGTTCTTGGCACTCACATCCCAAAATGATTTCTGTGACTGTTGATGGAAAGCGAAGTGTCAACATCACAGCAAAATGCTGCGCAAACCGTTCTGTGGTTTCCATGGATCTTCCTTGCTAAGTGGTGATTGGCTTCTCTGTACTTCCTATGCCTCCCTTCAGATCTGGTGTCTGAATATTTGACTAAAACAATACTTCGGGCCAGTGTTCCAGAGCAGCGCTGTGTACTTTGGCTCATCACGTACTGTAATATATATTCGATCCCTTCACTTGAAACAGTAGTATCCTTAAAACAAAAACTGGTTTGTATCATTGTGCCCTTGTACGCTTGTGGTGTTTGGTTATTTTTTACCCCTCAGGCTTTCTAGACTCTACCTTTGAATTAATTTTTTTCATTTAGACTTTCCTGCCTATTCGTTTTGGTGTCATTTGAGCCAGACAGAGCTACCTTATAAAATTCCCATTGAATAGATTTAGCTGTATGCTGTGCTCACAAACATCTCTGAGTTTCGTGAAGAGTTACAAAACTAAACTTGCAGGTGTTTCGTGACCAGGGTGTTTGTAAACAGTGTCTGTGTGGGCCAATCTGCAGTGATGCTGTAGTTAATTCATCTCGGAGGAAAACGACTGTCAGTTCAAACTGGGCAGGAAGCGAAGAGGAAGCAGCATTGGTGGGGAAAAAAGAGAAATGCAAACCAATAAAAACTGAAACTATGCTGAAATTCAGCTGATTCTTTTAAAATTTTTTTTTAGACTGGATTGAAGGTTTTTATTGCTTCCAATTAGCGATGTAAATGCTGTGCAGAAGGCCCTGCTTTCCTCCCATTTAGAGAAAAACTAGTGCGTCAAATGCAAAACACAATGCTGGCATCTCATTTAGTATTTTTGTTGGTTGAAATGGATGTGCTTACTTGTGAGTTTGTTTTATTAGGCTCCAAAACTCTCATACTCTTGATGCGGGAAACAAACCATTGATCTGACAGTAGCGTATGTGCTGGAGATGTGTTCCAGCGCTGCACTTAGGTTCAGCCTGTGTTGCCCAGGCTTCCAAGTTTGAACTTTAACCTGATGGATGTATGTAAGAGAGGCTGAAATAATAGGAAATTAATAAAAGACATAAGCTATTGAAAAAAATAAATTAAAAAAAAGACATAAATGACCCCACCTTTCTTACTTGCTTTGGATGGTCTGAGCTATGTTTAGCTATAAAGCACACCCTCCGAGAAATGAATTCAGCCAGCTCTGAGGAGTCTTCATGTTCATCACCCCACTGTGGCTCATCAGCTGTCCTTAACATCCATGAGCGATCTTTTCTATCCTCAGCTACCAGCTGTGTTTATGATGGCTGGAGGTGAAACTTTAAATGAGTTTGCTTCTGAAGTGGCTGGTGTTGATCCCTCCCAGGTTTCTGCATCACTGGCCCCAGCCCAGCACTCAGCCAGGACTTCTGTGGACCAGCCTCACTGCTGGCTTTCTGGACCCTTCCTTGGCTGCAGTGCTTACAGTGCACTCAATAAACTAAGATGTTTGTTGGCTGGAGTCACTACTTGTTTCTTCCTGCCAATGCCCAGGAATCCATCCTTTGTTATAAGCTGAAGTCTCCCACTTAGCGTCCAGGGCCCCCTGAACAGCTTCCTTGTTGAGTCAGGAGGGCACGAGACAGAGCAGGTTAAAGGTTTGTGGGACATATGTGAAGAAGACCATTAACCATAGCTGCTGTGGTCAGATGCAAACTTTGTCATGTTGTTGTGACCAGTTCCTGAACTAGAGTGGTTAGAAATCAAAGGTGCAGCAGTTTCACAGTCAGCTTAAGCCGTGCCATGAGCCTGCTGAGCTCTGCTGCTGAGAATGTCATGACTTCGGTTGGCCAAATGCTAATAATATGTGTAAGCTCTTTGTGGCAAAGATCATCTGCTAGTCTGTTTTTGTCTAACACCTCACCCCATGAGTCCTGCTCTGTGGCCAGGACTCCTAGACAGTATGTTAATACAAATAATAAATAACACTTACAAAAATATCACAGGCATTCCTGTGTCGTTCACAGTCTGGTTTTAGACTCTTCTCCCAACTTGAGTATTCAACCATGGCTTTAATCAATAGGTTTATAATTAGCTTAATTCACATTGAATAATTTAAAATGCTACTGTGCAAATTCAGAGTTAAGGGGAACCTTTTCTATGTTAAAATGAAGAGAAGATAGTCACTGCATAGGGATAGGTTTTTTAATTTTTTGTTGTTACTGTTTTGCAGAGACATTGTTTTATTGTCCAGCCTTGAGAAGGGAAAGCCGACTACTAAGCTTTAGAAAAAAGTACTTGATTAAAATTAAAGAGTCTACCTGTTTTGGGGCTGTCAAGTGACTTCACAAAGATGTTGTTTATAAAACTATGTAAAGAAAGACTTAGTGTAATGATTGTTTACCTCCCTCCCTCCCCACCCCCCCCCAACACAGGAGGTTTAATAACGTGAAGGATTCCAGGGATAACACTTGAAAACGGCAAAAAGAAAAACATTGCTGCTGCTGAAGCCTCTAATGCTGGGCAGCTGAAATGTGAACTTGCCCTTATCATAGCATTAACCTTTACTATAAATGACAGAGTCTTTCTTTGGGTTGTGGAAGGCAGCTGGCTTCCAGGAGGAGCTCATTTTGTACCCGTGGAAAATGCAGGTTGCCCACTGGATTAACTTTCAGATTTGCTTTCAGATCCGAAACTGTCCTTCTGCAAGTTCAACCATGACTTGCATTATGCTGGTTTACTGACTCTGGTTGAGCGACTGTTTCAGAAAGGGCAAGCTTTTGGAGAATAAGATCTTAACTATCTCTAAGTATCAGAAAAAAATGGTAATTTAACGAATAAAATGCCATTTACTATGTAGATTAGGGCTGCACTAAATGAAACAGAGAATCCAGTGCCTTCCTTGAGCTGTTGTTTTAGAAACCAAAGTCCTCTTGAGCACAATGACTTAAACTCTTATGGAGCTTATGACTTCTCTTAGTAGTTGGGCAAATACCACGTGCTCTGGAGGCGCTTCCCATCTTCAGGAGTTTTCAGTGGAGTAGTCGGATTCCCTGAGTCCGTGAATGTGTTGCCCGTGCCCTGTGATGAATGTGGCAGTGTTGGAGCTGTATACCAAAGATGCTGCAATCTTTGGGTAATTTCTGTTGTGAAATCAATTTGTTTGCCAATGCAGATATAAAAAGTAGCGCTAAGCTGGTGTGCTGCAATGTATTAAATAAGCAGAGCTAGGAATATCCATGCCTTAAGGCTAAAAGAAATATTATCTTTTGTCCTTAAGAAAAACTAGACCTAAGGCTATGGTTGCGTTCAGCTGCTCTGGATTTGACTTTCCTATCCCTTCTATCATGCCAGCATGAGCATTCATGTGGTTATTAGCTGGAGTGGGCAACTGATCTGGCTGAAAAATACCCTTTACCCTTCATCTGACAACATGTGACTGTGCATGAGCAGGAGGGAAGGAAGAGGCTCACCAAGTTGGGGAAGAAGGTGTCATTCAATCAGTTTGAAGTAGTAGCAAGATGGCAGCTAAGGAGTTTAACTTAGGTGCGATCCTTAAGTAAGGCCAAAATTGAACAATGCAGGAACCTGGGAAAGTCTCATCCTGAAATCTCAATTTTGAAGGTTGTATGTGTTTACAACTATACTTAGTAGTATTCTCACCCCCTAATTCTGGAAAGCCTCTCACAGGTTGGAGCCTGTAGGTCTGCGCTATAAATATTGTCTCTGATCCTCAACTGTCTTTTTCAGTGACATGTAGCCTCTGCTGCTGGGAACAGCTAGATGCCAGTATTTATTTGAGAGGCTGATGGCTAAATGGGGTTGACCAGACTAAGAATGTTTGCTGTATTTGTTGCTACCCCGCATTCTTACAAAATGCCAAAAGGTAGGTGCTGCTGCCCATAAAATCCAGGTGATACGACCTGGAAAATGTTGATAACTGGATAACAGTACCACTGGAGATGTGTAGGGGGACAGTGCCTTCCCTGTATTTCTTAACCTGACCAGTCCCTGGGAGTTGAGTGGGAACAGAAGTTTCCCCAGTGTGGTCAAACCGACAGATCTGCCGTCTCAAAATGGGCCAGGGAGGCTCAAGCTGCCTATTACTTTCTCCTCTTGTGAAAAGGGACCAAGCATGAGTTGGCAACAGTCTGTTGTGACCCTGGCCCTTAGGCTGAAGATGGTGGCAGAAGAATGCTGTCTCTAATCCCCTTCCTGGCTGCGAATCAACTCGGTGAAGTCTGTTGCAGTTTACGTCTGCTAGCAACTGTTCATACTGTTTCTATGCTAAAAACCTTTCCGGGTGCTGGAAGTGGATTTCTGTCAGATGATGCGCGTGTCGCTAGCAGGAGCCTACGTGCTGAATGCAGATGATGGAACGTGTCTCACTCCAAAGATCACATTGCAGTTTTTTCCCTGGCTTAAAGCAAACAAGCAAAAAGGCAAACTAGTGGAAAACTAGTGCCTTAAAGATCCGTGCGCAGTGATTTCTTTGGTTTAAGAGCCCAGTAAAAGTTGGCAGACCGGTGCTGTGGTCAAGAGTTCATAGAGGCTGAAATATCTGACACTGAAGTCTCCTTGCCTTGTGCATTCCTCAGTGCTCCTGGATTAAAGCCACTTGCTTCCTGTTTGGCAAGGTACGCTCCAATTGTAATGTGCTTCCTCTAAATGTCCAGAGGTCTAATGATACTATTGTAAACCTGTTAAAATTAATGCTGCAGAGGAAGGAGCTTGGTTAATTGCTTGTGCAAAAATACGGTGGTAGGCTGAACTATCTGACTGAGGGATATCAAAGCCATTAACTATTAACCTTTTGAAAGCTGAATAGCCTTGTGACACTATGTGGAAATCTGTCCCAGAGCGTAGTAGGAGAATTACACATTTGTTTCTGGACAAGCAATGTAACTAATGGTCTAGAAAATCAAATGCCTCTGTATTGCAATATTAAAGTGATGGCGTTCTGCTCAAGTCCTTTCTATTGCCACTTAATTGTTTGCTTCTGCCTCCTCATCTTCATGCAGGAAGCACTCTTACTTGGATGGTGAATGTCTGTTGCTGTTTGGGGCAATAGCATGCACTGATTTATTACTGTGAAACGTGTGAAAGAGAGTTCTCTTTTCAGACTTTTCAAGAGGGAATACTGAACTTGCTAAATGTGTGCATGCATCCAAGTGTGTACTGAGTTCAACTCAGCTTTTTTTAGTCCATTCTGTACACTACTTCATCACCTTGGCTTTTCTTTTTGAATTGTACTAGATCTCATGCACCATTTAGAATCAAGCTTGTGTTTCCCCTCTAAGGCCACTGGTAAACATTGTGCTTTCCCCCCCTTCCTCTTTCTTTTCATTTAGAGTGGCAACTTCGGTATTCTTTGCTCTACTTCTACTGCAACAGCTAGGGAGATATTACTTGGCCGTGTGTTACAAAATTGTACTGGTGTGTCGGGAGGCATGCTGAACTGAATGCCAGATGTGAGTCTCACCTTTGCACCTGCTGTGGGGCAACAAACTTCAGGCCTTAAACTGATTGCCTGGGCTGCTGGCACTCTTGCTTCTTGCCTTTTATGACTGTTGGGTTGGCTGGGTGCTGTGTAGCTTGACTGCACAGCCAGCAAATCCCATGGATGTTACCAAGTGCTCCTGGATATTTCTAATATCTTCTCTTAATGAAAGCTGCCTCATTGCTGTTGCTTTTTGAATACCATTTCTAGTTTGGTTGGAAGGAGGCTTGCTGTTTTTTCCAAAACCAATCCTAACTTTACCATTCCTGCCTAGCAACAGCATTAGGGATTTTGGAGCTTACTGCCTGCCGTTGGCTGACCGTGTGAGCTACCAGTAGGTCTTTGCACCCTCATCTTTGCATTCAAGCACCAGTAACGCAGTCGTAGAGATTCCTGTGAAGCTGCTAGGTGAGTGCCTTCAGGAAGAATCTGCAGGCTTGATTGCCCAGTGACAGGCAGGAGAAAGTAGAGCCCAGTAGCCACAACTGTAAAAGTGCAAGTGTCAGTGGGACGTATACTTACTGTGCAGGCAGCAGCCACTCTTTGGCGGACTGTAGGAGGGATCCAAGGTCATTTTGGCAACTGGGGAGGGCTGAACTGTGAAGCAGCTCTGTTTCCTTGGCCAGCAGTGCATGGATCAGGAATGCTGGTCAGTGGTTTTTGGTTTTAACCTTTCTGTCCTTCCTGTCTCCTCCGGCCCCACAGCCCATGGCAGTGCGTAGGACCATGCTATAAATGTTCTTCACCTCTTGAGCCTGGCTTTCAGACCAAAGCCAACAGACCTGCTAGATAAGAAGTGGGACGTTTATGTATTAATTTCTGGAGTTACAGGGATCAGCCACAAAGTATTAACACCACTATACAGTATGTCCTCTGTTATTTAAAAGGGAGGATGGTGAATAGGTTCAGTTATTTGAGGTTTCAAGTAATCCAGGGCAATTTTCAGTGTAATTAATACATGTCAGGAATTTGACCCTTATGAGGATAACAAGAAGTTCTGGATAACTGAGGTGATACTGTAAACAAGTAATGAAAATTGTACCAGAAAACTGTCGGCACAGGTCAGTAGCACAAGCTAATAAAATCTTTCAACTTCTGATCTAGAAAAATAATTTATTCAGCTTTTGACATATGCAGAAGCAAAAAAAAAAAAAAAAACCCAACTTTTCTTTTTGTACAATTCTCGGATGTTTTCTTTCATTAAGTTTCTCCTGTTACTCCTAAAGAGGTCAGACAGCAGTTGCTTCTTTGACCATAACAACTGCATGAAAAGCATAACATAACTTGAAATGTCTTGAGTGCCACGTGCATCAAACACAGCCGTGCTGTTTTGTTGTGCTATTTATTTTTGGGGAAAATAGAGCCAATTTTTTTTTTTAATTAGTCTTGATACTATGTATGTATAACAATACATAGTATTGCTATACATACATGCTATGTATGTGTAACAACTGATATTCTGACATTTTATAACACATTATGAACAAATGCAGAAATTGCATCAGTCATTGGCAAAATTATTTGCAGACTGGTAAATCAAATAGAATAATTCCAGGGAGTGCTGTCAGAGCTTCATAAAAGCCTCTGAAGAGGCAGAGATGTAGGAAAATAAATGTTGTACATCAAAAGAACACATAAATTCATTACTGAAGTCAGTATTTAGTAACAGACTTATGTAAAAGAGAAACATGACAAAGTTTGTCATAGGCGACTGGATTTTATTTTGTTCTGAGTTTTTTGAGAAGCAGTCAGGCTAGTTTACTCTTCATTTTTAGTGTGCATGCCTGTATTTTATTTTACAGTGCTTAATAGTGACTGAGTGGTATCTGATATGTCAGTGAATTAAAATTTTATACAAGGGAAAAGCATGATAATTAAATCCTCTCAGAGAAGTGTTGCGGTCTAACAAATTGGAGTAAGCGAGGTATTAGCAGAATGGGTGATACTTTAGTTTCAACAATATCTCACCAGTTTTTTGTTCTTTAATTTTGTCTAAAACAACCGAAAGAGCAAAAGTCAGTCCAATATTATGATTAGTTTGGAGAGAATGTAGGAGCTGTATCTTCAGATAAGCCTGGCCTCAATTTCTGAGCATCTCAGATCTTTGAAAGATGGAGTCAGCAGTGATCAAAAATCTGTTTTCCTGCGAAGTGAGTGTCAACTTACTGGTATGAGTCTCCTCATCCTTCTTGTTGTAGATGCTGTATGTCACCTGAAGTCTCTGCCTTCAGAAGTTTCTAATTAAGAAACAGCACATAGCTGCAGTTAGAAAGGAAGCAGAGAAACAAGGTATTTGTCAGCACAGTTATGAGCAAACCTGGGATCTAACTCCTGTTGACTCTTGTAGGCATAACTAATGCAGAATTTTGGGGAGAATAATGGAGTAGTAGTGAAATTTAGAGGAGGCTACTCATAAGCATGAGGACTGTGCGTGAGAAAACAAAAATCCGAAACCTGCCTAGAGTCAGCACCCCCAGTATTAGACTAAGTTGGCTAGTTCCCAGGGGTGTTTGAGACCTTAAATGCTCTTTAGTCCTTACCCTCTGGTTGATCAGAGATTAATCACTTGCTTTTTTAAATACTGTTGCCCAATCTCTTGAGCCACCCAATCCCGATTAAAATTTACTTTCTAAAATATGATCTTAGAGAACTGGAACTCCTTGGATTCCATGCTTTTACATATTTGTTGAAGAACTGTGAGTTCTTGGTGTTCCTGTACTTGCATCAAAAATTCTTGCAGATAGTTTATCTTCCCAGGAGTAGTTCACCTTGCTTCTTCTATTTTGTTTGGCTGAAATTCGATGGGCAATATTAGAAATTCAGCACTTAAGCCTGCATGCAAACTACTATGTAAGCAAATCGTAGACCAAGAACTTCAAAGATTGTGGTCAGTGCTCCCGATCACAGCTTTGAGAGCATGATTTATTCTTTTTGTGTAACAGTGTACAAATATTCTTGTCCTTTATAACTTTGCAGTACAAGCTAGAGGAGTAAAAGTGCCAGACTGAGGTTAGGAAGCGGATGGCAAGTAAATAAGAGGAAAACCAGTCAACTACTCTGTTGAGGATAATGGAAGGTGGAGTTTGGGATATGCCAGAGAATGGAAAACCTTGGATAACCTCTGTGTTGTGGGTGTAGGCAACTCGCTGAACAGTCTGCTTGGGTTTGGCAGCAGCATTTATCACCCTGGCTTGGCACAGCCACAGAACAGCTCTTGCAGGAGAGCTTCTTGACGCCTTTCCTGTTCGGGGGCAAGTATCCCAAGAGTGTGAGGTTAACTTTAGCAGTGCATAGTAGCACATTTAGGGATTTTCAGGGAGCCAAAAAGCCCTAGAAAGTGAACTCTGCTTGCTCCCGGGGCTCACTGCAGCCATACATAGAGCACAAGGCATGCTGAAGCCAGCTCCGGGCTGGCTGGCATGGACATGCACAGGTATGAAGAGCATATGTCCCAAAGGTCTGGTCCTTCCTGGGTGATTGGGCTACCTGTGCTGCAGTTTGGGCAGTGTTCCTGCATCATGTAAGGTGGTTGCATAGCCCTTTAGCCCCTCTGTTCAGATGGGGCTACATCCATTGGCCTTGGAAACCCCAAGTAACTCTTCATCGGGTCTCCAGATCTAAGGGCTGTGTGCTGAGCCTCAAGTGAGTCCATGCATTCAAGCAAGGCAGTGCTGTGTCTGATGAATATTCCCCAGTCACTAGGAAGGGCAGTGTAGAGGTACCAAAGCCACTAAGTCCTGCTGGCCTTGAGCTGATTTTGGGTAGCCATGTGTAACATTTGCATCCTCCAGGAATCTGCGCCTGCAGGAGTGATGTGGAGATGTGTGAGCTGGCTGGGGACAGGGGCCCTGCAGTGCTTTAAATCAGCTAAATTGCTGACGGCTTCTTGTTGGCTCTGGAGTTAGTATAGCTGCTTTTATGGTCTATGAAGCCTGGACTAATAATCTTGATGGACTCTACTGGTTCTGCTGTCTAGATACACCTCTCTCTGATCAGCCAAGTGAACTCTGAGTCCCTCTATTGAAGAAAGGAAAAAATACTTGCTTTAAATTCAACCTTTTCCTTTATACATTCTCATAAGTTTTACCTCAGACAATATAATGCAGCTTTAAATTGCAAAGGTTTTCAGAAGTAACCAGAGTTAGAAGCTTGTTGTTTTGAAGGTGCATGAACATCACTGCTGGCCTTATCTGTGACCATTCTGAGCAGGAGCCACTGCTTATACCTAGGTAACCTCAATTACAAGTACAGTTTGGCTGTTTTCCTCTAGGAACAGAAAGTAATCTCAAGTCTGGTTAGGACAGAAGGTAGGGTATAAACTGAAATTTTAGGAATAAACTATCAGTGCTAGCAGATTTGTTTCCCCTTTATTTTCCCTCTACCAACAGATGTGACGAGCTATTGCAGCCATCTCTTCTCCTTAGTTTCATTTCTTAAGACTTGGTGTGATACACATGCTCATCTTCCTACCCTTGTTACTGTGTGCATTCCTAGGGGAGAGAAGATGTTGCAGAAGTGTGTATCAAATACTCTTCTAGGGTACTGACAGAAAACCCAACAACAGCAATACCTGTCCTGTTGGAGGAGAAATCCTTCTCTGTCCTCTGTTCTGCTGCTTAGACACCAGAGACACTGAGAAAGAGTTGAAAGAAAGCCTTGCAATAGTAACACACTTTTCCTTCTATTCCCTCTTGTTATAATCATTGATTTTCTGTCTATTAATTTGAGATTAGGCTTCTTAAGTACAGAATATTATTGTATGACTTTTTATTCCTCCTGAAAGCTTAATCTTCACAACTGTAAATGACTGCCATACAGATGTAATCCATGAATCCTGCTTTCCAAATAACCCTTCAAAGGCATATTTGCGTGACCTCCATAGACTTGAAGAACAGTAATAATTTGAATTGATTATTCCATTTAATCCATCTGGGTTTGCAGCTACCATAGCTTCATGAATAATTGTTCCAGTTCTTGAGTTATGTCTGAGGTATGTTTTACTGACAGTTGAAAAGGGATGGAAAAGAAATCACTGCCAAACTGTTGGGTAGTTCATCTTGCCTTGAATATTTACCATTTAAAAAAAAATAATTCAAACTGAAGATGTTCAGGATGACTGACCGTTATGGCCATACTACTTAGACAACAAATGTATATTTTTGGATCTGAGAAAGAAACAACAGGTACATGAGTTGAGTGTTGTGGTACTTAGTAATTAGGCAGTTATACCATGTATGGTCAAAGTTAAGAACAGGCACTGATTTACTTTGCATCTTTTGTCACAAATATTTTGGTTATCTGTAAAATGTACTTGCAGGAAACTGAAAATTATTTATTTTCTTTCACTTACTTTTTCCTTGCTGAAATCATTGTAGACATCTAAATGTGAAAGCTCTAAATTTATATTTTTAGTGGAAGCAAAAACAATAATGTAGCTTTTCCAAATGGAAAATGCTGGAACCTCATTCGGTACAAAAAGCCAATTAAAAAAATAAGTGTTTTTTAAACAGCTTCTTTTAGAAGTATTTGCAAGAAAAGCCCAACCTGTACATTAAAGAATCCAGCATGTTTCATGTAATGTTGGCACAAGAGTGCAAAGCTGTGAGTGGGGGTAAAATGTATGTCAGGTATCATGTAACAGCAATAAAGCGATTTCTGATGTTTATCAAACCTTGAACACCACAGATTATTAAAACATATTCTTTGGCAAAAAAGAGCAGACATTAAATTTGAAGGGAGAAATGGAATTTGTTGCTTTTTTTGCAGAGGTCACGAACCGAGCAAGAATGAGTCCTCCTTGGCGGTTTCACTATTTTGCTGTTTGCCTTGGGGAGTAGAGATTTGGTCTGATGTTAACAGCTACTGCCAGGCCCTCGGCCCCCACAGGCAGCTTTCTTGCCTCTTCTGAAGCCCACCTACAGCGGTCGTACTTGGACACTGGGATGCAGAGGCCTCCAGCACCTCCAGCTGTGCAGTGTCCTCATCCTTGCATAGTGGGTTGCAGTCTTTGCTCAGAGAAGTTCCAGTGTTGGGCAACTGTTACTGTTCGTTGGCTTTAAATGGAAGACAGCCTTGCTTAATATACCAGGCAAGAGAGAATATACCGTCTAAAAGAAAGGGGCAAGAAACTAAGATCATGTTAATAGTAGCTGCATTTAGAAGTGGTGTAATGGCTTTGCCAGGCAGTGCTCATACATGCATTTTCAGGGATTTCATGTGAAATTGATTGGGTTTTTTATTATTTTTTTAGGCACCGGTTTTTGTGCCTTTACATTTTGAAACCTTAAAAATACATAATATAAATTTTCAGCTAGTTCAGTATAGCTGAATGCAGCAAAACTTTTCAAATGAGGTTCATCATGCACATATTTTCATGCGTGCAATTCCTATATTTTCTGGGACTGTATACCTTGAATGAAATCAAGTGCCCAAGTAGGAAGACACCTTATTAATGACCAAGGGATATAAGAATGGAGGCCATAACTTAATACAGCTTTGTGTCTATGATTAATTAGGTTTTTGTGTATCAGAAAAGCATTGGGTGTAAATCTCACTATTGCTCTTTTCCAGTTACTTTTTTTATCCTTGCCATTTGCTTAAAATGTAGTGAGAGGGGAAAACTAGAAACAGTCTGTAGTGGTCACTGTAGTGTTTTTTCAGATTATAGTCTCTGAATGTGCATGCTTTCAATTACCTATATTGGTTCATAATGGATCATTCTGGTCAGGTAATTAATGACCCTCAGACACAGGTGGAGAGGCTTGTGATGCACAGGAATTTCTTCACTTATTTTTTTCCTCCACTAGCCTCACTTCATCCCAAAGGTCCTGTGGCAAGTCACATCTGATAATTCCCTGCAGTTGGTTTCCTGGAGTAGTTAACACTGCTCTTCCTGGAAAAGAAGGTTATTTTCACAACAGTCAAGTTAAAATATAGAAAGCAGGCATTGGATAACAGTACCCTAGATATCGGATGTGATTGAAGGGATCCTATGAAGCTCGGAATCTGCAGGCAGAAGAGAAAGGAAGGTAGGGCAAATGAAGGTAGTAGCTTTTAGTAGATCTAATATAATTAAGAAAAACATAGAAAAAAATAGCAAATCGATTTGCTTTCATATGTGATCTTTGTTACTCCTGTAGTACAGTATCTTAGCAGGAAGACAGATATAAATAGCTTTTGAGAAGCACCTGTTGTGCCATGGCTTAGCACGCACTTAATTCTCCAGCAGTCAGGAAAGGCAAAGGTTTGTTCAGCAGTGTTGGGTTGTAATTGATGACTGCGTGTAATGCGTAAAAGGTTTGTTTGTGTTAGAGCTTAAGCTGTTTGCAGTTTTCCTTTGGATTACCCCAGGGGTGTACTTTTTGGGCATATTGCTCAGGAGGTAATTCAACTTTATTAATCTGTGCAATTTTTTTATTTTATTTTGTTTTGTATGCAGGGTGATAAGCTTTAACAGTATGTGTCTAGTGAAAACTGCACGCTTTCATATTTAATGCTCAAGTTAGTTTCTTTGGTGGTCACATTGCTTGGACTTCCATGACTTATAGAATGGTTTTGCTTCCACGATATCTGGTGTAGTAGTTCTTCTGACTTGTAATTCTAAAGTTTCTGAGTTGATTTTGTTGGGTTTTTTTTTTTGTTTACGTGAAGCAGATTGTTTGATATGACTGCCTTTGAGATCTCCTAAATCGATAGTCAGACTGTGTGCTTTCCTTAATGCTTTGTTGTGTCCTGATAATTACACACAAATAAACTATATTTAGAAAATGGCATGCTTTCCTTAGTT
The DNA here is from genome assembly GCA_020746105.1 of Trogon surrucura. Taxonomy (NCBI): domain Eukaryota; kingdom Metazoa; phylum Chordata; class Aves; order Trogoniformes; family Trogonidae; genus Trogon; species Trogon surrucura. The sequence goes on along the minus strand of CM036620.1, from coordinate 55,731,746 downwards.
ATGAATTTCTTGCCCATTTTTATATTTTGCTGTAGAGCTCAATTGTGGGGGCAGTTTTCCCAAGATGGTGACCTGAGGGAAACATTGTGTCACTAAGGGGGGTTTTGGCGTTCCTTGAAAAGCTGTGTTTAGATTAGTCATACTCCCAACACACAGAATGTGAGTGAAATAAAGACTGAATTTGTCTTTGTGAGCTTTTTTGCCTCCTTCAGATAGACAGCACAACCACTGCCAGAAAAATGGGTATGAAGGGATAGATGCCGTGGACACTAAGCTCCAGTTGCACTGAGAACATTGCTGTTGTGATGTTTCTCTCATTTTCTTCTCACTTTTTTTTTGTTTTCTTTCTTTTCTCCAAACATCTCTGCACTAAGTTTTGTGTTGACCTACTTTATAGCTCAACTTACAAGGCAGAGTAAGGTGAATAACAGTCCTTTCCAGCACAGCAGAAGGACCCATGCTGTGCTGCTTTGGTGGTGTCTCTCCTAGTTTTGCCTGACTCAATTTGCAAAGTAAATTCCCAGCAGCTTCTAGGAGTGCTTGCCTGCACTTCACTGTACGTGAGTTTGTTTTTAAACCTGCTTTTTGTGAGTTTTATTCATCAAAAATATAAAAAGTGGGTAATGGAACAAGTCATGAAACCCTCACAACCCAAACTCTCAGAAGCCAAGCACTATCAATCATCTGGTACTAAAAAGCTGCAGAGGGAGAATGGAAGGGAAATGCTGTCCTCTTCCTTGGCCATAGCATGGCTGCTACCATAGAATATGGCATCAGATAGGCACCCCTTCTCCAGGATTGGGTGAAATCTGACATCTGGCTGACATCTGGCTGTGATTTCATCAGCATCAGAGCCAGTGAATAGCCTGGAAATGCTTTCGGCTTTTTTTTTCCCTGCCTGCCTGTGTTCCGTCTTCATTGCTGTAAACAAAGCCATCTTACTCTGGGTGTATCTTGGGTTTGGCAAGCCTGAGGGAATGCACATCATTCAATTGCTCTCTCCCCCAAAAGACAAGGCTGGTAACTGAGCCCCCATTTGTTTAAATGTTTTATTTCTGCCTTCAGGGATAGTGACCTGATGCAGCAAGGAGAAATATCAGGTCCTATTTAACTAGTGAAGTCATAGGGTCAGCCTTGTGCTCATACTGCGTGCACCCCTCCCACCCCCCGGTGGTTTGCCGGTTGAGTTGAAGGCTGCTCTTGCTCATGTTTTTTTGTATGGTCCCCTTCCATTATTTTCTTCTTTCTTTCCCTATTATCCTTCTCCTTTCCTGTTCACAGTGTTTCTTCCCTCCTTTTACATCATCCCATGCAGTGGGGATTTTAAGATCATTTTAAGCGTTTTCAGAAATAGGATACATCATCCGTTCTGTAGTCAGCGTGAAATTTTCACTACCCGCCCAAGACCTGCAGTGCTGTTTTATGTTCCGAACTCCTTGCGTTTGTCTCTCGTTACATTCAATGAGGCCATTCCTGGTTGGGGATTTTAGTTATAACCATCACACAAATTATAGTAATACACTGCATCGCATAAGAAGCTTATAAATGCGGCTGAAATTTGTTACAGGGCAAATGTCTTAAAAAGCAAATAATCTGATGGTGAAGGGCAGAGTTAGGAAAATATCAGAGACAGTTTCTTAAAATTGGCTGCTGTACTTTTAATTTTCTCAAAGAATTGCGGGCTTTTAATTTTCGACAGTGTACTTTTTGATACCTGGAGGAAAAATGTACTTAGAATTTGATTTGCCTGATGCATTTCATTTATTTTGTGCTTGATTATTGTAGAGGTTTCTGGCATGCTTTGTGTAGCTGTACTATGCTCCCAGCCAGACCCACAGAGCTTTTAAGGTGGTTTTTTTTTTGCCTTTTTGCTGAGGGAGCATGGCTGTTGTTGGAAGAGAGACGCATTGTTTCCTTGTTGATTGCCCAAAAATGAAGAAGAAAAAGGCTTGTCTTTCTTTGCAAAGATAGTCTTTGCTGTCTTCTCTGCTGAGCTCTCAAGGGTACCAGTGCTTGTGAGGCCTTCCAACCTGTTGGTGCTCCCGGTGAGCCTGGCTCCTCTCCTGCAGCCCCGCAGTTTCATCTCCTGCCAGCGTGCGTTATCCCTGCCGCTTTTTAATCTAACCATCTCCTTATTTATTCTCTGGAACTATTTCTTGCCTTCAGGGCTCACACAATCCCACAGACGGTGATAATTTTCCTCCTTTGCCTTTCCGCTGCCCGGGCGGGTGGCGGGAGTCGCTGTCGGGTGGCAGGAGTGGAGCCGGTCACCCCAGGACAGCTCGGCTGCCCCTCAGAGTTTTGGGGTGTCGGGGTTATGCTGTCCACTCAACCACGCTGGGGGTGGAGTTTGGGGTTGGCAGCCCTCGCCAGCAGCAGCTGTGCTGCTGCCGGACAGACGGACGGCAGTCCTGCCGCTCCGCAGGGCTGTCGCGCTTTGGGAGATGAGAATTGGGACAGGCTGACGGGCTGGTAAGTCCTGCTTTGCCTCCGTGCTCCTGGAGTCGCTCTCCTTCTGGTTTTCCTCATGTAGTGTTTAGTTTACATTAGGTGAGGCTATTGTGTGCCAGAATATTTTGGGGTGTATGCACCCCTGTCTCTCCGAACTCTTCTGATGTGACTTGCTGTTAGTTCTGGTTCGCTGCCATCCTACATCTTCTGCAGGTTAAGTGTCTTAAGTTTCTAAGTGAACATGTCTTGACCATGGTTGACTTCTTTCCAAATCTACTGACTTGTAATCTACTACAGAAAATGATGTTTTATAGAGTGTAGATTTACTGTATATACAGTAAAATGTACTGTATGAAAAGTAAAACAGTATATATTAAAACATACATAGTAAACCACACATATATATTAAAACAAATTGGATAAATAGTAAAACATACATACCTATGTGTATATATGTGTGTGTGTGTGTGTATATATGTGTGTGTGTGTATATATGTGTGTGTGTGTATATATGTGTGTGTGTATATATATGAAAAGTTCCCAGCCTTCCTCGTAAAAGTTCTTTCCTGGTGGACTTGAGCTGTATATTTCAACGTGTCCTTTGCATCTGCTTGTGGTCAGGATGAATTGCTTTTATATAAACTAATTAATGAAATTATGACCATTAATTACTTATATAAAATGGAAAAATAAGAGAGTTAGAAAGAAATATTAAGAGTAAACTGAAGCCTTTTAGGAGTCTGTATTGGAAAATGCTCAGAAAACTAGCTTGGGAAAAAAAAATTATATTTTTAAGCAATCTTCAAATTTATTCTGGAAGAGGGAAGATTTCAGCATACCAGAAATGAAAAAGACCACCTGTTTGTCTGCAGCTGTCCCACAAAACAGCACGGCTGGCGACTAATAATATCTCTAGCTTGCAGAAGTGGCATGCACTTGGCATTTTATTCGGCGTTCTGTGCAGACATACAGCTTGCCTTGCTTTTGTTTTCCCCGAGTTTATCTGTATATCTCACCCAGGCCATGCAGCAGCACATCTGACAAATGATGGTTCCACAGTGATAAGCTGCAGGTCCGATCTGTGACATGGATACAGTGAGAATATTTTGTATACTATTGTGGCAGATGAAAGGAATGGAAGTGGGCCAAATTCAAGCTGTTTGCCGTTGCATCTGATCAGCAGATCCTATGGAGAGAATTTGCCTGCTGTGAATATTTGATTCTCGCTAGCTTGAACTATCTTGTGTGTTGGCAGCGCTACTGTGTGAATCTGCGGTGGCTTTCCAGGGTGTCTGTCCTGCACAACTGCCAATTTCTGTGGAGGTTGGTTTTTTTTTTTCCCCACAGATATTTTGTCTTCCACTTTGTGTGTGAGGAAAATGACTTAATACTATACAATGAATGTGGGGGTTTTTTTCAAACTATATGGATTATCAGTGTTTTAAAAACAGCCCAAGAGATAATTGTTGCAACACATTATTTCTTCTTCCCTCCCTCTACTCTCATGGAGGTGTGACCCCTCTGCTCCCCATTCTTCCTACACTACCTGCAGGCAGCTGTCCTGGTGAGATGATTTTGTAGAGGTGAACCTGTCAGGTTACACAGCAGAAAGGATGAAAAGGTGAGGGTGTTGAAATGCAGTTGTGAGAACCGAGGCAGCTTTCCCTTCCTTCCAGTGCATCTCTCTGGCTCAGTTCTTGGGGAGTCAGTGCCCTGCACCCCTGTTTGTCTCTCCCTGCTGCTCCCAGGCCATTCTTGCTGGTTCATCGCTGGCTTTGCCTGAGAGCTTCATTTTTTTTTGTGTTGCTTAATATTTGGGTTCTGAAATTCAGTATAGCAAAACATTTTCATATTAGCAATTTTTGTGTTTCTAATACAAGTAAATGACATTGCTTGTAGTGCTGATCTAACAGTAACTGTCAGGACTCTGCTTGCGCAAGCAGAAAAGAGTTGGGATTTAACCCATCAGTGTATCCCGTGCTGTGTCCTCTGTCTGTCATCACACTGAAGCATTTGTCTTCCGTAAGCAGACTCTTCAGAGTTCATGCCATTTTATAGAGAAAACATCAATAAAATTTTATAGATATCTGTAGATTATGGATTTACAGATATAAAATTTTATAGGCAAAAAAGAGATAAAATTTGCCAAAGAAGTATAGACTGTAAGCTCACTCTTTCTCTAGCTGCATGAAGGACAAAACCCAGAAGATTTTTGATTTAATAGCGGTGTGGACTGAAACCAAGAGAAGCCAGCACAAGACAGTTGCGGGTCCCCTGGGGCCGTAGGAAATGACGTGCTGGCCAAGTGACCATCCATGGTCGACTCCAATTCTGCAGTCGCAGCAGATAACTGCTCAGAGAAAGGCAATATCATGTCCATCTAACATACCAAGGAAATTGTGAGTTAGTGCCTTGTGGGCGCTGCCAGAGGGACTGAATTCTGCTCGTGTGTCTTTTGAGACCACTGTAAAAGATCCTGCCCTGTTAGCTGAGGCACGGCAGCTGGCCGCACTGTGATCCTTGCCTTTGCAGTGTGACCCATTTGCGTGACCTATTTTAACTCTGCCAAAGTGTAAGGAGCTGGACGTGCACGAGGTGTGTGTTTTCAGTCACTTATTTAAGGTAAAGATATTTTTATATATGTTGCTTCTTGTAAAGTTTTTCCCTCCCTTTTAATTTTCTTCAACAGCAACAAAGAAGTGACACTTTAGAATAAGCAACTGCAAAAAAAGGTGTAGCTAGAGCAAATAGATATGGAACTACAATTTCTCTCACAAAAAAAATATAACCAAAGTTTTCTGAGAACTGAAGAGACCAAGATTTGACCAGTGCAAGGTGTGGTAAACCTGAGTGAAAGCTTTGCTGGGAGCTGGGTCTTACTGATAAAATGCCTTTCTCCTTTTAGTGGCTTAGAAGTGTTCTTCTCCAGTTTCTCAACAGAACTAACAAATATGAATTTCGACTGTATTGGAGCAACCTAGAAAAAGTTTAGCTGTGCAGTAGTGTGAGATAGGTTTTTGGCTTGGGGATAGGCAACCTAGGCAGGTTTACGTAAATATCTGTCACTTCAAAAGAATTACTTTGTTGGCTTTTTTGTTTGGGGTTTTTTTTTAACGCTTTTAGACATATTGCCATTTTTAAGACCATTGGGAAATAAACTCCAAGAGTATTACCAAAAGCAAGAACTTTGTTCAGTGCTTACTGATTGTTTCTTCGCGGCATGTGTGGTTATCTGTGCCCACATAAGATACCAGCTTTCTGAGGAATTGTTTGGGTGATGGTATCAGTGACAGTTGGCAAGCATAATTTTTATGATGACCGTCAGGAAAAAAAGCAAGTATTAAAACAGACCTAGAGTTGTGACGCTGGTTATTTTTTTGTTTGGTTGTTGTTGACTTTTTTGAGAAGTGGGCATTTGTTCATCAACAGAACCACCAAGCTCCCAAACTACATGGCTGCCAAACGGCTGATATTTTTATTACTGCTTGTGATAACTTGGATGTGAACTTTTGGCATAAAGATGGATGCAATTAGTTATCCCCGGAGGTCTCCCTCCTTTGATTGTTTTCAAAACCTATTAGGTTTCTGTGTCCTGTATGTCCTGTGTATTTTTGTTAGGAAATATTGTTAGGAACTTTTTTTTTTAATGCTTTTGCATTTTTATTAGATTTAGGCGTTGCTCCACCCACCATTTGGAAGTGACCAGAACTGTCCTCCATCAAAGGCTAAACACAAGAATTATTCACATTGCAGTTGGAAAAAATATAATGCAAACAGTAAGCCAGATGGGGAATTTTACAAGCATCTTTTCATGTCATGAATGATGCTGTCTCTCTGGGTTATGGGCTCTCTGCTCTCTTGACTGCTGTTCCTTTTCCCCTGGCTCCCCTCCAGAGCTGTTAAGTTTCAGCCAGGGAAGAAAGGGAGATTTGGACTCTTCTAAATTTCCAAGTCTGTATTTTTTTGCGGTATGGCTGGTGACAGCGAGCTTTGTGTGCGAGAGCGCTGGCATGCAGAGAGCCACAGCGATTAGCGTGCTGGTCGCTGCACCCTGACAGAATAAACAGGGCTGCTCTCTCCAGGCTCTGGCCATGTCACCCAAACAAAAGCCGGGGAGCAGATGCGGGGAGAGCCCTGCTTGCGACTCCTGCTCTGTCACGCAGGGTGGACAAGAGCTGAGCACAGCCCAGGCTCCTCTGCTTCACGTTTTTTACAAACCCGGAGGTGCCTGCTCACACGCTGTGGTTCTGCTCCTGTCTAACTCTTCCTGTGGCAGCTTACCTTCAGTTGGAGGTTTGAGATGAGAGGCCTCAAAAAATATCAAACTGTACATTGTATCTTTACTTGTCCACACATCTACCTTTGCAGCTGCTGATCTAGCAATGTGTATATCTTAAAACTTGTCCTCTAACTGACCTTCAAGATTTATCTGTGTAAGGTTCACTGGTTCTATGAAAGGGGGGCAACGTGCATGCATATGTGTAAGGATAGAATGTATATTAAATGTATATGCACACATACAGATTTAATCCCCACAGTGCAAACCCATGTGTCATCACTTATATTTGGTTTGAAAGAGGTTTCTGTCGGTTTGTGTTTAATCTCTCTTGGTTATTGAATCCTGGTTTTTACACTCTATAAAGTGTAAAGTGTAAATCCTCCATGAAGTGTTATAAAGTTGGTGTTGTTTCTTCCTACACACAGTGGTCACATAAAACACAGCTTCAGGCATTTTATCTGGGGAGAGGGCACCTACCTCTCTTCCCAGCGGCTTCTGACTGATGAATATTGGAGAGACCAGTTGTGTTAATTAGGAGTAACTGGCTTGTTCATATCGACGTGCAAAATGTTTTCTGAACAAACTGCTTGCTTAAATGGTGGTGGGCTGTTTCATACCTTCCCGTCCTGCTCCCTTCAAAAATACAGCCTCTTCTGCCTCATAACATGGTGAAGCTGTATTGGCAGCCTACAGCAGTAAGCTGGGAAGTTAGCAGGGCTTTTTCAGTTCAAGAAGTTGCCAACAACTGGATTGGGAAAGAGAAGAGTCAGCAAGCTTGTTGCAGTTACATATCTTTAAAAAAAAAAAAATCTTTTTTTTTCTGTTTTTCAAACAAAACATATGCTGACTTCTTAAATTGTGTGACTAGAAGTATCTTCAAGTTCCTCATTTAGCTGATGATATGATGGGTTTTGAGCTGTTACTGATATAGTAAGAGGGAGCTTGTTCTGGTAGAGTTACTTTTTTCATTAAAGAGTTTAAGGTGGTTGTTTCCTTTTTCTCTTTTCAGGATAATATCACCTTATTCTTAAGAGGCTGCAAAGAGCTGGGACTTAAAGAATCTCAGCTTTTTGATCCTGGTGATCTGCAGGACACATCAAACAGAGTAACCATCAAGTAAGTACAACAGCAGTTTGTGATTAGCATGTCACAACCTCAGATGCATATGATGCAATAGTAAATATTTAAGGATGAGCAGAAAGGCTATAGAACTGTCATTTGTATAAAGCAAATAGGAAGCTGAGGTTTGGGAAACCTTCAGCACTGGGAAAAGTACATTGTTCCCTTCAGCAGGCTTTCTCTAAGGGCCGTTATTTTTCCCAGAGAGATCAACCACAGCTCTTTTAAAATACTGTTTTAGTTAAGCAATGAGACTCTGTGGGACTTAGGGGTTTTCCTGAGTCTAAATTGATGGCATTCTTTTTTGTCTGTCCAACTAATTATCTGTGTAGGCCGGGGAAAAAAAGTCACAGCTCTGTTATTTCAGATTAAACTGTTTTGAAGATGCATTATAGGGCATTTATAGGCTTCTCCAGACTACAAGGTGCAGACATCAACACAGTCGGTTTGTTTTCTGACAAGAGCTATAGGCTAGGACATGATATTTTGGCTGAAGTTGTGTGAACTGGAAATGCCACAGTTTAGATGCTTTTTCACCAAAGTCACATTCTTACTACCACACAAATAACCACATGCATGTTAAGGGGGTCTCCTTCCTAATAACTTATTCATATTGGGGGGGAGGGGTTTAAAGTGATTTTTTTTTTTTTTTAAAATCTCCTTTTAATCAACAGCTTTTTAGCCATGGTATGTGCACACCTCTCACTGCAAAGACTACTAGTGCTTAGGCACTTGAATGCTTGTATTTTCAACATTGCATCCCACAAAGTGATTTAAACTACAGTACAGATGTGAAACTGGGACAGAAAGAATTACTGACCTTCCTACAGTCATATGAGCAGTCTTGAACCAAAGTCCATATAGTCATAAATTGAGGTCTTATATAGCAACTGTCATAGTTTTCAGGGAAGACTTGTTGTCATGGACTAGAGCAACAGAAGCAGTCAAACTGTATTTTTCTCTTGTTTATATTAGTGGCAGTCATGCTCCCTACCCCCTAAAAGCAAAGAGTACCCCACACTTCCATAAAATTGACAGAATCTGTAATTGGTGTTATTTAGAAGTTTTCCTGAAATTTCTGTGATATTTTTTTCATGTAATATTAAAAAGTTATTGCTCTACAGACAAGCAAATACTGCTGAGTTGATTTAATGACCTTGTTTCATTTGGCCAAAAAGATCACTAATGAAATCCTGGTCAGACATACCCATTTTGGAAAAGTATATGGAAACAATTTACTAAATTTCAGCGGCATTCTAGTTTTTTCCCTTCTGGCAGTGGAAGCTGGGCAAGTTTTCATGGTGTTCAAACATTGTCTGGGAAAATTCAAAGGTTCTGAAAATCAAATTGGCCACTCTCCTTCATTTAGGGAATAGTCCTCCACTTTTTGCTCCCTTCCAAGCTTCTGATATGAAGAGGTTCTCAAATGTACATAGCAGTGAGAACTGACTATGTAACTTCTTTCTTCTAAATCAAATAATATCATAATATACATGGTTCAAGAAATATTGTAAAAGCATAGAAACATCAAGGTTGGAAAGGACCTTAAGATCATCAAGTCGAACCTACAACCCTACACCACCCTAACAATAAACTGTCTCCTGAAGTGCCCCATCCAACCATTTTTTAAACATGTCCAGGGATGATGACTCCACCATCTCCCTTCGCAATCCATTCCAATGCTTCACCACCCTTTCAGTGAAGAAGTTTTTCCTAATATCGAACCCGTGGCGCAACTTGAACCCATCCCCTCTTGTCCTATCGCTATTCACTAGGGAGAAGAGGCCAACACCCGTCTCCCTGCAGCTGCCCCTCAGGTAGTTGTAGAGAGCAATAAGGTCTCCCCTCAGCCTCCTCTTCTCCAGGCTGAACAGCCCCAGCTCCCTAAGCCTCTCTTCCTAAGACTTACCCTCTAGTCGCCTAATCATTCTGGTTGCCCTTCTCTGTATCATGACAGCAAGTCACGATACAAAGAAGTGATACAGTGACTCTGGTTGCCCTTCTCTGTAATCATGACAGTGAGTGGCTGGAGAGAGCTGCAAAACAATCCCCTTCTGGTGAGAAGTGGGACATTGTGGGTTTGAGAGTGGTGGAGGTGTGCCTCCGAGGCTGGGCAGGTTGAGAGGCTGGGACGTGCCCGGAGCTGGCAGGAGAGCTGTCCAGCACATAAGCAACTTCAACCAGGAGTAACGAACTCCTCTGAGTAGGCTTAGCTTGGTCCTCTGCTCAGTATGATGTTGGGTAGAGGTGAAGTGTCTCACTGGCATGGATTTTTATTTTTTTCTTTTTCCCCCATCAAGTCTTCAGAGAAAGCAGCTGTGGAAATGAGCCAAATGTTTTCCTAACACTGTCCAAGTTCACGCTGAGTGACTGAGTTGAGGTGCACAAGCCAAGTCCATGACTGTTGTAGAGAAATATGTTCAAGACTGTCTTCTGCTAGCTAGTTCCCAAAGCATGAAGGTGATATTTTTCCCCCCCTTTGAAGACTTTTGGGTTATTTTTTTAAACATGGTAAAAATGGTATTTGTTCTGTGGTAAGGGATGAATATGACGTTATCGCACATGATTAAGATAATGACGCTTTTAACCAATTTTTTTTTCATATAGATGTTAATTGAGGTATGTATTAGATCTATTTTCTTTGGACCATTCCGCTTATAAAAGTTATGAGCTAATGCTCTAAAGAATTTCTTCCTGACTTGTTAAACAAGATTATTTTCCACTGCTGTTTTATTAAGAAAAAAAAAATAGGACTGTTTTATTTTTCTTAGTATGTGGGTATTCATATATATAATTTTTACTTTAAAAGGATATTATAAAAAATAGTTCATTTTAGCATTGCCTAATTTAGGCTTTTGTAGTTCTCAGAGTTTTAAGTACATTTATTTTTGTTTCTGTAAGGTAACCTTTAATGCTGGAGTGAATTTACTGTTATAGTAGAAGGCAATTCCATTATAAATAATCAGGAGACCATATTTACTAAGTCTGAAGTAGTCGTATTTATTTTTCAGCACCTGTGATACACATTTCCTCCATTCTTATTTTTTAATGGCTTCTGTGCTGAATTTTAAAACATTGTTTATGTTTGTAAAACTTTGTGCTTTGTTGTCTCCAACACAAAACTTCCACCCTTTGAACACTGGTGAAAAACTTAAATTGAGAAGGATGCCCATGTTCAGTCTGAGTGCTTGAGTATGCATTCAAAAATACGTTTTCCACTGCAGGTTCTGTTGCAAGTGGCAGAATCTTTGTTGCTTCATCCATCTACTTTGTGATGCTTTTCCTCCACAGAAGCACCTGCTCTATTTCCTTAACATTTGCTGCTGATTTCTTCAGTCTCCTATGCACGTTCAGTTGCTTCCAGAGTTGCATGATTTATCACGGAACAGGGTCTGACTGTTGGATTGCTGCACAACACATTTCAGCAGTGAGGACTTTTGTCTTCTTTTCTGAAGAAATCAGCAGCTCTATTTAAAGGAGATATTTCTGGCACTGTCCTACTTTACTGGGGGACCATTATAAACACATTTTCTTTTGTACTTCCAGAATTCTAATTTAATGATAGTAATGAAGTAATGGTGACAAAATACTCCCATGTTATGAATAAATGAATGTGTGAACTACATCTTCTTAGCTTTCATGTGTTTCCAGCCAGCAGAAACGTTCTGTAGGCTTTTGCTAGGAAAAACATGATCTGTTGCATACATGCTCTTGGAAAGTGTGTCTGCTTTCTCATTTACTTCCCCCCCCCTCTTTTTTTGTGGATGTGTGTGTGCAACCAGGAACACTGACTACAGTAGGAAGCTGAAAAATGTAAGTACATCACTTGAGTTTTTGTTCGGATCTTTTATTTTATTTTGGTCTGGTTAATCCTGTATTTGGCCTGAGCCACAATTATGTCAGTAAAAACTGAGTACATATGGGTATTGCTGAAAAGTCTCAATGTAAACCTGCTCAGGCTCTACTGGAATTTTAGGTGGAGTTGATATGTCAGAGCAGCCTTACAGTAGAAACAAAATTTTTGTCTCTTCTTAGATAAGGACTAAATCTGTGATCTCTGTGCTGTCTGTTGTGGTTTTTCACTGGAAATGGTCTGACTTGCCCATGAAGCTACACTTTTGTAGCCTTTCATGAAACAGAGTCACATAGTACGTTTACACACAACATTTGCATTTACAAGGAAGTAAAATGATTGTTAGATCTGGTTGGAAGTCTTACTAGTTTTTTCATGGTTCTTTCAAATAAATGTTTCCCCAGAAAGGCTAGTTCCGCTTGACTTTGGTTTCTTGTTAATTTAAACTAATGGCAGTGGTTGTGGACTCTGTAATTAAAAAAAAAAAAAATCCCACAAAAAAAATCCTGTAAAAGGGGAAAAGCAAATGGCTAAAATTTGCTGGTCTTGGAGTTAGTTATTCTCCTAAAGCCTAGCCGAGCTGTCTGTCCTTAGCTGTGAACTCAATTTTTTTCTCTGGCTCACATCCCTACAAACTGCTAGGAAATGCCTAGTCCTTTTCCTAATAACTTTGCAAGCCAGTAATCATGGCTCCAGGTAAAAAATAATAAACACACATCCTCTCAAAAAAAAATCAAATTATGTCATCATGGCTTTCCCATCATCATTAGGGTAACATCTTCTGCATCCAGCAGAGCTGTAGGGGAGAAATTCAGCTTTGACGTTTTAGCACTCTTGTGGGCACTGGCTAAATATCTTTGTACAGATGTATCGTTTTAAAGGTAAAGTTTCAGAAGAATCCTCCACAATGTGCTTGTAGACAAGATATGCTTTCCAGGTGTGCAATCGTGCAACCTCGGCTTGCAGCCAGTCAGAATTGCTTGCAAATGTGACATTATTTGGAAAAAATAAAGTGGATAAAGAAAGGAAGAAGAGAGAAAGAGATCAAATGCGAGCAGAAATAAGTAAAAATACCACAACCTTCATCAAAGAGCAGAATGGCAAAGTGTATTGGACAGTTTCCTGGTTGCTAGGAGTACTAGATTTGCAAATGTTTTCACTTAACTTGAGAACATGTACTGTAAGAATTTTTTACATAAATTTGTTGAGTAGTGCTGGTTGAAGGAAAACTGTTCAGATAAAGGATGTTTCAAGACAAAAAAAAAATCAGCATTGGCAAAACCATACCCTTTCCCTCAGCACAGTAGTATCAGTTTGAGCTTAATTTTAAAAACAAGAGGAAGATTTCTGAACTTTATTAAAAATGTTTTTCACTTCTTTTATGGCACGTATATTATTTATAAACTACAGGGAAACATAAACTGAATTTAAAAATATAATAAGTTTTGCATTACGCACCAAAGTGGTTTTTAAACAGGTGATCTGTATGACATGCACTGTATCCTTTTCTGGCAGGACCTTAGTTGGAGTGCTGGTTCTGGATGTGACACTTAAATGAAAAGTGGGGATATTAGAGAAAGATGATAAGAAAGGACTAATCAGAAATCTAACATATGTGACTGCAAAGGAAGCACCAAAGAAACGTGGGTGCATGTTTTAGGGAAGAGGAGTCTGACAGAAATGTCTGTCCCCAACAGCCCTTTGGGATTTCTCCTAATCCTATTTTTTTTAGTTCGCTACATAGTATGAAATATATGACCCTGTCCCATCAAAACATAAAATACTTTATTTCAGTTTATTTAACTTCTCTGAGACAGTTAATGGCAACTGTTATTTATTATTGGTCACACATCTTTTCCACATCAAAATATTTCCTGTTTGTTCTGCAGTTAAATACTTTGCAATGTCACGGAATATGCCGTAATAATGAGCATTAAATGAGAAAAAGCCCTAAGTTCTGAGGTGATGGTTTGGCATTTTTAACCAGTGCAAAACACGGAGCTGAATTGCCTTTGACGATCAGTTTCCAGTCCAAATTGCTGTTGCACAGGTACCATTAAAGACCTTGCTTTAAGTGGAGACATATGTGGGTGCAGGGAAGGACTGTTTGCTTTCGCTGCATGATACAAATATCAGTGGTTTTGGACGTGTTGGATTTGACCATCCTGAGCATCTTAATTTCTCCTTTCCTAAAACAAGTGCAACACCAACAGGTCAGATTTCCTTACTGCCTAGAGGACTGAGAGGATATATAAACATTTGCAAGAGCAATTTGTGGCGCTTTTTTTCCCCTCTAATTTTGAAGTGACTTTTGAGTTACGGAGAGGCATCAAGTCAGAACTTGAATGAAAGTACAAACTCCTCCTGCTTTAGTCTGATAGAAACAACCAGATGCTCATGGCTTTTCATTAATCTTGGGCTAAACATTTCTTAGGCTAGCAGAAGCCTGGAAGTAAATGTTCTTGTGTCATCTGGTTAATTACATTAAGGTGATTAAAAATGGAACTAGCTTTTCTGTCCTTGAAATAGGCAGACACACATTTCAGATGTTTTATTTATTCCATTAGTCTTAATGGTTTTAATTAATGACCACTAGTATTAATACTCTAGGGATTTTTTTTTTCCCATTGGATTTACAAACAGACGTATTTATAGATAGGTTTTCTAAATAGTTTCAAATCTTCCCTAGTTTCTCTATTTAGATTTATTTGTACCGTTTATTTCCCAGGCAGACATGACAGTTCAATTTTTTTAATAGAAATTCCAGGAGTATAATGTGTTATGTATTCTATAGGACAGTGTAAATTTTCATAGTCACGCAATGTATTTATATTTAACCACTGACAGACACTTGATTTATAACAAGAACTTGTGCTGCTGTGCAATTTAGCATAAATGAGAGATACTGAAGGGAGGGAAATTTAGCTAAATAACTGTGTAATTAATTATGGTTCATTTCTGCAGGTATTAGTCACCATTTATTGGCTAGGGAAAGCAGCAAACAGCTGCACATCATATAGTGGATCAACCCTGAACCTGAAGGAGTTTGAAGGCTTGCTGGCACAAATGAGAAAGGTATCTTTTTTTTATGTTTTGGGAATGGAAAATGTATTGTTACTCCCATAAGTAACCTGTTTGTTGCTAAGTAAGAGAGAAGTGGGGGACCAGAGTACAAATTAGTTAGTAAAAGCCTATCTCCTTCGAAAATGTTTCTGATTGTACCAAGCTATAAACACAACTTTCTTTGGCAGACAGCTTTGTGGTGATATCAGTGATGCAACATGTGATGTCATGGCTTTAGAATTGTTATGTGGCTCTGTCATCTTCAATTTCGTATGTTTTGGTTTGAATTATTTTTATTTATGACACAGTTTCAGCTAGAAGAGCTGAGACTCAAAAGTAAGGTGGCAGGACTCAAAAAAGCAGAGATTTTTCTTTAAAATTGAGTCTCCTGGGCAGCTCTTTTGTTTTTATGTTGCAACATAAAGCATCAAACCTAAGTATCTAAATAAAGCTGAAGGGTAGTAGGAGGAGATTGTGTTTCACAAAGGGCATAGTTATGATGAATCTGTGTTTTTCCAACCTCTAAGTTCTGGCTGAAATCATATTTTGTGGTTTATGATGAACTGAGCTTTGTTGGAAAAGAAAATTTGTGATTGCTGTATAGTGGTTTTGGAGATTTTTGGTTGAGCGTTCCAGCATGCCCGGACCCTTGGCATGAGACCCTTAGCCTCAGTAACGGTTAGCATTGATATCCAATCCTGCATTTACTGGGGATGAAAGGGGCATGGAGCAGGCATGTAAGAAGATGGCAGTGGCCGGTGTTAACATTGTATGTGTTGGACATACTGCTCAAGAAAGTTCATGCAGATACATTCTCCAGCCCACAGAGAGAGGTTTGTGCCTGCTACTCCCTGCCCATCTCATGAAGTGGCCAAGTCACCACAGGCAGTAGGGTTTGGGGACCATGGGAGACTCTTTGGTCTTTACTGTCCTTGAGCTCTGTGCTACTGCATCTGCACCAGCTTCATCCTTGGGATCTCAGAGAGCCAGCACTGGATTGCCACTGGAGAGGAAGAACTGCTTGGCTGACTGATAGCAGTTCCTACACCCTGGTGTGACCAGATAAATGGGTAAAATCCCTGTTTGTGAGCCCAGTTCCTGTGAACAAGCGGGTGGAAGTGGTGAGGAAAAGAAAACATCCTGCTTTTCTGTAGAGATTTATTTTGGTCTTTGTTTGAAATGACATGCACTAATCACTGAGAACTTTGCCAGTCATGAGTGATATGACTGAGCCTTAACAATAAAAAAAAATAAGTTAATACTTGAGTTGTTTCCATATAGAAGATGTGGGGAAGGAGCAGTCCCTACCCCAAAGCCTCTGGAAGGTGAAACGAAGATGGACAAGGGAGCTAGTGCAGAAAAATTGCCGAAGTGCAGGTTGTTATAATGTTAAGTGCAGCATGGTATCATGAATATTTTGTAATGTTTAATCTCTCAGCACCTGTCTTCTCATCGAACTAATCATCAGAGCATTTTGGAGGTCCTGTCTTGACCCCTTTTGTGGGAAGAAGTAGGCAGCGTTCTGCAGGGAGCTGATGATCATGGAGTGCTGGAGTGGGCAACGCGGAGCGCTGCAGGGCGAGGACAAAAGCAAGAGGCTGGGGCTTGATTTGTTGCAGGTGTTGGAGCTCGGAGCAGAGTAGGGATCTCATAAAAGCTGAAAGCTACGTATTCCTTGAATGTAAAAGCAGAGCACTTTGCAGTCCCGAAAAGTCTTGTTTAGGTGTTGTTACAAGGGCAGACGGCAATTTATTTTAAGGTCATCTCCCTACTCTTGTACCCCTGCAGTATTTCCCACTGGCAATTGTGGGTTTGTCTGTTACTGCATTTGAAGAGGATTTGGTTGTAAAATAGAACATGTTAATCATGCTGTGCAACACTCTGATGTTCTTTATAGCTGAACTGGAGTGATGAAAAGACACTTTATCACATTCTCTACTGGCATCCTTTTCCACAGAACTTAATAATTAAAATGACCATAAATTCAGTCTGGTTTAGCTTTTCTGTTATAAATCCTCTCTGCCCTCCTTTTTTAATAAGCAAATCAAAAGACAGCTCAGATGCAAGTTGTCTCGGACTCATCTTTTTCTACTTCTCATACTGAGAGGGCTATTCATTTCTAATTTTATTCATACTACTCTGTTTCTAATTTCATTAACTATTTGGGTACGCATTCTTCTTTACTTTTAAACTAGAAATTCCCAATGACAAAACATCCGTGGCTTCTTGATTATATTTAGTGGGCAGAACTTCCTTGAGGAGTGTATCTTACATTTGGCAGTCACACTTTTGCTACCCCTTGGTGACATACTGTGTTTTTAATTAAATAAAATGAAAGACTAATTGTACTGTTGTGTGTCGTGTTATGGCGTTATCGGTCCGGCAGATAACCACTTTCCCACTGATAACATTTGGGAGATGACGTTTGTTCAAGGCAGGACAAGTTGTCGTCTGTGAGGCGGCGACGGGCTGGGAGAGTAGGTTTGCCAAGGGGAAGGCTGTAAAGAACGTGTTTACCGAAGTCTAGGATCCCATCCTGGTGCCTGCCTCCCAATTCCTGGTGAGCGGCATGAAAAATTAACATCAACAGGCTTTTGAAAGTAGGGTCTGCAGAACTCATTAGTTCACAATTGAACTGTTTTCAGGCTCCGGGAGATAGTGAATGCGGGATGGGGCCTTTTGCCCAAGTTTAAGTCTCTGTAGCTGCTGAGCAGTTCTGTGTCATTCAAATACAGTAATTTAGGAAAATGGAAGTGTGCCTGAGGATTGAGAATAGCTGATTGGTATGAAGGGATTTGGAGATTTAAGGAATTTGGATTTTCAAAAAGATTTTTGGATCGTGTCACAAACGGGATTTTGATAGGATTTTTAGATTTGTTCCTGGATGTGTTTAACTCATGCAGATTTCAAGGAGACGGATCTTTTTTGTCTAGTGTCTCTATCAGTATTTTAGTTCACTAAGCAGGACTAAGGGGAAGGAAATTGCGTAGGGTTCAGTTACGACTTTGTTAGATGTATTTTATTTGTTTTTAGAAAATACTTTCACTTCAGTTTGCAGGGAGGTTACTTAATGACATTACCACAGTTTAGCTTGGCCTTAAACGACCTTTGTCGCTGCCCTTAATGTGGTATTTTGGCAGAGTAACAGTGAGTGGCACTAATTAAGCCTTCTTCCTGAAAAGTCTGCAGGCCGTTGAGTCTGATCTCTCCGTCTCGCTTCGAACCTCCCTCTTCTCTAGCACGAAAGCTCTGGTGTGTTACTGCAGGGCTCTCCTCTCTGCATCACTTCTCCAGCAAACCTGATTTCTTGTGGAGGTCACCCGCCGTAGTGTACCGTGGGGTTCTTGATTGATCTTCTCACTGGGGATATTAGTAATGGGTAAAACCTTAGCAGTCAGGGACAGTGGGAGCTGTGCTCAGCATAGCCATCGTGCTCCAGCTAGTGGTAAGCAGGGGGTGCTTCTTAATTAGGAATTAATATTCAAATATTTCTGGGGGGATGGAGGGGGGAAGGGAAAAAAAATTCACATTCCAACCTCTTCGAGTTGCAAAATGTCAGTCTGATAATGGCACCCACGTCTCTGACTTTACTTTCTGTCGCAGGGGAAAAAAACAGATTTATCTTTGAATAAACGTAGCTAATTTTGTTTTTTCTCAGCTTATGCCATTGTAATTAATGTTAAGACACTCTCTAAAACAAGGGGTTTATTATAATGCAAGAGTGAGGATGGCTTCTATTGACCTTTTCCTCTGCTGGAGTTTCAGTGTTTTAGTATGTGCTGCTTGCACTGGAAAGAATTTATAATCACAGGGCTGTCAAAGACAACCATTGTTCTCCCTGCTCTGAACATGTGGGTCAGCTACAAGTGCTTTCATATCCCCCAGAGCCAGGAGCTGGCAAAGAGTAAAGAGCACAACTGAATTCTTCTGAGGCATCAGGAAAAGCATTTTGCATATTTTTCATTGCTGATTGCCTCAGAAAGACATCCCTCTTTCATAACAGGAATTTCTCTTCAAGGTAGAGGGAGGCTGGGGCACACTGCTTCATTATTTTGCCGAGCTGAAGCAGCAACAACAAATGCTGTCTGCTGGTGTCCGGGCTAGATACAATAGATGGGCAAGGGGAGGGGGGGATCTTTTAGTAAGCAGCAGATTTAAACCTGGTGCAGGCACGATGTTAAAATTGTAGTGTCTCTGCCTGTGCTATGGACTATGGACGGAAAGTCAAGTTTCAGGTTACTTTCAGTTTTGACCAGTTTAACTTGCCTGTTGCAACTTTTTCTCAGTTCGTCGTGCTAATCTAATGAGCGGCGTTTCCTCGTAATCAGCATAAAATTGGGGTTTATTGCAAACTTGCGCTTTTGACGGGGGAGAAGGGGCAGAAAACAAGGAAACCCTATTTTGGGGAGGAGTTTTATAGCATATGGGAAGATGCTGTTGTCTGCTGTGTAACGGATCTCATGTCAGTGGCTTCTTTATGAAGAGGTACCTACTGTACTTCTCTGTAGGAAACAGAGGATATTGAGAGTCCAAAGCGCAGCATTCGTGACAGTGGCTATATAGACTGCTGGGACTCTGAACGCAGTGATTCCCTCTCCCCACCTCGCCACGGCAGAGATGATTCCTTCGACAGTCTGGACTCCTTTGGCTCCCGCTCGCAGCAGACACCGTCTCCAGATGTAGTGCTCAGGGGGAGCAGCGATGGTAAGTACCGGTCACAGCACAACACGTGCGTAATGTTGTGACATTATAAGTAACGTTTCTGGAGCAAATGTGCCACTCAGAAGCTGGGCAAAGCCTCTGAATCGTGCTAATCCAGGGGGAGAACTTCTCTGTGAATGCTGATTTGTGGTCCCTCGGGTTTAGACGACTTTGCCAACAACTCGAAATCTGTCTCAGTTAGGATGGTGTAGTGTTGAAAAATGAGTTACATAATTGCACGGTAGTTTTTATGATGGGAAGAGTGTTTTTCTGGGTTACGGTGTAAGAGGATGCTGTGCAGACTTTAACTTACAAACTAGGCTGGAGCAAGGAATAAAACTGCAGGAACAAGGAAAATGCTGAAATGAGTAAAATCTTTGCCTGAGTAAACTCTAGGCAGATAAGTGATGTAGAAATATTTTTGAAATATCCGATACTTGACGGAGTTTTAATATCTGGTGTACACTTTATCAATTACCGTATTTGTTTTCCTTGCATTTAGAAACTGGGTAAATTAATCAATCCCTGCATCAGAACTGTGGCCATCTTTGTACACCTTTTAGTGAGGACGTACAGCTCCAGGCTTACAGAAGGGGTGCTGCTTCTCTGATTCCCCTTTCTGATTCTTGGGGGCTTTCAGAGGCTTCCTCATCCAGTGTGCTGGATGAGGAAGGATTTGCTAGAGGCAGGTGTGGAGCATACACTTAGATTACCTGTCGTGAGCAGGATTCTAGTTCAGAACAAAAGGATGCTTGATTGAGGCTCCCTCTGTGCGGTTACATTCCCAATGAACAGATGAATCAGTCAAACTGATCATCATATGAAGTTTTGCTCCACACATAAATCACTTCTCCTTAGTAATGTTATTTGTTTAATAAAATAGGAAGAGCAGAAAGACTTTTTGGTAGGAACCAGATGTTCATACTGCTTTTGGCTATGTGGAAGAAACTGGTGCTAATCGTAACAGGACACAGAGATTTCCTAAGGTGATGGGGAACTCCCTAAAACTGAAAAGCTGGCAGGAAGAGCTGGTATCACAGCTGAATCATGAAAAAGCTCTGGGGAAAGCAGGATTAAGATCTGTTCTGCTGTTTTGAGTGGCCTGTGGTATTGGGGCTGACGGGTGACCATCCAGAACCGGCTGCTGCGGCTGATTCCCTCAAACAGCCTCACGCTCCCTCAGGCACTGAACAGCACACAGTCCCATGTTACAAAATGCTTTCCTGCCTTCCCAAATGAGACAAAAATGTGGTGCTGACAAATAGGAACTCCTCTCATGTCCTAATCAAGAAGTGTTGCTCTGTCCTGGGTGCTCAAGGAGTGTCCAGTGTCCCTGCCTGCTTGGAGCAACATGTTCCTATGTCCCATAGCTGCTTCCTATCAAGTTCTGCTGTATGAGCAGATTTTAGTAAGGTTTTGTGGTTGGTTGTTTGCCACAGCTAAGACGTATACTATCTTGTCACATTCTTGAGTCCATAACAAACACAAAATAAGATGCAAGCATACAAAGCCTGTTCTTAAAAATTAGTCTTTAACCATCTCCAGACCCAGGGTGCGTGCAGATGCTACGTGCACACGTGTGACTTGTCCAGCTGGCCCTTTCCAGTGTGTCCCATTTTCCTTGCTTGCTGCTGCCATAGCTTCACAGCTGACTCTTCCAAGAGTTGCAGGTGAGGTGTAGCTTGGCTGACCTCTTCTCTGTCAAACCTCTTCCTGTGGCCCCAGCAGGCCGGTTTTTCACTCAGCTGCACGTAGTTTTTGACAGAAATAATGTATATGCAAAGTTGGTGGAGGAAAAGGATTTTCTTGCATTACTTCTCTCTCCATTCAGATAGGAGCTTTATAAACCAACTAATGTGATAGTGTAACAAAACTGATTCCTTCCACTCCTAGGGAAAAAAAAAAGTGGAAACCATTTAAGTGATCCTAAGGTGATGATTAGTTTAGGTGCAAGCCATTAGCAATGCTACCTTCATAAATACCCTCCATGATTAGCCCCAGTGCTTAGGAACTGCTCTGGTGCCCTCTGTGAACCCTGTCTCTTGGCAAAAAGCAAAGAAAACCAGTGGTAGAGCAGAAGAGTTTGTTTAAAACATGGTAGAATTGCAGACTGACCTGCTCGTGGAGTTGCTAATCAGGAATGAATAAAATCCTCTGCTTAGCTGGCAGTTGTGCATCGATCCTTGTGCAAGGGGTCTGTGTGTGTCTGTGGTGTGTAGCTGCTTGTTATGGGCTGTGAAAACTGTCTGCTGCTCCTTCTGCTTGGAAATGCAGAACAACAAAGTTAAGGTTATAAATGTAGAGCACTGCTGCCTCTTCTATTCGATGCTTTGGCTTTGAGAGTGAGGTTTTTTTTCAGATTTGAGCTGAAAATAATTTCATGAGTAAAATATGAATAATTAACAAAGCTGATTGAAGTCCTCATCTTGGGGATGCTGGTAGGCACATCAGTAATGAGGGAGAGGAATCTGATCTAATCCCTCTGCTACTGTGGTTATCTATTCCAGCATTTCTGTTCAAGACTGGTTTTCATGTGATACAAAAATAAACGGCAGAATAAAGCCAAGACCAAACAGAATAGCAAATAACAGTAAGGGTTTTTTTCATTTTCTTTTAGCTACTCTGGGTCGCTGCTCAGTCTAATGATATTACAGCTCTTCAAACCTCAGCTCTCCTCGGACACCCCTGATTCTGTAGTCACGTCTCCAATTTTGTTTAGGCATAGACTCAGGTTATGAAGCATGGTGCTAGTTGTCATATGCTCTTAACCAAAATTGTTCAAGCAAAAGTTTACTGGCAAAAAGTGCACTGGGATTTTTGTTTAAGTAACTCATTTCCATCGTGTCTTGTCTTTTCTTACTGTTCCCTTTCACTCTTCTTTGACTCGCTCCAAGCAAACATTGAAAAACTCAATCTGCTGCAAAAGCTCTTGCAAAGAACATTCCTAGCATATTTAGACCTCTTTTCCTTCCCCCACTTTAAATTATACACAAGCTACTTGTGATTTTTATGACTTCTTTGTTTTCAGTTGTTCATTAGGTAGCTTGATGAATTAACTATTCATTTACTAGTGTGGTGAATTAGCAAGAAGGCACAGCCTGGGTGGCTTCCCTTCACTCAGAAATGGGGAACATCTTTTGCATATGCAAGTGCTGCAAAGGGACCTGGGACCAGAGACACCCAATGCTCCAAAGCTGGGAGCAGTTTTGAGTGCTGGTGGCAGACATGGCTGAATGTGCTCCATTTCACTCATCAAACCAGGGCCTGTGGGAGAGAACTATTTACATAGCTTCTTTGTGAATTATTTTGAAAGGCTCATGATGGTGCAGGGAATCTAGTGAATGTCTGTGAAGTGGCTTCCAAAATGACTGGGAGGGCAGTTCCGCTGCAAATGCTCTCTGATGTATTTGTCTCACCGTTCGAGATTTTTGTTTTCAAGTTGGAAAAGTCTTGCCTAAGTTTCTGTGTTTTAAATGGGCCATAAATATCGAGAAGCTTAATTCAATTGAACAAAGTTAAGTAGTCACTCAGCTCTGATCTCCCATCTTATTCTCTGTAACTCAGTTTTTCTCTCTCATCTTATTTTTTTACGTCGCCAGCAAATATTCTTCTGTCTCTGCTCTAGTGCTCTAACCTCTAAATCCTGAAATCCCTTCCCTCTCCTCACACCTTTCCGTCTGAGGATCGAGTCTCTCTGTTTTGCAGTGTGCTGGACTGATTGACCGGGCAACTGGTGAGAATGGAGAGAGACCATCTCAGTCTTCTGATTTATAGCAGCTGATGCCCACAGCAGCTAATCATAGAATCATAGAATGTTAGGGATTGGAAGGGACCTCGAAAGATCATCAAGTCCAATCCCCCTGCTAGAGCAGGAATGCCTAGACTATGCCACACAGGAACGTGTCCAGGCAGGTCTTGAATGTCTCCAGAGAAGGAGACTCCACAGCCTCTCTGGGCAGCCTGTTCCAGGGCTCCGTCACCCTCACTGAGAAGAAGTTTCTTCTCGAGTTTAAGTGGAACCTCTTATGTTCCAGTTTCAGCCCATTACCCCTTGTCCTATCAGTGGTTGTCACCGAGAAGAGCCTGGCTCCATCCTCGTGACACTGACCCTTGATATATTTGTAAACATTAATGAGGTCACCCCTCAGCCTCCTCTTCTCCAAACTGAAGAGCCCCAGCTCCTTCAGTCTTTCCTCATAAGGGAGATGCTCCACTCCCTTAATCATCCTAGTTGCCCTGTGCTGGACTCTCTCCAGCAGTTCCCTGTCTTTCTTGAACTGAGGGGCCCAGAACTGGACACAGTATTCCAGATGGGTTCTCACCAGGGCAGAGTAGAGGGGAAGGAGAACCTCTCTCGACCTACTAACCACCCCCCTTCTAATACACCCCAGGATGCCATTGGCCTTCCTGGCCACAAGGGCACACTGCTGGCTCATGGTCATCCTGCTGTCCACCAAGACTCCCAGGTCCCTTTCCCCTACACTGCTCTCTAATAAGTCATTCCCCAACTTATATTGGAACCTGGGGTTGTTCCTACCCAGATGCAAGACTCTACATTTACCCTTGTTATATTTCATTCAATTTTTCCCCGCCCAACGCTCCAGCCTGTCCAGGTCTCGCTGAATGGCAGCACAGCCTTCTGGTGTGTCAGCCGCTCCTCCCAGCTTGGTGTCATCAGCAAACTTGCTGTGGGCATTCAAATTGCTGCTGTTCTGTAAATACACAGCATTGCAGCCCTTTTGCTTGAGCTTGTGCTGTGCACATGTAAGTAAAGGCTCAAGAGCGTGAGTCAGGTCAGACGTACCTATATGTACAGCTCATTCGGGCTTTAGTCAGGTAAGCTTCTGTAGTGTCCTGCGTGATTGACAAGTCTGGCTTAATCTGATCCTGAGGGGTTTTTATGTGACCTGTGGCTGAAGATGTGTTTTTCAGGGGTGGAAAATCAGGGCTGGTGAGGAAAAAAAAAAAAAGTTTATTATCTGTATAGATATCATTGCTACTACTTTCAGTGACTGATTTTAAAAGAAAAATACAAGTTAAAGTGGCCTCAGTTTTTGCTGTTTACATGCTAAATGTAGTTTTTTGGTGGTCTCTTCTCTGACTTATGATTTAAAAAAAAAACAACCTGGATGAAAGTGAAGAGGGATTTTCTTTTTTTTTTTTTTTTTTCCTCTCCTTCCTCACTAGGGAGAGGAAGTGACTCAGAAACTGACCTGCCACACAGAAAGATGCCAGATGTGAAAAAAGATGATATGTTGGCAAGGAGGACCTCACACGGTGAACCTAAATCAGCTGTGCCTTTTAACCAGTACCTCCCGAACAAAAGTAATCAGACTTTCTATGTACCTGCTCCACTTCGGAAAAAGAAAGCCGAACGAGAAGAGTATCGAAAGAGCTGGAGCACGGCGACTTCGCCGCTGGGAGACAGACCTTTCAGGTAAGACCAGCCTGGCCAAATTCTACCTTCCTTGGTGATGACGGTGCCTAGTTTTCATAAGACATGTGAAGCTGTAAGAAAACTCTTGCGGGGATGGTACTGGTAAATTGTTTGTAGCAATTGGCAAAGGTGGTAGAAAAGCAACGAGTGGAAAATCATTGTCTTCATGTTACTTGCCATGCAATACAATACTTAGCTTGTGTTTGACGAGATGTTCATTCATATAAGTACCATGGATGTTGACTTAAACCCCAAGGCTGGACAAAAATGTTCTGGATGATCTGTCTCTGTTCGCTGACAAATGATACTTGTAAGTAACATTTGATGTATTCAATCAAAATAGGTAATATTTCTCTTTTTTTTATTCTATAAAAATCAGTTTATTTGTGTGCTGTATTCTCTACACCAGTACAGTTTATATGGCTGTGACTATGTGTTTCTGCATGCCGGTTTTATCTACTGGTAGTTCATTTTTGATTTGGCCCAAGAAGCAACTTCTGTTAAAGAGCACAAGAATCTTCCTGGATGATTCATCAGAATATCCTCTGGCATCTTGATATCAACAAAATGTGCTTATAGTAAGTAAGCATATGTGTTTCAGGCACAGCATACATTAAACTACCTTGTATAATTCAATAGCAAACCCCACCCTGAAACTATAGAAGAAGAGCAGAATGAAACAGCAGGACTGTGTGGAAAAGAGGAAACGGGTTCTGTGGCTCCTGAAGCGAACTCCCTTAAAAGCGAAGTAGGTTTGAATCAAAACAAAGGAAACTCCATAGACCAGTCTCCTTCATGTAGTGCAAAAGAAACATCAGCACCCAGGGGGAAAGATGCAGAAGAGATCAGAAAGTTAAGAAGAATCGAACAAGCTGGCATTAAGGTCATGTCAGCAGCCCAGCGCTACGGCAGGTTAGCCCAGTGGTGTGGGAGATTGTGCACGCTTCACGTTTTTAGGATTGGCTGAAGTGTGGGTTTCCTTGATCCGCTGTGATTTCACTTCTAACAAAAATCCGGTTTGCTAAGCATTCACAATTGCTAGCGATGGTCTGTCTTGATCTGAAAAGGCTTGTGATGTGGCAGCGGTGGATTGCAGAGCTGTATGACACTAACTGCTTTTGTGTTAAGGAATTGTATCATCTTATAATGTAAACAGACTTCGAGAAAACTACTACACGGGCTCCTTGTCAGCTTCCATGTGATGCTTTTGTGCATTTAATAAAAAATACATATGAACATACATTAAAAATGCCTTGTGTAGGCAGAAGTTTCAGAAACTTAATGTACTTGTTGCTGGTGGGATGGCTTAGTTTACTGAACCACACTTTTTAGGTGGTTAATATTTTTAACTGTTAATAAATGATGCATTTGTTTTTAATGGCAGGAACTCTAAAAGTACAGTGCTTGTTAACACATGTACCAGTTAAGCAGGGAGGCATGGTTCAGCAGTCATAATTTGACTGACTTTGGCATGGAGTATCAGTAGTTATTCACTTATTACCTGTGTTTTGGATGTTGTTCAATTTGGTTATTTCCTGTTCTTTAACTGCAAAGCTGAAGGATAGTTAGGCTTATTGCCCGTGCTTTTCCATCATCTGATATTGGATCCTCAATGAAAAAATGTTTTCTCATGGGGTTGGCCCACAAAACAGAGTTTTAACCCATGTGTCAGAACACCAGGCTCTTATAAATGATCAAAATACTTTGGCTAAAGGGTAAGTGTCCAAATGTTCTCCAATCCAAAAAGTACTACTTAGGATTGTGGGGTGTAATCCTGACTGAGCATTTCAGCAGATCCTGACCTACGATCTGGGCTTTGAAATGTAGTAAAAAGTACCACTCTTATGTGATGCAGCTTGTTTATAGATACAGTGAAGCTTGTCTGTGGCCATATACAGATGTGCCATACGCAGATAAAACAGTCACAGTATATACACTGCCAAATGTAGTCTTCTCAGGTCAGCTTCGCTGTTGTCAAGCTGCAATGAACCAGCGTGTGGTTGCAGGGTTCTACTTTAATAAAGCCAGATACTAATAAAGAGGAACTATCTGTCATAAGTCCTTCAAGCTCAATTAGCGTGCTAGTCAATCAGGAATACATAAATTGGTAGGATACTAGCATAATCCTGTTCTGAGTGCAAGACTGTAGGAATAATGGTAGTAATGTAGTAATATGTAGTAAAATGTAGTAAGAGCTTGTGCTTAGTAGCACAGCGCACAACAAATAGTACTGTTTGCACTTGCATTTGGAGGATACTTACTGCACTGAGAGTCCCTTTTCCAATCCTGTGCTTGACCTACTGGCTTGATCTCCATAAAAGAAGCACGTGTGATCAAATACGTGGTTCCCTGGCTGGAAATCAGGTCTGCTATTTCCTTGGACAATCTGTTGTCCTGACAAGGGCTGAAGGAGAAGGGAGGAGAAATAACCGGCCATTGTTCTTCCTTGTTCTCAGTGGAAGCAACATGCGGAATTTAGCGGCTGGAGGAAGGAGGAACAGCTGGTTTTCTGCCCCACCTGAGAGTCAAAGAGCAGTTTTTAGCCCAAACTTCATCACAGTGAAGTAGGAGCCTGCTTCTGGGGACTGTGGGAAGACACAGCAGGAAAGACACTGGGGTCTGTAAGGAAAATTATTTGTATGTGTAAGTGGAAGAATAGTGGGTGAGGAGAAGGAGCAAATTTAGTAGTGACACTTGAGGATAGAGAGGCACATTTAATCATCTTTCTTATTGTCTCATTATCATTCCCTGTTCTTTGAACCCCTTTTCTCACTCTTCTTCTTGTCATCAGACTCAAATTTCCATACGGTAATAACACTGAACAATTCTCAGTCCATTTTGTTTCTTTGTTCTGATTTTTTTCTTTCATGCCTCTTATTCCCTCTTTTTTTTCTATGATGCCAACCTCTCTTTTTTCCACCTGAAGTTGTCAGTTGTCTTCCAGGCTATTTCCTCTCAAGATATTGACCTCTGAAGGACAGCCACTGTGACTTTAATTGTTCATAAAGCTGAAACTCAGTAGGGGACATTTCTGGGTCCTTCACAGGAAGGATTTGAACTTGTATGCAAATGTATTTTTTACTTGGAATCTAAGGACTTATCTCCATTGCTGTAATATGTTCTAGGAAAGGGCTGCATTGAACTAGATGCCGTGCAAATGCATGCCAAAAAGCATTCCCTCTTCCTGAAGGAGTATGTTGTGTCTTTTTAGCATGTTGTTTTATTGAGGTGTGATCCTTATTGCTTGCTTGTTGTCTGCATCTGTCTCTTATTTACACTGTTATATCTGAGACATAATGATCAGAGTCTTGGAGCCTCCCTAAAAAGAGGAGAATTAAGTTTGTTGTAATAGATGGTCAAGAGCAGGATGTAATAAAGGGATGTAGGCATACTTCTTTATCTGTTTTTTTTTGCAAAAGGGACATAGGCTCTTACCTTGACAGTGTTTGAGAACCTGCTTCAGGGAGTGCAGACACCTGCACTCTTGACACTTCAGAAGCATCTGCTGTACCAGCATAGACCCAGGTATTGTTTCTGCAAGGACTGGTTGTGCAAGAGCAATTTGCAAATCTAGAGGGAATTCTCATCCATTGCAAGCTTCAAATCCAACCTTAACTATCTCTGTGATAACTGACCTCAAAAAACACTTTTGAGACCAACACAAACTGATTCAGGAGACCCCAAAATGTCACAGCTAATCTCTGATTCTATTAAAAACAAAATGTAAATGAGTGGAAAATATTCTTAACCTAGAAACTGATTGCTGAAGTCTAGTTACATACTAAAAGCTCTAAGTTCTTCGGTTGTTCATTACAATGATTCATAGTTGGTTTTTTTGAATATTACAACTACATTTCTTTGCTGCCAAATCCAGCTTTCTCAGAAATGCTACGTTTGATGCTCTCAAGCTTCAGTGGCATTGGTGGACATGAGACTGAAAAATCCATCACTTTTTACTGAATGATCACTTGGTTATACATAGCTCTTAAAAACTAAAAGCATAAAACAATACCCCAACCTAACCAGCTGAATAAATACTCACTGATTTTCATTTTAGAAGTAAATATGAACAAGATTTAATGAAGTATTATGTGATTTTATACATGCCCTTATGTCTAGGGTTCTGAAAATTATTTCCAGATTATTAGATTTCAGAAAAGGGTAATGGTATCAGTGGTAAAGTCTCATTTAAAATAATATTTTTTTTAAAAAAAGTTAATATGTACCCTGCTTATTTGGGAGGAAAAATCTCAGTGTATATGACTTTTAGATGACTATTTTCTTTTGTGCCTAAAGCGTTAAGCACAGTGTACCTACTTAAGGTCAGTATATTTTCTCTAAAGTTTTTATATGCCTATACTGGAGGAAATAAAAAAAACCCAAACATGTCTTAGGAAACCATAAATAAAAAAAATCAAACTCTTTCCTTGTTGGTCGTCTTGTACTTGCTGTATTGCAAGTTTAAAAAGCAAATGGAATTTGGGCAAATTGTGCTTGTGTATGGAAACCCTGTGAATGCCTGGGGACGTTGTGAGTCTCTGTCTTGGGAGACTTTCAAAACCTGCCTGGGTGCAATCCTGTGTAACGTGCTGTAGGCAATCCTGCTTCAGCAGGGGGCTTGAACTAAATGATCCCTAGAAGTCCCTTCCAACTCTGACAATTCTGTGATTTAGGATAAGGTGACATAATATACCTGTTCAGCAGTAAAATTTGAACCCGTAGATGACCTTGTAGGGCAGTTGATTTTGGTATATACAAAAGTCAGCATACTTAATAAACTTCTTACCACATTCTTTCACGGAAGAAAAAGTAGTGGAAGGCTGTTGTAGAGTATTATTCTAAGTAGAAACTAAGGGACTGAACCACTCTTGCTGATGGAGAGTGTGCGCGAAGCGTACAGCAGCTCAGCCATCTGTTCCAGCTGATTCTGAAGCTGTTGTGAACAGAGATGCTCATGAGGGAGAGGGACAGCAGCTCCCTTTGGGGAGCCATTGGCCAGTGTCGTCTGTTGCCTTAAATGAAGTCTTGATCCTTCAGAGGGATCTAATGAAGAAGTTCCCTTTGGCAACACCACTAATGAAGGGTCCCACGCGTTGCAGTGTAACAAGGCAGAGGCAGGAGCTTTCATATTGCTCCTCTGTCCTCTGAGCCTGAACCAGGCTGGCCTGTCAGGGATGGTTTATGGCTTCCCTATAACTTTCTGCAGCACTTTGTTGAGCAGTGCTTTGAAAGGGTGTCTGGGGATGTAAAATAACTGGCCTGTGTAGTGGGTTTACAGGGCTTCAAAATGTTTTAGAAACCAACTAATTATAACACTACTGGTTTGGGGTTTTTTTTAATAGATAAACTCAAAGCAACTCCTGAGGATTAGATTCGCTTTCTTAATCTTAGTCTAATCTTTTGTCATTCCTTCTTTTTTCCTCTGTATAGCAAGGTGTGCTTTGTGAAGGAGGAAGTGCAAGATATTTGCACGCTACAAGAGTACTACGTGTGGGGCAGTCCGCTACTTGATACCCAACTTACTAAAATATCCATAAATACGATTTGATTTTTAAATGGGAGAGTTGCCTAGCTCTTGCCATCTGTCTTTTCAGTTTGCTTAAGAGTATTGACTGTTACAAGTTAAAATAAGCTTAATCTTTCTGGGCACCAGCTGTCAAGGGTTTGTATCATCGTAATCTTCAGTTACAAGAAGACTGTGTTGGTAACCAGTCACATTTCCGAGCAACCAAATGGCAGTGTGCTCCAGCACACCAGTATCATTGGCATACTGGTGCTATCATTGTAGCTCCTGTATGTCAGCATTGGCATAGAGAGCTTACCCTGGGGCAAAGGGAAGGTTAGTTCAGGGAAGAATCAAGTGTGGATGTGCGTGAGAAGAAAAGCAGTTAAGAATATTAGAGCAAGCAGCCTCAGGTCTTTTTGAAAAATAGAGCCATTAAGAAGAAAAAGTGCCAAATACGCGGTATTTCAGGATTCAGCACTGTTGGTCAGGGATAAGGTATTTGCATCAAATCTCTTCCTTTGTTTCAAGTGTTCAAGAAGTTTAATACTGCCAGTTACAGTACTACATTCACTGCATCAAGTACTATGTTAAAGTAGTTCATGCTGGTTTTACTAGCTGTAGCTAAAATACACAAAGATTCAACATGCCAATTTTATGTGTGAAGTCCTTGCAAGGTTTGTTACTTTTATATGATAAGTTTTATTTATGGCAAGGCTTTGCCCAATCTAACAGCAGCCTGGAGCATATTTGATTAAGTGTGTTTGTTTTATGACCTGGAGGTGGGTGCTGTCACTACCCTCTCTTCCCCTGGTGCATCAAGAGCTTTGTTTAATTTTGCTCTGTGTCAGTAAAAAGCCAACATGTGAAGACAACGGAAGCACCCCAGATATCATCCTTCGCAAGGACAACCCCTTCATGACATGTTATCAAGGGAAGGATTCAGGTTCAGAAGATGAAGCAGCCAGCAGAGTTCCTGATTTAGAAAAGGATGACTTTGCCGCGCGGAGAGCCAGAATGAATCAACCCAAACACATAGTTCCATTTAACTCGTTTTTAATCGGACCCTGTACAAATAAAGATAAAGCTAAGCTGGAAGATGTTAAAAAGCCATTGCAGGTGGAAAAGCAGGAACATGCGAGGTGTGCATTATGGTCTTTTTCTTTCTGTTGTAATGCCTAGGTTTGCATGGCTTATTGCTGTGTAGGACTAAAGCTGTCTTGGCTACAAAAAACTTACAGGGTAAAGTAAATGCAAGTGTTTCATCATAAAGTGAACAAAAAAAAAAGTGGATTGACAGCTAGATTTTTTTGTTAGAGTATCAGCATTGGGAGTTTAAACTGACTGTGAGTGTAAATAACATAAAGACTTGACACTGTTATCTAAGCTCGTGAGACAGTTTGTAAGTGTGAGTAGTGCAGAATACACTTTAAAAGATATGTTTTGTATCTCAGCTCTTTTGCTGAGCATTTTCAATGCACGTTTTTGAATGCATTTGTTTCATCTAATACCATTTTAATACTCTGCATAAAACATAGACTCGGATAAATCCTTAGTTAAGGCACTGAATATAAATGCCTGCTATACTGCACCAAACTGTTGCATGTAGTCCTTGTGTTTCTCATACAGCATTGGGTTTGGAAATGGCGCGTGGGTTACAAGGTTTCAGTCTAGAAAATTTCTTCTTTCAGCAGTTCAGTGATACAGACCTTTAAGAAGCTGCCAATCACAAGTATCTGCAAGGCACAGATTTTCTGGAAACAAGTTTGTTTTGTTTTTGCAAAGAGAAGTGATTCTAGATATAACCACTATATACACATTACAATGGACCTTGGCTGTAACTGATACATTCAGAAAACTTCTGTTAATATTTAGTAGCTCTTTTCAGTAATGCGAAATGTGCCTTCAGCTGCCGGTAATGTGATTATATTAACATTTTCTAATGACTAGTTTGGCAGGGCATCTGAAGCACACATAAGTAAATTTTAATATTTTAATGCTATTGACATGACTCTTAAGATCAAAGAAATTCTGTAGTATGTTTATGAGCAAAACTTGAATTCACTTTGCTAATAATATGAAAATGAGATATTTGTAAATATTTAAGAGAGCTTATTGCACAAATGCTTAAAAAATACAGTACTAACTTAAAGATTTTTCTTGCTTGAGCTAGAAATAGAAGTCATGCAAAGAGATGGTCTCAGTAGTGCATGAGCGGGGGAATATAGATGAGAGGTTTCAACTTCAAATGATTCATTCCATGTTTACTTCCTAAAATTAATGTAAAACTAATCTTAGGAATGCAGTTTTATCTTCTTGTGCTCTGAACCTCTTCTCTTGACTCTGATTTATCATTGCTCCCCTGAAATATCTTTTCTTGCTGAACTGCAATGTGCATTAAATTAGAAGACGACGGGTGCGCATGGCATCAGCAAGACAAATAGTGACAAGCGAAGAGAACCCCCTTCTGCAAAGTGAGAAGACCAAATCAGAGGAGGAACAGCAGGTGGAAGGGCCTGATACCAAGAGAGATGATTTGGCTAAACAGAAATCTCAAAGCACCCTTCCTCAGCTACGAGAAGATGTGATTTTTGTGAATGCCTCCATAACAAAAGCAGATTTGGAGACCTGGAAAAGATTGAAACTGTCAGGGGAGCCCAGGTACGGTTTCTGCCTGTGGATTGGCACCCTGGGAAGCATGTTTAGCTTGTCACAATCCGCTGTGCGTGCTTGTGGTTTTCAACTTGAAGAATGCCTTGATGTCAGCTCAGTTTTCAGGAGTCCAAAATCCATACAGGGATGCTATCTATCATGAAATGAAAACATGTCCGTTATCTAGAGCGTTGCAGTAGTTTTACAGTTGCTCCCCTGATGGACACTCTTAATATCATACAGGAAAGGTCCTTCTTTTGCCTTGTGGCTCAATCTGCTTTGAAGCTGCTCAGAGTTGAACAGCACAAAAGGCCCAAGTAGCACCACTAACTCAGTAGCACTATGCTGCTACTAACCAAGCTGTCGTCAGGACTTGGGGCATTATACTTTGAGGGTGGTGCCTGAGGGTCAACATCTCTTTGCATTAAAGTGTCTGTGCCACATTAGAGAGCTGAGCTAATGTGTCAGCATGGCATTGTACTCCAGAACTGAGTAAATAGGCCAGCCCTGTTTGTCACTGCAGCAGGGGTTTCAGGAGCCTCTTTGTAATCATGTAGGTGTGTTCTTACTGTAAACTAAACCTCCTCAAAGGGAGACGGTGTAAAGCAGTTATTCTAAGTCACTTCCCTGTGGAGATGGGCTGTAATGTGTGCAGGTGATTTGTGACTCCAGCAGGAAAGGGTAACAACTCCTAGCTTTCCTGTTTAGGCACATGCCATTTTCCAATTAAAGGTGGCCATCTGTTCAGGCATTCTTCTAACAATGTGGTTACTCTATGTAATTTTAGCTCTAATACAAACTATGAAAACTTAATCATTCTCTCATCTCAAAGATATTGGTAATCTCTCCATTACTTTTGAGGTGATTTGTTAAAATTGGTGTTCAGTCCCCTTGGTTTAGGATAAATGAATTGCCCTTACTAGTGCTCTCATGCCCCTGGAACTCCCCCATGACAAGGTGGGTGTACTGGTGATGTGCAGTCCCACACAGTGTGTGGCCTGGGTTTGCGTGAGCAGGTTTAGGAACTATGGCTGTGGTAGGATGAAGAATGCAGTCTGGAATGGCCCATATGCTACGTTCCCTCTCCTAAGGATGATCTTCCATGGGTGTACTCCTAGACTTTCTCCAACAGGTCTGCAGTATCTTTGGACTTTGATCTGTCATTTGGGGCCTCAGTATGCCACAGCTTGCACTTTTAAAATAAAAGCCTTTCAAAACTTAGGAGCATTTAATTTGCTTTATTCTGGGATCTCATGTTGGGGGGATTCTTTTATTCCTCATTCTGACTAGTGAAGAAGATTTCAAGTGTCCCAGTGACACTCTGCCACCAGCTGAAATGACGGTGAAAGCAGCAGCCCGTGATGATTTTGCTGTCCGCAAAGCCAGAGCAAACAAAAAGGCTGGTAGCCCCAAGCAGAGGTTTGTGCACTTTGGACCAGTAACTGAGATTGATCAGCAGAAATGGGACAAGCTTATTATTGGTAGAGCTTCATCCAAGAGTGGAACAGAAGAGGAAAGCAAGGAAGACAACGTGGAGAGTTGCTCTGGTGTTGAAAGCTCTCCTTCCACCACTGTTGGCACTCTTGGGTTTGCTGAACATAGCAGTGAAGTATCTAAACCACAGAATGAGTCCAGGTATTTGGTGTGGCTTAGGAAGCGCTGCTGAGCTGGAAATGAGACCTGTTCTTGCCAGCTGCTGATCTGCATGGGGGTGAGCTGCAGCACAGACCTAAGCGCTGTTTACATGCACGGCCTTGTTCAGAAGTCATCTACCGCCTTCGCGGTATCTTAACATGTTCAGGGTTACGCAAAACAACGCTGTGCAAAGGCCTTCCGAGAGCTTGCCTCAAATTTTCTGGTGGGTGGTGAAATTGCTGATATCTCAGGGTCTGACCAGTCATTCAAGCTCTTTCTGCCTTTTGAATTCCAGTGGCTTTGCTCTGCCTGCTTTCGGCACATTAGGAATTTGTCATTCAGCTTGCTGGCTTTACTGATGTTCAAAAAATGCTTTCTTCAAACCTAATGGATTTACTTCTTTTTTTGAAGATGTAATACTGAAACCAGAGTGTATTGGTGCTCTGTGTTTCTGGCATTTATCTGGAGGAGAATTACAGCTCTGGGAAGTTAACGTATTAAAAGAGCTCACATTTCTTTGGCTTTTCTTTAATTGCTTAGTCTGTGGCTGTAGCAAAAAATTTTAATGAATGCTTTTAGCAAGCAACTCAGTCAGTTAAGTTTGTGTTTATAAAACTTTTGCAAACTGAGTTGGAGGACTCCTTCATACTTTCCGTTTGACCTGAAAATGTTTTGTCTATCTCACACCTCTTCTCACTCTCGTTGCTAGTGAGGTAGCCAAGTCAGGTACCGATGACACTTGCAGAATGCCATCACCTGTCTCTGCTTTTGGCATCATCTCTGAGAAACAAACCTCATGTGGTTTGAACAAACAGCAAGAAAACACCAAGGAAGAATGTGATGAACATTTACCAGACATGGAGAGAGATGATATGTTGGTTAGAAGGATGGGAACTTTTCAGAGGCGTACTACTAGCCCTGTTTCCTTATATTGTCCACCCCTGTCAGTAGCTTCTCATCTGCTGCAGCAGCGGCAAGGGAAGGTAGTAGCTTGCGAGGAGGATTTGAAGACTCTGCGGGAAGCAGAAAGGTTAGAGAACTGAAGCAGATACCTCTGAGCTTCATGCCTGGTTTGTGTGTGGTGTTAGCTTGGATCAGTCAGCAATGTTGTTCCGTTCTTCACATGGCCTTTAAAGATGCTTTACTCATTCATCATGGCATGTGTTCCGTTTTAAGAAATTATTTACAAGAATGTATCCTATGAACATAAACCAGTCTGTTTGCTTTCATAGTATTTAAGTACTTCAGTTGTTAATTCCTGTTCAGCATGAAAACAGTCTTTCATCTTTTGGGGGGATTTCTTTTGCAACCCATGGTGCTTTGTCTGGACTTTTATGCCAGCTTCCATGTGAATAATTCTTTGCATATATTTTTATGCAATCCCTAACTTCTAATGAATCACCTACATAAGTGTGGCATTAGACATAGTTTTGTCTTGCTCTCACTCCCTGCACTATAGCTAAAGATGGGTAGTTGTCTGTCAGTCTGCAACTGTGTTTTGAGTAACAGTACCCCACTGCCTGAGCAGCCACTTGCCTTTGGGCAGCACAATTGAGCATTGTCATGGAACGGTGTCACCTGTCTTTCTGAGCAGTACTGTCACACGAGAAGAGAGCCGAGAACAGCTTGAAATCCCCCAGCTCCAGAGCGGTGAAACAGAAAGCAAAGTGAAGTTTCCAGACCCCCAAAGAGATGACATGATGGCCAGAAGAACTGGAGCTTTTCTAAGACAGCCTGGGCCCAATGTTAAGCAGTTCCTTCCCATGCCATTTTCAAAGCAGCAGCATAAGCAGGGCACAGCTAGAGAACTTGAGAAGAAAACTGTGAGGTAAGAAAGTTGTGCTTCTCTTTTGCTTGTAGCTGAGCCTGCAGACTGTTAAGATTTCTTGACCTGGAGGAGTTGCTGTTGGCCCAGCAGTGGTTTCTTCCATGCTTGTCCTTGATTCTGTGCCAATTCTTTTTGCTCAGAAGAAGGCAATGACAGAGTTTCTGGCCCTTGTGATAGAGCCCCCCAAAGACTCAGAGCAGAGTTCTATCAGATGCAAAATTCTAACAGTGTATAGAAAAGGATATACATAGCAAGATTGCATTATTTTTGCAGAGGCTTCTGGTTAAATATGAGCTAATCATTACAAACATTTCCAGCTAGAAATATCATTGGTTAGATGTTTGTTTATGGTTTAGCTGATGCCAGTGACATCCAAACAGGAAATTTAGAGATCCAGAGACCCTTCCTGATAATGTTCAGTGTCCTTCTAAGCCCCTGTGTTCAGATGTGTGAGGGGTAAGTTGGCAGTTTAAGCCTTGAACAGAGTTATCATTGGCTGGTTGAGCCCCACTGAACCGGGAGTGGAAAGGTTCTTATTCATCAGCCTCTTAAAAGCACGTGAGGAGAAGGCCATTCATGTGATTGTGCGCACAGAGGTAAAAACCAAAAAACTAGCATGCAGCTCAGCCAGGAGAAGAACTATCATCTACCATAGCATTGAGCAGTGGTTTGGTGTTGAGAAGACCTTAAGTTGAATAGCTTAATTAAAATAGGTACTTACTGCTTTCATAAATGGTGGTGCCCAGGACCGCTTGTGTTCCTGTCTTAGAAGAATGGAAGTACAAGCATTCGACTCTGTATTAAAATGATGTTTTGTGCACCTGCCTCACTCATCACCTGTCAGCTATTTGGGTTTGTGGGGGGTTTTTTTTTGCAAACTTACAGTTATGCTTTTCATTATGTATGTGTGATTTCTCAAATGTCTCTTTGCACTACTACCTTTGGCTCACTCAGGCCTGAACAGTGTCCACAAGTCTGCATTAATAGCTCTGGAAAGCCTGTAATACAACCACCACAAGAACAGCAGCAAGGGCAGGAAAAATGCAATCTCCCTCCTGCAGGACAAGATGAGACTATTTGTACTGCCCAAATGGGTGAAGGTAGCCTTAATGAAGTTCACGCTGGTCAAAGATCTAAGCTTCAGGAAGTTCCTGAGGAAAACGAACTGGAAACGTTGTCAGCCAAGGATGAGCATCCACAAACGTGAGCTCTCTGTGGTGTGAATCACGCAGCTTGTACACCCCTGTGTGTGCACTTCAGAATTTAGACTGTGCGTTGCCTGGTGTGTTTTCAGTCCAGACTAAGATACTGTTTGTCAGTAACATGCTTTTTAGAAACAAATAGAATAGGTGTCTAATGCATTTTTCTTTGAAATATTGAAACGAAAGCTGATTTGAAAGGAACCATTTGTTTACAGTATACGTGTTGAATTGCAAAAAAAAAAGGTTAATGAATAGCAGAGGTTCAGCTGGACTCTGCTTTTTTAGAGATGTGTAGCTTGCTTCTGCATAATTAGAAAATGCTACGGTGTCGACTTTTGTACTTGATGTTCTTTTACGATAAGTCCCAGATACAGATATGTGATTTGCATGGCTCTAAACAAGACTGACTTTGGGGAATGACACTGACTTGTGTGTTACCAGTACCTTTTTTTCAGCTATGTGCACACCCCAAAAAAAACCCAAAACTCAGCAACAACAGAAAAAGGAAATTCTGTGGCTTACTTTCTGCCTGTAATATTGGTCTTTTCTGTGATTGCGTAATGGTGATTCTGAGCACTGATGTGGAATGTAACTGTTAAGTTTTGCCTCCATTCATTGCATGTGTGGCACTTTATGTGAATGTCAATATATTGTCTATTTTCAATAACTATCTTCTACACCCATTTTAGGTATGCATCGGCAGATTTTTGTATTGGGAGCGTTATTATGGGGTCAGGGAGGGATGGGTGGTGTTCTTATGTAGTTTGACCTCCAGATGATTAGGTAAGTCTGGTTTGCTCAATACATAATCCCTGAACGGTATGATTCTTTTTTTGGTCTGCTTTACTAGTACAGGTTGGATGTTCAGGTGACAGGTACCCAAATGGTATGGGTCCAGTTGCAATTACTACTTTATGTATTTATCAACGCTCTAATTTTATATTTGGTCTTGTAGATTCGGCCCCAGAACTGCTGTGTCTGATGACGCAGAGTAAGTTGTCTTGTGTTCACAAGATTCTATTTTAAACAACTTACACTGCATGCTTTCCCGTCTTTCTACTAATTTAAAATGCAGTTGATGCCTCATTATTATTTTGCCGTGTTCCAGCAAATAAATTTTTCAGAAAAGCACTGAAAAATGGAGTGCAATATGGCTTACATTGCAGCTAAAAATAATTTTTATATAAAAGCTCATAAAAACTGAGTGTAACACTAATGTCCAGCTGTTGCTTAAAGTATTGTTTCCTCTTTTTTTTTTTCCTTTCTTTTTCTTTTGTTTTTCTACTGAATTTCCATTGCCTCTAATCAGCTATGGGTAAAGAGAAATGGACTGAATCTGGGCTGGGTGTTGAGGAAAAGGGCTATTGCCTATAGAGGAATAAAAAAAGAAATCCCGAAGTAAACCAAAATCCGTTGTAATCTTCAGAATAATTACCAGGAAAAATACATCTTCAGCTGGTTCTTAATTGTCTTCTAAAAACTTTCTCTTGAATCACCTCTAGTCTGGGTTTAATTTAATAATGTACTAAACTTTTTTAAGCTCTTCACCTCAATGCTTTACTCTTGACAGGAGTAGGATTGTGACATTTGTTGCACTCAAGCATTTTAATTTTGTGTGTATACATGTGAAGTAGTTCAGAATAGGATGCAGTGTTGTTTAGAAGGCTCTGTCAAAGTTTTAGTTATTCTTCCAAAGTGCAGGCAATTAGAAGCAAAGAAATAGTTGGGAATTACCCACATCATAATGTCCTTAATATCCTTCTGTTCAAAGAAATGCACGTGACCTTCTCTGTCTCCCAGATTAAATCATAAAATAGAAACAGCGTGGAGGTTGTTTTGTAACAAGTATATACAAAGACTCATACATAATTTTTCACCCTTTCCTCTAATGATAAAGGCTAGAATTATGGACTGAATTCTTTACAAGATCTGTAATAACCTTTATGCTGAACAAAGCCTGTGTATTCCAATTGTAGAGCAAATGTGATTGTTTTCAAGCAGCAGAAATATGTTCAATCAAATGAAGAGATGAGATAAATGTAGCATGACAACACGGAAATGTTATACTTGACAATGGGGACTTCCCTGCCGTTTCAGAAAGCTTACCTGATTGATTTGTTCATTTGTTTTCACACATTTTTGCACGTCTGTTTTAAATGCAAATGCGAGAGAAAGTACACAGAGATGCCTTCAAACAGACTCTGCAGTGGGTTTGGTTGTATGAGAGTAGCAAAAATTAATAAATCGAATTTGTGGTTTTCCCTTCTGAAGACAAAGTACTTAGGAAGAGTCTAATAAAATTTGGCTCTCAGGTAGGAAAAATAAATTGAACTGACATTTAAAATGCTTCCAAAATGTTTGTCAAGCCTCTTTTGAAAACTCGACAACTCGAATTCTGTCTTAGCCTAGGTATTGTTTATTCCAGCAGCAAAACTAGGAACTCCCTTTGTAGACTGACAGAGTTCCCCTCGCTGGTTAGGGAATGTTAGATATCGTCATCAGCCCTGGTCTGCCTCAAGGTCTAGAAGAGGCAATACTTGGTGTGTTGTTGCTGATCAGCCCCGTTCCCATCTCCTAAAGAGATGAGGCAGAATTCTGGTAGAGTGTGACAGTCCAGTGGGAGTTTTCGCTTATGCTTTTTCTTTAAGCCTGACAAGCGTTTAATGGTGAGCTGAGATTTTTTAGTATTTACTAGAGCCCGATTCTTTAGCCAGCCAGCCAGCCTGTTGCTTTTTATGAATTGCTGGAGTTTCTTAAGTCTTACAGTATGCCCTGTAAAATGATGATGCACCCACATAATAAATGCCTTGCATAAGGATTTTTAACATACTCTCATTTTAAAAAAAGTTTCTTACGTTATTTCTCACTTTTAAATAGTCTGAACACTCAAGACCTTGAGGAAATTTTTTTTGTCCTTGTTCAGACCTGTTTAAAAAAAAATAGAATTGCTGCATGATATCACTGGCAAGAACAACTGCAATTTGCAACAATAGTGTAACTTAAAAATCACGTCATTCCAAAGATCTGGCCCTCCAAAATATGCTGTTAATTTAAACAGTGGTTTTTCCCAGCTCTCTTTTAGAGCAGCAGGTCTGGTACACTGGTCAGCAGAAGAGCCTCTTTCTTCCAGACAGAGATACAATCCTCAGAGCTTTGCTAATGACAGAAAATCAATGAACATGAATTTGGTGCAATTACATCTTCCCGGTTTACTTGCGCACTGCGTGCCTGCTGGCCCAGTGCATGGTTGAAGGAAGGAGTAAATCTAATTCTTTTCAAGCAGGCGTTAGTGTGAATGGGCTGGAGCCATTTGTGGTTTATATAAGAAAGAAACAGGATGAAATGATGGTGAGACTCATAGTGAAAATGACTTTTGACAGAAACTCAGAGTTTTGGCCTCTGATTCTTTTCTAAGGATGAGCTTATCAGACAGAGAAGTCGATGTAGACACTTCAGTTGGCCTTGTGCACATATTCAGGAAGGTAGGTGGTTCTCCTTAATGGTTACCACATGGTCAGAGCAGAGCACAGTGCTTTGAGGTGTCACTTTCTTGGAAGATACGTTTGCATAGTAACATGTTGCTGCAGAGTTGATGTTTGAACCTACCTGGTTGCTTGTCTGTGGCGATGAAGGCCCAGCAGCAGAAGTGACAACTGGAGCAGAAGGTGCGTGTTGGGTTGTAGCGTGTAGTTTGATTCCTGGCCTAGGCTGAATCCTTTTCCAGAGTACCTTTTTCCTGCGTTGTTAATAGCCATGAAACATTTGGGTTTGCTGTGTCTGTGCACCCTGAGAGACCCGAGCGAATGCAAGGAATAAATACTAACTTTTAATTAGGGCATTTGGGGTACTCTTAGTGGAAAGTATTTTTGGTTTCTGATCCCGAACTGCAGAGGGTGAGTACTTGTGCTCTGTACTAGAGAAGCAGTTACCACCATTTCAGATCTTTGGTTTTCTTCTTCTGATATGAAGTCATGTATCTCCCAACCTACCTCACCAGTCTGCAAAATATGACTGATATTTAAATTTAAATGTGGCCTAGTAGGTGATACTGCCTTTAGTTTTAAAAACAAAACTTGCCATCTCTAGGTTCTGTTGCTTAGAAGTGCTCCAATCCAATTGTGAGCAATGCAACCCTTGAACTAGCCGCAGGAAAACCCAGATTAGTGTACCCCTCAGCACTCTTTAAGCAGTGAAGCACAGTAATATGCTAACCTCACTGTTCATGCTTAAAGGCAATAGGATGTGTATTCTGTCCTTCATTTCTGAGTAAATACCTACTAATGGGATGGGATCTGTGCATGTCCTTTTCCATCCACCATCTGGACTTTTCAGTTTTCTCTCAAGAGTGGTTCATTCACATATTTGCTTGCCTGAGTACAAATGCTGGCTATATATATATGCACAGCTTTCCGTGTCTATTCACTTTGATTGCTGTGGGCACAATAGCCTGCAATTTTATCTTCATTGGGTGCTTCCCCTGCTAGT
Source organism: Trogon surrucura (assembly GCA_020746105.1). NCBI lineage: Eukaryota > Metazoa > Chordata > Aves > Trogoniformes > Trogonidae > Trogon > Trogon surrucura. The sequence continues at coordinate 55,689,538 of CM036620.1, read as the reverse complement.
TGGCTCACCTAAAGCTACAGATGATCGTTTGAAGACTGCTGTGAAATCATGTAGAACTGCATGGCTTTTTTTTCTTTTTTTCCATTTTGCTTTTAATGGCACAACTGACGTCATGTTTTACTAATAATAGGAGGAGTAGTAAGTACATTATCTTTGTGTGAAGATTTTTGTATAATACGAATGGATGTGTAGTATCAAACCATGACCCTTGTTTTCCTGTAACTCTCCAAAGGTCAGGGACAGAAATAGAACATGCAGAAAGAAATTGTTTTGTCCTGAACATGAGCTTTTCCTTGATAAGTTAGCTGTGTTAGTAAGTTGGTGCTGATAGCATTGAGTTTCTTCAAGGCAGGGAGGGGAGCGGAGGAAGTACCATGCTGTTCGTGCTGCGTGTGCTTCTGCAGGCAGGCTCTCCCTGGTTTTGCAGCAAAAGCATTCAGCCAGCTGTGCTGCCCCCAATATACTTCTCAAGCCTCTCTTGTTTTACACTGAAATAGAAACTTCTGTCTATGGTCTCAGTTGGAGGGGTCTTGAAATCTCACTGGGTAACAAATCTTCAGAAAGTAAAATCTTCTGAACTCTGCTCTGAATAGAAAGGTTTTCATAAGAGCTATTGATGGAAGTGTAACGTTAATAATGCTTCTTAGTGAGAGGCAAAGTTGCAGTCAACTAACAAAACATGAGAAAGTTGAAGAGTATAATGCCTGAAGTACTAGGTGGGAGCCATAGGGATGCTAACAGGTCTTTCTATGGGGCTGCTGCTTTTGGGAGCTTCGTAACGGTGCAGGTGTCTGATTCTGCTACAGCACCCTCATGTGGCTTTAGCTCTGACAAGCTGAAGAAATATAAGCTTCTAAATAACGCTGTGCTTATTCTTTCCCTCCTTGTTTAGGAGTATGAGCATGTTTGACATGAGATGTGAAGAAGAAGCCGTCACTCAGCCTCACAGCAAAGCTCGCCATGAGAAACTGCAGAACGTAAACAACCAGCTGAAAGAGGATGAGACCAGATGGCAAGATGTGAGTATGCAGCCGTGTCGGCAGTGCTGGCATTGAGGCCAGCTAGTTAAGCAGAGAAGTGCAACCCCCTACATTTACGGTTCTTTCCTAGCACTAAAATAGTCAGGAGTTTCACACACACACTTTTTTTTTTTTTCCAGTGGATTGTTTTCCAATCCATTTTCCAATGGAATTTTTTTTTTCCAATAAGTTAATATCAAGAGTTTTAATATCAATCCTGTTCATTCCTAAAGACTGATTTTAAATGAGGAATTCAGGGCATTTTTTTTTTCGTTTCCTGTTATAAGGGCAGCTACTGTAAAACATCTCAAGAGAGATTTTTGGTAGAAAATTCAAGGAAAACATCAAAAAAAAGAGCAGTATATACAACCAAGAAATAACTTTTCATAGTAGAACAATAAAGGACTTTAGCTAAGAGATCTGTATGTATGGGAAGCCATAATTTCCCAGCAGGGATAAGAATGAGTCCAAAGGCATTTGAGAGGTTTGAAAACTCTTTGCTCTTGAATGGAAAATCCTCTGAGCTAAAGTGCCTAAGTTTTCCAGGCACTCAGCACCTTCTACACTGAACTAGAAGTTCTGAAGAGGTACTGAAAATGCCCTTACTGGAATGTCCTTGGCATTCAGAGGGCTTTATGGAGATGACACTGCATTCAGGGTCTGATATTTTTTATATGCCCATGCTGTAAATTTGCCAGCAATTAACAGTTTCTTTTTTTGTTTTAATCATTGTTATTGTAAAGCATCAGAGCTGGAAAAGATAAACATGTCTGGTTTTTAATTGCAAAAAGAGTAGGAGGGCTTATGTTATGAAATTTGCTAATGAAAAACTAATTTCCAAACAATAAGCAATAGTGGGAGTAGCTGAATAAAGAAATGCTTTGGTATTTCAATGAGAATAATTAGTAACTGAGGAAAATGAAAAGCCTAAGTTTCAAGAAGGGGATTATAGACTGATATATGTAGGTCATGTGAAGAAATACTTTAATGAGCATTCCCTTGAGTGTAATGTCAATAATTTGTGGTTTTAAGCTAAATTAAAAGTGACAAGGTTTGTTTCTGGTTTTAATAAAGTAAGTTATGCTTGCAGTACCTTCTGCTGTTTACCAATAAAAATGCAATTAAAATATTTGGAAAACCATGTAATTAATAAAATAGCCTTTGAATTGAGTATGTGTACAGAATCTCTGTTTTTTATTAAAAACAGGATTTGTTAGAGTGCATGAAATAATCTGTATACTGATCTCCTGCTGTTGTAACATTAATGACAAATGTACCAATAAAATTTCCTAGGAGGCTACTTTTCCTTGCAGAGGTTCTGCAGAGGTGATTTTTGACATTTTAAATTTTGTTCTTTTACAAGTAGACTGCAAAGGAATTTTACGGCTCTGGAAACTTCTTTACTGTAATACTTTTACTGTGAAAAAGATCTTGTCTCTGTACCCTCCAGGACATGTGAATTCATAACCCAGGCAGGATGCAAGTCACAGGTGCCTGTAACGGGTATCTCCTGACTCTCTGGTTTAGCATCAGGTTTTATAAGAAAGGTAAAGAAGCATAATCATTGGATCTTCTGCACAATTTTGGACAGGCAGATTCCAAAATGAGGAAGATTGAAGGGCACATCTGCATAGCTGGATACAAACCACGGGCTTTTTTCGCTCTGTTATGTCTCACACCAACCAGATGTGAGCCACTTTAGTCACTAACCTGTGTTGCTCAGATCTGGGTCCAAACGACTGGAGGGGGCCCATGAGGAAGAATGTAAGTTTGGGTGCTGCAGTGGATTTTTCCTGTCCAAAAAAATAAAAAATTAAAAATAAAAAAGCAGCATGGGTCAACCACGCTTGCATGTAGTTGACTAATAGTGTGGACAAACTATAAGACTATGAGCTTTCCAAGGCAGACTATTAGTGTAGCTGTAATTTATGGTGAAACAATCTCCCTTCCTCCAGTCAACTCCTGCCTCCCACACATTGGATTATTAAAATTCTTCACTGAATATATTTTTTTCTGCTTTGTCTTTCTGGGGAGTCAGGTTTTGTCTTTAATGTTGGCTGAAATGAAAAGGACCCTAAATGGTCCTTTTAGGCCGAGTTTCCCAGTCTTCTTACCTGGCATACTACACCAGGGGACCTATGAAATCCTTGCCAGATCCGGCTGCTAGAAGAAAAAGTCAGTCAGGCAACATCTTCATTTTGTGGTGTGGTATAATCTCCTTTTCTCTTTAAAATAAACGTCACTACCTTTCAGGTGATGGGAGCCTGGTCCACAGCCAGGAACAAGCATTGCAAAGCAGCTGGCTAGGTTTATTTGTTTCTGTGGCCAGTTTTTAACTATTTGGAACTCTCAATTCAGGTGCCTTCCTTCCTTCACAGGACCTGGCTCGGTGGAAGAGTCGTCGAAGGAGCGCTTCACAAGACTTAATAAAAAAGGAAGCTGAGAGAAAGAAAATGGAAAGGTTATTGTCTGGAGAGGGAACGAATGAGCGCAGAAAAAGCGTCAAAACCTACCGAGAAATTGTGGAAGAGAAGTATGTTATTTTATTGTTTTACTGAAGTGCAGTGGCATGTCTGAAAATGCTGTGTGCTCCATAGGTGATAGGTGACTGTGGGCAGCCACGCCTGCAGGCCTGGGGTGAGGGAGGGAGAGGGAAGGATGTTGATGGAGCAGAGGAAGTAGAAGTGATTTCCAGTATTGTTTTAATGTGCTGGTCTCTTCTGTGTTGTTTCTCTTGCAGAGAGAGAAGAGAGCGGGAGCTTCATGAGGCATACAAGAATGCAAAGTCACAGGAGGAGGCCGAGAGCATCCTCCAGCAGTACATCGAAAGATTCACTATCAGCGAAGCTGTGCTTGAGCGTTTGCAGATGCCAAAAATTCTGGAAAGAAGCCATTCAGTGGAGCCAAATTCCCCACTGAAAGACCCAAATCCTCTGAGATATTTAAGGCAACAGTCGCTGCCTGCTCCAAAATTCACTGCCACCATTGAAGCAACCATAGTTCCCACCACTGAACTAGAGCCCAGCCGTTCGACGGGCCGCACGTCTCCCAGCAAAAGCGTTGTCCCCAAGGCTGTGCCTATGCTGACACCCAAGCCTTACTCACAACCCAAAAACACACAAGAAGTTTTAAAGAACTTTAAGGTAGGATACGTTGCTGTCCTCAAAGTCAATCAGGCGATAAAGAGAACCTGACTAAATAATCTGAATTTATACAGATTTAATGCAATGAAGTAGAAAATAATTGCAGTGTTCTCATGTTATAAAACCCAGCTTTGTGCTCTACTGGTCTCTTTTTGGTTATCAACCCTCTTGCAACTTGACCTGTTCAGACTGGAGTATTTGTGCTCTTCATTTCTCCTCAGGCTAAATTTGTTTGTGGAAAAACAGGGAGAGGGGCATCTCTAAGGAAAAAGCAAGGCATTTTCTGAGAAAGAGGTTAGAAAAGAGTATGTCGTCATGCTTTTTTTTTGTTTTTAAACAAAAGCAAAGGGACGGGGAACATGGGGGCCCTGACCAAGACCTGAACAGGCTTTTGTGTCAGGAGTCTGATTTTTGCCATACTCAAGTTCAGAACCAAGAGCTAGCTTGCCCAAAGGTAAACAAGCTTCTCACCGAGGATGAATGAGGAAAGATGCTTCACTGTCTGCGCAGATTTAGGGAAACAGATTGATACTGGGGCAGCGGTGTAACTGGGTGTTGCTGGTGAGAGAGGAGGAGTGACTGTGTTGGGTTGCAAGAACAAAGATAATGGGATTAGAAGAAGTGAGAAAGCTTTGATGAAAGCAGGACTGCCTAGAATAAGGAGCCAGCTACAAGGTTTGTGAGGGAAGGGGTCAGGAGAAGACACTGCAACTGGGATGTGAAACCTGAGGAGTGTATCATTGAACTGGGTGGGTGTGGAGAATGGGAGTAAGGCAAAAAACTGGCATATGTTAGAGAGAACAGGTCAGAATAAGTCAAGTTTGTGCCTGTACCAAAACTGGAGCTTCCCTAAGTCTCATTGTAGCCTTGTAAGCAGTGTGAAACCTACTGGCATGGGTAGCCCCAGCCTCCAGAGTTCAGGTCCTCTTGTGTCTCCCATGACTATCTGATACTTTGCTAGTAGAGTACAGGGGTCCCTGCAGTCCAGCTAATGTCCGGGTAGCATTGCTACCACATATATTCAAGTTGTTTACTTTTTAAAAAAAAATAAGTCAGCTTTGTATAGTGAAAAAGCATGTTGTGATGTCTGTAAGTTCTTGAATTCTGTCCCAGCTCTTGTGGAAACCCCCCATCACATTGTCTAGTTGAAACGTGAAACTAGTAATTCCTATTTCTTCTATACCTCAGTTGGAATTCTCCTAGAGTTTACATTTTAGACACCAATGAATTAGGGATCTTTGGATTTTTTTCTGATCTCTGCCACTTTTTTCCTCAGAGGACCAAGATGTACGTGTGTATCACCTTCACGTTAATGCATGTTTACTAATACATAGAAGCTAACCCACAGATGCTTCCAACCTCACCAGCCACCACTAAAAATCTGTCTAGATCTTGTTTGCTTGATGTGAAAGAATGTGACTTATCTCAGTAGTAGTAATCATGCAGAGCCACAAAGATGATGAAGGGAGTGGAACATCTCCCTTATGAGGAAAGGCTGAAGGAGCTGGGTCTCTTTAGCTTGGAGAAGAGGAGGCTGAGGGGTGACCTCATAAATGTTCATAAATATGTCAAGGAGGAGTGTCAGGAGGATGGAACCAGGCTCTTTTCAGTGGCGTCCATTGACAGGACAAGGGGCAACGGGTGGAAGCTGGAACTCAGGAGGTTCCATAAAAATATGAGAAAAAATTTTGTCACAGTGAGAGTGACAGAGCACTGGCACAGGCTGCCCAGGGAGGTAGTGGAGTTTCCTTCTCTGGAGACATTCAGAACCTTCCTGGACGCGTTCCTGTGTGCTCTGCTGTAGGTGACCCTGCTCTGGCAGGGGTGTTGGACTAGATGATCTTTGAGGTCCCTTCCAACCTCTAACATTCTGTGATTCTGTGATGTAACTGTAGTATTATTTTCCCTTGAAACATCAGTCTGTCCATGATTCTGGCCTCTAGTGACAATGTGTTGACTTGCTCCAGATCAGAAGGAAAGGAGGAGTATATTTGTTTAACTCTGCAGCCAGAGCATCTGTCCTGATCATTCAAACATTTGATTTTCCTCCTTAATATAAATAGAGAAATGTCGTAGTCTAAACAAAGACACTAAAATGGATGATGTGGCCTGCCAGTGTTTTACTGGCTTTTTTATTTCTGAGATCTTTCATGACCTGCCTCTCTAACAGATAATCCAGCACACAGTCCCCGAAGACTTGGGGCTCAGTGTCTGCTCATGCTTTCATAAACCGTGAGAGTGGTAGTGTGTTGAGTGGATGATGGCAGTGAGGAGAGAGAGAGAGGGGGCCTTTTCATCTGTAAGCAGTCATAAGGAGTGAAACTGCTTGCAGAGCTGGGCTGTTTCTTCTCTGCCTGGGAACTGATTGCTCGAGGTGCTAACCACCTTCACCTCCCCACACGTCTCTCTGAACTGGGGATGCCCAGCATCTTGGAAATGACCCCTTAGTTGATCACCCTCAGGAAGAGAACAGACCTCTGGATGCACATATACGAGAAGTCAATGGGAAGAGTTTGTCCTCAGCTTAGCACTGATGACATACTCTAAGTTGGAGTGCCACTCTTGAGGTATCCAAGCTGTTTAATCAAGAAGTACTGATGATAAGTAAATGGTGAAATAAAGAGTGGGTCAGGGAGGATGAGATGGGAAGAACTTTGTTTTCTTACACTGTTTTTCAGTTCGATAAAGCAGATTGGGTGCTTGTTGCATTGGTTTTCAGTAACAGTGAAATAAGTGAAAAGTTTCCATGGGAAGGCTTACCTCTGAGCTTGTTTTTACATTGTTCTTTTGTTTATGCACTCTAATATCACCTTATATATCCCAGATAGCTTCTCTAACAAATCATTGCTCTATGCCATTATTCCCCCAAAGTCCAATGATTAGCGGAGAAGAGTCTGTCCATATTTACTCCCTCACCTTTGCATTGTCTCCCGTGAGAGCCATTTTGCAAGGAAGGATCTCTGCACACAGAGCAGCAGAGCCCTCCTTCAAATCTGTTTAAAACTTATCCCTGCTGCTAGGCAGGAACAATTTGGTGTTACTGGCACCTGATCTCTCTTGCTAGGCACTCTTAGGGTGAATGGCTTGCAAGTTCTTTGTAGCAAGACTTTTTTCATGTACACCATGGCTTCTACAAACAACCTTCCAAATTGGAGGAAATCTTCCCATGCCACCTCCATTCAGAACCTAATTACAAAGTATTAAAGTCCCAGAAGGAAGCTGTATTGGTGCAGAGGAAGAAGCTAGACTGTATTTTGTATTTTCTTCCTTGCTTAAGGGTTCCTTAGCAGGAATATGTGCCCACCAGGGAGCTAGCTTGACCCAGAGAACAAAGTAGTTAAACTGTTTCTGCACTCTCCTTTTCATGGAGACTGAATAAATCATTTTCCGGGAAAGCAGCTATTTATTTTATCGCCTCATGGAGGAGGTGGAATGCCCAGTTCTGTTTGTTGGTTCCTCGCCTTCCCTGTTACAAACAGCAAAGAAACAAGGGGATGAAGTTTGCTGCTCCTGACCCTTCAAAGTTCACATGACCATGCTTCAGAAAGCACAGTCTACTAATACTGTGTGAGGTCGTCAGGGTACAGAGCAGTTCATCAGTGTAATTAGTCCTGGAAAGCCTACTTGTTTCTTGCATGAGGCAATGCAAAACCCAGCAGTTTTTTATTTAACATAAATCTTTTTTATTCTTTTAAAATCCATTGATCCATGATGCACGCAAAGAGTATCTGTATGTTACTGGGAGAATGAAATGTGGAAAATGAGGGAATCCAAAAAGATTATTAACTTCTGTCTGTATGTTGTTTGTGACCCCCCTGGAATAGGGTTGCCTTCTGTCTTGGCCCACTGAATGAAATGTGTGCTTAACTATGCTTCAGTGACGACATAGACTGTATTAACAATTGTAATATCGTGTTGAAGTCCTAGTTTCCTAATTTCCCTTGTATGAGAATTGCCTCAGCGTATTTATTTAACTGTATTCTGCAGGTAGATGAAAAAGTCAGCATGAATGGAGAAAATGTCAACGGCGTGGAAGAGAAGGATAAAGAGTGTACAACAGTAATATTTACTCCTTTGCCAAGCAGATCGCTGAAATTTGACGGAGTAGCCAGAGGGGACAGGCCCCCAGTAGAGTTGAAGAAGGACCCCACAAGTGTTGAGCTCAGTTTACAGAGGCCTGCCACTCAAAGTGTGCACAAAGAGCCAACAGTAAGACCAACACGAACAAACCAGCCTTACTTTCTCTGCCAGTTTTCTGTCTCATAACGTATTTAATCGCTAACTAATGAAACCCAAGTGCTTATGTTTGCTTTATTTCAAGAGGGTGTGCCCAGACCAGGGGAAAAAAAAACACAACAAAATCGTTCGTAAATTAAAGGTTTCTTCCTTTGGGATGTGAGTAGAGAAATGGGAGGGGAAGATTCAAAAAACTTTTTGCAGCCGGCATCTCTTCTTTTTCGGATGTCATGCAGCTGATAAGCATGCTTTAAATGTGCTGGGCCAGGGAGAAATCGACTCTGTGTCCCAGCTATTGTGCAGATTTATTCAGCGCTTCTCCTGATGTTAGCTGATTAGATCAGCAACATAATTGCACTGTGTGAGCCATTATAATTAGTCTCAGTTTTCAATTTTCAAAGAAGAGGATGTGGATGTGCTGGCAGTTTTAAGCATTCAGTTCTCATTCCCCTGTCAGAAATAATAGAATAGGGGATAAGCTATTGGAATGCTCGGAGGGGCCAATGTGCTTCTTAACTGCCTTATCAAAGAAACAAATTAATTTTACCTTTTCATCTTTCTCTCTCCCTCTTCCCCAGAGAAAAAGGCAGGAATAAAACTAGAGCATATCACAGCAGGAATCTAGATGCTACAAAACTGTAATAAAAGTAGATAGTAAAAAACAAAACAAGAAATAAGGACCGACCTGCAAATAAAGCGTGTAAAAGAGTTGCAAACAAGTGGCAGGAGAGGGAACTCTCACCATTCTTCTCTGTGTAACAACAAAGAGAATCAGAGATGTGGTGAGAGCTGGAATATGATAATTTTTTGCTTTCATCTTGGATTTCATCCAAGCATTGGCCAGATGGATAACAGGGAGCAGGCAGGGATCTGTTCTGGGGAGTGATGGTTCATTCATGCCGAGGGGCTTGTGTCTTGTCTGACTCCCCTGCTTCGTGCTGGTCTCTGACTGTGGACAGCCAAACCAAGGAGCCTGCAGCAAGCATCGGAGCTGGGATGTGCTGTAACCACGGACTTGATCCTGTCAGAGAGAGCTGGTGTAGAGTCAGAAGGAAAGCAGGCAGGGATGGCAGAGCAGAGGCTGTTCCTGTCAGAATGAATTGGTTGTGGAGAAAATCTGGGTAAGCATTGCGTCTGGTATGGGAGAGCTGCCAGTGGGAATCTTTGGAGGATAGAAAAAAGCCTCCGCTTTGCTGTAGGTTAGAAGCACAGTGGCAATCAGAAAAGTAGCCAAATGAAAGTGTCCTTTTTTAGGATTTCCCAGCCAGTATAGCTCTGGAAGAGTTAAGAGGAAATACAGCAACAGAAGCCACTGTTAGGCCTTGTTTGTACCTGTTTGATGCCCTCTCATCCTTCCCTTTCTACAGCTTTGGGGATGATTGGCCAGTCAAATGCAGATTTTTGTCTGTGTCTGGTTTCTGCTTCCAGTGTCTTAGTCCTCGTTTTAATATTGGCAAAAGAGGCAGAAGAGTTTGAATTCTCAGATTCCTCATGACTCTGACATTTGCAGAATGCCTCCTGGTTTGTAAGCTTGGGTACACTTAATGATGAAGCCTTCCATAGAGAGTAAGTGTGCACCCAAATGGTGCTATTGACAGGGTTTCTCTGCTCTGTCTAAGGATTTTATATCACTGGCTTCACAGTGTCATCAATAATGCGACTGGGTAGTGCAAATAATTACAATTACCCCTGGCACTTCAGCTTCAAGCAAAGGTATGTGTGTCAAGTGTGTCAAGGGCAGAGCAAGAATAGGATAGTGCTGTGAGAGGGATCTTACACAAGGAGACTAGTGGAGTGCACTAAGTGTGGTGACAGGGGGAAGAGGAGGAAACCTGCCTGGGCTCTTGCTGGGTAGGATGCTAAATAACGCTAGCTGTCACTGTGAGCCCTCCAGAAGGGAAGAAGGGATTTGCTTTTTGCCCCAGCAGGATAAGGTTTCCAAGCTATGCATTCTTGGAAGTAAGAAAGCCTTCTGAAGCTACTGCTGTATCACCGCACACAAGGAGAAACCAGGGCTGTAGTTTTTGTCTGATGCTTAATCCTACTGAATTTTTAGGAGAGAAGGAGGAGGTGACAGAAACAGGGATAGAAAAGCAGCTGAGATGAAGAAGCAGAGCTGTCTGGAGTAGAAGAAATGACTACCTTTCTTTTGCCTTGAGAAAACTTTTGCAAATTGAGCATGTTTTCAAAGCTTTTTCTAAACTTGCTTTCACTGCCTTTATTTGCCTACTTTCCTTTACTGTCCTTTACTGATACAGTTCTTGTTACCTGTGCTCTTCCCAGGCTTTGAGTAAAGATTCACAGGCACTAGTTCCTCTGCCTGTTCAGAGGTACTGTTTTTAGGATGGTGGTTTTTTCCCCTCTAGTTGCTCTGAGATTTGTTTTAGTTCTGTATTTTATTCATTCACTTTCTGCCCCGAGTCTCTTTTGTGAAGTACGTATTCCTTTTCATATATGCATTACCTTTGGCCCTCCCGTCCTCCCCTTCTGATTCTCTTCCTGTTCTTTGCTTGCCCCTTCCTCCTCCTCCTCCATCCCTCTTAGGGCTGCTTCCCTGCTGTTTCAGTTCAGTTGTCAAATGGACTAGTCCTGTCTTCTTTCCGTCTGGCAGGCTTCCCTTTGAAGCTCTGTAGCCCTGCTCTAAATCTGTCCAGCTGGCCTCAGGCGTTGTCTGCAATACAGGAAGATGCTGTGCAGCTGTACTTCAGCAGCTACTTTTGGCCTGAAGTTTGGAAAACGGTTTAATCAAATTGCACCACTTAAAATGCTAATATGATTGAAGGTTTTGGGGAGCTAGGGAGGTGTAGGGATCATTTCACATGGCTGAGACCTCGGTGTCGGTTGTCTTTTTCATGGAGAACTCCATCTCTATATGAATCGAATAACGATTGGCAATCAGAGACTCGTTGGGAAACGTGTAACTCCTGCCTAAATCTACATATGAAATGAGATGCAAAATCTGCAGAGGTGGGAAGGATGGCAAAAAAAAATAATTTCAAGAAACTGTACTTGTGTCTGTAGTATATAGGTAGACTACTTAGATTGGGGGGGAATTGTACAAGGGGCTTACCTTTACTCAAAGTAGCTTAGCAAATTTTGCTGATGATTTAAAGCTGGGAAGGATAAATTTGGCCTATAAGTAGCATGGAAATATCCCAGTGTTGTTTGTGGAGCAATGTGCTGCTAAGAGAGGCAGTAGGTAAAGCACACCTCTCTTACTGCAGCTGGAAAAACAGGGGCAAAGGGCCAAAGACTGACTGATCAGTCAGTGGCAATGCCAGCAATAACCCAAAAATCATCTCATCACTCTGGCCCTACCTGTCAGCCATTAGGTCATATTTTCTTTCCATTATACGGAACAGCTACACACGTTATAAATGCTGAGTTGTATCCTCCAGCTCTTTGAATCAGAAGTTGGCAAAGTAAATGTTTTGTTTTAAAACAATATTTGTGCAGATTTTAGTGTACAGGGATTAATTTGTCAGTGAGTAACATTATTTTAACCAATCTTTGTATGCACGTTTAGAAATTATTGACTTGTTATAGCTCTAATTATAGCTTTGCTCTGATCAAAAAAAAAAAGTACAAACAACAACTTTAAAAAGATCAGGGCGGGGTGGTGATGGTGGAGAGAGATTTTGGCTTTCTTTTAATTTTTCACTAGCTAGCTTAAACATGTCCATTTCTACTCACTGCATGCTTGGCACAAAATAAACTTTTTTTAATATATCCAAGTAACACTCCTTCATCTTCAAAACTCCTCTGATTGAACTGAGATTAAAGTATAAGCTTTCTTGTGGTCGGGGATTGTTGGCCAAGCTACAGGAGAGCAGGGTTGAAATCCTGATTTGTACATATCTGGTAGGACAAGTCTTTGTTCTTTGATTTGTTACAAGAAACACTTGTAGAGTAAGTAGGTCTGTTCCAGATTGAGAGCTTTGCCTTGAACCACACATGGAAAGGTGCATGGAGGGCTGGACTACCTGAAGGGGAAAGGTTTAGGATGAGAATTGAGATCAGCAAAGCTTCAAAGCAACTAGAAGGGAACTCTGCTCAGGATTTGGTTATGAACGTAGCATCTGTGTCTCCCATCCTCTAGACAGACACTCATGCACTTTTCATTGTCTAAGAGTGACAGGAGCGTATTTTACATGCCAATTGAGCAGTAATAACTCCAGAAAAAAATGACTATCGGGAATATTTAACACTTTTTTCTTGCAACGCTTTTAAGGCTTCTCTGTAAAGTGCTGATCCTGCCTCATCTTTGGTTGTAATAGCTGGCCCGAGGATAGCGTTATATGGCTGCCAGACGAGGCAGAAGACTTAACATGTCAGAGCAGTGTTCTGGCTGTAGTGCTGTACTGGCATAGCCTGCAAGACACTTAGCTGTGGCAGCCCAAGGTGACACCACCATTACCACTTAAAACAACTGAAAACGCTAGCTTTGATGAGGGAAATCATCGTGTGGAAATTTAAAAGTTAATCATAAGTGTATAAATTCAGTCGCAGAAGTTTGAAAGATGTATCAGGCAATTTCCACGTGTGGTTATTGATACTGGAACCAGCTCCATTCCTGAGTAGTTTTACAGAATTTAAACTGTAGTTCTAACCTGATTCTTCTTGATATCTCTGCATTCTCGCTGTTTCCAGACAGCTTGTTTTGTCATATTTTCATAGAAAATACGGTAACGGTATTTCACGTGATTTTGTGTACAAGTAGTGTTAACTGACCTGTGTTTTGATTTTAATTTACTATAAGGGTTAATAAAGTTTTACTGTAACTTTCCTTTGGAGTTTGAATTCTTGTAGTAGTGATGCTCGGTGTTTTAGGAGCTCCGAGTTATCGTATTTTTAGGCTTTTGTAAGGATGTAAGGTTCTGCCGCAGCACTAGGCAATGTGGCTATTTCTGGCTTGTATGATCTCAATTAAAAAACAAACAAAAAAAAAAAACAAACAAAAAACCCACAAAAAACCACAGCCCCTACACAGCAAGGTTTTTCCTACTTCCCTTGAAGGCTTCATTGCCTGTGGTGGTGGACCTGCAGGTGTTGTGTGACCTTCCCTTGTGGGCAGCTGCAGCAGAGCCAGCATGTGGACTGGCTCTACAGTCGTGCAGAATGACCCCTCTGCCCACACGAATGTGCACAGCAGCAGCGGGGCGGTGCCGAGAGGCTGTGTGGGTCCTTCATCCCCAAGCCTGAGAGCTCTTCTAAAACACCTCAGAAATGCCACTCACCAAGTTGTTCGGTTTTTTGGTGCCTGTGTCAAAATATGATCCTCTTGGGTACAATGAAATGCTTGTATGCCTTTTTTTTCACATTCAGTGATAAGCATCATCGTTTGATTACAAAATATTTATGGCACGTGAATGGTGATAACCTGTGGTAGAAAAGACATTCTATCAGTTGTGCCAGCACAAGAATTTTCTTAAAGGTATCATATACTTGTGGATATTGGTATTATAAATAGATTTAGATATACTGGGACTTAGAGAGTTCCCCAGTGAAATTGACTTAATTTTTTTATAAATTACTTACTAATCAATTTTATATTTTTAGCTGTATGTCACTAGCATTTAATTGCTCAGCAGAGGGAGGAAGAAGAGTCAAGTCTCGTGAGCAGGAACAGAACTTCTGCAGCATGCCATTGCAAAATTCAGTTTTCCCTCAGCACATAGCTGCTTTTTTTTTTTTTTAACTGCTCTTTGAAAATTTCCATAAATAATGTCTATGTCTATACCTGGTTCAGCCTCCTAGATATAGGTTATGGGTAGTTTTAGTTATCGTACTTGTGCAGGATAGCTACATGACACAGTGCCCTGTTTAGGTTCCTGAGGTAACTAGACCCAGAGGCAATAAAAACACATCATGTCTGTGCATTTGCTGAGCTTTTTACGCTCTCTGAGAGGCCAGTGCGGCTGTGCTCTTTCCCTTGTTCCAGCTCCCATTGGCATTTAACTTCCCTGGGAGCGTGTAACACTGTTTAACACTTTTTGTTTTGGCCCAGGTTGTTTTGTATCATTGTTTGTAGCTTTAAAGCTTCTGAAATTGAAATTAAAGCTGAATTTTTTTGGGGGGGGAGGAGGGAATTTTTATTTTGGACAGTTGCTTTTTGAGAGTGGAGGGTGGTTTCCATTGCTTTATTACTAATAATAATAATATAAATATTAGTCATTGAAATTTGCAACAATTTCTTTGGAAGAGCTTAAGCTTTGAAGCAGGGGGTCAAGTTGTCAGGTAGGTGCTTCTTGCTTTTCCAGTTAAAACTTACCTTGTTTAGGGCAAATCCTGAGCTCTTGATAGTAGCCATTTGTTTAGCTTTAATAGAGATTTGTAGGTTGACAGAATAATTCAGGTTGTAGGTCTCTAGCTAAATCTTCTGCTCAAAGCAGGATCTGACATGGGATCAGACCGTGTTGCTAAGGGCTTGATCATTCAAGTCTCGAAAACCTCCAAGGACAGAGACAATATAACCTGTCTGGGGAGCCTGTTATGCTGCCTGGGTGTCCTCATGGAGAAAATACGTACTTATTTCTGTGTTGAGCACGGTTGGGAATGGTTTTTAGTAGCTTCTCCCCTGGCTGCTGTCATGTTAGGAGCCAGAAATGAAGCTGAAGGAGACATTTTCTTTTGTCGCAGCGTTCTGCTGGGGCTTTTGGTGAGAAAATTCTTGGTGAAATACAGGCAGGCATCAAGATGGCCTGGAGAGTGGAGAGGTGGGTTATATGGGAGAAAAGAGCAACAGAATGGCAGGGGCCAAATATCTGGGGCACAAGATTTGCAGTCTTTGGAGCATTTCTCTGAAGCCTGGTTTTTAGCCTGTGCTTCATCTCCAGCAGCTGTCCCTCCTTGGAGTGTGTGGCACATGGAGGAGGAGCTCTGTGCCTTGTTTGTTCTTGGTATAGGTGCACTCACAGGTGGACATGGTGGAGAGGACATCGTCAAACTTTCTGTGCTGCCTTTTTGAAGTGTGTATTTCACCCTCTGCCTCATCCTGTTTGAGAACCCCTTTTAGGCAGGAGGGAGGTATGTCCAAAGAAGAGCAACAAAGCTGGTGAAGGTTCTATAGAACAAGTCTTATGAGCAGCAGCTGAGGGAACTGAGGTTGTTTAGCCTGGAGAAGAGGAGGCTCAGGGGAGACCTTATTGCTCTCTACAACTACCTGAAAGGAGGTTGTAGTGAGGTGAATGTTGGTCTCTTCTCTCAAGTAACAAGTGATAGGACAAGAGGAAATGGCCTCAAGTTGTGCCAGGGGCAGTTTAGATTGGATATTAGGAAAAAATTCTTCACTGAAAAGGTTATCAAACACTGGAACGGACTGCCCTGGAAAGTGGTTAAGTCACCCTCCCAGAGGTATTTAAAAGACACACAGGCATAGTGCTTAGTGATATGGTTTAGTGGTAGACTTGACAGTTGGACTCAGTGATCCTAAGGGTCTTTTCCATTTTTGCCTGGGACAGAAGATTCGGGTGGGCAGAGGTGAGGGTGCAGTGAAGAGCACTGGGCAGCACGGAGGATGGCAGGCAGCCAGCCCCAGCAGGCACCAGAGGAGACACGCTGCCACTTCTCAAGGCTCATGGCTGTGATCTGGCGCCTGTCCTGCTGTGAGGTGACGGCACAGCCCTTGGCAGACACAAGCTCCTTCTGTTGTTCCCAGCACTGCTCACTGCCCGCTGGGCTTACCCGGGTCGTGGCCCCTGGCCACGGCCCCACACTGGTCCCTACCGCTTCCTCACAGGGCATCTTCCCAGGCACATTCCTTGCCCCTCTCCGGAGTATGCCTCCCTCCAGAGAAGAGAAGAGAGGCAGGATTTCTCGAGGTCTGCCAACAGCAAAGCTTTCTGGAGCCAAAGTATACCCACAGGCATTGGTGTCCTGTTGGCACTGCCAGCAAACGTCCCTGGTGACCAAGCTGTGAAAGCCCTGGTCTGCTTTTCATGCAGCAGGGAAGGATGAAGGGCCATAGGCTCATGTGGGTCTGCAGAGATGGAAAACAGGATCCGTGCTGAAGGTGGAGGCCTGAATCCTGCCCCCAGGAAAGAGGAAATTTCATCAGATTTCCTCCCTTGCAGCTGTTAATAAGATGGAGGGGTGGGAGGAGAACAGGAAAGCGAGCCTACAATAGACTATTTCTGAAATATATTACTTTTTCTTTCTAAAAGTAGTCTGCTTTTTTTATTTTCCTCTGTTGAATGTGCCGTTTTCTAGAGTGATTTGCCGCGGATTTTTTTCTTGATTTGCCTGCTGGGAAGGCGGATGTATGGTGGAAGCTGCTAAATAGATCAGCTGAAGTGCTGCCCTTGTTTTGACAGTGTGGTTTCAGCTCTGCAGCAGCCTTGTCCTGGGTCAGGAAGCTGGCTTTTCAAAAGGATTTGGATTATTGGCTCGATATGCTCTCACCACATTTTTTCAGTCCTCTCTTAATAGTGTTTCAAGTTTTTCATTACCTTTAATACTGACTCTGGCTTTTCCCTTCAGATAACAGATTGTTTAGACAACCGTGAAATAAAGGAAGTATTTAATTACTTTGCCACTTTTCAAGCCCTAATATGTGCTATGTATTCACTAATGCATACGTTTTTGTGTTATTCTGGAAGAGGAAACTAGGGGTGAAATGTATGCTTATCTCCAGCTAACACAATCCAAGATATCCTACAATTTTAAAAGCTTGTAGGAGCTATTCCAAACCAACTGCATGATGGTTGCTGATGAACAGTTTGAAAAGGAGATTAAAGCCCAGCGATTCAACACCCGAGTGGCACGTATTCCTCCGAACCGTACTCCCCAGCTCCCTGCTGAGCTCTAAACCAATCCAGTTCAAACACATTACAAAGAAGCAGCAAGTACTGCCTTGAGGAATTAACACATACTTTTATTTCCACTGTACTCGCTGTATTTCTACTGTATTATTCTCTGCAGGCCTCCGCATTGGAACCAGAGAGAGCTGCCAGCCAGCAGGTCGAGGCCAGCCCTGGAAGCGTGGGACCTGCCAGCCCGGCGTGCCCATCCCCAGGTGGGTTGTTGGTTGTTGCTGCTGCCCTCCCCTGCCTTTGCCCACCGAGGGGGCTGGGCTTCAGGCACATTCTGCAGCAGGCGACTGACAAGTGCATTTGCAGCAGCATGGAGAGGGTTTATTAGAAAATGCAGAAGATGTCAGAAATCTCCACTTAAGAAAGATCATAGAATTGTCAGGGTTGGAAGGGACCTTAAAGATCATCTAGTTCCAACCCCTCCGCCATGGGCAGGGACATCCCCCACTAGATCAGGCTGCTCAGAGCCCCATCCAGCCCGGCCTTACAAACTTCCAGGGATGGGGCTCCCACCACCCCTCTGGGCAACCTGTGCCAGTGTCTCACCACCCTCACGATGAAGAGCTTCTTCCTAATGTCCAATGTGAACTGATCCATCTCTAGTTTTAATGCATTCTCCCTAGCCCTATCACTACCCAACATCCTAAAAAGCCCCTCACCAGCTTTCTCGTAGGCCCCCTTGAGATACTGGAAGGCCACAATAAGGTCTCCTCGGAGCCTTCTTTTCTGCAGACTGGACAACCCCAAAACTCAGCCTGTCTTCATAGGAGAGGTGCTCAGCATGTCCATATCTCTCGTGTACTGTGGGCTCCAGAACTGGACGCAGTACTCCAGGTGGTGTCTCATGAGATTTTTTTTTTTTTTTTTTTTTTTTTACAGTAAGATCAAGCATTCACTGCAACAACCTCCTGAGGGTTGTGGTAGGGCCCCTGCGGCTGGAGGTTGTTAAGGTGCAGCTGAACAGGGTGCCAGATAGTCTCCTCTAGGCTCCCTTTCCCACGAAAGGTGGGACCAGATGATCTTTTGAGGTCCCTTCCAGCCTGGGCGGTTCTGTCATGTGGCTGAGATGACCCGCCTGACGGCACATTGCTCGGGAAGCGAGTTGTCTGCTTTGCCATTTGTGTGACTGAAAAGCTGGCGCCACAGTGTGCAGATCTGCACACTGCAATCAAGGCAGAAACTATCAGTCAGTAATAGCTTCTGTTTAATGCACTTCCCCCCACCAGACACAAAACATTAAGAAATGGGAAAGGAGAATAAGAAAGGGCACTTCAGTCCTCATAGGGGCTTTAAATGGACAATATCATGCACACTCTTGATTTTCTGCTTTAAAGCCTTTGTGCATGATTCCTAATCTGGTGAAAGGAATTTACTAGTAGAATTTGTGGCTATTGTTTTACAAAAGGTGTTTCCAAAGCATTACCTCTGAGTAGGCATTTTATCTACTGCCTGCTATCATACTAAATTCATGGTCTCTTTTTGTTGTTTGTTTTCTAAAATGGGTCTATCAAAATTCTTCAACTTGATGTGGGTAAGTAAAAATTCTTGAAGTAGGTGTTTAAATGTGATCTCTGGCTGTAATTGGCATATAAGCATAATGGCCCTATTTGATGAAGATAAATGTGACTTAAAACAGTTGAGCTTTGCCCTCAAACATGAATGGGGTATCCTTCCCCCAAGATTAGAAGCATATCCAGCCTTTTCTTGATGTGCTGCAAGACTGAAGCACACAGGCTGTTAGCAAGGGCTCATTAGCTGACTTAATTACTTTGGCTCACAGATGCCAAAGCACACAGGTTAACAATCTTGGATTGCACCTGGCAGGTGGTGTAGAGGCTGCAGTCTTGTGGTGAACCAACCAAATTCTCCTCTCAAGAGTCAGCAGTGATGAGCTGGTGATATTTGTCTACAAATCACAAAGCTACCTTGTCTCAGGCTCCACACCTGTGAGAAATGCTAAACATTAAGTATTGATAGCAAAGTTTGATATTGGCTAACAAGGCAAACAGAGATAGCATTGCGAAAATTGAGATGTAAAGGAGCATGTTTTTCCATTATGTCCGCTTTGGAGGGGTAGGTGTGGTCTGAACTGTGTGACATTCTGGTAGAATAAGCAACCTCCTCTGCTGTTCAGTATAAGCCAGATACTTCCATGCTGTGACCCCTATGTCACTAATGGTGTGGGAACTCCTCCAAAGTGGTGTGCATCTGCCTGGCAGCAGGGGCAGCTTTCATCTCTGCTTGTGTGCAGCCTAGTGGAGCCTTGGGGTGTGTCTCTTACCTCACTCTGCTAGCCTGTCAAAAGAGGTATATTCACAAGCTGCCACTGCTGCCATGGATGGAGTGGGAACAGGATCTGAAGCTGAGATTCTGCTTTGGAGGTTAGAAAGATGCACTGCCTGGGATGCTGGCAACTGCTCTGCTTCCAGTGGCGGAGGCTGACAGTAGTCCAGCTGTCACAGGCCTCAGCTGTAGGTACACGTGGTCTTGGTCCTTCTCACATAAACCAGCATCAACTTGTTGGGGTTTTTTTAAGAACTGAATGTCAACGAGGTTATTCCAGGCCAAGGCTTCCTGTTAGCACAGTTTGCTGTCTGATGTCTGATGTTTGACTGATGTGGTTTAGTGCAAACAGGCAAGCTGAAATATCCTCCAAGTCTGACAGTGACCATGTGAACTGTGGTGTAGCTACTCGTCTAGGTAACATCTTAGGGTAGGATTCATCACACGACTTCAGTAAAGAGATCTGTACCTCAGTAGGTACATTGTAGGTTACAGCTCGTCTCAGCCAAGGAGGAGTGTCTGAAATAGTTTGGGTGACTCTTCCTCAAGAACTGCTTCTCTTTGTTGATCATGAAGGATGTCCTGTGATGCCCGAGTGTAAGCACCTTACGTTTTGTCAGGTAAATTCCATTCTTGCCTTCTCTGAGAGATTAGTTTTGCCTATGTTGAAGAAAGAAGATTATTTTTTTCAAAACATCCAGTAAATGGTCTCACAGTATATCCAGCAAGAAGTTTGATTCTAAGAAATAGGTTTACATTTTATTGAAAAAATATCTTGACCTTGAAGCATTATCTCTTATATGCATGAATTAGGTTCAGATCAAAAGCAATTCAAGTCAACTGCAGCTTGTGCCAGCCCTGTCGTGAAGAGATTAGAATTTCGTCCTGCTGCTGTCCCTTCAGAGGAAGCTGCTTCAAGTGAGAAAGATGTGAAGAAACCTGAAATGGAGCAGCAGAAGGAAGCAGAGCTCCCTGCTACACCAGAGGTACCTACAGACAAGAAAGAGAGAGAACGGAGGAGGGGGAAAGATCTCGCAGAGAAATGTTTCATGCAAAAATTAGTATTTTTTTCTCTGTATAATGTCACTTCAAGAGTTCATACAAAGCAATCTGCTTGCAGATGACCCTGGAGGGTGGTTTCTGTGCCAAATCCTGTAGTCACCAGAGAGCTACCTCCCCAAAGAAGGTCCTCAGTGTCTACTTCTGGGGTTTGAACCTGTAAACTGGCTGGAGCAGAAACAAGAACTTAATTGGCAAACCCTAGTCCCACCAGGTCTTGGGGGGACAGAGTATCCAGAAGGCATAGACAGTTGACCTCGTCCACTTGAAGTGCTGAACAAGTGCAGGTGGTGGCAGAGGTAACAAATGGCCATGACCATACTGCTCTGTCAGGTGACTTAGATCTTGGTCCTGCGTTAGGATCAGCTTTACTGTGCCAGGGCGTCGTGAACGTCAACAACAAACAGCTGCTGGTTATTTCCAGGACTTCAACTTCATGGAATCATAGAATCATGTTGTAATTCTGTGGATAGGGGCTTCGGTTTTGGTGATATTTATTCAGTAAATAAATAGAAAGTGTTGAAGTTAACCTTTGATTGAACCTGCTGATTTTTGAATTCTGATTCCAAATGTCTGAACAGGTGATGAAACCAAAAGCCCTGGAACAAGAAGGGAGCGTAGTGTTGCCATTTTTAAAGAAACTACCTGAGACCAGCCAAGTTACTCTGCAGAATTCTGGTCTACAAGGTGAGCAAAAAACATTTGGAGAACTCAGCTGGACAGTAACTGAGTATGTGTGTGTGGTGTTCAGGGAGAAGTACCTAATCAATGGCTTGGAGGGTTTGGGAGTTGAAGTTGCATCTGACTGGTATTGGTAGTGTGGCTTCTGTGATGCAAAGGACTCTTCTGGCTGTTCCACTTAAAATGGCAGAACTGTGACACAAAGGAGTGGAGCAGGGAGAGCCCTGTCTTGCACTTACCTGTCCTAGCAATAAAAGCTGTATTATGTCAATGAGTTAATACTAATTTTATTGTATTGCATTACCTTTTATTAGTACTGCTTCTCACAGACAAAAATGGCTTAGCAATTGGTTTTATCTCACAATAAAATCTTCTGGAGATAAATTCTTAACTCAGCTGCTCATGTGGATGCACAGCAGAATTTTCGTAGATGAACAATACACTTATCTAGCCATGTCCCTGAATTTGACCTGTGTCTGTCATGAGTTCTTGCAAAGCAGAATTTAATATTTTTTTTGCTCTCATGACAAAATTTTGCTTGAGATTGATAATATTTAGTGGTTCAATTTTAGATTTAGAGATGCATATGTGTAGATATCATGAAAGAGAGGGAGCAAGTTCATCTAAAGTTTTCTTACCCCTGAGAAGGTATTAAGTTGTTAGCTTATGTATAGGTAATATACTGATTATCCTAGTGTTTTCAAGATTGAAATTACTGAAGGCAGTCCACTGTGGGAAGTGAGATTGTCTGAAAAAGAATGGAAATCTCACTTGTTTTAAGTGGAGAGGTGCTTTCCAAATAGGCTTTGAGAACAGTATCATTTTGTGTTAGGCATGAATCAATCCAATCATCGAGTGACCGAATGTGGCTCCATCTCCTGTTTTCTGAGTGATGCCGAAACACTTGGCTGCTCTCTAGTGTTCCCAGCACGTACAGCACTGAAACGATCACAAAAATCCTTTAAAACCTGTCTGCAGAAGACGTGAATGTGAGCACCGTGCAAAGACTTGAAGACGTGGCTGCCCTTGACTGGCATTCGCATGCTGGAACTCTCGTGTGAAGTTCAGTGCCGTGTTACAAAAGTGACACGTGGATAGGGGCAGTCCGCGTGATCCGCAGGTCCGCTATAAACTATCTGCGATGGGCCAAAGCGGTTGTAGTCAGAACCCCTCTCCTGACCGAGGTGGCTCGGGTCTGAGAGTCCGTCATCGCCTTTTGACCACGCTGTGTTGTTTCTTGTTTTGTCTCCGTGCCGTTGCCTGCAGAGCCGCCCCACGGGGCCGCGGTTCCGCTTAGGGTTCGCAACAACTGGCGGCGCTCACAGTTTTTCTCGCAGTCAGGTAAATGCGGCGCTAAAGACCGGCTTCAGCCCTTCTGCTGCCTCCAGTCGTAGGTGTCTTCAGACGTGGGGCTGGGGCAAAAGCTGATGATCACGGGGACTTTTTCTACCTCTCGCTTCCGTAGAAAAGTGTCTATTCCTGCTGCACAGTTGACAAAGAGCTGTTGGGTTGCACGTTGTTGTGACGCTCTTGTTCCAGGCACCCAAATGAAATCACTTGCCTATAAATACCTTTTCTTTGATTTCTTTAAATCAGCGTAATTTTCAAAGATGTTTGGATAGAAAATGGCAATGGTTCTCTTCGTAACTGTGGCTCTTGAATAGTGTAGTCCCATCCTTTTAGCTTTGCTGTGCTTTTTCCTTCCTTGCACTGAATCACGAAGGGAAAAGTAGATCAAGGTAGGTAACATTCAGTGTCTGAGTACTGCTAACGTCTGTGGCCAGAAGTAGATGGCATTAGCTAGCGGTAGAGTAGATCCTAATAGTAGTTAATATCGTGCTTCTCTATACCCAGATAAGAAGTAGTTTTGTTGGTGATGGGTGTAATCTGTTTTTCTGGTTTATTTGCTTGCAATTCGTTCTTGCATTTGGTTATGGGAGCAAATACAAAACTAACATGAAGCTTTTTTATACAGATAGAATGTAGCATTCCTTGCAGGCTAAGCACGTTTTCCTGTGCTAAATTTAATCTTCTCTTTTTCTCTTTTTTTTTTTTTTTTTATTAGCTGATTCTGATAGTGGTGACAAATCAAATGTGAGTACCTTTTTTGTGTCATTGTTTGGTTTAGAGGTATGTGTTTAGAAAAAATGAATTTTTTATGCAAACTGTCCTCTAACATACCCAAATCAGAATGATATTTTTTTTTCTCATGGAAATAAGAGAGAAAAAATACAGCCCAAATCAGGATATGGTCCGAATCTGGAATTTATGCATTCTCCTTTTATCCAGAGGGAATAGTAGCTATATACTCGTTACTCAGTTGCTCGAGCCACGAAAGCTTCACAATCTGGAAACAGTATGTAACTCTAGATTATCCATTCTATTTTAAATGCTACTGTCCCTTCAATGAAAAAGAAAAAAAACAGCAAACAAAGCAAGATACACCACAAATGCTACTCTGAAGTAGACAGTGTTTCATATTCTGTTTGTCACATAAAAATAGACACCATCTCTTCATATCAAATACAACTCTTAGCAGAAAGGAATGTTACATCACGTGTCCGAAATTGCTCTTAATTATAGGGATGTAAACCACATATCATGTAATGGGATCCGTAGTGAAGCCTGAATTTTTTTCCATAATGAAATAATATCTATGAGACTATAAGCTGTTATGCTGGCAGCCATATGAAATCTCTTACAATCACAAATTACTTTGCATATTGCAAAGAAGATTATAGAGAAGCAGAATAGATGTTTTCCTTAAGTTTGAGTACCTGCCAGTATCTCTGTTCAGTGCTGCTTAAAGCTTTCTTTCAGATCTTTTTTTCCCCCTGCAGTTGAAGTTTCCCAAGCCTTTCTTTGCAAAGCAAATGATTATTTTATCATTTAGATATCTGTGGGCAATCCCAAGTGTCAATGAAAGCTGAGAATATTGTCTGCTAACTGAGAGAACCATTATCTAGTTCTGAGTTTCCCCAGGTGAAGTGCAGCTTTCTCTGGTAGCCTTATGTAGTGTTAAAGTCTAATAGTTTGGTTTTCCTTCACACAAGCGTTTCAATTTTTGGTCCTGGGATCCAGAAGAAGAGCGAAAGCGCCAAGAAAGGTGGCAGCACGAGCAAGAACGCTTGCTTCAGGTACGGAAGGAACTACACGTCTTCCACCATGTGGTTCAGCTGTTGAATTGTCCCTTTGGACAAAAGTTGGGCATTTCATGTCACATTTTCCACGTCCTCTGTGGGTGCTTGAGCGAATTCTGTGGCAGATGAGTGATAAAACGAGCATGCACACATGTTCTCTGTGATTTGGGCCCTCTTAGTGTCTCCCTTGCCCACTCCACGGAAAGACCAAAAGGACTTAGTTCTGTCTTCCAGTGCAGAGTTAAATCAAATGTTGATCCTAGACTGTATATAAACTATATTGAGCATAGACCGTGAGACTCTTCATTACTTCGAGCTTCTTTCTCAAGACTGACAATGTGCCGATGCCTATGCAACTCTTCTTTTACGAAGATGGTCTTAATAGATTTTCATGGACTTCTGCTTTGTTCACAGATTCTTCTTGGAAAACATCAAGCTAAATTTGGACACAAAGGGTTTGGGTGGTTTTTTGTGAGGGGAGAAAACCCCCTCAAAACAACTGTTGGTTTTGCCAGTGGTAGAGTAAGCTGTAAAAGGTCCGAGTCTGTGTCTTAGTTGGAAGAAGTGCAGTGGCCTTGAGAACTTTTAATTTCCACGTTGGTCAGTAGTGTCTTTTGAAACTGTGATTAGATTTGGTCCCTCCATGTTGCAGAAGAGCAAATACCTGTCAAAGGGTGAAGAATAATAAAACTGAGCCTTTTCATCTTTTAGGAATCACTTGTGTGTCTCTCTACTGCTTTCTTGAGATTATTTCTTTTTAGTTATTATGGTAATTTCCTCTTAAAATGGTATCAAATTCTCATCGTAATTTTTCTGGCATATGTGAGTGTTCTCTCAATAGTAAATGCATCTCTTCTGAATTAAGCAGCTGTGGCTTCTAATCTGACCCAAAGTTGGAGCTGATGTAAAAGGGATGTGGGAATCATTGTTGTTTCCCATATGCAAACCAGTTCTATCCAAAAAAATTAAAGATCTCTCTGAGATAATTTTTCCTGCAAAACTGTGTGAAAACAATTCTCAATAAATAATTCCATCAAGGAGGAAAATAAGCTAGTTATTAGATTACTTTCTTCAAACCTTTACACACTGTTCATTTGTCTTTTAAACTTGCACAGGTAATCTTCATTCATTAAATTGTACTGGCATCCAGTATCTGCAAAACCTGTTTGTTTATATGCTACTTTCCTGAAGTTTTTAACGTAAAATCCATGCCTAAATGTTTTGGGGTGTGTGATAGCTTTTTGGAACTCTTAATACTGAAAAAAACCCAACCAAACAAACAAGGAATTATTAAAATTGTTGAGCATAAATTTCATTTCTGACCAAATATGTAAACACTTCAAACAAATGAAACTTCTAATATGTTACAAGTTCTTTGTGGTTTGAAGGTATTAAATGTAAGTACTAGAAAGAAGTGGGGAGAGGAGGAAAAGCAGTGTTTTTCTTGACACCCAGGAGTGTTTCAGATTTTTGTCTTCCGATTTAATCCTGTTCTGAGTAAACCACTCTTAGCAGGTCCATTTTCACTGTGAAGGTCCTACAGAACTTATTGCTAATACAGAATGATTTACCTCTATTTGTATCCTCTTACAGGAGAAGTATCAGAAGGAGCAGGACAAGCTGAAGGAGGAGTGGGAAAAGGCCCAGAGAGAAGTTGAAGAGGAGGAGCGTAGATACTACGAGGAGGTATGAGGCTCAAAGGAGGAGGTTGGTTGTTTATTGACTCCTTTTGTATTTAAGCACACCCACTTACGTAACCAAAAAAAAAATCCCATACCTGGATTAATTAATGAAAAGCCTTCTCAAAGCTGAATTCTCAGGAGGGCTTTTCCTCCTAAATACTACCCTAGGCTCTGAGGAAAAATATTTAGACAGGCATCCTCAGAACCTCCACGTAAGCGAAGGTGTCTAATTACTGTGCAAGTCTGGGTGAGTCAGTAAGGGTTGTGTCTGGACACGCTCAGAGTTCCCTCCGGAGGCAGAGCCTTGTGCATTTTGGCATATACATGGTGCTTGGACTTGGTAGAACCCCAGATGAAATTATCTGCCTTGGGCTTCATTATGTAGATGTTTTGTAAACTGGCCTTGGTTTTCCCTCCCCAGAAAAATCCACAGGAAATTTTCTAAGCTTGCAGTTGTAGAATATTAACAATATAGAAGATAGTGGTTTTCTTCTGTCGTGTGTGGGTCATTATTACATGAAATTGGAAAATACTAATATTTTCAGTTTGACTAGTGCATTATGCAAATTGATGTTTTATCATCTGTGCTTGACGGCCAGATCTGAATGTGATCTGAATGAGAACATTTTTTTCCAGTTTGCAGAGTTTCTTGTGTAGCACATGTAATTTCCTATTTTTCTATGAAATTTATTATACTGGTGTTGTGAGAAACAGTGATGCCATCCCAAGCAGAATATTCTTTCCAGTTTGGGACATACCATCTCAAAGATGGTAATGGTGAAAGGAAAGGGAGTGCAAAACCTTGAAGCAAGTTAAAATTGAGGTGTTACCATTATTCTTGGTGACACAAGTCCTTACCTAGCCATCTGAATATGACAGTAGCCAAACTTTATGCTTCTGCTTGTTAAGCTCATAATTGACATTCTGTGTTTTTAACCCCCACTCTCTCCTGGTCCTCTTTTTTTTAGGAACGTAAGATAATTGAGGATACTGTAGTTCCATTCATTGTTTCTTCAAACTCTGCTGAGCTCCTCTCCTCTTCTTCCTCCACCACTGAAGGAAACAAGACAGCGGTGAGTTTCTCATGGACTAGTAGGGTAATAAAAACTAAACCATCTTCCATGCTAAGTTTCATTCTTCACTAAAGGATCACAGAGTCTGGGAACATTAAGAGTAAGAATATTCCCAGGATCCCATCTGTAGCTGGGGATACCTTAGAGTGCCGTAGCTTGTGTATTTTTACAACTGAAAAGTGATCCTCCCAAATGGGCTGCATTTTGAATTAGAACAGAGGGTGATACTTTCTCTCTTTGCAGCTGCTTCTCTTCTTTAACTGGTGCTGTGAAAAAAAGTCACCTGTTTCTGTTTGGTTTAACTACCTTCTCAAAGCCAACAGGTTGATCTCCCTGCGTCCAAAATCTGTACTCATTGTAAGACTGTGCTTTAAGCATGTCTAAGATGAAACTGAATCCTGCCTCCCCACTTCTCTTCCTTTTGTCTCCCACTACCTCTCCTAGAAAATAGCAAAGCAAGCAGAGGAATGTTCACTCTGATTTTTTATTTCTTTGAACTTAGGCAGCACAAAATGTTTAACTCAACTCATCTAGCATCTAATTAAATAGCTGTTCATCAGAGATCAGAAAATGACAAACCAAGTGAGATCAGTAGAGGAAATTGGGATTCCTAGATATAATTTTATCCTGCCTAAGGCACCCACACGGAAGAAGTCATCTGCCTTTTCCCAATTCACTCCAGGATTATGAGTACTGTATCATCTGGTTCTCCTTGCACCCTTCCTGCCCTCTCTTGTCACCCATCCCTGTGCAGGGGCATCAGCCACGGCCCATTTCCCACATGGCTGTCTAGCCATGAAGTTGGCTCTTCCACATTCGGAGTAGACTCATAACTGGTCTGTCCCTAATTTTTTTTTTCTGAGCTCAGTTTAGTCCGGTTAGGTGGTTGTTTCAGGTGAAGTCTTTGTTGACTCCAAACTCAGCCTTACCAAGGTGACATGAATCCACTGTATGATGCGAGATGTTCTTTATGATACTGAGGTGTGTCAACACAATATATCTGGGGGCAGCCTGTGGTTTTCCCATGTGCGTGCTGATACCAAGTTGAAGGGAAGTTCCTTTTTCCCTCCCCTGCTGTCTTCCAGAACTCAACTGATTCAAACAGCTCTCCAGAGGAAGGCAAACAAAAAGAAGTTACAAGGCAGAAAAAGCTTCTCTGGGAGCAGGACAGTATGCCATCTCTGAAAAGCAAAGAAAATGAACTCTGGCAAGAAAAGAGGAGGTATGGATCAAGCCTAAGCCTTTCTTATCCCTGTGGAGCTTTGTGTTCTGTAGCCTTCTGGGATGTCAGAATCTGATTGATCTGAAATGCCAGCATCTGATGGCCTGGTCATAGGTGTAATATATCCCAATCAATACTCGCTTGCTGCAGGCTTACACGCACGCAGTAATGCTGGTTGTGCACATCCAAAGGCTTGCCTTCTCAGTGCATGGCTTTGCCAAGAGGCTCTCGCTTCAACCACATCAGAGCTTAGACAGGTCAGACATCTCCATATGTCCCTCCACTGTCTGGTGTATAAGTTTCACAAGCCACTTGGGGGAATAAAGGAGCAGTAGCTGCTTTCACTCAGAATCTGTGTGTGATTGCTTGGCTATCTTGGAAGTGCCATACCTGAACTTGCCAGATTGTGTATGAAGTCCTGGTCTTTACCCAACTGCTAATAACAGCTTTCACAAAGATGAGAAGCATCTGATGATGCTGAATGCTGTGTAGAAAACACTGAGAAAAGCTGTTTCTTTAGCAAAGAAGCCGTTTTTCACAAATCCAGAATGATCTTTAGTGTGTCTGGTGGCAGTGTGTGAGATGAGCATGGAGATTTGGCATATTTGGAAACAAACTAGTTAATTCATGACAGTTATCCTCGTTCCATTGTTGCTGCTGACACGATGACAAAAAAATCTTTTTGCAAAAAATAGACTGATATTCAAAAGTCCAATTTTTGCCATTATATTCTAGGTGAAATTTTTCCTGGCTTTATTTATACAATGTGACTTGTTTTTGTTGGCAGTGGAAATAAAATGCTCCCAGGACACCCAGAGATGGGTATCTTGAAAGGAGGTGACCAGGAGCACCAGGTGCCGATGATGGAGTGCAGCTCGCCTGCCAGGCTGAATCTGCCGTTGACTCAGGGTGAGAATCAAGACTCTTGATACGCGTATATTCTTTTCCACATAGAAATCTTCCAAAAATCTAACTCAGAGAATTCTGGAAATTGACAGTAAACCTATATCTTCAAAATCTGAATGTCTCAGACTCAAAAGTTATTTTCTGTTAGCAGAGATAAATATGCTAAGGTTAATTTAAGGTTAATTTAAAATCTTATTTTCATCAGACATGAGTGTTTCAGCTGAAGGTCAGAATCTCATTTATATACCTTTGTGTTCACATTAGTAGTTAAACATAGTTATCTTCCATCTTTTATGTAGTATCACATACATCTAGGATTTGTCCTGATACAGAGACCATATTTCAACACTTGGCTATCAAAACACAAAATAATTAGATTCTTTATATCCATTTCGAATCCAGTAAAAATCACTACCTGTGATGTGTATCCTTTTCAAGCCAAGCCTAAAATGATATCTCCCTCAGTTTTGTCATTAGAAATATCTGATGACATTTAAAATTAGTAGATTTTATTAAGGTCCCATAAGTATTGGGTTTTTTCAGATGAAGGAATTTACCAAAAGCATTGCTGTCAACAGCGTGAACCTAAAAAAGGGCAAATCCCCTAATTTAACATCAGTATCTAACACAAGTGGATAGTGAAAGCAATTAAGTAGGACTAAAGACACACCCTTTCCACCTGTAGAAACTGAGGTTCAGGAGCAGGGTAGGTCATGTGTATGTGAAGGTAATGCGGGGGTCTGCTGATGTAGCAGAGCCTGTCTCTGACTTTGTGTGGGGTTTCTGAGAACTTGTTTTTAAGTTACAGGACATTTCTTATCTCCTTTATGGTGTGCTCACGAGCTGTGTGGGGGTCTGTAAGTGTTGACAAAAGCATTTTGTCTTAAGTATTGAAATTTCCTCACTTCCCATTGTAGACATCTCCTGGAATCAGCAGTTGCTGACAAAGCAGTCCCCGCATCGCACTGAGGACATTCGGCAGAGACCATTCCTGGGCCATAGTGCTGGACAACAGCTGAGCTCTGCAGGCGAGACAAGGAGGTGAGAACGTAAAATAAAGGTTATTGAAGAGATTGGGAAGTCTTACTTGCTGGGTTCTCCTTTAAATTCCTACTCAGCATTCTTTATCAGTCAAGTTTCCTGGGCAGTCCTGCGGTGTCAAGACACCTGTGATTGCTGGCTTTCCCACCAGGACTGCTAACATTTATCCACTTCGTTCCTCATTATGGGTACCCCAGTAACTAGTTTTATGAGGGAACATACCCTATGTTTACCACTCCCCATCTTCTTTCTCCTGAGCACTTTAAAAACTCATCTGCATAACTGTTCACAGTTAAAAACAAAACCTGTCTTTAATTTTCCTTTAGCAGTAGTAATAATGTATCTTCTCTCCTCTATTTTAGGGCAGGCTATAATGAGAACTTTCGATCTGGGCCATCGTCTCCCTGCTCTCCTGCTGCTCCTGGTCAGTCACCCAATAGGTATGAAAAGTCAATAAGGAATTTTGTAGACCAAATTTTGTAGACCCAATACACCTTGTAGTCATTGGTGAACTGTCACAGTGTAAATCACATTCATGTTATGTGGATGAACTATTAATTCTTTTAAATGTTGCGATTCATAACTGACCATATAAATAAATATGTGCTTTCCTCCCTGTTATTTCTTGCCTACTTCAGCAATATTGTTATGTTTTCAAATAACACAGTTCAGAAAACAGCTGTAGGACTCTGCTTGATCATTGAAATTTCAATGAAATTGAAATGGGGATAGTATAAGCTCCAATGAAAGCAAGTAGTTTAGCATTAGTTCACAGCACTTACGCCAAAGGATGTTGTCTTCACTGTGAATAATCACACGCTCAGGAGTAGGGTATGTTCTAGACCATCACATTTCAACACTTGCTGATTTAAAAAGAAATCCTTCCCTTAATTTCCAAACTTGAAATGCATTTTGCTTTTCTGTGTTTTTTTTTTAATTTGTCTGCATTTGTGCTAATCTCCTAGAGATTTGATTCTCTGAAGCAATGAGCTGTGCAGCTTTCAGTGAGATACTTGTATCAGCTCTAAATAAACATTAACTGTAGCCTGATTGAATCACTAACTGTTTGGGGTTTATTAAAATCAGTTGGCTTATTAAATAGGATAAAGTAATACAACACAGGAAACATGGCAAGCTTTTCTTCTATTTGAATACTGGTTTTCTTCACACTTCATAGCAAAGCCCTCCTTCCCATGCCGCTTGCATTGACATTAAACTATTGGGAGTTTTTTATGTGAACATTGTCTTCTATTTTTTCCAGTTGCATCTGCAGTTCTGCTGGGATTGCAAATGATTTCTTTCTACATGTAGCTAGTTGTGATAGCTACTTCATATTATTTAGCAGCTATATTCTGATCTGAGACCCATTTCCAATAAATCCTAGTTTTGGAAACAGTTTATGGGATGTAATTCATTCTTCCACTAAAACATTAGAAAAATTCTCATAAAATAATTCCCAAAGCACTTTATTCTTTGACCCAGCACTCTAACTTGTCCTTAGAATAAATCTGATAGTGGAAAAGAAGTGAAAACAAAGGTGGACCCCAGAGTAATGGAGATGCATGTGAGCAGGTTTAAGGTTTTAGGGGAGGAGAGGAAACCAGAAAAGTCATTCTGAGAGGAATAATGCAAATGAAGCAAAAAGACAGTGATGTGCCTGTGCTGTCAGTGTACATGGTGGAATAAAGAATGATGAGCTCAGGAGTGACAGAGATTAGATGGAAGTAAGAACAATTTTCTGGTTGTGGTGAGTCCTTCTGTTGCTCTTGTCTCTTCTTTATCTTTTTTAAAATTGCTTTTTTGTCATGTTTCCATCCAGATTAATCTCTGTTGGTGGCTTGTTATGTTACCAAAACCATAAAGCAAGATACTGTAAACTTCCTTGTCTCTGTCCAATTTCATCAAGCCGTCTTTTCAAAACTCATGAAATATCCTAAAGTTTCTCTCCTGGTTTCAGCCTTGGCTGAAAAAAACACAGATGACACATAATGATGAGGGATCCCTTTCAGTCTCAGGTTCATCTCACTAGACAGACATTATTTCTGGCAGGCAAGTGAGAAGGGAAGAGCATGAAACACGTAGAAGTGTGCACCTGCACTGCTATTTAAACCATTATGAAAAAAGGGTACCAATTATTCTTGGGGTCCTGATGTCTCACCCAGCTGTCATCAAACAGCTGATTTACTGGACAGGTCCATACAGGACTGCAGCTTAAGGAGAGAGCTGAAGTATTTACATTGCAGATGGAGATCTGGTTTCAGCTTTACTCCAACTAGTGATACTAACAGGCATGTAGGTGCAGCAGCATAAGCTAAAATTAGTTAGCAGGTGCCTGGTTGGTGCTACCACAGTTATGCTGCTACTGTTGACTTCACCAGCTTGTGTGGGTGTAAGAGCAGCATCCCTTCCTTGATTTGCAATAAGAAAACCCATTTGCAAACAAACTGAAAAAATTTCCAAGCTGAGACACTGACTCGGATGATTTGTGTAAATATCTGCTTGGATCGCTGTGGCATTGGCTTGCTCTAGGTAATCCTCAGGCATGGTTCCCTGCCATCTGGGCCTCTGTTAAGAGACTTTCATCTCCTTTGATCTAGCATGGCAGACTAGCAGGGAAATGGGTCTGAGCTGCTGTGCATTCAAGCATTTTAAGCCTCTCGATTCCTTTGTGTGTGAGGCAGATGTGCAGGCTGATTCATCAACATGCTGAAGAGTCAATGTGTATTTATGTGAAACTGCCCAATGCGGTCCCTCTCCATCAACCTGTGTAAATATTTGGCTACATTTTAGCATCAGTTGCTTTTCTGTTTGCTTAAAGTCGTGTTTTTCGCCTAGGTCTGTCAGTGGAAAGAAGCTTTGTTCTACCTGTGGGCTTCCTCTTGGAAAAGGAGCTGCGATGATTATTGAAACACTTGGTCTTTATTTCCACATTCAGTGCTTCAGGGTATGTCTCTTGCTTTATTAAGAAAAGTCTCAAGTCATGCACTGTGTGTGGCCGTAGATGTGAAACTGAGGTCCGAGGGATTTGTATGTGTGTGTGTGTTTACTTGTTTGTAGAGAAGTGGAAGTAGTGCAGCTAATGTGTTATTTTGCTGTCAGACATGTTAATTGAACTAAACCCTCTAATTTAGTAAGCAAACTTAACTTCTTACTTACAGCAGGAAGCATTATATAATTTCCTTGATGTACTCATCATTCTTTAAAGATAACATTAGTTACATTATGAGTTGGTTGGGGTTTTTTTTTCCCCAAAAACCTGATCGGTCCCAAAGCCATCTTCAGTCCAATCCATGGTTGGAAAGCTTTGACTATGGAATAGTTGATGTATTTTGGCTTTCACCAGAGCTCTTGACAGAAATACTTCTTGACTGTTCTTGAGTGTTTCAATTTGGAAATGACTCAAGATAGCATTTCCTAGAGAACTCAGAAAGTGTCCATTTCCGTTATCTCTGGCCCAATTGGCATTAGACATTCATGAAGTTGGTTTTTTTTTTGTTTAGACATTTACCCAAACTAAGCTTTTGGCTGTTCTAAGCTATGCCCATCATAAATGGTCTGGCTCCAGAACGCAATGTTAAAATCACTAGACTTTGCTTCTCTGTGAGTGGCGACTGCTGAAATCCACTCCTAAATACTGCTGGCTCTAAAAACACTTTTCGCTGATTTGCAGTGTTTGACAGACTGGGTTCTGGAAGAGTATTTTTTCTCACTGTTCTGAGAACTACTAAAACAAAAGTCAAAAACGTGGAGAATTGTGACAGATAATAGGGCACGGTCTCTCTTACTTTCTCTGTTCTTCAATTAACAGTGTGGCATTTGCAAGGGACAGCTGGGAGACGCAGCAAGTGGCACAGATGTCAGGATTAGAAATGGTCTTCTTAACTGCAACGATTGTTATATCCGATCCAGAAGTAAGTACCAAATCCTGTCTGAAGAACAAGGAACTCTAACAATACTGTTGCTGTGATATTAACTGATGGGTTTTTCACCTTCTGGCTTTGCCACCTAGTCATAATTTCTCCATGGGAAGAGAGATCTTCCCATGCCATTTTAATTATCTTCTTATATAAAAAAATATTTCCAAGCCCATTAAATCTTGCCCAGAGGATCTCTGCTCAGCAGTATTAAACTTAAAGGCTCTTTCTGTGCGTAAATACAAACTCCTACGTTGCTCACGCATGTTGCAGGTCCTGGAGGCTTGGATCTGTCACATCACGAGAGACAGTGAAGATACTGCTACTAGGTCTAGGCCTCTCGGCACAAGTTCCCAATTTTTATGTCTCCGAGCCTCCTTTGCAGACAGAATGATCATGTGAAATATTAGGAACATTCTGTGACTTGTGGTGGTATCCCCAGACATGCGCTGAAGTGTTGCTTGCTGCAGGTTTTGAAGAGATGGACGATTGCATGTCAGAAAAAAACTCGATACATTTTTCTGCCTTAGAGCAAGTCACTTGAATGTCCTTCCTAGTCCTGGATTTCTGTGACTGATACCAAATTGCTAGAGTATTTCAGCTTCACCCTGATGTCAACAGGGAAGTGAGATGAGATGAGATGAGATGAGATGGGCAGTGCTCATGCTGATTTCCACTTTGTGGAAAACAGTAAGATGCAGTAAAAAACCATGGGAGTAATTCTTGCCTTCCTGTTACCTGTTACTGCTTGGTATATTCACTGCCTACAGTCCTAACTCGTAAGTGGAAATACAGAGTTCTTTTCACTCACTGTTCCCCTTCTCTCACAAAAGTGCAGTGGTTGTAGAAATCCAGGAGTAGGAAAGTCACCTACCTACTTTTGCCAGCAGAATAGACTTTTTTTTTTCTCAGATGTTTCAGGAGAAAGATAGTTCCCGATCAGCAGAGCTAGAGGGTGCTATTGTATAAGCTTTCTTCGGTATTTTCGTTTTTAAATTCTGCTGAGAAATGCTGGCGACTTTTTATTATTATTTATTTAACCAGAAATGTTTAGAAATTACTTTTCCCCTTCGGGCTTGATACTATTAACCTGCTTTATGTGGATGAGGTCCTGACCCTTAAAATATACATTTGCACATTCATCTTTACACAAAAAAGAGAGGAAGGTGATGAAAGTCATATTTTCATTTTCTTCTTAAACCTTTTAGCTGAAAAAAAAATGAGGTTCCTTAAGGATAGGTGAAGGCTCAAATAAATCATTTATTAGCTTATCTGCTGTAGAAATCATCCCCTCCATCATCATTTCTACAGCAGCAGTAATAGAAAATGCAATACAGAGCTGCCTAGAATGTTTTGTGGAGTAAGGTTTTGCGTTTGTACATACCTAGCTGATCTGTGACAGAGGGAATAGGTTTTGAGAAAATGTATGGTTCCTGAAGAATGGTAACCGCAAGGGTTTGTCTTTTTACCTGTAAATTGCCTCTTTGTTGTGTTCACGCCTCATGCCAAATCTCAAAACATGAGTTAGTTGAAATTAAGTTACACTGGCTCTTGCTGACAGTTTCAAAGGAACTGGTTTCGGTAGAACTGCAAAGATGGCTAGTTGCTCATTTGTGACTAGAATTTGATGGATTCCACATCTGAAATGAAGAGCAAACTGGTGCAATGTTAGTGTTTTGCCTTTCAGTTCTGGGAAGTCTGATGCTAAATGTAAAATCATTTGCTTGACTGCACAGCTTGTGCCTTCCTGCCCCAATGGCTGCATCTGAAAACCTGTGCAGCAGTGCCCACAACTGACGATCTCTGACCAACCCAGAATTAATAAGTATTGTTTTGAGGCACTTCTGGACATCTCAATGAAATATTTTGGCTGCCAGAAGCTGATTTGCAACTGTGAAAGATTCTGTTTCAAAATAAATTATCAAAACTTTAAGAGAGAAAACCATTATGTAGTGGTCCAAGGTCGAAAATATTTCTCTTTTTTCAGTTAAAGTGGATGGGGTTTAATTGGTAGGTTATTTCTCTAGAATAAAACTCCCACAAGAAAAGAGCTCAGTAGTCAGTGTCAAATATAGGGAAGAGTTACAGGTTCCTGAGTGTCAAAGTGCAAGGCAAGAAGTAAATTCATGAGATTCCCTGTATGGCTAAATAACACTGGGGCTCTGAATTACCTTTAACACAAACCAGGCACAGCTGAAGATGACTCATCAGTCCTTTGCTTTATTATTTTGCCACTGCAGAGCCTGAAAGTAAATACACCCACGAGTACTTTGGGAGTGAAATGAAATAAAAGTGCATGCAGAATGCATTTGTCCATGTGGCGTGGAAAAGATATTTCCACTGGAGTTATGCTGAATCCTTCTTTGCAGTTAATACCCCAGCTTCGCAGAAGGAAGGAGAAGTAAGGCACAAATGATAAATATTTCCATATGCATTTTTTTTAATTGTAGAGAACATATGAGGAAAAGCCTATGTATGTTTGTTAAGATCTGTCATCTGATGAATTGTTTTGATTTTGTTTTACCCAGCTGCTGGACAGCCAACTACGTTGTGACATGACTTTCAGTCCTTTCAAGAAGGAACTCTCTTCTCATATGTATCGGCTGCCTCCAGACAATCACTTCTAAGAGCTTGAATCCATGGACATCATGGCTCTCATCTCATTTTGAAAAACTCATAAAAACGCTGCACCTGCTCCCTTAAAATGCAATATGTTGGTTTTTTTCCCTTTCTTAAGATATTTGCAAAATATGTATGACCGTGTTTGGGAAGGCAAAGCCCAAGTACTATTAAAAAAAAATAATCCCACCTTTCAGGTATGCTTATGATTTCCAGTCTGTTACCTTGTTCTTTTGGAAGTAATAAGAAAATAAACATGCAATAAAGCTGTTTTGTTTTAATATTTCTAGGAATTAAAAAGTTTAAGTTTACAGAACCTTTATAGAATATGCCAACTTGAGCTGAGAAGTAATTTTAAGATAGTATCTAATCAGTGCATTTGAAGAACTAAACATCACAGCAAGACTTCTCTGTTATAACTGAAGCTATAACCTTTTTTATACAGAGACTAGTTTGATAATACATCCTGTAATTCTGAAGCATTTTATGTTTATATTGCCTTCAGTGGAGGGTAGGAGTTATACAAATAAATTATTGCACCTTTAGTGATAGTATTTTTTTGTTTGTGTACCTCAAGTAATGGTCATGACTATAGCTTAATATTCTCTCAAATAAAGATTTCTTCATTAAACCTAAAGACTGTATACCCTTAACGACGGCAAGATTCCCATTAGGAGCAATCCTTCTTACTAAGTTCAGCAGCCCATGAGGCTCAATGACCTCGAGGAAAGGTGATGTGGGGGAGAGGCAGCCAAGTGGGCAGACATGGCCAAATTGAGAGTCTCCAAGATGAAGTTTGATGCTATGATGAAGCTTTTCTCTTTGACATGTAACCTGCCCGTTGATTGTCTGAGTTGATTTGAGATCTGCTCGTTCACTTGCAAGCATCACAGGTGGTTGAAATCTCCTGAGGAGAAACACTTGGGGTTTCAGTGCCCTCCAGAGCAGGGAATTAAACAGCCTTGAGCCTGTGTTCCTCCATACACTACCCCAAGAAAGTCAGCAAAACCTGGGGGTGCGGGAGGCGGACAGGGACGAGGCTGGCAGCAGTAGGCAAAAAACCCCCAAACTTTAATTTACCTGGGTCTGGGCCACTTTTCCTTTGTGCTTTCTGTTGAAGCGTGTGCTCTGGACTAAAAGTGATCCAGCATCCTGTTGAAACAGCGGTCAGAGCTGTATCTCTTTATCTACAATACAGAGACAAGGTTAGGGGGGCTGTTGCAATCATAAAAAATCCTAGCACTTTTTGGTAAACAGTTCTTGGAAATATCCCATTTTAGCAATCCACGACACAAAACGGAGGAAGAAAAATCTACTTATTCTGCCTTAAAACCATGATGAAATTAATTAATAGAGATTTATTTTATCTACGTGCACATCCGTTGTCTTTTGACGTGTTGGTAAATGGAAGTGAAATGTTTATTAGGGAAGCAATTTTTGAGTTGTTCTCTAGGTAGCGACTATTTATTTGAACTCTAGAGAGTTGCTTGCCTGTGATTTGCATACCCAGTCGAAACTGCATTGTCATTGAAAACCCATGTAGTGGAGGACGTTGTGACTCTCTGCTGGAAAGTTACATGTTACTTCCTTAATATTGTGCCTTAGAAAATGCAAAGCTGTTGCACACAGTCAGCAATGACTTATGGATGCAATAAATCCAAAAAGCTGAAGTCCTTTGTGGACTTCACCTGGGGAATATTTTTAAAAAGAAAAGCATTAAGAAATCCAACAAACCTTTTGGAAATAAAAGCGATGTCCAATATTTTGATCGACCATCTGCGTGATAATGGTTAAATGGTTTTGATAACCAGGATGCTCACTCTTTGCATGTGGTCATCGTAGCATTTTTCCGCAAATAATGTGTAACGTGGAAATTCGGTAAGCGGATTTTATGTAGCCGACTTCATACATCTATATAATTCCACCCGCTGCATTAAGGTCATGTGAATATATGATGTCTGGGCCTGATTTTTAAACGAGAA
The DNA here is from genome assembly GCA_020746105.1 of Trogon surrucura. Classification (NCBI taxonomy): domain Eukaryota; kingdom Metazoa; phylum Chordata; class Aves; order Trogoniformes; family Trogonidae; genus Trogon; species Trogon surrucura. The sequence continues at coordinate 55,650,728 of CM036620.1, read as the reverse complement.
TGTGCATGCTTTTGAGTCTATTTGGTATCGGTCACTACCACTGCTTCACCCGTCTGATAGAGTTTAGATGTGCAGATTGGTCCCCAGGTGTCTAACGGGTTGGTTGTCACAGAGGTTAGATTTGCTTCTCGTTCATTTAGGGGTAAGTGCCCAAAGGGCTTAGGAGCATGGTTGAGACTAAAATGCATGGGTGAGGGGTGGGGTGGGGGGATGCATCGCATTGCGGACACACCGCTGAGTCTCTGAAGCTGCTTAGAGATTGAGCCCAGTGTCTTGTCAATTAGTTTCATATATGCATGTTTTAGCAAAGTTGATTGTATGTAAAGTGAAATGAAGCAGCATTTCCAGGCAACATTTTTTCCCTCTAGTGAACATCTATTCACCAGCACAGAATAATTTTCAACACTTCTCTAAATTGTACTTGCAGACTACTTATGTTTGATTTTATATTTCCTTTGAAAGTCTTACATGGCAAATTTATTCAGGCTGAGATAATTTTGTCCTTTTTTTTTTCAGTGTGAACACGCAAATATGATACATTTCTTACCAAGAACTTTAAGCAGAGAAAAAAAATAACACTTCACTACATTTGAACTACAATGTAAATGTATTTGTTGCAAAAAATAATGATTTATTATTACTAAGCAAGTACAATGTATGTAATGGGTTTTAGATATTCAGAATTTATTCAGCCTCTTGCTACTTCAGAGGACCTGGACAGCTGTCATAACCCATCTGTATTTCACAGCCTCATTTTCCATGGTGTATTTTTTCCTTAGTCTTGCTGTGTAGTGTTTTGATGCAATACATCTGTAGTTCTCGGTGAATGTCCTAAAGGTTGGTGAACCATAAGGGGGACCATCCTTATCTGCATGTCCATTCAAGGACAAGGATTGCTGTCCTAGCTGGGGCTAATGTTGAATACCAATTGCGCTAATCTTTATTTATTCTAAAACGCCTCTGGAAATTAGGAAAACTTGTCTAAAACGCAACAGCTTTTATAGTAAATGTATGTTTATAAATAAAATGTCGATTACCTTTGGTGTTGATTTTACTTATTGTGACTAACTTCTCCTTTTGCATGCGATGTGTCTGTGAAACTGGATTGCAGGGCGTGCACATCCCATTGGTAAAAGCATCTGCTTGACTAGGGTGGGCTGGACCAAGCTGTATTCCACAAAACTCGGTATATGAGGTGAGACAATAAAAAAAAGACATACCTGAGATGAGGCAATACCCTGTAGATTGCTACTGTAAGCTGGAGCTGAGTATTTACAAAAGCATGTGTGCCTATCATGGTAAAAGATGAGCAAAGATGGCTTTCTGTAAGTCGAACCCAAAGCCCTCGGAAGATCTTTCATTGATGTCAGTGGACTGCAGTTCAGACCTTGACTCAATAAGGGACTTTATGCGTTGCAAAGCTAAATATGCACTTGGTTAATTCCATTGCTGTGTAACAAAGATCATTGAGTTTGCTCTTAGTTATGCATGTGCTGAGGTATCTCACTAATTCTTGAATCTCAACGAGTATGTGGCTTCACCAGTAACCAGCAGAAAGTTCACACAAAATTTTAAAATAATAACTCCCCCCATTTATTTTCCTTTTAATTGGGTCTTCAATGGATGATGGGTTTGGTTTTGTGCCAGAAGCACATCTCGGCTGTTAGATGAGTCATGGAGAAGTACTGACAATTTAATTTTTTGAAAGCAGATTTTTCTCCTGGTGCCTTAATGGAAATAGTAGTGGTCTTACATTATTTCTGCATATACATCTCTGGACAGAGGACCAGCGTTGCTCTGATGTAGCAGAAGTACAGTGGGGTTCCCAGAGGTAAGCATCACCACCTTGTCTGCGGGAACAGCTCGCTGCCACTGGAGGCTGCTCGGAGGCTGGATTTGGAGGCAGCCAGGCAGCTATTTCTGCTTCAGCAGCCCTGCACCAAGGCTGCCGAGCACCCAGACGAGCACAGGTTTTATGATTGTGTCCCTTGTGAGCCACGTAAGATAGTGGAAATCCTGGTATGATTTTATTATTATTTTCTGGTGAACATGACCTGGCAGGTCTCACCTTCCCAGAGTCGTTTCTTGTCCTAAAAGGGGACCCATGGGGGTGCACTCCACCAGCATCAATTTGATACCAAAATAATTCCACAAACCTTGTAAAAAGATTGTCACCTACTCACCTTGCCAGCACCTTCATCTGCAGGTAGCAGAGGCTGCCAGGAGGACCCTGAGGGAGAGCAATGTTTTATAAGAGGATCTTGGCATACCCAGGGAGAGGATGATGGCTTGCTGAGCAGCAGGATGAAGCTGGGGACATACAGAAGAACTGGAGGTGATGTGGGAGAAGAGTAGGAGGGTGTAGGAGAGCTGTTACAGCTGAGGCTCAGACATCAGGGCAGAGGATACCCCATGCAAAAGGGAGTGTGTGCCAGGTCTCTCCACGAGAGCTCTGTACGTCTTCCACACCCCATCTGTGTGATGCCTCCATCCCTTCCCTTTCCTCCATCATATCCAGGCAGGGCAAAGGGCCCTCTTTCCTTTTCTGCACCCTTGGTCTGGGGTCCAGCTGTCCTCCTTTCTTTGGCTCTTAGTTTTCTCTCTTTAGTAAGTGTTTTGGTGCAGAGGCCGTCAGCGAACACAGGCAGGCACCAGTAGCTGTTGGAGGCTCTAGGCACAGGTAATAAACAGATGCAGCTTGTTCATCTCATGAGTATCGATCCTTATCCAGACAACTCTTCTGGGGGATAGTTAGAAGCAGGCAGCTACCACTTTGTTTAGAAAATTAGCTCTAGGTACAGTTCTTGCTGCCCAGTTTAGCAATGATTTGGTCTCAGATGGATTCCCTTCCTGATAATGGAAAGCTGGTTAAGTACGTACTCAATAAACTTCGCAGAGAGGGGGCTCACCCCGCTCTTCTCCCCTCGTCTCTGCTCCCCTGAGAAAAAGTTGGGAACACAACAAAATGCCCATTTTCAGAGAGATCTTCAGTAAGAGTCACAAGGGGTTGTGGACACTGGAAGTGAGTAGATGACCCCTACTTGGCTGGAAAAAAAGAAAAAAAAAGAAAAAGAAAAAGAAAAGATGCCAGAAAAACAGATCTCCTGTAAAGGCAAACAGGACTCCTATATACCTTTAAAAGCCTCCGGTAGGAATGTAATTTCATCTGAATTTCCTGATAAGGGGAAATGACTAAACTGGAAGCCGCTCAAGTTTTGCAAGCAATAAGAGCCCAAAAGAGAGATGGAAAGTATAGGGTGGGTTGTGACTCTTCTCAGAGTATGATGTGGGGTTGGTATTTGGTGTGGTGGGGGAGGGATGTCTGTTTTCTTGTTCATCTCTGTGATAAAATATAGCATGAGTTAAACATGTGAGAGGAATGGTTACCCCTCTGCAAAGCTATAGCTGCTGCTCTGTAGACCGTACTGGATACTCCATACTCTGGAACCAAAGTAGCTGGTGAAGCTCTCCTCGCCAAAGCATATGAGGTTTTTAAGCCATTTAGGAAAAATAAACTTCACTATTTAAGATAATCTTGTGAGTCACTGCTAACTCATCTATAGAGTTCATCTACTTCACTGCACATGATGCACTGTAAATTCTCTTAGCTAATGCCACATCCATAGTTCACAGATGCGTTATTTCTAAGCAGGTAACCTGCCGCCTAAAACCTGCTGAAGCCAGTCACATGGATCTAGAAACTAAATTAAAATTAACAGAAATACAAATCTTCTCTTGAAATAACAGCATTTATCAAACAGAGAAAATAAAACAAGATTTTAAAAATTCCTTTTGTCTATCACCTCTGATTATAGACAATAAACTACTCCAATGACAAGAACAGGAACAGAGACATGCCAGGCACATCTCTGGAAACTACCTGGTAGCTTCCCGTGTTGAGTGTCAGAGAGAAGTGTTAGGACCTGTGGGACAGAAAATGTCTCAGATGGTTAGGTCAAGGCCTTTTTTTTCCAAAAAGGTAAGCACCAGTATCAGATAGCAAACGATGCTTATTCTGTAATACGAGGTAGCTCTTCAAAGTAGTCTTTTGCCAGAGTTCTGGTTTGCAGGAGCTCACTAAAACATACTTTCCATACAATACACCTGGCATCTGACACATTTGTTGTGGAAGGACAAAGAGGGTCTCTGACAGTATTTCATCTCAAGCGTGTGATTCCCAGTGGGAAACCTTGTTGCTCATCACAGTATACTCAGACTTCGTGACTTTCCCTGAGAATTTTGCATCACCCTCAATATAGTTACCTACTTCTGATGTTTGTATACCTCCTGCAAGGACTGGTTCTGCTAGTCATCATAAAAACACTCAAACTATGTTTTTAGGGCGTTCACAAATACACATTACTGGATAACAGGAGATGATCTCTAAGTCTATATTCCCAGAAACAAAACCACCAATGCAGCGCGTATTAGCCAGTCATGCTAATCCTATGTAGGTTCAACAGCATAAACTATGAAGATCACTGTTTGCTGCAAATGGGAGAACTTCCTGTGTTCAGTCCTAGCTCAAAGAGTTCTAAAATTTGTCTTGGGAGAAAACTTTTACAACAGAATAAAGTAACATGCCTGTACTTTGCACCTGAGGATGGGATGTCACGCCCCAGTATGGCATGACACTTACAATGGCTGCATCTCGGAGCATCTTCAATCACTTAAAAGACCTATATTGATATGAATATGAACCTTTACGGAATATATACTTGGAAGGACCCCTCTCAGGTGCTAACACAGACAAAAAGGTTACAAACATATCAGGAAGGTCTCAGAAGTAGAGTCATCAAATCTTCTTTTCCACCTCAGAAAATGAATAGGATGTACCAAACAAATGAGCTGCTGCTGAAACAATTTCTGTGTTAATGGTGGCACCAGAACTGCTGTTCTAGGGACCTGAACTCAGGTGCTTGTGATGAATATCCCCTCTTCTCTGTGGCCAGGTGCTTTTTCATTGCCTTTGGGGTGTTTCATAAAACACTGTGAAAATACACAAGTTCAAGGGGGAGGTGTTACACTAATCCTCCTGTATCTCAGGATATCCCCATCACTCAGATTGGAGATGACACCTCCGAATGTATGTTCCTGGGACCACGTCGCCATGTGAGAGCAAAGTGGTTCTTCTTCCAAATGATAATAAATGTAAGGGATTCTTTTTGGTCTAATCACAAACTTTTCTTAGGAAAAATGAATTCTGGTGAGTGATTTGGCATTTGTACGGTCCATTAACTAATATTAATGTATTGAAGTAGACTAAGTTTCAGCATGGGCTTTCTGTGCTGGACTTCATGCTACTATTCAAGTCTTAGCTTAAAGCTTTTTCTGACAGAGAGATGATGATAACACTCCAGTCATCACCAACCTAAGAGTGAAAATGAGCTCTCTGAACTGTTAGATGAACTGACATTTTGGAGGACTTTTAGAAAACATTTGGCTTGGTTTGTGTTTGATGTAGCTTTTTGATGCCCTTCTTGGTTCCGTGGGTTTATATTGGAACCAGTCTTGGGCAGAGGACAGTGCTTATGGTGTCCCCATACCCTGCAGAACAGGAGGCACCATTTATGGAATCTGATGGGGAAAAACCTTGCTCTGAAGCTACACACAACTCCCGTAAACCGTTTTTACCCAGCCACATCCCAGGTTGGCTTTAGATAAATTAGGTGTGAAGAGAGCAACGTTAGCTGAAGAAAGGAATAGCATTCTACTTTCTTGTTCTAAGTTTTAAAAGGTCTTAGAATGAGTTTAAAACATAAGGATAAAAGGACAGCACTCTGTGCAAAGAAATCCAGTTAAGAAGTATCTTGCCAGTAGTCCTAAATTTATTTTGTATCTTGTTACTGTTTGGAAAAGGGAGAACGACATTGAAAAGGGAGTCATGACAAAGTGTGCTGCTGACTGATATAATTACAAGTCTGTTCCAACAGACCAAAGCTGAATTTCAAAATTAATTTGCAGCCTCACAAAACCAGTTTCAAACACTTATCTTGGGATGCAACCTATGTGTTTAGCATGCATACACATGCTGACGGCAAAGCTGGGAGGTAGTGGCAGAGACAAATCAGCTGGTCCCAACTCTCATTCTCTCAGTTTTGCCTCTGACAAAGCTGTTATCTCTCAGAGCATTTGTTACAGATACACATGGGCACACAGCAGTTGAAAAGCCATTATCTCTTTGAAAGGTAATGACTAATGTGCTTTTACCCTCAGCGATGTGAAAAGACACAGCAAGTTTTTGCTGCAGAATCTATTCACCTTGCAGAAAAGCAGCTGCATTTTGCAAATCTTTTTAGAGGAATAGAGATCTTTATTTCTTGCAAACCTCTGCTGGTAGCTTTGTTCTTATATTTGCCTGGAATTGTTGGTTAGTATTTTTATATCCTTCTGTGCTTAGCAAATAGGCAATTTTATTTTTTTGTTCTCTGAGCACTGGAAATAGTGTCACTGCCTGATAGGTTTTGGAAAGGTGTGTGCAAATGGGGCAGACACTGCATGCCATGAGGACTCTTGTAGAAATTGATAAGTAATAGGATCATAGAATCAGAAGATCACACAGAATCATTTAAGTTGGAAAAGACTTTCAAGATCATGGAGTCTAACAGTTAATGTAGCACTGCCACTAAACTATGACCCTAAGCACCACATCTACATGTCTTTTAAATGTCTCCAGGGATGGTGACTCCACCACTGCCCTGAGCAGCCTGTTCCAATACATAACAACCCTTTTGAGGAAGAAATTTTTCCTAATACCCAATCTAAACCTCCCTTGGTGCAACTTGAAGCCATTTCCTCTGGTGCTATTGCTCGTTACTTGGGAGAAAAGACAGACCTCTCCACCTTTCAGGTAGTTGTAGAGCAATAAGGTCTCCCCTGAGCCTCCTTTTCTCCGGGTTAAAACAACCCGAGTTCCATCAGTCACTCCTTGTAAGGCTTGTTCTCCGTACCCTTCACCAACTTTGTTGCCCTTCTCTGGACACGATGCTCCAGTTCCAGGGTGGCTGAAGCACCCCAGGAGTGGCAAAGCTGTGTACATGCTGCACTGAGAGTCTTTATCAAATCCTTGTGGCTAGCGAGGCAAATGTAGGAAGACATACTTCTCAGACTGCCACAGTACTTTTCATCATGGAAAGGAGACAAATTCTACCATACCATTTTGTTTGTTTACAATTTTAAAGCAAGCTGTACCTCCTTTGACAGCATTGAGCTGCTGCTTGAATACAAATATCAGTTACTTCCTTTGCATTGTAATAATATAAAACAATTTGGACAAGACTTGAAATCACGTTGAATACCACAATACCTGAGCAACCAATGTCAGGGATGTGGAAATAGATGTATTTTCAAGAATACCTGATTGCACACCCCTAAATAATCAGAAATTGTTAGCAGGCCTCAAGTCAGGTACCCATAGCTGTAGCCACTGGTCTTGCGCCAAAGCATAGGTATCCAGACTTCGGTTTTCAGGTTTTCAATTAATTTCAGTTTTTCAAGTAGCTGAAACGTAAAAGGGGGCCTGGAGTCTGTGGGGTACTTCCCAGACCACAGACTTATTGACTGGTGCTTACAGAGTCACCAGAAAACAGTAAAGCACTTTGCAGTCGTTAGCTGACTAAGATTTAAAAGCACCGCTGAGAGGCAGGAAAATGTTGGTTTATATCTATTTCCAAATGGATAAATGGAACATGGGAACTAGTCTGTCCAGAGAAAGAATATCTTCACTAGTGAATCTAATTTAGGCTACGACCTGGCAATAAAGATGCTAGAAACTCAGTACAGATAACAAAATAACTTAAGAAAATGATAGATTAGTTAGATAGATAGATGACTGATAGATAGATAGATGATAGATCGATAGATAGATAGATGATAGATAGATAGATAGATAGATAGATAGGCAGACAGATAGATACCCCCTACACCAAAAAAACATACATTTAATAGTCCCTGTGACTATTCCATAATGACTGCAGAGTTCAGAAGGACTGGGCTATCAGGGTACTGCAGTAAAAGTCACCAGAGCAAGAAACCCATCAGCATGGAGTCAGCCTGTCTAGAAATGCAGCACATGAAGCAGCAGCACAATTTGCACTGCCTCACCCAGACTACCAGAAGCAGCTAAAACCAGCTCCAGAATCTCAGTGCAGACTGCAGTTATTTAGCGTACAGGTGTGTGGCATTAGCAGATAATTTCCGATGCTTGGAGCTGAGTGGGGCAAGCTGAATGCTCCTGATTAAACGCCCTTTTGAGAGGAAAATATGGCAGGATGTGTTCTGCTTTTGGAAGAAAGGAGATTTTGAAAACATAAGCAGAATACTTTCATAAGTGATGCCTGCCACAGTGAGGCAGGCACATGTAGTTTATTTGTCTGCAAGTTGGGTTTAGGTGGTTTTAGCTTGGCTTCCTGTGTCTCACCTATGAAGAGGAAGCATTGGAAACATCCACTCTGCCGTTCCCACAGCAGAAGCTGTATCTTCTGCCTGGAGAATAAGTGATGTTTTATCTTTGTAAAATAAATGTAAAACCAAGAAATCTAAAACTCTGTTTACTGAAAGAAGTGAGGAAAAGATTTTTCGTTAAGTTTTTATGCCAAATTATCGTCTCCAGTTAATTAAACAATTACTCCAGTGAATGGTTCGTGTGGTGCTTATCTTTTGGAGGTGGTTATGCTGTATACTGTGCCTGTTGGGATGCTGGGACATGCCAGGATATGCTCAATCAGGACAAGCTACGTGCATGTATGCGGAGAAGGTACCTACCCCTGCCAAGACCAGGCAGCAGCCTAGAGCGCTACCTCTGAGAGCAGATGTTTGTGGTCTTCTATTGTTTTACATGCTCGTTCTGCAGCGCTTTGTGATATGAAGTGTCACTTCATGTACTCACATGAAAAAAACGTGATTTCCCAGAAAAATAATGGCCCACACAAGGATGGGGCTGGCCTACAGTGGAACAAGGGGTCTTGCTGAAGTCGCTCACTCAGAAGTGAACTGCAGCTGTGTGTAGGGTGAGCACCCAGAGAGCAACCTGACCTTACTGCTGGTGAGTAGAAGCACAAACCCAGGCTGGGCTGGAAGGAGAACATGGAGTCCAAAAGATTTCTACTTTAACTGCCGAACCAGCCCACCAAAAACAAATATTGTAAAAATAAACTGCATAGATGCTATCTGTATTCTGCACCAAGAGTTTAATATCTGTTGCAAAAACAACAAAAAATCCATCATTTCCTTTGGAGTGTGGCAGATATTGCATGACAGTATATTGTGGACTGAGCTTATTGATGGATGAGGACATTAAATGGTTAAAAGAATTCTTCCATCTCAGTGAATCCTCCACTAGAAGAAAATAAACAAACAAGGAAAAACTGCCCAGATTGTGCTCCTACTTCAAGTCATGACAAGTGTTGTGATGGGGACTGCTGCCACACAGCTAAAGGACTGAGGCACTTTGTAAATCAAATTTCAAGTAAAGAGATTGGTTTGTGAAACCTCCTCGGCGTGGAGTCACAAGCTGTCAGAGTGTATTAGCATTATGTTGCTGGAGTAAAAAGCAAAACAAATTAAGATGTTTAACAGCTGAAATCTGAAACAAAATTGTGTTTAATGCCGAAAATCTTGTTAACATATTTTCAGGCTTCCCTTTCTCCAGATATTTGATCTCAGGGTGTGTGTGTGTTTGCAAGCATCTTTTTATCACACGTGGAAACCTACTGCAGGAGAATGAGAACTACACACGACATATGGTAAGGACGGGTATTTCACCCTGCATGCAGAAGCCTGGTCAACGTTGCCGCAGCGTACAGCGGCGCACGGGAAGGTTTGAAGGACCAGGGGAGGAGCACAGCTGGAATTCCCCATGTGTCCGTGGTGACAGAATGCATTGCATCAACAGCAACAGGCCCACACCAGAGATTACACATGTTGTAGCATTTAATGTGAGGGGTAATCTGAACTCCCAAACTGTCTTTCTCTTTCATATTGGCTCCCACAATGAAAGAACCATTAAGGGCTTTAGTGATCTTCCAAGACTCTGCTCCCAGCAGAAAATTGGCTCCTTTTCCTTGGACACAAGACCAATTTCTAATTGAATTTCAAGAGATGATGGATGTTGTACTTTATTCCAAGTCTATATGCTAAATTAACAAGGCTGTCTGCTTAGTTTCCTCTTTTGAAACCACATTGAGATGAGTTTCTGCTAATTCTCTTACACAGGGCATTAGACATGTGAACTGAGTCCTTATTCAAGAGTTGAAATAATAGACATTTTTGCCAAGGTTATTACTCTGGATAATATATTGGAGCTGTGAGGTAGCGACAATCATTTGCTTTCTGAAAAAGACTTAGCAGCTGAATTATTTCAAAAGGAATAAAACTAAACATATCACATATTTTCACCAAAGTATTTGAAAATTATTAGTTAACACTTAAAAGCCTGTCTTAGAGCAGGGGTGATTCCACTAACTGTGCACGTTTAGCATTTGTTTCCTCTACATGCTCCCTCTGGTCACTTCAGAGAAAGTCCCTCAGGAGTACACTAGACTACAGAATATGATTAACCTGAATTAGCTTTACTTATCCAGCTTTTTACATGTTAACAGATGCCATTGATAAGTTAAATATTTAATTTTTATTAAATACAAAAAAGGCAGAGAAGTATTTTTTTCTTAAGCCTAGCAACCACCCTAATATTTATATAGTACTGTAGGTGAATAAGATGCCTCACAGAGGTAAGTCATGGGGAAGGCAATTTAGAGTGAAATTTTGGGCGGAACATAGAAAATATGAAAGCAAAATTCTGACCCATTTGGGCAAAACCAGGAACTATCTCTGTTAAGTTTGTCTATAGCTGTCTAGCAGTAGAAGCTGGGTTGTTTCTTGAAAACATAGGGCTGGGCAAAAAGGAGGCCACCTTCTTCCAGGACAATGGATGGTTTTGCTCGAAGAACAATGCACCTGCAGCCAGGAACACCTTTGCATGTGTGCTTATTCTTTCCAAATGGGAACATTTAAAAGCAATCGTGTGTGTAATTTTAAAGTGGCCCAGGATAGCAATAAACAGTCTTAATGGTTTCCTTTTGGCAGCGCAGACCTAGCTGACTTTCTTACCTGGCAAGGAGCTTTTCAGATGAACTGAACAAACTGGCCATGTGCATTGGGGTTTGCACTTAATTTATCCCAAAATTGTGGTTTTCCACTGGAAAACAAAAACTAGTGTGCAAATTCAGCTGTCAGTGTCTTCATCAAGATGAGGTCAAAAATAGAGATGGTGTTTATCAACTAATAAAAGCAACAGGCTGAAAGAATGAAGGTTAAATAGCTGAGTAATTTAAATATGGCAATAATATAGCGCATTCAGCCCAGCTGAATAACATTCCACACACTGTGGAAAAGCGTGTTCAGGCCTTTATCTAGATTCCAAATGGTGTGATTAAGATTCCAAACAGTAGCCTATTAAATGAAATAGTAATAAAATGCCAATTCTTTCTCATAGCCCTGTATTTCAAATATATTTCAGTCCTAACCTCTGTCAGACATTGGTCTCATTCTAGTCCTCCCTTGCATGGAGGCTGCCAAAGATTCCCTTTTGTTAATGTTTTATGCTACAGCAGAATGACTCAGGACCAGCTTTAATTACAGCTGTAGCCTGAATGATCCTGCAGAGCAGATCATTAGCTCCTGGAAGAAGCTAATGGCTTATCTGTTTTGTGCAATTGGTCAAATCCTCTTTTCCATCAGTTTTCCATCAGTGACATCTCATTTGTTTGAGTTGTATGCTGGTGAAACAACTATACAGCCCAGGACTCCTGTTATAAAAAAAATTTAAAATTTACACTGTGGCAACAAAATAAAAAGTTTTTTGAAGCTAATTCTTCAGAACAACAGATCGATGCGAATTTTTAGAAACTGTACCCTCACAGAACTGCACAGATTAGCAGTAGCTGATACTTTTTTGTAGCTAGTGTTTGTCTAACTGAATGATAGAAGTGATCCAGTAATTTGTGCCTTCTGACATAGTAACATAGAAAACTTGTTTCTCAACTCTCTTGCAGGCAGCCACTGGAAATAAGCAATAATTTTAGTGTATTTATTCAAAAGCCAGCAGTGTTGTTAATATTGAGTCCGTCAAACTCACAAATCTCAGTTTAATGACACTAAACGGACAAACAGAGGCATGTCCATTGAAAGCAAATTTTTCTTTCACAGCTCCTTGGAGCACAAGACAGTGGCTCTGTCAGCAGTGCTCATTTGTCAGCATCGGTGGGGACACATGAGCATTCTGAGAGATGTCATCGTAGCCCTTTAAACTGCATGACAGTTTGGTGCCAGGGTGGAAGAGGAGGGTCCAGCTGCTCACAGCAAAGAGAACTGAATGCCTCTTGGGAGCAAAAATTGTTTGGGGACAATTCATAGCCTTAACAAGCAAATAAGTGATGTAGAAAATCAGGCTTGGTGCCCTGTGTGACACTGGGGTGGACATCACCTGGAGCCTCATGGCCATTTTTAGTGGGGTAGAACCTGTGGTTCCTGTCAGAGAAGAAGTAATTAGAGACAGGGATCAATCACAATACTAGTGCATCTGCCCCTGAGAAAAATACCCCTCAAGGGGCACATGTCTCAGCTTTTAAGTCTGTGCAGAAAAATTTGAGAGTCCTGAGTACCCCTCAGATACCAGGATACTCCCAGCTGAAATCCGTGATCTTTTCTGCCTGAAACTGCCACGCTGAGGGAGCATAGGGTTTGTGTACCCTCTGACATCCTCTTCAGAAAACACATCCCTTGTGGCTAATTTATCTTTGGGAGGAAAAGGAGACTGTGGAATCTGAACTGCTCTAGGAAATGCAGAAGAAATACACAGATGAGTTTTTCTGAGCCTATGCATACAAGCTATGGAGAGCTTCCAGTGCACCCCAGTTTGAGTGGGATCACAGCCCTTTCAACATGCACAATAGCATGTCTCACCCTTCCCTTCTCTGCCTAAGGACTGATAAAGGAGTGTCTTTAAGGGTCTCTTACTCTTTCTTCCCACAACAGACATAACTTTACTGGGGACCTTTTGGAAATTAATCTCTCTGATCCATCTCTCTTCCCTGATACCCCAACTAAATACGTGTAAGAGAACCTTTCTCCTCCCACTGCATTTCAGTTTCAGTATAAACTCAGGGTTTCCAAAAGTACCATTTTATCCTTAAAGTGATATGCTGATTAGATCCTACTGAAGCCAGTATTGGCTGAAACTTCTCAATAGCCACAGGTCCAGAAAAAAAATCATGTGTTTGCATATGTCACAAGGTTCTTCATACGGCGCTAGGACTGGTTTCATTCCAGAGCACCGTTGTGGCTTTGGTTCAATTGGTCTTCAATCCCCATACACTGACAATGCTTGGGCGTGTTGCCATTGTGGGGTATTTATCCTCAGGCCTCAATAGATTTTTCTTCTTTAAAATCGTATATTAACTTGATTTACCCACTACAGCTGTTTCCATTGCTTCACAGGAGTGGCAAGGTCACTCTGTAACTCTACTCAAGAAGACTCTTCAACTGTACCGACAGTTTTCATGTAGAAAAGCCTGAGAGTGAAAGAGCAGTGACCTCAGCACTGGCAGGGAATTAGCTCTATAATCTAATAGAGTTTCTTTTTCCATTTCTAAATAATGGGATTCTATTAGACCAAACCGTAGTCTCATCTTAATGATAATTTATTGTACAGCATATCTGAATTTTGCCTTTTATAAATCATTGAGAATTACAATACACAGTTATATAATTGAATCTTCTCTTGTATCATTAATATTTTTCATTGTTTAGAGAACCCCCTTTTGGTTCAGAACTCATATGTAACTTGTTTAGAAATTAGAGGAGTGCCTATTTTTAACTGATTAAATATCTTTATTACTTTAAAACACTTTGTAAAAAAACTTAAAAAGTAAAATATTTTTAAAGTATTTGACGTTTATGAGGTTTTGTACAAATTATTCTGGATGATTCTAAAGACAAATCTGGCCTTAAATTTACATATATATCCCAAAAAATCTCAAAAAAAGAAGTTGTTTTATGATCTTTGAAAGGAAATAATTAAGGATAATTAATTTCCACATTGACATTTAAATGTATTAGCAGTATGCAACAGTGAAAGTATTGATCAATGAAAGTAATCAGTAATACAGGGAAAAATTAATCACTTTAACAGAACTATATGACTTCAGCTGTGGACTGTACTTCGGCTAGGATTGAAGTTGATCCTTTGAATATAGCAGGAACTATTACTCATCAAAAAAGACATGGAAGAAATGTAAATGAGGGAATTTTGGGAGACCATGCTTTCATATGCTATTAGAATACACAAACACATGGAGTGGTGTACAGCTTAAAACTCACCATGTACAGTTTGTAAATCCACTGCTGGAACTGATGAGTAACATGTGATTTAGAAAAACACACAAATCTTTTGAGGGAAAATATTTGCTAAAGGTCTTGTATTTAGTAAGTAGAGAATGGCTTAGGCCCTGAAATAGGTGTGTTTATATGCAAAATTTTTCGGAGTATTTTTTAATCCAGACTGTACTGGATGCATATTCTTACTTAAGAGCTTGGTTCTTTGCAGAATTTACCTAAAAAAATCTTCATCTCAATAAAATGTTGCAGCAACGAGTCTCAGTTTGATTACCTGGTGATTGGAAGAGTCTCCCTTTACCAGTTCTAAACTTGCCAAGGCAGGAATCAAGTGATCACACTGTTAGGTGTGGTCTTATTTTTTTTGTCTCCTAGCCAATGTTAGGAGAGAGCTTGACTGATGTAGTCGCTGAAAGGTGAGAATAGTTAAAACCTAAAACTGCTTCTACAGTATTCATATATACAATACAGTACACCCTCTTGTTAATACAAATAACTTTTCCACCTCTGTTGAAGGATGGGTGCTTTCAATCATTCTTGCCACCTTCCTGTGAATGCTGCCGGATTTGTTAGTGAATCAGCCCAGAAATATTTTAGGAGTGCTACATTTCCAGTGGGAATCGAATATGATGGGAGCAAAGGGCTCGGATGTCCATCTAATGCATCTTCTTTCCGCAGCAGGACAGAACCACCGATACCACGTTTACCTAACTGTTTGTCTCCGTAGAGATAGTCCTAGCAATAATTATGTCTGTGTTTAAAGCACCATGGTGTGCATGCAGTATCAGTAGATACGCTTTTAACTACCATTTTGCCTTCCACATGTAAGCAGACTCTGTTATTAAAAATTAAGAGACACTTGGTTTGTAAACAAAGTGTGTAGCATCTGAATTAAAATGAGAAAAGATTCCTCAGGTGTTTACATCCCAGACGTGGTGGCATTTTGTTTGCAATATTACCTATGGAGAATCCTGAACTGTTTATTTTCAAAGCTCATCCCTTTTGGTAACCTTTTTTTTTTAAATTAATACACCAAGGGTATTTTAGTAGCTGTTTCTAGAAACAGTTTGATATTGTGAAATCAATACAGGGCCAGGAGCTTTTGAGTTCTGACAGCACTGCTTTGAGACTATTTTGAACTACAATGTTAGACTCTTAAGGTTAACAAAAAAACCCCAAACAGTAGGAATAACTCACAGCTTGTGGCATGTGTAACTGTACATCGTGCCAAACTCCACTAACACCATAATGATAAACCTCAGCGAGAATTAAAGCTACCACTTTGTAGCAACTCCTCTATCTCTCCCTCTGCTCCCCCGTGCAAAGCTGCGGCAAAGTAACCAATGACTCACTGAAATTTGTCTCCTACTTACCTTCGTTGTCTGGAAGAGCCCTACAAGCCCAAGGAGGCCACAGCAGTGGAAAGCTGCAGAGAGAATCCCAGAAGAAAGGCAGCCAACGCTAAGCCAAATCTAGCATACTTATGGTTAGCCACAAAAAGGCAGACAAGGCAAGAAGTTATCCCTGGCTGTGCTTGGAAACAAGCACTGGAAGGTAACAAGTAGGTGCAGCCACTGACCCTCTGATTCCGCCATGGCCACCTTCCTTTGCTCTTCAAAGCATGGGTGAGGTTATAACAACCCTAAGAGCACAGGTGCTTGTGACCGTATCTTGAGGCAGCGACTGCCACAGGAACTCTCTTAGGAGAAAGCTTCAAGAAGTCAATTGGCTTTTCAAGACAAAAAAGTATCCGCAGCTCCAGCTGGGAGCTCTGGGTGGCCCATGCCTCTGAAATGAGCAACCCAGGCTTTCCCAAGTACTGTGTCCATGCCAGATAACCAGTTCTCTTAACCACTGGTTTTACTGTCTTCAGTCACTTCATTAACCAAGTGAAAACAGACACTCACGAATTTTGTGCTTTGTTTCCTGGATGGATTTTCTCCTTCGCAGAAACTAATATATTGATCCATTTGCTGTAAATATCTTCCTGTGAAACAACACTGAAGACCCCACACATACATTAAACCTGTTGGTAGAGGCCTTAATGCTGATACTAGATTTCAGACTCCTAGAAACGCATAGGTTCTCTCACACTTCCCAGGACTGCTTTGAACTTTTATCTGATATTGTTGATAGATTTTATACATTATTCCCCTGTGCTGTTTGAAGCAGCAAGAGCTGTTATTCCCATTCTTCTACTGCTTCTCATTCAGAAAAGAATGGGAAGAAGTGTGACCTCAGCCTGCAACAGTAGCGTGACGTAATACTCCTTTTCAAGTGCAAATATTTTAATTTTGTGTTGACATGATAATCACAACAAGGATTAGCCCAAAAGGTGATTTTCCTTTTCCAAAAGAAATTTCCCACATAGGGAATGGCAGCATGAACTTCGTTTTCACAGCTAAAACTTCTTGAGCTGTTTCTGGGTTAATTGTCCACCAGTTTGATTCATAATAGTTGTCAGGTGGCAGCTTGTAAAGGACCAAATCAAACTGGTGGCAGAAGCAGAAGACTTCATCTCCCATTGTAATATGGCCTTCATAGTGCTGCTCTGCTTTATAGATGATCAGGGTAGTCTTATAGATTCATGTCTGACTCTTAATGACTCACGCTAAATGTGCAACAAGAGTTAGAGATAGGTACTAATTTAGTGGGTTGTGCCTCGATTTTGCCTTCAAAAGAAGCTCATGCTTCAGACCACAGCAGTAAGCTGCTAGCTTCAACTGGAGTCTGGTTGCTTCAGGGTGCTCCTGATAGGTACATCTATTTGTACTTTCAACAGTAGGAAAAAAAGATTTAAAAAAAAATATTCTAATGAACCAAAGATACTTTTCACTACACCTCTTTTTTTCCACTGGTTTGTAATAGCTTGATAACTTTATTAAGTAAGTGCAGATATGTAAATATTAAGCTGTTTAGACATACCCGCTTCTCAGTGAAAGAGATTGGGTTTTATTAATCATACTTTTCTTCTATTCTGACTATGTATTCTTTAGTAGCAAAATTAATGTTTGCATTGCCATGCATCTAGCCATCTGAGAGATTCATCCTGCAATCAGGAGTTACTTTTTCTGTTCATATACTGGAGAGAAGAAAGTCAGAGTGCATGCAAGAGCTGCCCCAGAGCCAAATTTGGCATTAAACCTGAATTCCAAGTCTTGGCACTTAAAAGAGCAGACAATTAAACATTCAAGTTGCTTCAAAT
Source organism: Trogon surrucura (assembly GCA_020746105.1). Taxonomy (NCBI): domain Eukaryota; kingdom Metazoa; phylum Chordata; class Aves; order Trogoniformes; family Trogonidae; genus Trogon; species Trogon surrucura. Next base: position 55,633,132 of record CM036620.1, on the reverse strand, counting down.
ATGTAATGTGAATTTACCTTTGAGCTCTTCAAGATACATGGTTATAGCGAATTTGAGTTGGAGAATACAACAAATTATTTTTTATTTGAACAACATGAGGAGGTAAAAACAACAAAAATTACAAACCTTACCTTTGTTTCTTTGCTGGAGCATACTTTGATTTATTAAGTCTTTCTGCCCAGATCTCCTTGCCTTGTGAACCCAGAGCACCTCTCAGTGTTATGGATCGCCTTGCCCATTCAGTTTTTACTGGTACCGCTGGTAAGCAGGCATCTGGAATCCTCTGAGTACCCCATGGCCCTGCTCTCGCTTCTGTGCTTGTAAAGGTCAGCAGCAATCCCGCAGATTATTTAATTCATACTCCTGTTCAAACTCCTGCCTTTGCAGAGAGGCAGGAGAAATAAACCTCTAGTATTTTCAAACCATCCATTTCTACCTGACTGCATAATCACGAAGACTAATGAATTAACTGTTCCAACTGACCTGCCACAGGCACGCTGGTCCTTAAAAACACCTCAGGCCTCCCATCATTCCCTGTGCTGTGGGGGTGACCAGAACACGAAAAGCAGTGGCTTTGGAAACGGTTTATGGGTCAGAAGGAATAGTGACAGAACATAAATTTCCAAGAAAGACTAATTAGAAGCTTAGATATCTAAGTGGAAAACTGTAATCAGAACTAGAGAGGTGATCTTAGCTCTGTATGAGCCATTAGTGAGAGACACACTGTAGTGTTTGGTACTGTCCTGGCACTCCTTTTGCAAAGCATCTTCAGAAACAGGAGAGAACGGCTCCAGTTCTTGAAAAAATTAAAAAACTTTGAGCCTTAGGGAATGTGGGAGGGTAGAGCATGCAGCCTATTTAGCTTATCAGGAAGAAGACAGATGCAAATCAGTTTGCAATGTAGTAAAATTAAAAAGGGAGAAAAGTCTAGCAGATGTAGTTAGGTCCACTGCTTGGAAGATTAAGCCTTCATATTAGAAATAAAACTCAAGTTTTAGCAGACAAAGTAATGAACTTGCCAAAAAAAATACCCAAAGCATTAGTGTGTTGCCATCTCTTAATATTTTCAAATCACAACTGCATGCCATAAAATGGAAGCTGATCATCTTCACACAGCAAGGCCTGACCAGAAGAGATATCTTCAAATGACCCTTGGCTGGCTGGTTGGTTTACTAGTATTACAGGTCTCACCTTCTCTAAGAGTACAGGGATCAGTTCAGCCACAGTAAAGTAGATGAACTGAGCCTTGCAACTTCTACATCAGGAAACTCTTTCCACGTATATCACTATTAGCAGAACTACACTGCAGTCCACAGCTGGATAATTCCTAGAGACAGTTCATTTACTTTGAACAAAGATATTCTTAGATCATTAAATGACTTTTGGAAGAAAAAGTAAAGTGGCAAAAGCTACCCACATTGTGACAAAACATATATTCAAGAAATGCATCCAGAGGGTTTTTTTCCCTCCAGAAAATAAACTCAATTTTTATACTTATTTATATTTTTGCAGTATCTGTATTTTAAAATTGAGTGAAACAGCACTTGTCTCATTTTTCCTGGCTCTTTTAATTGTGCTTGGGGGTGTGGAGGAGGGGTTACAACCCCAGCGCCCCAATCATGCAGAGGAGCGCTCTTGCCATGTTTGCTTCTCGGCCAAACCCCTAAACAGTTCTGGTTCGTATGGGGTTTTTTTTGTTTTTTTTTTTTTTCTTTTTCCACTGACTCTGCCCGAGTCAGAGGGAGTTCATGGCCTCGGCGTCCCTGCAGCTAACCCGCAAGTGCCCCGGCTCCAAGGGCAGCCTCCGGAGACGGCACCGAGCTGCGCTGCAGCCCCAGCTCTTCTCGGGGAGCAAGGGCTCGCACCTACTGGAGGAGGTTTTGGTGGAGCTGGATGCCAGCTCTTCTTGGCGAGGCCGGGTTTCTGCTGCTACCTCGTGCCCTGCGGAGGTCTGGCACGCCTACACCGCTGCCAGCTGCCCCCGGGGCAGGGCCCGGCATGCTGCGGAGGAGCCGTCGGGGCCGCGCCGTCGGGGCTTCGGCCGCGGCAGCGGCGGGGCTGGGCGGTGCATCGGCTTCCCGCTGCCTGGCGGTAAAAGCAAAGCGGGTCCCCAGGTGTGAGGCCGCTGGACAAGTCCTGGTCCTGGTGGTAACCGAGCCTGTGGCCGCAACAGTCCCTCGGACAGCTCCTCTCCCTGTTCTCGGTATAAAGCAGAAGGTTTAAGGAAACATTTTCGAAAAGCTGCAGAGCTGGAAAGCCAATTTTATTTTACGTGTGCTGGTATAACGGCTCTCAGCTGGCCTGTAGGATGCTTCAGTCGCTGACAAACCAGACCTACAGTTCATGCCCCCCATCCCCCCCCCCCCCTTTTTTTTTCTTTTAACGGATATCGCTTAATACTGGCCATCTCCAATTTTCGAGGTAGCGACAAAAGGTCAGATCTGACGCATCTTCCGCCTCTTCCCTCAATCAGCCTGTTTGCAAATAATTAATAACGGCACAATTAGACAGTAATGATGGGACCCGCAGTTACGGTCTTCCTGACGGTAACGGGGATTAAAAATAATGCTGCTGAGCCCATCTCCTTTCGATGACTCAGTCTAGATTCTACGATGTGGCTCCGTCGATCTTTGTCAGCAAAAAAACCCGAGCCCTCCCCCCAAATAAAACCCTAACAAGAAGTCAGAAGAGCTACGGTGCTATATATGCTTTTGGTTTTTATTATCAACAATCAATTAATGGTACACTCTTGGAAAACTATATGCACATGTAGAAATATTTCCCCTTTTAAATAGAAGCATTCATTTTAACCACATATAAATAAATCTGAAAACCCTGAACATAATTTATGACGATTATGCTCACAAACATATTCCAACAGGTAGGGAAAAGAAATAAATGAGACGACATGCAACCGATAACAAAAATATATTATCATTGCCTGAACCTGGTCTCTCTAAACGTAAAGGGAACCGAACCCGTGAGATTCTTATTTCTCCATAAAGACACGCCATAGAGACTACGAGAAGGGAAAACATTATTTATACGGTCAACTAGACAAGTCTGTACTGATATTAACACTATACAGTTGAGTCACAGAACACAGTCGTAGAAAGACAAGGAAAAAAGAGAAAGCATACCTGTCAACATTCAACTAAGAGCTATAGTTTGTGCCTTTTAAAATAAAATTAGAAAACCCTAACGGAGATGCCTAAAAACTGCGTGAACGGTGTAATAATAATTAATAATAATTAATAATTAATAATTAATAATAAATACAAGCCGTCCGCCGTGACGGGCCGCGAGCCCTGCAAGGGCCGGATCCGCGGTGCGGAGGCGGCCGCCGAGCTTGGGCCGAGCCCGGCGGGGCGGCGGCGGCGACGCAGAGACCCCAGACCCAACCGAGGAACAGTGACACCGGACGGCGGAGTGAGAAACGCCCCCGGGCGCGGAGCCGGGGGGGGCTGCGGGGGGAGGGAGGGTCGGCGGAGGGGAGGGGATGAAGAAGACACTTTGTCGCTCGGGCTGACCGTGAAAAATGGCTTAAAAGTAAACAACAACAACAACAACAAAAATAATAAAAAAAAACCACACACGGGAGGGCCGGGCGCCCTTCCCCGCCCGCCGGCACAGCCTCCGCGGCTCGCCGCCGCCTCCGCGCCCGCGCAGTGCCCCCTGAGCGGTCGCAACCCCCTCCCCCCCTCCCAAAAGCGGGGCCGGCCCCGCCGCCGGGCCGGGGGCGAGGGGAGCCGGGCGCGGCCCCCCGTGGGGGCGCGAGGTCCGTGCCCCGCGGAGCCCGGCGCTGCCCGGGCCCCTGGCCGTGACTATGGGCGGGCGGCGGGTACTAATGAGCAGGAGGGGCCGCCGCCGCCGCCGCTGCCGCGGCTCAGAACATGCCGCTCTTAACGAGGCTGCCTTTGGTGCCGCCGGGCCGCTGCAGCGAGGAGAGGACGCTGGCGAAGGGGCCACCTAACGAGTCAGGGATGGAGGTGATGGGCCCGGGCCCTGGCGCCCAGCCCTGCCCCGGCCCCGCCGCCGCCAGCCCGCCGGGCCCCGCCGCTCCCTTGCCCGGCTCCCCCCCTGGCCCGCCGGGCCCCGCCGCTCCCTGTCCGGCGGTGGGGCTGGGTCCTCCGCCGCCGCCTCCGCCGCAGCTGGGCGCGGGGTTGGGGTTGGGGCCGGGGCCGCCGGTGCTGTCGGGGTCGGTGCTCTTGGCCTCCTTGCTCTCGTCGTCGCGGGAGGCGTCGGACTTCTTGCCGGCCGCCCCGTTCTTGGCGGCCGCCGCTGCAGCCGCCGCCGCCCGCTCCTGCTTGCGGAACTTGGCGCGGCGGTTCTGGAACCAGACCTGGGGAGGGGGGCAGGAGTGGGGCTGGAGCGGGAGCTGGGCAGCGCGGAGGCATCCCCGCCACCGCCTCCCGCCGAGAGACCCCCGCCCCAGCCCCCGCCACGGTCCCGGAGCCGGTGCCCGTGCCCGCTGGAGCGCTGCGTCCCCCCGGCGCTGTCCTTCCGCGACCACCGCCTCCCCGTCGCCCCATCACCCGCGCCCCGCACATACCTGCACCCTCGCCTCGGTGAGGTCTATTTTGAGCGCCAGCTCCTCCCGGGTGTATATATCAGGGTAATGAGTCTCTGCAAACACCCTCTCCAGTTCCTTGAGCTGGGCGCTGGTGAATGTCGTTCTGATCCGTCTCTGTTTCCTCTTCTCGTTTAAACCCCCGTGGTCGGTGAAGAGTTTGTAAGGAACTGAAGAAGGGAAAGAAGGAAGAAGAGGAGGAAGGAAAAATAATAATAAAATAATACTCTTTGAATCACTGGTGGCTTTCCCAAAGATATTTGTCCGGAAAGACGAACGGTGTTTGGAAAAAGTGCCGCATCCTTGTGAGGGATCTTAATGCGCCTGAATAACCAGAGAAGTCCAGTAGTCATTGAG